>OX101755.1:6439534-11439534 GCA_944452675.1 Tachina lurida
ACCAATAAGAAAATAAATCACTCAAATGCAAGAAAAATCACCAAAAGTATAAAGGTTTCAAAAAACTACAAAAAAAACCCCAAAAACCGTAAAAAATCGTCCAAACAAAACAAAATCGCCAAGACAAAAAAAAAAAAACGCACAAACTTAAAAAATCACTAAATTTAAAAAACAGTCGAAAAAATAGGAAAAAATCGAACGAAGTCGCCAAAACAAAAAAAACGCCATAGTTAAAAAATCGCTAAAAGTAAAAACCGAAAAAAATTGGCGAAACGAAAAAAAGCGCTTAAACTAAAAAACCCCAAAACAAACATTTTATTAAAAAGTAAATAAAAAAATCGCTATAACTAAAAAAATCGCAAAAACCCGAAAAAAATTTCGCAAAGCGAAAAAGCGCTACTAAAACTTAAAAACCCCAATACAAAAAAATTATTTTTAAAATGTCTACATCACGTAAGATATTTGATTATATAGGCTAAAGTTCGCTTACTAATACATATCGTTACCTTAATATAGAAAGGCCCTAACTTATTACATTAGATGTTCTTCTATCGAAATATAAAAAAAACAAATTAAAACAAAATTAGTTAGGGCTTTTCTATATTAAGGTAACGATATGTAGTGTCCGTACGGAACCCTTCGTGTGCGAGTCAAAGTCGAACTTTACTGAATTTAATATCTTTTTGATACTTCTTATAGAAACTCAAAGTAAATTTATAGTTTTTAAGCATCTGTCTTTTTTCTTTGCAACAAAGCTTCATGTACATATCGCTACCTTAATATAGAAAGGCCTTAACTCGTTATTTTTTAAAATCGAGTTTTTTGCATATTTCGATAGAAGAACATCTATCTAATGTATCGAAAAATGCAAAAATCTCGATTTCAAAAAAAAATGAGTTAGGGTCTTTCAATATTAAGGTAACCATATGTATGTTTGTAAATTATTATTTTGTTTTTATTTATAAAGCTTAAGATCTTGTACATGTATATTATTTTAAAAGGAAATATTATTATTGTTACAAACCACGCCATAGATATTTTTCGAATCATTGTAAGTTCAGTGAAACTTGATTTAACAAGATTAATAATTAATTTTAAAGGTAGTGTTGATAGCACAGCTGATATATTTTTTTTCATTCTAAAGTTGTTTAAGCAAAACATTTTTCATAAGAAATTTTGACATATGAAATCAAACAAGCAGCCATACAACAAATGCTTCAAAGTTTCAAAGTGTTTTGATATAATTTTTTTAATTTTTTTAAAATTTGAGTGCTTATTTATTCAAGCATAACAAAAAAAAAACATGTTAGCTGCACTTAAAGCCGTTTTGACTTTTTGGAATTTATGCCATATTTTTTTATGTTTTATTTCTTGTTAATAATTTATCATTTACTATATTTACTTTATTACACTTTTTATTTGTTTTGCATGATAACAAATCAACTCGTCACTCTTTAAGCAGCAACGTTGTAAGTGGCAGCTTGATATAAAATTTTCCTCTAATGCCCCAACATACGAACACTTATTTGTAGCATGTAAAATTGTATCTGGAAAGCGAACATGCAGACAGACTGACATTTCTTTTCTTAGTTTTTTTCTTTCATATGTTTGATTGAGTAATTTTCTCGTTTGGTTCCTCTAATAAATAAATGTAATTGCAGTTGGAGATTTTTTTTAAATTAAGTACGAATGGTTGCAATGGTTGCAATGCAAGTCTGTCGTTGAGTTGTGCGTTGCATGTTCATATGTACGTTCATATGTGCTTATTTATTGTGTTTAGAAAGATTATTGTTGATAAGTTGCTTCATATTAAGCAGCAATAATAAAAAACAATTACTAATCATGCCACAATATGAAAAATAAATATACAAACTTTAAAGTGTTGACTGATTGATGCCTCTTGCAAATTTTACAGATAAACTGCAATTGTTTGTTATGTGGACATGATTGTATGGTAAAAAGTATAGAGAAAAAAATAATAAATACTAATGACCATAGAAATTTTAACTAAACCATTGTTCAGATAATCAGGCAGCTCCCTTAAAAAATTTTAAATTTTACTTGCAAATTATACGCAAAATGTACAACTATCTGAAGTTCCCGAAAATCATAATATTTATCGATATATTTATTCGTTTGCAGTAACGATAATGTCATAATGTAATTTCTTTTTGACAGCTCATCATTTAATTCATGTGGCATCTCTCTATACAAAATGTCAAAATAAGCGAAAAGCACAAGCACTAACAAAACAAAATAAATGAATTTTAGCTTGGTATTTTACTTTTTTCACACACTTATCTATCTATTTTACCTTCTTTTAGAAAGGAATACTGAGGAAGGGACATATGGTGAAGTATTAAATTATTAAGCTCAATTAGTTTTACAACCCTGGTATTGCGCATTTTAATTTAATATTTATAGCATCTTAGCAGCGCGTCTAGTGTCAAGTAGGCAAATTACTTTAAGTGATATAGTCATTTTACTAGTAAATAGTTGTGCCAGCTGGGAATTAATATATATAAGAGAAAAATTATAAATGTTTAATAAATTCATCAACATGCGAGTGAATAGTATTCGCGCAGATATTGTTCCGTACCACTGTGCAATTTTTCACATTTAAATTGTTCTTCCAAATCACTTCACAGATGCCTGACACATAAAAATCTTAATTTTTGGCAAAAACCGTTATATTGGAAAATCGTCTAAATGGCCAAAAATCGTGAAAAGTGGAAAGCCTTAAAATATAAAGCCTGTTCGTCCTTTTAATCGCATACCTATCTATATATGTATATTTTAAATTTCATAGAAATATGAATAGTTTCGAAGAGGCAGAAATTACCCTCTGCCATTCTTTCTCTCAATCCTAGTTTTGAAAAAGTATATGCCTTTAGATGCAGATATATTAATGTTTTGCATTTCATAAAAATCGTTTATATAGTTTCGCAGAGGTAGACATTTCCCTCCTGCCTCCTCTTGATCCTATTTATTTTTTCAAATATATAGCCTAGTGTTCTTTTAGGCTCAGATATATGAATGTTATGCATTTAATAAAAATCACTTGCATAGTTTCGAAGGCAGAAATTGCCTTCCGAACCCTCTATTGGTACTAGTTTTAATTTTCAAAATATATATGAAGCTTTTGTGTCTCTTTAGACACAGATGTCTCTGCAATATGATATATTGGTCCTATTTTTAATTGGTAAAATATATAAAGCGTTTGTGTCTCTTTAGACGCAGATGTCTCTGTGATTTGAATTTCATAGAAATCGGTTAGCTAGTTTCTGAGAGGCAGAAATTCCCCCTCCTCTCCCCGCCTCCTCTCTAAGTTCTAAATTAAAAAAATAGCCCATGTGTTATTTTCATACACATCGGTTCGATAGTTTTGGAGGGCAGATGTTACCCCTGACTCCCTTTTGGTCCTACTTTTTTATAAATACGTATATAGCTTATTGGATATTTTAGACGCAAATCTATCTAAGTTTTGAATTTCATAATAATCGGTTAGATAGTTTAGGAGGGTAGATATATCCCCCTTACTTCCTTTTGGTCCTACCTTTTATAAAATGTTTTAAATTTCATCAAAATCGGTTCCAATAGTTTAACCTATAAAGCGTAACAAACAAAGTTACATTTTCATTTGGGTAGGGGACGGACGGGCAGACAGACGGACTGCTGGAAAAGCTCTTGCATTATTAGATTTCTACTAAAACGATAACAAATATTTCTTGGATATAGAGGGCTTACCGCCCCCTGGACCCTATCATAAGTACTGTTGTGGAACAATAAACATCCTGTGACCATCGAGAAGCTCTTTCTACATTTTTCTGAAAGAATTTTAGAAATTGGAATGGTGGTCCCGGATATTAATTCCCACAAACAAACAGGCTATACCTCTTTATTTTACATCGCCAACGCTTCATTGTTACAAATATCGACGACGGAGGGCGCTATTAAGGTAATGTTCATTTGTATATTAAAGAATAGAATTGAATTGAAAAAATTTCTCAATTTCTACATCAGATAAGATATATATTTGATTATTCGTATAGTATTACATATCGTTACCTTAATATAGAAAGGCCCTAACTGATTTTTGTTTTGAAATCGTGCCTTTTGCATATTTCGATAGAAGAACATACGAATATATTGTATCGAAAAATTTAAGAATCTCGATTTCAAAATATAACGAGTTAGGTACTTTCTATATTAAGGTGACTGTACACATATATGTCCGATTTCTTAAAAATGCATATTAACTACTTACTTTTTACTTTTTAAATCGAGTTTTTTTTTGTATATTTCGGTAGAACAATCTCTAATGCATCGAGTTCAAAAAAAATAATGAATTAGGGCCTTTCCATATTAAGGTAACGATTTGTAGTATAATTGTGACGATATTTGCCTCAGATGTCTAGGCGAATATAAAAACCAATTTTATTTGGTAAGTAAGTACATAGTTAATATGAATTTTTAAGAAATCGAAGAAACATATCGTTACCTTAATATAGAAAGGCCCTAGCTCGTTTTTGTTTTAAAATCGAGTTTTTTATATCTTTCGATAGAACAATATGTAATGCATCGAAAATTGAGAAAATTTCGATTTCAAAAATAATTAAGGGCCTTTCTATATTAAGGTAACGATTTATATGTTCGATTTCTTAAAAATTCATATTAATTTCTGACTTTTAGTTTTAAAATCTAGTTTTTTTTGTATGTTTCGACGGAAGAACATCTAATGTATCGAAAAATTAGTTGGGCCTTTATATATTAAGGTAACGATATTTATGTAAATTTGTATATTAAAGAATCGAATTGAATTGAAAAAATTTCTCAATGTAAAAGATTTGGAGTTTGTGTCTAATGGCTTGTAATTATTTATATGTAAAACCTATTTGTTGTTTTCTTTCTTGGCGCTGCATTCTACAACCACCCTCGTTCGTAAAGCTTTACAACTGACTTACTTCATATACAACATACGAGTATAACGTACTTTTTAATGATCTTCAACATAAATAATAAAAACTTGTGCAAAACAATATGACATTTAAAATTGCGTTATAAAATAAGAGAAAAAATAAGAATTTGCTTCAAAACCACCAGCAATAAAAAAGTCAGTGTCAAAATTTTTTATTCTTTTAATTATTAAATTTCTGTGCAATCTTGAGCTGTTAAAAAGTAAAGTGTGATATGTTCAAGTGTTTTCATAACTTGTGTCTGTGTGCCACAAACGGTAGTTTATTATGGATGATTTCACACTCGGTGGGGCCGTTTATTTAAAATGCCGCCTCTAAGTATTTTTCTGTTTTTTTTTTGTGTGTGTTTGTTTTAATACAAAAGTAATTTTTAATTGTTATAGCTTTACTCGACTCATATTATTACAGTATATACTCGTACTATAGTTTTACTTTTTAATAGCTAGTCTGGATACTAAAGATGAGTGTGTGAAATAAGTGCTATAATTTTTTTGTTGTATCCATCAATTATTTTCGTTAAACATTTCAGTTCAAGTTTCATGATCATTGCCATAACACATGACGTTAAAATTTTGTTGTTTGTATGGGGAGGAAAAGTGGCATGTGTGTGTTATTGAGAGGGGGCTTTGCAGGAAAAATATGAACAGTCAAGATGTAAACAATTTTCATACAAAAAAAAGATCAAGTTGGAGGAGATGCTTTTGTATAAAAAATATTTTATAGCATATTTATTTGATATATAATTTCTCCTGTATATATTTCTAGCAAGAGATATTTGAACTCCAAAGAACTTTTGCATAGAATTTCGAGACGACCTCTATTTTCGAAAAAAAAAGGTAAAAAGACCCAAACATCCAACAGAGAACAGTCAGAGGGTTAAGCAGTTCCACAAAACTTTAAAGAACTGCACACATCCTGTAGTTAAAATTCAAAATTAAAAAAAGTACGAAATTAACTCTTAAACGAATTTGAAATTTTGATTTATTTCGAGAGTTATGGTTTATTTTCGAGCTTTTGTGTATTTAAAGAATTATAGTAGTAACTTTCTGAAAAAGAAAAAAACAAAGTTTCAAAATTTTTGATCACCCCTAATATTTTTCTTTGATGACACATATTCAGCGCTTTTTTTATATTACTCTTTTTTTAATATAAATTCTTGTTTAATTGACGAAAAAATGCCATCATAAATTTTATAATTAATATTAATTGAGTTTCTCGTTTTTTTTTATGTTTCGCAAGATGAGAAAAGATAAATAAAAGCTAACTAAAATGCATGGATAAATTCGTTACAAATAGTGTAGAACATGTGTTTATGAATCATTTGCATTTTGTGTCATTCTTATTAATTATAGTCGCGAAAGCAACAACATTCACGCCATGTAACATACATACATACATATGTATGACCAGCCAATGGGGAAAATACCACCCACCCACTCTTTATTTTTATCTAATTCATAGAAAAAACAAATTAATTATTATATCAGTTGTCATATAAGACGGTACAGGACATGGGAGAAATTGATTTTTAGGACAAAAGCTAGCACATAACTCAACAGCGTTGCCAGAATTTTAAAAAGTAAAAATAGAAGCCGGATTTTTTGGGCTGAATAAATAAAATATTACAAATAGCGAATATAATTATCAAATCGGTTTTGGAATTATTCGTAAAACCAGATCTTTATAAATATAAAAAATCACAAATAGAGAATTATCAAACCGGTTTTCGAATTATGTACTCGGAAAACCAGATGTTTTATAAATAAAAATAAATCACAAATAGGGATTATAATTATCAAACCGGTTTTCAAATTATTCTGGAAACCATATTAATAACCGGTGTTTATAAAAGATGTTTTCTTTTATAATTAAAAAACATCACAAATAGAGAATATATGTAGTTATCGAACCGGTTTTCGAGAAACCGAGTTTTAACCGGTTTTTATAAAGCAGAGGTTCTCACAAGCTCTTTCTTCGGGGACCCCTTCAGAAATTTTAATAGTAGCACGGCCTACCGCAAAGCGAAATATACGTTTTACATTTATTATACAAAAGCCATATTACTAAATCTTATTAATATTAACTTTTGAGGAATCATAACAATATTTGTTTAGCTCTTTGCGGACCCCTTGGAATTTTCATACGGGCCCCCATTTGAGAACCGTTGTTATAAAGGAACGTTTTTTTTACAAATAAATAATCACAAATAGAGAATATAGTTATCAAGCCAGTTTTTAGAATTATTCGGGAAACCAAGTTTGTAACCGGTTTGTATAAAGACACTGTTTTTTATAAATAATCAGAAACAGAAAATATATCTCGTTGTCAAACCGGTTTTAAAGTTATTCTGAAAACCAAATTTGTAATCGATTCTTATAGACACGGTTTTCTTATAAATAAAAAAAATCACACATAGAGGAACCGAGTTTTAGCCGGTTTTCTTTTATAAAAAGGCACGGTTTTTAAGTTAATCGAGAACCTGTGGTTTTAACTGGTTTTTATAAAGGAACGGGTATCGAGTTGTTCCAAAAACCGGTTTTTTGATGTGCATTATCTGTCATTTTTAATATGCTTTTTAGGGTTCTGTATACCAAAGGTGAAAAAGGTATCCTATTATTTTCGCTACGATGTCCGTCCGTCCGTAAGTGCGTCCGTCACAGGCTGTTTTCTGTAAGAGCTACTAAGGACATGAAATTTTCACAGAATATGTAAAACTTTGGCAAAAAATATATGGTAAAAATATATATATGACAGTTAAAAATTAAAGGGTGCTCCAAAACGAGCTGATATCCTAATGTAATGTACAAACAATTATATATAGAAACTTGAAATTTTCAAAGTTAGTATATTTTTATGCAGACTACAACAATTAACACTGAAAGTTAAAAAATAATAATTTTAAAGGGTATTCTATCAGTTAATATAATTTTGACAACTTGCTACATCTCCAAGATCGTACAAGGCAAACTCTTGAAATTTTCAAAAACGCTAAAACTAAAAATTCCCCAAAACTAAAAAAAAAATCTCGAAACAAAAAAATCGCTAAGATGCAAAAAGCGCTTAAATGAAATTACCACAATAAAATAAATCGCTAAAATCCAAAAAAAAAACACCAAAAACAAAGGGTCGCCATAAATCGAAAAACGCCAAAAACCGAAAAAAACGCCAAAATAAAAAAAAACAAATCGTCAGAACCAAAAAATGGCTACAACTAAATAAATCGCTAAAACTGGAAAACAGCCGAAAAAATAGCAAAAACCGAAAAATAACGACAAAACGAAATAAAACGCAAAGCCTACAAAAAAAAAACTAAAAAAAATCACTAATACTAGAAAACACCCGAAAAAATAACAAAAACCGAAAAATAACGCCAAAACACTAAAATTAGCAAACAGCCGAAAAAATAGCAAAAACCGAAAAATAACGACAAAATGAAAAAAAACGCAAAAACTACAAAAAATCGCTACAACTAAAAAAATCACTAATACTAGAAAACACCCGAAAAAAAATAACAAAAACCGAAAAATAACGCAAAAACACTAAAATTAGAAAACAGCCGAAAAAATAGCAAAAACCGAAAAATAACGACAAAATGAAAAAAACGCAAAAACTACAAAAAATCGCTACAACTAAAAAAATTACTAATACTAGAAAACAGCCGAAAAAAATAACAAAAACCGAAAAATAACGCAAAAACTAAAAAAACACTAAAATTAGAAAACAGCAAAAAAAAAATAGCAAAAACCGCAAAAACAAAAAAAAACGCCAAGCTAAAAAAATTGCTAAAAGTAAAAAAATCGCCTAAACTGAAAAAATCGCCAAAAAAAAAAACAAAAGCCTAAACTAAAAAGTTTTCAAGTTTATGAAAAATCAAAATCATTTTGATAGTTTTGAGTTGTGACTGTTTATGATTTTATGTGCATTTATTGTTTATGTGCGATATGTACTTTTCTCCAGGCAGCAGAATTGAGACATCCGCGGAAGCTGAGCTGCCAGCTACTGGGCGGGTTACAGGTTGGAGATAGTGATACTGGGGTAGGTATGGTAGGTATGGATGGCTATGTAATAGGCGCTACAGGAACCAATTTATTACAAAAACCATAAATCAGAAACTCCATCACTGACAGGTTCGAGTAAATGCCGCCCTTCCAAATAAGCATCCAGCCCATATAGCCTCATGTGTTCTTGAGCCAACTCGACTTATTGGGGGAATAGCGCCAGACAGATTATTGCATGATTATGGCAGGATTATGCAAGATAATCAAATTATTCATGGACACTAAACCTCAGAGCAATAACTAGTCGTACACAACAAATGATTTGACAGCACTGCCTTTCATTTACTTCCGCACCTTTTCAAAACACAACGCGGAAAATAACTTTCTTATTATGAATGCATATTATGCGTGTTTTTTTGTATTATGGCATGCATAAATTTTGGCAAACTTTATTTTAATTAATATGTATTTCATACTTGAATTGTTAATTAAATAAAAAGGAAATATATAAGTATATGAGTACAAATGTAAGTGCATGTGTATGTGTGTCTAGCAAACGAATATAAAAATTAATTTTATTTCGTTATATAAAAGTAAGTAGCTAATATGAATTTTTAAGAGATCTGATACTACGTTTATACGCGCACTATTTGCAAATAAATTAACTCACTGTTTATACGGCTTAGCAAAAGTACACAAACTTGGTAGCACTTCTATAGAAAGCTTACTTATGTTGACAAAAAAAATAGTGTAAATGCACAAAATATCAAATAATTATTTGTTTTAATTGTTATTATTTGCTTGTATCAATGTTTTTTGTTGCAATATTTGTCCATTTATTGTTTTTGTTATCAAACATTTGTAAGCGTGGCAACCTTAGGCATTTTATTTGCAAATAGTGCGTTAATCGTGAATAGTTTTCTGAATTAGTAAGTCGCAATAAAAAGAATAATATGGCAACAATTTACAGTTTTATTTGCAAATAAGCCCTGCGTATAAACGTAGTATGAGATACATATCGTCACCTTAATATAGAAAGGCCCTAACTCATTATTTTTTTAAATCGAGTTTTTTGTGTATTTCTATAGAAGAACGTCTAATGTATCGCAAAATGCAAAAATCGCAATTTCAAAAAAATAATAAGTTAGGGGCCTTTTTACTGATACTGATCGTAATTTGGGAGCAATGACAATGATTATGATATTCCCTAAACATTACTTATGCATCCAATTTCTTTTTTGCAGTTCATATTTCCTTCATTAGCTGAAAATTTTCAAACGTCTGTTTCGTTTCGCTTTCCAAACCACTTCGAAATAATGATAAAAATAAACCGTAACTTGGACAATCAGCAGCAAAATCATAAATCTTGCAACTGCTTACGTAAAATGTCCAAGAAAACAAAAAGCAGCATATACAAACCGCCCGTTATTTAACATTTTCCCAGCTGCATCATGTTTTTTTCTCTCTTTCTTTTCGACCGGCCGGCCAGTCGTAAAACAAAATTTCCGCTACATCATCATCATCCACATTAATTTATGCGTTTCTTTACTTTAACATTTCAAATTGTATATATACATACATACATACATACGATTTCAAATTGCCATAGATTTGTTTATAAGAAAATAAAAAATAAAAAACAGTTTAAAGAAAATGAAATTGCAAAAAATATAAATATGTAAAAGAAAACTGAACTAAATAAATAAACCAAACAAACATTGTACGAGTATTAATTTAAAACGCAGCATAATGAAATATGGTTAAGAAACCACAATAAGGTAAGCGTAAGCCAGGGCCAATTTTTGGGGTCGCGGTTAAACTTAGTTTCTTCTTTCTCTAATTAGCTAATCTAGCATTAATCGAGTTTGATGATTTCTCAGTATTGCCAAACTGAAGTAGTTACCACGTTGACTACAAAACCGCAGGTCCTGGGTTCGACCCCGCCATCCAACAGTTATTAAATAGCAACATCACGCATTTTTCTGATGTGCATTAGTGTCTCAGTTTTTGTAGGAAAGTTCAAGTGATGAAGGCATAGTCACTGGTCACTGGTCACTGAACTATACCGACTTCAGCAGATACTAATCCAAATGTAACACCAGAGCGCCCTTCTTCGTTGCGTAGCAAAATCATAGGGGAAGTAAAATAACCAATAAAATGACTTCAAAATTTAATACGCCTCATCGACACCAGAGGCGCTGCAAAACAGCATTATTAAAAACGTCCAAAAAAAGCAAAGTTGTAAAAAAATTAAGCTTTCCTCTATCTCTTCCCGCACCACCTGTCTTCACTATCACTATTCCTTTCCTAAAGAAGGTAACACCTAGTAATAGAAGTAGGCATTCATGGCCTGAGTGACACTTCTCTTAAAAAAAAATTAATAAAAAATAGTGGCAACATTTGCTCTGCTAAGGGTCTGTTCCACGATGTCGACAACGTTAAGACTTTGTTTTTGTTTCAAATGTAAGTGTGCGACAAGTCGAGCCTTGTCAACATCGTGGGATAGGCCCATAATGTTATCAACACATCTTGATTTTTTTAAGGGAAAAGAGGAAGAATAAACTGCCTCAATATTTACAAGTAAAATATTTTGTGTCTTTTAAACAAAATAGATAAATAATATCGTAGTCGGCCAAAGTGGCACCAGAGTGCCGAACCGGCTTCTTATACACATACGTGCATATATTTCTTTGGATGGCCAGCAATGAATAATATAAAGAAAAATTAAAAATAGAATCGGTAACTAAAAAACTACAAACAAAGATTAAAGCAAAGTGTATTAATACCAAGTGGTCTTATCAGCGCAGCTGATCGTCAGCTGACTTTAACCCACCTTTCAAACTCCATATGAAATAGCTTAAAATCTTAACCCAAACTGTCAGCATACAAATAAAAATATTCCTACAACAAATTTGTACATATGTTGTTGTAATGATAAGTCCACTTGGTATTAATACACTTTGTATTAAAGTTAATTAACGGCCTGTCTCACGATGTTTCTAATGTTATTGTTGTTTGCAATAGGTACAATTTGTCGATCGAACGATTTCTGGTGACATCGTGGGACAGGCCGTAAATCTCTAAGCTCGAACTCAAAAACTGGCTCTTAGAGAAAGAAGCACATACCTATAGTCGTGAAGAAGACATGTTGCAAAAGTAAGAAAAAAAAATAAAGAAGTTGTTACTCAAAAAAAAAAAAAAACAAGTTGGTACAAAACCAGAACAATACCACAAACAAACTTTGGGAAGTGAAACGAGCAAAACAATGTTCTACTGCCTGCAATTTACTTGTGGGTTCAGGATTTTAATGATGGTTGCCTTTAATTTTTAGCGCTTTGCTCTTTACAACTTCATTCCTTTGCTTCGCCCCTTCTTTCCTTCGCCCACCATCAACTCTTTGAAAACTTGTTCTTTTTAGCAATTTCTTTGCTGCTACTGCTACTGCTGCTGCTGTTGTTACTTTTGTCCGTTAAAATGCTTAACTCACAAGCATCACGAACCTTTAAACAACCCAAATAATCATCTCTTCCACTCATTCATGCTCATGCATGCAAGTCTTTATAAGCCGTCATTTTCATACGTAAATCACGTTTTCTTTAAACTCAAGTATTAAATGTTTTCAAAAGAAAAAAAAAAGGAAATGTTGTGTATTTCTTTCCTAATGAAGAACACACAATGCATGAAGTGAAAAAATGCAAAGAATTTTTCCAGCAAACATGTTTTTTATACATGTGGCACTTCTTCTTTCCAAGAATCATTAAAACTGAATGCTGCAAGTCGTGATGTTAAAGATCGAAAAAAAGAATTCCTCAAGTGTTTAAGTTAAACCCAAGGTCTAGATTAAGAAATATTCGGTACTCAAACATAGATTAAAGGAATTAAAATGGCGTTGGCTGAAGTAGTTAGCACGTTGACTACACAACCGAAGGTCCTGGTTTCAATTCCTGTATCCAACAGTCATTAAATAACAACACCACGCATTTTTCTGATGTGCATTAGTTTCCCTTTGTATCAATTGTTGTATGAAAGTTCAAGTGATGAAGGCATAGGCACTGGTCACTGAACTATAACGACTTCAGCAGATACTAATCCTAATGCAATATCAGAGCGCCCTCTTTCGTTGTGTAGCAGAATCTTCGGCGAAGTAAAATAACCAATAAACTGGCTACTAAGCACAGCTTCAAAAAATTAATATTATTAAAAAAACGTGCAAAAAAAAGTTGCAAACGAATGAAGCTTTCCTCTATCTCTTCCTTCACCACCTGTCTTCTCTATCACCATCCCTTTCCTAAAGAAGGTAACACCTAGTAATAGTAGTAGGCATTAATTGCCCGAGGGTTACTTCCCTTTAAAAAAAAATTATATCAACGTCATTAGTAAAAGGGAGATGAAGGGTTAAAATATTCCACAAAAATGGAGTGCTGCATACAACCCAAGGCGAATTCAGTATCAGGTGAACTCTTCCTTACAACAATTTTACAACAGAAAAAACAACACGTAGTTTGCTATGCTACCAAACCAATCTGTCAGAAGATTTCTAAGCACATTTTGACATTTTGGTTCAAAATGCTCAATTTGGCATCAACAGCTGATAATCAGCCGGGCTGATAAGGTCACCTGATACTGAATTCGCCTTGCATACAACCTACACCGAAAATGCACAAGTTTTAATAGTTTGAAATTAACCCTTAAAAGATTTTCAAGTTTTGGTTAATTTTTTATTGTTTAAGAATTGCTGTCTTCAGGCACATACATATACTACGTTTACACGCGCGTTATTTAACTCACTGTTTATACGGCATAGCAAAAGTACAAAAACTTGGTAGCACTTCTATATAGAAAACTTTCTTACGTTGAAAAAATATTTTGTGTATTGTATAAACTAGCAAATAATTATTTGTTCTAGTTCATTATTTTCTGCTGTCAATGTTTTTTGTGCAATATTTATATATTTGTTGTTATTTATTAGCAAACATTTGTAAGCGTGGCAAGCTCAGAGAACGCAGCCGATCGGCTCACAGCCGCGACGCCGATGATTTTCATAATTACCTATACTTAGCCGCAGCTGAAGAGTGTGGCAATGAATTGCCATAGAAAAGCCCATCATTGCCATAGCAATGCCCATCAGTCTCAGCCGCCGCCGACCAAAATCATGCATCGGCTTCGTTGCCTGGGCAAGCTCAAGCATTTTATTTGCAAATAGTGCGTTAATGAGGAGTTGTTTTCATTAGCTAGATATTTGCAAATAAAAAATTAATTCGCCGTTAAGGCGGCAAAATTCTCTATTTGCAATATATTTATTTGCGCACAAGTCGTGCGTATAAACGTAGTATTAGTGAAATTTCATTGCAAATATTTTTGTTGAACATTTAAGCCCGTTAATCCGCATTTAAGGGTACTATTTTTTTAACGGACCAAACAGTTACAAAAACGGCGAACTGTCAAATTCCATATGAAAATTATATACATATGTACTTTATTCTCTTAGATTATATCAAAAGATACAACCATTAAAATAATTTGCCTTCAGCATTTATTTTGCCTGGAAAGGGCAAAAATTTAGTTAAAAATTAGAAAAACGAGTATCTAATCAATCAGGTGACCGACTTTATTTCAGCAGATGATCATCAGCTGCTATTTTTTCTGGTGTCAAAAACAAGTTCGTAAATTTTTTGAAAAGAAATGAAACAATTTCATTAGATTTTTTTCATAAATCTAATGATAATTTTACAAATCCAATGAAAATTTCACGAATATTGTGAAAGAATTTCATTGGAATTGCTTCGTTTGTATTCTGGTTTCGTAACAATATTTGATTGGATTTATGACAACAATATTTTCTAATTATTAGTTATTTAAGTTATTTCAATGTTTTCATGAAATTGTTTTGTTGTTTCGATGAAGTTATTTCATTGCATTAAATACACTGTTAAATAAATTTGACGAAGTTTTCAATAAAATAAAATTGACGGAACTGGTTTCATTAATCCGTTGGTTGAATTTTAATGAATTTTTTCATTAGAATAATGTCGAAATTCATAGAATTTATGAAGAAAATTTTTTCAGTGTAGGATTATAATATCAAAATAAAATTAACAAAATGTATGTTTTGTAGCTTCTTTTGTTATAATTTGTAAGCTTTTAGCGTAAGCTTTCTTTTAAGAACTAGTTAACAAGGCGAATTCATAGCAGGTGATCTCAATTCAGCAGCTGATTATCAGCTGTTAATCTCTCTGTTGTCAAATCACAGCAAAACGTTCGGAAGTTTTCTGCTAAAAGAAAATTTTACACTAACAAATATATAATGTGAATATGCAGGGTTGCAAATCGAGACCATCTGGTATCAATTCGTCTTCCTAGTCACCTTGTGTTATTACACAGCAAAACAGCATGTGTTTGGAAAGTCTATCTTTTTGTCTATCAAGTTTTTAAAGAAACATTTTGTAAACTATTTCAGTAATTATGCAGCAAAACGTCCATTTACCCCAAGCAACAAATCGACCACACCGTTGAAAAACTTAAATTTATTATTAAAAAAAAGCTCTAAATTAGATAATTTATGATAAGCCTAGTTGTAAAATACGAGTAGTTTTCTAAATAACAATTGAAATACAGAAAGTTTATAATATTTAAACAAACAATTAAAATTAAAACAGAAAACGACTGCGAGTAATCCAAATACGTCTGAAATGTGAGATGCTGCAGTCTGAAATCTCAGACAAATAAAAGTAAAAAAAAAAATAAAAAGCTAAAAAAATTAGAAAGAAAACAAATGAAATCCAGTTTAAAATTTATTTATCAAAACAAATAAAACAAACTCAACTCTTTTGAAGTTGTTTTGTCGAAGCACTGAAGGTAAACGTAGTAACGCTATTTGATAATCTAAACACGGGTGATGAATTACAATTAAAGCGAATGCGAATGCGCCAAAATGTTTAAATGTTTAAATTAATAGTGCTGGACGGCTCGGCTCATTTTGTTGGGGTTAATGGTGTGAATGTGGGTCAGCGGTTATGTAAGTAAGTGGAGGCTACTTTTATTTCGAATGTTCGAAAAAAAAAGAAAAGAAAAAGAAGTGAGTTGAATAAAACAAAAGAAATTAAAGCCATTGGATTTGCAGAGGAACTGCTTAAAAGTATACGACCAAGAAAATAGGAAATATTGTAAAGAATTTTGTATTAAGGCAGTTCATAACAGTGATGGGAAATGGAAATATTGATTGCCTGCCGAATCAGTTTCTAAATAGTGCCAAACCACTTTTTACATAATATAAATGTTAGCACTGGATGTTGGTTTAGTAATTATGGTACTTGAATGACGCCTTATTGTGTATAGCTAGAAAAGTCCATGAGTATCACATAAAACACGTTCCAAAATTAGTTGTATACACACAAACATATATGTACATTGTACATATCTATATACATATATAATTTATTAATACTTTATACTTATTTACAAGAAATTAAATACCTATCTCACCTTGTATACCAATATTATAAAGCTGAAAATTTTCTATATTTGTATGTTTATATGTTTGTAAGAGGTAATCTCCGGAACTGCCGGTCTGATTTCAAAAATGTATTTCCTGATGTATATAGGCTCTGTAAGCTTCAACTAAAGTGTTTAAGATAGCGTCCATGGGCGCTAAGCCTCCTATACTCAGAAAATATTAATTACCATTTTAGAAGAGATCTATTAAAGCAATAGTTTACGTACTCAAAGGAAAAATAAAGATTTTTTAATGTAACTACGCTGTTCTAGTTTCTAGTCTCCAGTCTATCTCTCCGCTCGATCTCACCTGACCGAATGCGAAAGTGACTGCTGAACTGATTTTTATGAAAATGGAAATATGGAGTTTTAATGTACATATATATAAAACAAACATATTACGAAAATAAAATAATTGAGGGCAATTCAACGTTTAGCGGGCTCAGCTGGTGTTTTACATACATAATTGAACCAAATATGATTCTAAAGAATACATAGCACATTTACTACAATAACGTCATGACTCAATAAATTCAGTAAAGTGCGACTTTGACTCGCGCACGAAGGGTTCCGTACGTTGGGCTTTGAGCATTTTTTTAATACAGTGTTTGTTTACGTTTTTTCAGCTGAAATAATTTTTTTTGATTATTTTTCGTTTTTTTCACGTTTTGGCGATTTTTTAAATTTTGGCGATTTTTTTCATTTCGGTGATTTTTTCATTTTGGCGATTTTTTTAAATTTGGCGATTTTTTTATTTTGGCGATTTTTCCGGTTTTCCGCGATTTATTTTCGATTTAGAATTTTTTTTTAATTTGGTGCTTTTTTTCGTTTTGGCGATTTTTTTTTGATTTTGGCGATTTTTTTTCGGTTTGGCGATTTTATAACTTTGAGATTTATTTGTTTTACCGTTTATGAAAATTTCAAGAAGTTTGCTCTTACGGTTTCCAAGATACAGCAAGTTATCAAAATTATATAGTCGAAATTACATTAACTGATGGTACACCCTTTAATTAAAATTTTTTTAAATTTTAGTGTTAATTGTTGTAGTCTGTATAAAAATACACTAACTTTACAAATTTCAAGTACATATACATACAATTGTATGTATATTACATGGGATTTTAACATTTTTCGTTGCTCGTTTTGGCACACCCTTTAATTTCCAACTCTCATGTATTTGTTGTTGTAGCGGCCAAGGTTCTACACACTCTGTCCAAATTTCAGGTCCGTAGCTCTTACGGTTCTCGAGAAAATACCCTGTGACGGACAGACGGACAGACGGACAGCGTAGCGAAAACAATAGGGTTCCATTTTCACCTTTGGTGTACGGAACCCTAAAAATAGGATTGTTGAGATAATAATGTAGAATGAATGCTCATCTTACCACTGAAAAAAAATTGGAAGTAATTAATCAAGAACTACTTTTTCTCTAGTTCCAAAATATCAACATTTTTTTAAGAGAAGTAACACTCAATCAATGAATGCCTCCTTACCTTAGGAAAGGGATAGTTAAAAAGAGAAGACAGGTGGACATTTCATAATGTGAAGAAATATTATAAGGCCTTCCATTGTTCAAGTACTCTATATATGTACATATATAATAGTACGACGAAACAACCAACGTTCTGATTAAATTTTCAAAATGTTTACGACATCAGCTGTTACAAAAGAAATTATTTATTTATTTTAATAAAACGTCACATTCATTGGACACCGTTACTTTTCCCCATAATAACCGTAGAGTTTTCAGCCCCCAGTCCTATTAAGTTTTCAGTACTTAACAATGTAAATAGTACAAGAGTACCTATTGAAATAATAAAAGTTTCAATATTAATTCAAGCTTAAGCAACATAACTTTCGAGAGTAATTTTTTGACATAAATCGATTAGTTACGATCGCGATAGTCCATTTTCGTCAAAAAAACGAAGTTAAACAATATGCTGCTTAAGCTTTTTTTGGCGGTTATGGCTAGAATGGACAAAAAGTACCAGAAAAGGAGCAAGAGTGCCACAGTGCCAGCTAACATCCAATAGTGCCAAAAAGGGCACAATTGTACCACATTTCCCATCACTGGTTCATAGAATATTTCAGATGTTTCATCGAAAATCTCGTAAACCAAATTAGTCTTAAGCTAATTTGCGAATAAGTATTAAGTTAAGACTTTAAAAAATTATTTTTATTCCTTAATTTACATGATTAAATTTTTGAATATATAAAGGGTACTTTTGGAAAAGGTTCCTTTTCTATTAAAAATTTACCTTTTTATAAAAAAAAAACTTTACTCCTACGGGAATTTTTTTTACAAAAAGTACTTTTTCTACAGACATAAAAAAAAGTATTTTAACAGGCAGATACACCGAAAGAATTTCGCTTCACAAGTCCAATGAAACAATTTCATTAAAATTTTTTCACAAATCCAATGAAAATTTCATGAATATTGTAAAAGAATTTCATTGGAATTGCTTCGTTGGTATTCTGGTTTCGTAAGAATATTTTATTGGATTTATTAATTATTAAGAACCCCCTTTCTATTTAAGTTATTTCATTCTTTTCATGAAATTATTTTATTGCATTAATTACACTGTTAAATAAATTTGATGAAGTTTTCAATAAAATAATTTTGACGAAACTGGTTTCATTAATCCAACGAAGCGTGACGTTGGTTGAATTTTAATGAATTTTTCATTAGATTAATGTCGAAATTCATAGAATTTATGGCAAAAATTCTTTCAGTGTACTGAGACCTTAATTAATCATGAAACATTATTTACGCGAACCAAATGGGGTTTGTCGCCTGTCGCCTGTCGCCTCAAGCCTTAATTGTGATTTTTTTGTGTCACTTCAAGTACATAAACGAAGGTTAACTGATGTAGAGATTCATATTTATTCTGTTAAAATGTATTTTTGTTTTATACCATTTTACATTTATTTTTGCTCAAGTGGCTCATGTGTTTACAATTCTTTTCGTTATGCTTTTTCTTCATGCGAGTATCTTTGTTTTTATAATCCAGCGGAATTTTTAAGATTTAAAATTTTTATAGAAAAAATACCTTCACTCGTACGTAGGTAACACAAACCAAACATCCAGCATTAAGAGAAAAGTTAATGGTGGCTGTGAAGCATTTGAAGGGATACAGACTCTGCGACTACGCTTTAGAGGAACGTACATACGTATGGCAGGTAGTTGTTCGGATTTTATTTATTTACCTATTTTTATTATTTTATACTTTTTCATTTCTAATTTGAGGTTGTTTATTTATACATACGGAGTGCATACGTCATGTTGTGTGTTAATTGTAGGCGAGTGTTATTGAAAAAAAGGGGACATGTAATCAACTTTAGTCAAATAAAGAAAATCTTTTCAGATGTACATATGAACATCTCTCTTCACTAATCCTAATATCTGTAGACATTTTATTTTGTATTTGCTGGATTCGAATTTTTGAAAAAGGTACGAGTATGTATGGGATATGGTTGTCTATTGTTTAAAATGTTGTCTCAAGTAATTAATGTGAAAATGAGGTGTAAATTATTCTAAGGCAGTTTGTATAATCATTAAGGCGGTGATAAGCATGGAAAATGTAGTACATATTTAATTTTTAATTGTTTTTTCTTTCTCACTTTAAATGGAGCCAACAGTAAATAATGATAAGATAATAATGAATGTGGCCAGATAAGATTCAAACGATTCATTACTAGAAGTTTAGAAGTTAATATGGATCGTTATACTAAACAATTACTCGTAATAACACTGTACAGCACGAAAAATTTAACAAGGTTCTAATAACTGATTCTGGCAGAAGAGAATGTAAATTTTGTTAATCAAGTTTACTAAGTAAACAACCTTTCACAAGTCATTACCATTTATTTTGGATAAGAAAAACTATTGCTAAATGTTGCTTAATAGAGAAAAAAATTTATGTAATCCAACTGTGTTTTTCTATATCGATCAATCACCTTAAGCTACGAGTACATTTCAACCCTTTTTGTTCTGGGAAAAATTTTGTTCATGACTTAAAAATTAAGAAAAAAAGTATGTGCAAGTTTGAAAAACTATAACTCGTACATAAAGTTTTTACTCGTACTTGTGCAAAATACATGTCTATATTCAACTGGTTGTCAAGGAAACCATCAAAACAATACAATAATTTATATATAAACCCATTAAAGGAAACCTCTAGCCCCTACACTCAATAATAATAAAATTCCTTTTTTTTGTTGTAATAAAAAAAATTTAAAAACCATGAATGCCTGCCTGTGAATGCAAAATGTTTCATGGGTCTTTATAGAAAAATCGGGGGGTAACTCGAGCCGGTCGGTACTGCATGTTTGTAGCACGTTAAGCGTCTGCTCACTGCACCCCTCAGAAAATGTATTTAAGTGTGATTTTAAGGGGGTCTTTGCTAAAACTAAGTGATGACAGCATTTTTAATGGACGAAAAAGCAAATACATACATACATATGTATGTATGTGTATCGCTTCCTTAATATAGGAAGGCCCCAACTCATTATTTTTTTACAATCGTAATTTTTGTCTATACATTTTGTCGATTGCAATGACGATTCTGTGATTCTGTAACTTTTTTTAACCATAGTACGCATACATGCACGATATTTTCTGTTGATTTTTGTCGATAAAATTAACAGCACATAAATTATTGTCGATAAAATAACGACACAGCTGACATTAACCTACAGCGAATATCGTTAAAAATGTTACTGAATAGCAAATTTGATAAATTTTCTTTATAATTATTTCAACGATGCCATTATCGTTAAAAAAAAAGGTAGTGAATCGCACTAACACCTGTAGTGTTAATGCGATTTCAAACAAATAATGGCTTAGGGTCTTTCTATATTAAGGTGACGATATGCAAGTTTTAGAAGGGGACATTTTGTTGCTCCACAAAAAATCCAAAAAAAAAAGCTTTGGCCAGCTTTATTGTTTATCTTACTTTTTTCTTTTATATATTTTTGCCGCTTTTGTGTGTTTCAAAGGGGTGGTTTGTTGCCAACATCCCTTCACACACTTTCGCAAAGAATTAGAAATAAGCAAACAAAAAAAAAAAACTAAAATAGAAAACATTAAAGAAAATTGCATGTATTTGAAGTGTGGTCTGAATTGAAAATGTCATGTTGTTAAAAAGGTTTTTAGGTTTTCTTTTAAGAGAAATAATGAAAAAAAAAAGAAAAAGGCAGCAACAAAAAAAAACTAACGGCACTTGATTGGCACACATTGTCTAATATTTGCAAAATAAAACAGCAAGTGATAAATGTAACAAAAGAATAAGGGGTTTAATTAAGTATTTATTAAGCACATCGAAAGATTTTAAAATTTTTGGCGAATTTTAGCGATCTGGATTAAAATGATATATAAAAAATATTTTTAGAAGTTAAAAAATATTATATGTTATTGACAAAAACTAAGAAGAAAAAATGCTTTGGCGATTTTGGCGACTTTTGACATAAAATTTGGCGAAAAAGGCCAAAATAAATCTGGCAACCCTGTTTATTAGTCGCACCGTTAAAGAATTGAGTGCTGTAGAAAATATGGAATAGCATTAATCTCTGAACAGGGTCGGCATTAGATGAGGGAATGACGGACAGATCGGTGAAATTACCGATATTTCATTACTATAGGTAACTCAGTAATTGGGTAGAAAGCAGGACCAACAGTTCGAAGTGGGGAGGATTGTAGAGTCTCGAGGAGATTTTGGCCAAAACTTGACTCAGAAATGTTCAAACTGCTACTGGAAATGAATAGGAAGGCGATGCGAATCATGATAGGCGCGTTGACAGGTCCCTGCTCGGTCAGCGCAAGAACTAGCATTTGGGAAACTGGCACTCCAGATTTTTCTAGGATGTGCGGGAATGAAGAGGAACCAGAAACCATTGAACATATTGAACATACAACTTCATTGGCTTACATGGCTGAGCAGACGTTTCCATGAAAGCATTACTGATATCGGGAAACTATGTAGTCCTCTAAAAGTTTCATAATGTAAATTGTTAAGTGTGTCTCAACTTTATTTTATTTTAATTCCCTGCCAAATATAAATATGTATGTTTTAATTACAATGGGTAGTATTCATACTACCCAGCAACTATAATTTTTATATCAAACTTATTTACAATTGCAAAAGATTTCTTTTGAAGAAATTTTTTTTAAATAATCTTTTAGAATGAAATGCTTTAGCGTGTGGGTGCTTTACATATGATTGTATGAACATTTAATCATAAAAATAATAATAAATATTTAAATAATATACAGAACTCACAATGTCTATATGTATGTGTGTACTAGAGATGGGAACCCCTAGCGTGATAGCACACGCAAGGTCACGCACAAACGTGAGTAATTTTTTTTCTTCAATCATAAATATCATGAGAGTGAAATTTTTCGTAAATAATGCGCGAAAAGGAAAAATAGTTTTCAATTTCTAATAGAAATACATATCGTTACCTTAATATAGAAAGGCCCCAACTCATTATTTTTTTAAATCGAAATTTTTGCATTTTTCGATTCATTAGATTAGTTATTCTATCGAATAAAAAAAAAACTCGAATTCGGAAAAATAATGAGTTAGGGTCTGTCTGCGAGTAAATGTGCGGTATAGCTCCACCTTTCCTAACCTAGGGCCTTTCTATATTAAGGTAGCGATATGTAAATAGGAGACTTAGAAAATGTAGAGTATTTTTGTTTTATTGTGAGGAAAAATTGTTCTTGATTTTCTTAACCCTACGTCTACACCTGATATATTTTTATCATGACAAATGTCAAATTATATATAGAAAAAAGGCTAACATAAAAAAAAAATATTTTTCAATATAAAGTTTGACTTTTGTTATGACAAAAATATATCAGGTGTAGACGTAGGGTAATATTTTAACTTTCACGTGTATATGCATTACCATGAGCTTAACATACCACTTGGTGCATGATCATGCTTAAACGTGTAGAGATCTCGGATATGTTCGTAAATGCATGACTGCGCTGCAAAACGAAAATTTAAATGTTCCAAACTGGTTCACTGAAGTAAATAACTCACAAATAAATGTCAAATATAGTGTACAAACATGATGACTAAAACAGATTATCAGCGAACTTTTAACGTATTTTAAATAAAAGTTTGCACGAATGATGCAGAGCAGTGATGCATTTACGAACACACCCCTCATCTTCGCCGTTTACATGTAATAAAATGTACAATTCATGTTGTGTTCCAGGTATGTACAGATGTATATACATAGTTTCATTGTAATTAAATCAAATTAAAGTCAGAAATATGAATTTTCTTATTTGATAAGCAAACAAAAGTAAAAATACTTATGCTTACAAATTTTAATTTTCAAAATATTTGCATGATAGTTTTGATTAATTGCTTGGATGTCTTCAAAAGAAAACCTCATCATAAATATGTAGTTCAGTTGATTTCACCATGAAGGCAGAGCTATACAAATAAATACATTTTCCAAAAATTTTAATTTTAATTTTAAGTTGTTTTTTCTTTGCACTGTTTGCCTGTGTGAATAATGAAGAATGAATTTATGCACACACATATGTTTGTATTTATTTATTTTATTTTTTTTTTCAATAACACATTGCATGTTATAAAATAAACAAGACTTTTTTTATTTATATGTGGATTATAAAAAAAGTGATTTCAGCGATAAAAAAAATAACACAAATTAAAATAAATCTCAGTCTGGGCTCATCTCAGCGATTTTTGCTCTTGTTTTATAAATAAAAAAAAAGGTCATCAGTTGTTGAAACAAAAGGTTATCATTTTTTGTTAAAAAAACAAGTTTGAAATATTTTTAATAATATTATTTCATATTTCCATTTTATTTGATAGAAACAATTGTTATCACTCAAATGAGATGAAGTGGCATTATCAAAAAACTAAAACAAACAAACAAAAAACAGCTGACTGTTCAAGGGAACATCAAAACTACCGTTACATTTACATATATATACAACAAATGAAGGCGAATTCAGTTTAGGTGCTCTCAACTGCTCAGGTAACTGTTTTCGCCGCTTTTCAGTTGAAGGTTAACATGCATTTTGCACATATTTTTGACATCGAAAGTATTAATTTTTCAAAGCGAATTGGGGTGAGTTTATTTTATAAAAATGCCTTGCCAAGGCGAATTCATATTAGGTGATTATATTCACCGCTTGTAATATAAATATTCATACTATATTATATACTATATAAGGATATGAGGATTAATTCTGCATTATTAACTCAAAAATTCAATTTTTTGAGTTATGACATTGTTTCAATAAATAAGCGACATGTTGGATGTCAAGACACATTTTCAGTAAATTTTTTGACATCAAATAGTATAAATTTTTGAAAGCGAATTGAACCGATTATACATTATATTAATTTGTGTTGATGCTTGCATACAAAGAATTTGTTACAGTGTTATCCTCAAGGCGAATTCACACCAGGTGGTGTCGATAGCCCAGATGACTGTTTTCGCCGACTGCAATTTACATCTATCTTAGATGTCATAAGGCACTTTTCAGTGCATTTTTTGACATCAAAATAAATAATTTTTTTAGAATTAAAAAAATCAATCAAAAGAATAAATTTTTCAAAGCGAATTGAGCCGAGCAAGGTATACGCGCTTTGAAAAATGTGTTCTTGTAATGTCAAACAATTTTACTGAAAAATGTGTGTCGACATCTAACGGATATTTAAACTACAAGCGAACACTTGAGGCCACCTAATACGGATTCGCCTTGAATATGCCTTGCATTTTCCTACTGCAACTTCATTCAATACAAGTCGATTTCATACTAGGTGGTCGCAAGCAGGGCTGTCAGATATGGCGATTTCTCGCCAAACGTGGCGATTTTTCAACTTGTTTGGCGTCTAAATTTTTGGTTTGGCGACATGGCGATTTTTTGGCGATAAATAAATTTCTTGGCGATTTTTGTGGCTATTTTTTTTAGCAAAATTTAAACTCAAAATTTTTGTAATTCAGAAAATTAGTTTGTGGAAGGAGCAGTTTAAAAAAATAAATCCCACCAAAACTCGTTTGCAAGAAATAAAATTGACTGAATTTTGATGATTTTTCTTATATTAATTATATTAATTAATTCAATTTGAATTTGGATGAGAAAAACTTGTAGAAAAAATAATTTTTGGCGATTTTCTGCTAAATTTTTATACGATTATTTTGTAAAAATTTATATTAAAAAAAGTTTTATATAAAATCAAATTTATTATCAAATATTTATTAAGAAAAACTACATAAAATCGATTTTGGCGAATTTTGGCGATTTTTAAAATGAATTTGGCGAAATAGGCCAGAAAAAATCTGACAACCCTGGTCGCAAGTGGTCAGGTGACTATTTTCGCCGCTTGTAATTTGAGTATGCGTTGGATGTCAACAAACATTTTTCAGTAAATTTTTTTGACATTTAAAGTATAAATTTCTTAAAGCGAATTGAGCTGAGTATAGCTTATACGAAAAATAAAAAAAATTTGAATTATGAAAGATTTAAAAAGTAATTTGATATAATTTATTTTTGTTTAATCAATACTGACATCATCTTGTTAGAAAAAAAAGCAGAGATATTAAAATATTTGCCGAGATTAGTCACTTTTTCAGTTTCTTTATCACTCTTTAATCAAATATTATTGTTTGCCAAATATACTAGATAAATTTTACGCAGTGTAACAGAACTTTGCTTCATAATAAATAAATAAATAACTTGATTTTGCTCTTTACAATTTTATTACTTTATAAAACAGTTTTAAAAATTCCTATACATAAATTTCTTTTTATTATTTATAATCGTAGTAAAACGCAGCGAATCTCCATAAATGTTTATACACACAGAGTATTTTTAAATTAAACTTCCTCTTTAGCCCTTTTTGGTTTAAAGTTTTTTTTTTGCATTATTAACTATAAAATACCCAAACGTTATTGTGTTTTTTTAGTTTGTTTTTGTTTTATATGAAAACTTAATTTCACTCTTGGCATATTAAATTAAAAGCCACTTGATATCAACTTTTAAGTTTTCTTTATTTGACGCAGTACGTATTTTCTGCAATTTCGCTTTTTTTTGTTGTTGTCTGAAGCCTAAACAAAATGAGTTTCTTTTAAACAAAAAATTTAAACAAACACTGAGTGAGTGAGTGACTGACATCATCGGGTTTAATTTTAATATAATTAGAAAAGAAATAATAATCAAATGAATAACCATTTTATTTCATGTATTATTTTGTGATAATGTGAACTGTGCTGTAAAGTAAGTGATTTTAAATCTCAGTTTTATTAACCCACATTTAAGCGAAATCAAATATCTCAAATGCTTTACAGTCCACTTTATTCTTATAAATCTAGACTTATTAAAAAATATTAAAGTACAAAAGATTAAAGCACTTATTGAAGAAGTCAATATATTCTCTGTGAATATATATATATATATTAGGGATGTAACGAATACCAGTTTACCGAATGCGAATGCGAAAACGAATAATACATTTTAATTCTTGCGAAAGCGAATGCAAATATTACAATACGTTAAAAAAATCACATGAAAATAAATTTGTCCAAGAACATGAAGTTGTGTTGTTGTTGAATTCAGCAAATATTTATTAATTTATTAGAAATAAAAATTGTTAAACTGAAAGATATATGAAATCATATTAAAATAAGTATAGATAATAATTAAAAATAAATTTACAGAATGTTAGGCAATCAACCCATTCGTACTTTGGCCCTAAGACCTTGCACTAAGTTCAGCATTTCCTGTAAAATGCTACCAGAATACATATTAAGAAAAATTGGAATGAATTGTTCATGAAAATTTTTTGCAGAAGTAGTACTCTGTTCATCTTGGGAAAAACATAAAATATATCTTCAGCATTTTAAGTTTTCATGCGAAATAATATGAGTGGCAGTTTTTTCGCAAAAAATTTACAACAAAGAAGGATTAGTTAATATTTTTGTATTTCAAATTTTTTGTACGAAGTAATGAATGGTGCTTTCCATTTTTCAAAAGTTTTAACAGACTGTATTAAATAGAAACTATTTTCGCACAATTCAAACACCTTTTCTTTTTTAAAAACTGGAAAATATTTCCAATATTTTTGTCTTTAGTATTCGCTTTAAATATTCGCATACATTTTAGCGAATGCAAAAGCGAATGCAAATAGCAAAAGTAAGCGAATTATTTGCGAATGCGAATGCGAACATTCGTTACATCCCTAATATATATATATATATATATATATATATATATATATATATATATATATATATATATATATATATATATATATATGTATATATATATATATATGTATGTATATATATATATATATTCGAACTTTTTTGTAAGACAACGCACATAATTTCACGTTTCTTGCTGCATTATATGGAAAGATATTCCAAAATAAGCTAACTTTTATATGAGAGCTGCCACGCCCACTTGTTCACTTATTGATACTATTTCTTTAAACTAGTACGAATTTAAAATAATTCTTTCTGACAAAAAAACTGACTTCAATGCAAAGATCTGATAGAAGAAGATAATAAGAAGTTGTACGTGAAATATATACTTAAATTTTAACGGGCGTGCCTCCACCCATTTTTTAAATACAAGATTGTGTGTTTTTCAGGGCTTGGGGAGTGTGTTAAGTTTTGTAAAAATCGGTAAAGTAGAACCGCGTGAAATAAAATATTAAATTTTAATGGGCGTGAATCCGCCCATTTTTTATATAAAAGATTTTGTCTATTTTAGAGCTTAATTTGTGTGGTAAGTTTCATATAAATCGGTTAAGTGGAACCCCGTGAAATATTATAATAAATTTTAATGGGTGTAACTCCACCCATTTTTTTAACTTTCAAATTGTGTAATTACAAGAATAAAAGATTTCGCAGCAATCAAATTAGTAGCATATCAGAAAATTATATTAAAAAATTGTGGGCGTATCCCCGCCCACTTTTTTTACAATGGGACCAATGGGAAGCTATATCCTCTCAGATAACAAATAAAAATTTAAAGTTGGTTTAAAATGTACCGGGTTACGAAATAACACACCTAAAAAATAAAAATAGAGACGAATTGTTAACCTCCTCCTTTTTTTTTAAGTGAAATTAGACAAATCGGTCCAGCCGTTCTCCGATTTTATATCAACAAACGAGATTTCATTTTTAAATGTTTTAAATATTTTTATTTATTTAAAAGCGTTTCTTTTGAGCTGAAAACTGTATTTCCGAAACTGTGTAGGTGCATATTACACATAACGCTTTCTAAAGGATATTTATTTTTAAATCCCGCTTTGGATCGATCCTGTCCCGCTTTTTGCAAAAATCATCTGGTCACGTTAGGTATAACTCAGAGCAAATTCAAAAACTATGTTTTTTTAATTATTTAGAATTAATTGATCTTTCAAAATACATGAGTAATTTTTTTTTTAGTTCTTATACAAATTTTAAATGTTATAAAGCGTTATTTACAAATTTTATTGGAAAAACTGTAATGTAGGCTACCGAAATGAGCAAATTCATGGCCAAAATTAAGCTTCAACGTTTTTCTTTAGAAATGTGTCCTCAAAAATGAAGAAAATTGTGGACAACGTTATAAAGAAAACATAAAAAAATCGGTCGACAAACTCGATTTTCGGCACAAATTTCACTTGAGCAACCTTAAAACAAAAATCTCAAAAATACACTTGGCCCTATAAGCTTTTGAATTATGCCTGAGCAAAAAAAATAATTTTGTTTTTATTAAAACAACCTAATAACTAAAAAAAAACTAGTTTGGCCGAAAACGAGTTCAATTTTTCAATTTACACACAAAATTTTATACATATTTCTTTCAAGAGTTGAGTAAACAAGATCTTTTTATTTATTTTTTATTGAAATAATAATTTGTACTTCGTGTTCTTTTGTCAAAATTTGTATAGAAAATTTGTTCTAACGTACACTTCAAGCTTCAATTATTTTTTTTATATCTACAGCTGTATTTCTTTATTCATTAACTCCAAAATCCAAATTTTTTAAGTTAAGACATTGTTTTAATAAATGGGCGATGGGTATAAAATTTTTTTAATTTTTACAGTAAGAGTATCTATCGATTTTGTTAAAATTGTTTTCACATAAAATTTTAAAATTTTACATCAAATTTCGCTATTTAATCATTAAATATTTAAAGAGTTTGAAAAAAGGGCAGGGTTTTATGAGAAGAGCAAGAGGTTTGCACAGGAAAAGCGACATAGTTACATATGTACATGTACACAACAAAAGAAGGATTACGTTGCTGTCCTTAGGACAAATAAAAGAAATCTAAAAACCATAGAAAATCACCAAAAAAAAAACCGAAATGAGGACACTAAAGCGCAGACGCCAGAACTTTTCACACTAATTTAATGGCCAAGATTACAAAAGGTACATAGAAGACCAAAAAAATAATAATAAAAATAAAACTTAGCTAATAAAGTCAAGTGCATAAAATTTGCATTATTTTTATATGTAAATCAAATAAACAATAAAATTACTTACTGGCATTCATTCATGATTTCCTCTTGACTGCGTACTTGTACGGGCGCCAGCGCCTCCACATTTTCCTCATAGTTGCCAAAACATTTGGTGATTTTCTCATCGAATGTATTAACCAAATCCTCCAAACTGCCACCAAACGTTTCACCAAAATTATCCACCGATTCACCTTTATTTAAGGAATGTCTGTTGCTCTCGAAAGTGGTGTCAAACGCTGACAAGTCCTCACCCATTAAAGTATTGCAATTGGGACTTATGGTGCCTGAATAGCCATTCCTGCTAACATGGGCATCTCTAACCGCCTCCTCTAACATGCGAATTTTGTTCTCCTGCTCGGCCATGGGATCTTTTAGATTTAGATTTAATGTATCATTTAGTTGATTTTGATTTGAGATGAAATCACAGCCGGCCCAGTCATCGGTTTCGTCAAGTTTTGCCAAAGGAGCCTCAAATTTAAGCTCGGCCATTTTCGAACCGAGGTCACGCATGGCCTAAACGCAACAACCAAACAAATAAATTCCTTTTGCCACCAAACAGTAATAAGTAATATTTTAGATATTATTCTATAGTTAAATAGCAGCTAAATAAATTATTTATAATTTTATCATTGACTCAATTAAGTATTTATAAATTTCGTTTCCACTTTTTTTAATATTTCACACGCAAAATAACACTTGATCTCACACACAAACACTCACTAATAAATAGATACACTTTGCAACCCCCTTTTGTTATTGTTGCTAATTTTGTTTTTGCCTTTTCTTATTCCAAGCAGATAAACGAGAGCGGAGTGTGGTAACTTTTTCTTCTTTAATTTTGGTGTATGTATATTTTTATTTTTGGGGATTTTTTGTTTTCTTTGCAATATATTTTTACTATTATAAATTGGTTTTATAAGTTAATTTTCACTAAGTATATGCATTAAACTTTCATTTAATTAAATTACAATCTTTCCACTTCACTTTTTATTAATTATTTTTCTTTTTGATAAAAAAAAACAGTTGAAATTTAAAACCTTATTTTCCCTTAAACTTCTTATTAATTATGCGCTCGCGACCGTTAAGCTCAAGAGTAAATTTAATACTAAAAGCAAAAGTACTCAATAGCTCAAGAACAGGCAAGCAAAAGAAAATTGCCAATAACAACAAAGAGGTTGCCATATGAGTTGAAATGCATTCAAATACCGTCTTCTTCAGTTGGAAAACCGCTATAGAGTCTTTGCAAGTTATTTACAAGGAATTTGAAGGAATTAAAACGTTTTTTTTAATTAACTATAACAATATTTATTTTTAATGCGGTATTTTTAAATACCTTCAGTCAGATTAAAGAAAAAAAGAAAATCAATAAATTATTATCATAAATTAATTTATCCTACTCCTACTAATATTTTAAATGTGGAAGTTTGTATTGTTTGTGAATTTTTTCAAGTTATTACAAGGTATTTGAAACAATTAAAACATTATTTTAAAATGAATTTTAACAATATTTATTTTTAACTCAGTAATTTGAAGTACCTTCAAGGCAGATAGAAAGAAAAAACTATAAATTAATGAATTATTATCATATCGCACTTAATCAAGAAGAGGGTATTAACTCAAAATTTTTAAAATTTCACTTTTTGCAAGAAATCAACTAACAACATCAATATCTATCTATTGTAAAATTTTAAACGTATTGCGATTGCTCTTTTGTTGATAAAATTTATTTTTCTTTATGATTTTAATTCTTAATGTGACTGTCGTTATAATAAAATTGCTCAAATTCGTTCGGAGTTCTGACTCTTTTCAAAACATAGATACTCTTTCCCAATAATTGCAAGGTTTTTGAAATAAAAACAGCGTAAATATATTTTCAAATGCAATTTTATTATGTTCGGAATTTCAAATTCTCTTAAAAAGTAACCACAAATAGTTTTTCGTCTCTACTGAAAATTTTAAAATTTTGAGTTAATATCCTCTTGTTGATTATGTACGATATATTATATATCCTGCTCCTACCAATATTATAAATGTGGATGTTAATGAGTTTTTGTAAGTTATTACAAGGAATTTGAAAGAATTAAATAATTTTTTAAAATTAATTATATTAAAATAATTTAAAATCCAGCCTATTACGCTTATTTTTCTTTTATAATTTTGAAATAGTTGTTGAAAGTCTATGCATAAGATAAGAGATTTGTGACTGCTCAAAGTGTGTGGTTTAAGTCTACTGACGATTTGTTACAGCAACAATAAAATGCATATATACAATGCTGAACAACCAGCAAATGTGTTTCGGATTAAAATAAACTTATGACAATATGTCGAATAATAAATGTCTTATATAATTTAAAACTTTATGACACTATGACACTTAAGACTGCCGTTTCAATTCGCGATTATTTCTATTTTATTCGTTGTGAAAATGCAGGGAACAGTTTCGAAAATGATCTTATTTATGTATTTTAATGATTTTATATTGGGTGCTTAGAAAACCAGCTTCAGAACTTTCTGATGAAGATTATCATGGTAAAGACAAAATTTAGAGAATAGAAATTTAAATGGAATTAGCGCAAGAAATTTTGTGATTTTAAAAAGAATTTTCTAGAGACGTTGACTTTTTGTACTATGGAAACTTCACCTAAGTAATTTAAAAATAGCGACAGTTTTAACCTTGAACCATATAAATGTTCTTTCTTACCTAACTTTTTAATGAAAAATTATAAATATTTATCTATAGATGCTTATGTACGAGTATTTTTATATTTTAGCTTACCGCTTTGGTAGTAAGTCATTGCTTTTATTTTAAATATTAAATACATAGATTTTTTTAATAAACACATACACATATTTCGCTTAGCATATACATATGTATGTACATACATAATGTGAGTGTAAAATATTTTTAAGATAAAAACCGCACTTCCTCTTTTAAATATTGAACGTGCAAGCACCCTAGATTTATTCGATAAACATTATTTGAGTGAACATCAAAATTAAAATCATATAAATAAATAGATTTTCAAATTATAAACTTTACAATAAAGAGTTGAAAAATTGTTAATAAAATATTATATTGCATGTATAGAAAGAAATCCATGTCAATAATTTCTGTGTTTTCAAAATCTTTTTAAGACTTTTAAGAATATTTAACAAGAGTTTTATAAAAAATATTTAAGCCATATAGGGTATTTTCAGAACACGTAATTGACTTAACTTCCTTGCACTTGCGATTTTTTGTATAAAACAACTTTTATCATTTACATACATATGCATGTACATATGTTTATACAAAAAAAAACCACAACTATATCATAAAACAATTCTATGGCACAGAAATTTAAATGAAAGTGAACTGAATTTTTTTTTAAATTTTAGTATTTTTGCTACACTCAACATGAAACGACACACGCAACTCCTACTAGTTGCCTTTTTGGTTTATTGCACTTTAGTCAATAGTACCGAAGAGCTATTTACTTCAGCTAAAAATAATCAATATCTTATACAGCCGGCAGCTAAAGTAAAATTTTTTTGGCAAGAAAATAGATTGAAATTGATCAAATAATGTTCGTTTCTTTTGCAGTACACTTGGCATGACGCTCGCCGAGAATGTGAAAAAAGAAAAATGGATTTATTAACAATAGAAACTGAGGAAAAATCTAAGGAAATCAAGGAATTGCTTAACGAAGTATTTACAGGTAAAAAACATCACGTATTTTCTTTAAAACTTTCTTTAATAAATTAAGTTTAATTAAAAACTTAATTTGCTTGTTTTTTGTAAATGTGAAATTGGGAGGTTTTATACAAAAAAAAAAACTATTGAGTATTTATTTCTATAAAAAAAATAATTTTAATTTTCTTTTCATACAAATCAAAATTTCTTTTATACAGAATCAAATTTATTGAGTGATATTATATACATAATTATTTATAAAAACAAACTATTTCACTTAAAAAATTTCTTTTTCCACAGGCAAACGCATACCTAATTTTTATTTAGGCGCCACTGATTACATAAAGTTTCGTAATTTCTCTTGGATTACACCGAATGGACGTGTTAATTTCACTTATACGAACTGGGAAAAGACTGAGCCGAATAATTACAAGAAACTTGGTGAACGTTGTGTACATATGGGCTTTCATGGCACTGATCAATGGAATGACATACGTTGCAATCGAAAATATGGTTTTATATGTCAAGAGAGATCAGATTTTATAACTTTATTAGATCAGATTAGTAGGGCCTGAAGTATTTTCAGATTAATTATAAGGAAATAAGTTTAGTATACGAATAAAAATAATAACCATAAAATAAGTTAAATGAAAAATTGAAGGAAAAAAAATTAAAAACTAATTTAGAATCACATACAGATGTTTGTGGTGAAATTTTTGTTTGTGTAAGTAATTCTCAATAACATTTGGAGAGTTTTTGTATAAAAAATTAGGTTTTTTCAGCTTTTTCAAGAATTTTTTGGTTAAAGTCTACTAATAAGTTTGTTTAGAGAGGACAAAGTACATATGGACGTTGATTTGCCAATAACAAATGGAAATTTTTCATATAAATGAAAAATAATGCAATTGCCCAACATAATTTCCACCTTTTTGCTGTACAAATTGCTCAAGTGCAAGTGCTCAAAATAACTCTTTCCTTTTTTGCTGAAAAGGTACTATATTTTCTAGACTTATCTGCAAACAAGATGCTTCCAAAAGTGTTAATACTAAATGAATCGGTGAAGGTATATTTTTTATGTAGTTTATGTTATATGTGCTTTTAAAAAATCTAATCATCCTAAAAGTTATTTGAAGAGATTACTTCGATGTTTGGACTTGATTAATTTACAGGCAATTAAGCGTTAGCCTTAATATGCTATACAAAGTGAATGCTAATGTGCAATGAACGTTCTCCACAATATAAATACAATGTTATATATAAAACAAATACATATTTTATTTAATATTGTACTATATATAGATACGGTTAATACGATAGTAACTAAAATGTTTTTAAGACCAGATATTTTTATTATGATATGTATTAGTCATTACCACAATATACACAAAATCATTTTCTACAATGATTCGAAATAAGCTTATTAAATATATGAACTTATTCTTAAAATTACATATGTATTTGTATAATAAAAAAAAAAGTTTTTAATTCTAAAATACTATTGTAAAAAGTAAAATTTGATTTTCCTGAGAAGATTTGAATTAATATCTAAATATTACAAATTAATATGTAAATAAAAACAAAATTTATTCGATATTTTCAATATTAATACAGAAAGCCATAGATTCAATTTAAAATTGAATTTAAGAAACGTGTTTAATACTAACCGTCACTCTGTATGAAACTTGGTACTACTATAATACAGCAACAACATTTTACAACTACTATTAATTTAGCTGATATGGCAAGTCCCTTGCAAGTACTTAACATCTGGCAGTATTTGAATATTTCAAGTGACAAAAATTAGACGGGGTAAAGAATTGTATTTCGTTTGGTGTTTTATACATTTATAAAAATTATAATAGTTTAAGTAATTAAAAAATTGCAAAAGACCAAAATCCAAGTTATATACAAAGTTTTCCTAAAAATATCAATAAAAATGTGAGAAATAAGTGCAAAAAACATAACTTTTTACAAGCTTGAAAATACACAAATTTTTTTTTAGCAAGAGAGCGAGAAGAAAATTATTTTTTCTTCTTCATGAACACACTACCAACCAGCGATGCCAACTTAGCTATTTTGGAGCTAGATTTAGCTCTTTTTGATTGCTTCTAACTCGAAATTTTTCCCTTTAGCTCTTTTTTTAAAAAAAGAGCTAACACAACTCTTTTCAATTGTAAAAACAGCACGTTTAGCACTTTTCGCATCTTGTAGTAAGTTTTCTCGTTTTTACCCTATTGTTTCGTGTTTGAGGCATTTACATTTTTGGTAAATATGTTTTATGCAAATGCAGATACTTTTTTGCAACTATGTAAGATATATATATATATTTAGTGTGTTCGTTTCTAAATAATTAAAAAAATTTTGACAAATTATTGTAATGGATTCTTACTGCCAAAAATATAGGAAAGCTTAGAAATCAAATTCCTCGTTTAACAATTGGATTAAATTAACAAAAGATCCTTCTAAAGCTTTGTGCAAATGTTGCAATTCAACTATAATATCGAAATATTTTGATTTAGTACGGCGTTCGAAAGCATAAAAAATGTATGGCTCCATTTAACGATATTGTGCTATCCTAGCCATATAAGTATATCATTTTCACCAGAAGTTCTCACACAAACGCAAATTGCGCAAGCGAATCTTGCATTATATGCTTCAGTACATACACCGTTTTTAGCAATGGATCTTTTATTTTTTCTTACTATTATTTTTATTAATGTTAAAAAATCTTGAAGTACAAATTGAATAATAAATACATTCATAGATTTAAAACGGAAAAATCTAAAATTTTTAGATTTAGCTCTTTTTAGCTCTTTTTGACTACTCCGTTGGCTCGTTTTGCCTCTGAATTGTTGGCATCACTGCTACCAACAACAAAAACAACAAACAACATAAGTTTTTGTTAAGAGTGTGTGTGTGTTTCACATTTAAGAGATATAAAAAGATTTTTTATGTACAAAAAAATGTTTGAATTAATTTATAAAATTAATTATAAATTAAGCAATTATTAGAAGAAAAAAAAAAATAAAATCAATTTTAAAGTTAATGAAAAAGTTACACAGTGACAATGCGTTGAACAAAAGAATGGAACAATTATTGAAAAATACAGAAAATAAAGAAGTGACGTCAAAACCAAAATATATACATAGAAAATATATTTTTTTCACTTGCATGGATGAGGTGTGTTAAATTAAGTGTAATCTTTGTGAAATATACTACAATATCAAATATATATAAAAATCAAAATGACGGACTGTTTGGATAATCTGCTGACCAGCATGGTGAACACCTTCAACTCTGATTGCCCCACAAATGCTGAAGTGGATCTGACCGATGATAAGACTTTGAAATGGCGAAATTTGTCAAAGAATCAATTTGCTTGTAAAGATAAAGATAAGAAACCTTGTGTCAAATCAATGACTACGGCAGGCATAGAAGTGGCTGAAGCAGATAAAGAACCACCAATTTTGGGAAAAAAGGAAACTGCAGAGCAAAAGGTAAAAAATGAAATAGAAAATGATCGTAATAAAAAAGGAGGAGATATAGAAAATGTGCATTGCAGTGAAGAAAATTTAGAAAAGTCGTTTAAAGAACTAATCGAAGAAGAGGAAGAAGAGATTGTTGAAGAGAAAAATTTAAAAGAAAACTCCCCGCTGGTGTTATGTGCAACAACAACAAAAAGAACAGAAACAACTTCAAAGTCCGAGCAATTACTAAAATGTAATAAGTTTGAGGAAATAAATGCTAATGTTAGCAACAATAACAACAACAACAACAGCAACAAAACCAATCAAAATCAAGGTCAGCCAGTTTCTACAAAGCTAGATACTACTACAACAATAACTACAGCAAGTAATCAAACTCAATTAATTACTACCAATGCAAGAATTTTAAATAAAATAATTAATAATAATCAAGAAATAAGCATCAAACTAGAAAACAATGATAATCAAAAAGAAATAACAAAAACTAATTTAGGTGACCAACCACCAATATCAACAGCAACAACAACAACGAATAATGTAAAAACAAAAGCCGACGAGGATTGCTCATTAAAATCAGCATCTTCAGAGACTTGCAGTAATATCTGTACTCCCTCTCCCAAAACACTTGTTGTCAGAACACCTACAACAACAGCGGCAACAACATTACAGCCGGACCCCAACGTAAACAACACAAAAGTTAAAGAACAAGAATCGGCATCTACCTCAACATCATCATCATCATCATCGGCATCCCCATCATCATCATCATCCGTAATTTCTAAACAAGCAAAAGACCCAAATCCTAATACTTTGACAAACAATACCGTTCAAGAAGACAATGATGAAGAAGAACAAAAACAAGCGACAAACAAATGTTTGCCAATGAACACAACTAATGCGCAAACGCTAAATAATAACAACAACAACACTAACAGCAATGAAACCACATACCCCCCAATTAATGTTGCCTCAGATATCAAATCCAACAGCAAGAGACTTACTGCTAATAACAATAATAATGACATTATTAATTCAACTAATGCAATAGCAAATGATAATAATAATAAAAATCCACATAACGGTGCTGCTACAACAACAACAACAACAACTGCTGTCATTGTTGAGAGTAAATGTAATGTTAGTGTGGGTGATGGTCCTGTTAATACGGCCAATGAAACAATACCGTTGATTAACAGCAGCAGCGACAACTCCTCTGCTAATGTTGTCATAAAAAATGATGGCGAAAATGAACAGGATGCTAATGAGCAAAATGCTAATAATGATGTGAAAGGTGTTAAAAATGTGAGTAATATGCTGCGTTGCCAGACTTATTTGTATTTCGCAGTTTTTTTAGCTCTTGAGCAGTCTTTCAGTTTTTTGTTTAAAAAATCAGTTTTTACAGTTTTCTTGTTTTTGCTTTTTTACTTTACAGTAAATTTTTCAATTCCTACATCCAAAAAGAAACTTTTAAAATCAAGAAGAAACAATTCCATTTTGTTGTTTGTTTGTTGTTTGTTTGTTGTTTGTTTGTTTTATTTTAAAAGTTACTCTGTAATAATAAACAGAGAATTATTTGGCCGAAAGAAAAGCGCCAACACCAATTATGGACAACCAATTGTCCCGTGATGAAAATAATATAAAAATATGAATTAGTTCGATCCAAAAAAAAAAGAAAGCTGATTGATGAAATAAAATTTTGTTGAAAATTAAAAACGAAACCTTTATGAAATAAAACTAAGTTTGTTTTGTGTTATTTTAAAAATGTTCATTCTTGTTTTAAAAATTTAAACTATTTTGAAATAAAAAAAAAATATTTTTGTTACTTATGTTTCTGAGTTAAAAATATAATTTTTTGTTTTTAACCCACGACCAAAAAGATTTTGATTTAGTTTTTTCTATTTGAATGGTGACTTGATCGAAAAGGTTCTTAGCTATGTTTTAAGAGAAAAGGTCCAGCCGTTTAGAAGACAACACTTCTTTTCTGGATAAATAAATAAAATATTTTTATTTTTAAAATGGTTACAAATACATACATTCTTTTACTATAATTTCAAAAATTATAATTTTTATTATAATAAGAAAGCATTATTGTTTTTAAAATATTAAAATATTTAACAAAATATCAAATTTTTAAAATGAAAGTGCACATTTTGTTTTGGGTTCGTTATAAAAATAACAATTTTATATATTAACCCCCCATATTTATAAAAAATAAATAAAATATGTTTGAAATCCATTTTAAGAAAATTTTTTATGAAAAATTTTAAATAAAGTAAATTTCAAACTCATTTTAAATTTTATTAGTATGGGTATAATTATATAAGAAATATTCTAATTTTAAAAATAATTTTAAAAAATGCAGTATTTTTAAAACACGAAAACGAAACTCTTGCTTTAAGAATCCCTTTTTGGTTTCGCGTATAAATATTTCAAAACATTACTAATTATTACTATATTCTTATGAATTGAACAGGCTAATGTTCGTATCGCCTCTTAAGCCAAAATTTATTATTATTTATTATCTAATTTTTCTAATACACATAATAAAACAGCTCATGAAAATGCGATAAAAAAAGATTCAAAAGTATTAAAACTTTGTTTATGTTTTTCATACAAGTTTATGAAAGGAAATAATTTGTATGAAAAATTATTAAATGTTTTGATATTTTCTTTCCTAGAAATGTACGTAATTTTCACTTGGTGATGAGGATAAGGCTTTTAATGATCACGTCGTGATTTTCGCTACATTTTTTTCAGTATTGATGACATAAAGCTAAAGTGAATTTAAATGTATTAGAATTAAATAATTATTAAATAACTATTAAATTTACTACATTTTTGTAAACAAAATAAGAAGATTATTCAGGCTCACTACACCCAAGCAATATTTCTAAGCGTAATACAACATTCTACACCAACTCGTGGGAGGAGCAAGCCTAAACGAAACCTTATCTTAAGAAAAGTGATATCGAAGAGGTTGTAAGAGAAATAATACTGTTAGAGATTATTAGGGGATTTGTTATTTCTTGAAAACAGTTCTTTTTATTCGATGTAGGCAAGTTTTTTCCTCAAAAATATATGGCAACACTGATTGTATGTAATTAACACAAGTACTTTACAGAAAAGAGTGTGAAGGAACATTTAAAGAGAAAAATTTATAATAAATTGTAAATATGTATTATATGCACATACATACATCCATACATAAGAAGTGGGTGAATTCGGAATATGATTCGCATTCGTAATACATACATACATACATATGTATATGCAAATTTTCCGCTTATTATTTAATTCGCAAAACAAGTTAAACAAATATTACATAGTGTGTGGACATTAGACTTTTTTTTTGGGATTTGATTTGATTGATTTTATACCTATTACGGATTTCAGAACTTTTCTTAAACAATGTAAATTTTTCGATTAGAATAATAAAAAAATACAGCCACGTCACAGAGTAAACTCCCTACGTAGGCGAAATTGAATCCTTGTCTAGATTCTCTAGAAAACGAAGCTGTATTGTAGAATACTTAGTAGGTAGTTAATTTTTTATCAATATTTCCCGGTAATGTGAAATCAAACGGATGATAAAGAATTTAAAATACATACATATGTATGTAAATTCCTCCGGAATAGTCAATTGAAAAATTTTAAACATTTAACTAATTGGATTATTTTAAGTGCTATTGACAGTTTGTCACACAACTTTTTTTCAGATTATTCCCGACACTTCACTTAATCTCGCTCACGAAGGCAGCCTCCAGAAGCCTTATTCAGATTTAGGCAATTTACCACACAAAAATGGTGAGGATCGTAAACTACATCTACTGCCAGAGGAAAACAAATCATTGCTGGATAAACAGCAGAACTCCAGTTCAAAACGTGGCAGGGGTAGAACTAAAAAATCTGCCATGAACGATTTAGAAAGCAATGCAACAACCACTAACGAATTACCGCTATTGGAACGGCATAATTCCCCTGTCACCACGAGTAACGAACGTAAATTAACTCGCAAACGTAAGAATCCGCAAGATGAAGAAATCGAAATGGGCAGCATATTGGTTAAATCCGAAGATGATGAGGGTAAACGTACCAGACGTAGTGAACGTTTATGTAATCGTTTGGATGGCTTTAAAATTTTCGAAGAAGACAAAGAGGCAGAGGACAACAACAAAAACAATGACAGCAGCGATTCGCCTACAAGAAAAGCTTTGAGGCTGACTGTAGATGAGAAAACACCGCCCAAAAAAAGGGGACGTAAAGCCAAAGTCCAGCAGGTGGAGGCGGAAAAATTACACCAGCAGGACAATGAACAAATATCACACGCTAGTGTAAGCATTAATTATAAGAAACCAGCAAGTGAGGCGGCTGTTATAATGCCCAAACGTTCCCAGAGACGCATAAAACCGACCACGAAAATTTTGGAAAATGATGAATTGCGCTATGAGTTCGAAACAAAGAATATTGTGCGTATGACAGCACAAAATTGGAATAATACTACGGAACAGCAGCAGGAAAATGACACCACTACGCCCACACACCAACAGGTGACGCAACAAAAAGAACAAACCACCACAAACTCCAAACAAAAAAGCGAAAAGTCCGACAACAGCAATGACAGTCATCCCACGGGCACTAATGCCATCAAAAAGAAACTATTCCCTTGTCCGGATATTAAAAAGTTCTTGCAGGAAATAAAATCGGGCAAATGGAATATGAATCGCTCTCCGGAAGACAAAAAATTGAGCAAGAAGCAACAACGTAAGCTAAACAAACAAAAAGACAAATATTTTGAAAAAATGGGTCTCAGGCGAAATGTCAACAATGAATCCAGCGACAATGATAGTCTAAGTGACAACGCAGAGTTTGTGCCCAGCACAAGAGTGCAAGTGGGCAAACCCAGTGTCACTTTAAGAGGTCGCAAAGATACTACCACAACACAACCCACACAGCCAGCAGCTACAACTGCGCTGAGATCAGCCTCAACCTCTTCCACACCACCACAAACCAGGCGCAATCAAAGACAAAAATCAACCCAAGCGATTGGTGATAAAATGGTGGAATTGAAATCTTTAAATGCAACTGTAGTGTCGGAGAATATATCTCGGGACAAATCTACTACTGTCACACAAACATCCTCCGCAAATGCCTCCCTTCTTGTAACTGAGGCGGAGACCACAAAGAAAACTTCTTTGGATTGCTTGTGTCACATCACCTCCAGCTATTGTACACCCATGATCAAGGAAACCCAATACTGCTGGGCCATCGACAACATTGACGAAGAAAAGGTGGGCTGTTCTAATCAATTAACTGGAGAGATTCTCAATCTTTTTAGGGCCAGCCAAAGGTCCGTCTACATGGTCTTATGTGATGATCATCAGAAAAGGCTAAAAGCTCACAATTCATGCCCTGCTTGTGGCATATTTTGCACCCAGGCAAGTATCTACATATTTTGAACAACTCGTAAGTAATTTTATTTTCCTCTTGCAGGGCAAATTTGTATTGTGCAAAGAAATGCATTTCTTTCATGCTGCCTGTGCTCAGCGCATGGTGCTAAGTAGCAAGTACGATCCCCAACAACCTGCCTCGAAAAATTCTAGTCGTACTTTGGTATTAAAATGTCCTCACTGTGGCGCGGACACAGCCGAACGCACCTCTACCGTAACGATGAAAACTCAAACTGTGCCCATATTCCAGGCCACACAAAAGCCCTTGGGCACCACGCTTGCCTCCAACACGACAACAACAAACTCCTCGCTTATGCCTGCGGGCGACATCTGCAGCCCTGCATCTGCTAGTATTATACGGCCGTATGTTAATATCAATTATGATAAGCTAATACCCGAATCGGTTATGAATGTTGTTAATGCCCGCGGACGTACGCTGCAGTCACATAGTCGTCAGGTTACCGAATTCACCACCAAAGACATGTATTATGCGGTTAAAAATGATGATCTCGAACGTGTGGCCGAAATATTGGGTACTTAAGATTTTTGAAACTAAAAACTAACTAAATATAAACTAATTAAATATGATTTTTCCATGATTTGTTTTCAGCCTCTAATTATAATGTCACAACTTGCATGCGAGAGTTTTATAATGGCACCTGTTTGCATTTGGCGGCCCATTATGGCACCATACAAATGTCCTACTTGCTGTTGTGTCAGGGTGTTGGCACCGATTTCATCAATATGATGGATCGTGAGCTGCGCACGGCCCTAATGTGTGCCGTCAAAGAGGAAAAATGTAATATTGTAAACCTGTTTTTACAAAATCGTGCAGATTTGTCTTTAAGGGTGAGTGAGTACAAGTAGTTTATGTAACATGGATTACCTTGAAGCAAGAAATTGATTAAGTTTAATTAAAAAGTATAACTTTTTTTTACTTTTTAAAAATAGTAGTCATCTATCTTTGGTCCTGTGCAAAAACTTAATTATAATGGAAAAATAACAATTTTAATTTTTTGGGAAATAGTAGTATTTCTACTACTTTTTAGAAAATATTTTAAAGTCTTACGTTTAGTAGCTTAGGTGTTAAAATAAGCTGGGCGATAGTTAAATTCAATAAAAAATGGTTTTTGAAAAAAGTAGTATTTCTACTACTAATTTCTAAAATTTGCTTAAAAGCTATATACAAAATTTTTAAAATAACGAATGTATTAGAAAACCTGCTAACAGTTGATATTAGTTAAATGTTAAGCCCTTGTCATCTGTTAGAAAATAGTAGTATTTCTACTACCTTTTTAAAAATATTCCACAACGTCCCTTTTAGGGAGGTTAACTATTCAAATAAGGTGTAAAGTACTTAAATTCAAAATGAAATAATAGTTGAAAAAAGTAGTATTTCTACTACCTAATGAAAAAAACTTATAAAACTAGTTTAAATTACTAGAGTATGCTTAAAAAAATAGCTAAAAAATAGTTTTCATAAGAAAGTAATATGTTTTTTAATTTAAAAAAAAATAGTAGTACTTCTAGTACTTCCTTTAGAATATTTCAAAATTTTACTTTTAGTAGTTTAGCTATTAAAATAAGCTTTATAACAGTTAAATTCAATAAAAAATAATTTTCGAAAAAGTAGTATTTCTGCTACTAATTTTTAAAATTTTATTAAAAGTTGTATAAAAATGTTTAAAATAACTTAAATATCTAAGAAAAAGTGCTAACAGTTGATCTTAGTTAAATTTTAAGACCTTTTCAGTTATTAGAAAAAGTAGTATTTCTACTACCTTATTAAAAATATTTCACAGCGTCCCTTTTAGGAGGTTAACTATTCAAATAAGGTCTAAAATACTTAAATTAAATTTAAAATAATGTTTTAAGATAAGAAGTATTTCTACTACTTAATGAAAAAAACCTATAAACATAATTCAAATTACTTGAGTGTCTTAAAAAATGAGGTAAAAGTTAAAGGAAGCCATCAGATATGTACATCTAAAAAATAGTAGCATTTCTACTACCTTTTCGAAAATATTTTAAAATGGCTACTTTTAAATTCGGAACGTGATGGAACATTTTTCAAACTAAGTTTGACTAAAAATAAAACAATTTTCTACCTGTTAAATAATAGTAGTATTTCTAATACCTTCTTGAAAGTATTTGAAAATGCTACTTTTAAATTATTGGAATGTGAAGAAAAATTTTCCCAGCCAAGTTTAACTAAAAAGAAAGGCATTTCGACCTTTAAAAATAGTAGTATTTCTACTACCTTTTTGAAAATATTTGAAAATGCTACTTTTAAATACGGAACGTGAAGGAAAAATTTTCCCAGCCAATTTTAACTAAAAAGAAAGCGATTTTCGACCTTTTAAAAAATAGTAGTATTTCAACTACTTTTTCATAAACATTTGAAAATGCCACTTTTAAGCTAATGGAATGTGAAGGAAAATTTCTCCAGCAAAGTTTAACTTAAAAGAAAACCATTTACAATCTTTTAAAAAATAGTAGTATTTCTACTACCTTCTCGAAAGTATTTGAAAATAATACTTTAAAATTATTGTTATGTGGTCGAAAATTTTCCAAAGCTAAATTTAACTAAAAAACCATTTTTTACATTTTAAAAAATAGTAGTATTTCTACTACCTTTTCGAAAATATCCCTAAACACATCCTCAGTATACGGATTTGTTTTTTACTTGAAATCAAAACATATAGAATTGAATTATATGTCTGAACTTTTTATCATTTTTGGTTGCTGCAATAGAGCTGATAATAAATTTTGATGACATTTTAGGGTCCCGATGGTCACACAGTACTGCATATAGCAGCACGCACTGGAAATTTGGAAATACTTAAATTAATTGTGCATAGTTTTAAGGCCAGTAAAGACGTTTCACAATTTCTAAATTTCATAAATGCCCAAGATGATGGCGGTTGGACGGCCATGGTCTGGGCAGCTGAATTGGGTCATACGGATATTGTAAGGTAAAAAAAGAAATGATAACATATTTTTAAAACTTTTCTTAATACTCGATACTTTGTCCCACAGTCTACTGTTACAACAAGGTGCTGATCCCAATATCTGCGACAATGACAATAATACAGTGTTACATTGGGCTGTATTACAAAATCACGATCTGGATACAATAACAGTATTACTGAAGGCGGGCATTAATTGTAACATACAAAATGTTGAGGGTGAAACGCCACTGTAAGTTTTAATGTAGAAAATTTTAAAGCTAAAATTTAATATCTTATTTTACTTAAAAGACACATTGCTTGTCGTCTGTCGAGTAAAAAACTCTGCCTTTTGCTCATATTCAATGGTGCCGACTTAATGTTGCGCAATCGTTCGGATGAATTGCCCTACGACTGCATACCCGATGAACATTCGGATTGCGCCCGCCATGTAGGCTTTCAAATGCAAATGCATGCTTTGCATCGCAGACGTTCGAATATTGTTTGCGGCGATATAAGCAATGGCCGGGAAATGTGTCCCATACAGGCTTTGCGCAATGAAAACAATGTTGCGCCGATAGAGGAATCGGATCAGCTAATGCTGCCCGATTTTCGTTACATAACCGATACAATAATCTTGCAAAATTCAGTGCAAATCGATCAAAGAATATCACAAATGCGCATTTGTACTTGTGCCGATGGGTGAGTGGGCAACGTGAATGAACTTTAAGCGAAAATTATTAAAAATTTCAATTAATATTTTTTTATTTAGCTGCACTACGGATCGCTGCCAATGTACAGGAGCCTCCGATCGCACTTGGTATACGGCCGAAGGTCGTCTAAATTCGGATTTCAATTTCGAAGATCCTGCCGTTATATTCGAGTGCAATGATGTTTGCAATTGCAATAAGGTAGGTGGTGCGGGAAGAAAGGGATTTTGTTTCTGTTGCTTATAAACTTTATTTAATTTCTTAGCGCTTTTGCAAAAATCGTGTGGTGCAAAATGGCATTACTATTCCCATGCAAGTTATTGAGTGCGAGGACACTAACAAAGGCTGGGGTGTACGCACTATGGTGCACATACCTAAAGGCAGCTTTGTGGCAGTTTACACGGGTGAAATTTTGACCGAAATGGAAGCTGATCGTCGCATGGACGATTCTTACTTTTTCGATTTGGGCCATAATCATTGCATCGATGCGAATTATTATGGCAACGTGAGTCGTTTCTTTAATCATTCGTGCGAACCGAATATTGTGCCGGTGCGAGTGTTCTATCATCATCAGGATTATCGCTTTCCAAAAATATCATTTTTCACCTGCCGTGACATAGAAGTGGAAGAAGAGATCTGGTAAGTTTGCAAAAGTCGCTTAGGCATACATTTATTTGTTTTTATTACTATTGGAAAAGTTGTAAAAAAGCTTAAATAAAGCTTTCGTTAAAGAAATAAATGTTCTTTCAAGCTTAACTAGCTTTAGTAGAGTCCCATGGCTTAAGCAGCTTAAGTGGATATTATTATTTACACTATTTTTAGTGCAATAGAGTTTTTTGAGCTTTTTTTCTTATGTTGACTGTCAGAGTTTGGAATCTTTAAAAGTTTTAAATTATTTAAAAATTTAGAAAAATTGTGCTTTATTCAAAAGCTTTTGAAAGCTTAATTTTAATTTTATTTCAAACGGTTTACCGAGAAATCTTATTTAATATTTATTTAAAATAAACAATTTCCATGTTTGCACAATATTAAAAGGAATTCATAAAGCTTTACAAAAGCTTTAATTTTTTTTAACAGATTTAAATAATCCACTGACAGCTGTTTGTTTTATTTAAGCTATTTTTAATATTTAAAAGGTGAAGGGGTATAAAGCCTTCAAGCTTTTCAGCTTTACTTTACTTTTTTTTATTTTTACTAAAATTTTAAACAAAAATTTTGACAAATTAAGGAGTTTAAAAAAGGTCTTGCTCTTTTTTAAGAAAAGTTTTATCAAAGCTTTCAATTACATATTTGCAAAGTTCATATAAAAAATTTAGCTTATCTAAAAAGCTCTCAAAAGCTCCAATTCATTTTTTTTCCTAATATGTATTAAGAAATTTTACATACTGATATTTTCAAATACATTTCGAATAATATTTCAGTATTAAAAAAGCTTAGAAAAAGCTTTTACTTTTTAAGCAAAAATCCTTGAGAATGAAATTTATTGTTTAAAGCAGCTACGTCCAATCCATATGGGCAATGTGCAAACTTTTATAAAGAGCTTTTTGTGCTTTCACACCGACGAGACTACAACATCCACAACAACAACACAGCAGACAGCAATGCTTGCTCTTACTTTGCAAGGAAACAAGAACAAATTTAAGAGCTTTCAAAGCTGTTTACCTCCAATGCAAATATCAGTGTATGTGTGTTTGGACGTAGCTGGTTTAAAGTATTTTTTATGTACGATTAAGCTTTTTAAGCTTTGTTTTTACTGCCCTTTAAGAAAGTTTCGAATTATGTTTTGGTCCATTTGGTAAAGTTGAGTAATATGTTTTATATTTGATAATTACAAATTTTAATGATTTAATAAATTTTCTTTTAGACAAATTTTGGTGCAAATAAATTAAGCAAATTAATAAAAATTAACAACTTAAAAAACCTTTCTAATGCAATTAATTCCATTCAAATTTTTTCATTCTAGTTTTGATTATGGCGACAAATTTTGGTCTGTTAAAAATCGTTACTTCACGTGTAAATGTCAGTCCACCAGTTGCCGTTACGCCAGTCTAGTTTTGGAAAATGGTGATGAGGACATGGAAGTCCAAGAAATAATACCGGTCACTCTGAATGACACACAAGCAATAACCGTGACATCTGCACCTTCGTCATCATCATTCACTAACTCCGTCTCAAGTCTTGCCATCATTCCCACAGTACAACAACAACAACAAATAATGCAAGCTGAATTGTTACTACCCAATAACAATGAACTCTCCATAATTCCCATTAACCCCTCAACTTCTTTAGCATCATTGCCAACAAACACCACAAACGGAACTCCTTAGCTCATGGACATACAAAACTATTCCGTTATAATTTTATACGAAAGTTAAGATGGACGCAGACTTACGTATTAACAAAAATAACTAAATAATTTACTTAAATAATTAACTATCAGACACACACAAAAATACATACTTAGATATGTTAGGTTTCTCTCCTTCCGTTCTCCTAAGCTTTAAGTGTTTGTAAAAAAGCTTTTGATGTTTTAGATGCCCCATAATTTTATTTTATTATTGTTTAATAGTTTTAAGAGTTTATAAAGCTGTGTGTTGAAAGATAAAGTCTAAAATTCAACTAGTTACTAAGAAAATTTTGCAAAAAAACTGAAATAATGATGCTTAATACCAAATTAATTTTTAAATCATGTACAAACCGCATAAAAAGGGACTTTTTCGGGCTGTAAGTTATATATAAAGAATATGTCGGAAAAACAATAACAAAGCTCAAGCTTTAAAGTTCTTGTACTCTTTTAGAAATTTCCATGCAGCAAAAAAATTAGTTTCGCTAAATTTATTTTTTCGATCTTTTATAAAAATTCATTAGAGGTCGAATAAAAGTAAATAAATGTTTAAAAAAAATACAATAAGTTTTGAGAGCAAAATAAACTGTTTTTTGAAGAAAGCTTAAAAAGTTTTAATTTTTTATATATATATTTTGCCTAAAAGTTTAGCTTTCTAAATAAATTATACCATTAATGAATTTGAAGTCCAAAGTTCTTATAAATAAAAAAGCTTTTTCATGAATAATTTTCAATAACTTTATATGCTTATTAAGTGAACTGATGCATTTAAAAAATTATTTTTTTATTCTTATACAAATTCTTTTTCTGACAAATTGTACAGATTTAATAAAAATTCAAAAATTTATAAAATTTTTCTTTCTGAAAATTTTAAGCTCTCGCCAAGAAACTTTTAAAACTCTTTCTAAATAGATATATTTATAAACGTTTTCTTAATGTTGTATTTTTCATTAAAATCTCTTCATTAATTAAATCTCTTAGCTTTTCTTAGAGCTTTTGAGAACTTTGTATTAAATTGTATATTGCTGCTAATTTTTGTCAAATGAAGGACTTTAAAGCTTGTTAAGTATAAAAAAATCTTTTGTTCTTAATTGTTATTTGTAATTTAATTTAACTTATCGAAAAAGCTCTGGAACAATTTATTCGATTGTATTGAAGAACTGAAAGCTTTCAAAGCTTTTCGTAGCTGTATATACCCATTTCTAACAAAAATCCCCAAAATACATCACAAATTATTTCTTTTGTTGTATTTTATTATGTAACAACTGCCATATAAGAAAAAGCTTTCAAAGCTTTTAGTGCTTGGAAATTTTTTTCTCCATAAAATTGTTTAAAATTAAAAAAAAAAATCACAAATAATAACCATAAGTGCCTAAATATAGTAAAAAAAAAAATCAATAATTATTATCTCTAATTTATAGTTTTTTTTTTATTTCGCTATGTAGAAGTTTATAATTAAACAAAATAGTCAATTAGCTTGTAAGTTCTTTTTAATGAGCCGCTAGAATTTGGCCTTTGTCCATTCGTTTGCCCTGAATTTCTAAACCAATTTAAAGTTTTCCCCTCCCTCTATTTTTATAAAGTTTAATATACACACAAGAAAAATTTTTAATTTCCAAAGAGACTGCGTTATAGATTTCGTTGTATTAGTTTTATTTTCTTTTGTTTTATAAGAAAATTAGAATTGTTTTGTTAATAATATTATTATTATTTTTTTTTTGTCTACACATTTGTTTTGTTTTATTTAGTAAAATCTTGTTTCTTATTTTTTATTTTTTTTATAGATTTAAGCATGAAGAATAAAAGAATTATAGATACTTGTGTAAGAATTTAAAAATAAGTTAAAAAATACCTACACACATATATTTTTTTTTGGAGAAATTTTTGAAATGTTTGCTTAAGAATTTGCAATAAAATGATTTTTTTTAAATTAAAATTTAAAAAATACGTTTTTTAAACTGGACTTGAAATAAATTTTTGGAAAAAATTAAGGAAACGTTTGACAAAAAAATAAAGAAAATTTTGGAAGCAATAATGTGTTTAAAATACTAATTAAATAAAGTAAATTTTTAATTTTAGCAAAATCAAAAATGGTACAATATGCTTGTAATTATTATTAGATGGAATTTCAAAATATGTAAATCAAAATAGATCTTAAAATTAAAGAAATCAATTCAAAATAAGAAAATTAACTAAAATGTAACCTGTTCTTAAAAGGCAATCTTGATATAAATATTTACTATTTATTACTTTTAAGAAAATTTCTTAGTCCTAGTTTACACTATGCAAGTCTTATTGCTAAGCTGATAAGTTTGTTAGGAGAGAGAGAGAGAGACGAGGGAAAGGAAACTTATCAGTTACCCTCGTCTCTCTCTCTCTCTCCCCGTCAAACTAACCAGCTTAGCTATAAGACTTGCATAGTGTAATTTAGGACTTAGGAAAACATAGCAATAAATGTACATACTTACTGTCTTAAAAAAAATCAAATAAAAGCTAATAACTCGTTAAAACTTCTGAAAAAGTTTTTTTTAGCAGTTTAGTGCAAATAAAAAGATCTTAATACATTATATAACTAAATGTGTTTTCTGCTTATAATTATTTATACAGATTTTCTATTTTACTTAATTGATGTTTGCTTTTTGACGAAACAGTTATTTAATATTATACATTTTTTTAAGAAATTGCCTTTAGAAAAAAGTAATTATTTTTAAGTCCTTTTAACACTTAAAAAACATTTAGTAAGTACACTACTTTTTCTGAAAACGGTTTTAAATGACAAATACAATTTTTTAGGAGTTTATGTTATAAAAAAAATATTGCAATACATACATATTTTTTATTTTAACTCTTAATTTTTTCCAAAAATTTCCTGATTTTCTAACAAAATCTTAAAAAAGCATAATAAAACCATAATTCTAAAGTACTTGACAAATATAAAACATAATCAATTTTTAAAAATATACATATATTAAATTTTAACCCTATAAATACTACATATTTAAATGGAACGTAAAAGTTAAAAAAAAATATTCTAACTAGAAAAATAATTTGTAAGCATTTTTTGCACTTTTAGAACAACAACTCTCTCGTAATCATCTAATTATAAGTTAAAAATCAACAACTATTTTATCAAATAAAAAAATAAATAAATTCAACTACAATATATCTACATAACTACATATGTAAGAAATTATACCTAATTTCAATTTATTATTTCCTACGTCATATATATAAACAAATCTAAATTACACTTACATACATACATACATATAAAACAAATAAGTATATAAAAGTATTTAGCGACATACATACTTATATTCCTTAAGAGAAATTCTTATATATAAAACAATAATTATACTATTTTAAATGTTTTTATTAGTAAAAAAAATTATAAAAAAATCAATAAAAATAAAGTTTATGAAAAAAATATAGTCAAAAGAAATTATTTCAAATAAGAAAGCAAATTTATGTTTTATTTTAGAATTTAAAAAATATACACATTGTTATCATGTATTTAAATAATCATACATACATATCTACGTTTTGAAGTTGTTTATTAACTGGGTAAAGATGTACGCATTTTTATTATGACGATCATCATACTATAAAAATTAAACTTGCTGAGTATGAACCAAAACTAACTTATAGCTTTTGTTTTTGGGATATGACTAAGTTACATTAAGGAGCAATAATATGCACATTTGTGCGTACATAAAAAATTTAAATGCTGGAATTTTTTTTATTGAATTCAGAAATATGTTAGTTGTATTGAAACGGATAGAATCTGTTGAATTTACATATTTTAATTAATGTATTAATATATTACTAAACATGTAAATACTTGTTTTAAAACAACAGTTGATTGCTTCATTGATAAGAATTCAGTTTATTTTATTCAAAAAACTACGAGTTTATTTGTTGTGCTACGTTTCTGTTTCATAAAATAGTAGTTGGTTTTATCTTTGACGTTTTGGGATAGTTATTTGGCGATTTTTCACTAAAAATTTGTCGAAATCACTCCTATTTCGTCTGGCAACTACGTCTGCGTACGATTAAATGAATGTATGTATGTATGTATGCATGTGTGTATTGTTTGCTCTCAAGTACAAAAACAATACAAAAAACGAAACAAGATAAAATCAAACATTTTGTTTCGTACTCTGGTTTGACCGATTAGTTTTATTTGTTTTACAGAAGAAGATGTGTCGCGTGTGTAAGCATGTGCGTACATATTAAAATAAAAAGTGCAATAAATTTAATATAATTATAGAAAAGAGTTATTGGACTCTTGCTTTAAATAGATAAATACATATTGATAAAATATTTGTGAATTTCTATGCTGTAAAAGTTATAGATCAGCAGTTATTGGCAATATTAAATTTGCCTGCACAAAATTAAAAGTGCGTGCTGTTGTTATTATTATTATTGTTGTAATTTTCAAGTGTGTATCCAATTTTTCGCATTTCCTACATTCATTGCTTTATGTATTGTTATTGTTGCACATTTTTAAAGTGTGGATTCGTTCGTTTATTCCAATACGATTATGATTGTTTTTATTATTGTGTTTTTGTAAAAAAGTGTGTGTGTATGTAGGCAATGTGTTTTACTTTGTTTTGATGGGGAGTACATGCAGACTGGTGCAGAATTCGGCAGCAATTTAAATGAAAGGTAGGTAATTTGTTTTTGTTTATTTGTTTTTATTTAATTTGTATTCAAAAGAGAAGCAAGCAGAAGTAGAAATGCTTTTGCATTGTGAATTAGTGTTTGTTTAAGAGATTTGTTTTTTATACATACATATTTACATACATTACAAATGTATGTAAATACCCAGCTAGCATTTGGGTGATCATTTTTGGCAGAAATATCTTATATGATTCTCTACAGATCGCTTTTGATGATTAAAAAGTGATTTATCACTTGGGCGATTGAAAGAGGATTCACTTATGATTCATCTATATGATCAAATAATGATTGCTTGAAAATAGAGGAACATCATGCAAACCGCAAAAAGGTGATTTAAATGATTTGATATGAAAATTGCTCAAAAATAATCAGCAAATCGTATCATAACTGATTCTTTGGTATGATTCATCTGTAGGGTACCATTTTCTCACAACGGGAGTATCATTTATGATCGAAAAATGAGCTCATATACGGTTATTTTTCCCGTCAAGGTGATTCGGAAACGATTGGATTATGATACAAAATGCTACCTGGGTATGTACATATGTATGTACATACATACATACATATGCATGAAATACATAAATACATATTTTATTTGTTTTTAATCGATCAAGAACATGTGAATAGGGAAAGTTTATACAGGTAATGCAGATCGGTGTCATTTTCCCGCAAAAATAAAAACTTTTAAAAATTTTTTAGTCGTTTTGTAAGTACATAGTATGTACGTGAACAAAACCAAAACAAATATAGGTATATGTATGTACTTTTCCAATAACAAAAAGAGCAATCAAAACAATTCGCGTACAAAATGCAAGGGCTGAAAAGTATTTTTTTAAAGATTCATTTAGTTTGTGAGGGATTTTTATAGTGTAGGTACATACAAAACTGAAAGACAAAAAGGAACGTTTTGTTGCGTACTTTTTAATTAAAAATTATAATTATGTACCTATGTGTGCAAAAATCTATGTATATAGGAATACATATATGCTATATACATATATGTAGGTACATACTCGTATGTACATATAAACATCTTTATAGGGTAAAAGCCCCTAAAGTCGGCATGCACCAGTAGTCGGCACTTTTAAATAAAAATGTATATAAATAAGAATAGCGGCCATTAAATATATAAGTAAGATCTGATTTTCATTAGAAATATACTTACTTCTCTCTAAACATTGAGTAAATTTTAATGAGATGATTATATTGGTATATTTTTGGCCTCTTTCCGTGACTGTTTTTAAAGAGGGCGATTGTGCCTGTTTTTCAAGAAATTTTTTAGTGGTGAGCCCGACTTAAACAAGTGAGTATTCACATTAAATGAAGTAATTTCTTAAAAGTGTCGGTTTCTATGGATTCAAATCAACTAAAACATTGATATTAATGTAAAAATTTTATTAAAATATATTTATTTTGCTTATTTTAATGGGTGCCGTCAATAGGAACAAAATTTCTTATGATTTCCAATTGTCGGCAGGGGTGTGCCGACTATAGGAAAATGAATATTTTCTCATATTAAGCTCAAAAATTGCAAAATAGTATAGTAACCATCTCTCTTGCCACTGCTATTAAAAAAAATTAATTTAAAATTAGTTTACCCAGTAGTCGGCATAGTAATATGTATGGAGTATACATACTACATACTCTATACCAGGCATACAGTTTCCTAAGGTAGGTATGAACTTTTATTATAAGTTTATTGAACTGAGGATCCTAGAAAGGTTGCAATTTTGTAATTCAGAAGAGATAATTACTTCATACAATAACAGAAAATTGTATGATTGTAAATATGACCACTTGGAACAGACTTTCTGTGAAATTTTACAGAACGGACTAAGAATAGCGAAAGAAATGTTCTTTATCGTAGGGTTGAATATCAACTCCGCAAAGGCGGTCATTGTTCCCTTCACACTCCTATTTAGCAAACCATCCCAGTAGATAGCGTGTTTTTAGAAAGTTCATCTGAGGTAAAGTACTTGGGAGTGATATTAGACTCAAAGGTTTTATAGAGATAGCATTTAGAGGCGATTGTCGACAAGGCAATAAAAGCACTAAAAGTGAGAATATCTGTTAAAAAAAATAGAGTTACACACGCAAAACCTTAAGATGAATATACTCCATGATATTGAAACTTATCATCACTTATGATGCAGTTGCTTGGTCGAAAAGGGTCAGTCTAGCTACGACCAGACATCAGTTGGAGAATTACTAAGGCTAGTATGTCCCTGTATAGCAACGGCTATATAAGTCCTCATTGAGCTCACACCTCTGAACATTTATAATAGAAACTGTTCCCAAGCAAAAAGTAATCAATAGCCCGGGAAGAATCACAGACAAGGACTGCCCAAATAACCAATGGGAGCAATCATCCCTGGAAAGGCTCTGGTCATTTAAGATCTCATAATATCTTTTTATCAGAAGTTTATGCCATTGAGATATGCGCACAATTTCATCCTGACAGGTGCTACTGACGAGAAGAAATAGAAACCTGCTGCCATTAAAGCATATTCGCGGAGTGCGGAACTGTAAAGCGCTTAGTTCATATGAGTATACCTCGAAGTTAACTTGGGAATGCCACATTAAGCTTAATCAGTTACGCATCATGAACACCTATGGTCGGGCCAGAACCGTTTTCTGGCATTGGATCGGGTAAAATCCGAGAATATATATGGATGCAGATCAGAAATACCAGGGAACACGACTGGTTTAATCTCGCTGGATCGAGGCACGGAAAGCTAATGATTATAACGTATAATAAAAATCGCTTCAATATCTCATGTCCTTAAATAAAAAATAATCTAGGAATTATATATAAATTTTATTAAAGCTTTAAGTCTTTTGTAATCAATTTACAAATTTTATTTATTTTTTATCGTAACTTCGTCAAAGTTGAAGCGAAATATCCATAAAAAAAATAAATAAAATTGTTAATTGATTACAAAAGACCGAATTTTAATAAAATTTATATATAATTAAATAATAAATTATTATAATATATATATAATATATATTATAAATCACAGACTGAGAAAACACCTAAACAGGCTTGGCATTAGAAGTAACAGCCTGTCAAGATTATGTTGTTGTGATCATGAAACAGTAGAAATATGAAGCACAGTGAAACTTTATACCCTTTACGATTCTTGAGTAGAGCAGCTCTAGATTAGGTGCTCTAGTAGCTGGTAAACGATACAATATATCTTTTCGTTCGCAAGGACTACAATATAATTAGCCTTCAGTATAATTAATAATGCGTTCAAATATTATCATCTTAGGAAAGAGAACAAATATTACGCCGAATCCTGAAAAACACTCTAAGAAGTAAGAGAAGGCACCATTTCCATTTTAGGTACCAGTCAGAAGCATAAAAATGTAAATAATTTGGATTCTATATAAAAAGGAGCTTGTATTCCTATAAAATGTCACCTGTTCTTTAGCAGAAAATTGTATGCCGACTATAGGGTCATCAATTGCCGAACATAGGAACATGGGTGCCGACTACTGGCAAAAGTGATGAGTTTTGGAATATATGAAAATTTCTTACATTTATATATTTTGTTTTGGAAAACAGTTAAATGAACATAAAACAATACTTATAACAGAATTATAATACGTACGTATCATCGCAATATCATTTTCACATCAGAAATGGCACAAATTTGAAAACAAAAAAAAAGTTAAACTGCCGACTACTGGTGCACTTACCCTATACAGGGGTGTTCTGTAAATCGCACGTTCTGAAATCGCCTAATTTCCGGGGAAAAGCTCAATTAAAAAGGTGACTTATTGCAGCTTTTTAATTGGTTTTAGTGTTTTACTTGTTTAATATATTTTATACGAACTTAACTTTGAATGTACTAAATCTTCCGATCAGCAGAACACTGTTTTCGATTTTGGAAATCGCACGATTTCAAAACGCGCGGTTTACAGAACACCCCTGATAGTGTATGTATATTTATACAAAAACCTTACAACCTGTCTTAATTTCGTTCAAATACAAAAAAATTGGGTAAAAATGTGTTAAAACAACAATAATATATTCTCTACTTTAATGGACAGCAGGGCTGCCAGATAAAGCTATCGAAAACTTGTCGAAATACCCATTAAACATAAAATAATAAAGATATGACTGTGTTGCAATAAAGGAGCGATATGTCAGAGATGTATTTGTTGAAGCTGAATTTAATTAAATTGAAAAATTTTGAAATAAGTAAATATTGTAAAATGTTTTATTTATGTACAACCGAGTGATCAAACTTTTTGAAAATTTGGCTTCGAAGATAAATTCAAAGCCTTTAGCTTAATTGATCCCTACAATATTAATATAGAAATTAAAAGTTATATGATAATCTAAAATAGTTTCACGCTTTGAAAGACAAGCAATTGAATCTGAATTTATATAATTAAACTAGCATTTTTCTGGGACTTCGTTCATATTCAGAAAGAAAAATAATTAAAAAAAATATATACATAACGACGGTATATTAATTCACACTTTTAATTAAGTAATTTATAAATACATATACCTTGTTTTTGGACTATGACTAAGTTACATTAAGGAGCAATATGCAAGTTTATACGTACAAAAGGAGTTAAGTGCTGCAAGTTTTTGTGTTATTTGTATTGAAATGGATAAATTCTTGTGGATTTACATATTTTAAATTATTTTACTAAATATATGCACATTTGTGCGTACATAAAAAATTTAAATGCTGGAATTTTTTTTATTGAATTCAGAAATATGTTAGTTGTATTGAAACGGATGGAGTCTGTTGAATTTACATATTTTAATTAATGTATTATTATATTACTAAACATGTAAATACTCGTTTTAAAACAACAGTTGATTCCTTCATTTATAAGAATTTACTTTATTTTATTAAAAAAAGTAGGAATTTATTTGTTGTGGTACGTTTCCGCTTGATAAAATAGTTGGTTTTATATTTGACGTTTTCGGATAATTATTTTGACGATTTTTCGCTTGAAGTTTGACGAATTCACTCCTATTTCATCTGGCAACTACGTCTGCGTACGATTAAATTAATGTATGTATGTATGCATGTGTGTATTGTTTGCGCTCATGTACAAACACAATACAAAGAACGAAACAAGATAAAATCAAACATTTTGTTTCGTACTCTGGTTTGCAGTGATGCCAACTTAGCCTTTTTCGGGCTAGATTTAGCCCGTTTTCACTCACTCAAAACGCGAAAAAAATTTTTTGGCCCGGAACTATAAAACGCGTTTATCTAGCACTTTTTACAATTATCTTTCAGCCCTTTTAGCCCCTTTTAACTTTTTGCTCGATATGTCTACATTTAAATTTTTACGAACTTTTTTCTTCCTTTAATCTAGCAATATCGACTTATGAAATAACGTGACAGCATTGTTTTACTAATTTTCTTCTCTTATTTTGATTTACCTATTTCAGAAAGAAGAAACAATATGGAAAAATGTTCTATTTTTGTGCTTTCAAAGATTTTCAGTATAGCCTAAAAACAGATTTTTATTTAATAAAATTTAAAATTTACTTACGTAGCCATATGTATGTATACTACTACGGTATGTACGTATACTTCTACTGTATATATACATATACACTATTTAATCTACGTATGTATGTATGTACCTTATTGAAATGTAAATGAAATATGTATGTACCTTATTGAAATGTTATACATCAAGCTATGTGTTCATCTCATGGTAGTTATTTATTTTCTAACAAATTACTTCACTTTGGCTTTGATTTTCAACAGAAACATTTAAAACTAGCCCCTTTTTACGCTTTTTCCAAAAAAATTTTACTTTATGTTGCATTAAACGTATATTTTTTCAGTTTAGCCCTTTTAAGCACTTTTTTCAAAACTTTTTACGCGTTTTGAGTCTAAAAAGTTGGCATCACTGCTGGTTTGACCCGATTAGTTTTATTTGTTTTACGGAAGAAGACGTGTCGCGTGTATAAGCATGTGCGTACATATTAAAATAAAAAGTGCAATAAATTAAATATAATTATAGAAAAGAGTTATTGGACTCTTGCTTTAAATAGATAAATACATATTGATAAAATATTTGTGAATTTCTATGCTGTAAAAGGCATAGATCAGCAGTTATTGGTAATATTAAATTTGCCTGCAAAAAATAAAAAGTGTTTGTGCTGTTGTTATTATAATTGTTGTAATTTTCAAGTGTGTATCTAATTAATCGTCTTCCTACATTCATTACTTTGTGTATTGTTATTGTTGCACATTTTTAAAGTGTGTATTCGTTTATTTATTCCAATAAGATTATTATTGATTTTATTGTTGTGTTTTTGTTAAAGAGCGTGTGTGTGTGTAGGCAATGTGTTTTACATACTTTGTTTTGATGGGGAGTGCATGCAAACTGGTGCAGAATTCGGCAGCAATTTAAATGAAAGGTAATTTGTATTTGTTTATTTGTTTTTATTTAATTTGTATTCAAAAGAGAAGCAAGAAGAAGTAGAAATGCTTTTGCTTTGTGAACTAGCGCTTATAGATACAGTGAACAAAGAAAAAACTTGTACAGCAAACGCTCCGCTCTTCTAATCAAAATATCTCTGTTGCTTTGTAAGATTTTAAGATAAAACCAAAAGCAGTTTCAAGACAAATTAATAAGCTTTCTATAGAAATCTTTAATGTTATTAAGAAATTTATTTTAATACTAAAAAAATAACCTAACATAAAATAACACTATTTTCAAGAGCCAAAAAAAAACTTGTACACTAACTCTTCTTTCAGGAAGGAGCTATGAAATAAGGAATACACTAAAAATTAGTACTAAATGTGGCCACGTCTAGCATCTAATAGATTATTTTCATAGAATGAACTGGGTTTTTGGTAATTTTGGGAGCTATATGGTCCAATATGCCCTGGAGAGCACTTTTGAGTTAATTCTTACACATAATCTACAGCTCGCGTAATTTTTTGTTCACATACGCCCACAGAATTTTATTTGTACTAAAGCCAAGGATCTAGAAAGGATGTGCCTGCAATTTTTTTTCCATTGAATGGAAGCCATTCTCTTATTATTGAAGACGAATGTTTCGGGTATTTAACTCTAACTAATCACTAGTCTCCACTTACATTTAATTTGGCAGCTAACTGTGCTAAATTATCTCTTAGTATTTTTAAATAATTCATTTTATTTATTGTACGTTCTATAAAAAGCGGATTTCATACACCACTCGATCCCATTGGGCCCCATACCATCATATTACACCCCCCATGCTTCACCGTGTTATTCAGGTTATTATCGTTAAGGCTGGAGCTTTTCTTTGCCACGCAAAGAAAGATTATATTAATCACTATGATGACTTTTGGGACACTGCTGAATCCAAATTTAATATATTTGGATGTTATCGTTGTAGATTTTTGTGGCGAAGAGGAATTCCAGCATTAGTGATAAAAACCTGAATAACACGGTGAAGCATGGGGGGTGTAATATGATGGTATGGGGCCCAATGGGATCGAGTGGTGTATGAAATCCGCTTTTTATAGAACGTACAATAAATAAAATGAATTATTTAAAAATACTAAGAGATAATTTAGCACAGTTAGCTGCCAAATTAAATGTAAGTGGAGACTAGTGATTAGTTAGAGTTAAATACCCGAAACATTCGTCTTCAATAATAAGAGAATGGCTTCCATTCAATGGAAAAAAAATTGCAGGCACATCCTTTCTAGATCCTTGGCTTTAGTACAAATGAAATTCTGTGGGCGTATGTGAACAAAAAATTACGCGAGCTGTAGATTATGTGTAAGAATTAACTCAAAAGTGCTCTCCAGGGCATATTGGACCATATAGCTCCCAAAATTACCAAAAACCCAGTTCATTCTATGAAAATAATCTATTAGATGCTAGACGTGGCCACATTTAGTACTAATTTTTAGTGTATTCCTTAGTTCATAGCTCCTTCCTGAAAGAAGAGTTAGTGTACAAGTTTTTTTTTTTGGCTCTTGAAAATAGTGTTATTTTATGTTAGGTTATTTTTTTAGTATTAAAATAAATTTCTTAATAAAATTAAAGATTTCTATAGAAAGCTTATTAATTTGTCTTGAAACTGCTTTTGGTTTTATCTTAAAATCTTACAAAGCAACAGAGATATTTTGATTAGAAGAGCGGAGCGTTTGCTGTACAAGTTTTTTCTTTGTTCACTGTATTTACATACATACATATATACATACATAGTTATGTAGGCATGTATAAATTAGGGAAGTAACGAATGTTCGCATTCGCTTTCGCATTCGCAAATAATTCGCTTACTTTTGCTATTTGCATTCGCATTTGCATTCGCTAAAATATATGCGAATATTTAAAGCGAATAGGTACTAAAGACAAAAATATTGGAAATATTTTTTGAAAAAGAAAAGGCAGTGTTTGATTTGCGCGAAAATATTTTCTACTTAAGGCTATTCTGTTAAAAATGGTAAGCACCATTCATTACTTCGTAAAAAAAATTTGAAATGCAAAAATATTAAGTAATCCTTCTTTGCTGCAAATTTTTTGCGAAACAAGTGCCAGTCATATTATTTCGCATGAAAACTTAAAATGTTGAAGATATATTTCATATGATTCTTCCAAGATGAACAGAGGGATCACTACTTCTGCAAAATTTGTTCATGGACAATTCATTAATTTTTCTTAATATGTATTTCGGTAGCATTTTACAGGAAATGTTGAACTTAGTACAAGGTCTTAAGGCCAAAGTACGAATGGGTTGATTGCCTAACACTTTGTAAATTTATTTTTAATTATTATCTATACTTATTTTAACATGATTTCATATATCTTTCAGTTTAACAATTTTGAATAAATATTTGCTGAATTCAAGACTCAAGTGGATCTATGTATACAACACAACTTCATGTTCTTAGACAAATTTATTTTCATGTGATTTTTTTAACGTATTGTAATATTTGCATTCGCTTTCGCATTCGCATTCGCTTTCGCAAAAATTAAAATGTATTATTCGTTTTCGCATTCGCTAAACTGGTATTCGTTACATCCCTAGTATAAATTGTAAAATCTGATGATTTTATTTGTTTTTAATCGATCAAGAAAATGTGTCATTTTAATTTCCCTATTACAATCAGTGTTACCACAGCAGGGTGTTTTCTTAAATTATTATTATTATTATCTAAATTAAACTTTAAATTTTAAAAGCTTTTCTTCTCTTCGCTGAATTTTTTATATTTTTTTGCCTTTAGCCTTTGGTCAAGCCTTTTTGTTTGCCCTTTATATATTGTAGAAAATAGGTACATAGTTAAATTTATGAAATGGAAACAATTGTAAATTTAATAACCTGCAATACAAAAAATGTTTTTGGGAAATAATTTCTTGCAGTAAAGGTGAATTTTTTGTTTAAACTGTCGTAAAATGCCACACAGAATTCAAAAAAGAAATGAAATTTCTCAAAATATTAGAAAGATAATCTTAAAGTTAAGAAATGAGAATAAGTCATAGGTATAGGGACATATTAAAAACTCTTGCGATTTCCGTGCTACAGTTCAAACTATTATACCAAATTTTAAGAATACAAATATGTACCTATGTATGTAGCACGGAAAATAAATATCGGTAAGGTAGGTATACAACACAAAGTCTCTGAACGTGAAAAACGATATATTGTACGAAATTAGTGTTGTTGACATTGAGAAAGGTCTTGCAAGATTTACCTGGATATTATAATTCATGACGAAACTGTGCGAAATGTTTTAATTTAGTAGCGAAGTAAATATGAAAAAATTAATCCAGCTTACGAAACTTTACAAAATTGAGGAATTTAATTTAGGAAAAATATTATATTCAGTGACGAGTCTCAACTTTACATATGAATATATGTAGATGCAAACATACATACATATTTTTATTTTTAATTTCAAACAAGCAATAGTTTTCAATTTTGTTTAAATTTTTATTAAAAATTTCTTAAATGCATTTTATTAATATAAATAGTTTAAAAGTAATAAAATTTATATTTAAGCCGAAAAGCTAAAATTAAAAAAAAAATATTTTGAATAATTACGTTTATTATTTTTATTTTAGTTTTAATTATTTGCACAAAAGTCTTCATCTTATTTACAAAGCTAATTATAATTATTATTTAAAAAAAATAGTAAACTTAAATTAAATGGAAAATTTTCTATAAATGCTGGACATGCTTTATTAAAAAAATAAAATAATAATTATAATTTTTCTGGTTATTAAATAAAAATTTTCAACTTAAAAATAAAAATATTTTTTTTTTTGTAAAAATATATTAAATTAAAGGCCTTTCTTCAAATAATAAATGCAATAAAATTAAGCACAATTTTAAATAAATTATAAATTAAATAGACAATTTTCTTTATTAAAAATAACATTAAAAAAAATAAATAAATTAAAAGTAGAAGGAATACAATACGATACAAGAACAAAAGCTTTATTTTTATATAAATATTTCAAGAAATCAGTCTCTATGAAAGTTTTAAAACTTGTTTGCTCCACGAAATAATTTTAAAACTTAATAGAAAGTGATTTTTATATAAAGCTTTATATCCAAAAAAGTATAACCTTTTGAAGTTAAAGAAATAAACATAAAAGCAGCAAGTTTGTGCATGCATAAATATTTTTCAATTATAAATTATTAAAAAAAAAGCTTTTAAAGCTTTAAAGCTTTAGCTTAGCAGTTTTTCTTATGACTTTTAAACTTTCAAAAAAAAAATTCTATTAAAATGAAACAGAAAACTTAACTAACTTTGTTTACACATAAAGTAAGCTTAAACGTTTTCGTTCTGTATGTTCGTCAAGGCTTAAGTTTTATGATAAAATTAAATATATGTATGTATCTACTGAAGAAACCTAAATTTAAAGTTTAAACAACTAATTGCCTGTGATTTTGCCTTGGCAAAAAACAAGCTTATAAACTATTGTCCATTTAGCTTTTTTTTTTTGTTAAATAATTTAGTAGGAAGTTAACTAATATTGATTTGTTTGTTAATGTTACGTTTAAAAAAAATGTGTGAGTGTGTGTTTGATTAATTTTGTTTTGTTTTAACTAAATTTATGTGTTAATACTTATGCTACAATTTTATGGGGCTGCATCCATTTTTTCATATAGTACATAAACAAGGTGGAAATGTACAGCAGAATCATCAAAGCACAGGTAACGGCCAGAGCCAAAACAGAGGTCTTGGTGGGGCAGGGCTCAATGATGGTGACTGTTTTATCTGAAAAAGAAAGAAATTAATAGAAATTAATTTAATGCCCTAATTCAGTAAGAAGATTTAGGACGTTTCTGTTTGAAAATGCTTCTGAGTTCTTGTCTTTGAAGTCTCTAAATTATTTTCTTCAAAAATGGTTGTTGTCTTTGATTATGAAATATATAAATATTATTGCCATGTTTTTGAAACATAAAAATTCAATTAAATTATTATACAATAGTTTGAAAAATATATGAAAAAGTATGTGTTGGATATAATGTTTAGAACAAAATCATAAAGCAAATACACGAACCTTCTAGCATAGACAATAAATAATAAACGTTCTAAAGAATCAAAACTGCTTCTTTTTTTCGTCCATAGACAAGACAATATATTCGTCGAACAGAATTAGGGCATAAGTTTTTTCTTAACGAAAAATTAAGAATAAATCGAATATTAGAAGGTGTAAAGATCTTCTTTCTCTATATACGAGATCGGGTCAATACATAGATCAGATGCAATAACTGATCTACACCTAAAAGAAATTACTCACGTTCTAAAATTTACACCCAAATTTGGTAATTATCAACGAAGTGGCAACACTGCTTTCTTCAGTTTATTTGAAAGAGAAATGAAAAAAATAAGAGAGTTTTGTTTTCTCAGCTTTTGTGGGAATAGTGTTGCCAGAATGTTTACTAATGAAGATGTGGGCTTACAAAGAAATTTTTTTATAGATTATTTGAAGTAATCATCTGTTATTGAATTTCTGAACTGATGAATGTTTTTGTTATTATAAAATATAAATTATGATTAAAATACGTTCTTCTTATTAAAAAAATATATATGTATGTATATATAAATTTGTTCTAAAAGAAATTTAGCATTTTTTTAAAATCTATATAAAAAGTATTTTGTAATTTTTACCAAATAATTAAAAAGTTGTAAGCTTGTGACTTATATTTATTTATTTCTGTGCTCATATTCTTATGACAACGTAAACATTTTTTGTTGTTCCAAACCCCAAGCTATTTTTTTTATTAGTTTCTTAAAAAATTGTTTTTCAAATATGGAACTACATATTTAGAAAACAAGATTTTACGCATTAAATTATTATTATCATGATATTTACCTTTAGCAAAATCTGTGCTTGGATCTGACTTGAAGAACTCGCGCTTCTCGTCACCAAAGTCTAACACCAAAATTTCCTGTGAAATGTTCATATCCTCATCAGCCTCCTTGGTTTCATTGCTACAAGCAAAAAAAAATTTTAAATTTTAACAAAGCTTTCCCAAATAAAAATCCTATTTACCTCTCCACTGAGCGACGACGTCTTCTGCCCAACGATTCAAATGATTCCATATTCCATTCACACATCGCTGGCTCACAAGGACCCAAACAGTATTTAACATTGCACTGAAAGATGACGCCATAGCTTTCGGTAAAGCGGAAGGCCTCATAGGTCGATTGCAAAGCATTGCCATCTGCCGTGAAGCCAGGGAAGATTGTGGGATCTGTGGGACAGCCTTCATCATCGATAATCTTAAAGCTGGTGCGGGCATCCTTAGCCATGGCCACACAAGAGCGTGCAAAAATGCCATAGGGAGCTTTTGGAATATAAAAAGAATAAATTATTTAAAATTATATAATTAGAAAGAAGCAAGAAAAGAAAAACTCACTATCTTCTGGAATTTCAATGCGGAAGTTCAAACGATCTCCAATACGCACAGTTTCCACTTCACGTTGGCGTGTATCCAAAATGCGAATTCTTGGTGGTGGAGCTTCCGGCGATGAATTGATGTGTATCATTTCTGGATCACGTATGGGCATCATGCCGAATGTTATATTCTTAGAGCTCATGTCATAAGTACACTTGACCTTATAGATCTTATCGGCCTTGGTCATGACCACACTATGATGTTGCAAGACCACGGTATTAGAGTACACACCAGTCTGGCCAATAAAAAAAACAAAGAGTTTTAAAGCTCTACGAAAATAAAACTTACAAACTTAAGTACACAAACTTACCACACTTTGTGTATTACAATCTTGTCCAGCCATCGTCAAATCCAAACGGAAGGCGTCGGAGTTAATGACATCAATGTTGCAAGTTTCAGAACGTCCCAAAGCATAGATGCGGCCATTGAAAGGCTTATTAGTTCGAACTTGTACGGCAATTCGGGTGTCTTTGCAATGCACCGAAACTGATGTTAAAGGAGATAAGATGTAACAAAAATTTTTTATTAAAAATTTACAGTCATTGTATGCTTCTCTAAAAAGTTTTTTAAAGACTTTTATTTAAGCCTTGCACAAAAATGTTTCTTTTGCTGTTGAATTGGAGCTTTTCACACAAAGCTTTGAATTAAAACTCAGGCTAGTTTTTAAGTGCATTTGATGATCATTGGGTAGGAAAAATTTACATCCTTAATTTTGTTTTAATGAACTTGGATGAATTTTTTAGCCAAAAGCTTCCTATATTGTCAGATTTTAGCCTTGAAAAATTCAATTCATATGCTTTGGGCCTTAAGAAAAAATTTTTTACAGTTAATGAAATATAAATGATAAGCTTGAAAGCTTTGACAGCATTTCCCTAAAAATCTTAAATTTTAACTTTCGTGCAGGAAAATTTAAAAGCTTTCCAAAATAAGCTTTTCCTTAACTAAGCTTTCTCAAAATTTTTATTTATGATAAGCTTTGAAAGCCTTGACAGCATTTCTATTGAAATCTGAAGTTTTAACTTTCGTGGAGGAAATTTTAAAAGCTTTCCAAAATAAGCTTTTCAGTAACAAAGCTTTTTTAAAATTTTTATTTATTTATCTTTTAAAATAAATTTTGAAATTTTTAAACTCTTCAAATAAAACATTTTCCTTGAAAGCTTTCAGTGGTGAAATAGTGTTGGTATGCAGTTTTAAAATAAGCTTTTTACTCAACAAGTTTTTTCCAAAATTTTTTTTTGGAAAAAGCTTAAATTCATTAGTAAGAGGAGATAGATTTTAGTATAAATTTTGCAAATCAAAACATATAATTACATACATATTTCTTCTACTTTTGATTTGGAGCTTTTCAATTACAAAGTATGCCATTTTTAATTAGTATTTTACTATCATTGAGTAAACTTTAAGCTATTTAACATGAATCTAGATAAATTATGTAACCAAAAGCTTCCATTATTGTCAGCTTTTACTTGACTCAACAAATAGGCTTCGAGTTTCAAACATAATTTTGCCGAAAAGATTATTTAAATTATCAGTTTGACTGTAAATCATTTAAAATGATAAGGATTGAAAGCTTTGGCAACATTTCTCTTGAAATTTGAAGTTTTTAACGTCATGGGGGAAATTTTGAAAGCTTTTGTTAAACCAGCTTTTCAGTAAAAAAGCTTTTCCACAAACATAAGGTCCTTAGAAATTAAAAATTAAAAAAAATGTTTGTGAAAAAGATTTGTTACTAAAAAGCTGGTTTTGGAAAAGCCTTCGAAACTTGCAATTTAAACAAACTCTCAATTAAAAAATAATAATTTTCAGTAATCCCTTAAAATCATTAGTTGGAGCTTAGTTCGAGTCTTGAAATGTTTAAAATTAGAAAACTTAGAGCTTTTGAATTTTGAGTTTTTATTTAGTTAAGTTTATTCCCATACCAACTTAACTTACCATCATAACAAGTGCCAGTCTTATCACAATTCACATCATTGCGCGAAATATTCAAACTGGGATCCTCTGTCGTATCGAAAGTAACCGGCAAAGTATCTAATTTTTCAAGCAAAGGAGGCCCGCCTGCAGGGCCACCAACAGCCGAATTGGTACTAGCTCCAGTCTTATCGCAAACATTTTCAAAATATTGACCTGTAGGTTCACCATGATCGATTAAGGGACGTTCATGATTCAAGTAAGTGGAGGGCCCATCTGGCAGGGTCTTGTGATCCAAATGATATAAACGGCAATTGTATTGAGCGCCCTGCGGTTGGCCCAAATACAAGAAAGAGCGGCACAAGAATTCCGACTCGATTTCGCAGGCCAAACGGCAGGCTGACTCAGAGGTAACTTGCAATTCTTTGTCGGTATAGTAGTGCAGGCCCACATACTGGGCCACCTTCTCTTCGGACACACCCACGCGAGCATTGGCAAAGCTGCGTGTAGTTTTACAGGCCTGTTGTGGCTTTAGGCATAAATTTTCGAAGTAATCGGTACCCTGGGCATCTACCAGCTGCACAAACTGGCCACCGCTGCGTCTGTCCGTATCCGACAGCACACATTTCATACTGTTGTAATCATATTCCACCGAACGGCAAACGAAACGCTTCTCATTAAGGCAGGCCGAAAGACACGCCTCCTTGGTGCTGGTATAGATGAGAGCATTATCATTGCCTCGTATCACTTTGTTGGGCACACGCTCAAATGACCAGGGTCTATGGCAAACATTTTCACTACGCAACTGCAGCTTCACCATGTAGTACATATTAGCTGAACGTTGAGGAGCTGCTGAGGGATTGTGGGCCGACGAATCGTTCTGCAGCTGGCAATGTGTCTCCTGCGACGGCGACAAGGGATTCACTACAAAACTGAAAGCAGCTGCTTGACAATCGGCCTCTTCACGACACCAGCCCTGACATTCGTACAGGGAGAGATTTTTCACGCTGTAGTAGGTGGTGCCGGCAAAATCGAAATCTGTAAGCTTTTCAAAAGCCATGCGTGCCGAGACGATGGAGGGCAGCAGCACCAGGAGAGAGCATAGTGCTACAAGAGCACTTGGTGACAGGGGTCGTCGCTTCATGCCGCTGTTGTGTACGAATGAAATAATTCGCATCTGGAAATAGAATATAAAGGTTTTTCTAAATGAGTTTTTTTATTGTTGTTTTAGGTTTGTTTCTTAACTCTTTTGTATTTTGTGTTGAGGCGAAAGCTTGTTTCATGAAGCTTAACGGCCTGTCCCACGATGTCACCAGAAATCTTTCGATCGACAACTTGTATTGCAAACAACAAAAAATTTTCTGTTATTGTTGTTTGCAATACAAGTTATCGATCGAACGAATTCTGGTGATATCGTGGGACAGGCCGTAAAAATTTTGGTACGGGGAAAATAATTTCCCATTGGGTGTTTGTTTTAGGAATCTTAAACATTTTGATTAGAGGGCAACATTTAGCAACTGGTTATAAAAAATTAAGACTTTTTAAAATGAGTTTTTATTGCATACTTATAGGGAACAATTTTTGAGAAGAAGTTTGTTTCTAAAGTCTTTTGATTTCGTGTCAAAGCGAATGGAATTTAGGTTTTTTTTGGAAAGCTTGTTTCCTGAAGCTTTTTTTTATACCTGGAATATAATTCGCTACTGGAAATAAAAAATTTATTTTGTTTTGTTTTTGTGTTGTGCCTAAAGTAATTTTAGTTTGGATTTGCGTATGAAAAATTTAAATTTAGATTTAAATTTAAAATGAGTTTTTGTTGCATATTTGTAGGCAAACATTTTTGGGAAGAAGTTTGTTTCTTAAGTCTTTTGTTTATGTTATGAGGCAACAGCAATTTGGGGGTTTTGAAAAGTTTGTGTGCTAAATCTTTAAATTTTCAGACCAGGAAAATTATTCGCATCGGGAGAAATAAAACCAACGTTTTTTAAATGGATTTATTATTGCATACTCTTAGGCAAACATATTTTAATAAGAAGTTCATTTCTTGAATCTTTTGTTTTTTCTCCCTTGTTTATGCAAAAGCAGTTTGGAGGTTTTTGGAAAGTTTGCATGCCTAATTTTTATATTTTATTACAAGAGAAATAAATATTAATAATAATCTGGAAAAATTAAATTTAGTTTTTTTTTTAAATTTGCAAGGTTTGATTGGCTACATTGTTATATTCTAATAAATGGAAATAATTTGTTGTTATTGCATAGTTTTAGGCAAAACCATTTTTAGGAAGAACTTTGTTTCTTGAATCTTTTGATTATTTTTCTCTCGCTGATGCAAAAGCAGTTAAAGGGTTTTTGAAAAGCTTCTTAATGTGTAATTTTTATATTTTCATGCGAGGGAAATAATTTGCTACAGTTTCGTAAGTCTTTGGATTTTTTTCCGTGTGAAAGAAATTTTGAAAAGATGTTCAACCAAGTTTTAACGTTTAAAACAAAATTGTATTCAGTTTCTTTACGTTCAGTCTACAGGTTTTTGGTTTGCTTTGGAATTTTTCTTTGTGCCGTTACTCTTCTGAAAGAAAAACTTTTAAACCGCAACTTTGTCTGTCATTAAAAAACAACAAGCTGCGGTTTTTGTTGGTAAATAAGAAAAAAAAAGAAACACAAAAACTGTTAAATCAGCTAGAACATCCAGTTTGCCATTGTAATGAAGCAAACTGTTTTAAAACTAGACACAAAAACTAGCAAGACACATTTCTCCTTTACTCTTTGACTGCTACTGCTGCATGGTTTGAATATCTTTGTAAAAAAAATAAAAAATAAATTTTAAAAGCCTAAAGCTAACGTTTAAGTCATACAAATGATGACTTTTAGGTTCATTTCAGGTCACATGCAAAATGAAAAAAAAATAAATAAATAAAGTTAGTCAGTCAGTCAGTCAGTCAGTCAGTCAGTGTCTTCCCAGTCTTTAGAATATAAAATTGCATAAGTAAATAAGATATTTTATTTTACTTTATTTTCAAGTCTTATGTCTTCAAATATTTATAACTGTTGTAATGACTGTTGGCTTTTTATGCCAATGATTTATTTTGTATTCAAGAATTAAAAAAAAAGAAGAAGTTGCTGCTGGAACTTCAAATTAAATATTTATTTTTATGCAAAATTGTAATTTTTTTTCAGCAACTGGTCTTACTTGAACTTTTATATTGCTTGCAAGTTTTTTTTTTAGTTTTTGCCAATTCTAAATGATTTTAGATTTTACCCTTTAGCTTTAGCTGTTTTTATATGCTGTCAGTTCTATATATCTTTTGCTTGTGCTGAGTATTATAATATACAAGTTTTGTGTTTAGTGTAGCATAAAATAGTTTATGCTTGAGTTCATAATCTAAGTAATTAGGTTTGTATTTCTTGTTCGAGATTTGCAGTTGCATTTTATTAAAACTTATTTGAATAATGACTTTTTAATAGAAAATATAGTAAAAGTGCAACAAATACGCTCATGTTTTAGGGAAGTCAAGAAAGATACTGCCTTATTCTTACTGCCTAATTTATAAAAATATAATCTTACAACAGCTTTATTTGTAAAAATTATTAAGGCTTTATTATAAAGACTTGTTAAAACAAATTTTCATACAAATTTTTCTTATTAAGCCTGTATGAAGCCTTAATAATTTTTATAAATAAGGCTGTTAGCATATAAAGGGGTAATAAAAGAAATTTTGTACGAAAAGCTGCTTTATAAACTTCTAATAAATCAAAAATATTTTTTTTGAATAAGGCCTTTAAATAATATCATTGTATTGTAAAGGGTTAACTAAATCAAATTTCACACAGATTTTATTTTGAATCTTTATCAAATTTATACCGTTTATCAAATCTATACCTTTCAAAATATTTCTTATCCAAATCTAGAACTATTAGATGACATTTTTCCAAGACTACAACCAAACAACTCTAATGTAGCTAATTCACACACCTTTTTAAGTACACAGACTGACTTTTTAGTAAGTTCTACTAGATTTTAAGTAGATTTTAACAAAATCCATCGATTTTGTTTTGTATAGGAAATCTATTAGATTTTGCTCGAAATCTCGTAAGTACTAGATTTTGCTGAAATGTAACCGCACTATAAAATTTAATGCTATAGTGGGTTTACATTTGAGCAAAATCTAGTACTGTCGAGATTTCGGGCAAAATCTAGCAGATTTCCAGTACAAAAGAAAATATACTTCGTCAGTAGATTTTGTCAAAATCTACTTTAAATCTAGTGGAACTATGAAATGCAACTATGGGGTTTTTTTAATTTGTACTAAAAAGTCATCCTGTGTCCTTAAACGGGTGTGCGAATTGGCTACAGTGCAGTTGTTTGGTTAATTTTATTTTTGGAAGTTTTTCAGTTAATGGTTCTTGTTTTCGATAAGAAATCTTAATAAACGTCAAATAAAACTTGGTGAAAACGACATTGATTTGATAAAGATTTTAATTAAAATTCGCTCAAACCTGCTGCGCTATAATAATATTTTTATTTTTCATTATCAAAAACAACAACCATTTCTGAAGAAAATGATTTATAGTGCGTTCACATTTGAGCAAAATCTAGTACTTGCGAGATTTTCAAATAAAAAGATCCTAAATCTTCTTAATGAATTAGGGCATGAAAAATAAAATTTAAATTTTGTTTAAAAGTTTAATTTAAACTTTGATTGTATGAATTAATTTTAAAAATTTTATTAATGAAAAGTTTATATGACTCAATCGAAATTTTGAACTGTTTTTTTACATTTTTATACAAAATTAATACATTTAATTTTTTTCTGTGTAATAGAACCAAACTTTGAAGTCAACCTTCCTTCCTCCTTTGTGTACTTTTAAATTTACGTTTTGCTTTATACTACCAGCCCGCCAAATGGTTAACAATGAATGTGTGGTTGAAATATTCTAAACTCACAAGCCAAAGGTGTTGTCAACAATTTATATTTTAATTAAAAGTTTGAAAAATATTAAAATGCTTGTACAAAAGTTTTTCACACCAACTGCATCATGCAGCGTGTTGGACAAGGGCAAGCTTTTTAATGTGGCTAATTTTTATGGAAATTATTAAGAAATTTTATGGTTAATAACTTTCAGCAGCAGCATAATGAGAAAATTTATTTTTAGAAATAAATGGAAATATTAAATTATTTTTTATTGATAAAAAAAAGAGAAAAGGAAGAAAAAAAAATTTTTTTACAAGTTTGTGGCTTAAGTTTTTTGTTTTAGAAAATCCGTCTTTGCCGTCCTTGCTAAAGTCAAAATTAAACATTTTTAAGCAATAAAATTTAAAGACTGCTTGGTAGTGCAATTAAGGATCTAATAGTTGCTGTAGTTGCTGCAATTAGTTAATGCTAGAAGAGTCTTTCATTTTTTTTTTCAATTCTTTCATCATTAATTACCTTTTTTTGTTGTAAGAATTTTTTTTTTATAATTTACAAAAAAAGCTCAAAAAAAAGCTTGTTAAAAAAAATCAGAAACGCAAACGTCATAAACATTTCCAAACAGTTAAAATGTTTAGGAAATATAGTTTCAAGTAAAACCAGACTCGATCTCATACCGTGCAACAAACATCCTACAGTTAATTTACTGCATGCTGGGCTTAATAAAATGTAGCACTTGCCAGCTGAGTAGTAAAATTATTATTAAAGATTTTCACTACATCTGGCCAAAAAGCTGGCAAAAGAAATGAAAATTAAAACTGCCAAGCAGAAATGAAAAGGAATTTATTGAAGCGTATAAATGCAATTACAAGAAATTCTTAAATTGTTAGTTATAAAAAAAATACATTTGCCTGCTTTGAAATTTTTTTTTATTGAATTTAAAGTTTCTTAAAAGAAGTTAAGTAATTTATATATATATATATTTTTTAAACTTCTTATCATAGCTTTCCATCTCTGTCCATAGTAGTACTTATTTCCTTAATACGTGCTGTCTCCTTTAAAACAATTTACTTTTGAGGAACTCTTTTGCCACTGTGTGGGCAATTAATGTAATTGTTGTTGTTGTTTTATGTTTTTGTGGCAAAGCATAATATTTAATATTTAGTGGCTTACAGCACGCAATGCCACAATAAACGTTACAAACAATATCACCTTTGAAAAGTCGCAACAAGGCCGTCACAAAAGATTTTGGTCTCTCTTGCTCTGGCCTGCCTTTAGTTACATACATACATTTAAAGTGTGCTTGCAACAAGAGACATGTGTCCAACATAATAAAAAACAAACAGATTTTATTTATTATTAACAATTAATCGCACTAACAAGATCAAATAAATGCCTCTTAGGTCATGCAAACAAGGGCTGGTGGTGTCATGTGTCAAAACTAATTAAATTTGTAGGTAAACAAGCAGAGATAATAAAATATATTTTACACCTAGAAGATTTTAATTAAAATCTTTTTGAAAATCTATACCGTTTACACCAAGTTTTTTGTTTGACATTTATTAAGATTTCCTATCCAAAACAAGAACCATTAGCTGACAATTTTCCAAGACTGCAACCAAACAATTGCAATGTAGCTAATTCACAAACCTTTTTTTTGAAGTGCACAGGCTGACTTTTTAGTACAAATTTGAAGAAAAAAAAACCATAGTTGCATCACTAAGGTCCAATTTCACCAACTTATTTAAATATCAATTCATATTTAAAAGTAATTTTTCCATACAAAAATTAATGAAAATCGATATTTAAATATGAATTTATATTTAAATAGAGTTGGTGAAATTGGCCATAAGTTGTACTAGATTTTAATTAGATTTTGACAAAATCTAGTAACCAAGTAGATTTTGCTTTGTATGGGAAATCTACTGGATTTCTCCCGAAATCTTATAGGTGCTAAATTTTGCTCAAATGTTAACGCACTATAAATTATTTTCTTAAAAAATGGCTGTTGTCTTTGATAATGAAAAATAAAAATGTTACCAAGATTTTAAAATACAAAAATTAAATTAAGTTCATTTACATCTGAGCAAAATCTAGTACTTACGAGTTTTTGAGCAAAATCTAGTAGATTTCCCATACAAAAACAAAATCTACTTTGCCACAAGATTTCATTGAAATCTACTTAAAATGTAGTAGAGCTTAGTAATATAACTATTTTTTTTTTTAAATTTGTACTAAAAATTAATGCCCTAATTCTGTTCGACGATTGTATCGTCTTGTCATATGGACGAAAAAAGCCATAGTTGTGATTCTTTAAAACAAATATTATTTATTGTCTATGCTAGAAGGTTCGTGTATTTGCTTTATGATTTTGTTCCAAACATTCTATCCAAGACATATTTTTTCATATATTTTTCAAACTATTGTATGAATTTTTATGTTTTAAAAACATGGCAATAATATTTTTGTTATTCCTTATCAAAGACAACAACCATGTTTGAAGAAAATAATTTAGAGAGTTCCAAAACAAGAACTCAAAAGTATTTTCAAAGAAAACCGTCCTAAATCTTTTTGCTGAATTAGGGCATAAGTCTCAGTACTTAAAAAGGTGTATGAATTGGCTACATTGCAATTCTTTGGTTGAAGTTTAGGAACATTTCCTGTTAATGGTTCTTGTTTTGGATAAAAAAAATCTTGATAAATGTAAAGAAAAATGCCCTGTAAATAATTTTCTTCAAAAATGGTGGTTGTCTTTGATAATGAAAAATAAAAATATTATTAACCGGGGTCAAATTAGGGCATTCGTTGTCATTCGCAATTTTAAAACATTTCCATATAAACTTTAATTAAATATTTCGTAATTTCGTTCGATAACTAGTGGCGTAATTTGCCCCCAGGTAACTTGTATTTAAAACCTAAAAATTAAATTAAGTTATTATACTATAGTTTAAAAAATATATGAAAAAATATTTGTTGGATATGACGGGTTGGGAACAATAGCGTAAAGCATATACACGAACCTTCTAGCATAGACAATAAATAAAAATTCCATTACAACTTCGACTTTTTTTTTATCCATAGACAATGAAACACAACTGTCTAATAGGCATAAGTATAATTTACTAGAATATATTTTTATAGAACCCATTTAACCCATAATGACTCTGTTTAAGGGCACTAATTTAAAATTTTATTAAGAAAGCAACAAATAGTTAAAATCATCCAGAATTTTTTCCTTGATAAAATAATTTATTTTCAGTTTTTAAAAAACTGAAAATACTCAGTTACTACAATTAGCATACAACCAACCAAACACATTTCTTATTACAAGGATATAAAAAAATACAAAACTACTGGAAGTGTAATCAATTTTATTGATTATTGATTGCAAAAGTCAGTAATTGTAGAAAAAAAATCACAGCAGACACAAACAAACTCAGCTAAAGAAATAAAAAAAGAAATATAAGAAAGAATGTGTTTGGTTTGCAAAAAAAATATTATTTCACAGATTCCAGCCACAACACATTGGCGTACAGCATTTCTAAGCTCTAGATAAAATGCCAAGATTTCAAACCCCATAATAAATACTGTAATACTTTTTAAATGATATTTATGTTATAGATTTTTCCTTAAGAGATAGAAAATACTATAAAGTAAATCTAAACTTACAAGCTTCTTTTCTATTTGGTCTGCCTCGAGTCGAAGGAATTCTATACAATTTTGTATTGTTTAAGCTCGTCTTGATTTACGTTAGTAGTTGATGGTGATTTTAGAGCTTTGATTTTATTGCCAACAATGTTAATTGTTATTGTTGTTTGTTACATTTCTTTTATTGGTTTTTTTTGGTTTCTGCTTTCTGTTTTTAGTATTCAGCTCAACATAAATCTTGACAGGATTTATGGGAATCGATTTTACTGGCTTTTCTTTTCCTTCACTCAGCCACACTAGAGTAAGGTGAGTGATATATTGACAGATTTAGGATGAAATGTCGCAATAAAATTAACACAATCAATATGCTTGCAGAGATTTTTCTTATTTAATAAAATAAAATATGGCTGTTTGGATAGGTTGGAAATTCTTTTCTAGAATTTCTAGGAAAGGGAAAAAATTTCAAATATTTCATGGTGCTTCAAAAGCTTCACACGTCTACAAAAAAAAAAATAAATTTTTTTCTTACTTAGAAGGCATACATACTTATTTTTCGCTATTGAAATTATTTTATTTAATTTTTCTTTATTTAAATAAATTTTTTTTGGAAATTTTAATACGGCACTTACACAAAAGCTAGCAGATTTTAATTAAAATCTTTATGAAAATCTATTTTTTTGATAGTTATTAATAGTGCATTTACACTGTCTCGAAATCTAGTACTTTCGGCATTGCGAGCTAAATCAAGCTGTGTTTTCCAGATTTCCGATACAAAACCAAATCTAATTTTTCAGTAGATTTGCAGGAAATCTAATAAAAATCTAATGTTTTTATTTATTCTTTACTACCCTATACAACAAAAGGTAAGTGAATTAGCTACGGTCTGCTAAAGAAAGTGTGTGAATTGGCTACATTTCAGTTGCTTGGTTGTAGTTTTGGAAACAATTCAGTTGATGGGGTTTGTTTTGGTTAAAAAAATTTTGATAAATGTCAAGAAAGGTTGGTATAAACGGTAGAAATTTTCATAAAGATTTTAATCAAAATATGCTAGGATTTGTGCTGATGTAAATGACTTATAAGATTGTTTATAAAAAACCCATTAACTGCAAAATTACCAAAACTACAACCAAATAACTTGCAATGTAGCCAATTCGCACTCCTTTTTAATAAGACCGTAGCTAATTCACTCAACGTTTTTTATAAATATGTTGTACAGGGTAGTAAAAAATAAGTAAAACATTATATTTTGAGTAGATTTTCTAAAAATCTACAGACAACATAGATTTCGTTTTGTATGGGAAAACTAATGAAAAGCAGCTAGATTTAGCTCAAAATCTCGTAAGTACTAGATTTCGAGACAGTTTAAGTGCCCTATAAACTACAACTAAACCACTGCCATAATTAGCTAATTCACACACCTTTTTAAGTACAGAGAATTACTTTTTAGCACACCATAGTTGTATCAGAAAGTTCCACTAGATTTTAAATAGATTTCGACAAAACCCAGTGACGAAGTAGATACTGTTTTGTACGGGAAATCTACTCGAAAGTATTAAATTTTGCTCAAATGTAAATGCACTACAAAATATTTGCCCCCTGTTTCTATAACCTATGCCCTATATTCTGTTCGACGATTGTATCGTCTTGCCTATGGACGAAAAAAAGAAGCAGTTTTGATGCTTTAAAACAATTATTAATTATTGTCTATGCTAGAAGGTTCGTGTATTTGCTTTATGATTTCGTTCCAAACATTATATCCAAAACATATTTTTTCATATATTTTTCAAACTGTTGTATAATACTTTAATTGAATTGTTATGTTTTAAAAACACATGGCAATATTTATATTTTTCATTAGCAAATACAACAACCATTTTTGAAGAACATTATTTACAGAATTCAAAGACAAGAACTCAGAAGCATTTTCAAACAAAAACGTCCTAAATCTTCTTGCTGAATTAGGGCATTAGACGGACGACTTGAGTATAAAATTGATATAGAAAGCACTAATTTTTTTGAGTGATTTTCATAAATATTTTCTAGACGAGTCATCCGTCTGTCTGACTTGTGGAAACGGCGTTACTATACCCTAAGTTTTACTTTGAGCATTTTTGATTGTAAAGATTTTCAAAATATTCGTCTTTTCCAAAATCTTGTTTTAAGCAATTTTGTAATTATTTAGAGATTTTGGAAAAAAATTTGTATCACAGTGAAAAATATTTTACTTTCTTTGAATTTTGATTTTTTGCTTGGCAGCTTCTTTATAAATAAATATTTACATACCAAATATGCTTGCACAAAATTTTGAAACATGATTTAAAGAGTTATTTTTAATTAGTTTTTAATGCGTGCATACTAGATTTGACGAGAAAATATTTATTTGATTTTATCCTAAAAATATGTTAAACTATTTGTAATGTGAATCTTTTCAAAATATTGGGCCTTATCACGAGTGTCGTATTACAACTTCGAATACGACGGTTTTGTACTACACTAAAGAACATTGCAACATTTTTTCTTTATTCTGGCACAAAATCGTCGTAGGCGTAGTCGAAATACGACACTCGTAATTAAGCCCATTAGTTCCAATTTTTTCTTCTAAAAAGAAATTAAAACAAATTCTTTTGACTTTAAATTTTTTTTCAGAAATTAATTATTTTGCGATTTTATTGTACATAATTAAAAAAAAGTTTCTTTAAACATTTTAGTTAAAGCCATTGAAACGCTAATATCACTGTGGTAGTTGTCTATGCTATGAAAAAACTTTGCTATAATATACTATTGTAGCAAATGTCTGTGCCTTCGCTAAGCAAAGACAACAAAAAAACAAAACCTTTACCTCGCTCTTTCTTTTTTTCTCTCATTATAAGTTGCATAACTGCTCACTCAGCTTTTGTTACGTGTTTTTTTTTTTTTAAATTAAATTCTTACTGCCTTAGAGTCTGAACACAATGTAAGGATAATTTATTGCGGTGCGGTTTTTCATACGACTTTGAAGTAAAAAACCGCAGTGCGGAACGGCATAAAATTGTGTTTAGACTCTTATTCATAAAAAAATTTTCTGTTTAATAAAAGGTTTATATAACAAATTTTCTATGGAATTTTGATTAATAAACCTTTTATAAAACTAAAATATTTTTTATGAATAGATTTCGAGACAATCACCCGTATTGCGTATGTCGAGTCGAGTATTCGTCTACGAGAATTTTGTCATAGAATAAAGACAACTTGTATAAAGTTTGTTTAATCAAATACAAAATTCTCGTAGTCGAATATTCGACTCGACATACGCAATACGGGTGAATGTAAATGTCTTATAAAAATAAATCGATGCACTTAAAGGTGTGTGAATTAGCTATATAAAAGTTCATGGATTTTAGCTAGGAAAAATTTCAGTCAATGGTTTTTGTCTTGGTTACGCAATCTTGATTAATATAAAAAACCTGGCGTAAACGGTATAAATTTAGATAAAGATTTTAATTGAAATCTATTAGATTTTGTGCTGATATAAATGCCCTATTATAGCAGTTGTCCTTACCTCAGTTTAGTTTCTAGTTGGGTTGTGGTCTTTGCTTGGTGTAAACGGTATAGATTTAGATAAAGATTTTAATTGAAATCTATTAGACTTCGTGCTGGTGTAAATATCCTATTCTAGCAGTTATCTTTACCTCAGTTTAGTTTTTAGTTGGGTTGTGGTCTTTGCTACTGAATTATTTGTCTAGCAGAGTGTGTGTTTTGACTACAAATTGGTCTAGAAGTTTTGTTATAGAGTATCAATATTAGTAAAGACAAATCTGCAATCTGGATTATAGCAATAATAAAAGTCTACTTTGTGGTGGAAAGGTGGAGGGCAAACTGTTATTTTTGTTGGCTAGAATTTAGACTTTGTTAGAAACTTTTAATCTTGAGTGGGTTAAATAACATTAAAAATAAAGACTGGTTATATAATATTTTTTAGTGTCTATCTTAGTCTAGTTTAAAACCTAGTCTATACATAAACCTGCAGCATAAGTAAATACTACATATCGTTACCTTAATAAAGAAAGTTCCTAACTCATTATTTTTATGAATTCGTATTTTTTTTTTTACATTACATATAATGTATTGAAAAATGCAAAAATCTCGATTACCAAAAAAGTAATGAGTTAGCTCCTTTCTTTATTAAAGTAATTAAGGTAACGATATACATATACATTTATGGAATTCATTACTTATTCTTTTAAACTCTGGTGGTGGTCTTTCATGTTCTTGCAAATTCAATTAAAACTACTAATTGAAACTTAATTTAATAAAAACGGAAATGTTAGTTTTCCTCCAACAACATTTTAGCCGAATAGCAACTTGTAGTAATGCCTGGTTTTTTGTTTTTTGTTTTTTGTTCAGCTGCAAATGCTTCTTGCATTTTATGATATAATTTATAAGCAGGCATCATTGAACGAAACATTAATCGATTATGGCAAGATTTATTTGCAGAGCTGCATTACAGTTTTGTTGAATTACAAGACCAAACAAAAAAAAATTAGAAACGAAAAAAATTAAAATAATAAAAAACTAGAAAAGCAAGCCTCTAAATGCCACATGCTGGTTTAATGTAAACTCCAACTGTTTTTTGAGTGGAAATGTGTTTAGATGACGATGACTTTGAGGATGAGCATGATGATGATCATGATGATGATGATGATGGGAATTATTGGTCTAAAATATATCACTTGTTAAACCAGCACAAGAAAATAAACTTTCAAATTTCATGATAGGCAAATGCGCCTTAGAATTTGTGTTTGTGTTTTTTTTTGTGAGAAACTGGTAAAAGTTTTTTTTTTTTTTTTGCTTTACAACCTTGAGCTATGAAGCTGGTTCTTTGGCTGACCACAGAGAAATTCTATCTTCAACTTGGTTATATAATCAATTTCCGGTTATGCATGCATTCTGTGGAATTTTTCTAGCGTTTTTTTTGTTGTACTTTAGAAGTTCTGTTTAAGTGGGTGTAGTTTTTTGGGCTTAACAACTTCACAGTGACCAGTGTTGCTGGTTCTTCTTATGCCAGAGATAATAATGTTATTTGATCTTTTCTTGGGCAGTGGGTGTTAAGTGGCAAATTGTTAACGGTCCTGTCATAAATGCTTAAAATATAAATTATGCTAAACCAAAAGTTACATAATTTTGCCACAAACTCTTTTTCTCCTTCCCATAATTAATGGTGATTTAAAGCATTTCCTGGAGTTTGTGGAAAGTAGTATTTCATAAAACACAATTATTGAAATTCTATTATGATTTTAATTAGTTTGTAAATATGTATAAAATATGTGCAAAGAAATTCTTTGAATGATCGATTTATGTCTTTTACAGAGAAACACTTGCCCAGGCAATTCAAGGGATAATAATTTGTTTATTTTAAAAAAATTTTATTTTTTATAAATGTGTAATGACACAAGCCATTGCACTTTTATGGTTGAATAATGTTTTGTGTTCCATATGTAATTGCTTAAGAACATAAATGGTTTGTTTGCTGGTTAACTTCATCACTAAAATTTAGCTAAAGTCATAAAATTGTAAGTTATGGTAACATACATATATAAGATCCCCCTTCAACATCGGTAGACCTTTTCGCTGGGCTGGTTAAAGGAATTATTGTTGTATAAAAATAGACAAAATACCTTTAACACATTAATTAATGTTAACATAGGCTTGAATGTTCTGCTCACAATGGGATAGATGGATGGATGGATGGATGGATGGATGGCTGGCTGGCTGGCTGGGTGGATGGATAGAAGGACAGACGGACGGACGGACAGACTTACAAATGTATGATTGGGCGCATATGTACACATAAAGTACTGCAGAAGTACTTCTTTAGAAAATGAAATGTTGCTGTTGTTACTTAAAACACTAAAAAGAAGTAATGAATTGTATTGGTTTGTTAAGCATAAAGCCAATGATTTTTATAGCCAAACAGAAAATAATTGCAAGAACATGGCAAAGAAATGAAATAAAAATAAAAAAAAACTCTTAAGGTTGGGTATAATAAGGAATTGTGTTTGTTGGTGGTGAATAAATAAATGGCTAAAGTTTCGTATTGAGTAAGACTTATAATTTCAAAAGAAGTAAGCATAACTAATGAATAAGTAACCTCTTCGTGAAGATGATACGAACCAACAATGACAGGAAATTAAAATTTTAACAATAAACTCATAAAGTTTAAAATAGCAAAATTAAGACGCCGTATAAGCTTTAAAGCCTCTCTTTGGCCCTCCAAATCTATAAAAATTAATTATAATGACGCGTCTGTCTGTGCGGACTCCCCAATATTCTCTTAATGGCAGTTCTATAACAATACGTTAAATAAAAAAAACATTAAAATTATTTACATTTAAATGTTTGTTTTTATTCAAAAAGTAAAAAAAAAATTTATTTTTTCCATATTCAAAAAGGTAGTATTTTTACTACTATTTTTGATACTTAGTTTAGATGAAAACCTTAAACCCTTTCAGTTTAATATGTGTCAAAATATGAATTGTAAGTCGTTAGAACTTAAAATTTTTCGAATTATATAAAATTTCTTAGTATAAAAAATAGAAGTACTTTTACTACTTATTTTAAATGAAAATATTTTTTTTAAATTTTTTGCTTAAAATTTACCTCAAAATTTCAGAAACCAAAAAAAAAAATTAAATTTGCAATCGTCAAAAAAGTAGTATTTTTACTACTATTTTAACTACTTTTCGTAAAGAAAACGTTTAAACACTTTTGGCTTAAAATATTTCAAAATAAGATTTTTAAGACTTTAGAACCTAAAATGTATAATAAAATGTTTCTATTATATTATTAAAAAATAGTAGTATGTACTTTTACTACTTACATATTTTGTATGAAATTTTTTTTAAAATTTCTTACTTAAAATGTTTTGCTTAAAATGTTAGTTTTTATTCAAATAGTAAAAAAATCATAATTTTTTCAATTTTCAAAAAGTTAGTATTTCTACTACTGTTTTTACTACTTAATTTGAACGAAAATTCTAAACCTTTCTAGTTCAAAATATTTCAAAACTTAAATTGTAAACCTTGCAATTTTATATATTATGTTATATGAAAAATTTTTTAGTAATAAAGAAGAGTAATATTTTTACTACTTATTTTAAATGAAAACTTTTTCTTGATAAAAATGTTTTAAGTTTTAAGTGTTAAGTCAAATAGTCAAAAAATATTAATTTTTTTAGTATTCAAAAAGGTAGTATTTCTAGTACTATTTTTACTACTTAGTTTAAATGAAAACTTTCAACACTGTTAGCTTAAAATATCTCAAACTTTGAATTTTTAAAATTAAAAACTTAAAGTCTGTAATAAAAATTTTAAATTATTTTTAGTAGTATTTTTACTACTAAATAAAGTGAAAACTTTCAACATTTTTAGCTCAATATATTTGAAATTTTAGCTTTCAGGCTTTAAAAAATTAAATTTGTAAGAAAAATGTGTGAAATTTTTGATAAGTAAAAATAGTAGTATTTTTACTACTTTTTTTAGACATATATAATTAGAAATTTTTTTAAAGCTTGAACCTTTAACTAATTATAAAATTGTTATTATAATATAAAAAAGTAGTAATTCTACTACTTTTTTTTAAAGATAGCAGATTTTGAAATGACCTTGACATATGTACAAAAATAATGCCTTAAATTAATTTTTTAATTAAGATTTTTGCTTTTAAAGCCTTAATTTAAAAATTTTTAATGCAAGAATATGGTGGTAATTTACTTAAAAATTAATGATGCATAAAATAATAGTATTTTTACTACTATTTTTTTATTGATAATTTTTGTGTACGCCAAGAAAATCTTGAAGTTTTGATGCCTTAGTTAATACATACTTTCTTTATAAAAATTTTAAAATTATTTTTTGAGGTTTGAAAAAGTTAGCAAATATTTAATACTACTTTTTAAAATAAATTTTAAATTGCCAGCTGCAGCCAAAACTATTAAAATAAGCTTAAAAAGTATTTAGCTTTTGCCGAAAGTAAATATTGGTGAAATATTTGATGTTTAAAAAAAGTAGTATTTCTACTACTTTTTTTTGAAAGCTAAAAAACTTACATTGCATGCTTTGGCCCTTACAGAGATACCTTAAATTACAGATTTTCGCTTTTAAAATTTTATTTCCAAAATTTTATTTTTTAAAAATTTAGTAGTATTTTACTACTTTTTATAAAATTAAAGTTTTTAAATTGTAAAAAATTGGCACAATATGTGTTTTTAATAAGATAAAATAAAACCAAAACAATTTCGACAAATATGCATGCATAAAAAAGTAGTATTTCTACTACTTTTTTAAGTTTGTTGATTTTCCCTTTTTAAATGAAAGTCCTGCAGCTGCAAAAATTTTTTAATGCCTTAATTAATATTTGTTGTATAACTTCATTAAAAGTGTTTTAAGTTGAAGTTTTATGGCACTGTTCAGACTTTATTATCCCTAATAACTATTTTATGTTTTCATAGCAATTTTTTTATTACAAAACTCCACATTTTTGTGGTAAATTTAATAACTTCTGCTGGTTATCTATGACTTTATCTATACCCTTTTTAAACAGTAGTTCGTTTGTATTTAGAGTAATTAGTTTAATAAAAATTTGCTATTTTTTTCTTCATAGTTTTTAGCTTATTAATCATTTTATGATTTAACCCAGAAGAGTTAAAGTTTTTTATAGCCTAGAATGTCTGTAACCCTTAAATTTTACAGCACTAAGAACTTTTACAACTTGTTCATTCATTTTGCATTTTTTATTTGTCTGTTACACCCATTATTTGCAGTTAAAGGATTGTAGTTTGGTTCTCTTTGATTTTTAATTAAAATGAAAGAAAAAACTGCTTGGCCTTCTTTTATGTTTTCAGCATGCATATAATCTTAATAATCTATGATGTTAAAAGATTAACATTAAGTTTATGTTTAAAGTTGAGCAATACATAGTAAAGCTTTTGTTAAACAAACAAAGCGCTTTTCAACGAAGTGTCCATGAAGACCAACCCAAATTTTATTAAAGGGATTAGCAGCTAGACAAAGTCAATAGCACAAGCAGAAGGTTGCTGAAGGCCTGAGCCTTAATATAACAATATTTTAAGTATTTTTTTTCTACTTCCATTTGTTTAGTTTTCGCATACAAAATCATGCTTAATTTCCTTTCATGTCATCATGACATAAAAAATTTTTATGTCTGCCTGACCATATCAATTTGCTTTTGGGCCATTTCCTTTACAAACAAAATCTCCGTATGGCCTTTACTAGCACCTGTCATGCCAACAAACATGAAAGGAAAAAAAAGAAAAAATAAATTGCATTTTTGCTGCTCATGTCATTGTGTTGTTGCCAGCTGTCATAGAACAAAACGTGCAGAAATCTAAAAATCTAGTCAAAGTGTTGCTTTGAGTAACAAACGCTTAAATACACACACATATTTTAGGCCTTAATTAAAAGGGAAATGTATACGGAAGGAAAATTAAAATGTTTCCCAAATAAAATTATTTCACAGAGAATACTCGTAAAAATTAAAGCATTATTGCCTATCTATCAAACGGTAAAAACGAAAGACTTAAGACCCAAACCTGTTGCAAAAAAAAATTCTCTCTTATATTTCCTAATTGATTTTTTATTTTTTGTTGTTGTACTTAAATAATAATTAATGCATTCGTGAAAGCCTCTATTTTTAGCTTCTAACAGTGTGTATGTGTGTGTGTGTGTGTGTCTGTCCTCTTATCGTTCGAGATCTTTAAAATAATTTATTTCTTAATTAATGTCTCGTGTTATATTATTCATGTTTATGTGACACAAATAGCAAAGGAAAGAAAATTAGTAGAAAAGTAACAACCAGGCACCGCATCGCACCGCTTTAATCACCATATCGCCGTCATACCATTTGTTGCAGCCATCATTATTAATTGTTTTATATGCTATTGAAAATCAAAAAGTGTTTGATGTTGAACAAGCAGCCGCTGTCTATCTATCTACAAATAAAACCTCTAATATTAATGCTGATTCTATAACTATTCTATAACTAACTAGCACCACTGCCACTTCCCTCTCAACTGCTGCTCGTTTTTGTAGCTGTAACATCCATTTGCTTTTTTCACTCATTATTTTTCTTGTTTCAATCTTGTGGCCTTTTTGTTTTACAACCTGTTCAAACATGTTGTGCTTTATTATCTAGAACTATTTATAAGTTACTGGTTTAAGTGTGCAGCACATTTGAATTTTTCTTATGTAGTATTTGTTTTTTTTGCTTCTTTGATTTCAGAACAAGCTGTCATTGGAATAGACATATATTCGTGTACATGTACAATTCTAACTAAGATTTTAGTAATTAAAAAAAAGAAGAAAATGTGGTAGATCTTGAAAACAGAACATTTTTGAAATTTATAATTAACACACTAAGTTAATTCAATCAAAATTTTTAACCTATGACCTTTTAGCATGAAAATGTTGCTTAAAGCAATGGTTTTTTAATATTTTTTTTAGCAAAAATGCAAGTTTCTAAATTTTTCAAAAAGGTAGTAAAAATACTACTTTTTTAAATTGAAAAATTTTTGTCTGAAATTTTTTTTTTTAAGAAGAGTAAAAGCCTATAAACTGAAATATGCTACTTAATTAACGCTTTTTTAAAATAGTAGTAAAAATACTACGTTTTTTTAAGACAAAAAGCCAACAAAGCATAAATCTGCTTCTTAACACATTATACTTAAAATATAAATTTGTGAGAGAGAATATTTGCTACATAATATTTTTAGAAATAGTAGTAAATCTACTACCTTTTTCAAACAAAAGAATATTTAATAAAAAACTAGTTTTTAGCCCAAGACTACCCTATTTTAATATATTTTCAGCAAAAATTCAAGTTTCTAAATTTTCAAAAAGGTAGTAAAAATACTAATTTTTTTGGAAATTAAGTAATTTTGCTTAAAAAATGTTTTCTTAAAAATATTTACATTACACAGTCATAATTTTTAGGTTACCTACTGAACTAAGCTATTTGATTGCACCTTTTTTTTTTAAATAGTAGTAAAAATAATACGTTTTTTAGGACAAAAAGCTAACCAGGCATAAATCTGCTTCTTAACACATTATATTTGAAATATAAATTTGTGAGAGTATTTGCTCATTATATGATGATTTTTAGAAATAGTAGTAAATCTACTACTTTTTTAAACAGAAGAATATTTAATACAAAACTAGTTTTTAGCCTAAGGCTACCCTATTTTAATATATTTTCAGCACAAATTCAAGTTTTTAAATTTTTGAAAAAGGTAGTAAAAATACTACTTTTTCAAACTCAGTAATCTTTCTGTAAAAAATGTTTTTCTTAAAGAAATTAACATTACACAGTCAAAATTTTAGGAATATCAACTGAAATAAGCCATTTGATTACACTTTATTGTTAATAGTAGTAAAAATACTACGTTTTTTTAAGACAAAAAAGTTTTAAAGCATAAATGTGCTTCTTAACGCATTATATTAGATTTATAAATTTGTGAGAGTATTTGCTACATTATATGATGATTTTTAAAAATAGTAGCAAATCTACTACTTTTTATGAGTCGATGATTTAATAAATTTTTTTTCTGCTAATATCCACAAAAACGGATTTATAAAATTTTTGTTGAGTAAACTTTATTCAATAGTTTTTTTCAATCAAATAGTACTAAAACTACTACCTTTTTGGTATGGAATAATTATTGTCAGTAACCTTTTTTTTAAAGCCATAATATTTATTTAGCATTAGATAGGCGATTTTAGTTTAAATAAGTCTAGTAAAATAGTTTTTTTTTCAAAAAAAGTAGTAAAAATACTACTTATTTGCAAATTGAAATGTATTGATGCATTTTGTTCTTTTAATAAAAACACACATTGTATACTTATTTTTATTATAATGTTTGCCTTAAGAATTTTGCTTCAATAAAGTAGTAAAAATACTACTTATTTTTAATTTCAAATACTTGTTCTTATTTTAAATAGTAATAGAAATCTTTTTTTTTTAAGGTTTTTATTTATTTATTTATTTACATGGTATTAAAAAATTAATAAATAGTTAAAAAAATAGTAGTAAAAAATAGTAGTTAAAATACTACTTTTTTGCAAATTGCAATACATACATATATTGATGGTCTTTGCTAGTTTATTAAAAAATACATCATATAATAGTGCTTTTAAGAGCCTTTGATGAAGATTGTTCTTTTTTTTAATAGTAGTAGAAATACTACTTTTTTGATGCAAGCAATATAGGAGTTATATGCCATTTTACTATTTTTTTGGCCTTAGATAGGCGATTTTAGCTTAAGCAAATTTGACTAAATACTTTTTTTAAAAAAAGTAGTAGAAATACTACTTTTTTCAAATATAAATATTTTGCTAATTTTTGCCATTTTACTCGAAATTTTAATATTAATAAATATTTATACCCATATAATTTTATTTTTATTTTTTGAATTAAGATATGTTTTTTAAAATTAAAATTGTTTAATATAAAAATTATAATGCAAATATTAAAAAAGTTTCATTAAAACTTTTACGGCAAAAGAGCGTTTCAATGAAAGAAACTCTTTTTTTTTTAGAGGAGGCATTTAGTCTTTTATTTGTAAAATACAGTTTCGTTTTTTATAAAATATTTGAAAGTAATTTTGTTAACTTTTTTTTAATTTAATATTTGGCTTTTCCGTTTAATATTATTAATAGCTTACAATTCTTTTTTATAATTATGGCCATTTATTTATGTTTTTTCTGCCATTCTTATTTACTTCTTTTCTAAACATTTATTTCTCAATAAAGATGATCTTTTTATTATAAATATTTTTTGCTCTAAACCAACTAATATTTTTCAAATTCTTAAATCGTATAATGTTCCCATTTTTCTCAGTTTTTATGACTTTAATAGCGCACAGGCATCGTCCTTGTATTTGGCTGCCAAGCCAAAGAGTTATTTCTATTCAAGTTTTTTTTTCTTCCACATTTATACTTGTTTCCATTTAACTTTATTGCATTTCCTGATTATCTTAGGAATAGAAAATAAGGAAAAAAATGCATAAGAATTCTTTTGTGCAGGCTTTTACTAGATGTTGCTGGCTGGCTGGCTGGCTGGCTGGCTGGCTGGCTGGCTGGCTGTGGCTGTTGTTTGGCAGCCTTAAAAGATGCTGATACCCCAGCTAAGCTGAATCTAAAGTGGCTGGTATATTGTAACTGCTTGGACAAGCTTTATATATAATTGCCACAAAACATGCAACAACTATAAAAAAATATACTAACTACGGAAAAACAAATACTTTTTTATTTCACTTAAGCAACAGCTTTAAAAGAGTATTTTTTTTTAATAAAACTATATAAACATTTGCAAACTTACAATTAAATTAAATTTCCCTTCTTTTTACTGGCTGTATTTGAAATAATTTCTTTATGAAATTTTAAGATTTTTCGCTATGCGATTGTTAAAAGAATGAGAAGAAACTATAAATTTTAATGGCTGCTTTTACTTAAAAAAGAATAAAAACTTTTAAAAAGTATAAAGGAAAATCTTAATATGCTTTGTTGTTTCTACCCAATACAAATGAAGAAGATCTTGTAGAAAAATTTTCATGATTTCCGCGTGGTTTGGCAATAGCATTTAATTTCTATTTAACCTTAAGCTATGACTATAAAACACTTTATATAAATCGTTTTTGTTTTTTACATGCAATAGAATTATAAATTTTTAACATATTAAAAACCATAATAAACGTCAGTTTTTTTTGTGGCTTAAAGAAAAATGTTTGCCTAGACCGATTATAAGTTTATTAAGCAGTCAAAGTTATGTATTTCGCATATGAAAGGGTTCTGCGATAAACAAAAAATGGGCGGTGCTTTCTAAATGAGTGAAAAGGGGGAGTGTGCATTAAAGGAAATGTAGTTAGTTCAAAGAATTAATTAAAATAAGGAAGAAGAATTTAAATAATGTGTTGTTAAAGCTTTGAAGTTATATATCTAATAATGTGAAGTTTTAAAGAATGTATTTCTTTTTATTTCTCTGTAGATTTATATCAGCAACAAGTGCTTATTATTTTCACTATCGGATTGAACATTAGAAAGAACTTGATAAAGCAATGTAATTATTTAGTATAAGTAGTCAAGTTTGTTTCTTAAGTCTTTTGTTTTTTTTTTCATTAGTATATCATGCCATAACCGCCAAAATAGCTTAAGCGACATAATTTTCGAACTTAATTTTTTGACCAAAATCGATTATTTGCGATCGTAAATAGTCGATTTTCGTCAAAAAGACGAAGTCCAAAAAATGTGTCACTTAAGCTATTTTAGCGGTTATGGCTCGATATAATAACATTAATACTGATTTCCTATAGGGCTAACAATGATAAGAAGCTTAAAAAAAATTATTTAAAAAAAGTAGTAGAAATACTTTTTTATTTCTATTACTTTTTTTTTTTAAATGTAGTCATTTCGAAAATACATGAACTGCTATTGTCATATTTAGGCTTGATTAATATAAAATCCATGTTTTAAGGCTGACTTGTATGAAATTTTAAAATAGTAGTATTTTTATTCCTTTTTTAAAATAAGCTTCCATTTTTAACAGACAAACGTATTATTTTGTTATTTCTATATTTTATGTTAATTAAAAAAAAACTTATGTTTATAAGCCTTATTTAAAGCAATTTTTAAATAGTAGTGTTTCTACTACTTTTTTTTTGGATAAGTTGCTATTTTAAACATTCTTGCACAAATAGGCTTTTCCTGACATATCTGTTATTACTTTATGAAGAAACATACTTTCAAACAAAATTATCACTCATTTGAAATAATAGCATATCTGCTACTTTTTTTCCAAAAAGTTGCTATATTGAGCATACATGTACAAAAATTACTTTTGCTAACATATATTTTGCTAAATAATAAAATAGCATTCCTTAGAAATTAAATTTGCATCCATTTGAAATAGTAGTAAATTTACTACCTTTTTCAAAAAGTTGCTATTTTCAATGACTTTAAGTGACATATCTTTTGATAAATTATACAAAATCATGCTTTGAAGTCAAAATTGTTATCAAATTCAAATAGTAGTATAAATACTACCTTTTTGAAAAAGTTAACATTTTTAAGATATGAAAAAAGTTATTTTAACTAGCATCTTTTCCTAAATTATAAAATATCATACCTTTTAGCCAAAATTGGCATTCTTCTCAATTGGTAGTATATCTGCTACCTTTTTCAAAAAGCTATATTTTAAAGATACGAGTATGATCAAAGTAATTTTGTTCGGCATTTTGCTATTTGTGTGCTATTTAAAATTAGAACAATTATTTAAAGCAAAAATTTTTTATCCTTTTCAAATAGTAGAATATCTACTACCTTTTTAAAAAACTACTGTTATAAGTATGTGATAAAATAATTTTTTTTCGTAATTTTTTGTGTTGCTTAGGTTAGGAAGGGTGCTAAACCGCACTTCCACTCTGAGACCCAAATAGGTCCATTGTGATTTTTGTGTTGCTTAATGGGAACAAAATACATTAAATTTATTATTTATGCTTCTTACAAATAGTAGTATATCTACTACTTTTTCACAAAGTTGGTCTTTTCAAGATATGATCAAAGTAATTTTTTTTGCAAGTTTTTATGTTAATTCGTAAGATAAAACCACTCTAAAGCTAACATTTATGCCCTTTGCTAATAGTAGTTTATCTACTACCTTTTTTAAAAAATGTAACTGTGTTCAGGATAAGATCAACATATTTTTGTTTCCAGTATTTTGAAATATTTAATAAGAGGAAAATATTTATGCTTCTCTCAAATAGTAGTATATCTACTACCTTTTTAAAAAAGTTACTGTTTTCAAGATAAGATAATTTTTTGTATTACTGGACAAAGGGAAAATATATTTAAACTAAAATTTTGCATTTTTAAAATGGTAGTATATCTACTACCTTTTTATAAGAAGTTATTGTTTTCAAAACTCAATCAAAATTTCTAATTCCTGTGATAATTATAAGAGATAATAAGAGAAAAATTCTTTAAAACTCAAATTTATGCCTCTCTCAAATAGTAGTACATCTACTAACTTTTTAAAAAAGTTACTGTTTTCAAAATATGATTAAATACATTTTTTCGTTATTTCGTGTTAGTTAATAAGATTAAAATACTTTAAAAAATATAAATATGCTCTCTTAAAATAGTAGTATATCAAAAATGATGTTTTCAAAATATCAAATTAATTTTTCCGTTATTTTTTATGCTAGTCAGAGTAAAATACTTTTTAAAATGCATATGTGTTCCTTTAAAATAGTAGTATATCTACTACCTTTTTACTTTTACTGTTTTCAAGATGTGTTCAAAATAAGTTTTTTCTAATATTCTAAAATATGTATTTAATAAGAGAAAAATAGTCTAAAGCCTTTAAATTTAGGCTTCTCTCAAATAGTAGTTTATTTACTACCTTTTGTCAAAATATGATCAAATTACTTTTTTCGTTATTTTTGCATTAGTTAATAAGAGTAAAATACTTTATAAAATAAATATATTCTCTTTTAAAATAGTAGTATGTCTACTACCTTTTTCAAAAAGTGGCTATTTGCAAGATATGTTGCAAGTAATTTTGTTCGAAATTGTTTGTGCTAGTTTATAAGTGGAAATACTTGTAAGCGAAAACTTATGCCTTTTAAAATAGTAGTATGTATCTACTACCTTTTTTAAAAAGTTAGCGTTTGCAACATATTAAAATTTTTGGTAATTTCTTGTGTTAGTTAATAAGAGGAGCAGTTTTTAAACCAAAATTTATACCCTTTTTAAATAGTAGTATATCTACTACCTTTTTCAAAAACTGGCATATTTTGTATTAAGCTTATATTTACAATAATTTCTGGAAAGCATTATAATTTAAGCAAAAAAATATGAATTATTATAATTTTTTACTACTTTTTTTTTAAATTGCTAAATATTGACGATTGTTTTTTATTGCTACTTTCTTTTACCATTGCCTATATAATATTTAATTTATCTCAATTATTATTTCGACTTTTTTAGTTTGTATTTGTTTTATGTTCTCATTGATAACTCTTACTGGACTTGATTGCCTGGCATTATTTTTTTAGCTTAAATTACACTAATCTAATTTAAATCCATTTTCTCTTCACCTAATTTCTTGAATTTATTGAAGTCAGTTTCTTTAGTTTTTGTTTTTCTTAACAAACCATTTAACAACTGACCATTATGGCTACTCAAGCTTGATTTTGAAGTTTAAAAAAATAAAAGAATTTTTGTAGAACACAAATAAATATAAACACTGACCCATATTTTACACTTTTCTTAACAACATTTTACCATTATCTTTTCCTACTAATATAATCTTTTTTGTTATAAAAAAAAAAAACAAAAATTATAAGAAATTTATTATTTTCTCAAATTTCTTAGAATTTATCATTTTAATTTTGTGTTTTCACAGCAGAAATTTTATTCAAGCAACTGCCATGAAAATGCCGTTTTATATCATTTTATTATCTGGAAATATTTTCCACTTAATCATTGTAAGAGTGAAGGAAAAGTACAGCAGAAGATTGCATGTTCTAGCACAAGGAATTCACAAAGAAATATATAATTCAAGCAAAAGAATATTCAATTAATCATAATGCAAAGTTTGAAGGCACGAAGTGTAATTCTTCTTTCTGCTTTTAAGTGCTAAATAAATACTATACGACGGTTGACGTTAATTTATTTTATAAAAAGCAGCTAAAAAATTGCCACAAAAGTGTTAAAGAAAAGTTTAAAAAGCCGGCAGCTTTCTTCTTTTTCTTCTATAATGTGAGAATGAGAATAAATTTAAGAAAATTATATGACTTTCTTAAAGAAAAATTGTATCTTAAATCTAATTAATAGAATTAAAACATGCAAGCTTATTTTCTTTTTAATAAATAGTTTAAACTTTGTATGCTTGGGCAAAAGAAGAAAAGTATATTTTTCTTTATTTTTTTTAAACTTACAATTGTTCTCGAGTTTCCTTTTCTCTTTCAATTTCTCTTTTTCATGTTATCTCTTTACTACTTTCCTACTTAGCACCTTTATTTCACTCATGTCAGTAAATGTATTTAGAAAATTCATACTTGTTTTGAAACCACAATTGTTTAGTTAATACGTTAGTATTTAAACAAATGTTTTCATAAGAATTAGGCCAACTAACGGCGAAAAAAAAAACATTTAACCACAAGTCTTAAACAGCCACCTTTTAAACAGACTCTAGAGATAGAGAGGAAAAGCTAAAAATAACGAAATAAGATACATGAATGGTAAGTAACCATTTGGTTTTGTTTGTAAATTTAACCCATGAAAGGCAAGATAAAAATTTTAAAAAGGAAACATTTAGCCATTTAGCAGAAGCACAATATTCTGAGTTTATTTTATTCAAAGAAAAATACTATACAATTTTTTATGTCAAAAAAAAGTTAAATAAAATTTTTACTCGAATAATAAATTTCTTAAATGTTGAATTTAGATTTTATTTTCCATTTTGCCTTGTAGTTACTTTTATTTTGTGATTTTCAAAAATGTTATTGTTTGTGAACTCTCAAATAGTTTTAGAAAGTCTGTGCATAAGATAAGTGGTTGAATTCTACTGTTGATTTGTTACGGCGACAATGAAATGCATATAGACAACGCTGAACCACCAGCAAATAAATTTCAAACTAAAATAAACTTCTGACAACATGTCGAATAATGGGTCTCTTGCATATTATTTTCTTTGTAAACGACACAAGAGCCATTCATACGCTAATTTTTTTTCCACTAAGTACTAATTTAAGAAAGGTAGTATTTCTACTACTATTTAAAAAAAAAAGTCTATAGGGAAATATAAAAATGTCTGTTAACACTTTAATCACGCATTTTTTTCGATTTAAAAATAATTGCTATTTTAGCTACGATTAGTAGTATTTTTATTATTCCAAATATGTCTATTAATTAAAATTTCCAAATTTTTTTTAAGCATTTCTTAAAAGAATAAAGAGCTTAAATTTTTTAAGTAACTTTTATGGCAACTTTTTGTAAGAAAAAAGGTAGTAAATCTACTACTTATTTAAAAAAGATGTGTAATTTTTACTACTTTTTTCACAAAATAATTTAATTTTATATGTCGGCCTTTTGTGCACTAGTGTTGTTATATAAAAAATTTTTACTAAGAAAAATTCATGTTAAAAAAAGTAGTAAGTTTTACTACTTTTTATATCGCATAAGGCATATGATTTATGCTCTTAAAACATATTGGTTTCCTTGCAAACGACATAAGAGCCATTAAAATGCTAATTTTCCCCCGTAAAATACTGATTTTAAAAAGGTAGTATTTCTAGTACTATTTTTAAAAAAAGTCTAAAATAGCTGAATATCTATAGTGAAATATAAAAATGTCTGTTAACACTTTAATCACGCATTTTTTTTCGATTTAAAAATAATTGCTATTTTAGCTACGATTAGTAGTATTTTTAATTTCCAAAATTTTTTAAGCATTTCTTAAAATAATAAAGAGCTTAAAGTTTTTAAGTAGATTTTATGGCAACTTTTTGTAAGAATAAATGTAGTAAATCTACTACTTAATTAAAAAAGATGAGTTAAAATATTTAAAAAGTAGTATTTTTACTACCTTTTTTTACAAAATAATTTAATTGTATATATACATATGTATGTCGGCCTTTTGTGCCCTAGTGTTGTTATATAAGAAATTTTTACTTCGAAAAATTTCATGTTAAAAAAGTAGTGAATCTTACTACTTTTTATATGGCATAATGCATATGATTTATGCTCTTAAAGCATATTAGTTGCTTTATAAACGACGTAAGAGCCATTAAAATGCTAATTTTCCCCGTAAAATACTGATTTTAAAAAGGTAGTATTTCTACTACTATTTTTAAAAGGTCTAAAATTGCTAAATTTCTGTAGTGAAATAAAATAATTTCTTTTATCACTTGGATAATGCATTATTTTGATTTGAAAATTATTGCTATTTTAACTACGATTAGTAGTATTTTTTTACTACTTAAGTTTTTTTTTTTTGAAATATGTCTACTTAATAAAGTTTCCTAAGATTTTTAAAGCATTTCTATATAGCTTAAATTTTTTAAATAACTTTTATGAGATCTTTTTATAGAAAAAAAGATAGTAAATTTACTACTTATTTCAAACAGATGAACTAAAATTTTCAAACCATATTCTGTGTCAGTTGCCTCTTAGCAAAAAACAAACATATAGATAAATTTTCAAGAGTTTTAAGAAAGTAGTATTTTTGATATTTTTGAGATATTTAATCTTTTTTGAAGTTCTCGAATTTCTTTTGCCTTTTTCATGGGTTAACGTTTCATTGTCACTACTTTCTTTCTTTTTTTTAGACATTTAAACCAAACCAGCGCTGAGTCTTTATTTATTTTTTTTTTAGAAGAGCATCTTTTATCATTTGTGCTGTGCTTGGTAATCTTAATTCTTAAGTCTCTTTTTTTCTTAAATGTAATCACATGTGTGCACTATGGTATTATTTTTTCCATGTACATATATTTATTTAATATTTCTGTATTTAGTTGTTTTTTTTCTACATCTTTTGAAAGCAATTAACATAAAAATACATTTAACAATATCTGTGTATGGTTAAATACAAGTCTTAATACCATAAACAACTTGGATTATATTACGGTTGTAATATAACCAGCATTAAAGTTGGCTTAGAAAGCTAGAAAATACCCCATAATTCTAAGATATTGATTAAGGTTATTAGCACAAGTGTAAAAGAATTCTAAATATTTACTTAAAAAAAAATAAAAATAAATTAAATCTGAAATAAAGAAGAGGTGTGAAATTTTGTGAAAAAAATAATGATTAAAGCAGACAATTCTGAGAATGAAAACACAGTTAAGCTGTTAAAAGCTAAAAGTTGAAATAAAAAAATCTTGATGCTAAAGCCGGTAACTATAAATGTAGAACTGACGGAATTAGCCTCAAATGTCTAATGAGATTCTAGTTTTGGCATTAATTTTGCTGTTAACAAAAAACAGCCTTTCTTTTAGGCGTTGCAGCTTTTATTTTGATTGCCGCTGTCATCACGCCCGAGGCTTCTTGTCTTTAACATTTCTTTTTTTTTCTTACAATTTGATTGACTATTTGCCAATTTATTTACACAAATTTTTTAACTTATGGGTATCATCAGGCCTTCGCCATTGATAATTTACTATCAGACAAAATGTTTTCGTATTTCAATCAATAGGAAAGACGTGGCTGTGAATTCATTAAGCTGTCAGTGAAATGCAGTCACCTCTTTTCTATTATATTATGTTAAACTGTCACGTGTTTAAATTTCAATATTGCTCATGTTGAAAAACAAAAAGAAAAAAAAAATATAAAAAAAATACTTTGAACCAAAACCCATAAAATGTGCTGTGAATGATAATTAACGCTTAAAAAAATGTGAGAAACAAAAAATGTGTCTTTAGAAAATTGTGTTTGTAAGGCAATGGAATAAATAAATAATAAAGAAATGTCAATAAAAAGCAAGCAACAAATAAAAGGATAAACAAATGAATGATAACAAATAAATACATTTTAATTAAATATAAAAGAAATCAAAATTCAATAACATAAAAAAGACATGAAGTATTTTTAATACTTTTTTTACTACTTGTTATTAAAAACTTTTCACTCTTTTAATAGTAAACTAAAATTTTTCGTTATATTTTGTGCGTTTATAAAAGAAGAAGCTGGTAGATGTAAAATTTTCTGCCTTATAAAAGAGTAGTATTTTTAAAACTTTTCTACTACAATTTAAAAAAAAAAGTAATAAATATCTATAATGCAATTTAATATGAAATTTTAGATAAAAACTAAAAATTGCATTAAAATTCAAGATATAAAAAAGTATTATATTTACTACCTTTTTAAAAATACTAATTAATAAGTTCATTTAGCATAGAAATCTCAATTATCAGCTATTTTTTATTAAAGAAAAAATAAGTAAAATCATGGGATAAAATTTATCTTAAAAAAAGTAGTATTTTTACTACTTTTTACAAAATGTTGCAGTTATCTTTATTTTGAAAAATGTACCTTATTTTTTTATTTTTTTAAAATCAATAATGTACATAAAAATTGAGAGCAAAATTTTGTAATTTTTAAAAAGGTAGTATTTTTAATACATTTTTTACTGCTTGCTACTTATTTATTTACTTATTACTATTTGCTACACAACTACAAAAAGCTAAAATTTTTGTTGCATTTTGCAGGTTATTGAAAGAAAAAGGTGGTGTAAGTAAAATTTTTTGCATTCTAAAAAAGTAGATACTACTTAATACCTTTTTATCACTATTTTTGAAAAATGTAGTAAATAACTAAAAATTAAATTTTTAAATGAAAACTGAAAATTGCATTACAATTTGGGGTATAAAAAAGTAGTATATATACTACCTTTTTTAAAATAGTACTTAGTAGGATCATTTAGCAACGAAATCTCAAATATCATAAATTTAATAAAAAAATATAAAAAATAATAAAAAGGAAGACAAACTTTATCTATTTAAAAAAGTAGTAGTGGTACTCCTTTTGCAAAATAATGTATTGAACATCATTTTAAAAACTTTATTAAATGTTTTTGAATTTTTTTTCAAGTAAATGAATTATAAAACCGGTAAACAAAAATTTTTGTTGTTAAAAAGTAGTATATTTAATACTTTTTTATTAATTGTATTTTAAAATGTTATTACTATTTGTTACACAGTTATTAAAAACTGAATTTTTTAGTATCACTTTATGGCTTGATAAAAGTCAAGGTCGATAGAGGTAAAATTTATACTTTTTGAAAAAGTAGTATTTTTACTACTTTATTATTGCAAATGCTAGTAAATAACTGTAGAAAAATTTTAAGTAAAAATAAAAATACAGTAATTTTTGGGTTATAAAAAAGTAGTGTATATTCTACGTTTTAAAAAAAGCAGTATATTTGCTATGTTTTAAAAAAAAGTAGTATATATGCTACGATTTAAAAAAAAGGTAAAATAAATGTGACCATTTACCATAGAAAGTTAACATTTCTATTTTTCAATAAAATAGAATCAATAAAATCATGGGTATAAAATTTATCTATTTAAGTAAAAGGTAGTATTTTTACTACTTTTTGTAAAATGTTTTATTTAACTTCACTTCGAAAAATTTACCTAACTTTGTTGCCATTTTGTTCAAATAAATAATATGCATTAGAAGTGAGGGAAAATTTTTGTACTCTTTAAAAGAGTAGTATTTTTAATACCTTTTTTACTTCTTGCTAATAAAAACTTATTACTATTTGCTACACAGCTATAGAAAACTAAAATTCTTTGTAAGATTTGTAGATTATTAAATGCAAATGGTTACAGAGGTAAAAGTTTTGCTTTCTAAGAAAGTAGTATTTTCAATACTTTTTTACTACTATTTTTGAAAAAGTTAGTAAATAGCTATAAAGTAAATTTTGAAATAAAAACACAAAATTAATTTAAAATTTGGGCTTAAAAAAAGTAGTATATATACTACCTTTTTGTAGAAGCTACTAAAGGGACGATTTGGCATGAAATCTTGAATTTTAGAATTTTTGTTTTAATAAAAGAAAATAAATAAAATCATGGCAATAAAATTTATCTATTAAAAAAACGTAGTATTTTTACTACTATTTACAAAGTGTTGCATTTAACTTCATTTAAAAAAAAATTGCAAAGTGAAATTTATTAAAAAGTAGTATTTTTGCTACTCATCAGCAAATTCTTCAAAAGTCTCGATTTTTTTTTTGTATCAGCTCTTCAGTAAACATATTATTTGACATTTTGGAAACATTTTTTTATTTATATTTATATATTATATTATTTTACTTATTTTTACTACCGCTTTTTCAAACACTTAACAAGTCATACTTAGCAGGCAAATATATATTTCTATATGTGCCCTAAAATATTTAGTTGTGAGCAAAAAACTTATAAAATTTGTTTAGCCTTTAAACAAATAGTATGTTATTTCGCTTGTTTCTTTTTTTTTCCTGACAATTCAAAAGAAATCTTCAAAAATTTCTCTTGCATATTTTCTGCCAGCACACAAAAGACTTTGAAGTCACAAAAGTTTTCCTGCAAATATTTTTCCTTAGAAAGAGAAGAAAAATGTTTGAAGCAGCATTTTTGCATGTTTTTTGTGTGTCGTTAAATAAAAATGGTCAGTCAATATGCAGAACAAAAGACTTAAGCCACAAACTTGAAACTTCTAATATTTCAAAGATTTTGTTTGTTAAGTTTGGTCTTTTTTTGAAGTCGTTTTGTTGTCGTTGTTGTTGCTGTTGTTGTTGCAAATTGTTAGTTTTTATAGATTTTATTGTTGTTGCCTTGCTGTGTAACTTATTGTTAATGTTTGTTGCACGCGACACAAATTTAAGTGTTACCATACCAGCCATAAACAAGTCGCCAAGGCATTAGACCATTTACTTCTTTTCCTGAATTTTTTCTGTTTGTTAAATTTTTCTTACTAACAATAGCTAAGGATTCTTCCAAAAGCATTGTTGAACATAAACCTTGCCACGGCAAGAAGCATGTTTAAAAGTAACAAAAACTATGTTAAAGGTTTCGCTTAAATATTTTTCTTCTATTGCCTTTGCTAGCTCAAGCATAAACGTTTCTTTTTTTTCTTTGTGGCTAATGCTTTGGCCATTTTGAAAAGGAAAAAAAAATAGTGTTTGCTCGTTGTCTCTACTCTACATATAACAAATGTTAAATGATAAGTTCATGCCCTTCTTCTTTATGGTTTTGTGCCTTTATGTTGCTGAAAAAAAATATTTCTATTTTCTTTTGCACTTTTTTCTATTTCCATATAAACATGCTGTTGTATTTTTATCGATTTAAGAAGAAAAAAAATATTATCAAATAAATGGTGCTTAGGAAAAATTTGCAATTTCACTTGTGACAGACGGAGTATTTTTGTTTATTTTTTACTTCTTCAATGTTGTTTATTAAAGAGAAACTTTTTTTATTCAAATATTTGCTAAAGGTCTTTGCTTAGAAAATTTGCTTGGGAAGCTTGTCTCAAATTTATTATTAAATTGTTGATGATGCAGAAAACAAAAATTGAGTTATGGGAATAATGGAAGAAGAAGTGAGAAAAACTTTTGAAATTTTATGAAATTCTTGCAAATGCAATAGAAAATGGAAACTTTTGTACACAACAACAAATTTTGAATGCGAACTGTTTTTGTTTAATACAGAAATAATTTTTTAACTTTTACGAAAAGTAGTAGAAATACTACTTTTTTGTTGGTTAAAAAAAAGTAGCTTAAAATGTTTTTTAAAACTGAAATAGTGCTTCAGGGCATATATTTTGCTTTTAAAGTGTAATTTGGAAAAAGTAGTAGAAATGTGTAAAAATACTACTTTTTTTTAAAGAAAAAATATCACCGGAAAATCTTGTTAACAGCAAAGTCATATAGTAAAATATAAGTTATGCTTTTAAATAGTAATTTGTAACGTTCTTGGGAGATAAAGTAGAAATAAGTAAAAATATGTACTACTATTTTATTCAATAAAAAATATATCATTGAAAATATTTTTTTTGAAAAATTATTTCAGAAAATTAAATAACTAATTAATTAATGTATAGTAAAAAGGGGATAAATAAATAGCAAAAATTATTTATCTAAAATAGCAAAGTATTAAAAAAATGTTTGCTTAAGATGAAAATTTGTAGCAAATTTACTATTTTTTATAAAATGCTTCTTGCTACTAAGTAAAAATGGCTGAAATAAATAGCCAAAATGTGTATTCAAAATAATAAAGTATTATTATCTCAATTTGCCTAAAAACAATACAAATGCTATTTTTTGGCTTGTAGCAAAAATACTACCTTTTATAAAGTGTTTATTACTATTAAATAAAACTAGTTAAAAATCGTTATATTTCTGTCTATATAATAAATAGTAGAAAAAAGTTCTAAAAAGACGATTTTAAGGCTACAATTTACAACTTACAAAAAAAAATAGTAAAAATACTAATTTTTTTAATCCACACAAAATTAAAAAAAAAAATCGAAAGTTTCATTAAAAATTTACTAATAAACACTTTTTTTAATAAAATATATTATGGGGCGTTCAAAAAGTAGTAAAAATATGATTAGTAGTAAAAATGCTAATTTATGATTATTATTAGTATGTAATATAAATTGCGATTTGCTATTAAAAGCAACCTTGGGCACTAGCGTTATTTTTATCTATCAATAACAAATTTTAAGATTAAAACTCCAAACTTTACATTTTAGGAATAAATTTAATGATTTCAAAAAGTAGCAAAAATGCTGCTTGCTTTTAGAAATTAAGAAAAATATTTATTGAAACAAAAACTTTTTTTAGAAGCTAATAGTTAGCTATTTAAATAAAATAAGCAACCTTGCAAAATTTAGTAAAAATACTACTTTTAGTTAAAATGCTACTTAGTACATAGTAAGAAAAATAGTAAAACTACTGTACTACCTTTTGCTATTCAAAGAAAAAATTATCCAACAAACGCAAATGTTAGTTAAAGTTCAAGACTTTTGTTTTTTTTAGGTTAAATTTTACCCTTTTAGAAAGAATAGCAAAAATAGTATTTTTCAAAACTTAAAAAAAATATAAAATCGAAATTTACTTTAAAGCACTACTGGTTACCTTATTATAAAATAAATTGAATTAAACCAAAAAAGTAGTAAAAATAATACTTTGGGAATAAATAGCAGTACATATTAGTAAAAAATTAATTTTTTTTATAAAAAGTAGTAGAGATACTGTAATCTTTTTTGCTATTAAAAGAAAAAAATGATCTAACAACCGCAAATGTTAGTTAAAGTTCAAGCATTTTGTTGTTAGGTTAAATTTCGCCCTCTTAAAAAGAATAGCAAAAATAGTATTTTGAAAAAAACTTTAAAAACTTAAAAAAATGATCAAAACGAAGTTTACTTTAAAGCACTACTGGTTACCTTATTACAAAATAAATTGAATTACACCAAAAAAGTAGTAAAAATACTACTATTAAAATAAATAGTACTTAATATTAAATTAAAATTACAAAGTAGTTAAAATAATACTATTAGAAAAAATACTACTATTAGTAAAAACTACTATTTTTTAAGGAAAGTGCTAGTAATACAAAGTGTGATTTACTCTCTACAAGAAAACTTTATTAAAGAGCTATTACTTACATATTTTAGTTGAAATAGCAACCTGGCAAAAAAATAGTAAACATACTATCGGTAGTAAAAATGCTGCTTTTAGTAAAATTAATTGGAAATATATTGGTATTTATATAAAAGGTATTTGCTATTAAGGGAAAAAGGAGTCAAGCAACAGCAAATGTTGCTTAAAGTTCAAAGTTTTTGTTTAAGCGTTAAATTTTACCTTGTTAAAAAAATAGCAAAAACGCTAATAAAAAGTAGCAAAATACTATTAAAAATAGCAAAATGCTATTTTCAAAATTTTGTAAAAAAATTTACATTGAGGAACTTGTAATAAAATAAATTGAATAAAATGCAAAAAAACTACTATTTAAAAAATGCTACTATTTGAACAAATACTAGTATTTGAAAAAATACTACTTTTTTATGCAAAATCCTGCTTGCTATTAATGGAAAACAATCAAGCTACAACAAATGTTGGTCACAAGTTCGAAATATTGGCTTTTTTGCTTGGATTCTGCTATTTTCAAAAAGTAGTAACAATATTTTTGTTTTTTATTTTTAAAACTTATGTTATAAAGAATTGAAATAAAAATGCCATTTTTTTAAACCAAAATTTTTACAAAACTAACGAAGAACTTATTTATTTATTATAGAAATTATTTGCTTATAGAAATTCATCTTTAAGTTTTTTGCTTAAGTCTTTTGTTTTTTGCTTTGATTCAATTTTATTTAGCATTGATTTCTTTGCTCTTCAAATATTTATTTTTTTCGCATCTAAACTTTTCTCAAGCATCTTTTTCTATTTGCACCTTTTCTATTTTTCTTGCCTAAGATGGAAAGAAAAAAAATTTAGTTCAATGACTTTGCAATAATGCTAAGAATTATTATTTTTCTTTTTTCGTTTTTCTCGCCATCATTTACCACAGTGTCTTGTTGCTGGCTGTAGCCAAGTGTTAAAAAAAGGAGGTGGAACATGAAATTGCAATAAAGGTATAAAAAAAAATAGAAAAAGATGTTCATAGAAAGAAATGTAAAACAGATGTATATGCATACCAACATGAACTTATAGTTCAACTAATAATTTTATTTTTCTACATAAATTCTGAAGTGTTGTTTTTCCTCTGCGCATAAACTTAATGTTAGAAATGATGCGAATGATAGGATGAAGAAGCTGCTTTTAACTTAATAATTTCGAAACTGCTTAAGGGTTTGAAAACAAATTGAATAAATAAGTTCATTAACATTTTGGCCAATTGTAAAAATTGAGAGAAATAGTGGAAAGAAAAAGTAATCTTATGTGATATTTTAAAATCTTTTTTATCTATTCCATTACTATAGCTTTGCTTTTAAACTTTTATGCTCACTTTTACTTTTAATCAAACAAAAACCATAAACAGTAAAAAAAGATGGCTTAAAACAATGTTGTTTTCGTTTCCAAATCTAATATCTTCTCTCTTATATATAAAAAAGCCATAAATATCTTTTCGTCATGCTAGACACGTTTAGGGTAAAAACTATAAAAAAAACGAGTTGCTGATTTCTGTCTTACACAAATATTTATTGTACTATGGTTGCTTTTTTTTTATTCTTTAAGAATTTATTCACACATTGTCATGAACAATACAAGAAAGTGTTTGAGTATTTAGAAACATACCAACACATACATATGTATATTGCTTTGAAAGTGTTTGAAAAGGAATATGTACAGACAAAACCAAAGTTGTTGAAATATTCTTAAATTATTGTTGAGTCAGGTCAGCATTAGGTATACGCTGAACACATATTATAAATAATTTTTTTTCTCTTCATTTAATATAAAATGAATGACAATTTCCGGGTTAAAAAAGAAATACAAGAACATTTGAAAGTATGTATGCAATTGTGCTATTGTCTTCAATAAATAACTCTAAAGTGCAATAAAACTAGAATTTGTAAATTTTTTTCCTACACAATAAATATAAAAAGCTTCGTAAAAAGATAAAGAAAAATACCTACAATTCTTATTTTATTTTTTGTTTGAGTAAAAATTTGTATGAAAAAATTTTCTTTAAAAATTTTCGGACTTTTTTTTAAAGAGAGTAGTAAATATACTACTTTTTAACAAATAAATTAAAATTTTTTTTTTCTATAATCATATTTGTACTAAACACAGGGCAAATTACGTTTTTTGTCCATTTAAAAAAAGTAGTAAAAATACTACTTTTTCAAAATTAAATTTTTTTATAATCTTTTTTCTACTAGCATATTAGATCTAAGAATCGGCGTAAATTAAGTTTTAGTTATATATGTATACACATATACATATATATAACAAAAAGACTACTTTATCAAAATTTAACTTTTCTTAAAATATTTTTGGATTTTTTTTCAATTAAAAAAATGCTACTCTTTGAAAAATTTAAAATTTGCTTAAACATTTTTTTAGGAAAAAAAGTGTTCATAAATATTTGTTTCTTAAGCTATTGGACCTAAAAAACAAGATAAATTATAAATTGTCCCTATTTCAAAAAAGTAGTAAAAATACTACTTTTTTAAGAATGAAAAATTGTTCATGAATTTTTTTTTCTATCTGCATATTAGAACTAGAAAACAGCATTAATTACGTTTTAGTTCTATACAAAAAAGTACTAAAAATAATACTAAATAAGAAATAAGAATAAGAAATAAGAAATTATTTGTGATTAAAAATATGTACTACATTTTAAAAATTATAAATTTATAAAAAATATTTTTTTCCATAAGTATATTGGAACGTTTTTTTCTTATTTAAAAAAAAGTAGGAAAAAATACTACTTTTTTAAAATGAAAAACTATTCATAAATATTTTTTCTATCAACATATTAGAACTAAATAACTGCATTAATTACGTTTTAGCTCTATATATAAAAAAGTAGTAAAAATACTACTTTTTAAAAATTAAACATTTTTTAAAAATATTTTTACTATGAGCATATTGGAATCAAAAAACAAGTAATATTACATTTTTTCCTTATTTAAAAAAAAGTAGTAAAAGTACTACTTTTCTAAAATTTAAAATTTTTAAAAGAATTTTTAAAAGCAAAAACTAAAATTTTTCATAAATATTTGTCTTACAAGCTATTGGACCTTAAAACAAGATCAAATTAATTTTTTTTCTATTTAAAAAATGTAGTTGGCCTAGGAATTGAGCCTTGAAATAAACTATTGCAGTAAGTTTGTTTCGTAAGTCTTTTGTTTTATAATATAAAATCTTTTATAAAAAAGGATAAATATTGCCTCTTTTTCTTGGGTAGTTTTGGACCAGATTTAGTTTAGTTTATGAATTCAGCCGTAAAATAAATTATTGCAGAATGTTTGCTTCTTAAGTCTTTTGTTTTGTGATATAAAAATTTGTATGTAAAAAAATGGCTGCTTTTTTTTTGGGTAGTTTTGGTTTTGATTTAGTTTACTTTAAGAATTTAGCCTGCAAATAAGTTATTGCAGCAAGTTTGTGTCTTAAGTCTTTTGTTTTATGATTTAAACTTTTTTATATAAGATTTAGGTAAGATTTAGCTTAGGTTAAGAATTTAGGCTTTCGATAAATTCTTGCAACAAGTTTGTGTCTTAAGTCTTTTGTTTTAGATATTTTAACGCACAGGGTTTAAAAATCGCTTCTTTTTTTTTGGGTAATTTTGGGTAAGATTTAGTTAAGCTTAGGAATTGCGACTAAAAGTAAACTATCGCAGCAATTTTGTTTCTTAAGTCTTTTGTTTTATAGTATAAATTTTTTTTCCCATAAAATGATAAAAATGGCTTCTTTTTCTTATGTATTTTGGGATCAGATTTAGTTTTAATTGGGAGTTCAGCCTGAAGGTAAATTATTGCAGCAAGTTTGCTTCTTAAGTCTTTTGGATTATGATTTAATTTATTTTTTATATAAAAGTATAAAAACGGCTTCTTTTTCTTTTGTAGTTTTGGGTCAGATTGAGTAGAGGAATTCATCCTTGAGTTAAATTGTTACAGCAAGTTTGTGTCCTAAGTCTTTTGTTTTATATTTTTAAAGTCTTAACTTATTTAAATATCAATTCATATTTAAAAGCCATTTTTCCATACATTAATGAAAATTGGTATTTAAATAGGATTGCTGAAATTGGCCCTTATTTACAAAATGTTTAATGCTATTTTTTAAAGTATTTTTGGGCAAAATTTTATTTAGTTTAGGAGCTTATTTTTTTGGTAAGTTTTTTGTCTTATAATTTTATATTTTTGTGTACATATAAAAGGTTTAAGAATCACTTATTTTTGTTGGGTAGTTGTGAGCAATATTTAGTTTAGTTTGGGAATTCTTGCTTTAGATAAATTATTCCAGCAAGTTTGTGTCTTAAGTCTTTTGTTTTCTATTTTTATATGCAAGAAATTGCTTATTTTTCTTGGGGAGTTTTGGGTAAGATTTTGATTAGTCTAGGAATTAAGATTTAGGATAAACTTTTCTGGCAAGTTTGCTTCTCAAGTCTTTTGTTTTATAAACTGTAATTTAGCTGCTTCTTCGTGATTGATTTCTATGCAAGAAACAACAAGACAAAAATGACATTCGTTACGCATAATTTTATGATATTTACAAGCAAATAATAAAACAGTCATACAAGAGCAAATATTCTCACAAGATACGAATGAGTACCTGCGCCAAACCGCGCAATTATTTATGGTAAATTGGAAAAAGAAAACAATGTTGGGTTACAGCAAAATACTTTTATACAATTTATATTTTACAGAAGATGCAGAAAACTGTTTTTAAAGCAAAAATTTTCTTCGCAACCAAAATTGTGTTGTTGTTGTTTTTTTCATTTCCAACTGCAATTTTCTTTGACTCTTTAGTTTAACATTTATGCGTGGTTTGTTTGGTTTAATGCTAATGAAGGTCCACTCATCATGTGTGCATGTGGAAGTTGTGGCAGATTTCTAGGAATTCAAGCAAATTGTTTTAAGCACTAAAAAAAAACAGAAACAAAACGAAAAAAAGAAGGGTATAAAAGCTGAAATTATTTTGTTTATTTCCCATATTACACTGCGCAGCAGCAATACCACAATTGCTTTTGCTTTTCTTGCATTTCTTTTGTTTTTTTTTCTTCTTACTATTATTTTGGTTTGCCTGTGGTCAAAATGGCCTTAAATCACTATGATTTTTGAAATTCAAATTAAATATTTAAAGCAAGCAAAGAGAAGAGGGAACTGTAAGAAAATTGTTGATTTTTTTTCTTCTTCAACATTCTAATAAATGGAAATTGCTTGCTAAATTGTTACAAACATTTATATGAAAGACGAGAAAAAAATTTAAACTGGTTTTAATTTCAATGATTTTTATATATAAGAAATACTGAAGTATATTTATTTGTGGTTCATTTAAATAAATTAAAAATTTTCAATGTTTGTAGTTTGTTTTTTATGCAACTTTTAATGCCTGGCAAATTAAAATAACAAATAAATTTTTAAAGAAGACAAGCTTCTGCTAAATTTTTTAAAGTTCCAGAAGGAAATGTAAAATATTTTTTTTTAAGAGATTTTTTATAATAATAAAATCTAGACTCGAAACTCTATGCAGTCTTCTAGTTATTTTCAGTAATATATCTTATTTTTATTGATTCTTTGGCTTTAATATTGAGTAAATCAGCATAAAGAAACGGCTTATACTTTATTAGACTAGACTCTTCAACTATCTCTTTAAATTTGTTTATTTTTTATATCCAAAATAAATTTTTACTGTATGCCTCATTGAGCCAACTGTAATACTATAGATTTAAGGCGTCGACCTAGATTTCTTTTCACAGTTATTTCATGCTAAGCGAAAAATTAAAAGAAATAATAAAACAAACAAAAAAAAAATCGTAAACATTATTTAACACAACTACGAAAATACATATATTCCATCTTACCAAAGAAAACACCTCGTTGTATACGAATTGAATTGTATTTGATTTGCAACTAATCATTTATTATTTATCTTTCTTTAACAAAAGCTTAAAAAAATACTATTTAGAATGGCATTGTTAAAAACTAAAATACAGTGAGAGAGCAAGTAAACTAGAGAAACTATATTGCTACTGTTTTCTTAAAATGCTCCACTTTCTTTCTACAACAACATTTTCTTTCTTTCTTTCATTTAACAATTTCCGCTGTTTGTGGCTTAACAATAACAATATACAAAGTATAGTGCAAGAAAAAAAATTTGCATGTTTAATGAAATAAAAAAAAATAATAAAAGATTATTCTACAAATGCAAATTTAAATTTATAATGGTTTGATTAAACACCAAAGGAAAATTATAAGGGTATAAGGGTTTTTTAATAGCAGAGCAGATAAAGTTAAATTTTTTAAATTGTCTACGTGAAATGAATAAAAAATTAGCAAAAAAAAAAAAAAGAACAATAACAGAAAAAATAACAAAAAAATATAATAAGGGTTAAATATAAGAAAGCAGCAGACTAATAAAATTACTAAAATTAAAAAAATTATATTTTTTATTAAATTAAAAAATTTTTGTATAACGATACATTTATTAATAAATTTTCTAGCATTTACATAGCTACATATATGTCTTTTAAAGTAAGTAAGCTTTCATAGTAAGCAGCGATTTCTCGTTAAGTTTGTGTTTTAAGTCTTTTGTTTCACTTATCTACCCGTTTTTACGGCCTTAATCAGGACTTTTTTTGTTAAGAAATTTGTAGCATATACATATGTACATATAACTCTATTTTGCCTAAAGTCGACTTATGTTGTTTTCACTTTTAAATACAGATATATGTATGTGCAAGGAAAATGACATATTTATTAATTAGTCTCTATTTTTGAAATAAATAATTTGCAGCTGTTTTTTAGAACAGATTTACCATTAAGTTTTTGTCTTAAGTCTTTCGTTTCACTTAAGCAAATCTACAGGTTTTTTCGGCTTTAATCAGAATTTTTTTGTTAAGAAATTTGTAGCATATACATTAGGGCGGGTCGATTTAAAAATCGCACTAATTACAAGGAAAATTGTATTCTAGGGATGAAAATAAGAAACTCTGCCGAAGGAACCATACATCTAAAATGTATTTTGATTTCCAGACTTTTGATCCGAAGGGTCAAATTTTCTTGAAGGGTCAAATTTTGAAAAATCTCACTTTGACCCATTTAGAGTTCCTCAATCGAGTCAAAATGTATGACTGACCCCCACTAATTTTGGACGGCCGACCCACCTATGCCAGTGGCACACCCCCTGGAACCACCCCCTGGAACCACTCCCTGGAACCACCCCCGGGGGGTTCCCCATACAAATATTTAAAAAAATTACAAATGTTTGTATGGCGAACCCCCAGGGGGGGGCAAAGATTTTCTGTTAAGTTTGTGACTTAAGTCTTACGTTTTCTTTAAGCAAATGTACCCTTTCTTAAAGCCTTAATCAGAATTGATGTATATATTTTTCTACTAAAACAGGGCTTATTGGAATTAAAGCTCAAGTTTGTTTCCTAAGTCTTTTGTTTTGAGCCTGTCATTGCTACATATTGCCCCTGAAAATTCAACAATAACTCTCAGCGGTCTAAACTGCATTTGATTATATCGTTTTAAAATGCAAGTTCGTGCCTTGAGTCTTTTGTTTTGTTAAAATTTATTTAGCCATTTGACCATTTTTAACGTAAAATATCTCGTGTTTTATCTTAAAATACATGTTGTATGCCGATTGTCTAATAAATTGCATGCTTGTGTCTTAAGTCTTTTGTTTTAACAAACACGAAAAACACATTTATGTATGTATTTTACTAATTTTTTTAAAATACATAGGTATTTTATATAAATGAAGTATGTAGTTTAAAAAATGCAAGTTTATGTCTTAAGTCTTTTGTTTTGCGATAGCAAATTAATTTGTGTTGCCATAATTAAACTTCTATACTTAGCAGTTCCCAACTTTTAAGACTACACACATATTTTATATGGATTATTGTTGAAAAAATGCAAGTTTGTGTCTTAAGTCTTTTGTTTTACAAGGCCGAATTAATTTGTGTTATTATAATTAATTTCTTTATTTAGCTGGTAACAGTTTTTAAGCAACTTTCATACATATTATGCTGCAAGTTCGTGACCTAAGTCTTTTGTTTTTTAAAAATTTAAAAACTTTTTATTTGCTTTAATGTGTTAAAATTTTAATCCAAAACTTTTACATTTATTTGAAATTGAAGCTCTGCACATCCTTAGTTCTTTAATCGAATCAATCAATAACCGGTAGCTTGATTTTCATTGAATAAAACATTTAAAATTCATTGAATACTTTTCAGTTTATTACCAATTAAGGTTTGTTTTGCCAGTTGCCGTTTTGTGTGTTTTTCTCTTCTGTTGTTTTTTATTTTGGTCTTACATGTTGTGTTCTTGCTAAACAACAAGACATAAAAATGTCTTAAAAACGTCACAACTTTGTCTTGCGACTGTCATCAGCCTGTTTAAATGGCCATAAAAAGAAAAAGTTTTTGTTACTTATTTCTCATTGTAAGGCTGGCTGACTTAGACTGATTTTATGTATGTGTTATCATGCTTAACATCTAAAATGAATGCAACAAGTGCAGCAAAATAAAACTACACTTTGAAAAACCTTTCCAAAAGCAATAAAACTTCTGATTGTCATACAAACAAAATGTATATTTTAAAGCCAAAGAAAGGGGAAGGAAGCTGATATATAAGAGATAGATAGAGAGAAAGAAAGAAAATATAATAAAAATTAATTTTCAAAACCGGTTGCCAAATTAACCTACATTATACAGTGAGTTAAGCCAAAATAAACCAACCAAACTAAATAAAATATAATAATAATAAAATTATTGCTTTAAAAAGCTTAAAATTACACAGTCTCTGGCCTCAGCTAAATGTCATTTTGTTTAACTAGAAGCAAAAAGAAACTATAAAAACCTGTTTAATATATTTGTTTTTTCAAATTATTTCCAGCGGTTTGTATTTAAAAACTCTTAAGAGTTCAAATGTTTTTTGTGTATGTGATTTTTGTTTTGCCAAATACTGCAAGAAAAGTTGTTACCTTGAAAATTACAACCATTTTCCCCCCATTTTGCTAGAAAACTTTCTTTTCGCTGTTAAACAACTGCAAGCGCAATGATTAAACGCCATGATTTATATGAATTTGCTATTTTAATGAATAGATTTTTTGGGAGGAAATTTATAGTTAGTAAAGCGGGAAATTTAAGCAACAGGTGCTGAATAGAAAGAAGTGTGCCAATAATAAAAAAAAATATAGAATCAAATAATAAAAAAAGAAATTTAGTAAAAGTTGTATTTTTCTTTTCTTCTACTTCTAGAAGCAAGCTTGATTTTAAAGGCTTCTTTTTGTTTTTGGAAATATACATTTGAATTTTACCTCATTTGATTTAAAAGTTTTCGTTAAAGATTACGAAATGTTTGTTTGCTTGCTTGCTAGCTTACACTTCTTTTCATTTTTAATGAGGTAACAGGTCTTTAAACCTTTTATAACTTTTCAATTAGAAATCTATTTTATGCTGAGAGAATTTGCTTAATTCGAATTTTTTTCCTGGAATCTCTTCTCTACGATACCTTTTATGGTCGCCTAACAATTTTGTCCTTTCAGGTTCATTATTAATTTACATCCTTGTAACCTGCACTACTTAAAAAGGCAAGTAAATAACCAAAGAACACAAGGCGGCGGTGTGGTGTAGTGCTGTGGTGTCATGCATGTCTAACTAAACTATTAATGAAATGATTACTTGTCTTACGTCACGAAATATAAAGAAAAACGTGACTTTAAAATAGCTCACGTCTGAAAAAGCAACAACAACAACTACGACAACATTAACAATAAAATGAAATTTAAAACGAAATGAAATAAATGCAATAGAATTTACAAGAGAAATAAAAAAACAAGTTCTAAAAACCTAAAAGCATAAGAATCAGCAAAAGAACAAACGCGCCAAAAGACATTTATATATAAAAAAAAAGATTTTCATTTTCTATTATTTTTTTGAAATACCAAAGTCATTAATTTTAGGTTTTTAGGCGATAACAAGAAATATGGTTTTGTTACATCAAACAAACAAACGGACAAAGAAGAGCCCAAGAAATTTGCGGAAGTGATTAGAAAAAAAAATTAATAAATAAAAATTAAGAATAGTAAATAAATTCAGTAGAGTGCGACTTTGACTCGCACACGAAGGGTTTCGTACAGATACTACAAATGTAATACTTTACGAACCTTAGCCTATATAATGGAATAGCTAACCTGAAAAAATATTTTAAGTACATGGAAAACTTTTCTTCAGTTTTTAGTGATTTTTTTTAGATTTTAAGCTCCCTTCCGCCCCCCCCCCCTCCACTAACTTTGGCGCTTTTTTTTAGTTTTGGCTATTTATTTTGGATTTGGGCGATTTTTTCGTTTTTGGCTATTTTTTCGGATGTTTTTTAGTTTTGGCGCTTTTTGTAAGTTTTGGCGCTTTTTCAAAATTTTGCCGATTTTTTAGTTTTTTTTGCAATTTTTTCCTTTAGGCGATTTTTCTTAGTTTTGGCGCTTTTTCAAAATTTTGCCGATTTTTTAGTTTTTTTCCAATTCCAAAAACCGAAAAAATCGCCTAATGGAAAAAGGCGATTTTTTCGGTTTTTGACGATTTTTTTTTAGTTTTGGCTCTTTTTCATGGCTTTTGTGGTATTTCTTATTTTTGGCACTTTTTAAAAATTTTGCAAATTTTTCAATTTTGTAAAATTTTTTTAATTTAGGCAATTTTTTTCGGTTTTTTGCGATTTTTTTTAGTTTTGGCGCTTTTTCTTAGTTTTGGTGCTTTTTCTAAATTTTGGCGAATTTTAAAAATTTTTCCGATTTTTTAGTTTTTTTTGCAATTTTTTTCCTTTAGGCGATTTTTTTTGTTTTGGCGCTTTTTCTCAGTTTTTGTGCTTTTTCTTAGTTTTGGCGCTTTTTCAAAATTTTGCCGATTTTTTAATTTTTTTTTTGCAATTTTTTTCCATTAGGCGATTTTTTCGGTTTTTGACGATTTTTTTAGTTTTGGCTCTTTTTCTTAGCTTTTGTGGTATTTCTTATTTTTGGCGCTTTTTCTAAGTTTTGGCGTTTTTTAAAAATTTCCCCGATTTTTATAGTTTTTTGCAATTTTTTTCCTTTTATTTTTTTGGTTTATGGCGAGTTTTTTGTTTTGTCACTTTTTCTAAGTTTTGGCGATTTTTGTTGTTTTGGCGATTTTTTTTTGTTTTTGCGATTAATTTTAGCTTTGGTGATTTTTCTTATTTTTGGCGCTTTTTTGGCTTTGGCGCTTTTTTCGGTTTTTGGCGTTATTTTTCGTTTGCGGCGATTTTTATAGTTTTGGCGCGTTTTCGTTTTTGGCGCTTTTTCGTTTTTGGCGTTTTTTTAATTTTTAGCTATTATTCGGCTTTTGGCGATTTATTTTATTTTTGGAATTTTTTTTTGTTGTTTTGGCGATTTTTTTGCTTGTGCGATTTCTTTCGTGTTTTTGCTGATTTTTTAGTTTTTGACGATTTTTTTTTCAGTTTTTGACGATTTATTTTATTTAAAGAAATTTTTTTCGTTTTTGGCGATTTTTTTCGGTTTATGGCAATTTTTTCGTTTCAGGGATTTTTTATTTTTATCCTTTTTGAAAATTTAAAGAGTTTGCCTCCTACGGTTTCCCAGACACAGCAAGTTGTCAAAGTTACATTAACTGATAGAATACTCTTTAATTTTTATTTATTTCTTATTTAAGTGTTAATTGCTGTACACTGCTTAAAAATACACTAACTTGCAAAATTTCAAGTGTGTATATATAATTGTCTGTATATTACATTCATTAGGATTTAAAAAAAAATTTCGTTGCTCGCTTTAGAACACCCTTTAATTTTCACTGTCATATACTTGTTGACAAAGTTTTACATGCTCTGTGAAAGTTTCAGATCTTAGAGCTTCGGTTCTCGAGAAAATAGCATGTGATGGACAGACCGACGGACAGACAGACATTCACACATCGTAATGAAAAACGATTGAGACTTACAGCAATTTATAACAATTCTGAGAATACTATTTTAATTTCATCAAAAATCTGCTTTATTCTCATAATAAAATACAATACAACAAGTGGTTTTTATTTTAAATAAAATGATTGAATTGGCTTAAAAAGCAACATAAAAAGCATGATATTCTCCACTTAAGCCACATAAAATAGCTTTAAAAAAATATAAGCAACACATCACGATCATCATCATCACCATCACCATTATCATCCGAATTAATGCAAGCTTTATATTTGCATACATATGTATGTATGGTCTGCATCCTATTTGCATTCTACAAAATAATGTTGCACTGACATGACTATTATCATTAAATCATTGTAAACAAATAGAAAAAAAAATGTATAGGAAAAAAGAAAAACAGTCAAGAACACGATCATGCCTGAACTCCAAATGCTATTTCAATTTAATCTTGACTTTGTCCAAAAACTAATTAAATCTAATGTCATTTAAAGACTAGATTACCAACAACAAATGACAAGTTCATGTCCAAGCATACTTAAGTTGTAGATAAATAAAGATTCTCTTAAAGCCTTTCAGTCCCTCAGAAATTAAACGATAAATGGCAGGCAAATTATTCAAAGCAATTTGCTTTTTATCTTAAAAAAAAACAAGAGAGAAAAAAATCTTAAGAAAAAGAAAATGCATTTTTTATAGTTTGTTAAGAAAATTTGCCTTTCATGTCACAAGGAAATTATTTTAAAATTATAGAATAAATTACTGAGCTAGTAAAATAAAATCTCTAAGGCGAACATATCTCGATACTTTTTCACACCTATCAAATTAATCAAACGCAAAATTTTCAAATAGTGTCTTAACTATTAAGGAAACATTTTTGATTGACCTTAATAAAGGTTTTTATCCAAATAAGGAATTGAGTTAATATATGCGGCTTATTTGAGAAAACAATATTTAGCGAACATTGAATTTCGATATGCTACAATATTTTGTTCTCAACTTATTGAAATTAAATGTTAAATAAAAAAGATTTAAGTTGAGATAAATACTTAAAAAAATCAAAAATCCTCCAACATGAACTTGTAAAATAATTTCACAAAATCGAGCCTATCTCAATAATTTTTCAAACTCTTTCAAATTATTCAAAAGCAGCTCTTTCAAATAATTTCACTGCTGCTGAGATAAAATTAATAATACGAGTTTTTCTTTCTCCACACTTGAAGCAAGCCTCGAGAAAGGGTTGAGTTCCCATATAAAGCTTATTTGAGAAAAAAAAAAATTAGCGAACATTAAATTTTCTATATGCTTATTAAAAAATCATTTATTTATTTCAGAAACCTTGATGAAATACATAAATACATCAATTGTTTCTAAAATTTACATGTGAAATACTTTTGAGATTGAAGCTTGAGAATAACCCTTGAGAACAATTTACATAATCTTACAAAAAACCCCTCCTATTTGTTTTAGAAAACACAGTGCAATAAATTGTCTTTTAAAATGATATGTAAACAAACTGTGAGAACGATGTTTGCGAATAACCATTGAGAAAAATTTCAATAATTTAGGGAAATTTTTCTTACATTTATTTAAAAAAATATAGTGAACTTAATGAATAAATTGCTTTTGAAAATTATATATGAAAAACCAGTGAAAATGACGTTTGAGAATAGCCTTTGAGAAAAATTTCCATAAAAAATAGCATATAGTCTGTGAGAATGAAATTGTTTCTAAAAGTTACATGTGAAAAACTTTTGAGAATGACTCTTGGAAATAAGCCTTAAGAAAAATTTGTATAATCTTAGATAAAATCCCTTCTTTTTATTTTAGAAAATACAGTGAAATAAATTGTCTGTTATAGTGTTATCTGAACAACTTGTGAGAATGCTGTTTGAGAATAACCATTGAGAAAACTTTGCATAATTTTGAAAAAAATCTCTTGTATTTATTTAAAAAAATATAGTGAACGTCATATACAAATTACTTTTAAAAATTATATGTGATAAACCAGTGAGAATGACGTTTGAGAATAACCTTTGAGAAAAATTTCCATCATTTAAAAAAATAGCATTTATTTATTTTAGGAACAATGATGAAATAAGTAAATAACTAAATTGCTTCTAAGATTTAGATGGGAAAATCTTTTGCGTATGACTCTTGAGAAAAACCCTTGAGAAAAATTTCCAAAATTAGAAAAAAATTCCTTTTATCTATTTTAGAAACCATGGTGTAATAAATAAATAAATTAATTGTCTCTTAAATTTGCATGTGAAAATTCTGTGAGAATGAGGTTTGAGAATAAATAACCTTTGAGAAAAATTTCCATAATAGAAAATAAATACTTTGTATATACTTTAGAGAACACAGTGAAATAAATTTATTAACATCTTTTTTTTTAAATTTATATGTGATAAAGTTTTTAGAAATACACTTGAGAATAGGTTTTGAGAAAAATTTTAGTTATTTAAGAAAAAAATATCATATATTTATTTTAGAAACTAGATGAAATAGATAAACAAATACATTGTTTCTAAAATTTTCATGTGCAAAACCTTTGAGAATGACGCCTGAGAATAACCCATGAGAAAAATTTCCATTATTAAAAAAATCTCTTATTTATTTTTAGAAATTATGATAAAATAAATAAATTGCGTCTAAAATTCACATGTGAAACCCCTTTGCGAATGACGCTTGAGAATAACCCTTGAAAAAAATTTGCATAATTTTGGAAAAAAATCCCTTTCATTTATTTTAATAGGTTTAAAAATGATCATTCGAGAAAATTTCGAGAATATCTGTTTTGGAGATATTTGAGAAATAATTTATTTTTAATTGAGAATGCTTGGCGAAATCATTGTTTTTTTTTCTTCTATCGAAAGTGCATTATTTTTTATTTTTTTTTTTTGAGTTCGTTTATTTATTTACAACTTATAATATATTTACACCATAATAAACATAAAATTTTCATGTGCAAAACCTTTGAGAATGACGCCTGAGAATAACCCTTGAGAAAAATTTCCATTATTAAAAAAATCTCTTATTTATTTTTAGAAATTATGATAAAATAAATAAGTTGTGTCTAAAATTCACATGTGAAACCCCTTTGCGAATGACGCTTGAGAATAACCCTTGAAAAAAATTTGCATAATTTTGGAAAAAAATCCCTTTCATTTATTTTAATAGGTTTAAAAATGAACAATCGAGAAAATTTCGAGAATATCTGTTTTGGAGATATTTGAGAAATAATTTATTTCAATTGAGAATGCTTGGCGAAATCATTGGTTTTTTTTCTTCTATCGGAAGTGCATTATGTTATTAGATAAATATGGTTATATCTGTTATAAGTGTTTGTGTAAATATTTGCCTTTTCCTAACTACATTGTTGGTGCAATTGTAAATATCAATCTTCCGGCACCTGGTATACTGGTTCTTGCCTATTATCTTGTCTTTATTTAATTACTATCTCCTTGTTGCATTTAGCTACAGTTTTACTTAAAAGCCCTCAAGTACTTCATGCGAGATACGCAAATGTGTTAAAATTATGACTGGGAAGTGCTGAAGTACTTTAACTTTAATTTCTTTAATTAAAGGAAGTTTTTACATAATAAAAGAAAATAAAAAACAAGCTTGTTTAACAAATTTAAATTAATACCATTAAGCAAGCTAAAGTCTAGGTGATGGGAGCCAGTCGGAAAAGTGTGTTGGCAATTAACTAAATAAGTGGCTTGCAATAGAAATTACCTGGAAAGAAAAAGAAAAGATAAATTACATAATGACTAAACGACACTTAATCTTAAGACTAATTTATTATAAAAAAAATATATTAAGATACTTAAGTAAAGCTTCTTTACTGATATATCTATCAAATATCTGCATTCAGTTTTTTACATACAATTATTATATTTAATGTTATTTAGAGTCTTTAAGTTGTAAATCATTTCAAATGATTAATTTTAATCATTTATAATCACACAATAACTCACTTAAAATGCGCAATATTTCTTGAAAAGAATTTAATTGCTGAAGCTTGGTAGCATTAAGGAATAAAACGAGCAATCTTACTGCAGCTATTAATACACATATACTTCGGCTCGAAAAGAAAAGCTGGCAAAATAATCATCACTTTAGTGCAACTGGCTCACATTAAATTAAACGTTTTAATGCAATAATAATTCCATTTGATCATTTTGTTTCCCTTTAGAATTCGTTAAGCATTATAAAAAAAGAAAAGGCAAAAAGGCACACCTAATATCATTTTAGTTCTCACTAGGAAAAGGCAGAAAAGATAAAAACAAACTGCTTTAAGTCTGTAAAGTGATGCAACAGAAAAATAAGCTTAAGCCAAAGAATCTTAAAATAACTTAAAGAAAAGACCGAGAAACCAAGAAACCTATTAACAATTGTGTCTTTCCTTGTAAGGGCTTGGCAGAGGTGATGATGGAACTATAGCTACAAGCTTTACTTGATGCTGTTTACAAGACACCTTTTGTAGTACAATTTACCACAGGGATACCCATTAGTCAATGTCTTTGCTACACCAATATGGCTTTTAACTACTTTTGCATTGATGCTATTTTTTTGGCCCTAAAAAAGAAGATTATTTCATGTTCCTACGAGTAGCAACATAAGTAATAAAAAAATTTATTTATATGGTACAATTGCTCTGTGTTCTGTTATTGAATTATAAATGAAAAATTTAAATTAATAAAATGCAAAAAGGAAAAAAAATAATTGTACAATTTATTAAAGCTTATAACAAGCGCTTAATTTTAAGGAGCAAATTTTTATTTTCCTTAAAATAAAAATTTTACTTCAAAACCACGAACACCTTAATCAAAGCTGTAACTTTGCTTGATGAAAAGCTTTAATGCAACTATAATGTGTTGTTCTAACTTATTGACCTTTAAAGCAAACCAGGCTCGAATTTCCTTAAATAGCAGCTTTATTTTTATTTTTTGTCTTAAGACAAGATTTTTTGTTAATGGGTTTTTATTTTTTACGCAAAACATGGTGTCTTTCGTAAAACATCTTCCTTTTGTTTTCTTTGTCCCTTTAAACAATTCGTAATGAATTCATTAGCTTGGCTTTGGTTAAATGTCTGCAAAAAAAAAAACAAAAATAAAAAAGAAACTGCTCAATTAGAGATAAAATATTCAGAAAAGCAGATATGTTTGAGTTGTGCACTAAGCTTACATTCGCATTTAAATATTTTAAATACACAGATTTAAAAGGACAAAAAAATATATTTTTTCCTACAAAAGAAGTAAAATGTTTAAACACTAATAAATATGTTTTAGTATCTATAGGGATTTGTATGTTAAGGTAAAGCAGCCAGGGAAAAGAGTGAAATCAATAAAAAAATCTATTTTGCAAGGAATTTTACGTAAAACTATATAATTTTAAAGATGTTCGAAAATTCGAACTTAAGTTCGAAATTAAAAAATTTGTTATAAAATTACATATTAAATGAGAAAACTATCAAATAATTTTTAACTAAAATGTTCAGGCTCGAGAGATAATCGAAAATTCGAAGTTAAGTTCGAAATTTTAAAATGTGGTATAAGTGCATAGATTATATGTAAAAATAACCAGAAAACTTATTTTTAGCTAAAATTTTCAGGTTTGGGAGAAGTTCGAAAATAACTTTTAAATTAAACTCGATTTTCGAAAATTCTAAATGTTTAAATTTCACAACTTTTTCCTACGCCAAATTGATATTGTTGAAAGATGTTCAAAAATATTATTTTTATTTAAGGCGTGAAAAAATAAATGTTTTAATGTTTATAAATTGTATGTATACCAAGTTCGAGTTTCGAACATTTCCCAAATGATAATAAATTCGAAAATTCATATTTATTTTAGATAAAAATGAAATTAATACTAAAATAAGTGCTCAAATTAAATTAAAAAGTAAACTATCAAAAAACTTATTTTAAGCTAAAATTTTCAGGTTTGAGGTATGTTCGAAAATGGATGCCAAATTAAATTTTATTTTATAAAATGTTAAATTTTTAAATTTTACAAAATTTACAATAACAAAAGATCTTGAAAAATATTGTATTTTTAGTTAACATGGGTCAAATAAGTTTTTGCATGTTAAAAACTTTTTAGTTTTAAGTTCGAATTACAAAAGTTTTTCTAAATGATAAATTAAAAAATTCATATTTATTTTAGAAAAACTTTAAATTAATGTAGTTCGAACGAAGATTGAAAAGATTAAATAAGTTAGCAAGTAAATTATAAAATATATCTTTTTTTAAGCCAAATTTTTCATGTTTGAGACATGTTCGAAAATCTGGCCCAAGCTTGTTTTAATTCTTTTAAAAATACTTCTTGGAGCTACTTTTAGGTCGCAAAACAACAATTTTCAAAAGTTTTCGAAAATTCGAAATATATATTGCGAATTGATTTAATTTGTTATAGTATTATAAAAAAGATTTTCCAGGCAATTTTAGATTTTTAAAAAACTTCAAAATGTTTATTTTTTGCATGTTCGAATTTTCGAATTAAAAAACAGGTTATTTCTAATAAAAAAAACTGCTCGAAAGTAGTTTTAGGTAAACAATAATTTTGAAAAATTTACTAAAATTCGAAATATATTTCGAATTGATTTAATTTGTTATAATATTATGAAAATATAGTTATTCCAGGCAATTTCAGATGTTTAAAAATGTTTATTCTTTAAAAATCTGGCAGAAGTTCGAAGTTTCGTATTAAAAAAAAATTATTTAAAAAAAAACTTCTCGGGAAAACTTTAGGTTACAAACTAGCGATTTTCAAAAGAGTTGGGATTTTTTTTAAAGAGTTTTAAAATTAGAATTTAACTTCGAATTTTCGATTTAAAAATAATGCGCAGTATTTTAATGAACATTTTCAAATTTGTATGAAGAATTTATATTTCTTGTTGATTAAGGTTTTCGAGGCAGATTAAGCAACTCAGCGACCAAAAATTCTTGAGAATTACTTTATTATTTTACACATTCTAATGTCAAAGAATTCATTCCTTTAAATTATACTTTCTGTTATAATTTTCTTTTTTTTTTTGCTATTTTTTTTAATTTACGTTTTTTTTGAGCAAAATAAGAACAGACTTAGGGGTCTTAAAACATTTTGCAGACACAAAAGAAAAAAAAAACTGCTGCTTGTAAAAAGAAGAACCAAATAAGTTTTTAATCATCATCAGACATGAGCATGTATTTGTTAACAAGACATGTAAATATTTAACATTATGCAAATAATTATTGCACTATTTGCGATGCCAAGGAACAGATAAAAAAAGCAAATAAAAGTTAAAAGGAGAAAAATCCTGATCATTGCAAACTAATTTACGAAGCAACCTTTTGCAATAAAAATAATGTTGTAAAACAATTTTTACAATTTCTTAATATGGTTTATAGAGCAATTTGATAAAAAAAAATATATATTTAATGGTTAGAAATTAGACAAAAGCCGTAACCCATATTAAGAAAATGAGGTTCCTGCTGCACACATATTAAACATGTTGGTCTGGCCGTGCTTAGAAGTCAAGTAAATTTTCCAGATTTTCTTAAAAAAATGTTTTTGTTGTCTCTCGCGAAGAGACATGTACTATATTTTCTACTTCCTTATTTAACTAAAAACACCAAAAAGTATTTATATAAAAAAAGCCCGCTTACATTGTGTAAAAGAGAAAAGTCAAGAAAAACAGTTAAGTGGAAATGATTGTTGAAAGCAACTTACGAGGGTGGTAATGAATGTTATATAAAAGAAGACTGACAATTTGGAGAAAATATTTGAAAATTTCTTCCATATCTCTTACTTCTTTATAAAGAACACTCACACTAGTTTAGAAATATGTATGTATAGACTAGAAATGAGAAGGATGTTTGCCAGCTCGACTGGTTTCAGAACCACCCTCGTTAAAATAATTGTGTGGTGAATAAATATATATTTAATTTTTTTTTTGTAAAGAAAAGAACAAGTCTTTGCAGTTTTCCAGCAGGCTTAGAAAAGCACACAATTTTCCTTTTTCTCTTTGGATGTGGTCAAGAATTATGTGTGTTTCGAAAAGTCTTCTGCTATGGCCTTTAGAATCAAATTGAAAGCTTAAAGTATTGTATTGATTTTCTTTCGTTTTAAGTTGGCATCATTCATGTTTTTATCTTCTGTCCATTTGGCCATGGTTGGTTTCCACATCCACTTCTATGTAGTTAAAGCTGTTTTCCTTCTTTTATAATTTGCGTGTCAAATAAGCGTATGTGCTACTTTGTAGTTGTGGTTTGTTATTTCTTTTGCTGTTCTCCTGGGGTCCATTAATGACTTTCGAACATAAGTATTTCTTGTAGTTTCTTTTTTGTAATACCCTGGCTGGCTTGGTGTTGATTAATCTAGACTGGAGGTCATTTATGGTTGATTTTAATCTAAACTATTTTAAAATTTACAATACATAAAACAATATATTTTTTTGAGGTAAGCTAAATTTTCTGAGAAACTTTTTTTCAAACGTAGACACTGGTTACATAGACACCAAATAAAAAATAACATAAAATTCTAATTAAATCATATACATAAATTGAAAACTATAAAGAAGAGAATTTATATTGCATAAATTTTTGAGAAAAAAAAACAAAAATGTTAAAATTTAAACTAAGTTCGAATTTTCGAAATTAATAAAATGTTGAGTAGTTCGAATTTTCGAAATTCATAAAATGCTTAGAAATGTCAATGAAATTGTCTTTATAGCAAAATAAATTAAAAACAACTAGTTTCTTTGGTAAAAATTTTATTTGTAACAAAAAATTTAAAATTCGAAAATTCGGCTAAAAAACCACCAACATTTTTAATGCCTACACAATGATATTAAAAAGCAACATTCTGCTCCCAATACCATTTTTAAACAGAGGTAAAAAAAGTTTAAGAATAAAAAATACAAACTTTGAAAATATCAACTTCGTATTTTCGAAGTTACTAGCATGTTCTGAAATTTCAATAAAAATATTTAAAAAAAATTTTAAATTTTGAACCAAGCTCAAGTTTTTGAAATTAAATAAATTTTACGAAATTTGAATATAGTTTTCCTTATAGCAACAAAAATTTTAAAATAACAAATTCGAAAATTTTTCTTAAAAATTCATTTCAAATACAAAATTGATAATTAGAAATTTCGGCTAAAAAATCACCAGTATTTTTAGTGTCAGCTTAGTGATATTTAAAAGCAATATTTTGCTATTGAAAACTTATTTATATAAGATTAAAATAAACAAGATTCGAAAATATCAATTTCGAATTTTCGAACTTAATAGAATGTACTAACATATCAATAAAATTATAGTTTTTTCTAGCTCAACTAATAATAGCGGCTGAATATACCTAACAAAATTAGCTTTTTGAACAAAAAATAAATTCGAAATTCCCATTTCATTAAAAGAAAGCTTTCTTTGCTTCTTGCCTTATAATACTTTTACTCGTATGATCTTTACAAGGTGAAAAATAACTTAATTACTGGTTCCAGTATAAAATATTAAAAATAATAATGTGTATTAGTTAATTATGACTATTAAATTATATGTTCGAATTTTCGAAGTTAGTAAGAAAGCAATAAAAATCATAAATATGTTATGGAAAAGTCAATAAAATAAGTATTTAGAATTATTGTTGCACGCAAAAGATATTTTTAAAGTGCAAAAACCCTAGTTCGAATTTTCGAAGTTTCCTATATGTATAAGATAAAAAAGATACGAAACAGTACAAAGCTTAGCTATTTTCAAAGTATGTATGTAAAATAATTTTAGCTAATAAATATGGCTTGCAGTTTACTTGAGTGAAAAATCAACAGGATGCTAAAATATTTAGTTAGCATATTCTAATATTAGAATAATAAATTACATTTTTCGAAAATATTTATAAAGTGTAAAAAACTGATATTTTCTTATTACATTTTTTTTACAATATATGTATTTAAAGCAATTTCTAAGTTCAAAATTATGTTCGAAAATTCCAAGTTTTGTTACAACCTTTTTAACTAATAAAGATGGTTCGCAGTTCACTAAAGTGAAAAATCAACAGAATTCAAATATAAGAACAATAGATTTTGAAATTTCGAAAATAATTTTGTAGTGTATATATCAGCTGCTGGCTTAGCTTAAATTTTCGAAATTTGCTGTTTATGTTAAGAAAATTTAAAAAATTTTAAAAGTACAGATTAAAAATGTTCTTAAGTAATTTTCAAATTCGAAATTATGTTCGAAAATTCGAAGTTGTGCTGGAATTTTGAAAATTGATATTATTGCATATATGGTTTATTTAAAATAATTTTGAGTATTTATGAATTTCGAAAATTCGAACTAGTGCTCGAATTTAAAAATTGATTAATATTATTACATATTTATATGTTTATTTTTTTTTTAAATAATTTCTAAGCATTTATGAAGTTCAAAATTTTTTTTCCAAAATGAAAAGTGGTGCTAGAATTTTTTAAATTTATAAAATTTAATTTAAAAAAAAAATTAAAATTAATTTTAGAATGGATGGAAAAATAAATTTTTTCATAATCTATACATACATTACATATGTACATGTTCGTCATGTACATATATATTTTTGATATGTTCACCGATTGCTCCGTCATTTGTGAAGCGATTTTGAAAATTATTTTTAAGGTTTGTGTCTTAAATCTTTTGTTTTTGAAATTATAATACGTATAAAGGCCATTATTAGATTATTTAATAAGGCTGATAAAATCCTACATTTTAATAACGCCAATTTGGAATAAAGAAAGGCTTCTATTTTCTTATATTTTCTTTTCCCATATCTAAACAGCAAGTAATGCAAAACGAAATGTGGGAGTTGTTTTCTCTTTTTTTTAATCACATTTTTCAACAATATCTCATAATGTCGTCTTGCCAAGACCATAAATCATAAGAAGAAAAAACAAACACCGAAAGTACATTTCTCAAAGTACGCATATTTACTAATGTGCCTCTACAATGTTGTTAAGTACACATTGTAAGTTAAATATGACTTAAAAAAATCATCGTCAATATCCATCATAACACAGAAAAAAGAAAAATGACTCACATGTTGGTAGCAAACAAAGCTTTTGACATTGAAATATGTACGAATTTCAAAAGTTAAAAAGCCTGCTATTAACATAAGTTTTCTGTTATTGTTGTTGTTGTTGTTGCTGTTGTACTACTGAACTCAAATAAATTTATGCTAAACAAAAAGTTGAAAATAGTTTCTCGTTGTCAATGGGGGAAATATTGAAGTATGCAATAATTTAAAAAGAAAGATTCACATCTTTGCTAAAAGTCTGCTGAAACCTACAATCGATAGTTTGTGTTTGACAATAAATTTTTTGCTCTGCTATGCTGTTTGCTGTTGGCCGTACTGTACATGTCTTCTTTATATTTAAATCTTGTTGCTCAAATGAGTCTAACTTAAAATTACTTTTTTATTTCTTTCTTGCAATGAACTAATGTCTTTTTTTTTCCTAGAGATTTATCTACTGGTTTTATTTTTTTTTAGCTTTTTTGTTTGTTTATTTTTTCTCTATTATTTTTACTGGCAGTTTTCTACAGTAGCTCTATTGCTTGCTTGTAGAAAATCTTCATGACATGGTACTCGCGTGTTGCGATAATTTTACAAATTCTTAAAGCTTTTCTTTTTTTGTCAGGCTATAGATAGATAGATGTACATTGCTTGTCTTTTTGTATCAACTGTCGTGGCAGCTACTGATAGACGTGAAGGTATTCAAATAAAAAAATTTACATATTTTTGTAAATCGGGGAATGAATTTGTTGAGAATGTTTGAAGACATTCATTTATTATCTGCAATTTGACAAGTTTTTAATTCAAAAATATGCCAAATGTTTTGAATGAATAAACACTTTTTTTAAGTAAAACTGCTAAAAGGAAAATGCAGGATTAAAAAAACTCAAATTGTGTATGAATTTGGGAATGTTATAAATTTCTTTAAAATGGAAAATTATGGCAATAACAAAAATATTTTTATATATTTTTAGTAAAAATAAACACAAACAAACAAAAATTAAATGCGTTGTAAAAATTTTTTTTTTGCTATTTTGAATGAATTTCGAAAATTCGAAATTAATAAAACAAGCAATAAATTTACGAAGACTAAAGTTTTAAATAACTCGTAAGCTAAATTTCGAAAATTTGCTAAAATGCTGCAAGGAATTCTAAGTCAAATTTGCAAAAAAAAATATTAAGGATATCTATTCGAAGAGCTCTCCATAAAGGTCTTAAATTTTACTCACCACAATATAATTTGTTAAAAGAAAGAAAAAATATGCATTTTAAGTTGATATACGTTATTTTTTAATATTTTCGAAAATTCGAAGTTACTTTCGAACTTTGGAATATCACCAAATTTCCACAGAAAATTTACTGGAGCGATATAAAATATAAAGATTTTTATACTGAGCAAAATTTTTAACTTCTTAAGTGGACTTCAGTTTAATTCATAATAATTTCGAAAATTCGAACTTTCGAATAATACCGAATTTCTACAGAAAATTTACTGGACAAAATAAAAAACAAAGATTTTACTATTAAGCAACATTTTTAAGATTTTAAGTGTTCTTCAGTTTATTTCATAACAATTTCTAAAATTCGAACTTTCGAATATCACCAAATTTTTACAGAAAATTTAATGGAGCTAAATAAATAACAAAGAGTTTTATATTGAGCAAAATTTTTTAAGTTCTTAAATGGACTTCAGTTTATTTCGTATTAATTTCGAAAATTCGAAGTTACATTCGAACTTTGGAATATCACCAAATTTCCACAGAAAATTTACTGGAGCAAAAGAAAATACAAAGCTTTTAATATTAAGCAATATTTTTAAGGTCTTCAGTTTAATTCGTAATAATTTCGAAAATTCGAACTTTCGAATAATACCGAATTTCTACAGAAAATTTACTGGACAAAATAAAAAACAAAGATTTTACTATTAAGCAACATTTTTAAGATTTTAAGTGTTCTTCAGTTTATTTCATAACAATTTCTAAAATTCGAACTTTCGAATATCACCAAATTTTTACAGAAAATTTAATGGAGCTAAATAAATAACAAAGAGTTTTATATTGAGCAAAATTTTTTAAGTTCTTAAATGGACTTCAGTTTATTTCGTATTAATTTCGAAAATTCGAAGTTACATTCGAACTTTGGAATATCACCAAATTTCCACAGAAAATTTACTGGAGCAAAAGAAAATACAAAGCTTTTAATATTAAGTTAACATTAAGTGGACATTAGTTTATTTCGTAACAATTTCGAAAATTCGAAGTTACTTTCGATGTTTGGAATATTACTAAAATTTTAAAGAAAATTTACTGGAGCAAAAGAAAAAACAAAGATTTTAGTATTAAGCAAGATTTTTGAGATCTTAGAAAATTCGAAGTTACATTCGAACCTTGGAATATCACCAAAATTTTACAAAAAATTGTCGGTGGCGAATTAAAAAAATAAGGATTCTTGTATTAAGCAACATTTTTAAGGTCTTAAGTGGACTTTAGCTTATTACGTAAAAAGTTCGAATATTCGGAGTTACTTTCGAACTTTTTAATATCACAAAATTTCCAAGGAAAATTTAATAATGCTAAATAAAAAACAAAGATTTTCATATTAAGCACAATTTTTAAGGTCTAAAGTTCATTTCTTAACAATTTCGAAAATTCGAAGTTACTTTTGAACATTCGAGCATTACGAAAGTTTTATAGAAAATTTACTGGAATAAAATAAAAAAATAAAGATTCTTGTATAAAAAAAATTTTTTTAAAGTGGACTTTAGTTTATGTCGAAAATTCAAAGTTATTTTCGAACTTCTGAGTATCATGAAGTTCACAGAAAATTTACTGAAACGAAATAAAAAAGTTTGTAAGAAGATTTGCCATTATTTGGTAAATAAAATGTTTTAAGGTCTTAAGTTGACTTTAAATACTCGAAGATCCTGAATTTATTTGTATATGAAAATTTTTAAACAAATTTGTTAGATAAATTCTGAAAATTCGAATTTAAGTTCGAATTTTCGAATATTATACTGCTTTAATAGAAAATTGATTGGAGCTAACTGAAAAAGTTTTCGCAAAGTTTGATCAATAAATGATAAACGTTTAAAGTCTACGGCCGACTTTACATCTGTGTGCCATGTGCCCAAAAATGCGTAACCACTAATTAATAATAAAAAACTGTTTAATTCAGAAAAATTTTGAGTATATATTTAATGTTAAGGAGAATTTTAAAGGTATGGTTTGGGCATCAAATAATCGAAAATCTGGAAAAGTTTTAAATTTGACTCATTGCCAAGCAATGAATTTTGTTAAATTTATGAAATAAAATATATTTTAATCATTTATTTAGAAACAGTTATAAAAGTTTCAACTATTTTTTAAATTGTTCGACTATTGCTGGGCTTTAAAATGTTTATTTTTAAGGAATTTTTGCTTTACAAAAGATTTAATGGAGAAATTTTTCAAACACATTTTTTTTTTTTAACTTTTCAGGAATCGATTTTTTTTGTATTATTTGCAGTTAGTAGACAATATATATGTTAATTAATTTTTATTTTATTGCTATCAAAATTTAAGGCAGTGAAAGTTACTTATTGATCTTGTCGTTTTTTTATTTATGCTAATTCACTTAAAACGTTTTTGTCTTAAATCTTTTGTTTTTTTTTTCATGAATACTGGACTTGCATATTTTAGCTTCAAATTACAAATTAAATTGGCTTGAGTTGTTATCTAAAAGCCATTGAAAATAAGATCTTAATAGTTACATATAATAATGTGGCAAAAATACCATTAATAAAAACAATAACCTTAAGGAAATTTTCTCTATTATTATTATTATTTGCTAACTTTGCTCTAAAAGAAAATTGTTTACAAGGGGAAGCGCAATTTTAAAAAAAGTTAGACATTTTGCATATTTAAAACTTAATGCATTTAAGCACTTGGAAAATTTCTAACTTCCGCTAGCCAGAAAAAAAATTCCGCACGAAGAATACAACATTAAAAAGGTAGAAGTTATAAAAAAAAGTATAGAGTTTCTATAAGGAATTTTGCACACACAGCAAATAAAATTATACATTTGAGCTTGAAATGACGTGCAGAAGTTGAAGTTGGCAACTGCACGCGCTAAGCAAAAAAACCTTCAAAGTAGTGCGAGCAGCAAAAAAAAAAAAAAAAAGAAAATAAAACCGTATAGATTTCCATCTTTACTACTTTACTATAAGAAATGGTAGTAAGTTTTCAACACCTGCTGGTCTAGTGTCGTTTGTCTTGAGCAAAAGTCTAAGATTTGTGTGTGTGTGTGTGTGTGTGTATTTCCAGCTATTACGCATTTGTTTGCTGTTTTCTAAAAGTCATAGATGGATTTTTATTTAATAAAAAAAATTATATTTTTCGATGAAAATGGTGTTGTGGTGTTGTAATGCTTTGAGAGTTAAAGCAAAAAAAAAAAAAAAACCTGTAAACTATTAGCTAAAGTTTATTAACTTGTCTTTCTTTTTTTCTTTCATATAACGAACGTAGTCGTCGAGGAAAAACCTTTTTCTAATCAAATGTTTCTGGCTGCAAGAATACGTTTGTATTTCTCTAACATTACTTAAAGCAAATGTTAATCAAGGCGCCCTATAATAGACGTTTGCTTTGCCGGCAATATGACCACATACAGACATACCTATACTCGTACATAAATAAATTACAATTATTTCTTAGCTAAATATAGCATTCAATATGTTTAAACATACCTTTTTATGTAATAAACTAGTTGAAGTTGCTTTTACCACAGACCGAACCAACCGCTAAGGTGTTAATAGTCAAGCCTGCAATAAACCATAAGGAAGAAAAAGAAATAGTTTTAACAAATTTATCTTATTTATTGGATAGAAAAGAGTTATGTAGTATATGAAAATAGATTAACTTTTTTTTTTTTTTTGAAATAAACACAGTTCTTTCAACAGCATTGGCAAATTGAATTTAATAACATTATTAAAAAAATGAAAAGTGGGCACAGGAAAATTTTACATTATTAGAAAATTGACCCTTTATTACAGTAACGAGAGTGTATGCAGGATGCAGGTATGCAACATACTAGGGTTTTTATAAATTCTTAAGCAATTTTATGTAGGTTGACAGCCATTAAGATAAGGAAAAAGTCTCAAAATTAGTAAAGAAACACCTTAGTGTTTGCCTTAACACGCATAGAGAAACAATTTTTATAATAAATTATGATATTTTAAATACATTTTTCTTATGCTGCTAAAGAGACATTAAATAAAGTCTTGAAATCAATACGTATGTTGCCTGTGAGCGTAGTAAGTGAGAAGAAAAATTGATCATTGAAAGTTTTTAATGAGGCTATAAGTTTAAGTTGTATTGAAATAAGAAACCGATTTAACTCTTAATGGCATAAAATATACTAAATTATGGAAGAAAAAAATTCTAACTGCCTTATTGCATAACAAATTATTCTGTTCTATAAAGGCTTTATAAAACGAATTTAGTAAGAAAATCTTTTTTAGAAATCAAAAATATTTTTTGTTTTATTAAAAAGGCTTTAAGTGTATGGAAAAAGATATATTAATATTTAAATGAAAAATAATTTCAAATATGTGACCTTCTCCGAGAAAAGGGGCCTAGTTTTGAGAAAAATGCATTTAAAAAGTAAAATTTTAATGTTTTTCTCATTTTTATCGCTTTTGACACACTAGCTAGGTCCCTTTTCTCGAAGAACGTCACATATACAAAAGCAGTCTTTTAGGCGTACACAATTTAGTACTTGTGTCTTAAGTCTTTTGTTTTTTTTAAATAATTTACCTAGATTTAATTATGCCATATTCTAATGACAAAAACTAAAAATTTTAAAAACCCCCGAATTATCTAGAAAAGATGTGACATCTTCTAAGCGGCTGGACCGATTTTCTTCAAACATAGTTAAGAACCATCTCGATTAAGTCACCTTTCCAACAGCGAAAACTAATTCAAAATCGATCCAGCCGTTTGGGCTGTACGTGGACACGGACAGACACACAGATACACAGACACACACTACAAACTTATAACACCACTTTTTTGGTCGGGGGTTAAAAAGTACAGAATTTCAGTTTTTGAAACATCATAAAATTGTGGGACCACCCTCGTAAGCACATTTCTCTTCTAAATGTATAGAAAATTATTATTATTTTTTTTTTCATAAATACAAAATAAATTTGAAAAGTATTGCTGCACAATTATAGGCGGGGGTAAATAGACCATATACAATGTATAGAAAGTTATATAATTAAAAAAAAAAAATTAAATATTTTAATGTGCATATAGGAAAGCAATATTATATTTGGTAGACAAAACTAAGGGCTTGTGTCTTAAGCATACAGCAATAAGATTACTTGTGCCCTGCTAAAAATTGCATAATTAGAGCTCTTTTCAATGTGGTAAAATTCTGGGATCACCCCCTCGTAGGCTTATTTCTCTACAAAACATTATTTTTTTTTATTTATTTATTGATACATATTATACAAAGTAAATTTGCATAATATGGTTGCACAAATATGGGCGGAGTAACTGGACCATATGCTAAAGATGTTATCAACAGTATTTGAAAAAAGTTTTGTGACTGACTGTACACGACCTATGCCTTCATATAGGAAGCAGCAACCTGGTTGCTAAGGAAATTTCACAAAAGAGCCGCAACATTATACGGTTATACGTGGCAGATCAGTCAACCAGTGCGAGCGAGACGAAAACCAAACAACACATACAAGTCTGACCGCACTTAAGAAATAATTACGATAACGCGAAAGCTGTACTTCAGTCCAGAGCTGCTTAACGACTCTCAGAATGGAGAAAAACGACAAAACAATATTTATTAAACCTTAAAATAGTTGATATGGAGCAAAATTAATGCTAAGTATCTCGGAAACCATAATTAATTTCGCAAAACCTGTTTTGGATTCAGAAAGGGGATACTCAAAATATATGTATATACCCCATACCTAACTCATTTATTTAAAAAATCGTCGGTGGGTCAAATCAATAATGGGCTGACGATGTATAGAAAAAATTCATTATTTAAATGAAAAGAAAATTTGAATATATGTACATATAAAAGGGCAGTTCTCTTTTTAGCTAAGAAAAAATTTAGTGCTTGTGTCTTAAGTCTTTTGTCTTACTTGAAATTTTTAGCATACATACATATATATTATATATATAAAAACTACACAAATTTAATTATCCCATATTATGAAACTACAAGATTTCAGCTTCTTGCAGCATAGTGAAATTTTGGAGGCACCCTCGTAGGTTTATTTCTCCAGGAAAAAAATTCCTATTGTATAGAAAAACTTAATTATTTAAATGGAAAAACTTAATTATTTAATACATAAGAATATAAAAAATCTAGTTCGTTATTGTGGTATAAAAAATTTAGTGCTTGCATCTTAAGTCTTTTGTTTCATAAGAATTTGCTTAGCATATATAAACATATGTACATATTTAATCAGGCCATATTACAAAAATAAAAAATTTCAGATTTTTACAATATGTTGGAATTCTGGGAGCACCCTCGTAGGCTTCGTATAGAAAGATATATATTATTTAATGAAGAGAAAATTTCAGCATAATTTTGGTCTAAAATGGCTACTAGCCTAGCAACATGTTACTGACAATAAATTGTTTGCTGGGCATATACTCGTAATTGCATATAATTTTATAGAAGTTGGCTAATTTCATTAAAATTGTTTAATTTTATGTAAATTTTTCTTTTCGCTTTTAAAAAAATTACTGCTCGTGCTTTAAGTCTTTAGTTTCAGTTGAAAGTATTTAGTATAGTTTAAAAATAAACTACCCCCATTCATTTGTTTCACCAATAATTTTATTTCACAACTAAAAATCTAGGTATTATTTTTTTTTTAATGGCAACATGTTGCATATGACAATATGTTTGTTTTTAATTTTCTGCTTAAATGAATTTTCTTTTCGAATAATTAGATACACATATCTATAGGTAATTAATTCCTGTTTGTTGACTTAGCAACATGTTGCTGGACATATGATCTCATGGAATATGGCCGATTTCGTTTAAATTATTTTAATTTGATGTTAATAATAGTGTTGCTCTTGTCTAAAGTCTTTTATATACATACATTGATACTACATATCTAAGGTCTTATTTGTAAAAATTATTAATACTTTATAAAGGCTTAAAAAGAATTTCTTTTTATGAAAATTTGTTTTATTATTCCTTTATTAAGCCTTAATAATTTTTATAAATAAGGCTTTTAGTATAAATAGATTAAGAAAATAACAAAATTGTATTTATCTCTCAGAGAATTCTTGTTTCATTCAAGAGTTAAAATTTTAAGACCACCCTTGTAGCCTCATAATGTTGCTAGAAAAATACTTGCAAGTTGCACTCTTTTTTTTTAATTTAATTTTGGTATTAAGAATTAGCAGCATTGTGTACCTTTTTTGTTTTAAGAAGCTGTTTGCTTAGCAACATGTTGCTGGAAATAAAAGTTATATTTTCAGACGTTTTATATACAATTTTTAGGGCCAATTTCAGCAATTCTATTTAAACATCAATTTATATTTAAAAGTTGTTTTCATTGAAAAAAAAAAGAAATATAATTACCCCTGTGTTCCCTTTCCCTAAAAATGCAAATGTTGGCGTTGTTTTTATGCCAGTATACTTTGCCTTATCGTGGTTGGCGTATTTCAAATACGACTACAACTGTTTGGTAATAGATTAAAGAAAAAATGTTTAAGTCTTCTTTAATCTATTACCAAACAGTCGTAGTCGTATTTGAAATACGCCAACCACGATAAGGCAGAATATTTTCTAATTTTGTTCACATTTTTTTGTTCACGGACAAATATTTCACTTGTACAAAATGTTCGCTTTTTATTCCCGATAAGGGTGAACTTATGAAAAACAAGTTTTAAATATGTATTGATATTTAAATAGAGTTAGTGAAATTGGCCCTTGGTCTTTTATAGGATTTCCCCTTTAGCTTTAAACAAGTGAAAGAAAAGTTGGCTTTAAAAAATGTTGCTGGCAACATGATTTACGAGTATTTTAATTATAGTTTCTAATCTTAATCAGATTAATTTTAAAAAGGTGAAAATGAAGAAATTTTTGTTTGTTTAATCTGTTATATTTCTTAGCAACATGTTGCTGGTAAAGTAACTTTGGTTTTTATGAATATAGTTTCGCTGATTTCATTTCAGGTTTTTAATTTTTTTTAACGATTTCCCTTTTCGTTTTAAATACTCGTATATGAAAGTAAAGAATAAATTATTAAAAAAAATGCACTAAAGCTACTTATTTGATAATATTACGAGTATTCTAGTTCAATTTTAAATTTTTATTAGAATGCAGGAAGTGTTGTGGCAAAAAAAAAAATAATGAAATACAACTCTTTCTAAAAGTTTCTATCAATATGCTATTAACTCTAATTACTGCCATAATTTCATGTTGAGATTTTGTAGCTGGTTTTGCAATCTTTATACAAAGCTTGAGACTAACGATATGGAAAATTCTGGCTTAGCTTGTGCTGTACAGTTTGTGCAGCAGCACTACATCATCTTAGGCATATGGCAAGGAAGTGTGTGTGTGTATGTGTGTGTGTTTGTGCGTGTGTGTGTGTGTGTGTACAGAGTATCAATTACAAATAACTTGGTTTTTTTCGTGCTACAAATATGATGATATTTTTATTCGTTTTATTTTTTGGCTTAATTGAGTTGAAGTGTTTGCTTTTGGTGTAATAAAGTAGTTTGGCTATGAATGAGAATGTTTCAAAAGCTAATGCTCTGCATGTTCAATTTCGTACAATCAAGATCTTGATGAACATGATGCTGAGGCAAAAAAAAAAAAAAAAAAAAATATTAAAAAGAAATGCATTGCTTTACTTGCTGCTGTTACGGCCGTATCTCGAATGCAGCCTTAAATACCATTATTATTGAATAACGAGAATAAGCCAAGTAAATTATATGCCGTTATTTGTTGAGTTCTCTTCTTTTTTTGTGTTTCAGTTTTGCTGCCTCATTCTAGTTGCAGTGCTGGCCAAAGCAAAGCCACCAATAGCTTGACAGCTTATAGCACAGATTCTAAACAGAATGAGTTTCTTCTTATTGCTTACACTTACTCGCATTTATTTATTTTTTCGTAAACCGTAACTGGCCTTACTGGTCAACATATTCCTAAAAATATTTTCCGCAAATGCTGCTGTTATCCAGCCATTAAGTTAGACTCACTGTCTGTCCTCATGCGCTTGAAAATTATTTTAGAAAAACTTCACCTAATATTCTGTTAGAAGGCAGTCTCATCATTCAGTCACAATGTCTGTCAGTTAGGCGTTTACTTGGTTATTAAAATTTTAAGTGGCCACATTTGTATGCTTAAATCAACTAAATGAAGAGCATCAGCTGCTGCTTATTTTACTTTTTTTCCTTCTTCTTCTAAATCCAGGAAAAGAAGCCACATTTCTTTTCCTTGCCGATAACTATAAGATTAAATTTTGCTTCCTTGACATGATTATGTTGTTAGACTTGATTTTTTCAAGGGTAAAATTTCGAAACGAGGAAAACATATTTTTATAATTAATAAAAAAGAAAAGCAATAAATGAAATTTTCCTTTCCGACTTATGCCAACTTAAGGAAACATATGAAAGATTTTCTTTATGCAGGTGTAAAATTGGTCTTAAAGTCAAGCGGACAGGCGGAAAATCTTGAAAAAGAATTCAATAGAAGTTTTTAAATTTTAAAACCATAAATTGCTTATAACGGTTTTATCTAAGAATTAAAATTAATTTGTCTAAAATAGTCCTTAAGCTTTAGCAGCAGTTGATGCGAATATAATACTTTGAGCCTATTTATGCTGCAACATGTAACCAAGAGTATAGTTTTATAATTTTTTTTTAAGGAAACTGTGCTTGAAAAATATTTTTAAAATCTAATTCTGGCATAGAATAGCAAAATAATAAATAAAAGTAAATGCTGCCAAGTTTTCCAAAATTAAAAAGCAATTATTTTTGTTACTAATATGTTTCTAAACATGTTGCAGGCTAATGTAACACAAATCTACAACCAATTAGTTGCTTATTTTTGTTTGGGGCTTGCTTTAAAAAAGTGTTCAAAAGAACACGAACGAAGACTTATTTTATCAATCAAATTTAATGTGTGATGATCGAAAATCATTTAAAATTAATTACATATTTTGCATTCAAATTGCAATAAATTTCACTATCAATATGTTCTCCAATACGCAGACTAATTTCAGTATATAATGATAAAATAAAGTACAAGAAATGCATAAATGGCAATGAGGGTGGAGTTGGCTGAAATAGTTGGCAAATTGACTACTAAACCGAAGGTCCTGTGTTCAATCCCTGTATCCAACAGTCATTAAATAACAACACCACGTATTTTTCTAATATGCATTAGTGTCCTTTTGTATCAGTTGTTGTAGGAAAGTTCAACTGATGAAATAGTCACTGGTCCCTGAACTATGCCGACTTCAGCAGAGCACCCTCCTTCGTTGTGTAGCAGAATCATCGGCGAAGTAAAATAATCTATAAAATGGCTACAAAACACAGCTTCAAAAAATTAATACGCCTCATTTAACATCAGAGGCACTGCAGCACTGCATTATTAAAAACGTGCAAAAAGCAGAGTTGTAAAAGAAAGAAGCTTTCCCCTATCTCTTCCTTCACCACATGTCTTCTCTCTATCACTATCCCTTTCCTAAAGAAGGTAACACCTAGTAATACTAGTAGGCATTAATTGCCTGTGTTACTTCTCTTTTCTAAAGAAAAAAAAATTATTTAAAATATTAATTAACTATGCAATATTTTAATAGTTATCAACATGTTTCATAATGTTCTAAGTCTTGGTTAATATGTTACGTTACATGTTGCAAAGCTTAGGGGTTCATATTTCGTATCAAACTAAAATTTATTTTTTTTTAATTTTCGTTGGACTTAAGCAAAATAATGCATGTCATTCTTTCCAATTAATGTGTCTATACCTAATGTTGCTAAAATGTTTCTCAACACGTAGCCTGATATATTTTTTACCAAAAATTAATTATGGTTATATATTCAGCTTTATAACTGATAAAATTTGTGCAAATGTTAAATTAAATTTCCAAAGTTTTTTTTGGCAACATGTTGCCAAGAGTAAAATACGTAAATAAAACTATATCTGTAATTTTTTAATGTGTATATTGCTTTTTTACAATTTTTCTTAATATTTTTCGCAACATGTTGCTAAAAAAAGTTGCAAGCAATTGCAACATTTATAGCCTAATACTCTGTTGTTAAAAACTTCCAGGAACATTGATTATTGCGCGTGAAAAATGATGCCCATACTACTTTTTCAGAAAGTGATGATATATTACTTTTTCGTTTTTATTGGTTAGAAGTATGCAACATTGGCCGACATTTGTAAACAAACACATCAGCTGTCAATATTTCGCAGGAAACAAATGCAAGTCACATTATTTCACAGATGGCAAGAAAATGTTGCCAGATATATTACCAAGCTTAAGAGTTAAGAAACATTTTATGTTTAAATTTTGTTGTTATGAATTTGAAATAAAATCTTTTAAGTTCTTTTATTCAAATAAGTGTATGATTACTTTTTGTTGCAAATATCTTCCTCAAGATATTGCTGAAGATACTTTTAACTAAAAATAAATTATGTATGTATATTAAACTTTCTGTTTGAAAAAAAATTGCATATAATATTTGTTGCTAAAATCTTTTTCAACATGTTGCTTGATATATTTTTTGGACTAAAACTAAATTATAAATATACATTCAACCTTATATATGATAAAATCTGTTTAAATGTTAAATTGAATTTTGAACGTTTTATTTTTCGGCAACATGTTTCCAGTAGTAATATATCTGAGCCGAACTATATCTTTAATTTTTTAATGTGATGCCTAATATAATATGTTTCACTAAATGTTGCTAAAACAGTTTGAAAGTTTTGCAAAATTTAGGGATGTACTATTTTAATAAATCAAAAACATTCATAGGAATGTTATGAGTTGAAATAAAATGTTGCTTATATGTTTTTCAACATGTTGCTTGATATATTTTCGACTGATAATAAAATATGAATATAAAGGGTGTTTTTTTTAGAGGTATAGAACTTCGAATTGAAATAACACACAAGAAAATCGTTTTAATGTCCATCAATTTGGCTTTATTGGAAGGATAATTTTATGCCATTAATGTTTAAATATGATTTCGGGCATGTGGCCGCCGCGGCTGGCTCGAATAAAGCCAATTCTACAGGTCCAATTTTCAACCACTTTTTCGAGCATATGGGGCCGTATGTTGGCAATAACGCCACGAATGTTGGCTTCCAAGTCCCCTAACGTTTCTGGTTTGTTGGCGTAGACGAGCGACTTCACATATCCCCAAAGAAAATAATCCAATGGTGTCAAATCACACGATCTTGGTGGCCAATTGACAGGTCCATTCCGCGAAATTATGCGCTCATCGAATGTTTCCTTCAATAAATCGATTGTGGATTCCGTCTTGTTGGAACCACAACTCATCCACATTCAAAATCTTCAAAATCTTCCATAAAGTTGATGGACAAAGCTCCAATTGCTGTGCACGGTGGCGAATCGATTCATTCGGGTCCTCTTCAACACTTTGCTCTACAGCGGCAATTGTTTCTTCGGTGCGCACTGTTCGACGTCTCTGCGGATGCGTATTATCACATAGAGTAAACGTAGTGCGAAAACGATCCATGGTTAACCGAATTAATTGCTCTGATGGACGATTATGTCGACCATAAAATGGACGGAGCTTGCGGTAAACTTCGCGAACTGAACCATTATTTTCGAAATAAATTTGCACGATTTGCAAGCGTTGTTCTTTTGTCAACCTGTTCATGATGAAATGGCAAACCAAACTAAATATTAATCACTTGACAGCTGACAAAATGGCCGCCAGTTAAAAAAGTGATGCCAACTTAAAGTTCTATACCTCAATAAAAAACACCCTTTATATTAAACATTCTGTTTAAATTTTTTTTTCAAAGATTGAATTAAATTTTAGCGTTTTTTTCTCGGCAACACGTTGCACTAGCGTAAAATATCTAAAACGAAGCATACTTAAGATATGTATTGCAGCAAAATATTTAATTTTTTTTAATATGTTTTAAATATGTTGCTAGTATGTTGCTGAATATGCTGCCAAATATTGTTGCTAGGCAAGTTTTGAAAATTATGAAAAATTTCATATATAATTTTAACAATATATTGCATTTAAGTTCTCAAATTTCTGTGTTAGTATGGTGCAAAACATTATGCAAAGTGCTGTTGCAATTCTCTTGAGAACTAGGTTTTCACTTTTCATATTAAGTTTCAGCAACATATTGCAATTTATTATACATTAAAAAGCAATGAATAAGTTTGTATGTTGCCTTTAAGGACTTTTGACTAAAAGCAGTTTCTGAATTCATTTTCACTTTTCTATCATATAAAAATATATGCTTTGCAACATGTTGCTAGGAAGTTCTTGAGCTAGAAAGTAGCGAAATTGTGGAGTAATTTATATGCAACATGTTGCTAGAAAAATATTTTTCTAGAAAATACCTAAAGGTATTGTAATTATTTGTAAGATTTTTTTAATATATCTCTCAGGCTTTTACTGCATATAAAATAAAGCTCAAAGGTTTAAAATATATTCCCTCTATAAATTAAGTTTTTTTGTTTCGCTAAAGGCTTGGCAACATGTTGCAAATCTGAAGAGTCTAAATGAACTCAAAACTTCTATAGATGTTTTTAATATATTTAAATTTAAAAAACCCGCCCTTAATTGTTGAAATATATTCTTAGCAACATGTTGCTGATGGTATTAGTAAGTCTATATATTATCTGGCAATTTTCTTCATTTTATGCATTATGTTTATGTTGCAAATAATTGCTTAGCAGCATGTTGCTTTCAATATATTGCTAGAAGTGTTTTTAGGATTTTTTAAAATTAAGAAATTTATAATAATTTATATACACTCCTTGCTAAATTTTGAAATCCAGGAAGTAATAAATACTCTTGCATAAGTTACTAGAAGCATGTTGCGAATATACTCTTCCTGAATAAAACATTAGTATTTTTATATTAATACCCTTACAATGTTGCCCGCAACTTGTTGTTTATTTTATTTACGATGTTTACTAACATTTATCGTCTTGATAAACCTGTGCACTACAAACTTGCTTAACTCTTTATAACTTTAAGAGTGTTTTTGTGATAATTTATGATTATTTTAACAACATTACCATAAACTGGAAAAACATTTTCATATTGAACGCATTTCACATACAAAAACTTTGGGCAAAAACAAAAGAAAGAAAAAATTATTTAATGGCCTTAAATATTATGCTAACAAAACTCTAAAAAAACCCTTTTATTGTATAGACATAAAATGTTGCAAGTTTGAAAAGCAAAAAAATTTTCTGCCTGCGGGCTTTAATAGAAATAAAAGAAGACAAAGGAAAGAAAAAAAACCTTGATGAAAACAAGGGGTATGAGATGTTAAAAAATTCCTAAGAAACTTACAAAAACAACACATTTTAACAGCAAAAACTACAGCTGCTATAAGACAATAACAATATTTTACTAACAACAATAGACAAGAAAAAAAAAAACAAATGGAAAACTCAGGATCTAATATCGAAAACAAGAAAACACTAAGAGCAATCATTGCAATCTAAAATGATTATTGACTTCTTTAGGTTTTAGAAGCTCAAGTTACAATAATTTTCCTAGAAATTTGTGTTGCAAATTTTACAAGTTTCCTAGCTTTGTTCAGAGTTTCTCTCAGTGCAGCCTTATGCTGTTGCCAATACTAGCAAAACTTAAGCAAGAATAAGTTGGCTGGAAAAGTGTGGCTTTGAACGTTGTTACGATAACACCCGTTTACCAGCATTTGGACAAAGAACATGAAAAAATATATACATAGCTACAACTAAAGCAACATTTATGTATAGCAACATGCAATACATATTTGAAAACATGGAAAATTGTAATAACAAACCACAAGTGGCTTTATAATGCAATATTAAAACAGAAAGCCAAACTCAGCAACAAACAAAAAAAAAAAAAAAAACTAGAAAAGAAAAAAGTTCAAAAAGCAAGCTGATACAACTTTTTGTTTTGTACACATAAACATCTTCCTCTGCTCTTCAAACTATCATCAACTTGAGGAAAAAAAACAAAAGCACTTTAGAAAATGCATTCAAACGTAACGGTGGTGGTGGTTAAAACAATTAGAACATTGTTACTCTTAAAGTAAAGTGAAAGCAAAAATAAAAGCCCTGTTCTACAACTCACGAAGATTAGCAGAAGCCGCAGAAAAAGTTATTAGAGTTGTTACAAAGAATTTGAACTTCAGCAGCGCACTTGTTTTAATCTAGTCTATATTAAAAGTATAAAAATATTTATTTCTTGATTGCTTCCAATGTACAACGACGGCCATTAGTTCATGTAATTTTTTTTTCTTCAATATTTTCTTTTTCCATACCTTTCGATGCTTTCGATGCTTTAGCAAGACTTTACACTTGAAATTGTTGTAATACTCAAGTTCAGTCAACTTTAGCTCTTCCTGTATGCTTTGGCTTGAGATTTTTGTTGAAATTCCCAACCAAATAGAGTTTAATGCTGAAATTATTGCAAAGATAAGATCACAAAAAAGGTAAGAAACAGCTTTGCAAAATAATTGTAACAACTTAAGAAACTTAAAAAAATGTTTATTAGGCTAAAATATAAAAAAATCAGAAGAAGACTAAAACTACAAACATAATTTTCTTAAGAAAATGCCTCTCTTTATTGAAAACATTTTTGCAACATGTTGCAAAGTAACAGAAACATGTTGGTATATATTATGTTTAGGTATCATGTGAAATATTTTATAAAGATTTGATCATTAAGATGTTATTACAATAAAATATTTTATATAGTCCTAGCAACATGTTGCTAAGAAATTTATATATAATATACAAGAGTAGGGGCACCAAATTTTAAATGATTAACATCTACATACTCGAAAATGAGGCTGAAAATTGCTTAGCAACATATTGCTTTATGCCAGCAACATTTGTCTTAGCAACATTTTATATAACTGACATGTTTGCACTACAAAGTCGCACTGAACATTTCTTAGCAGTATAGCGCTTTTTGTTAGCATCATGTTGCTTAGTAAAATGCTGCTGCGCTATATGAAATGTTTCGTTGCGATTTAACAGTTAAGGCGTTGTAATACAAAATAATATAATGAATACTCTTAGCAATATGTTGCCATTATAATAATAAATAATATGTTGAATATTCTTGACAATATGTTGCTAGATAACAAAAGCATGTTGCATGACATCGTGTTAAGATATCATTTGAAATATTTTACTAAGACTTGACTATTAAAAAATGGTCTTAATAATATACAATATTTAATATGTTCTTAGCAACATGTTGATAAGAAATTTGTATGTTTTATATGAGAACAGGAGTACAACATTTTAAATAATGTTTTATTGATCAGTGCGCACTACCAAAATTATTTTTTGAAAAGTTCTTAGCAACTTGTTGCTTAATCTCAGGAGCATATTACTAATCCTTACTGCACAGCTAACATATGAAATGTTGCTTAGGGACTTTGTCGTTAAAACATTAATGCAATAATACATCGATTGATAAATATTTTTTATCAACATGTTGCTAAGTACCTGGGATATAATAAATGATTAAATTGGTGCAACATTTTAAATAACTTTTTATTGTAAAGCGTACAGAACAAAATTTTTTTTATTTTATTCTTTTTCGTTTGTGAACTGAAATTTGTATATTCGATTTAAAAACTTTTTTTGGGTGTAAGCTTGCTAATGAATGTCATTTTCGAAGTACAATCAGTAATTACTCAAAAAAAATGGAGTTTGTTTTGTAAAAAAAACTCTCAGCAACATGTGTATTTATGAAACATGTTGCTGTACTGTAGACATGGAAAAAGTTATGTTGCACAATAGGCACTGCCTTCTAGAGCACCATTTTGAAGAGATAAACAAGTTTTAATTTCTGCTTTAAAAATCATAAAAATTTTAAAGAGCCTGGCAACATGTTGCCAATGTTTCCATAATTGCACTTAATATATTATTTAATTTATCATTACAATTTACAAAGATTTTTATATAAGTTTTGAATACTTAATGCTACAGAACGTTGCTAACTAAAGAAAAGACTTAAGCAAAGAACTCCAATTTCACTAAAAACCTCTGTAACTTAGTTCAAACTTCACGATTATTTTTGCGCCCACTGTAAAACAAACTTTTCATTTCTTAAATCAACATTACAAAGCAGTTTCTTAGGAGAAAATTGTATGATTATTTTGTTTTATTTTGAGAATTTGTTTCTAAACAATGGTTTTATTCATAAGATAAAAAAAAGAAAGAAAATAGAACACACCACACCGTTGAAAGTTAAACAATAGATTTTCCTTTTTTTTGGCTTTGACAATAAAAATTTGATACAACCTTAAATAATTATATTAAAATAATAATGACAAGGAATTTTTTTTGTTGGAAAGAAAGAGCTTTATTGTTGTTATATTTTTTAATTTAATCATTTGTTTAGTGAAATTAACACTGTCATAAATATTAAGATTATAATAAAATTAGTTAGCGTTTGTTAAAGGCCACATAGTTGATGAAATGAAAATTAAACGAAATGGGAACACTTTCACATTTTATTTAGTATTATTTTTTACTTTAGGAAAACAAACAACAGGGCGTATTAATTCGTTGTTAATTTTAATGGTAAAAGATAGTGTTGTCAACATTTGAAAAATATATTTTTGTATGTAAAACTTCTGTCTGGATACATGCTGCTTAAATTCAATTCATGCTGTACTAATTCAAAATATATAGTAAACCTTTTTTATGACGGATTTTGAGATCAAAATTAGGTGGTCTACTCTGTATTTCGAAACGAAAGCAAATGCTTTCGTAATGCAATGTTAATAGCATACAAATTCGAAAGCATTTTCTTTCGTTTCGAAATACAGAGTAAACCCCCTGATGTTTTTTTCTGCAACATGTTGCTAATCCTAATGGCCATTATGTTGCTGTAGTTTATGTAATTTAAATTTTCAATTTCAAACTTATATTATCAATTTAAATATTTTGTTTTTATTAATAGGTTTAAAGTATAAAATTTTCACTTGTTTGTTGTGATGCCAACATGTTGATGTACTTTATGAACAATTTTCCATAAATTAATATATCTAATAGTCGTTAGAATTGTTTTATTGAATAAAATAATAATATATAATTGTTTTAAGCAACATGTTGAAGCATCTTATTGCAGCAACATTTTGTAGTAACTTGTCTCATAAATAAACATTTCTAATTGTCCTTAGAACTGTATTATTAAATAAAATAATAGAATATATAATTATTTTAAGCAACATGTTGTAGCAACTTGATGTAGCAACATTTTGTATTAAGTTGTTCAAATAAATATTTCTAATTGTCGTTAGAATTGTTACATTAAATAATATAATAATATAATTGCTTTAAGCAACATGTTGTAGCAACTTGTTTTGGCAACATTTTATAGTAACTTGTTACATAAATAAAAAATTAGGATAATTATTTTAAGCAACATATTGTAGCAAATTGTAGTAACTTGTTCCATAAATAAACATTTTTAATTGTCCTTGGAATTTTTATATTGAAACAAAATAATATTATAATTATTTTAAACAACGTGTTGTAGCAACATCTTCTAGCAACTTGTTACTGTTTATTAAAAAATATTTTAAAAGCAATCACCATGAAAACTTTTAAAAATTAAATTGTGACTTACGTGTTGCAAAAGTCAACAAGTTGTCAATTACTTCGGCAACATGTTGCTGATATTTTAATTAAAATTAGTAGCAATATTTGACTGCTCGTTACAATCGATCATACTGTTTTAAGCAACATGTTGTAGCAACTTATTGTAGACACATTTTGTAGTAACTTGTTCCATAAATAAATATTTCTAATTGTCCTTGGAATTTTTATCTTGTATAAAATAGTAATATAATTGTTTTTAGCAACATGTTGAAGCAACTTGTTGCAGTAATACTTTATATTAACTTGTTATTGCTTGTTAAAAAATCTTTTACAAGTAATTATATTAAAAACTTGTAAAAGTTAAATTAAATTGTCAATTACTTCGGCAACACGTTGCTGGTATTTTAATTAAAATTATAAGCGACTGCTCGTTACAATCAATCATATTGAAAACTTTTCAAAGTTAAATTAAATTGTGACTTGCGTGTTGCCAAAGTAATTTTTAAATTTTTAACTTTTAAAGTTACATTAAAATTGTGATTTGCTGCGGCAATATGTTGCTGATATTTTAACTAAAACTATAAGCAATATTTTAGTACTCACCAAAGAAGTGGCATTAAAATGAAAAATTTTAAACTTGTTTTTAGTTAATTTGTGATTTATCTTTATCCAATAGCGCACTTTTTTTTTTGTTAAATTTGCTTAATAACGTTTTATGTTAGCATGTTGCTGAATAAAAATTTCTTTCACAGCTATTAATGAATCTAAAAAATGTTTCAGCAACAACAAACGTTTCTTACCTCTATTTGGGAATGTGTAGATGCATTGAACAAAATTATAATTTTCAACATATTTTCTTCAGGCTGAAATATGTTGAAAGCCTTTTTTTAAGGAAAATATTTGATATAGAGTGGGATCTCTCTTGAGCGGACACTGAAGGGACCATTGAAATGTGTCGGTACAAGGGGACTGTATGGTCAATAGGAAACTAAACATTTAAATGGAGCGCTGCCGGGACCTTTTCAAAAGTGTCCGTCCAAAGGGGTGTCCGCCTATAGGAAGTGTCTGTTAAGGGAGATTCCACTGTAGATATAAAAGTTGCAAATTCTAAAAGTTGCTGAGCAAGTTGACAATATATTTTGTAATTAAAAAAAATGATTTCATTTACTTTTGTAAAAGAAATTTATTGTGTAGGCAAATGAAGCTGGGGTTTTCCTATAAGCAACATGTTGCCTAATATTTATTTTTGTTTTGTTAATAAAATTGAATCTTAAAATTTTTCGAATTCATATTTTAAGTTTTTTTAATATTTTTTTTTTTATAAAAAAAATTTAATTAAGCTTAAAGTAAAACTTAAGCAACATGTTGATAAACTTATTGAGGAAAATATTGGGCCTAATTACGAGTGTCGTATTTAGACTACGAATACTACGATTTTATGCAAGATTAAGGAAAATATGTTGCAATGTTCTTCAGTCTATATAAAATCGTCAGAGTCGAAGTCGTAATACGACGCTCGTAATAAGGCCCGTTATTTATGTTTTCATGGAAAGAAAACGACTTAAGTTTAAAATAAGTTTTTAGCAACATGTTGCTGACTTTGTGGAGAAAAATATTATTTATGTTTTTATGCAAAGAAATCAGCTTAACTTTAAAATAAGTGTTAAGCAATATGTTGCTAAGTTTACAGGCAACATGCTGCTGAGCTTATAGGAGGGCTTTTTCAAAAATTTCTTCAAGAGAAATCGTGTTAAGTTTGAGGTAATATCCAGGCAAGAACACGCTTTTCAAAAATTTTTTTTCTTTTAATATTTGTTGAAGCTTTGCTGTAACGAACTTTGGAATCTTTTATTAGAAATGCAGTTATGTCTCTTGTCTTTTGTTGTTTATTATTTTATTTATCTCTACATCATTCTTTTTCCACTTGACAGCTTTTTTGTTTTGATTTTGTGTTGATAACAAAAAATAGAAATAAAAACAGTTTGAAGAACATACTCGTACTGTTGTTTTGGGAATTCAACCGAACATTTTTTTTAGAATGTTGTCATCATTAATGTAAACAAAGACCTGAAAATGTAGCCCAGTAATTTATATATTATTTATTTAAATTATTAAATAAACCTTTTGTGTTATAGAATACCGTTACACAACACAGATTCTTTTACAAGTTTATTCTTAAGAGTTTTTTTTTTTTGTAAAAAAAAATTATTTTCATTTTCATTTTGTTTTACATTTTCGTTCGTATAGATTTTCTTAGGTCCCTATCTAGTTGCTGAGTCTTAAATAATGCTTAATCATGATTTGGTTTTCTCTTGGTTTCTTGTAAATTTTTAAAAATTTTTAAGAGTGTCTGGGCTTAAATGAAAGTTATGAAAAATATAAAAAAAATAATAATTTTTTTTTATAAAATATAATATGACATTTCTCCAGCTGTTTTTTAATACAAAAAAAAATAATAACTCTTGGAAAAAAAGTTTTTAATTGCTGTTTTCAATTTAAGAAATATATATTGGTGCTTTTGGTTTTTGTTTGCACGCCTCCTTAATATTTGAGTTCGTTTCTCAAGTCTTTTGTTTTAAAAAGTTTGTTGTCTTAAGATTGTTTTTTAACGGTTTAGAAACCTACACCTTGTTTAAATAACTGAAAAAGAAAAACAGTTAGTTGCCTTAGAAATTTATCCAGACAAATGCTTTTTTTTAACAGTTTTGTTAATAAATTTTATTTAATGAATTTTTCTTTGTTTATTTTGTTTTTTTTTTTTCGTAAAGAAAGTGGTCATTTTTGGCTTCATCTTTTAAGTCTTCTTTATTGTTTTCTTAATTTTTTATGTGTTAAAAATATTTTTACTCTTCTCTTATGTTGGTCTTTTTGTTTATTAATAAAAGTGAAATTTATTTGAAAAAAAAAAAATAACGTTGGCGTTTTTTATGGCCAATGATTGATGATAAAAAGTATGAAAACAAAGTGATGAGCTCGTAGATGCTTGATACTGTTGAAGCATCTTGAAAGGCGAAACGTAATCTTTTTATATATTTCTTTTATTTTATTAAATAAAAAAGAGAATTTAAATGATAATTTGCTAATACAGTGTAAAATTGAAATGTAATGATATATTAAATAAAATAATGAGAAAAATTATGTGATGTATAAAACAAAGAGCAGCAATTGCCATCATAGTAAACGTAAAATCGATTTGACACAGGACAGACATACATAAAATTAATGAAACAAAAGGGACAAGTAGTAAAACCTATTAGTAAAGCTCTTAGAAGCTTTTTTATTAAACAAAAAATTATAGTTCCTGCTAATTATTTTTCTTCAACAAAAATTCTCATTACCTTAAAGCCTCTAAGGTAGTAAAAATATTTTAAGGTGCAATAAGAGAACTTCTCTAGCAACTATCAAGAAATTATCAGCACTTACAAACAACATTTTATAGTTGTTTTACTAATAACAATTAAGCAGGCTACTGACAGAATAAAAGAAGCAACAAACAATAAACCGCAACCAGTTTGAACATTAAAATAGACCTTAGGAAAACTTTCAACACCAAAAAAAATAAATAAATTTCTTTTAATTAAAAACACTTCTCTTTCAAATTCATTATTTCTAAAAAAGCTTCAACGTCTTATAAAACTGTCAAACAAAAACCATTGAATATAAGTATGTAATAAAATATATATTCATTTTTCAACCGAGGCCCCATGTGCAGCAAACGTTTTTGAACTTTTTTAATGCAGCTCAGTTGGAACTCATCTTCAAACTGCACTTTTCATTTGCTTAAGCATTAATTTACATTAAAATGCTTACATTAAAATATCTTTGTAATTTTGTTTTTTTTTTTGTATTATTATTTATTTTCCAGCGTCTGCTGCTTGTGTATTATGCTTGACCTTAATTTCACTTAAACAAGACTTTTGTTTTTGTATATTTCGAACTTTGGTTTCTTTTATGCAGTTTTGTAGTCAGTTTTGAGTTCGTTTTATGAACATAAAAAAAAATTCCAAAAGAAAAAATAACAAAAATAACACTGGCTCACTCCCATATACACACACACACGCTCACACACACACACACTCACACTCACACACTCACCCAAACATGCCCAGTTCTGGTTTTGGAAAGTAATTGGAATGTTTGAGAAATTAATAAAACAACAACAACAAAAGAAAAAGAAGAAGAAAAACTTTGTGGGAACTTTAAAAATTTTACTTCTTAAACAGTTTCCAACATTCACTTAAAAATTAAACTTTATTTAAGCTAATTACCACTAAAAAGTTGGTAATTACTTACAAATGGATGGATGGAATCAGTCTAGTTAAAGTAATTTATCAAAATTACATTATTAATCTAATAAAAAAAAAAACTAAATACATACATATATAGATCGAAAGATGAAGAGCACTATAATTAGGAAAAAGAAAAACTTTCAAATCTTAATGAATTGTTAAGTTAACGGAAATACATTTATTTAAATCTAATAGAAATAACAAAAGACTAACACAACGAACTTTAAACATATGCAAGGGAGAGACAAATATAGAGAGAGAGAGAAAGACAGAGACACGAGATTTTAAAGCACACCGGGTTAAACAAAGAGCTTATAATTGCTTAAGTAAATTAACGAAAACTAATCTTATACAAATATAGAAAGGGGGAAATTTTTGTTTTTTTTTTTTCAAATAAAAAAAAAAGATACAAATGTGTTAAAACTAATTGATTACGAAAAAAAAAAATGTTAATACAAAAAAAGAAATAAAAAACTTTTGAAGTTTTAACACACAAATTAATAAGACGATGTATTAAAAAATAATCCTAATAATAAAGTACTTTTTTTTTAAATCTCAAAATGGTACAAAATGGTTTTATAAATTACTCAAAAATTTTACTTTTTTCTTTAAAAAGTTTCATATTCGGAAAAAGTGTCTTTATGAAAAAAGTAGAATGTTAAAAATCTAGCCTTTAGAGAAAAGTTCTTTTCTTAAAAAAGTACTTTTATTAAAAAAAGTACTTTTCCTAAAAAAAATAATTTTCTTAAAAAAAGTACTTTTCTTAAAAAAGTACTTATCTGAAAAAATTACTTTTCTTAATAATGTAATTTTTTGAAAAAATTACTTTTCTGAAAAAGTACTTTTCTTGAAAAAAGTAATATTCTTAAAAAAGGCACTTTTCTTAAAATTTCCTTTTAACAAAGCACTTTTTTCAAAAAATACCTTAGTACTTTTTCATAAAGTTAAATTTTTGTAAAACGTATGTTTCGGTTTGAAAAAAAATGGTTTTTGGTACCTTTCTGAAAAAAGTATACATATTTTAGAAAAAAAGGTACTTATTTTAAAAGATTACATTACTGAAAATTAAATACTTTTTTGAATTTTTTTCAAGTGTACTTTTGAAAAAACTACCTTTTTGCAATGAAGTACTTTTTGAATTAATTTTTTTAAAGTATCGTTTTAAAAAAGTCCCTTTATTTAGAATTGAAGCATTTTATTGAAAAAAAATTTTTAAATAATAATTTTTCTAAAAGGTACCTCCTTGATAAAATTAAGTGTCCGAAAAAAGTAAATTTTTTTAAATGAAGTACTTTTTTCGTTTTTTTAAAGTACCGTTGTGAAAAATTTTCCTGTTGTGCAATTGGAAAAAATTCGTTCTAAGAAAAAATAATATATCTAAAAAGGTACATATTTAACAAAAGTACGTGATTGAAGAAAGTACTTTTTGTAAATAAGGTACTTTTTGAGCTCACTTCTTGAAAGTATTTATTTATTTATTTTAAACATATTATACAAAGTAAATTTGCATAATATGGTGTTGCACAAATATGGGTGGAGTAACTTTTTGAAAAAGTTCTTTTTTTGGAATTGACGTCTTAATTAAAAATAATTTTTAAGGCAACTGGAAAAAACTTCCTTTTTGAAAAAATTGCCTTTCGAAAAAAAGACCATTCTAATAAAAGTACCGTTCGTAAAAAGTGCCTTTTTGAAAAAAGACTTTTTTTTTGTGGCAATTTTTACCTTTTTTTGAAATAGAAATAATTTTTTGAATTATTTTTTATCTTTTTGAAATAAGTTCTTTAATTTTAAAGAACACTATTTTGAGAAAATTACTTAATTGCAAAAAGCACCTTTTTGAAAATCTAAATTTTTGGAAATGAAGTTGTACTTTTTTAATCTCAAGTGCTATTTTAAAAAATCTACCTTATTTGTTAAGGAAGCTTTGTTAAAAAATACCATTTTTATAAAGTACCTATTTCATAAAGTTCCTTTTTAACAAAAGTACTTTTTTATAAAGAGTACCTACCTCATTAAAAAACATAGAGTTTGAAGAAAGTGTTTGGAAAAGTTCTTCTCTTTATAAAGGTACCTGTTTTAGATTAGTACCTGTATGAAAGGAAACCCTTTCATGTTTATTATAATAAAGATTACTTTGAAAGAAGTACTTTTTTTTAAAAAGGTTCAATATGCTAAAAATTAAATTTTTTAAAAAGTATCTTTTTCAAAGTGAATATTTTTCCTTAAGGTACGTACCTTTCATTAAAAAGTACCTCTGAAAAATTATGAGTTTGAAAAACTAATTAAAAAAATTATTTTTCTTATATTTTTTTTATAAGTCTATTTTTGAACAAAATTACTTTTTGAAAAATACCTTTTTGGAAAAGTGTTCTCCGTTAAAAATTTTATTTTTTATAAAGTACCCTTTCAAAAAGTAAATTGTTTATTAAGGTACTTCTTACTTAAAGTATTTGCATTTAAATTACGGGCTTAAAAAATCTATTTTAAAAAAGTACTTTTTTTAAATATGTTTTTATATTACATATTTTATTTTAATAAAAGTACGCTTTTAAAAAATTACTAGAACTTTTAAAAAATTAGAACTGTTAAAAAAAATCCTACCAACAAAATAAATTTTTTAAAAAAGTACTTTTCTAAAAAGTACTTTTTTCAAAACAGAACCCTTTTGGTAATATTTAGTAACACTTTAAAAACAACATTTTGTATAAAAATGTTTAGAAACTGTTATTTAAAAAAATGTCCTGCCAATAAAATAAGTTTTTGAAAAAAGTACTTTTCTAAAAAGTACTTTTTTTTTAAAAAGTACCTTTTTGAAAATATGTAGTAAGTCTTTAAAAACAACATTTGTGTAAAAAAAATACTTATTTGAAAAAATACCTTTCTAAAACAAATTTTTTTAAAAAGTACCTTTTTTAAAAATTAAATTTTTACGAAAAGTGGATTTTTGAAAAAAAAACAGAATAAATTCATTTTAAAAACTGTTTAAAGAAAAAAGTACCTTTTGGGATATATTTGAGAAAAAAGTGAAAAAATTACTTTAATAAAAAAAGGATCCTTTCCTAAAAAGCTTTGAAAAAAATTTATTTCTTAAATAAGTAAACTTAAGTAAAATATTTATATAATAGGTTGCCCATAGTAATTTTTGTTGCTAAAATAATTTTGTAGAAAATTTCTTATAGAAAAGTTTACCGTATTACAGAAAAATATTGCAGGCAAATTTTCTATAGAGAAGTTTGCTGTGTTAGAGAAACATTTTCAACAGAAATGTTTGCGCATTATTGAACAATGTTCTATAAAAAATTTTGTTGTATTACAGAAAAATTGTATATATAAATTTTTTATAGAAATGTTTGCTGTGTTAGAAAAAAATGTAGAAAAAAAACTTTTTTTTGTCTTTTTTGGCACAAATTTTCTATGGAAATATTCGCTGTGTTGTAGACAAATCTTACAAATGCTTTTTTTTATAGAAAAGTTTGCTTTGTTAAAGAATAATTTAACTGACAAATTTTCGTTAGAGAAGTTAAAGTTTTACTTTGTTACAAGAACATTTTATAAAGAAAAGTTTGCTGTGCCACGAAACTTTTTATAGAAAAAAATTTCTATAGAACAGTTTACTGTATAGAAAACTTTTACAGTAAAATTTTCTATAAAAAAGTTTGCTGTGTTGCAGAAAAATATTCTATAGAAATGTGTGTTGTGTTGCAAATATTTTTTAAAGAATGAATAAGTCTCCCCTTAATTTATAAATTTGCATTGACTTTAATAATTAGGGCGTTCAGTGAGCGAAAGCTTTCACTCAAGTCATTGCTGCATGCCCAGCAGCATATAAAAAGTAAATTGTTTACTAAATAGAACCTACAAAACTAATGTATTTTCAAACACTTTAATACACAGTTTTGCTAGTGCAAAATTTTTATTACAACTTTTTCATTTTTATTTTACTGCCAGGCTATAAAAATCTGCGCCAATAAAGGAAATGAGTTAATCTTGTGTAGATATATTCTCATTACGCCCAACGGTTTTTATAGCATACAAAACAGTTTGATTTTACAAAGGAAATGTTGTTTATTGCAACCAATCAATGTTTTCTTTTAATTGTAAAAAAAGAAAGGCAGAGATCTTTAATGAAATGTGTGAGAATAAATTTCAGGAAATTTTATTTTTACATATAGAATAGAAAAAGCTATTAAAAATTAATTGATCTCTGGGAACAGATAATTAAGTTACTGAATATTGGGTTAAGTTACGTTATTAAAATGGAAATTAATCAATTTTTTAAATCTATTTAAATAAACGATGATGATGCTGGCAGAAGGCCAATTCAGGCTTATATTAAATAAGTAATGGGGCTATTATTGATGCCTTTGTACAATGGCAAGAGAGTTAATGAAAAAACTTAACGATATAATAATTATAGATGCCTCTCTGCTACATTCCCTTAAATTAATACAGAAAATGTTTAAAGTTTCACCAAAAGTTTTTGCCAAAAAATACCAAAATAATATAGATTTTAGTCAAAGCTCTTGGTAGAAATCGAACCTGGGGCCCTCCCACTACTAGACTAGTAGACTGCCTAAAATCCAATAGGACGCTCCCCTTTTTTTAATTTAAAAGTGGGTGGGCTTGGTCCTTAATAGCCAGTACTTAATTTCTTATCATTATATATTTCATAGCAATAACTATTTGGACAATTAACAAACGAAAAAGTTTAAGGGCCTGTCCCACGATTTCGGCAACGTTCGACTTGTCGCACAATTACGATTAAAACAAAAACAAAATTAAAATAAAATGTAGAGAAGAATTAATAACCTCCTTCGTTCTTTGAAGTCTGTTAAAAACAAAATCAAATTCCAAAATGTTGCTTTTTTTCAAAATGAAAGTGTGCGACAAGTTGACCGTTGTCCACATCTTGGGACAGACCCCAAATTGCTACAAGGGAATTTTTAAAAATAAAAATGGAAATTTTTAAAAATAAAAATGGGCATTTTTAAAAATAAAAATGGGCATTTTGGAGTTTGGCTAGTTTTTGCTGTTTGCGTTCAGTTTTGAGCCTTGGAGTCTTTGGACACATAAAGTAAAATTTCATGGCCATTATTTTTTCCCTTTTAAGGGATTTTTTTATGATTTGTTAGTAGTGAGTTAAAATTTACCGTTATGTGGGGGAGTTAGAGGGTTAAAATGTTATAAAAAAATATTCTCCTTAATGTTTTCTACAAAGTTGCTGAACATACCCTACACCTCAAATTTAAGGAATGCATACTTTTTGTTTATTTTTGTAACTAACACTTACAAAATAATACAGGCTAAAATGGGAATTTTTAACTCCAGCCCTCCCCCTCCCCACCACAAAAAAAAAAATTAAATTCCGATGCGATCTTCCCAAAATTCTTTATCAGAACCCTGCAATTTTGGAAAAAAAAAGTTGGAAATAATTGTACAGTGTAATTTCTGAAAGCTTTTAAATAACTACAATCTGCCTCGAATTCACAAGCATCAAGGCTGACTTGAAAGTGCAGGCTTTCATAAGATTCTGTTAATCGTAGGAGCTTTTCCAACCTTAAAATTGCAAAATAGTGGGCGTCTGATGTTCACACACATGATTTCAGGAATAACTCTTGAGAACTAATTATTTAACAACATTATTATTGTAGCATGGCACGGGCTCGGCTTATTTTTATAATATGTTCTCTAAAATCGATTAAATAGAATAACAAAAAATTATGTTATGGGCGTGGCACTGCCACTTATGAAATCGCCAATTTATATTATTGGCTTATTCGGAAATCCATCACTGCCCTACAAATGGAAATTTAAATATCCTAAAGTTCGTCACCGAACTTGTAGCACATTTTAAATTAAAGTTTGCTTGTATGATGCAGAGTAGTGATGCATTTCGGAACAGGCCCTATATTAAAAGCCAGATGCGCTTGTAAAATTTTATAAGAATCATTTAAATGAAAGTTGTAGGACTTGGAAAACAATAAAATCTTTGATGGGCATGGCACAGCCCACTGTTTTTTGTTAAGGTGCATGCGAGCTTTCATAAGAATTGATTGGTCATAAATGCCACCAAAGCAATATTAAATTTTTACAATCGTAGCCCTGCCCACTTGCATCATTCAGACCATAAGCTATCAAAGCATAATTTGGCACTCATTCACTTTATTGATCACTGCAAAATTTTTTTGATGCTTTACTTAGCATTTCCAAAATTAAAAAAAAATAACTATTTAAGCTCAGTTCCAAAGACGGTTCTACTGGGTTCATACACGGTATGAACACGGTATGAACAGCTTTTGAGCTTATAAAAGAAAAATGAAAAGGTAATGAAAAAGGGAGCCGTCATATTTTCCTCTATCTTCCCAATGAACTAAAATTGCCGTGTGTGCAGCCAGTCGATCTTACAAAAACTATTCCTTTTCAATTCATACATTGTGTGAATATTAATCATCTTCTTATGTTACAATATTGCCAAATGCAGTTAACAAACAATAGAATTATTTCGTTCAAACTTTTGTTAACACATTTTTTCAGGCGTGTGTCTTAAGTCTTTTGTTTTCTTTAACATTTAAGCTAATAAATCCTTATTTTAAGACATTTTACACATTAACAAAATATTTTAAAACGATTTTACTATTATTTGAGTGTTTTTTAAATTAATTTTTTCTTTAAATTTTATTTAATTTTAATATTTTATGTAGAAATTTTATGAAATTTCTTAAAAGTTTGTGTCTTAAGTCTTTTGTATTTTTCTCTCTTAACAACTGCACTTACATTACATTAAGATGTTTTATTTCAGTTTATATTTTCTTTTGCAAACATACCTCTTTTTTTATTAATATCTCGCTGCAATTTTTTGTTAGCTTTGATTTTTTTTTAATTTATAATTTTTAGTTTTTCTGCTGACAAGTTTTTTTTATTCCAATTAAAAATTAAATTCTTGTGCACTTTTTTGATTATAGTTTAAATTTGATGGCTTATTTTATATTTTGCTACAACACTTGATGCTTTTTCTTTTAGCAATCTCTTCTTGGTATTTTTTTTTTAAATAAAATTTTATGTGCTTTTATTTTGATATGGTTAATTTTTTATTTCATATTGAAACATACAGGAGCAGTCTTATTTCAATTAAAGTTATTATAATAATCCACAGGAAGAGAGCTAGCTGCTGTTGTACCCCTTTAATTTCGTTGTTTTCACTTTGCCACCGTTGTTAACTCCACAATTGCATCATGAGCAATGACTTTGAACCTGTAAAATGTGCCTCTTTTATGCCTTTAGACAAGGTCTCCACAAATACAGCTTTAAGAAGAAGTGCTAGAAAAATAATTGGCGTTTTTAGCTTCAAGACAAGACATCTACGTATAAAATAAAGTATGTACATATGTACATGTGTAAGTGTATTTCATTATTTTCTGGCCACCAAGCTCAAATCAAGCAACAGCCATCAGCAACAGAAAAGCAAGCAGAAAAAAAAACAAATACACGAATAAGAAATGCCATACAAAAACAGAGAAAGCAGAGTAAAAGAACTAATAACAGTTGGATACCATACACTAACTCGTACAAACAGTGGAAAAGAAAGAACTTAACAGTGAGCGTTAACAGCCACTGTAACAGTGAAAGAGCTTAAGAAACATACACTGAGAGAGAGAGAGAGACTTGAAAATGAATATCTATCAAGACCAAGGTTTTTGCTTGTAACTCATTTATTAAATCAAGTGTAGAATTGTGCTCTTTTTATACTCCTCAAAAAAGCAAATAAAATTCTTTAGCCCTGAACTTGAACGCAAGTTGGTTAACTGGCAGTTCAGGCTTAAGCTTCAATGTAAGACATGGTCCATTCCATTGTAGAGCTAGCAAATAAAATTGATGCTAAAGGGCGATATTGGCGATTCTTTTTAATATTGATTTGAATACCTCATGTTTAACAGCATACGGTAGCAGTTTAACAAGCTCTAATTATAAGGACATATTGCTTTTCACAACACGAATTTAGTGCAGCAAAATGTTACTTTTGGATATATAGAGATATAGCTGGAGCTTGAAAAAAATATCAAAATTTTTTGTGGACATATTTTTGGGACAATATTTAATTTACGTAATAATTTGCATAAATTAGTATTTTATTCTACTATAGAGAAAAATAAACATTTCGTTTGTGGCAAAATAAAAGCTTTTTGTGACAAAAATTATTTGATAAATTAATTGATATCTTTTAATTTTTTGCAAAAACTGTTTTATATTAAGCTTTTTTTGAAAATAAAAACATTTTGGGACAAACATATTATTTGGGACATGTTTTTTTTTTGTGTGAAAAAACACTTTTTTGGGACAAATATTATTTGTAAAGCTTTCAATTGGCCTAATTTAGCGCATTTTGTAATTTGTTTGGAAACAGATTTTCAGCACGAAAAACTTTATTGGGACAATTGATTTTCATTAGAACGTTATTGCCGTGAATAATTGTTATTTGGGAAACAGTATAGTCACGTACAATATAAGCTACAATATGTAAAGTTATGCCCTACAGCAGTTTTTATGCTAATTTTTGGGACACACTATTTGAGCAATTTTTTCCCGAAAATTTTTTCTATCGAAAATATTTTATGCAACATTTCTTTCTAAAAGAATTTTTCAAGGCAAATAACTTGTAATATCGTATTCTCTCGTATAAAAAGCTTGAAAATACATATATTGGGTACGAACTTTTGTAAATAAATTTTTTTGGGGTAAAAAATTTTATATAAATTCGAAGTCAAGTACTTTATAGTCTTCTGTTCGAAAAACTCTTTCTATAGAATTATTTTTGAGACAACAAATTTCTTAAGATTGTGGAAACTGTTTGAAAACTTTTACTTTAAAGTAAGTTTGATAGTTTTTGTAACAAATATTTTTTGTCCCAAAGTTTACATGAACATTTTTGTCCCAAAATTAAAAAATAGTTTTTTTGAAATGAAATTATAGCAAGCCAAATTAATTTTGGGACAAAAATCTTTATGTAAAATTTGGTACAAAGCTTATGTGACAAAAGTTTTATGTGTCGAAAAATTTTAGGAAAATTTTATTTTTGGAAAAAAATCATTCCAAGCACGGTTTTTGGGACAACATTTTTGCTTTATAGTCTTATTTTTGGGACAAATAAATTTCTTAAGATAATATAGAATTTCTTGTTTTTTAATTTGGGACAAATGTATAAAACTGGGGAGAACATTTTTGGGCTGAAAGTTTTTTGCTTCGAAAAAATGTTTCTTTTTTGAAAAAAACATTCCAAGGACGGTTTTGGGACAACATTTTTGACCTATAGTCTTATATGAAAAATATTTACTTTAAAAATTATTTTTGGGACAAATAAGTTTCTTAAGAGTAAATTCTTTTTTAAATTTTGCGACAAAAATGTCTACAGGAAATTTGGGACAAAATTTTTGTGTCAAAAGTTTTTTGTTCAGAAAAAATGTAGTTAAATTTTCTCTTTGGAAAAAAACATTATTGGGACAACAATTTTGCTTTATAGGCTTTGATAAAAAATATTCTCTTTAAAATGTATATTTGGGACAAACAGGTTTCTTATTAATTTACAAATAAGTTTTGAGGAGAAAACTTATCATTTACTGATTTACTTTTTCATTTTACAATTTTATGCGCTAATGCTGCTTTCGGAGAAAAGTATGTCATAAAAATATTTTTAGGACAAAAGATTTACTAAATAATATTTTCTTTAAAGAAAAATTTCTATAAAATTTTGCTTTGGGACATAAAATTTCGAATGAACTGGTTTTGAACTAATTGACTAGTGAAGAATATAGTTTGGGACAATTTTTTTTGTACAAAAAATAATTCTGGATAAAAATATTTAATTTTAAAAAAATATTGTCAAATTTTTTTTAAGATTTTGTGACAAAAAGTCTTCAATGCTGTCATAAAAATATTTTTAGGACAAATGATTTGCTATATAATCTTTATTTTTTGAAGAAAAATTTCTCTAACATTTTGATTTGGCTTTGAATAAATTGATTATTGATGATTATAATTTGGGACAAAATTTTTTTGTACAGAAAATAATTTTGGACAAAAATATTTAATCTTAAATAACATGGCAAAGTTTTTTTGAAAACTTTGTGAAAAATAATGAAATAATATTTTGAGACAAGATTGGGCCAAAATGATTTTTGTATAAATGTAACACAAAAAGGGTGGGGGTGGGGGGTTAGGTGCAATTCAAAATGAAAGAAAATTCTTTCGAATTTCTATGCTAATAACATGGAAATTCTAAAGCATTTCCTTTCGTTTCGAATTACGCTGCAAATACTGTGAATTAAAAAAAAAAAAGAAATTCACCTTGAACTAAATCAATTTTTTAATTAATACAATTTTCTACAAGATTTTAAAACAAAATGTTTAAGAAAAGATTTTTAATGTTGGAAGTCTGTAAAAAATGTTGAATAGGTCCAGAAACTATATAAAGAGAAATATTTGAGAACATAATAGTTTAGTAAAAAAGAATTTAAATTTGTGGTAAAAATAACATTCCTGCACTAGCCTTGAAGCAATTCTTTAGTTTATTTTAATAGATTTTTGAGATTTTAATTGATTTTACCTTTAATAGTTTTAGCTATTTAGTGTTCAAACAGCAAAAACCAATTAACTCTTGAGCATAATCATCCAGAAATATTCAAAGAAAAATATTGCTAAAAGTTAAAAAAACAGCAAAAGCTATACAAACGTTTTAAAGAATTACACAAACCATAGATAATTGACCAACTTACTGAAATGAAAATTGAATGAAAGAACAACAACAACAACTACAAATAAGTGACAGACAGAGAACTTGTAATAAATCTTTAAATTGCTAAACAAATATTTGGAGCAGTCATCGACAAGAAAGTCTTGCGGTCATTTGTTTGAACATTAAGGTGTACAAAACTTTGTCATTAACCACAAAAAATAATCTTAGATGAAAATTAACCATTAGCCAGACAAATAGTTTGATTAAAGGGTAATCAAATACACAGTGTTACTACAAATCAAGAAATACAGAAAAAACTCTATAAGCGACTAGCAAAAACTTTAATTATTAGAAAGATGCGCTAGTGTATGTATAAAGAATTTGTTGGTAAGTGAACTGTGATTAAAGATGAAGAGTTTTCTTTGCTAGTCTAGATAAAGAAAAGTTGACGATAATGATGATGACCACAAGGTGGAAAAAGTGGGTGCCGGTGATATTGAAAAAAAAATGCTAAAAAAACATTAGTTGAACACATAGTCAAGTAAAGCCCACTAGGAAATGGTGTCACTCTTACAGCAAAATTGGCTTAAGAAGTTTATTGAATAAATATTGTAAAATTTAATAAATTTTTAGGTTTCTTTAAGCTTTTGTCTTGAATCAGATAGATAGATTTTTTTTTTCTAGTTTTCTAACAATTCCTACTGACCCTTATCTGGCTTTTTTTTTTAAACAAAGAATGCATTTGCTGAATGCAATTTTTCACATCTCAAAGATCGTTTGCATTATCATCATTGCCATATGGCTGCAAATGAAACAGCTGTCGAAGATGATTTGACATGGTTAATGTCACTATCACTGACTGTCTTGTGTGTATTAGTTCAAGTTTTTTTTTCATGACTGTGAGTGAAGAAGCTTCTAAGATTTGTTTGACTTTTCAATCTTTCTATTTCTAAGCCACAAAACTGATGAAAGAACATTATTGCCTGGCTTACAACGATTTGTTTTTTGCTTACACATATTATAGTTTTAACTTTAATTACCAATATATAATGATCATTAGCTGCGGCTGGTAATCACAATATCATTTGTAGTTGGTGTCTTCTAATTATTTATAAAGATTCTCAAAAAGATTTTGTTACGCTTTCTCAGCAGCCACTAACTGTGATTTTGCATTCGATTCTGGTATTTTTGTTCTTATTTTCAAGAAGAGTTTGCGTTGGGTATTAAGTGGCAGACAATGTCAAGAATATTCAATACTAATATGTAAATAAAAAAATATTTACCAAGAAATTTTATTTTAGCTCCAAAGAAACTATCAAACATATTTGTTCAATTCACAACCTATTGTGAAAGTCGTAGTTCGTACATGAGTTGTTGGTCAATTCAATAAAATCATTGTTTAGAAACAAATGTTTACATAGAAATTAGCAACAACCCATACAATAGATTATGAATTCAGCAATTATATTTTTTACATGCCTAAAAAATTATATAAATTTTAAGTTAAAAAAAAATTTTGTTGTTGGCTTAGCGCACGTTTAGATGTTTTTCGTTGCTGCTAATCAATAAAACTATTTTTAGCATTATTTTCGTTATTAATTATTAAACACTTAACACTTTCTAAGCATATTAAAATTAGACCCTAAAAAAACTAAAAAAAAAATTTTGGGACAACTATTTTTGGGACAGCATTTTTTGGGACAAACATTATTTATAAAGCTTTTTATTGGCCCAACTTAGCCCACTTTCAATTTGTTGGAAAGAGATTTTCAGCACCAAAAACTTTATTGGGACAGTTGATTTTCATTAGAAATTCTATTCAGGAAGTTGTTTGAATTTTTACTTAGAAACCAGTATATACATACACACATACATATATAAAATTTATGTAAAATTATACCTTATTAAAATTGTTATGGTACTTTTTGGGACTAAATTTTTTGGCAATATTCCAAATTTTCTAAGCATATTAAAATTAAATCTCAAACTTTTGTTGATACTTTTGCATATTTGTATCTTATATATATTACATTGATTTAGCATTCTTTACATGAGGTCAACAATGTTACTAATTCTTATTTAAGCTTTCAATAATCTTTTTCTAAAACATTTCTGTTGCATTTTAATTGTTTTGAATTATTTACTCTTAATATTTGTAATCATTTTGATAATATATTTCTCGCTTAACATTATTTACATCATTTATCCAAAGTAAACTATTATTACCTTACATTATTGACATCATGTAAGCTATAGGTAAATAGACTGCTTACATAAAGTCTACAATACTGTATTGGTTATAAAATATGTTGCTTACATGATGTTAACAATAAATGATTTGCAAGTGCAGGCCAATAAATTGTTTTGTATTATTATTATATATATATATTGTATTATTATTAATTATTATTTTGCTTTATGTCATACTATGGCATATATTTTTTTATTATTTTACAAGTTTTACATGTTGTCAATTATGTAAATTTTGTTCTAAAAATATTTTTTTTATTAATTGGTTTCACCTAAAATATTCCAGTTTTTTTAAATTTACCTTATTTACTCAATATATAGATGTTTTTATAATGTTTACCTATTGTTTACATCATTTCAAAATTCTTACCTATTGTTTACATCATGTCAAAAATTGCAAAATGTACAAACTTTTGCTTTTAAATTGTTGTACATCATACTTTTGCATTGCTTTTAATACATATTTTGCATATTTTACAAATTCTCAATTATGTAAATTTAGCTTTACAATTTTAGTGTTCTTATGTGGTTTGACGTAAAATACCAAAATTTTTTAGTCATTAACCTTGTTTACCCAATATACATATAGATGTTTTTGCATTGTTTACCTATTGTTTACATGATGCCATGCTTGCGAAATATTAAAATTTTTGCCTTTGAATTGTTTTATGTCATGCTTTTGCATATATTTTTAATATTTTACATACTTTACATGGTGTCAATCTTGAAAACTTTTCTCTAAATATTGGATTTTTTTATGCAAAGTTTCATAAGTTTTAAATTACTAACTTTATATACCCAATATTTGGATGTTTTTATACTGTTTACCAATTGTATACCTGATGTCAAAGTTACAAGACTTTAATTTTTTTGATTTTAAATTATTTTATGTCTTATTTTTGTATATATTTTAAATGTTTTATATGGTGTAAATTATGTAAAATATGGTTCAAGAATGTAATTTTTCGTTTTTGACGTAAAATATCATAATTTTTTGAATATTGAACTTATTTACCCAATATATATACAATTTTACATTGTTTACTTATTGTTTACATGATGTCAAAATTGTATGTTTCGAAAGTTTTTTGTTTTAAATTGTGTGCTATAGTTTTGCATTCATTTAAAATATTTTACATATTTTACAGGGTGTCAATTATGTAAAACGTGCTCTACTAACGTAATTTTTTAGTTTTGTATTATATGGATTGGCGTAAAATGTCATAGGTTTTTAATAATTAAGCTTATTTACCGAATATGTATACATTTTTACATTGTTTACCTATTGTTTACATGATTTCAAAATTGTAGAATCTGAAAATGTTTGCTTTAAAATTGTTATTTCATACTTTTGCGTATATTTTGAATATTTTACATATTTTACATGGTGTCAATTATGTAAATTTATGTCTAAAATTTTATAATTTTTTGTCATGCGTTTTTTCATAAAATTTTCTAGCTTTTGGATTATTAGGCTTTTTGCCTTGTTTACCTAAAGTTTACATAATGTCAAAAATAAGATATTTGAAAATTCTGGCATTTTTTTACTTATTTTTTGTAATACTTTTGCATATGTTTTAAATATTTTATAAATTTTACATGACGTCAATTATGTAAAGCTTGTTTTAAGTAAAAATATTGAATGTAAATTTACTGCATTGAAATCTTTTACACTGATATTTATTGATTGCAAGTTGTTAATCATTTTTAATATCATTTTGAAAACTTTGATTAATCGATGATTGATTTCATTCTGCTGATAATTTTTTTTTTTATATATATTAAATTGAAGCCCTCCTGCTATTAATAAAAAGCATTAATAAGCTCATTTATTCGTATGTTTTCGGATTTCATTTTCTGAAGTTTTGTTGGCTTTTTTTTATAAAACATGATTGATAGACAGACACATCATTCTGTTTGACTTCACATAAAATAAATCTAAGATCTGAATTATTGTCATGCTTAATTAAAATTAGACACCTTTAAATTAATAGTGTTGAACTCTAGGGCTTGAAAATCTCAGCGATAATTAACAACAAAGATTTCGTGCTTAAGAAAATTATTTAGTTAAACTTTTCATCATATTTGCTTGCATGTTCGTTTGTCGGCCTTTATAGTTTATGTTGTATGTTTCACACTTTTTTTCCAATCATCAAATGACAATGACCCTAGTAGCTAGAGTCTTGGTTGATTTTATGTATAGAGATTTTTTATGTTTAGTGTTGTAACATTCTATATTTTATTTGTTTACAGCAAATATTTGTTATGGAAATACAAACATACATTGTTTACAATCAACTCAAATATTTAATATATCTACAGTATCTATTAAATTTAGCAGAACACAAAATTTGCTTAAAACTTTCTTTAAATAAAACCACAAAAAAATTTTTTGCAAAAATATCAAAGGAATGTAACGAAAGCAGAGAATGTCTTTCTTTTCTTTGCATAAGTCAAGTTTGTTTCTTAAGTCTTTTGTTTGCTTACACATGCTAATGGTATGTGTTGCCTTTTTTTATTATTAATTTCTTGCCTCTTTCCACGCCTTCCCTAAGTGTGAGTGTTAATGAAAAGCTCTTGCGTTTCACACATTGCATAAGGTTGCTTCCTTAAGTCTTTTGTTTTAACACTTTTACTCAAATCAAATAGAAGATGTCCAAGATCATCGAAATTCTCATAAAAAAATAGACTTTCTGACTTAATATTAAAAATTTTTGACAGGAATTAGAAACAATTAAGAAATAGAAAGAAATAAAAGTAAACAGTTAAAATTTATTTAAAAAAAGTTTAATTTTTATAAAAAATTTGTTAAGGAATGATTTTTTTTAGCGATTTAGAGATATTAACATTATTAATAATTGTGTACAATTAGTGGCAAATAATACATTGTTGACATTGTGTATACAACATGTAAACAATAGAAAATCAAGTAACACTTGGGTAATCAATGTAAATGGGTTTGAAAAATATTGTAAAATCAAGCATTTGCAAATATTTACATTGTTGAGATTGTGTATACAGCCGGTAAATAATGTAATGTAAAAAGTTAACAAGTAATGTTAATAAATTTTTTTGTAAAAAAAATCTCGTTTTTTAAGCATATTTAACAAAAATTTGCATTGTTTACATAATGTAAGAAAATAGGTAAATAATGTAAAATCACATAAAAAATTGATTATATACACATGTATATTAATTTGTGATTTTATTATGAAAACAGCTTTTTAGCTAAGATATTGCAAATAATTTACATTGTTGACATGGTGTAAACAATACGAAAATTGGGCAACATCATCTATATAATGAAAAAAAGAATGTACATTTTCTATTTATAACAAAAATTTTATAAAACTAAGCAAACGAGAAATTTTTACATTGTTGACATTGTGTAAACAATATAAAAAAAGTACAATATTATGTAAATAACGAGCAAATAAATTAAATTTCCCTTAAAAAATAATTCTATAAAACTAAGCAATTGGAAAAAATGTAAATTCTTGACATTGTGTAAACAATAAGTAAATAATAAAAAGTGGTGTAAATAATTGATATGTAGAGATCATATAAATTTATAATTATTATTTTTAAAAATAATTTATAACTATACAAACCAGAAAATTTTGTATTGTAGACATTATGTATATAATAAGGGAACAGGGTAAACGAATGTAAATAATGACTAATTAATTTAAATGTTCCTTTTTCAATGAAACTTCTATAAAACTAAGCAACTGAAATAATTTATATTGTTTAGATTGTGTATACAATAGGTAAATAATGATAGAATAGATATAGATATGGATAGATCATATAAGTTTATTATACAACTATATAAATAGGAAACTAATGCTTTTTTTTAATATTTTTTACATGATGTATGTAACAAGAATATAGTGTATACTAATGTAAATAATGAGTAATTAGTTTAAATTTGCTTTCTATTATAAAAATTATATACATACATACATAAAACTATGCTATAGAAAACATTTTTAGTTTCTGACATTGTGTATAGAATGGAAAAATAATGAAAAATCGCGTAAATAATGGTTAGATCATAAAAGCGTAATATTATTATTTTTAAAAACAGCTTACAGCGATTCAAATAAAAAAATTTAACATTGTTGACATTGTGTAAAATAATGTTAATAATGAATAATTAATTTAGATGTTCCTTTTTTTATAAAAATTATATAAAATTAAGCAATCAAAGAAAAATTTACATTGTTGACATTGTGTATACAATAGGTAAATAATTCAAAGTAGTGTAAATAAAAATATCATTTGAGCTTATTATTTATTTTTAAAGAAGCCCTAAAAGTAAACAAATAAAAATACTTAGCATTGTTTACATTATGTATATATTAGGTAAATAATGTATTTTGATGTCAATAGTAAATATTTTTTTAATAAGAGAAATTAAGTTGAAATTAAGCAAATAAAATTTGTTCACCTCGTTGACATTGTGTATATAATAGGTAAATAATGTCAAATCATGTAAAGAATACTAAAATAATGCAAATTCATTTCTAATTATAAAATTTGTACAGAATTTGTAAACTGTGAAATTTTTTACATAATGTATACAATGTGTAAGCAATATATCATGCAGGTAAGCATTTAGTAAAAATATAAATTACCTTTTTATAATAAAAAATGATAAAGTTTAATATTGTTGACATTGTGTAAACAATAGGTAAACAACATATAATTATGAAAAAGGAGCAATCAAAGTATTTTTTTACATTAGAAAATATTTCCAAACTAAATGATAACAAAGTTTTTTTGGACAAAGTCGTTTTACCGCATCCTAATCAGCGAAAAGATCTCATCAAGATTTCTGTCGATTCTCATTCTATTCTTTCACTTGTTTCTTTACTCTGAAAATGAATTTTTATACAGTTTTAACTAATAACTGACAATTAAATGCCACTGTCAAAAGTGTCGGAGCATTTTAGTTAACTTATTAAATTTTCTCCCTCAATCGGGGAAATAGTTAACACAGATTTGCCACATGCAAAATAAAATAAAGTAAAAGCAACAAAATTGTGTGAAAGGAAAGAAACACAAAGAGATAGTGTTTCTTGTATACATATCAGAAAAAAAAGCTAAGAAATATGAGTAGGTTTAATTAACGCTTTTATGCACACAAGCAGAAACTGGCATACAACTTAATATTATTTGGCACAGCTCTATAAAAGAATAGCATACAAAATATGCAAAAGATATTTGTGCAAGTTTTACATACATACATGTGTATGTAAAAGTTATTTGGTTGTAGTTTTATAGAAAAAAAAACAATATATTAATACGGCTTTAAATATTAAATATAAAAAGATTTGTCATCTAAAAATAGACAAGAGACTTAATGAGGCTGTTGAAAGCAAAATGACAGTGGAGTGGAAGAAATCTATCCATTCTTTGCAGACTAACTTACCGATGACTTATTTTTTTTAAATAAAATGCATTTAATTCTTTGAAGTTATAAAAAAATTCTCAAAAATATTTTACTTTATTATTTTTTTCAGACCCACTGTTCTTTTTGAAAAACTTTGAGCTTCATGGTGAGTACAGTAATATATTTTATTTATAGAGAATTTCTATAACTGCTTTAAATTTTTTTAAAATTATTTAAAAATATTCTTTACCTTGACATTAATTCTGCTTGCAAAGGCTAAATTTTGAAAAATTTCGTTATTAACAAAAAATTTTCAATATATTTCAATTAAATTTACATTGTTTACATCATGTCAACAATAGGAAAATAGTCACAAATTGTGAAACATAATGAATATTAAGAAGAAATGGCGTTTGAAAATATTAAATCTGGTTTGATTGCACAAAATTTAAAAATTTACATTGTTGACATCACGTAAATAATGGGTAAATAAAATGCAACACCTTAAATACGTTAAAAATAATGATCAATCGATCAGTACGGAACTAAATTTTGACAATTTTCATTAATAACAAAATTTTTTATATTTTACATTGCTAAATATAGTTTGATTGCATGAATTATAAAAATTTACACTGTCGACATCGTGTAAATAATGGGTGAATAACATTCAATACTTAAAATATGTTGAAAAATAATAACACTATGATACAAAAAAAAAAAAAAAAATATTCAGGGATTCTAATGTACCAATTCGATTTTGTTGGAGTCCATGGATGACGAAAATACCGTTGGTTTTTTTAGGTCACTTCATAAAGTGATTTTATAACGGTAAATGTAGTGAAAAACGGGGTTTCAGTTTTAAACAGGTGTAACTTCTTTGTTTCCTAACGGATTTCTTTTAACTTTCCGTTGGTGTAAAGGACCGAATATTATCTTTCAACCAAGATATATTTTTTGAAAATCGACCCACAAATGGCTAAGTTACAGTCGTTGAAGTGTAGAAAAAACCCATTGAAAAAGTATTCTTTTGTTTTCCTCAGGCCATAAGTTGCTTATGAGTTACAAAAGAATACTTTTTTAATGGGTTTTTTCTACACTTCAACGACTGTAACTTAGCCATTTGTGGGTCGATTTTCAAAAAATATATCTTGGTTGAAAGATAATATTCGGTCCTTTACACCAACGGAAAGTTAAAAGAAATCCGTTAGGAAACAAAGAAGTTACACCTGTTTAAAACTGAAACCCCGTTTTTCACTACATTTACCGTTATAAAATCACTTTATGAAGTGACCTAAAAAAACCAACGGTATTTTCGTCATCCATGGACTCCAACAAAATCGAATTGGTACATTAGAATCCCTGAATATTTTTTTTTTTTTTTTTGTATCACAGTGTAATTGATCAATAGCGAACTAAATTTTTAAAATTTGTATTATCTTAAAAATTTTTATATTTGATATTGTTGACATCGTGTAAACAATAGGCAAATATTCCAAATTCGTAATAAATATTCCATATTGAAATGGTGCTTAGAAATATTAAATATGGTTTGATTATAAATTTTAAAAATGTACATTTTCGACATGACGTAAATAATAGCTAAATATTATTTAATATTACAAAAACCTTTAAAAAATGAGTTCTATCAAAATGAAATTAAATTTTAGAAAGAAGTTTATTATGTTCAAAAACGATTTTCATATTTTACATTCTTGAGATCATGTAAACAATAGGAAAGTGGTGTTAATTTGTGATATATAATGTCTGTTAATAAAACTATATTCAGATACATAAGATATTGTTGGTATGATAGATTTTAAAAATTTTACATTGTCGACATTATGTAAATAATAGCTAAAAACGCTTAATACTTAATATCCGTTAAAAAAAAGATCAATAGATCAATTGAAGATTACATTGCAGAGAAAACTTTATTATTTTTACATTGTTGACATTATGTAAACAACAAGAAAATTATCTGAGCTTGTGATTTTTTAAGCCACTATATTCCTAAACAGTAACTTAGGGCAAAAATTTGTTTTTTACATTTAAGACACAACCCAAGCGTACTCATCCTACGACTTGAGAAAATATGGGAGTGTTAACAAAAGTAGGGAGTAGTGTATGTTGAAAAGGAGAAATATCGTGTAAATGGTTACATATTCACATTTTTCTTGAATTGCGACTCGTTCTAGTATTGTAGTAAACGGCACTGTACATGTTTGATCTGGCTGAATCCAGGACCTATCAAATAGTATAAATATAGCTTTTTTCGCAATGCCCCATAGCTAACGTGGCCAGATGTGGCAAACAGCGTAACATGACCCATCAAAAAGCCGGATTTTGAAGAATATATCCTCAAAAAGCGAGATTTAAAAATAAATATGAAAAAGCGGTGTGTACTTAATATACACAGTTTTCAGTTTCTAACAAGAGAAAATGTTAATATAAATATGTAGGTAGTGCAAATTTAAATTTTTTTGAAGAACTGCTGAAAACTCGAACTTCAAAAAATTCTGAGTATGCACGTTTTTAGAGGACCACTTGGACATGAATCTATTAGAGATCGACCGAAGGCGTTTTTTTTGGCCGAAGCCGAAGCCGAAGCCGAACTTCGGCTAAAATCCTAAACTTCGGCCAAAACCGAAGCCGAAGCCGAATGTTTTAAATTTTAAAAATGATACTTGTTTTATATGAATTAAGAAAAAAGTTTCATTTTTTGAGATCACTGAAATAGCTGTAATATCTATTGGATACATAACAAGAAAAATAAAACTATTTTGCAATTTCTAGATTGCTTTTTCATATGATCACTCACAAGAACGTCCAAGTAAAAGAAAATAGAAAGCAACTGGGTTGTATTTCAAAGCAACCCTTTCAAAACATTAAACACAATAGAAACTGTCGGCGAGCAACGACCAAACATAATGTTATTTTTCAAGCTTGGAATGAAAAATATTCGGCTTCGGCTAATCGGCCGATTTTTGCCGTAGGCCGAATGTTGGCCGATTACCAATTTTTGGCCGAAGGCCGAAGCCGAAGCCGATTAATCGGTCGAACTCTAGAATCTATGACCAATATTATCCGCCAGCATTGCCTTCCAAAAAAAAAAGTGCGTATCCTTCAGAAAATGCCAAGTTAAAAACTTGGCAACCAAATCCGAGTAAATTTCTCGTTTTCAAAAAATTAATAATAGTCCTGCAGACGTGTTTAAAATCATACACAATAATTTTCTTTCCAATATGATATTTGGGAATCTATATAATAAAATTTTTTTAAAAAATTTAATAAAATACTTCTATTGTCGGAGTTAGTTTTCTAAAATCGTGCGGTTTACAGAACGGGGTCGAATATCTAGTTCAAATTCAGAAATAGATTCATGGGCAATAATAAAGGAGGAGGAGCACCTTGTCAATAAATTTGCATTACTTTTTTCCGTCTCGGTTGCCTCATTTATTGCAAAAGTCCTTTCAAAATGCATTATAGCTTAACAGAGCTCTGTTAGGACACTCATAGAGCTCTGTTAAAGGTTTGTGTCACGGGTAGTGATAATTTTGAAACTCTTCATGACATGTTAATAATGAGAATTGTATTCTACAAATTAGCTGCACTACAAGCGTGACACTTCATCTCAAAACGTGTGTAACGAAGCACACAGAGATTTGGATCGTTAAGCAATAACTACACTTAAAAAATATTTGGATTGATTTTTTATCACTTACATTTTAATAAAAATCTAATAAGAGATTGGAAATTTCTAAAGCGGGATGTCTGGTCGGGTTACCCAGCCGTAACTAAATTCCGTAGCACCATAAATGTTTCTCAAAGTATATTAAAATTTTACCATCTAGACTCAGGACTTAATTTCAACCAATCAGCCAATGTTGTATCTGAGTTAATTTAAGTTTCATTTGTGTTAGCTTACGAGTCATGCTTCCATTTAAGCCGTCGATCAAGGTGTATACCAAGGTATTTCACTTGTGAATGATGAGGAACAACTCTCTCTCTCTCTCTCTCTCTCTAGCGCTATCTCTCTTCCATAACTTCATCCATAGTTCAATAGGGTACTATTACGAATATTATATATAATGTGTACTACGAATATTTTTTTTGTAGTTTGTTTATATAAGAAACACTCCGTTATGCATTACGAATATTTTTTTTTTTTTTGGTTGAGTATATACATATATAAGAAAGACTTCGCTGGGACAAATGTTCACTATGAAGGTTAAACCACAGAATACACAGAAGTGAAGAAAGTGTGAGGTAAAAAAAGCTCCAATCAGTTTTTTTTTTAAATTCGTGGAAAAAAGAGAAAAGTATAGTGTATTTGATACTGTAGTGTATTTTTACTTACCAATTAACACAGCTAGTAAATAGCCTTGTAATTTTAATGCATTAGAAAGAGGAATCAAAACAAAACGCCGACAAAATTTGAGGGAAAGTGAGACAAACAGAAAAATAGCCTTATCTTCCGTCTCGTGACACTCTGTATGTTTGTGGTTAAACAATGAATCAACATAAATAGACTGCCAAATCACTCTGGAACAAGTCCCGAAACTATACTTAGATATTAACCTAAGCTTAACTGGTACGTATTTATACTTTTGAAATATGAGTGCCCCTATGTCCGGGTAGGTAGTGTGCAAACCAGCCATGCCATAGGTTGATAGTTTGAATATAAAAAATTTGTTTCTGAAAAAAAAAATTAATAAAAAAAGTTCAAGTTACAGTTGTTACAGTTACATAAATATCAGAATATCATTTATATATAATTTATATTCTACACGGAACAGGTCCCTATAAGACAGTTAAGTTATAAGTCACAAGGTGCATAGAAAGTATCAATTAACACCATTCTAGGCCATGCTCATGCAAAAGTGACTGGTCTACTTCATAGGAAGTGTTAGAACTCGGACAGGTCCCTATCACTTGGGGATCGGTCACGTGGCTAGTCTTGTGTCAGTTCCATTTCCTGCAGGGAATGTAAACAATAGGTAAATTGTGTAAATTACATAAAGTTTGTTGAAAAATTTTCGATTTTTATAGACAAAATTGAATTTTATGAAACCTTAGCTAGTGCCATGAAAATTTTTAAATTCTATATTGTTGACATCATGTAAACAATAGGTAAATAATGCCAGAAAGTCATATTATCACCCATATAATATCAAAAGACTTATGAGAGATATTAAAAATAATTGTTTTTATTTATGACATGGTGTAAATAATACGTAAATAATTATTAATATATAAAATATAATAAAAAATAATTATTTTTATTAAATGAAAATCAAATGCTAAAACTAAATTTCAAATTGTCGACATCATGTAAACTATAGGTAAACAATGTAATTTTGTTATATTTTTAACTAAATTATTAAAAAAATAAAACAAAGAACTAAAAATACAATTGTGGACGCTTATGACATGATGTAAACAATAGGTAAATAATGGAAATATTTTATATTTTAAATAAAAATTTGATATTATTTACAAGTCTTTTGAGCTAATAATGTGCAATGTTTTGAATTATATGCAAAACATTGACATTTAATAATTTTTATTATTTAAAAAAATAAATATTTAGATTTTATATAGTTGACATCGTGTAAACAATAGCCGACACATGACACAGAAAGCAAAAAATGAACACGAATGTTGGCCTTAATTAACAAATTCAAATAGAAACTTTTCTGTTCAAATACTACAATATGACAATATGTCGAATAAAAAATTAATATTTTGAATTTATAACATTTTCTAAATAATGGACCAATTTGTTACAAGAAAATAAATTTCTAAATTTTAGATAACATATTATTTCGAAAATTTTTATTAAGCATTTTACATTTTAATAATTTCTACTATTTTTTATAAAAAAAAATTTGTGAAAGAAAACTCCACTTAAGAACATCCAGCCATGCATCGATCATCCTTACTTTCTTCTACTAAATACATAAATCTCAAAAGACTTTGTTTTCTTAAGAATTTATTTTTATTAAGCCTGCATAAACGAATAATAAATAAAAAGTGAAATGTTAAATTTTATGTTTAACATGGGCTTTCAGCTCTCGTACGTTTGTTGTGCATTATTATTAAGATAATGGCCTAATGTTAGTTATTAATTAAGCTTAATAAATTTTGTATTTTATTTTTTTTTACTTGACGATGATAAGGTTCTTTTTGTGCGTCTTTTGTTAGATTTTTGTAGGTAAATGGAATTTTACGGAACGAGTATGAAAGAATTTGCTTAAATTTGGTGAAAGTTTTGTGTGTTATTTATTTTTTATTTCCATTTTTTCCAGAAATAATTAATAGTTTTTGTTGAAAGATAGCACGCGAATAAGTAATTTAAATCAATTTTTAAATTGAAAGTCATGATCAGAACTAAAACATCAAAGTGATAATGAAAATAAAAAAAGTTTTATTTGCACAACAAACAAATAAAAAATCTCCTTGACCTAATTTCGATATACATATAAAGCTAATTAATTTAAAAAAAATCAAATTCAAAGAAAACTTTTTAGAGCTTTTATTCTTGCATACATGTTCAAGTTCTTATTTTATCTTTTATATATAAATAATGAAAAAATATTTATAAACACATATTTTTTTTAATAACACTAAAACAGTACGACAGATGGAATGTATCACAAATTTCTTACATTTACTAATTTTCCAAGTAAAATTTACATTATTTACATATTTGACATAATGTAGATATTGTATGAAATTTGAAACTATGAAAAATAATTGCGAAAAAAATTTTATAATTAATATATTAGATTACACCCTTACATGATAATACATTTCATTGTCTACATCATGTAAAGAATAGGTAAACAGTTTTATTAAGCAAAATATGAAGAAAACTTAATCATATAATCATATAAATAAAGGTTAAGGAAACATTCTTTGCATGATGTCAAAAATATGTCAACAATATGTAAAAAATACAAAAATATGAAAAATTACTTACGATGTTGAATAAACAACGTTAACTTATTAACATTGTACACTCATTCCAAATATTTTCATTGTTTACATCCTGTAGAGAATGTGTAAAAAAAATCGCATTAAGCAAAATATGAATAAAACTTAAAAGCAATCATGCAAATAAAGGGTAGAGAATTATATAATATTGTTTACATGATGTAAACAGCATTTTAAAAATATGTCAACAATGTGTAAAATATATAAAATATAAAATATTATTTATGAAAGTGAATAAATAAGGCAAACTTAGTAAATTATCATTGTTTACATCATGTAGAGAATTAGTAAAAAATGTGAATTAAGCAAAATATCAATAAAAGTTAAGCGCAAAAATGCAAAGAAAGGTTAACAAAATATATAACGTGCTTACATGATGTAAGCAGCATGTCAAAAATACGTCAACAATATGTAAAAAGGTACAAAATATGAAAACTTACTTAATATAACAAATAAAAATAACACATTTGTTGTTGCTGTGAAAATCAATAAAGGTTAAAAATGATTTCATTTACATCATGTAAACAATATGTAAAATACCTTAATTGAATCAGATATAAATGAAAGTCAAACGAACTCTTCAAAAGAGTAAAATTTACTTATGTCTCAATGTGTAAATTATGTGTAAACAAGATGTCAACAATTTAAAGATATACATAGCAGTACACTAAAAATAATGATTGATAAGTAATTAATCGTCATGAAAGTCAAATAAACTTGTTTTACAAAATTAGGTAAACATTACATGTTTATTTTTTACACCATGTAAACAATTTGTTAAAATCTTTCAGGGAAAAAATTTTGTAAAAGCTAAAACAAATCTTAAAGTAAAAGGTCAAGCGGCAAAATTTACATATTTTTAAATGTGTACATAGTATATAAACAAGATGTCAACAATGTAAAAATAATGCAAGACTTGAACAATAATAGCGGATCTTAAATTTTTGTTGAAGGTTATAAGATTGCACCAACATTTTTCTATAAAAAATTAATTTTAACAAAAATTTTTCTTTAGAAATTTGTTTGGAATAAATATTTTTCTTTAGAAAATTGTTGCAACAAGAAAAAATTTCTCCCAAACAACTTCCTATAGAAGAGTTTTTCCCAAAAAATTTTCTATGAGACAATTTTTTTATATAAAATTGCTTCGAGCAAAAACTGTTCAGTAGAAAATTAATTAGAACAAAAATCTTTCAATGGGAAATTGCTTAGATCAAAAAATTTTTTCATAGAACAATATTTGGAAAAAAAAATTTCTATAGAAAATTGGACCAAAAATTTTTGTATAGAACATTGAAAGGCAATTTTTCTATAGAAAATTGTTTGGGACAAATGTTTGTATAGAAAAGTGTCAAGAGACAAATTTTTTCTATAGAAAATTGTTTGGGGCAAAATTGTTTGAAAAAAAATTTTCTATGGGAAAAATTTTTTCTATAGAAAATTGTTTGGGGCAAATATTTTCCTATAGAAAATTGTAAGGGAAATATTCTCTTCTATAAAAACTGTTTGGAACAAACATTTTTATATACAAAATTGTTCAAAACATGAAAAAAATTTCTCCTAAAGAATTTTCTATAGAAGAGAATTTTTCTCTAACAATTTTCTATGGAACACATTTTTTCTATATAAAATTGTTTCGAATAAAAATTTTTCAGTAGAAAATTGTTTGAAACAAAAATATTTCAAAATGAAATTGCTTAGAACAAAAATTTTTTTATAGAACAATATTTGAGACACAATTTTTCTATAGAAAATTTGAACAACATTTTTTTTTCTTGAAACATTAAAAAAATTTTCCATAGAAAATTGTTTGCCACAAATTTTTCTATAGAAAATTGTTTGGAACAAACCTTTCTATAGAAAATTGTTTGGGATAATTTTTTCCATAGAAAATTGTTTGGGGTAAAAATTTATCTTAAGAAAATTGTTGGGGACGAAAAAGTTTCTATAGAAAATTGTTTGGGACAAATATTTTTCTATAAAAAATTGGGATAAATATTATTTCTATAAAAAATTGGGACAAACATTTTTCTGTAGAAAATTGCTTGTAAGAAATATATTTCTATAGAAAATTGTTTGGGGCAAAGATTTATTCATACAAAATTGTTTGGAACAAGAAAATTTGTCCGAAAAAATTTTCAATAGACAAAAATGTTTTCTAAACAATTTTCTACGGGATCAATTTTTTCTATAGAAAATTGCTTGGGACAAAGCTTTTGCTATAGAAAATTATTTGGGACAAAGATTTGTCTGCAGAAAATTCTTTGGGACAAAAGTTTATTTGTAGAAAGTTGTTTGGACAAAATATGAACTGTTTATTAATTTAGCTTAGAAACCAGAATCCTTGTCTATATTAAGCTTACAGGCATCCATTTTGCGACAATTTCCAAATTTTTTCCACATTTTCATATTTTGTAAATATTTTATTACATTTAAATTTTTTTGTGCAAACAACTTACATAATAATAGTTATTACATAACGGGCTTTCTTCATAGTGCCAAGGTTTTTTTTTACAAAAATTTTATTACCTTTTAAGCTGCTATTACACATTTTCCATAGTTCATTACCCCAAAATGCTTAACAATGTTAATCGTTTTATTTCTAACTAACTATTCTAAAAAACATTTTTTTTACCATATTTACTTCATACTCTCATAAACAAGAATCGTTAAATATAATTTCAAAATAATAAAGTCAGTGTTTGAATACATAAAACCACATTGGAATAAATAGAATAAATAAAATAAACCTTAAATACACATCTAACAAGAATAAGTTAAGCTATGCCATTTATTTAGCTAAAGAAATAAATAGCAATAACAAAAATATTCTAAATATTCTTCTTAAAACAACACAAGTTTTTATGACTTGATTACCGCATGCAATTACCACATAATATGATCTAACTGTAGAGCAACATGCCACCAGCATGACACCGCCACCTCAAAAGTACAGTACAGAGCAGCTCCTCATCGAGTCTGAGAATGGTTACAAAAAAAAAAAGACAAAACAAAAAGCAAAATAACCGAAATAAATATGTTTGAATTAACAAAGACAATGTCAGTTAGCTGAGATTCATTTGTAGATACAACAAAAAAATTAAATAAAAAAAAAATAGTCCGTGTTATTATTTTCATACCTTTCTTCTTTCTTCTTAACATGGTTATTTTTTATGATTATTTCCGCTTGAATTAAGTAACAAAAACACGATATAGTTAAAAAAAAAACAAATGTAAAAATGAAAAGACACAATTAACTAATGAAAAATAACACACACATTTTAACACACAAAATTCTACACAAAAAAAAATATGAAACAACACCTGAAATAGACACCAAAATTGTTGGCAACAAAAGAACAACGGAAAAGTTGAAATAATTTTTAGCTTAAAGTAGCAAGAAGAAACAAGTGCAATCATGGAAAAAAATTACATAGAATTTTATTACAAGAATACTTGGAGTTGGCCTGGAACATGCAATGGAACCTGTTGTTCTCATAAAATCCTACAGACACAAGCAATCGCAGCAATAGCAATAGCAAATCAAAAGACTTAAACAACAAGCAGCCTTAAAAAAGTCTTCGTAAGCGAAAGACAATTTATGTATATTTTAATAAATTTTTGCATAATATTTGCTTGAAGAAAGAAGAAAAAAAAAACTATTGACAGAAGTCACAGAAGCAAAAGGAGGAAGGAAGACTTTTTGACTGCAAGACAGATGTAACGAGGAATAGAAAATGACGTTACAAAAATAATTTGCATAAATAGATTGAAAATTCTAAAATGTACAGACATCATACATACTACACTTAAATTATACGTTTCCTAGGCCTTCAAAATACGAGTACATACGTACATCTAAACAAATTTAATAATTTGTACACAAAAAAAATTTTCCGTAGTAAATAATTTTAGACAAAAAATTTTTTTTTTAATTTTCTGGTCGATTTTTTTAAAGAAATTTTAGTGGGACAATAGAAAAGTTTATTTGCTGAGAAATATTTCTGAAGAAAATTGTTCGGGACAACACTTTCTCTATATAAAAGCCCTTGGGACAAAAATATTTGTAAAGCAAATTGTGTGGGAAAAACACTTTTTCATAGAAAATTATTTGGGACAAAAATGTCCTAACCAAATCTTTTTAAATAAATTTTTTTTGAATAAAAATTGGTTTGGCAGAATAATTTTCCTATAAATTTTACTGTAGAAAATTGTTGAGAACAAAAATTTATTTATTTAGATTTTTTTTTATAGAAAATTTTTTGTCTGAAAAATAGTTCTCAAGATAACTAGTTTAAACAAAAATTTTTCTATGAATGTTGAGGAACAACTCTCTTTCTCTCTCCTCATAGGGTAAATGTTACCTGAACACACTTCACTTCACTTTTATTCTCCATAACTTCATCCATAGTTCAATAGGGTACTATTACGAATATTATATATTATATGTACTACGAATATTTTTTTTATTGAGTATATACTATATAAGAAAGACTTCGTTCACTGTGAAGGTTAAACAATGAATCAATAGACTGCCAAGTCATTTTGGAACAAGTCCCTTAACTATACTTAGATATTAACCTAAGCTTAACTGGTACGTATTTATAATTTTGAAATATGAGTGCCCCTACGATGAAACTTTTTTTTTTTTTTAAATCTACTTTTATTTGCAATCTATTTTACAATATTTAACAAATTCGATAATTTCAACAAAAAATATCACATGTGTTATTAACTACAATAAGTTAATAAACTATATATACATACGTGTGTTAAATATACTATACATAAAATGTTTAGTGTGTTTAAAGCTTAATTTTGTATTTCATTTTCTATATTGGAGATCTAATACATGAAACCTATTCAGTCTTCCAATTTCATCTGTTTCATCTAATAAAAAATCGCCAATGGGTTTTGGTGGCTGCTTGGTCTATTTAAATATCTAGAACTAAATCTGTTTATTTCACTTAAAATAAATGGTACTTTTAGATCTCTATGAATTTAAATGGTGGTCATAAGCCACGGAGCGCCGGAAACTTGCCTTAATGTTTTGGACTGATATCGTTGTAATATCTCAATATTTGAAGTATTGGCCGTTCCCCACAGGTCAATGCCATATGTCCATATGGGTTTTAAAATAACTTTATAACATTTTATTTTGTTCTCTAGACTAAGTTGAGACTTGCTTCCAAGTAACCAGTTCATTTTTTTGGTTTTCATAATGAGGTACTTTTTTTAATTTTGCTGTGGTCTTTCCATGTGAGACGTTTGTCAATATATATTCCCAAATACTTCACGCAGTTAGACTTCAGTAACTGCAAATTAAATCTATATCTATTGGAGGACACTCTGCGTTCCTTAAGCTAAATGTAACATGATTACATTTTCCTACATTTAGCGTGTTTAACTATCTTTGCATTACCGATGAAGCTTCAATGTGACATTTATTGGTGGAGATTATGGCGGTGTCGCCCGCATTAGTCGCAACTTCGACGTTATCGGATATAGGCATATCAGAAGTTTATACAGTATATAATATTGGACCTAAAACGCTACCTTGTGGGACTCCGCTAAATATTTGATATATATTTGATGCTTCATCGTCAATTTTCACATAAAATGTTCGATTGCGAATATATGAATTTAACAATGAAAAATGTGGGGCAGGTAGAATTTTTTTTAAGTTTGAATAACAGTCCTTCGTGCCACACTCTATCAAATGCCTGCTTTATGTCAAGAAATGCTGCAGAGCAATACATTTTTTTCTCTAGTGAGTCCGATATTACTTTTACTATTCTGTGACACTGTTCTGTGGCGTTCCATGATGTTGACGAAATCCAAACTGGTGATCAGGTATTATGCTTTCATTTTCTAAAATAGGTAATAGCCTTGTTACAAACAGCTTCTCGAATATCTTTGTAAATGTAGTTAGTAGACTTATTGGTCTATAGGATGAAATCTGGTTCTCTGGTTTATTCGGTTTTTGGATCATTATAATTTCTGCTATTTTCCAAATGGAGGGAAAATATGATAGTCTCATAATAGAGTTATATATTAGCGTTAAAAATAGAATAGAAATGATTTTGCAACTATCGAGTTCATTTTATCATGTCCTGGAGACTTTTTGTTATTAAGTTTGGAAATGACATTTTGTACTTCTCTCGGAGAGATAGGTTTTATTGTTGAGGAACAACTCTCTCTCTCTCTCTATCTCTCTTCATAGGGTAAATGTTATCTAAACCATTGATCATCAAAAGGCCGCCCGTGGGCACTTTGTTATGCTCTTTTTTACACGTACATTCTTACAAGTATGCAATTTGCTCTCTTTTACATTACAGATGTATGTGTTTGCTTATCATTGATCTAAACACACTTTTGTTCGTTCACTTTTATTCTCCATAAGTTCATCTATAGTTCAATAGAATACTATTACGAATATTTGGGATATTCACACCAGTGTCTTAAGTGTCCTAAGTGTCATAATGTCATAATGGCTAGAAATCGCCATATCTGACAGCCCTGGTCATAACTACATGCAGGGCTGTCAGATATGGCGATTTCTCGCCAAACGTGTCGATTTTTCAACTTGTTCGGCGTCTACATTTTTGGTATGGTGACATGGCGATTAACAAATGTGTTGGCGATTTTCGTGGCTATTTTTGTAATTTTGATTTTGATTTTGATGATTTGTCTTATATTAATTAATACATTTTGAGTTTGGATCAGAAAAACTTGTAAAAAATAATTTTTGGCGACTTTCGGCCCTATGTATAAGCAAAAACTGGCATGAAGTTAGCATAAGTGACGAAATTTAATTAGGTGTTAACGAGTTCCTCCATACAATTTCACATTAAAAATGGCCGCATTACCTAATTTTAAACCAACTCTAAGTCCTAGCATGATTTTTAATGTGAAGTTTCATGACATAACTCTTTAAGATCATGTTCAATTTTGCCACTTATGCTAACTTCATGCCAATTTTTGCTTATACATAGGGCAATAGAAGGGAATCACAATGGACCCAGTTGGGTCTCCGAGTGGAGGTGCGGTAGGCACCACCCTTCCTAACCTAACCTAACCTAGGGCCGTTTATTTCTACTTTTGGCGATTTTCTGCTAAATTTCTATACGATTATTTTGTTATATATTATGTTATTATGTTATATATTATATTAAAAAAAAGTGTTAGAGTCTAAACACAATTTTTGCGGTGCGGTGCGATTTCTCGTTGCGGGGGGGAAAAAAATTATAATACAACGGAAGACGGCTACGGCAATACTTGTCATTGTTTGTTTAAATTTCTATTAATTTTTTTGTGGATACATTTTTATGAAATTTTCTTAAAAATTTACTATTTGTTTAATATTAGAAAAGTGTTGTGAATAGTATTGTGAAAGGTTTCTTAACAATTATTTTATAAAGAAAATTGAACCCTTGCGATAATATTGCTAGCCTTTAGTATACAACAAGCTTATAATTCTAATTATAGAATATGCTTCCAGGAAAATAGTTTTCTAATCAGGCTTGTGGAATGTTTATTTAAAATGAAAACGTATATTCTAATACAATAATTTTTTATTCGATTCGAAATTCCCAGGAGATGGTTTGTAAAGACAAGAAAATTCCTGTTAAAAATCATAAAATTAAAGTTTTTAATATATTGCCTACTATTCACTTCTCATTTTTTCTAGGTACCCAACACACTAAAAGGCTATGGAAATACTTTATAACAAAGTTACTGCCATAAGCCTCAAGCTTAGAAAAGTGTTGTGAATAGTATTGTGAAAGGTTTCTTAACAATTATTTTATAAAGAAAATTGAATCCTTGCGATAATATTGCTAGCCTTTAGTATACAACAAGCTTATAATTCTAATTATAGAATATGCTTCCAGGAAAATAGTTTTCTAATCAGGCTTGTGGAATGTTTATTTAAAATGAAAATGTATATTCTAACACAATAATTTTTTATTCGATTCGAAATTTCCAGGAGATGGTTTGTAAAGACAAGAAAATTCCTGTTAAAAATCATAAAATTAAAGTTTTTCATATATTGCCTACTATTCACTTCTCATTTTTTCTAGGTACCCAACACACTAAAAGCCTATGGAAATACTTTATAACAAAGTTACTGCCATAAGCCTCAAGCTTAGAAAAGTGTTGCGGATAGTATTGTGAAAGGTTTGTTAACAATTATTTTATAAAGAAAATTGAATCCTTGCGATAATATTGCTAGCCTTTAGTATACAACAAGCTTATAATTCTAATTATAGAATATGCTTCCAGGAAAATAGTTTTCTAATCAGGCTTGTGGAATGTTTATTTAAAATGAAAATGTATATTCTAATACAATAATTTTTTATTCGATTCGAAATTTCCAGGAGATGGTTTGTAAAGACAAGAAAATTCCTGTTAAAAATAATAAAATTAAAGTTTTTAATATATTGCCTACTATTCACTTCTCATTTTTTCTAGGTACCCAACACACTAAAAGCCTATGGAAATACTTTATAACAAAGTTACTGCCATAAGCCTCAAGCTTAGAAAAGTGTTGTGAATAGTATTGTGAAAGGTTTCTTAACAATTATTTTATAAAGAAAATTGAATCCTTGCGATAATATTGCTAGCCTTTAGTATACAACAAGCTTATAATTCTAATTATAGAATATGCTTCCAGGAAAATAGTTTTCTAATCGGGCTTGTGGAATGTTTATTTAAAATGAAAATGTATATTCTAACACAATAATTTTTTATTCGATTCGAAATTTCCAGGAGATGGTTTGTAAAGACAAGGAAATTCCTGTTAAAAATCATAAAATTAAAGTTTTTCATATATTGCCTACTATTCACTTCTCATTTTTTCTAGGTACCCAACACACTAAAAGCCTATGGAAATACTTTATAACAAAGTTACTGCCATAAGCCTCAAGCTTAGAAAAGTGTTGTGAATAGTATTGTGAAAGGTTTCTTAACAATTATTTTATAAAGAAAATTGAATCCTTGCGATAATATTGCTAGCCTTTAGTATACAACAAGCTTATAATTCTAATTATAGAATATGCTTCCAGGAAAATAGTTTTCTAATCAGGCTTGTGGAATGTTTATTTAAAATGAAAACGCATATTCTAATACAATAATTTTTTATTCGATTCGAAATTTCCAGGAGATGGTTTGTAAAAACAAGAAAATTCCTGTTAAAAGTCATAAAATTAAAGTTTTTAACATATTGCCTACTATTCACTTCTCATTTTTTCTAGGTACCCAACACACTAAAAGCCTATGGAAATACTTTATAACAAAGTTACTGCCATAAGCCTCAAGCTTAGAAAAGTGTTGCGGATAGTATTGTGAAAGGTTTCTTAACAATTATTTTATAAAGAAAATTGAATCCTTGCGATAATATTGCTAGCCTTTAGTATACAACAAGCTTATAATTCTAATTATAGAATATGCTTCCAGGAAAATAGTTTTCTAATCAGGCTTGTGGAATGTTTATTTAAAATGAAAATGTATATTCTAACACAATAATTTTTTATTCGATTCGAAATTTCCAGGAGATGGTTTGTAAAGACAAGAAAATTCCTGTTAAAAATCATAAAATTAAAGTTTTTCATATATTGCCTACTATTCACTTCTCATTTTTTCTAGGTACCCAACACACTAAAAGCCTATGGAAATACTTTATAACAAAGTTACTGCCATAAGCCTCAAGCTTAGAAAAGTGTTGTGAATAGTATTGTGAAAGGTTTCTTAACAATTATTTTATAAAGAAAATTGAATTCTTGCGATAATATTGCTAGCCTTTAGTATACAACAAGCTTATAATTCTAATTATAGAATATGCTTCCAGGAAAATAGTTTTCTAATCAGGCTTGTGGAATGTTTATTTAAAATGAAAATGTATATTCTAACACAATAATTTTTTATTCGATTCGAAATTTCCAGGAGATGGTTTGTAAAGACAAGAAAATTCCTGTTAAAAATCATAAAATTAAAGTTTTTCATATATTGCCTACTATTCACTTCTCATTTTTTCTAGGTACCCAACACACTAAAAGCCTATGGAAATACTTTATAACAAAGTTACTGCCATAAGCCTCAAGCTTAGAAAAGTGTTGTGAATAGTATTGTGAACGGTTTCTTAACAATTATTTTATAAAGAAAATAGAATCCTTGCGATAATATTGCTAGCCTTTAGTATACAACAAGCTTATAATTCTAATTATAGAATATGCTTCCAGGAAAATAGTTTTCTAATCAGGCTTGTGGAATGTTTATTTAAAATGAAAACGCATATTCTAATACAATAATTTTTTATTCGATTCGAAATTTCCAGGAGATGGTTTGTAAAAACAAGAAAATTCCTGTTAAAAGTCATAAAATTAAAGTTTTTAACATATTGCCTACTATTCACTTCTCATTTTTTCTAGGTACCCAACACACTAAAAGCCTATGGAAATACTTTATAACAAAGTTACTGCCATAAGCCTCAAGCTTAGAAAAGTGTTGTGAATAGTATTGTGAAAGGTTTCTTAACAATTATTTTATAAAGAAAATTGAATCCTTGCGATAATATTGCTAGCCTTTAGTATACAACAAGCTTATAATTCTAATTATAGAATATGCTTCCAGGAAAATAGTTTTCTAATCAGGCTTGTGGAATGTTTATTTAAAATGAAAACGTATATTCTAATACAATAATTTTTTATTCGATTCGAAATTCCCAGGAGATGGTTTGTAAAGACAAGAAAATTCCTGTTAAAAATCATAAAATGAAAGTTTTTAATATATTGCCTACTATTCACTTCTCATTTTTTCTAGGTACCCAACACACTAAAAGCCTCTGGAAATACTTTATAACAAAGTTAGTGCCATAAGCCTCAAGCTTAGAAAAGTGTTGTGAATAATATTGTGAAAGGTTTCTTAACAATTATTTTATAAAGAAAATTGAATCCTTGCGATAATATTGCTAGCCTTTAGTATACAACAAGCTTATAATTCTAATTATAGAATATGCTTCCAGGAAAATAGTTTTCTAATCAGGCTTGTGGAATGTCTATTTAAAATGAAAATGTATATTCTAATACAATAACTTTTTATTCGATTCGAAATTTCCAGGAGATGGTTTGTAAAGACAACAAAATTCCTGTTAAAAATCATAAAATTAAAGTTTTTAATATATTGCCTACTATTCACTTCTCATTTTTTCTAGGTACCCAACACACTAAAAGCCTATGGAAATACTTTATAACAAAGTTACTGCCATAAGCCTCAAGCTTAGAAAAGTGTTGTGAATAGTATTGTGAAAGGTTTCTTAACAATTATTTTATAAAGAAAATTGAATCCTTGCGATAATATTGCTAGCATTTAGTATACAACAAGCTTATAATTATAATTATAGAATATGCTTCCAGGAAAATAGTTTTCTAATCAGGCTTGTGGAATGTTTATTTAAAATGAAAACGCATATTCTAATACAATAATTTTTTATTCGATTCGAAATTTCCAGGAGATGGTTTGTAAAGACAAGAAAATTCCTGTTAAAAATCATAAAATTAAAGTTTTTAATATATTGCCTACCATTCACTTCTCATTTTTTCTAGGTACCCAACACACTAAAAGCCTATGGAAATACTTTATAACAAAGTTACTGCCATAAGCCTCAAGCTTAGAAAAGTGTTGTGAATAGTATTGTGAAAGGTTTCTTAACAATTATTTTATAAAGAAAATTGAATCCTTGCGATAATATTGCTAGCCTTTAGTATACAACAAGCTTATAATTCTAATTATAGAATATGCTTCCAGGAAAATAGTTTTCTAATCATGCTTGTGGAATGTTTATTTAAAATGAAAACGTATATTCTAATACAATAATTTTTTATTCGATTCGAAATTTCCAGGAGATGGTTTGTAAAGACAAGAAAATTCCTGTTAAAAATCATAAAATTAAAGTTTTTAATATATTGCCTACTATTCACTTCTCATTTTTTCTAGGTACCCAACACACTAAAAGCCTATGGAAATACTTTATAACAAAGTTACTGCCATAAGCCTCAAGCTTAGAAAAGTGTTGTGAATAGTATTGTGAAAGGTTTCTTAACAATTATTTTATAAAGAAAATTGAATCCTTGCGATAATATTGCTAGCCTTTAGTATACAACAAGCTTATAATTCTAATTATAGAATATGCTTCCAGGAAAATAGTTTTCTAATCATGCTTGTGGAATGTTTATTTAAAATGAAAACGTATATTCTAATACAATAATTTTTTTATTCGATTTGAAATTTCCAGGAGATGGTTTGTAAAGACAAGAAAATTCCTGTTAAAAATCATAAAATTAAAGTTTTTAATATATTGCCTACTATTCACTTCTCATTTTTTCTAGGTACCCAACACACTAAAAGCCTATGGAAATACTTTATAACAAAGTTACTGCCATAAGCCTCAAGCTTAGAAAAGTGTTGTGAATAGTATTGTGAAAGGTTTCTTAACAATTATTTTATAAAGAAAATTGAATCCTTGCGATAATATTGCTAGCCTTTAGTATACAACAAGCTTATAATTCTAATTATAGAATATGCTTCCAGGAAAATAGTTTTCTAATCATGCTTGTGGAATGTTTATTTAAAATGAAAATTTATATTCTAATACAATAATTTTTTATTCGATTCGAAATTTCCAGGAGATGGTTTGTAAAGACAAGAAAATTCCTGTTAAAAATCATAAAATTAAAGTTTTTAATATATTGCCTACTATTCACTTCTCATTTTTTCTAGGTACCCAACACACTAAAAGGCTATGGAAATACTTTATAACAAAGTTTCTACCATAAGCCTCAAGCTTAGAAAAGTGTTGTGAATAGTAAAAAAATTCGTATTGTGCATCTCTTGTGAATTGTGTCAAGTGTCCAGTTTTCTTTAAAAGTGTTTGTGAAGTGAATAATAAATATTCTGCCAAATAAGATTTGAAAACAAATCAATAAATTAATTTAATTTGGAAGTCTTCGAGCAAGTTTGAGAAGCGCATAGGAGGCAAGCAAGTAGTTTTTGCGACAGGTGTTTTTTGCCGATGAAGTAGCGGATTTTGAGAAGCGCATAGGAGGCAAACAAGTGGTTTTTGCAACAAGTGCTTTTTTGCAACAAGTGTTTTTTCCAACAAGTTGTTTTTCTTGTGAGGAGTGGTATTACCAGCAAGTAGTAACACAAATAAGCTGTTTTTGTAATTTAACCTCTTCGGGATGAATGAAGAGGAAGATGCTGCCTCTGGAAAGAAGAGGAAGAAAACTGGTTTGGGCAGAGATAGTGAAAAGAGAGATATAGACCAGCTGCGAGAGTTAAATGCAGCTTTAATTAGTAAATTGGATGGTGCCAGCCGTAAAATAGACTTTTTACTTGTTGAGAATGAGACGTTGAAGAAGAAGCTAGACAACGTCGTTAGCCTGGGGGAGAAAACGCTCATGCAAGACGCCGAGAGCCTTGAAATGCTTAGTGATGAGGAAATTGAAGAGTTTAGTTCAGTTCAGTTCAAAAATGGTCCAGTAGAAGCAGAAGTTCAAAATGCTATGAAAGATGTAATTGATTCAAAAGCTAAACCGAAGGGTAATGCCAAAAGTGTCAAGAAGATGCCCACTAAGAAAGAGAGTAAGTCTGTTCCGGTTATAACAACTTATGACTGTAATGTGAAAAATATGATTGAGGGGATAGACAAGTTTTTAGGGCACAAGAACTTTAATGTAAAAATGCTAGGTAAGGGAGTTACTAATATAGAGGCCTGTACCCTGGAGGATTTTTATAAAGTAAAAGAGGTTTTGGAGAAGGATAGTGTAAATTTTTACACTTTTACACCTAGGGGTCTCCGTCCTTACACGGTAGTGATTGAGGGGCTTCCGGATTCATTTGAATCTGAGGAGATAGTTTCTTATTTGAATGGTCTCCAGATTGGTATAAATATTTCTGGCATTTTTAGACTAGGTGGTGACAAATGGGTTATCAGATTGACTAGCGATTCTGACATACGTAGTCTTTATGCCGTAAGGTATATTCTTCGTTGCAAGATTAACATGAGAAAATTTAGGCGTACGGGTGTGACACAGTGCTTTAACTGCCAGCGCTATGGGCATGTTAGCACTAATTGTCGAATGCCCTATAGGTGTGTTAAGTGTGGGGGTTCTCATGGGCCTGGTAAATGTGAGGTGCCTTCCAGAGTAGAGAATGTTGAGGAATTCTTAGTGACCGATCCAGTTACTGGTCAGGTTACTAAGAGAGTAGGCTTGCCGGTACGTTGCGTTAACTGTAGTGTTGACGGACATGCAGCTAGCTCAAAGGAGTGTCCGCGAAGAATTGAAGTTCTTCGCAAGTTAGAGGCAAGGAGGACATTGGGAAACATTTCCCGTCCGCGTATTCAAACAACGGTTCGCAGTGAGGTAAGACCTGGTTTTTCTTATGCTGCAGCAGCTGGTACTGCTACTGGGGGGAAAACACCAGAGTCCTTGCCTAAGTCTTCTCATAGAGAACAGCGAAACATCGTTGACTCTGGGATTTCCTTAAAGGCGTCCTTGGATCAGTTTGATCATATTGACAGAGATTGTCGGCGATTGTTTGGTGGTGGAGTATTGGGATGTCTAGGTAAGATAGGTGGATTTGCGAGAAAGTACCGCGAACTAGACAATGACGAGGACAGGTCTCGTGCCTTGCTTGGCATGTTAATGACTCTGCAGCACGATGGATAATTTAATTAAAATAATTTTCATTAACGTAAACTCAATAGTCTCAAGACACAAGAGATATTATATGAGTTTATTTTTAACTTCACATAAACCTGACGTACTGCTGGTGGCTGAACATTTTTTGAGTTCTCGTCACCATTTTACAATGACTGGATACACAGTATTTAGACGTGACCGACAAGGTAGACGTGGGGGCGGTACTGCTGTCCTTGTTAGGGATGCCTTGCATTGTGAGGAGATAGCTCTCGATACTGGCTCTATTGAGAATACAGCCGTACGTATTAGAAGATCAAATTCTATTGATCTTATGGCAGTTGCGATGTATTTGCCACCTGTTGCTGATCTTGATGCGTGTGACTTTGACGCTATTCAGGGTCTTGCACGCAATTGTAGTGTTGTAATTGGTGCTGATCTCAATGCAAGGCATCCCTATTGGGGAGACCAGTATTCGAATGTGAGAGGAGTTACCCTTCGGGAAATTTTGCTCTCAAGCCCTGACTTGGAAATACGACAGACTGAAGGACCGACTAGGATAAATAGGGTTATATCTTCCTATATTGACTTTTTTATAACATCTGTGGACATAACTACTGCAACTTCAGACCGACTGCGGACTCTTGACTATGAATCGGACCATAAAGCAGTGGAAATTACGTTCTACTCAAATCCTTGCTTGGCACGGGAGTTTGTCATGAGATATGACTATGACCGGATAGACAGACGCAAATTCAATGACAGGTTGTCTATGAATCTTGAGTCATGTGGACTTCCTGTAGACAGAAACATGACTATGACTGAGATTGACGAGTCTATTGGCGCATTGGAGGGAGCTTTCCAGAATGCTATGGAACATTCCATACCCAAAGTTTCCTTCAGGAATAGGGGCTTATTGAGGCTTCCGCCTTATATACTGAATTTTATTGCGCAGAAGAAACGATTGAGACGAGCGTTGCATAGGGGAGTAGACCCGGACAGACGCGGTACTTTAAAAGCAGAGATAAGGAATGTAGACAGAATAATACAAGGTGCTGTAGCCAACTTTGAACGTGACTATTGGACAGATTTTCTAGGAAATATACGACTAAATAATCGGACATATAGGACTGTGAAGTCAGCAGCTGGCTTATGTACCCGGCCTGCAGTTCGGTCTTTAGTAGATTCTGATGGAGCTATTGTTTCTGATGATGCTGGAATGGCGAATTTGCTAGCGAGTAGTTTTTCCCAGGTATTTTCGGGACAATCTGCTCGTGTAGATCCACTCAGTGTGAGGGTGCATGAGACAGTTGCTACTTTGGACAGGACAACACCTTTGGTGACATTTGGAAGGACAATTAGGGCAGACAGGATTGTGACAGACGGTAACATGCGTTTTGATGGACTTGGTTTCATTGATTCAGTATCGGTGGGTGATGCATTAGCGAGAAGGTCTAACAAAAGATCTGCTGGTGTTGATGGTATACCTGATTTTGTTTTACGAAAGACGGATGCCACGGCATGGCGATATCTGGCACTGGTTTTTAACCACTGCTTGAATATAGGGTATTTTCCGAAAGCTTGGAGAGTTGCTCTTGTGGTTCCCATTTTAAAACCGGGCTTAAATGCTAATGAGAGGGGAAGCTATCGACCCATTTCCTTACTATCGGCCTTTGGAAAGCTATTTGAATACTTTCTTCTGACAGCGGTGAATGACATTATTATTGACAAGGGAATTTTAAAGGACTTTCAATTTGGTTTTAGACGGGGACTATCGACAACACATGCACTATTGGTACTAACGGACTATGTTACCAGGGGGCTGAATAGAAGATGCCCGACATTGACTGTAAGTTTAGATTTTGCCAAAGCCTTTGATACGGTTTGGCATGATGGCTTAATCTATAAACTGATGACTATGGGATTTGGGAATAATGTCTGCCGTATGGTTGATAGCTTTCTCAGGGACCGCCTGTTTAGAGTTCGGGTCGGTAGCATTCTCTCTAATGAGAGCTTGATTTTTTCTGGGGTGCCACAGGGCTCTTTGCTCGGGCCGGTTTTGTACAATATATTTGTATCGGATATACCTCAGCCTCCACAAGGAGGTCTTTTGTTGACCTATGCTGATGACATTCTGATTGCGTCCACTGGACCATTAGCACGAACAGTTAACGAACGACTTAACAGATACTTGACGACATTAATGGTATACTTTACGGAGTGGGGACTTAATCTCAATTTGAGAAAGACTGTAGCGGTTATGCTGAAGGGGAGACGGAAATATTTATATCCGAATTGTAGGTCGTATATACCTTGTTTGACAGTTGGTGGGGAGATGATCAGGACAGCGGACAGAATGAAATATCTTGGGGTAACTTTTCACGAGGACTTTGAATTTTATAGACATATTGACGACATACTGGTGAGGGCCAAACGTATATATTCTGGCTATCAGGGCATACTGAAACGCAGAGGGGGCTTAAGCATGAAGGTACGTCTTTTGGTGTACCGCCAAATTATACGACCTCTCGTTTCCTATGCCTTTCCAATTTGGTTTGGAATATCTTCATCCCAAATGGAAAGACTTAGGAGATGGGAGCGTTTCGTCCTGGTTGCATGTTTGGGTCTCAGGTACTATAGAGGTCGGAATGGTGAACTACGACGGCCGTCATGTACATCTATCTATGGGGCGATTGATTTTGGTAGGATAGATGTGTTTATGGTTGAGGGAGCACTTAAATTTATGGATAGAGCACAGTTGTCAGGTAATGATCTGGTTGGATTGTGTCTTTCTGGTATTAGGAATCTGGAGACCATTCAAATGACGAACTATCTTTCCCCGGTGGACTTATTGACTCTTAGGGAAGCAGGAATGCTTTATCAGGGTACAGACCTTCTATTTTACCATAGGAGAATCCGCACATTGGATATAACCAATACTGTATATATTACAACACAGTAAAATTTTATTATTATTTTATTTTATTCTTATTTTACTTTTCCTTTACTTATTTGTTTGTTTGTTAATTTTTATTTAGTTATTAGATAGTAGGTAGTTTTAAGGATCTTAGTTTTTAGGCACTATTTCAAGAGCTTCCCTTTTTGCTTCCTTTTTTTTGGGAATTATTTTGTTAAATTGTTTTTTATTTATAATCATAATGAGATGGATGTATGTAAATTTGTACAATTTTTATTAATTTTATATTCTTTGAAAAATACCATAGTATGTAAAGAAAATTTGATCTTGTTTTAGCCTAAGCTAATATTATTTTATAATGTTTTGGAAAAAATAAATCTGAATTGAATTGAATTGAATAAGCCTCAAGCTTAGAAAAGTGTTGTGAATAGTATTTTGAAAGGTTTCTTGACAATTATTTTATAAAGAAAATTGAATCCTTGCGATAATATTGCTAGCCTTTAGTATACAACAAGCTTATAATTCTAATTATAGAATATGCTTCCAGGAAAATAGTTTTCTAATAAGGCTTGTGGAATGTTTATTTAAAATGAAAATGTGTATTCTAATATAATAATTTTTTATTCGATTCGAAATTTCCAGGAGATGGTTTGTAAAGACAAGAAAATTCCTGTTAAAAATAATAAAATTAAAGTTTTTAATATATTGCCTACTATTCACTTCTCATTTTTTCTAGGTACCCAACACACTAAAGGCCTATGGAAATACTTTATAACAAAGTTACTGCCATAAGCCTCAAGCTTAGAAAAGTGTTGTGAATAGTATTGTGAACGGTTTCTTAACAATTATTTTATAAAGAAAATAGAATCCTTGCGATAATATTGCTAGCCTTTAGTATACAACAAGCTTATAATTCAAATTATAGAATATGCTTCCAGGAAATAGTTTTCTAATCAGGCTTGTGGAATGTTTATTTAAAATGAAAATGTATATTCTAATACAATAATTTTTTATTTGATTCGAAATTACCAGGAGATGGTTTGTAAAGACAAGAAAATTCCTGTTAAAAATCATAAAATTAAAGTTTTTAATATATTGCCTACTATTCACTTCTCATTTTTTCTAGGTACCCAACACACTAAAAGCCTATGGAAATACTTTATAACAAAGTTACTGCCATAAGCCTCAAGCTTAGAAAAGTGTTGTGAATAGTATTTTGAAAGGTTTCTTGACAATTATTTTATAAAGAAAATTGAATCCTTGCGATAATATTGCTAGCCTTTAGTATACAACAAGCTTATAATTCTAATTATAGAATATGCTTCCAGGAAAATAGTTTTCTAATAAGGCTTGTGGAATGTTTATTTAAAATGAAAATGTGTATTCTAATACAATAATTTTTTATTTGATTCGAAATTACCAGGAGATGGTTTGTAAAGACAAGAAAATTCCTGTTAAAAATCATAAAATTAAAGTTTTTAATATATTGCCTACTATTCACTTCTCATTTTTTCTAGGTACCCAACACACTAAAAGCCTATGGAAATACTTTATAACAAAGTTACTGCCATAAGCCTCAAGCTTAGAAAAGTGTTGTGAATAGTATTTTGAAAGGTTTCTTGACAATTATTTTATAAAGAAAATTGAATCCTTGCGATAATATTGCTAGCCTTTAGTATACAACAAGCTTATAATTCTAATTATAGAATATGCTTCCAGGAAAATAGTTTTCTAATAAGGCTTGTGGAATGTTTATTTAAAATGAAAATGTGTATTCTAATATAATAATTTTTTATTCGATTCGAAATTTCCAGGAGATGGTTTGTAAAGACAAGAAAATTCCTGTTAAAAATAATAAAATTAAAGTTTTTAATATATTGCCTACTATTCACTTCTCATTTTTTCTAGGTACCCAACACACTAAAGGCCTATGGAAATACTTTATAACAAAGTTACTGCCATAAGCCTCAAGCTTAGAAAAGTGTTGTGAATAGTATTGTGAACGGTTTCTTAACAATTATTTTATAAAGAAAATAGAATCCTTGCGATAATATTGCTAGCCTTTAGTATACAACAAGCTTATAATTCAAATTATAGAATATGCTTCCAGGAAATAGTTTTCTAATCAGGCTTGTGGAATGTTTATTTAAAATGAAAATGTATATTCTAATACAATAATTTTTTATTCGATTCGAAATTACCAGGAGATGGTTTGTAAAGACAAGAAAATTCCTGTTAAAAATCATAAAATTAAAGTTTTTAATATATTGCCTACTATTCACTTCTCATTTTTTCTAGGTACCCAACACACTAAAGGCCTATGGAAATACTTTATAACAAAGTTACTGCCATAAGCCTCAAGCTTAGAAAAGTGTTGTGAATAGTATTGTGAAAGGTTTCTTAACAATTATTTTATAAAGAAAATTGAATCCTTGCGATAATATTGCTAGCCTTTAGTATACAACAAGCTTATAATTCAAATTATAGAATATGCTTCCAGGAAAATAGTTTTCTAATCAGGCTTGTGGAATGTTTATTTAAAATGAAAATGTATATTCTAATACAATAATTTTTTATTCGATTCGAAATTTCCAGGAGATGGTTTGTAAAGACAAGAAAATTCCTGTTAAAAATCATAAAATTAAAGTTTTTAATATATTGCCTACTATTCACTTCTCATTTTTTCTAGGTATCCAACACACTAAAGGCCTATGGAAATACTTTATAACAAAGTTACTGCCATAAGCCTCAAGCTTAGAAAAGTGTTGTGAATAGTATTGTGAAAGGTTTCTTAACAATTATTTTATAAAGAAAATTGAATCCTTGCGATAATATTGCTAGCCTTTAGTATACAACAAGCTTATAATTCTAATTATAGAATATGCTTCCAGGAAAATAGTTTTCCAATCAGGCTTGTGGAATGTTTATTTAAAATGAAAATGTATATTCTAATACAATAATTTTTTATTCGATTCGAAATTTCCAGGAGATGGTTTGTAAAGACAAGAAAATTCCTGTTAAAAATCATAAAATTAAAGTTTTTAATATATTGCCTACTATTCACTTCTCATTTTTTCTAGGTACCCAACACACTAAAGACCTATGGAAATACTTTATAACAAAGTTACTGCCATAAGCCTCAAGCTTAGAAAAGTGTTGTGAATAGTATTGTGAAAGGTTTCTTAACAATTATTTTATAAAGAAAATTGAATCCTTGCGATAATATTGCTAGCCTTTAGTATACAACAAGCTTATAATTCAAATTATAGAATATGCTTCCAGGAAAATAGTTTTCTAATCAGGCTTGTGGAATGTTTATTTAAAATGAAAATGTATATTCTAATACAATAATTTTTTATTCGATTCGAAATTTCCAGGAGATGGTTTGTAAAGACAAGAAAATTCCTGTTAAAAATCATAAAATTAAAGTTTTTAATATATTGCCTACTATTCACTTCTCATTTTTTCTAGGTATCCAACACACTAAAGGCCTATGGAAATACTTTATAACAAAGTTACTGCCATAAGCCTCAAGCTTAGAAAAGTGTTGTGAATAGTATTGTGAAAGGTTTCTTAACAATTATTTTATAAAGAAAATTGAATCCTTGCGATAATATTGCTAGCCTTTAGTATACAACAAGCTTATAATTCTAATTATAGAATATGCTTCCAGGAAAATAGTTTTCTAATCAGGCTTGTGGAATGTTTATTTAAAATGAAAATGTATATTCTAATACAATAATTTTTTATTCGATTCGAAATTTCCAGGAGATGGTTTGTAAAGACAAGAAAATTCCTGTTAAAAATCATAAAATTAAAGTTTTTAATATATTGCCTACTATTCACTTCTCATTTTTTCTAGGTACCCAACACACTAAAGGCCTATGGAAATACTTTATAACAAAGTTACTGCCATAAGCCTCAAGCTTAGAAAAGTGTTGTGAATAGTATTGTGAAAGGTTTCTTGACAATTATTTTATAAAGAAAATTGAATCCTTGCGATAATATTGCTAGCCTTTAGTATACAACCAGCTTATAATTCTAATTATAGAATATGCTTCCAGGAAAATAGTTTTCTAATAAGGCTTGTGGTATGTTTATTTAAAATGAAAATGTGTATTCTAATATAATAATTTTTTATTCGATTCGAAATTTCCAGGAGATGGTTTGTAAAGACAAGAAAATTCCTGTTAAAAATCATAAAATTAAAGTTTTTAATATATTGCCTGACTTTTCTCGGGCGTTTCTTGGCACAATTGTAAAGAGAATATTCACACGCATTCTTACCCTCTTTAATTTAGTCGTCGATGAGACAGCGATGAATGCACATCAGGCGGATGCTTACATATTTTTTTATATTTTTTTCAAGAATATTTGTCCAGCAAACATACGTGTTTCATTTCAAATTGATGATGATATGCGAAAATTATTTTGTTATAAATAATGCATTTGGTAACATACAATGCCTTTTATGTTATCAAAGCTTAAGGAAAAAAAGGAATATGTCATTAAAAGACATTATGATGCTTTTCATAGTAATATGAATAAGCTTAATGGTAAGGAAATTTAAATAAAAATCAAAAATATTTTTAATATGTTTCCCATCTGAAAATTATCTTCCATGCCGACAAATATCAAAGCTTATTAAGTTTGATACATCCAACCACATAATTTTATTTGGTGAATTTGCACCTTTGTGCTCCACCAAGCAACCATTGTTTTATTTATTTATTTTTTTTTTCAATTGAAAACATGATAAATTATTGTCCTATCTTTTTTAATTTTTTTTATTTCACTGTTTATTTAGAAAAAGTTTTATTTGCAATTAATAATTTTACTTAATCCAAGTTTTTTTCAAGATAGAAAATATGTATATTTATGTATAAATATATAATGCACCATTATCTTTCAAAGACTTGACTTTGTGTTTGATGGGTAGCTCGCAACCTCAACACATTAAAAATTTACCACTACATTGACAGTGCCCACCAGTGTGCTAAAACCAAAATACAAATAAGTACAATATTTATAATTGTAAATTGTGAGGAGTTGCTCACAGCAGTCATATTTTTTCGTGTTATTACTTTAAAACGTGTTAATTTATGAGTACCATCTGAATATCAAAATTATATATTATATGTACTACGAATATTTTTTTTGTTTAGTTTGTCTATATAAGAAACACTCCGCTGGGGCATGAAGTATGTACTACGAATATTTTTTTTTTTTTTGGTTGAGTATATAAGAAAGACTTCGTTCACTGTGAAGGTTAAACAATGAATCAATATAAATAGACTGCCAAGTTACTCTGGAACAAGTCCCGTAACTATACTTAGATATTAACCTAAGCTTAACTGGTAAGAATTTATACTTTTGAAATATGAGTGCCCGTATGATCGGGTAGGTAGTGTGCAAGCCAGCCATGCCGTAGGTTGATAGTTTGAATATAAAAATTTGTTTACTGAAAAAAAAATAATAGAAAAAGTTGAAGTTTGCTTTGTTACTGTTACATAAACGTCGGAATGACATTTATATATAATTTATATTCTACACGGAATAGGTTCCTATAAGACAGTTAAGTGATAAGTCACAAGGTGCATACAAAGTATAAATTAAGCCCATCCTAGGCCATCCCCATGAAAAAGTGACTGGTTGGTCCACTTCACAGGAAGTGTTAGAATTCGGGCTGGTCCCTATCACTTAAAGACCGATCACGTGACAAACAATTATGACAAACAATTAAAAAAAAACATTTTTTATACAAATTTCTTTCAAAGAAACATTTTTTTAGGACAAACGCTTTGCTATAAAAAATTGTTTAGTAAATTGTCTGGAAGAACAATTTTTCTACAGAAAATTTTTTGGAACCCAAATTGTTCCATCGATAATTATTTATAAGGAAAATTGTTCGATAAGAAATTGTTTGTAACAAAATTTGTCTGTAGAAAATTGTTTGTATCAAATCATCCTTGCAAATAAAATTTAGAGTGCTCAATATATAAAAATTGTTTGGGACAAGATTTTGTTTGCAAGAAACGTCTTTTTTTTAGCGAAAATCTTACTATAGAGAATATTTTGAAACAAAAATTTAAAAAAATTTTCCCAAAAATTTTTTTGTATCGTTATTATTTAGTAAAAATTTTTCTTAAAATGAATAATATGTTTTGAGAACACATTTTTTTCTTTATTTAAAATTGTTTGGGACAGAACTCTTCCTATAAAATTGTTTGGGGCAGTAGTTTTTCCAAAGAAAAATTTTTGCGACAAGAATTTATTTATTGAATATTATTTGGGACTATAATTTTTTTTATAGAATAGTGTTTTGGACAATAATCTATTTATAGGAAATTGCTTAGGACAAAAATTTTTGTTTAGAAAAATTTTTTTTGCACAATAATTTTTCTACAGAAAGCTGTTTGGGACAATAATTTTTCCATAGAAAATTATTTGGAACAATAATTTTCCTATAAATAGCTCTTTAGGACAATAATTTTTCTTTAGAAATTTTTTTGATTCTTTAGGACAGTAATTATTCTATAGAAAATTGTTTGGGACAATAATTTTCCTATGGAAAATCGTTTGGGACAATATTTTTTCTATAGAAAATTGTTTGGGACAATAAATTTTCTATAGAAAATTGTTTGGACAATTGGTTGATAGTTTGAATATAAAACGATTTTCATATTTTACATTCTTGACATCATGTAAACAATATGAAAGTGGTGTTAATTTGTGATGTATAATGTCTGTTAATAAAACTGTATTGAGATACAGAAGATATTGTTGGTATGACAGATTTTAAAAACATAACATTGTCGACATCATGTAAATAATAGTTAAAAACGCTTAATACTTGATATCCGTTGAAAAATAACGAGCTTGATCAATTGAGGGTTACATTGCAGAGAAAACTTTATTATTTTTACATTGTTGACATTATAATCCAAACAGTAACTTAGAGTGCCCCATAGCTAACGTGGCCAGATGTGACAAAAAGCGGACCATGACCCATCAAAAAGCCGGATTTTGAAGAATATATCCTCAAAAAGCGAGATTTAAAAATAAATATGAAAAAAGCGGTATGTACTTAAGATACTGTTCTTTAAACCGAATCCGAGTAAATTTCTCGTTTTTAAAAAGTTAATAATGTCCCTGCAGACGTGTTTAAAATCATACACAATAACTCTCTTTCCAATATGATATTTGGGAATCTATATCATAAAAAAATTAAAAAAAATATAATAAAATGTTTCTATTGTCGGAGTTAGTTATCTAAAATCGTGCGGTTTCAAATCGATCGGTTTACAGAACAGGATCGAATATCTAATTCAAATTCACAAATAGATTCATGGGCAATAATAAAGGAGGAGGAGGAGCACCTTGTCAATAAATTTGCTTTACTTTTTTCCGTCTCGGTTGCCTCAATTATTGCAAAAGTTCTTTCAAAATGCATTATAGCGTGACACTTCATCTCAAAACGGGTGTAACGAAACACACAGAGAGTTGGATCGTTAAGCAATAACTACACTTAAAAAATATTTGGATTGATTTTTTATCATTTACATTTCAATAAAAATCTAATAAGAGATTGAAAATTTCAAAATCGGGATGTCTGGTCGGGTTACCTACCCGTAACTGAATTCCGTAGCACCATAAAGGTTTCAAAAGTATATTAAAAGTTTACCATCTAGACTGAGAATTTAATTTCAGCCAATGTTGTATCTGACTTAATTTAAGTTTCATTTGTGTTATCTTAGATTCATGTTTCCATGTAAGCCGTCGATCAAGGTGTATTCCAAGGTATTTCCCTTGTAAATGTTGAGGAACAACTCTCTCTCTCTCTCTCTCCATCTCTATCTCTCTTCCATAACTTCATCCATTGTCCAATAGGGTACTATTACGAATATTATATATTATATGTACTACGAATATCTTTTTTTGTTTAGTTTGTCTATATAAGAAACACTCCGCTGGGGCATGAGTTATGCATTGCGAATATTTTTTTTTTTTTTTGGTTGAGTATACATATACATATATAAGAAAGGCTTCGCTGGGACATCTGTTCACTATGAAGGTTAAACCACAGAAGTGAAGAAAGTGAGAGGTAAAAAAAGAGCTCCAATCAGTTTTTTTTTTAAATTCGTGGAAAAAAGAGAAAAGTATAGTGTATTTGACACTATAGTGTATTTTTACTTACCAATTAACACAGCTAATAAATAGCTTTGTAATTTTATTGCACTAGAAAGAGGAATCAAAACAAAAACGCCGACAAAATTTGAGGGAAAATGAGACAAACAGAAAAATAGCCTTATCTTCCGTTTCGTGACACTTCTGTATGTTTTGTGGTTAAACAATGAATCAATATAAATAGACTGCCAATTCCTTTTGGAACAAGTCCCGTAACTATACTTAGATATTAACCTAAGCCTAACTGGTACGTATTTATACTTTTGAAATATGAGTGCCCCTATGACCGGGTAGGTAGTGTGCAAGCCAGCCATGCCGTAGGTTGATAGTTTGAATATAAAAATTTGTTTACTGAAAAAAAATAATAAAAAAAAAGTTCAAGTTTGCGTTGTTACTGTTACATAAACGTCGGAATGACATTTATATATAATTTATATTCTACACGGAATAGGTCCCTATAAGAAAGTTAAGTGATAAGTCACAAGGTGCATACAAAGTATCAATTAAGCCCATCCTAGGCCATTCCCATGGAAAAGTGACTGGTTCGCTTCATAGGAAGTGTTAGAATACGGACTGGTCCCTATCACTTAAAGACCGATCACGTGACTAGTCTTGTGTAAGTTCCATTCCCTGCAGGGATATTACAGCTTTGTTTGAACCAAAAATATTAAAAAAAAACTGTTTGGGATAAGAATATTCCTAAAAAAATATTTATCACAAACAATTAAAAATTTTTTTTTATACAAATTTCTTTCAAAGAAACATTTTTTGCTATTAGAATTTGTTTGGTAAATTGTCTGGAAGAACAATTTTTCTACAGAAAATTGTTTGGAACCAAAATTGTTCCATAGATAATTATTTAGAACGAAAATTATTCGATAGGAATTTTTTTGTGACAAAATTTTTCTGTAGAAAATAGTTTGTATCAAATCATCCTTGTAAATAAAATTTAGAGTGGTCAATATATAAGAATTGTTTGGGACAAAATTTTGTTTGAAAAAAAACGTATTTTTTTAGCAAAAATCTTACTATAGCAAATTTTTTTAAACAAAAATTTAAAAAAATTGTCCCAAAAATTTTTTTGTATCGTTATTATTTAGTATACATTTTTCTTAAAATGCATAATATTTTTTGAGCGTGAATTTTTTCTTTATCTAAAATTTTTCTGACATAACTTTTGCTATAAAATGGTTTGGGGCAGTAAGTTTTGCAAAGAAAAATGTTTGTGACAAAAACTTTTTTTATTGAATATTATTTTGGACAATAATTTTTCTATAGAAAATTGCTTGGGACAATATTTTTTATAGAAAATTATTTGGTATAAAAATATTTCTATTTAGGACAAAAATATTATTTGGGACAATAATTTTTTTTATAGAACGTGGTTTTGGACAATAATTTTGTATTGTAAATTGCTTGGTATTATAATTTTTCTATAGAAATTTGTTTGGGACAATAATTGTTCTAAAGAAAATTCGATGGCACAATAATTTTTTAATTTATCCATAGAAAATTGTTTTTGAGAATAATATTTTTACAGAAAATTCGTTGGCACAATAATTTTTCTATAGAAAATAGTTTGGAACAATAATTTTTCTATAAAAAATTTTATGGAACAATAATGTTTCTTTAGAAAATTGTTTGGAACAATAATTGTTTGGGACAATAATTTTTCTACGGAAAATTTTTTGGGACAGTAATTTTTCTATAGAAAATTGTTTGGGACATTGACTTTTTTTAGAAAACTGTGTGGGACAATAATTTTTCTATAGGAAATTGTTTGGAACAGAAATTTTTTTATAATGTTTCTATAGTTTGGAGTAGAAAGTTTTTCATAGAAAATTGTTTGTAACCAAATGTGGTTTTTAGAAAATTGTTTGAAACAAAAATTTTTCTATAACAATTGTTTTTTATGTAAAAACCTGATTTGCATTTACACTTTTTTTCTAATTAAATGTTTCTATGGGTAATTTTTATGGTAAAAAAAAAAATTTGCATTTTATTTATGTCATGTATACATTTTCTTAGAATATAATTAATATTGTTATTTTGTGCAGATGAATTAAATTTAAGTATTTTTTACACGTTTTAATTTTTCTCTTAATTATTTGGTTTTGGCACATGTTGAAGGTAGTTTTCTTTTTCGTGCTCTCGACCCAAATTCTTTATATTTTTAAACTCAATTTTCTTAAAAGTATAACAAAACTAGTGGTAGACGAAAACATTAATTGTAAAAAAACGTCAAAGATGAAAAAACGTTTCAGTTATTAACTTTTTGTTAATTTTTTTAAACCGCATCCATAAACTAAAGAATATAAATTAGTTGTTAAAAAAAAATATTTATACATACATTTTCAATAAATTTTTTTTAATATTCAATGATGACGGAAACATATTTAAAAATTCTATGCCTGAAAAATTAAGTTCTGTTCTGCTTTCTGCCTTCTAACAGTTTCTTTTTCATATAAAATGATTGAAAACAACATTTAGATAAAATGAAAGTAATAACAAAGCGTTAAAATATATTAAACTAAAATAAACACATAAATAATTTGCATAAATCTTTTTTTTTTTTGGGTATTTCTCCTAAGAACTGACCATACTTTCATTATTCATCTATTCATACGTTCTAAAAAATTTCTTCTTTCAACACTTACCTAAAAACTCATTCATTGTTTAATTTTAATTTACAGCTTTTGTGCACAAAAGTTTTTGGAAAAGAAATTGCCCGAAAAAAGAAGTCGTTATGAATGTATTTTTTTTTTCTTACTAGGTCATATTTTGTTCAAGCTCTGAATAAGGAAGTGAAAGAAAAAGCGGCAAAACAAAATAAATAAATTTATCTAATTATTAACATTTTTAAAACAAATAATGACCTCATATTAGCACCATTATCATCATCATTGCCAGCATTATTATATTTGTGGAGGAAACTTGTAAATTTTTAACCCATTTTTAAAAGCGAATGCATACGAGTATAAATAAAAATAAAAGTGTTTTTTTTTTTTAAATATTAAAATTTGATCACAAGTGTTGTTAAACTAAGAGGCGTTGAAAAAAAAATTCAGGAAGCTCTTACCATGAAGAAGCTAAGAGGAAGCTTTAACAGCTAAGGGTAATGAATAAAAAAATTTAAATATTTTTTTTAGAAATTTATCATAAAGAAAATAAAGCAAGGTTGGCAAACGGTATCGTAAAAATACCGATACCGATTCAAATACCGTTAAAATTGGATACCGGTATCGTTACCGATACCGAAATCCATTTCGGTTAGAAAATACCGGTATCCAGACTACCGTTTACGTCTATACCGGTACGTACCGGTATACCGATTCCGGCCAAAAAATAAATGATAGTTGAGTTGTAGTTGCCAAATTTTTATTATGTATTACAACTTTTTTCACCATGAGACAACTGCTTTTTATCAGTTGTATTTTGGTTTTTATTTCGACCATTGTGTTCGTTTTGCTTTACTATTCCAGACGCCAACCAGTTTCAGTTTCAATCCAACTTAGTTGAGCTGTAAACCGTAATATGTGCAAAAATTGCAAAAATATATTTCAATTACCTTTCTTTCTTTGGTGTTGGTCTTGTTTACACACTTCACAGTAATATATAAAATTGGTAGAGAAAAAACTTCTAAACTTTTATATTTGAAGTTAAATATTCCTCTCTTGAGGTGAAGAAAAGTACTTTTAAAATGAAGGAAAAAATTTTATTTTATTTTATTTTATTTTATATACATCTATTAAATTGTACTTTCATCATCCTGGAAGCTTAAATACACCGAAAGCGTATAAGTAGAACGGGAAATACTTCATTCAGGTAGTTTTTTAACAAAAAGTCTTCTAACAAAATATTTAAATCAGTCCTGTGAATTACTCTTATTCAATTATGTTTTATAAACAAAGTTATAAACAATATAGGTCCAGAACAAAAATATTGCCTAAGAACGTGTCCAAAGTAGAAAAGTGTCGAAGAAAACCGAAAAAAATATATTTGGTGGAAAAATTAAGACATATATTTGAAATTTACTTAAACAATATATAAATATATGCTTTAAAAGGTCTTAGTCTCTTCTTTCTGTATCCGTTTATAAATTTAAAATCGGTTGATATTTAACTTAGTTAGAGGTTGATAAGTGTCTAGGGCTACGAAAACCCGGGTTTTTAGCTGTAACTGAAGATTTTGATTTTTTCACACAGTGTAATATAACAGTATAGACAAAACTTATTCTTACTATTTTGTTTAATTAATCAAAATGTATACTTTTTATATGTAAAGTTTTAACTGCAGTCTCCTTGTTTCACTTCTTTAATAAATTATTTTTTAATAATAGTATAAAAACATATATAGAAACAAATAAGTTTATATGCTTTTATACAAGTACATATGTTAATGTAAAAATACTCCCTTTTTGAAGTAATTTAATAAAAAAAGATTTTTTGTTATGTCCACTGCCTGAAATAATAAATTTATCAGTAATATCGGTATACCGGTATTATAAACTCGATAACGGTATGTACCGGTAATACCGATACCGAAATAAAAAAAATACCGATACCGCTACCGATACCGAAATTTAAAAAATAATTGTACCGGTATCAATACCGATACCGTTATTTTTTTCGGTTTCCAACCTTGAAATAAAGTATGTATGTTGTGATTTTATGTTCTAATAATTTTGTTTTGAAAGTTATAGTAGAAAATGAATTTGCAATGAAATCATTAAATTTCTATCAATTCTGTGGCAATAAGGAAAAACTGCTTAAGTCATATTTTAAAGTTTTGCAGGAGAGCTTTTTTGAACTTTTAAGTCGATTTTCAGACGCTTATTTTTTTGGTCCTAGCGACATTGTTGCAAAAAATTACCAAATATTTTAATAAAATATATTAAAGAAAATTAAGTTATAACATTTTCTTTGTCACTGTCCTGGACTTGCAGGACTTGTGGAACTTCAACGTATTAGTAGCTTTATACTGAGCTCTGGATGGTTGGATGGTGGGCACTCCGCATAAGCAGAGTCTCTGTGGTATCACAATGGACCAAAACGGTCTAAGTGAGTCCGGCTTTCTGACTGCCACCTCTACCTAACCTAACCTAACCTAACCTAATGGGAAATCCCCTCTCCCCAACAATTGCCGATATTGTTTTGGATAACTTACTTGACGTAGCACTGACTGAACTATTGAACAAAAACGTTAATATAAAATACATAGCCAAATATGTAGATGATATTTTAGCAATAATCAACATAGACGACAAGGATGAGATATTACGTTCTCTCAACGGATATCATCCGAAAATCAAATTTACCATAGAAGTTGAAACCAGGGGTGAAATCGTTTATCTTGACACAAAATTATACAGGAATATTAATACAATAGAATTCGACTGGTATTCAAAAAATATTTCATCGGGAAGAATTATCAACTTCAACGCTACTCAACCCAAAAGCCAAATAATAAATACAGCAAAAAATTTTATCCAAAGAGTACTTGACATTAGTGACCATCGATTCCACACACAGAATTTTAAAAAAATCACTAATATATTAACAGCCAACAGTTTCCCTATTAATCTAATAGAATTCCTAATAAAAGCATACAAAAAGAAAAATTACGGAGAGCGTGGCAACCCTAAGGAAGATGATAAATGTTTTTACAGTGTAAAGTACATACCTGGTCTCACTGATTCGAAGAATATGAGAAAAATAATAAATAAAAATAACATAAGCTTTGCATATAAACCCAACAAAACATTGAGCGAAATATTTACTAATACTAAAACAGCCATACCAAAGTTACAACAAAACAACCTTGTTTACGAAATTCCTTGTAAAGGGAATGACAACAACAACTGCAATTTAGTTTACATTGGAACCACAAAAAGGAGTTTAGAAACAAGATTAAATGAGCATAAAGGTGATATTAATAAAAATAAAGAGAGCACAGCGTTATCACAACACATATTACAAACTAATCATAAACCTGACTTCGAAAATGTAAAAATACTTAATAAAGAAAACAATGTGAGAAAGAGATTTATAACTGAAAGCTTAAGAATACAACAAAAAATTAACAGAACAATGAACAAAAAAGAAGATACCGACAATTTAAGCGCTAACTACAAAATTATAATAGAGAACAGCTGATCAGTTTGGAAAAAACTTTTAATCGTTTGTGTTAGATACTTTTGTTTTACTTTATTTATTTAAAATAACATACATACGTACATATATATGGATGTATGTAACTTGGAATTTGTTTAAAAAGTTTTAAGCATGTATGTATATAAAAGTTTTCTTATATATAAATTAATAATTTTTATTTGTAAGTAAACATTATGCTTTTGTTATATATTGTTATAAATTGTTAAACTTACTTATAATTTTTGATGTTTTTGATTTATGGAATAAATAGACGAATCCCTGGAAAAAGTGAACAAAACATTCACGAAACGTCGGGAAATATGAAATAAAAAATTGCTTTTTTATTGTCATAGAAACACGTTAGGCCTAATTAGCTAAAGGAAATAGTCTTCAACTCAAATAAAAAACCTAACCTAAGTTATAACTCTGAAGTCGATTGTTGAAAAGAAAACTTCAAAATATTTTAACAAAATGTGTTAAAGAATATAAAGTTAATGAATAATTATCGGTGACATTTAATTGTCAGCTATTAACTTAAATAATAGTGTTTAACATTTTCCAACTTAATAATTACTTTATGGGCGGTTAAATACTAAAAGAAAGAAATTAATTAAATTAAAAAAAAATTGTTCTTGTTTTCGGTTTAATTATTTACACCAGCCTATCAAAATAAAACCCCTAACACATTTCATAACTAGATCGTATTTAGTGAAAGAAACAAAAACCTATAATTAATGTTTCTTAATAAGTGATTACTACCGGTTGCAGCGGATGTATTTAGTTCAAGAAATAGAAAACCTCAAAATTTCAAGCTTCAATGTATGATGGAGTTTTGAAAGAAAGTGAGAACGATTATTTATTTGGTGTAAGCGATGATGATGATACATTTAGACTGCACAACTTCAAGCACAAAACAATAGCAAAAAAATTAATAAAAATAGTAAAAGAAATAGAAGTAAAAAATCTTCCAACACAATACGAGTATCTATGGAAAATTGTCAAAATCTTAACTAAAAAAAAAAAAAAAATTAAATTGTACAGTAAAACAAAACTTTCTTTCTAGCTTTATGGTGATTTCTTACAGATATTTTGTTGCAGACAATACAAATCGGTTGTTACAACAGATTTATGCTGTGGAATGTTAATTCTCTTAATGATTTTTTAAGCTTTAAATCAAAAGACTTAAGACACATGCTTTCAACAAATTTTCTTTATTGTTATCATTATTGCCATTATTGTTGTTGTTTTTTTTTGTAGCTTTGGGCAAAATTATCTTATAGTAAAAAAAAGAAATATATCGCACACTGAACCATAAACAGTCACAACTCAAAATTATCAAAATGGTTTTGTTTTTTTCATAAAATAGTTCACTGAACGAATTTCCCATGACTTGGAAAATTTTCTTTTGCAACACACTCTTACTGAACAACATAAAATACCGTTATGCCTGTTTTTATTATACTTACGAGTACTTGCGTCATTTGTAAAGCATGAACAGTTTTTTGGCGCTCTTCAACATGTAGGATTATTTGAATTGTGACTGTTTATGGTTTAGTGTGCGATATGCATGTATATAGTCAAAAGAAAATCTTGTTCACAAGCATAACTTTTTTATATTTAATATGAATTTTTTTTATAGTTAATACGTTTTGGAATTTTGATTTTTCCTTTTCACTCACATAATCCAAAAAGTCTTTAAAGTTTTATATATGAGCAAAACAGAAATAAAAAATTGCTTTAAAAATGTCTATGTATCTGTTAGATTTAGTTTAGCTGCAGTCACACATGATTGATTAACAACATCATAATTGTCATTTCCATCAGCGTACGGCGGCATCATTATCATTACATTTTCATTTGCTATTTGTGGTATGTGCTGCTGCCACAATAACCGACCTTAGATAATATCATGGGAAATAAAGAAAGTTATTGGTTTAGAATGTGAAAAATATGAAATAAATATAAAGCAATTTAGAAAATATTTAAGCATACGTAGCATACATAAATAAATTATTTATAATTTTTAACAAGCTCAAAATAATTGCAAACAATTTTGTGAAAAAATAAATAATAAAAAGAACTTGCAATAAAAAATTTAACTAACTAATTTTGGCTAATTTGTTAAAGGCCTTATTTATAAAAAATTTTAAAAACTAAATAAGAAATTTTTTTTTTATAAAAATCTCTTTTATAAACTCTTTATAGAGCCTTAATAATTTTTATAAGTAAGCCTGTAAATCTTTAAGATTTTTAATCTCCAACAGGCTTTAAATTAAATTCAAGAACAAAAAATAATCTTACAGGCATTAACATCATAACAAAAGATTTGAACTTGCTTCTCCACATGTTGAATAAAATATTAACAGAAAACCAACTGTTCTTTCATAATAATGTCATGGGAAAAAATATGAAATGATTATTGTAAAGTAAAAATACATATTCATAATGTACTATCAGCATAAATTCCACATAAAGTTTATAAATCGGTATAAACAACCCGACTAGAAAATACCTTATAAATATAATTTATGGAAAAATTAATAAAATTTTTAAAGGAACAAGTAATTGGCTTTCTATTAACATAAAAACTTTAATAGGCAGATTTTGTAAAAAATTTTGGTTCTAAACGTTTCAAATTTGTATGAAAAATAACGAAAATTCGTTTCAAAAAATATTTTTTCCATAGAAATTTCAAAACGAAAAAAACGTTTCTATTTACAAAATTTGCCTTTAAAATTAACTAAAAATCTAATTTGAAACAATTTTCAAATCTCCCAATTCAATTTTGGTTGATAAAAATACTCAAGAGTGTTCCAAAGATCACTGAAGCTGGTGCACAGCCGAAACCGTTATGTTACTCAAACTAATTTGACGCCGGATGATGGAAAATTATTCCAAATAAAAGCAAACACCGTTGAAAGAAAAATACATCACTCAGTTCAAAATTTCCCTTTAGGCTTTTAAGCCCAGAAATTTTTTACAAAAGAATTTTTCATAATAGATAACTTTTTTTTATTGCTATCAATAACAGTTGTTGCAGATTATTGTAAGTATTTAATAATGAGAATATTGCTTGCAATCAAAATTTCCCTTTAAGGAAATTTGTTTTAGCAAGGAAATTTTTTTACCACATGTTTTAAATACTGCAATAGCAGAAAAACTACTTAAAAATAAAAAAAAATTCCCACAAAGGGAATTTTTTCATCAAGGAGAATTTTTTGCGATTTTTCGTAAAATATTTCAAAAAATTTCCAAGAAAATGAAAAATTTTTCCAATGAAAAAATTTCCTTCTAATAAATATTTAGTAAATCAAAATTTCCCTTTAAGGAAATTTTTTGTACAGGGAACTTTTATTTTAATTCATTCCTAAAATAAAAAAAAATTAAAAAGATATATACATTTAAAATTTCCATAAAGGGAATTTTTTCAACAAGGGACATTTTTTCGAGCTTTTCATAAAATATTTCCCAATCTTTTTAGTAAAAGCACAAAAAGGTCTTAAATATGAAAAACTGCCTAAATATAAAATTTCCTTTCAAGGGATTTTTTTGTCATATAAAAAAAGTAGCGCTCGCGAACGTAACTAATATTGGTTACAAAAATATTTTCCTTGATAAGAAATTTTTAAAAACACAATACTTTAAATTTTTTATATATAAAACGGTAAATATTTTGATATGCATGTTTGTAGAATAAAAATTTTTGTGAAGGGAATTTTCAAAAAAGGATTTCAAATTAAAGCAAATGCTGTCAGAAGGAAAATAAATCACTGAATTAAAAATTTCCCTTCAGCCTTTTGAGCCAAGGAAATTTAGAACAAGGTACGTGTTTATTAAATATCATAATTTTTTTTTATTTCTATCAATAACACTTGTTGCTGATTATGGTAAATATTCAGCAAATCAAAATTTCCCTTTGAGAATTTTTTTTTTTAGACTGGTAATTTCCTTACCACACATTTTAAATGTTGAGAAAATTAAACAAAATATGTACATTTAAAATTTCCCATAATGGAAATTTTGTAAAAAGGGGGGAAATCTTTTTACCAAATGTTTTAAGTATTGAGAAAATTAAAAAAATTGGCATAACTAAAATTTCCCATAAAGGGAATTTTTTAATGTGGGAATTTTTTTTTGATTTTTCCGTAAAATATTTGCAAATCTTTTAGTAAAAGCTCAAAAAATTTCAAAATTATAAAAAATTTTGCAAAATGTAAAATTTCCTTTAATGGGAATTTTTTTAAAAATGTGAATTTTTTTTACCACATATATTAAATACTGCGAGTATTTCGAAAATATGTATAACTAAAATTTCCCATAAAGGGAATTTTTTAATAAGGGAAATTTTTTTGTTTTTCCGTAAAATTGTTGCAAAACTTTTGGTAAATGCTAGAAAAATTTCCAAATTATAAAAACTTGCCAAAATCTAAAATTTCCCTCAAAGGTATTTTCTGCCAAAGACTTTTTAAAAGTTTTATGTTAGGTTGAGAATAATAATAAACAAAAGAGCACTCGCAAACGTAAAAAAATTTGGGTCTAAAATTAATTTCCCTGATGGGAAATTTTGAAAAACCTTATGTTTAAAAATAATTTTTAATGAAAATTAAATAGTAATTATTAATAAAGTATAAATTGTAGCAAACTTTTCAACCAACTACATTTACCTCCTCTTTACATCTTTTTTATTCAGTATAAAGGTTAGAAAAATTACAATTTCTTGCTTTACATTGTTAAGTTATTATGTCTAAGTCCATAAGCAGACTAGGTCAGTATCATAACAGAAAGCTGCACATAATATCTTTATTAAAAGTTTAAGCAAATTTTCAAGATGAAAATCATAAAAAGAATCAGGGGAAATAAATGTGTGCTAAGAAAAAAAAAATATAAAATAACAACAATAAAACAATAAAATCCGGTGGTATTATTTAATTTTCTAAAGTGGGACTTTTTCTTGCGGTTGTTTTATGTTGTTTTATTTGTAACGATGATAACATTGTTCTTGCATTGTGTATGAAATTATTAAAAGCTTGCTGCTGCCACAGAAGAAAAAGAAAACATCTTAAAACATTGTTGCTACAGCAACAACATTAACATCATTAAAATTGTAATGTAATATATGCAACGTCATTATGATCATTAGCATCATTATAATGATCATTGCTGTGATCATTGCAAGACAAACAGCTATTTAATGTGATTGCAATTAAATTCCTGCGCGATTATTAAAAGAGAATGAAAATAAAAATGAACAATAAAAATTTAATAACAAATAAATGACAAGAAGGCGTTAAAGTTTGTTGCATAACAGCAGATTTTAAAGAGAACATAAATTTAATTGCTTAGCAAAAAAAAAAAAAAAAAAATCTCACTTAATTTCATGTTTACATTTGTAATGTTGGCATGTTGGAAAAAGCATTTAATTAACAAATTAATTTCAAGTGTAATTTAATGGCATGGGAGAAAAATCAAAAGACTTAAGCTAGAAACTTGATTAATATGAATTGTTAAAAAGTCAATTTAACCAATTTAAGAGGAAAATAATCCTTTAGACAGCTTCTGTTGTTCATGTTCAATTCATGTGGCATAGAGAATCGAATGTCTCATTAATCAACAGGAAACAATAAAATGTTTTGATTTTTATCTAAAGTCTTAAATATTAATGACTCCAAATTCTTTCAGTAGTTCTAATCTCTCTTATAACTTCATTAATGCTTATTACAATTTGAGCAGTCTTATACTATTAATCTATAATGTGTGCTAGATTTTTTTTTCTTAACCTGCATAAATAACATAATCATGCCAACATTTGGTTTTCTTTGTTTTACAGTTGTTGAAAATGCTAATAAATCTCTTTTGTTTTTCAGTTTGGTGTGTATGTGTGTGTGTGTTTGTGTGTGTGTGAAAGCAACTAGAATTAATGAATTAAATAGATTTTTTCTTATGATTTTATTTGTTGTCGAGCATCGGTTGTAATGGGAACTTAACATTCCTAACGGTGAAACTTTAAAATAAAAATTAAATTTAATTTAAAAACTTATCGAATCCATTAAAAAGAGACACTTTTAACATAAATAATATATATCTTCGTAGGAAGTCAAAGAAATTGATTAATAAAATATGTATTAAATGATTAGAAAACTTGTCCCAAAACAAAAGACTGTGGACACAAACTTGTTTTTTACCTCCTCTATTTTTAAAATAAGATTTATTTAGTGAGAAATTTAAAAAAAAATTTACATAAAATAAAAATTTCCCTAAAAATATTTATTCCTTTTTGAGAAATTTTAATGATTTATGTTTAATAGGAAATTAAGAAAAATCAAATTAGATGATTTTCAGTTAAAGTTTTTTCTAAGGAATTTTTTTTTTAACAAAAACAATTTATTTAATTAAATAATGTTATAAATACAAAAAAAAAAACTGTTTCTAAATAAAATTTCCTTTAAGGGACAGCAAGAATTTAAGCTGTTAGATTAATTTGTAAAAGGTACTTAATATGGACCGAAAATTTAAGCAAGCCCAATCCTTGCAGACAAATTTTTTTGCTGCCTAAAAAAATTTTGCATTTTTACCCTGAAGGAAATGGAACTGACACAAGACTAGTCACGTGACGGGCGCCAAGTGATAGGGACCAGTCCGAGTTGTGGCTCGGCAGTATCATTGCAGGGAACAATTATCATTATATTTATACTATTTGATAGGTCCTAACTAGATCCGACCACATCGAACTTGATCAGTGCCGTTTACTATAATACTACAACGATTCCCAATTAAATTGACAAAATATCAAGACGATACATCACGACAGTGGTGAATATGTAACTATTTACAGGATGTTTCTTTTTTTCAATATACACTACTTCCTACTTTTGGTAGCACCCCCATTTTCTCAAGTCATAGGACGAGTACGTTTGGATAAATTGTCACCAAATTTTGTGCGTGTGTGTGTAGTAATTTGGAAAGATGAATATAAGATTTATTGAAAGTTTTTATTTAACTTTTTTTTCATATTTATATAATATTATTTATATATTTATTTTTGCCTAATAAATTGTTCTCTTATTTTTTCTTATATAGGAAATTTTTTAAGAATATTCCACTATTGAAAATGCTACAAAGAGTTAGTAACTAAATTTCCTCTATGAGGAATTTTCATTGGGCAAGCAACATTTATTTATTTATTTATTAAACATAATATACAAAGTAAATTTGCATAGTATGGTGTTGCACGAATATGGTCGGAGTAACTAGACCATATGCCCAAGATGTTATTAACAATATTTTCAAACTATCTTTAAAATTCTATAACAACTGGCTTGGAGGTAAAAATAATTTTACAAACACAAGCAAGTGCTTTGATACGAAATTTCCCTTTAGGGACTTTTTCATGCAAATAAAGTCTTGAGGTTTTATTTAATACCAACAAAATATTTTATACGGATCACAAGTTAATGCAAATTAAAAAAAATCTTAAAAATTATTTCCCTAAAAGGGAATTTTTTTAGCTTTATATATGTGCTGGAAAGATTTGATTTTATCTGCATATTTAAGGAAAATAAGATATTTATGCTTTCAGTCCAGAGGTCGTGGGTTCGATTCCCACCATAGACCCTGGGTGTTTTCTGCAGATAAGCTAATCGCTTGGCGGGTTGTGTTTGTTAAAAAATATTAAAAATTCCCTCAAGATACATTTAAATTTTTTTTATCAATATGCAAAATGTTTGGGAAATTTCACTTTGGAGAGGCCCACTTGCTCACATCTGCAGTATATGGAAAATATTTAGAAAATTTTAAGTCTCCTTTAAATAAAATTTCCCTTGGGAAAATATATACTAGACAAGGGAAATTTATTAAAATCTCAAGAAATTTTATATAAAATTTTTAGGGCGATTGCTTTTAGATTCAGCAATATTAAAATTGCCGTTAAATAAAATTTCCCGCAAAGGATTATTTTTTTGGAATACTATTTAAAAAAGTTTTTGATAAATTAAAAAAAAAAAAACAGTTCAAGCTTCTAGCGAATTACTTTAAATTAAAAAAAAATAATTTCCCCAAAAGGGAATTTTTCAAAATGTTTGTTATTTATTTATACTAATTTTGCTTTGTTTTGTGCATCAAAGAGTACTTGAAATATGGGAGTGTAAAAGAACGGCAAGATTTATATCACGTAAAAATTTCCTTAAAGGGAATTTTTTTTAATATGTCGATGGCTTAATATAAAAGGGGAGTATCTTAATTTTTTCTCGAAATTGCACCCTCCTTGAAGATCTTAGTACGTTATAGTTCAAAATCAAAGACTTATGACAACTTGAAAAATTATTTCTGCATGTAAATGCTTTAGGTTTTCTTAAATTTTTGGCTTCTCCTGTAAAATATCGAAAATTCGAGTTCATATATTAAGCCATCGATATGTATGTATGTATGTATATTGAATATTAGACGTGTGAATTATTTGACAAAAATACCTGATATTAACATTGAACAAAAATTTCCCTAAATGCGTTCAAAAAGACTTTTAATAATTTTTTTTTATAAAAAATATTGCGGAAAATTCATATTAGAGCCAATTATTCACTGTTCGAGTAAATGGAAAATATTTAGAAAAGTAAAAACAGCTTTTAATTAAAATTTCCCTTTGGGAAATATACATACATTACATAAGGGAAATTTATTAAAATCTTAACATACTGTTGCATCAAATTTTGATGGCAACTATTATTAAAGCAATATTAAAATGGTCTTTAAACAAAATTTCCCATGAAGGACTTTTGTTTTTTGTAAAAGATTTCTTAAAAATATTTTAATAAATTTGAAAAAAAAAAACATTTGAATGGCATAGCAAATTATTAAAAATCTTTAAAAAACTTGTCTTAAAAATAATTTCCCCAGAAAGGGAAATTTTTTAAATGTATACAAATTTGCCCTTTTTGTGTTTAAAAGATTATTTGAAATGTGGGAGTGTAAAAAAGTTTAAGATGTATTTCATTCAAAAAATTTCCTTGAAGGTATTTTTTTAAATAAAATCTAATATTTTCTTTATTTATATTGAATGTTAAAATGAAGTTTGCGTTATAGCTACATATATAACATGAATTAATTTTTGTTTAAATTTATGCGGCAGTAAAAGGTAGATTTTTAATAAATTTTTTTATAAATCTTGCTTAACATATTTTAATGCGCAATATTGTAAAAAAATAGTGAAAAAATTCTGATAGAGAGTATTTGTTTTTATGCCCAATTCCTGAAGGTGTTTCTTATTTGAATGTTTTCTGAAGTAGAAAAGGAAATTCGAAATTTGTTTGCTCATCCTGGATCTCATGAAATAACATACCGAACTAGAGAAGACTACTTGTTGCAAATCAAAATAGAAGGAAATAAATTTCATATTCATTAGGGGCAACAATTTAAAATGATAATATCGTTAATTAGTTTTTAGCTTGCCTGCGAAACAATTTTTGATTTTTTTTAGAGAAGAAAATACTACTAATGAAGTTGTAAGTTTTAAACTTTCTTTTTTTTTTAAGTAACACCAAAAACTTGTTGCTTTTGCTTTGGCTTTTATTTGTGCTTTTTTTTATCATATATATTCACTAACGTAAAATATAGAATTAATCTCTAAATAATTATTTAATCACTATTGCAAAAATATGAAATATGCGTTAGCGTAATTATTTTCTAATTATTATTTAGTTCAAATGAAAACAATAGGAATAGAAACTTCTTAAAATTTTTAACTAAAAAATTTCTTTCAAGCTCTTGCGCTTTTAATCAAAAGTTAATCTTGAACAAAAGCTGTATTATTAACAAAACTTTTTTGACCCATTTTATGGTTAGATTAACATTTAGAAATAAGTCATGTGCAGAGAGAGCGTTATGTGTTTTATTTTAGCGCCATAAATTAATTTGTCATTAAAAAAATAAAAACTTTGTTGCTAAAGTTTTATAGAAAAAAAAAGAATTAATGGAAATGCATATGTGTAGGAAATAAATTATTTAAATTTTCGGTATTTAAGTAAAAGAAAATCATAAAAGTGAAACGGCTTAAACTTTTGTTTTTTACCTTTTAAATATTCTTACTAATAGGATTTGCATTTTAACTATATATGTACATATATATATATGTATCTGAGTTTGTCATAGAAGCAACTTAAAAATCTATGAAATAAATATTTTCGTTATAGTAAAGTCTTAAAAATTTCTCTTTAATTACAAAGGAAAATCGTTTCGTTGATTTATAACTTTTCACACGCTTTTTGTTAAAAAAAGAAGCACACAATTTTCACAAACATATTTATTGCAGCACATAACTCATACAGAAGTGTTAAAAATTTGTATAATTTATTTTGTCAACCAGCGTAATTAAAATACACTTGCTGCCTTATACTCCACATACATATATAAAATGTGTTTCCTCTTTCTGTAATACACAAGCACTTCTTGGGCCAGCTTAAAAGCACAAAAATACTCTCATAAATAATAATAATAATAATAAAAGTAATAAAAGATAATAATAAAAACTGGTTTATTTTTCAAATCACAAAAGCCATTTCATTTCTGGTTACCACACACTCTCTAAAAAATTTATCTCAGATACTTTTTATACAAATTTGATATTTTTTGTTTGCTAAACGATTTCACTTCAAATGAAAATGAAACTGATATTTTTTTTCAAATATATTTAAGGCAAATGACCAATAAAAAAAGAGCAATTGCGGCATAAAATTTACACATAAAGCAGAACACAAAAGACCTTAAATGAAATAATGTACATTTGCTTCTTTTAATGCTAACAGCACATTTTAGAAATTTTTTAAGAGCAATGACCGAAAAATTAACTAAAAAAGTGTTTAAGGTGTTGAAAACTTTGTAAATGTGTGCGACAGCGCGACTAAAATACATTTATAGCGTTTTTGAAAAATTCGAACTTAATTTCGAAAATTTCGAAATTCCCAAAACTATTACAAATGAACTTCTAGAGATGTAAAATGAACTAAAATTATAGTTAGAAAAATATCTTAAAATAAATAATGCAAATTTGCGTACTTTTTACAAAAAAGTTGGTGATTACCCTAATTTTAGAAAATTGCTTAAAAGTAATAACCGTAATTTAATAAAAAAAAATTTTAAGGTGATTAAAACTTCGTAACTGTGTAGAACAGAATGGCTGAAATTCATTTATAGCATTTTTGAAAATTTCGAACTTAACTTCGAAAATTTCGAAATTCTTAAAACTATTAAAAATTAACTTCTAGGGATGTAAAATGAACTAAAAGTATGTTTAGAAAAACAATTTAAAAGAAATAAGGTAAACTTGTTTACTTTTTACTAAAAATGCTAACGACAAATTTTAGAAATTTACCCAACAGGAAAGACCGTAAAATTAATTTAAAACAACTTTTAAGGTGATGAAAATTTCGTAAATGTGAGTCATATAATGACTAAAGTTCATTTATGACGTTTTAAAAAATTTCGAACTTAACTTCGAAAATTTCGAAATTCTTAAAACTATTAAAAACGTACTTTAAGCGATGTTAAATGAAGTGAGAGTAGTTTTATTAAAAGAAATAATGTAAATTCCCTTCTTTCTTTTATTAAATACTAACAGCCTTATTAAGGCTTTAAAAATGTTTTTAAACAAATTTTCATAATTTTTTTTTTAAAAAGACTTTATAAAGCCTTAATAAGTTTTATAAATAAGGCTGTTAATGTTTACACCAAAACTTAGAAACTTCCTTAACAGCAATGGCCGTAAAATGAATAAAATAATGTTTTTACTGATGAAAATTTCGTATATATAAAATTATTTACAATGTTTTCGAAAATTTCGAACATAACTTCGAAAATTTCGAAATTCTTAAAACTATTAAAAACGTACTTTAAGACATGTTAAATCAACTCAGATTTGATTTAATGTTGTTCAAACTAAGTTTAAGCATACTCGAAAAATTCGAATCTAATGTGGATATAGTAAAGAGTTATAGTTGCAATATTTCGGTAATAGTATTTTAAAATTTTACGATTTATAAAAGATTTCTGGCATGTTCGAAAACTTCGAAGTTGTGATTGACGATTCCAAACTTTTTTTTATAATAAAAGTACAGAGTTCTAATCATATCTGCAATATTTGTGTAATTTTTAAAATTTTATGATTATAAAAGATTTCTGGCATGTTCGAAAATTTCGAAGTTGTGGTTGGCGATTCCAAACTTGTTTTTAATGAGTGTACATAGTCCTAATTTAAGTTTTAATTGATATTTTGCAATAAGTTTAGTGTACAGTATTTTATTAATATTTCGCAATAAAACAGATTTTCGAAAAAATTTCAAGACCTCGAATTTAAGTACAAAAACTTTGAAGTTTGTTGAAAATTTGCAAATATATATTAAAAGCAATAAAACTAATTTTGTGAAAAAAATAATAATTTTCAAAACATTTTTAAATAAAAGATGAAGAAGTTTAATCAAAGAACTTTTAAGACTAATGCCCTGTTTCCACAATGTCTGGGTTCTTGACTTGAGTAGAAAATTTATAAGAAAAGCTTTCGTATTTTTTTGAAATAATATTCATACACTTCCTTTCGACGAGTGAACTGCCTGACTTGTTAAAACAGGGCGCAAAACAAGTTTTTTTATTGCAAAACAAACATTTCAAAGAAACATTTCAAATGAAAAAAATTTCATAATGTATCGAAATATATAAAAAATCTATTAATTTTAAATTGAATTTGAAATATGTATGATTTACAAGTTCATTTTGAGAAGCATGGAAAATAAAAAAAAACATCTCCCGATTCTATAGTTTCGATACTTTTTCGAAAATTGATTTATAACTGCAAGGGAAAAATATATATCTGCAAAAATCAAAATTAAGTTAATACGCACATATTTTTGCATTTGGAAATGTTTTGGAGCATATTCGAAAATTTCGAAATTTATAAAAAAAATTCGAAAATTATAAAAAGTATTTAAAAAGAGTTTTGAAAACGTTTTTAAATATTCGAAGTTGTGTTTGAAAATTTTCGATGTTTATTTAATATTCAAAGTTATGTTCGAAAATTTTCGAAGTTTATTCATATTTAAAAAAACAATTGGTCATAAGAATTTGAGGAAATAAAATAAATTTTATCTTCAAATTCCTTCCACTTAGACTATGTGTAGCCCTTTCGAACACTGAAAATTCGAGTTCGAATCATTCGAAATGTTTTTAAGTTGCAAATACCTAATAAATTTTGTTATGTTAAATGTGTATGTATGTTAATGCTTTTGAAAAATCAAACTTGTTGGTGTTTACGAATACAATTTTTTTAGGGTCTGTCCCACGATGTCGACAACGTTCGACTTGTTACATTGGAAGCAACAGCAAAATTTTAAATTTTGTTTTTGTTTTGAATGTAAGTTTGCGTCAAGTCGAACGCTGTCGACATCGTGGGACAGGCCCTTACTCAAACAAAAGACTTAAGACAAAAACTTTTTTGTAGCGGTTTAATTTATGCCCGCATCAAATTTTATTTTTGTTGTTGTTATTTGCATTTTGTTAATTGAAAGATTTGTCATAAATTTTTTTCACATTAGTGTATCAACTGAGTGAGATTATTTGCTTTTCACCATTTAATGCTATTAAACAACAAAAAACTAATAAATTAAATGAAAGTGAGAGACGTGTCCGACTATACAGAGTTTTGTTTAATTATGTATTCAGTTTTCATTTCTAAATAATTAGCAGCAATTTAATTAGATAAAAAAGTTTAATCTTTTTGTAATTTAATCTCTGAAGAAACCAATTATTTAACTTTTTGACAAAGAAGCAAAAGATATGATGTTTTGTTTTTATTTGTTAATCTCAAATAAAGATTTTTCAGTGTTACTATTGGTCTGTGATTTTTTTACTATTTTCGAATTATTAATATTTCCTTGTACTTGTATTTTATTTTAAAATTTTCTTCTTATCTTCTGAAGTATAAATTTCTGTCACAATAACTTAATTTAATAAACATACTCAATAGCAACTCCTACTCTTTTTAAAAAATGTTTCTCAAAAACAGTACATCTGATAAAAAAAAGAAATTATTAATGCCAATTTAAAGCTTCAAGCCTCACTATATGTAAGCTAAGGAAAATTATTCTGGCAGCATAACAATAAAACTACGAAACCTGTAAAAGTTGTTGGCTGATAAGCATCATCGTCATCAACATCATCATCATCATCGTCATCTTCATTAGAACTCTGTGCATAAGAGCATAGCCCCGCAGACAACAGGTTGCTTCAACAAGATTTGTTGTTCTTTTCTTCCTTTACAGGCATTACTGAATGCTGTTATGTTTTAGCTACAACAATAGCATACCACTACTTTGCAATTAACCGACATGCTACTTAAGATGTTCACTAAATGAAGAAATTTTCAACTGAAAATTATCGGCTGCTTTAAAGTGCATCTTGATGTTGTGAGTTGACAAACTTCAATGTCATGTTAATGGAAGTAAATGGGTTTTTTTTTAGTTTCTAATAGTTTTTGCTAAGACTAAACTTAGGAGATAGCAGGAAAAAATAAAAACAGCTAACTTTTTAAGGAAGACAACAAGGAACTGTTAAAAGCAAGTGCAAAAGTCAAAGTTATTTGAAATTGTCTTAAGTTTTCCTTCCCAAAAGAGTCTTCTGTATAAGCTATAGAAGGCTACTGCAATAAGTAAAATTTGAAATTAAATCATATTACTCGTTTGTTACATATTTCAAGCAATTTTTTAACTGTTGCTTCCTTGACTTTAACAAATTTATGATCAGTAAAATTTTGCAACAAGTATTAACAGAAATTCAAACACTTTTATGAGACTTCTCATAAATATTATTGTTTCTTTTTTTTTATTTATCAAATAATGTTGCTAAGGATTGTAAATTGTTTTCTTTGCAATTGGCTTTTTATTAAGGCTCTTCTGAGAAATTGTTTAAACGTAATTTCTAACAGCAGTAAAATACTTTATTATAACTTCTTTCAAACGTTAAGAGTCATACCTCATGGAGATAATTTAATATTTGCTGTCATAACACATAAAGTCATAAATGAAAGGAATTTAGGGTGTTCCTGGAATATAGGATTTAAAGTTTTTTTTTATTGTTCACCTAATAGTTATTATGTATTTGATTGTGTAGTCATAGATAAAGTCTTAATTAAGGTCAAAGACAAGCTTTAGGCGGGTGATAGTGCCACTCTAAATATAGTCATAGTTAAGCCGAAATCTAATAAGAGTCCAGCCATAGTCTAGTCATAGAATATTCATTCATAGTCAAGTTAAAGTTGAAATATAAGCTAATTGTAATCTAGTAATAGTCTACTCATAGTTTAATCACAGACTAGTCACAGTCATAGGCATAGTTTAGTATAACCTAGTCACAGTTAAAGCCTAGTATAATTTAGACTAGTTACAGTCATAGTCCAGTCTAGTCTAGTCCTATGTAGTCTAATTTAGTCTAGTATAGTCTAGTTTAGTCTAGTGTAGTCTAATTCAGTGTAGTCTAGTCTAGTCTGGTCCAGTCCAGTCTAGTGCTAGTCTAGTCTAGCCAAGTACAGTCTAGTGCTAGTCTAGTGTAGTCTAGTCTAGTTTAGTCTAGTGTAGTCTAATTCAGTGTAGTCTAGTCTAGTCTGGTCCAGTCCAGTCTAGTGCTAGTCTAGTCTAGCCAAGTACAGTCTAGTGCTAGTCTAGTGTAGTCTAGTCTAGTGCTAGTCTAGTCTAGCCAAGTCCATTCTAGTCTAGTGGTAATTTAGTCTAGCCAAGTCCAGTCTAGTCTAGCCAAGTCCAGTCTAGTCTAGCCAAGTCCAGTCTAGTCTAGTCCAGTCGAGTCTAGTGCTAGTCTAGTCTAGCCAAGTCCAGTCTAGTCTAGTGCTAGTCTAGTCAAGTCTAGTGCTAGTCTAGTCTAGTGCTAGTTTAGTCTAGTGCTAGTCTAGTCTTGTGCTGGTCTAGTCTAGTGCTGGTCTAGTCTAGTGCAGTCTAGTGCTGGTCTAGTCCAGTCTAGTCTAGTCTAGTGTAGTATAGTCTAGTGTAGTCTAGTCTAGTGTAGTCGAATCTAGTCCAATCTAGTCTAGTGCTAGTCTAGTCAAGTCTAGTGCTAGTCTAGTTTAGTCTAGTGTTAGTCTAGTCTTGTGCTGGTCTAGTCTAGTGCTGGTCTAGTTTAGTCCAGTCTAGTGCTGGTCTAGTCCAGTCTAGTCTAATGTAGTCTAGTCTAGTCCAGTCTAGTGCTGGTCTAGTCCAGTCTAGTCTAGTCTAGTGTAGTCTAGTCTACCCTAGTCCAGTCCAGTCTAGTCTAGTCTAGTCTACTCTAGTCTAGTCTAGTCTGGTCTAGTCTAGTCCAGTCTAGTATAGTCTTGTCTAGTATAGTCTTGTCTAGTCTAGTCCATTCTAGTCTAGTCTAGTCTACTCTAGTCTAGTTATATGTAGTCTATGGTAGTCTAGTCTAGTTCAATGTAGTCTATGCTAGTCTAGTCTAGTCTAGCCATAGAATATTTTCTTAGTCCTTGGATGCCCTTTACATTTTCCTGGACATCTTTTTGATTTCTTCCTCTTTTTCAAATTGTGGCAGTTGTCTGAAGTTCTTTAAACAATTTCTGTTGTGACACTTGATGATGTTGTTTTTCTCCTATATTTTAATGTGTTTTCCTCTGGCTAGAAAAATTCATTAGTTATGTTGCTTTAACTTTCTGTCAGAAGTTGTTGTTGTTGTTGTTGTTGTGGTATCGTGGGTGTTTCTTTTCAATGATAATGTTTTAATGCTGTTGCTGTTATTTTTCTTCGTTTCTTTTTGTATTTGTTAATGTCATGTTATTTTAAAGGTATATTTGACGCTTTGAAGTGTGACAGTTCCTTGACATCTTTTCTCTTAGACTACTTTTTTATTTTTTTGACAACAACTTCTTCACTTGTTTGCAACTGTACAGTTTTTTATTGCAGATGATAAAGGAAATTAATTTTCTAGTGTTTAAATTTATGTTGCTTTTGATTTAATTTTATGTTTTTTTTTCTTCTAGTGTTTGATAAACAGTTGTGAGAGACTGTTTTAAATTAACAGTGTTTTTAATTATTAGTTGCATATTTTTTGTTAACTTTATTAAGTTTGGTGGAAAATAACATAATTTTTAATATTATTACAAAAAAAAAAAATAAAATTTGAGAGATTAGCATGTGCCTTTTCTCATCACTTTTGCAGGTACTCCACATTCATTTACAGCTTTTCCTTTTATTGCTTAGCTAATATCCTCTATTTCCACTTTAAAATTTCTTTAAGGCACGCACAGCTCAATTTTTTCACAAAGATATGCCCACTGGGCTGAGCCTTCCAACCTACTTTATGCATTTATTAGATTTTCTGTGTTATATAGATATGCATGCACTTGGTGCAGCACGAATTATGCCCGCTTGGCATAAAACACTTGGGCAGGCGTCAAAATAATGTGTTAATAACCTTCAAGGATTTCAGGAATTTTTTCTCATAACACTGATAATCTGCAAATATCAGTTGATTGCTCCAAAACTCAAACGCAATACTGCTAAAATATGCATAAAATTAGTTGCAAAAATAAAGTGCAAGTTAGGCAAGATATGCAAGATGTTACTAGGTGATCAAGTGTTATTTCTATACATATTAAAAAGGGCATCAAAAGGCACAGACAATAAATTTTAAAACGCCTGTCCATCATCAAGTTATATTATATAAATGTTTATTGTGGTGCAAAACCACGCCAAAGTGTACGAAATGAAATAGAAGAGTGCGCTGTGATTTATGCGTCAGTAGACATGCAAACTAAAAATTTGGCCTTGAGTCAAACTAAAACTCTTTAAAAAACCATTACTTATATTTTGGATAAATATATGTATATATTTAGAAAACTAACAAAGAAGAAACATAAAGCGTTTGAGCCATTTTTAGCTGATTAAAGAATAGACTATATACATATGCATAAATGTATGTACATATATTAATAAAATCTAAATAAAAAAACAAACTGCCTTATTCAGAAAAAATATTTCTGATTTACAAAAGCTTTACAAAACATATTTTGTATGGAAATTTTTTTTGTTAAACGTTTTGTACATTGTGCATTTTTCATGCAAAAAAATGTTTTATGAAAAAAATTTAATGAACTATACATTGTGATTTTTTGAAATATTTGTATGGGGAACCCCCCAGGGGTGGTTTGAGGGGTTGTGTCACTGGCATAGGTGGGTCGGCCCTCCAAAATTAGTGGGGGTCGGTCATACATTTTGACTCAATTGAGGAACTTTAAATGGGTCAAAGTGAGATTTTTCAAAAGTTGACCCTTCAAGAAAATTTGACCCTTCGGATCAAAAGTCGGGACATTAAAATACATTTGAGAGGTATGGTTCCTTCGGCAAAGTTTCTTATTTTGATCCCTAGAATACGATTTTCCTTGTAATTTGTGCGATTTTTAAATCTACCCGCCCTAATGTACACCGTCCATTTTTCGATTTTTTATGAAAAAATTTATTGGACTATAAATCGTCCATTTTTTTGTGAATCAAAATTTAATGGACTATAAATCGTCCATTTTGTATGCAAAAAATTAAATTGGAGTTTACTAATCAAATGGTAGATTTTTGAAGTCTGACAAATGGTTTGCAGAAGACAGTGTGTTGCCCACTTCATATCTAAGATTTGGGAGCCAGTTTCCAATTAGAAAGCATAAATGTGACGCAATTAGGTATTATTGTTTTAAATACCTGTAAATTTATACCTTTTAGTTTTGATGAATGAAAAAAAGCTCCATAGTGCGCCTCTCTTATATATTCGAAAGGAAATTGTTCTTAATGAACGACACACAGTGGTTCCAATTATAATAAAAGGGTAATAAATCTGTATGTTTGAAACTTGTTATGCATTCCTACCAAAATATCATCACTAACTGCAACTTTTCTGCCTCTTACGAAGTTATTAAAAAAAAACATAATCCAGAAATTTTATCAAAAGCTATATTTAAATTTATATTTTTATGCTTATATATCTTGTTTTATATTTGTTTATATCATCACTTCTATTATAGACATTTTATTTGACTCTAAAATATATTTTTATTTTCTTAATTTGCAAACATATAATTCTTATTCTTAAATTATTTTCTTTCAGGTCATCAATGCGACTACAGATGGATTTAAGACACTATAAAAATGCAGAAAAGCATCATTCTTCTGTTCAAGCAACAGTCAATAATAATATATTATATAGTAGTCGTTGTTGGGGGTCTTGCGGTAGAAGATGTTGCACAATTTGAACTTTGTGTGGATACATCTTAAGATCTAACTTTAAAATTCTCTGTAATGTTGTTCTGGGTATACCCAATTGGCCGGAACGGCGACGAGTTGAGACATATGGATCATTTGCAACACTCTGCTGTAGAGCTTCCACGTTGTCTACAGTACGAATATTTCGATGAGCACCTCCTCCTGGACGGTAGGCAACTGAACCCAGTTCCTGAAAACGGCGAACTAAACTTGTAATCATGGAAGATGTGGGCGCTGATCGTACGTTAAAAAAACGGCGACAATTTCGCTGCGTCAGAACAATTGATCAATGAGAAGAATAATAAAAATTGATCATTTAAATGCGTTGTTGTGGACTGTACGTATTCATTTTAAATTTCCAAAAGTTGAGTTATAATCTGCAAAAAGAAAAAATAAATTATTTTAAAAAATAAAAAAGTTACTTGTGTTTCACATCAGCTGGTCTTATTTGGGCCACCCTGTATACACAAAGTACTGGTTTTAAAACAAAATAGAAAAAAAAGTAATTCTAAATAAACATATCTATTATTTCTAAGATTGATTTATAGGAATGCACCAAAAAAATAGAAAAATTTACAAGTTAAACTATTTTATTTTTTAATAATAAAACATATTTATATCACAAAAAGGACTCAGTCGTTTCACTTAAGTATGGAAAAGCCTGGTAAAATATTTTTTTATCTTCAACATTTGCGGAATTTTTCATAATTTCCAGTCATATCTAAAGCACTGCTAATTGGAAGTATTGTTTATTTTACGCCCACCTTTATCAACTTAAAAGTAGGCCTGACAAAATTTTATTTTCCATAAACGTTCCCCATTACGTTCTCTACCAACCCACCAAATCTCATGCAATTATCTCAAAAAACAACGGAGCTATTACAGAAAAACCAGAAAACTGCAACCAAAGCGAATAAACCGGAAATGAAAGTTTTTACTCAGCTTGTAACTCTCATATCTCGGGAACCGCTGGGGACCTTTGGACTTTCTAAATACAAAATAAAGCACGAAATAAATCCGCCTGGTGGCCCCCTAGTCAGTAAAAAAATACACTTTAAGTTTATAACGCTTATATCTTGAAAAGTAATTGATGTGATGCCTTCTATACGAAGCGCGGAGTTGTGCTCTACAAACCTGCAAAATTTCATTTCTCTATCTTTGTAAAGTTCGGAGTTATTGCTAATTTTCAGAAGACTGTAACCAAAACGAAATTGCCGACAACGCTTGTTTTTGCTCAGCTTGTAACTCGCATATCTCGGGAACCGCTGGGTATTTTCGGATGAAATTTTTTCCGGATGAAAGATCACAGCTTCAGCTTCAATATAGGGGACCTTTGGACTTTCTAAATACAAAATAAAGCACGAAATAAGAGCAATTTTTATTGTACGCCCACTTTTATCGACTTAAAAGTAGGCGTGGCAAAATTTCATTTTCCACAAAACATTCCCCATGACCTTTTCTATCAACCCACCAAATTTCATGAACTAATCTCGAAAACCTAGGGAGATATTGCAAGAAAACACAAACTGTTCCTTGACCCGAAAAATTTTAAAATTTTTGCAATTTTTTTTGTGAAACACCAGGTCAACAGAACTGGTAGGAGGTGGATTTCGGGAGTTGATTTTTTTCAAAATACTATAGCTCGATAACCGCTGGACCAATAAGTTGACTGTTTTACCATATGATAGATTGGATATCTGGCTACAAGATGATCAAACTTTGGCCCGCCTGGTGGGCCCCCCTGTCAGTCAAAAAATGCACCTTAAGTTTATAACGCTTATATCTCTAAAAGTAATTGATTTGAAAAGTCCAAATGACTTCTATACGAAGCGCGGAGTTGTGCTCTACAAACCTGCAAAATTTCATTTCTCTATCTTTGTAAAGTTCGGAGTTATTGCTAATTTTCAGAAGACTGTAACCAAAACGAAATTGCCGACAACGCTTGTTTTTGCTCAGCTTGTAACTCTCATATCTCGGGAACCGCTGGGTATTTTCGGATGAAATTTTTTCCGGATGAAAGATCACAGCTTCAGCTTCCATATAGGGGACCTTTGGACTTTCTAAATACAAAATAAAGCACGAAATAAGACCAATTTTTATTGTACGCCCACTTTTATCGACTTAAAAGTGGGCGTGGCAAAATTTTATTTTCCACAAAACATTCCCCATGACCTTTTCTATCAACCCACCAAATTTCATGAACTAATCTCGAAAACCTAGGGAGATATTGCAAGAAAACACAAACTGTTTCTTGACCCGAAAAATTTTAAAATTTTTGCAATTTTTTTTGTGAAACACCAGGTCAACAGAACTTGTAGGAGGTGGATTTCGGGAATTGATTTTTTTCAAAATGCTATAGCTCGATAACCGCTGGACCAATATGGGTGACTGTTTTACCATATGATAGATTGGATATCTGGCTACAAGATGATCAAACTTTGGCCCGCCTGGTGGGCCCCCCTGTCAGTCAAAAAATGCACCTTAAGTTTATAACGCTTATGTCTCTAAAAGTAATTGATGTGAAAAGTCCAAATGACTTCTATACGAAGCGCGGAGTTGTGCTCTACAAACCTGCAAAATTTCATTTCTCTATCATTATAAAGTTCGGAGTTATTGCTAATTTTCAGAAGACTGTAACCAAAACGAAATTGCCGAAAACGCTTGTTTTTGCTCAGCTTGTAACTCTCATATCTCGAGAACCGCTGGGTATTTTCGGATGAAATTTTTTCCGGATGAAAGATCACAGCTTCAGCTTCCATATAGGGGACCTTTGGACTTTCTAAATATAAAATAAAGCACGAAATAAACCCGCCTGGTGGGCCCCCTGTCAGTAAAAAAATGCACTTTCAAGTTTATAACGCTTATATCTCTAAAAGTAATTGATGTGAAAAGCCCAAATGACTTCTATACGAAGCGCGGAGTTGTGCTCTACAAACCTGAAAAATTTCATTTCTCTATCTTTATAAAGTTCGGAGTTATTGCTAATTTTCAGAAGACTGTAACCAAAACCAAATTGCCGAAAACGCTTGTTTTTGCTCAGCTTGTAACTCTCATATCTCGGTAACCGCTGGGTATTTTCGGATGAAATTTTTTCCGGATGAAAGATCACAGCTTCAGCTTCAATATAGGGGACCTTTGGACTTTCTAAATACAAAATAAAGCACGAAATAAGAGCAATTTTTATTGTACGCCCACTTTTATCGACTTAAAAGTGGGCGTGGCAAAACTTTATTTTCCACAAAACATTCCCCATGACCTTTTCTATCAACCCACCAAATTTCATGAACTAATCTCGAAAACCTAGGGAGATATTGCAAGAAAACACAAACTGTTTCTTGACCCGAAAAATTTTAAAATTTTTGCAATTTTTTTTGTGAAACACCAGGTCAACAGAACTGGTAGGAGGTGGATTTCGGGAATTGATTTTTTTCAAAATACTATAGCTCGATAACCCCTGGACCAATATGGGTGACTGTTTTACCATATGATAGATTGGATATCTGGCTACAAGATGAGCAAACTGTGGCCCGCCTGGTGGGCCCCCCTGTCAGTCAAAAAATGCACCTTAAGTTTATAACGCTTATATATCTAAAAGTAATTGATGTGAAAAGTCCAAATGCCTTCCATACGAAGCGCGGAGTTGTGCTCTACAAACCTGCAAAATTTCATTTCTCTATCTTTATAAAGTTCGGAGTTATTGCTAATTTTCAGAAGACTGTAACCAAAACAAAATTGCCGAAAACGCTTGTTTTTGCTCAGCTTGTAACTCTCATATCTCGGGAACCGATGGGTATTTTCGGATGAAATTTTTTCCGGATGAAAGATCACAGCTTCAGCTTCCATATAGGGGACCTTTGGACTTTCTAAATACAAAATAAAGCACGAAATAAGAGCAATTTTTATTGTACGCCCACTTTTATCGACCTAAAAGTGGGCGTGGCAAAATTTTATTTTCCACAAAACATTCCCCATGACCTTCTCTATCAACCCACCAAATTTCATGAACTAATCTCGAAAACCTAGGGAGATATTGCAAGAAAACACAAACTGTTTCTTGACCCGAAAAATTTTAAAATTTTTGCAATTTTTTTTGTGAAACACCAGGTCAACAGAACTGGTAGGAGGTGGATTTCGGGAATTGATTTTTTTCAAAATACTATAGCTCGATAACCCCTGGACCAATATGGGTGACTGTTTTACCATATGATAGATTGGATATCTGGCTACAAGATGAGCAAACTGTGGCCCGCCTGGTGGGCCCCCCTGTCAGTCAAAAAATGCACCTTAAGTTTATAACGCTTATATCTCTAAAAGTAATTGATGTGAAAAGTCCAAATGCCTTCTATACGAAGCGCGGAGTTGTGCTCTACAAACCTGCAAAATTTCATTTCTCTATCTTTATAAAGTTCGGAGTTATTGCTAATTTTCAGAAGACTGTAACCAAAACGAAATTGCCGACAACGCTTGTTTTTGCTCAGCTTGTAACTCTCATATCTCGGGAACCGCTGGGTATTTTGGGATGAAATTTTTTCCGGATGAAAGATCACAGCTTCAGCTTCAATATAGGGGAACTTTGGACTTTCTAAATACAAAATAAAGCACGAAATAAGAGCAATTTTTATTGTACGCCCACTTTTATCGACTTAAAAGTGGGCGTGGCAAAATTTTATTTTCCACAAAACATTCCCCATGACCTTTTCTATCAACCCACCAAATTTCATGAACTAATCTCGAAAACCTAGGGAGATATTGCAAGAAAACACAAACTGTTTCTTGACCCGAAAAATTTTAAAATTTTTGCAATTTTTTTTGTGAAACACCAGGTCAACAGAACTGGTAGGAGGTGGATTTCGGGAATTGATTTTTTTCAAAATACTATAGCTCGATAACCCCTGGACCAATATGGGTGACTGTTTTACCATATGATAGATTGGATATCTGGCTACAAGATGAGCAAACTGTGGCCCGCCTGGTGGGCCCCCCTGTCAGTCAAAAAATGCACCTTAAGTTTATAACGCTTATATATCTAAAAGTAATTGATGTGAAAAGTCCAAATGCCTTCTATACGAAGCGCGGAGTTGTGCTCTACAAACCTGCAAAATTTAATTTCTCTATCTTTATAAAGTTCGGAGTTATTGCTAATTTTCAGAAGACTGTAACCAAAACGAAATTGCCGACAACGCTTGTTTTTGCTCAGCTTGTAACTCTCATATCTCGGGAACCGCTGGGTATTTTCGGATGAAATTTTTTCCGGATGAAAGATCACAGCTTCAGCTTCAATATAGGGGAACTTTGGACTTTCTAAATACAAAATAAAGCACGAAATAAGAGCAATTTTTATTGTACGCCCACTTTTATCGACTTAAAAGTGGGCGTGGCAAAATTTTATTTTCCACAAAACATTCCCCATGACCTTTTCTATCAACCCACCAAATTTCATGAACTAATCTCGAAAACCTAGGGAGATATTGCAAGAAAACACAAACTGTTTCTTGACCCGAAATATTTTAAAATTTTTGCAATTTTTTTTGTGAAACACCAGGTCAACAGAACTGGTAGGAGGTGGATTTCGGAAATTGATTTTTTTCAAAATACTATAGCTCGATAACCGCTGGACCAATATGGGTGACTGTTTTACCATATGATAGATTGGATATCTGGCTACAAGATGAGCAAACTTTGGCCCGCCTGGTGGGCCCCCCTGTCAGTAAAAACATGCACCTTAAGTTTATAAAGCTTATATCTCTAAAAGTAATTGATGTGAAAAGTCCAAATGACTTCTATACGAAGCGCGGAGTTGTGCTCTACAAACCTGAAAAATTTCATTTCTCTATCTTGGTAAGGTTCGTAGTTATTGCTAATTTTCAGAAGACTGTAATCAAAACGAAATTGCCGAAAACGCTTGTTTTTGCTCAGCTTGTAACTCTCATATCTCGGGAACCGCTGGGTATTTTCGGATGAAATTTTTTCCGGATGAAAGATCACAGCTTCAGCTTCAATATAGGGGAACTTTGGACTTTCTAAATACAAAATAAAGCACGAAATAAGAGCAATTTTTATTGTACGCCCACTTTTATCGACTTAAAAGTGGGCGTGGCAAAATTTTATTTTCCACAAAACATTCCCCATGACCTTTTCTATCAACCCACCAAATTTCATGAACTAATCTCGAAAACCTAGGGAGATATTGCAAGAAAACACAAACTGTTTCTTGACCCGAAATATTTTAAAATTTTTGCAATTTTTTTTGTGAAACACCAGGTCAACAGAACTTGTAGGAGGTGGATTTCGGGAATTGATTTTTTTCAAAATGCTATAACTCGATAACCGCTGGACCAATATGGGTGACTGTTTTACCATATGATAGATTGGATATCTGGCTACAAGATGAGCAAACTTTGGCCCGCCTGGTGGGCCCCCTGTCAGTCAAAACATGCACCTTAAGTTTATAAAGCTTATATCTCTAAAAGTAATTGATGTGAAAAGTCCAAATGACTTCTATACGAAGCTCGGAGTTGTGCTCTACAAACCTGCAAAATTTCATTTCTCTATCTTTATAAAGTTCGGAGTTATTGCTAATTTTCAGAAGACTGTAACCAAAACGAAATTGCCGAAAACGCTTGTTTTTGCTCAGCTTGTAACTCTCATATCTCGGGAACCGCTGGGTATTTTCGGATGAAATTTTTTCCGTATGAAAGATCACAGCTTCAGCTTCAATATAGGGGACCTTTGGACTTTCTAAATACAAAATAAAGCACGAAATAAGAGCAATTTTTATTGTACGCCCACTTTTATCGACTTAAAAGTGGGCGTGGCAAAATTTTATTTTCCACAAAACATTCCCCATGACCTTTTCTAACAACCCACCAAATTTCATGAACTAATCTCGAAAACCTAGGGAGATATTGCAAGAAAACACAAACTGTTTCTTGACCCGAAATATTTTAAAATTTTTGCAATTTTTTTTTGTGAAACACCAGGTCAACAGAACTGGTAGGAGGTGGATTTCGGAAATTGATTTTTTTCAAAATACTATTGCTCGATAACCGCTGGACCAATATGGGTGACTGCTTTACCATATGATAGATTGGATATCTGGCTACAAGATGAGCAAACTTTGGCCCGCCTGGTGGGCCCCCTGTCAGTCAAAACATGCACCTTAAGTTTATAAAGCTTATATCTCTAAAAGTAATTGATGTGAAAAGTCCAAATGACTTCTATACGAAGCGCGGAGTTGTGCTCTACAAACCTGCAAAATTTCATTTCTCTATCTTTGTAAAGTTCGGAGTTATTGCTAATTTTCAGAAGACTGTAACCAAAACGAAATTGCCGACAACGCTTGTTTTTGCTCAGCTTGTAACTCTCATATCTCGGGAACCGCTGGGTATTTTCGGATGAAATTTTTTCCGGATGAAAGATCACAGCTTCAACTTCCATATAGGGGACCTTTGGACTTTCTAAATACAAAATAAAGCACGAAATAAGAGCAATTTTTATTGTACGCCCACTTTTATCGACTTAAAAGTGGGCGTGGCAAAATTTTATTTTCCACAAAACATTCCCCATGACCTTTTCTATCAACCCACCAAATTTCATGAACTAATCTCGAAAACCTAGGGAGATATTGCAAGAAAACACAAACTGTTTCTTGACCCGAAAAATTTTAAAATTTTTGCAATTTTTTTTGTGAAACACCAGGTCAACAGAACTGGTAGGAGGTGGATTTCGGGAATTGATTTTTTTCAAAATACAAAGCTCGATAACCCCTGGACCAATATGGGTGACTGTTTTACCATATGATAGATTGGATATCTGGCTACAAGATGAGCAAACTGTGGCCCGCCTGGTGGGCCCCCCTGTCAGTCAAAAAATGCACCTTAAGTTTATAACGCTTATATATCTAAAAGTAATTGATGTGAAAAGTCCAAATGCTTTCTATACGAAGCGCGGAGTTGTGCTCTACAAACCTGCAAAATTTCATTTCTCTATCTTTATAAAGTTCGGAGTTATTGCTAATTTTCAGAAGACTGTAACCAAAACGAAATTGCCGACAACGCTTGTTTTTGCTCAGCTTGTAACTCTCATATCTCGGGAACCGCTGGGTATTTTCGGATGAAATTTTTTCCGGATGAAAGATCACAGCTTCAATATAGGGGAACTTTGGACTTTCTAAATACAAAATAAAGCACGAAATAAGAGCAATTTTTATTGTACGCCCACTTTTATCGACTTAAAAGTGGGCGTGGCAAAATTTTATTTTCCACAAAACATTCCCCATGACCTTTTCTATCAACCCACCAAATTTCATGAACTAATCTCGAAAACCTAGGGAGATATTGCAAGAAAACACAAACTGTTTCTTGACCCGAAAAATTTTAAAATTTTTGCAATTTTTTTTGTGAAACACCAGGTCAACAGAACTGGTAGGAGGTGGATTTCGGGAATTGATTTTTTTCAAAATACTATAGCTCGATAACCCCTGGACCAATATGGGTGACTGTTTTACCATATGATAGATTGGATATCTGGCTACAAGATGAGCAAACTGTGGCCCGCCTGGTGGGCCCCCCTGTCAGTCAAAAAATGCACCTTAAGTTTATAACGCTTATATCTCTAAAAGTAATTGATGTGAAAAGTCCAAATGCCTTCTATACGAAGCGCGGAGTTGTGCTCTACAAACCTGCAAAATTTCATTTCTCTATCTTTATAAAGTTCGGAGTTATTGCTAATTTTCAGAAGACTGTAACCAAAACGAAATTGCCGACAACGCTTGTTTTTGCTCAGCTTGTAACTCTCATATCTCGGGAACCGCTGGGTATTTTCGGATGAAATTTTTTTCGGATGAAAGATCACAGCTTCAGCTTCAATATAGGGGAACTTTGGACTTTCTAAATACAAAATAAAGCACGAAATAAGAGCAATTTTTATTGTACGCCCACTTTTATCGACTTAAAAGTGGGCGTGGCAAAATTTTATTTTCCACAAAACATTCCCCATGACCTTTTCTATCAACCCACCAAATTTCATGAACTAATCTCGAAAACCTAGGGAGATATTGCAAGAAAACACAAACTGTTTCTTGACCCGAAATATTTTAAAATTTTTGCAATTTTTTTTGTGAAACACCAGGTCAACAGAACTGGTAGGAGGTGGATTTCGGAAATTGATTTTTTTCAAAATACTATAGCTCGATAACCGCTGGACCAATATGGGTGACTGTTTTACCATATGATAGATTGGATATCTGGCTACAAGATGAGCAAACTGTGGCCCGCATGGTGGGCCCCCCTGTCAGTCAAAAAATGCACCTTAAGTTTATAACGCTTATATATCTAAAAGTAATTGATGTGAAAAGTCCAAATGCCTTCTATACGAAGCGCGGAGTTGTGCTCTACAAACCTGCAAAATTTCATTTCTCTATCTTTATAAAGTTCGGAGTTATTGCTAATTTTCAGAAGACTGTAACCAAAACGAAATTGCCGACAACGCTTGTTTTTGCTCAGCTTGTAACTCTCATATCTCGGGAACCGCTGGGTATTTTCGGATGAAATTTTTTCCGGATGAAAGATCACAGCTTCAGCTTCAATATAGGGGAACTTTGGACTTTCTAAATACAAAATAAAGCACGAAATAAGAGCAATTTTTATTGTACGCCCACGCGTGGCAAAATTTTATTTTCCACAAAACATTCCCCATGACCTTTTCTATCAACCCACCAAATTTCATGAACTAATCTCGAAAACCTAGGGAGATATTGCAAGAAAACACAAACTGTTTCTTGACCCGAAATATTTTAAAATTTTTGCAATTTTTTTTGTGAAACACCAGGTCAACAGAACTGGTAGGAGGTGGATTTCGGAAATTGATTTTTTTCAAAATACTATAGCTCGATAACCGCTGGACCAATATGGGTGACTGTTTTACCATATGATAGATTGGATATCTGGCTACAAGATGAGCAAACTTTGGCCCGCCTGGTGGGCCCCCCTGTCAGTCAAAACATGCACCTTAAGTTTATAAAGCTTATATCTCTAAAAGTAATTGATGTGAAAAGTCCAAATGACTTCTATACGAAGCGCGGAGTTGTGCTCTACAAACCTGCAAAATTTCATTCTCTATCTTTATAAAGTTCGGAGTTATTGCTAATTTTCAGAAGACTGTAACCAAAACGAAATTGCCGAAAACGCTTGTTTTTGCTCAGCTTGTAACTCTCATATCTCGGGAACCGCTGGGTATTTTCGGATGAAATTTTTTCCGGATGAAAGATCACAGCTTCAGCTTCAATATAGGGGAACTTTGGACTTTCTAAATACAAAATAAAGCACGAAATAAGAGCAATTTTTATTGTACGCCCACTTTTATCGACTTAAAAGTGGGCGTGGCAAAATTTTATTTTCCACAAAACATTCCCCATGACCTTTTCTATCAACCCACCAAATTTCATGAACTAATCTCGAAAACCTAGGGAGATATTGCAAGAAAACACAAACTGTTTCTTGACCCGAAATATTTATTTTAAAATTTTTGCAATTTTTTTTGTGAAACACCAGGTCAACAGAACTTGTAGGAGGTGGATTTCGGGAATTGATTTTTTTCAAAATGCTATAACTCGATAACCGCTGGACCAATATGGGTGACTGTTTTACCATATGATAGATTGGATATCTGGCTACAAGATGAGCAAACTTTGGCCCGCCTGGTGGGCCCCCCTGTCAGTCAAAACATGCACCTTAAGTTTATAAAGCTTATATCTCTAAAAGTAATTGATGTGAAAAGTCCAAATGACTTCTATACGAAGCTCGGAGTTGTGCTCTACAAACCTGCAAAATTTCATTTCTCTATCTTTATAAAGTTCGGAGTTATTGCTAATTTTCAGAAGACTGTAACCAAAACGAAATTGCCGACAACGCTTGTTTTTGCTCAGCTTGTAACTCTCATATCTCGGGAACCGCTGGGTATTTTCGGATGAAATTTTTTCCGGATGAAAGATCACAGCTTCAATATAGGGGAACTTTGGACTTTCTAAATACAAAATAAAGCACGAAATAAGAGCAATTTTTATTGTACGCCCACTTTTATCGACTTAAAAGTGGGCGTGGCAAAATTTTATTTTCCACAAAACATTTCCCATGACCTTTTCTATCAACCCACCAAATTTCATGAACTAATCTCGAAAACCTAGGGAGATATTGCAAGAAAACACAAACTGTTTCTTGACCCGAAATATTTTAAAATTTTTGCAATTTTTTTTGTGAAACACCAGGTCAACAGAACTGGTAGGAGGTGGATTTCGGAAATTGATTTTTTTCAAAATACTATAGCTCGATAACCGCTGGACCAATATGGGTGACTGTTTTACCATATGATAGATTGGATATCTGGCTACAAGATGAGCAAACTTTGGCCCGCCTGGTGGGCCCCCCTGTCAGTCAAAACATGCACCTTAAGTTTATAAAGCTTATATCTCTAAAAGTAATTGATGTGAAAAGTCCAAATGACTTCTATACGAAGCGCGGAGTTGTGCTCTACAAACCTGAAAAATTTCATTTCTCTATCTTGGTAAGGTTCGTAGTTATTGCTAATTTTCAGAAGACTGTAATCAAAACGAAGTTGCCGAAAACGCTTGTTTTTGCTCAGCTTGTAACTCTCATATCTCGGTAACCGCTGGGTATTTTCGGATGAAATTTTTTCCGGATGAAAGATCACAGCTTCAGCTTCAATATAGGGGACCTTTGGACTTTCTAAATACAAAATAAAGCACGAAATAAGAGCAATTTTTATTGTACGCCCACTTTTATCGACTTAAAAGTGGGCGTGGCAAAATTTTATTTTCCACAAAACATTCCCCATGACCTTTTCTATCAACCCACCAAATTTCATGAACTAATCTCGAAAACCTAGGGAGATATTGCAAGAAAACACAAACTGTTTCTTGACCCGAAATATTTTAAAATTTTTGCAATTTTTTTTGTGAAACACCAGGTCAACAGAACTGGTAGGAGGTGGATTTCGGAAATTGATTTTTTTCGAAATACTATAGCTCGATAACCGCTGGACCAATATGGGTGACTGTTTTACCATATGATAGATTGGATATCTGGCTACAAGATGAGCAAACTTTGGCCCGCCTGGTGGGCCCCCCTGTCAGTCAAAACATGCACCTTAAGTTTATAAAGCTTATATCTCTAAAAGTAATTGATGTGAAAAGTCCAAATGACTTCTATACGAAGCTCGGAGTTGTGCTCTACAAACCTGCAAAATTTCATTTCTCTATCTTTATAAAGTTCGGAGTTATTGCTAATTTTCAGAAGACTGTAACCAAAACGAAATTGCCGAAAACGCTTGTTTTTGCTCAGCTTGTAACTCTCATATCTCGGGAACCGCTGGGTATTTTCGGATGAAATTTTTTTCGTATGAAAGATCACAGCTTCAGCTTCAATATAGGGGACCTTTGGACTTTCTAAATACAAAATAAAGCACGAAATAAGAGCAATTTTTATTGTACGCCCACTTTTATCGACTTAAAAGTGGGCGTGGCAAAATTTTATTTTTCACAAAACATTCCCCATGACCTTTTCTAACAACCCACCAAATTTCATGAACTAATCTCGAAAACCTAGGGAGATATTGCAAGAAAACACAAACTGTTTCTTGACCCGAAATATTTTAAAATTTTTGCAATTTTTTTTGTGAAACACCAGGTCAACAGAACTGGTAGGAGGTGGATTTCGGGAATTGATTTTTTTCAAAATACTATAGCTCGATAACCGCTGGACCAATATGGGTGACTGCTTTACCATATGATAGATTGGATATCTGGCTACAAGATGAGCAAACTTTGGCCCGCCTGGTGGGCCCCCTGTCAGTCAAAACATGCACCTTAAGTTTATAAAGCTTATATCTCTAAAAGTAATTGATGTGAAAAGTCCAAATGACTTCTATACGAAGCGCGGAGTTGTGCTCTACAAACCTGCAAAATTTCATTTCTCTATCTTTGTAAAGTTCGGAGTTATTGCTAATTTTCAGAAGACTGTAACCAAAACGAAATTGCCGACAACGCTTGTTTTTGCTCAGCTTGTAACTCTCATATCTCGGGAACCGCTGGGTATTTTCGGATGAAATTTTTTCCGGATGAAAGATCACAGCTTCAGCTTCAATATAGGGGACCTTTGGACTTTCTAAATACAAAATAAAGCACGAAATAAGAGCAATTTTTATTGTACGCCCACTTTTATCGACTTAAAACATTCCCCATGACCTTTTCTATCAACCCACCAAATTTCATGAACTTATCTCGAAAACCTAGGGAGATATTGCAAGAAAACACAAACTGTTTCTTGACCCGAAAAATTTTAAAATTTTTGCAATTTTTTTTGTGAAACACCAGGTCAACAGAACTGGTAGGAGGTGGATTTCGGGAATTGATTTTTTTCAAAATGCTATAGCTCGATAACCGCTGGACCAATATGGGTGACTGTTTTACCATATGATAGATTCGATATCTGGCTACAAGATAAGCAAACTTTGGCCCGCCTGGTGGGCCCCCTGTCAGTCAAAACATGCACCTTAAGTTTATAAAGCTTATATCTCTAAAAGTAATTGATGTGAAAAGTCCAAATGACTTCTATACGAAGCGCGGAGTTGTGCTCTACAAACCTGAAAAATTTCATTTCTCTATCTTTATAAAGTTCGGAGTTATTGCTAATATTCAGAAGACTGTAACCAAAACGAAATTGCCGACAACGCTTGTTTTTGCTCAGCTTGTAACTCTCATATCTCGGGAATCGCTGGGTATTTTCGGATGAAATTTTTTCCGGATGAAAGATCACAGCTTCAGCTTCAATATAGGGGACCTTTGGACTTTCTAAATACAAAATAAAGCACGAAATAAACCCGCCTGGTGGCCCCCTGTCAGTAAAAAAATGCACTTTCAAGTTTATAACGCTTATATCTCTAAAAGTAATTGATGTGAAAAGTCCAAATGCCTTTTATACGAAGCGCGGAGTTGTGCTCTACAAACCTGAAAAATTTCATTTCTCTATCTTTGTAAAGTTCGGAGTTATTGCTAATTTTCAGAAGACTGTAACCAAAACGAAATTGCCAAAAACACTTGTGTTTGCTCAGCTTGTAACTCTCATATCTCGGAAGCCGCTGGGTATTTTCGGATGAAATTTCTTCCGGATGAAAGATCACAGCTTCAGCTTCACTATAGGGGATCTTTGGACTTTATAAATACAAAATAAAGCACGAAATAAACCCGCATGGTGGTCCCCTGTCAGCAAAAAACTGCACTTTCAAGTTTATAACGCTTATATCTCTAAAAGTAATTGATGTGAAAAGTCCAAATGCCTTCTATACGAAGCGCGGAGTTGTGCTCTACAAACCTGCAAAATTTCATTTCTCTATCTTTATAAAGTTCGGAGTTATTGCTAATTTTCAGAAGACTGTAACCAAAACGAAATTGCCGACAACGCTTGTTTTTGCTCAGCTTGTAACTCTCATATCTCGGGAATCGCTGGGTATTTTCGGATGAAATTTTTTCCGGATGAAAGATCACAGCTTCAGCTTCAATATAGGGGACCTTTGGACTTTCTAAATACAAAATAAAGCACGAAATAAGAGCAATTTTTATTGTACGCCCACTTTTATCAACTTTAAAGTGGGCGTGACAAAATTTTATTTTTCACAAAACATTCCCCATGACCTTTCTATCAACCCACCTAATTTCATGAACTAATCTCGAAAACCTAGGGAGATATTGCAAGAAAACACAAACTGTTTTTTTGTGAAACACCAGGTCAACAGAACTGGTAGGAGGTGAATTTCGGGAATTGATTTTTTTCAAAATGCTATAGCTCGATAACCGCTGGACCAATATGGGTGACTGTTTTACCATATGATAGATTGGATATCTGGCTACAAGATGAGCAAACTTTGGCCCGCCTGGTGGGCCCCCTGTCAGTCAAAAAATGCACCTTAAGTTTATAACGCTTATATCTCTAAAAGTAATTGATGTGAAAAGTCCAAATGCCTTCTATACGAAGCGCGGAGTTGTGCTCTACAAACCTGCAAGATTTCATTTCTCTATCTTTGTAAAGTTCGGAGTTATTGCTAATTTTCAGAAGACTGTAACCAAAACGAAATTGCCGAAAACGCTTGTTTTTGCTCAGCTTGTAACTCTCATATCTCGGGAACCGCTGGGTATTTTCGGATGAAATTTTTTCCGGATGAAAGATCACAGCTTCAGCTTCAATATAGGGGACCTTTTGACTTTCTAAATACAAAATAAAGCACGAAATAATAGCAATTTTTATTGTACGCCCACTTTTATCGACTTAAAAGTGAGCGTGGCAAAATTTTATTTTCCACAAAACATTCCCCATGACCTTTTCTATCAACCCACCAAATTTCATGAACTAATCTCGAAAACCTAGGGAGTATTGCAAGAAAACACAAACTGTTTCTTGACCCGAAAAATTTTAAAATTTTTGCAATTTTTTTTTGTGAAACACCAGGTCAACAGAACTGGTAGGAGGTGGATTTCGGGAATTGATTTTTTTCAAAATGCTATAGCTCGATAACCGCTGGGCCAATATGGGTGACTGTTTTACCATATGATAGATTGGATATCTGGCTACAAGATAAGCAAACTTTGGCCCGCCTGGTGGGCCCCCCTGTCAGTCAAAACATGCACCTTAAGTTTATAAAGCTTATATCTCTAAAAGTAATTGATGTGAAAAGTCCAAATGACTTCTATACGAAGCGCGGAGTTGTGCTCTACAAACCTGCAAAATTTCATTTCTCTATCTTTATAAAGTTCGGAGTTATTGCTAATATTCAGAAGACTGTAACCAAAACGAAATTGCCGACAACGCTTGTTTTTGCTCAGCTTGTAACTCTCATATCTCGGGAACCGCTGGGTATTTTCGGATGAAATTTTTTCCGTATGAAAGATCACAGCTTCAGCTTCAATATAGGGGACCTTTGGACTTTCTAAATACAAAATAAAGCACGAAATAAACCCGCCTTGTGGCCCCCTGTCAGTAAAAAAATGCACTTTCAAGTTTATAACGCTTATATCTCTAAAAGTAATTGATGTGAAAAGTCCAAATGCCTTTTATACGAAGCGCGGAGTTGTGCTCTACAAACCTGAAAAATTTCATTTCTCTATCTTTGTAAAGTTCGGAGTTATTGCTAATTTTCAGAAGACTGTAACCAAAACGAAATTGCCAAAAACACTTGTGTTTGCTCAGCTTGTAACTCTCATATCTCGGAAGCCGCTGGGTATTTTCGGATGAAATTTCTTCCGGATGAAAGATCACAGCTTCAGCTTCAATATAGGGGACCTTTGGACTTTCTAAATACAAAATAAAGCACAAAACAAACCCGCCTGGTAGCCCCCTGTCAGCAAAAAACTGCACTTTCAAGTTTATAACGCTTATATCTCTAAAAGTAATTGATGTGAAAAGTCCAAATGACTTCTATACAAAGCGCGGAGTTGTGCTCTACAAACCTGCAAAATTTCATTTCTCTATCTTTATAAAGTTCGGAGTTATTGCTAATTTTCGGAAGACTGTAACCAAAACAAAATTGCCGAAAACGCTTGTTTTTGCTCAGCTTGTAACTCTCATATCTCGGGAACCGCTGGGTATTTTCGGATGAAATTTTTCCGGATGAAAGATCACAGCTTCAGCTTCAATATAGGGGACCTTTGGACTTTCTAAATACAAAATAAAGCACGAAATAAGAGCAATTTTTATTGTACGCCCACTTTTATCGACTTAAAAGTGGGCGTGGCAAAATTTTATTTTCCACAAAACATTCCCCATGACCTTTTCTATCAACCCACCAAATTTCATGAACTAATCTCGAAAACCTAGGGAGATATTGCAAGAAAACACAAACTGTTTCTTGACCTGAAAAATTTTAAAATTTTTGCCATTTTTTTTGTGAAACACTAGGTCAACAGAACTGGTAGGAGGTGGATTTCGGGAATTGATTTTTTTCAAAATGCTATAACTCGATAACCGCTGGACCAATATGGGTGACTGTTTTACCATATGATAGATTGGATATCTGACTACAAGATGAGCAAACTTTGGCCCGCCTAGTGGGCCCCTGTCAGTCAAAAAATGCACCTTAAGTTTATAACGCTTATATCTCTAAAAGTAATTGATGTGAAATGTCCAAATGACTTCTATACGAAGCGCGGAGTTGTGCTCTACAAACGTGCAAAATTTCATTTCTCTATCTTTATAAAGTTCGGAGTTATTGCTAATTTTCAGAAGACTGTAACCAAAACGAAATTGCCGAAAACGCTTGTTTTTGCTCAGCTTGTAACTCTCATATCACGGGAACCGCTGGGTATTTTCGGATGAAATTTTTTCCGGATGAAAGATCACAGCTTCAGCTTCAATATAGGGGATCTTTGGACTTTCTAAATACAAAATAAAGCACAAAACAAACCCGCCTGGTGGCCCCCTGTCAGCAAAAAACTGCACTTTCAAGTTTATAACGCTTATATCTCTAAAAGTAATTGATGTGAAAAGTCCAAATGCTTTCTATACAAAGCGCGGAGTTGTGCTCTACAAACCTGCAAAATTTCATTTCTCTATCTTTATAAAGTTCGGAGTTATTGCTAATTTTCGGAAGACTGTAACCAAAACAAAATTGCCGAAAACGCTTGTTTTTGCTCAGCTTGTAACTCTCATATCTCGGGAACCGCTGGGTATTTTCGGATGAAATTTTTTCCGGATGAAAGATCACAGCTTCAGCTTCAATATAGGGGACCTTTGGACTTTCTAAATACAAAATAAAGCACGAAATAAGAGCAATTTTTATTGTACGCCCACTTTTATCGACTTAAAAGTGGGCGTGGCAAAATTTTATTTTCCACAAAACATTCCCCATGACCTTTTCTATCAACCCACCAAATTTCATGAACTAATCTCGAAAACCTAGGGAGATATTGCAAGAAAACACAAACTGTTTCTTGACCCGAAAAATTTTAAAATTTTTGCAATTTTTTTTGTGAAACACCAGGTAAACAGAACTTGTAGGAGGTGGATTTCGGGAATTGATTTTTTTCAAAATGCTATAACTCGATAACCGCTGGACCAATATGGGTGACTGTTTTACCATATGATAGATTGGATATCTGGCTACAAGATGAGCAAACTTTGGCCCGCCTGGTGAGCCCCCCTGTCAGTCAAAAAATGCACCTCAAGTTTATAACGCTTATATCTCTAAAAGTAATTGATGTGAAAAGTCCAAATGCCTTCTATACGAAGCGCGGAGTTGTGCTTTACAAACCTGCAAAATTTCATTTCTCTATCTTTATAAAGTTCGGAGTTATTGCTAATTTTCGGAAGACTGTAACCAAAACAAAATTGCCGAAAACGCTTGTTTTTGCTCAGCTTGTAACTCTCATATCTCGAGAACCGCTGATTATTTTCGGATGAAATTTTTTCCGTATGAAAGATCACAGCTTCAGCTTCAATATAGGGTACCTTTGGACTTTCTAAATACAAAATAAAGCACAAAACAAACCCGCCTGGTGGCCCCCTGTCAGCAAAAATTTGCACTTTCAAGTTTATAACGCTTATATCTCTAAAAGTAATTGATGTGAAAAGTCCAAATGCTTTCTATACGAAGCGCGGAGTTGTGCTCTACAAACCTGCAAAATTTCATTTCTCTATCTTTATAAAGTTCGGAGTTATTGCTAATTTTCAGAAGACTGTAACCAAAACGAAATTGCCGAAAACGCTTGTTTTTGCTCAGCTTGTAACTCTCATATCACGGGAACCGCTGGGTATTTTCGGATGAAATTTTTTCCGGATGAAAGATCACAGCTTCAGCTTCAATATAGGGGATCTTTGGACTTTCTAAATACAAAATAAAGCACAAAACAAACCCGCCTGGTGGCCCCCTGTCAGCAAAAAACTGCACTTTCAAGTTTATAACGCTTATATCTCTAAAAGTAATTGATGTGAAAAGTCCAAATGACTTCTATACAAAGCGCGGAGTTGTGCTCTACAAACCTGCAAAATTTCATTTCTCTATCTTTATAAAGTTCGGAGTTATTGCTAATTTTCGGAAGACTGTAACCAAAACAAAATTGCCGAAAACGCTTGTTTTTGCTCAGCTTGTAACTCTCATATCTCGGGAACCGCTGGGTATTTTCGGATGAAATTTTTCCGGATGAAAGATCACAGCTTCAGCTTCAATATAGGGGACCTTTGGACTTTCTAAATACAAAATAAAGCACGAAATAAGAGCAATTTTTGTTGTACGCCCACTTTTATCGACTTAAAAGTGGGCGTGGCAAAATTTTATTTTCCACAAAACATTCCCCATGACCTTTTCTATCAACCCACCAAATTTCATGAACTAATCTCGAAAACCTAGGGAGATATTGCAAGAAAACACAAACTGTTTCTTGACCCGAAATATTTTAAAATTTTTGCAATTTTTTTTGTGAAACACCAGGTCAACAGAACTGGTAGGAGGTGGATTTCGGAAATTGATTTTTTTCAAAATACTATAGCTCGATAACCGCTGGACCAATATGGGTGACTGTTTTACCATATGATAGATTGGATATCTGGCTACAAGATGAGCAAACTTTGGGCCGCCTGGTGGGCCCCCCTGTCAGTCAAAACATGCACCTTAAGTTTATAACGCTTATATCTCTAAAAGTAATTGATGTGAAAAGTCCAAATGCCTTCTATACGAAGCGCGGAGTTGTGCTCTACAAACCTGCAAAATTTCATTTCACTATCTTTATAAAGTTCGGAGTTATTGCTAATTTTCAGAAGACTGTAACCAAAACGAAATTGCCGACAACGCTTGTTTTTGCTCAGCTTGTAACTCTCATATCTCGGGAACCGCTGGGTATTTTCGGATGAAATTTTTTCCGGATGAAAGATCACAGCTTCAGCTTCAATATAGGGGAACGAACTTTGGACTTTCTAAATACAAAATAAAGCACGAAATAAGAGCAATTTTTATTGTACGCCCACTTTTATCGACTTAAAAGTGGGCGTGGCAAAATTTTATTTTCCACAAAACATTCCCCATGACCTTTTCTATCAACCCACCAAATTTCATGAACTAATCTCGAAAACCTAGGGAGATATTGCAAGAAAACACAAACTGTTTCTTGACCCGAAATATTTTAAAATGTTTGCAATTTTTTTTGTGAAACACCAGGTCAACAGAACTGGTAGGAGGTGGATTTCGGAAATTGATTTTTTTCAAAATACTATTGCTCGATAACCGCTGGACCAATATGGGTGACTGTTTTACCATATGATAGATTGGATATCTGGCTACAAGATGAGCAAACTTTGGCCCGCCTGGTGGGCCCCCCTGTCAGTCAAAACATGCACCTTAAGTTTATAAAGCTTATATCTCTAAAAGTAATTGATGTGAAAAGTCCAAATGACTTCTATACGAAGCGCGGAGTTGTGCTCTACAAACCTGCAAAATTTCATTTCTCTATCTTTGTAAAGTTCGGAGTTATTGCTAATTTTCAGAAGACTGTAACCAAAACGAAATTGCCGACAACGCTTGTTTTTGCTCAGCTTGTAACTCTCATATCTCGGGAACCGCTGGGTATTTTCGGATGAAATTTTTTCCGGATGAAAGATCACAGCTTCAGCTTCCATATAGGGGACCTTTGGACTTTCTAAATACAAAATAAATCACGAAATAAGAGCAATTTTTATTGTATGCCCACTTTTATCGACTTTAAAGTGGGCGTGGCAAAATTTTATTTTCCACAAAACATTCCCCATGACCTTTTCTATCAACCCACCAAATTTCATGAACTAATCTCGAAAACCTAGGGAGATATTGCAAGAAAACACAAACGTTTCTTGACCCGAAAAATTTTAAAATTTTTGCAATTTTTTTTGTGAAACACCAGGTCAACAGAACTGGTAGGAGGTGGATTTCGGGAATTGATTTTTTTCAAAATGCTATAGCTCGATAACCGCTGGACCAATATGGGTGACTGTTTTACCATATGATAGATTGGATATCTGGCTACAAGATAAGCAAACTTTGGCCCGCCTGGTGGGCCCCCTGTCAGTCAAAACATGCACCTTAAGTTTATAAAGCTTATATCTCTAAAAGTAATTGATGTGAAAAGTCCAAATGACTTCTATACGAAGCGCGGAGTTGTGCTCTACAAACCTGCAAAATTTCATTTCTCTATCTTTGTAAAGTTCGGAGTTATTGCTAATTTTCAGAAGACTGTAACAAAACGAAATTGCCGACAACGCTTGTTTTTGCTCAGCTTGTAACTCTCATATCTCGGGAACCGCTGGGTATTTTCGGATGAAATTTTTTCCGGATGAAAGATCACAGCTTCAGCTTCCATATAGGGGACCTTTGGACTTTCTAAATACAAAATAAATCACGAAATAAGAGCAATTTTTATTGTACGCCCACTTTTATCGACTTTAAAGTGGGCGTGGCAAAATTTTATTTTCCACAAAACATTCCCCATGACCTTTTCTATCAACCCACCAAATTTCATGAACTTATCTCGAAAACCCAGGGAGATATTGCAAGAAAACACAAACTGTTTCTTGACCCGAAAAATTTTAAAATTTTTGCAATTTTTTTTGTGAAACACCAGGTCAACAGAACTGGTAGGAGGTGGATTTCGGGAATTGATTTTTTTCAAAATGCTATAGCTCGATAACCGCTGGACCAATATGGGTGACTGTTTTACCATATGATAGATTGGATATCTGGCTACAAGATAAGCAAACTTTGGCCCGCCTGGTGGGCCCCCCTGTCAGTCAAAACATGCACCTTAAGTTTATAAAGCTTATATCTCTAAAAGTAATTGATGTGAAAAGTCCAAATGACTTCTATACGAAGCGCGGAGTTGTGCTCTACAAACCTGCAAAATTTCATTTCTCTATCTTTATAAAGTTCGGAGTTATTGCTAATTTTCAGAAGACTGTAACCAAAACGAAATTGCCGACAACGCTTGTTTTTGCTCAGCTTGTAACTCTCATATCTCGGGAATCGCTGGGTATTTTGGATGAAATTTTTTCCGGATGAAAGATCACAGCTTCAGCTTCAATATAGGGGACCTTTGAACTTTCTAAATACAAAATAAAGCACGAAATAAGAGCAATTTTTATTGTACGCCCACTTTTATCAACTTTAAAGTGGGCGTGACAAAATTTTATTTTTCACAAAACATTCCCCATGACCTTTCTATCAACCCACCTAATTTCATGAACTAATCTCGAAAACCTAGGGAGATATTGCAAGAAAACACAAACTGTTTTTTTGTGAAATACCAGGTCAACAGAACTGGTAGGAGGTGAATTTCGGGAATTGATTTTTTTCAAAATGCTATAGCTCGATAACCGCTGGACCAATATGGGTGACTGTTTTACCATATGATAGATTGGATATCTGGCTATAAGATGAGCAAACTTTGGCCCACCTGGTGGGCCCCCCTGTCTGTCAAAAAATGCACCTTAAGTTTATAACGCTTATATCTCTAAAAGTAATTGATGTGAAAAGTCCAAATGACTTCTATACGAAGCGCGGAGTTGTGCTCTACAAACCTGCACAATTTGATTTCTCTATCTTTATAAAGTTCGGAGTTATTGCTAATTTTCGGAAGACTGTAACCAAAACAAAATTGCCGAAAACGCTTGTTTTTGCTCAGCTTGTAACTCTCATATCTCGAGAACCGCTGATTATTTTCGGATGAAATTTTTTCCGTATGAAAGCTAACAGCTTCAGCTTCAATATGGGGGACCTTTGGACTTTCCAAATACAAAATAAAGCACGAAATAAACCCGCCTGGTGGCCCCTGTCAGAAAAAAACGCACTTTCAAGTTTATAACGCTTATATCTCTAAAAGTAATTGATGTGAAAAGTCCAACTGCTTTCTATACGAAGCGCGGAGTTGTGCTCTACAAACCTGCAAAATTTCATTTCTCTATCTTTATAAAGTTCGGAGTTATTGCTAATTTTCAGAAGACTGTAACCAAAATGAAATTGCCGAAAACGCTTGTTTTTGCTCAGCTTGTAACTCTCATATCTCGGGAACCGCTGGGTATTTTCGGATGAAATTTTTTCCGGAAGAAAGATCACAGCTTCAGCTTCAATATAGAGGACCTTTGGACTTTCTAAATACAAAATAAAACACGAAATAAGAGCAATTGTTATTGTACGCCCACTTTTATCGACTTAAAAGTGGGCGTGGCAAAATTTTATTTTCCACAAAACATTCCCCATGACCTTTTCTATCAACCCACCAAATTTCATGAACTAATCTCGAAAACCTAGGGAGTATTGCAAGAAAACACAAACTGTTTCTTGACCCGAAAATTTTTAAAATTTTTGCAATTTTTTTTTGTGAAACACCAGGTCAACAGAACTGGTAGGAGGTGGATTTCGGGAATTGATTTTTTTCAAAATGCTATAGCTCGATAACCGCTGGGCCAATATGGGTGACTGTTTTACCATATGATAGATTGGATATCTGGCTATAAGATGAGCAAACTCTGGCCCACCTGGTGGGCCCCCCTGTCTGTCAAAAAATGCACCTTAAGTTTATAACGCTTATATCTCTAAAAGTAATTGATGTGAAAAGTCCAAATGACTTCTATACGAAGCGCGGAGTTGTGCTCTACAAACCTGCACAATTTGATTTCTCTATCTTTATAATGTTCGGAGTTATTGCTAATTTTCAGAAGACTGTAACCAAAACAAAATTGCCGAAAACGCTTGTTTTTGCTCAGCTTGTAACTCTCATATCTCGGGAACCGCTGGGTATTTTCGGATGAAATTTTTTCCGGATGAAAGATCACAGCTTCAGCTTCAATATAGGGGATCTTTGGACTTTCTAAATACAAAATAAAGCACAAAACAAACCCGCCTGGTGGCCCCCTGTCAGCAAAAAACTGCACTTTCAAGTTTATAACGCTTATATCTCTAAAAGTAATTGATGTGAAAAGTCCAAATGACTTCTATACAAAGCGCGGAGTTGTGCTCTACAAACCTGCAAAATTTCATTTCTCTATCTTTATAAAGTTCGGAGTTATTGCTAATTTTCGGAAGACTGTAACCAAAACAAAATTGCCGAAAACGCTTGTTTTTGCTCAGCTTGTAACTCTCATATCTCGGGAACCGCTGGGTATTTTCGGATGAAATTTTTCCGGATGAAAGATCACAGCTTCAGCTTCAATATAGGGGACCTTTGCACTTTCTAAATACAAAATAAAGCACGAAATAAGAGCAATTTTTATTCTCCACAAAACATTCCCCATGACCTTTTCTATCAACCCACCAAATTTCATGAACTAAACACACTGTTTCTTGAGCCGAAAAATTTTAAAATTTTTGCAATTTTTTTTGTGAAACACCAGGTCAACAGAACTTGTAGGAGGTGGATTTCGGGAATTGATTTTTTTCAAAATGCTATAGCTCGATAACCGCTGGGCCAATATGGGTGACTGTTTTACCATATGATAGATTGGATATCTGGCTACAAGATGAGCAAACTTTGGCCCGCCTGGTGAGCCCCCCTGTCAGTAAAAAAATGCACCCCAAGTTTATAACGCTTATATCTCTAAAAGTAATTGATGTGAAAAGTCCAAATGCCTTCTATACGAAGCGCGGAGTTGTGCTCTACAAACCTGCAAAATTTCATTTCACTATCTTTATAAAGTTCGGAGTTATTGCTAATTTTCGGAAGACTGTAACCAAAACAAAATTGCCGAAAACGCTTGTTTTTGCTCAGCTTGTAACTCTCATATCTCGAGAACCGCTGATTATTTTCGGATGAAATTTTTTCCGTATGAAAGCTAACAGCTTCAGCTTCAATATGGGGGACCTTTGGACTTTCCAAATACAAAATAAAGCACGAAATAAACCCGCCTGGTGGCCCCTGTCAGAAAAAAACGCACTTTCAAGTTTATAACGCTTATATCTCTAAAAGTAATTGATGTGAAAAGTCCAAATGCTTTCTATACGAAGCGCGGAGTTGTGCTCTACAAACCTGCAAAATTTCATTTCTCTATCTTTATAAAGTTCGGAGTTATTGCTAATTTTCAGAAGACTGTAACCAAAATGAAATTGCCGAAAACGCTTGTTTTTGCTCAGCTTGTAACTCTCATATCTCGGAACCGCTGGGTATTTTCGGATGAAATTTTTTCCGGATGAAAGATCACAGCTTCAGCTTCAATATAGGGGACCTTTGGACTTTCTAAATACAAAATAAAGCACGAAATAAGAGCAATTTTTATTGTACGCCCACTTTTATCGACTTAAAAGTGGGCGTGGCAAAATTTTATTTTCCACAAAACATTCCCCATGACCTTTTCTATCAACCCACCAAATTTCATGAACTAATCTCGAAAACCTAGGGAGATATTGCAAGAAAACACAAACTGTTTCTTGACCCGAAAAATTTTAACATTTTTGCAATTTTTTTTGTGAAACACCAGGTCAACAGAACTTGTAGGAGGTGGATTTCGGGAATTGATTTTTTTCAAAATGCTATAACTCGATAACCGCTGGACCAATATGGGTGACTGTTTTACCATATGATAGATTGGATATCTGGCTACAAGATGAGCAAACTTTGGCCCGCCTGGTGAGCCCCCCTGTCAGTCAAAAAATGCACCTCAAGTTTATAACGCTTATATCTCTAAAAGTAATTGATGTGAAAAGTCCAAATGCCTTCTATACGAAGCGCGGAGTTGTGCTTTACAAACCTGCAAAATTTCATTTCTCTATCTTTATAAAGTTCGGAGTTATTGCTAATTTTCGGAAGACTGTAACCAAAACAAAATTGCCGAAAACGCTTGTTTTTGCTCAGCTTGTAACTCTCATATCTCGGGAACCGCTGGGTATTTTCGGATGAAATTTTTTCCGGATGAACGATCACAGCTTCAGCTTCAATATAGGGGATCTTTGGACTTTCTAAATACAAAATAAAGCACAAAACAAACCCGCCTGGTGGCCCCCTGTCAGCAAAAAACTGCACTTTCAAGTTTATAACGCTTATATCTCTAAAAGTAATTGATGTGAAAAGTCCAAATGACTTCTATACAAAGCGCGGAGTTGTGCTCTACAAACCTGCAAAATTTCATTTCTCTATCTTTATAAAGTTCGGAGTTATTGCTAATTTTCGGAAGACTGTAACCAAAACAAAATTGCCGAAAACGCTTGTTTTTGCTCAGCTTGTAACTCTCATATCTCGGGAACCGCTAGGTATTTTCGGATGAAATTTTTCCGGATGAAAGATCACAGCTTCAGCTTCAATATAGGGGACCTTTGGACTTTCTAAATACAAAATAAAGCACGAAATAAGAGCAATTTTTATTGTACGCCCACTTTTATCGACTTAAAAGTGGGCGTGGCAAAATTTTATTTTCCACAAAACATTCCCCATGACCTTTTCTATCAACCCACCAAATTTCACGAACTAATCTCGAAAACCTAGGGAGATATTGCAAGAAAACACAAACTGTTTCTTGACCCGAAAAATTTTAACATTTTTGCAATTTTTTTTGTGAAACACCAGGTCAGCAGAACTTGTAGGAGGTGGATTTCGGGAATTGATTTTTTTCAAAATGCTATAACTCGATAACCGCTGGACCAATATGGGTGACTGTTTTACCATATGATAGATTGGATATCTGGCTACAAGATGAGCAAACTTTGGCCCGCCTGGTGAGCCCCCCTGTCAGTCAAAAAATGCACCTCAAGTTTATAACGCTCATATCTCTAAAAGTAATTGATGTGAAAAGTCCAAATGCCTTCTATACGAAGCGCGGAGTTGTGCTTTACAAACCTGCAAAATTTCATTTCTCTATCTTTATAAAGTTCGGAGTTATTGCTAATTTTCGGAAGACTGTAACCAAAACAAAATTGCCGAAAACGCTTGTTTTTGCTCAGCTTGTAACTCTCATATCTCGGGAACCGCTGGGTATTTTCGGATGAAATTTTTCCGGATGAAAGATCACAGCTTCAGCTTCAATATAGGGGACCTTTGGACTTTCTAAATACAAAATAAAGCACGAAATAAGAGCAATTTTTATTGTACGCCCACTTTTATCGACTTAAAAGTGGGCGTGGCAAAATTTTATTTTCCACAAAACATTCCCCATGACCTTTTCTATTAACCCACCAAATTTCACGAACTAATCTCGAAAACCTAGGGAGATATTGCAAGAAAACACAAACTGTTTCTTGACCCGAAAAATTTTAAAATTTTTGCAATTTTTTTTGTGAAACACCAGGTCAACAGAACTTGTAGGAGGTGGATTTCGGGAATTGATTTTTTTCAAAATGCTATAACTCGATAACCGCTGGACCAATATGGGTGACTGTTTTACCATATGATAGATTGGATATCTGGCTACAAGATGAGCAAACTTTGGCCCGCCTGGTGAGCCCCCCTGTCAGTCAAAAAATGCACCTCAAGTTTATAACGCTTATATCTCTAAAAGTAATTGATGTGAAAAGTCCAAATGCCTTCTATACGAAGCGCGGAGTTGTGCTTTACAAACCTGCAAAATTTCATTTCTCTATCTTTATAAAGTTCGGAGTTATTGCTAATTTTCGGAAGACTGTAACCAAAACAAAATTGCCGAAAACGCTTGTTTTTGCTCAGCTTGTAACTCTCATATCTCGAGAACCGCTGATTATTTTCGGATGAAATTTTTTCCGTATGAAAGCTAACAGCTTCAGCTTCAATATAGGGGACCTTTGGACTTTCTAAATACAAAATAAAGCACAAAACAAACCCGCCTGGTGGCCCCCTGTCAGCAAAAAACTGCACTTTCAAGTTTATAACGCTTATATCTCTAAAAGTAATTGATGTGAAAAGTCCAAATGCTTTCTATACGAAGCGCGGAGTTGTGCTCTACAAACCTGCAAAATTTCATTTCTCTATCTTTATAAAGTTCGGAGTTATTGCTAATTTTCAGAAGACTGTAACCAAAACGAAATTGCCGAAAACGCTTGTTTTTGCTCAGCTTGTAACTCTCATATCACGGAAACCGCTGGGTATTTTCGGATGAATTTTTTTCCGGATGAAAGATCACAGCTTCAGCTTCAATATAGGGGATCTTTGGACTTTCTAAATACAAAATAAAGCACAAAACAAACCCGCCTGGTGGCCCCCTGTCAGCAAAAAACTGCACTTTCAAGTTTATAACGCTTATATCTCTAAAAGTAATTGATGTGAAAAGTCCAAATGACTTCTATACAAAGCGCGAGTTGTGCTCTACAAACCTGCAAAATTTCATTTCTCTATCTTTATAAAGTTCGGAGTTATTGCTAATTTTCGGAAGACTGTAACCAAAACAAAATTGCCGAAAACGCTTGTTTTTGCTCAGCTTGTAACTCTCATATCTCGGGAACCGCTGGGTATTTTCGGATGAAATTTTTTCCGGATGAAAGATCACAGCTTCAGCTTCAATATAGGGGATCTTTGGACTTTCTAAATACAAAATAAAGCACAAAACAAACCCGCCTGGTAGCCCCCTGTCAGCAAAAAACTGCACTTTCAAGTTTATAACGCTTATATCTCTAAAAGTAATTGATGTGAAAAGTCCAAATGACTTCTATACAAAGCGCGGAGTTGTGCTCTACAAACCTGCAAAATTTCATTTCTCTATCTTTATAAAGTTCGGAGTTATTGCTAATTTTCGGAAGACTGTAACCAAAACAAAATTGCCGAAAACGCTTGTTTTTGCTCAGCTTGTAACTCTCATATCTCGGGAACCGCTGGGTATTTTCGGATGAAATTTTTCCGGATGAAAGATCACAGCTTCAGCTTCAATATAGGGGACCTTTGGACTTTCTAAATACAAAATAAAGCACGAAATAAGAGCAATTTTTATTGTACGCCCACTTTTATCGACTTAAAAGTGGGCGTGGCAAAATTTTATTTTCCACAAAACATTCCCCATGACCTTTTCTATCAACCCACCAAATTTCATGAACTAATCTCGAAAACCTAGGGAGATATTGCAAGAAAACACAAACTGTTTCTTGACCCGAAAAATTTTAAAATTTTTGCAATTTTTTTTGTGAAACACCAGGTCAACAGAACTTGTAGGAGGTGGATTTCGGGAATTGATTTTTTTCAAAATGCTATAACTCGATAACCGCTGGACCAATATGGGTGACTGTTTTACCATATGATAGATTGGATATCTGGCTACAAGATGAGCAAACTTTGGCCCGCCTGGTGAGCCCCCCTGTCAGTCAAAAAATGCACCTCAAGTTTATAACGCTTATATCTCTAAAAGTAATTGATGTGAAAAGTCCAAATGCCTTCTATACGAAGCGCGGAGTTGTGCTTTACAAACCTGCAAAATTTCATTTCTCTATCTTTATAAAGTTCGGAGTTATTGCTAATTTTCGGAAGACTGTAACCAAAACAAAATTGCCGAAAACGCTTGTTTTTGCTCAGCTTGTAACTCTCATATCTCGAGAACCGCTGATTATTTTCGGATGAAATTTTTTCCGTATGAAAGCTAACAGCTTCAGCTTCAATATAGGGGACCTTTGGACTTTCTAAATACAAAATAAAGCACAAAACAAACCCGCCTGGTGGCCCCCTGTCAGCAAAAAACTGCACTTTCAAGTTTATAACGCTTATATCTCTAAAAGTAATTGATGTGAAAAGTCCAAATGCTTTCTATACGAAGCGCGGAGTTGTGCTCTACAGACCTGCAAAATTTCATTTCTCTATCTTTATAAAGTTCGGAGTTATTGCTAATTTTCGGAAGACTGTAACCAAAACAAAATTGCCGAAAACGCTTGTTTTTGCTCAGCTTGTAACTCTCATATCTCGGGAACCGCTGGGTATTTTCGGATGAAATTTTTCCGGATGAAAGATCACAGCTTCAGCTTCAATATAGGGGACCTTTGGACTTTCTAAATACAAAATAAAGCACGAAATAAGAGCAATTTTTATTGTACGCTCACTTTTATCGACTTAAAAGTGGGCGTGGCAAAATTTTATTTTCCACAAAACATTCCCCATGACCTTTTCTATCAACCCACCAAATTTCATGAACTAATCTCGAAAACCTAGGGAGATATTGCAAGAAAACACAAACTGTTTCTTGACCCGAAAAATTTTAAAATTTTTGCAATTTTTTTTGTGAAACACCAGGTCAACAGAACTTGTAGGAGGTGGATTTCGGGAATTGATTTTTTTCAAAATGCTATAACTCGATAACCGCTGGACCAATATGGGTGACTGTTTTACCATATGATAGATTGGATATCTGGCTACAAGATGAGCAAACTTTGGCCCGCCTGGTGAGCCCCCCTGTCAGTCAAAAAATGCACCTCAAGTTTATAACGCTTATATCTCTAAAAGTAATTGATGTGAAAAGTCCAAATGCCTTCTATACGAAGCGCGGAGTTGTGCTTTACAAACCTGCAAAATTTCATTTCTCTATCTTTATAAAGTTCGGAGTTATTGCTAATTTTCGGAAGACTGTAACCAAAACGAAATTGCCGAAAACGCTTGTTTTTGCTCAGCTTGTAACTCTCATATCTCGAGAACCGCTGATTATTTTCGGATGAAATTTTTTCCGTATGAAAGCTAACAGCTTCAGCTTCAATATAGGGGACCTTTGGACTTTCTAAATACAAAATAAAGCACAAAACAAACCCGCCTGGTGGCCCCCTGTCAGCAAAAAACTGCACTTTCAAGTTTATAACGCTTATATCTCTAAAAGTAATTGATGTGAAAAGTCCAAATGCTTTCTATACGAAGCGCGGAGTTGTGCTCTACAGACCTGCAAAATTTCATTTCTCTATCTTTATAAAGTTCGGAGTTATTGCTAATTTTCAGAAGACTGTAACCAAAACGAAATTGCCGAAAACGCTTGTTTTTGCTCAGCTTGTAACTCTCATATCACGGGAACCGCTGGGTATTTTCGGATGAAATTTTTTCCGGATGAAAGATCACAGCTTCAGCTTCAATATAGGGGATCTTTGGACTTTCTAAATACAAAATAAAGCACAAAACAAACCCGCCTGGTGGCCCCCTGTCAGAAAAAAACGCACTTTCAAGTTTATAACGCTTATATCTCTAAAAGTAATTGATGTGAAAAGTCCAAATGCTTTCTATACGAAGCGCGGAGTTGTGCTCTACAAACCTGCAAAATTTCATTTCTCTATCTTTATAAAGTTCGGAGTTATTGCTAATTTTCAGAAGACTGTAACCAAAACGAAATTGCCGAAAACGCTTGTTTTTGCTCAGCTTGTAACTCTCATATCTCGAGAACCGCTGGGTATTTTCGGATGAAATTTTTTCCGGAAGAAAGATCACAGCTTCAGCTTCAATATAGGGGACCTTTGGACTTTCTAAATACAAAATAAAACACGAAATAAGAGCAATTGTTATTGTACGCCCACTTTTATCGACTTAAAAGTGGGCGTGGCAAAATTTTATTTTCCACAAAACATTCCCCATGACCTTTTCTATCAACCCACCAAATTTCATGAACTAATCTCGAAAACCTAGGGAGATATTGCAAGAAAACACAAACTGTTTCTTGACCCGAAAAATTTTAAAATTTTTGCCATTTTTTTTGTGAAACACTAGGTCAACAGAACTGGTAGGAGGTGGATTTCGGGAATTGATTTTTTTCAAAATGCTATAACTCGATAACCGCTGGACCAATATGGGTGACTGTTTTACCATATGATAGATTGGATATCTGACTACAAGATGAGCAAACTTTGGCCCGCCTAGTGGGCCCCCCTGTCAGTCAAAAAATGCACCTTAAGTTTATAAAGCTTATATCTCTAAAAGTAATTGATGTGAAAAGTCCAAATGACTTCTATACGAAGCTCGGAGTTGTGCTCTACAAACCTGCAAAATTTCATTTCTCTATCTTTATAAAGTTCGGAGTTATTGCTAATTTTCAGAAGACTGTAACCAAAACGAAATTGCCGAAAACGCTTGTTTTTGCTCAGCTTGTAACTCTCATATCTCGGGAACCGCTGGGTATTTTCGGATGAAATTTTTTCCGTATGAAAGATCACAGCTTCAGCTTCAATATAGGGGACCTTTGGACTTTCTAAATACAAAATAAAGCACAAAACAAACCCGCCTGGTGGCCCCCTGTCAGTCAAAAAATGCACCTCAAGTTTATAATGCTTATATCTCTAAAAGTAATTGATGTGAAAAGTCCAAATGCCTTCTATACGAAGCGCGGAGTTGTGCTTTACAAACCTGCAAAATTTCATTTCTCTATCTTTATAAAGTTCGGAGTTATTGCTAATTTTCGGAAGACTGTAACCAAAACAAAATTGCCGAAAACGCTTGTTTTTGCTCAGCTTGTAACTCTCATATCTCGAGAACCGCTGATTATTTTCGGATGAAATTTTTTCCGTATGAAAGCTAACAGCTTCAGCTTCAATATAGGGGATCTTGGGACTTTCTAAATACAAAATAAAGCACAAAACAAACCCGCCTGGTGGCCCCCTGTCAGAAAAAAACGCACTTTCAAGTTTATAACGCTTATATCTCTAAAAGTAATTGATGTGAAAAGTCCAAATGCTTTCTATACGAAGCGCGGAGTTGTGCTCTACAAACCTGCAAAATTTCATTTCTCTATCTTTATAAAGTTCGGAGTTATTGCTAATTTTCAGAAGACTGTAACCAAAACGAAATTGCCGAAAACGCTTGTTTTTGCTCAGCTTGTAACTCTCATATCTCGAGAACCGCTGGGTATTTTCGGATGAAATTTTTTCCGGAAGAAAGATCACAGCTTCAGCTTCAATATAGGGGACCTTTGGACTTTCGAAATACAAAATAAAACACGAAATAAGAGCAATTGTTATTGTACGCCCACTTTTATCGACTCAAAAGTGGGCGTGGCAAAATTTTATTTTCCACAAAACATTCCCCATGACCTTTTCTATCAACCCACCAAATTTCATGAACTAATCTCGAAAACCTAGGGAGATATTGCAAGAAAACACAAACTGGTTTCTTGACCCGAAAAATTTTAAAATTTTTGCCATTTTTTTTGTGAAACACTAGGTCAACAGAACTGGTAGGAGGTGAATTTCGGGAATTGATTTTTTTCAAAATGCTATAACTCGATAACCGCTGGACCAATATGGGTGACTGTTTTACCATATGATAGATTGGATATCTGACTACAAGATGAGCAAACTTTGGCCCGCCTAGTGGGCCCCCCTGTCAGTCAAAAAATGTACCTTAAGTTTATAACGCTTATATCTCTAAAAGTAATTGATGTGAAATGTCCAAATGACTTCTATACGAAACGCGGAGTTGAGCTCTACAAACGTGCAAAATTTCATTTCTCTATCTTTATAAAGTTCGGAGTTATTGCTAATTTTCAGAAGACTGTAACCAAAACGAAATTGCCGAAAACGCTTGTTTTTGCTCAGCTTGTAACTCTCATATCTCGGGAACCGCTGGGTATTTTCGGATGAAATTTTTTCCGGATGAAAGATCACAGCTTCAGCTTCAATATAGGGGACCTTTGGACTTTCTAAATACAAAATAAAACACGAAATAAGAGAAATTGTTATTGTACGCCCACTTTTATCGACTTAAAAGTGGGCGTGGCAAAATTTTATTTTCCACAAAACATTCCCCATGACCTTTTCTATCAACCCACCAAATTTCATGAACTAATCTCGAAAACCTAGGGAGATATTACAAGAAAACACAAACTGTTTCTTGACCCGAAAAATTTTAAAATTTTTGCAATTTTTTTTGTGAAACACCAGGTCAACAGAACTTGTAGGAGGTGGATTTCGGGAATTGATTTTTTTCAAAATGCTATAACTCGATAACCGCTGGACCAATATGGGTGACTGTTTTACCATATGATAGATTGGATATCTGGCTACAAGATGAGCAAACTTTGGCCCGCCTGGTGAGCCCCCCTGTCAGTCAAAAAATGCACCTCAAGTTTATAACGCTTATATCTCTAAAAGTAATTGATGTGAAAAGTCCAAATGCCTTCTATACGAAGCGCGGAGTTGTGCTTTACAAACCTGCAAAATTTCATTTCTCTATCTTTATAAAGTTCGGAGTTATTGCTAATTTTCGGAAGACTGTAACCAAAACAAAATTGCCGAAAACGCTTGTTTTTGCTCAGCTTGTAACTCTCATATCTCGAGAACCGCTGATTATTTTCGGATGAAATTTTTTCCGTATGAAAGCTAACAGCTTCAGCTTCAATATAGGGGATCTTTGGACTTTCTAAATACAAAATAAAGCACAAAACAACCCCGCCTGGTGGCCCCCTGTCAGAAAAAAACGCACTTTCAAGTTTATAACGCTTATATCTCTAAAAGTAATTGATGTGAAAAGTCCAAATGCTTTCTATACGAAGCGCGGAGTTGTGCTCTACAAACCTGCAAAATTTCATTTCTCTATCTTTATAAAGTTCGGAGTTATTGCTAATTTCCAGAAGACTGTAACCAAAACGAAATTGCCGAAAACGCTTGTTTTTGCTCAGCTTGTAACTCTCATATCTCGAGAACCGCTGGGTATTTTCGGATGAAATTTTTTCCGGAAGAAAGATCACAGCTTCAGCTTCAATATAGGGGACCTTTGGACTTTCTAAATACAAAATAAAACACGAAATAAGAGCAATTGTTATTGTACGCCCACTTTTATCGACTTAAAAGTGGGCGTGGCAAAATTTTATTCTCCACAAAACATTCCCCATGACCTTTTCTATCAACCCACCAAATTTCATGAACTAATCTCGAAAACCTAGGGAGATATTGCAAGAAAACACAAACTGTTTCTTGACCCGAAAAATTTTAAAATTTTTGCAATTTTTTTTGTGAAACACCAGGTCAACAGAACTTGTAGGAGGTGGATTTCGGGAATTGATTTTTTTCAAAATGCTATAACTCGATAACCGCTGGACCAATATGGGTGACTGTTTTACCATATGATAGATTGGATATCTGGCTACAAGATGAGCAAACTTTGGCCCGCCTGGTGAGCCCCCCTGTCAGTCAAAAAATGCACCTCAAGTTTATAACGCTTATATCTCTAAAAGTAATTGATGTGAAAAGTCCAAATGCCTTCTATACGAAGCGCGGAGTTGTGATTTACAAACCTGCAAAATTTCATTTCTCTATCTTTATAAAGTTCGGAGTTATTGCTAATTTTCGGAAGACTGTAACCAAAACAAAATTGCCGAAAACGCTTGTTTTTGCTCAGCTTGTAACTCTCATATCTCGAGAACCGCTGATTATTTTCGGATGAAATTTTTTCCGTATGAAAGCTAACAGCTTCAGCTTCAATATAGGGGATCTTTGGACTTTCTAAATACAAAATAAAGCACAAAACAAACCCGCCTGGTGGCCCCCTGTCAGAAAAAAACGCACTTTCAAGTTTATAACGCTTATATCTCTAAAAGTAATTGATGTGAAAAGTCCAAATGCTTTCTATACGAAGCGCGGAGTTGTGCTCTACAAACCTGCAAAATTTCATTTCTCTATCTTTATAAAGTTCGGAGTTATTGCTAATTTTCAGAAGACTGTAACCAAAACGAAATTGCCGAAAACGCTTGTTTTTGCTCAGCTTGTAACTCTCATATCTCGAGAACCGCTGGGTATTTTCGGATGAAATTTTTTCCGGAAGAAAGATCACAGCTTCAGCTTCAATATAGGGGACCTTTGGACTTTCTAAATACAAAATAAAACACGAAATAAGAGCAATTGTTATTGTACGCCCACTTTTATCGACTTAAAAGTGGGCGTGGCAAAATTTTATTTTCCACAAAACATTCCCCATGACCTTTTCTATCAACCCACCAAATTTCATGAACTAATCTCGAAAACCTAGGGAGATATTGCAAGAAAACACAAACTGTTTCTTGACCCGAAAAATTTTAAAATTTTTGCAATTTTTTTTGTGAAACACTAGGTCAACAGAACTTGTAGGTGGATTTCGGGAATTGATTTTTTTCAAAATGCTATAACTCGATAACCGCTGGACCAATATGGGTGACTGTTTTACCATATGATAGATTGGATATCTGGCTACAAGATGAGCAAACTTTGGCCCGCCTGGTGAGCCCCCCTGTCAGTCAAAAAATGCACCTCAAGTTTATAACGCTTATATCTCTAAAAGTAATTGATGTGAAAAGTCCAAATGCCTTCTATACGAAGCGCGGAGTTGTGCTTTACAAACCTGCAAAATTTCATTTCTCTATCTTTATAAAGTTCGGAGTTATTGCTAATTTTCGGAAGACTGTAACCAAAACAAAATTGCCGAAAACGCTTGTTTTTGCTCAGCTTGTAACTCTCATATCTCGAGAACCGCTGATTATTTTCGGATGAAATTTTTTTGGTATGAAAGCTAACAGCTTCAGCTTCAATATAGGGGCTCTTTGGACTTTCTAAATACAAAATAAAGCACAAAACAAACCCGCCTGGTGGCCCCCTGTCAGAAAAAAACGCACTTTCAAGTTTATAACGCTTATATCTCTAAAAGTAATTGATGTGAAAAGTCCAAATGCTTTCTATACGAAGCGCGGAGTTGTGCTCTACAAACCTGCAAAATTTCATTTCTCTATCTTTATAAAGTTCGGAGTTATTGCTAATTTTCAGAAGACTGTAACCAAAACGAAATTGCCGAAAACGCTTGTTTTTGCTCAGCTTGTAACTCTCATATCTCGAGAACCGCTGGGTATTTTCGGATGAAATTTTTTCCGGAAGAAAGATCACAGCTTCAGCTTCAATATAGGGGACCTTTGGACTTTCTAAATACAAAATAAAACACGAAATAAGAGCAATTGTTATTGTACGCCCACTTTTATCGACTTAAAAGTGGGCGTGGCAAAATTTTATTCTCCACAAAACATTCCCCATGACCTTTTCTATCAACCCACCAAATTTCATGAACTAATCTCGAAAACCTAGGGAGATATTGCAAGAAAACACAAACTGTTTCTTGACCCGAAAAATTTTAAAATTTTTGCAATTTTTTTTGTGAAACACCAGGTCAACAGAACTTGTAGGAGGTGGATTTCGGGAATTGATTTTTTTCAAAATGCTATAACTCGATAACCGCTGGACCAATATGGGTGACTGTTTTACCATATGATAGATTGGATATCTGGCTACAAGATGAGCAAACTTTGGCCCGCCTGGTGAGCCCCCCTGTCAGTCAAAAAATGCACCTCAAGTTTATAACGCTTATATCTCTAAAAGTAATTGATGTGAAAAGTCCAAATGCCTTCTATACGAAGCGCGGAGTTGTGATTTACAAACCTGCAAAATTTCATTTCTCTATCTTTATAAAGTTCGGAGTTATTGCTAATTTTCGGAAGACTGTAACCAAAACAAAATTGCCGAAAACGCTTGTTTTTGCTCAGCTTGTAACTCTCATATCTCGAGAACCGCTGATTATTTTCGGATGAAATTTTTTCCGTATGAAAGCTAACAGCTTCAGCTTCAATATAGGGGATCTTTGGACTTTCTAAATACAAAATAAAGCACAAAACAAACCCGCCTGGTGGCCCCCTGTCAGAAAAAAACGCACTTTCAAGTTTATAACGCTTATATCTCTAAAAGTAATTGATGTGAAAAGTCCAAATGCTTTCTATACGAAGCGCGGAGTTGTGCTCTACAAACCTGCAAAATTTCATTTCTCTATCTTTATAAAGTTCGGAGTTATTGCTAATTTTCAGAAGACTGTAACCAAAACGAAATTGCCGAAAACGCTTGTTTTTGCTCAGCTTGTAACTCTCATATCTCGAGAACCGCTGGGTATTTTCGGATGAAATTTTTTCCGGAAGAAAGATCACAGCTTCAGCTTCAATATACGGGACCTTTGGACTTTCTAAATACAAAATAAAACACGAAATAAGAGCAATTGTTATTGTACGCCCACTTTTATCGACTTAAAAGTGGGCGTGGCAAAATTTTATTTTCCACAAAACATTCCCCATGACCTTTTCTATCAACCCACCAAATTTCATGAACTAATCTCGAAAACCTAGGGAGATATTGCAAGAAAACACAAACTGTTTCTTGACCCGAAAAATTTTAAAATTTTTGCCATTTTTTTTGTGAAACACTAGGTCAACAGAACTGGTAGGAGGTGGATTTCGGGAATTGATTTTTTTCAAAATGCTATAACTCGATAACCGCTGGACCAATATGGGTGACTGTTTTACCATATGATAGATTGGATATCTGACTACAAGATGAGCAAACTTTGGCCCGCCTAGTGGGCCCCCCTGTCAGTCAAAAAATGCACCTTAAGTTTATAACGCTTATATCTCTAAACGTAATTGATGTGAAATGTCCAAATGACTTCTATACGAAGCGCGGAGTTGAGCTCTACAAACCTGAAAAATTTAATTTCTCTATCTTTATAAAGTTCGGAGTTATTGCTAATTTTCAGAAGACTGTAACCAAAACGAAATTGCCGAAAACGCTTGTTTTTGCTCAGCTTGTAACTCTCATATCTCGGGAACCGCTGGGTATTTTCGGATGAAATTTTTTCCGGATGAAAGATCACAGCTTCAGCTTCAATATAGGGGACCTTTGGACTTTCTAAATACAAAATAAAACACGAAATAAGAGCAATTGTTATTGTACGCCCACTTTTATCGACTTAAAAGTGGGCGTGGCAAAATTTTATTCTCCACAAAACATTCCCCATGACCTTTTCTATCAACCCACCAAATTTCATGAACTAATCTCGAAAACCTAGGGAGATATTGCAAGAAAACACAAACTGTTTTTCTTGACCCGAAAAATTTTAAAATTTTTGCCATTTTTTTTGTAAAACACCAGGTCAACAGAACTGGTAGGAGGTGGATTTCGGGAATTGATTTTTTTCAAAATGCTATAACTCGATAACCGCTGGACCAATATGGGTGACTGTTTTACCATATGATAGATTGGATATCTGGCTACAAGATGAGCAAACTTTGGCCCGCCTGGTGAGCCCCCCTGTCAGTCAAAAAATGCACCTCAAGTTTATAACGCTTATATCTCTAAAAGTAATTGATGTGAAAAGTCCAAATGCCTTTTATACGAAGCGCGGAGTTGTGCTCTACAAACCTGAAAAATTTAATTTCTCTATCTTTGTAAAGTTCGGAGTTATTGCTAATTTTCAGAAGACTGTAACCAAAACGAAATTGCCGAAAACGCTTGTTTTTGCTCAGCTTGTAACTCTCATATCTCGGGAACCGCTGGGTATTTTCGGATGAAATTTTTTCCGGATGAAAGATCACAGCTTCAGCTTCAATATAGGGGACCTTTGGACTTTCTAAATACAAAATAAAACACGAAATAAACCCGCCTGGTGGCCCCCTGTCAGTAAAAAATGCACTTTCAAGTTTATAACGCTTATATCTCTAAAAGTAATTGATGTGAAAAGTCCAAATGCCTTCTGTACAAAGCGCGGAGTTGTGCTCTACAAACCTGCACAATTTCATTTCTCTATCTTTATAAAGTTCGGAGTTATTGCTAATTTTCAGAAGACTGTAACCAAAACGAAATTGCCGAAAACGCTTGTTTTTGCTCAGCTTGTAACTCTCATATCTCGGGAACCGCTGGGTATTTTCGGATGAAATTTTTTCCGGATGAAAGATCACAGCTTCAGCTTCTATATAGGGGACCTTTGGACTTTCTAAATACAAAATAAAACACGAAATAAGAGCAATTGTTATTGTACGCCCACTTTTATCGACTTAAAAGTGGGCGTGGCAAAATTTTATTTTCCACAAAACATTCCCCATGACCTTTTCTATCAACCCACCAAATTTCATGAACTAATCTCGAAAACCTAGGGAGATATTGCAAGAACACAAACTGTTTCTTGACCCGAAAAATTTTAAAATTTTTGCAATTTTTTTTGTGAAACACCAGGTCAACAGAACTGGTAGGAGGTGGATTTCGCGAATTGATTTTTTTCAAAATGCTATAACTCGATAACCGCTGGACCAATATGGGTGACTGTTTTACCATATGATAGATTGGATATCTGGCTACAAGATGAGCAAACTTTGGCCCGCCTGGTGAGCCCCCCTGTCAGTCAAAAAATGCACCTCAAGTTTATAACGCTTATATCTCTAAAAGTAATTTATGTGAAAAGTCCAAATGCCTTCTATACGAAGCGCGGAGTTGTGCTCTACAAACCTACGAAATTTCATTTCTCTATCTTTATAAAGTTCGGAGTTATTGCTAATTTTCAGACGACTGTAACCAAAACGAAATTGCCGAAAACGCTTGTTTTTGCTCAGCTTGTAACTCTCATATCTCGGGAACCGCTGGGTATTTTCGGATGAAATTTTTTCCCGATGAAAGATCACAGCTTCAGCTTCAATATAGAGGACCTTTGGACTTTCTAAATACAAAATAAAGCACGAAATAAACCCGCCTGGTGGCCCCCTGTCAGCAAAAAACTGCACTTTCAAGTTTACAACGCTTATATCTCTAAAAGTAATTGATGTGAAAAGTCCAAATGACTTCTATACAAAGCGCGGAGTTGTGCTCTACAAACCTGCAAAATTTCATTTCTCTATCTTTATAAAGTTCGGAGTTATTGCTAATTTTCAGAAGACTGTAACCAAAACGAAATTGCCGAAAAAATTGTTTTTGCTCAGCTTGGCTTCACCTTCAATATAGGGGACCTTTGGACTTTCTAAATACAAAATAAAGCACGAAATAAGAGCAATTTTTATTGTACGCCCACTTTTATCGACTTAAAAGTGGGAGTGGCAAAATTTTATTCTCCACAAAACATTCCCCATGACCTTTTCTATCAACCCACCAAATTTCATGAACTAATCTCGAAAACCTAGGGAGATATTGCAAGAAAACACAAACTGTTTCTTGACCCGAAAAATTTTAAAATTTTTGCAATTTTTTTTGTGAAACACCAGGTCAACAGAACTTGTAGGAGGTGGATTTCGGGAATTGATTTTTTTCAAAATGCTATAACTCGATAACCGCTGGACCAATATGGGTGACTGTTTTACCATATGATAGATTGGATATCTGACTACAAGATGAGCAAACAAAATTTTGGCCCGCCTAGTGGGACCCCTGTCAGTCAAAAAATGCACCTTAAGTTTATAACGCTTATATCTCTAAAAGTAATTGATGTGAAATGTCCAAATGACTTCTATACGAAGCGCGGAGTTGTGCTCTACAAACCTTCACAATTTCATTTCTCTATCTTTATAAAGTTCGGAGTTATTGCTAATTTTCAGAAGACTGTAACCAAAACGAAATTGCCGAAAACGCTTGTTTTTGCTCAGCTTGTAACTCTCATATCTCGGGAACCGCTGGGTATTTTCGGATGAAATTTTTTCCGGATGAAAGATCACAGCTTCAGCTTCAATATAGGGGATCTTTGGACTTTCTAAATACAAAATAAAACACGAAATAAACCCGCCTGGTGGCCCCCTGTCAGTAAAAAAAATGCACTTTCAAGTTTATAACGCTTATATCTCTAAAAGTAATTGATGTGAAAAGTCCAAATGCCTTCTGTACAAAGCGCGGAGTTGTGCTCTACAAACCTTCACAATTTCATTTCTCTATCTTTATAAAGTTCGGAGTTATTGCTAATTTTCAGAAGACTGTAACCAAAACGAAATTGCCGAAAACGCTTGTTTTTGCTCAGCTTGTAACTCTCATATCTCGGGAACCGCTGGGTATTTTCTGATGAAATTTTTTCCGGATGAAAGATCACAGCTTCAGCTTCTATATAGGGGACCTTTGGACTTTCTAAATACAAAATAAAACACGAAATAAGAGCAATTGTTATTGTACGCCCACTTTTATCGACTTAAAAGTGGGCGTGGCAAAATTTTATTTTCCACAAAACATTCCCCATGACCTTTTCTATCAACCCACCAAATTTCATGAACTAATCTCGAAAGCCTAGGGAGATATTGCAAGAAAACACAAACTGTTTCTTGACCCGAAAAATTTTAAAATTTTTGCCATTTTTTTTGTGAAACACCAGGTCAACAGAACTGGTAGGAGGTGGATTTCGGGAATTGATTTTTTTCAAAATGCTATAACTCGATAACCGCTGGACCAATATGGGTGACTGTTTTACCATATGATAGATTGGATATCTGGCTACAAGATGAGCAAACTTTGGCCCGCCTGGTGAGCCCCCCTGTCAGTCAAAAAATGCACCTCAAGTTTATAACGCTTATATCTCTAAAAGTAATTGATGTGAAAAGTCCAAATGCCTTTTATACGAAGCGTGGAGTTGTGCTCTACAAACCTGAAAAATTTAATTTCTCTATCTTTGTAAAGTTCGGAGTTATTGCTAATTTTCAGAAGACTGTAACCAAAACGAAATTGCCGAAAACGCTTGTTTTTGCTCAGCTTGTAACTCTCATATCTCGGGAACCGCTGGGTATTTTCGGATGAAATTTTTTCCCGATGAAAGATCACAGCTTCAGCTTCAATATAGAGGACCTTTGGACTTTCTAAATACAAAATAAAGCACGAAATAAACCCGCCTGGTGGCCCACTGTCAGTCAAAAAATGCACTTTCAAGTTTATAACGCTTATATCTCTAAAAGTAATTGATGTGAAAAGTCCAAATGCCTTTTATACGAAGCGCGGAGTTGTGCTCTACAAACCTGAAAAATTTAATTTCTCTATCTTTGTAAAGTTCGGAGTTATTGCTAATTTTCAGAAGACTGTAACCAAAACGAAATTGCCGAAAACGCTTGTTTTTGCTCAGCTTGGCTTCAGCTTCAATATAGGGGACCTTTGGACTTTCTAAATACAAAATAAAGCACGAAATAAGAGCAATTTTTATTGTACAACCACTTTTATCGACTTAAAAGTGGGCGTGGCAAAATTTTATTCTCCACAAAACATTCCCCATGACCTTTTCTATCAACCCACCAAATTTCATGAACTAATCTCGAAAACCTAGGGAGATATTGCAAGAAAACAAAAACTGTTTCTTGACCCGAAAATTTTAAAATTTTTGCAATTTTTTTTGTGAAACACCAGGTCAACAGAACTTGTAGGAGGTGGATTTCGGGAATTGATTTTTTTCAAAATGCTATAACTCGATAACCGCTGGACCAATATGGGTGACTGTTTTACCATATGATAGATTGGATATCTGACTACAAGATGAGCAAACTTTGGCCCGCCTAGTGGGCCCCCCTGTCAGTAAAAAAATGCACCTTAAGTTTATAACGCTTATATCTCTAAAAGTAATTGATGTGAAATGTCCAAATGACTTCTATACGAAGCGCGGAGTTGTGCTCTACAAACGTGCAAAATTTCATTTCTCTATCTTTATAAAGTTCGGAGTTATTGCTAATTTTCAGAAGACTGTAACCAAAACGAAATTGCCGAAAACGCTTGTTTTTGCTCAGCTTGTAACTCTCATATCTCGGGAACCGCTGGGTATTTTCGGATGAAATTTTTTCCGGATGAAAGATCACAGCTTCAGCTTCAATATAGGGGACCTTTGGACTTTCTAAATACAAAATAAAACACGAAATAAGAGCAATTGTTATTGTACGCCCACTTTTATCGACTTAAAAGTGGGCGTGGCAAAATTTTATTCTCCACAAAACATTCCCCATGACCTTTTCTATCAACCCACCAAATTTCATGAACTAATCTCGAAAACCTAGGGAGATATTGCAAGAAAACACAAACTGTTTCTTGACCCGAAAAACTTTAAAATTTTTGCAATTTTTTTTGTGAAACACCAGGTCAACAGAACTTGTAGGAGGTGGATTTCGGGAATTGATTTTTTTCAAAATGCTATAACTCGATAACCGCTGGACCAATATGGGTGACTGTTTTACCATATGATAGATTGGATATCTGGCTACAAGATGAGCAAACTTTGGCCCGCCTGGTGAGCCCCCCTGTCAGTCAAAAAATGCACCTCAAGTTTATAACGCTTATATCTCTAAAAGTAATTGATGTGAAAAGTCCAAATGCCTTCTATACGAAGCGCGGAGTTGTGATTTACAAACCTGCAAAATTTCATTTCTCTATCTTTATAAAGTTCGGAGTTATTGCTAATTTTCGGAAGACTGTAACCAAAACAAAATTGCCGAAAACGCTTGTTTTTGCTCAGCTTGTAACTCTCATATCTCGAGAACCGCTGATTATTTTCGGATGAAATTTTTTCCGTATGAAAGCTAACAGCTTCAGCTTCAATATAGGGGATCTTTGGACTTTCTAAATACAAAATAAAGCACAAAACAAACCCGCCTGGTGGCCCCCTGTCAGAAAAAAACGCACTTTCAAGTTTATAACGCTTATATCTCTAAAAGTAATTGATGTGAAAAGTCCAAATGCTTTCTATACGAAGCGCGGAGTTGTGCTCTACAAACCTGCAAAATTTCATTTCTCTATCTTTATAAAGTTCGGAGTTATTGCTAATTTTCAGAAGACTGTAACCAAAACGAAATTGCCGAAAACGCTTGTTTTTGCTCAGCTTGTAACTCTCATATCTCGAGAACCGCTGGGTATTTTCGGATGAAATTTTTTCCGGAAGAAAGATCACAGCTTCAGCTTCAATATAGGGGACCTTTGGACTTTTTAAATACAAAATAAAACACGAAATAAGAGCAATTGTTATTGTACGCCCACTTTTATCGACTTAAAAGTGGGCGTGGCAAAATTTTATTTTCCACAAAACATTCCCCATGACCTTTTCTATCAACCCACCAAATTTCATGAACTAATCTCGAAAACCTAGGGAGATATTGCAAGAAAACACAAACTGTTTCTTGACCCGAAAAATTTTAAAATTTTTGCAATTTTTTTTGTGAAACACCAGGTCAACAGAACTTGTAGGAGGTGGATTTCGGGAATTGATTTTTTTCAAAATGCTATAACTCGATAACCGCTGGACCAATATGGGTGACTGTTTTACCATATGATAGATTGGATATCTGGCTACAAGATGAGCAAACTTTGGCCCGCCTGGTGAGCCCCCCTGTCAGTCAAAAAATGCACCTCAAGTTTATAACGCTTATATCTCTAAAAGTAATTGATGTGAAAAGTCCAAATGCCTTCTATACGAAGCGCGGAGTTGTGCTTTACAAACCTGCAAAATTTCATTTCTCTATCTTTATAAAGTTCGGAGTTATTGCTAATTTTCGGAAGACTGTAACCAAAACAAAATTGCCGAAAACGCTTGTTTTTGCTCAGCTTGTAACTCTCATATCTCGAGAACCGCTGATTATTTTCGGATGAAATTTTTTTGGTATGAAAGCTAACAGCTTCAGCTTCAATATAGGGGATCTTTGGACTTTCTAAATACAAAATAAAGCACAAAACAAACCCGCCTGGTGGCCCCCTGTCAGAAAAAAACGCACTTTCAAGTTTATAACGCTTATATCTCTAAAAGTAATTGATGTGAAAAGTCCAAATGCTTTCTATACGAAGCGCGGAGTTGTGCTCTACAAACCTGCAAAATTTCATTTCTCTATCTTTATAAAGTTCGGAGTTATTGCTAATTTTCAGAAGACTGTAACCAAAACGAAATTGCCGAAAACGCTTGTTTTTGCTCAGCTTGTAACTCTCATATCTCGAGAACCGCTGGGTATTTTCGGATGAAATTTTTTCCGGAAGAAAGATCACAGCTTCAGCTTCAATATAGGGGACCTTTGGACTTTCTAAATACAAAATAAAACACGAAATAAGAGCAATTGTTATTGTACGCCCACTTTTATCGACTTAAAAGTGGGCGTGGCAAAATTTTATTCTCCACAAAACATTCCCCATGACCTTTTCTATCAACCCACCAAATTTCATGAACTAATCTCGAAAACCTAGGGAGATATTGCAAGAAAACACAAACTGTTTCTTGACCCGAAAAATTTTAAAATTTTTGCAATTTTTTTTGTGAAACACCAGGTCAACAGAACTTGTAGGAGGTGGATTTCGGGAATTGATTTTTTTCAAAATGCTATAACTCGATAACCGCTGGACCAATATGGGTGACTGTTTTACCATATGATAGATTGGATATCTGGCTACAAGATGAGCAAACTTTGGCCCGCCTGGTGAGCCCCCCTGTCAGTCAAAAAATGCACCTCAAGTTTATAACGCTTATATCTCTAAAAGTAATTGATGTGAAAAGTCCAAATGCCTTCTATACGAAGCGCGGAGTTGTGATTTACAAACCTGCAAAATTTCATTTCTCTATCTTTATAAAGTTCGGAGTTATTGCTAATTTTCGGAAGACTGTAACCAAAACAAAATTGCCGAAAACGCTTGTTTTTGCTCAGCTTGTAACTCTCATATCTCGAGAACCGCTGATTATTTTCGGATGAAATTTTTTCCGTATGAAAGCTAACAGCTTCAGCTTCAATATAGGGGATCTTTGGACTTTCTAAATACAAAATAAAGCACAAAACAAACCCGCCTGGTGGCCCCCTGTCAGAAAAAAACGCACTTTCAAGTTTATAACGCTTATATCTCTAAAAGTAATTGATGTGAAAAGTCCAAATGCTTTCTATACGAAGCGCGGAGTTGTGCTCTACAAACCTGCAAAATTTCATTTCTCTATCTTTATAAAGTTCGGAGTTATTGCTAATTTTCAGAAGACTGTAACCAAAACGAAATTGCCGAAAACGCTTGTTTTTGCTCAGCTTGTAACTCTCATATCTCGAGAACCGCTGGGTATTTTCGGATGAAATTTTTTCCGGAAGAAAGATCACAGCTTCAGCTTCAATATACGGGACCTTTGGACTTTCTAAATACAAAATAAAACACGAAATAAGAGCAATTGTTATTGTACGCCCACTTTTATCGACTTAAAAGTGGGCGTGGCAAAATTTTATTTTCCACAAAACATTCCCCATGACCTTTTCTATCAACCCACCAAATTTCATGAACTAATCTCGAAAACCTAGGGAGATATTGCAAGAAAACACAAACTGTTTCTTGACCCGAAAAATTTTAAAATTTTTGCCATTTTTTTTGTGAAACACTAGGTCAACAGAACTGGTAGGAGGTGGATTTCGGGAATTGATTTTTTTCAAAATGCTATAACTCGATAACCGCTGGACCAATATGGGTGACTGTTTTACCATATGATAGATTGGATATCTGACTACAAGATGAGCAAACTTTGGCCCGCCTAGTGGGCCCCCCTGTCAGTCAAAAAATGCACCTTAAGTTTATAACGCTTATATTTCTAAACGTAATTGATGTGAAATGTCCAAATGACTTCTATACGAAGCGCGGAGTTGAGCTCTACAAACCTGAAAAATTTAATTTCTCTATCTTTATAAAGTTCGGAGTTATTGCTAATTTTCAGAAGACTGTAACCAAAACGAAATTGCCGAAAACGCTTGTTTTTGCTCAGCTTGTAACTCTCATATCTCGGGAACCGCTGGGTATTTTCGGATGAAATTTTTTCCGGATGAAAGATCACAGCTTCAGCTTCAATATAGGGGACCTTTGGACTTTCTAAATACAAAATAAAACACGAAATAAGAGCAATTGTTATTGTACGCCCACTTTTATCGACTTAAAAGTGGGCGTGGCAAAATTTTATTCTCCACAAAACATTCCCCATGACCTTTTCTATCAACCCACCAAATTTCATGAACTAATCTCGAAAACCTAGGGAGATATTGCAAGAAAACACAAACTGTTTTTCTTGACCCGAAAAATTTTAAAATTTTTGCCATTTTTTTTGTAAAACACCAGGTCAACAGAACTGGTAGGAGGTGGATTTCGGGAATTGATTTTTTTCAAAATGCTATAACTCGATAACCGCTGGACCAATATGGGTGACTGTTTTACCATATGATAGATTGGATATCTGGCTACAAGATGAGCAAACTTTGGCCCGCCTGGTGAGCCCCCCTGTCAGTCAAAAAATGCACCTCAAGTTTATAACGCTTATATCTCTAAAAGTAATTGATGTGAAAAGTCCAAATGCCTTTTATACGAAGCGCGGAGTTGTGCTCTACAAACCTGAAAAATTTAATTTCTCTATCTTTGTAAAGTTCGGAGTTATTGCTAATTTTCAGAAGACTGTAACCAAAACGAAATTGCCGAAAACGCTTGTTTTTGCTCAGCTTGTAACTCTCATATCTCGGGAACCGCTGGGTATTTTCGGATGAAATTTTTTCCGGATGAAAGATCACAGCTTCAGCTTCAATATAGGGGACCTTTGGACTTTCTAAATACAAAATAAAACACGAAATAAACCCGCCTGGTGGCCCCCTGTCAGTAAAAAATGCACTTTCAAGTTTATAACGCTTATATCTCTAAAAGTAATTGATGTGAAAAGTCCAAATGCCTTCTGTACAAAGCGCGGAGTTGTGCTCTACAAACCTGCACAATTTCATTTCTCTATCTTTATAAAGTTCGGAGTTATTGCTAATTTTCAGAAGACTGTAACCAAAACGAAATTGCCGAAAACGCTTGTTTTTGCTCAGCTTGTAACTCTCATATCTCGGGAACCGCTGGGTATTTTCGGATGAAATTTTTTCCGGATGAAAGATCACAGCTTCAGCTTCTATATAGGGGACCTTTGGACTTTCTAAATACAAAATAAAACACGAAATAAGAGCAATTGTTATTGTACGCCCACTTTTATCGACTTAAAAGTGGGCGTGGCAAAATTTTATTTTCCACAAAACATTCCCCATGACATTTTCTATCAACCCACCAAAGTTTCTTGACCCGAAAAATTTTAAAATTTTTGCCATTTTTTTTGTTAAACACCAGGTCAACAGAACTGGTAGGAGGTGGATTTCGCGAATTGATTTTTTTCAAAATGCTATAACTCGATAACCGCTGGACCAATATGGGTGACTGTTTTACCATATGATAGATTGGATATCTGGCTACAAGATGAGCAAACTTTGGCCCGCCTGGTGAGCCCCCCTGTCAGTCAAAAAATGCACCTCAAGTTTATAACGCTTATATCTCTAAAAGTAATTTATGTGAAAAGTCCAAATGCCTTCTATACGAAGCGCGGAGTTGTGCTCTACAAACCCACGAAATTTCATTTCTCTATCTTTATAAAGTTCGGAGTTATTGCTAATTTTCAGACGACTGTAACCAAAACGAAATTGCCGAAAACGCTTGTTTTTGCTCAGCTTGTAACTCTCATATCTCGGGAACCGCTGGGTATTTTCGGATGAAATTTTTTCCCGATGAAAGATCACAGCTTCAGCTTCAATATAGAGGACCTTTGGACTTTCTAAATACAAAATAAAGCACGAAATAAACCCGCCTGGTGGCCCCCTGTCAGCAAAAAACTGCACTTTCAAGTTTACAACGCTTATATCTCTAAAAGTAATTGATGTGAAAAGTCCAAATGACTTCTATACAAAGCGCGGAGTTGTGCTCTACAAACCTGCAAAATTTCATTTCTCTATCTTTATAAAGTTCGGAGTTATTGCTAATTTTCAGAAGACTGTAACCAAAACGAAATTGCCGAAAAAATTGTTTTTGCTCAGCTTGGCTTCACCTTCAATATAGGGGACCTTTGGACTTTCTAAATACAAAATAAAGCACGAAATAAGAGCAATTTTTATTGTACGCCCACTTTTATCGACTTAAAAGTGGGAGTGGCAAAATTTTATTCTCCACAAAACATTCCCCATGACCTTTTCTATCAACCCACCAAATTTCATGAACTAATCTCGAAAACCTAGGGAGATATTGCAAGAAAACACAAACTGTTTCTTGACCCGAAAAATTTTAAAATTTTTGCAATTTTTTTTGTGAAACACCAGGTCAACAGAACTTGTAGGAGGTGGATTTCGGGAATTGATTTTTTTCAAAATACTATAACTCGATAACCGCTGGACCAATATGGGTGACTGTTTTACCATATGATAGATTGGATATCTGACTACAAGATGAGCAAACTTTGGCCCGCCTAGTGGGCCCCCCTGTCAGTAAAAAAATGCACCTTAAGTTTATAACGCTTATATCTCTAAAAGTAATTGATGTGAAATGTCCAAATGACTTCTATACGAAGCGCGGAGTTGTGCTCTACAAACGTGCAAAATTTCATTTCTCTATCTTTATAAAGTTCGGAGTTATTGCTAATTTTCAGAAGACTGTAACCAAAACGAAATTGCCGAAAACGCTTGTTTTTGCTCAGCTTGTAACTCTCATATCTCGGGAACCGCTGGGTATTTTCGGATGAAATTTTTTCCGGATGAAAGATCACAGCTTCAGCTTCAATATAGGGGACCTTTGGACTTTCTAAATACAAAATAAAACACGAAATAAACCCGCCTGGTGGCCCCCTGTGAGTAAAAAAATGCACTTTCAAGTTTATAACGCTTATATCTCTAAAAGTAATTGATGTGAAAAGTCCAAATGCCTTCTGTACAAAGCGCGGAGTTGTGCTCTACAAACCTGCAAAATTTCATTTCTCTATCTTTATAAAGTTCGGAGTTATTGCTAATTTTCGGAAGACTGTAACCAAAACAAAATTGCCGAAAACGCTTGTTTTTGCTCAGCTTGTAACTCTCATATCTCGAGAACCGCTGATTATTTTCGGATGAAATTTTTTCCGTATGAAAGCTAACAGATCATATCTCGGGAACCGCTGGGTATTTTCGGATGAAATTTTTTCCGGATGAAAGATCACAGCTTCAGCTTCAATATAGGGGACCTTTGGACTTTCTAAATACAAAATAAAGCACGAAGTAAGAGCAATTTTTATTGTACGCCCACTTTTATCGACTTAAAAGTGGGCGTGGCAAAATCTTATTTTCCACAAAACATTCCCCATGACCTTTTCTATCAACCCACCAAATTTCATGAACTAATCTCGAAAACCTAGGGAGATATTGCAAGAAAACACAAACTGTTTCTTGACCCGAAAAATTTTAAAATTTTTGCAATATTTTTTGTGAAACACCAGGTCAACAGAACTGGTAGGAGGTGGATTTCGGGAATTGATTTTTTTCAAAATGCTATAACTTGATAACCGCTGGACCAATATGGGTGACTGTTTTACCATGATAGATTGGATATCTGACTACAAGATGAGCAAACTTTGGCCCGCCTAGTGGGCCCCCCTGTCAGTAAAAAAATGCACCTTAAGTTTATAACGCTTATATCTCTAAAAGTAATTGATGTGAAATGTCCAAATGACTTCTATACGAAGCGCGGAGTTGTGCTCTACAAACGTGCAAAATTTCATTTCTCTATCTTTATAAAGTTCGGAGTTATTGCTAATTTTCAGAAGACTGTAACCAAAACGAAATTGCCGAAAACGCTTGTTTTTGCTCAGCTTGTAACTCTCATATCTCGGGAACCGCTGGGTATTTTCGGATGAAATTTTTTCCGGATGAAAGATCACAGCTTCAGCTTCAATATAGGGGACCTTTGGACTTTCTAAATACAAAATAAAACACGAAATAAGAGCAATTGTTATTGTACGCCCACTTTTATCGACTTAAAAGTGGGCGTGGCAAAATTTTATTCTCCACAAAACATTCCCCATGACCTTTTCTATCAACCCACCAAATTTCATGAACTAATCTCGAAAACCTAGGGAGATATTGCAAGAAAACACAAACTGTTTCTTGACCCGAAAAACTTTAAAATTTTTGCAATTTTTTTTGTGAAACACCAGGTCAACAGAACTTGTAGGTGGATTTCGGGAATTGATTTTTTTCAAAATGCTATAACTCGATAACCGCTGGACCAATACGGGTGACTGTTTTACCATATGATAGATTGGATATCTGGCTACAAGATGAGCAAACTTTGGCCCGCCTGGTGAGCCCCCCTGTCAGTCAAAAAATGCACCTCAAGTTTATAACGCTTATATCTCTAAAAGTAATTGATGTGAAAAGTCCAAATGCCTTCTATACGAAGCGCGGAGTTGTGCTTTACAAACCTGCAAAATTTCATTTCTCTATCTTTATAAAGTTCGGAGTTATTGCTAATTTTCGGAAGACTGTAACCAAAACAAAATTGCCGAAAACGCTTGTTTTTGCTCAGCTTGTAACTCTCATATCTCGAGAACCGCTGATTATTTTCGGATGAAATTTTTTTGGTATGAAAGCTAACAGCTTCAGCTTCAATATAGGGGATCTTTGGACTTTCTAAATACAAAATAAAGCACAAAACAAACCCGCCTGGTGGCCCCCTGTCAGAAAAAAACGCACTTTCAAGTTTATAACGCTTATATCTCTAAAAGTAATTGATGTGAAAAGTCCAAATGCTTTCTATACGAAGCGCGGAGTTGTGCTCTACAAACCTGCAAAATTTCATTTCTCTATCATTATAAAGTTCGGAGTTATTGCTAATTTTCAGAAGACTGTAACCAAAACGAAATTGCCGAAAACGCTTGTTTTTGCTCAGCTTGTAACTCTCATATCTCGAGAACCGCTGGGTATTTTCGGATGAAATTTTTTCCGGATGAAAGATCACAGCTTCAGCTTCAATATAGGGGACCTTTGGACTTTCTAAATACAAAATAAAGCACGAAGTAAGAGCAATTGTTATTGTACGCTCACTTTTATCGACTTAAAAGTGGGCGTGGCAAAATTTTATTTTCCACAAAACATTCCCCATGACCTTTTCTATCAACCCACCAAATTTCATGAACTAATCTCGAAAACCTAGGGAGATATTGCAAGGAAACACAAACTGTTTCTTGACCCGAAAAATTTTAAAATTTTTGCCATTTTTTTGTGAAACACCAGGTCAACAGAACTGGTAGGAGGTGGATTTCGGGAATTGATTTTTTTCAAAATGCTATAACTCGATAACCGCTGGACCAATATGGGTGACTGTTTTACCATATGATAGATTGGATATCTGACTACAAGATGAGCAAACTTTGGCCCGCCTAGTGGGCCCCCCTGTCAGTCAAAAAATAAACCTTAAGTTTATAACGCTTATATCTCTAAAAGTAATTGATTTGAAATGTCCAAATGACTTCTATACGAAGCGCGGAGTTGTGCTCTACAAACGTGCAAAATTTCATTTCTCTATCTTTATAAAGTTCGGAGTTATTGCTAATTTTCAGAAGACTGTAACCAAAACGAAATTGCCGAAAACGCTTGTTTTTGCTCAGCTTGTAACTCTCATATCTCGGGAACCGCTGGGTATTTTCGGATGAAATTTTTTCCGGATGAAAGATCACAGCTTCAGCTTCAATATAGGGGACCTTTGGACTTTCTAAATACAAATTAAAGCACGAAATAAGGGCAATTTTTATTGTACGCCCACTTTTATCGACTTAAAAGTGGGCGTGGCAAAATTTTATTTTCCACAAAACATTCCCCATGACCTTTTCTATCAACCCACCAAATTTCATGAACTAATCTCGAAAACCTAGGGAGATATTGCAAGAAAACACAAACTGTTTCTTGACCCGAAAAATTTTAAAATTTTTGCAATTTTTTTTGTGAAACACCAGGTCAACAGAACTGGTAGGAGGTGGATTTCGGGAATTGATTTTTTTCAAAATGCTATAACTCGATAACCGCTGGACCAATATGGGTGACTGTTTTACCATATGATAGATTGGATATCTGACTACAAGATGAGCAAACTTTGGCCCGCCTGGTGGGCTCCCCTGTCAGTCAAAAAATGCACTTTCAAGTTTATAACGCTTATATCTCTAAAAGTAATTGATGTGAAAAGTCCAAATGCTTTCTATACGAAGCGCGGAGTTGTGCTCTACAAACCTGCAAAATTTCATTTCTCTATCTTTATAAAGTTCGGAGTTATTGCTAATTTTCAGAAGACTGTAACCAAAACGAAATTGCCGAAAACGCTTGTTTTTGCTCAGCTTGTAACTCTCATATCTCGGGAACCGCTGGGTATTTTCGGATGAAATTTTTTCCGGAAGAAAGATCACAGCTTCAGCTTCAATATAGGGGACCTTTGGACTTTCTAAATACAAAATAAAACACGAAATAAGAGCAATTGTTATTGTACGCCCACTTTTATCGACTTAAAAGTGGGCGTGGCAAAATTTTATTTTCCACAAAACATTCCCCATGACCTTTTCTATCAACCCACCAAATTTCATGAACTAATCTCGAAAACCTAGGGAGATATTGCAAGAAAACACAAACTGTTTCTTGACCCGAAAAATTTTAAAATTTTTGCAATTTTTTTTGTGAAACACCAGGTCAACAGAACTGGTAGGAGGTGGATTTCGGGAATTGATTTTTTTCAAAATGCTATAACTCGATAACCGCTGGACCAATATGGGTGACTGTTTTACCATATGATAGATTGGATATCTGACTACAAGATGAGCAAACTTTGGCCCGTCTAGTGGGCCCCCCTGTCAGTCAAAAAATGCACCTTAAGTTTATAACGCTTATATCTCTAAAAGTAATTGATGTGAAATGTCCAAATACTTCTATACGAAGCGCGGAGTTGTGCTCTACAAACGTGCAAAATTTCATTTCTCTATCTTTATAAAGTTCGGAGTTATTGCTAATTTTCAGAAGACTGTAACCAAAATGAAATTGCCGAAAACGCTTGTTTTTGCTCAGCTTGTAACTCTGATATCTGGTATTTTCGGATGAAATTTTTTCCGGATGAAAGATCACAGCTTCAGCTTCAATATAGGGGACCTTTGGACTTTCTAAATACAAAATAAAACACGAAATAAACCCGCCTGGTGGCCCCCTGTCAGTAAAAAAATGCACTTTCAAGTTTATAACGCTTATATCTCTAAAAGTAATTGATGTGAAAAGTCCAAATGCCTTCTGTACAAAGCGCGGAGTTGTGCTCTACAAACCTGCAAAATTTCATTTCTCTATCTTTATAAAGTTCGGAGTTATTGCTAATTTTCAGAAGACTGTAACCAAAACCAAATTGCCGAAAACGCTTGTTTTTGCTCATCTTGTAACTCTCATATCTCGGGAACCGCTGGGTATTTTCGGATGAAATTTTTTCCGGATGAAAGATCACAGCTTCAGCTTCAATATAGGGGACCTTTGGACTTTCTAAATACAAAATAAAGCACGAAATAAGTGCAATTTTTATTGTACGCCCACTTATTTTCCACAAAACATTCCCCATGACCTTTTCTATCAACCCACCAAATTTCATGAACTAACTAATCTCGAAAACACAAACTCTTGACCCGAAAAATTTTAAAATTTTTGCAATTTTTTTTTGTGAAACACCAGGTCAACAGAACTGGTAGCAGGTGGATTTCGGGAATTGATTTTTTTCAAAATGCTATAACTCGATAACCACGGGACCAATATGGGTGACTGTTTTACCATATGATAGATTGGATATCTGACTACAAGATGAGCAAACTTTGGCCCGCCTAGTGGGCCCCCTGTCAGTCAAAAAATGCACCTTAAGTTTATAACGCTTACATCTCTAAAAGTAATTGATGTGAAATGTCCAAATGACTTCTATACGAAGCGCGGAGTTGTGCTCTACAAACCTGCAAAATTTCATTTCTCTATCTTTATAAAGTTCGGAGTTATTGCTAATTTTCAGAAGACTGTAACCAAAACCAAATTGCCGAAAACGCTTGTTTTTGCTCAGCTTGTAACTCTCATATCTCGGGAACCGCTGGGTATTTTCGGGTGAAATTTTTTCCGGATGAAAGATCACAGCTTCAGCTTCAATATAGGGGACCTTTGGACTTTCTAAATACAAAATAAAGCACGAAATAAGAGCAATTTTTATTGTACGCCCACTTTTATCGACTTAAAAGTCGATAAAACATTCCCCATGACCTTTTCTATCAACCCACCAAATTTCATGAACTAATCTCGAAAACCTAGGGAGATATTGCAAGAAAACACAAACTGTTTTGACCCGAAAAATTTAAAAATTTTTGCAATTTTTTTTGTGAAACACCAGGTCAACAGAACTGGTAGGAGGTGGATTTCGGGAATTGATTTTTTTCAAAATGCTATAACTCGATAACCGCTGGACCAATATGGGTGACTGTTTTACCATATGATAGATTGGATATCTGACTACAAGATGAGCAAACTTTGGCCCGCCTGGTGGGCCCCCCTGTCAGTCAAAAAATGCACCTTAAGTTTATAACGCTTATATCTCTAAAAGTAGTTGATGTGAAAAGTCCAAATGCTTTCTATACGAAGCGCAGAGTTGTGCTCTACAAACCTGCAAAATTTCATTTCTCTATCTTTATAAAGTTCGGAGTTATTGCTAATTTTCAGAAGACTGTAACCAAAACGAAATTGCCGAAAACGCTTGTTTTTGCTCAGCTTGTAATAGTATGTTCACACGGACAGCAATTATCGAGGTTCGCTCTCCCATTTACGGTTCGCGGTCGAATCTTGATTGAATCAACATGGTTCGCCATACAAATTTTTGAGAGCGAACCAACTTGGTTCATTTTGAACCTAGCTGCGAACCATGAAGAAATTGCTATCATCGCTAGTTTTGATAACAAATTATCGCTAATTTATCTGAACTAGCTATCAAAACAAAATGAGTACATACATACACATACACATTTTTAAACAAAAAAACACAAAAACAAATGATTGCGAGTATGAATTAATAATATTAGAACACATTTTATTAATTATTTTTGATTAATTTGTTTATCTACTGTAAAAAAGCAAATAACACAGAATATAAAACGCGTATCAACTATTCACGTATATATGTATGCATGTATGTATATACATGAAAACAGTGATGCCAACTTTTGATACTCAAAGCGCGTAAAATTTTTTTGAAAAAGCGCTAAATTGAAAAAATATGCATTTAGCGCAAAATAAAGTAAAATTTTTTGAATAAGCGCGAAAAGGAGCTAGTTTTAAAATGTTTCTGTTTTAAATCAAAACATCAAAAAAATTTGTTAAGTAATTTATTAAAAATTAATATGTACCTATCATAAGATCAATACATTCATAAGTACATTAGCTCGAGATATTACATTTCATATTACATTTTAATAAGGTAGATATAAATAGTGTACCTACATATATACATAATAGAAGTACATATATATGTATGTATGTATGTTTACATAAGTATGTACATACATACAAAATTTCAAAATTTTGCTCTTTCAAAAATATACATTATCCTGTTTTTAGGCTATACTGAATATCTTTCAAATCACAAAAAATTCGAAGAAATAGATATTTCTATATTATTCTTATTGTTTAAATTGGTAAACTAACAAAATAAAATGAGTTAAAAGTCGATATTGCTAAATTAAATTATTGAACAAAAAGTAAAAAGCTGAAACCAAATTCGATCGAAATAATTTAATTTCCGTAATAAGGTTCTGCAGAAAACGAAAAACGAAGAATTTGCTCGATGAATAATACTCGGAATTGTAATTTTCTCTATGTGAAAGTACAAAAATCTGTTTGAAACAACTTTATTTCAACAAAGAAAAATTTTTTTCAACCATTTATTTAAAATATATTTGTTTTATTTAATTTTTTTTACATATTTAAGATATTTTCTCAAGTCTTAAGGAAAAAATGCACCATCATAAAAACTGAAATATTCTATTCCTTCAAATAAAATTAAATAAAACTTTAACACATACACTACGTTTGGATATGAAAGTGGACCTGAAGCAATTTTTCGGCAAAATCTTGACCGCTCTGGGCATCCAAAATTGCAGTTATTGCAATTCCAGACAATGAATGTATAATTTTTTTAATTTGGTTCACTTCAATAAAAAAATTGATCCTTTGGTATTTTGTTGATCTTCTAATACGAGCAACAATGTGTTTTTTGTTGTATTGCCACATTTAAATTGAAAACTATCGAATTGACGTTTTTTCAGAATGAACAAATCGATCGAAATCTGAAGAAGGTAAAACGAAATCGATCGAAATGAAAATTCGTAATCAAAACAATTTCGAAACTGAAATGAAATGATTTCTGTGACAGGCCTGATAATTATAAAAATTGCTAGATTTTCGTGTTTTTTCCGCGTTTTGAGTGACTGAAAACGGATTAAATCCAGCACGAAAAGTTCTAAGTTGGCATCACTGCATCAAAAATAGTTGTCAAAATGAACCACGAATGGAGTCGTCTGAACACCAGGGTTCGCAATCGTGGTTCAGAGAGCGAACCAAGTGGTTCATGTTGCCGTCTGAACATAGCATAACTCTAATATCTCGGGAACCGCTGGGTATTTTCGGATGAAATTTTTTCCGGATGAAAGATCACAGCTTCAGCTTCAATATAGGGGACCCTTGGACTTTCTAAATACAAAATAAAGCACGAAATAAGAGCAATTTTTATTGTACGCCCACTTTTATCGACTTAAAAGTGGGCGTGGCAAAATTTTATTTTCCACAAAACATTCACCATGACCTTTTCTATCAACCCACCAAATTTCATGAACTAATCTCGAAAACCTAGGGAGATATTGCCAAAAAACACAAACTGTTTCTTGACCCGAAAAATTTTAAAATTTTTGCAATTTTTTTTGTGAAACACCAGGTCAACAGAATTGGTAGGAGGTGGATTTCGGGAATTGATTTTTTTCAAAATGCTATAACTCGATAACCGCTGGACCAATATGGGTGACTGTTTTACCATATGATAGATTGGATATCTGACTACAAGATGAGCAAACTTTGGCCCGCCTGGTGGGCCCCCCTGTCAGTCAAAAAATGCACCTTAAGTTTATAACGCTTATATCTCTAAAAGTAGTTGATGTGAAAAGTCCAAATGCTTTCTATACGAAGCGCAGAGTTGTGCTCTACAAACCTGCAAAATTTCATTTCTCTATCTTTATGAAGTTCGGAGTTATTGCTAATTTTCAGAAGACTGTAACCAAAGCGAAATTGCCGAAAACGCTTGTTTTTGCTCAGCTTGTAACTCTCATATCTCGGGAAGAGCTGGGTATTTTCGGATGAATTTTTTTCCGGATAAAAGATCACAGCTTCAGCTTCAATATAGGGGACCTTTGGACTTTCTAAATACAAAATAAAGCACGAAATAAACCCGCCTGGTGGCCCCCTAGTCAGTAAAAAAAATGCACTTTAAGTTTATAACGCTTATATCTCTTATCTCTTATAAAATAAGGATTTGAATGACTTTTTTTTTTATTTAGAGAATATTTAAAAACAAACAACGCCAGTGCAATGCTAAAAATACGAACTACCACATTCGCATTCATGAAATTGAAGAACATTGAAATTCAAACGTGGGAGTGAAGAACAATTTTGACTATTTCGCATAATTTGGTTTTTTTATGACGTTTTCTCGAAAGAGAAGACAACAAAAGATGAATATTTTAGAAGATTTTCCTCTTAACCGCAATGACAAGGGCCAACAAAAAAACGAGTTAGTAATTTTCTTTTGTGGTAGATAAATATCATGTACGCTGACAACAGAAGAAGTTTGCTGCAAAAATAATGCAATACATATTGTCTTTTTGTTGTGCATATAAAAATCACACATAAACATTTCCCTCATGCTTGAAACTGGAAGAGAATTGTGTGAAACAAAAAGATGAGAATTTTCGTTTGTTTTTTTTAACAAGATTGTTCGAAAAAATATAGACAAATCTTGAAGTATATAAAAAAAAGAACATGGAGAAAAGTTCAGTGAATGCTTATGTTGAGGATGATTCTTTATGTTAAAAACATGAGCATGCCCAAGGTGACCAACTAAAGTTTAATGTAATTGTAGTCAAGGTCTGTCCGCAGTCGAACTATTGTTATGTCGTAGTCTACTCACAGTCTAGTTTTAATTATTTTATACTCAGGTCATAAATAGCCTGGTCATATTCTTATCGTATTCCATTCATAGTCTTATCATATTTCACTGATGGTGATCTTGTAGTCTTGTAATACAGTACGATTTATTATTTAATCCTAACTTAGGATAGTCATAATGTAGCTATGGTATACTCATAGTTGAATCACAGTTTATTCCTTATAGATTTATAGTCTATTCAGAGTCTAGTCATAGTAGACTAGTAGTCAAGTTATAGTCTACTACACTGTGGTCATGCTGCATTTATGGTTAAGTAATAAATAGTCTAATTATAGCCCAGTTATAGTGCAGTAATAATCTACTTATAGTCAACTTAAAGTCCTTTTGTAGTCCTCGTGTATTTTAGTCCTAGTTCTGTCATAGCTTCGTCATAATATAGTCATAGTCTTATAATAGTATGTCCATAGCCTAATATATTTATAGTCTAGTTATGGTAAATTCATAGTTAAAATGTATTCGTAGTCAAGTTACGAGTATAAATTGTGCAATCATAGTCCAACTATAATGCAGTAATAGTCCACTTGTAGTCCAGTCATAATTTAGTCATGCTTCTGCCATAGCCTGGTAATAGTTTGGCCTTATTATAGTTTAGTTAAAGTCTAGTTATGGTATAGTTATTGTGAGGTCATAGTCTAGTCCTACTGTAGTCAAGCTGTATTTATAGCCAAGTAATATATGGTCCAATCATAGTTATCTTATCATGTTTTATTCATGATTTTATCATAGTCCATTGGTGGTTGTGACATAGTCTTGTCACAGCTTTATCATAATCTAGTTATAGTTTAAACGTAACATTATAGAAAATAACTAACTTATGATAGACTAGCAATACCATAGTGCTAGTAGTCATCATGTAATCATAGTCTATTCTTAGCTAACTTATATTTTTTAATTAGAACAAACATAATCTAGCCATAGAACATTTACTATCTAAACATAATCTAAACACAGTATGGTCATAGTCTTTTCGTTTAATCATAGTTTAATGACATGAAATATTAACTCCACCGCTGTTGCACTCTTCTCAACGTCTTGTTGTGGCATATTCTGATCTAATTTTTTTTTATGAAGCCATAATATATTTATAGCTTATCTATAAATAGTTCAACCATAGTCCTCTTTTAGTTGGTCCCCCACACTTTTGAAAAATTTCTTTCAATTTAGTCATTGACTATTGTGTCTGCTTTTTTTTTTTTTTTTGTTAGTTTTGTTGTTGAGTACATTCTTTTATACATGTCCGTCCTGAGGCCGTAAACGCTGGGGTTTCAGTCTTATGTTGCTGATCCATGAATGCTTTAAAATATTATTTTTCCCAGTGACCCACTTTATATTGAGAAAAGAAAATAAAATAAAAGAAAGAAAAAAAACATCAGCATTACTTACTGAACATAAGAATAGTAAAACAAACAGCAGTTTTAATATTTATTTAGAGTTGCAGCATGCAGCTGATACTAAAGTCAAATGTTGTAAAGGTTTACAATAAAATAAAATAGTCTGCATTAACAGCAACTAAGCCACAGCTAAAGATCTAATGCAAGAGCAGCAGCAACAGCAGCAATGTACTGGGAATTGTAAATAGTAGCAAAACACTGTTTGTATATTTAAAAGCACTGAGAGAAATACTTTATATAGCTTTATGTTTTCCAACATTTAAAAATTTTTTTCTTTGTGTACTTTTGCCGAGAAGTAAAACTCATGGAGTATTTTTGCAATGGCTTTTTAAGCGTTGGCTTGCTATCATGAGCACGTTTGTGTGTCTGTGTTTAGTTTGTTCAAAGTATCTTTTTCCACTAATCACTTTTTTTTTGTTCAGACTCGCATATATGTTTTCAGTCACTTTGGTCTCAAAGAAAACACATATGTATGTATGTTGTCTTAATGATATGCGTGACACTAATTTTGCATTCACATCAAGTGCGTCTTTTCCAACTCGTTTTAATTGTATTGTGGCTGCTGCTGTTTTGCCAGTGGCCTTTATTTAGGTTTTGTAAAATTTTGTAACTGGAAAAATTGCAACAATTGTAATAAGATCTAGCCGCCCTTTTGCCATATCAAATACTCACGTATGTCTGTCTGGCTGTGTATGTGCTTAAACTAGAAAAATTGAGAAGAAAAACTTTTTTATGTGAGCGATTGGAATTAAGGCGATAAGATCAGTTTTCCTTTAAAGTGTAGAAGACAAGATAGTTATGCTGTTTGTTTTTTTTTTAATAAAATTAAGGGCACTATTTTTTTTGTTTAAAAATAAATTCTAGAATCACTAAACAGTAAAGATTTATTAGCAAAAAGTACGCGATAATTAAAGGCCACATAAATTCCTAAATGATACAAAAGAAAAGAAAACAATATATATATATATATATATATATATACATATATATGTATATATATATACATATATATATATATATATATATATATATATATAAATACATATATCTAATTGAAATTATGAATTTTTTTCATGAAATCAGTTGCTTGCAAATTTTTCATTTGTCAATAGGCGGCCTGGAAAAGCAACTCAGATCAAAGAAGTTGTGAAAAATGCTTCAGAGATTCATGCTACGTAATGTTTTATATATCACTCTCTTCTATAGCGCTGCAATCAGCAGCAAAATTCATGAATTTTCATTTAAAAAAATTCATAACGTAAATTAGGTAATGTTTAAATTATTTTTGTTGTAAATTTGCTTTATCAATAATTTTCTCAATTTTATTTATTAAAATTTCCAGAAAAGGGTACATACATACTTCCATATTAAATTTGATTGTGTTAAAGCAAAACAAAAGACTTAAGACACAAGCCTAGTTAGAGGAAAACAAAAGACTTAAGACACAAGTATGCAATTTGCCTCCATTTTCCGAAGTATCCTGGAGACCATCAAATAAACTCATCAATCAAATAGTTATAGCACATACATACATATTTAGATTTAGTTTGTTATAAATTTTCTTAATTTTATTTATTAAAATTTCCAGAAAAAAAAATGCATTCTTCCATATTAAATTTGATTGTGTTAAAGCAAAACAAAAGACTTAAGACACAAGTATGAAATTTGCTGCCATTTTCTAAAGTGACCTGGAGACCATCAAATAAATTCATCAATCACATAATTAAAGCACAAGTCTCTACACACATATTTAGATTTATTTTGGTATAATTTTATTTTTATTAATAATTTTCTTAATTTTAACTATTAAAATTTCCATATTAAACTTGATTTGGTTAATGAAAAACAAAAGACTTAAGGTACAAGCTTGAAATTTGCTTCCATTTTCTAAAGTGACCTGGAGACCATCAAATAACCTCATCAATCACATAGTTGGGGGGCGTGCAGTCCTGTTTTTTCGCCTAAATATACGTATGGTCGGCAATGATTGATGAAAATCCATAAGTTTTAATTTTAAAATTTGATCACTGACTGTTTGTTTCATCGTCTCCAATTCTGATTGACAAGAAGAAAACATCCGCTTCCATGTAATTCTTTTTTAATGATGGCGAAGTGTGCAGACGAAAAAACGTTTATACTCGTATTAGATGCAAAAGCTATAGACAGACGTATTTATTTGTACATCTCCTTTTATACGCCAAGCATATTCTACTCACCCATATGCACTGATTGACGGTATTATTTGATCGTCTTTAGAGGGTCTACTCTGCTATTCGAAACGAAAGAAAATACTTTCGAATTTGTATTATAATTATATGCAAATTCGAAAGCATTTTCTTTAGTTTTAATATTACAAAGTAGGCTCTAAAGCTTTTAACTTTCCTGTAAGAAAAACTTTCTTAAAGTCGTCCTTTTAACACTTTTATAAGTAGGAGTAATTTTTTAAAATATAAATTTTTTAAACATTAATGTGTTTTTTTTTCGTTAGTAAAATTACAAACTTGAGATTATTACTGCCAAACCAATTTCTTTTATTAGTTTTTAAATTAAATACGCTTTCTTGCTACTGATTATATATTGAGGTTAACAGTTTCCTCGAATCCTTTTAATTTTGTTTTTTTTTTTTTGGATTGTTAACTGCTAGTTTTCTACATTTTATTTTTTGCCCAAAAGCGTTTCTTTTTTTTTTATAGCATTAAGATGAATTATCTCCTAAAGAGTTTGATTTTCAAAACGGTGTTAAGTGAAAAAAAAAATGCATAAAAGTGATTAATAAAAGCAAAACATTTGCTAGATCACAACAGTAGGGGCATATTTGGGGCCTTAAAAATTAATAATAGACCGTTTTCAAATTGTTTAACTTAGGCGGGGAAAGCATCAAACCATTGATGGTCTTGCAAGTGTAAAGTTGAACCAGGCTTTTAGAGTTTTCAGCAGAAAGTTTGATAGATGTTGCTGCCTGAAATCTTTCGGTGTATTAGCCTTCGGAATGACGAGCACTTTCGCTTCCCTCCACTTAATGGTAACACGACACAGTCTTACACATTTGGTGTAAGTCCTCTGTAGGCCATAGGCTGTGAGATTCTGTACTTTCTGTAATTCAGCCGGTATAATACCATCGCGGTCTGGAGATTTCTGAGGCTTGAAACTTTCAAGATATCATCAGATGATCAGATATCCAAATCTGAAGTTGAAAATTACCCGGTAACATAATTTAAACATAAGCCCCATATTTATAAAAATATTAAATGTGTTTGAAATCCATTTTGAGAAAATTTTATATGAAAAATTTTTAAATAAAATACATTTCAAACTCATTTTAAATTTTATGAATATGGGGGAAAGTTTCTAATTTTATATTTATATGTATATTAATAAGATATTTTCTATATATTTACTGGTGTAAGTACATATATATATATGTATACAAAAAAGTACCATAAAAAAGTAAGCTAACAGTTTGAAAATTTTCCCCTTAATTGAGTATTTATTACACGATACATTTATGGAATGCCCTGCAGTCTTGAATAAATATATATATATATACATATAAATATCTTTTATTAAATTATTATTTTTTCTTATTGTTTTTTATGGGATACGTAAGAAAATAAATTAATTTTCCAGTTTTGTAACATAATCTGATCGGTTTTTTTAACTTTCAACTAATGCATCAGAACTGCTGGGCAGCAGCAAAAGCCCATTAGCTTTATAATATTTCTCATTTATTCGTATTAACGTTGTTAGAAGTTAGTCATTATCGTTGGTACCGGATTTTACAACTTTGTAAGTAAAAAAAATTTATGTATGTGCTTCTGTTTTTTGTTTTATTATTATTTTTTGTTTTTCTTTAATCAAATCGGTAGTCAACTAGTCAGCTTTTTTTTCATGGCTACCGACTACTGAACTAATGAACCTACAACCAAATGTAAATCTTGGCTAAATTCGTGTGCAATTTGTAGCAGCGTGTTTATCATCATGTTTTGTATTGCAAAAAAAAAAAACACAAAAAATATTGTGAACCTTAATTTAGCGGTAGTTAGTTATAGAAGTTTCACATTATATTCGAAGAAAAAAATAAAAATAAAAAAACAGAAACACAACAAAACAAGAAGCATAAATACATATAGTAACTTAGTTTTACTCTTTTTTTTTGGTGTTACGACCAGACGACCACATTATTTTGGAAAAAAACTTCATAAAGAAATCAATATTCGTTTTACATAAAGAAGAGAATGGTTGGATAAAAGAAGTTCGTATGTTCGAATTGAAAATTAAATGTTTGCTTTCTATGCGAAAACTTAAAGCCTTATTGTGGGCGTTGAAATAAAATTTGCTCTATAATTAAACAATTAGAAATTATACATTATTATACATTATTCAAATTTCAATTTATACCAAAACTACCAATTTTTGTACGTAAAAATATATAAAAAAAATTTTCGAACATCGAATTTTCTGCTAATAAAGAATTTTAATACCGAAAAATTTTAAATTCTGTTAAGTAATAATAGTCACGTACAAAAAAATGTTAACCTGAATTTCTTATTCGATATTTCGAAAACGTATTTTTTTTTTTTTTTTCTAAAAACAATATAATATTAGTAAAATATTATACACAAAAAAATAGCTTTATATTTAAGCCACAAATGTTATATTAGATGTGAATGTTCGAAAAATTCGAAGTTACATTTAAAGTCTTTTCATTCAATAGCAAACCGAAAATTTACATAAAATTTTTGTAATTTTTACATCATTCTATACGTATTTTAATATTCGAAAATTCGAACATCGTTTAATTTAGGTTTCTTACTTATTTATTGTATACATTTTGGGATACCTTTAAAGGTGAAAACTAAAATTTATTGTTTTGAAATTTTTACTTTGTAACTGAAATTAATTTCAGTGAACTTTAATGTTCGAAAATTCAAATTCGAAATATATGTATGTGAATTTAAAACAATAAATTGTTTAGATATTTCTTATTTTTACATAAAGTTACATAAAATTTTTGTAAGTTTTAGTTCATTCTATACGTATTTTCATATTCGAAAATTCGAACATCGCTTAAATTGTGTTTTTTATTTGTCTATTTTATGCATTTTGAGATACCTTTTATAGTGGAAACTCATATTTATTGTTTTGAAATATTTATTTTGTATAAACAATAATAAGATTCAGTAAACTCTAATGTTCGAAAATTCAAATTCGAATTATATTTGAATTTAAAATAATAAATTGTTTAGATATTGTTTATTTTTATCGGGCTCAAGGTTGTAACAGAATTAAGTAAAGGTAAAATAAAATAAACAACAATAAAAATGTTTATCAAATTTCTATATTCGAAAATTCGAAGAATATTTTCTTAAATTTTAATTAGCATTTTGTCTTAATATACATTATGAGGATAATGAGAGTTTCTCTATGCAATGAAAACTCAAGCACGCAGCGAAATATGTTGAATTTATATGTTCGAAAATTCGAAAAATATTTTTTTGTATTTTTTTTTTTTAAATTTTCGGATTTTTTTTAAATTTTATTATAAGAAAATTTTGATTTGTTTTCTTGTTTTAATTAAATACTAGTTTTTTCGCGAAAGAAAATTAAATTTTTGTGATAGACAAATCGCTTATTTTTTTATATATAGCCTAATTATTTACTTTATCGTCGTCTTCTTCTTCTTCTTAAAATTTAATTTCTGGAAAAATAATTTTAATTCATGTTGTTACGAGTTTTGCAGAATTGCAAAAATAACACAACCCGTGGCCTTCTTGTTGTTGCTTGTTTTTAACACAATTTTTATGACAATATCAAGCCTTATTTTCGATGTTATCGTAAGCGACATCTAATCGAAAATATACTTTTTTTATTGAAATTAAAATTTAATGGCCCTACCCATAGTTAAGAGTTACCAAAATGCCAAAATTGTTGATAATTTTTAAGATACGGGCTGTAAAATTTTACATATTTGAATATTTAAAAAAAACCTTCTGCTGAAAAAATTAATTTTTGTCGCTTACGATTAAATCGAAAATAAGGCTCGATATGTACATAATTTTTTTATTTACTTTTAAACGTTGTACTAATTTGCAATAAGTTTTCATTTAAGCAAAATAATCTTTACGCTTGAAATCGAATATTTGCAAGTTGCATGGTTGCAATATTCAACCATTTAATGTTTAGACCTTCGAAGAAAATGTGGGAAGCATTCTTTTTTTCAAACAATTTATAAATTTTTTCACATATTTATGGTGTTTTTTGTGCAAGTGAAGAAATTTTTTCAAATGAGATTCTTTGAAATGATTTTCTTTTACATTTCGTGATCTAGTTTGGCATAATTTTTTTTTTACACTTAAAATTTCGTTTGGCTTAATTTTTTATATTCAATCTTTGAATTACATATGTTGTTAAGCTTTAAAATGAAAACTGCTTTTATAATTTTATTTAAAATCATATTTCATATGTTTAGTTACACATTTATTAGTCCATACAAATGATAAAAATTTCAATTACGAGAAAACTATTTTATTTTGAAAAATTTCTTGGAATTAAAAATCTAGCTAATTTTCTGCTTTCTTAGCCAATGTAATTTTTTTTTTATAAAAGTGTTCGAATTCTTTAAATGTTTGACAAACTAAATTTACATTAGATCGTAATTTGCCATCAAAGTCGGCTTACTTTCTTTAATATAATTTTCATTCTTTACATACGAGTACATACATACATATAAGCATAAGATCATTCATACTTATATACATATACACATGTATGTTTGTAGGCTTGTATATATGTTTCAACTGATTAAGTAAAACACAAAAGTAGTCATGCTAGATGAAGCAATGCAAATTCTAAATCACGCCACTCAGTGGCAAGCAAAAATTGTTAGCAGTTAAAAGAAAATAAAATTAAACCATAAATGTTTGCCACAAGAATATCAATTTCATTTAAAACCACACGTATATAGGAAATGATATCGTATGTAGATGGCAAACAACAACAAAACAAATACGAATTCAAATGCATTGTAAAACGTTACAAATGCAACAACAACTACATCACCACCATCACTCCCACCTACGCTCCTTATCAAAACAAAAAAATCTCTCTCACACTAACAACAATCATCGCTCTCTTTAAAGTCTAAACATGCAACATTTCCAAACAAATATCGAAATCTACAAACTATACCTTTAACTTTATGGCCTCCTCGTCAGTTGGAATAACTTTATTTCAGTTGAATTACAACAACCGTGTTGTTGCGCCTGGCATTGCAGATGCCGATGAGTTTTATGATGTTGTTGACGATGATGTGTATGATGATGTTGCCCAGTTGATACTCGTATATCTAGTGAGATGTGTTTGTTGTTGGTTGTTTGGTTTTTGCTATGAATTCTTCACTCAACCTGCAGTCGATCGTAGTCATGTTTTGGTGTGGCATGGAATGAGTATGAGCAGCTATTTCGATTGCGTTACCAGTTCCAGTGTTATGATGATTATATAGTTGTTGGTGTTGGTGTTGGTGTTAAAGGCTATACATGTTTGTCAGAATCCGCTAAAAATGTTTGTTTGTGTACATAAAACCTTATCTTGTTAATGTCGTTGTATAATTCCTTTTCTCACTTTGCAATGAGCATATTCTTTATTGTCTTATGCCGTTATTAAATTCTTAAACATTTGCCTGATGAACTGGAAAAAAAATATACGTTAAAGGGAAGGCAGCCCAAGCAGTCAACTTCATAGATTTTCTATAGAGAAAAAAATAATAAAAAATTATAATAAGTAGTTTAAGAAAAGTGTGCTGTGATGGCACAGAAAACTTTTCTATAAGAAAAGTGTGCTGTGATGGCACAAAAAACTTTTCTTTATGAAAAGTGTGCTGTGACAACACAGACAACTAGGAAAAGTGTGCTATGATGGCACAGAAAACTTTGCTATAAAAAAAGTGTGCTATGATGGCACAGAAAACTTTCCATAAGAAAAGTGTGCTGTGATGGCACAGAAAACTTTTCTATAAGAAAAGTGTGCTGTGATGACATAGAAAACTTTTCTATAAAAAAAGTGTGCTGTGATGGCACAGAAAACTTTTCTATAAGAAAAGTGTGCTGTGATGATACAGAAAAGTTTTCTATAAGAAAAGTGTGCTGTGATGGCACAGCAAAATATTCTTAAAAAAAAAGTGTGCTGTATGTATGGCACAGAAAACTTGTTCATAAGAAAAGTGTGCTGTGATGACACAGAAAACTTTTCCATAAGAAAAGTGTGCTGTGAGGGAATAGAAAACTTTTCCATAAGAAAAATGTGCTGTGATGGCACAGAAAACTTTTCTTTGAGAAAAGTGTGCTGTGTTGACACAAAAAAAATTTCTTTAAGAAAAGTGTGCTGCGGTGGCACAGAAAACTTTTCTTTAAGAAAAGTGTGCTATGATGGCAAAGAAAACTTTTCCATAAGAAAAATGTGCTGTGTTGGCACAAAAAACTTTTCTATAAGAAAAGTGTGCTATGATGGCACAGAAAACTTTTCCATAAGAAAAGTGTGCTGTGACGGCATAGAAAACTTTTCTTTAAGAAAAGTGTGCTTTGATGGCACAAAAAGATTTTCCATAAGAAAAGTGTGCTGCGATGGCACAGAAAACTTTTCCATAAGAAAAGTGTGCTGTACTGCTGCAGTCAACTTAAATTTAAGAAAAGTGTGCTGTGAAGACACAGTCAATTTTATTTCAATAAACGTGCGCTGTGATAGCATAATGAACTTTAACTTAAGAAAAGTGTGCTGTAGTGCAGCAGTCGACTTACATTTAAGACCAGTATGTTGTGATGATAAAGTCAACTTTAATTTAAGAAAAAGTGTGCTGTAGTGACACAACAAACTTTACTATAAGAAAAGCGTGCTTTAATGGTACAGTAAACTTTTCTTTAAGAAAATTGTGCTGAGATAGTAAAGTCAACTTTTCTGTCGCACAGGTGTCCTGTACCTGGATTCAATAATTTTTATTACGATAATCGTAACGCTATAATAAATATAACGAAAACTTATGGACTTTGCTATCCAGTAACTTATTTAACTTGTGCACTTGCTTGTGCTTTTCGCTTATTTTGGTTTTTGTGTACAGAGATGCCACATGATATAAAATTAAATGGTGAGAGAACTACAGCCGTATACTATCGTTAAAAAGAAATTACAGAATAACTTTATCGCTATCGCAAACGAATAAATATAACAATAGATATTACAATTTTCGGTCCACAAACATTTATCGAATTCATGGTGAGATGACACACACAGCAAACTGTTCCGCACGAAAAGTATACTGTGATGGCACAGTCAACTTTAATTTAAGAAAAGTGCGCTGTGATGGTACAGCAAACTTTTTCGTAAGAAAATGTGCTTTTGTTATCGATACATTTTTAATGGAATTTTTTTTTTATATTTTGTCATTGGAAATTTTTTCTTTAAAAAAACATTTGTTTTTTTAAAGAAAAAAATTAATATATATAAAATAGAATCGTTTTTGCACAGATTATACTATTGCAAAGCAATTAAATAATTAAAAAGAAGCAATTGTTTAAATAAATTTATGTGGGTTACACCACTTCGGCGCTGAAGTGGTGTAACCCACAGCCCCAAATACTCGTATGTATTTACGTACGTATTTTCTTATATTTCCTTCTCAGAATACCTTCTCCATTGTAAAAATGTATGCGTTACAAACTTTATGAACGACTAGTTAGTGCTGCCTTGTAAATAATTTGTATTTTTTTTATTATTATGAATCCAATTTTGTTGTAAATTGTAGCAGATAAACATTTTTAGCTTAAAATGGCTTAAATGTCTTCATTTAATGGAAATGTTTGCTAGAAAATAAATGAAAACTTTTCTTTGAAATAAAAATATACACATTATTGGCATTGGCAAATGTGTCGATTAGTTGTTGTTAGCATTATGTTTTAAGAAATTGTGACACTTATAATATGTTGAGTAATTCTTAACAAATGTTTGCTAACATGTTTGCTAATTGAATTCAGAAAAACTATAAATACGAGTACCAAGCACAGAACAAGATTGAAAAATTAAAAAAAAAAATTCACATTTTTGTTTTTCGTATTATTTTACCTGTTGAATATACTCGTAGAACTGCTGAAGCTACTGTATTTATTCGATTTGATTTGTAGTATCGTTAAATTTAAATTTACTCGTATGTTATCGGGGTTTTTTAGTAAAAAAAATTTTAGTGAAAAAATTTCTTATAAAAAATATTTATCTCTACATTTTGATTATGAATGAATTTTTTGTAGTTAATTTTTGCTATCGATAAATAACAAAATTTTTATTAACTCTGTAGAAAAATTTTGCTATCGATAAAGAAAATTTTTTTAATGGCAAATTTTGTAAAGAAAAATTTTGTCATCGGTATTAAAACTTTCGTCGTGATAAATTGTCGATAATAAATTTTTCTAATCTTCATATTTTCTAAAGAAAGTTTTTGTTAACGTTACATTTTCCATGGGAAATTTTTGTTATCGATAACCTGACTAAAGAAAATTTATATTATCGATATATCGATATAACTTTTTTAAAGAACATTGTTGTTATCGCTATATTTTCCATGGGAAATAGTTGTTATCGATAAATTGAATAAACAAAATGTATACTATCGATATATCGGTAATTAGAAAAATTTATTATCGACATTTCATAACGATGGAAGTTTTGATACCGATAAAAAATTTGTTTATACAAAATGTACCGATAAGCAATCTTTTTTTCATTGTTAGTTATTGAACTTTTGTTTAGTCAAGTTATCGACAAATAAAAATTTACCATGAAAAATGTAATGATCACAACAATTTTATTAAAAAACTTAAAATGAAATTGATTTTGTTACTGATAACAAAAATTTACCATGGAAAATGTAGTGACACAAAAATCTTATTTAAAAATTTATTTAGAAATAAATTTTTTTATAGAAAACTAGTCTAATTATAAGAAAAATTTTCCCCAAAAAAATATTCTATGGAAAATGATAACAACAATTTTTTATTCAAATTACATGGGTTTGATCATAGGTTTGTGGCAAAAATGAACTAGTGAACGAGTTCGACCCAAGTCTAATAGAAAATATTTGTTCTCAATTCCAAAATTCTCATGACCTTGGAATTCATGTGAAACAAACCGTAACAACGCACTGGCTACACCCTGCAATTGGAGAATCCGATTTTGACAGCGACTTAACGAGTGAAGTTGGCTGCTAAGAAACTGTATTTTTTATTGTTGTTGTTTAAAAAGGCTGCCATTTAGCGATTTACAGGTCGATCTAGCAGTTTTATTTTTATAATATATTTGTATTTTGTGGGTTTTATGAATAAAGATAAGTTACTGTTTACAACACAACAATTGCCGTTTTTTAGGTATGGCTGCTATTCACATAAAATATATTTTTGATTTATAACAGGTTTATATAACAGTTTATAAACTAAAGCCTTTATTTATTTTATTTAAAAATTTTTTTTCTTAAGCCTAGCATTATTTCTCAACTAATTGAAACAAAATTACATAATGGCACCACACTGCTTTTAGAAATTAAGCCATACAGACTTATTCCGGAATTAATTGGGAAATAAGGCCATTTTTGTTTATTACTTAGAACTTTATTGCAGTGAGCCGAGGAAAATCGGTACATTGTGCCGAAAGTGGGATCTAGGATTTAAACTTTTTAAAGAAAATATTGTAGATGTAATTGAAAATTTTTTTAAATCAACTTTTATTACCAGTTATTTTTTCTTTTGGTTAAAATTCTTTTATGAAGTCTTTTTTTACACCCCAGCTGCAGTTTTGCAGTTTCTTCCCTGTCATTTGCAAAAGAAAAGCATTGGCACCTTATGAATTGACAATAAAATTTTTTTTCTTGCGACCAATTCTTCTAGCCAATGGATTTTGCCTAAAAAGATATTTAACTAAAAAAAAATAACTCGTTAGCCAACTAAATAAAATTGCTTAAGTTTCAATAAAATTTCAACAAGAAATGGTTTTATTCATTTCTTTTGCTTTTCATTGAATCCTCTTGGAGTTTTTCTTTTTATTGTTATAATTTTCCTTTGATTTTTCTCAATTGGCTATCGTTTTTGGCATAAAGCAAGATGCTACAAGTACGAGTATATATATTGGCAGTTTTGTGGGTCAGTGTGTTTACAGTTGATAGGTTGTAATGGCTGACTACATGGCTTTTTATGCACTCGTCCACTGGAACACAATCGCAGTCGAATTTATTATACGAGTTTGGTCTATCGATTGTGTGCCATTCGATGCTGGTCAATTATTTTCTTCTTATTTTGGATTTTTGGTGTCACTGTTAGGCGTTGCTTATGTTCTTTTGCTTGCGATTAAACGAAGAAAAATAATAAAAAAAAAAATCATTACAAAAAGAACGAACGACAATGGAAATACATGCCATGACATTTGGTGGGAAATTCTTAAGAGAAATCGTTTGGAAATTTAATTTTTAATTCCATAACAATTATTTTGTAAAACAAATGCTCAATTTTGTTAGCAATTGCCAGAGAATAAAGAAAATTTATAAAGCAAAATAACAATAATTCTTGACACAGTAATAGAAATGTCTGAATTTGTTTTTGTACTAAATGATAGATTTAAATGTTGCAATTTGAATATCATTTTATTTAACTGATTTTCAACTTTATTTTCAACTTTTTAGTGCTTATTTTTGAAAGCGGTTTAATTTTTTTAAGTTTTGTTTTGAAATTTTCAATGCCAAGTTTATATTTTCAACATTTTCTAAATTCAACATTGCGTCACTTTCAGAGTTCAATATGTATGCCAAGTTTCGCAAAAAGCGGTCAGGTAGAAGCATGTGAAATAAAATATTCATATATAATGAGCATGGTCCCGCCCACTTCTTTAAGCACAAAATTATGCCATTCTAAGAGCCGAAACTCTTTGCTAAATTTTGTGGGAATAGGATAAGTGCAAGTACATGTAATTTAATACTAGCCTCTCATGGGCGTAGCCCGCCCACTTTTTAACACAGAATTAAGTATTTGTCAGAGATCAAGGTGCGCGCCAAGTTTCGTAAAAATCGATAAAGCAGAAGTACGTGATATATATTATTAAATTTTAATGGGCGTAACCCCGCCCGATTTTTTGAATGCAAGATTGTGTCTTTTTAAGAGTTCAAGTGTGTGCCAAGTTTTGTAACAATCGATAAAGTGGAAGGGCGTGAAATATAATATTAAATTTTAATGGGCGTAAGCCCGCCCACTTCTTTGCATGCAAGATTGTGTTTTTTTGAAGGTCAATGTGTGTGATAAGTTTCGTAAAAATTGGTGTTACAGACAAGCACATGAAATATAATATTAAAATATAATAGGCGTGGCCCGCCTACTTTTTTGAATTCAAGATTTTGTCTTTTTAACAGCTCAAGGTGTGCGCCAAGTTTCGTAAAAATTTAGAAAGTAGAAGCACGTAAAATATAATATTAATATTTAATGTGCATGGCACCGCCCACTTTTTTTAACACAAGATTAAGTATTTTTCAGAGTTCGGGGTGTGTGCCAAGTTTTGTCAAAATCTATAAAGCAGAAGCATGTGAAATATAATATTAAATCTTATTAGGCGTGGCCCCGCCCATTTTTTTGAATGCAAGATTTTGTATTTTTAAGAGCTCAAGGTGTGTGTCCAGTTTCGTAAAAATTTATTAAAGACAAACAAGCACATGAATTATAATATTGAATTTTTAAAAGACGTGGTCCCGCCCACTTGTTTTAAAGCCAGATTGTGGATTTTCAAGAGCTCAAGATATGTGCCAAGTTTCTTAAAAATCGGTCAAATAGAAGCACGTTAAATACAATATTTAGTTTTATTGGGCGTGGCTCCGCCCATTTTTTCAATTTCAAGATTGTGTGGTTACAAGAGTCTCATGTGTTGGGTAAGTTTCATAGCAATCGAATAAGTATAATATAAAATCAAATAAAAAAAATATGGGCATGTCCCCGACCACTTTTTTGACCATGGGACCAAATGGAAGCTAACCCAATCTGACAAAAAATAAATTTACAATCGGTCTAAAATATAACGAGCTATGCAGTGACTACACTGACAAAATTTTGCTTCATAAATCTAATGAAATTGTTTCAATTCTGTCAGTGTATTCAAATCTTTTCTCTTCAGAAAGTTGCGTAAAATAAGTATTAGCCATAAGTTATATTCTAAAAAGAACTGTAATTTCTTTTTGTAACTTTTTTCTTTCTTTAATTTCTTTGGCAGCCAATCACGTCTTTTAAATGATGTTTAGGAAAATCCTTGGGGACATTGAACAAAATTATTCAATTAGTCTTTGGCTACCTGTTTTTGGATTACTCGTGTTTATAACTAAAATGACTAGCACTTGTTAAGTGCTCCATATAATTCATATCTAGCTCTTCCATAAAAAAAGAATCAAGCAAGCAAGGCTTAAGCTTTTAAATGTCTTTAGATTTAATTGAATGAAACTAAAAAGAAATAGAAAAATGAGCTAAAACTAGTAGAAGCTTAAGCTTAGATACACATGCTTTTGGCCAAATATCTTTAAAAGGCATCATTACCTAATGTTGGGTGTTAGTTGATAGCCTGGACTGCTGGCTGGTTGGCAGGCTGCCACTTACAATTTTTCCTAAATACCGGTTGCTTGCTTAAATGTATTGTATACATGCAAATCGTGTCGCAAATCTCTGCCAACATACATCATTATTCCTTGAGAGATTGTCTCTTATGGCCTTCATATATCTTCGATCTAAAAACCTTTTCAAATGACTTTAATCCAAAGAAGAAAAAAATTACTTTTTTTCTTCCATTTCTTTTAAAGGCAGCCAGTAATAGTTTTAAGTAATTTTTAAATCAGAGAGAAACGGTTTAAGTTTAAAAGGCCTTAAGTTGTTAAAATTACTTTGTATGTTTGGGAGGGGAGAAATAAAATCGACAAAAAAATTCCATAATCGATCATAATGTTGTATGATTTTATGTTTTATTGAATATTTATGCCGCTCAAGCAGATATTTAAATACGATGCACTTGATGAAAGTATGCACAAAATTAAAGCTGAAGGAATAAAATTAGCGAAAAAGAAAAATGTAAAATAAAAAGATTTCGCTGAAATATATCTCGAAGTTATTTTAATAAAAAATAAACCAAATTGTTACAAAAAAAAATAATTTTGAGATAATAATTCAAACGTAAATATATTTTGAAAAATTAACAAATATATCGCTTTTTACACCAAAGACCTCTGAGTACAAATACCGAAATTGCCGGCAAATATTAAAACGAACTAAAACGAATAAAACGCCAGATCGCAAAAAGCGCCACAACTAAAAAAAATCTGTTAAAACTAAAAAAACAACCGAAAAAAATCTTTAAAACAAAAAAATCTATAAAAAGAAAAAAAACGGCAAAAATAATAAAAATCGCCAAAACGAAAAAAAGTGCCAAGCTAAAAAATCAGCTTAAATTCAAAAACAATACAAACAAGTCGCCAAAAATTGAAAAATTTCGCCAAAATGAAAAAAACCGACATAACTAAAAACAATATAAAACAAAAAAGGTTTGGTAAAAATCGGGAAAATCGGCAAAACGAAAAAAGTGCGAGAAGTAAAAAATATGCTAAAATTAAATAACCGAAAAAATCGCCGAAACCCAAAATATGCGCCAAAACTAACAAAAAATCGCCAAAATCCGAAAAAATCGGCAAAACAAAAAAATCGTCTAACTAAAAAACCTGCTAAAACTAAAAAAAACGAAAAAACTTACCAAAACCGAAAAAATCGCTAAATCGAAAGAAGCGCAAAAACTAAAAAAAAAATCGCTTAAAGTAAAAAAATCATCAAAACGAAAAATTGTCAGAAACGAAAACATCTGCCAAGCTAAAAAAGAACCGAAAAAAATTACCAAAACGAAAAATCGCTTAAATGAAAAAAATCCGCTAAAACAAAAAAAATTGCCAAAACCGAAAAAATCGGCCAAACGAAGAAAAATCGTTAAAACTAAAGAAAATTTGCTAAAACTTTAGTTTTTTAAAACAATCGAAAAAACTCACCAACCGAAAAAAAATTTGCCAAAAACTGTTTAAATCACCAAAACGAATAAAATCGCTTAAACGAAAAAAAAACTGCTAAAAATAAAAAAACCTAAAAAATCACAAAACAAAACAACCGAAAAAAGCGCAAAATCGGAAAAAAGTCGCTAAAAGTAAAAAAAAATCGCCAAAAACTAAAAACTCTGCCAAAGCTAAAAATACAACCGAAAAAAATTCCCAAAAACTGAAAATAACACCAAAACGAAAAATTCGCTAAAATTGACAATATCCCTAAAAATAAGAAAAAAGCGCTAAAACTAAAAACGCCAAATAAACACAAAAAATTTTTAAATGTCTACATCAGGTAAGATATTTGATTATATAGGGTAAGGTTCGTGTAGTATTACATACGGACGCTAAGTACGTACGGAACCCTTTGTGTGCGAGTCAAAGTCGCACTTTACTGAATTTATTTACTCTTCTAAGTTTATATTTACACAAAAAAAGCCAATAGTATGTGTTTTAGTATATGAATTTAAAGAGAAAAATTTTAAAATGGAGAATTTTATGTATTTACCTATGTACATATGTATGTATGTATCCCAGTTGGCCAGATTGCCCTTTGCAAGTTATTGTTATCTGTGATTCTTGTATGACTTATCCTCCGTTATTTAGTTTGCTAAAGGGATTCGTCGTTTACGACAACCTGAGTGAGACATGTTTTGCATGTTGTCCTCAATTAAACAGATGACTATATGAGCGACAAGTTTTGTCTTTAATCATATATATAAATATGTTGGCCTCTTGTTGACAAAGTTCTAGGTGATGCTGTTGACAGGTGTTAAGCGCGAAAACTTTTAAACATGCAGCCAGCCTCAGTTCGAATCCCAGCGAAGTCAGACCATAATTTAAAATGAAACGAAAAAAGAAAGTAAGAAAATAAATTAAATAAAAATTAAAAAAATAATTAAAATAAACTTATGACAATTTAACAAATAATAAATTTCTTAAATATTAAATTTTTTGTGTTAAAAATAATAATTAAAGTCCATTCTGTTGAGTGACATAGTCGCTCAAGAACACGCACTTTCCTTTTGTCAAAAAATTTCGTCATTTCGTTTATTTGAGCTGTCGTCAATATGTCCTGCACGATTTTCAGTTGTCTGGTAGCCATCGCTTCAGATGTCTGCAAGACATGGCCAACTGGGTTATTTGTGAGTGATTTGTGGTTATTGAAAAAGAGGGTTTTGAGGGGGCAGAGTATTCCTGAAATTAAAGTGGGCAAAAGGGAGGTGAGTTTGTTTTTGTTTTACAATGTAAATTAATAAAGTGCATACAAACATACAAACATATTTATTTGATACACATTTTCAAAACTTCTTGCTTACCCTTTCCTTGAGTATTTGAAAGAAAAATTTTCTTTTGTTTCTTATTAACATTTACACTAGAGTAGTAATTATTTATTTTCTTTATTTACTTAATAATTTTTACATGGTTTTATTTGTTGTTGTTGTTTTTTTTTTTGTTCAGTTTATTTTTAATTTAACTAGTTTATAGACACAGACACACACAAAAAAAAAAATAATAATATTCTTTACTTTGTTTAAATTTATTTTTGTTAAAGAACAGCTTAGAGCATGGAAGTTGAAACTAATTTTATTTTAATACCTACAAATGTATGTATGTATACATATATAGTTTTATTTAAGAGTATTTTTTTATTATTGTTAATTGTTTTAATTAATTTAATGCTTTTGAATAGTATGATTGATTTTATGGTTGGAAAATTATCGTGAACCTGTTGTTAGGCGATTTGTTTGCTTGATTTTTAACACTTTTTTTTGTTTAATTGAATTGTTATTCTTGTTCTGGTATTTTATTTTTGGCAGCGTTCTTCTATTTTTCATAATGTTTTATTTATTTAATTAAATAAAGAAAAATTATTAAAACATACGCTCACAAATTAAAAAAGAAGAGTTAATAAAACTACTTTTGTTGGTTACTTTAATATAATTCATTAAGTACGAGGGCGGTAGCAGAATTATTTGCGATACAGTTTGTGTGACCAGAAATGTTAACAAAAAAATTTTTTATAGTCTAAACTAAAAGTCAGGCAAAAGAATTTTTTAAAATTAATCGCTTTAACTCTGCTAGAGCCCTTATAAAAAAAATAACTTTAATTCCCTATATAAAGTTTACAAAAACAAAAATCTTACTTAAAATTAATTAGTATCATAAAAATATTTTATTATAAATAGTTTTTAGTTTTTTTTTTTTGTTTTATGATTGACTAAAACCTATGATAGAAAATTTATTTTTATTTAATAAAATTAATTACAAAAAAGAAATATCATAAAAAAATTATAAAATTAATTACACACATATGTAGTTATTATAAAAAAATTCACTACTTAATTAAGAAATAATTCAAATAATTTAATTTAATTTAATTTATAAGATTTTATTAATAATAATTTCAGTTTTTCAGGGATACATCACTATAATAAAATCTGTAGTCATTGGAAAAAATATTTGAAGTTCAGTTCTTAAGACGTCTTCTCCAATGACCACAGAAAGTAGTTTAGAAGATTTACTTCAATATTTTTTTTTCTCTTCAAATCTAATTTTTTATTTTTTTATATTTTTTACTAAAGTATCTTTATTATTCTTTAAGGAATTTGATTCAAACACTATAAAAAACAAAATAGGCAATATACATACATAAGTCTATTTATATTAAAGCTAGAGATGATTTTGCCAAGCTTATAGGAAAAAAACTTAATTTTTTTAACAAAAAAAATATATTTTACGCTCGGTTGCTCAACTCTTAGTTGCTTCAGAATTTTTTATGTTTAAAGAAAAAACATTTTAATTAGAGCAAGTTTTTTTTTTAATTATTAAGAAAATTTGCCCAATTTTATTTAGTTTTAGAAACTTAAAAAATAATGATATTTGTTTTCTATAGTGCTTAAATTTTTTGTTTTGCTTGTAATTTTTTACTAAAAAAAATTTAAACATGTCTTTCAAACCTTAATTTTGCATAAATTGTTTCCTATAGTTTATCATATCATTGGCTCTAGTAAGTTGAATTTTTTTTTAGTATTTCTAATAATTTTTTCTGCCATAAGCCAGCAAATTGTCTCTGAACCTAAAATAGAAGTTTGCAGCTTTTAAAAGAGTTTGATTCATTCAAGCTGCTGCTGGTACAGTTCTTTTCATATTATTTAAACGAAAAAGTCTTTTGTAGTTCTTTTATTTTGCATATAAGTTATTACCAATGATATAATAAAAATTGTGTAAATCAAAAATCAAAATAAAGGAATTACAGCTGTACACTTAGATTTAAATATTTTTAAAGAAAAAATAAATACTATTCAGCCTAAAAGTATGCCATACTTTTGCTAAGCCACATAACCCCAAATACATGCTTCAGTTTGTAAAATATCTATCGACTCGTTTAGAGCTTTTTGAAGAAAAATGTACACATTTTTAAATACTATTCGGGCTTTATGGCCTTCTAACAGAAGTCTTTAATACTTTTTAGTCATATGTGTTTTTTAATGTACCCTACACCAAAGGTGAAAAAGAAACCTATTGTCTTTGCTACAATGTCCGTCCGTCCATCCATCGCTCTATGTCAGTCTGACTGTCGCAGGCTGTATTCTGGCGAACCTTAAGAGCTACTGACTTGAAATTCTAAAAGAATATGTAAAGCTTTGGCCGCTACAAAAATAAATATTAAAAATTAAAGGGTGTTCTAAAGCCAGCAACGATGTAATAATGAAATCCTAATGTAATATACAGACACGAAATTTAAAAAGTCAGCATATTTTTATGCAAACAAGACCAATTGATACCGAAATTTAAAAAAAAAATCAAAACTAAAGGGTATTCCAACAGTTAATGTAATTTTGACTATGTAATTTTGCAAACTCGCTGTATCCTGGCAACCGTAAGAGGCAAAATCCTTGAAATGTTCAAAAATGTTAAACCTAAAAAATTTCAAAATAAAATAAATCGCTAAAACGAAAAAATCGCAAAAAACCTGAAAAAAATCGACAAAACGAATAAAGCCCTAAAACAACAAAAAAAAAACAGAAAAAATCAGCAAAAACGAAAAAAAAATTGCCAAAAACCGAAAAAAACGCCAAAACCGAAACAAAATCGCCAAAAATGAAAAAAACGCCATAACTAAGAAGAAGCGCTAAAATTAAAAAAAAGTTTAAAAATAAATCGCCAAAAAGCCTAAAAAAGCGCCATAACTAAAAAATTCGCCAAAAGCCCGAATAAATTCGCCAAAACGCAAAAAATCGCCAAAACAAAATCGCCATATACAAAAAAAACGCGAAAAACCAAAATAAAGCTAAACAAAAACGCTAAAACGAATAAAGGGCCAAAACAAATAAAAAGCGCCAAGCTAGGAAATCGCCAAAACGAATAAAGAGCCAAAACAAATAAAAAACGCTAAAAAAATCGCAAAAACTAAAAAAGCGCCAAAACTAAAAAAATTGCTAAAAATAAGAAAATCGCCAAAAACCGAATGATACTCCAAAACGTAAAAAAGCACAAAAATTTACACAAATCGCCAAAACGTAACAAAAAGCGTCAAAACAAAAAAAAACCCCGAGCTAAAAAAAAATCGCTAAAACAAAAAAACAGCTGAAAAAAGTAACAAAAAACGCAAAAATCCCTAAACGAAAAAAGCACAAAACAAAAAACGCCAAGCTTAAAAAATCGCTAAAAACTAAAAAAAGTCAAAGCTAAAATAAAAAAATTGCCAAAAACCGAAAAAACGCCAAAACCAAGAATATAGCTTAAACCGCCAAAAACCTAAAAAAATCCGCAAAACAAAATCGCGAAAAACCAAAAAAATTGCTAAAACGAAAAAAGCGCTTAAATAAAACATAATTGGTATAACTAAAAAAAAAACACCAAAAGCCGTCAAAACGACAAATAAAAACGCTAAAACTGAAAACACTGCAAAACAAAACATTTTTTTATGTAAACATCAGGTTAGATATTCGATTAAATAAGATATTCGTATATATAGTATTACTCATGTAGTGTCCGTACGGAACCTGTCATGTAAGAGTCAAGGTCGCACTTTACTGAATTTATTTTTTTTACAGTAGAAATTTAAAAAGTCCACACTAGTTTTAATCTAGAGAGCACTTGAAGACTCAAAGAAAATTAAAAATTTTGATAAAAGTACAAAAAAGCCGTGTTTCCTTTATTTTAATTTTTTCATTACAAGAACTAATTTTTTTTTCTTTATTGACTATTTATTTAACTAGATAAAGTAGTTTTTGGTTTTAATTTTTTTAATGTCTTAAGCTACAGTGCCTTTGGCACTCAACACCCACTGGCAGGGTGAGTGGATGTTTATACTTAAAATGAGGCTTCCACTAAATAGGTGCCATCCATGGGCTGATTATTTGGATTATTTTGGGCATTGCTGGTGGCGGGCATGTATTTGCCGCAGGCCTGATGAATATGTATATTAAAAATATAAATGAAATCTTGTTGACATTTTCAATTGTATAAATTTACCTGATAACGTTGAGAACAGCAACGGCCACAGCAGGACTGCACTAGACCCATGGCACTGTTGGCAGAGTGGGCCGGGCTGGCCATCGGTGAGGGTGAACGTGGACGCTTAGGTTGGCCATTAAATGGTATTTCTAGTTCAACAAATTCACGATCCTTCACATGGGAAATATAATATTTATGTAATTGAAATTACTTTTTTTAAATACTAGACTTTATATAAATATAAAACTGCTAAGATTTTCTTGAAAGAATACAAATACAGAAGCAAAAGAAATATTTGTTAATTACATTATTTTTTTTTTTTTGTACAAATCGAAAGCAATTGACAACGATAACAACATTTAATTATTTAGTAAAAGTTTTACAAATCTTTATTTAAAATACATTTTTTAAAAGAGACAGTTTTATTTAACAAAAAAACAAAACGTTTTTAAAATGTTTTAGCAGTCGGTGGGTTTAGTTTGGAAATTTAAGGCAAGCTGTTTGAAAAGGTTTCTTTGTTTTTGCATATATGATTTTCCAATTTAGTTTAGCGTTTATAATGATGGACCAGGAGAGAAAATTTAAAATACACTGACATATAAACACACACACACACACATAGAAACAAACAGTATTAGTGACATTTTGACGAACACTATGAATGGAGTTCATTCAAATGTTTTAAAGAAAATTATTTAACGTTTTTTTTAACATTTGTTTTGAATCTATGAGTTTTGTTACGAGTATGATGTGAATGAAGAGACGGGTAAGGAAAACGAGCGATTATTTGTAAAAGATATAATATAAAACAAATTTTTAATAAAAATTTCCACGAAAATAATAAATAAATGAATAAAATAATATATAATAATAATATAAACATTTTTTTAATATTAAAAAAACTTTCATTTCTACATTTTTTTTAAATTTGTTAGCTTTTATTTCTACAGTAATTTACAAAAAAAGCCTAATAAATACAGCAAATATAAGGAGCCCAGCCAAGACAACTATATTATTCTTTTGTGCCAAGAATCGCTCTCTCTCGAAAAATATATTTGATTATGTACAACTATTTAATTATTTATATATATACATTAATTTACTGCTTTCCCTGAATTTCACTAATTATTGGCCTCATATTTCTGCTAAATTATCATTATTTTCTTTCAAAAATATTTACAACAGTTCCAATCAAGATTTCCTTTTTATAGCTATGCTATTTATGGTGCGTTACAGGAGTTAGGACGTGATTTTCTTAACAAAAATAATCGACACTATTACAGTTATAAATTTATTTTTGTTTTGATTTCTTTGTACTTAAAACCGTAGTACGAAAATAAACGAAACAAATTGTTTGATTTTATTTTGTTTTGTTCCTTGAAGTGAGTTTTTGTTTCACTCACAACGAAAAAAAAGCAATGCGAACGATTGCTTAATTTGTTTTTATATTGCTTTTGCACATGAGCAGAAACCAGAGAACACAGCCGATCGGCTGTAAGCCGGCTAACAGCCGCCACCGGCCACATACAAGAAAAGAAAATAATGGCAAATAAATGGAAACGTTTTGAAATATTTGCTGCGAATTTGACATCATCATATAATATAATTGTATTGCATTATTATTTAACACATTTAGTTTGTTTTATATAGCTAAGCAGCATAGCTATAAGCGGGTGACGTAGGACAGTTTCAGTTAAATTTAACGGATTAATTTGTTGATTTTTTTTCACAAAATTTTAGTTAAATCTATTAAGTTTTTAATTAAACTTCTTTTCATACAATATTCTTTTCTTATTATAAAGACTTAATAATTTTTGTAAATAAGGCCTTTAATCAATTAAATTTTTAAGCAAAATTCAATTGACTATTTGTTTCTTTCAACTAAAGGTGTTGGGTTAACAAATGTTTTGTGCAGTTTGCATGAGCTTTGAAAAAAAATCAATTAAATTTTAATTTTTAAAAATTAAAAAAATTTAAATTAATTTTTTTAATTTTTAAAAATTAAAAAAATTTAAATTAATTTTTTCCAAATCTCTAACATTATTCCAATTAATTTTTTAATTAACTTTCTACAAAAAATACGTTTAATTTTTAATTTCATTGGAGTATGTGTTATTGCACTATGTGTCCAAAAGCCTTAAATTGTGATAAAAATTATTTTTAAATGAGCAAGCATCATAAAACTTGGTGTGGAGACCCCTGTTGCTAAAATAAGCATTTTAAAAATGTTGGGAATAACCACCTCCCGCACTCAACAAATTGAAAATTTACCTTAAAAAAATAAAATATAAACATTCACAGCTGTTTATATTTAAACAGTATTGCCAACTAGCACAAATTTTTGACACTTATGTATATCGTCGAAGTGTTATTAATTGAATCGTAATTTTTTTTAAAGCTAAAGTTGAAAATTTGAATTTTTGCCACTAAAAGTAAAATTGGACACATAGTGCATTGTCAAAGAATTCTTTCGCACCAAGTCCATTAAAATTTAACATTTCATTTCATGTACTTTTAATTAGTTCCAGTAAATTTCAAACACACTTTAGAGTCTTCTAACAACTTAATGTAGCGCTAAAAAAAGTGGGCGGTTCCACGCCCATTGAAATTTTATTGCATGTATTTTTAATCAATCAGTTTTCACGACATTTCCAAAATTCGTTACGAGTCTTATAATAATTTAATGTAGCAAAAGTAGGCGGATCCACGCCCAATAACATATAATATATTAATACACGTTCTTTTTCCTAACAGAGGCCTGCGAAACTTAACACATGCCAGGACGCACCAGGATAAAGCAAGCATGAGCACATATGTGCAGTTTCCATGACAAAAATCCATGCGTTGGCCTACGAATTGCTCCCTCACGCGCTGTATTATTTGCATTTAGCGCCGAGTGACTATTCCTTTTTCCCAAACCTGAAGAAATGGCTTGCCGGAAGGATATTGCACCCTAACTGTAAAATCGTCTCATAAAAATCTATTTTTCTGACCTTGTTAAGTCTTATTTTTGGGAGGGTTTGAACAATTTGGAGAAATGTAGGAAAAAGTGCATTATTTTTTTTTAACAAAAACCTTTTTTGCATTTAAAAAGTCACATATAATTTTTGAAGTCATTTGAAGTTTGTTTTAAAAATGTCTTATTTTAAATTCCTTTCGCTTCTAGCTTATTTCTACGACAAGGACCAAGACCAAAAAAAAATTATTATAAATTTTGTTTTACAAAAATTATTTATTTTAATAGTATGTATATAAATATAATATATAAAAATATTCTTTACAAATAATAAATTAAAAATAAATTTAATAATTAAAAAAAATTATTAGAAAAGTATGCGTAAGTAGTTTTTACAATATTATTTTTTTTTTTGAACATTTCTAAATATTCAGGAGTCAGTTAGAGTTTTATATAGAAAAATAAACTTAAAAACTAAATACAAGTTTTAAAAATAAATCAATAACTATCATAAATATAAATATATTTTAAAATTATAAATATTAAGTTAATTAAATTACACACAAAAGTAACAAAGAAATTATAGTAAAAAAGTTTTACGCACTTTTGCCTGCAGATTTACTAAAATTTTTATTCATTTTTTTTCAGGGCTGTATGCTGGCCTAGCGCGGCCAGTAAAAAAGGCGCCGTAGTTAGCCTAGAACCTTCTTTTATTTTATGTGATTTATTTAATTGTTTTGTTCTTTAATGTAAAAAAATATCTCTTGCAGTTGAACAAATTTTGTAGGGATTTGTTTTTCTTTTGTACGAGTATTTTTTTTTTTTTGCAATTAAATTTTATAAAAGATACATATGTTGTCATTGCTTTTTGTAATTATAACAAATGGTTGCTACATCTGTGTTCCCCCGGGGAAATTCATCAAAAAAAAAAAAAAAAGAAAAGAAAAATATAAAGAAAAAAAAATATATATTTAAAAAAATATATATTAAAGTAAAAGCAAAAACTTTGTTGTAATGTTGTAGTATTTTTAGAAAATAGAAAACTAAAACAATTATTAAAGCAAAAACACTGGTGTCGTTGTTGCAGAGTTAAAGCCTTGAATGCTTTTAGTTTAAGAAATGGAATAATTTTCAACTCACCGTTGTTTTCTCTAAACATCTTAGCAAATGATGATGTTGTAACTCGAAAATATCCTCATCTCTCATATTGTCGTCAAGTTCGATGCCTGACTCTTGGGCCGCCCATCTGGCTTCGGCGGCCTTCTTTTTATTAACAAAGGCAGCGCCTGAAGAGGCTTTTGCAATGCGTATGCGGGCCAAGCGGGCTTTCTGCAAATAGTTTCGGGTAGAAAATAAAAATAAAAAATGCATTTATCAAATTTTACTTTCAACTCTATTGAAATGATTTCACTTCTAAATCGCACTACTTATGTAAACTAATCAATTCACTTAAATTAAATTATTTTAATGTTCTAAAAAAAATATGAAATATATTTTGCTTAAAATAAAACAAAGTAACGCATTCTAATGGAACTATAAAAAAACTTTAAAAAAATTAGTTTTACAAAAAAAATTTTCATATGGAATTATATACCGCCATCTTAGGTCCAAAAAGCCGGGAGTACACTTTTAATTTTTTTAAATTTTTTTTTTATTTCTTAGTAGCTAAATTTTTTAATTTGAAAAAAAGAAAAACAATGCGGATGGTATCCAATAACAAAAGAATGAAGAAACACTAAAGTCTACTTACGTCGTTTTGTAATCGTTTTTTCTGAAAACAAAGAGCCGTAAGTGCATTTAATATTTTTTTGTATAAAAATAACAATAAAAGTCAAACTATTCACCCCTATTGTGAATATTTTTCCCCCTCGAAATATTTCTCTTTTCACTAAAATTGCAATCCTGAATTCTTCCATGTGAAAAAAGTTGCATGTTCGGAAAAAGTATGGCATCGCCGCCGATTCTTATTCCCGTTGGATTTTTTCCCCAAAAATTATGTATGTTTCTTTTCACAAACGTTTTGTTTGGGAATATAAAACACACGTAAAAAATAAAATTACATCAATTCACAATAGATGTTCGACAGATGCAACAGATGTGGCGATGCCATTTTATTGTTCATGGGAATAAAAAAATTATTCCCTAGAATTTATCCCCTTGAGATTCGGGATTAGAATGATTAAGATTCTTAATTTAAAAAAAAATTAGAGAAAAATTTATTTTATTAAAAAAAAGAACACAAACAAAAAAGAGTGTAAAAACGAGTTAAACGACAAAAAGAAATTTATTATGTAAAATGGACGATATATTCCCAATTAAAATTTTTTTATGAATGTGTATCCCATTTAATTCTTTGTATAAATATGGATGATGTATAGCCCTTAAAAATTTTTAATGAAAAAATTGAAAATTTTTGTCTGAAAAATGGATTTCAAAAAATCACAAATGTTTGTATGAGGAACCCCCCCCCCCAGGTGTAGTTCCAGGGTGTGTCCCACTGGCATAGTGGGGGTCGGTCATACATTTTGGCTCGTCAAACTGAGATTTTTAAAAATTTGACCCTTCAAGAAAATTTTACCCTTCGGATCAAAAGTCGGGACATCAAAATACATTTTAGAGGTATGCTTCCTTCGGCAAAGTTTTTTATTTTGATCCCTAGAATACGATTTCCTTGTAATTTGAGCGATTTTTTTGCCTCCATACAAATCGACCCGCCCTAATGTACATATGTATATTCAGTTAAATTTTTTTATGATAAATTTTTTTTATAAAAAATTAACGATGTATGGCCAATTTTATTTTTTTATGAAAACAGGACGATGTATAGTCCATTTAATTTTTTTTTATAAAAAAATTACGATGTACAGCCCATTTAATTTTTGTGAAAAATTGACGAAGTTTAGTTGATTTAATTTTTTGCATACAAAATGGAAGATGTTTTGCCCATTTAATATTTTACCAAAAATTGACAATGTATAACCCATTTAATTTTTCATTTAAAAAATTAACGATGTACACATATCCTGTTTAATTTTTTTTGTATGAAAACAGGAGGAAATATAGCCCATTTATTTTTTTTATGAAAAATTAACGATGTATAGCCTGTTTAATTTTTTTATGAAAATAGGACGATTTATAGCACATTAAATTTTTTTTTTTAAATTACGATGTATGTACATATGTATAGCCCATTTAATTTTTTATTTAATAAATAGACGATGTATAGCCCATTTAATTTTTTGTATGAAAAATAGATGATATTAATTTTTCATTTAAATAATGGACGATGTACATACATACATTATCCCGTTTATTTTTTTTATGAAAGATAGACAATGTATAGCAGGTTTAAATTTTTATTTAAAAAACGGACTAGGTATAGCCCATTTATTTTTTATTTAAAAAATGGACCACCTATAGCCGACTTAATATTTTGTATAAACAAAACGACGCTATATAGCCCATTTTTTTTATTTAAAAAATGGACGATGTATAGCTCATTTAATATTTTGTTTAATAAAAAGTGGACGATGTATAGCCCATTTTTTTATTTAAAAAACGGACGATGTATAGCTCATTTAATATTTTGTTTAATAAAAAGTGGACGATGTATTATAGCCCATTTAATTTTTTATTTCAAAAATGGACGATATATAGCCGAATTAATTTGTATGTATAAACAAAAGGACGGTATATAGCCGATTTAATTTTGTATTTAAAAAATGCAAGATGTATAGCAAATTTATTTAATTTTTTTTTGTTAAAAAATGGACAATATATAGCTCAATAAATTTTTTATTTAAAAATGGAAGATGTATAGTCCTTTTAATTTTTTTATAAAAAATTAACGTTATAGTCCATTTAATTTTTTTTAATGAAAAATTAACGTTGTATATATATATAATTTTTTTAATGAAATATGGACGATGTATTGCCCAGACGATAACCTGTAGAAGCTAGCGCTTTATATTAGTTTATTATGGCTTAAATTATAATAATAAATCTTAAAAACAAATAAATAAATTTGAAAGTAACACGCATGTCAACTTTAAAGTTCTTTTAAAATAAAAATTAAAATTGTTTAATATGAAAGTGTAGTTACTACTTTTTGGTTTAGGACCTGTTAATAAAATCATTATTTCAACGTAATCGTTTAAAATATTTTAAGCAAATATGTATTTTTGTTTTACATCATTATCAATCAAAGAGTATATTTTGAATTGTTTGTCAGTTATGGCCTTTTGGATTTTAGGTGACGATATACAACATACTTCAAGGCTAGGAAAAGTAATTTAAAATGGTAAATTGTCTATCAAACAGAAATTTCATATACTTTTTTTTTAACTATAAAGAATTTGATAATTAATATAAATGTTTTCCACACGAGTAAAAGCAATTAAACATTGAATTGAATCAATTAAATTCCTAATTGAAAATATTAATTGGTGAAAATTTTTTTCTGTGTATATGTATGTACTACGATTGTCATGATAAGTTAAAATTAAATTAATATGTATTTTAACTAAATATGTTTGAATTTAAATTGAATTTGATCACATTTAATAATTTTGAAAGAATTTCTTTTTCTATTTTCATTAATATATACATAAATATACAGCCTTTTTTTTAAAACTTATTAAGGCTTTAAACATGTCTTTGTCTTAAAAAGCTTTAAAAAAACCTTAATAATTTTTATAAATAGGGCTGATCATTTTTACCAAAATTTTCTTTGCATAGAAAAACATTTGGGCATATCACAGAATTAAATTTTTCGTAATTTTTTTTTTGTTTTTAAATTTTGTGTATACAAAAGTATTTAGGCATATCAGTTTAATTTTTACTCAAATTTGTTTTTCCAATATTTAGCCATATCACAGCATTAAATTTTTCATAATTTTTTTTCCAAAAATTTGTACTTATAAAAGTATTTAGGCATATCACAGAAATTAATTTTTCATAATTTTTTTTTTTTTTCATTTTGCGCACATAAAAATATTTAGGCATATCACAGACTTTAATGTATCCTAAACAAAATTGAACTAAATTAATAATTTTATATTTAAGACATTTAAATCAACCAAGCAATGGCATTATAGATAGTATTGTATGTATAAATATTTTATTATAAAACATGCAAATATTTCTTTAATTTTAATTGAAAATTAAAAAAAAAAATTAAAGCTATAATTTCCAATCGACTTTATAAAAATTTAAAACTTTCGTTTAAACATGCGTTTTTAAATATTACAAAGAAATGTATTTGCTTGAGATACAATTTTATTTAGCTGAAATATTCCAAAAAAAATAGAACTTAAAAGATAGTTTTTAAATATTATATATTAAGTCTAAAGCTTCCAAGATATTTTCCCAAAATCTCAGTGAAAACATTAAATGACACAACATTCACAACTTTTCAGTTATAAACTTGTGCAGAGATTTTCAAAGAAAATATCCCTTTAGCTCAAATAGCTAAGAGTAAAATTTTCAAACGCTCAGGATTGAATATTCGACTCTGATTTATAAAAAAAATCAATTAGCAATAACGCCACTCAACAAATAATATAAATATTTGTTGCTTTCAGATTGAAAGGCAATGAGGAGATAAAAAAAGAGACAAGCTTTAAAGCTTTTCCTTTCAGAATCTCCCTTTAATCGCCCATCAAACTGCACAAAGAGTGTTTTAGTGGTCTAAATACTGTAAAACAGTAAATAATCACTTAAAAACTTTTTTAAGTGATTATTTAGTGGATATTAGACTTTTAAGAAATGCATTTAATCGCACTTTAATTTTTTCCTTAAAATTAGAGTGCTTTCATGTTCACTTAAAGCCGGCTCCACTTAGTAAGCAGAAGGAAGAAAAATGTCTTTAACAAAAATTTTGCAAAATAAACTTTAAGCTAAAAAATAGAGATTTTTTTTAAGAAAAATATTTGACCTTAGTTACACAGAAGGGTAAATATTTTAAAGGAAATTTTAAAATTTTATTTATATATTTTTAAAAAATGTGTCAAATATTAATATAGTATAGAGTGAGTAGTGGAAGTAGTTGAAAGGAAATAAGGCTAATAAGGATTAGTGTATTTAATAAGCTTGCCGAAATTGAGGATTAGTATATTCATTCACTCGTGGGCGCCAGTGCATTAAGACTTTAGTGCCAAATTTAATTGAGTATATTCATTGATTAGTTAAAAGCTTTAATTGTGTTAAGGCTCAGTTACCCGACTGTAATGTAAAGTAACTGCAACAGTAGGAAACAGCTGATCGATATTGTTATGTGAAAAGTAATGCAAATGGTTATAGATATGTAATGTAACGTAACCTACTTTTCATATAAAAATATCGATAAGCTGTTTACTACGTGGCAGTTACTTTACATTACAGTCGGGTAACTGAGCCTTTATTTGTCGTGTTGTAATCCATATGGTAACTTTAAATAGTCGTGGGATGCCAGATCTTAGCATATTTGCAACGTACTGAGCAACAGGGTGGCAATTTGCCGTTAGGGTTTTTTGAGATATTAAATAAATATTGAATAATTTTAATTAAATATTGAGAGACTATGTATTTCAGCAATTCTATTTAAATATCAATTTATATTTATTTTAATTTTCATTGAAAAAAAAAATATATATATATATACATATATATATATATATATATATATATATATATATATATACATATATATATATATATATATATATATATTAAAGAGGATTTTAAATAAGAATTGATTTTTAAGTAGAATTGTTGAAACATTTTCTAAATAAATATTACACAAACTTGAATTCATCAAGACTAATAAAATTATAAATTAAAATATGATCTACCATAATTTTTTTTTTAATTTAAATATCTCGAAAAAATATAGAAAATATAATATAGATAATTTTCCTAATGTAATGCAACGCGGAACAGTGGGATAGAAATGAAAAAAATCTAATTAAATTTTTAACTTTTTCTGAAGAACTTTTTTTTAAAAACCAAAAGTTATTTATTTTTACTATTACCCAAGATTTAAGATTATTGTTCGTTAGTTTTTAAAGATACATAACTTAATATCTATAAAAAAAATTAAAAAAAAATTAAATAGAAATTAGCAAAAACAAAATAAAATTTAAATTAAGAACATTTGCTAACTTTAAAAAATAACCCATACCTTTAGCAAGTAGTTTAAACCCCAAGTAGGTATCAAGTCAAAATTTTTTAAGGTTTTTCTTACACACGTGGTACTTTACTTTGGAATATTGAAAAGCCGTGTTCTTAATTTAAAATTCAGACTCAACTACACTTTTCTTACAACCATATATATGATCATAAAAATCAAACTGTCCCTTGAGTAACTAAAAATTTATTTGTAATTTTTTTCATTTATATCCCACTGTGCGAGCTTACTTCTAAGTTCTATTAATCATATTCTTCTGCTTTGGAGTTCAAAGTGACGAAGGGTAGTATCAGCTATTTTATTAGTAAAAACAATCTAAGAATGCTCACAGGCTTCCTCATAGGCCATTGTAGACTGAGGAAACACCTCAAGAGAGTAACATCCTGTGCAGATTATGTGATTAGTTACGAAGATGAAACTCCAGAACATATTCTGAAGGACTGTGAAGCGTTATGCCACAGAAGATATAGCCAATTGGGCAAGCACCTATTGGAGGCTTGGGAACTGCCAACTCTGGACCCACTGGCAATCCTGAGATTCATGAGAAGACTAGGTCTAGATCAGGTGCTCTAGCATCTGGCAGGGGAGACAATAGATCTACTTTGGTCGCAGTGTCCTGTGCTGCCCGTTTGACTTAATTCATTCATCATGGGCACTTCCATCAATCAGTATTCTAAGTCTTTTAAAAAACATTAACTGGCAGGCTATCGCAGAGCAAACTGACTTCCTGGACGAGCATTAAGTAGCAGGGAAAATGGAGCTTATTTTCTTTTCCAATAGAAACTAACAAATACGGTTAAATGTTTTGGGGGGGGGGGGGGGGGGCTGCATTGATAGTAAGCCATCATGAAAAGGAAACACGAAGGAAAGGCCGAGTCACATAGATTCTATAAATTCAACTGACATTTGACACAATGAGTACTTTACTGACGGAACTATGTGCACAGCTTCAATAGGTTTGTTCTCCATTTCATTAATTAAACTTAAGTTTTTTTTTATTTATTTATTTTGTTTTATTTTATTTTTACTCCCACAAAACACAAAAACCTGAATCAAAACATACCAAAAAAAAAGCAACTATTATCTGTCAAACTACCCAACGTACGTTAAAGCTTAAAAATGCCCAACTTTTGAACTGTGGGTTGACGGAGATAGAGGTCATAAGAAACCCTGTATTTTAACTTAGCTGTCAGTTAGTTGGAAAAGACGACCTATAACTTATGACGGTTCTATATCACTCGGCCTTTCATGTCTATTGCATCCTCCTTCTTCGGGGAAATGTGTTGAAGAATCAGCAGTGAAGTAAAATAACCAATAAAATGACAACTAACTACATCTTCTGAAATTTAATACGCCTCATTGACAACAGAGGCGCTACAACGCTGCCTAAAAAAACTTGGAAAACACTTATAACTTTTTTTAATAAATTGTAAAGCTTTTATGGGTAATATAAAAATAGACATATACAAGATCCAATATAAAGACATTTATAAAAAAAATAAGTTAACCCGATATTTGGCAGATATAGCAAAGCAATTATATAACACAGTAAGAAGTTTCATTAAGACACTTAGAAAGCTTTTGCAGTTAAGCTTACAAGTAGTTAAGAGGCAAGCGTATTATAAAAATACTATAACAGTTTGATTTAGCCCTGAGCTTTTAAGCGTGCTGTAGAAAAGTTTTTTTTTTCAAGTGCATATAGAATATATATATGTATATATATATATATATTGTAGGTATGTATATAGAATAAGGTTAAGCGTATTGTACAAGAAAATAATAAATGAATTAAACAAAAAAATGACACATTTTTTAAAATTAAATTTTAAGAAGATAGCAATAGCTTTAAGCGTATTATTTGTTTTATGAAATACAAATTTATTTAAAAGAAAATAGATATTTAAAATTTTGTAGATTTTTTATATAGAGACATTTTTCCCTTTTGTTATTGGCAACCAAAAAACCACTTACTCTTTGTGCTTTACGTTTATCAGCTCGTTGATTTTGATGATAAATTCTACTAAAGTTAGATACAATAACAGGTACGGGTAAGGCGATCACAAGGACACCACTCAACGAACAAACGCCACCAACTATTTTGCCAGCTATTGTCTCCGGTACCATATCGCCATAACTAAAAGAGCAAATAATTATTAATACTCGTAGGAGTAAATTTTTAAAGTAATTCTCTGTCTCTCTCTCTTTCTCTCTGTCTCTTTTTTCCTCACAGGCTACAAAAAAAGAAAATACTTACCCCAGTGTGGTCATGGTGACAATGGTGTACCAAAAGGCCGCTGGTATTGAGGTGAAATTGGTACCATTGACATTTTTCTCGGCATAGAACATGACGGTAGCAAAAATAATGATGGCCATGGCCAGCGAGAATACCAAGAAACCCAATTCGGAAGCACACGATTTGAGAGTATAACCCAAAATTCTGAGACCTTGGGAGTGGCGTGAAAACTTAAAAATACGAAATACACGAAAGACGCGCAACGTCACAAAAGCCCCGCTGACATCGTCGTTGTCTGTTATGCCCAGGCCTATGTAATAGGGCAGAATGGCCACCACATCGATGATGCTCATGACACTGCGCACAAATTTACAGCGATCGGGCGCTGCGAACAGACGCAACAGATATTCGGCGGTAAAGATCATAACGCAGGCTGTATCTAAGCAGAAGAAAACAATTTTGTAGCGTTCGCCACAGGGCAGTGTACCAGCACGTCCCGGCCGATGACCGCAAGGCACCGTCTCCACAACATTGGCCATCACCGACACGGCAATGAAGAACCCTGTCACATAGTAAAATACCAAAGCGGCCGTTGAGGTGTGCGGATTCTCAAAGGCCCTCCACATTTTCTGTCGTATATTTGTCAATTGCTGTAAATGTTGGTCACCATTCTCCGACAATTTATCGTCCATCAAACGCTCGGCATTTTCTCTTTTCCTATCACGATAGTCCTCATAGCAGCAGTCGCCTATAACATCCGGCAATATGCCGAAGAAAGCCAATTCTTCATCGTAACTCGTTAGACATTCATGTTTTGGATAATGTAATTTTCCCGTGCGATAATAATTTAATATATGGCGAAATATATCAGGATCTCGATCGAAAAAATATTCCTTACAATCCTCATCGTAAAAGAACTCACGTTCATTGGAGCCCAGCAAAGTGTCGGGATACTTTTCCAGCGTATTGCGCCAAGTCTCGAAGCGGCGGCCCGAAACATTTATCAACAGCTTTTCGTCATCGGTTTTACGCCGGTCCTTGGGTATGGGAGCCGGAGGCAAGGGATGGGTGGCTATGGGCACCCAACCAATGGCCGCCGCCCGTGCAAATGGCAGCCAAGCGGCGACCGAGGCCATACTATGTGGAGGAATGTTTCAATACAATTAACCAACCAAATACCCAAAATCAAATGGGCTTCAGTGCTTGTGTGTTTCACTTTTGTTAATTAATTTCGTTGAAAATCTTTAGTTCAAAGTTTACCAAAAACAAATATAATTAATATGTTGAATAAGGATCTCTGCTAATAAGATTCTCTTGCTGCTTCCTTCCCAGCCAACTTTCTGCAGTAACTTTTTGTTTTAAGAGCCTCTCCTTCTATTATACATATTGCTTTTAAGTATTGCTGGCATTTTGTGGCTGGCGCGTTGTGTCTAGCGCTAAAAAGAAAAAGAAATTATTTAGCTGTAAGAACCCTGACCTTCTTTGCCCACTCAGTTTTAAAGATTTTAAACTAATTTTTTTAAGTTTTGCCAAAATACTCGTAAGCCCACATTAGATTCATAAATCAGTTGCCACCACCACCAACCAAATTTTAGGGAGATAAAAAAACACACACACCCAAAATTATTACCCCCCAACATGTTTAAGCCAAATACAACATGAGGCAGATTTAAACAAAATTATTGCAATGTTTATTTAACGCTCGAAAATCTTTTTATATATTTTTCCTCAATGCCAAATACTTTAGAAAGCAAAACTCTCAACAGCCTTTAATGTTACAAGACATCTCATATGCCAGCGTATAAAGCAGCTCGTAAATACGATCGCAAGGCTAAAAATTAAGCTATCGATAACTTTAGTTTTCTATAGCAAAAAGTTATCGCTAACACTAAAAATTAACAGAGCACTTGCGAATAACTTTGTTTTTGCTGTATTAAAGTTATGGCTGAACTTATTTTTTTTTGTAGACAAGTTATCGAAAGCTTTAGTTTTCTTTAAAAGCTTTATCAGTAGCTTCTGTTTCTTTTCAGAAAGTTACCATACACTGCCCCATAGAATCAATAAGATTTTCTCTATGAAACGTTTTTAGGCTAAGGGGTATCCCAGCAGAAAGAAGAGAAGATTTTTTCATAGATATTCCTTATTGTTTTTATGTGGTAAATCTTATTAATTTTATCAAGAAGAAAACCACATTAAATCAAGAAGAAATCTTATTATTCAAAACTTTTTTTACACAATTTCCGCTATTTTTGGCACCAAAAATACAATCCATAGAGAAAAACTTCTTGATTCTATTAGGTTTTCTTATAAATTGTAAACTGTAGGGATTTATTATTGAGTTTATTAGGTTGCCTTATTAATTTTTTTAAAAAGTTTTCTTCTTGATTTTAATAGGCTATCTTATTGATTTTTTCAATAAGGTTTTCTTCTTGATTTTAGTAGGTTCCTATATGATTATGTTTAAAGCATTTTATTGATTTTTTTAATAAGAAAATCTTCTTGATTTTATGAGGTGTCTTGTTATTTCATATCTATAAATAGACATACAGACAATTTTTTCATGATCTTTTTAATTTTTGTATAAGAATGTTTGCACAATAATTTCAATGGTTATTCAGGCTGCTTGTTAGCATATTGGTTAGAGTGCTTGTCTATCAGGTAGAAGTTTGCTGGTTCAATACTTGGTGAGTAAGTTAGTTAAGAATATAACATGATGTGTATGCATGCATGTATACATAAATAACATCTACAATATACTACATACATACATACATATGTATATGGTATAGAATTTAAATGAAAATACATAAGTACAGAGAATAAAGACGCAATAAGATAACCTCATAAAAACTACAAGATTTCTTCTGACTTTTTCAAAAAGGTTTTCTCTATGAAATTAATAAGATTTCCTTATTGAAAAAAATAACCATAGAGATTTCTTATTAATTTTGTTCTATTTTATGAGGTATTTAGTAGACACTGTTTTATCTGTGTACCAATCCTAATGTAACATCTGAGAAGTCTCCTGCATCGGCATTGTGTAGCAGAAGCATCGGCGAAGTAAAATAACCAAAAAAAATGGCAAATAAGCAAATCTTTAAAAATTTAATACGCCTCATTAACACCAGAGGCGCTGCAACACTGCATTATTAAAAAAACGATTAATAAAAAGCAGAGTTATAAAAGAATAAAACTTTCCTCTAACTCTTCCTTCACCACCTGTTTTCTTTATCACTGCCCCTTCCCTATCACCCTCTCTCACTATCTTATCTTCAACTCACAGGTAGCACAAAGGGATCATTGTATTGGACCCAAGTGAGCTAGACTCTAAATTTCAACCTTCCTTACCACAGCCTGCTAACCTAACCCAATTTTATGTAAAAACATTGCCGATATTTCTACATAAGTATATATCGCTCATTTTCTATATAAAAATGATAAATAACTTCCGGTTTTCTATAGGAAACTTTTTCATCGCAAAGCTATTGATAATTTTTTTTAATAAAATTTGTTGATAACTTTTTCATTGTAGACAATTTTATCCATTCATTAATTTTTATATATAAAAAAGTTATCGAAAGTTTGTCGAGCACTTCACTTTTCTATAAAAGAAAATTAATCATTTACTTTAGTTTTCTATGGGAAAACTATTTATAACTTTACTTTTGTATAGAAAAGTTGTCGATAGCTACAGTTTTCAATGAAAAAAAAACTGTCAATATTTGTATTTTTCTAAAGCTTTTTTTTATTTTTTTCTAAAGAAAAGTTATCGATAAAATTACTTCTCTACAAAAAAAAAATTCAATAACTCTACTTTTCTGTCGAAATGGTAAACGAAACTTAAATTTTTTACAGTAAAGCTTTGCATGTCAACAGAGAGCTTTCCTGATAACATTTTTTTTTTAATATATAAAAACCAAAACATGTATTTTGTGAGAATAGGTGAATATAATATAGAAAAGTTATTTAATGACTTTACTTTTTTATAGAATATATATTGAAAGCTTTGCTTGGCTGTGGAGACGTTATCAATAGATATTCTAATTTTTTTTCTACGAAAACGTTTCCGATAAATTTTATTATTTGTATTATTTTAGCGGTAACTTAATTTTTATGCCGGAGTTATGGAGCTCTATGGACAAATTACTTTTTTATAAACAAGTTATCGATAACTACTGTAATGCGAAAAAGTTCTCTATACTTCTAGAAAATTCGATAACTGTACCTTCTACAGAAGTCATCGATAACAATTTTTAAAAAATAATGATATAAAATAAGTAAATAATAAATAATAGATTCACTTTTCCATAGAAATTTTATACACAACTTTATTTTCTATAAAAAAGTTATTGAAAGCTTTCCATCAAGAAAATGTGTAACTACAACTTATGTACATATTTAGCTTTCTAAAGAAAAGTTATCGAAAAAATTTAACTCTATATTTCTCTAGGCTTACTTTTTAGTAGAAATACTGTGACTAATAACAGTATTTTTATTTAGACAAATTTTCGGTGTGTAATAAAAAAAAGGTTTCGATAACTTTACTCCTTTGTGATATGGTTATCGATAGCTTTGCTTTGCCGTATTAAAGTTGTCGATACCTTTTGCTATTACATATTAAAAAAGAAGTCGTTGACCTTATTTTTCTTAGAAAAATCATGGATATTTTTCTCTGTTATATAGAAAAGTTATCGATAACTTTACTTTTTAGCAGAAATGTTATCGATAAAATTTATAATTTGTAGAAAAGTTATTGATAACTTTTAAAGTTATCGATTATTTCAGCAGAAAAATGTTTGCCATTAAAGGCAAAACTAGTGAAACAATCGTTATATCATTTTTAAACTTGTGTAAAAATTTAATGTAAAAGGCTTGTTCACGCACCTCTTCAGAAAAGAAACTATTTTTTTATATTTTTCTTTAGTTGCATGTAAATTGAAAACATTTCTTTTGAAAAATTTTTTTTTTAATTTTATTTTATTGTTTTAAGTGCATATTTTGAGTTTTTGCTGTCATATTTTAGGCGCCTAAAAAAACCTTTTTAACCGACTTCAAAAAAAAGGAGGAGGTTAACAATTCGTCTCCATTTTTTTTTGGTGTGTTACTTAAATTTTTTGTTGTCTGTTTGGGTATAGCTTCCCATTGGTCCCATTGTAAAAAAACGGGAACACGCCTACTATTTTTTTATATAATTTTATGATATTCTGCTTATTTGAGTGCTGCGCAACCTGTCAAGTACCTTTGGTTCTTGTAATTACACAATTTGAAAGTTAAAAAAAATGGGCGGAGTTACGCCCATTAAAATTTATTATAATATTTCACGCGCTTCTACTTAACAGATTTTTACGAAATTTACCACACAAATCGAGCTCTAAAATAGACGAAATCCTTGATTTAAAACATGGGCGTAGTCACGCCCATTAAAATTTAATATTTGATTTTACGTGGTTCTACTTTACCGATTTTTACAAAACTTATCACACACCACACCCTAAGCTCTGAAAAACGCACAATCTTGCATTTAAAAAATGGGCGGAGGTACGCCCATTAAAATTTAATTTTATATTTCAGGTACTTCTTCTTATATCAGATTTTTGCATTGAAGTGGGTTTTTTTTTTTTTTTTTGGCAGAAAGAATTATTTTATTAACAAAAAACAAAGGGACGTATCTACAAGTGTGGTTAGTTTTTTTTTTAATTATATTTTTGTTAGTTACTCCTTTTTACATTTTAGCTAACGATATGTATAAGAACTAGGTTATATTTACATTCGACATATTTTTGCAGTTTATGAGTTCTCTGCCTAAATTTTCTTTTTTTGTAAGTTTCTCTAAAGTAAACATAAAACGTATGTGATGCATATGAAAACAACTAGAATATTATAATTATATTTATAAAAAAACCATGGAAATAGTTAAAAATAAATAAAACATATCATCATTTTAAATAAAATGGCTAAACATTGTTTATACTTTATATGGAAAACAGCAGCAGCAGCAGCAGCAGCAGCATCAGAAGCCGAAAAATTAATTAAACTCTTTACCAAAAAATACTTGCGTTTGAGATTTTTTTATTTTTATATTTTGTGGTAATTTTAACTCTCATGTTTTTCAAAAATAAAAATTAAACATTTGAAATGTTTACATTGTAATTGATGACTGCAAATGACGTTGAGGGTGAGGCTAATGATGATGATGATGATGATGATGATAATAATTTTGTTATTTGATGTATGCAAATGATGAGTTGTTTAGCACGCAATTCCTATATTCCCAGAACTACACAAGACTGACTACAATAATAAATTGATTTTGTTTAATTTTGTACATTTTGTTTTCAAAAAAAAAAAAATAAAGTTTTAATTTCCCTGTTAATTTCGCAAATTACTGACGTAAAATTACAACTACTCGTACTTTGTGCTTGTTTGAGATTTTTCTACTTTATTTTTAATCAAAATAAAATTAAGTATTCTGATTGTTATTTCATTTTATTATGTGTGACTATTAAAATTTTGGCAAACATATGGCCAATAGACATTAAAAAAGTTGTTATATCTAAAAATTATAGAAATATGTATTTGAGAAATCTTATATTCATTAATGTTTTGTCCATCACTTAAAAAAATAAATTTTTTTAACATAATTTCTTCCATACGGAATTTGGGAGAACAAATTTGTATTACTCTTTCATAGAAAATAATAATGAATTTGCTTGTTAATCATAACCAGCCTTATTTTCGATTTTATCGTAAGCGTTAGGTTAACGAAAATATACCTTTTTATGGAAATTAAAAATTTTATGGGCCTACCCATAGTTTAGAACTATCAAAATGCCAAAATTTGTGATAACTTTTAAGACACAGGCTGTACAATTTTATCCTAAGCGACAATTTATGTACAAAAACATATTTGAATATTAAAAAAAAAAACCTCCTGAAAACTTTAATTTTTGTCGCTTACGATAAAATCGAAAATAAAGCTCGATGTTCTTACATTTGCACAAATATATATAAAACAATCCATTACCTCAACTTTTCTACAGAAAGACTCAAGTTAACTAGATTTCGTTAAGAAACATATTCAGCGTTATCGATAACTGTATATTTCTTTGCAAGGTAAAGCTATCGGTAACTTTATTAGTAATTACAATGTTCAATTTTTCCTGCACAAAAGCTTGAGAAAACTTTAGTTTTTCAAAAGCGAAATTTGTCGATTACTTTTTTTTTTAAGAAAAAGTTATCGATAACTTTAGTAAATTTTAATTATTATTGTTCGAACTTCATTTGTTTCTATATTTATGATTTGAACAGGCTAAAGTTCGTTCGCTTTGTAAGCCAAATTACATGTGATAATTATAAATGAACAAATAACACCAAAGTTAATTGTAAATAGTCTGAAAGCTCAATTTTACCATCTCTAAATTTATTTTGTTATGTGTTTGCTGACTTTTTTTTTCAAAAAGTTATCGAGAATTACAAATTTCTTTATATTATCGATAACTCGCCTTTCGGCCTGTCTGTCAAAGGGTGTTTTCTCGAGAACTGTAAGAGCTACGGACCTTAAATATTCACAGAATATGTAAAACTTTGACCGCTACAACAACAATTAGGTACATATATGACAGTTAAAAATGAAAGAGTGTTCCAAGGTGAGCAAGGAAAAATATTTTACTTCTAATTGTAATATACAGACAATTATAGACCCTTGAAATTTTCGAAATTTTTTCATGCAGACTACACCAAATATCACTAAAATTTAAAATAAGTCAAAATTAAAGGGTATTCTATCAGTTAATGCAATTTTGACAACTTGCTGTATCTTGTAAACCGTAAATCTCTTGAAATTTCGAAAAATTATATAACTAAAAATTCCAAAATTAAAAAGAAAACGCAAAAAACAAAAAAAATCTCCCAATTAAAAAAACGCTTAAATGAAAAATATTACAAAAAAATTATAAATTGTTTAAACGCAAAAACAAAACCACCAAAAGTAAAGAGGTCAACAAAACACGAAAAAAAAAATCTCCGAAAACCGAAAAAATATCACCAAAACTAAAAAATCGCCAAAAAGAAAATAAGCATCAAAACCTAAAAAAAACAGCCGAAAAAATCGCCAAAAATAAAAAAATCGACAAGACGAAAAAAGCACTAAAACAAAACTAAATCGACAAGACGAAAAAGCGCTAAAACAAAACAAAATCGCTAAAACTAAAAATTCGCCAAAAACCGAAAAAAATCTGCAAAAAAAGTGTTAAAAATAAAAAAATGCCACAACAAAAAAAAATTCTAAAAAAGGGGTACATCAGGTAAGATATTCCATTATATATGTAGGCTCTAGTTCATATAGTATTATAGGGTGTTTTTTTAGAGTGTAACAACTTTGAGTTAACATCACTGCTTTATTTGAGCATCCATTTAACAGCTGATAGTTGTTTTTTGTTTAGTTTGCTTTGAAATTTCATTATCAATCGACTTACACCAGAACAACGCGAGCAAATTGTTGAAATTTGTAATCAAAATAATTGTTCTCATCGTGCACTTCTTCCATTTTCCGATGAAGTCCATTTCTGGTTGAATGGGTAAGTAAATAAGCAGAATTGTCGCATTTGGAGTGAGGAGAATCCACAAGCTTTTGTCGAAACACCATTAAATCCACAGAAAATTACTGTTTGATGCGCTTTATGGGCTGGGCACATGTCTTCAAAAACGATGATGGTCAGAATGTTACTGTCAATGTTGAACGGTATAGGAACATGATTCGAAATTTTTTTCGTATTTCAATTACGTGGCTGATATGTGGTTCCAACAGGACGGAACCACATGCACACAGCGGGCGCTACAATCGATTTACTCAAAGAAACTAATTGGCCACCAAGATCGTGTAATTTAACCCAATTGGATTATTTTCTTTAGATTTATGTTAAGTCACTTGTCTACGTCTATAAACTGCAAAGAACTGAACATCTGGAAATCAACATTGGAAGAGTTATCCGCGAAATACGGCCGCAAATGCTGCGAAAAGTTTTTGAAAATTTAAGTTCCAGATTGCCCCTTCTACGCGCCAGACGTGGCGGCCACATGGCAAAAACCATAGTTAAACATAAATTTCATAAAATTTTCTTTTCAATAAAGCCCGTTTCATTGATATTAAAAATATGTTTCCTTGATTTAAACTTGTGTCACTCTATAAAAAAACACCCTTTACATATCGATGGTGTCAAGTAGAAAGGTCCTGACTTGTATTTTTAACGAAATTAAGTTTTTCAGTGACTCCAATACATTTCACACAAATACACCTGGGACCCGTTTCTCAAAAGTACAAATTACAAATCTACAAGTAAAATACGCACAAAACAACAATAAAATTTGTAAAAGTGTTAGCATATCGAAAAAAAAACTCTACGATGTTGATTGACGGTCTCTGGGAGACCTTGGTTTGACTTGTAGTCAACTACTCAATGCACTAACTACTTCAGCTAACAGGAACTTTTAGCCTTCCAAATTCTAGAGCTGCACAGAAAGTTGCACCATAGCCCAGTCATTCAATAAAAAACTTGTCGATAGCGATAACTTTTTTAAGGTACGTTCACACTTGACAAATATTTGCCCCCAAAAAATCGTGACAACTACATGCCAATGACAACCCCTTTGATTTCGACACGTTTTAGGATTGTGGAGTCTAATCGTCGCTTTCGATAACGAGCTGATTCGATCACGTTTACCCAAATTTGAGATTATAGCATTTGGTATCGAACCATATTATTACATTGTTCGATAGCAAATGCCATAATCTCCAACTGAGAAATGTGATCGAATGAGTTCGTTATCGAAAGCGACGATTAGATAAAAAAAGAAACAAACCGTATTGAAAAAATAAATGGAAATTTTTAAGATATTTGCTTCATAATTTTATTGCAATTTTTAAATGCATAAGATACATACATATATTTATTCTTTGTATCATATATTTTGCTAAGGCATTAATTTATTTTTCCATTTCCTTGTCAAATATTTCCATAATCCCTGAGCATAAAATCAACTGACGCACACAGTTTGAATTTAGTTGCTTTTTATGTTTTCCTACCCAAGAAAAAAGAAAAAAACAAACAAAACCGAAGCAACATTATGGATAAATTCTCAAGGATTTTTAATAAAAATGCACAAACAATAAAAACAAATCAGCTGCCATGTGTTTTTTTTTCAAGTAAACAATATGGCAACTATGGTTTTATATCACTATGCTTGTTTATTTGTTGCAAAATATGTAAGAGAGAGAGAGAGAGAGAGAGACGGGCACGCTGTGATATTGAGAGGAATACGAGTACATAGCAAAAAGCGGTAAATCATAAAAATACTTCTGCAAGCAAAGCGCTCACAAATTCTTATTAAGTATTTCCTGAAAAGTCTGCGAAAAGCTTTTTCTTTTTTATTACGAGTATCAAAAAGCAAAAATGTGTAAAGTGGTTTTTGTATCAAAAAAAAAATAAAATAAAAAATAAAAACAAGAAGAACAAAAGGAAAGCGTTTTTCCAATGCGAGAGTATTGAAGTTAAGTGAGCGAGCGTATAATGCAATAAGTTTACTTATAGAGATAATAAATTACAACAGATTTATTTGTGTATTGTATAGTGATAGTGGATACACAAAGCATCCCAGCAAACAAACAAAATATCAGTTGTTATAAGGAATTGGCAAGATGAATTTTTAGCATGACATTTTTAAGATTTTACAGGCGAACGGAGTACCCCACTCCGGAATAAGAAATCGGATATTATAGTCAACGTTTTCATAAATTCCAATTCAACTGAGTTTAAAATCGTAATAATATTAAAATTGGCTCCTTTAAAGCAACATAGAAATATCTACAGAAATTAATTTACGAAGTTAATTAAAATAATTAATAAAATCTTTAAGACATGTTTAATCTTGTGTAAAAATTTTATATAGAAGTAACAAAATTTATATATATCTTCATATTTAAATTTTTATGTAAATTGAAAACTTAAATCGTATTTTCTGCATATCCAGCTTTTTGAGTTATGCTTCTATTGCAATAAATGAGCATTAGGTTTAATCTTTTCAAATAACCATTAACGGCTCTTTTCACACTGTACAATTAAAAGCTAACAGGGACTTTAACGACAAGTTTTGTATGAAGAGCTTTCAGTTAAAATTCACGTTAACTCTTATGGCCTATTTCCCATTTGCGAAAGAAAACGTTCGACTTAAAATTTATATTGAAAACAACAATAAAATATGAAAATTTGTTTTTGTTTTCAACATAAATTTTAAGTCGAACGTTTCTTTTCGAAGGTGGGAAATAGGCCATTAATGCTGCATTGTGAAAAAGGATGTAAATCATTCTCATAGATTTGATATTAAAAAAAATTCAATGATGTGTAATACACCCATTTGTTTGCTGGGATATAACGGCCACAAAAGCAATATGTACATATGTACATACACACAATCAGCAACAACAAAAATATGTACATTTTCCACATTTTGTTTGATATCAGAAGGCAAAAATACACAAAATACAATAACAACAATATGGAAAATTCATTGAAATTTCTTTTTTTTTTTTTTATTAAAATAAACTGTAAAAATAATTTGATTCTTTTTAATTGTTCTATACAAGCGCAATAAAATTTTATGAACTTTAATGCTATTAAAAATTTATAATTAGACTTTAATAAACTTTAATAAACAGATGGTCTGTCTGTTCGTTCGTTCGTTCGTTCGCTGTTTTCCTCCAGAGTGCAAAGCATACTTAGATACTTTTAATATTATTTTTCCCATCAATAAATCAAAGTTTTAAAAATTCTTTCAATTGCTGCCATAAAAAAAAACACTCACTGCATGTGTAAGTGAATTCTAAATTCTATAAGAAAAATACCAAAAATAAAAAATTATAAATTTTTTTTTGTGTTAATTGTCCATCGTTTTGTTGCGAGCGATTTGTCTGTCAAGGATGGTGGGTGGGTGGGTGTTTTAATGTGAAATGTTTTGTTGTTGTAATTGTGGGTTTTGCTGCTATTTCCAGAGGTTACCAGCTGCTTTTTATTCCTTTTGCCCCACCAGCGAATTTTAACGATCAAGAAACATGCAATTTTATTTCATATAAAAATAAATTCACATGTAAAATTAAAATAATTTTTTTAATTTTGTTTAAAAAAACTAAATAGCAAAGTTTTGCTGCCGCAAAAAAAAATTCAATACGAATTGAAATTGTTTGATAGAAAATCTTTTTTATTTTATAGAAAACTCATTAATAGCTTTTCTATTTGATAGCTTATCTATCGATTAGTTTTATACTCTACAAAAAGTTTATCAATAACTTTTCTAATCCATAAGCAAATTAACGATAACTTCTCCATTTAATTGATAATTTATCGATAAATTTGTTTTGTTTGTTTGTTTGAAAAGGAACTAATCTTTTCACGCGATTAACTTCTGTAGCTTATTAAATATTTTTTTTTTTACACACATATATTTATTTATTGTATCTTCAAAATATGAACTAACAATAAGTATTCAAATCTTAAATCTATATATAATTATTAGGCCCGACCAGTATCGGACATAAACTTAGTGATAGTAATTAATAATACATAAATTTCGTATTAAGCACAATAATTATTTTCAAGAAGTATCATTTGGGGTGCTGACTATTAGGGCCCTTGTGTCCCTCTTTTTTAGGCGGATGTGTCCAGTAAAGTTAAATATACGGTAATAATAAAATTTATCGTTTAAGTTTTACATTTGTAGAAACTTCGGAAGATAATTTATCGATAAATTTTATATTCTGTAAATTTTCAATGCCCTATTTCACAGAACATTTGTCGATAGATTTTCTATTTTCCAAAAAAAAATCATCGATAACTTCTATATTGTATAAATAATTTATCGATAAGTTTTATATTTCATAGAAAATTGATAATTTACCGATAATTTTTTTTTTGGTTTGTAAAAGAACTAATCTTTTCACGCGATTAACTTCTGTAGCTTATTAAATATACGGTAATAATAATTTATCGAAAACTTCTAGGTTTTAGGGAAAATTTATAAAAATCTTCTTGATCCTAGAGCAAATTTATCGATAATTTTCCTAAAATATTTATCGACAACTTTTATTTATATAACCAATTTAATGATAATTTCTTTTTTAAATAGTTTTTCCTCATTTCATAGAAAATTCATCGATAACTTCTCAATTTTATAAAAAAGTTATCGAAACGTCTAGATACATTCTAGAAAAAATTTATCGATAAATTTTGTATAGATCATTTAATGATAACTTGCATATTCTGCAAATATTTTATCGATAACTTCTTATAATATAGTGCTTCTTTGAATCATAGAAAATGCATCGATAACTTCTACATTCCATAAAAAATTTATCCAAATTCTAGAGGAAATTGATCAAAAACTTCTAGATTCTAAAGAAAATTTATTGATGAGTTCCGTAAGAAATTTATCGATAACTTTTATATAGCTAATTTAACGATAACTTACATATTCTGGCAAATATTTTATCGATAACTTCTTTATAATATAGTGCTTCCTTATTTCATAGAAAATGCATCGATAACTTCTCCATTCCATAGGAAATTTATCTAGATTCCAGAGGAAATTTATCGAAAACTTCTAGATTCAAGAGAAAGTTTATTGATGACTTCCGTAAGAAATTTATCGATAACTTTTGTATAGCTAATTTATATAATAAATATGTTATCGATAACTTCTTTATTATATAGCTTCCTTATTTCACAGAAAATCTATCGTATACTACTAGATTCCAGAGAAAACTTCTAGATTCTAAAAAATAAAGTATCGATAACTTCTACATAGCTAATTTAACGATAACTTACATATTCTAAATATTTGATCGATAACTTCTTTATTATATAGAGCTTCCTTATTTCTATAAGACTTCTAGATTCTAGAGAAAACTTTTAGAAAATTTCTAGATTCTAACAAAAATTATCAATAGCTTCCGTAACAAATTTGTGCATAACTTTTATGTAGATAACTTAGCGATAACTTATATATTCTGTAAATACTTTATCGACAGTTTTTATATTGCTTCCTTATTTCATAGAAAATGCATTGACAACTTCTCCATTCCAAAGAAACTTCAATCATAACTTATCCATTCTATAGAAAATTTATCAAAAACTTCTATATTCTAAAGAAAATTTATAAAAAAAACTTCTAGATTCTAAAGAAAATCTATCTATAACTTTCTTCGAAAAATGTATCGATAACTTTTTTGTATTGTCAAGAATTCAATACTTTCCTATTATAAAGAAAATGTATTCCTATCTCTAATTTTTATATTTTATTGAAAATTTCGATCGATAACTTCCTTACTTTCGAAAAAAGTTATCGATAACCTTTTTGGTTTAGAGAAAAATTGATCCATAACTGCTATATATTCCTCTCATGATTTTTCGATAATTCTTGTATGCCATAGAAATTTTTTCGATAACTTTTGTAAATCTCCTGAAATTTCTTTTTTTTTGAGAACTTTATTGTTTTAGAAAAACTTTAGCGATAACTTTTTTATTCTACAAATAACTTAAAGGGAGTTTATCGAGAGAGCTTTTGTAACTTTGTTACATAAACAACTTATCGATAACTTTTTATAAAACAAAAGCTCTCTCAAAAGATTTCCAAGTCTACATATATGGGCATTTCCACAGAAAAGTTTGCCTTTTAATACGTTACATCACCAAGCAATTAAGCTTGTAGTTTAAGAGTCTTTGAATATATCGTTAACTGAAACGCCAAAGGCCTTAAATTACATTTTCACAATTTTACAGGAGGAGAAAACTTATTAAAATGGAAAATATTGAGATGTTTAAATGCGAATTTTTCCAATTTAATAATATATGTGACGCGCAAAATAGAAAGGGACCTAAGGGTAAAAACCGGAGAGCCATTTTAAAGATTTAAATACGTGTATCTTCGGTGTACCATCACTGAGCGTGTTGGTATTGGCCTCATTTGAAAGCGACACATCTCATGACGTCAGGAACGTGTTGGAGAACCTTCAAAACGCGCGTAGGACGTCCCTACCTCTTGTTTTGTGTAGTTGGTTTTTACTGTTTTCTACCTAGCGCGCTGTTTCCATGAGTTTGATATCAATTTTGCTCGCGTTTTTTCGAATCCAGGTTTATTTTCTGAAATTATTAATTGTGAATTATAATAAATACTCATTTATAATTCTTTTAAATCTTGAATATCACTCTGTTAGTACGAAAATTTTTTCACATAACCTTAGAATCGTCGACTTCAATTTCATAAAACGTGCATATCTCTGGGAGGGAACACTTTTGGGGCATTGGATCGGTCTCATTCGATGCTCAGATGTTGTCCACATCAACAAACAAAAAAGTGAAAATTCATTTTTTTACCCTTAGGTCCCTTTCTCTATGCGCTGTCACATATATAAAATCTCCAGTTTTGTTCACACTTATTTGTTTTTTTACAATTATTTTGATGACATACTACGGAATTTATAAAAAAAAAGTCGATATGAAATTTTTGTCAGATAGGACGTTTTGCGTTTTAGGTAACGATATAAAAATTTTTATTAACAAAAATAGTTTTTATAAAAAAATATTAATTAATTAATTTAAGAAATTTTAAATTAAATTGAAATAAATTTACTTACTTTTAATTCTTTAATTAAACTTTTAATTATTTAATTAAACTTTTAAGTATTTAATTAATTTAATTAAATTTTATTAATTTAATTAATTATAAATTCAAATGAATAAAATTGATTAAAAGTTTTATTTCTATTGAACTAGAGGTAGTTTAACATTAACTTCTTAATTAACTTAGTTTTTATAGAAAACTTATAAATCGATAAGTTTTCCTCTTATCCTTTATTTAAATAAAATTTCTGTGACTAAAAGGAAAAAGTGCCTAAGTCGAGATAAGCTGTTTTTGAGTTTATGACACCTCCTTAATCTGCATATTCACAAGTGACCCTGGTCAAAATCTCAATTAATTTGTGTGATTTTTCAGGAAGTTATAGCACTATAATCCTTTTTAAACTTTTAATCTCATCTGGAATAAAAGCTTAATTTAGTTTATATGTACTTTGGTATAATTCAACTTAAATGTATTATTTACAGTGTGTAGAAGTATGTTTGCTTAAAAAAATAAAGGTTAACCGAGAATTTCTTAATTTAACTGTAAAAGAAATAAATTTCTAAAAATCGACTTCAAAGCTTAAAAGTGCTCTCCTGCAAAACAGTAAAATATGACTTAAGCACTTTTTCCTTATTACCACAAATTTATCGATTTTTTTTATAAAATAATCCATATATAATTCATGTACTCTGTATAAAAGAAGAGGTGGTTCGTGTTAGTATGCGTGAGCTGTAGAGATGTGGGAATTTTGAATGTCGTTGCCACACGATCACGTGTGTTAGAATACACTCACGTGCCCATACCTATTTTAGTAGGATGTAAAACTCACTTTAAATAGTTTCAAGGCTTTTAAAGGGCAAACACCAAAAGCAAGTAATTTGATTAATATTTTAATTATCTTTTTTTTTTTTTTGCTTGAGCTAATTTTCATATTCCTTTTTTATTATGATTATTAAATTTTGCTGCTATTTTGCTTTTGTGGTTGTTGTTACTGGTTTTTTTTACTGGTTTGTTGTTGATAATTTTGAAACGCAACGTTGATGTGTCTAAGGTCAAATATGTTACCACTGCTGGCATGACTGGGCCATGACACAAAAGGAGGTCTTAGGAGTAGATGTTTGTATGTGTGTATGCATGTGTGTGTGTATGTTTGTTTGTGTGTGCGTATGTATTGCTTCGAGTCTACCTTGCATGGAAGCAAACTGGGTTTAACCGTATTTTGTAGTACATACAATTTTTTTGTTTTTGTTCTTTAATAATTAATAATGTCTCAGACAATTTGCCTTTGGGTAAAAAATGTGAAATGAGGTAGTAAAGGTTCTTGGCCTTCCCCAATAAGTCCTGCGAAATTTGTTGCCTTGAAAGTAAGTAAGAGTTCCCATATATAAATATATATTTTTTTTTTTTTAACTAAAAAACTTTCCTTTATAGCCATTTAATTTTAACGAGTGAAAAGGGGTAGCAAGGGCTGGTATTATTGATAGTCAAGGTGTAGAAACAAAGACTTTTGATTATTAATGTTGGTTGAGATGGTAGTGGTAGTGGTGGTGGTGGCTTTGGACGGGCATTAGTTAGCGTTTGACTTATGATGATGACTTGGTATTTTATTCTTTTTTTTATGATTTTTTTTCTTTTTGATGTTCACTTATTTCGTGCCAGTATGCAATTTTTTTTCAAGCTAATTTCTTTAATTGATTTTTATTTTTGTTTCAGTTTTTTTTTAAGCACAATTTTCTATATGTTTAATTACTTAACAGCGTTTCGTTTTTTTTTTAATATTTTATTTTATATACATACATAACTTCTTTTGTTTTCCCCGTTTTCGTTTTCGTTTTCAAACGCTTGAGCAGCAGCAAGTTTTTCTTCCTCTAAATTTTCTTAAAATTTCTCACTTTTTTTTAATTTTTCACTTTGCAAGAATTTTCTTTTTCTATAGAATTTCATGGCTGTTTTGTTGAAAATCAAATATTTTGCTTACTGCTGCTCATTTCATTATACTATTTTATTGGATTTTATGTTTATTGTTATGACTTATTTTATATTATTAATCTTATCCTAATATCTATTAAAATTTGTGCAAAATTTTTTTTCTTCTTTTAATTAATTTTGCAAGTTTTTTTTTTCTTTTTCTGAACGTCACAATTTGTTCGAGTTTATACCACACGGACACTGAATTCTCTATATTTGCTACGTACTCATTAATGCTGCAGCAAATAAGCTTGAGGAAAATTGAAAATGCACACACACACACACACACGAGCGAAAAAGCTTTAAGGGAAAATACGTAATGGCAAAAAACAAAGGCAGGTGTGTAAAAAATAGTAGTAAATGAAAATCTTACTAAAATTATTTTAAGAATTTACAAAAACAACTCTTTATAAATTTTCGCTTGCTTCAATAACATAAAAATCACTAACTCATAACATAATATCGTAACTAATAGCATATCGTAAAAATATACGAAATTCAAGAAATTTCATATGTATTGAAAAATAAATACAATGTATGTACAAAGTGGTTTTTGAGCTCCAATATCGTAAATTAGTAGCATATAGTAAATAGTAGCATATCGTAAAAATATATGAACGTCATTAGCAATCCACGAAATTTCATATGTATTGAAAAAGCAATAAGATGTACATATGTATGGATATTGTTTCAATGTCGTTTTTGAGCTCCAATATCGTAAAGGTTTCTTTTCTCAAAAAATATAATAATTTTTCTTTCATTTGGTATTATTAACAATCAAGAACATCAGAAATTTCATGTATGTACATTGAAAAAAAATACGATTCATGTACATAATATATTTTTGTGAGTCCCAATATCGTAAACATTTTTTTTCGCAAAAAAATATTTTTATCCCATTAACATTGAAAAGTTTTCTTCCGAGCAGCAGAAATTTCATAAATATTGAAACAAAATTTACGATAAATGCACATAACTTAAATATCGTTTTTAATCCCCAGTATCGTAACCTTTTCTTTCGCAAAAAACAATGTGATTGTTCACAAGTTTTCTTCCGATTCCCAGAAATTTCACAAATATTGGAAAAAAGATACGCTACATGCATTTCACCGTAATATCATATATTAGACCCCGATATCATAATTTTTTTTTTGCAAAAAAATATTTTTATCCCATTTGACTGAATTAATATTACAAATTTTTTTCAGAAATTTCATAAATATTGAAACAAAATTTACGATATATGCACATAATTTGAATATCGTTTTTAAGCCCCAGTATCGGTAACATTTTTTTTAAACTATATTTTTCTCCACAAGTTTTCTTTAGAACCCCAAAAATATCATAAATATTGGAAAAATACGATACATGCGTTATACGTTATATCCTATTTTTATCCCCAATATCATAATTTTTTCACAAAAAAATATTTTTATCCCATTTGACTGAATTAATACCAATACCGTAAAATTTTTTTCGAAAAAAAAAACAATATTTTTTTTCATATCAAAGTTTTCTTCAGAACCTTAAAAAAATTACGATATATCGACATAGCTGGAATATCGTTTTTGAGCACCTATATCGTAAACTTTTTTTCCGCAAAAAATAGTTTTTTTCCAGTAGTTGGTACAAAGTTCAACAGAAATTTCATAAATATTGAAAAATACGATATATACACTTAGCTTAAACACATACCATCTTTGAGGACCAATATCGTAAACTTTTTTTATTTTATTTTCTTTTATGTAAAATTACAAAGTTTTACTCAGAACCTTAGAAACTTCATAAATATTGAAAAAAAGTTACAATATACATATGCACAAAATTTTAATATCGTAAACTTTTGTTTGTAGAAAAAAAATCTCATTGGATAATATTAGCATTACAAAGCTTTCTTCAGAATAATTTTGATATATTAAATATTATAAATACATATGTATTTGCAATATCAACATTTTAATATCGTACATTTTTAATAAAAAAATAATTCAATGCATCAAAACTAGAGTTTTATATAGCTTTATTAAGCCAATCTTTTTGATATGACCAACATCACTAAGTTCATGTTTACTGAAAATTTCAATATCGTAAGCTCTTTTAAGAGGTTTGTAATATCGTAAGTTTTAAGTGACAAACATTTTAATATATTTGTTAACTCAAAATTTTAACTATTATAAGTTTGTTTATCGTAAATTTGTTATTTGAAAAAAATTAATGTTCTAAATATTTTCTAGTAAGTTGTTTATTTGAAGATATATCAACATCTTTATTTTTTATTTGGAGATCTTAATATCGTAAGCAACATTTTTTATCTCAAAACTTTCACAACATAAACTAAATTATTTTATAAAAAAAAATATTCAATATCGTAAATTTTGATTTTAAAATTTCTTATCAATTTTTATATTCACAAATGTATCTACTTTAAAAATATCACCATAAATTAGTTGAATTTCTTTTTATCGTAAATTATATCCATACAATTTTTTTGTCTAAAACTCCTCTTTAGAGCAACTTGGCGTATTTTAGCCAAAAATATCATCCCTGTGAAACGAAAAAGTTTTAGTTAGTGGGAGCACTTAGTAAGCGCATGCCTTAAGAGCACAGAAAATGAAGAAAAACAGATGTTTTACCTCCCATACTCTCACAACCACCCAAGAGCTTTGCTATCACAAAAAAAAAACAGCAAGCTATGTTTTCAGGCACTCACTCAGTGTGCAGAAAAAGCTTTATGGCAATTTACAAATATTTGTTGCTGTTTTTTGTTTTTTTTTTTCTATAAACAACTAATTTTCTTTTGTGCAAACTTTTGAAGGATAATTTTATAATGATAGTTTTTGCGTACGAGTATGTAAGGGAAAGAAAGAAAGAAAAAAAAAATGAAAATGCCGCCTTTAAAGAAAAAGCCTTTGAGTGTCAAAATGTTTTAACTGCTAGAGAGCAAGAGAGACAAAGTGAATTTAATGCATGGTCCGAAATAAAAACTATGAAACGTATTCTTATGTATAATTAAGTTTAATGATTTATAAATAAAGTTGTTCGTTGCAGGCGTGTTTTCTCTATAGTCATGCCCAGCCAGGCGGTTAATGCACTTTTCATTAAGATGTTTCTTCTAATTGATGTTGCTGTTGCCGCCGATTTCGTTGTTTATTTTTTCAATTCATTAGAGCAACACAAAACACTATTTCTTTTTTTTTTCTCTAAAATTTCTATTTATGTATGATGATCGACCAACCTGTGTTTTGTTCTTTCACACCCCGTTTTTCTCTATTATTTGAAAGCAAAATTAAATTATTGGTTTTTTTTGCTGGAAAATGTTTAACGGCGGATATGTTTTATTAGCTTGACCTTTTTACGTTTGGATTTTTTATGCGGTAACGAAATAATTTGCATAGACTTTTAATTGCTTTAAATTTTCTTGCGAAATTTTTAAATAATATTTTAATACTAATTTTGTAGCTAAAGCACAAATAAAACATTTTTAATATCGTATATTTAAAAATAATATTTATTAATATCGTGAATTTTTTTATATTAAAAATCAATATCGTACATCCTGGGCACTAAAGTTTTAATAACGTAAAATTAAAACTGTTCACTATGTTCGTTGAGTTCAATTATTTAACAAAAAATAGTTGAAAAAATTTTAATATCGTAAATCAAAATCTTTTTGCAAAATCTTACATATTTATGAATATCGTAATTTTTTTCTACAATAAACATCAATATTGTAAATATTTGCATAAGCTTTTGAATATCGTAAAATTAATACTAAAAAATAATTGAAAAATTTTAATATCGTAAGTTTTAAAATATCGTAATTTTTTACACTAAAAATCAATATTGTATATTTTTAAATTTTAAATTAAAACTGTTCATTGAGTTCAATCGTTTAACAAAAAATTGTTTAATTTTAATATCGTAAATTTTAAAATAATTTTTATTTTGAAAATTTTACATATTTATGAATATCGTAATTTGTTTACATTAAAAATCAATATTGTAAATTTTTAGCATAAAAGTTTTAATATCGTAAAATTTAAAATGTGCTATATGATTGTTGTCGGAACATTTCGTTAAATATATAATTGATTCAATTCATTTTATTTCGATACAAAATTTGTTTTGCAAAGATTGTATAAAACATATTTTTTTTTTTTGTGAATAAGGCAGTATATATTTTATAAATGTTTTTGAAGACTTGTATGATAAATAGCCTGCAATATCGTAACACCAGATGTATAAAGGTCGGCAAAAAAAATTAGAAGATCGCAAAAAACAGGAAAAAATCTCCAAAAATCGAAAACAATCGCCAAAACGAAAAAAGCGCTTAAAAGAAAAAAATTGCAAAAACCAAGAAAACAAAATAAAAAAAATGCCAAAACGAAAAATCGCTAAAACTATAAAATCGCCAAATCGAAAACAATCACTTAAACTAAAAAAAAAATCGCCAAAACTAAAAAATCGCTGAAGCTAATAAAACGTCAAAAACCGAAAAATCGCTAAAACTAAAAAAACATCAAAAAGAAAAAATTGGTAAGACTAAAAAAAACGCCAAAACGAAAAAATCGCTAAAATTTAAAAAACGGCAAAACAAAAAAATCTTTAAAAATAAAAAAACGTCAAAAACCGAAAATATCGCTACAACTAAAAAAAATTGTTAACACGAAAAAATCACTAAAAGCAAAAAAAAAAAAAACGGCAAACGAAAAAAATCGCTTAAACTAAAAAAATCGCTTGAACGAAAAAATCTATTAAACTGGAAAAAACGCCAAACGAAAAAATCGCTAAAACTAAAAAAAAATCATTATAATGAAAAAATCGCTAAAACTAAAGAAAAACGTCAAAAACCGAAAAAATCAGCAAAACAAAAAAAAAGTGATGAAACAAAATTAACTTAATTTTTATTTTTTTTTTAAATGTATAAATCAGTGCGATTATATAGGCTAAAGTTCGTATAGTATTACATATGTAGTGTCCGCACTGGAACCCTTCGTGTGCGAGCCACAAGGCGCACTTTACTGAATTTTCTTTTCTTTAAGATTATATGCTAAATTTTCTTTCTTTCTAATAGTTTTTGAATAGACGGAACTAATGAATTTGTGATCTAATTTGAGTTGTACAATTACTTTGTCTATTTTGGTGGCAGCCAACGTTTTTTCCCCCTTTATGCTTTTCTTCATGGAAATTCCCACAATTTTGTTAACTTTGCTCAATGATTAGTCATGGGAATCTATTAAAAAAAAAAAAACGAAACCAAATTACCAACATTAAACCTCTAAACGAAGCAAAAATTTGCATACATTACCAATCGACAATTGTTGCATGCAGCAGGCCTGCTCATAAATATTTTGTTGTTGCACTCGTACAAATTGGGGCAACATGAACGCCCAGCCCAGGCACCTACAACTGTGCTACCGCTTAAAGAAATGTGTGTGTGTATATAAGAAAATGGAAGTAGATATAAAACCACACATTAGCCTTAATACACTCATGCAACAAGATGTGCCGCAGATACAGAGGAAATACAAGAAAATATTTGTTATACAAAAGTATGCCATCTTGATTTCGCTTGTTTAGCAGCAAAAGCTAATAAAACATTTTTGTGTTGCGTTTTATTTTATTTATGTTTTTTTTTTTTTTTTGCTGATTCCTGCGAACAATTTATGCAACTGATTTGGCTACTTGCAGCATTAACAGCGGCAGTTTTATACAAAAATAGATTGATGAGTGTTTGTCTGTTAATAAGCTTTGACTTCTTGACAATACACTCCAAAAAAAAAATATATGTACATAGTTGATGAGTGGAAATTATGAAGATGATGATGATGATGATGATGATGATAATGATAATTAATGATGATGATGGCAGTGATGAAGTGCAATTTCTGGTTTTCAAAGACTTTCCTGCAGCACTAATGCTTGCAGCACAATTATGGTTGTCAAAAGACGCTCTTTGAGAGAAGACAGACGTCATCCAACTGAAGGCAGAATGAAATGAGTGCCAGGCCCTTAACCACAATATCATGTTTTGTAATTATGATTTCTCGTGGAAAATATCAGAATGCAGGGAAAAATAAATAATGATTTTAAAATGAAAAAAAAAAATCATATTTAATCGTTAGTTCAACTACAAGAATGCATGATCAAATACAACGACTAAATCAAACCCTACAAAAAAAAAAGAAAAATTACTAAAAAAATGTTTTTGCTTAAGTGGCTCCACATATGAGTAGAAAGAAGACATTGTTGTCGTATTAAAATATTGAAAAAAAAAAGCATTTAAACTAGTTGAAATTATATTTAGAAATCTATTACACCCTTCAAATCTTTGCTCTCGAGCTGCATAAATTATATTTCTTGATAATGAGGCATCATCACGTTCGAGGTTTATTTATTTAGCCTGGCGCTGCTTTTATCTATTTCCTTTTACACATTCTAGTTAAATAGAAAATGAAAATATTAATGCGTTCATTTCTCGGTGCAGTAGTAGAATATGTCTACATATTGTGGTTTGCTGCTCATCTCTAAGAAACTCTATTATAAATGATGCATGTGGTTTCCAGTTGCTTTTGCAATCAAACAAAATTGCCAAGCGAGTCGAGGCAGCCAGCAAGCAGCGTAGTTTAAGTTGTCATTATTGCAAAATTATGCAGCAAAGTTTAAATCATCAGTAACATTGCCTGCCTGCCTGCCTGCCTGCCTGCCATCTTCCCTGGGCTATAAGTCACAATTTTCTTTAATTTTCTTTTTTTTCACTTCAAACTCCTCCAGTCTAGAACTAGACTTTCTTTTAGCACTCACAGCAATTTGTTGTGGTTTTTCTTTTATTTTCTTTGCTCTCTTGCTTCCATCCAACATCGTGCAGTAGCCACTGGTAGTTGACACTTAGACTTCAAAAGTTTAAGTTAAAAAAAAAAGAAAACTGAAAACATTTAAAGGGCATCCTTTTCCAAAAAGTCACTAACTACTGTTTATGTTATGGCGACATGGAAAGTAAATCATGATGAGAACTTCTTTGTTTGTGCCATTTTAAAATTTTCATCTTTAAAATTTTTTTTCATATTTAAATCATTTCTTTCGCCGCAGGCTTAACAAAAAGCTTTATTCATACAAAAGGGTTTTTTTTTTTTTTTTTTTTTTTTTTTGTTAAAGAAATATTTCATTTAAAAAGCGAAATGTGGCACATTTATGAATGGCATGAATGGCAACAACTCGTGCTGAGAAAAACACCTACTGCATGTTTAGCAGTCAATCGTAGTGACACTGCAAAACTTGTAGATAAAAGGAAACTTTCACTTGTGCTAGAAGCCAATGATAGAAAATATGTGTGAACAACAACAACAAAATTATAATAAATGTTTAGCTAAATTTCTAAATGGAACAAGAAAAAAAAAATACGTAAAATCGTTAATAACTCTAATAAATAGTTTATGCCAATTTATCGATAACTGTTATGTCTTCAGATTAGATTAGCCAACTTATCGATAAATATTTTAGAGAAAGATATGAAAATATAAAATTGTTTACAACACAAAGTTATCGATAACTTTTCACAAAAGTTAAAACTAAATTTAGCCTTCAATTTTCTATTGAAAAAGGTACTATAGTTGCTATAGAAATTTAAGGCCATCAATCGTTTTTCTAAAGGATAATAAGATAATCGGTAAGTTTTCTATCATAAAGGTAAAGTTATCGTCTAGTCTTCTACAGAAAATAAATTTATCGATAACTTTTCTACAAAAATGTAGACTTATCCATATTTTTTCTACAGAAAAGAAGATTTCTCGATAACTTTTTTACAGAAAAATAAATTTATCGACACATTTTCTAAAGTAAAGTAAATTTATTGATAATTTTCTACAGAAAAGCAAATTTATCGCTAAATTTTTTACAGTAAAGGAAAAATGAATTTATGGATAAATTTTCTACAGAAAATTAAATTTATCGATAAATGTTTTACAGAATAGTAAATTTATCGTTAAATTTTCTATAGAAGAACAGCTTTCTCACTACTTTTCTACAGAAAAATAAATTTATCGATAACTTCTGGAGATAAAACTCTATTTATCGAGAACTATTCTACATTAAAGTAGATTTATCAATATTTTTTCTGCAGAAAAGTAAATTTATAGATAAATTTCCTACAGAAAAGTAAATTAATCGATAAATTTTCTAAAGAAAAGTAAATTTATCGATAATTTTCTAAAGAAAAGTAAATTTATCGTGAAATTTTTTACAGTAAAGGAAAAATATATTTATCGATAAATTTTCTACAGAAAAGTAAATTTATCGATAATTTTTTTTACGGAAAAATAAATTTATCGTTAAATTTTCTATAGAAGAACAGATTTATCACTACTTTTTTACAGAAAAATAAATTTATCGATAGCTTCTGGACAGGAAACTCGATTTATCGGAAAAGAGAATTACCGATTACTTTTTCACAGAACCGACTTCAGCTGATAATAATCCTAATGTAACATCAGAGCGCCCTCCTTCGTTGTGTAGCAAAATCATCGGCGAAGTAAAATAATCAATAAAATGGCTACAAGACACAGCTTCAAAAAATTAATACGCCTCATTTAACATCAGAGAGGCGCTGCAACACTGCATTATTAAAAACGTGCGAAAAAGCAGAGTTGTAAAAGAATGAAGCTTTCCTCTATCTCTTCCTTCACCACCTGTCTTCTCTCTCACTATCCCTTTCCTAAAAGAAGGTAACACCTAGTAATAGTAGTAGGCATTAATTGCCTGAGTGTTACTTCTCTTTAAAAAAAAAAAAAAAAAAAAAAAAAGTAAATTTATTCATAATTATTCTATAGAAAGTAAATTTATCGATACATTTTCTACAGAAAACTAAATTTATCCAAAGCTTTTTTACAGAAAAGAAAATTTATCGATAACTTTTTTACAGAAAAATAAATTAATCGGTAAATTTTCTACAGAAAAGCAGATTTATCACTAATTTTCTGCAGAAAAATAAATTTATAGATAATTTCTACAGAAAAGTAAATTTATCGATAGCTTCTGGAGAAAAAACTCGATTTATCGATAACTTTTTAATAGAAAAGTGAATTTATCGACAACTTTTCCACAGAAAAGAAAATTTATCCATAATTATTTTATAGAAAGTAAATTTATCGATAAATTTTCTACAGAAAACTAAATTTATCAATAACTTTTTACAGAAAAGTAAATTTATCGATAACTTTTTTAAAGAAAAATAAATTTATAGATACATTCTCTACAGAAAACCAGATTTATTACTAATTTTTTTGCAGAAAAACAAATTTATCGATAAAATGTCTACAGAAAAGTAAATTTATCGATAGCTTCTGGAGAAAAAACTCGATTTATCGATAACTTTTTAATAGAAAAGTGAATTTATCGACAACTTTTCCACAGAAAAGAAAATTTATCCATAATTATTTTATAGAAAGTAAATTTATCGATAAATTTTCTACAGAAAACTAAATTTATCAATAACTTTTTACAGAAAAGTAAATTTATCGATAACTTTTTTAAAGAAAAATAAATTTATAGATACATTCTCTACAGAAAACCAGATTTATTACTAATTTTTTGCAGAAAAACAAATTTATCGATAAAATGTCTACAGAAAAGTAAATTTATCGATAGCTTCTGGAGAAAAAACTCGATTTATCGATAACTTTTTAATAGAAAAGTGAATTTATCGACAACTTTTCCACAGAAAAGTAAATTTATTCATAATTATTTTATAGAAAGTAAATTTATCGATAAATTTTCTACAGAAAACTAAATTTATCAAAAGCTTTTTTACAGAAAAGTAAATTTATCGATAGCTTTTTTGCAGAAAAATAAATTTATAGATAAATTTTCTACAGAAAAGCAGATTTATCACCAATTTTCTGCAGAAAAATAAATTCATCGATAAAATTCCTGCAGAAAAGTAAATTTATCGATAACTTCTGGAGAAAAAAATCGATTTATCGATAACTTTTTAATAGAAAAGCGAATTTATCGACAACTTTTCCACAGAAAAGTAAATTTATCCATAATTATTTTATAGAAAGTAAATTTATCGATAAATTTTCTACAGAAAACTAAATTTATCGATAGCTTTTTAACAGAAAAGAAATATATAGATAAATTTTCCACAAAAATGTGAATTTATCCATAAATTTTCTACTCAATAATAAATTTATCCATAAATTTTCAGCAGAAAAATAAATTTATAGATAAATTTACTGCAGAAAAGTAAATTTATCGATAACTTTACTACAGAAAATTTGATTTATCGATAACTTTTATAGAAAATTTAAATTTATCGATAACGTTTCGCAAAAAAAGTAGATTTATCGATAAATTTTCTATAGAAAATTCGATTTCTCGATAACTTTTCTACAGAAAATGCGAGTTATCGATAACTTTTCTACAGAAAAGTAAATTTATCAATATTTTTTCTACAGCAAAGTAAATTTATAGAAAAATTTCCTACAGAAAAGTAAATTTATCGATAAGTTTTCACACAGATTCGATTTATCGATAACTTTTCCATAGACAGGTTAAGTTATCGATAACTTTTCTATAAAAAAAAACAATGATATCGATTATTATGCTATAGAAAATCTAGGCTATTGATAATTTTTCTCTTTAAAATTGAAGTTGCTGGCAAACTTTTCTATAGAAAGATAAGGTGATCGATAACTTTTCTATGGAACTTGAACTTTTCTATCGCACTGAAAGTTATCGACTTGAGATATTCTCAATAACTTTCCTATGGAGTTGTGAAAAAGTTATAGATAATTTTTTTTTTTTTAACTATTTTTATATGTTTTCCCCTAACAAAATATAACATACTAAGCTTGCAGAAAAAAAAGTTTATCGATAACTTTTTGAATAATAAAATTTGCTATTGTAGTTGATTAATTCCAATATAAAGTAAGCTTATCGAATGATTTGGGAGAGAAAAGCTTAATTGTATAGAAGTGTGGTCACGCTACAGAAAATGATATATCATTTAAAAAAAAAGCGGTAAGCTATCGATAACATAACTAAATAAATTTACTATTTTAGTAAATTTTTCTGAAAAAAAATTAAATTATCTACTATTTAGGTGAGAAAAGACGGCTGTCGATAAATTTTTTCTATAAAGTTTTTAAGGAAAAGTATTTGTTATACTGAAAATTATATTATTCATACATATTTGTATCGATAACTTGTTTGAATAGACGTGGTCGTTATGGGTTTTGACTAACTTTTTCTTCAACATTTTTTCATATATATTAATAAGAATATAGAATTAAAAAAATATTATTATTTTAGTTGACTTCTTTCATAGAACAATAACAATTTTGTTTTATAAAATGCTAGAGTTATCGATAACTTTCATAAGTGCTCATAGACTTAATGCTTTTTAACTAACTCTTTGGACAATTTTAGTTCCAAAATAAAAAGATATAGAATAAAGGAGAAATGAAAAGAATATAGAATAAAAGAATGACTCTTATTTTAATAGACTTCTTTTATGGAATTAAAGTATAATTTTTTTATAAAAAGGTAAAGTTGCCGGTTATAGTTTGTTTATTTTATTCATAATACATAATATTTATTTATTTTATTTTTATTTTTTTTATAATTAAAAAAAAAAATTTTTTTTATATATTTTTTTAATTTTTTTTTTGCACATTTCTTTATATCTCATACACATTTGTGTTGCATTAAAAGCGTTAAAAAAATGTTTTAGCCAAATACCTTTAAGCACTTTAAACAAATTTAGCTTTAAATGTTCGTTAAAAAGTCATTATGCTGGTTGAGCGATTTATATTATGACGGCAAAGTGAAGTGAGAAGACAAAAAATAAAATAAAATAAATGTGTGACCCACTGTGCAAACATTTAAGCAATTTATAACATATTGTGGTACAAGAAGACTAATGCAGTTTATACGAGGGCGGTTCGGAAACTTCTTAGCCTAGCACAAAAAGCGCGGTATAAACAGAAAAAAGTTAAGTGTTTTGGAAACTTCCATCTCTGCTATGAACACATGTTAAATTTTGTTTCGATCTGGCAACTCCTTCATATAGAAACAGGTGTTCACAAAAGACGCATCCGCGATTTTTTAACAATGGAAAAATTAGAAATGCGTGGTGTCATTAAATATTTACATAAAAAAGGTTTATCGGGACCAGAAATTCATAATGATATGGTGAATGCAACAGTAAAAAATTGGGTTGCTGAATTTAAACGTGGTCGTACAAGCATTGAAGATGAACCACGTAGTGGACGTCCAAAAACAGCAACAACAACAGAAATTGTAGCCAAAGTGCATGATATGGTATTAAATGATCGACGAATAAAAGTGCGTGAAATAGCTAATATCATGGGCATCTCATATGATCGAGTCCATTTAATTTTGCATGAAGAACTACAGATGAAAAAGCTTTCTGCAAGATGGGTGCCGCATTTGTTAACAGTCGACCAAAAACGCATAAGAATGAACATTTCTCAAGCTTGTTTGGATCGTTTTAAGCGAAATAAAATGGATTTTAAGCGTCGCTTCATAACTGTTGATGAGACATGGATCCACCAATATACTCGAGAGACAAAAGAACAATCCAAACAATGGACTGAAGCTGGAGGAAGTGCCCCAAAGAAGGCAAAAACAATTCAATCGGCTGGTAAGGTTATGGCAACGGTTTCTTGGGACTTCAAAGGTATTTTATTGATTGACTATCTGCAAAAGGGTAAAACAATAAATTCAGAGTAACCTTTTGGATCAATTAAATGTACAAATTCGAGAAAAACGTCCTGGCTTACAACACAAAAAAATAATTTTTCATCAAGACAACGCACCAGCGCACAAGAGTGTTTTAACAATGGCTAAAATCAACGAATTAAAGTACGAGTTGCTTGACCACCCCACCTTATTCTCCTGATTTGGGTCCCAGTGACTTTTACCTGTTCCCAAATCTAAAAAAAATCCTTGCTGGTAAACGTTTTACCTCAAATGAAGATGCAATTACAGTTGTAAACCACTATTTTGAAGACCTTGAGGAAAACTATTTTAATCAAGGGATAGAATTGCTAGAAAAGCGTTGGACTAAGTGTATTGAAGTTTCAGGAGATTATATTGAAAAATAAAAATATTTTTGAAAAACTAACTATTCTCTTTCATTGATAGCCTAAGAAATTTCCGAACCGCCCTCGTAATGTATAATGTTAAAAAAAAAGAAAACACATACGAGTAATTTCCAAAAGTATGAGAAAAAAAATTTGAATGATTGCCGGCAATTGAGTGAAGAGTTTGTGTCTTTATATGTCCGTCCGTTCGTCCGTTTGTCTATTTTTCTTGTTCAGTGAATTTCTGTGTCCATCTGTAACTTGCTTGGTATTTTATTTCTATATTAGCAAAATTGTTACAATGCGTCGACATAAATCTGCAAAATATTTTTTTGTTCGCTCTAAGATTTAGGTAACTCGGTTAAATGTCACTTGACATTATTTTGATTTATTTCTTTTTTTTTCTTATCGTTTTATTTAAATGCCATGTGGGTTTTAATTGCAACAGAAAGAGTGTGAAGTGCTGCTGCTTTTAAGCCTTTCAGTTAATCAGATTAAATATCTCTCGAAAGCCAACAATATGACTTCTTAAATACTTACCAGAGGGTTTTGTTTTTGCTGTTTTTCTTCTAAAGTGTTTATCTACCCGTCTTCATTTTTATTTAACTACTTGAATGATTTGTAAACTCTTTTCTAGTTCTACTATTTGCCACCTCGCTGAATGTTTTAGATAGATGTGTGCTGGCTTTGGTAGACCAAATGAAAGTAACCTTGACGATTGACACATTTATGCAGAAGGCCAAAACATTATGAAACGTTTAGTTTATTTAGCATGACCTACACTCGGTTTAAATAATTTATTAATACACACACACATACATACATACATGTGGAAATTCACATGAATGCACAAGCACGAACAAACACTCTAGGACACTCTGGGAAAATAAAGGCAAAAAATGGCCAACAAATAAATATTGGCTGTTTTCAAAGAGATTGTATATATACATATATACATACATACATATGTACATATTAATATACATAACTCTATGTGTACGAACACACACATCAACATGATTTTTTTTTTCTAATCCCACTCAAAGTTAATTTTTTCTACAAAAATTCTTTTCATTTTTATTTCCAAGTGAAACTCAACGAATTCTGCAAATTAACTTCTATCACCTTAAATGTTTTTTTTTATGTTTTTAATTTTTCCAATCACTGGTTGAGAATTTAACAGGTTTTATTATTAAAGACACTGAATGTTTCTTTTTTTTTTTTATTTGGTTCAACGTAGTGGCCATCAAATCATATTTTTGTGTTTAACAGCTTTTTAAATTACAGTTGCATGCCCCAAATTAACATTTAAGAAAATCAAAATTCACTAACTTCTCCATGGCATGAAAAGTGGTCAGCAAAAAAGAAAAAAAAAAAGTTCGCAAAACTTTAACCAATAAAATATTTACAAACAAAATTTATTTCTTAAGAAAAGACTACCTGTATATAAGCCTTGTGGGTGCATCTACAGATTACGCTGTAACTATTATAAAAACTTTCTTTAAGATTGAAAACAGCTTTTCCTTGGTTTAAGTTAAAATATATAAAATTGAAAGGTGCGGTCGACGAAATTGCATTTATTTTTTCATATAAAATCGATTTAGTCAAAATTCTTCTTTTTACATACATACATGTATCCACTCAGCTCGATTTTTTGGAAGGGAATTCGAGGGCCCAACTGGGTTTCTGAATGGAGATCTATTATTACACCACCTAACCTAACTTATCTAGAATTTTGAGATTTCTTTCTCGATCGGTCGGTCTTTGGCAATATTCTAAAAATTTTTCTTTATTTCTTTAATTATAATGAAAATAAAATAAATTCACTAAAGTGCGAGTTTGACTCGCGGACGCAGAGTTCCGTACATTCGGTTTTGAGCATTTTTTTTCAGTTTAAACAATTTTTTTCAGTTTTGTCGCTTTTTTCTCGTTTTTAGCGATTTTTTCTGTTTTTGGGGTTTTTTCATTTTGGCGATTTTTGTCATTTTGGCGATTTTTTTCTGTTTTTGGCGATTTTTTTCTGTTTTTGGGGTTTAATTCATTTTGGCGATTTTTTTTTCATTTTAGCGATTTGTTTCTGTTTTTGGGTTTTTTTCATTTTGGCGATTTTTTCATTTTGGTGATTTTTTTATTTTGGTGATTTTTTTCTGTTTTTGGGTTTTTTTCATATTGGTGATTTTCTGTTTTTGGGGGTTTTTCATTTTGGCGATTTTTTTTCATTTTAGCAATTTTTTTTTCTGTTTTTAAGTTTTTTTTTTCATTTTGGCGATTTTTTCATTTTAGCGATTTTTTCTGTTTTTGATATTTTTTTTTTTATTTTGGCGATTTTTCCGGGTTTTCGCAATTTATTTGAGTCTCAAAAATTTTTTTCAATTGGTGCTTTTTTCGTTTCCGCGATTTTTTTTTTGTTTTCGGCGATTTTTGTTTTGGTTTTTGGCGATTTTATAATTTTTTTATTAATTATTTTTATTGTTTTTGAAAATTTCTCGAGTTTTACTCTTACGGTTTCCAAGCTACAGCAAGTTGTCAAAATTACATTAACTGATGGAACACCCTTTAATTTAATTTTTTTTTTAATTTCTGTGTTAATTGTTGTAGTCTGTATAAAAATACACTAACCTTAGAAATTATACAATTGTATGTATATTACATGGGATTTTACAATTTTTCTTTGCTCGTTTTGGAACACCCTTTAATTTTTAGCTCCCATGTAGCAGACTGTAACTACTGCTCGGTTGTGCTCATGTGTAGGAATGCCCTAAATAGGCTATGTGCTGACAGACAAGTACATGTTTTTTGGGTACGAGGACACATGGGGATTGAGGGAAACGAAATGGCAGATACACTGGCCAAAAGGGGAATCCAATTACCTGTGAAAGAAATGGTATATGTTAGGAAACCAATTCAACACTTGAAAGGGATCTTAGACTCTAAGATGAAGGAAGAAGCGGAGGAAAGTTGGCGTGCGACGAAAACTTGTAAAACTTCTAAAATCATGTGGAGTTCCTATGATCCTAAATCGACTAAATTCCTTTTATCACTAACCAGAAGAAACTGTAGACTTCTAGTGGGGATATTAACTGGACACTGTTGGACGGCTTCATATGCCGTCAAAATAGGACAAATATTTGACGGCACCTGCAGGAAATGTAAGGAACCTGGGGTAATTGAGACAGTGGAACATCTACTGTGCCACTGTCCAGCTCTAAACCGCACTAGATATGACTGCCTTGGTGATCACACTTTTCGTAGTCTTGATCTTGTATCGGGAATAGAAATGTGTAGGCTGCTAAGGTTTGCTAAATCTGTGTGGGAGTCATTCGATACAGGCACCGCGAACTAGGCCGCCATACTTGCAGATTTCTTGTCATTTTTTGGGTATTGCTAAGGATCAATCTTGGTCTATGCGAGGTCCTTTGACCACCCAGACTAACCTAACCTAACCTAGCTCCCATGTACTATTTGTTGTTGTAGCGGCAAAATGTCTACACACTGTGTCAAAATTTCGCAGTCCGTAGCTCTTACAGTTCTCGAGAAAATACCCTGTGACAGACCCTTTTCACCTTTGGTGTACGGAACCCTGAAAAGATATATAATTATATATCTATCATTTTGTACGACTTTCATTTCATTTAATTCCCCTTCTCTACTCTTCTCTTCTCATCTCTTCTCCGCTTATCTCTTCCAGTCTTTTCTCTTCTCTTCTTTTCGCTACGATGTACGTCCTTCCTCTCTCTGTGTGTATGTCTGCCTGCCTGTCACAGGCTGTCTTCTCGAGAACCGTAAGAGCTACAGAACTGAAATTTTTACAGAACAAATATATGACAGTGTGAAAATTAAAGGGTCTTGTAAAGCGAGCAACGAAAAATTTTTAAATTAAATATAGAGGCAATTATATATAGACACTTGCAAATTTTCAAAGTTAGTGTATTTTTTATGCAGACTATAACAATCAACACTGAAATTTTAAAAATAAAAATTAAAGGGTACTTTATCAGTTAGTGTTATTTAAACAACTTGCTGTATATTGGAAACAGAAACCATAAATCGTCAAAAAAAAAACGCTTAAATTAAAAATATCACCAAAAATAAATTTAACCGCTCAAATGCGCACTAAAAATAAAATAAAGCGCTAAAGTGCGTAAAAAACGCCAAAATGAAAAACATGCTAAACAAAAAATATAAAAAAAAATTTTTACATCGTTTGATTATATCCGCTAAAGTTCGTATAGTATTACATATGCAGTGACCGTACGGAACCTTCGCGTGCGCAATCGAAAATCTCCAAAATGAAAATAGCTAAAATGCCAAAAAAAAAATCACATAAAGTAAAAAGATAGGCAAAAACTAAGAAAATCGCCAAAAACCCAAAAAATCGCCAAAATGAAAAAAGTGCCAAACTAGAAAATCGCCAAAATGAAAAAAGTGCCAAAACTAGAAAATCGCTAAATTTAAAAATATGTATTAAAATAAAACAAGAAAGCGACAAAACGAAAAAACGAAAAAAACGCCAAAACTTAAAAGGCATCAATATTAAAAAATCGCCAAAAAACTAAGAAAATCTCACCAAAACTGGAAAAAAATCGCTGAAACGAAAAAAAGTGCCAAAACTAAAAAAAAATTCCTAAAATTTAAAATATTTATTGTAAAAGAACAGAAATAAAAACGCCAAAATCTGAAAAAAAAACCTCCAAACGCAAAGAAAATCGCCGAAAACCCAAAAAAAAATCGCCAAAACGAAAAAAACTCTTAAACGAAAAAAGCGTCAATACTAAAAAAATCTCCAAGGACCATAAAAACCGTCGAAAACCGAATAAAGCGCAAAAAAGAGCTAAAACTAAAGGGTGCGTAGAGTATAACACATGTAGTGTCCGTACGGAACCCTTTGTGTGCGAGTGGAAGTTGAATTTTTTCCTTCCTTTCATTTTCTTAGTTTTTCGTATTCCCTTTATAATTGCTGTGTTTTTTCTGATTTCTCTGCGTCTCTTAATCTATTTTTTTATTTATTTTGCTAAAATTTGTCTTTATACAATTTTTTTTTGCCATTCCTGTTTTCTTTGAGCTCCTACTCCCTGCTGCTTTTCAAAAAAAAAACTTTTTCTCAATTACAGATATTTTTTTGTGCAACCGCAGTTAAACAGAAATTATTTTCTTTCACTATATGCGCCTCAATTTTGACAGGTTTTAAGCATTTCTTGTTTACTTGTTAATATGAAAATCCAATTTTCATTCAAACTTAACATTGAATTTTTTTTTTCTAAATAAGAATTGTAAAACTTTGTGAAGATTAAAATGTATTTTTTCATTTCAAGCTGCTCAATAGATGAAGATTAATTTACTTGGCTAGTTTAAAAAAAAAATGTTTGCTGATAGCGGAAATGTTGCAAATATTGCTAAAGACTTGTGGCTTTGCAACACTATATTGGGTTGCTGTTGTTGTTGGGACTGTTAAAACAGGAAATCTGCCAGTGAAATTGTAATAAGACAATAATTTGTATTGAAATTGAAATTTGTTTGCATTTTAAGAACAACTGTAGGATTTTGCTAAAGGAAAGTGGGTCACAGCCACAGACGGATTTATTAGAATTTTTTTTTTTTTTTTTTGTAATGAATATGGAAACTTCTCTTATATTTAATCATTTAATTTTCAAAATATTTAATGATCAATGATTGTTTTTTTGTATGTCCTGTTTTCCTTTTCCTTTACTGATTTAATCTCTTCCTCTATTTCCCACTGGGTTTTGCATGAGAACTTTATTCGTTTGGTGTTAATTTCAAGACTCGGATGTGACGCTGTTCTCTCATAGATAGATAAACTTCCTATCGCGGCATTTGCTTTGGAAAGACAGACAGACAGACTCTATTTCTAAATCATGTGTAACATGACATTTTTTCCCACCAGCGAGACAAAATTGAAATCCTAAATACTCGCATCTCTTTACGATAAGAATACAAAATAAGAACGGATTAAAAGCAAAGGAAATTTTAAAAATAAACATTAGAAATGCAACTTTAAGCGAACGGATGTAAAGTTAAAGGAAAAAAAAAAACAAACATGTCAATGTAAAGTTTCAATAATGAAACTCTGGAGGCAATAAATTTTCTTAAAAAATGTTTATCGCTTGTGTTGCTGCAAAAATTACCTTTAGAATTTTTAGTTTTGACTCTGGGTTTAGTTAGCAAGTGCTTGGCACCATCAATCAATCATTTCCCTGTAACTGTGTGTGTGGTCGTTGGCCAGTATAAATATTAATTTATCATCAGCATCATCATCATCATCATCATCTTCAACTTACACTTCTCTAACATGTTGTCGTCTTAATGGCTGTGTGAGCTACGCATGGAATTCTTTTCTATGTCACACTTTCCAGTTATAACCCACTCTTCCTCATGATGGACTGACGACTAACTATTGCAGCCGCTAAAAACAAAGTCCACTGTTTTGTTTGCCTGTTGTGGCCTTTTCTATCTTCCAAGCCATGTTTTCCCCGGAGGAAATTGTTGGCGCTGTGCATGTAAACTGTTGTTATCTGTGTACTTAAAACTTAAAATGTGTTATAATCAATTTTGCCGTTTTAGCCTTCTATTCACCTTTACCTGCATCAAAGTCTTTACACGTCCACTTCGCCTGGTCAGACACTTTGTCAACACTTGTGTTATTTGTTTGCCAGATTTTACAATTTATGTTACAATTTAAAAAACTAGCAAAAATTCATTGAAATTCACACATTATTAATAATAGACAACACTTAAAGAGTCCACACAGCAAACTACCAAATAATACAACAAGGAAGGAAGGGCTGGCTTCGGCCAAAATCATTGTTGAAGAAATATGTCCTACAAATGTCATAAACTTGTTAACATGATTTAACGTTGGCTGGCACTCTGGCTGAAATAAACTGATTCCCGTTGTCTGTAAAACTCAAGTATTTTCTTTAAGACCTTCAAGTGTTAGAGGCTTTTGTGTGTCTCAAATAAGTTAGAGAAAAAAAAATTCTAACATTACTTGCTAAATCTTATTGAATTGAATGGGCAATCTTGCTGTCAAATAGTCATTAGATTTACTTCATAATTTTTTATAATCTCTTTTCTTATTTGAATACACCCAGAGAAAAAAATTACATCAGACCAGCTGATCAAAATGATCACATTCGTTGTGAAAAGTGTAGCAACAACGTTTGTCATAAAATTATACACACATCCAGGGAAAAAACAGGTGGCAAATTACGGCATTCGATACGATACGAAATTTTGAAATATTTCCATATAAACTCTATTAAAATATTTAGTAATTTCGCTCGATAACGAGTGCCGTAATTTGACCCCAGCTTATTGAATTAATATGTAAGAAACATTAACGAAAGTCTAGTCATGTTGAAATTTCTTATTTCAATATGGAAAAATATTAAATTACATTATTAATTTATTAGTTTTATTAATTTTTAAGCCTCTCAATATAAATTTTCTATTATATTAAAAATTATTGAATTAATGTTACGCGTTCTAATTTTTAAGTTGCAGCTTTTCCCTGAGTGCATCTTTATAAATTTGACAAGGAAGTATTGCCAACAAATGTTTAGAAGTTGACAACCAGCGTTGCCAATAACCAAAAGTTGTCAACGCACCGCGTTATCAGTTTGTACACGTTGTCAAAAAAAACGCAAAATTTGATATAAAAAAATCGTTAGAACTAAAAAATCGCAAAAATAGCTAAAAAATACAAAACTAAATAAATCGCTAAAGTTAAAAAATCGCTTAAAGAAACAAAAAACGCTTCATTTAAAAAAACCGCGAAAACCCGGGAAAATCACCAAAAAAACGCCAAAACTGAAAGTTTCAATAATAAAACACTTTACAAAAACTGATAAAAATCGTCTAAACGAAAAAAAAACACCCGAACTAAAAAAGCGTCAATACTAAAAAAATTTACAAAAACCGAAAAATATCGCCAAAAAGAAATAAACCCCAAAAAAAAAAGCGTCAATATGTATTAAAAAAATCGCCAAAAACCGAACAATAAATCGCTTCATTTAAAAAAACCGAAAAAACACCAAAAAAAAAAAAACGCCAAAACAAAAACTTTCAATAATAAAAAAATTTACAAACACTGAAAAAATCGTCTAAACGAAAAAAAACGCCCAAACTAAAAAAGCGTCAATAATAGAAAAAATCACCAAAACGAAAAAAACGCTTAAACAAAAAAAAAACCGCTACATTTAAAAAATCGCCAAAAATCGAAATTTACAAAAAAACGAAAAAAATCGGCAAAACTGAAAAAACGCCAAAACTGAAACAGTGTCAGCACTAAAAAAAAATTACAGAAACCGAAAAAACTAAAAAATCGTCAATAGCATTGACGCCAAAAAAAACGAAAAAAAATCGTCAAATATGAAAAAAGCGCCGTACGGAGGAACCCTTCGTGTGCGAGTCAAAGTCGCACTTTACTGAATTTATTGTTTTTTACTTCCTGTATTATTCTATTAAATACAGCATATCGTTACCAGAAACGCAAAACGCCCTAAGTAACAATTCATAATTTTACAGAAGGAGGAAAAAACGTGTTAAAATGGAAAATATTGAGATGTTCAATAAGAATTTTTTTCAATGTAGTAAAATAAATTAAATCGCTGTTTTTGTTGCAGTAGATTTTGTTTTCTTCTAGCTATTATTTTGATGAAATACCATAGAATTTATAAAAAAAAGGACGATTTTCAATTTATTGTTGGATAAGGCGTTTTACGTTTTATAGGTAATGATGTGTATATATAATTTTCTCACTTCTGAACAAGTTATATTGTTTTTATTAAACCTTTATGCCATTTCATTTCCAATAATTTTTCCAGCTTTTGCAGGAAAGTTGCGTGTGCAACAGTTTTCTTCATTTCTAATGCAGCAAATGTTTCTGCAATTAGTTTTAAATTTTTTTACTTTTAAAAAGTCCCTTCGGCCTCATTTACCATTAGCTATGGCTCGTTTAAAAGTTGGCGTATTCCCTTTTTGGCATCACAGTCAGTCCCGCCGGGAATAATTTGTTTTGCCTTACCAGTCCCAATTTCGCCTTATCGGTAAATTGACCCACAATAACCATCAATATGACTATTTGAGAAAAAGAGACTTTTATATTTATTAAGACTTTATTGGCATATAAGCGCCAGCCAGTCAGCCAACAAGTCAAACAATCAACCAAGCAGACATTAAACTTAAACTTAAAATAAAATGAGGCTGCAAAGGTGGTATACATACACTCGTACGTAATGCCACAAGTAGCAATTGAACACAAGATAAACTAGTCAAAAAAAAAAAAAAAAAAAAAAAAAAAAAAAAAGAAAGAACTTGATGAAGAATTTATGCCTTAACATGGCGCTTACTCTGTGCCAGAGTATGAGCCATTACATGAAAAATATTGAAGAAATATTAAACTGAGGTCAATGCATTAGACCCAATGTTAAGGTTGTCATCATCAACAACAGCAGCAGCAGAAGTGCAGCAGCAGCATCTGCAGCATCATCATCATTCCTTGTTTTTGTACTATTAGACTTAGACCAGGATTTACCAGGAAATTTATTTAAATGATGAACATGTTTCGCCAATGAAAATTATGAGAATTACCAGGAAAACGAGCATGATTATGAAAGATGTTGAAGTTCAAGTCTAGAAAAATTATTAGAATTCAACAAGTGCCGGGATAGAATTCTAGCTGTAGAGCTGATTGTTCATGCGATTTAGCAACAAATTCCCATTAAAAATCTGCATGATGGACATAATCCATATCTTAAATGGTTTTTGCATATAAAATGTGACTGACCAGGTTTGACAGTTGCGGCCAACATATGATCAATTGTTGTAAATACTCGAACAATTACAACAACCAAAAAATGCATTTTTTACATTAAAACAAAAGAAAACACAACAAACGAACGAAACACAAAAACAAAATAAATTCATGTTGGTTTAGTCATTGTCAAAGATGTTTATCTATCAATAAGATGCTTGTTGCATGTACTCGTAGCTCTCCTGTTCCCCCCCCCCCGCCCGCTCATTTGCGAAAACCTGGCCCAAAAATATTTTTAACTTGCAACAATGCCAATGCCAATGTATACGAAACAAACATAAAAACGGAACAAAATTTTGCGTTTATGGCAAATTTCTAATGTCTTTTGCAAGCAATTGTTTGTTTTCATTTTGACAATGTGTCGTACTGTTGTTGCATGTTGTCATCGTCATTTGCAAACAGCAAAAAGTCAAAACATAATGAACCGTTAGACGATCATCATCATGCTGATGGGATTTTTGTTTCGTCTGCTGCTCTAAACAAACGAATTTAAAGCCAAAACCTGCAATAGAAAAATCTAAGTTAAATTGACAATTTTTTATTTTTTGCTTGCAACATATTATTCTTTCAGAACAATTGAATTGAAATTTATTAGCACGAACATGCAACAACATTAACAATGACAAAAAAAAAACAAAAACAAAAACAAAAATTGCTAAGGAAATTCTTCAATTGACAAAACGTTAGTAAATATAAAAACTTTTCCATGTAAACTTACCAAAAAAAAAAATACTGACGCAATAATGAGCAGGAATTTATAAAAAAAACTCGAAATGTTATCGATAATAAAAATATTCAATTCGCTAAGAGTTCTATGTTTTCTATATGCAAAAGTTTTAGCAGAAAATAGCTTTAACGCGGTATAAAAAAATTATCGATAACTTTTCTAAGGCGTGAAAAGTTATCGAAAACTGGATTAAGGCATAAAAAAGATATCGGCCACCTATTTATAAAATGAGAGGCTAATCTATGATATAAGCAAGTTATCGATAGAAAATTTTGGGGAATAATAAAGCTATCGATAACTTTTTTTGCTATCGATAATTTTTTTTACAAAACAAAAAGATATATAAAAATTTCTCCGTGTTAACTTATGAGGCAAATGATAAAATAATAAAAATTAAAAGAAATTTCAAAAATCAAACTTGAAGTGTTATCGATAACATAAATTTCTATTCGCTAAAAGTTTTATTTTTTCTTTAGACAAATTTTTAGCAGAAAAAATATATCGATAACTTTTCTAAGGCTTAAAAAGCTATCGCTAATTTGTAATGGCATAAAACAAATATCAGCAGCTTATTTATAACATAATAATAATAATATAAATATCGATAACTTTTTTTGTAACCGATAACTTTTGCCTAAAAACTAAGGTTATCTTTTTTTGTATGTTTTCTATAGACAAATTCTTAGCAGAAAAAATATATCGATAACTTTTATGAGGCATGAAAAGCTATCGATAATTTGATTATGGCTTAAAAAAGATATCGACCACCTATTTATAAAATACGAAGCCAATTTATGATATAAAAACGTTATCGATAGACAATTTTGGGGAACAATAAAGCTATCGATCACTTTTTTTGCTATCGATAATTTTTTTAACAAAACAAAAAGATATGTATATAAAAACTTCTCCATGTAAACTTGTGAGACAAATACTAATAATAAAAATTAAAAGAAATTTCAAAAATCAAACTTGAAATGTTATCGATAACATAAATTTCTATTCCCTAAGAGTTTTATTTTTTCTATAGGCAAAATTTTTGGCAAAAAAAAATATATCGATAACTTGTCTAAGGCTTTAAAAGCTATCGATAATTTGATTATGGCTTAAAAAACATATCGGCCACCTATTTATAAAATACGAAACCAATTTATGATATAAAAACGTTATCGATAGACAATTTTGGGGAACAACAAAGCTATCGATAACTTTTTTTGCTATCGATAAATGTTTAAATACTTGTGAGACACATACTAACATAATAAAAACTAAAAGAAATTGCAAAAATCAAACTCGAAATGTTATCGATAACTAAATTACCTATTCGCGAAGAGTTTTATGTTTTCTATAGGCAAATTTTTGGCAACAAATAATATATCGCTAAGTTTTCTAAGGCTTGAAAAGCTATTGATAATTTGTAATGGCATAAAAAAATATCAGCAGCTGGTATATAACATAATAATAATAATATAAATGTCGATAACTTTTTTGTAACCGATAACTTTTGCCTAAAAAGTAAGGTTATCGTTTTTTTTCGTTCTATAAAAGTAAGGCTATTATACTTCACTTTTTTCAAATTTTTTTTTTCATAAAATAGCACTGGTTAGGTAGTTTGAATATTTATTTAGAGGAGAGTGTAGTTATCGATAGCAGCAATCAAATAATATAAGCGCAAAGTGAAGTTTGGAAGAAATTTAAATATATTAAAAATGTCTAACTAATTTTAGCTTTAGTCATAAACAGGGAAACCAGAATAATATTCTCTATATGCACTAAAAATTTTAAAAATATGCACTAAAAACTTAACAAATATGCTCTTAAAAATAAAATAAATTGTTTTATTTGTAAATAAAAATATATTTATAATTTAAAAATTCAACAACAATTCCATAGAAAATAAAACAGAAATAAATTAAGCAGAAAAAGGAAACAATCACCCGTATTGCGTATGTCGAGTCGAATATTCGTCTACGAAAATTTTGTCATAGAATAAAGAAAACTTGTACAAGGTTTGTTTAATCAAATACAAAATTTTCTTAGTCGAATATTCGACTCGATATACGCAATACAGGTGAATAAAAAAACTAACAAGGAATAAGTGGTGTGTTAAAATAAATAATTTGGGTTTGAAGTGCACGTTAAAACAAAATTGCCACACAACATTTGACTAAAGCAAATAATACAAATTAATTTTTTTTAATACTCTCGTAAGTATTTAACTTCAATTTTAAAAGAGATCGCGATATCAGAATTAAAAATTTGGAAGTGTATTTTGAATAATTTTTTTACTATAATTCTTATTGCAATAAACAACAAAATATTGACCTAGATTTTTAAATAAAAATCGTTGGCTATCACATCTAATAAACGTTTATACATTGACAGTGTTCCCTCAACGTCTCCTCTCGGGGCAGAGTCCGTCACAAATAGTAACACCGAATTTTTATTGAAGCTAATGTCCGTAATAACTGCGTATAAGACAAATGTAACGCTACATGGAACATTGGAAATTAGACTTAGGTGGCGAAAAATAAAAATTTTGAGCAACACATAAGTTTGAAAGCATATTAAAGTAAAAAAAATTATGCAAAGTATCAAAATATGCACTTAAAGCGTAAGTTATGCTCTAAAAATTATAAAATATGCTAATAATATGTGTGTAAGATATATGCAAAAATATGCTTTAAAGGGTAAAATATGCAAAAATATGCTTTAAAGGGTAAAATATGCAAAAATATGCTTTAAAGGGTAAAATATGCAAAAATATGCTTTAAGGGGTAAAATATGCAAAAATATGCTTTAAAGGGTAAAATATGCAAAAATATGCTTTAAAGGGTAAAATACGCACAAATATGCTTTAAAGCGGAAAATATGCAAAAATATGCTTTAAAGGGTAAAATATGCAAAAGTATGCTTTAAAGGGTAAAATATGCAAAAATATGCTTTAAGGGGTAAAATATGCAAAAATATGCTTTAAAGGGTAAAATATGCAAAAATATGCTTTAAAGGGTAAAATATGCAGAAATATGCTTTAAAGGGTAAAATATGCAAAAATATGCTTTAAAGGGTAAAATACGCACAAATTATGCAAAAATATGCTTTAAAGGGTAAAATATGCAAAAATATGCACTAACAAATCGATGTTAAAATTCATAAAAAGTTTTGAAACGAATAAATATCTTGTCCCCGCATTAATATGTCACACAAAACATGCAATTGCATATTTGCGGTTTTCCTGGTCATAAAGCTCTGGATTAGTTTTTAAGTTGGCTGTATAGTTTACAATTGTAACGATATTCTTTTTTTTTCTTTTCTACATTATAAAATTATGTATATTTTAATGTTTTAATAATTCTAATCCGTTATTTCCCTCGAACACACACAATAGCATGTCATTCTTTTACTGGCTGCTTTAATGTGGCATATTCCTAAGTTGCCTCTCTACACTTTAGCTAATCTTATGCAACAATATTCCATCATCTGTTTAAATAAATATTTTTTTTAATGCTGGAGTTGCCAGCACTTTAAGCTGCCTGCCTTGCATGGCTGCACTTGCGTTTTGTTGTTTAAAAGAAAATTAGAAATATTGAAAGAAGTTGTCATTTTATTTTATATTTTTTATATTTATGCTGCAATCCTCAAAAGATTTTACAATTAAACACGCTATTTAAACATCAGCAAGGTCGTTTTTCAACACCTACAAATTATTAAAGTTGCACAATACGGTTTTTTTCTGTTTGAGCTTTTTTATTCTTTTTTTTACAAAACAGCCGTTACTAGAGGTACCAGCAAAATGAATTACAAAAAAAAAATTCTAACGTTATGTTGTTTTGCTACGCATGCGTTAAATTATTTGTGCTTGCAACAGTAACAATATTTTGACGTTTTATGCTGGTGGAGTTTAACTTGTTGCACACTTTTTCCATTAGTCTCATGCAATGGTGGATTTTTTTTATATTTTTTTTCTGTTACAAAATAAATGACACTTTTGAAATGAACTGCAGCTAATAAGAAAATAAATGCAAAGATTAATTTAGGCGAGAAATTTTTTATGAATACAAATTAAAAAAAAGAAAACAGACATCTGTATATTTCTGGCAAAAAGATGCAAACTGCATAAGCAATCATTGATCAACTTTTTTTTTGGAACTCTTTATTCAGTAATTCTGTTTGAATTTAGCAACGTCCTCTTTCAGCAACTTGTGAAAGCTCCTAACGAAAGTTTTTTTATCTTAGACATGCTGCAAGTGTGTATGCTTAACTTAAGGTATTCGTGCTGACTAGAAAATATATTGCAAAGCTGCAAAAAAACTTTGGTTCATCTACAATAACGTTGGAAAATAGACAAAAGCTTTATTTAAAAGCTTCTATATAACAAATAAATTTCTACTGCAGATGCCGCTAGTAAAAACACACACGAAACACTGTTGCCAATGTAGCTTTTCTATTTTGCATACTGAGCATTCAAGCATCAAGAAATACATACTTCGTTCCGTCGGTTCTCCTTCACCTACAGATCATTACCTTAATATAGAAAGACCCTAACTCATTTTTTTTTAAATCCAGATTTTTTAATTTTTCGATACAATAGATGTTATTCTATGAAAATATACAAAAAAACCTGCAAGAAACAAAATTGTAAAAGAATGAAGCTTTCCTCTTACTCTTTCTTCACCTGTCTGCTCTATCACTATCCCTTTCCTCAAAGAATAGGAATAGTAGGAATAGTACTAGGCATTATTCATTGCCGATATATTCGATTCAAACATTCCGTGGATATATTCAAATCAAATAGTGTTTCTGCAGTACCCTGGAAATACGGCATCCTAAAAGTTGGCAGCAGCAATCCGCTTCGAAGGACCAAATATCAGTAGGCAATAATTTCTTTGTACCTGCCTACTTGATGAAGTTAAACAAAGTTTGCTGCTCAACTATAATTGTTACAATGAAGTTACATATGGTAATTTATTTCTGAAGCTGCAGACATCGTCACTCAGTAGTCTTTGTTTCTTATTGTAAATTTATTTCAACCCAAAAAAAAATATATATAATACAAAATATGAAAATACAAATTCAACTCCCACAATCCTTTTCAATGTACTCTACATGAGTATTAAAAGTTCACATAATCCTTTACTTCACAGCAAAAAGTAAGAACTTATTATCATAAAACAATTTACGTTCTATAGAGTTGTTTTCAACTAATACCCACTTCATACTCTGCCAAGCACACGACTACAGACGTGACCATAATACACATATGTAAACAAGATGTGCTCGGAATGTAATACCTTCTGTTGAATGCCAGTCCATTCCACTACCTTGTGGACTAAAGTGGCATCAACAGCAGCAGCAGCAGCAGCAGAAGGAGTAAAAAGGAGATATTGAATATACATTGACTATTTGTTTGCTGCTGTATGCTGTTTGCCATTTTTGTGATAAACCAAAGAGTTATAGAAATTTTTGTTTAACTAATCCTGTTGTTCAAATTCGTTAAAGAAATTTAAAAGAATGAAATCATCAGGGCTTTAAGTAAACACAAGAAAAAACCATAAAATTCAATTGCTTACTACTCTTTTTTTAAATTACATTAATCAATCCTTATAATATAATTTAATTATATATATATATATATATATATAATATATTTTATATATATAAGATAATGTATAATACAAAATATATAATATATATTTAATAATGTATAATTTATAATATATAATTTATAATACATAATATATAATATAATATATTATATAACATATATAATATATATTATGTAATATATAATATGCATATAATATATAATATATAATACATATTATATAATATAAAATATTTCATATACAATATATTATATGTAATATATAATACGTAATATATAATATATGGTATACAATATAAAATCTATAATTTATGATATAAAATATATAATATATAATACAGAACATAATATATAAAATATAATTTATAAAATATAATATATAATATATATAATATATAGCATAAAATATAAAATATAAAATATAATATGTATATAATATATAATATATGATATATATTATATAATATATAATATTTAATATATACTATTTAATATATAATATTTAATATATAATACGAATATATAATGCATAATATATATAATATATAATATTTAATATATAATATATATATATAATATATATAATATATTATACCTTACTTCGATAACTTTTCTTTATAAAACTCATATCTACCGATAACATAACTTTCCAGTAAACGGCTAAGTGTAATGCAGCAGAACCTTTTATATAGAAACATTTACTAAGAGAAAGTTTTTTCTTAAAAAAAATATTTTTTCGATAGTTTGACATTAAATGAACAAATTAAACAAAGTTATCGATAACTTTTCCCAAAATATAAAATTATTAAAGACTTTTTTCATGTCAGATAAATAATCAATATTTTCTTATACATATACATACATGTATCGATAAGTTTTCATCGATACATATAAAATGTATTCATATATTTTTAGGTCATGATAATCTACTCTTTTTAAGCTCTGGCATATTTGATTTTATAAGCATTGTTAGTTATTTGAACTCTTATCGCTACATGGATGCTGGCTTCAATACAAAAATAGAACACGTTCATTCATAAATACATTATGTTTCGTTAAAGGAAAATATGTATATGTAAAGAGATTTTTGTTGGAATTTTCTTCTTTTTTTTCTACAACATGCATATGAAACATGTTTTACCAATAATGACATTTGAGTTGAATTGGAATGAATTTAGTAAATTTCATTATATTCAGAAAAAATTACGATATTTTTAACTCTGATGGCAGATTCTTTGGAAAATGGAAAAAGTATTGTTCATATATAGAATAGATATGTATATATACATAAACATATCAGTACCTTAACATAAAAGGGCCCTAACTCATTATTTTATAAAAATCGAGGTTTTTGTATATTTCGATGGAGGAATATATGTATGAAAATGTGTCGAATAATCCAAAAATCTCAATTTCAAAAAAAATGAGTTAGGGCCTTTCTTTATTAAGGTAACGATATATATGTATGTTACCTTCTTTAGGAAATGGCTATCGAAGAGAGGACAGATGGTGCAGTATTAAATTATTAAGCTTAACACTGCTATTGTGCTTTTTGCACATTATTTAGGCATCGTAGCAGCGCCCCTGGCGTTAAGCAGCTGTACTTTTTGTAGCCATTTTATTAGTTAATTTGCTTGGCCGACGTTTCACTGCTACACAATTTGTTTACGTTGTTCAACCGGAAAACTTGTGTATTTTGCAAAATGCTTCTTAAATTCGTTCTCTAATTGACAGGGAATTAAAAATGAGATTAACGGCCTGGCCCATGATGTCACGAGAAATCGTTCGATCGACAACTTGTATTGCAAACAACAACAAATTTTCTAAAGTTATTGTTCTTTGCAATACAAGTTGTCGATCGAACGATGTCTAGTGACATCGTGGGCCAGGCCGTAAATCTTTTTCTCAAACTTCCTCTTCATTTCCTGTTCGATTTCATTATTAATCCGACTTTGATGTGCAAAATTGAAGCAAAACTTAAATTAAAAAATTAGGGATGTAGAACAACAGAAAATCTTAGGAAATTTAAAGTACGTCCAGTGTATCTAATGTTTACATTTTATATATCGTTAGCTGAAATTCAAAGTCTCGCAAACAAACAAATTTTTTTTTTTTTAATTTTATAGGAGAAAGAAAAAATTTAAGGAAATTATTCATGGGACTGAAGTTAAGTTTCTTTATTTCGTTTTTGATTCGTTCGTCTAATTTTTGTAATTTCTTTTTTGTCAAAAATAAAGTTGAGGAAATTTTCTACAGGGCGGTCGCTAGCACGAACAAAATTTGCCACATTTAGCACATTTCACAATTTTTTAATATTTTTTTTATATTTTTAAATTAGTTTACAAAAAAAATTTTTTTATAAATTTTTGAAATGTAAAAAACAAATTTTTTTTGGAAAAAATTTTAAAAATTTTTTAACCAACCTAAATAGCTCAGCCGAGTCTTCGCTACTACCTGGTGAATGTGCCTTCTTGGCAATATCCAATAATTAATTAAAAATGCTATTTTGAATTTTTGTCAGTTAGGTGGGTTTACCTTGCAGCTGACGATACATGTGTAAAAATTGAGTACATGAGTGTGCGTCTGTATAAATAGCTCTTGCTCTAATTAAATACTTTAGTTTACAATTTCTTCTTTGCAGTTTTTATATCACTTCAGTTTGACGTCTATGAAGGATTTGTTACAACAATTAAAAACATATAGTTTGCCTTAAAGGTGTAGATTACAGAGTACTTGGTAACAAGATACTCTGAATTGCTAATTTAAGATGTAAACTACAAAGCTTTTAGTAAGATATTTCACTAAAATATAAATTTAAAAAAAGGCAAATTAAAAAAATTTAAATTCTTCGAAACTTGAGAAAATTTTTAAGGACTTGATTATCATATTTTTTTTTGATACCTGCAAAGAGAAGGAATCTTCTCACTTAAAAAAATTTTTCATGGAAACACACTCGAGCATTTTTTAAGCAGGCAGTTTTATTTGGTAGTATTTTCCGGTACATTTTTTATGTTTCGCTAAAACTAAAAAATCCCGAAATTGAAAAAAATCAATAAAACGAAAAAAAGCGCCAAAACTAAAAAAAAAAACAAAAAAATTTTCGAAAAGAAATCGCCCAAACTAAAAAACCTCCAGAAATGCAGACTTGCTAAATTTAAAAAATTCCAAAATTAAACAAATCGATAAAACGAAAAAAGCGTCAAAAATGAAAAAAAAAAACGAAAAAAAAAATTGTCAAAACAAAATTAAATTAAAAAATCGCTGGAACTAAAAAAATCGCCTAAAACGGACAAAATCGCCAAAACTAAAATACTTGTAGAAATGCAATTTGCTAAAATTAAAAAATTCCAAAATTAAAACAATCGATTAAACGAAAAAAAGCGCCAAAACTGAAAAAACCGATAAAAATTTTCAAAACGAAATTAAATTTAAAAAATCGCCAAAACCGAAAAAATCGCCCGAACTAAAAAAACCTCTAGAAAAGCAGATTTCCTAATATTAAAAAATTCCAAAACTAAGAAAATCGGTAAAACGACAAAGAGCGTCATAGCTGAAAAAAGCAAAAAAAAATTTCAAAACGAAATTAAATTAAAAAATAATCGCTAGAACTAAAAAAATCGCCAAAACTAAAAGACTTGCAGAAACGCAGATTTGCTAAAATTAAAAAAATCCCAAAATTAAGAAAATCGACAAAACGAAAAATAGCGCCAAAACTGAAAAAAACGACGAAAATTTTCAAAACGAAATTAAATTTAAAAAAATCGCTAGAACTATAAAAATCGCTAAAACCGAAAAAATCGCAATAAATAAAAACTTTGTAGATATACAGTTGCTAAAATTAAAAAATCCAAATAATCGATATACCGAAAAAAGGCGCCAGAACTAAAAAAAACTACACAAATTTTCAAAACGAAATTAAATTAAAAAAATCGCCAGAACTAAAAAAATCGCCAAAAACAGAAAAAATCGTTAAAACTAAAAAACTTGATGAAAACTAAATTGCAAAAATTAAAAAAATCGCCAGAATTTAAAAAAGCGCTACAACTAAAAAAGACGAAAAAATTGTCAAAACAAAATTAAATTAAAAAAAAATCGCTAGAACGAAAAAAATTGTCAAAACTAGAAAACTTACAGAAATGCAGAGTTGCTAAAATTAAAAAAACCCAAAATTTAAAAAATTGATAAAACAAAAAAAGCGCCGAAAACTAAAAAAAACAACAGAAAAAATTTTTCAAAACTAAATTAAATAAAAAAAAATCGCTAGAACTAAAAAAATCGCCCAAACTAAAACAAACTTGCAAAAACGCAGAGTTGCATTTTCGAACATCCGAAAGCCTTAGTGTTGCCACTGTTTGCATTCTCATACGAAAACGCCCGTACAAATTTTGATGAAATTACACTATTTCCCCTCTTAGTTTTCTTTCGGTGCAATCAACATGTGAACAAAAATTTACATGATCCTTCCAATTCCTTGATACCTCCTACACGTTATTCAAATTACGCATGGAGCAGATGTAATGGGATGAGCCAGTTTTTATTTGGCCGCAGACATGCCGTCGTAGTAGCTGAACTATAAAAAGGTAATTATGACTATAATAACATTGCCATATAATGATACCTCGTATTGTTAACAAAAACACACATTGCACACACATTTTTAACGATGTCATAATTGCTAGATGAGATAAAAGGAAACATCAGAAAAAAAATATATAAAAAATAAAGCAAAATGAATACCAAAACTGGGTTACACATAAAAGTAATGGTACCGCACACGCACACATTAAAAACATTTATTACTCTGATAGACAGACTCTAGTTCAGGAGAGTAGGAAGTGTAAAACATTTTACACCACACAAACATTTGTAAAGCCACCAGCTCCTTCATACACGAATAACATAGAAAGAAAAAAAAAACGAGTCATTACAGTAATTTTATGATGTTGGTACGAAACCAAGAGGAACATACTCGTATGTATAAATTAAAAGCAAGAAGGAAAATGAAAAATTGCAACAACTTTTCCCTCCAAAATAAGATTAGCAAGCATTCATTTAACTTCCTTTAAGAAAAGTTATTGATAGTTTAATTTATTTTTTCAATTTTACATTCATTCATTTAATTTTTTTTAAGACATTAATTGCAATAACTTTTATAATCTGATAAAAAAAAATCTGAAAAATTTTGAACAATTTTTGTTTTCTTTTACCTTTTCCTTACAGCCTTTCCAGTTTTTATTCTATGAAAGGAAACCTTTTTTAATAGAAAATTTAATAAATTAAATCATTTTCTAAATTTTTTTTATTTGCCCTCTTTCAGTAATAATTTGCCAACTAAACGGAAAAATATTTTCTACCTTCTTGTTTTGCTAAAAAAAAGAAAGACTTGTCCAGTATTTAGGTTGCATGCAACCATTGAAATAAAATATGATTTATTGGACTCAAAAATGCCTTTAATTACTGCTGTTGCTTTTTAATAATAAAGTTGTTGCAATTAAGTTGGTGAGTAAATTGTATTGCAAACAAAATTTAAAGAAAAAAGCCTCAATCAAATTATTAAGAAACTAAACTAGATTTATTGTTTGTATAATAAATATTTTGCAAATTGTGAGCTTTTTGTTATACGATTTCTAGAATATCAAGGAAAATTCTAAACAATTGAATTATGTTTTTTTTTCATACAAAGGCCTTGTATGATTTGTACCAAAGACAACAAGTCAAAAGCAAAATGTACTACTCGTACAACTAATTGTTGGCAAAAAAAAAAAAATTAAAAGAGTAAAATAGTTTTCAAGCCACCACCAAACATCACCAACGTTTTAGGTTCAATGCCGTTCATGTAACAATCGTTTCAAAAAGAAGTTGAATGATCTTTTCTGCACACCAGAACCCCTAAAGAAGGTTAGCAAGTCGTGTCTTACGTGCACACCAAAGAGTGTTCAAGTTAATTTATGTATTTTGTTATTTAAATTATTGCACTTAATGCTGTGCTTAAATTAAGAGCTTGGAAAATCTGCACAGAAAATCAAAAATCTTTCTCACTGCTTAAAGACCCAAAGGTTTGTTTAAGTGGTTACACATAAATTAAGACTTGTCTTAGATTTCAATCAAGCAACTCAAGAAATTTTTCTATTTTGAAATAAATACTATTGGTAACAAATGAAATAATAACTTATGAATGTACATACATATGTATAAGAAAATTAACACTAGAACAGAAAAATCAATTACTAAATTGATTTTTTATCGAAATTTTTTAAAATTTTGCAGTTTTTGACAAGATGATGACAAACCTTGCGAAATTTAATATTTTTTACCATTAAAAACATTTTTACGATATTAAATTTTTTACGATATAAGAAAATCTTAACATCAAAAATGTGTTAAGCTATCTGTAAAATTTTTTATAAAGAAAGCTTTCCACATAGAAAGAAAGTCTATTACAACAATTTTATAAATTACTTGAAATTTTACTGAAGAAATTTTTGATATCGTAAATTTTTTTATGAAATAAGTTGCAAATTTTTCTTGAAAAAATCTTTAAATGCTATTATGTTAATATCAAATACCTATTAACTATATATAAAATGTAGTTTTTTGAAGAAAGATTTGCAAATTTTCTTCATAAAAATTTTACGATAAAAAAATTTTTGTCAGTAAAATTTCATCACATTTCTCTAACACGCTATACAATATTTTCCTTTACAAAAATATTTTTTTAAGGAAATTAATCACTCTTATTCCAGTTGTCGACATCGACGTCACGTCAATACAATACCAAACAACAGGGGCCTGTCCACCCATTGTCGACAACAACTAACAGCTTTTGACAGGCTCATGCTATTTTCCCGAACTTAGAGAACAGAGATATACTGTCAATAGCACAAAATTGTCCTCGAGAGCGTGTAGACAAGCCCCAATTTCTGAGTATTGCATTGATGTGATGTCGATGTTGACAACTGGAATAAGGGCGAATATAATAAATCTTGTGTGGAAAATTTGTGATCGTGTATATTTTTTTAATTGAACTTCTCTTAGAAAAATATTTCTGTACAAAATTTAACGTTCTTGCCATATTTTTAGGCGATTTACGATACTAAATTTTTCTTTGGCTTACGACATTGCATGAAACTAATTAAAGTTACGATATTGCTTTTTTTTATATATATTTTTAACCATAATGCAATTATATTCTAGAGGAACATTTTTGCACGAAAATACTTTTACGGTATTTGAAAATATTTACTATTATGGAAAATATTTACAATTACAGAAAATATTTACGATATTAGAAGATTTTAACGATAAATTAAAATTATATAAAATTTTTTATCAATACACATTCGAGAAAAAAAAATTGCTCACAATACTGAGAGCATTAACGATATGGTTAATATTTGCATAACATTTTTTACGATATTGGAAAAAAAATTTCTGCTGGAAATTTTGTGAAATTTTACATTTGTTAGAGATGAAAATATCTTTACTATATGTATTACAAAATAGTAACGATATTATAAAACTTTTACGATATTACAAAAAAAGTTCTAAAACAAATTTTGTAAAATTTCACCGTCTCTGGAATTTAAAATATTTTTACGATTTTATAAAACTGAGCTTTTTCTACAGCAAGTTTTGTCAAGTTTTGCCTTGTTTAGAGATGAAAAATATTTGTTTACAATACTAGAAAATATTGACGATATTAGAAATTTTTTACGATATTGCAAAAAAAATTATAGTAATTTTTTTTCGAATTTAACGGTATTTAGAGAAGAAGAATTATTTTACGATATTAGAAAACATTAACTATATTAGAAAATTTTAACGATAAATAAATTTGGAAATTGTATTCAGACAAATTGTTTTAACATACACATATGGGTAAAAATAACATACATACGCATGTACATATGTTAAATTTTGTAAAGTCTAACCTTTTTGTAGATTTTTATTTCTAAAATAGGTAAAACTATTTTTACGATATTAGAAAATAGCTATATATATGAGAAATTTTTACGATATTGCAGAAAATTTATTTAAGATAAAAATATTTTTACGATATTAGACAATTTTAACCAAAAACAAAATTTAAGAAATATTATGTACATACATACATATATACAAGTTTTCACGTATATACAAAATTTTAGGATTTTATTTTTATTTGTTAAATATTACCGTATTTGGAGATGAAAAATAATTTTACGATATTAGAAAATGTTAACCGAAAACAAAAATTTAGAATTATTTATAGACAAGTTTTCACGTATGTTCATAATTTTACGATATTATTAACAATCATATGTACATGTGTTTTAAAGTAAGTGTACATGTATTTTAAAAAACTGCAACCTGTTGCTTAGTGTTAATTCTAAATTTATTAAATTTAGTTAAGGAAAACTATTGTAAACCAATATTTGTGTTTAAAACGAAATGAAAATTATTTAAAAAAAAAAAAAAAACAAAGTGGATTTCGGTTTCATATTCATATTCAGCTTCAGCTTCAGCCAGCCACAATATTTAACGCAATTTTCCAATTCGTATGACGTTTGTATGCAGGTTTGAGATGAAGTGTTTTTATTTCTTTAAGTTTTGATTTTTTTAAAATGCATTTTGTTGCTTTGTGCAACATGTTGAATGAATGGACTTTTTTAGCCAGTTTAATTTTTATTACTTTTGTTGTTGTTCACTTTTATCAGTTTAAAACTGCAGGTTTTTTTATTTCTTGTAAATTTGAACGTTGGCTGGCTGGGTCTGGTTGTTACTTGAGTATGAATTTGATTTGTTGTTGTTTTTTTTTTTTTAATTTTTTGCTCAACTTTAACTAAATGCATAGAGGCCTATTGCAAATAGTTTAGTCAATGCGCATGATCAGTTGCGGTTTTTACTTTCAAGCGAACGGTTCGGGCTTTAAACAAACAAAATACGATAAGTGCTGAATATATATACATATACATATATGAGCATTCATACATATATACGTGTATATGTATGCTAAGAAATTAAAGGAATATGTAATCGAAAGCAGTTTTTAAAAATGCTAAAAATAAATTTAAAATTGAAGCCAAAAAAAATTAGATTTTTAAAATGAATTTTTTAACGGAAAGTTCCATGAATATTTAAAAATTAGTATTACGTAAGAAATTCACAAATAGTGTTTCCCAAATAAACATGTTTAAACTGAAAAATTTAAAAGAAATTTTCAAATTTGCAGAAATTAATTAAAATCAGTATTTGTTTTTTTTTAAGTTATTGAAATAACTGCGATAAAAAGTTCTGTGAAAGAGTGCTTTATAATTGAATGATATAAAAAAAATTATTATAAATCTACGATATTTTATCAAGACTAAAAGATGAACTAAGTCCATGAAATCTTAACTCAAAGAAAAATTTTTAATAAGTTATCTCTATAAAAAGCCACACTCTATTACGTAATATCTTGATTTGTCCGAACCATCATCATTATCTTGAGAAACTCACTTCCACCTAAAAGCACACAAAACAAAAATAGCGCCGTCAACAGGAAAAACAATCTTAAATGAAATCGATAAAGAAAACAACTCAAAATAAAAATTAAAACGCGTTTATCACCGGATATAAGATAAACCAAAAGAAAAAGTAAAATAACCACAGACACATTAATGAAATAAAATAAAACACCAATAAATATCAAATACAAGCCACACATAAATAAAACTCTTCTTTGCAAAAATACATATACATGTTGCAAAGGAAGCCAACGTTAGACCACAACTTGTACGTACACGGTTTAGGGCTATACAGGTTCAAGGAAACACTGCAAAATAAATTCTGTGCATATAAATTTCCGGAATACACAATTCTACTAAATAATTCCAAACAAGTCATACATGAACAAAGAAATCTATTCATTTTCAAATCTTATATTTTACAGTATTACTTTGGCTTTTTTCGAAACCCATCTTAGCAAATTTTTTCAATATAAAATTAATTGCAACATGCAAAAAAATTTAGTTTTGGTGTAAAAGTTGTTGCAAAATGTGGACTTATCAAAATTTTAAAAAATTTTTAAATAATTATTACATGTTTTTTTTATTTTATGTAAAAAGAACATTATAAAATAAATATTTTTGACTTTTACAAAAGAAATTTTACACGAAAAAATTTAAATTAAAAAATATTTTCCCAGCTAAAAGATCAAAATTTTGAATATTTACGATATAAAAAAATTTACGATATTTAAAAAATATTTTACGATATTTGAATTATAATTTACGATATTTAATGCCTTATTGCATAATGTTTTCTTGTATATTTTGAGAAAAATTACTATATTACAAGATCTTACTGAAATATCGTAAAGAAATTGTCTGTATGACTTAAGAGATTTTACGATAAATGTACATAGATAAAAATTTCGATAGCAACTAATTTTTCGAATTAAAAATAAGAGCACGGAAAAGTGAACCAATCCCAAAACTATAAAATTTTAAGGTTTTGTAACTAAAAAATACGATATTAAAAAAACGAGAAACAAAAAAGTGTTTTTTCAATGAAACCTAAGTTTTCATAGTAAAAAATTTTAATTCAAAGACTTTGTAGAAACAAAACTTACGATATTTGAAAAAAAAAAGATACGATACTGGGTTTTTTTAAGTAATACTACAAGCTTTTAGTAACGGTTTCACTTAAAACAAGTTATGATATTAAAAATTGTATATATGTATTTTGCATGAAATATTCATATTACAAATTTAAGAAAAAGAAAGGAAATTTTAGTTATGAAAGAAAATTACGATATTTGCACCAAACAAGATTTTAAATTTTCTAAGACATAATATACGTACTAAACGTTGCAGAACAACTCAAAGTACTACAAATTGTTTTTCAGATAGATATCGTAAATTTAAAAAAAACTTGAGATATATGAATAAACAGATACGATATTGCATTTTATATGTAATTCTGCAATGCTTTTAACAAAGGTTTTACTTAAAAAAGTTACGATATTAATATAAATAAAAAATATTGCTATACAAAAAGTTATTTATTTCAAATTTAAGAAAAGGAATGAAAATTGTAGTGGTAAAAGAAAATTATGATACTTAAAAAACAATATAAAATTTTTTTTAAATATCATTTATTTAATAAACGTTACAGAGTAGCTGAAAGTATTCTAATTTTTCTTTTACGATATATGTTATCATGAAAATCTATAATTTACGGAAACTTTTAGGATATTCAGTAGTACATTTTAGAGTAACAATAAATTTTAGAAATCTCTACAAAATTTCTAGAGCAATCAAAAAACTTTAAATATTTTTAGTATATTTCACGGTGAAACTTTTTGCGCTATTAAAAATATGTGCAAGTCGAACGATTTCTGTAATAGTTTAGGAATATGTAATTTTTATTTACGATATTAGAACAGTTTACAATATATCATAAAAATTTACGATATTAAATTTTTTATATACATATAATTAAAACAAATTTTCTCTAAATATCCAAAAAAATTGCCATAAGTTCTTACTTAAACATAGTAAAATCAATTTTACGATATTTGAAAATTTTCATGACATAAATACATACATTAAACTTTTTTATATATGCATGATCTAAAAAATGTTCCTTAAATTTCCGGGATACTACGAGTGTTATAAATTTTTTATTTGTATATACATATAGTAAAATAAATCTTACGATATTTGAAAATGTTCATCTTAATACTTTAATTTTTTAATCTTAAATATCTTTCTTTAAATTTCCGAAAGACTATGATTGCTACGATATTACAACAACTTTCAATATTTAATAAAAAATTACGATATTAATTTTTATATATTTAATTAAAACAAATTTTCTCTAAATTTAAATTAAAATGATTTAAATTTTTCACGTAAATATCGCAAAAGAAATTTTACGATATTTGAACGTTTTCATAATTTTGAATTTCTCACATACATATAATCTAAATAATCTTTCTTTAAATTTCCGAGAAACTGTGATTGCTACGATATTAAAACAATTCACAATATTTACTAAAAAGTTACGATATAAAATGTTTATATTTTGTTAAAATAATAACTTCCTAAATATCCGAAAAACTGCAATTGCTACAAATATTTCACGATATTAGAACAATTTACAATATTTAATTAACATTTACGATATTAAGTTTTTTAAATTTAATTAAAACAAATTTTCTCTAAATCGCCGAAAAACGAAAATTTTAAAATAAATTTTACGATATTTGAACATTTTTGGGATAAGTGAGTATATGAATAAGTCATTTATAATGAAACATTTTAAAAATATATGTTTAAAAATCGAATTCAAGCTCATTGTAAGTTGCGATATTAGAAAAATTTTAGCATAATTTTTTGAGTAAATATGGAAAATTTAGTTTTTTTTAATAATTTTACAAAATTATTAAAAAATCGTAATGTTTTGGGCACAGAATTATAAGTAATTAAACATTATAACAAATATTTTATTGAAATATTTTACGATATTGCAAACGTTAATATTTTTAGGTATTTTATGAGCTGTGGAAATTATTAAAATATTAAAAGAACGTATTAGAAGAACATAAATTGCTTAGCTTCATACCAAAATTGCTAAAAACCAGCAATTGTTTTACTTATAATCACGAACAAAATTTACGATATTGAATAGTTTAGAAGATATCCAAGTGCAATCAAGTAGTACCGATTTACTATAATAGAAAATTTATGTTTGAAACATTTTTTGAAGTTTACGATAATATATGTATATAATATTTTTCTAGTTTTACGATATATAAAATTTCCCTCGTATTAAATGAAGGAATGAAATTTCAAATTAACAATAACTTTTAGAACTCTAATATTTTGCTGAATACATTAATTCTCTTTTTACATTAGTGCCTTTTTATTTCAAATTTATGTAGTTAAGCAATTAGAAAATTTACGATATTTAACACAAAGGAGCATTAAACAGGATTAAATTAAAACTTTTAACTAAAACATTTTATAATTGCCCTAAATACGTGCCTTAGATTTAGATTTCAGCCTTTTTTCCATCTGTTGTGAAGATTTTCTTTCTCTTCAAGTGAGTTTTTTAATTCATTTTTTTTTATGTTTAGATTTCATTAAAAATTGTGTAACTTTTATTTATACTTGTTGCCTTGTCCATAAAATTATTTTCCAGTTGCTGTTATTTATTGCTTCATTTGCACTAACACAACATGTTTCTAGTGTTGCTGTTGTTACTTTTTTTTACATTATTTTTATTATTTTGTTTTCGATTTTTCTATTGCCACATACTTTTTATGGAATGTACTATACATTCGAAATCCAGCGCCACACAATAAGTTTGTAGAGTCGTATGTGGTTGGGACATTGTGGCCAAGTGTTGATTGTTGTTGCAAATAAAACAGGAAAATGTATTGCAAAAAACATATATATACATATACATATATATATATATATTTTTTTTTTTAAATTTAGTTTAAATTTTTATTGTTTTTATTTTGCCAAGTTTGGAATTGGTATGAAAAAAAAAACTTTAAGCGTCTTGCATTCGAAAATTCTTTTTGTGTTAAAAGTGTCATTGAATGGGTCAGTAAGCCTTGCGCCATATACATATATGTATACATTTAGATATGTTTGTATGTATGTATGTTTACATATTATTATTTTTTAATTAAATATAGAGAATTATTTAGAACGTGTACATGTGTATGTCATGTAAAAATAACGATTTTAACAAAATTACTTCCAGCTTGAATATTTTAATTAAATTTTGAATATAAAATAGCATTCAAATCATGAGGGAAAGTCGTATTTATAGGGCTCACAGTTTTCAATATTACAAAAATTTTAAACACTTAATCAAGAGCCAGAAAGTATGCTTTAAAATTTCATTAAAATTATGCTGTTACAATAACAGAATTAAAATCTGGGGGCAAATTACGGCATTCGATACGATTCGTAATCTAAAATTATTTCCATATAAACTCTATTGAAATATTAGCCCCCTGGAATATGTGTTGTTGCATTAAATTTCATGCATTAAACACATTCACGACGGACTGCTACCGACTGCACGACTACAAATGCCACTAGCAACAATTGTAGTCATGTAGCCAGCTACATATTCCATTTGTGGCGCTGTCAAACACTTCACATTTATAAAAATAAAATTACTTATTTAAAATGTACTTGATATCAGGTACAAGTATAAAAATTAGTCAATTTATATCTTTAAATGAGTTTTGAGATTTTCTTTCTTTTAAATAATATCCAATGAAAAAAAAAAATTATCTAATTTTTCAACCTTTTCAATCAAACTATTTTTTTCAAGGTTTTGGTCTGTTTATATTTTTATTTTTTAGCTCGATATTTCGTTAACCTTCGGTTAACTTTATATTTGTTATTTTTTTTATCGAAATGTCGAAATAAAATATATATTTTTATTTAGAGCTTAAAAAATAGTTTAATTGAAGCCATAATTCGTATCACATTTGCACGATGCATTTTCACAATAAACTTCAATAATCTGCAAGCATTGCACGTTTCTAAGTCGATTTCTGGTTAAATTAGAGACCAAACTGAACATGTTTAACAATAACATATGTTACACGAAAACAGCTGAGCTGCCAAAAACAGTGTTGCCACAAGGAAAATTGCTAAAAAAACATCAGCCTTTATAAAAAAATAATTTAAAAGCTTTTCTCTTTGATTCTCGAATCCTTCTCCCAACAGTAAGCTTATAATATTTGCATTCAACTAATGCCGAGTACACACTATGGCATTTTGTGACACCGTCATTTCCAATATTTTCCATTGTGTGGCATTGCTTTCCATATAAAAAAACATATAAAAAAATGGCGTTTTACACATTTTGAAAATGACAGCACAAGAAATGTCAGATGTGTACTCAGCATAACGCTGGTAATTATGCTTGCAATTTAACATCATGGCAAAATTGAAAGCCTCAATATTGAAAACAAATTGCATTTAACAGCTTTATTGCTGCTTTTAATTGGCTGGAGTTCATTAAAATCAATTATAAATTTATGCAATTATATTTTTATTAACATACAACAACAATATAAAATAAAACACAAACAACAAATGTCAAAAGCTTGCAGACATGTAATATGGAAGAAAAAAACCACACAACATATTTTTAGGAGATTAAATGTGTCACCATTTCAAATGACAATAAATAATCTGATAAATATTATTAAAAAACGGATTAAATATTTATGATGAGGCAAACAAAATGCTCTCAAAAGAACTGGTTTAAATAACAAAAAATATAAACATGTAACAGATAAATCTGGAAAAAAACACACTTTATTAATCAACATTAAATTATTATTTTAAAATTTAAAAACAATATTTTAAAGACGGCTTTTTTATATTAAAAGTGTACTTTGCAAAGTCTTGAATTTGTTGGCGAGAAGGTATACGAGCTGCTATTCTCTTTAACCTTCTCTTCTCTACAAGACTTTGCACAGCAAACTTTGCGTGTGGAAAACCTGTCAAAGGAACTTTTTAATTCAAGAATACTTTTAATTTATTCCTAAGCACAAGCATGATAGATGGATATTAAAAGGGAATTAAACCTGCCCTCAAACCTTGCCGCTAATAACTCTCTAGCTCTTCCCCTTAGGGGGCTGTTTTGTCTCTTTCGTAAATAATGGGCGAAAAGTTACCCTTAAATGGCCTTATATAGCCATTATAGGGTTAATAGATTTTGCAAAAAATATTTGTCATAAAATTCTAATATATGTAAGTAATAATAATAGTGCGTTTACGTTTGAGCAAAATCTAGTACTTTGTCAAAAATCTATTTAAGATCTAATACGAGGGCGGTTCGGAAACTTCTTAGCCTATCAATGAAAGAGAATAGTTTTTAGTTTTTTTTTTAGTTTTTCAAAAATATTTTTATTTTTCAATATAATCTCCTGAAACTTCAATACACTTAGTCCAACGCTTTTCTAGCAATTCTATCCCTTGATTAAAATAGTTTTCCTCAAGGTCTTCAAAATAGTGGTTTACAACTGTAATTGCATCTTCATTTGAGGCAAAACGCTTGCCAGCAAGGAATTTTTTTAGATTTTTTTAGATTTGGGAACAGGTAAAAGTCACTGGGAGCCAAATCAGGAGAAAAAGGTGGGTGGTCAAGCAACTCGTACTTTAATTCGTTGATTTTAGCCATTGCTAAAACACTCTTGTGCGCTGGTGCGTTGTCTTGATGAAAAATTATTTTTTTGTGTTGTAAGCCAGGACGTTTTTCTCGAATTTGTACATTTAATTGATCCAAAAGGTTGCAATAGTACTCTGAATTTATTGTTTTACCCTTTTGCAGATAGTCAATCAATAAAATACCTTTGAAGTCCCAAAAAACCGTTGCCATAACCTTACCAGCCGATTGAATTGTTTTTGCCTTCTTTGGGGCACTTCCTCCAGCTTCAGTCCATTGTTTGGATTGTTCTTTTGTCTCTGGAGTATAGTGGTGGATCCATGTCTCATCAACAGTTATGAAACGACGCTTAAAATCCATTTTATTTCGCTTAAAACGATCCAAACAAGCTTGAGAAATGTTCATTCTTATGCGTTTTTGGTCGACTGTTAACAAATGCGGCACCCATCTTGCAGAAAGCTTTTTCATCTGTAGTTCTTCATGCAAAATTAAATGGACTCGATCATTTGAGATGGCCATGATATTAGCTATTTCACGCACTTTTATTCGTCGATCATTTAATACCATATCATGCACTTTGGCTACAATTTCTGTTGTTGTTGCTGTTTTTGGACGTCCACTACGTGGTTCATCTTCAATGCTTGTACGACCACGTTTAAATTCAGCAACCAAATTTTTTACTGTTGCATTCACCATATCATTATGAATTTCTGGTCCCGATAAACCTTTTTTATGTAAATATTTAATGACACCACGCATTTCTAATTTTTCCATTGCTAAAAATCGCGGATGCGTCTTTTGTGAACACCTGTTTCTATATGAAGGAGTTGCCAGATCGAAACAAAATTTAACATGTGTTCATAGCAGAGATGGAAGTTTCCAAAACACTTAACTTTTTTCTGTTTATGCCGCGCTTTTTTTGCTAGACTAAGAAGTTTCCGAACCGCCCTCGTAGAACTAAATAGTGCTTAAAAAACTGAAATGCATTTTGCTTCTGCTTTCGCTTTTTAAAAATTCAACAGTTGCAGTCAAAAGCAAAATCACAAAACAATTTATGACCCATTGCGCAGTACTTTCTGTAGTCGACAATTTGAAAAGCTTGTATTTGATTTACTTTTGCTTTCGATTGCTATCGCAAGTAAAAGCAGAAGAAGTTTATATGCTTTTGGAAGTCGCAAACAGTCACAGTCGAAGAACCTAAAAGTTTTATCTTTTAGAAGTTTTAAGCAATCGCAGTAAAGTGGATTTTGTTTTTGCTTCTTGTCTAGACTTGGGTCGAACTCGTTCACTAGTTCATTTTTGCCACAAACCAATGATCAAACCCATGTAATTTAAATGGGTTTGATCATTGGTTTGTGGCAAAAATGAACTAGTGAACGAGTTAGACCCAAGTCTATTCTTGTCTGATGTGCAAATACAACAACAAAAATATGACAAACACCACAAAATAGTTGACTGAACCTGCTGAAAGCTTCTAAAAGCAAGAGCTTTTAATTCTTCGAGTGTGACTGTTTGGTACTTACAAAAGCACACAGACTGCTTATGCTTGTACTAGCGAAACTAACCAAAAGCAACAGCAAATCAATATCAAACTTTTGAAATCGTCGACTGCTGAAAGTGCTGCGCAATTGGTCCTGATTCGTTTTCTACTTCTGGTTCGACTGCGACTGTTGATTGTTTTCACATGCACAAGCAAAAGCATTGGTTCATTTTAAACCAGCTACGTCCAAACACACATACACTGGTATTTGCGTTCGAGGTAAACAGCTTTGAAAGCTCAGAAGTTTGTTCTTGTTTCTATGCAAAGTAAGAGCAAGCATTGTTGCTGTTGTGTTATTTTAGTGGTTGTTGTACTCTCGTCGGTGTGAAAGCACAAAAGCTCTTTTGTAAAAGTTTACACATTATGCATATGGCTTGGACGTAGCTGTTTTAAACAGTGAAAAGAAAAAATTTTACGACTTTGCAACTACGTTTTTTCTTCTTCAAATTTGTACTAAAAACTCAATATGTTTATATAAAACGGTTTGTGAATTGGCTAAATTGCAGTTGTTTGGTGTTGTAGTTTAGCAACATTTTCTGTTAATGGTTTTTGTTTTGGATAGGAACTCTTGATAAATGTCAAAAGAACTTGGTGCAAACGGTATAGATTCTCATAAAGATTTTAACTGAAATCTGCTAGATTTTTGTGGAGGTGTAAATGCTCTATAATATAAAAACAACGTCACTACTCATATTGGGGTTGGTCCTAAGCACCATCAACTACATACTTGCTGTGGTGAGCCGTTAACTTTTGGTAAGAAATTATGCTAACACATCACCATCCATTAAACCTCTAGATATATGCATTGTCGGTATTCGTAGCACCACTATTAAGCCATTGGTTAGAGCTCGAAGTTCCACTTGAATGTTTCACCTCTATAGTTTTTTGAACTCAGGACAGTTCACAGAGAAAAAACTGCCTCATAGAATCAAGAAGATTTTCTCTATGAACCGTTTTTAGGCTAAGGGGTATCCCAGCAGAAAGAAGCGAAGAATTTTTCATAGAGATTCCTTATTGTTCTTATGTGGTAAATCTTATTAATTTTATCAAGAAGAAAAAAAAAAAAAACAATCCATAGAGAAAAACTTCTTGATTCTATTAGGTTTTCTTATAAATTGTAAACTATAGGGATTTCTTATTGATTTTATTAGGTTGCCTTATTAAGTTTTTTAAAAAGGTTTTCTTCTTGATTTTATTAGGCTATCTTATTGATTTTTTCAATAAGGTTTTCTTCTTGATTTTAGTAGGTTCCTATATGATTATGTGTAAATCATCTTATTGATTTTTTAATAAGGAAATCTTCTTGATTTTCAATAAGGTTTTCTTCTTGATTTTAGTAGGTTCCTATATGATTATGTGTAAATCATCTTATTGATTTTTTAATAAGGAAATCTTCTTGATTTTATGAGGTGTCTTGTTATTTCATATCTATAAATAGACATAGAGACGATTTTTTTCATATTTGTATAAGAATGTTTGCACAATAATTTCAATGATTATTCAGGCTGCTTGTTAGCATATTGGGTAGATTGCTAGGTAGAAGTTTGCTGGTTCAATACTTGGTGAGTAAGTTAGTTAAGAATATAACATAATGTGTATGTATGTATGTATGTCTGTATAAATAAATAACATATACAATATACTACATACATACATATGTATATGGTATAGAATTTAAATGAAAATACATAAGTACAGAGAATAAAGACCCAATTTCTTTTTTTATTGAAAAAAACCATAAGATAACCTCATAAAAACTACAAGATATCTTCTTAATTTTTTCAAAAAGGTTTTCTCTATGAAATTAATAAGATTTCCTTATTGAAAAAAAAACCATAGAGATTTATTATTAATTTTGTTCTATTTTATGAGGTATGTAGTAGGCACTCTTTTCTCTGCGTTCTAGGTGACGCTGCACCTGTAAGGCAGCGTAGTAAGCTACTTCCTCTTATAAATATGTGCACATCCGTTATTTTTTTAATTCAGAGATTGGGTAGAAACACATAAGTTTCATGGGTAAATAGCCAAAGATATGCCTCAACAAAAGCTATTTTACCCCGACTAGGGACCTCGGGATAGTCACACCCGTAATCTCCGAAGAGATTCCCCTGAGGGAGCACTGGAAGGGCAGGTGAGAAACTGTCTCTTCCTTGCTCTGTTATTCACAGCAGCGACAGAATGAATGTTTTATAGGGAATGATTTAGTCTTCTAGAATATCTGCCGATATCCCAGTGGTCCGTCCATACCGCGAGCTGCTCTTTCTATTTTTATTTGCTATTCGTTTATTGGGCAAATATGGCCACATATTCTCTACTCCACCTATTTTCTGCTTTCACAAGATATTGTTTTGAGAATATTGTTTTTAATGGTGCCAAGCGTTATTGTGAATCCAGCCCTAGCTAGTTCATTCGCCCACTCATTAGTGATAAAGGAGGAGCCACGATAAGAGAAGTGGCGGTCTGACGTTAAGGTAGGAGAATACTAACCCTTATTGCAGTTATCAACACCGACGTCACGCCAATATAATGCCAAAAAATTGAGACCTCAGAGAACACAAACAGACTATCAATAGCACAAAAGTGTCCTTATCGACCTGACGTCGATGTTGACAACTGGAATAGGGATGACTAACGCCAAAGCTGCCCTTATATGCAACCCACAGGGCAATCGCTGATATGGTCGTCGTCAAAATTTACGTTACGTTGCCGTAGGAACAGCACAGGGTAGAACCAAGTCTTCAAAATCTCAATATAGATGATGATCATAATCATCAAAATCATCATTGTAATGATACATCAAATAATATTAAATAAAGTGAGGAAAATAAAATCAAAGTCAGCTAAATATTTTTACATATTAAATGAAATGAGTTAACTGAAGATACAAAAATAATCAGAATAACAAAACATTGTATGTATTTGTTTTGTGAGCAGCAGGTGGAAAAATGTCATAACAGCCAATTTTTTTAATTGCACATAGACAATTTACTTTTTTTTTAAATATATTTTAATGGATTTTTCAACTGTGTTATAATGTTGTGGCTGTGCAACAACATGCAACAGCAGCAGATATTGCAACTTATTACGAGTGCTTATCTTATGAATAATGACAGTAAACAGGTTATTTTGGGTCAGGTTTCTTTCTCTCTACTGTTTGCTTTTGTGTGTCATTATTATATTTAAGAGGGGGAAAAGAAAAAGAAATCGAGAGTGTTGGAACGAAGTGTGTAAGAAAAGTAACTTTCTTAATGAAAAAATTTTTAATTGAAAGATGTAAATAATTTAACTTTTTTTTTAACTGTTTTAAAGTTTTTAAACGCCTTTTTTTTTTTTGCATATTTTTTTAATTTTGCCAAACTGTTTGTTTTGCTAACAATAATTTTTATTTTATTTGATTGAAGTTTTTTCTTATTTAAGTGCCTGATGATGATAAAGACCTGAATTGAGTTAAAAGAAAAAAATACTCTCACACACACACAAAAAGAAAGAAGAAAAAAAAACTGGTAAATTTTGTTTACCTGACAGAAACACGAAAACAAATGTAAACAAGGAAATAAAATGAAATTAAATGAAATAAATAAATAGACTTTAAAAATGAATTAAGCAAATGAATTGCAAGAAATGTTTGCATAAGAGCGATTCATTAATTTCTTAAATGTTGTCTCTTCTCAGCTGATGCCTTAAAGCAACATTAAAGTCCTAGGAAATCTTTTCCAAACTACTTTTTCAAATATCTACCAAACTTTCAAAGTATTTGTTGAAAAAATTACATTACCAAAAAGATACTTTGAAAAAGTAGAGCAACAAAAGAACATTGCGAAAAAAAACATTTCAAGTCGTTTTTACAGTTTTGGCGAAAGTGTTGACGATTTTTGCTTTTTGGCGATTTTTTACTTTATGAATATTTTTTTGTGAGGGATATATTATTTCCTTTTGCCGATTTTTTAGTATTGGCGATTTTTTTCCAGTGGGATCTTTTTGCCGCTTTTGATGATTTTGGCCTTCTTGGCAATTTTTTTTTTAGTATTCTTAGCGATTTGCTTTGTTTTAACGATTTTTTACCCACTGTTATCTATTTTCACTGTTTGATTTTTTTTAATTTCATAATTTTTTTCTCGTTTTAGCGATTTTTTTAATTTTAAGAATTTTATTTTTTTTTACTATTAAAATTTTTCAACAACTAAAAGAGTCAGCCCATAAAAAAATACTCTTCGTGTGATTATTCCTATGAAACAATCTCAACGTTTGACGAAAATAATTTAAAAAAAAAATTTTTTTACCTCTAACTTTTTGCTTTTAACTGAAAGTTGGCAAATTTTTATTAAAAACAGGAAAACAAGGAATATATAGAAAATTACTGGATAAATATTACGGAGAACTATCCTGTCCATTAACGATTTTATAAATCGCAAGATTCTTATTTATTTATTTACTGCCTTAAGCCTGGTACTCTGTTCAAAATTTCACGCGAAATGTTGACATAATCCATACAAAAACAGTTTACGTGAAATTTCCATGAAATAATGTTGCAAAAGTTGTACTCTGTTCAACTCGTGAAAAATGTATGAAATGTATCTGGCAACATTTTCTTGCTATCTGTGAAATAATGAGACTGGCATTTATTTCGTGCGAAATATTGACAGCTGATGTTTTTGTTAACAAAAGTCGATCAGTGTTGCCTACTTCAAACCAATAAATACGAAATTTTTTTTCCGAAAAAGTAAAATGGGCATCACTTGTTACGTATCAAATTTTTCACGCGAAATAATCAATGTTGCTGAAAATTTTTCACAACTTCGAACAGAGTACCAGGCTTTATTCATAAAAAATAGTTCTAACTTATAAAAACCTGATAAGCATAGGCGTAGAAAGGGCATTCTTTAATGTAATTATCTACTTTTATATTAATCATCAATAAACAAATTTAGTATGGACATCATTTTCATAAACCTTTTATAAGTCAAAATTATTGTTTATGAATAAGGTATATTTGGTTTATTTAGCCTAGACAACAACCTTAAAGAAAATGCACGAGTTACTTTGTAAAAGCTTTAAAAACTCTTTACATTTTTATCAAAAATAATACAAAAATCAAAGAAAACTCTTAACATTGATGAAATAAAAATAAATTTTAACACACGAAATATTTGAAAGTATTTTCGAGGAAAATAATAATTAAATTCCTAAAAAAATGCTGCTGGAAAAGCTGAAAGCTCAGCTGCTGACACTAAGTCTTGCCATCAACCTGCTGTTGTGCCACACACCCCCCTTATATGCTAATGCAACAAATCACACCACTTTAAACCCCGAAATTTTGGCTGCTGGCGGCAATATAACTATATTACATGAAGTGCACGAAGAGGGCTTTTCCACGAAGAAAGATAAGCCCCTCAATCCGGAAATCTTACCTTTGAAATCAGTTAAAAAGAAACCTTATAATACATTGGATAAATCCTCTGGGCTGTATGAGAAATCCAAGTCCATAAAAGATTTGGACTTGCATCCGGTTGTATTTGATTTTAATCTAGGCGATTTGGAGGACTTGGAACATGACGCATACAAGAAAAAAGATTTGAGTAACGAAGAGAAATTACTGCTCAGGGACTCGCCAAACATGGAAGATGCTTCAACCTTAACCTACACGGATGTCTTGAAGAGTCCCGATTCGGACTCTCTGCAAGACGATTTAAATGTGCAGGTAGATTTTGTGGCCACAACAATGGAGACAACTTTAAAATCGTACCCTCCAATCGCCAGCACTACTTCTGCACCGGCGACCTCTACTGCGCCCACCTCATATGTGGTCACTGTTAGTCCTCACATTTTCAAGATTTTAAAATTAAAATCCATTAAAAAGGGCCGTGAACTTTTAAAGCACGACGACTTGCACAAGGGTTTTCATAATCACAACAGCTTGGAGCATTACCTAACGCCACCGGACAATGCAGAGGAGCACAATGCCACCGCAGAGAGCCGCCAAATGGCCAATGTTTTTCAAATTTTAACCAATTTGTTTGATCATTTCTATTGGCAGCCATCGGATATCAGAAATAAAGTGTCTACGGGTTGTGGCTTGGAACTACAGGCCTATTTGACCGCCTTGCATGGCAACTACAATTGGGCGCAAAAGGGTGAGTAAAATATTAATGGACATTTTTTTTTACAAATTTTGCTGTGAAATAATAGTTGCTTAAATATTTTAACTGAATAAGGGTTTTATATCAGTGTAGTCTGGTTATTGCGCTAACTGTACTAGTCCATCAGACAGGGGGAGAGAGAGAGAGACTATTTCGTATGTATTTGTGTGTATTTCAAACAATACGAAATGCAACCAGTTTTTAGCGTGCTGCTGAATCTTAATTTGAATTATTTTTTCATTCTCAGCAGTGAGCTTTATCGACATTTATACGGTGGGCGTGGCTCCATGATGACATGGGTCCGGAGTACTGCAAACTAAAGGGGCGTACAGCAAGAAAATATTATTAAACAATCTGGAAAATTTGCGATACTGTTTCTAGAAGTTTTCGTTTAATTCTATTGACCGTTATTTTGAATTTCAGAGTTGCTATGTAACGACTTTCATGCTGGTAATACTGTGTGCAGAGTTGTTTCTACCATGTGTATGCTTGTACTGTCATGTGTGTGTTTCTATGGATGTGTAGTTCCTAAAAAGCCGAAGCTATACTACTCTGTTGTTGCAATAGTTTTAATGTTTGCTTCATCATCTGCTTTTATGTTCATTAGCTAAATAAGTCTAGATAATTCTCTCGATAAAAAGATTTGCCCTAGGTTTGTTTGCGGCTATTTCCGTAACAATATTAAAACCATACATTATGGCTTGCTCAGCAGTCCTTTTATTGCTTCCTCATAAACAATGAAAATTCCTTTGATAACAAAAATAAATGTACTTTCTTTTCTAGCTTACGACTCATCTGGCCGCTACAGAGGACAAATCTTATTTGGCAACAACAAATGGCTGGGCCAAAAACAAAATTGCTACGAACTTAATCGCCAGCTTGACCCAGAGCAGCGCAAACATTTCGAATTTGAGTTTTACACCGCTTTAATGGCCTTTAATTTATCTCTGCCTGAATATTTGCAATTTCAATTACAACTTGGAGAATGTTTACCCAAATCCTGTACAGCCTTGGATGTGCAGCATATCTTAGAAATAGATCCTCATGTGCAAATGCTAAAAACTCTCAATGCTTCCCAGCTGACGCAGTTCAAGATTTTAAGAGTGCGCACAGTGCCTGGCATTTACAGTTACTGGCGCGAATTAAGATTTCAAATCTTTGCCAGTTTTCTGCTCAGTGTAGTTTTATTAGTTTTGGCAGCCACTTGGTTTCAAGCCAAACTGACACAAGTCCAACTAAAACAGGCTCCCATAGCTGTGATAAGCGGCAACAAGGTAGAGGCGCCTGTTGTAATACATCACATTTCTAATGAAAATGGCAAATCTTTTGAACTCTATCAAATGTCCAATTTGAATGAAAACAACAATGTTTTGGACACGGAAGCTGAAGTTAATGGCAAGAAATCCTCAGCCTGCCAAACAACTCAATACAATGAGCCACCAGATACAAACGGTAATGGGAATAGTTGCTCCAGCCATTCACAGGATGTGGAATATAGAATAGAGTCGCTAGGTAATGCGGGAGTAGGGAGCACGTATGAGGGCAAACAGCATTTAGGTGAGTTTGCAAGCAAATCTCAAAAGAAAACCAGACCACAATTGGTACACTCAACTTTATTTTCGTTTTCAGGTCTGCATGAACAACTGCTGCTGTGTTTCGCCTTTCAGACAAACGCCAGCTCCATAATGAGCATCGATCAGCAGAAAGAAGTAAGTTTGAGATGAAAAAGAGTAAACCAGAAACTAAAAAGTATTTGCATAGGATTTTTTTAGACTAGACAAGATTATATAAGACTGGATAATATTCAATAAAACAAAGCAAGGCTAGACAACTATACTAGAATAAACTACTATACGCTAGCCCATAGTAGACTAGACTACATTACACCACACTAGACTAGGCTTAACTCGACTAGACTATATGTACTACACCAGACAAGACTAAACTCTGCCAAGATAGACTATTCTAGCATAGACTATACTAAGTTAGACTAGACCAAACTAAGCTAGACTAGCTACGCTACACTATGCTATACTAGCTAGGCTAGACTATGCTAGACTAGCTAGGCTAGACTATGCTAGACTAGCTAGGCTAGACTATGCTAGATTAAGCTAGTCTATGTAGACTAGACTAGGCTAAACTACACTAAACTAGACTAGACTAGGCTAAACTAGACTAGAGTACGCTAGGCTAAAATAGACTAGACTAGACTAGAGTAGACTAGACTAGGCTAGACAAGGCTAGGCTAGGGTATACTAGGGTAGACTAGACTAGACCAGGGTAGGGTATACTAGACTGGGTTAGAATGGACCAGACTGGCCCTAGGTAGAATAGACTAGGCTAGACTGGACTAGGCTGGAATAGGCTAGACAGGGTAGACTAGGTTAGACTAGGCTAGAATAGGGTAGACTACAATAGACTAGGCTGGAATAGGCTAGACAGGGTAGACTAGGTTAGACTAGGCTAGAATAGGGTAGACTACAATAGACTAGGGTAGACTAAGCTAGACTAGGGTAGACTACGATAGACTAGGGTACACTAAGGTAGACTAGGGTAGACTAAGCTAGACTAGGGTAGACTACGCTAGACTGGGCTAGACTTGACTACGCTAGACTAAGCTAGACTAGGGTAGACTACGCTAGACTAGGCTAGACTAGGGTAGACTACGCTAGACTAGACTACGCTAGACTAAGCTAGACAAGAGTAGGCTAGGCTATCCTAGGCTAGACAAGACTATGCTAGACTAGGCTAGACAAGACTATGCTAGACTAGACTAGGTTAGACAAGATTAGGCTAGACCAAAGTAGGCTAGACTAGACTAGACTAGAGCAGACTAGACTAGGCCTAGCTAGACTAGAGCAAACTATACTAGGGCTAGCTAGACTAGAGCAGACTATACTAGGATATGCTAGGCTACGCTAGACTAGCCGGTATTAAAGAAAGGAAATTATATACAAATTTAATATAGTCTAGTCTAGCCTAGTCTACCTCAAAAGAATAATTATTTGTCACAAAAACCAATGTTTTAATTCCAAATCGTTTATTCATTCCATTTCCATCTTACAGACACAAACATCCTGCATACATGGCCTGCGCGTCATTTCTGTTTTATGGACGATAATGGTGCACACATATTTGCAAGTGTTTAATATTTCGGAAAATCGGGTAAATATGCTATTTAAAAACCTTATAAAGATTTTTCTTTTTAAGGGATATATTTTATTTATTTTTTTACGAAGATTTGCAGTTTAAAAAAAAAGAACACTAGCACAATTTGTCATTTCAGGTTCGTTCGGAAATGCATCACTGCTTTGCAGCATAAGAGCAAACTTTAATTTAAAATGCAAAGCAATAATCTAATGATAATTTTTTTTAGTATTAATTATGTTTGTACCTCATATTTGACATTTATTTGAGCCTTATCCCCCTCAGCGAAGAATTTTAGGATTTTTAAATTTCCATTTGCAGTGCAGTGATGCATTGCCGACTCCCATTGAAAAGGATTTCATTTTTCTTTTTTTTAATTTTTTTTTAATTTTTGTTTAAATTGATTTATCTTTTTTTTTTGTAGTTTAGACGCGTCATGGTCGAGCGTTCGCCCTGGTATCAAATTGTTGGCAATGCCACATTTTCCGTCGATACATTTTTCTTCATCAGTGGATTTCTGGTTACACTATTATATTTCAAAAGCAATAAGAACGATTCAGAGGAGACAAGGAAAAATATTAAAAAGAATTTTACTGACACCGTCATATTGATAGTCTATCGCTACATACGCTTAACGCCAGCATATTTGTTTGTGATATTTTTCAATGATTTTGCCATGAGGTAAGTTAAGGAAGGCAAATGGAAACTATTTGCTGATGTTCGCAAAAAAGGATATATACAACAAAATATATGTAGATAAAATATCAATATTAAAATGCATTTTTTTTTTAACACAGACAGACCTTTGATAGCTCAGTGTTTCAACCCACCATCTGGCCGAATACCTGCAGCAAATATTGGTGGCGCAACGTATTGTATATAAATAATTTTTATCCTTTAAATGAAATCTGCATGATATGGAGCTGGTACATGGCCAATGACATGCAATTTTATATTATGGCCACCTTATTGCTAATATTGTCATCAAGGTAAGACAATGAATGAATGGAGCGCCAAAAGGCAACGAAAATTTATTGCAAAAGTAGTTTATAATTTTATAAAAGATATATGTATACAGTCGAACTTCCATAACTCGAATCACCATTATCCCAAAAAAAACTTCGACTTACGGAGACTTCGGGTTACAGAATTGTATGTGATTTGTTCTTTTAACGCTTGGCAGTAGTTTGAGTTAGAAAGTTCGAGAAGTTCGAGTTATGGAAGTTCGACTGTATATATAAATACATGCATATCTAGCAATCAGTTCGAGGCTATTAATAGTTTTTTAACGAGATTTTAGAGACTTTTCAAGCAAAATCCTTCGATTAAGGATATTTTTTTTTTTTGTTAACTTAAAATAGCCTTTGTATCACTATCGTTTGGATTGTATTAAATTCTTGAATGCCCTTTTTTCTATTAGATTTTCATTTCATTTCATAATGACCATGAATTTTTTTTTCATTCTCCTTGAGAGAGCAAAATATGTTACGATTATCATTATTTTTAAGAAACAAAATTTAAAGTAGACAACACAGAAAGAACGTCTTCAATTGATAAAAAAGCAATGAAGAAAAATTTGTTTGTGTTAATATTAAATTAAATATTAAATTAATTTCTAACGAAAAATTTAATTGGCTCCATTGAATTTTTAACAAAAAATTTTTAACGAAAAGTTTAACTGTTTCAATTAATTTTTTAAAGAAAAGTGTAGTAGATTCAATTAAATTTTTAAGAAAAAGTTTAATTGTTTCAATTAAATTTTTAAAGGAAAGTGTAGTAGATACAATTAAATTTTTAAAGAAAAGTGTAGTAGATTGAATTAAATTTTTAGGGAAAAGTTTAATTGTTTCAATTAAATATTCAAAGAAAAGTTTAATTGTTTCAGTTAATTGTTTAACTTTAGTTGTTTCAACTATATTTTTAACGAAAAGTTTAGTTAACGCAATTAAATTTTCAAGTAAAATTTTAATTGTTTCAATTAAATGTTTAACGAAAAGTTTAATTGTTTCAAATAAATTTTTTAAGAATAGTTCAATTAAAATAGTTACATTTTTAACAAAAAAAATTAATTGTTTCAACTATATTTTTAAAGAAAAAATTAATTAACGCAATTAAATTTTCAAGGAAAACTTTAATTGTTTCAATTAAATTTTTAACGAAAAGTTCAATTCTTTCAATTGAATTTTTAAAAGAAAATTAAACTTAAAATACTTAAATGTTTAACGAAAAGTTTGTTTCAACTATATTTTTAAGGAAGTGTTTAATTAACGCAATTAAACTTTTAACGAAAAGTTTAATTGTTTCAATAAATTGATTCAATTAAATTTTTAACGAAAAGTTTAAATGACTCAATTAAATAAACTCCAAAAATATAATTATAAATAGCTCTAAAAAGGAGTGTTTAAATATTTACACGTTTGAATATGCGTGAGAGCAAGTGAAAAAAATTATTTGTTTTTGCTTTAATATAAAAACTCCGATAATAGCATTACGTAATATGTGAATAGTTCCTTAAGCCTAATTAAAAGCTCCCAAGGAGTGGTTAAAAATGTTCACAAGTGAGACTGCCTTAGCGTGATTGAGGGAGCGTGAATGTGGGAGCGTGAGTGTGGGAGCTTGAGTGCGGGAGCGTAAGTATGGAAGCGTGAGTGTGGGGGCATGAGTGCGAGTGTGGGAGCGTGAGTGCGAGTGAGGGAGCGTGACTGAGGGAGCGTGAGTGCATTTTTTTTGCTTTAATATGAAATTAATTACAAAGAAAACAACTCTTTTTAAAATGTTTCAACAATTTTGATTTACTGTCACTTTGTAATGTCATTTTATCATGTCACTTTATCATGTCACTTTATATGTGTGATTGAGTGTATTAAATTTTTAAAAAAATTAAAAAAATGGACTATTATATCAAATGTAATTATATTATTAATATTGACAAAAAAAATTGTCACGCGTGAGTGGACTTGAGCGTGAGTAAAAAAATATTTTTTCAATAAAACTACATGTTTTTAAAAATTTTGATTTACTGTCACTTTATGGTCCCACTTTATATGTGTGATATCAAATTACGATTGAGTGTATTAAATAAAATTAAACAAATTAAATATAATGCCGAAGGCAAGTGTATTATTAATATTAGTCAAAATTTCTCACACGTGAATGAACGTGAGCGTGAGTGATAAAACATTTTTTCTTCGTTAGATTAAAAAAAACTTTAAGGGCGTTAAAAGGGAGGCTTTCGAAGTTTAAATTTCAATCGATCCTGCCGTTTGGCGGGTAAAAATTTCTATAGTGAAAGGGGAGCAACCTCTTTCCTTCTCGTAAAAAAGCTTTAGATGTAATTTAACTCCCGTGCCAAAATTAGGGTATTGAAACCTTTTTATAGAAATTTTATTATTTATTTTATTTTTTATTGTTATTTAAAAAGTTTCTTGTATTTCCTATCTTTGTCCTCTCCCAGATACTTGAAGACCATGATCCTGACCATCTCTACATTTCTGGTATCCTCGTGGGGTATAACAGGCCTAATATCTTTGCGCTATCATTATACACATAAAGTAGCAAAACCATTTGAGTCATTTGATTTTCTATACGACAAGCCCTGGCAAAGAGTGGGTCCTTATATAATGGGTAAGCGTTTTTGTTGAACAAATTAAAATTAATATAAATATTTATTTATATATTTTCTAAATCGAAGGCATGTTTGCGGGCTACATAATATTTAAGGTACGCTCGCCGCCCAAACTATCCCAGCGCATAAACAATGTGTTGTTGTTGCTCAGCTTGGGTTTGATATTGCTGATTATATTTGGGGTGTGGGAGGGGGAGCTAAATGAGATGACAACAGCTTTTTATGTCAGCATAGGACATACAGGTAAATAAACAATTTTTCTTTTAGGAATTATTAAATGTAATTCCTTGGTTTTTTTATATATTTATCAGCCTTTGGCCTTGGCTTGGTGTGGATAGTTTTGTCCTGCTGCTGGAATCTCTCACCCACCATAAATCGCATTTTATCGTACCGCTGCTTGTGGCCCTTGTCACGTCTCACTTACTGTACGTACTTAATACATCCGGTCATTATGCTGATCACCGGCTACCGCATGGACGGCACCATACAACTGAGCAACGTTTTCATATTGATCATATTTCTGGGCAACGCCGTGATCTCTTTCATTGTGGCCTTTTTTATATCGGTGCTGTTTGAGGCGCCGGTTATACGTTTGCTCAAGATCATTTTTCGCAAATAGTAAAGTTAGCTTTTATGTATATAGAAACATTGGCTCATATTCATAGTCAAAATAAAGTATACTTTAACAAATTTAAAACCTGTATTAAGTTTACAAAATAGTGGTTTTGAACTACAAATTTACCATACAAAATACTGATTTTAAGATTGTTAAAGTATAATTTCTTTTGACTATGAATATGCGCCATTATTTTCTTTGAAATTCTAGTGACTGTTTTTTGTTTTGTAATTTAGTAGTTGATTAAGCTGTCAATTGTGTAAATTAAAGGTTTAAAGGTGGCTTAGTTTAAGTGTAATGAAATTTATTTTAATTTGAAACTACAGGGTTTTATATCTATATTTCTTTTAGCCAAATACATATGTATGTCTTGCCCATTATTTTAATGATAATAAGATTTTAAGGCCTGTACCTTCGCTGTAAAATTTAAATTAAAAAGTAACAATCAAAATTAAAATTAATTAATGGCTCCAGTGTGGATGGCAACCAAACTTCAGTTGCGTTGCCACTTAACAACTTTATGTATGGCAAATTTCTATAATCGAATATGCGATTATGACAGATTTTCAACTGAAACTAATATAAACAAAGCTTCAAAATATAAGATATATAATTGTTAAAAAAAGTTGTTGAGCAAAAGTGATTAAAAAAATTACTTATAATAAAGATGATTACTCGAAAATGGAATTATATTTCGATGAAGCGCAGGAAGTATAAGATGTGTCATTTATTAGAAGACACTTAAAGGACAATTAAAGTCCTTAAGAATTACCGCATCTATGGTTGAGTGATAGCGCTGCTACCCTGTCAGTCCACAGGTCGTGGGTTCGATTCCCGTCATAGACCCTGGGTGTTTTCCGCAGACAAGCTAATCACTTCGCGGAGTTGAGTTGGTTTAAAAAAAAATAAATGTTATTGCTTAAAGTAACTTGCAACTAAGAATTGCTTTTAGATTTAAAAAATATTTTTGCCTTCCCAAAGAAGGAGAAGTTCATTTAAATAAATATTTAAATATTTTTTTGTTTTGAAATTTGTTTTTTTTAATTTCACCATCTTTTTGCCTTAAAAACTCTGCAGCAACTAAACATGTTTGTGGTTGGCAATGTTATTGCATTTTGGCAACTAAAATTAACAGCTGTTAGTTGCCAATTGCTTTAGGTAATATCATTTTGGCAAATGGCAATGCAATTAAAATTATGTTGCCATCCATAATCGAGTCATTAGTATTTGTAATGATTTTGTGCATTAAATAATGGAATACTAAATAATTAACATTTAACAATACTTTACCGATAAATAGGCCTTAATGTTTGTATATTGTATTTTATTTTTTTATTTCAACTTTTAGTTTTAATTTTAAATGTATTCTTATGTAAATATTTAGTTAGGTGTGACATGTATTATTTTTAAAAAACAAAATAAATATTTTATTAAAAACAAATTAAGAGCCTACACTTCACAAATTCTATTGAAATATCAATTCCTTTTTTATGTACAGAAAAAATTAATATGAAAAATTTTTTAATATCAACAAACAATTTAATAATATTAATTAAGTTTTTTTCACAGCAAGTAAAAATTTAATTGTTTCAATTATATTATTGATTGAAAATATTAATTGGTGAATACTCGTAATATTTACGATGCATATTTTTTCAATAAAAACGACTTTTAAATATGAATTGATATTTAAATCGAATTGGTGAAATAGGCTCTAACTGAAGTACTATTTAAAATAAAAAAAAATGTATAAAGAAAACTTGTGTAAAGTAATAAAATACAATAGCAAAACTTAAAACAATTTTGAGTAAATTTAATGCCGTAAGCTAAAAAAAATATCTGAAACATTTAGGGTATTCACAACGAGTATCATAAAATTGTAATGTGGCAACATTGTGGCATCTTCAAATTTTCATTGTGAGCAGGCAACAATATTAAGCACAGTACATATATTGAAGTAGTAAAACAACAAAACTGTTTGCTTGTAGTAAAATTTTTAGCTTAGCCGCCGCAGCATATTTTTTCATCAACTACAGCTGCGCTGATTAGCTTTAACTTGTTCAGTTTAACATTATCATATTGCAATATTGAAAATTAGATGCTTTCCAGCCGGATGTATTAAATACATATACGGTCCATACGGTCTGACTCCGCATATTCAACAAATTTTAAATTAGTTTGAAATGTATTTTATTTAAAATTTGCCATACAAAACTTTTTTAAAATAGACTTCAAATACAATTTATTTCTTTTAGGAAAATAAGCCTGAGTATTTATACGGCTACACATGAGTATATACTCAAGTATTTTATTTGCATACACTTTCAGCATCAGTACTGCCAGACAATGCTGATGCAATATTTTCAAAGCGCCAAAAAAAATTTGTTGAATATATACGAATACTATGAGTATCAGGCGTATATTTATTTTGTCCGTATAGATATCCATACTTTGAGTATAAATAAGCCTAGTCCGACTATCAATATGACAAACAGTCAATACGCACAACAGGTATGTAGGAATTCCTTTCTATTTATTTGTAGTTGCAGAGTATTTACTAAAATTAAGAGTAAATAATCAAGTGTATTTGTTTTGAGTACTGTGATATGCACATATGATAACTGAAAAAATTAAATTTTTGTAATAAAAAAAATAATTTTATTAAATTTTTTTCAAAACTTGAAAATTCAAGAATTTTGCTACAATTAATTGCATTACAGCAATAAATTTACTTAACAAAGAAGCTATAAATATATTTAAATTTTTACTTGCCAGCTGAATATAAAAAATAATAGTTTGTACCTGGCGTTAAAGTAAAGGCCATAAATTTTCTTTTTATCTCTTTAAATTAACACAAAAAACACATTTAAAAACCATTGCCTATTTTAGGGCACTTAATGGCGTTAAAAGAAAAAAACATGTTTGCATATGAAATAGCTTTTTTTTGTAACATACATATGCATATATATGGGCTTTAAAAATTTAAATTAAACTCAACTTAAGAAAAAAAAAGAAAAACGGTCCTTTTTGCTTTTTAATTTGCAAAAATCTAAATAAAGACTTTGCCCAAACCCCGCTTCTCCTTAGCTAACTGCTAGCAGCTGCTACTTTACTTTAGATGGAAGAAAATAAATTTATAAAATGTATGCATGTATATAAAAAATTAAAAGCACACATTTACCAAAATACATGGGCAATAAATTGAAATAAATTTAACAAGGAAAATTTATATAACAAATAAGGCACATGTTTTATTAACAAATAAAAAAAATTGTCTATTATTTATTCTAAAAAAAGAAAATTACTTAATTTAGCTTTTATAGGAAGTTAATAAACGTTTTGTACTACACAAGAATACACAACGTATTTTGATAAAAATTTTATTTCATTTCCATGTCACTTCATACTTTCATAAAGAATAAAGAATGAATATAGATTTTTTTTTCTTTCTTAAATACAGGGGATGGCAAGTGAATATATTTTAAGGCTTTAGAAAAAAAATACAATAAAAGAAGGCATTAGACAGCTCTAAGGATGATAAGAACATAACAATTACTTGACATAAATATACACAAATCGATTTATAATAATGGTACTAGAGTAATTTAATAATAAAAAAAAATCATATCTATTTTTATGAAGTCTTGTGTAAATTAAATTCAATTTTATATCCGTATATAGTAACTGTGACTTTAAGTTAACACTATAACAATCGAACTAAAATTTGTCATAAAAAGAAAATTATACAAAGAATTTGAGGCGACCACAGCAGCATTATAAAGTCAGTCCCCTAGACACAACAACTTTGTCAACTTCAATTGGCATACAGACATAAATTCACGATTGAATACACAATTAACCAACCCACTTAATATTCAGGCTAAACTTTAACTTACAACTGACAGCCTAACAGTATGCTTCAAATATTGAAATGTTGTTTTTGACAAGCAAATGGAAAATAATGAAGGGAGTTTTAGGCAATTTGCTTTCATAAACTCATATCATTTAATTATAAATTCTGTGATGTGTTGATAGTCTACGAAATATTATAAAAAGGAACTAAATATAATAATAAATAACCAAATAAAATTTCAAATGTTAAGGCAAATAATGTAGGGCGTAATATTTTACAATTGGAGGCCTTTAGACAGACAAGCTACACTAGTACGCAGGACAAATTTATCACACATTACTATGGATAATACATATAGTATATAATAGTTTATTTAATAGCTGCCCTAAATTTATTTTATTTAAAACTGCACGAAATTTAACAGATTTTAATGAAAATTAAATTAAGTTTCTTTTTAAATTAATCAAGAGTTCTTATCGAAAACAAAAACCATTAACCGAGAATGTTCCTAAACTAGTTTTTTTGTGATGTTTATCAAGAGTTCTTATCCAAAATAAAAACCATTAACAAGACAACGACAATGTACCCAATTCACACACCTTTTAAAGTACAGAGGCTTACAGTCCGTTTAAAGGGCGTTTACACCTGCACAAAATCTAGCAGATTTTAGTTAAATTTTTTTTGAAAATCTATACCGTTTACACCAGTTTTTGTTTGACATTTGTCAAGATTTTTTTTATCCAAAACAAAACTCATCAACTGATTTGTTTCCAAAACTACAACCAAACAACTACATTGCAGCCAATTCACACACTTTTTAAAGCAGACCGTAGCTAATTCACTCACCTCTTGTTGTACAGGGTGGTAAAGAATTAATAAAAACCATTAGATTTTTATTAGATTTTCTACAAATCTACTGAAAAATTCGATTTCGTTTTGTATGGGAAATCTGGAAAAATGCAGCTTGATTTAGCTCGAAATCTCGAAAGTAGTAGATTTCGAGACAGTGTAAATGCACTATTAGCCAATTCACACACCTTTTTATGCACACAGGCTGACTTTTTAGTACAAAAATTGGGGGGGGGGTGAAAAACCACAGTTGCATCACTAAGTTCCACTAGATTTAAAATAGATTTCGACAACAATTTTTGGCGAATTAGTTTTTCTTTTAAATGGGAAATCTACCAGATTTTGCCGGGAATCTCGTAAGGACTAGATTTTGCTCAAATGTAAACGCACTATAACTGAAACTAGATTATTTGTATTATTTTAGTGCCTAACTTTTAAGTCGCTTATTATTTTTTTTTAGAAAAGTTTTACTGCAAATAATTTTTACAAATACCATTGTGACGGGTGTGACCATGACTCTCACATTTTTTGTTACAATCCAAAGCTATACAATTTATTTATTTATATAAAAAGCTGCTCTTCTCCTCTTCTCTTTTTTAGAAAAGTTTTACTGCAAATAATTTTTACAAATACCATTGTGACGGGTGTGACCATGACTCACACATTTTTTGTTACAATCCAAAAATGTACAATTTATTTTTTTATATAAAAAGGCTGCTCTTCTCCATCATTTAATTCTTAAAAATATTTTATAATTTGACACTGAAAGAACATTATTTCTGCTTAAAAGGCTGTGCCGGGTGTGACCTAACATAACTTTTTTTAATAATTACTTTTGGAATAATTTTATAAAATCTTGCTTAAACGCGCGCAATAGTTTTGCTGTATTGCCCTCTTGGCTAGTAGGCACCATACTAGTCTTGTAGCATAATTCTCGCTATTTTGACTCCTGCCAAGGACTCCGGAGTAGCTCCCAAAGTCCTCGGCAAGCCCAAATATCTTGGCAGTTTATATTTGCTTGAACAAAAATAAAATTTAAGTCTTCTTGACTGATTTGCTGTCTAAAGAAATTGTTTTTTAGCAAATAACTTTTTCGAAAATGTGACGGGTGTGACCAAATATTTCCTACAACTAATTACACATTTGTATATATTACTTTCGCTTTATTTTTTATTGTGGGAAAGTGTTCAAATATTTATCCTATACAGAAATGTAAAAAAAAACTTATATGCATATTTGTTTTTACTGTAACGGGTGTGACAGAAAATTTAAATATTCAAATTAATCTAAAAAATTTTCATTATAAAACAAACAAAGTCGAAACTTCAACAAAAAGCAAACGGCTTTTATTAAAGATGAGAAAGCAAATAGAAGGCAACGTAAAAAAAGAAAGATGAAAGAAAAAGAAATTCTACTTTTTGTAACGTGCGACAGCAAGCAATTTCTGAACAACGTGACTCAATATTTCTTAAAATTTTATCTAACGTAGAGCTGCTGACGGCGTACACAAATATGTATATAAAAAAGTAAAAAAACAAGCATTTTGGTGTCGCACGCTACAAGAAGTTGACATTCCTGTGGAAATGCCCATATGCTTATTTCAAAGCGTTTTCAAATTGATAAAAAAAAATTTTAAATGGTTATTCAAGACTAAATTTAAATATGTGGGCATTCCCTACTTTAGCCATCAGTCCTCTTCCCATCTAAAAACTTATCTTTCTTATAGAACAGCAGGAACAACTTTTTTATTACCCTAAAAAGGCCAAAGTTAAGCTTTCTTTCTTTATATTCCTTACAGGCTTAAAAAAAAGTTCTCAGAAAACATTTTTAATTTTTTTCATGTTTTTTTCTAATTTTTTTTATTTATTTAAAGAAGATTAAACACACACACTCATAAATACCTAAAAACACTTTGATTTTTGTGTGTGTTAAGGGATATAAAAGCAAAGTATGTATATGTAAAGCATCATAAATCTGTAAATTTTACAGGCGAAGTATTTGCTGGCAGCAAAAAAAAAATAATATTTAAAAGACTTTATTTTTCATGTTTAACAAGGAAAATAAATTCATGTTAATTTGTAATTTGTCTAATCGAAAAGTAGGATGGAGGTAAATGTAAATTTAATATTTTGCCACAAGGTAAACAATCTTGTCATTTTAAAATAGAAAATAATAAGAAAAACAATTAATCAAATATTATTTTCTAAATTATTTCAAGGCTATAGAAATTATTTAAAAATTTTAAAAAATCCTAAAACTAGGCTATATTTTTTTTCTTTAACCAAAATTAGGCAATATTTCCTGGAAGAATACAAAAATTTAATGAAAATTAAGCAAGATATGTTCTTAGAAATAAGAAAAAAGAGAAAAGCTCCTATTAGTAGGCAGCACTTTATTAAATAGGCTAGCTTTTTAATTTTATCTTAAAAAAAATCCAATCAAAAATAATTAAAACCTGTATCAGGCATAAAATATACTATGATTTTTAGAAATCACATCTACAAAACTAATTTTAATTTTAGGGAAAAATTCTTGTACTAAAATATGTTCTAATACGTAAACACAAATAAAGCCTCCTAGTGTTATGCAACACTTTTTCAAATTGATTTCTTTAAGCTATTAAATTTTAAAAATAGGCTACGTTTTTTTAACTTTATCCATAGAATAGGCAACATTATTTTAAAATCGATTTCTTTAAACTTAGTAATTTTCAAAATTGTTCTTTATTTTAACTTTATCCATAGAATAGGCAACACTTTTTTTAAATTAATTTGTTTGGGCTTATTAATTTTAATAATTGGTTACGCTTTTTTTACTTTATCCATTAAATAGGCAACATTTTCTAAACCGATTTCTTTAAGCTTATTAATTTTTAAAATTGGCTATGCTGTTTTTACTCTATCCAGAAAATAGGCAATGCTTTTTAAACAATAAAACTTTCATCGCGCCTAAAACTAGTTTTTTTTCACAAATTCTATTTTTTTTTCTAGGCAATTGCCTTATGTGTCATATTAACAAGCTTATTCATAGTCAAGCATATTTTGTTTTGCTTCTTTTCTATTGAGAATTTAATGTTTTTGCTGTATTTTCAACTGATTTTAAGGGCAGAGAGGTGTAGATTTCTATGCTTTCTTTTATCTTCCTCAATGAACAAGACTTTGATTTTTTGTGGTTTTTCTTTCTTTAGAAAATCAAATCCTTGTTTTTCTATCAGCAAAAAAAAAAAACAATAGAGAAATCCACATCTCTCCACCTTCATAATCAGTTGAAAATACAGCAAAAAATATTAAATTCTGGATAGAAAAAACTGAGATGCAAGCCCAGAGTTAATTTGTAAAACAAATAAAAACCTAAAGCATACTTTTCGGTGTCGAAGAAAAGAAGTAAAACAAAACATGCTTTTGGTTGCTCACAAAAAAAAGTCTTCAGATCAGTTTCATTAAGCATGATAAAAATTACAATAGGACCTTAAATCCTAAAGATTTTCTTTCAATTTCCACTTCAGAAACAAAAACAATTTGTTTTTAGTGACTTATGCTTGTTTTTGGTAGATTTCTTGCATTGTTACATTGCTGGAGTAATTGAGGAAAGTTTGTAAGGAATTTTTTACTGTAACATTCCCTCCCTATTAACACAATCTTACAAGAATTACTTTTCTATTTTTATTTAACGCCTGATAATGTCGTGCTTTTAAACACCCAAAGGTCATGGCGATTTATAGATTATTGCCTTGGCACTTTTGTTGTTCATTTCAGTTTGTTTGTACACTCATCTCTCCACGAGTTGCCTTAAAGGTTTTAAAATAATTATTAAATCGCCGCTTGTGTTTGCACATGAACATCAACATTTTATTTTTTTTTTGTTTTCAGCACAAATCTAGAAATAGAAAATAAATCATGGTGCCACTCTGCTGGATATAAACGGTATGTGTTTGTATTTGTCTTGGCATAAGTCATTTGTTTTGTCTTCGCCTGGGGTCTGGCTGACCAGGACACTAATCTAAAGTGTTTTGTGTTGAAGTTTGTCGAAAAACTATAGGATCAAACTCTTAAAGTTATTTGTTTCTGTTTATCTCTTTCCCATGACTGTAAATTTGTCTTCTTTTCAGTTTGTTCCTTTTTTTTGACAAATTGCTTCTATGCTTTTTAATGGATTTTCCGCATTAATAGTTACTAATTGCTTTTTATCAAATTTGCAAGTATTCATGGCGAATATTCGGTAATTCTTGCTATCACAGAAAATAGTTTGAGTTTTTTTTTAAATTATTACCTAAGCATGACTCGTTTTTTCACCTTCTAAAATGAGAAAGAATTCGCTTCGAAGCAATGATACTTCCGACAAGCAGACAGTTATTTATGTTAAAAATTAAAGGAATAACTAAAACAATAAGCAAAAAGCAAACCCAGCACCATATCCGTAAATGCTATAAAGCAGCAAAAAACAAAAAATATCCTTGTAAAAAAAAATTTTTTTAGTTATAACTTTCTAAAGCAATATTTTATACAACGAAAAAAAATTGTTCTATATAAGCAGAGCCTTTCGAAGGCAACAGTTTTCTATGCCGCCTTCTTCGAAAGCACCAAATTTCTATAGAAACATTTTCTATAAAAAAAATTTTTTATGGAACATTATTCGATGAAATTATTTTTTAAATTTAAACAAAACATTTTCCATGACACAATTTTTTATAGAAAACAAATTTCGACTCAGTTTTCTATAGAAAAATTGTCAATAGCAGACTTTTCTTATAGAGAATTAGTTAATAGCATTAATTAATCTAAAAAAATTTCAATAGCAACAACTTACTATAAAAAATTATTCTATGGGTGCCACTGTCGTTGAGTGGTAGCAATACTAGCCTCTCAGTCCAGAGGTCGTGGGTTCGATTCCCGCCATAGACCCTGGGTGTTTTCTGCAGACAAGCTAATCGCTTCGCGGGTTGTGTTTGTTTAAAAAAAATATCCCCCTGTAAATTTTTGGATAGCAACTACTTGCTATAAAAAGTTTTCGCTAGCAAACATTTTCCTTAAGAAATTGCCCGATAGCAGAAATTGTCTATCTAAAAAAATTTATAGCAAACATATTTTATAGCAATATTTTTATAGCAACTATTTTCTATAAAAATTTTTAATAACAATTTTCAGTAGAAAAAATTTGTATAGTAACAATTTTCAAAAGAAAAAAAATTATAGCTATTGAAAAACTTTTATAGCAACAAAGTTTTTGACAGCAACAATTTTCTATAGACAAATCTTGGAGAGCAAAAATTGTCTAAAGAAAATATTTGATATCGATAATTTTCTTAAGAAAATTTTTCAATTGCAACAATTTTCTATTAAACATTTTTCGATGAGAAAATGTTGTAAAAATTTTGAAAAGTTTTTTCCATGACACAACTTTTTATAGAAAACAAGTTTCGACAACACAGTTTTTTATAGAAAAATGTTCGTTAGCAATAATTTCATTTAGAGAATTAAGCAATAACAATACTTATTTAAAAAAAAAAACAATAGTCAATAGCAATAACTTACTATTATTATTCCATTGAAACTATTTTTTATCGTTAATTTTTCAATAGCAACAAATTGCTATAAAAACTTTGTTGTAGCAACAATTTGGTATAAAATCTTTTCGAGAGCAAAAATTTTCTATAGAAAATATTACCACTATAGTCGAGACAGCGACTTTTTACAGAAAACTTTCGATGGCAACAATTTAACTTTAGTGAATATGGAAGTCTATAAGCAGAGCGGGCTCGGCAAAAAGTCCACAATAGCGCAAGTAAATTTGTTACCTTATACCGCGAGCAACTGCTTACTCCTTAAAAACTCTTGAATTTAATTGAAGATTTCCTACCATACATGTTCTAGACCTTGTTATCTGCAATTCCATCTTACAACAAGAAAAAAACTTTTATTTCGAAACATTTCTTTAGTTGTTTATATAAGTTTTAATTTGATATTTATCTCAGTACAGCTTTGAGTTACCTTTAACATTGTTTATTAAATTAAATCCAAATTAATTTCAACTGTACGGCACACAAAAACACACACACATACTCGTACACATTCCGCAGAGAGAAGATTATTACAATTAGTTGCTTTCAACAGATTCAAATTAATGGCAGCCATAATTAACAGGAAGTTTCATTTCCACTTATACTTGCGTATAAATTCATAAAAACTAATGAGAAAAGATATGATTGCATACTTCAAGGCAACGAGTATTTTGATAAAATTAAACACTGTTAAAACAAGTAAGAGTGCTATATTCGGCTGTGCCGAATCTTATATACCCTTTACCAACGTACGTACATATATATAGTATACAGACACGTACATACATATTTGTTTTGTGAAAAAATTTATCATTTTTTTAAAGTTTCCATCTTTGGAGCTATAATTTTCATTTTTCAAATTTCATACACCAAACTTTTCTTTCAGAAGCATAAAATATATTCAATTTATAAAGAAAAAGAAAAAAATTTTTAGACCTATTTAATTTTACATAACACAAAAAGTGTAAGTTTTCCAACCCTGGAGTCATAATTTTGGATTTTTCTGATTATTGATACCAATCTAGTTCTTTAAAAAATACATAAAATATGTTAAGTGAAAAAAGCAAGAACGAAATAAGCAAAAACTTAGTTTCATTTAATTCCTTTAATATTAAAAAAATCAGTTAAGTGCGACTTTGAATCGCGCACGAAAGGAAGGTTTTTTGCTTTTTTGAAGTTTTTTTCAGTTAAAACGATTTTTTCAGTTTTGTCGCTTTTTTCTCGTTTTGGCGATTTTGTCTGTTTTTGGAGGTTTTTTCATTTTGGCGATTTTTTTCTGTTGTTGGGCTTTTCTTCATTTTGGAGATTTTTCTCATTTTGACGATTTTTTCTGTTTTTTTTGGGTTTTTTTCGCGATTTTGTTGGCGATTTTTTTGTTTTTTTTCTCTTTTTGGTGATTTTTTTCATTTTGGCGATTTTTTTTCATTTTGGCAATTTTTTTCTTTTTTTTATGTTTTTTTCGTTTTGGTGATTTTTTTTTCATTTTGGTGATTTTTTTTTTATTATGGCGATTTTTTTATCATTTTGGCGATTTTTTTCTGTTTTTTAGTTTTTTGTTCGTTTTGGCGATTTTTTTTCTTTTTTTGGCGATTTTTTTTCATTTTGGCGATTTTTTTTCTGTTTTTTCTGTTTTTTAGGGTTTTTTTTCGTTTTTAGCGATATTTTTCATTTTGGCGATTTTTTTTTCATATTAGCAATTTTTTCGTTTTTTTGCGATTTATTTTAGTCTTCGAAATTTTCTTTTAATTTAGTGCTTTTTTCATTTTGGCGATTTTTTTCTGTTTTTTGGGGTTTTTTTCGTTTTGGTGATTTTTTTCATTTTGGCGATTTTTTTTATCATTTTGGCGATTTTTTTCTGTTTTTAGGTTTTTTTTTCGTTTTAGTGATTATTTTCATTTTGGCGATTTTTTTTCATTTTGGCGATTTTCTTTCATTTTGGCGATTTTTGTTTTCATTTTAGCAATATTTCCGTTTTTTTTTTGCGATTTATTTTAGTCTTAGAATTTTTTTTTTAATTTGGTGCTTTTTTTCGTTTTGGCGATTTTTTTCTTGTTTTTGGCGATTTTTTTCGGTTTGGCGATTTTTTTCTGTTATTTACGTTTTTTCTTTTTTTGGCGATTTTTTTCTGTTTTTTAGGGTTTTTTTCGGTTTGGCGATTTTTTTTCATTTTGACGATTTTTTTCTGTTTTTTAAGGTTTTTTTTCGTTTTGGTGATTTTTTTCATTTTGGCGATTTTTTTTTCCTTTTTGGCGATTTTTTCTGTTTTTTAGGTTTTTTTTCGTTTTGGCGATTTTTTTTCATTTTGGCGATTTTTGTTTTCATTTTAGCAATATTTCCGTTTTTTTTTTGCGATTTATTTTAGTCTTAGAATTTTTTTTTAATTTGGTGCTTTTTTTCGTTTTGGCGATTTTTTCTTGTTTTTGGCGATTTTTTTCGGTTTGGCGATTTTATAATTTTTTATTTTTTCAGTTTTACCGTTTTTGAAAATTTCAAGAGTTTTGCTCTTACGGTTTCCAAGATACAGCAAATTGTCAAAATTACATAGTCAAAATTGCATTAACTGATGGAACCCCCTTTAATTTAAATTTTTTTTTAATTTTTGTGTTAATTTTTGTAGTCTGTATAAAAATACACTAACCTTAAAAATTTCAAGTGTATATACATACAATTGTATATATACTACATGGGATTTTAAAATTTTTCGTTGCTCGTTTTGGAACACCCTTTAATTTCCAATTATCATGTATTTGTTGTTGTAGCGGCCAAAGGTCTACACACTGTGTCCAAATTTCAGGTCTGTAGCTCTTACGGTTCTCGAGAAAATACTAATATAGTTTTAGACATAGTTAATTTTACATAACACAAAAAGTTAAAGTTTTCCAACCCTGGAAACGTCTTTTTAATTTTTTTGTATTTTGTTAATTTAAAATTCCAATTTTAGTCGTACTGAAGTGTAAAATATGTACATTTATTTAAAAAAAATAAAAATTTGTTTTCGGGAGTTACTTTTATATGGCAAAATGAAGTTTAAGTTTTCCAGCTCTGCAATCGTCTGCCCGATTTTGCTGAATTTCAATACCAATCTATTTTGGAAAATTTCTGACACACCAGTCCAAGAACGAAGTCTCTAGCTCTTCTGGGAGCTTCGGAAAACCGATTTCACGTACAGACAGACGGACAGACGGACAGACGGACAGACGGACATCGCTTATTCGTCTTCCCTATGCATAAGGATCCAGAATATATATATTATATGGGTCGCTTATTGATATTATAGAAATTACAAACGGAATGACAAACCTATATATACCCTTTTACCATTTTTGTTGGTAAAGGGTATAAAAAGAGAACTGAGTAAATATGTATGGATATAAAAAAAGTGCACATTACGAACAACTAAACTAAACTTATAGACTATGCAATGTTATTGAGCAGTTTATTGTTGATGATTATTGTCGTTTTGCTACACACTATTCAATAAATTGAACAATATTTAAAAAAATATATGGCGCAATTACAATACAATATATGTAAAAGTAAACAAAACACATATATGAGCGTTTAAGAAATTTTAAAATTAATTTTTAGTGAGACATACGAGATAGATATATAAGAAATCCTTAATAAGTTAAATAATTTTTAAAGTAATAATTTTAAATATAGGAAAATTATTTTTAGTGATGTTGCTGGAAATAAATATTGCACAATATTATTGACACATTGCAATTTTGTTTCTGTTGTTGCGCAACTGATTTTATGATTTTATGCAATATATTGTGTCATATACCAATGTAATATACAACCAGACAGTTTTATTGTACAATATCAATATTGCACAATAATATTGCAAATGTCTGGGTACTTACGCAATATAAATCAAAGGAATTTTATCCAATAGTTATTAGTATATAGTATTGTGCAATATACCAATATAATATACACACAACCAATTTTATTGTGCAATATCAAATATTGCACAATTATATTAAGAACGTGTGGATACCATAAGTTACAACATATAAATCAAAAGACTTTTGAATTCATATAACATATTGTGCAATATAGGCAGTTTTATTGTACAATATCAATTATTGCAAGTGTGTGGATACCTTAAACCACGCAATATAAATCTAAAGACTTTTGTTTTATTTTTTGATAATAAAGGCAATTTTAATGTAGAATATCAATTATTGCACAATAAAATTCAATATAAATCAAAAAGTATTTGATTTTATTTTTTGATAACAGGCAATTTTATTGTACAATAACAGACAATTTTATTGCACAATAATATTGCAAGTGTGTGGCTGCCTTAGGCCACGTAATATAAATCAAAAGTGTTTTGATTTTATTTTTTGATAATAGCAGGCAGTTTTATTGTGCAACATCAATTATTGCTCAATAGTATTGCAATATTGTGTGGGTAGCTTAATCCACGCAAATCTTAATAAAAAAAGGTTTTAATTTTTTGATAATAACACGCAATTTTATTGTACAATATCAATTATTGCACAATAATTGCAAGTGTGTGGGTGCCATAAGCCACGCAAGAAAAATCAAAGCACTTTTGATTGTATCCAATATATTGTGCCATATACCAGGAAATTTTATTGTACAATATCAATTATTTTAGTGTGAAATGTTCTAGCCCGCAAATTGAATTGATTTCTGGCCTCTCTCTTGACTTAAAATTGTATCTACTTAATATGTACTTAATTTTTATTTCGAGTGTATAAAATCTTTTAAATCTTTTTTGGCTCTAGAAAATACAAGCATAAATTGTGTGTACTCTGTATGTCGTAAATGTTTTTACTACAAATATAAGGGCCTTAAGGAAACATACATGTCTCTTATAATACGCAATACTTAATTAGTTTTCATTGTTTTTAAATTCAATTAACATTCTTTTGCTTATAAATTTATTTAGTTTAATCAAATACAAAGTTTTTTTACTTTGTTAAACAACTCATTATATTCCTTTGATAGTCCTTATACCCATAGTTCTGTATTTAATTAGCACGTTTTAATTTTGTCTTTTAATTATTGCCGCGCGGCAAATGCTATTTTCCCTTATTATTATTATCATTTAATCCTTGTGCATTAAATAAAGGGGCTGTTGAATTAATTATTCCATAATGAAGAAAACGATGATTTTGTTTAAAGAAGATTTAAAACTCTGTATAATTATAAACACACAAAGAGCCTTAAGATTTGTAAAAGCAAATTACTTAAAAAAACAAACTGAATTAGCTTTAAAATTATTTTATAAAGCTTAAAATCATTTTTTTTTATTTTATAACAACTCCTGGCAACTCGTGCTTTCACATCATCGGCGTTCAAATATTCAAAGTTCGTCCCAATTGTGTTCCTAGCATGAAGCCCCTTTGGAAATAATTTTTATTCAACTCTCTTTGCTTATCCATCCCTAGCCCCCTTAATCTCTTTAACTTGTCGAGCCGACAAAGCACACAACTCCTCACAACTGTTCTTTACAATTAATTTTCAATTACTCTATCCACTAAATTAATGGCATTAATGCAGTTAATAGAGCAAAATAATTATGATACAGTCGGCGCTGTTGTTCATTCACATTTTTGTTGTTGTCCACTTTGAGTAATAAATTTACAATCCATAATAATTAAAGCTAAAGGACTTTAATTGCTACAAGGACTTAAAAACAAACAAAAATGCTGACTTGAAAGCCATTCAGGGCAAATAAAAAACAGCCTTATAATGCTGCATAAAGCAGATTTTATTAATTAAATTAATAAAGTAGTGGATAGTTTTATAAACCACGAAACAACCGATACAAATGCTAAAATGTAATAGAAAGTATCAAAAACATACTACTATGGTAAAGCTTTTGCTACAGCAAAAATTTTATTTAGCAGTTTTCTTAAAAAAAAAAAATTTCAACAGCAATATTTCTTCAACAACAATTGCTCAATGCACAAACTATTGTAGGAGTCGTATTTGGTATATGAGTTGTTGTTAATTTTAATAAAAACATTATTTATAACACTATAGAAATTACCAGCAACGTTTGTACGACCTACGACTCCTACAACAGATTGTGAGTTGAGCAAATGTTTTACGATCAATCGTAGATTTTAGCCATAATTTGCAATATCAAATACAAGATGGCCCCGATATCTTACCAAAAAAAACTTTCGATAGAGCTGATTGTCTTTTGTCTGAATAGCAAAAATTCTTCAGGAGTTTCTACAGAAAAATTTTTTATAGCAAATATTTTCTATAAATTTTTTTTATTATAACAATTTCCCATTTAAAAAGTTTTTGTTTAAAAAAATTTTTTTAATGATAATTTTTTCTATAGACAAATTCTTTTCGAATCATTTCTTCTACAGCAAAAAATTTTTACGAAAATTTTTTCTATAGCAAAAACTTTTTTAGCAAAATTTTTTCTATAGCAAAAACTTTTTTAGCAAAATTTTTTCTATAGCAAAAACTTTTTTAGCAAAATTTTTTCTATAGCAAAAACTTTTTTAGCAAACTTTTTTCTATAGCAAAAACTTTTTTGCGAAAATTTTTTCTATAGCAAAATTATTTTTACAAATATTTTTTTCAGCAAAATTTTTTTATGAAAATATTTTCTATAACAAAACTTTTTCTCCGAAAATTTTTTCTATAGCAAAATACTTTTTGCGAAAAAATTTTTTGTAGCAAAATTTTTTTACGAAAATATATTCTATAGCAAAATTTTTTCTTTATCCTTTTTTTTCTATAGCAAAAATTTTTTTACGAAAATTCTTTTTATAGCAAACATTTTTGAATGCTAATTTTTGCTATAGCAAATTATTTTACCAAAATTTTTTCTATAGCAAAAACTTTTTTACCAAAATATTTTCTTTGTAAAGCAAAAACATTTTTCTACGAAAATTTTTCTGCAGCAAAATTTTTTTCAATAGCAAACATTTTTTACAAAAATTTTATCTTTAGCAAAAAGAGTTTTTGAAAGATTTTTTTTTTATAGCAAATTTTTTTTACCAAAATTTTTTCTACAGCAAAAACGTTTTTACAAACATTTTTCTATAACAAAATTATTTTTACGCAAATTTTTTTATATCTAAATTTTTTTATAAAAATTATTTCTATAACAAAACTTTTTCTGCGAAATTTTTTTTCTATAGCAAAAATTTTTTACGAAGAGTAAAAAAAAATTAAGCAAATTTTTTTTACTAAAATTTTTTTTATAGCAAAAACTTATTTACGAAAATTTTTTCAATAGCAAACATTTTTTACAAAAATTTTATCTTTAGCAAAGATACGAAGAGTTTTTGAAAGATATTTTTTCTATAGCAAATTTTTTTCTACCAAAATTTTTTCTAAGCAAAAACGTTTTTACGAAAAATGTTTCTATAACAAAATTATTTTTACGAAAATTTTTTTATAGCTAAATTTTTTTATAAAAATATTCTCTATAGCAAAACTTTTTCTGCGAAAATTTATTCTATGGCAAAATTATTTTTACGAAAATTCTTTTATAGCAAAATGTTTACACGAAAATATTTTCCATAACAAAAATTTTTCTGCTAAAATTTTTTTTATAGCAAAAATTTTTTCTATAGCAAAATTTTTTTACGAAGAGTTTTTGAATGATAATTTTTTCTAAGCAAATTTTTTTTACCAAAATTTTTTCTATAACAAAAACTTTTTCTATAGGAAAATTATTTTTACGAAAATTCTTTTAAAGCAAAATTTTTTTACGAAAATATTTTATAAAGCAAAATATTTTCTAGATAAAAAATTTTTTAGCAACAATTTTTTTACGAAAAAATTTTTTATAGCATAAATTTTTTTACCAAAATTTTTTCCAATGCAAAAAGTTTTTTAGGAAAATTTTTTGTTAAAAGTTCTCGAAGGCATTTTATGGCATAAATTCCATTAGACAATTTTTTTATAGCAACAAACTCCTTAAGGAAATTTTTAGTATCAAAAAATTATGGCATTAGGTAATTTTTCGATAGCAACAATTTAAATTAAAATATTTTTACAGCAACAATTAATTTCCTTGAGAAAATGCAAAAATTGCATTTCACTATTTCCTTAAATGGAAAATATTGTTTAGTTTCTTTTTAAATTCTTAAAACTTTAAAGTATTTCTAGAGCTATAATTATTATTGTTAGCAATCAGAAAAAAATTCATTATTTATTATTTGCTGTATTAATGATTATTTTTGCATTTTGTATCCTTGTATTTTGAACAAGTAAAATTTACATACAAGCGATAGAAATTAGTGAGAACAATACACATGGCATGAAAACGACGACACACTATTGTCTTGACATGCAAATACAAAAATGAACTAGCAACTGGATTAAAATCCTAGAAAATTATTGATGCAGTAAATATCAACCATTGTATATGTTCACATCTGTCTTAAAAAGCAAAACCAACCAACGTATTTGTTGCTAAATTCAAAATTTATGCAATAAACAATGAATATTTCAAACACTAACACAACATTTCACACATGAACACACACACACACTCACATATACATACATGTATATTCAATCATTAAAATAACACCAACACGCACAACCATAAATGTTTTAATTCAAATGCATGTTCTTCATCGCATACGAGTACAAGAGACTACACAACAAACATGTGGCATGAATAACAAGGTTGTGGCATGTGTAACTGCTAACAAGCAGACACACACACTGTCACAAACCTTTTACAATTTTCCCCTTCCCCATACTCTAAAAAAAACTAAATAATTAACATAAACACATACACACACACACTATCCACTCAAAGATTTCCAAACATACGAGGTTTGTAAAGAAAATAGCGTCAGAGGCATTTTTTTAATAAGAAGATATTTTCGTTGTAGAAGTTTGCAATGATGATTTTTCGTTTTAACAAATTTTCATAAGTTTTCGTTGAATATGAAAATTTTTTCGCTTGAAAGAATTTTCTAGAAAAAAAATTTCTTGGGAAGAGTTTTCTGTAAAACTTTTCATTTAAAAGATTATAATAGAGAAAAACCTTCATCGCAAAGACTTTTCTATAGAAAACTTTTTAGCTTGGAATAATTCTCTATAGAAGGTTTTTTTTTTGACATGGGAAGAGTTTTTGGTAAAACAATTTTTTTGAAAATTTTTAGTTGGGTGCAGTTTTCAATTTCTCTTGAAAATTTTTTGGTGGGACAAGTTTTTCTAAACAAAACTTTTTGTTGGAAGAAGTTTTCTATAAAAACTCATTAGTTAGAAATTGTCTATAGAAAATTGCTCAGTGGGAACAGTTTTGTGTAGAAAACTCTCCGGCGCGAAGAGGTTAAAATAAAAAACTTAACTAAAGAATCGGTTTTTTATTTTTTGTGGGGAACAGTTTTCTTCAGAAAGTTTTTAGTGAATTGTTTTTTTTTAGTTTTTGGTTGGGAAGAGTTTTCTACAGATAATTTTTAGTTGGAAAGAATTTTCTACAAAAAATATTGCTAGAAAAATGTTGGCTGGGAATAGTTTTATATTTAAAAAAATTTTATGAGACTAGGTTTCTTTGCGAAAAGTTTTCTATAGAATATTTTTATTAGTTCATTCATTAGTTCATTCAGTTTTCGTCGCAAAAAGTGGTTTCTATAAAAAAATTACCAGGGAATTGTTTTTTTTATTTTCTGTTGGGAAGAGTTTTCTACAGAAAATTTTTAAGATATTATTTTTTTCCTATATAGTGTTATTTACAGAAAATTTTTAGTTGGAAAGAGTTTTCTACAAAATATCTTTCGTTGAAAAGGGTCGAAATCACAAGAAAAATTTTAGTTGGGAAAAGCGTCATATTTAAGAAAATTTTAATGGGAAGAGTTTTCTTTCGGAGGAGTTGTCCACAGAGTATTATTCGTGTAGAAGAATTTTATATAGAACATTTTTCGTTTCTATAAAAAAATTTAGTAGGGAACTGTTTTTTTGTTGGGAAGAGTTTTCAACAGAAAATTTTTAGAGAATTGTTTTTTTTTAAATTTATTTGTTTGCTATAAAAAATGTTTCACTGAACAGAGCAAAACTTCTAGAAAACTTTTAGTTGGGAATAGTTTTCTATTAAAAAAAACCTTTTTTAAAAGGAATATTTTTACTTGGTAGAAGTTTTCTGTAGACAATTTTCTTTGGGAGGAGTTTTCTGCAGACAATTTTCTTTGGGAGGAGTTCTCTGTAAAATAAATTTTCGTTCAGAAGATTTTCCTATAGAAAATTTTACTTTGGGAAGAGTTTGCTATTGAAAATGTTTTCGAGAGTTTTTATACAAAATTTTTTGTTGGCAAGAGTTTTCGTTGGAAAGAATTTTTTATAAGAAGTTTTTCATTGGGAAGAGTTTTGTCCACAAAATTTTCGTTGGGAATATTTTTCGATAAAAAATTATCGTTGCCAACAGTTTTCTATAAGCCAAATTTCGCTGGGATGAATTTTTTTTCAAAAGTTGTTTCGTTGGAAAGAGTTTTCTAAAGCATTTTTTTTTTTGGCAAGAGTTTTCTATAGAAATTTTTTCTTTGGGTAGGTTTTTTTCGTTGGAAAGAATTTTCTATGGAAAGTTTACAACAAAAAATTTTCTTAAGGAAGAGTTTTTTATGAGAAGAGATATTTTTATGAAAATTTTTCGTTGGAAACAGTTTTCTTTACTTAGAAAATTATTTCACTAGGAACACTTTATATAGAAACTTGTTTACTGGGAACACATTTCTGTAAAAAATTGTTAATGGGAACACTTTTCAATAGAAAATTGTTTACTTGGAGCACTTTTGTATAGAAAATCCTTTATTAGGAACACTTTTATATAGAAAATTGTTTACTGGGAACAGTTTTCTAAAAAAAAATTGTAAGCTAGAAACACTTTTCTATAGAAATTTGTTTACTGGGAACACATTTCTATAAAAAAAAATTTGCTGGGAACACATTTGTATTGAAAATTGTTTACTGGAAGTACTTTTCTATAGAAAGTTGTTTGCTTTCTATAGAAAATATTTTGCTGGGAAGAGTTTTTCATAGAAAATATTTCGCTGGAAAGAGTTTTTTCATTGGAAAGAGTTTTCGATAGAAAAACATTGGCTGGAAAGAGTTTTCTTTAGAACACTTTTCACTGGAAAAAATTTTTATAAAAGAATATCGTTGGGGAGAGTTTCGTATAAAAATGTTTCGTTGGGAGGAGTTTTCTCTATAAAAGCGATTTCTTAAGAAAACTTTTCTGTATGAATAATTTTCTATAATTAATTTCTCTAAGTGAACAAGCTTGTGTGAAGAAGAGTTATGGAAGGAAAGTGTTTCTGTATAAAAGCTTCAACATGACAAGTTTTAAATGAAAAAAAAATTAAATAGACATGCTGCAGAACATCAAGCATGCGCTAGTGTAAACATTCATAATACTCGTGTACGTAAAAGTCGAAGCAAAAATATAAACACTTACATACTTATGTTTTTCAATTCTACATATTCATTTGAATACAAACAACAGCAGGAAAACTATTTTATTCCAGTTCTTTTTTTTTATTACTTTCCACCACAAGATAGTATCATTTTAATGGCACCATATGGTTTTTACTTTAACCATATTCAACGATTGGCAGAACGCACCATTATGTTGAATCATGATTTCTGTTTAAAGTTGTTCATATGTGTATCTTTAAGCCACAAAAATAACAGGCAAGCCCATACACAAACACAGAGTAGATGGATGACTTCATAAGGACTACGTAGTAGTCATTAGCAATTACCAAGCGGATCGTAGTAATTTTATGAATGGTTTAGAAAGTTGTCAATTAAATTTCAGAAAGTCCTGAACTTTGTGTGCAATAGACTTAAGTCGGAAAAAGTAAGAACATTCTTTTTTTTAACAAGAAAATTATTATTATTGTCAGCAATATACTATACACTGCATTCAGCCATGTAGGAGCACTCCTATTACTGCTGGGTAATTTGCTGTATATAAACAAGTACTTCTGAATACGTGTGCTTTTTTATAAGTTTCGAAGGACACAAATGCGAATGAAAAGTAAAAAAATTATGTATATAAAAATACGCAGAGTAAGTGAATGGAAAACGGAAATATCAGAGCACACTGTATATTTCTAAAGTAATGATGTTTATAGTTTTCTACGCAATTCACCCTTTACACTTTCATGCTCATCTACCAACACTTGCCACAAACAAACATGCATTTATTTATTTATTTATTTAGCTACACATGATATAACACTTAAAATTGTACATAAATGCATATAGTATATTCTTTATTCAGAGTGTTTTAGCGAATAAAATAATATATGAATAAGTGTCTTACGTTACTTCGTCAACGACATAATGAAAAGAGATACTGGGACAGTTTTTGAAAGCAATCACAAGGAAAAATACAAATTAGAGTAAATGCTAAAATAGACAAGACCAAACTAGACTAGACTAAATTAAGCTAGCCTAGACTAGACTAGATTAAGCTGTGTTAGACTAACCTAGACTAGACTAGACAAATCTGGACTAGGATAGGCTAAAATAGACTAGGCTAGACTACACTAATCTAGACTAGAATAGGCTAGTGTAAAATAGACTAGGCTAGATTAAACTATACTAGGCTAGACTAGATTAGACTAGAGTGACTAGATTAGACTAGGCTAGACTAGGCTAGACAAGACTAGACTAGACTAGGCTAGACAAGACTAGGCTAGACTAGACTAGGCTAGACTAGGCTAGACTAGACTAGGCTATACTAGACTAGGCTAGGCTAGACTAGACTAGGCTAGACTAGACTAGACTAGGCTAGGCTAGACAAGACTAGGCTAGACTAGACTAGGCTAGACTAGGCTAGACTAGACTAGGCTAGACTAGGCTAGACTAGACTAGGCTAGACTAGACTAGGCTAGACTAGACTAGGCTAGAGTAGACTAGGCTAGACTAGACTAGACTACACTAGACTAGACTAGGCTAGACTAGACAAATCTGGACTAGGCTAGGCTAAAATAGACTAGGCTAGACTACACTAATCTAGACTAGACTAGGCTAGGGTAAAATAGACTAGGCTAGATTAAACTATACTAGGCTAGACTAGATTAGACTAGAGAAGACTAGATTAGACTAGGCTAGACTAGACTAGGCTAGACAAGACTAGGCTAGGCTAGACTAGACAAGACTAGACGAGACTAGGCTAGACTAGACTGGGCTAAACAAGACTAGACTAGACTAGTCTAGACCAGACTAGGACAGACTAGGCTAGACTAGACTAGGGTAGACTAGGCTAGACTACACTAGACTAGACTACACTAGAAAAGACTAGACTAGAATAGACAAGACTAGACTAGACTAGACGAGACTAGATTAGACTAGAGTAGACTACACTAGGCTAAACTAGACTAGACTACACTAGGCTAAACTAGACTAGACTACACTAGGCTAAACTAAAATAGGCTAGATTAGACAGGACTAGACTAGACAACTATACGTTTTCTTGCCCCTGTCTACAATTGTTTTATATTTAAGTTTAAAAAATTAATTTATGTAAAAAATTTTTTCGATATAAAATTTAAAAAAATAATTTATGATTTCTGCAGTCAAATGATTGCAAAGAACAATCTTATATCATAAAGGCAAATATATATGAGCTTTATTTAAAACTTAAATTTAGAATTCGTTGCAAATTTATGTTTCGAAACTTTTTGCAAATATTGTAAATTAAGAATAAAGAAGAATAAATATCCTTTTTTAATTTCTTATTACTCTTAAAGTTTAATTAATTAAATGCTCTTGTAAGCCAATGATTAAATACCCCTGCAATGAAAAGTTTGCAAAAAAAAAAAAGAAAACTTTTTCGCTGAATATTTAGTTACATACTTCTGCTTTATGGTGTGACAGGGAAAGTTGTATTCAGCAGCTTCTACTACGTGCTTAAGATTGTTTAAGGCAATCAATTAAATACACACTGGGCTTTGTTTTTGTATGTGCACTGTTCTCACTTTAATAAATTATAATTGCATATGTTTGCCCATCCCTGGGTTATACTAAACGAAAAACTAGTTTTTTTTATTGAAGTTTAAAAATATCATTTTCATGAAAGTTCTCATTATTTAAAAAAAAAGCTGTTCAGTGGCAAAGTTTTTTGCCGAGTAACGCTTTTTTAATGCATTAAATAAATTAAAAGTTAAAGGCACAGCATGAAAAGTCGTTAATTTGATTATTAAGCACAAAAAAAGTAACATTCACTTGGCATATATGAAATGATGCATTTTCATTTAAAACTAACTAAATTAAGTGCAACTCTTATTTATTATTAAACACTTTTACATAAATTATTTGCACAATTGCTTCCCTTAAGTTTTTATTTTAGCCTTGCTCCATATCATTTTTCGGTTTAATTTAAATTACTTTAATTTAAAATCTGCTTGTAAATCCAAAAATAAACTTTAGAATTTTCTGATTCATTTACTGCGGGAATATGTGGTTTGCGATAACAAAAAAAAAAAAAAAGAAAATACTCTGCTGTATTATCGTACTTTGAGAGTTTATTAGAAGTTGAATGAAAATATAAATCAATTTGTTGGCATTTATTGCATGTTGAGCTTTTGCCAACAAATCTGTAGTATACTTTTAGGCAATATGTATATAGAGCTTAAAGTAAAGCATACATTTAGGTTGCACATTTATGCATTTATTACAAACAATGTACATATATTTCAAATTTATTTACACATCTTCTTAACAAGGTATTTGTTTGGCAATTTAAAATTAAAAATAAGAGAAAAATATTTATTAAATTGAATTTCCTTGGGGCAATAAAATTTCTCAGAAAAAATTTGTTTCTAAATCATTATTAAGAAATGGATTTTAGCTTAAAATTTAAGTACGTTTGTATTAAATAATATTTTTATTATTTTTGTATAAATTTTACATTGCATTGTTTTTCAAATATTTAGACAAAATTTTTTCAACTCAAAAATAATTTATTAAGAAAAATACCTTATTTCTCTATCTAAATGGAGAAATTTTCTGTATTTAGGATATATGTATGTACATTTGCTCTTTTTTTTTCAAAGTTCTTATTTATTTAATTTTAGGGTTGCTTGAGCCTTTACAATTATTCCAAAAGAAACGTATGGAGTTTATTGTTTTGTAAACACCCACTTCATAGTCTACATTTAGTTAAGCCCTTATCCCAGAAAGTTTTCTTGCAAAACAATTTTCAAAAAATAAAAAATATGAAATAAAACTGTTGGCATAAATTAAGCCAAGCGGAAGAATGAAAAATATATGTATGTATGTTTATCTGTTTGTATATATAAATTTGCATAAACTTTTAAACTGTGATCCAACAGCAAAAAAAAAAAATGAAAATTTATATTCACGAACACGAACACGCACATGTTTGGAAGGCAGCAGTTCCATGCTTTGTTAAACATTGAACTAGTCGACATGAATCTTAAAGAAGTTACGGGCACATCAGCACTGTCTCAAGCGTGTTACTGCTTAAATACGCCACATTTTAACAGTCTTTCCCATTATAAAATTTAACCAAATATTTACTATTCTGTAGTGTTTTTAGTGAACACTTACTAAACAAAAATTGAGAATGTCTGTCATTAAAACAAATTTTCTTCTTTAAAAAATATACCATGACCTTGATTATGTCATATAATTTCCGGTTTTATGTAAGTACTAACGCAGTAACACAGCCTACTTTTCTTATTAAAAAAAAGCTTGGCTTTTCTTAAATAAAATTTTTCGGTGGGAACAGATTTCTTCTTTAAAAAAAAAAAATATGTCCTTGATTCTATCATATAATTTTAGAAAGATTCCCTGCTTTACCAAATAACTGATTATACTTATTGCTGTAGCAAACACAGCCTACTTTTCTTATAGAATAATTTAACCTTTATTATAGAAAATTGTTTGGTGGGAACATATTACTTCTTTAAAAAAAAATCATGTCCTTGATTATGACATATAATTTTACAAAGATTCCATGCTCACTTTTCTTATAGAAAGTTTGACTTTTTTATAAAAAATGTATTAGTGGGAACAGATTCCTATGTATAAAAAATTTTAATAAGGAATGATTTTTTATTTTTTGTTGAAAAAAGCTTTCATTAGAAAATTGTTCCTTGAAGAGTTTCTGCAGAAAATTTTTTGTTACAAAGAGTTTTCTAAAGAAAGCTTTTGGCTGGGAAGTTTTTATATAGAAAAATTTTAGTTGGAAGGAGTTTTCTAATGAAAACTTTGCGCGGAAGAGTTATACATATATAGAAAAATTTTCATTGGGATGAGTTTCTTCTTTTTGTTTCTACTTGGGAATAGTTTCCTACACAAAATATTTTGTTGGGAAGAGTTTTCCAAAAAAAAAGTTTTGACAAGGTGTCTACAGAAAATGTTTCGTTGAGGAAAGTTATCTATAAAATAATATATCCTTGGTAAGAGTTTTTTATAGAAAATGTTCCGTTGAGAAGAGTTTTGTATAGAAAATGTTTCGTTAGGGAGAGTTTTCTACAGAAAATGTTTCGTTGGGAAGAGTTTTCTAAAGAAAATGTTTCGTTGGGAAGAGTTTTCTAAAGAAAATGTTTCGTTGTGAAGAGTTTTCTATAAAAAAATTTTCGTTGGGAAGAGTTTTCTATAGAAAATGTTTCGTTGGGAAGAGTTTTCTATAGAAAATGTTTCGTTGTGAAGAGTTTTCTATAGAAAATGTTTCGTTGTGAAGAGTTTTCTATAAAAAAAATTTTCTTTGGGAAGAGTTTTCTATAGAAAATGTTTCGTTGGGAAGAGTTTTCTATAAAATATTTTGTTGGAAAGAGTTTTCTATAGAAAATGTTTCATTGGGAAGTTTTCTACAGAAAATGTTTCGTTGAGAAGAGTTTTCTATAGACAATTTTTTGTTGGGATGAGTTTTCTATAAAATAATATTTTGTTGGTAAGTTTTCTATAGAAAATGTTTCGTTGGAAAGAGTTTTCTATAGAAAATGTTTCGTTAGGAAGAGTTTTCTATAGAAAATGTTTCGTTGGGAAGAGTATTCTATAAAAAATGTTTCGTTTGGAAGAAATTTCTATAAAAAATTTTTCGTTAGGAAGAGTTTTCTACAAAAAATTTTTCTCTGGGAAGAGTTTTCTATAGAAAATATTTCGTTGGGAAGAATTTTCTACAGAAAATGATTCGTTGACAAGAGTTTTCTAATGAAAATTTTCCGCTGGGAGGATATTTTGCAGAAAATTTTTGGGTTAGGAATAGTATCCTATGGAAATTATTTTGTTTGAGAGTTTTCTATAAAAAATTATTTTGTTGAGAAAAGCTTTTTGTTGGACAACGCTTTCTATAAAAAATTTTAACTTGAATTTTAAATTAGAAGGTTTTCGTTGGCAAGTTTTCCAAAAAAAAATCTAGTTGGGAAGAGTTTTATATAGAAAGTTCATCAATTGGGAGCAGTTTTATATAAAAATTTTTTAATTAGGAATAATTTTCTATAGAAAATTTTTCGTTGCGAAAAGTTTTCTACTAAAAACTCTTGCGTTGGGAATAGTTTTCTAAAATTTTTTTTTGTGGAGAACCTTCTATAGAAATTTTTTGTTGGAACAAGTTTTCTATTAAAAACTATTCGTTGTGCAAAGTTTTATATAGAAAATTTCTAGTTGAAAACAGTTTTCTATAGAAAGTTTCTAGTTGAAAAGAGTTTTCTATAAATAATTTCTAGTTGAGAATAGTTTCCTGATTTTTTTATAGAAAATATTTTGATAGGAAGATTTTACTAAAGAAACTTTTTGGTTAACAAGTTTTCCATAAAAAATTTATCGTCCTGAGGAGATTTCTATAATAAAAAAATTCATTGTCGAAAGTTCTTGATAGCAAATTTTTCGTTGGGAAGGCTTTTTAGGTAGGAAAAGTATTCTGCAGAAAATTATTCAGTTGTTAATTGCAAATTTTTCGGTAAAAAGTTTTCTTCCGTAGGAAGAGTTTTTTTTTATAGAAAATTGTTCGGTGAAAAATTTTCTATAGAACATTTTTGTTGGAAAGAATTTTCTATAAAAGAAATTTGCGGTGGAAAATTTTTCGTTAAGAAGAGTTTTTTATGCGAAATTTTTCGTTGGGAAGAGTTTTCTTTAAAAAAAATTTCGGCGGGAAGAGTTTTCTATAGAAAAATATTCGCTTGAAAGACTTTTTTATAGAACAATTTTCGGTGGGAAGAGCTTTCTATAGAAAATTTTTCGGTGGAAAAAGTTTTCCATAGAAAATTTTTCGGTTGGGAGTTTTCCATAGAAAAATTTTTGCGGGGAAGTTTTCTATAAAAAATTTTCCGAAGGGAAGAGTTTCCTGTAGACAATTTTTCGGTGGGAAGAATTTTCGATAGAAAATTTTTCGGTTGGGAGTTTTCCATAGAAAAATGTTTGCGGGGAAGAGTTTTCTATAGAAAATTTTTCGGTGGGAAGAGTTTCCTGTAGAAAATTTTTCGGTGGGAAGAGAGTTTTTTATAGAAAATTTACCGCAATCCTACATTTTTTAATTCTTAGAGTGGGAGCAAACCACACTATGCATTTTAATTGACATTCAAGTTTAGTTAATAAAAGATTATGTATGATTGCTTAGGTCTTCTTTGGAATAGTTTAGATAATTCTAGGTTCTCCTTAGTATAACATAAAAAACATTTCCTTAAGAATTTCTGCACGTAATTTAATGGTTTTTTTTGTACAACTTTATTCGTCACTCTTGTTTACAACATTATAAACTAAATACTACGGGCAACAACAACAACAACAACATTTGCTTATACTTCATCCGTCTGCATAAACATATTTTTGTACTTTGTCACGTTGAAATAAACATGAAAAGTTGTTTGACTTTTTCAAAGACAAGCAAAAGAATTTAGTAACAAAAATTAGCTTAATGTAAAATACTTGCACAGTTTGCTACGTTATGTTCACACTAAGCCAATGTTTGGGAATATCTATATACAATATTTGTATATGCTTAAAAAATTAAGAAACTCGATATTTATTAAAGGAAATGAGCATATTAAAGTTACTTTTAAAATACATGTAATATAAAAAATATATTTGCCTAATGTGAACGCACTCTCAACAGTAAAAGTACTCAAAAGCTAACATAATAGTGTTGTAATCTTACCACACAGAGCTTAAGGAAAACAGAGAAAATACTAAACCTAATATTACAACAAATCTGTTTGTTACTTAAATCAGTACAAGCAAAATAAGGAGTGCACGTACAGTGCTGCTCCTTCTCTGAAATTTAGCAAATGCCTTTAAAGGGCGGCATCAATTGAAAATTTTCCAGTTTTCACTTTTTCCAAGAAAACTATATATAAAGTGATCATTCGGTAAAAATTTTACATCATTTCATACTTTTAATTTTCTTATTGTGTCGCAATAAAAGTAAATGTATGTTTATTTCTATTCAAGGACACATGCAAGTATTTGTATACAAAATTGTTATTTATTTTTATGTTAGGATAACATTATGTATTTGATTTTGCTGATGTTACTACTATGCTCGATTTACGATGTAGGCATTATTATTGTGACACTCGCTTCTCTGCACCCACCCCTCTCCAGCTTTTAAATACATTATTTTCTTCTTACACGACTAATATCATACTAATGCTGGTTTATTGACTTATAACAAATTGATTGATTTTCTCTGAAAAGGATTATAATTTTTTTTTTTTCATTTCAAAGGAACAACACTTAAAAGTGTATTTTAAATTGGAAAAATATTAAAGGCTTGCGGGAAAAATAAGCCTCAAGTGAAAATCAAATTCTAAAAGCAAATGTATTAAGGATTTTATCAGCAACACTAAACCATAGTTTTTAACTGAATATTTATTTAAATTTAAGTTATATTTAAATACGGTTTCATTTCTTCAATGATAAGTTAAAGTTCTCATTAATTTAAGTTGAAATAAATAAATAAAAATCTTGCGATTTTTTAACCAGAAATAATTTCTTAATCGGGCTCAAGTTCAGTAATTTGAATTCTTATTGAATGAAATATTTTTATTCATTAATGTGAGTTACTCTAAAGAAGAGAAAAAAAATTAAACTAGACTTTGTTAGTTTTATTATTAGATTTGTAAAATCGTAAATACTCAGTCCAATTCTCCATAACATAACCGTTTGAAATAGAAGAATAAGAATTCATTGGATAAACCAATTTCATATGAGAAAAAACTTAAGACGAGTATTTAGCCTTGGTGCTTGATTATCTTAGTTACTGAAAAATTTTTATGGCCAAAAATAAATTTCCGAAACTAAATAAATCGCTAAAACGGAAAATAAATTATAGAACAAAAAAACTCCAAACACTGAAAATAGGCAACGCGGAAAAAATCATTAAAACAAAAGCAAATCGATAAGATTAAAAAAAAAATTGCCAAGGCCAAAATCACCAATATGTGAAAAGTCCCCAAAGCGCCAATAAGATCCCACTGGGAAAAATTAGCCAATACTAAAAAATCGACAAAAGGAAAGAAAAGCACCCTAACAAGAAAATATAACATAATCTTGCGATTTTTTAATCAGAAATAATTTCTTAATCGGACTCAAGTTCAGTAATTTGAATTCTTATTGAATGAAATATTTTTATTGATTAATGTGAGTTACTCTAAAGAAGAGAAGTAAAATTAAACTAGACTTTGTTAGCTTTATTATTAGATTTGTAAAATCGTAAATACTCAGTCCAATTCTCCATAACATAACCGTTTGAAATAGAAGAATAAGAATTCATTGGATAAACCAATTTCATAGGAAAAAAAAACTTAAGACGAGTATTTAGCCTTGGGGCTGATTATCTTAGTTACTGAAAAATTTTTATGGCCAAAAATAAATTTCCGAAACTAAATAAATCGCTAAAACGGAAAATAAATTATAGAACAAAAAAAAACTCCAAACACTGAAAATAGGCAACGCGGAAAAAATCATTAAAACAAAAGCAAATCGATAAGATTAAAAAAAAAAATTGCCTAGGCCAAAATCACCAATATGTGAAAAGTCCCCAAAGCGGCAATAAGATCCCACTGGGAAAAATTAGCCAAAAAATCGACAAAAGGATAAAAAAGCACCCTAATGAGAAAATATAACATAACAGAAAAATTCACCAAAATGTAACGAAAAATACCATTTTGACTTTTTTCAAAATAAAAATCGTTAAAAAGCAAGAAAATCGCCAACACAACGAGGCAATCACTAAAATGGTAAAAAAATTTAAAATCAACAAAATTTTTTTATGAAAAAAAGTATCGGATTCCAACAGCTCTCTTTCTCCCACTCTCTCTCTTTCTCTATCTGTCTTTTTATTTTTAGACATACTGCCATACATTTCAAATTTATCTAAGCCCTGCGAAATATGCAACAAATAGTTGTATTTAATTTCACAAACTTGGAAAATTTATGAAGACAAGATTTATCTTATAATATGCCAGTGCTTTTTCCACGAACTCTTATGCAATATATTTTGCAGCACAAATTCTGCTCACAAGAGATGTAAGTAAGCATTTTGTTGGGGAGGGAACGCCTGCACATATGCAGCAAAAATTCTTAACTTATAAGGTAGTAGTAGTATATCTTGTGGAGCAGTTGAAATTAAATATTGTGCCAGCATATGCAATTAAGTAAATAAATACTTAAGAAGAAAAATTTTTACTTTTATAAGTATAAATCTTATAAGGAAATTATTTTTTTAAGAGAATTAGTAAGTAAAAGCCTCAAGTTTTATTTACAGTACTTTGGCAGTTTAAGAAATTGTTGAAGGGTAAACAAATTTGCTAAAAGAAATAGAAATTTCCTTACAGATTTTAGCAATACTAAACTAAATTTGTACAGACAACAGAAAACAGTTGACTTAACTAAAAAAAAATTGGGAAAACATAAAGCAAAATATATTTTATACAAAAACAAAGAAGTTTGTGTAAAGGCATTACTGCCAAAACAGCTTAAGTGACATATTTTGTAAACTTCGTTTTTTTGATGAAAATCGTTTATTTATGAACGTAAGTAACCGGTTTTTTGTTAAAAAAAAATTAAGCTCAAAAATTAAGTCACTTAGGCTGTTTTGGCGCTTATGGCACGATCATATGAAAGATGTTACTATCTGAAAGAGGGCAGCATGAAGCTAAAGGCACAGCTAGGGTAACATTTAATACAGATTTTCAATTAGCGTTAAAAATTCTAATTTCAGTTAAAGATGTCAAAAAATAAATATAAAAAAAATTAATATATAGAGAAATGTCAAAATAAAACTTCAGGATCCCTTATTCTCTTTACTTGTCCATAAGCGGCAAATTGTTAAAACCAGTGAATTGAAAAAAAAAATTATAACATGCACAGCAAAAATGGGAACAACCAAATATACATAAATTTATAACATATACATGCTCATGCATGTCTAAGAGATATTGTTTTATAATATTTTTGCAAACTTTTCTATTTATTTTACATTTTTTCTTGACATTTTTTTAATTTTGTTGTTGACTTTCTCATGCCAATTTTTCTGCGACTTTCTTTCAACTTCTCAGAAGAAAAAAATGCAAAAAACAAAAAGCAAACAATAAATTTATTTAAAAGTGCAAAAGTATGCAAAGTTCTTATCTTGTAGCCACCAGCACCAAGTCAGTTTGCAACAGATGTTACAAAATATTACAAATCTTAGTACCAACTTAACCTTTTTTTCCCTCTTTATTTTCTCTTTTTTAATAGAAAAATAAGCAGCGTAGAAAATATTATTTAAAGCATACTTTAAGGATACAAGTTACCGAAAAACAAAAAGCATACTTATAGGTCGCTGCTTGCATGTTTGATTGGCTGCTTTTTGAAATAAATTTTTTCATTAAAAATTAGTTTTTGTATAAATTGCTTGCTTGAATGCTTATTGCCTCTGGCTATTAGGCTGGATATGCGCAAATTTAATTTTGCAACAATATCTGTGTCATATGCATATAAGGACATGCTTGCAAGTTGAATTATTAATAGCATACTTTTTTTTTGGGGGGGGGGGGGTCAACAAAGCATGGATTAAAGCAATATTGCACTTAAACGCCAAGCAAAGCAACATACTGCAACTTAATGCTTTAAGGCATTCATTCATATAAAGGTGGCTTAAAATTTGGGTTTAAAAATTTACAAAATTGCTTAAATTTGTTGTAGGCTAAACAACAACAAAGAAAAGGGGAAAACAAATAGTCTATTTTCTTCCATTCAACCCCCCCCTCCCCCCCCCCCAGAGGTTTTACTAATTACCAAAACCCAGATTTTGCTTTAGTTTCAACATTTTGCAGATGCTAATGTGCATATTTGTAATTTATGCAGCAACACTAATTGCAAAACCAAAAAACCAAAAGGAAACTCTAACATAAAGTCTGTGTGTGTCAGGTTTGAGTCGGTTTGTTTTTTTTTCTTAAACACAAATTAGTTTTTATACAAGACTAAATGATTTAATTTTCTAACACAAAACACTAAAGTAATATAACTAGTTACATTATTCCGTTTAATCTCGCTTCCTCTCGCCCCCTAAAGTATGCACAACTTAAAATGTTACAAATACGAGCAGCTCTCCCGCAGCAGAGCTCAGTCAAGTTTTTTAAGCAATATGAAGAAACACTTTAGTACTCCCATGTCGCTTAGTGATGATTGGATTGAATTAATGTGTTATTTATGGTGCACAGAAAATAAGTCTTGTCATCATATTTGTAGCAGATAATGCTAAGCACGACATGATGCCAAATGATGAATAGAGGATTTTCCCAAGATTTTTTTTACTTTTTTTTTGCTTAATTTTATCGTAATAAAAAAAAGCTGTGTAGTTTCACGACTGACTAAGGAACTGAAGACACAAATGTTGCTCAGTGAAAAGAAAAATATATTCTGGCTGTCCCCATAGAAATAAATTCACTAAAGTGCTGCGAATTTGACTCGCACACTAAGGGTTCCGTACGGACACTACATATATGTATATGTAAGACTATATGAACTTTAGCCTCTATAATCGAATATCTTGGCAGATGTAGAAATTGTTTAAGAAAATTTAAGTTTACCAGGTAATTTTTTTTTCTGTTTTTGGCAAGTTTTTTTAGTTTTGACAGTTTTGACACTTGTTCTTACTTTTTTTTTGGGATTTTTTTTGGGTTTTGGCAATTTTTTTTTAGTTTTGGCGTTTGTCTCATTTTGGCGATTTTGTCCGGTTTATAGCGATTTTTTTAATTTTAATTTTTTCCACTTTTTCTTAGTTTTTTTATTATTTACCCTAAAAAGCAAACAATTTTATTTCAAATGTAGTTTTATTTTTTTTTTTGTGGCAACAAAACTAAAGTCGAGAGTGAAGAAACTTATATTCCGCATTTATTAGCGCAAAGTGTTTTAACTTCATGTTAACATATACAAATAACTAGCATAACATGAAAGTAAAAAATATAACAAAATAAAGAAAGAAAAAAACAAAAATTAAAATGTGATACGTCTGTCACAGAATTTGTGCGTTAAAGAAGAAAAGAAACGAAAGAAATTATTCGCAGTAGTTTTGCTTCCTCAGCTGTCATATATTTTCATAAAAAGATTATGTTACAAAAAACAAATCATATCACATATGCTTAAGGCGCTATTTAGAATTAAGAGGAAAACATTGATTTGTGGCCCCTAAATGTAAGCAAGAATATATTTATTTTCAATATTTCCTCTTATTCAAATATTTAACATTTATAAAAAACACAACAACTAATCGTTCCTCTCGAGTTCCGTCAAAAACTATGCCATCATGGATTCTTGTTGTAATATTATACAATAAATGATATACCACAGCAGCCTGTTCCACAAAATCCTTCAATTAGTTTATCATCTTTTACCAAAAATTCTAGCCATCCTTCTGTACTTCATAAAATATTTGTCCAGACTATATGGAACTCGTTTAAAGTTACTTCAAGTGTTAATTAAAATTTAGTTTAACTGAATATTCTTGCATAATTCATTTAATATTTGTAGCATACTTTCAGGTTACTGTTTGGCGGTACTTCACTTAAAAGAGATTCGTTCGTTCATTTATTCATATTTTATTTATGGCCAATGTTTTTGACTTTGTCATATCTTTGTTCTTTAACTTTTTTGCTGGCGTTTTCACTCATAGAAAAAAATGTTTCACTGGCAAAAAAACGTTTGTATTAAACTTTCTTTTACTTCTGAAATTATGCTTTAATAAGCAAAATATAATATAGTTTTGTTGGCATAAATTAATGCAGATTTTTATCAATAGACTTTTGTAATACACAATCATAGTACAAGTTTGATATTTGCCAGTTATTACTGACTAACAAAGTAAGCTTTCGAATTTTAATTAAACATTCGTTCGGTGATTGGCAGAACCTCTAGCAAATATTGGAATTCATAATATTACGAGTTTGAATTTGCAGTATAAAAATTGGGTTTATATAAATAGCACTGGGCGACACAAAATTGGAAACAAAAAAATTAAAATAATGGAAACAAAACTAATTTCTGTTTTTTGTTTTTAATATATTTAGAGGAAAAGGCCCATATTTTTGATTTTGTTCTCTAGCAAAAACCAATTTAAAACTTCACTATTTTTCGCAAAGTTAATTTTTGTTGCCCAGTGTAATTTGTATTGCTTGTTCTACACACATTTTAATTAAAATCTCTGCAAATTCAAAATGTTTTATTTTATATATTTCTCTCCAATTGAATATATTTTTGTGTAGAATTCTCTTTGAATTCATGGTAATACAAATTATTTTATCGTATTTGCTCCATAACCCCTAAAAGTATGCTTTATATTTTAACATAATATTGCAATTTTTCATTTTCACTGCCAGAGGTCATTCGAAAAAAAGTCTTGAAAAATGTTCGCTCGCAAAAACTTGAATTTCTGTTACAATTGATTATCAGGGATGGAAAGAGCTCACACGAAAACTTCGTGGACGCCAAATTTCATAATCGCAAGTTTGATTGAAATAAAAGTGAACGTGAGAGGACGCGAATGTATGCGTGAATGTGAGCGTAGCTGAACGTATGGGTATGCAATAGTATTGGTGAGTGGTGGTGATTGTATGCGTGAGTAAATGGGAACGTATTCACCCTGATCGGGAATGAATTTCACGTGAAATGTGCTCCCTTTCCCTAAAATTGTGATCGCCAATGATGGCCTTGCTGTTGTGTCAGTATACTATTTTCTAATTTTGTTCATCATTTTTTGTTCACGGGAAATATTTCACGTGAACAAAATTTTCGCCTTTTATTCCCGATAACGGTGATTAATAAGGGCATGCGTGAGTGCCTGTGAGCGTATGCGTGAGTGGGCTGGGTAATATGAGTGAATAGATTTTAAGGAGTGCGTAAGTGGATGCAAAAATATATTTTAGTGAGTGAAAGGCCCCAAACTTATGCGTGAGTGAACATAAAAGTAAGTGAGCGTACATGAAGTTGTATGAAAGGATGTGACATTACGTGAGTTAATGTGAACATGAATGTACGTGAGTTAAAATGAATAAACGTGAGTTCAATTGAATGAAGATGAATGATGCTAGGCGTACGTGAGTAAAAGTGAGCGACAGTAATCGCGAACGTGCGTGCGTAAGCGCAAACGTGCATGAGTAAACTCAAACGTACGTGAGTAAACGCAAACGTGCGTGAGTAAGCGCAAATATGCATGAGTAAGCGCATATATGCGTGAGTAAGCGCAAACGTAACTGATTGATTGCGAACATGCGTGAGTGAAGGGGCAAGAGCGTGAGTGAAGGGGCAAGAGCGTGAGTGAACACGAAAGTGCGTGAGTGAAGGGGCAAGAGCGTGAGTGAACACGAAAGTGCGTGAGTGAACACGAAAGTGCGTGAGTTAACACGAAAGTGCGTGAGTGAACACGAAAGTGCGTGAGTAAAACGAACGAGCGTGAGTGAACGCGAACGAGCGTGAGTGAACGCCAACTAGCATGGGTGAAAGGGAACATGCGTGAGACCTCGAACTTAACTGAACCCGAACTTGCGTGAGTGAATGCGAACATGCATGTGTGAACGCGAAAATGCGTGAGTGTGCACGAACATTCGTGAGTGAACGTAAACATGCGTGAGTGAACACGAACACGCGTAACTGAACACGAACGTGCGTAAATGAACGCGAACATGCGTGAGTGAACGTAACCATATGTGAGTGAAAGTGGCTGTAAGTCAGTAAACATGAGCACACGTGAGTGAAAGTGAACATGAACGTACGCATGTGAAATTGAATGTACATGAGTGAAAGTCAACTTACGTGAAGGTACTTTAACGTAAGTGATTTAACGTGAACACACGAGAGTGAACGTAAAGGTACGTGAATACAAGTGATTATTTTTTGCGAGAATTTGCATTACTTTCGATTTATAAAACTGGATTAAGTTTGACTTAAAATGAACGTGAGTGAACGCATATGTTAATGTATGCGAAAGGTTGGGTGAGTGGACACAAAAATAGGTGTGAAGATAGTAGGCGCAAGAGGATATGCACTTAAGAGTAAGTAGGAGTAAGCATCAGTGGCAGAGAATGCCATTTCAAGCGAAGAGGGAGAGCTCTGTCGGCAATGAGTCAAAACTTGTGCACGCTCAAGTTCCGACCATCTCTAATAAAAATCAAAGAAAAGTTATAAAACATAAGTATTTTGCAAAACAGTAGCTTTCAACTAAATCTTTTTTTTTTTTTTTTGTTTGTTATTCTATTAAATATTAGAAATGGTCAAAAGTTTGAAAAATTATTAATGACAAATGATTAAACGTGACGGCACGTGGCAAAACTGATGATTTCAAACAAAAATGTTCAAATGTTTCAGTTTTAGTTGAAGTTTCACCAAAAATTTTACACTGTAACTGACATGCCCCCCGAGAAAGTGTGAAATATGAAACTAATAAAAAAAAAGCTCAAATTTAACTTGTTTTAGCAAAGAATAATTGTATTTAATTCTCAGTCGCTGGATTCAGGGGATATGCCACCAAACTCCCCCACCATTAACTGTATTACATAATATAATAATATTTTTCTTCCTTTTTGCGAAACGTTTTACACACGAATGGCTGTTAACAAATCTTTTAAGGATTGAAACTGAACAACAGACAAATAACTTTATCATTGAAACAAAAATATAAAAAAAAAGAAAATGTTTGAAAAGTTGAAATGATTTTATGAGAACTAGAAATAATTGCTGGTATTCAAGGAATTGAAAACAAGCTTAGAGTGAAAGAAGCTTATAACTAAGCTGAAATCAATAGCATACTTATGGGGTTCGTTAGTGCAAAAAAAAATGAAGCAAACTTTTAAGCAAATTTTTAATGTAAATATGAAGAAAACATTTATGTTTGCAAAAATTTAAAGAAAGATGGAAAAATTAAAAAGTTGATTATTAAAATTTAAAGACAACTGATGGCAATAAACCAAACATATTTTTCTTAAAAAAATTTTTACTTTTATTTAATTAAAACAAGGCACAAGCTCTTGCTGCCAAGTTTCTATTATCTTAATGGAAATAAAAATGTTTTAATGATTTTGCTAAAAGACTTAATTCAATTTATTAAGCCTAAGGAAATGTTTTTAGAGAAATTAATCTCAGCGATTACTTTAACTCTCACACATAAAATCAATCAAGCAATTCATCATTATTTAACCTTCTCTTAGCAGTTTTTTGAACTTCTTTAAGGGTTTCTTGCTTGACATTGCTTAAATTGTTTTTAATTTTTTTTTGTTCAACAATTCAGTAGATACGAAATTGAATTAACAAATCGTGCATGCAAATAAATGTTAATATATTTGTCAGAGTGATTTATCAATCAGTATAGAAACTAAATTGAAACGAATAAAATAAAAGCAGATTAATTAAATAAAGTAGAAGAAAAAATTCATTTTACATGTAAAATCAATTTATGTATAGGCCACAAGGCCACAAATCATTTATAGGGAATTTTATTGCCAGCAGCTGCATTCATTCGCTTTCAGAGAGAAAATGCCAAAAGACTCTATTGAACTAAATATAGAAAAATTAATACCAACGTAAAATCACCATGCAAAAATTACGATTGCAAATCATCTTAAATTTATTAGAAACCAGCAACTAAAATAAATTTGAAGGAAAGACATTACGCAAATATTCAATTAATTTTTAGTAATTTTCTTGATTTTTAACGTTTCGGAGGGACAGAAATTTCCCCCTATCGCCCTCCTAGTCCTTGTTTTTAACATTTTCGTAGCCGACGTAACTTTTTAGATGCAGATCTATCTATGTTCTAAATTTCATTACAATCGTTGCGAACGTTTCGGAGGGGCACAAATTTCCCCCCTATCGCCCTCCTGGTCCTTGTTTTTAACATTTACACAACCGATGTAACTTTTTAGACGCAGATCTATCTATGTTCTAAGTTTCATTAAAATAGGTTTGAACGTTTCGGAGGGGCAGACATTTCCCTCGTATCGCCCTCCTGGTCCTAGTTATAAAAATAAACATAGCCTCCGTGACTTTTTTAGACGCAGATCTGTCTATGTTCTAAATTTTATTAAAATAGGTTAGAACGTTTCGGAGGGGCAGAAATTTCCCCTATCGCCCTCCTGGTCCTAGTTTTAAATATGTACAAAGCGTATGCCACTTTTTAGACGAAGATCTATCTATGTTCTAAATTTCTTTAAAATAGGTTTGAACGTTTCGGAGGCGCAGAAATTTCCCTCGCATCGCCCTCCTGGTCCTAGTTTTAAAAACCCATAAACCTTCCCGACGTTGCACAGACTAAGTGAATCAAATTTCATCGCGATCGGATGAGCTGTAGGGACGCGCACAAAGGACATACAAACAAACATTCAGTTTTATATATATAGAAGCAGATAATGTCTCCCATTTACTCACAAGAACGTCATAACTCAGAATTTAAACGAATTTAAAGTTTTCAATTTACACACAAGTTAACAGAAAATTAATATTTTATTTTGTTTTCAAGAGTTGAGTAAACAAGATATTTGTATGAAATTTTTACACAATATGAAGAACCATATTAAGGATTAATTCTGCATCATTAACTCAAAAATTCCATTTTTTTACTTATGACGTTGTTTGAGTAAATGGGCGATATACTGAATAAAAATTAAAAATTGGTTGTAAAACCCAAAAATTTTTTAAGTCAGTTAAGTAATTAATAAAATAAAATGAGTGCATTAAATTAAATTCATGTTGTTTCAACTTGAAGCAACTTTGATTTAACAAGATTCTTCATTTTGATTTAACAGTACTGGAATGTTAATTCAACATGAAATTGTTATTTCAATGTAAATCATTTTGAATTTACAATACATATGAAGCAAAATCATTGCTTGAACATTTTTAAATTAACCTTGGTTTCGTGGAATTTAATGTGAAATTTTTCTGACGTTTTCAAATCCCCCCAGATATATATTTCATAAATAGGGTATGATATGTATGAAAGCTTTTCGTAGTATTGCTCAAGTGGAGATACATAATATTTATATATATATAATTCTACTGTACGTGTGTATGTCACTGAACTCCTCCTAAACGGCTGGACCGATCTGAATGATTTTTTTTTTGGGTGGCGCCCTGGATGGTTTAGATTTACAAATCAGCCCGGAAGATGGCACTGGAGTTGGTATCTAGGTTATTTATCTATACCGCAACTAAGCAGCTGGATCGACTTGAATGAATTGTTGTGTATGCATTCAATGGAAGCGCTCAGTCAGCTATTAATAATATATAATATTATTATAATGTTATACTATTGTAATATTATTATTATTAAAGGGTGTTTTTTTTAGAGGTATAGAACTTCGAATTGAAATAAAACACAAGAAAATCGTTTTAATGTCCATCAATTTGGCTTTATTGGAAGGATAATTTTATGCCATTAATGTTTAAATATGATTTCGGGCATGTGGCCGCCGCGGCTGGCTCGAATAAAGCCAATTCTACAGGTCCAATTTTCAACCACTTTTTCGAGCATATTGGGCCGTATGTTGGCAATAACGCCACGAATGTTGGCTTCCAAGTCCCCTAACGTTTCTGGTTTGTTGGCGTAGACGAGCGACTTCACATATCCCCAAATAAAATAATCCAATGGTGTCAAATCACACGATCTTGGTGGCCAATTGACAGGTCCATTCCGCGAAATTATGCGCTCATCGAATGTTTCCTTCAATAAATCGATTGTGACGTGCGCTGTGTGGCATGTAGCGCCGTCTTGTTGGAACCACAACTCATCCACATTCAAAATCTTCAAAATCTTCCATAAAGTTGATGGACAAAGCTCCAATTGCTGTGCACGGTGGCGAATCGATTCATTCGGGTCCTCTTCAACACTTTGCTCTACAGCGGCAACTGTTTCTTCGGTGCGCACTGTTCGACGTCTCTGCGGATGCGTATTATCACATAGAGTAAACGTAGTGCGAAAACGATCCATGGTTAACCGAATTAATTGCTCTGATGGACGATTATGTCGACCATAAAATGGACGGAGCTTGCGGTAAACTTCGCGAACTGAACCATTATTTTCGAAATAAATTTGCACGATTTGCAAGCGTTGTTCTTTTGTCAACCTGTTCATGATGAAATGGCAAACCAAACTAAATATTAATCACTTGACAGCTGACAAAATGGCCGCCAGTTAAAAAAGTGATGCCAACTTAAAGTTCTATACCTCAATAAAAAACACCCTTTATAATGTAATATTATTTTAGAATGTGTGTGGCACTGACCGCCTTTTCGAATGCAAAATTGGGTTGTCCTGAGAGCTCAATTTGCTGGTGCTAAACTTAAATAAGAACCCGAGTAGAATTACTGGTATAGGAGAAAAAAATATTTGTTTAGGTGTGCCAGCTCCCACTTTTACTGCAGTTATCTTTTTTCTCCTTACAAAAAGTTAATTGAAAAGTCAAGTGCATTTTTTAGGCTAAAAACTAAATATATGTTAATTTTCTATCAACAAAACCTTCCAAACAATACTTTAAAAAATCGATAACTTATTAAGCACATTATCCCCTAATATATGCTTTTATTTATGCTCTAGTTTTTTCCCCCCGCTATGCAAAATATAGATATACTTAAATACCAAAAAAGTCCTTGATGCGTGTATGCATGTAGTCGTATGTATGGAAACATATTTTTTATACCCTACACCAAAAATGCTACATGCATATAGGTTTGTCATTTCGTTTGTAATATCCGCAATATTTATAAGCAACCCCATAAAGTATATATGCTCTCCTTATACATAGATAGGATGGGCGATGTCCGTCTGTACACAAAATCTGACATCAGTGTTGGACAGCTGTATCAGGATTCGAATAAGTTCGATTGGTATTGAAAATCAGCAAAGTAAGAAAAGCCGCTATCGTCAATATGACATTATGTATTTATTATAAGCCAGGGCTGGAAAATTGATTTTTGTTCTTGTTTTTTTAAAGAGAAGTAACACTTAGGCTAGGTGTTACTTTCTTTAGGAAAGCTGATAGTCGTGTATAAGTGTGTTATAGTAAAGCAGTGAGTTATTGTTATTGTATAAACAAAGAGCGTCAACACAGTGAGTCTTGTGTCTGATGAACAGCAGAGAGAAGTGGAATTGCTTCAATACCAGGCAGCCAGTTTAAGAGACCTGCGTTTACAACAGTGGAGTAGACGTAGTGGTAACCAGGAACAACTTACGGCATTCGATACGGTTCTAAATTTTAAAATATTTCCACATAAACTCTATTGAAATATTTCGTAATTTAGTTCGGTAAAGAGTGCCGTAACTGGACCAGCCGCCCCCCCCCCCCACTTTGTGTATATTTAAGTAATTTAAGTTGTATGTTTATATATAAGCTCTTGATTACATTAGTTTAAGTGTATTCTTAACCCTAATTACTACACTGGGGTGATTTATACATTTGCAAATCTTCGAGTGCACGGAAAAGCGTTTTTAAAGGGTAAAAATGTAACAATATGTCAATATTGCCAGACCTAGGGTTAAACAGTTTTGTAAAATTAAATTTTTTTTTTAATACCGAAAAATATTAAATAAGTTCGCTTATTTTGCATACAATACTAAAATTATTTAAAGAGTATTCAATGTTAATACGGTTTTTAAACCTCGTTTGTTATCAATAAAATTACGATCGTATTAGCTTTTCCATCCCTGCCATAGTTTGTGTTGTTTTTTGTAAAAACCATAGTTAGATTTATACAGATCTTATATGCCTAAGATTATTTTTGATCAAATTAAGATTTTGTAAGGAGAGAGAAAAAGACAGGTATAAAAATGGTATATATTACTTTCTCTCTCCATCTATCTCTCTATATATCTCTCTCTATCTCTCTCTATATATCTCTCTTTTTCTCTCTCTATATATCTCTCTCTATCTCTCTATCTCTATCTATATATCTCTCCCTCTCTCTCTCTCTCTCTTTCTCTATCTCTCTCTGACACACACAAACTAAGTAAAAGCTTGACATCAAAAACAGATGCATGTGAAACGGTGCTTTATGAGCCATATACTGAGTATGTTTATACTCAGACTATGGATATTTAGCCGGACAAAAAATATAAGCTTGATACTCGGGATATTTTTTCATCATTCGCCACCGTGAATTTCTGTATATCAAATGGAATGAAAAATGTGTTTAACTGTTTGAAAACATGATTTATGGGTATGTGTGTGTATGTTTATACTCAGACTATCGATATTTAGCCGGACAAAAATATATAAGCATGATACTCGGGATATGTTTTCATCATTCGCCACCATGTACGTACATGCATTTGTGTATATCAAATGCAATGAAAAATGCGTTTTGGCTGTTTGAAAACATGATTTATGGGTGTGTGTGTGTGTGTGTGCAAATAAAATAGCCCTGTATATTCGCATGTGTAGCCGACTAATAGTCAGAATATTTTTATACTCTTGCGATTTTAGCTCGCTCATACAGTCTATAGATTTTAGTTATAGTTGCTGGTGCTGTGTAATTTCAAAAATGTGCATAAGTTTAGTTGTGGGATGTTTATAGTTATGCGTATTCGGTTTAAAATTAATTAATGTGTGTGTTTTCTATTTTTATTTGTTTGATAGCCAATACTCACAGAGTACTTAAAACAATACTTTTTGTCATTCTCTGGTATTTATATACATCGGTGAAGGGTATACAACTGTCGGTTTTTTTTTTCTTTTTTTTTTTTTGATAACAACTGATTTAACCTTGAGGAAAACGAGGCAATAACTATTTTTTCTTTTCTCTTAATAGAATTCAATGTGAGCGTACGTACATTATTTTGCCACTTCATTCATAACAAATCACTTAAACTGAACGTGGCATAATGTGAGAAGTACTAATATTTATTAATAACACACTCAGCTGAAAATAAAAGCAGGAAATGATAAAAGACGTAAGAGGAAGAATTTTTTTTGGGAAAATCACTTACATAAGCAAAAGTGTTTTTAAAATTATTTTGAAGAAAACATCGTTAAAAAGTATTATACTTAAACATTAAATTTTATACTTATTTTTTTAGTTTTAATTATGCACAATTTTTATTTTTATTTGAGAACAGACTTTTGTCTGCTATTTCTTTGCCACAAAAGTTTATTTTAAAATTTAAAGTTTTTTATAACGCCGTTAGCCTAAAAATATGATATTTTATAATTTATTTTGTGTTTCATTTTTATGATCTATGAAAAGCTCACGTATTTTATTAAAATTACTTTTCTATGAAAATTATGCTTTAAATTATATTTTTATTAGTTGTAAAAAAAACCATTGCCTATCCCCAAGGCCACTTAATGTTATTTGTTTTGTAAGATATGTTTATTATTCTTGGAAGTACTACGAAAGTTTATTTAATTCTCATGTTATTTGTTTGCTTATAGTCCTTTTAATTTTAAAAATTACCAGCATTACAAAAAAGATTTAAATTTAAAAATATTATAAAAGTTAAAGCCTACTTCGAGGGGATATACAGAAAATTATAAAATAAAATACTTTCAGGCGGTTTGGTAATTTTTTAGTGTCATACACAGCATTATATAATTTTTTGGGGTATAGGTATATAATAAACAAGCCAAAATATAATATTAATTTAACTTATTTAGACATCAAAGAGAGTCCAATAAGCATTCCATGCTGAAACACAGAACTGGGAACATTTATAAGAGTCGTGCGATTTTATTTTCTAGGGGGTTTTCTTCTTGCTTTTCTTTTTTTTTTTTTTTGTGAGAAATATTTTGATTTGTTTTAAATTAGTCTGCATTATAATCTATACTGACTAAACAAAAATTGCTTGTTTCTTGGTCGTACGCCTACATGCAGGCAGTATATTTTATATTGATTTTTTTTCTCCTTTTCTCGCTCTTTTATATTATAATTTTATATTAAAAAATATTTAAAGTTCACGATTTAATGTCACACATAAAATTTGGTTTCGTTTTTCTTTTTATAAATTTTTTCTGAAGCATATTTTCAGGGGTATGCAGTTTATTATTTGTGTGTGTGTGTAGCTGGTAAAATATTTTTGTTTCGTACTCGAATTTGTTTTTTTCTTGCATTTGCTGTAAGGTTTGGCGGCATTTTAATGCTTATTTTAGTTCTCGTTTTTTTACAAACATCCTGCAAAATTTCTTTACATAAAAATTCCTTTTTCTTTTTCTTTGGTTGTTGTTGTTGTTGTTTGTGAAAAGTCGTTTGGTTAATGTTTTTTTTTCTTGCAAGGAATTTATATGGTTGTTAACTTAAAACAAAAAGAAAGCATATAATAAATTTGTGGCTAGTGGTATGAGAAAGTGGGGTAAAAGCTCATTGATTTTTAAAGTACATGATGACTGGAATTGCATAAAGCAAAGCAGAACAATTTCGAATTTTTTTTTCTTTTGATTTTTAAATAACAAACTAATTTAAACAAAATCCAGTTAAGCAAGTACACTTTTGCTCTTTACTAAAGCTCTTATTTATTACTTGAGTCACTGTTATTCTTTTTAGTTTATGTGGGATTGCCTAAGATCGCATTATCATAATATTTAGTGCAGTAAAAAATCTTATTATCACTATTTCGAGGCAGCCTTTTTGATACGATTACAAAGCTAACCAAAGTTCAATTTTCGTATGATAATAAAGTTTTATTTGTTCAGAAGGATATTTTTAATAACAAGTGTCATTAATATAAAACTGAACAAAGAAGAAATAAAATTTATGTAAATTTTTCGTTTACAAATAAAGACAAATTTTTACCAACCTATTAAAGGTCTCAAGGATTTTTTCCTTTGTTTTCTTTTTCACAATTGTGGCACAATTAAATTGGCACATTTGTGTTGTCATGCTAAAGTGCTCTTAATGCTTTAAGAAAAAATTGTATTTTTTCTTTTTTGTCTAATAAAAAGAAAGCATAAAGTTTGTATAATAAAACTTAATGTTGTGTGTTTCCTGTGCCTGATGCTAGGCCACGTTTTTTTTTTTACTTTGCTTTTATTATGTGTGTGGTAAAATGTAACATTTGACCCTTGTTGATAGTAATAGATACATAGAAACGAAACAAAGTATTTGCTTTTATTTTTAGCTAGAGTTGAATGGGTAATAAACTGTAATACACTCAGAAGTTCTTGTAGTTGTGTGTGGGAAAAACAAATTTAAGGAAATGGTTTTTTTGTACCATTGTTACACATTAAAAATTTATGCTTTTCTCACTTGGTTATGCTGACTATAAAAAAGGAGACTTTAATTAAAAGTATTGTAAATAAAAAAAAAGAAAGAAAAGCTAGTGGAAAAACTAAATCCATGGCAATGAAAAAGCTTTTTAAAATTTATTGAGTGGAAAAAAGTTATAAAGATTTTATAATTGAAAGGATTATTTTCTTTTTAAAACATATTGCCTAGTTTTAGGCGCTGTTAAACATATTTATCTTTAGCTAATATTTATGGCAATTTACAGCATGAAATGTCCATTTTTGTACAGAATTTTTTTTATATTAAACAAAAAATTTAAAAATATTGCCTACTTTTAGGCTACTACTTGTTTGTAGCCTATTTTAAGGCAAAATGCTCAACGTAAAAGCTTAAAGCCTGGTACGAAGTTCATACATAATTTCAGGTTTGTAAATTTACATTTATTTCTACACGGAAAAATATCTAATGGTGTAGCCTTTTGTGTAGCATTATGTTTGCATACACACAAAATCATTTATTTTTCAGTTTACAACGCACAAAAGCAGTTGAAAAAGTCGCCACTTATATTTCCAAATCCCTAAGATAGGCAATAAAGTTTAAAAATTTCGAGTATTTTTGTTTTGAAAGTCCGTACTAGCAAATGGAAATTTCTTTATGAAATTTACCAAGCATTTGCTTAAAAATTTTTGGTGTCTACTTTAAGGCTTTCAGACCAATTTGATGCAACATTATTTTCTGCTTTCTTTTGTGTCATTTCTGCTGCCTACTTACAGGAAATTTTTATTAAAATTTATGTATGTACATATGTAAGTGGAAAAGTTTATTGTGGTTTAAATAGAATTTGCTTGCGTAGCAGCAAGGCTTTTATTGAAATTTATCTTCCCTTTTTTCGGCTTCTCAATTATTGTATATTTTTTTTTTTGTTATTATTCATACATTTTCACACTTACAAAAGAAAAAAACTTCAAGCCTTGGTGGTACAACGGCTTATTAGATCGCTTTTCGCCATTTAGTATAAAAGCTGGGCCTTCTATTAGTTTATATTATACTTTCCCCACAAATTTTGTTGCATAGTTATTGGCGTACAGCACTTAATTATCTATTAAGTTTTATACATATCGTGTCATAACTCAAAAAATACGATTTTTTTTGAGCTAATGATGCGAAATAATTCGTCATTTCGTATATTATCTTGTGTAAAATTTTCATATGAATAGCTTGTATCATCACCTCCTGACGGAAGAATATTTTTTCATGTCTTCATTGAGTTGTATGCAAATTGAAAACTTAAAACGAGTTTTCTGCAAAATTAGTTTTTTTTGAGTTGTGACACTATTGAAGTAAATGAGCGATATGTATATCATGTACATATCGTTACCTGAACAAAAAAAACCCTAACTAATTTTTTTTATAAATATATGACAGTTAAAAATTTATGGGTGTTCTACATCAAGCAAAACAACATGTTGCAATTATACGAGTAATATACAGAAAATTATATATAGACACTTGAAATTCGCTAAGTTAGCGTATTTTTATGCAAACTACAACAATTAACACTGAAATTAAAAAAAAAGTCAAAATTGAAGGGTATTCTATCAGTTAATGTAATTTCGAACACTTGCTGTATCTTGGTAACCGTCAGAGACAAACTCTTGATTTCAAAAAAAAAAAAGCTAAAACTAAAAAATTCCCTAATTAAAAAAAATCGTCAAAACGAAAATAACACCAACAATTGAAAAAATCGTCAAAAAGAATAAAGCACCAAACTACAAAAAAAATCGCAAAAAGAGAAAAAGTGCCAAAATTAAAATAGATAAGCTAAAACCAAAAAAATTTTAAATTTAAATAAATTCAGTAAAGTGCGACTTTGACTCGCGCACGAAGGGTTCCGTACGTTGGGCTTTGAGCATTTTTTAATACAGTGTTTTTTACGTTTTTTCAGCTGAAATAATTTTTTTTTACTATTTTTCGCTTTTTTCTCGTTTTGGCGATTTTTTAAATTTTGGCGATTTTTTTCATTTTGGCGATTTTTTTCATTTTGGCGATTTTTTCATTTTGGCGATTTTTTTTCATTTTGGCAATTTTCTTCATTTTGGCGATTTTTTTTTATTTTGGCGATTTTTTCATTTTGGCGATTTTTTTCATTTTGGCGATTTTTTTATTTTGGCGATTTTTCCGGTTTTCCGCGATTTATTTTCGATTTAGAAATTTTTTTTAATTTGGTGCTTTTTTTCGTTTTGGCGATTTTTTTTTTGATTTTGGCGATTTTTTTTCGGTTTGGCGATTTTATAATTTTGAGATTTTTTTGTTTTACCGGTTTTGAAAATTTCAAGAAGTTTGCTCTTACGGTTTCCAAGATACAGCAAGTTATCAAAATTACATAGTCAAAATTACATTAACTGATGGTACACCCTCTAATTAAAATTTTTTAAATTTTAGTGTTAATTGTTGTAGTCTGTATAAAAATACACTAACTTTACAAATTTCAAGTGCATATACATACAATGTATGTATATTACATGGGATTTTAACATTTTTCGTTGCTCGTTTTGGCACACCCTTTAATTTCCAACTCTCATGTATTTGTTGTTGAAGCGGCCAAGGGTCCCATGTAATATACATACATACATACAATTGTATGTATATTACATGGGATTTTAAAATTTTTCGTTGCTCGTTTTGGCACACCCTTTAATTTCCAACTCTCGTGTATTTGTTGTTGTAGCGGCCAAGGATCCCATGTAATATACATACGATTGTATGTATATTAGATGGGATTTTAAAATTTTTCGTTGCTCGTTTTGGCACACCCTTTAATTTCCAACTCTCATGTATTTGTTGTTGTAGCGGCCAAGGGTCCCATGTAATATACATACATACAATTGTATGTATATTACATGGGATTTTAAAATTTTTCATTGCTCGTTTTGGCACACCCTTTAATTTCCAACTCTCATGTATTTGTTGTTGTAGCGGCCAAGGGTCCCATGTAATATACATATATACAATTGTATGTATATTACATGGGATTTTAAAATTTTTCGTTGCTCGTTTTGGCACACCCTTTAATTTCCAACTCTCATGTATTTGTTGTTGTAGCGGCCAAGGGTCCCATGTAATATACATATATACAATTGTATGTATATTACATGGGATTTTAAAATTTTTCGTTGCTCGTTTTGGCACACCCTTTAATTTCCAACTCTCATGTATTTGTTGTTGTAGCGGCCAAGGGTCCCATGTAATATACATACATACATACAATTGTATGTATATTACATGGGATTTTAACATTTTTCATTGCTCGTTTTGGCACACCCTTTAATTTCCAACTCTCATGTATTTGTTGTTGTAGCGGCCAAGGGTCTACACACTGTGTCCAAATTTCAGGTCCGTAGCTCTTACGGTTCTCGAGAAAATACCCTGTGACGGACAGACGGACGGACGGACAGACGGACAGACGGACAGCGTAGCGAAAACAATAGGGTTCCATTTTCACCTTTGGTGTACGGAACTCTAAAAATCGCCAAAAACCGAAAAATTTGCCAGAAAAAAAACTGGAAAAAACGCCAAATTAAAATTAAAGCGAAAAAATTTAAAACAAGCGAAAAAACTAAAAGAAAAGTCAAAACAAAGTAAAAGTTCAAAAACCAAAATAAACGCCAAAAAGGAAAAATTGCCAAGAACCGAAAAAAACGCCATAGCAAAAATAAAAGGAAAAAACTAAAAAAAAAACGCTAAAACTAAAAAAATCGCTTAAAAGAAAAAACGCCAAATTTAAAAAAAATCGCCAAAATGAAAAAAGCGCCAAAAATAAAAGAGAAATTTGGCATTTCTAAAAAAAACTCAATAAGTTAAAAAACCGCCAAAAACTGAAAAATCGCCAAACTCGAAAAAAGACCCGAAAACTAAAGAAAACGCTAAAAACAGAAAAAAAGTTTACCGGGTAATTAAGTTTCAAAAAAAAAGTTTAATCGGGTAAGATATTCGATAAAAACGAAAAAAAAATCGCCACAAACCGAAAAATAGACAAAAACGAAAAACGCCAAAAAGAACCCCAAAACTAAAAAACGCTAAAAACCGAAAGAAAATTACCAGGTACTTAAGTTTTAAAAAAAAGTCTACATTGGGCAAGATATTCGATAAAAACTAAAAGAAACACCAAAACGAAAAATTCGCCAAAAACCGAAAAAATGCGCCAAAAAACTAAAAAAACACCAAAATAAAATTTAAACGAAAAAACTAACAAAAGCTATTAAAAACTAAAAGAGAGATCAAAACGAAAAATTCGCTAAAAACCGAAAAATTGCCAAAACTAAAAACAATCGCCAAAAACAGAAAAAATTCGTCAAAAAAAGAAAAAAAAAACGCCAGAATTAAATTAAAGCGAAAAAACTAAAAAAAAAAAACGATAAAAACTAAAAGAAACTTCAAAACGAATGAAAAAATCGCCAAAAAGCAAAAAAAAAAGACGCCAAAAATAAAAAACTCTAAAAACCGAAAAAAATATTTACCGTGTACTTAAATTTAAAAAAAAGGTCTACATCGGGCAAGATATTCGATAAAAACTAAAAGTAACACCAAAACGAAAAAATCGCCAAAAATCGAAAATAAAAGCGCAAAAACTAAAAAACGCCACAACTAAAATAAATCGCGAAAAATCGCCAAAAACTAAAACAAAAAAAAAAAGCTAAAAACCGATAAAAAGTTTAAATTAAAAAAAGGTCTATATCAGCTAAGATATTCGATTAGACATATATGCTAAAGTTTGTATAATATTATATATGTAGTGTCCGTACGGAACCATTCGGGTGCGAGTCAAAGTCGCACTTTACTCAATTTATTTCTTCTTCCTATTTAATCTTCTTATATACACCTTACTTTGCATCTGAAAAGACTTTAGTCCTAGTTTAGCTTTTTATTTATCAGAAATTTGTTATCAACTCTCCGGCTGAAAATAAATATCGTAAAACTTTGCATAGTTTCGATATTTTCTCTAAAGTCTAATAAGTTTTTTGTTTATATTATTTTTACGCATCTATTAAATAGTTAAAATGATTTTAATAGTCCTTTGGAACATCTAGTTCATATATGCTGTAATAAGATTTTATCTTCTTTTTTATTTTCCCTCAAAGAATTTCAAATTATAAATTACTTTCCATATAATTAGCTAATTTTGTTCCCACATCTGCTGAGGATGAATACTTACCGAGTAATTATAATTAGATTTATGTTAGTGTTAACCTTTTTATGACATTATGCTTTAACCCAAAACCAAAAACTGTTTGTAACCAACCACACCTTTTGGCTTTTACATTTGGGTTTTTCTCATCTTTTTGCTGTGAATTTGATTTAAAAATTAATTTCTAATGTGTGCACAACTTGAAAACATTCGACATTTTTTAGACATCGAAAAAAAAGGACATTCAACTTGTTTACAAAGCTATAAATTAAAATTCCCAAAGGTTTTAAGGGTTGAGTAGTTTCAACATCCTTTTTCTGATACATTATAAGAACAAGAACTTTAAACAATAAATTATATTTTATAAAAAGTTATTTTTCTTGTCTGTTCTGGTTGAGAGACTGTTAGTTTTGGATAACGACATAAAGACTGGCAGAATAGAATGAAACACTTGAGATAATTGTGCTTTGAAAGCACGTGAGGAAAGGGTTAAAGAGGAGCAAATTTAAAATAGCAAACCATATATTGGATTTGTTTTTATGAGTTAAAACAATTTAAAACAATAAGTCGCAACTGCAAATATATTTAAATGTATGTACCGACTGTACATCGAATAAGTAGAAATAATTAATTATTGTGATGATCGTAAAAAGATAAACAAGCATAGTTAATTAAACATACTGAGGTAGAGTGATATAACTTGGTGCTAACCTGAACAGAAAAATGAAATAATGGGAAAAAAAATCAAATGAGTTATACAATGCAATCATTTCTCGTATGCTATTTCATTAAAAATTCATGTTAAATAGCTGATGTTAATAACCAATCTCTGCCCAATAGATACACAGAGAAAAAACTGCCTCATAGAATCAAGAAGATTTTCTCTATGAAACGTTTTTAGGCTAAGGGGTATCCCAGCAGAAAGAAGCGAAGATTTTTTCATAGAGATTCCTTGTTGTTATTAATTTCATCAAGACGAAAACCACATAAAATCAAGAAGAAATCTTATTATTCACAACTTTTTTTACTCAATTTCGTTTATTATTGGCACCAAAATAAACAATCCATAGAGAAAAACTTCTTGATTCTATTAGGTTTTCTTATAAATTGTAAACTATAGGGATTTCTTATTGATTTTATTTGGTTGCCTTATTGATTTTTTTAAAAAGGTTTTCTTCTTGATTTTATTAGGCTACCTTATTGATTTTTTCAATAAGGTTTTCTTCTTGATTTTAGTACGTTCCTATATGATTATGTGTAAAACATTTTATTGATTTTTTTAATAAGGAAATCTTCTTGATTTCATGAGGTGTCTTGTTATTTCGTTTCTATAAATAGACATACAGACAATTTTTTTCATGATCTTTTTCATTTTTTTATAAGAATTTTTGCACAATAATTTCAATGGTTATTCAGGCTGCTTGTTAGCATATTGGTTAGAGTGCTTGTCTATCAGGTAGAAGTTTGCTGGTTCAATACTTGGTGAGCAAGTTAGTTAAGAAATAACATAATGTGTATGTATGTATGTATAAATAAATAACATCTACAATATACTACATACATACATACATACATATGTATATGGTATAGATTTTAAATGAAAATACATAAGTACAGAAAATAAAGACGCAATTTTTTTTTATTTTTATTGAAAAAATCAATAAGATAACCTCATAAAAACTACAAGATTTCTTCTTGATTTTTTTAAAAGGGTTTTCCCTATGAAATTAATAAGATTTCCTTATTGAAAAAAATAACCATAGAGATTTCTTATTAATTTTGTTATATTCTATGAGGTATTTAGTAGGCACTGTTTTCTCTGTGTAGACATGGGTGCTGATGTAGTACGTGGGGCAGAAAAAAATTTCGATACTCTTTTAATATGTGCCACAGAGTCAAGTGATATTTTCTATGAACAAATCCTCTGGTAGAACTAACAAGCCGACATTTATTGCAATATAAGTACAAACGCATGCACATGCAAGCAATCAAAAACTAAGAAAGGCAGGCAGAGTTTTAACTGAAATATCCGCTTTTCATTTATTCACTTTCTATTCTTCAGGTTTTTGGTTAAGAAAAGACTGTTAACATTTTAACAAAACACCTTGGCTACTCTTTCCCCCTCTCTCTCACAACAACAACAACAACGTTATTTATTAAAAATTAAGAGTGTGTAGCAGGGTTGTCAGATATGGCGATTTCTCGCTAAACGTGGCGATTTTCCAATTAGTTTGGTGTCTAATTTTTATGAAAATTTAACTTCAAAATTCTTATAATTGAGGAAAATTTAATTAATTTAAAACTCGTCTGCAAGAAATTAATACAATTTGATTTCGATGATTTTTCTTATATTAATTATAGTAATATAGTTTCGAATTTGGATGAGAAAAATTTACAAGAAATAATTTTTTTTTTTTTCTACTTTAGGCGATTTTCTGCTTAAGTTTTTTGCGATTATTTTATAAAAATTTATATTAAAAAAGGTGTTATACAAAAATAAATTTATTATAAAATATACTTGCATACATATGTACATATGTATGTATGTACATATATCAAAAAAAACGTCATAAAATTTATTTTGTAGATTTTGGAGATTTTTAAAATCATGTTGCCCAAATAGGTCTGAAAAAAATCTGACAATCCTGCCTTACAGCAACAAACATTATTTATTATAAGCTTAAGAGTGCGTTTAACTTTCCAATTAGAATTTAAGAGCACTGGAATTTCCTTGCGCTCTTTATAAAAGAGCATATTTTAATGTTTTAGTTAAAGAGTAAATTCCTTTAAGCTCTCTTACCATAAGTGTTTAAGTGTCTTATAAGAAGTATTAATTTTTTAAATGAACTCGAAAATGTATTTCAAAATTGCTTAAGTTCACACAAGAATTTGTTATTCACATGAAAAATGCATTGGCCTCCTTTATAATTTAGTGCTGTTTGTGCCAGTTGTTTTTCAATTGCTTGCTTGCATTAGACACTTCTATTAAAAACTCGAATGCTTGATTATGCACATAGGCTTCTTTTTAAAACAACAATGAATGCATGTTATAGATTCAAAGAAAAAAAGTAAATGAATGCAAATGAAACGCCTAAAAGTAGGCTACAGTTTTGGTTTTAGTTTTAAAACGATGAATTTAAGAATGTTTTAAAAAAGTTTTGAAACTATTTTAGTAAAATAAATTTATAATACAATAGAAAATACTAAAGTATGTCCATGAGCTGTTATTTTCTATATTTATTACTGATCCATAGAAAAGGAAAATCATCTGTCTAAATATAACAAATAGTTAAGATGAATATATATGCTTAAAGCCTATCTTAAGGCGAATTATTGACGCCATCAATTGTGTACATCACTATTTTAAGACAAGCAAATTAAATGAACAAAATTAATCATGAACTGACAATCACACAGAAATTTTGCTTAACGTCTTACAAATCTTAGAAGCCGTTTCAAGTATGTGTGAAGCAGGCTTTCAACAAAGTAATTAGCTAAACACTTGAATTTATTAAGTTTCAAAAGCTTTACACAACAGCTTAGTTAAGTGTAAGAGCATTACACATTAATTAACTGACATGATGAAAGCATATAAAATAGCCTACTTTTGGGATTAACAAGCCTTATTTTTATATTTTCCTTTTTGTTTACATTCATGCAAAATATACTCTTTACGTGTGTTATAAAAAAAATTATAGCCTACTTTCAGGCACATGGAGAATTTTCTTCGAATATAAATATACGCACATTGTCAAAGAAACCCCTATTTAAGAAACACATTTTTAGCAGAATTTTAACCAACATTCATAAAGGTCACACAGTTACAATTTATTTATTTTTTATTTTAAATTTGTATCGCCTCATATGCAATATAAATAAAAAAATTTCAGTTATTTTTACCCTTTTCGTTATTTACTAGTTTTTTTTTTATTCACTAACAAACACTGACTGTAATTACATTCCAGCAAGTGGCGCATGCAAAGCTTGCAAGCAGAAAAAAAAAACAAACTAAAATTGAAAAGAATTTTGTAGCGCCACCCATTTAATATCTGAGGTTTAAAATGTGACATTTTTTTTTTAATAATATGAGTAAAATTTGAAATACTTGGAATTCCCAAAAAAAAAAGACACATAGATACAATTATTCCTTTAAAAACATTAAAATATGTATGACTTTACAGCCAAAAAGTATGCAATAAATTTCAGATTTTAAATGAAAAACTTCAGTTAATGCAATTTGCATTTGAACCAATTTATTTATGGACTCTGTTGAATCAAATTACACTGTTCAACAAAATCAAACATATTCCAGTATAACAAGGACCAAGATAAAATAAAAAATACGGATTTTTTTGTTTTCGCCAAAGAAGGCAATCGATAACAAAAGTTATCGATTACAATCAATAAGGCAACACTTATCGATAGTAATCGATAACAAAATTCAACGATGGCACTCCGTAGCAAAGTTGATCGATTTCAGTCTATAAAAAAATCTGCCGATAAAAATCTATAGAGAAATTCAGCAATAGCAATAGAAAACAAAGTGCCAATAACGTAATTTCTTGACAACAATCTATAGCAAAACTTATCGATAAAAATATATAATAAGATTTATCAATAAAGATCAACGTCAAACAATCGATTAAAAATTTAGTGATAACAATAAAAAAAGACTTAATAATATCAAATGATAAGAATTTATCGATATCAAACGATGAGAAATTTTATGGATAGCAAAATTAATCGATAACAGTGTAATCGATAAAAGCCGATAAAAGAGTTTTACAATAACAAAACTCATCGTTAAAAGTCGATAACAAAAATTTATGTATGGCACTCCATAGCAAAATTTATCGAGCTCAATATATAACAAAACTTATCGATAGCAATCGAAGTCGGAAATAGCAGGTTGAAATATACAAAAATCTCCGTTTCAAAAAATAGAAAACAAAGTGCAAATAGCGTAATTTCTTGAAACTTATCGATAGCAATCGAAGTCGGAAATAGCAGGTTGAAATATACAAAAATCTCCGTTTCAAAAAATAGAAAACAAAGTGCAAATAGCGTAATTTCTTGACAACAATCTATAGCAAAACTTATCGATAAAAATAGATAATAAGATTTATCAATAAAGATCAACATCAAACAATCGATTAAAAATTTAGTGATAACAATAAAAAAAGACTTAATGATAACTATTGATAAATATTTAACCATAACAATTAGTTATAATGAGTTAGGGCCTTTCTATATTAAGGTAACGATATAGTCCTATATTTTTTTTTGAACGAGTAGAGAAATTTATGTAGTTTTTGCACAGTGGGCAGATATGACCTCGGTTTATCTTTTTTTTTTTCAAAAAATGGAATTTGCACATTTTTAAGTTAACCCCTTTAGATATTATTATAGGTTTTCATATAATAATGTTTATGGATAGCTCGATAACACTCAATTAAAAATGGGTGTTAACTTTATATGGTGAGATCACAATGGACCCAATTGGGTCTTAATTCCTAACCTACATATATATCGAGCCTTATTTTCGATTTTATCGTAAGCGACAAAAATTAAATATTTCAGGAGGTTTCTTTAAAATATTCAAATTTGTTTTTGTACGTAAATTTTGTCGCTTACGATAAAATTGTATAGCCTGTATCTTAAAAGTTATCAACAATTTTGCCATTTTGATAATTCTAAACTATGTGTAGGCCCATAAAATTTTAATTTCAATAAAAAAAGTATATTTCCGATAACATGTCGCTTACGATAAAATCGAAAAAAGGGCTCAATATGGTGAAAAAAATTAATTAGATTTTAATTATTAAAATTATTTGTCTGATTTACTTCAGTATTTTATTTTTATTTATTTAAAGCGTATCAAAATTAATACGAATTTAAAGCAGCAACGAAATGCATCTAGACGTGTTAAGCCAACAACATATAATTTTTTTAATTTATGATTATACTTCAGCATTTTATAGAATTAAATTTCTGCTGCTTAAAAATCTCTAATAACCAAAAATTAAAAAAAAAATAGTTTAATAGGACATTTACATTATCTCGAAATCTAGTACTTACGAGATTTCAAGCTAAATCTTGCTGCTTTTTACTAGATTTTCCATACAAAACAAAATCTATTTTGTCAGTAGATTTGTATGAAATCTTATAAAAATCTAATATTTTTATTTATTTTTTACTACCCTGTACAACATATTTGTAAAAAAAAAGATGAAAGAATTAGCTAAGGTCTGATTAAAAAGGTGTGTGGATTGGCTACATTGCAGTTATTTGGTTGTAGTTTTGGAAATTTTTCAGTTAATGGGTTTCGTTTTGGATAAAAAAATCTTGATAAAAGTTGGTGTAAACGCTATATATTTTCATAAAGCTGTTAATTAAAATCTGCTAGATTTTGTGCAGGTGTAAATGCCTTATAATAAAAAAAAATGTGGACTAATTTATTCTCTTAAGAAAAATTTATGAAATTTTTGCCGGAAAAAATATTTAATATTTGTTTTATAAATTTATTATGTTTACAGACATTTTTGTAAAGCCTTCTTTCTCTCTACATCTCTCTCCTTGTTCAGCCGTATATGCTCAACCAACAATAAAAATGTTGGCAAAAAGAACTGGCAGTATTTTGCATTTTTTTTTTTTTTTTCAAACAAGCTTTTCTTGTCAGGTTATTGCATTTTATGTTGTTTTATTGTTGCTTCATATTCCATATTTTTCTCAGTTAAGAAGCGTATGATACAAACACAACAACACTTAACTATTTTAAGTGACAAGAACTTAGTTGACTTGACAATGGCATGCAAAAACTACTAAAAAAAATTATCTCTCTCTCTGTCTCTCTCTTCTCCTTTCAAGTCAAACAATATTTTGTGTCAAACAAAGGGTTAAGAAAAAAGTAAGTGTTTTATAAAGAAATAATAAATTTCACTTTTGCATTTAAAATATACGTAAACATAGTTTCGCGAGTGAAATACAAAATTAATAATAAAATAAGTGAAAAGTCATTTTCTTAAAGTAGATGTAAAAGGGGGGACTTTTGTCAAACCCAGTTTGATTTTATCATTTTGTTTTGTTTTTGTTTGAAAAGTTAAACAACATTTTAACCATAAATATCAGAGAAAATTTTATTATTATTTATGTAATGCAAAATATTTGAAAAAATTTATGATGCATACTTTTGCCAGGGATAAGGGCATACAATATACAGCATACTTTAAGCAGCACAGAATATACAAAACGCTTACACTGTGTGATACGCAAACATTGCTTGAATATATTTCCTATATGCTGTTAGCAAAAATAATAAAACTGTCAGCAAGCACGTTGTGATTTTTCGCACATTTTATTTCAAAGTTTGAAAAAGATTCATAAAAAAATTTTTAACAACAAAATATAATGAAAAAAAAATTTATGTTAAACCAACTACAAAACTTTTTTCTATTGATATAAACTGTTAGCACATTGTAAGCCATGTATGTAAATACGTGTTTTTTTATTTTATTTTTTTTGTAAGAAAGTTTTATAACCCAGCAAACAATTCGAGCAAATAAAGCATCAAGTCCAGCTATTTATTTAAATGTTTTGCTTAAATTTGTTACCAAAACTATTTATGGACATGTTTTTGTTTTTAATGTTTCTATTGGAAGGGGGAAAATGTATTTTCTCAGTTTAAAACTATTAATTGGCCTCAATTAATCAGAGATTTTAAATTTATTTTAGACATTTCACGTGAAATTTTATTTCCGATATGGGGGAATAGTAAGCGCTTAACGACTATTTTATTGCTATTATTTTTGTCATTCTTCTATGAGTTTTAATTAGAAATGCACAAATGCCATGATTTGTCATGCGTGAGTCACGCATTAGTCACGTGTGAGTCACGAATTAGCCACGTGCGTGTCATGCATTAGCCACGTGTGAGTTACGCATTAGTCACGCGTGATCGGGGTTGTAAAAAATCTATTTTTGGATAATTCGTATCCGAAGTCACTCATCAGGAGCGAGCGTGAATAAAAAATCATGAATTTTCGCTTCTTTTTTTTGCTTAAGCACCGTTTATATGCATTTTGTTCCTGCTTTGATATTTCTTATACAAAAAAAATCATGTTTATTAATTAATTAACAACTATTTTATATTTGGAGGTAACCGTTCCCTTCACCCCCCCCCCCCGGCCGCCATACCACCAAGATTTTCTTGGAACATGCAGCTTGTTTTAAAAGCTATCCAGATCAAATTTAGTGTTCCTAAATATAGTAGTTCTGAAGATATAGGAAAAATAATAATTATTTTGTATGAGGGGTACCCATTTCCCCCTCCTATACCACCAAGATTTTTTTGAAACATACATTTTGTTCTAACAGCTACTCGTACAAAATTTAGTAACTATCACTATTGTAGTTGTGGAAATATGAAATGATGCACGAAAAAAAGAGCCTTTGGCCCCACTGTGCGTTACTTTAGCACTACATTATAACATATTTACCATGCGGTTTTTAAAGCAGCGAACAAGTAGCGCTTCTATGCTTAAATACAGTGTAAATTTCAGCTGAAAGTTTCAGTAAATAAGAGTTTATAAATTCTAAAATTTATGGAATGGAAGATGAAATGTCGAAAGTGAGTGGTTTTTCTTCATGTGTAACAGAATTTTGGTGTATTCATGTATTAGATCGTTTAAATCAAAATTACTGAAGTGACCTTAAGGTTAAATAATAGAACTATAAAGTATTTTTTTAATTTAAAAAAAAAATGGAAAATAATATCTTAGGTGTCACGCGTGACAAGACGTGAGCGTAAGTGATAAATTTTTTTCCTAAAATTAAGTGCTAACAATTCTAAGGACGTTAAGAAGCGCTTACGAAGTTTGATTCCAAAAAAATCATTTAAAAATAATTAATTATGGCCACAAAATGGGTAAAATTTCCCATAGTGCGCTGGTCTTATTACTAAAAAATAGAATATTATAAGATAGTATTTCGTGCATAAAGGTCATGTCATTTGCTATGCTAAAAATGGTTAAAGTAGTGCCTCAAACTATTTCCACGAGAAAGTCCATTTTTTTGTCACGTGCGACAGCAAGCAAATAAGCTTGTATTTCACAACAATATGACTCGATTTTTCTTAAAATTTTACCTAATGTAGAGCTGCTGAAGGCGTACACAAATATATAAAGAAGTATGTAACAAACAAGCATAATTATTTGCTGTCGCACGCGACAAAAAAAGTCGACACTCCTGTGAAAATGCCTGTATGTCAAATCTTTGTGGCATGACATTTTTTTAATTGAAAAAGTAACTTTCTTTTACATTCTAGAAGTTTTCTTAAAACAAACACATTTATTTGTGTTGGGTTGGGTTCTTATTGATTTCCAACAAAACAAAACTATTCAAGTACAAACTCATTTAAGCAAACTTTGAAATTGAAAGTTTGAATGTTTTTTTTTTCTTTTTTCAAGCAAATCAAATTGTAGAAAACTAGTTTTGTGGTTCGTAGAAGCATCTTTTCTTTTTGGTTAAACCAATTTTTGTAAACAAAACAAAACTACTTAAAGTTTTGGCCTATTAAAAGTATTTTCAACTAAAATTAAAATTATTTTTAAATTAATTTCTTACGCAATTCAATTGTTTTCATTTTCTCAAGCCTTTAGAGAGAAAAAAAGGGTTACACCGTTCGAGCTTTTAAAAAAATAACATTGTAATCATTTCTTTGGGATAGAACGGAAGGAAATAAGAAAACGGCAGAAATTGTGGCATACTTTTGGGGTCACTGAGATAATGGGTTTTTAAATTAAATTGCTTTTTGATTAGGGACTTTTAAAAGCGTTTAGGATATTTTTTTGCAATCTAAGAAAGACTAAGGCTAAGACTATACTTTTAAGCTTTAAATAAAATTTTTCAAAATTACGTTTAAGACTTTTGGACATTTGATTAAGTATTTTACAAGCTTTTCAAAGATTTTTAATGCCGTATAAAAATAATATTTGGTTAAAGTGTGTTAAATAAAAATTTCCATAAAAATGTTGACTAATTTTTTGTAATAAGGACGCAATACTTTACAGTTATGTTTAAAAATTAAAGCATACTTTTAGGGCCTTATTTATACAAAATATATTGTTCATTTATCAAAATGGTTTATAAAACAAGTTTTGTATACAAATTTGCTTGTTGAAAGTTTCGAAGCCAAATTTCTTAATAATACTTTAAATTTATATTTAAAAATTAAAGCATACTTTTAGGGCCTTATTTATAAAAATTATTGTTGATTTATAAAAATGGCTTCTAAAGCAAATTTTGTATAGAAATTAGTTTGTTAAAAGTTTCGCAAGCCAAAATTCTTAATAATACTTTAAATTTGTATTTAAAAATTAAAGCATACTTTTAGGGCCTTATTTATATAAAACATATTGTTGATTTGATATTTCCTTTTGCAATTTAAGAAATACCTAAATTAAAGCATGCTTCTAAGGCTTAAACATATTTTTTATAGTAGAAAAAAACATTAAAGCTTTCTAGTCATTGGATTTAAAAAGCCAGCAAAGCATTTAATGCCACAAATTTATCAATTACTTATACCCATACGTATGTATATAGTACATGTGTTTGTATATTTACGGTATACTTTTAGGCTTTAATCAAAATGGCTATAAATTATCTTTAGGATTGCCAACACAAGTTTCATTTTAAGCTTTCTTATGTAAATGTCTGGGATATTGCCCTCAGGCAAAGATATCCAAAGCAAATTATGCTCATCTGTTTTAAGCTAAATCATAATTCTTTTTTTATAAAAATGTAAAGTCTGCCATTTATTTTAATAATTTAATCAAGAAACCCCTTCTGGTAGCAGTTAAACACAAAATTCAAAAAAAAAATTAATAGTAATCCATCTTAAAAATATGAAAAAATATTTGGTTATAATTTATGGAAAACACTTATTGTTTGGGATAAACTGATAAAATGAATAGTCAACAAAAATTATGTATGTAAATATTTATAAAAAGAAAGATTTAAGTGAGCACTCACCGAAATTCAAATTTTGTATTAATGCAGAAATTGAGATGCTGAAAATAAACAAAAAAAAATTATTATTAAAGCGAGCAAATATTTCACTTAATTTATATCAATAAATTTAAATAAATAAAATGAACATAAAATAAAAATATATTTTATTTTCATAAAAATTTTCTTTGCCTGTAAGTATGCCATAATTTTTAAAGTAATATAATAATAGAACCCGTCACTGACTTTTATTGGCCAATCTGAGCAGAAAGCATGTTCTTTCAGGTACTAAATTTCTTTAAGATTAACATCTTTGGGAACCGCACCCTCTTTTAAATTAAAAATATTATAAATTTTGAATTATAAGAAAAATGTTGAAAATCATGGTCACACCCGGCACAATAAAATAACCCTGTAATCCATAATTTTTTTTTAAATTTCCTTTTTCATACTACATGTAATAATTCTATAACAACTAAGATTTGTAAAGTCACATCCGTCGCAGCCATCTGATGGTAATTCTGAGCAGAAATCAAGTTTTTTTAATGTCCACCTACTATTAAATATTTTTAAGATTAACAGGCTTGAAATCATATTCTTTCAGGTACTAAATGTTTTTAAGATTAACATCTTGCGGAAAGGGTGCGTTTTTTAATTTGTAAATATAAATTTTTTTATTTTAGCAAAAAATGTGAGTATCCGGGTCACACCCGTCACAATAGAATTAATTAATTATTCCTTTATAATTTTTATTGTGTATTCCCATTTTCATACTACAAGTAATAATTCAGTAATAACTAAGATTGGTAAGGTCACACCCGTCACAATTCTTATGAATTGAATTAGGCTACTGTTCGTAACGATTTTTAAGCCAAATTACATGTGATAATTATTAATGAACAAATAACATCAAGTTAGTTGTAAATATTCTGACAACAACACATAGTTGAACGGAACAGCCAGCCGTTTTCGAAGTCCACTAAACCTTCCTCATCAGCGTTCTTCTGTGTTTTGGTCCACTGTGTGTGGTGCAATGAATCAAACCAATTCACATATTCCATTTGCAATAAAGTTTCGTATATAAGGCAGACATCTACATCAACTGACACCACGCACTCCTAGCAGATTACATACCTACTCCTTCTTTTACTCTTTTGTATATTGCAACAATGCCAGTGATATCAAGCAAATATTTCGAAAAAAAAATAATAAATACGCTCAAAAGAAATGTTTATTAAACCCTTAAAAATATGCTACATTTTCATTTGACTTCTATTGTTGGTTAATAACACGCAGGGCATGTGTGTGAGATAGTGACTTTTAAACTGAAGCATGTCTGGCACAGAAGACATTCTTTTGTGCATTTTATTAACTTTCAGCATTATTAAATATGTCATTGAAAAGGATTTTAGCTGTAAGTCTTAGGTTAATGCTAGATCAAGAAGAAATAAATAACAATAATGTTGAACAAAAATTTATACCAATTTATATATTATTTACAAGAGATATTTTTTTTTGCTTATTTTTTTTTTTCTTTGACTACAGAGCTTAATATTTTATGCATTAAAGCTACATTTTCATTCAAAGTGAAACTTTTCACATTTTGCTATTAACAATATTTTCATGTCATTGCTTTAGGACTTCAATATATCAATAGCTTTGAAAGCAGCAAAAATACTCATTTATCCCCTCCTAAAAGTCTGCTATAAAAATAAATGCATGCATACCTTTAGGTGTTTCAATATTGTTGCAGCAAAAATACAATTTTAATAAATAAATAATGGCAAAAATTTAATTAGTGCTATAAAAAAAATCAAGGATTAAACGAAAACTATATTTTACAGTTAATTTACAAAATTTTTACTTTATTTTGTTATTTAATCCCTATTTGAAACTACTACAGAGTACAAAACATTAACATGATCCTTAACAACTATACACACACTTATGCATATACTCGTATATGTATGTATGTCTGCCATTTCACCCTTAAGCTTTACATGTCCTGCATTTTGTTAATAAAGTCTCAGTTATGCCCTTAAGCATACATACATACATACGAATACATACATCCATGAGCACGAGTGTGCGTGTGTTTGTGTGCCAGTGTGTGTTCGTTTTGTTAATATTTACAACAACTGATTCTACAAGCATCATATATAGTTTAGCCGGTGTTTTTTCCTCCTTTTTCCACAAAGTCTCATTTCACAATGGGTATTGCGGTGGGATTAAAAATGTTTCATAAATAAAATGTAGCTAATTGTTTATTCAAAACAAAAAAGTTTAAAATTTGCAACAAGAAGTATAATTTGATATATAAAGTATTTTTTTAAATAACAATAATTTAACCAAATTACCATTTGCTAAAAATAATTTTTCACCGAAAAAGTAGAAATTTATATTTACTGGTTCAATATTATTTTTATAAAAGAAATAGAGACGAACAGTTATTTAATGTGTCCGCAAACGATAGTCTAGTCTATGACATTCTAGTTTGCGCTAGTCTAGTCTAGCATAGTGTAGTCTAGCATAGTCTAGTCTAGCATAGTCTGGTATACGCTAGTCTAGTCTCCGCTAGTTTAGTCTACGCTAATCTAGTCTACGCTAGTCTAGTCTACGTTAGTCTAGTCTACGCTAGTCTAGTAAACGCTAGTCTATGCTAGTCTAGTCTAAGCTAGTTAGTCTACGCTAGTCTAGTCTACGCTAGTCTAGTCTACGCTAGTCTAGTCTACGCTGGTCTAGTCTACGCTAGTCTAGTCTACGGTAGTCTAGTCTACGCTAATCTAGTCTACGCTAATCTAGTCTACGCTAGTCTAGTCTACCCTAGTCTAGTCTACCCTAGTCTAGTTTAGTCTATGCTAGTCTAGTTTAGTCTACGCTAGTGTAGTCTACGCTGGTGTAGTACACACTAGTCTAGTCTACGCTAGTCTAGTCTTCGCTAATCTAGTCTATGCTAGTCTAGTCTACGCTAGTCAAGTCTACGCTAGTCTAGTCTACGCTAGTCTAGTCTACGTTAGTCTAGTCTACGCTAGTTTAGTAAACGCTATTCTAGTCTATGCTAGTCTAGTCTAAGCTAGTCTAGTCTACGCTAGTCTAGTCTACGCTAGTCTAGTCTACGCTGGCCTAGTCTACGCTAGTTTAGTCTACGGTAGTCTAGTCTACGCTAATCTAGTCTACGCTAGTCTAGTCTACGCTAGTCTAGTCTACGCTAGTCTAGTCTACGCTAGTCTAGTCTACGCTAATCTAGTCTATGCTAGTCTAGTCTACGCTAGTGTAGTCTACCCTACTCTAGTCTACCCTAGTCTAGTCTACTCTAGTCTAGTCTAACCTAGTCTAGTCTACCCTAGTCTAGTCTTCGCTAATCTAGTCTACGCTAGTCTAGTCTACGCTAGTGTAGTACACGCTAGTCTAGTCTACTCTAGTCTAGTCTACGCTAATCTAGTCTCTGCTAGTCTAGTCTACGCAGTGTAGTCTACCCTACTCTAGTCTACCCTAGTCTAGTCTACTCTAGTCTAGTCTAACCTAGTCTAGTCTACCCTAGTCTTATGTACGCTAGTCTGGTATACGCTAGTCTAGTCTACGCTAGTCTAGTATACGCTAGTCTAGTCTACGCTAGTATAGTCTACGTTAGTCTAGTCTACGCTAGTCTAGTATACGTTAGTCTAGTCTACGCTAGTCTAGTATACGCTAGTCTAGTCTAGTCTATGCTAGTCTAGTCTACGCTTGTCTAGTCTACGCTAGTCTAGTCTACGCTAGTCTAGTTACACTAGTCTAGTCTACGTTAGTCTACGTTAGTCTAGTATACGCTAGTCTAGTCTAGTCTAAGGTAGTCTAGTCTACACTAGTCTAGTCTACGCTGGTCTAGTCTACGCTAGTTTAGTCTACGCTAGTCTAGTCTAAGGTAGTCTAGTCTACAATAGTCTAGTCTACGCTAGTTTAGTCTACGCTAGTCTAGTCTACGCTAGTCTAGTCTACGTTAGTCTAGTCCACGCTAGTCTAGTCTACGCTAGTCTAGTCTACGCTAGTCTAGTCTACGTTAGTCTAGTCTAGGCTAGTCTATTCTACGTTAGTCTAGTCTAAGGTAGTCTAGTCTACACTAGTCTAGTCTAGACTAGTCTAGTCTACGCTGGTCTAGTCTACGCTAGTTTAGTCTACGCTAGTCTAGTCTACGCTAGTCTAGTCTAAGGTAGTCTAGTCTACACTAGTCTAATCTACGCTAGTTTAGTCTACGCTACTCTAGTCTACGCTAGTCTAGTCTAGGCTAGTCTAGTCTACGCTAGTCTAGTCTAGGCTAGTCTAGTCTACGCTAGTCTAGTCTAGGCTAGTCTAGTCTACGCTAGTCTAGTCTAGGCTAGTCTAGGCTAGTCTAGTCTACGTTAGTCTAGTCTAGGCTAGTCTACGTTAGTCTAGCCTAGGCTAGTCTAGTCTACGTTAGTCTAGTCTAGGCTAGTCTAGTCTACGTTAGTCTAGTCTAGGCTAGTCTAGTCTACGTTAGTCTAGTCTAGGCTAGTCTAGTCTACGCTAGTCTAGTCTAGGCTAGTCTAGTCTAGGCTAGTCTAGTCTAGTCTACGCTAGTCTAGTTTGCGCTAGCCTAGTCTAGTCTAGTGTAGTCTAGTCTAATCTACCCTACTCTAGTCTAGTATACGATACCCCAGTCTAGTCTACGCTACTCTAGTCTAGTCTACGCTACTCTAGTTTAGTCTAGCATAATCTACTGTACAAGTCTAGTCCATAATCTAGTGAACTCCATTTTCTGTTCTAATTTAAAACGAAATTCTCTTGTAAGATCATAATCTATGTACTTACACTTCTGCTGTCCTATTACATTTTAAATAATTTTGATTTAATAACTTTTAATGGCAACAACATCATTTTATCCCTTTTAATGACACGTGGAGGAATAAAAAAAAATCTGCATAAGTGTTTGTTGCCTCATTCAACTAAAGAGTAGAACAAAAAATGTTATGAATGCAAACATACTCGTATTTTAAACATATAATTAATGAAGGATGTAATCAAAAAATAATCAGAGCCAGTGATTGTGTAAATATGTTGGGCCTAATTGAATTAAGGAAAGAAAAGGATTTAAAATGTAGGGAATGGAATGAAGAATACTCAATCTTAATTAATTTAAATTAATGCGTAGCAAGTCATGAAATTATCAATCACAAATTTACGCGTACGTAGGTGGTAAAAAATTTATTATTATTTTATTTAAATAAAATTTGCCAATTGACTACGTATACGTAACATGAGTTTGTACAACAAAAATTAATCATACGCAAGACAGACAAGACAACATATCGTCGGCTTAAGAGTGTAAATCTGCCAATTCATTTTAATCAAATTTTACAGGAGAGACAGAAAACTGTTAATCTAAATATTTTAGCCAATATTTTCTTTCGAACAGTATTAATATTTAATGTATTATAAAAAGTGGACTTAGCAGGTTTACCCTCTAGGCCGACGATACCAATTATTTATTTTTGGAAACAATGTAGACAATTTTCCAGCATAAAATCTTTTTAAATATTTGAGTTATGAAACTTTTTCACTACAATTATTTAATTAGTTGTTATTAAATTTGCGATTTATTTTTCATAAAATTACATACTACAAATATTTGTCAAACAACAATGGAAAACAATGAAATTATACAAAATAAAAATAGAAATTTTGTTTTTCATTGTTTATTATTCCAAAAGCTAAAATCACACAGAAATCAAAATGACATTGATGTCAATGACATGCCTGAATGTTATAAAAAAATCTCATACACACAAAAGGAAGTCCTTTTACGCACCATTAAAAATAATATAAACGAATCTGACAAATATAAATATGCACAATCACAAAAAAACTAACTGAGCTTTGCAGAATTTTAAATGCCCTTCAGCATAATACAAAGTCCATATATGTTGCTTAATTAAAGATTAAGCAAGTTTTTACTTATATTTCAAGCTTCCTTTTTGTCATACACATATCAAATCAAATTCCCATTAAATTTGCAGGCTATCTGGAAGGACTGACATCTTTATAATCGAATTAATATTGCAGAAATTACATATGGATTGAAAAATATATACGTATCCCTACTATACTAAAAAGTGTATAGAACTGTGTGCATTGACTTGTAACAATAATGTGTTTCTAGCCGCAAATGGCTTGTCACTCCCCTCACCCATTTCATCATCAAGTTTGGCTAAGTAAGCGCGTTATTTGTCCAAGTACGAGTATACGAATAAATTATTATACCTATTACATTTTTAAAATTTTTATTTATTAAAGAGTCGCAAAGAAATCATAAAGTATGTCAAGTTGAAGAGGAAAATAATTGTTACAAAATTAAATTGAAGCGGCTGGCGAAAGCTATTGAATTTTCACTATTTAGTAAAAAATACTCCCCGCAAAATTTTAGTGTTTTCTTCGACAACTTTGACATAACTTTCTCTAGATGATAACAGAGAGAGGAGCAAGCGGCTGTAGAGAGGTTTCTATGCAATTACCTCTTCTATTATCTACCTCTTTCCCTCTTTATCGCTCTCTCACTCTCTTCCATTATATATTTTTATATCACTCCATCTCTATCTATGGCTATAACTCTCTCTATCGCCCTATATATATCCCACTATTTTTCCCTTTCTCTATCTTTCTCTTCCTTTATTTCTCTATCTCTGTCTATTTCATTCTATATCTGTCTATCTTTATTTATATTTCCCTATGTCGCTTTTTATCTCTCTACATCTCTTTATGCCTACCTAAATGTGTAGTGTATGTATGTGTTTATATCTCTCACTGTTTCCCTCTACCTCCTTAGTGTAACTCAATACTTCTCTTTTTATCTCTCTATATCTATTCACTATCTCAATCTATGTCTCTCTATATTTCTTTATATCTCCCTAACTATCTATATATCTCAACCTCTCCATCTCTACATATCTTTATCTCTTTCTATCTCTCTGTGCCTATTTCTCAATCTCAATCTCCATATATCTATTTATCTATAGATATATATCTATATATCTATAAATCTATATATCTATACGACTCTTTCTCTATCTCTCTCTATTCCTCTCCATCTCTCTCTATATCTGCCTATCTCTCTCTATTTCACTCTTTCTCTCTCTATCTCTCTCTATCTCTGTCTGTCTCTCTCTCTATCTCTGTTTCTATCTCCATATATCTCTCTCTATCTCTATATATCTCTCTATCTCTCCCTAGCTATCTTCATATAACTATATCTCTCTATTTATGTATGTCTATCTCAATTTTTCTTTTTTTTTAGACATTTCCATTTTTCTCTCTCTATCTCTTTCTTCATCTCTCTATTCTTCTTTATCTTTTTGTATACCTCTCTTTCAATCTCTTTATCTCTCTCTTTCCTCTCTCGCTCTATATGTTGCTACATTTCTCCCTCTACTTTTCTCCATTTCTACCACCACCCATTTCTCTATTTCCCTATCTGTTTTGTGTCTCCCTATATTATATCTCTTTTTCTATCTATTGTCTCTCTCTATATATTTCTATCTCAATTTATTATTTCTTTATCTGTCTGTATTTCTCTATAACTCTCTCTTTTTTTCTAACATCTCTCTTTATGTCTCTATCTCTCCGTTTATCTCGATCTTTCTCTACGTCTCTGTTCATATATTTTCTTTTTATTACCTCTCCAAATATCTTTCGCTATTATCTCCCTACATGGTTTGGTTTTAAGGCTAGAGATATTTTATCCAAAATTACTTTAGTTTTCCGTTTTTGAAATTTTGCGATTTCAAAACGAATTACTTTTTAGAACATGCCCGAATATCTCTCTAGTTCACTATATCTCTCTCTCTCTCTCTCTTTATTATCTCTATATTATTGATCATCAAAAGGCCGCCCGTGGGCACTTTGTTATGCTCTTTTTTACACGTACATTCGTACAAGCATGCAATTTGCTCTCTTTTACATTACATATGTATGTGTTTGCTTATCATTGCTATCAGGGTGACCGATGACATTTTTGAAAAAGTAGCGCCAAAAGGGGATTTATCAAAATAAAGGGGCAAAATTAAAAAAAAAACGAGAAAACTAAATTAAACTTTTTATTTTTAATGTATTTTTATATAATTCACTCTTAAAAAAGGGATAAAAAAGTGGCAAGGCAGTCAAAAAAGTGGCAAGGCAGTCGAAAAAGTGGCAATTTGCCACTTTAGTCGGTCAAACGGTCACGCTGATTGCTATATATGTTTCTATATCTCCTTATCATCTCTTTAACGCTCTTTATCTCTCTTACAACTTCTTTTTATCGCTCTTTATATCTTTTTGTCTCTTCCAACTTCATTTTAAATCTACCAATATCTTTCTACATGTTTATATAATTTTCTATCTCTATATGCCTCTTCCTATTTTTCTATTTCTTTTTTGCCTTTTAGATATATCTCTTTCTATCACATTCTGTCTCTTTCTACATGATTTTATCTCTGCATTTCTTTCTACCTATCTGAGTAAATTCTGAATTTATAAAAGCAATTTCTTTCATCAACCGATCATTGCTTTTATACTACAACATTTATTGCATCGTCGGTTGGTTATTGGTTTGCGGCACATCATATTCAAAATACATTATGTCTGCAGCAAACCAATAACCAACCAACCGCATGTTACTTATATTTCAACCAATTCAAAGGACTCTTTAATCAAAAACCATCGACGATGCCCTCTACTGTTTGTTTTTTATTAATTTAATTTCATTTATTTTAAACAAAAATTTATATATTTCAAACAAATATGTATTTTTAACATTTTTTTAATTTGAAAAAAGTTTAATTTTGTTAGACAGTGTAATTGAAACATTTTAGGCTGCAAAATTAAATTCTAAACACACACGTTCTTCTTTGAAGAGAAAAATGCTTAAAACTTTAGCACAAAATTTAAGATTTTAAACAAGATTTTAAAATAATATGACATATTTTCTTATCTTAAATATAATTTATTTCACCAGAAAGAAGTCCTTTGAGTCATTACAAAAACAAAAGACCACCAGCATATTTCTACATGATAAAATATATGCTACAGTTGTTGTTTGTTATTTTAAAACCTAAATAAATTGTTATACATTTAATACAAACAGTCAATCCTTTTTAATAAAAACAAAAAAGAAAACTAAAAACACAGAAATTCAATCAGATTGTGGAAAACACAACAACAAAATGGGAAAATATGCAACACGAACGGAGGGGGGGGGGGATGGTCATAGAAAACACACGCTGTCCCACAACTTTCGATACAACCAACACATGGTAAATTTCTCTCGATTTTCTTTAGAAGTAAATAGAAAAAATTAAAGTAGCCACAAGTGCCCAAAATTTCCAAAAGGAAAATAGCAAACTTGAAAGTTTCACTTAACTTCTTTCAGCCATTCGGACACGTTTATAAGATTTAAGCACCAGGAAATGATTGATGTGAGAGTAGGAGGATTTTACAAAAAGAGAGAGAAAAAAGTAATTTTGAAAGGACATGATGAGTGTGATATCGTAAAAAGAACTATGTTATGATTGTATTACAGAAACTAATGGTATTAATTTTTTGGTTAATTTTTAATTAATATTGTTCGAACTTCATTTGTTTCTATCGGCCATGTCACAGAGTTCAATTCCGTTCGGAATCGGAATTGAATAAATCTCAAAATGTCAAGCCCTAGCCGGAGCATACCCCGTCATACCACCGCCTCCAACAGTCTGGACACACCTGACAAGTTTCCGTATTTTAGTGGCGTTGGCTGAAGTAGTTAGCACGTTGACTACAAAATCGAAGGTCCTGGGTTCAATCCCTGTATCCAACAGTCATTGAATAACAACACCACGCATTTTTCTGATGTGCATTAGTGTCCCTTTGTATCAGTTGTTGTAGGAAAGTTCAAGTGATGAAGGCATAGTCACTGGTCACTTAACTATACCGACTTCAGAAGATACTAACTAGTCCTAATGTAACATCGGAGCGCCCTCCTTCGTTGTGTAGCAAAATCATCGGCGAAGTAAAATAATCAATAAAATGGCTACAAAACACAGCTTCAAAAATTTAATACGCCTCATTTGACACCAGATGGCGCTGCAACACTGCATTATCAAAAAACGTGCAAAAAGCAGAGTTGTAAAAGAATGAAGCTTTCCTCTATCTCTCCCTTCACCACCTGTCTTCTCTATCACTATCCCTTTCCTAAAGAAGGTAACACCTAGTAATAGTAGTAGGCATTAATTGCCTGAGTGTTACTTCTCTTTAAAAAAAAAAAAAAAAAAAAATGGGGTGAATTGAATTCCGAACGGAATTGAACTCTGTGACATGGCCGTATATTTATGATTTGAACAGGCTAAAGTTCGTATCGCTTTGTAAGCCAAAAAACATGTGGTAATTATTAATTTAAATATTCTGACTAACACATAGTTGAACGGAACAACTCGGTGTTCGGTACTCGGTGTGAAAGCACAAAAGCTCTATTGTAAAAGTTTGCACATTGTGAATATAGCTTGGACGTAGCTGACTTAAAGTCTTCAAAATTTACAATATGATTTAAAATTTTGCTGTGTATCGAGCTGCGTACTTAGTTCTTAAGACTTCTTTAAATTAATTTTTGCCTTTTTGGCGCAAATAATCCTTTTTGGAAATATGAAATATGGAAATTTATTGGTTAACTTTTTTTTATTTATATTTAAGTTGCCGAAGATTGTGAAAATGTTTGGAAAATTTTACTACTTTTCATATCAAATTTTGAAAGTGTAATTTTTTCTCTCAAGCTTATAGATTACATGTCCCCGCAAATCTCAGATTACATTATCAAAATATATTAATTAGAGCAAAACTGATAATTATTGATTTTAAAACTAAATAACAATGTTTCTTTTTAAAACATCAACCATAAAATTATCTAAAACCCTAAACCTGTTTATTTCTTTAAGCAAGTCTGCTCCAAAAACATTACATTCACTTTATTTCAATTTAGTTTTGTAAAACTATTTTATTTTCCCCCATAATTGCCCTTCTATTGCACTGATACTTGAAAATTCGTTAAACTGTCAAAAGCAGTTCGAAAGATAATACGCTTCTGTTATGATGCCAACCACAACTTATTTTATTTTTTTTTATACTAAAGCAATCAAAAATAATAACTTAGATATAAAATAAAAAAAGAAATAATTCGAATGAAATAAGACAGGGTGTTCCCTTAAAAAATATAATTTTTAATTTGTAAACCGATTTTCAAAACTATTTTTTAGTCTGAAAGGGTTTGTCTGCAGTTCGGTACCATAACTTTTTTCAGAAATTTCACAGGAGGGGGAGGGGAATTTTCTCCCCTTATACAGAGCTCTGTCATTTGTAAGGCAGTTACCAAAATTCTTTTTTTGTTTGAAAGGGTTTTTTTATCCGCAGTTGGATACTATAATTTTTTTTCGGAAATCGGAGGGGGACATTTTCTCCCCTTATACATAACTCAGATCCTACAATTTTTTATGAAAATCAATGGGGAAATATTCTTTTCCCCCCACAAAACACATAACTTTTTCATTTGTAAAACGAATTTCAAAATAATTTCTTTTGTTTGAAGACTCTTGCCTAAAGTTTGGGCCTATAATTTTTTTTCGAAAATCGGTGGGGAAATTGGCTTCAACTTACCCCTCGTCTCCTCCTTTTAGAAGCTTTTTTTTATTTGATATTATTTTATTTGCTTAGGGCCAGCAACGCGGACTAGTATATGTACATATATATGTACATATAGTATATATATAAAAGCGTAGTGTGTGTTTGTTCCTAACGCATGATCTCTGGAACTATAAGAGGTGTGGAGCTGAAATTTTCAACACAGGTTCTGTTGAATACCCGGTAGGTTTTCGTTTTATTTTTGACCCAACTAGTGACCACAGTGTGGAGTAATTTGTAGTTAAAAAAATAATTGATGGTAGGACAACGTTTGCCGGGCTCAGCTAAAGAATCTAAAATCTATTTATGACGGAAAAAACTAGGCTTAAGCACATATTAAATGTTCAAAAAGCTTCGAGTACTTTGTTGTTTTTATAAAGATGATTTAATTTTAATTATAACAAAAAAACAACAAAATAAAACAAAAAATTTTAAGTTCAACTTTAACCTTAAATTTGTCAACAACCACTATATTGATTCCAAGGAAACTAATTTTGGATAAAAGCTAAAGATGAGTGGATAGAAACAAAAAAAATTTCATTAGTTCAAAAGTTATAGGGCCGATGAACAACGATTCTGAACCACTGTGCGCCGCTCAAGAACATCTGAAAATATGGCTGTTGTATCCCATAGTGCTGAGGAGGAAATCCCAGGTCGCTGCCAATGAAATCGGGCACATATAACACCAATTTTCATGCACTCCATTCTACGATATTACACTGTATTATAAGGCTTTTTAGTCCAACTTGATTTGTTCTATTCTATTCTATTCTACTCTGTTCTACTATAATCTAATATTTATTTATTTATTAACAGATATTCCACAAAATAAATTTGCAGAATATTGTTGCACAAATATGGGCCGGGTAACTCGACCATATAGCTAAATATAATTTCATATATTCCGCTTTATTCCCTTCGTTTTATTATACTCCATTCTGCTATGTTTTAGTATACTCTGAGCTAATCTGTTCTACTCTGTTCTACTATACTTTTCTATATAATCTACTATTTTATATTTCATTCTGATTTATTCTACTCCACAAAAATCTGGTCTACTCTATTTGACAGCTTAGTGATAAATATTCAGCGAGGGTGACTTCATGCATCAGATGTTTTTGAAGTGTAAACATATAAATATATACATACATACATATATGAGTAAGATGTGCGATGCGTTATCAAATCGGTGTGAGCTATGTATGAGTGTATTAGTGTAATCATACGGACAACAAGAAGTACAGAGAAACTTAACAGCTGCATAGAAATACACTCAACTGAATTTTAAAGCATACCTTCAGGAGCAATGTTAATTTTAATAGAAATTGCTTGTGAAGTGTAATAGTGTTGCCAGTGGGGATAATTTTGTTAAAAACTTGAAAAATATAAAATATATATAAACTTTTAAATAAAAGAGCGTTTTAAATGTCAAATATTTGTTTAAAAGATATATAGCAGTCTTTATAATGAATTTATAATATTAATTATAACTAGAGTTTTTCTTTTCCCGGACTTTTTCATTTCCCGGGAAAACGGGAAAGATTTTTCGGTTTCCCGGGAAATCCCGAGAATTCCCGCCCAGTGCAAAACAATACAAACTATTTTTAAATTTAATTTATTTCAACAAAAACAAATTATAATTCATGAGATCGATTAAATAATAACGTTTTATACACACACTATTCAAAAATTAATACCGTTTCCATTCTTTATATAATAGAAATACATAGATACCAATATTATAAAAAAGAAATTATACGAGTATTATTAAAAAAAAATATTACAAAATATCCCCCGTATGAAAAAATCATTGTTAAACTTAAAATTATTTTAACAAATGAATTTTGTATGGCAAAACCAGTTTTAACGCATGCTTTAACTTTAACAATCGTTTTTGCATAAGGGCATATTTCTTTGGAAATAGGACTTTAGTACAGAATAAGCTGTTAATGCTGTTAACCGTACTATTTACCAAAGAGAATCTGTAATTATTTGTAATTTTCTTTTATTTCTTTGCTCATTTCTGTTTTTTACTTTTATGAATTGTTGTAGAATTAAATTTTGATCGTCGCGTTCTGCTTTTTCCAAATAAAGGCATCTAAGTCTCAGAATACATCTGTACCAGATGTAAAATCGGCCTTAGTTGTTGTAAAGCTTTAGCTATTGTGATATTGCCATCACCTTACTACTGCACCATCGCATTAATAAAGTGAATAACGACACTCATCAAGGAATGTGTACATACAAATTAAGTTGCCATAACAAAATCAAAAAATCCCGGGAATTTCCGCACAAATTTCCCGGGATTTCTTTCCCGGAAAATGTGCGGGATCCCGGAAAATTCTTCCCGGGAAATCCCGTATGAAAAACAATAATTATAACATATCTTCATTACGTACTGTTGCCTTACACTGAAGCTGGTGCACGACAATTGGGTAACAAACTCCATCTCGTGCCAATTATTATGGGTGGAGATTTTAATACAAATTTTGCATACCCACAGTCACAAGCTTTATCAAAATTTTTATCTGACGTTTTCCACTTGCATATGAGCAATTCTCCACAAACCCCCACAACTAATAATTCCACTACTATAGATGCAGTTTTCAATAGATTTTTAAATACAGTAGAGTCAAAAATTTATATATCTTATTTTAGTTACCATAAGCCAATTAAAAAAATCATTACTAGATGTTTACACATTTCCACTATGATCGGACTCACATTGCTTTTTTTACTTTTATATATACTGTTTAACTTCTTTTCTACATTTTTAATGCTCTCGCAATAAAAGTACCTCCTAAAAGTCATTCTGTTTGTGCTTGTAGAGTACAACTGGCATTTAATTTAAATTTAAGTTACATATATTTATATTTGTATTTATCTTTTTATTATTTAATAACAAACATTTCCTTGGGCTTTTCTTCAGTAACTATGTACTTGTTTTTTTTTTATTTCCCCTAAGCAAATATGTATGTGTAATATTCTTAAGGAAAAAAACAAAAGTACTCGTAATTCCATTACGAAAATAAATTGTCAAGGCGTTAAAAACAGTGCAATACACTTACACACTCTCACACACACACACACACACACTCATACACATATTAACGGTATAAACGTGCAATGACGGTTTCTCCCACATCATCTCAATAAAATTGTCTTGTTATTGCACACATTTATATCCGTTAACCGGCGGAAATGGCAAACATGTTACCAGAAATGACAATAATAATGGTGACGGCAGCGTTAAATAAAAGTTACATACTAAATTATTTAGAATTATACTTTATGTGACTTAAGCACGAATTGTGCTAGAAAAAAAATTAATTACATATATAACTAACTTATGTATATAATAAACGAAATAATTAAATGAATAGAAATGTAAAAAAATGCACAAAAGAAATATTTAACTAAAGGATAAAGAAAATATTAGTGCGTGTTATAAATAATTCGTGAGTTTTAAGAGCAATTCCAACTAACATTTTTCTCTTCAGAATACTACACAATGATATTGTTACGTTTTTACCCTGTAAAAACGCTTTTTATGTGGACTCGAACATTTGCAAATGAATAAAAGACCCCAGAGTACTAATTAGGGTTTAGCACTGCATGTGTGTGTTTGTTTGTGTATCTTCTTAACAGGCAGAAGCTATTTCAACAACCAGTTGGCCACGTCCTTAAGACATCTTTAACGACGGGTACAAGACAATGGTAAGCAGCGATGCCAATTTAGCGCGTTTCGCGCTAGATTTAGCTACTCCAAACGCGCTTTTTTCGTCTTAGCGCGTTTAATCAAAAAAGCGCTAACTTAGCGCGTTTTGGATAAAGTCAGTAACATCATTTAAGTTAATTTTTTTTTATATAAATGTACCAATTTTCTAGTATCCAAGACTCTGATACAATTTTTTTTAATTTCTTTAATGATTCAGCTGTTGCAAATAAAATTCCCTTGCCTGTGATTTGAATTAAAAACGCATTTTAATACTGTAAATGGCAAATATCTATAAATTTCACAACAATAAATATGTAGTCGTACTCGTGACCAAAAAATTATATATAACTTATCAAGCATCTATTATAGCTGAAGTAAAAAAATCATTTGAATCGCAAAACAATTCGACATTTTAATGTTGATACTGGTACAAAGTTTGTTAAAGAAAATTGAAATAAAAACTAAGGATTTCTATTATTTGATGATTCTGATTCTGTATTAAATTATTTTAGTTATTTAGGATATAATTTCGAAGAAGCAATATTGCAAAATCTGAAAAAGAGTTGCTAAAAAAAGTATATTTACTAATACATACATCGACTTTTATTAAAATTTAATTTAGCGCGCAGAAAAATAGCGCGTTTTAGCTATAAATAGTTGATAATGCTGTAACTCAGCGCGTTCTAGCGCGTTTTGAGAAGGCGAATAGCGCGTTTGGGTTGTAAATAGTTGGCATCACTGATGGTAAGTCGTAGAAGACATATTGGAGACAGCCCCATACAAATCGTCGACGAAATTTTCATACAAATGGCGCCGAGTTCACACAAGACGATATGGGCGACGCTGTCGCTCAGATTGTCATTAACACTGCTTTATTGAAGACAAAACTTATTAGCTCAAATTGTCCTTAACAAAGTCTTATTGAAGACAAAACACAAAACGTGTGACATTATCGCTCAGATAATCATGAACGGTGATTTCCTTTAAATTGTCGATTAGAAAACCTAATAGACAATGTCGTCTACGACGATTTGGCCAACTGGGCATTGTTGTTGCTTTTATGAGTGTACGTGTAAATATTTAGTTCTTTAAGGGGCCCATACACTACAACAGCATGCATGCGCAATCAAGTGTTTGTGCCAGCGGTTGGGTCGTGTATGGGCATTTTGTGTGATTGTACGTTTTGCTGTAGCGATGTAAAATAGAGTTTGATATTTTGCTGATGGTACCAGCTTGCTGGTATTGTATATGGTGAAATTAGCTCAATTGAGTAAAGTTGTCAAGTAGTAAATATGCATTTAAAAATTGTAATTTGTGGAAAAATAATTTGTTTCAATAGAAAATGGAATTTAAGCACTTTAGTTTTATACATAGGTGCTAATATTAACAAAATAACAATAAAAATTTAAGCAAAAACTGTGTAGCTATTCATAACCACTAGAGTTCGACTGATTAATCGGCTTCGGCTTCGGCCTTCGGCCAAAAATTGGTAATCGGCCAACATTCGGCCTACGGCAAAAATCGGCCGATTAGCCGAAGCCGAATATTTTTCATTCCAACCTTGAAAAAAAACATTATTTTTGGTCGTTGCTCGCCGACAGTTTCTACTGTGTTTAACGTTTTGAAAGGGTTACTTTGAAATACAACCCTGTTGCTTTCTATTTTCTTTTACTTGGACGTTCTTGTGAGTGATCATATGAAAAAGCAATCTAGAAATTGCAAAATAGTTTTATTTTTCTTGTTATGTATCCAATAGATATTACAGCTATTTCAGTGATCTCAAAAAAGCAAACTTTTTTCTTAATTCATATAAAACAAGTATCATTTTTAAAATTTAAAACATTCGGCTTCGGCTTCGGTTTTGGCCGAAGTTTAGGATTTTAGCCGAAGTTCGACTTCGGCTTCGGCCAAAAAAAACGCCTTCGGTCGATCTCTAATAACCACCCTTCTTGAATTTTTTTAAAAAGTGAATATTGTACCAGCTTGCTGGTATGTTATGTGGTTCGAGCATGATTGCTCAACGGCTTGATTGCGCGTGCATGCTGTTGTAGTGTATCGGCCGCTTTAGCTAAACAATTCTGGATAATTCTTTTTGTTTATCAAATATTTGCTTTTATGAAAAACATTTTATAAAACAGATTTTCATAAAAAATTTTTCTTATCAAGCCTATATAAAAGACTTAATAATTTTTATAAATAAGGCCTTTAAAGCATACTTTGATTTGAGCATGAATATGCGCCAATAATGTTTTATATTTCTTTAATTGAACTGACTTTAAAAATAAGGACTATAGTGTTATTTGAAGTCGGTGACAAAAGTAATGCTACTCTGCAATTTGAAACGAAAGAAAATACTTTAGAATTTGTAAATAAAGAACATGTAAGTTAGAAAGCACTTTATTTTCATTCGGATTGCAGAGTAGACCCCCAGATTAGGCTTCGGCATCGGTTGGAAAAAATACTTTGGCCGAACACTATTAATATTACAAATAATAAAGTTAAGTCCTGTAAAGTTTTTTAATAAATAAAGTAACATTCAGACTGCCAACACTCATATATATATATATATATATATATATATATATATATATATATATATATATATATATATATATATATATATATATATATATATATATGTATGTGTTAACTTATTTTGTAAAAAAAAAATAATAGTCAAGATATAACGAACAGGTGGTGAAGTAGAAAGCAACTAAGCTTCTCTATAAGTATAGAAAAATAATGGTTTAACAAAACATTAAACCACTTTTATATATTTTTGGGATTTTTATTTAGTTGTTATCCTTAAAGGAACAACAAGGAACAAATTTCGACAAGTTTTATTATACTGATATCCAAAAGGTGAAAATGTCTTTGGGACAAAGTGGAATTTTATGTTTCTAGTGGAAGAAACTGTTATAAAGCTTAGCAGAGACACAAACCGAAAAAAATCCTGTAAGTAAATAAAATCCCTAAATGCAAGGATATTGAAAAAATATCTTAATAAAACAGATAAACCTAAGATAACTAAAAATATTTTTAAAAATATTAAATACTTCCCTTAAATTAAAATTATTTGGTAACAGCACAAAATTATTTATCACTTTCTTATTTATGAATCAATTGAAAGACAGATTTCTCTCTTAACATATTACTAGTCTCAGGACACCTTATATGATTTTGTACGGAGTCTTTGATATAGGGTAGTATGAATAAAAAAATATAGAAAAGCTAAGAATTTTTAATTTTAAAACAAATTTTTAAGTAAAAACCATACATCATACTATCCATTAGAAGCTGATTAATTACCGGGGAAACCAAGAAATACTCGTGTGCAATTGCATTTTTTTTTCTATGCGATGGATGAAGACTTGGAAAAGATATTTTTAGAAGCTTTAAAAATTTTCACTGCAACTTATATCTAATTTACAATATACAATATCTGGAGAAATTTCATGAAGCTTGTTGCACGAAACTTTTTCTATTTGCTAATCGCCTTCGCTATAGAAGCGAGTGATATATTACAAAATTATCGAGCATGAATCTCTTAAGCATTTTAGGTCATGCCCCTCCAGGCCTCCTATTGACAAATATTTACATGCAACTAATTTCACGACAAAATGCATAATTTAAATTAGGTTTTACAGAACCGATGGCTTAAGAATAATTTAATTTGATTCAAAAAGAAGAGAGGAAAATTTTAAATAGCTTTTAAAGATCTTCAAGATTATTAATTATATACAATTCACCAAAAAAAACCAAAACATTATTGAGAACTAAACTTGATAGTTTGTGTAAATTATATTTAACCAGAGAAACCAGTAACATATGAAGGAAATGTTTTCTTAAACGTTGTAAGAAGGTTTGAAGGTGACATTTAGACGCTTCAGAGCTCTTCAAAAATTATGTCAGCGATATTTTATTGCAATTTTTAATGTTTTTTTTTTAAATTCAGCTTTGATTGTTCGTGCTTATTTTTGCATATTTTGCATATTCCTTCCCGTACAGCATATTGTGGCATATTTTACGCGATACAACAAATTTCGCAGATTTGATTTATATGTTTGAGAGATTTTTAAGAACTTCGGTCTGAATTTGTTAGTGCATGTTTTACATATTTGGTATATTTCGGCCTTTACAGCATATTTTTGCATATTTGTCATATTTCAACATTCGCAGCATTTTCTTGCATATTTTATTTATACTTTTGAGAGCTATTTTTCAGAACTTCGGCAATGACTTTACAATACATATTTTTGCATATTTGGCATATTTCTGGCCTACACAGCATATTTTGGCATATTTAACATTCGCAGCATATTTTTCAATATTTTATTTATACTTTTAAAAGTTTTTTCAGTAATTCATCAATGCATATTTTTGCATATTTGCCATATTTCTGCCTTCAAAGCATACTTTTGCATATTTAGCATATTTTTCAAACTTTTATTTCTTATTTTGGAAAGCCTTTTCAGGACTTCGACAACGACTTTGCAATGCATATTTTTGCACTCACAACATATTTTTGCGTATTTCTTTTGTTTCAAAATGTACAGCAGAATTTTACATGTTTTATTTACAGTCTTGAGTTTATATTTTTGCATATTGCTCATATTTCTTCCCTTAGAGTATATCGTTCCATATTTTACACCATACAACTTATTTTGTGGCAACTTTTTAAGAATTTAGGCCTCGGTATTTAGGGCATGTTTTTGAACATTTTGGGCTCGCAGCATATTTTTGCATATTTGGCACATTTTAGCCTTTGCATCATATTTTTGCTCATTTTATTTATACTTGGGAAAACTGGCTTAGGACTTTGGCGAAAGTTTTTAAATTCATATTTTTGCATATTTTAGCTTTCACAGCATATTTTTGCATATTTTAGCCTTTACAGCAGAATTTTACAGGTTTTGTTTGCAATTTTGAGAACTTTTTAAGAATTTCGGCGTCGATTAGGCAGTGGCATAGTTTTGCATATTTCTTCCTTTAGGCATATCGTTGAATATTTTACACCATGCAATATATTTTTGTTTCGTTTAGTTTATACGTTTGGCAGCTTTTTAAGAATTTCGGCCTCAGTTTTTAGTGCACATTTTTGAACATTTTGGCTTCACAGCATATTTTTGCATATTTGGCATATTGTAGCCTTTGCAGCATATGTTTGTTTATTTTATTTATACTTGCGAAAACTTGGTTAGAACTTTGGCGGAAATTTTTATATTCATATTTTTTGCATATTTTAGCTTTCACAGCATATTTTTGCATATTTGGCATATTTTAGCCTTTGCAGCAAAATTTAACAGGTTTTGTTTGCATTTTTTGAGAACTTTTTTAGAATTTCGGCGTCGATTAGGCAGTGCATATTTTTGCATATTTTGCATATTTTTTTCTTAATATACGTTTGCAGCTTTTTAAAAATTTCAGCGCCGATTTTTTAGTGCATATTTTTCATATTTTTGCTCATTTTATTTATGCTTTCGAAAGCATTTTCATAACTTTTGGCAATTATTTGTGAATGCATATTTTTGCATATTTGGCATATTTTAGCATTCACAGCATATTTTAACCTTTACAGCAAAATTTTAAATATTTTATTTACAAGCTTGAGAAATTTTTAAGAATTTCGGCATGTGTTTGTTAGTGGATATATTTGCATATTTGCATATTCCTGCCCTTACCGCATCGACATCGATTTATTGGTGCATATTTTTGCATGTTTGCATATTCCTGCCCTTACAACATATTGGCACATGTATTTAATTTATTTGTTTGAGAGTTTTTTTAAGAATTTTCGGCTGAGTTTTTACTGCATATTTTTGAATATTTTTGCATATTTTTGGATATTTTTGAATATTTTTGCATATTTGTACATATTTTAGCTTTAGATCATATTTCTGCATATTTTATTTACATGTTTCAGAACTTGTTAAGGAGCTTTAGCATGGTTTTGTTTTGCTTATTTTTGCATATTCATGCATATTTAAGCTTCTTAAGAATATTTGAGGCAGTTTTTCCCACTTTTGAAGCATTTCATCTCCTTTTGAAGTTCATAAATATTTTTATGGCATTTTTAGTAACAGAACTATTACGAAAAAGGTTTTTAATAAACACTTTTCTGGTGGACTGTCTGGTTTCCCTTTTTATAACTTTAAAAATACTCGTTTAAAATCATTTTGAAATTTTCTAACCTAAATTCACAAATTTTTAGAATTTTTATTAACCTATTTTTTTACTTAATAGTTTTTTTTAAGTTTTAAATTTAATTTATTTTAAGTTTTATTTTTATTTTGTTTACTTAAAATCTTAAGTTATGTTGTATTTTTATAGAATCTTTCTTTTTATTATTTTAAATTGTTTTTATATATATATTAATTGCACAATAATTACAGCTAAGGAAAAATAAAATATTTTTTTTTAGTTTAGGAAAAATAAAATTTTTATATAAAATCTTTTAAGAGCTGGTTTTGCTATTAAAATTAATATTTTTCTTTACAATTTTTAGGCATTTAAAAATTTCTAGAACACGAAAAGCAGGAGGAAGAAACTAAGAAAAAAATTTTTTTATGCTTAAACACTAAACTATCATTAAAAATTAAGTTTTTATTTAAATAAAATCAAAACAAAAAAGGAAAGGTGGTAGGTAGTGTTGCAAAATAGTGTTTCAACATTTAAAAAGGAAAATGTTAAAAAATATTTTGTACAACAATAGAAAGTTGAATAAACTACAACTAAAATTTAAAACAAATTTTAACACATTTTATATTTATATAAAAACTTATATAAAAAAATTTTAGTTTTGTGGGCTATTCTTCTAATTTATTTATAATTCCTTTTTATATTAAACAGTTTTTTGTGTTTAAAATTGAAGTTGGAAAAGGGAGTGTTTAAAGAAATTCCAACAATTTCAAAGGGGACAAAAAAACTAAAAATTGTACGAATGTCTTACTTAAAATTATGCAAAATTATTTTATTTTTAAAAAACTATAAATAGGAGGGGGTACTAATAAAGGGTGTGGGTAGGGAGTTGAAGAACACTTGAGCCTAGGATTTGTTTAAATATACAGAATTTGTTATAGAGAAACAGGGAAATGGATTCAATTTCGTGTGTGTGTGTGTGTGTGTGTGTGTGTATTTTTTTTTATAGAAATTAAAGGAATTTTGAACGTTTAAAACAGCGCTACAAGAAAGAATCTTCGGAAATTCGTTTAAAACATTGCACGATTAAATAGTATACAAACTCACTAGATAATTGCCAATATTAATTATCAGGGCAACAATGAATAAAATTCCTCGCGAAATTTTTCCCTTTTGCAATTAGAATTTGTAATTTCTCGATCTTATTTCTAATATGAATTATTTAGTGTGGTTTTATAGGTATTGTATCAATTCAGGCTTTCAAATTTTAATTGTTTATAATTATATAATAATTAATTAATAATAATTAATTAAAATTATATTATAATTTTTTTGTTTTCCCTATTACTTGCTATTGTTTCAAATTGTTTACCGGAATTTAATTCATAATTATCCTCTATATTAGAAAAAACGTATTTGTAAAAGATTTCTAAGTCCCGATTCACACACGCCAATTATAGTTGAGCAGCTTTTTTAGTTCACGGACGAGAGAAAAATATGGTGGTACTCTGCTTCATAATATTCTCTCTCTCTTCCATAACTTTACAAGTTGCTGAAATAAAATTGCCGTGTGTCAACTTTTGAACTAAGCATCAAGTTTAAAATGGATTAGGAAAAGTCCTATTAATTCGACTATAATAAAGGTATTCATTTAATTTTTTTTTTTTTTTTGGTTGGAAAAATGGAAAAATAAATTTTTTTTTTTTAATTTAAAATTTCAACTTTTGGTGAATTTTTTTCCTCTGTTTGTTGTAAATAAAATTTCATTTTTCCATTTTTCCAACAGGAAAAAACTGAAATGAATGCCTTTAATAATTTTAAATTTTTCATTTTTTATTTTTTTTCAAAAGGAACCCAATATATATGTATATATTTTTTTCAAAATATAAAATTGCTTTTTTGCAAAATACCCAAATAGTATTTAAGGTAAATTTCTAACAATTTTCCAGAAAGTATTTCTAATGCAAAATGTACCGCCATGTTTTCTACAATTATCATTCTTATCTTCGTAAAAAAAGCATAAAGAGAAAAATATTAAAAAGCTTTTTTTAAGTCGACTAAAATAAAATTATTTCTATTGGAAACAACGATACATATAATACAAGAATATGGTTTTGTTTTCAATATAAATTGTGGAAGAGAAATATTTTTGCTTTTTAAAAAATTGGGCAAAAAGTACTTCCAGTACTTCTTCTCTCCTGAAATTAGCGAGAAAGTTATCCTAAAAATAATAATTGTTACCCCAAAATTATGTCTTGTCTATCCGGATTTTTTCTTTTTCACTTTTGAGCAAAAAACAAATCGTATTCTTTTCACTTCTTATTAAGTCTTGTGCAAGCAAAGCGAAACAAGAAAATCAAAAAAATTTTAAATCGTCCAATTTCAAATTGTTATCTTCTAAATTCGGATGCTAGGACACATACAATTAATTTGTATTTTCTAAATTTAAACTTAAACAGGTGTAAACAGATGTTTTTTAACATCCGAACTCACAAGAAATCATGTGAAAACAATGTGGAAGCCAGAACATGGACGATAAATTTATATTGTTGCTTTCACCTGCTGGTATCAATTTCTCAATAGTACCTTTCCAACAAAGTAATTTTTTTAGATTTAATTCACTTTTCAAACGATGAGATAATTTTCAATTTTAAAATATTTGCTTTAAATATTTTTCGAAAAAAAAAATTATTTTCAACAACTACACAATTGATTTAAAGAAACATACCTTTTGAATTAATAGATCGTATCATACATCAAATGCTAGGGGAAACTTGCTTTTTCTTGAATGGGAAACTTGCATTTTTCTTGCTGGGAAAATTTGCTTTTTTTTTGTTTGGAAACTTGCTGGCTAGACGAAAACTTTACTTGATATGTAGTTTAATTAAACACTTTCTTGAAACTTTGCTGTTTGGCTGTTCATAAAATGTTTAAAATTCCTTCTTGAAATCTTATGCAGTTATTTTTTTACACTTTTCTTGCCAATTTGATTAGAAGATAGACGAGAATGGTATATTTTTATACTATTTTTTTTTTTTTGTCTCTAGGGCGGGTAAGAATTCACGTATTATTTTTTTGTTTTTGAGATTTTTTAAAGTGTGTTTGATTTCGCTTAATCTTTGTCATTTAAAAATAGAAGGGAAACTGCAAGAAATTTATAAATGGATTTCAAAAGCGCTGTGGCGGTACCAGTATTGCTTTAGTGACACCCTTGAGTGCGTGTTTCTTTTTGCGGTGTGTCGACAGATTGCAGGACTGTTTAAAACTGGCACCACATATTTCGCAGGCGAAGCGTCTCTCCTTGCTGTGCACACTGCGATGCAATTCGAGACGTGATTGATATTTAAATTTAATGCCACAATTCTCAAAGTCGCATATGTACCAGCGTTCGCCATCATCGGAGGATACGGCACTGCTGGCGCTGGCCGTAGTGCTATTGTTGGTAGATTCTTTGTGTTGTTGCACTTCTTGTTTGTATTGCAGCTCTTGTTTGTACTGCAGCTCTTGGGGCAACAGAGCGGCCATTGTGGCTGGCACTTGATTGGAGGCTACAGCCGCTGCAGCGGCAGCCACCGACATATTGAGTGTATTAATGGCTGGGGCTTGAACTAAGGCGGCGTATGCACTGACTGGTGGGTGTACTTGGGGTATTTGATACATTAAGGGTGTGCTTATTTCAATATGTTGTGTCTGTTGCTGCTGTTGCTGTTGCAGCTGTTCTTGCTGTTGCTGTTGTGCTTGCACCGCAGATTGCTGACTTAACGAAGAGGGTTCTAATTTAATGTCTATAGCCACGGCCGTTTGTTGTTGTTGTTGTTGCTGCTGTTGCTGTTGTTGTTGCTGTTGTTGCTGTTGTTGTTCTTCATGAGCTCTCATTTCAGTGTAGTCTTTTGGCTCATTTTGCATATCCTCATCTTCCGTTGTGACAACCTCACCACGCTGCTGGTCGTTAACACTTACTTTGCGGTATAAAGGTAATGGCATCATGGCCACAGCCTCAGCTGCCTCCATATATGCCTGTGCTGCTGTGCGAGGCTGCTCCTAAAATTTATAAACACAAAAATAAAATTGGCGCGTTATTTTATCTCATACCCAACAAGCGTTGTGTGTGGTGGCCATCATTACACCGCACCCTGCCCCCATGGCTACAGATACTCACACATATGTATGTACATAACACTACACATTAAAAAAATATATACACTCACTTGCTTAATGCCATGCATAAAGTTGTGTTCATCTTGTATGTGCTTCCAAAATTTGTCCTGTGTCTGCAATTCCTCCTGGCAGGTATGACAAACAATCCAGAATTGCTGGCCGTCGCCAGATAAACAAAACTCGCCCAGCTTGGTGTATATTTTATTATTTTTACTTATAATACGTGGAAAACCCATAGCGAACTATATGCTTATCACAACAACAACTACAAACTTTTATTTTTCCCGCACGTTTGGCATGAAAACACAAATATGTTTTAATATCGTTTGATAATTTAGAGCGAAAAAAGCGTTGCTCAATAAAAATATTTTTGTTTACCACTAGATGTTTGACGTTTGTTATCAGATGTTTTTTTCTTCGTTGTTAGTGATGTCTACACTAACGGCGTTAGTAAATCAAGCGGCATTGGATTTAAAGCAGCGGTACTTTAAGCCAGAGTTGTATTTCAGATTTAGGGGAATTGGTTTTAACGCTAACTTAACGTAAATTGTTTTGCTATCACAGAAAAGAATTTTTGAAAATAGTGTTTGTAAAGCGTGCTTATCGTACAAGCTTCAAGCTTAGTCCTCCTTCACAATTGAGAAATGAAAAGGCAAGACAAACGAAGTTTGTAGGTAGAGTGTGTAGTACACGAACCTCTGTACCGGACATTTTTTGTTTATCTTCTACTTTTCGTAATTTATTCTTGTTGCTTGCCATGCTTTTTGTCATTTCAGGGTCTGTATGTATACTTGATGTGTATCAAGGCGTATGTATGCATTTATGTGTAAGTGTATGTAAGTAAAAAAACTATAAATTTTCTGTGTCTGTTAATTTACCAATTGTAAAAGGTTTAGGTAAGTTCCATGGTGTAATTATTAAATACACCTTGGGTAAGTTCAAAAGAGAATTATGCCGGCAATACACTACACAAGTTCAGTGCTCAAGTCTGGCACTGCGTAAGCTAAGCTTGTGACACACACTATACAAGTAAACTGTGCATTTTTTATTTTAATTCGCCATAATGCTGTTGATTATTTGTATATTGCTAGGAACTCTGTCCAGAATATTTGTTCTGCGCTCATTTCTTTTTGTGAACCCTTAAAAAATCACGACACAACTGAGTGTTTGCAACATACACTACACAAGTTCACTGTACAGTTTTCAAACTTGAGCAAATATCAAAATCATTTTGATATTTACTCAGTTCACTGCGTAAATAGCACAACCACCCCCATACACTACACAAACGCGCTGTACAGTGCCACACTTGTGCAGTGAACTTGTGTAGTGTATGGCCGACATTAAAAAATATGGATGGATGCCTTTCAATTTCCCAATTGTAAAAGCGGACTTACAGTAAAAATTTGCAAGCCTAGTTTTATTTTATAAGTCCGGCATCTTTGAGAATCAGCCATCTCTGTCTTACTAGCAGTTGGACGGCAGATAAATGTCAGCTCAAAACGAAATACAACCAAAATACATGTACAATTTTGGCAGCAACGAAAAATATATTTCATACAGTCCCAGCAGCAACAAAGACGTAAAATTTTAATAAAAATAATATACATAAAAGTTCTAAACAGTTAAAAAAAAGGATATTAAAAAGTTCTAAATATTCCAAAAAGTGCAAATCAAATGAAAAAAAGAGATTACAATGGGCCGGAGCCTATAGAAAAGTAGTGAATAATAGAAATGATCTAGACAAGTATTATTCTTTTTCCATTTTTTTTTATCAACAATAGAAAGAAGAAAAAGTTATCTGTGTTGGATTGTGTTCTTCTTGTGCAGCAAGCAACAGCAGCAATAAATAATACGGTATACAATAATGATTAAAAAATAATGTTTTCTGTACAAAAAAAGAAAAAAATTAAGGGCGTTTGCATTTAATTTAATATGGTTCTCTTCTTTCTTTATAGTTCTATTTGTTTTATTTTTTTGTTAGGCTCTAACTACCGGATATAAAAATTAATTATTTATGCCGATCACATTACTATAGTTGAGTAAATTTGGTAGTCAGTCTATCGTGCTTTTGGGTTTGTGTGCACAAGCTGGAGGGTGTCGCTGAAGACGTGCATAACAACAAAAACAATTGCATACATACAGATTGTGTTAAAATCAACTACAACCAACAATCAATCACCTTTATTGTATAAATAATGTCGGCCACCATGTCAGATCATCGAAAGCGTAATACTTTTACCAGTTACGTAGCTCCGCCAGCCGGTGACGTCTCATCGTTGATGGGTGATGATGAGTGGTGCATACGCAGTGATATGCGTGACGTTCACTTGGCCCAGCCGCGTTTGCTGCCCAATGAATTGGTGGTGGCCTCGGCTCCTGCCTATTTGTATACCGCCATTTCTCCCATAGACACCAATTTGGAAATGAATTGTGCTAAAAATTCTAAGGAAGCGATATTTGGACTGCTAAGCGTAACTAATTTCAAATTGGCATTTGTGCCTTTACAACGTGAAAATCCGGGTGGAGGACTAGCTAATTTGGGACAAGAACATTTGCTTTTGTCACGCAACGACATCACCTTGAACAATATAGATCATGTGTATCAGATCGCTGAGACGGGCCGAGCAGTTAGCGCTTTGCCAGGCAATGCTGGGCGACGCAAGAAAAAACTGGATGCCCAACAGAAATTGATGAGCGGCAGAATAGCGGCTTTACATATAATTTGCAAAAACTTCCGGCTAATGAAGATTGGCTTTCAATATTCCAAAGGCGGCCGTGATTGGGGTAAACAGATTGCTTCTGCCCTAGCCAGATTTGCTTTTCCGACTAGGCATGACCTTAGCTTTGCCTATTGCTATCAGGAGCCGTACTATTCCACGTTGTCTAAAACGGCGGTCAGCATGTATGTTACTAAAAATGATTGGGCCAGGGAATTGATTCGATGTGGATCTTCCAATTGGCAGGTAATTAGCTGTGAATCGGTTCCTATGATACAAACGGAGCGTATTTCTTTGCGTTACACTCTGCCGCCGCATTTTGTAATACCTAAGGCATGTGATATAGAAAAGTTTTTAAATCTTTCACTCGCTTTTTGGGATTCAAGGGCGGCCTTCTGGGTTTATGGCTATGGCAATGCTTCTCTGGTGCGCTTGGCGGAGTTAAAACCCCCCAATCAGGATACTACCTTAGAGAATATTATGCTGGAAGTGGTGCGTTCAGCTAATGATCAAAAGAAATTGCATTTGTTGCAACTAACAGACCGTTTGCCTTCGATACAAGATGTTTTGAAAGCCTACCAAAAACTAAGAAGATTATGTTGTCCTGAGACGGCCCAACATTTTGTGGTAGAAGACTCTAAATTTCTAACTTTACTAGAAAAGTCGAATTGGTTATTTTACTCTTCTTTATGCCTAAGATATGCCTGTGAGGCTGCCGAGAAACTTAGAGAGGGTTGCACATGTGTTCTTCAAGAATCTAATGGTCGAGACTTGTGTTGTATTATTTCTTCTCTAACGCAAATCATACTAGATCCTTTATATCGAACCATAGATGGTTTTCAGTCGCTCATACAAAAGGAATGGATAGCCTTGGAACACCCCTTTCAACGGCGTCTGGGCCATGTACGCCTGCCAACTGATTCGTCTACTGTGCAGGAGGAAAGTCCGGTGTTCTTGCTGTTTTTGGATAGTGTTTGGCAGTTGCTGCAACAATTTCCCGATGAGTTTGAATTTTCTCAAACATACTTAACCACTTTATGGGACTCCTGTTTTATGCCCATCTTTGATACTTTCCAGTTCGACACAAATGCACAGCGACAAAAAGCTTTAAAGGACAACAACTTGGTGCTGAGGCCCGTGTGGGATTGGTCGGAGCAATTCTTGGAAAAAGATAAGCTATTCTTCAACAATCCCTTCTACCAAAAACAGAAGCAAGAAATACCCTGTAGACGGTCCATAGCCATACCGGCTGGTGCTGTTATGCTACCGGGCTTAGCTAAACCTTTACTTAACGTATCTCAGCTACAGCAGAGATCTACCTTGGCTCCTCAAAATTTCATTGCCAAATCATCCATACCAAAAGATAGATATTTATTACCCGAACATCGCATGTGCTGTCTTAACATCTGGGAACAGTGTTATTTCCGTTTTATGCCCATACTAGAAATTAAACGCGGTGGTTTTCCACAAATCGAATTACAACATAGACTTTTGCTTAGCAATATATCGAAATTGCAACGCTGCCTGGAACTGCAGGAATATGAGGACTTGCCAGATATTTATTATGAGCTCACCAAGGAAAAGAAACCACTAACTTTCAATGCAGATGAAAGGAAATCCTCACAAAACACACCTGACTTTATAGATGGCGTAGAACGACGTCGACGTGCTTCCTTGCCTTTGGCGGGCGGTGCTGGAATAACATTAGCTGGTGCTGCATCTGAATCCGGTGTAGCCAATATATTACCCGAAGTTTCCTCCTTTTTTCCATTTAGCAATAATACAGGCGAAACGCAACAATTGCATGACATATTGTCCAGCAGTCAGGAGTTTTTGTTAGAGGGCTCTATTATGGATCGTTTATCGATTGCCTAGCATAAGGATCAGGCCCTTTCGTTGGCCAATGTGCAGGAAGAAGATAGTTCACTTACGTAGTTTACCATTAAACAAAGCAAAAAAAGGTAAGAAAAGAATAAAAGAAGTCAAATATTTTCCAAAGAAGTAAAAAATTTGTTAACGCAATAATAATCCCAAATTACTTATTCGGTAAAATATTTTTATTTATTAAAAATACATTGAAATGGATTATTGAGATTTTCCAAAGAAATGGTTTGCTTTGCCGTTAATTCTAGTTTACATCAGATTCTGATACGTTAACGTTGTGTTCTGGTGCCGCTAACATGGAAAACTGTTAACGCATAAAATAACTGTAAAGCGCAAATAAATGGAATGTTCGTGTTTAAATTATAAATCATTGAAAATTTTTATAATTTAAATAGTTTTCCTGATCGTGAATATTTTCAAAATATTCAGCTTTATTTATTCAGAAGAAAAATTTGCCAAATAGTTTATACTAAAGATTTATTTTTTTACATTTTCAGATTAATTACAACCCCTTTTCTTGTTGTTATAAACTTGCTGTAAACGAACAAGTCGTTGTTACGTTTAACAAATTATTCTTCATAAACCAAAACTATGCAAAACAATTATTAATAAATCTTAAAAACCTAAACTCCTGCTTAAAAACAAATAAAATAAAAGCTTCAACATATTTTAAAAGCATAGCATTTTTATCAAGAGTATATGTACGTGTGTGTATGCAATAGTGAAAAAGAAACTTTAAATTCATATGAAATTGCGTCTTTTTGGCTGTTATTATAAAAATGCTTCTTAAAGAAAAAATAAATATATTTGCTTTGTTTGCGGTAGCGTTCGAAATACCTAGAAAATAATATTACTTAAAAATCTATTTAATTCAAGAGAGTCGTTGGATTTTACTTTTTCTACAAAAAAAAAGTTTTTTTTGGGAAAAGAAAAATAGTACAAGATACATATTTATTTATTTTTCTCATGTAAAAGTAATTGAAAGGTCCTAATTCAATGAATTTAAATATAAGTATGATTTGATTAAATTGGCAAACATTTTTATATTTTATAGAAAAAAAGTTTTGATTATTTTTGAAACTACATATATATATATTACAATTATGAAATTTAAATTTCTGTAAACACAAACTGTTAAAAATATACATATTTTTTTTAATAAATTAAACATCATCTTGTTAATTTTTTTTATATCAACAATTAATTAATGCCCAATATTAATAAAAACATATGCATATAACAGGTATTTATTAGATTATATTTTATTCTCTTATATTAATATAAAAAAAAGAATCAATATGTTTACATGTATGTAACCATGAAAAGTGGAATTAAAAAATTTGAAATAGAAATTCGTGTTATTTTATTTTTCAATTAAGACTTAATTTTAAACTTTTTACATGTATGTATATTTTAAAAGAAAATCATATATTAAAATTAAAAAGGAAATAGGTTATGTTCATCTGCATTATTCTTAATCCTTTTTAGCTCTTCGTTTTTTGTTTTTCTTATCGGCCTCTTCTCTTTCTTCATCAATTTGCTGCAGAACGAATAAAATCCTTGCTTCGGTCTCCGCTAAATCTTCCATTTCTAAAAGCTCCTTACAACGCTGTTGTAAATCTTTATTAACCATGTGATTAACAATTTTTGCCATGGCAGATGCTATGCAACGTTGTCCTGATTCCAAAGTAATCTTCCTGGTTTTACGTTTTCGCTTGTTTTCTTGCGAAGATGTTGAAGCTTTAGAATCATCAAATTCTTCTGATGACATGTTATTATTTAGTTATTTGCCAAAATTAAATTTTTTTAATGTAGAAATCCTGCTGCGAATTTGTGTCTGGAATACTGTTTTAACACGGAAATGGATATTTGAAGAAGAACAAGTTCTTGGTGGTAAAAATTTACCACCTTTTTGGTAAATTGTTCAAGGGATATTTTTTTGGCGGGCTATTTAAGACAATGGGAAATTTCCACTCATGGCCTAAGCAGTCAGCAAGTTTACTTTCTTTATTAAGCCACAGGTCGAGCAGCACAGAGGACAATGTGGTGAGAAGACTTCTTAGCAGTAAATCTTGGATAAGTATAATTTGAGCTTTGTTCTCAGGCAATATAATTTGTGTTTTATAAATCTATAAAATATTCCAAGACCTGTTAAAGTACCTTGAAGTACATCTGGTAGCACTTTGTCAAAGTTTGCCAGACTAATTTTTATTTTAATGCAGCACAAACTGCCACTTGAATTTATGGAATATGCAAGCACTTTAAATAAATGTTCCCTATTTTGACCGCAATAAATGGGTAAAATAACGAACTTTTAACAAAGAATTTGATTTAAAAATTCTATAGAAATATTCTAAATATTTTCATATTATAACTAGACTTAAAACTTTAAAAAACTCCACACAAATTTTTTTTTACAAATACATATGTATATAATGGCCATAAGGGTCCCTTTGTATTTGATATTAACAAATAAATAAAGAAATAAAAACAAGCAAGATTTTTATCAAAAGATGAGCGAGATTTTTGTCAAATATCAAAACTAAACATTTTGAAAAATGTACCATAAAACAAATAAGGATGTTGAAAAAGTTTAGAAACTTGCTTAAACTTTCAAGCGCAAATTTCATTTTCTACCAACTAAAAATTAACCGTTTTCTGAAGAAAATAGTCAGTGAAGAATTAATTAATCCGTCCTAATATTTGTTAATATCTGTTTGGAAACTTTAAGCCGAAAACAATCTCGGTATTATAACATGAAGAATTTTTATTCTTTGTTAGTTCATTTCAGGCTTTTTTGAATTAGTTCAAAGAGCTTGTCTTTTTCACGCCTTGTTAAGAATTACATGAAGTGAATTCATGTTGAACGCTTTACTAAATCCAATTAAATTCGTAATTTTTCAAGTGATAAAAACTACCAATCAAAAAGCTTTACAATATGACCGACTTATTGAAAATATATATTTTTCAACTTTTATAAGTCTTCGAATCACGAGAATATCTGTGCATTGTTTCAATTCATTCATTTTAACGAGGTTCAACTTATTGAAACTCACGCATCTTCAATGACATGTTAATGTAAAAATTATGCATGTTTCCCCTAAATCGAAACAGTTCGTCATGAATGGAACCCATAATTCAACACCATCTTTGTCATCTTTGTTTTTTTGCCGAGTATTTCTTGAGCAGAAACGATATGTACATATATAGACGTACTTAAACAACAAAACAAAAAAATTTTCATATTCATTTAAAATTATTTCAATAACATTAAGGGCATCGACTCAAGAATGAAGGGTATATTAGAACTATAAAATGAATTATTTCCAATGTAATTCAAAATATGTACTCCAATAAATCCAACTAAAACAAATAATTTCAAAAACTATTCCCACAATACATATTTCCAGGGCAATTATGAATAAAACTCCCAGGGAAATTTCTGTCTTTTCCTATTAGAATTTTTTGTTTTCCCTATCACTTGCCATTAGTTGGAATTGTTCCCTGGGAAAAATTTCCCTAGGAGTTTTATTCATAATTGCCCTGTTCATTTATGTAAAAAATTCCGAAGGAAATTTCTCCCAGGGAACAATTCCAACTAATGCATTAAACACATTCGACACAGCAGGCTACGGGCTACAATCTGTCAAATATAGAATACAAACATTCTTATGGTAACAATTATTTTAACGACAGCAGGCTACACGACTGCACGACCACCGTTGTAGCTGTCGCCAACTTTAAACTAATTTCTATTTCTCTGGCTACAATGAGCAAATGCAGTATTACCAGTGTAATACAAAATGGTGAATGAATGATATCGTACAATTATTTCATACTATTTACTAGAAACAATATCCAAAAATTGATGTAAAGAATAAATTGATTCATTATTGTACTTTTATGTGAAATAAGTACATTTTAAAAGAAAAATTAATTTTTATAAATGCAAAATATATGAAAGTGGCAATACTGAACTATGTATTTTACTTGAATATCAGCTGCAGATGGTGCTGCTGCCGTCTCCAAAATAATTAAGTAGCTGGCTACGAGGCGACAAATGCTGCTAGCGGCATTTGAAGTCGTGTGTTCGTGTAGCCTGCTATGGTGAATGTGTTTAATGCATAATAGCAAATGATAGGGAAAACAAAAAATTCTAATTGGAAAAAGGAGAAATTTCCTGCGGAATTTTTTACATAATTGCCCTAATTAACAAGATTAAAATCCAGTGAATGTATCTTCCATTCGTAACATATGTACATACATATGTACATACATATGTACATGTATTTACTCCTATGTAGTTGCACACAAAAAAGGTTCATCGCCATTATGAAGTTAAACAGACACCTCATCCAATATCTATTCTTTAATAAATCAAGTGTAAGTCCTTTTCTTCACTTACCATTTGATGTCGCGTGAAATTTTGTTTTTATCTAGGTACATCTTAAAAAAATTTTACAAATACACTACATCTACAACTTTTGCGCTCACTATTCTCGAACTTGAATTTCATTTCTTTCCTTTACATTTACTTTAACTTTACACAATTTTCTACACACTGCTTTTAAAATGCACATTATTTTGATTAATAAGGCCAAAAATTAGATGCACATATTTTTTATCACTTTTTGCACAGAAATTATAGGAAGAACTAAAGCCCGCCAACACCCAACGGACGCCACTTGACAAGCAACTTGTTGAGAGCTACCACACTGTGGCGAATAAATTTTCCTTTTTTATTCTGCAACAACTTGGCAGCACAGTCTTTGACATTACTAATTTACTCTACACAAAAAGCACAAAAGATAAGAGAAAATGTAAACAAATTTTATAGGAAGCATGTTCAATTTATTGTAAATTATAACAACACTCAAACATCTGCGGAAATTATTTTCCAAAACCTAGAAAAATACATAATTGCACACGCATCAATAAATATTTGTAACATTGCTGTCGATCTGTTATGTACTTTTTGTATAAACAATTCTGCGTTTTAATTTAAAGCGCAGCCCTAATTGTTAGGACCTAACGAACTTTTAACAAAGAGTTTGATTTAAAAATTCTATACAAAATATTCTAAATATTTTCTTATTATTATTATTTTTTTACAAATACATACATATGTATGTATATAATGGGCCATAAGGCTCCCTTTGCATTGATATTAACAAATAAATAAAGAAATAAAAACAATCAAGATTTTTATCAAAAGACGAGCGAGATTTTTATGAAACTAGTGTTCGCCCAGTGGTTGAAAATCAACCATTAACGCACAGAGGTGGAGAAGAGACTGAAAATATTTAAAGTTTGATGAATTTAAAACACAATTTAAAAACTATATTCAAATATACATATGTATAGACTCCAGGGTAAACCACTCTCTTAAACCACTTTCTTAACTACTAAATACGAATTTAAAATTTCATTTATCGGCATAAATAAGAATAGATTTTAAGCAAAATATTTAAAAAAAGTTGTTCACTTTTTGAACTAAATGTAATTAGATATTTGCTCCTAGTGCTTTCACTTCATATTCATTATTATTGTCCAAAACAAAAATATTCGTTTATTTTTTCATTGAACGCTTTTTCTCTAAAGTTTTAGACTCCCCATTAAAACGTTTGTTACAAATAATGTTTCTATTCCCTATTCTTTGAGAAAAACCCCATATGTATGTACGAATATGCTAGCCTAATAATATAAACATTCCATCATATTCCAACATTCCAGTATGTTCAGTAATTTAAAGCACAGAAAAATAATGAAAACAATGAACAAAAACAAAACGCACACAAAATAAACCAAAAATAAAAAACTTACTTTGTGCTGTAGGTGAATTTAACTTTAATCAAAGTTATTAATAATTAAAAAAATATATTATTTTTAAGCCTCTAAAGAAAAATAATACAGTACCACTCGTTATTTAAATATCCAAATTTTATTAGTTTCAGCAATAATCGTTTAAGTACATAGAAATATGGAAATAAGAATAGAATGAACAAATAAAATACGTTTTTCCTTCTGAGTGTTTATGGAGTTGCCAAGCCAAATTGTTGTAATTTTTTTTTAGCAAATTAAGAGAGAAAGAGAAATCATGGCTTTATGATTGGCTAATATTCTTAACTGTTTTTAACTATCTTAGCAGCGTGACCGTTTGACCGACTAAAGTGGCAAATTGCCACTTTTTCGACTGCCTTGCCACTTTTTTGAGTGCCTTGCCACTTTTTTACTCCCTTTTTTTAGAGTGAATTATATAAAAATACATTAAAAATAAAAAGTTTGATGTAGTTTTCTCGTTTTTTTTTAATTTTGCCCCTTTTTTGTGATAAATCCCCTTTTGGTGCCACTTTTTGAAAAATGTCATCGGTCAACCTGTATCTTAGACACATAAATGTAGAAGCAAAAATACATAGATATAATCTATCTAACAAAAAAAAATCAAGCGAATACGTTGAGTTTAAGTCAGTTAAAATGGTTCTTAACTTTTTTCACTTGCCTATTTATATATAGATATCAAAATTAACATTTTGAAAAAGTACTATAAAACAAATAATGATGTTGAAAAAGTTTAGAAACTTGCTTAAATTTTCAAGCGCAAAATTATTTTTCAGCAACTAAAATTCTGAAGAAAATAGTCAATGAAGAACTATAAGCTGAAAACAATCTCGCTATTTTAATTTAAAACAATATAACACTACCGAGGTATCTATACTTATTTGACGTTAAGTTTATAATGTAATGCAGAACATGAAGAATTTTGATTTGTTGTTAGTTAGGTACGTCTTCTATATTAAATTCGTTCCTGCTTAAAAAAAGAAATATAAAATTATAATAAAATAAAAATGTTTGTTGTGCATTTAAAAATTTTCGTTTCAAGCTTTTTTACTTATTACCCAGCAAAAAAAAAACTGTATTAGATCACAGCTTGTCTTTTTCACGCCTCTTAATAATTATATAAAGTGAATTCATGTTTGACGCTTTCCTACATCCAAATGAATTTGTAATTTTTCAAGTGATGAAAATTAACATTCAAAAAGCTTTGAAGTCTGGGAACATGCACGAGTTTCTCACCGCCTTATAGAAAATATTTATTTTTAACCAATTAAAATAAGTCCTCGAATCATTGGTTCAATTCATTCATTTTAACGAGGTTCCATTTATTTAAATTCTCGCAAAAACAGTTCTTCAAACAGATCTTCAATGACGTGCTAATGTAAGATTTGTGCACGTTTGCCCTAAATCGAGCCAGTTCATCATGACTGGAACACATGATTCAACCACATTTTTGTGAAGTTTTTTTTTTTGCTTTGTATTTCTTGAGCAGAAACGAAATGCATATAGACGTGCTTAACCAACAACACAAAAATTTTTCATATTCATTTAAAATTTAAAATTATTTCAATAACTTTAAGTTCATCGAATCAAGTATGAAGGGTGCATTAGAACTATAAAATAAATTATTGCCAATGGAATTCAAAATATGTACTCCAATAAATCCAACTAAAACAAATAATTTCAAAAGATATTCCCACAATACATATTTCATTTAAAGGAATGCTAAAATGAACCTCAAAACCCCCAATAGATTCCAGTAGAAAAACTTTTTTGGAACTAAGCTCATTAACAATTATTTGTAGATGTCATGTGACGCCTTCCAAACAAATTTTAGCAAAAAAAACGTTTGGCCTTTTTCATAACTGCACTTAGTAGGTACAATATATGTACATATGTATGTATTAAAAAATAACAAAGGGAAATAAAGACTGTTAGAGTTGAGACCTGAAATACCCACTGTAAGAGCCGAACCAAAATGCCTTAGTAGCGTTTTTCTTTAAAAACCTAAAATAATTTGAGATTACGTTCTATCATAGATCAAATAAACTTGACACATTATCAATGTCAATGCTGTAATAATTTAAGTTTTATTAGAATGACACATTGCCCGCATTGGTAACAATAGAAAATGTGAGCAGCCACCCCACCAAATTTTCAAGATTTTTCACAAGTTTGACTTTTCTAAGCTATTAGCAAGATTCAAATCCAGTGAATGTTTCTTCCATGAGCACAAACGCACCCACATCCATATGCATGCACGCATGTACACATTTGTTAATACTTATGTATGGCTGTACAAGAATTGGATCGTCGCCATTATAATGCCAAGTGGACACCCCATCCAATATTCTTTAATACGCCAATTGTAAGTCCATTACTTCACTTACCAATTAATCTCATGTGAATTCTTCTGTCCTATTTACATCTCGAATCAGTTTTCACAAATGCACTTCCAGCAGCACAAGTAGACTTCTACTCCAACTTTTACACTCACTATTCTGGAACTTGACTTTCATTCCATTCTTTTATATTTACATTTACTTTAACTTAACACAATTTTCTACTAACAGCTTTTAAAATGCACATTATTTTGATTAATAAGGCCAAAATTTAGATGCACATATTTTTTATCACATTTTGCACAGAAATTATAGGAAGAACTAAAGCCCGCCAATACCCAACGGACGCCATTTGACATGCAACTTGTCGAGAGCTACCACACTGTAGTGAATAAATTTTCCTCTTTTATTCTACAACAACTTGGCAGCACAGTCTTTGACATTACTAATTTACTCTACACAAAAGATAAGAGAAAAGGTAAACAAATTTTATAGGAAGCATGTTCGTACAAATTTATTGTAAATTATAACAACACTCAAACATCTGCGGAAATTATTTTCCAAAACCTAGAAAAATACATAATTGCACAGGCATCAATAAATATTTGTAACATTGCTGTCGATCTGTTATGTACTTTTTGTATAAACAATTCTGCGTTTTAATTTAAACCGCAGCCCTAATTGTTAAGGCCTAATATAATGTCAGACTTGGTCGAGCAAGATCCAGTGGAGGTAATGCTTAGGAAAACGGGTTGTGTTGAGTTACATTACCAGGTTCAAGAGTGTATAGCAGAAAGCGGTGATTGGCGCAAATGCCAAGACAAAGTAAAAGAGTTTAAAGCGTGCATGCAAAAGTTTGTTGATTTGCAAAGTGAAAAATATGCACACCTGAAGTAACTCGTATGAAAATAAAAAGCCTTTCTCCAATTAACAAAAATGATACCTAGTCTCATTACAAAATTGGCCTTAGTTGTGCGTGCCGATTTAAAAATGTCGAAAGGAAAAACTGCCGCCCAATGTGCTCATGCCGCCGTGTTATGTGTACAAGAAGCTCAATCTTGTAAAAACAACCATATACAAAATGCTTTAAAACTCTGGTTGGTAAAAGGTCAGCCAAAAATTGTTTTAAAAGTTTATGATTATGAAGATTTAATTAAGCTGAGTGAAGAAGCTCAAAAATTAGGAGTAATATTTGCCTTAGTACAGGACGCTGGACGTACTCAACTATCAGCTGGAACGGCTACCGTTTTGGGTGTAGGACCAGATACTGTAGAGCAAATCGATCAATTAACGGGCCACTTAAAGTTATTGTAATTTTTGAATATGTACCTATATCTACGTATCGCACATTAAAGAATAAACGATTATGCGATATGTACATACTTTTCTATATGATATTTTAATAAAAATTTGGGAACATATCCTTACTGTAAATGTCATGCGGACGTCACAAAAAAATTTTAGGAAGAAGATCCCATACGAAATACCTTAGTGGCGTGAATGAGGTTGTGTTTTTCTTTCAGAACCTTAGAGCTTTCGCGACTACGTTCTATTATAGAGCATGGTTTTATTTAAGTATAAGCAGGGACAGCAAATAATTATAGAAATTCCATTATTTCCGAATTTAAACTAAAACAGAAGTGCTACGTGCACAAGGAATACACCAAGATAATCCTTGTATTCATGGACTACCCCTTAGATCAATTATTTTCATTTGTTTCATTTTTTTTTTTTAAATAAGCTTAACTTTACCAATTGTTTACCAAATTTAACTATTTTTGAGCTTTATTTTCCTCTTGGATAAAACCTACAGAAGTTATTTTTTGAGTTTTATTTATCCTCAGGAAATAAAATTAGTTTTTGAGTTTCATTTCATGGAATGGTAAAATTCAAAAAACTCAGTTGAGGTCAATAATAATTTGCAGATGTTCTTTCCAAACAAATTTTAGAAACTAAAAATGATTGGCCCTTTTCATAATTTCACTTACAATAAATGTTATAAAAATGGAAATAAAGACTGTTAGAGTTGAATCTTGAAATACCCACGGTAAGAGCCGGGCGGAAAGGCCTTTTACGTTTTTCGTTGAGAACCTAAAAGCATTTGAGATCACGTTCTAACATACGAGTATATCAAATAAACTTGCCACACTATCAATGTCAATGCAGTAATAAATAAAAAGATTTATAGAATGACACATAGCCCGCATTGATAACAAAAGCAAATGTGATCAACCACCCACCAAACTTTCAAGATTTCATACAAGTTTTACTTTGCTAAGATATTAACAAGATTCAAATCCAGTGAATTTTTCTTCCATGAGTATCAAAAAAACTAATTCATACACATCCATATACATATGTACATACGTCCATACAAAAAAGTTCATGCGTGGACATACCTATACATACATACATAGTATGTATGGTTGCACACAAATTGGCTCCACAATATAAGTCGACACCTCATTCAATATTCTTTAATAGATCAATTGTAAGTCGATTTCTTCACTTACCATTTAATATCGTGTAAAATTTTCTGTCCTATCTGCATATCGAAAAAAAATTTCACAAATACACATCCACACCAACTTAACGCGAACTTTACTTTTTTCCTTAAAATTTAACTTAACACAATAATAATTTTAAATTTTTCTCTCACTGATTTTAAATTGCACATTATTTTTATTAATAAGGGTAAAAATTATATGAAAGAATTCAGATCACTTCTTCCACTGAAAGAAACTAAAAGCCGCCAAAAACTAACGGAAGCCATTTGCCAAGCAACTTGTTGAGAGCTGCCACACTAAAGTGAATAAATATTCCTAGCTGTGGATTCTGCAACAACTTGGCAGCACAGGCCGGGCATTAATCCCCTTTTACAATCGAGAAATGGCCATTTCATCTGTTAACCAATCCGGATTGGTTAACAGACGAAGTTTCATCGGTTGGTTTCTGGTTTGCTGCAGACATAATGAATTTTGAATATACTGTGCCACAAACCAGAAACCAACCGATAGTTTGTTGGGGAGGGGTTAAAAAGGTAGAGTGTCTAATGCACAATACTATGCACCGCTCAAATTTATTCAAATAGAACAAGGTATAATATGTTCTGTCTACGTGTTTTAACTGTCAGAAGCTCTGGGCACACTTTAGTTCATGTTTGTGTGTATTTCTGACAACTTAAACACTGTGTAGTTTCTTGTGTCGCTGCATCTTTGTTCAGTTGCATTGACCTGATAAGTAGACATTGAAATAGAACTTAAAAATAATTAAAACTTAATAACCAAGTAAGAAATTGGGCATACGAAAATCGCTCTTAAATAAATAATAAGTGTGGCCGAATTACAAGTTGCATTAATCTGGCTACACACTCATATGTTTTTGGCTCGTTTTTTGCAAGCACAAATAAAAATAAATAAAAGCTGTGAATAAAAGAATACGCAGTGACGCAGTTTTGTCTCAAAATTTCAACGTTTTGCTAAATTTTCATAAAATAACATAAATTAATATGTCTACCTCACTGAAATCTCCTTTAGCCGTTGAAAATGGTCCGCAGTCGTCTCCCATTTGCATGATTGTGTTGGGTATGGCTGGATCGGGCAAAACTACTTTCGTACAAAAGCTAACACAGATTTCGTTTGAAAAATGCAAACCGTATGTAATAAATTTAGATCCAGCTTGCCGGGAAACCCCTTACCATTGTAATATAGATATAAGAGATACAGTCAATTACAAAGAAGTTATGAAACAATACAAATTAGGACCCAATGGGGGTATAGTAACGTCACTAAATTTATTTGCCACAAAATTCGACAAGGTAGTCGAGCTGATACAACGAGCTGGACAACAAGGCCACAAATGGTGCATTATAGATACACCTGGACAAATCGAAGTTTTTACCTGGTCAGCTTCAGGTACTATAATAACAGAGGCCTTGGCCACCATGTTTACCACAATAGTCGTATATGTGATGGATGTAGTGAGATCTGTTAGTCCCACTACCTTTATGTCTAACATGTTGTATGCTTGTTCTATACTGTACAAGGCCCGGTTGCCATTTATAGTGGTTATGAATAAGGTAAGTTTAAGCATTGTAATAGGAAAATGTGTTAAAAGTTTAATTTTTAGATTGATATGCAAGATCATGACTTTGCCATAGAGTGGATGACAGACTTTGAAGCTTTTCAGGAATCTTTGGAAAAAGAACAAAATTACATTAGCAATCTAACACGCACTATGTCCCTTACATTAGATGAGTTCTATAGAGATTTGAAAACTTGTGGTATTTCCTCTAAGACCGGTGTGGGTTTTGATCGTTTTTTCAGCCTGGTGGCTGCAAGAGCCAATGAATATGAAAAGTAATAAACGTGAAAAGAAGTTTGGGAAAGATATATGTATTTTAAATTTGAAACAAATTTTTCAGAGATTATAAAGCGGAGTATAACAAACTGCGTGAAGAAAAATTGTTAGAGCAGACGAAGAAAATGGAAAAACAGCTGGAGAAGATTGCTAAAAGCAAGGGTGCAGGCAGCGAGGTTTTGTTGACTGGCTTTGTAGAGGAGGTAAGTCAGTTTTGCTTAAAAAAAATTTTAAAAATATTTCATGAAAGAAGGAAAAGATTAAATGTACCTATGTATATGTATGTATGTAAAAGACATCATTATTTTATTTGATGCTCCAGAATTTATCTAAAAATTGTATAAGCTAATTTTATAAGGTTGTGAAATAAAAAGTTGATTGCTATTAGGTTTCTAGCGGTCGTGAACTTTCCGATGTGTATCTAAAACACCCCGGCAATGAAAGTTCGGATGACGAGGAGGGACAAGAGGAAGAAGCTCAATTTAATGAAGATCGTGTGGAAGATCAAAATTTCCAACAATTCGTGCAACAGCATAGAGATCATTTGGCATCAAAAAAATCGTAAAAATATTACCAAAAACTATTGCAAAAAACCGAAAAACAATTAAAAAAAGAAACCTTTGTTTAAATAAGTGTTTTTTATTTCATTTTTTTTTTTATTTTATTACATGACATTTTATGTGTATTTCCTTAATGCTATTTATTTAGGCGGTCGCTTGTTTCAAATTTGCTATGTAATTCAATTGGAGTGTTGGGCTTAAAGTTCTTTTTTCCCTTTTAATACAATAATAATTTGTTTTTCTTTAGGAATACGAATGATATATAATATATAAATGTGTTTACTATTTTTCGCTTTCGGCCGGGCTTATAAGCTAAAATTATAAATATACGATTAAATACACATGTATATAAATACTTACATGTTAAGGAAATTACAATTAAAATAGTTATTTTTCTTTAGTTATACGTACATATTTTTGTATTAATTATTTTGTAGCAAAGTTTCGTTTTTCTTTTGAAAAAGCAGCTAAACAAATTTTAAACATTTTGTTTCAGAGTGTATAAAGTTTAGATAGATATTTTTCCTAATAACAAGTTTTGTTTGATCTGTATATAAAGATTTTGTAACAAGCTTTTCGTGTATATATGTGTGTATATCTATATATTTTTTACGATTTGAAGATGTGGTTTGGTTTAAAAAAAAAAGTTTTTTGTTAGGTTTTATTACACATTTGTGTAGAGCAGTACAAAATCAAATCTTCAGGCAAATGAATTTATAATTTAAGGTATTTTTTTTTTTATTAAAAAAATCTATATATGATAAAAAAGTTTAATCCTCAAAAAAAATATAAATATATATGTATGTGTATCGGAAAACTTTCAAGAATTACACATTTTCTTGCTGGAATTTTTATTTTTATATCATTATCGGTACCAGTTTGTAAATCAGAACTGTGATTTTCATAACAGAAAAACATGAGGAGACCTTTTTATAATTTTGCAGAGAATAAATGCTAACAGAGATAAAAATGGAGTACATATTTAAGTTTTCCTTTTTTGTATTTATAATGCTTCTATATTCAACTTAAAAACTAATGAATTTTGAGACAGATTCTCTGAATGAAGTCTATAAGAAACTGAATGAATGAAAGCAGATAAAGTAAATTATTGTACATATTATATACATATAAGCAAATATGTATAGTCCTTTCTTATTTTATACATATGTATGTATATCTGTATGTATTTTTGTACGCTTAAGCTTTAACTAAAAATAGTTTAAAGTTGATTTTTTTTCCAATACAATGTGTATGTATGTATGTCATTGTATGAGTTTCTTACATATTTTTCATATAATTTGTGCTATTTTCAAATATTATAAAAGCAATTTTTTACTGGACATTTTTTTTAATTCATAATAAAAAATCAGAGTGTTTAGTATATTTCTTTGCTTTCTTTGATCTCTTAATGGCCATTTAGGCCTACATATGTATTTATTTTATTATTTTTGGAAAATAAATGCAGATTTTTAAAATAGAAAACACAAAACAAGCGAAATATAAAATAAGTGTTATAATAATATGTATAAAAAGGTATTTGATGCAAAGCAAGTCTTAAAAATTTATTTATACTGTTAATTTGTAATTTTTTTTAGCATGTTATAAACAAAATTTTGGGCAAAAATTAATGTTTTAATAATTTTTATTTTTTCCATTAATTTAAATCCCCCTTTTTTATTAATATATTTTCCAATACTGTGCTTTTGTTTTTTTTTCCAATATACATGTGCTTTTTCAACTAAATTAGTTGTTTTTTCATTATTCTCAACACTAAATACGACTTTTTTTCTCTAAAACAAAGACACCGTTACAAAAATAGTTTAATTTTCTCTGATTTGTTTTTATTACAAGAAAAACTACTACTTTCTGATACAGCTGTGTGTGTAAATAAATATTAACATATTTTACAATGCTGTTGAAACTGTTTTAATTTAGGAAAAGGAAATATGTAATTTTAAAGTTAAATTAGTGTTTTTTTTTTAATAATAATAAAATTACTTTAATTTTAGTGTTTGTGAGCTTTCTTTTATCGGTGTTATTTTTGTCTGTCTATAAAATATATATAAAATATTAGTATATGTCGCCAATATTTTATTTAAGTAAATTCTACAACATAGAAAACAATTTCACATTGTAAACCAACAGTTTATTTAGAAACAGTCTATTTTGTTAATTATTTTTCTTCTTTAGATTGTGTATAATTTCAAAATTAAAAATATAGGTATAGACTAGCAAGATTTTCATACAAAATATGATATTAAGCAAAAAATTGGTTGCCATTTTCATTTTGTCGGCTCTTAGCTTGTTTCATATTACATACTATGTTAAATTAGCAATTTGCATACACAGACATTTTTTCCCCTGTTCCTAGCACCCCTATTTTAAAAAATCTTTCTGGTATAGTTACACAATGGACAACAAAATAGCTAACTTCAAAAATTTCAAATTCACTCTTTTTTTATTTCTGTGACCATCTCCTTCGAATAAGAGTTGTTTCCCTCAGAATAGATCTCCCCAAATGTTACCATAAGGGAGGAATTTTGTTGCCAGATCAGATTGTATAAGTGTTTTTAAACTATGAGTTACATAAATTATTAATTATTTGCCAAACAATAATGATTTAACGATTTATTTGTTCGCATTAATAATTAACAATAACAGTGATACTATTTCATTATTCAAAAAGTATTAAAGACCGTCAACATATTCGAGCTATTGGGCGTTAAATGATTATCTGTGATGAAAGCTGTTCCGTTTTCTTTATGTTTACGCGTGTGCGCTGAAAGTCCTGCAGCTTGAGCATATGCTTGTCCACAGATTTTGCAAACAAATTTCTTCACACCCAAATGTAAGTGTTTATGATGATAAAGTGCTTTAGGACGATTAAAGCTTTTACCGCAAACATCACAAACATGTTTACGTTCCGATTCGTGAGCAGCCATGTGTTCAGTAAGCAAAGGTTTAGAGGCGAACCGCCGATCACAAAGTTCACAGCCAAATGGTTTATCGCCGGCATGATTACGTTTATGTACAATCAGTGACTCTCGCTTCCAACATTCATAGCCACATTCTTCGCATATAAACATTGCAGCAGCATGGTAGCGTTGATGTACTTTAAGTCGCACCTTGGTGGCAAAAGCTTTGCCACAATTATTCTCAGTACATACAAATTCTTTTTTATCTAAATGTACTAACATATGCCTCTTTAGATTGTGATTTGCTCTAAACGTTTTATGACACTCTGGACATTCATGACCAGTATGTTTGTGAGTAATATGATTCTTAAGAGATCGTTCACCAGCAAAAGCCTGCTGGCACATAGAGCATTTATAAGGTTTTTCTTTTAAGTGTACTACTTTTACATGTAGCTGTAAACGGCGAGAGTCTACGTATTTCTTATTACAAATTTCACACGACAGTTCCTTTGGTTTTCCTCTCTAAGATTGTTTTTAATTAATAACATATTTATTAACAAACTAAAGGTCAGTTGCCGAAATACCTTTCTCATTATACTTGTACTTTGTATTTCATCAACGTCTTGCTCCTCTTCATCATCTTCAGAATTCTTTTCATCATCAACACATTTGTATTCATCGCAAGACTCACTATTGACCACTTCACATGTAAATTCTTCATCTTCCTCGCTGCTTTGATAGATTTCGTTTTTAAATGCTGCAAAATCTTCGTTTCGGTTATGGTTTCCTTCGTCCTCCTTTTTGTTTAACAGAGGTTTATCTTCCAATGAGATTTCATTCAAATGGACATTCTTAAAATGCAGTATGAATTCTTCATACTCGAATATCTTGATTTTGCACAATTTACAACTAATTATAAATTCTTCCAAGTTTTGGCAAATAATTTCGCCACAAGTTTCGCTGGTAGTTTTGTTATAATTTACAGGTAAAAAACAATTTTTTAACATTTTTGCAATTAATTTGTACAAACAGGCCTCCCATAAAAATTGTTTACCTCTTCTCTTATCTCTTGTGATCTCTTTTTCTTTTCGTGTAGAGTTACATACTAATGTCAAAACCTGTGCTGCCAAGTTGCAGCAGAGTGCACAGTTAATGAAAAAGTAAATTGCATAGTCATGTTTTACACTCGGCAGTTTTACTTAAAGCAAGTCTGAGTTTATAGGAGAGAAAGGAAAGAAGAAAGAAGAGGGGTACTGACTTGCCTGTACAGAAAAGTTACTTCAATTCTGTTTTGTTATTTCATTCGCTGCATTAAAACAATACGAAAATTGAACAAGAAACCGTCTGAGTGTAAACAAATGGGCAGTTTTAAAAGAGAATTGAAGAGAACTGCTTCAAGAAAAACTGCCAAGTGTAAAACATGACATAGGAAAACTCATTCACTACACAAAATATTTGCTTGATTCAGTACAAGGCCTGTTTATCAGGTCAACGCAACTCTAAAAAAACACAGCAATACAAAAAACAACTTTGTGTTTAAGTTGTCAGAAACACACACAAACATGAACCAAAGTATATGGTGCAAATAACTTTTGACAGCTCAAACAAGAAAACAAACCATAAAAACAAAAATCATCGTGAGAGTTGCGTTGACCTGATAAATAGGCCTTGATTCAGTATTTTTTATTATTCCAAGAGTAATTTTTCTTCCAAAAACTGTATTTGTGCCTGACTGAAATTATATAATGAAGAGAAATAACGAAACACGATAGCATTGCATCCATTTTCTTCTTAAAAAAAATAGTATGGTAACTCTAAAAAGTTACTTGTCAAATGGGTTCCGTTAGTTTGCCGGCGTCAATTCATTTTCTTCCTTTCTTTTCTTTGCGAAAAGTGATTAAATTTTAAGTTAAATTTTGCACTTATTAATAAAAATAATGTGCAATTTAAAATCAGTGAGATGAAAATTGTGTTAAGTAAAAGTAAATATAAATGTTAAGGAAGTAATGAAAGTCGAGTTCGCGAATAGTGAGTGCATAAGATGTAGTCTGTGAAATTTTTTTAAGATGTAGATAAATAGGACAAAATTTCACACATCTAATGGTAAGTGAAAAAATGGACTTACAATTGGCTTATTAAAGAATATTTTATGAGGCGTCCACTTAACATTATAATGGCAAGGATCCTTTTTGTTTGCAACTATACATAAGTACATACATACATCATATGTATTTATGCATACATTTTCATGCATGTATGTATGTATGGATATCAGAGAAACAAGTCGAGGCAAAATTATCGGCGGCGGCGGCGCAGTAGTTTTGTGACCGGCGGCGGCGCGCCGAGAGAATTTTCGGCGGCGCAAAAGAGCGTATAAAAATTTAAAGAAAAAATAAAAATTGAAACTGAAAATCGATTTTCAAATTTTTTTTCCGAAATTTGTGTTTCTGAGCAGATAAAATTTCGGCTAATTTTGAGCCGATGCGAGCCGATAGAATCGGCGGCGGCTTGATGCACAGAAAATTAACCGGCGGCGGCGCGCCGTCGGCTTGGAGCCGGTCGACTTGTTTCTCTGATGGATATAGTACATATGAATCCGTTTTTGTTCCTCATGGAAGAAACGTTCACTGGATTTGAACGTTGTTAATATCGTGGCAAAAAAATCCTGTGTGAAATCTTGAAAGTGTGGTGGGTGGCTGGCCACATTTACTATTTCCATCAATGCGGGTAATGTGTCCTTATAAAACTTTAATTATTACTACATTGAAATTTATGAATGTACCTATCAAGTATTAGTTTTATAATTATGTACTGTAACGGTTGTTTTGTTTTAAAAATTACTTTTTAATAATTATTTGAAGGGCTTATTATAATAACATCATAAGTCACCCGAATTAAAAAAACGGCGATCTCATCTATTCCAACATTTTGCACATCTTTATTTAAAATTTTGAATTTCGAAGAAGTTATGTAGACATAAAAGTCATTTTTATTTTCTAATCAAGCATAAATGTGTGGTTATACAAAGACGTTTTGTGAAGGAACGATGTATGAATCTTAAAAACACGCTGGATATATTTTAAATTTTGGTGGCTTGTGATGTTATGGCACTAAAAATGTAGTAATTTAAATCATGTGGCGTATGAAGTTTTTGCTGTAAAAATTTTTTAAATTATTTGAACAGCTACGCAGAAATTCTTCAAGAATTTGGTTTATCATACTGGGTTTAATTGTTTCCATATTGCTAGAAAGACTTGTGTAATAATCTATTTATTTTTAGTTTAATTTTTTTAGTTCAAATTTATTAAATAATCGTTATTTGTGGTCTCTGTTTATATTTAAATAACAGCATGATATTTGATCGAACGTTTTCTGAATGCTTTAACGTTCTGAAAGAAAGAAAAGATCACTTCATTCACTCCAATTAGGCATTTTGGTTCGGCTCTCCTGAAATTTTTAGGTTGAATTTGTCGCATTACATTTACAAATATTTATTGATGAGTTTACAATTAATTATGAATTCTTCTAGGTTTAATCAAATAATTTCCGCACATGTTTAAATGTTTTTATAATGTACAATAAATTTGTACGAACAAGCTTCCCATAAAAATTGTTTATCTTTCCTATTATCTTTCGTTGCATTTGTGTAGAGTAAATTACGAATGATAAAGGCTGTGCTGCCAAGTTGTTGCGGAATAAAAGAGTTTGTTGCATAGGAAAATTTTATTCGCTAGTGTGGTAGCTCTAAACAAGTTGCTTGTCAAATGGCTTCCGTTTGTTTTTGGCGGCTTTTATTTTCTTCCTTTCTTTTCTGTGCAAAAAGTGGTCTAAATTGTTGCCAATTTTTACGCTAATTAATAAAAATAATTTCGAATTTAAAATCAATGAGAGAAAAAGACTTGAAATATTTTTGTGTTAAATTAAAGTAAAGGCAAATGTTAAAGAAAGAAATGAAAGTCGAGTTCGCGAATAGTGAAAAGTGTATTTCTGAATTTTTTTTTAAGATGTAGATAAATAGGACAGAAAATTTCACACGATATTAAATGGTAAGTGAAGAAATTGACTTACAATTGGTTTAAAAATGAATATTGGATGAGGTGTCCACTTAATTTCATAATGGCGATGAGCCAATTTGTGTGCAACCATACATATGGATGTACATATGTATGAATCTACATATGTATGTATACATGTATGTATGTATACATACATACATACATATGTACATATATACACCTGAGCTGCCCAAAGTAGCACCAGAGTGCCGAACATCAATCGCCTTCTTACTCAAATGAATACACATACACGATTACAATTCTATCGGTGGCAAGCTCTGATATGCACGCGTGTACATGGATGTACATAGATATGTATATATGTACATATGTATGTATGAATCCTTTTTCTGTTGCTCATGGAAGAAACATTCACTTTATTCGAATTTCGTTAATATGTTAGGAAAGTAAAACTTGTGTGAAATATTGAAAGTTTGGTGGGTGGGTGGTCACATTTACTATTTTTACCAATGCGGACAAGAGTGAAATTATGAAAAAGGTCAATCGTTTTTATTTTCTAAAATTTTTTTGGAAGGGCGTCACATTACATCTACAAATAATTATTGAAGAGCTTAGCTGAGATTTTTGATTTTTTCCATCCTTCAAATGAAAATAAAACTCAAAAAAATATTTTTATTTCCTGAGGAATAAATAAAACTCAAAAAAAGACGTATTATCAAAGAGGAAAATAGAGCTAAAAAAAAGTTAGTTTTACTGCCAGTTTATAATAGAAGACAAGTAAAAATTCTCTCCTGTCTGTTATATGGAAACCAAAAACAAATGAGTGCTTTTTTCAATTGTATTGACGAGAATTTTTCATTTTTTTATTAAAAAATTACAATAACTTTAAGTGGCCTGTTAATTGATCGATTTGCTCTACAGTATCTGGTCCAACACCCAAAACGGTAGCCGTTCCAGCTGATAATTGTGTACGTCCAGCGTCATGTACTAAGGCAAATATTACTCCTAATTTTTGAGCTTCTTCACTCAGCTTAATTAAATCTTCATAACCATCAACTTTTAAAACAATTTTTGGCTGACCTTTTACCAACCAGAGTTTTAAAGCATTTTGTATATGGTTGTTTTTACAAGATTGAGCTTCTTTTACACATAACACGGCGGCATGAGCACATTGGGCGGCAGTTTTTCCTTTGGACATTTTTAAATCGGCACGCACAACTAAGGCCAATTTTGTAATGAGACTAGGTATCATTTTTGTTAATTGGAGAAAGGCTTGAGTAGATTTCATGTTATGTTTTTATTACTCATACGAGTTACTTCAGGTGTGCATATTTTTCACTTTGGAAATCAACAAACTTTTGCATGCACGCTTTAAACTCTTTTACTTTGTCTTGGCATTTGCGCCAATCACCGCTTTCTGCTATACACTCTTGAACTTGGTAATGTAACTCAATACAACCTGTTTTCCTAAGCATTACCTCCACTGGATCTTGCTCGACCAAGTCTGACATTATCTTAGGTCCTAACAATTAGGGCTGCGGTTTAAATTAAAACGCAGAATTGTTTATACAAAAAGTACATAACAGATCGACAGCAATGTTACAAATATTTATTGATGAGTTTGCAATTATGTAATTATGTGTATTTCTAGGTTTTGGAAAATAATTTCCCCAGATGTTTGAGTGTTGTTATAATTTACAATAAATTTGTACGAACATGCTTCCTATAAAATATGTTTACCTTTTCTCTTATCTTTTGTGCTTTTTGTGTAGAGTAAATTAATAATGTCAAAGACTGTGCTGCCAAGTCATGGTGTAGAATAAAAGAAGAAAATTTATTCGCTACAGTGTGGTAGCTCTCGACAAGTTGCATGTCAAATGGCGTCCGTTGGGTGTTGGCGGGCTTTAGTTCTTCCTATAATTTCTGTGTAAAATGTGATAAAAAATATGTGCATCTAATTTTTGGCCTTATTAATCAAAATAATGTTCATTTTAAAAGCAGTTAGTAGACAATAGTGTTAAGTTAAAGTAAATGTAAATATGAAAGTCAAGTTCGAGAATAGTGAGTGTAAAAGTTGGAGTAGAAGTCTACTTGTGCTGGTGGAAGTGCATTTTTGAAAACTGATTCGAGATGTAAATAGGACAGAAGAATTCACATGAGATTAATTGGTAAGTGAAGTAATGGACTTACAATTGGCGTATTAAAGAATATTGGATGGGGTGTCCACTTAGCATTATAATGGCGACGATCCAATTCTTGTACAGCCATACATAAGTATGTACAAATGTGTACATGCATGCATGCATATGGATGTGGTTCCGTTTATGCTCGTCATGGAAGAAACATTCACTGGATTTGAATCTTGCTAATATCTTAGAAAAGTAAAACTTGTGAAAAATCTTGAAAATTTGGTGGGGTGGCTGCTCACATTTTCTATTGTTACCAATGCGGGCAATATGTCGTTCTTATAAAACTTAAATTATTACAGCATTGACATTGATAATGTGTCAAGTTTATTTGATCTATGATAGAACGTAATCTCAAATTATTTTAATTTTTTAAAGAAAAACGCCACTAAGGCATTTTGGTTCGGCTCTTACAGTGGGTATTTCAGGTCTCAACTCTAACAGTCTTTATTTTCCTTTGTTATTTTTTAATACATATGTACATACATATATTGTACCTACCTAAGTGAAATTATGAAAAAGGCCAATCGTTTTTTTTTTTTTGCTAAAATTTGTTTGGAAGTTGTCACATGACATCTACAAATAATTGTTAATGAGCTTAGTTCCAAAAAAGTTTTTCTACTGGAATCTATTGTGGTTTTTGAGGTTCATTTTTGCATTCCCTTAAATGAAATATGTATTGTGGGAATATTTTTTGAAATTATTTGTTTTAGTTGGATATGTTGGAGTACATATTTTGAATTACATTGGAAATAATTCATTTTATAGTTCTAATACACCCTTCGTACTTGATTCGAAGCCCTTAAAGCAGTGTCAGGCAGATTTTTGAAATCCTATGCATGCGTGTATAGGAAGCACATATGAGACATATGAAAGTGTATTGTGTCTGCCCCACACTGCCTTAAAGTTGTTGAAATAATTTTAAATTTTAAATGAATATGAAAAATTTTTGTTTTGTAGGTTGAGCACGTCTATATGCATTTCGTTTCTGCTCAAGAAATACTCAGCAAAAAAAAACTTCACAAAAATGTGGTTGAATCATGTGTCCCAGTCATGATGAACTGGCTCGATTTAGGGGAAACGTGCATAAAATTTATATTAGCACGTCATTGAAGATCAAGTGTTTTTGCGATAATTTAAATAAATGGAACCTCGTTAAAATGAATGAATTGAACCAATGATTCGAAGACTTTTTTTAATTGGTTAAAAATAAATATTTTCTTTAAGGCGGTGAGAAACTCGTGCATGTTCCCAGACCTCAAAGCCTTTTGAATGTTAACTTTCATCACTTGAAAAATTACAAATTCATTTGGATGTAGGAAAGCGTCAAACATGAATTCACTTTATATAATGATTAAGAGGCGTGAAAAAGACAAGCTGTGAACTAATACAGTTTTTTTTTGCTGGGTAATAAGTAAAAAAGCTTGAAACGAACATTTTTAAATGCACATCAAACATTTTTATTTTATTATAATTTTATATTTCTTTTTTTTAAACAGGAACGAATTTAATATAGAAGACGTGACTAACTAGCAACGAATAAAAATTCTTCATGTTGTGGATTACATTATACACTTAACGTCAAATATTATTTTAAATTAAAATACCATGATTGTTTTCATCTTAAAGTCTCCAATCAGATATTAACAAATATTAAGACGGATTAATTAATTCTTCATTGACTATTTTCTTCAGAATTTTAGTTGCTGAAAAATAATTTTGCGCTTGAAAATTTAAGCAAGTTTCTAAACTTTTTCAACATCCTTATTTGTTTTATAGTACTTTTTCAAAATGTTTAGTTTTGATATTTGATAAAAATCTCGCTCGTCTTTTGATAAAAATCTTGATTGTTTTTATTTCTTTATTTATTTGTTAATATCAATGCAAAGGGAGCCTTATGGCCCATTATATACATACATACATATATGTATGTATTTGTAAAAAAAAATTTGTGTGGAGCTTTTTAAAGTTTTAAGTCTAGTTATAATAAGAAAATATTTAGAACATTTTGTATAGAATTTTTAAATCAAACTCTTTGTTAAAAGTTCGTTAGGTCCTAACAATTAGGGCTGCGCTTTAAATTAAAACGCAGAATTGTTTATACAAAAAGTACATAACAGATCGACAGCAATGTTACAAATATTTATTGATGCGTGTGCAATTATGTATTTTTCTAGGTTTTGGAAAATAATTTCCGCAGATGTTTGAGTGTTGTTATAATTTTCAATAAATTGAACATGCTTCCTATAAAATTTGTTTACATTTTCTCTTATCTTTTGTGCTTTTTGTGTAGAGTAAATTAGTAATGTCAAAGACTGTGCTGCCAAGTTGTTGCAGAATAAAAGAGGAAAATTTATTCACTACAGTGTGGTAGCTCTCAACAAGTTGCTTGTCAAGTGGCGTCCGTTGGGTGTTGGCGGGCTTTAGTTCTTCCTATAATTTCTGTGCAAAAAGTGATAAAAAATATGTGCATCTAATTTTTGGCCTTATTAATCAAAATAATGTGCATTTTAAAAGAAGTGTGTAGAAAATTGTGTAAAGTTAAAGTAAATGTAAAGGAAAGAAATGAAAGTCGAGTTCCTTAATAGTTAATGCAAAAGTTGTAGGTGTAGTGTATTTGTGAAATTTTTTAAGATGTAGATAAATAGAACAGAAAATTTCGCGCGACATCAAATGGTAAGTGAAGAAAAGGACTTACACTTGATTTATTAAAGAATATTGGATGAGGAGTCTGTTTAACTTCATAATGGCGATGAACCTTTTTTGTGTGCAACTATACATAGGAGTAAATGCATGTACATATGTATGTATACATACATATATGTATGTACATATGAATCCGTTTTTGTTACGCATGGAAGAAACATTCACTGGACTTGAATCTTGTTAATTAGGGCAATTATGCAAAAAATTTCGTAGGAAATTTCTCCTTTTTCCAATTAGAATTTTTTGTTTTTCCTATCATTTGCTATTAGTTGGAATTGTTCCCTGGCAGAAATTTCCTGCGGAATTTTTTACATAAATGAAATAGGTATGTATTGTGGGAATAGTTTTTGAAATTCAGGGCAATTATGAATAAAACTCCCAGGGAAATTTCTCCCTTTTCCAATTAGAATTTTTTGTTTTCCCTATCACTTGCCATTAGTTGGAATTGTTCCCTGGGAGTTTTATTCATAATTGCCCTGAAAAAATTCTAATTGGAAAAGGGAGAAATTTCCCCGGGAAAAATTCCAACTAATGGCAAGTGATAGGGAAAACAAAAAATTCTAATTGGAAAAGGGAGAAATTTCCCTGGGAGTTTTATTCATAATTGCCCTGTATTTGTTTTAGTTGGATTTATTGGAGTACATATTTTGAATTACATTGGTAATAATTCATTTTATAGTTCTAATACACCCTTCATACTTAACTCGATGCCCTTATGTTATTGAAATAATTTTAAATGAATATGAAAATTTTTTGTTTTGTTGTTTAAGCACGTCTATATACATATGTACATTTCGTTTCTGCTCAAGAAATACTCAGCAAAAAAACAAAGATGACAAAGATGGTGTTGAATTATGGGTTCCATTCATGACGAACTGTTTCGATTTAGGGGAAACATGCATAATTTTTACATTAACATGTCATTGAAGATGCGTGAGTTTCAATAAGTTGAACCTCGTTAAAATTAATGAATTGAAACAATGCACAGATATTCTCGTGATTCGAAGACTTATAAAAGTTAAAAAATATATATTTTCAATAAGTCGGTCATATTGTAAAGCTTTTTGATTGGTAATTTTTATCACTTGAAAAATTACGAATTTATTTGGATTTAGTAAAGCGTTCAACATGAATTCACTTCATGTAATTCTTAACAAGGCGTGAAAAAGACAAGCTCTTTGAACTAATTGAAAAAAGCCTGAAATGAACTAACAAAGAATAAAAATTCTTCATGTTATAATACCGAGATTGTTTTCGGCTTAAAGTTTCCAAACAGATATTAACAAATATTAGGACGGATTAATTAATTCTTCACTGACTATTTTCTTCAGAAAACGGTTAATTTTTAGTTGGTAGAAAATGAAATTGCGCTTGAAAGTTTCTAAACTTTTTCAACATACTTATTTGTTTTATGGTACTTTTTTCAAAATGTTTAATTTTCATATTTGTTAAAAATCTTGCTTGTTTTTTGTAAAAAAAATATCTTCCTAAAAAATGTGTGTGGAATTTTTTTTAAGTTTTTTTAAGTCTAGTTAATTAAATTATTACTTAATTTTATAAAATTTTTTGAAAATCTTTTTAATACTTGATTTTTTACGTTATATTTGTCTTAATTAAAAAAAAGAGTTTGCTTTTATTGATTAATTTTGCATTAGTGATTTATGCTTAATATGAGCCGTTTTTGTATTGTTTTTATTTAATAAATAAGCGCTTTTAATTCATGTTATTACTTGATTTTTAATTAATAATGATAAAGTTATTTTCTCTTTGGAAGTAGGGTTGAGAAATTTTTAAATTTAATTGAAATTTGTTCGAATATTTAAGACAATTTAATAAAAATAAAATTGTAAAAACTTGATATATAATGAAACCCTTTTTTAAAAATATATATTTAAAAATATATATGTATGTATGTATGTATGTATGTACGCACATGAATACAGAATAAATTAGCAGCCTTATTTATAAAAATTATTAAGGCTTCATAAAGGCTTAATAAGCAAAGTTTTGTATGAAAAACTTTTGTAAAAACATTTTATAAAGCCTTAATAATTTTTTTTAAAAAGGCCGTAAATTTGTACTCCTATATTACATTACATTTTCAATTAAATGTAAATGTGCCAAAGCTTTGTTTTGAAAAGTTAAAATTCTTTTCTTTGAACAAGTTTGAAATTAAAAATTTTCCCTCCACGCCCCATGAAAATATTTAAAATATTTTATATAAAATTTTTAAACCAATATATACATATATGTAACTTGTTAAAAGTTTTGTTACTTTAAAGGTGGATTAATTTGCCCATTTATTTCGGACAATATTCTTGTTTAGTTAAACATTTTTATATGCAATTTCTCTCTCACTAAGAAAGATATAAGTGTACATATACAAATAATTTTGCCCACATAAACATTTTGTCGGCAACAAATGGGTGAATAAGTATACTTTAACACTTTCTTTTATTTTCTTTTCTTTCCAATATTGACATTAGAAGTTAAACTCCTTTTCCAACAACGAACGATTTTTTTTATCAAAACTTTAACAAGCATGTAATTTATTGTAATTGTAAAATCGAACTATCATAAAATTCCACAATTTTATATGCCAATTTTATATACAGACATACATACATATGTATGTAAGTATTTCTTTTCGGCTTCGCTTACCTTTGAATGGAATTTCTAGCAGAAGTTTTCAAAAGTTGTGAAAATAAAATTTTTCGAAACTACTTTCGTTTTTTTGATTGGCTTCTTTTTCAGGATATTTCTTTTAATCCTCATCCGATAAATTGGTATTGGTTAGTAAGGTGGTATTGTCTTCGGCGCCAGTTTCTTCTATATCCTGCAGAAATAAAAATATGAGTTAAAGATTTTTTTCTTTATTAAATTTCTTTAAAAATTCCATATTTTTAAAAGATTTTGTTTTTTATATAGAAAACAAATTGTCATAATATGTATATATAAAAATAATTTTTTTAGGATAAAAATTTTGTATAAAACATATATGTATATGTATATACAACTCTTAGCAGCATGCGATTTATGGAATGTTCATACTGCAGTGGAAAGAATAAACTATGAACTAGCTAGCCTTGAGAGGTGGTCTAGAGACAACTTTTTGCAATTAAACCCCGCAAAATATAAATATATGATATTTTCTATGTGTACTCTTGCTTTAGATATAGTAATTGGTGATGAATTATTAGAAAGAGTACCCTTTTATAAAACTCTGGGCTTTATTCTAGATGAAAGGCTAACATTTAACTATCATATAAATTCTATAATATCTCGTACAGCATGGACTCTGAGAAAACTTTATAATGTTGCCTATTTTTTGCCATTGGCAGTAAGAAGAAGAGTTGCTGTCTTTATGCCTACCGTTGTTCAATTATGGTATTGAATTATTTTCTTGTACGTCAGCCCTAATTATGGAGAGACTTAAAATTTGTTTTAATAGAGTCATTCGCTATATTTTTAAAGTTAGATTTGGGGAACATGTTTCTCATTATCAAATCGACCTACTAGGTTGTAGATTTGATCAGTATATCAAATTGAGACAGATGCTCTTTTTTTATAAAACTGTAAAATTTGGATGTCCTACCTACTTATCTAATAAATTCCACTTTGGTGCCTCTAGTAGAACACATACTATGGTTTGCCCTGTATATACTTCGCTGGTAATGGAGAGATCCTTCATTTATAGATAACAAGATTATGGAATACAGTTATACCGTATCAAAGTCGTCGCTTCAGTCATTCTTTGTCAGTTTTTAAAAAAATTTGTCTTTCAAACCTATAATACAATTTTTGTAGTCTAAAGTTTTGAGATCCGTCGTATTATACAGCAATGCATTATTTCACACCTATAATACAATACATTTCTTTGTAGTCTATAACTTTGATATCCGTCGTATTTTTACAATAACGCAAATAAATATTTAACGTATAGAGTCCTAATTAAGTATGTGCAAAGATCGGGGGTTATTTTTTTTTATCTTAAAAAAAAAATAAAAATAAAAATTTACTGTGAGATAAGATTGAATTTTTTTTATGTACAAATACATTTCTATAAACATTGTTGAAAAGAATAATACATATTTTAAAATTTATTATATATACATATGTACATATATTGTATAGTACTATTTACATACATTTATATATAATATTTCATTTTATATTATATTATTGTAGTCTAGTCAATTTGGCCCTTAAGGGCTTGCGACATGATTTTGAAATAAATAAATAAATAAAAATAAATAAAAAACAATTGACTGAATTCAGCATTAGGTCCTTTTGTCTTTTTGACCGACTTCCAAAAGGGAGGAGATTATCAATTCGTGTGTATTTTTTTTATGTGTTTTACTTCATAACTTCGTAATTTTTAGACCGATTTTAAAAATTACATTTTTGTCTAAAAGCCATTATTTTATTATTTGGTGCCATTGCCAAAAAAGTGGGCGCGAATACGCCCATTAAAATTTTCATAATATTTTATGGATTTTTACTTATCACTACGAAGCTTAGCTCACACCTTGATCTTTCATAAAGACACAATTTTGAACTAAAAAAAGTGGGCGGAGCCTTGCCCATTAAAATTTGCAAATATGAATGAATAAAATTTCGCGAGAAAATTTTCCCAGGAATAATTCCAACTAATATTAAGTGATAGGGAAAACAAAAAATTTTAATTGGAAAAGGGAGAAATTTCTCACGGAATTTTATTCATAATTGCCCTGTATACATATTTCACGCGGTTCCACTTAACCTATTCTTACGAAACTTGGCACACACCATGAGCTCTCAAAGTGACACCATTTTGCATTAAAAAAAGTGGGTGGGGTTACTCCCACTTTTTGTTTAGTATTACATTATATGAACTTTTTACTTATCCGATCCCCACAAAATTTGGCGAACAGCTTGGCCTCTTGGAATGGCACGATCTTGCATTTAAAGAAGTGGGCGGGGTTAAGCCCATTAAAGTTTAATATTAAATTATACATATGTACTTCTACTTGTCCGATCCCCACGAAACTTTGGCGAACTTTTTGTGCTATTGGAACGACACGATCTTTCATTTGAAAAAGTGGGCGAGACTACGCCCATTAAAGTTTAGTATTAAATTATATGTACTTCTACTTGTCCGATCTCCGCGAAGATTGGTAAACAGTTTGTGCTTTAAAAATTTGCATAATTTTTTGTGCTTAAAAAGTGGACGGGGTCATGCCCAATAAAACCGATTCTTACGAAATTTGACAAACACCTTGAGCTCTAAAATGGCAGTTATCTTGCATTTTGACAAGTGGGTCGAGTCGCGAATATTTGCAAAAGCGGGCGTGACAGGTTGAAATCGGCCCCAACGTACGCAACTCTGTATTTTAAGTTCAATTAAAATCAGTTCGAACGTTTTAGGTGAGAAGGAATCCCCTCAACCTGCTGGTAATATCTTAAAAAAGGCATACTCTATAACCTTCACGGGGGTGCTCAATTGGATAATCGCTTTGTGCCCAGCATTCAATACGAACAAACAACAAACAAATATTATTTTTTATATATCGATGATGTAAGATTATTTTCTTGTTTTTTTATAGGCTTATCTATCTCTTAATTAGACCAATATCTCACATTTATAATGGTAAATATGAAAGTTTGCGTGTTTATTACACAATCATACAAAAATTTAATTTTTCTCAAGTAATTCCACTCAACCGATTTTTATGAATTTTGTACATCCTGCTATGCTACAATTTTGTGATTGAAAAAAAGAGGGAAGAGTGCCACTATATTAAACAAATAATTTTTTATAATTACTTATGTACATATAAGTGATCTGCATGATTACGAATCAAACGTCATAATTTTGCATATTCTAAAATTAATATTGAGCTAGCACTTAACATTAAAATAATGAATGATGCTATCGCATGATTCATATCAATGAGACTTTTGTTAATAAATGCATGCCACTGCTTACAATCTCTATTCATTCATATGATTCACTAAAGCAATGAATCAGTATGATTGTTTTGAATACTTCTTAAAACCACTTCTGCCAAATATAGTTTTATGTAATATTATAAAATAAAATAGCTGGCCCCATTTCATTTTATAAATTGTTTTAATACGAGAAAAACTATTAATTAATACGCCATGTTTTATTAACTTAAGACTTCATCTAGTCAACATGCTCTTGTGATTTATTTGATTGCAATACAAAACTGATTATATTCAACCTTTGCTCGCACATTTTGTTGATATGATAATATACATTTGTATGGAGAAAAGTGGGCAGTGCCATGCGTAGACAAATGTAAATATTTGCAATTAACCTTTTATGAAACTTTTCACACATCCAGTTTCTGCTATAATAAAATGTTTGTCTATTTAATTAGTTAGAATTAATCCAGGGTTGAGGATTCCCCCAAATGTGAATTGTTTGTCCTGTTGGCACCAACAAAAATGTCGTGTCTCTGCAAAACTCACCTTTTATTAAATAAATAATAATTATTAGACATGTTAATTAATTAATTTTTTTTGTTTTTATATTTTTTTTATGTAAAAAAATATTCTTTTATTTGATTTTATTATTATTATTGTTTTTTTCGTTTGTGTTTTGTCATTAAACTAAATGTTTAATAAATACGTATAGTATTTTCGAAAATTTATCATTTACTTTCAGCCAAGTTGGACTTGGAATGTCTTGTTAGATCTCAGAGATTATCGGAAAACATAGAAAACGGTATTTATTTAAGATTACAAAATTGTTAATGAAATCGAAAAAAAAGAAAAAATTCTAGTGAAACGTGGCCTTCAGCTCACACTATACAATCAGGCAAAACTTACTTAATTTATTAAATTGTTTAATTTATTAAAAAAAATATATATATATATGTATATATATTTATATAAAATTATGTATGTAATTTTTAATAGTTTTGATTCTAAGTTTGAGTTTTTAGTAAAAAAATATATTAAACTTTACAATTTTGTATTTTTTTTTTTGCTTTATTGTAAAGTGAATTTTAAGTTTTTTTTTTAAAGTAACGGAAGCATATTTTTAATTTTAATGTAGATGTTATATGAGAATGTTTGGAAGATTTTTAAAAAACTGAATAACAAAATTAAATACATATATTTATAAAATAATAATAATAAAAGATAAAAAAAGTAAAAGAATATATGTAATAAGAGAGCTAAATTAAAAATAAGGGAAAGCAAAAATTAAAAATTTCAAGGGATACAGAAAAAGAATTCTGTTCTAATGCTAAAAGTTTACCGAATGCAAAATTTAAAAAACAAAATCAAAACTTGAAATTTTTTTTTGAAATTTTTCAAAATTAAAAAAAAAATAAAACATTTTCTGCACAATTTTTTCTAAAGTGGACTAACTACCTATTATAATTCTTTTTTTGTACCAGTTTTTTTATAATTGTGGTACAACTTTTATGAAATATTCTTCTATACCTATAAGCTGATATTAATTTTGTGTTTAAATTTTTTTTCCTAAAAGTGTGGTGTATGAAAAAGTGGGTTTATTTTTTTTTGGAAACATTTCGAAACTCTCTCTCCTTTGCTGCATTTTAATTTTAACTGAAGAAAATTTATGTATGTATGTATGTATGTAAGTCTAGATCTTTTACTTCCTTTTGTTTTTGGGAGTCAGTTTAGTGAGTTACTTTTCACTTTTCTCTCTTTTATACTCGTAGAAGCTTATAGATTTGTGTTCTTGTTTTTATACATTCTGAATTATAGTAAATGTTTTATTTAGCCTTGACCTTGTGGTTGATAGGAGCAGCATTGGGCGATTGATCAGCCTCGGGTAGATCCGATTCACGTTTACGTTTTATCTTCTCTTTGGGATTCTTCTTCTTTTGGGACGCTGACTGCAATTTAGCTAATTGTTTAGCCTCACGTTTGGCCCTCAGCTGCTCGGTGATGAAAGAGTAGATCAAATAGCCTTGCAAGACCATCAGTGAGACCAATGCCATAAGGCCACGCAATTTGCTGGCAGTGGTGGCCACCACACCATAGTACAAGGTTAAAACGCCAATCACCATGGTAGTGAAACGTACAAACACAAATACGGCCGAGTTAAAAATGCGGGCACTGGCCAATTTCTCATCTTTATCGAAAACTCCAATCAATTGGAAAATGTGGGCAACAATTTCACTCAAATAGTGTAACGTTAACAAAACTAGAGCGATGCGTTGGAAGCCAAAACTGTAGGCCAAGCAAATGGCAGAGAATCCACAAATGGAATGTACAATTTTTGTTTGCTGTTCTTCCTTGCGCACCTTCTGGAAATACAATTCCGGCAACATGTGCAAATAGTAGGCCAATTGTATGATAAAATAGAACTTGTGTATAAAAGTCATGGGATGGTTGGGAAAATCGTCCCACAACAGAGAAAATTTACGAAAGTAGCCTTCCTTCAAGATGACATTAGCGCCCCACAAGAAGGACATCACATAGAAAGTCACCAATTGTCCACTTTCATTGAACAGACACAATTTAAATTTCGATAAATGCAATTTTTTGGAAATTTTATCCAAAACGAATTCCTGTATGATGGCATGCATGATGATACAGGTGATGGTGTAGAAGAAAACAGCACAATAATCCTTAACGCCAGCCAAATAAGTGTAAGGTTTGCCATAAGGTTGGTCTCTGTTGGGCTCCTCGCCGGAAACATTGTGATGCAAAGAAATAAAAGCGCTGGCGAACGGTGCGGTCGACTCGTCCATCAGTCCCAAAACGAAAACCATTGCCACGCAGGATATAATGTCGGCATGATTTTGTATCACAAATTCATGACTTAAAATTGGGGGATTCTTCGAAGACGTCTTGCGTCCCATACCAGGTTTAATGGCCATTTTTTTTAAGATTTGTTTTATACTAATTCAGCTTCATGCACACATGCACACACACCAACAACAGCCAGCAGCAACAACAACAAAAGTTTTTCCTATATACAATTTGTTCGTCTTCAGTTTACTATACACAATTTAATTGTACCTGCATATGTACATATGTATACTTTTTTTTTATTAATTTGTCTTTTCTTTTTAAAAAAACTTTTTTCTTTTCTTTTTCAATTGTCTTGTATTGTATAGTATGTTCCAGCTCTTTTACAGTTTTTCTTTCGCTTACTAAAGAAGTGTAGTGTAGTACTTAACAGATATTTTCTCGTCTTAATGCTAGTAAAAAGTTATTTTTCACTCGGGTATATCCCAAAAGATGTTTAACACGTCAAACTGTGTAGTAAAATGCCAGAAAAAAAATGCCACGCAGCAACAAGACCGACGTCTGTCAGTCAGTGCAGAAACAAATTAAGAGCAGTTATCTCAATTGAAATGCTCTCTCTCTCTCTATCTCTGAAAATATTCTCTTATAATAATATGTAATAATAACAAAAACAACACGCATAGACTGCAAATGTTTTGACATTAGAAAAGATAGAAAAACAAAACACATGGTTGTAAATTCAGGCACTGAAAATGACGTACGATAAAACCGTTAAATAACATTTTGAATTTCAAAATTTTAAATAATTATTATTAAAATAATAAATAATCTCAAACTGAAAAAACGTGATGAACCAGCTCGTTATCGAACGCGATGATTAGAGACCAGGGGTCGAATCGTCACATCCGCAAACGTACAACTCGTCACTTAAAAACTTCATTTTCGGATTATGACATACGTGAACGTACTGAAATCCCATTCAGCTTATACGATTGACGTATCACTTATTTTGTTTTTGTACGCTTGTCGATACGATCACGGATGTGGCGATTTGAGTCCAGTTTTTCCAATTCTCAATTTTACGTATAAATTATACATGAAGTGGAGAGCTGGAAAACTAATTAAAATTAATAAATTAAAGACTACTGATGATTTGGCAAAGCAAGCACCAATAAAATGTATATAGACATGCTTAACCACCAGCAAATAAATTTCAATTAAATTATTTATTTCATTTTTAAACAGCTTTATTTATAAAAATTATTAAGAAAATTTTGTTTTAAAAGCGCTTTATAAAGCCTTGATAATTTTTATAAATAAGGCTGAAAGAAAACAATAAATAAATTGGTTTTTGGACCGATTTTAATTTCTAAATTTTTCGCATTTTTGGAATTTGCTTTTTTTTTCCTAAGGTTGTCTGAGCGACAGGTTAGGTTGGGAATGGTAGTATACCTTGGCACTAGGTTTTTGAAAAAAAAATCAATTCCCAAAATTCACCTCCTTCCTACCAGTTCTATTGACCTGGTGTTTCACAAAAAAAAAATTGGAAACATTTTAAAATTTTTCGGGTCCAGAACAGTTTTTTTGTTTTCTTGCAATATCTCCGTAGTTTTTCGAGATTAATTCATAAAATTCTGTGGCTGATAGAAAAAATAAATTTATTTTTGCTACGCCGACTTTCAAGTCGATAAAAGTGGGCGTAAACTAAAAACTGCTTCTTTTTCGTGCTTTATTTTGTATTTAGAAAGTCCAAAAGGATCCCTATATTGAAGCTGAAGCTGTGATCTCTCATCCGGAAAAAATTTCATCCGAAAAGTCCTAATTTACACTATGCAAGTCTTATTGCTAAGCTGATTACTTTGTGGGAGGTTGATAGACGAGGGGAACAGAAACGTTTCTTTTCCTCTCGTCTCTCTCTCCTAAAAAACTAATCAGCTTAGCAATAAGACTTGCATAGTGTAAGTTACGACAAATACCCAGCTGTTCCTGAGATATGAGAGTTACAAGTTGAGTAAAAACTTTCATTTCGGGTTACTTCGCTTTGGTTACAGTTTTCTGGTTTTCTATAATATCTCCGTGGTTTTTTGGGATTATTGCATGAACTTTGTGGGGAATGTTGTGTGGTAGGTAAAATTTAGCCACGCCCACTTTAAAGTCGATAAAAGTGGCGTAAACTAAAAATTGCTTCTAACCTAAGCAATCCCAATGAAGACGATAAACAGGGAAGACATTTATGTGGTGGATCCAGGCGGAGGCTGATAATCTGATCGCAATAAGAATAGGCTGAGTTTCAGCACATGATGGCAATTTGAACAGACCCAAAAAGAAGTATTAATATTTCGTTAAAAGAAGTAATTGAGATATCCAAGATGTCTTAGTACTCACTAAGAAGAGAGAAATATGTAAACAGAATTTCTAACTCTGAAAGAGTATTTTATAGTTCTGATTGTTACTGTCACAAACAATAACAAACTACTATTGGATATGAATAGGCAGATTCTGAGGATTCTAATGGGTCAAACCACTATTGGCTATGAATTAGGTGGATTCTAAAGGCAAGTATCAGCAAATTGGAGGTTGACTTCAGATTTTTGCACTTATATTTTTGGGAGAAGATTCCACAAGATACTAAGAAATATCACTAAGATATCAACGTTATCATCATGGGAATGAGGTGCCTGATTGAATCCTACGGGTCTCTGCGTGAAAGTACCTGAACACTGCCGTTCCCAAACCAATCTCAGTAATCCCAATGAAAGCGATAAACAGGGAAGAAATGTATGTGGCGGATCCAGGTAGAGGCTGATAGTTTTAGACATTCATGTAGATAATCTTATGGCAATTAGGGTAATATGGGTCTCAGAACATGTTGGAAATTTGGACGGACCTACAAAGAAGTTCCGTGAAAAGAACTAGTTGAGATATCCAGGATTTCTGAGTCCTCACTAAGAAGAGAGAGAGAGAAATGGAATTTCCAACTCTTGAAAGAGTATTTTATAGTTGTGGTTGGTGTATCTGGCAACCAGATCCTTCAGATCAGATCCTTCTTGGATTCCTTCGACTATCCTAGGCTACTTATATATACATATATAATTTTTTCATACAAACCCAGCAGAAAATGCACAAATTTTTGATTCATTACAAATTTGAGAAAATAAAAGATATTAACTATTTCCACTCATCAATTTTGAAAACTTCAACTTATAGATTTTCAATTTAAAAATGATTACGAAAAATTACTTACATTACGATTACGTTTCCTTACTGATGTAACTATTGTCCTCTTGTTGCGTGCCACCAAGCAGACAGTGATTATTAGAATGACGCCAATTAAAGCAAAACCCAATAGGGCAGGCAATAAAACACTATCCTCAGTTTTGTAGCCCTAAAAAAATTAACGATTAAAAGGAAAACAATAAGAAATAAGTAATGAAAGAAATTAATCATGGATATTTAAAACTTAAACTTACATTCCATTGAAAATATGTTGACGGATCGATATACGGCCAATGGTTATGAATCCAGTCTGGATTGGCTGCATTCTTGCCATTAACATCTTTAGTGGCCGTTTTCGGAGGCAAAATATCATTAAGATTGTTGTTAGTATCTGTAGTAGGTTGTATAGGTGATATATTTTTCACTAAAACTGGTGGTATGGCTGGTTTCTTGGCGGTCGATTTTAAGAGAGGGACCTGCATAATACGAGTGGTAATTGTGGGTTGGGTAGAAGAATTGTTGGAGTTTTGTTGATTAAATGCTGATTGCAATGAAGCCCTTGGCACATTCGGTACCGAGGCCGAAGATAAAGTACGATTTAGTAAAGGCGTTGCTAGGGTGGCAGCAACAGCTGCAGCAGCACCAGCAGTTGTAACGGCTGAAATATCACTTAAGCTAGTGGGTGAGGGCAAGGATTTAATTGTGCTGCTGACAGCAATTTCTTTAACAATGGAGGGCTGTGTGTCACTTTTAACAACAACACTGGCTTCATTTAAATTCAAATGTGTGGCGAAGTTTTGTTCATTATCAACCTTATTAGTTTTTTCAGCGTTAAGAGAATTTAAAACAGAGTTGCTTTCTATAGTGGACTGGCTAAGGTTGTCTGAGCCAACAGCATTGTTCACAGCAGTATCCTGTACAATTTTGGGAGGTTCCGTGGTTAAAGATTTATTAACTTTTAAAATGATTTTTTCCACACCATCTTTGTTTATAATTTTAACAGGTTTGCCCACACTTAAAGCCAAATTACCTTTATTTAGCATATGATTTTGCTGAGTATGAGTGGGTACAATCACTTTTAGATCGGCTGGACTTTTGCTAAAAGCATTTTTAGTTTTTAAAAACCATTCCGTGGGATTAGGCAAACATTCGGCTGATACCAGAAAAGGCACTAGCACAGCCCCGATTATGACGGTACACACAAACAGCAAACCCAAATAGGCGAAAAAACTTCTTTTAGGTTTCTTAGCTTTATTTTTCTTACCGCCAGCACCACCGCCCGATTTTATTTTGCCCTCCAAACGAAAATCATCATTTTGCGGTAGTATAGTGTATTGCAAACTATTTTCACCGTGCCTTATGGTCTTGTACATAATGGCCTTAATAATCTTTGAAACTTTAATAGAGGAATTTTAAATACTAGATATTTCAATTGTTCTCACACATATGCTCTTCCCTCAACACAGTTTATTTCTTTTAAGTTTTCCTTAGCAACGTTTATCGTTTGAAATTTTAAAATTTTATTATTGATTTAATATACAAATTCCTAAAGAGGACGTAGTAAACTTTAACTAGATTGTTTGACTTTTAACGTAAATACTCCTCTTTAGTTGCCTGAATAATTGTTATTGGTTTAAATAAGGAAATACACGAGTACGTATGATGTGCGTGTGTAAAAAAATGACGTTCAATTTTATAGCTGTTCTAATAAAAACACTTGGAAAAAGTGGGGTAGGTTACCGATATCCTTGAAAATAAAAAAAATTTCAAGAAATAAAAAAATCACACACTTCACTTCACTTTAAATTTGAAATTTAGCACTTTATAAAAAAAACCTTAGGAAAAAAGTACACGAATTCAAAAATTTCCGTCTTAAATTAAATTTTTTTTCTTTATAATTTAGCAACTAATGTATTTTTGTTTATTTAATATAATTAAACCTTTTTTATTAATTTATTTTCATATATATTTGTGATTTGTTTTAAGTTTAACGTTTCATATATTTAATTAAGGAGAAAATCTTTTATTTTTCTTATTTTTATTGCAATTTCGTATCTACTCTTTAGATATTTTTTTTTATATGTTTTTATTACTACTTTTTTCACTTGACAGACGTTAAACTGTCAAATTATGTGTTTTGGTTTTAACTTCATTTGGTTAAAAATCAATATAAAGGACCTGTAGTACATGTTTTTTACATACCTTGTCTCATTTATCAATTATTTTCTCTTAAATTTTGTTTTGAGTGTAAATGAATGTTAAAAAGTGGTTGTTTTTTGCCAACCGGCTCCAGCATATGTTTACAACATAAAATTTTAACCTGGTAATGCTTTTTTTAATAGATAATACTGAAAATTCGGTAGTACTGTTGCTTAGAAACTGTTTTATCATACAGAATATTCATAACATACAGGATATTCATAACATACAGGATGTACTTAACAGCGGAATAAAATTGCTCAAATACTAACGGAAACATATCAATATCTTGTTGAAAACCTCGTATCCTGTAGATAATGTTGAAGAAGAAAATAAACCATAAGTGTACTCTCATAAAGATATTGGGACAACGAAAACCATAATTTTAATTTTAGTAAAACATGTTTTAAATAAACAATTTTGTTTAATCTTTCTTTACGTGGAATATAAAAATTTTTGAAGAATAAAGTAATCCACCTCATTCCATTTGTCGTCGTCAATGTCAACGTCATCTTATGGTCAACATCACTTTGTTTCAACGAATCAAAAATTTTGAGCATTATATAAGAAAAGGGCGACTACTACATTGACTATTTCGACGGCTCCATTCTAAAACATGCCACTTCAAAAAAGTTAGTTTTGAGATAAACGCCTTCAAAGTTTATTGATGATATCTCGGGATTTTTATGAGATAGAAACTTGAGACTTTTTGTAATCATATAATAATTGCAATATAATTTTTTTAGTTTATTTGAACTTTATAAAAAAAAAAATAAATCTAAGTACATATAGCATGTTTTAGTTTGGAGAAAAATTTAAAATAATTTTTTTTTGAGTACTAAATCATGCTAAGTGTACTTAAAACATTTAAAAGGGAGGTTTTTTAAACTTGACAAATTATGCTAAGTAAATTTTTGCTCATAACTTTTGATGGAATAGTCCGGTTACTATCGAAATTTTACAGAATCTAAGTTAATAAACGATGAATTCAGAAATGCTAATCCCAGCATAACATGTTTTGGAATGGCGGCGTCGATATATCGTTGTGAATTTATTTCAAGTATTTCTACTGCTGAACTCCCTGACACTACAGCAGTTTTACCACAGCTTCCTCTAGAAATCCCAAAAGTAAACTGTTTAAATATCTCTCCACTCTTTGCATGGCGTTCAGCTTTGTTAGCGACAATTTTCTTAACTTTTGACTTCCAAGTCTCGCCAAACTTATTAACTAATTTTATTTTTATATTGTACTATTTATGGAAGTAATTATTCAGGAACTGCTATGTCTGGATTTTTTTTTAAGGAAAATTAAATCAATGTGAAGAACTATTAGATTTTTATTTATAAAAATTATGCTGATTTATAAGAAAATTAGGGAAAGAAACAAAGAATATAAGAAAAATATGATTTACTCAGTATCAGTAACATGACTTCGGATTCACTGAATATGGATCAAAGAAGAGAACTTCTTGCAATGACAAGAAATTATTGAAATTTGCTCTACTTCCGCATCACAAGTTCTGTATCTTATTGACTTCTTTGGAATATCGATAATCTTCGATGACGACAACTAGAATAATAGGCCTTATTACGAGTGTCGTATTACTACTTGGACTAAGACGAGTTTTTAGAAGGCTAAAGAACATTGCTACATTTTTTCTTTAATCTAGTACGAAATCGTCGTAGTCGTAATCGAAATACGACACTCGTAATTAGGCCCAATAATAAGTTCAAGTAAGCAACGTAAAACAATCCCCCATATCGTGCTTGCCGCATTACGACTTCTGCTACGACGTTTGTGTAATAGATTAAAGACTAAAAAAAATCTTTAACCAAAATGTCCTAGTGGAAGTCTAAATACGCCAAGCACGCTTAGTCCTAATTTACACTATGCAAGTCTTAATGCTAAGCTGATTAGTTTGTGGGAGAGTGAGAGAGAGAGAGAGAGACGAAGGGAACATAAACGTTTCTTATCCTCTCGTCTATCTCTCCTAAAAAACTAATCAGCTTAGCAATAAGACTTTCATAGTCTAAATTAGGACTTCAGCAGAATTTCGTTTTGTGTTGATGTTGACAACTAGAATATGGAAGATTGTTCTCTTTAATCTCTCTCCTCTTAAAAATTAATTCACTACATTTTATCGTTATAAATACTTCTTATTTTATTTTACATTAACTCATGAACTCTAGTCGGAAAACTTAAACTAAATATACGCAAAAAGTTATTTCAAACTAAAATTAATAAATGCAATTTGTAAATTCTTAATGGAAAACTCAATAGTTGAAACGATGCCGTGAGAAAACTAAAATTTTTAATATACATGTAAGTAAAGCAAAAACGTATGTATGTACTTAAAGCAACTGGAAGACTGTTGAAAAAGTGCATCCATTTTCAGACCAAGAAAATTCCCCATTAAGGCACTCTAGAAACTTGGTTTCTAAAACATCCACTCCTGTCCAAATTCATCCTGGTTTACTTCATGGTGGGCATGGCCACAGCGGCCTGAGTATGGGTGACATCGGTTTCACGCCACAACTGGGTAACAGTCTTTGTTTGCGTATAGAATTTAACGCCTTGCTTGCCATAGAAATGGTGATCGCCACGGAAGGAACCGCGAGTACCAGTAAAGGAAAACATGGGCAAGGGTACGGGAATCGGTACATTGACACCGACTTGGCCTACATCAATTTCATTCACAAATTTACGGGCGGTGGCACCATTGGTGGTGAAGATGGCGGTACCGTTGCCATAGGGATTAGAATTAACCAATTGTATGGCATCATCGAGCGTATCAGAATTGAGGATAACCAATACCGGGCCGAAGATTTCTTCTTTGTAACATTCCATGTCGGGAGTGACGTTTGTTAGAATGGTGGGTCCCACAAAGTAACCATCCTCAAAGCCTTGGACTTTGTGGTTGCGTCCATCTAAAATAAGTTTAGCTCCTTGCTTGACACCGGATTCTATCAAATCAGCAATGCGTTTCTTGGCCTGGGCGGAGATAACGGGACCAACATCAGTGCCGGGAACATGACCGGCATTAACTTTCAATTTCTGGGCACGTTCCACTAAATCGGGAATCCATTTTTGGGCTTCACCCACAAATACTGCTGTCGATAAAGCCATGCAGCGTTGACCGGCAGCGCCAAAAGCCGCACCAGCCAATTGATTCAATGTGTTCTCCTTGTTGGCATCCGACATGACCACGCCGTGGTTCTTGGCACCCATATTGCTTTGTACGCGTTTGCCGTTCTTGCCAGCACGTTCGTAAATGTATTTGCCAGCTTGATCGGAACCCACAAATGAGACAGCCTTTATTTCGGGAGCATCACAAATAAAGTTGACGGCATCATGTTGGCCGTGTATGACGTTGACAACACCGGGAGGACAACCAGCTTCATTAAGCAGTTCCATCAACATCATGGTGGCACCAGGTACACGTTCTGAAGGTTTCAGTAACATGGTATTGCCGCAAGTAATGGCAACAGGGAACATCCACAAAGGAATCATGGCGGGGAAATTGAAGGGGGCAATACCGGCAGTAACTCCCAAAGGCAAAACCAAGGAGTAAGTGTCCATGTCGCGGGCTACGTTCGCCACAGTTTCACCCATTTGCAAAGATGGAATACTGCAGCAATGTTCAACCACCTCTGTTTAAGAGAAATTATTAAATACAAATATTCTAAATTTAAATAAGAAATAAAAACTCACGCAATCCACGCAGAACATCACCCTCAGCATCGACCAAAGTTTTTCCCTGTTCTTTCGTAATATTTTTGGCCAATTCACCCATATTTTCTTTAATCAATGCTTGCAATTTAAACATGATTTGTTGTCGTGACAATACTGAGGTATTCTTCCAAGAGTTGAAGGCTTTTTTGTTAGATTCTAAAGCTGTTTGCATCTCGTCTTTGGTGCATTTCGGTACGCGCGTAACCACCTTATTGGTAGCCGGATCGTGTAAATCAATCCATTCTCTGGTCTTCGATTCAACGAACTTGCCATCTATAAACATTTTGGTTGTGGGAGCGGCCGAAGAGTAGGCCCGCTTGGCCAAAAGACGGGACTGAAAAGAGAGAGAGCAAAACAAATCATACACAAGTAATAAATAATTCAACTAAAATATTTGAGGCTTATAACTAAAAATAGGGGACAATAAATAATTATTCATCAAGTGCATAATTAAATAAAATCGTTAAACTTTGATTCGAAGACTTTAATTTATACAATTTACAGGCATTAATGCAATGCAATGTGTATATTTTAGTACACACATATTTGTTTTAATTAAATTTAAAGTATAAATTGTAGCAAACGAAATATAAACTGAAAGTAAGATGGCATTTAAATATAGAGCAACTTCTTTTTTAAAAATCTAGCATTTATGAATGTCTATCTTAACTTAGGACTCCAATTAGTTACGCACATCAGCTCTTAAATATGTATTTATTATGAAATAGGATCTCAGAAATGTTTAAGTAAATGTGGATGTAACGAAGCAAAATGTATCAAATATGAATTCGCAGCCAACTTCAGGGCACAAATTGTAAGTGTAAGAAGAAATTCTCATTTCCTTTCTATTAATTCGTAAAATTTGAGAGGGTAAACTTTTTATTTGTAAAGAAAGTTCACAGAGGAATCAGTATGCTAGATTAGATATCAGAAGCCGTATCTAATTTTGGCATCAAGGACAAAATTGAAGCTGTATAAAAACCATTAACAACGGTGTTCAAAACTGTTCGATTGCTTATAAAATCTCCATGCAATGTATGCAAAACTAAATGGGCGTGGCAAACTTTAACTTTCAGTTTTGTAATAGCTGATTATGCCCATAGTGTAAAGGTCTCTTGATAATTGTTTATTTGACGTTTCTATGTTTTTCTTTTTCTTTCGTTAATTTGTCATTCTCTATAATATTTTTATTAGTTTAAAACTCATTAACTCACTTACATAAAACCCCTTTTTTATTAAAAATAAATAAATTCGAGAAATATTTCGAGGAAACATTTTGGTCCCTCGAGCCGGATATGATTCAGCGACCTATAGAATAGATGAAATAAATATCATCCCATTTGGTTACTAGCACAACTCTTCTTTAGTAGTCGATCCCGTGTATTATATATTTATCAGCTGGCATCACTATTTCGTTTCATTTTCATTGCTGATTGTTTATCTTCTCATTTATTGTATAGTTTTTGCTCTTTGGAAAACATATGCCGTGAAAGATTAATTGCGTATGTGTGTGTGTGTTGGTGTGATTTTTCAAGTTTACGAAAAAAATTGTTTTTGTTTATTTAGTCTTCTCCTCCTACACCGCCAACCACATCACAAGGTAAAGAAAAAAACTCACACGAGCCCACTTGTATGGCTAGTTTTGTTATTGCAGTGTCACAGACGTAAAGAGGAGTGCCAATTGACATTAATTTATTCCACAGTGTTCACAGTGGGTCCATACATACATATACGAGTATGTTAATAGAATAAATTGAAAAAAGATGAAACAAGCAAAAATTAAATGATCAAGGCCATTATCACTATGACTTAAAAACAACGGGGTCTACTGTGTAATTGGAAACGAAAGAAAAAGCTTTCGAATTTGTATGTTTATGACATGTAAATTCGAAAGCATTTTCTTTCGAATCGAATTACAGAGTAGACCCCCGGATACGAAAGAATAAATTCCACAAAATGTGAGATCTATGTGCAGACGATATCAGATCTTACAATATTGTCAGATCTGACAATGTGCTGACAATGTACTGACAATAAAAAATTGCCAGCACAATGTAGAATCTACATTGTAGATTGTCAGTTCATGCGGTTGTAACAAATTTGTTAGAAAATCTTACAATTTATTGGTGTTTTTTTTTTGTTTCAAATTGTTACAATTTTTTAACGCACTAATAATCCAAATATTTTACTTATGCAGTAAAACATTTTTCTTTATTAAAAATACACTTAAAGTGATTTTTGAGGAGTTAGCTGGATCCTATGCGCATTTTACTGTTGCTAAAGCAGATAATCAGGGAACCTTTACCTAAACATTTCTTAGAACAACTAGAGTTATTATGTTTCATTCAAATAAATGAGAAGTTCAACAAATATCAAAGTTGAAACCAGACTTTTCAGCTCCAATTGTACGAAGTTGTACGAAGTATGTAATGAAAATAAATGTAAAAAAAGCAACAACAGCTATACATTGCTTTCGCAAGAATAGAGAGTTGCCACGCAAGTATTTTTGACCGGGTGCAGTCAAGTTAATAATTGGTGTGTTTTTTTTTTGGGAATTGTTGTTAACGCACTAATAATCCCAAAGCTTTTACTTTTTACTATAACTACTACATATCGTTACCTTAACATAGCAAGGCCCTAACTCATTATTTTATTGAAATGGAGTTTTTTTGAATTTTTCCATACATTGCATGTTCTTGTATAGAAATATAAAAAAAAATCGATTTCAAAAAACTAATGAGTTAGGGCCTTTCTATATTAAGTTAAAGATATGTATGTACGCTCAAAATAAAAACAACGCACGCTACATACATACATATATACAAATGTATGTACTTATCTATATAGTATACATTTATATGTCAACTAAGCCATACAAATGTATGTACATACATACATATATGTACATACATACATACATATGTCTGAAGCAAAGCAGTATATAGGTATAATTGATAAGAAAAAAAATCTATTAAAAGTAGAAAAAATACCAACAAGATAAAAATACGAAGGCGGTGCAAAAAAAAAACAGTATTAAAAAAATACTTTGGTCAAAACTATGGAAACATTTGTTTTCAGCTTCAGAATAGGAGGACTCACTATCCTACACAATCGTATGACATTTGTGAAAATACAACCCTGGTATGATGGAGTTTATGAAAATCAATCAGAAATAATTTCTTAATCAGGTTTAATTTAAGTATTTTCAATTTTTATTGAATGAAGTATTTTTATTAATTATGTGATTTTCTAAAGAAAAACACGACTATACGCACGCAACTACGTGTTTGATGAGTTTATTTGATCGTCTGCAGAGCACATATGCACTTAGGTATTAATTTGTCATACACATATGTATGTATGTAAATATAACGTTACCTTAATATAGAAAGGCCTTAACTCATTATTTCTTTGAAATCGAGTTTTTTGTATATTTCTATAAAATAACATCTAATGTATCGAAAAATGTAAACATCTCGATTTCCCAAAAAATTATGAGAAGGGGCCTATTCTATATTAGGGTACGTGCCTAAATGTGTATGTATATAGGGTATGTACGTACATACATGCAGATGGAAATAAAAAAGCATATCAATTGAGTGAGGCTAAATTAGGTAAGGCTTCACTTCCATATTTAAAGGTTAATTTGTTGTTTACTGAACTCTTCGTATGCATAGTACGATTATAGCAGATAAAACTGACTATCTTTGTAAAATAAAAATGACATTGTCGCACTAAAAAATTATGTAAGAAAATTTAAGGCAAAATAAAAATTATATTTCACTCTTCTTGTCCACAAACAATTGGAAAATTTATCATTTTCAATAAAAAAATTTGTTTTTATTATTCGCCGCATTGTAACTAATTTTTCTGAATTATTAAATAGAAAAACTTTCTTATTGCACACACGCTCACCTCAGCACCAATTAAGCGAACCAACAACATATTAATTTTTTTGTTAAATTAATTAATTATATTGTTAAAGAAAACGAGTGCAAATACTGAACCAACCGGTGGATTTACTAGAACTAAAATGTGTTGGCAATTTTTTTCGCTTGGTGACTGGGCATGGTGTGATTATTTTTTCATTTTATTTGGAAGTACACTTTTGCTGTACGGTGAAATCATGTTATGACGAACAATTAATTTTTGGAATAAATTAAATGTGTATGCACCACTACACATTTATTAGGTGCACTTTTTACTGCCAACAATTTATGTACATATCGCACACTAAATCACATAGAGTCACAACTCAAAAAATTTCAGATGCTGAGTAGTGACAAATAACTGTTGATACTGTACAAATGACGCAAGTATGTAACATAAAAACAAACATAACGGCATTTTATATTCTTCAAGAAGACTGTATTGCAAAAGAAAATGTTGCGGTCGTTAGAGATTTGTTAAATTAACTAATTTTTAAAGAATCAAAGTCACTTTGATTATTTTGAGTTGTGACTGTTTATGATTTAGTGTGCGATATATATACATATATACCTATATATTTTTTTTTTGCAGTTTTGTATGGGTACCATTTTTTTCAGTTTTATAAAGAAAACTTGTTCATATACATATTTTTGTCGACCGATTTTGATTTAGTTTTTTCTGTTTGAAAGGTGACTTGATCGAGAAGGTTCTTAGCTATGTTTTAAGAAAAACGGTTCAGCCGTTTAGAAGATATCACATCTTTTGTAGGTATATTCGGGGGTTTTTAAAATTTTTAATTTTTGCTATTATTATACAAATTGTAATATCAGCATATGTTTTTGTATAGTGAGATAATTTATGTTAATCCGTAAACAAAATGAAAAACAATTCAAAATGGAGGTGTTTTTATTGTTGCATATTTTTTGCCGTTTTTTTTTTAAATTATTTTTAAGGTTTTTAGCCAATTTAAGCAATTTTTCTTTAAATTTTCTGGCAACAGCGAACACACATCTTTAATCATTTCATGTAAAATAAATATAATGAAATGAAATACATAAAAATGTTTGTCTAAACCGTGTTTTACTGTATTTTAATTAAAACAACAACGAGAGATACAAAATTCCATGGGGGCTTCTTTGTTTGTGAACAAAATGGCAAATTAAACATAAATTGGGGATATAAGAGAAAAACAAAAACAAGTGTAAGAATGTTGCCAGAAAAAAATAGCTTATGTATGTACGTACCAGTGTTGCCATCCAAGAATAAAAAACTTGTACAGAAGTGAAAAAATATATAGTAAAACCAAATAAAATACCTAGTGCAAAAAATTTTCGACAAACGATATTATTTACTTTCAACAAAACATACATATTTTTAATTAAAATTCATCAATGTGCCCTCAATTATTGAAAGTAGTCTAACCCGCAGTTTTTAACTTAATAATTAAGTACGTAATTAGCTAATTTTTATTTAAAATTAAGTTTTAATTAAATACGATTTCATTTTTTCAGTGGTTAATTAAAGTTCTTATTAAATTACGTTGAAAGCACGGCAACCCTGCAAAATTTCCAAAGAACAGCTGTTTAGCATAAACAAAAAAGTTAGGTTATATACATGTAGAAAATTAAAATTCCATAAAATCTCATTTTATGAAATCAAACGAACATCGAAATACATTTTTCTATTACTTTATTCCATAATATGAAACTTTGTATTGTATATGTTATATATTTATGAAATTTAACGAAATTCTTTTTAACCCGACCACATGATGTTTTCGACCCGACCACATGATGTCATGTGTATGTTTTCAATAAACACATAGACGCATAAAAACATATGGTACATTCATAAAACTTAAGTAGTATTTAATTACACAAGGTTGGGTATTTAATTATTATTTAATTATGCACTCAAAAACACAATTTCGTATTTAATTAGAACTTAAAAATAATTACAGTTTGATTAGCCAGTCAAAAACTGGGGGTAAGTCATATATTTCTTTGGTCGAGATATTTTACAATTAACAAATATTTTTATATTTTGCAACATTTTAATTTAGAGTTGTGCTAGTCTCGGTTTATATTTAAAATTTATTTAATATTTATTGAAGTTTTTTAAAGATTTATTTAACATTTCGAAGCTAAAATGCCTACCCATAGTTTAAAATTATCAAAATGCCAAAATTGTTGATAACTTTTAAGATAGGGATGCAAAATTTTATCGTTAGACACAATTCACAAAAGAAATTTGAATATTATAAAAAACCTTCTCATGACAAATTTAATTTTTGTCGCTTACGATTAAATCGAAAATAAGGCTCGATATTTTGACTTCTGATACCTGTTTTACAAGTTTCTCTGCATTTCGCCAACTTTGATATCAAGTTAAGTATGAAAATCAAACAGTTCGCACACAAAATCTTCACTCTCTTTGTGTAAATCAACTTTCTGTTACATATTATTTTAAGATTGATCAAACCTCTGACTATTAAAGAAAACATTAATTTAATTTAAGTATGTAACTTTTATTGAATTTGGTTTCTCCATTTAGTTTTTTTTTTACCAAAATCGTTGCTAAAAAAACACTCTATACCAGCTTTGCTGATGGAAATAAAAAATTATCATTAACGAAAGACAATACATTTATTGTCACTTTATACAAATTTTGCTTAAGGGCCACTCAGACTATTATACTTTTTATTAATACATGTCAAAAATTCAAATATATAATACGGCGAAGTGCGATATTGTGAATGCAAAATGTCATAACGAATGGTAATTAATACGATAAAAATTTGACATCCCATAATACTTGACCATTTTTTGAAAATTTTCTAAACGATAATATTTTTCATCTGATCAGAGTTGCATTATTACAAAATCCAAACTAACAAGTCGTCTGTTTCGACGCCAATGCCGTGCCGTCGTTTATGGTATATGTCTTCGTCTTAAACCGGATATTAATATTGAATATGCTTATCGTATTGAATAATTGTTCGTGTGAGGCATGTCTGAAAGTTAACGAAACTATCGTATTTATCTTATTTAAATCAACTACTTCAATCGCCGTCTTATTTCAAAGGCCGGTGCGACCATATCGTACATGAAACTGCTTTGCCGCCGGAAGTCAACGATTAATGTAGGCATTTTAATACTCAACAGCTGTTTGCTTCATACTTGTGTTTTTAATGTAATATGAGGTGTGATGCTGTGAACATAAAATGTCAATTTTTGTTAGATTTTTTGCTAGTCGAAAGAAATGTCTTTAGTTTCTTTCTCGTAAAGTGTGATGAATGTCTTTATACATGTATAATAGGCTGAGTGGCCCTTTATTATTAGAAGAAGATAAACAATTGATTGAAGTGATGATAAAGTTACAAAAATATCAGATTTATAAAATAAAATGCAAAGATCCCCAGAAAAATTTCAATAAATTCCTCAATCCCCAAACTGACATTTTTATCCCTATTTTCCAGAAAAAATTCCCAATTGGAAGTAAAACCCCTGAATCTGATAACACTGCTTGTATTGTTTATAAGAAAGAGAAAATGAGCTCTGGTAACATTCGTTTCATTGTAGTTGATTGTTGCCACATAGTTTTGCGTTAAAATAGTCGAAATTAGTTTAAGAAACATTGTCCACATTGTAACTCGCATTAAAAATCTATGCCATAAAAAAAAAGATTCCAAAGGACAAAATATGTTAATATAACCAATCATTTTTACATGGACTTGTTCTCATAATCACCCTTATTCCAGTTGTCGATATCGACGTCACTTTAACACAATACCAAAAAATTGGGGCTTGTGTACCTGTTGTCGAAAACAACTGAATCCTGTTGGCAGGTTTATGCTATTTTCTAGACCTTAGGGAACGGAAATAGATTGTCAGTAGCACAAAATTGCTCTCGAGAGCGAGTAAACAAACCCCAATTTTTTGCTATTGTGTTTAAGTGACGTTGACGTCGACAACTGGAATAAGGGTGAATATGTTCTCTGTTTAGATGATACTCGTATTTAATAGGATTATAAAACATGAAAAATAGATTTTGCTTATTATTTTTTATTGTTAATTTCTATAATTAGCGGCCCTATGTATAAGCAAAAATTGGCATGAAGTTAGCATAAGTGGCAAAATTGAACATGATCTTAAAGAGTTTTGCGATCAAACTTCACATTAAAAACAGTGCTAGGACTTAGAGGTGGGTTAAAATTAGGTAATGTGACCATTTTTAAAGTCAAATTGTATGGAAGAACTCGTTAACACCTAATTCAATTTCATCACTTATGCTAACTTCATGCCAATTTTTGCTTATACATAGGGCCGTAGATATTTAATACTTTGCCCAGGGAAGGAAACATTATTAATTCATAATGTTGCGTTTCTAGTTGGCCATACTCTTAAAATATTCATACTATTTTTAATATAAACCAAATGGGAATTCTAACATACATTATTACATACATACATACATTGAGTGCAGTACACACTATTTATTTAGGTGTTAAGTAGATGAAGATTTGACCTGTCACCTTTTTTAATAAAACTATCTCCCTTTTTAATTTTTTTTTAATAATTTGGCTTTTTTTTTATTATTTCTTAAATTTTTTCTCGTCACTTAACAACTTTTTACAATAATTTCATTATTTTTTTTTTTTTGTTAAATAGTACATACTTGTTTAGTTATTAGACACTTTTTCTTACATTTGTTTTATATATGTATATGTTTATGAAAATTTATTATAAATTGTTTTGTGAAAAAGAATTCATGTATTAGTTTCTTTTTTCCAATAAAACTAAAATTAGTAAAAATAACTTGGCTTTGCTTTTAATTAAAATTATTATTGTAAATATTAAATTTATATTTATTAAAAAAAAAAAGAACACATTTAAGCAAATAATGGAATTGTTTTTGTTAAATCGTTGAGTATAAAAAAACAGGCAGATTTATTTTTGCTAAAAAAAATTAAATTTTACTTAAGAACTTAAAATGTTAACCTTAAAAAAAATAAAAATTTAAGGTTTTATTAAAACAAGTACACTGGTATTTTAAATTAATTGTTATATCTTCTTTTTTTATATCAAAGGCTGCCTGATTAATAGTTTTCACGTTTATATGTTTTATTATCAATAATATATTGCATGCAGTTGTTTGCTTATTCAATTAAATATAAATTTTACTTTAATTCTAAATATAAAATTGCCTACATATTGTTGTTGTTCCTTTAATTTGTTTCAGTGTATTAAGTGTGGCCAGATTGTTTTTATTATTTTTTGTTAGTTTTTTAATAATTTCCTTATTTATATTAAAATATATGACACATTTGGTATTTTACTTTTTAAAGTAATTTTTTTTAATGTTAGTTTTGGCTTAAAAATTATTTCTTTTTATTATAAAAAAAAACTAAATTAGAGGAGTTTTATTTTTGTTGTTGTTATATTTTTGAGGGTCGTTTTTATTTTCTTCGTTAAATTGCAATTTTGTTTTAAATGAAAAATTTCAATAAAAATTATTCGTTAAAAACTAAACAAAACTATTAAACGACTGGGGGTTCGGTGCCTTCGTTATCTTCATCCGCTCTAAAAATAAATTGAAGAAAACAAACAGAAAAATTAAAAAAATTACATAAATAAAAAAATTAAAATTAAAAAGTAAAAGAAAAAATAAAAGCAAGTAACTTAGTTAGGAAATGAAAACTAATAACATCAAATATAATTTTGGTGCACATAAGGGAAACTTAAAATATCTTTTCTACACCGCAAAAAGAATGAAATTAAATTTGCATTAAAAATTTTATAATATCAGCTAAAAAGTTAATGTAATTTTTATCCGTAAAAAAACTATCAGTATCACTAATGTGTTTATACAAGTATTTAAATTAATTGAAGTAATTACAAACTTAATCGAATAAATTCCATTTTTAATTGAAAATATTAATTGACAAATATTTTTTTCTGCTATGTTTCATTGATATAAGGAAGATAGGGAAAACAACTAAACTAACATAAATGTTTTAAATTTCTAGGATAATATTATATATGTATATTTTATCTGAAATTAATTTATAAATATTTCGACTAATCGTTTCCACTTCCAAAATTATTTTATAACTAAAAAATCTCTGGAAAATTCCGTTTTTATTTTGCAATTTATACATTTATATCATACATAATGCTATAATATCAATTATTGATTTCATTCACAGCGCTTTATATTATACTACCTATGTATGTACATATATGCATATATAATAGTTTAAACTAAATGTTAATTTTCATTCAGTTCATAGATTTTTATTGTTAAAATTAATAGTATACTTTTTGAGTTTTGGGCAAATTTGACTAAAAATCAAACTAAACTTAAACTGAAAGTTATTAAATTAAAAAAATTGGCAACACTGAAAGTCACATGTAGAGTTTTTGTGCTAAAAAACATCACAAAAAATAAAAAAATATCACAAAAAATAAAAAAAAATCACAAAAAAAAATAAATATAGAAAATAAAAATTAAAAAAATAAATATAAAAGATATTATAAATTAATATAGAAAATAAAAAATATAAATAAATATAGAAAATAAAAAAATTTATAAATAAATATAGAACATAAAAAATATAAAAAAATAAAATTAAAATAACAATTTTAAATTAAAATAAAATAAATTTTTATTTTATTAAAAATGAATACACATAAAGAATATAAAAAATAAATATCGAAAATAAAAATAAAATAAAAATAAAATAAAATAAAACTAAAATTAAAAAAAAAATTATTTAAAATAAATTTTTGATTCATTAATATCATAAAAATAAATTTAAAACAAATATCAAAATAAACGGCCCTATTCTGTAAACCTAATCCGAGTAAATTTCTCGTTTTCAAAAAATTATTAATAGTACTGCCGACGTGTTTTAAATCATACAGGATAACTTTCTTTTAGATATGATATTTGAGAATCTATGTAATAAAGAAATTGAAAAAATCTAAAAAAAACACTATTGTCGGAGTTAGTTTTCTGAAATCGTGCGATTTCAAATCGATCGGTTTACAGAACAGGGCCGGAAATGTAAAAAGTAGAAAATAAAAATTTAGATAAAAAAATAATTAAAGTATAACATAACAAAAATATAAAATAACAAAATTTAAAATAACAAAAATATAAAATAATAAATAAATAATAGTAACATAATAAAAAAACACATAAAAATATATATAAAAAATAATCTGATGGCAGCACTGGCTTCTTGACATCAAAAAGTTACAGAAATAAAATTATATAACTTGAAACTAATTACTAATAAAATTAAAATAAAATAAAAAAATAAAACAAAAAATTATAAAAAAATAAATATTTAAAATAAACATAATAAATGTAAAAAAATTAACAAAAAAATTAAAAAAAAAATGTATACTAAAAATATAAAAGTTTTAAAAATATAAAAAAATAAAAAGAAAAAATATAATATAAAAAATTTCAAATTAAAAATAAAATAAAATGAAAATAAAGAAAAATAATATTATATTATAATACATGTATTATATAAAAATAAAAATAAAAAATAATAAAAATAAGGAAATTAAACAAAATAAAAAAGAAAACTAAAAAATTAAATAGCAAAAAATAAACCAAAAATAAATAAGTATAAATAAATCTGACGGCAACAATCCAAAAGAAACAGGAATAAAATTATATATCTATTGAACTTAATTAGTAATAAAGTTAAAATAAAAATAGCACTAAAATATAATTAAAATAAATTTAAAAAAATAACACAAATATAAAAAATAAATTTAAAAAAATAAGACAAACATAAAAAATAAATTTAATAAAATTAAAATATAAGTATAAAAATAAATTTAAAAAAACTAAAATATAAATATAAATACATATAAATTTAAAAATCTAAAATATAAACATAAAAATATAAAAATATAAAAATATAAAAATATAAAAATATAAAAATAAAAAATATATAAAAATATAAAAATAAAAAATATAAAAAAATAAAAAGAAAATAATTAAAAATAAAATACAAATAAACAAGAATATAATATAAATAAAAAAAATAAGTACAAAAACAAAATAAAGTAACAAATAAGATAAAGTACTAAAAAATAAAGTAAAAAAAAAAATAAAACTGCTTTCAAAAAAATTAAATAAAAAAATCTGATGGCAACACTGGCTTCTTTGACTAGCAAAAATTGGCAGAAATAATTATTATCATCATCATGTTTGGTATTTCTTCACTTCAGTTGTTGCCAAAGTTATTGATAATAGTTATCGATATTTAAGTAAAACTAATTTTTAGCCCCCGACCAAAAAAAGGAGTGTTATAAGTTTGTAGTGTGTGTCTGTGTATCTGTGTGTCTGTCCGTGTCCACGTACAGCCCAAACTGCTGGACCGACTTTGATTTAGTTTTTTCTGTTTGAAAGGTGACTTGATCGAGAAGGTTCTTAACTATGTTTAAAGAAAATCGGTCCAGCCGTTTAGAAGATATCAGACTCTTTTCTAGCAATATCGGGGGTTTTTAAAATTTTTAATTTTTGTTATTAAAAATTATTGTATTATTTGTAACAGTGTTGCCAAGGTCTTACATCAGTTGTTGCACAAGGGAATTTCTCACTTATTGACTCTTAATTGAGAACGAATTATATAGCGGTTCTAACTAAATATTCATATAAAAATTTTATAGTTAGTAACAATAGAGATATTTGGTTATTAGTTTTATTTTATTGCTTCGCCAAAAGTCGTCATGTTAGTTTAGAAATCGTTGAATCAGACTTCAAAAAATTTTTCGATAAATTTCTTTCTTTTACGAGTTATTTCTTTTCTAATTATTTTAACTCGAACAATTTTTTATTAACATCTATTTACATTTATAACTATTTATGGATATGTTACACAGTGCTTTGAAGCTATGTTATTATTTATAATAATTTGTTTACCTAATGATATGCTGATATAATATATATTTATGTATATATGATAATTAACAATGTTTTTCTTGTGAGTACTTACAGATACATACATACATGTAATGTAAATTTGTTATTAAAACCCCTAAATTTTTCGATAATTGACAAAAAATAATTTTTAAAATAATTTGAGCTAAGAAATTGACAGGTTTTTTGATTTAAATTGCTAACTTTAATTAACTCTATGTTTTTGTTTTAACTCTAGCAAATAATTTGAAATTTTCTTTTTTAAATAAAGAAAATATCACTAAACGCGTTGCCAGCTGACTTGAAAGTATCAAAGCAGCCATCTGGCCACACTGTGCATAACAGTAGTAGTGTTTACAACTATAGCAGCGCTGTAGACAAGAACTACTGCTGTAAATGTTAACAGAACGTAGAGTGGGTCTGGGATATAAAATATGCACAGGTGGCGGTTGATCGAAAGCATCAAACATGCTGGGATCAAAACGAAAATCATTGTAATCTAACTCATGATAAACTAAACTAGAAGGATTCCAAGTTCTTTTTATATTAAGAGCAGCATGAATAGTTTATAAATAAATTTATAAAACACAAGTTAAAATTATTAGTTTAAGAAAACTTACTCTGGACAAGTGTCGACGTTGATACCGCTTACAGCTACTTTTCCTAGTTCTATGATACCACTACTCTCGCCTTCTACTACCCGCACGCAACCGTTAAAGTGATGCTTATAACGGCCGCCTGTAAACGTGTCTAAATCGGGTGCGCCACCTTTGAAATTAAATGAAAAAATCTGTAGCATGTTCTCTCTTTAAAATAATTAAAAAATAATTACTAACCTATAAATACATGGCCTGGCAAAGACATAGTGTTCTTGTCCTTGGATTTCGTCTCATCTGCATACAGTACATGGTCTAGTTCCAGAATGGCTGTATTATCAGTTCGTTTTATCAACACTATATGACGTCTGCCATCATCTACTCTCTTGTCGGGATTGCGCAAAACAGCCTCTTCACCATTTAAGCGGAATGAAAACTCGACTATACCCTCAACAATGGCCAAAGCCATAAAGTCTTGGCCAGTGTAAGCTTCACCCTTTTGCTGGCCCCACCAAAGTAACAAACCGTTAGGATCACTTGTGGAGAACACCATGGCAGCAAAGGAGTATTTCTGTTCTATATTCTCATCAAACTGGGAACGGTTCAATTCCAAGTAGCCATTGCCATGGAAATTGGCATCGAATTGTAAGGTAATGTCTGTAAGAAATAAGCAAAAAATTAATATTCTCCTACGCTGCTGGTCCCCAAGGCCTAAACACTTACGATCTTCACAATGTTTGCCGGCAAAACCCACACTACAGGTACACACCGCCATGTCGTTATCTACTGTGCAGGTGCCGCCATTTTCACAAGGATCACTGGCACATGCATCCAAGGAAGCATAGTCATTTTCGTTATTTTTTTGATCTTCGTGGGGAAAAGTTTCGTTTTGATCGATTTCATTTATTTCTCCACAATTTTGTATATTGGCCGCATCCTGTATATCGGATATTAAGTTAATTTGCTTAAGGCCCTCATAAAGCTTTAAACAAAATACACAATTACTCAGCCACTCTTGGAATTTGTTTATTTATTATAATTACACTTACATTTGAAACACAACCATCGAAGCCCTGAGAAACATTAACATCTCTATTCAAGGTGATCTTTTCATGGTCATAACCTCCTATATACATGGGAGTCTTAATATACAAGGTACGTGCTGCTCCAGTAGCCTTGGCTTTTTGTTCTGCCTCAGCACCTACTCTTAATATACCCTCGCCGAAACGTCTCGCTATCTCAATCTCCGTCCATTTATTCACAACCAAAGGATTTAAGGAACGCACTACCACCGGTTTCAAACGAGCTCCAGTGTTTATGATTAATTCCACGTGCTTGTTGCGCAAAACCACAGCCACAAAGTCCCCACTAGGCAGTTTGGATTCGGCAGCATACAGTAACACAGCATCCTCCAAGCTATTCGGTCTTACCTGGAATTTTACATTCAACTTGGAAGCTCTAGGAGTGCTGCAAATAAATTTTGAGAAATAAAATCATTTTATATTTCTTAGAAGTAAGAAAAACCTACCCATAAGCCGCAAAACTGTTTTTCTTAAAAGCCAAACTATTTTCATTCAAATGTTCTATATACTGACATCTGTCTCCTGTCTTATTTAAAGGACACAAGCATTCCATACCCATTTCGGTGTTTTCACAACGACCCGTACCGCAAATGCCAGGCGTACATTGAGTTCCTTCTATCGTACACTTGCGGCCAGTCCAGCCCTGTTGGCATATGCAGGTATAAGCCATTTCAGTTTGACTTTCTAAACAAATGCCACCGTTCTTGCAAGGATTATGGCGGCAAGGCTTACAAGCTGTAATGCCCTCCTTAACTTTGGCTTCCTTCATCAATTCTATGATGGAGCCCTGCAAAGTCAAGCGGCTAATACAACCCACAAGACCCACACGTTGATCTACAGCGTCCTGTGGCAAAATATCCCAGCTGGGCACACCACCCAAATACAAATCCTCAGCCAAATCCAATGAAGATGAAGGCGATAAAGTGGGGAAAGCAACCGGATGTTGATCATCCACTTGTATATAACCGTCCCTTCTAAAACGATTTACTCTAACCGTGTGCCATTCATTCAGTTCCACTGGCTGCTCGGATCTTATGACCATCGATTTGCCATCGAAATCAAAACGGAATTCCGGATAACGTTCATTCAAAGATAAAGAAATATAATCTCCATTGCCCTTCTTTTGGCCATTAAACAATATCAGGCCATTGGGTTTTTCGGGGCGGAAGGTTATGTCGAAATTGAATTTGATATAGGAATCACGCAAAGTGGGATATGACATGTAGCTAAGAGGTTCCTGATGGAACTGGGGTATTGCTCCGGTTACAACTAATATGGTGGGATAATCCACAGACTCGCCATCATTTGTGGTGGCTGTGCAAATGTAAGTGCCAGCATCATTGGCCTGGACATCAACGAGATTAAGTTTGTCCTGGTAAAAGAGAGTAATAAGGAAATCAGTTGTAAAGAAAATTTGGATAAAATGTTTAATGGATCTAAATTGAAAAGGGCTTTCTATGGCGAATAGGAGTGTCAGATTTTCTCTTTAAACCGACTACAAAAGGAAAGTTTCTTTCTACTCAATTCGACTTTATTTTTGTTTCTTAAGAATTAAGATTTTTTTAACCAATTTGAAAAAAATTCTTTGCTGTTATGAGAGTAGGGAGAGCTACGCACAGAAAAATTTAATATTTATTTTTGTTTTGTACTTCGATTTCTGCGAAATTTTTCACACATTTTTGCTTTTGTAATTACCAAATTTGGCGTTTGAAAAACTGGCCGTAAATCCCCATTCTCAATCCACTTAGTACGTCTGAGAAGTCAAAATTTGTTAATCACAAAAAATTTTTACTTGAAATTTGTATGGCACAATACAACAATTGTGAATGGCACTACGACTGACATATTGGATTGACCTTCAGGTGACAAAAATGCATTCAGTTGAGAACAAAAATAGGGGCATATATTTCTACTCCACCAATTCTTAGGAAACCTGGCATGAACCCCTTGGAAACTTTTCCCACATCTTGGGATTTTTTATAGATGAAATCGGGCTACACTTCTAAAATTATACTCATATTATATCTTGCATGTACTTCTACCCAACCAATTTCTACTAAACTTGCATATGCTGCGGGCTGTTATGATAGCAGACATAGGAAAAAAGTGCTTAATGCCACGCCCATTGATCTTTAGCAGTTAGAAAGATGGGCGGGGGTACGCCCATTAAAATGTAGCCTTATCTTTCGTGTAATTCTCTCGAACCGATTCCTAAAAACTTCGCACACATATTAGAATCTTGGGCACAGCAATGCCAACTATTTTTAACCCAAACGCGCTAAACGCGATAAGTTAATACATTGTAAACTATTTATATTCAAAACGCGCTACGAGTATATATTCTTAGTTGTGAAATTTCAAAATATTTGCCATTTACAGTATTAAAATGCGTTTTTAATTCTAACCATAGTCAAGGGAATTTTGTGACAGCTGAATCATTAACCAATTTAAAAAAAATTTATCAGAGTTTTGGAAACTAGAAAATTGGTAAATTTATGCAAAAAAAGTAAAAAAAAAAATATTGAACTGAAATGATGTCACTGATTTTATTCAAAACGCGCCAATTTAGCGCGCTTTTTATTAAACGCGCTAAGACGAAAAAAAGCGCGTTTGTCATAGTTAAAATGCGCTAAGTCTAGCGCAAAACGCGCTGAATTGGCATCGCTGCGGCAGTATGCGATTAGAGATGCTAATCGGGACAGGTTTTTTGAAATCCCGGGCTTCGGGATTTAGTGATGGAGTCTCGAAATCCCGAACCGGGACCCCGGGATTTTCGGGACTTACGAAATCCCGAAAACATTGTGCACAAATGTGCGTCTTTATATTAAAAATAATTTTTTAATTTTAAATTTTTTTTTTTTTTTCATTTAAAAGGTACATATGGACGCACATATGTATGTATGTACTTCTATAATTCAGACATTTAATTCCAAATTTTCATTGAAAAGTGCAATGTATGTAAAATTTTTTCCAAGAAAAAAAAACGCCATAAGATATATTTACCCAATTCACAACCTACAGTAGATTGTAAATTGTATTAGCTACAACTATGGTAGTTGTGAACGGCCTGCTGTAAGTGCTGTTTTAAACATGTCGAACATTTAAAAAGAAGAAGAGTAATAATAAAAAGCGACTTTAAAATTAAAGTAAATGTAATTTAAAAATGTTAGCACTATTATAAGCTTATGGATTCTAAATGTCATTCTACGACATTCAAACTTGTCTATGGAAATTATCTACAGCATTTTACAACTATTGTACAGCTTGACGACCTACTACACTTACAATAGGTTGTGAATTGAGCAATTATGTATATAAAATATAATATTATCTACTAAAAAATTTATCAAAGCAAATTTTTTATTTCAACTTTTTATAAAAGGGAGTTTCTAATAATTTTTAATATGGAAGATGACACTCAAAAACATTATTTATGCAAAAAAAACGGGACTCAGATAATCCCGAAAATTCCGGGCTTTAAAATTAAAAAATCCCGGGCTCCGGGATTTGCATAGTCCCGAATATCCCGGGATTTCCGGGCTCGGGATTTCCCGTTTAGCATCCCTATATGCGATATAAAAAATATCAGCAGTGTTGCCAGGTCTTCTTTCCAATAAACTTAAAAATCTTGAATTGAGAATATTTTTTGGTGAAGGGATGAATTCAATACTTACGCTCAAAATATCTGTACCCATTTGCATTTGACCGTACTGGCGCGACCATCTATAGCTAGGCGCACTATGGGCAATTTCAGCGTCACAACTTAATTGAGCTCTGGAGCCCACATCGGCATGAACTATCTTGGGATGCTTCCATTCATGAACATTAGCCTCAATATCTAATTCATAGCTGGTAGTATAAAGATCACCCCCATCCGTCTTACATTTACAAACATAACGGCCGGCATCATTGGGTGTGACATGGTTAATGATCAAACGATTGCCAATTTGCTAAAGAAAAATGATAATAATTAAATTTATTTTTTTTTTGTATCGTAGAATGTAGCAACAAAAGGAATGTCACATACTTGTAAATGGGGTGGCAAAGGCTCGCCATCAGCTCGTTCCCAAACCACATCGGTGTAGCTGTTGTCCGAGGAGTAACATTCCACTTCTGTAGATTCACCTACTCTTAGTTTGGATTGTTGCTGATCGACTCTTAACATAGTGTCACGTACTCGTGGAGTGGTAGACATAATTGCGGGGGGATAATAGGGCGTGGGCATGGGTCTTACACCAGCTGATTTTTGTTTTTGTTACACCAAATATTTAATGATTTTGTTTTTTTTTTGCAACAAAGCCAATTGAACCAATTTATGGTTTATGGTAAAATTTTGAAAATTTCGATTTATTTTTTTGGTAGTTTTAATTTTGGAGCAGAGTGTTGTTGAGGTTTTTGTTTTTTTTTTTGTTTGATGTATTTGACGTAGTTTATGATCGAGATTTGATTTTTGAGATGAACAGCATTACACACACACAGACATATGAGAGCACATAAACGTTCGGGGTGATTCAAATTTGAAAAAAATTTTGTGGGTTTTTTTTTTGATAAATTTAGGAAGGTGAAGAAATATAAAAATAAACATAAATATGTTAGCATAAATTGTTTTATAAATTTTTTCTAATATTTAAAAACAAACAAACAAATTTATATGGATTTTTTTTTGGTTTCTAACACAACAAATTTTAACTAAAATTACACAAAAATATAACCGATAGTGTTTTCTGTTTAGCAACAATTAAATGAATAATAAGTAGTACTCCTAAACACACAACATTATTTCATACAGATTTATGTATGAAAAAAAACTATACCAAATACCAGTTTTAACAAATGAAATTTTGTTTTTTTTTTTTTGCCAAATATAGAAATTTTACACAAAAATGTTATTTACAAAATTTTGGTTGGAAATTTTGATTAAATCTTTTAATAATAAAAATAATAATAATAGTAAAAAAAATTTGTTTACTTCTAAAATAATCTAAGCATGCTGTTTTAGTGTTATATCATACAGACAGTTTAAAGCACAAGAAACCGAAATGATAGGGGCGATTTTTATATCATAAATGTTTAAATAAATGTGCAAATTAATGTAAATAAATATTAAGTATGTATGTATGTATGTATGTTATGGAATAAAAAAACTTCTTATGCAATTTTGCTTCAAAACTGTAATTACTTACTATAAACAATAAAAATGTAAAATGAAATTGCCCTCAAATATGTGCCTAATGATATAAAAAAACTGTTAATTATTTTTTTTTTTGCATTTCAAACTTAAAATATTGTTATCGTTAAAGTGTAATCTCTAAAATCAGTGAGTTTGTGATTTCTTATACAACAGTGTTGTATGGCAACATTGTAAGGCAACACAGACAGTGTGGCCAAAGTGTGAAACATAAAACATAGCATTGGTTTTTTTTATAAGCGGTGTTGTCGTTTTGTAGTGTTTTTATATTAAAACTAATGCACTTTTGATCGCTTAGTGGTGGGTGCTATTTTCAAGTGTTGTGACCATTGGTTTAACAATTTATGTTTAACTACCATAAACTTATTTAAAATGCCTTGGCCAAACCTACTTTTTGGGTGTAAAACTATAAATATTAAACAAAAAATTTCAATTAATTATTTTTTTTCTTTTCACAGAAATTATAAAAAGAAAACTAAACAAATAATACTTTAAAAATTGCCACATAAATAAATAATTTTTTGTAACAAAAAAAAAAAAACAAGTTAAAACCAACCGCTATTTCTGCCATATAATGTATGATTCTTTATCAAGGGCTTCTCTAGCAGATGAAATTTTCTTTTATTGCGCCTTTTGTAGGCCTCTAGTGGTTTCTTGGGATTTAAAGGCTGATAATAATGTTTCTTCCATCTTTTGTAATTAACTTGTTCTCTAGTACAATTGAATTCATCCGAATGATCGGTGCAATCATGTATGCCATCACACACCATATGCTGGGCTACGCAAGTATGGGGATGGGAAACACATTTGAAATCGCTGGGCTGGCAGGCATAGGCGACATTATTACGACTGGCGGCCGCTGTAGCTGGTGCCTTGGTTTTTAGAGTTTTCAGTGATTTATAGTCTGTGTTTGTTTATTGAAATTGTAGGAGGCAGTGTTTGATTTTTTTTGTAAGGTCACAGTTTATTATTAATTTTCAATATGCAATTAATTATTGTTTTCAATAATTATTTGATGGTTTATTTCGGGGATAAACAATAAAATAAAAAAAAAATTATATTAACAAATAATGCTTAAAAACGAAAAAAAAATTTGTGCGGTTTTTGCTAAATGCCTTAAAATACTGCAAAAGTAAAATGCTGCAAACAGGGAAACTAAACTTTAAATACATACAAAAAAGCCCTACGATAAAAGGAAAATGCAATAAAAATGTTTAAATTTGAATTATTAATTTACTTTCATACTAGTTTTACTATTTAATCTTCTTTAAAAAAACGTGCATACTTTTTATCAAGAGAACCTTATTTTGGTTTGCCGAATTTGGACTTAAAATTCAAAATTTTATTTTAGATTATGGGAAACTTTGACTAGCAGATAAAAATTGTCAACTATATTAGGAAAAAACCCTTTTTAATAAAAAATTTTTTTTCCAAACCTCGCATTTTTTTTTTTTTGTGAAAAGGTACTTCGTATTATTTTTTGTTAAAATGTCAAAGCTAAATTTTTTATATACAAAAAATTTATCAAATCATTTTTTACCAAAAGCTACTATTTTGCAAAAGTGACATTGCGTTAAAAGTTACTTTATTGTTAAAGTGTAAATTTTCGCCAAAAGGATTAAATATTTGTCGAAACTTATTTTTTAAGAAAAAAAGTACTTTAATTTTTAAAAGTTCATTTTTCAAAACAACTTTTGTAATTTTTTTTTGCTAAAAATTTTTTATTTATTTTTAAGTATTGTTGGTCTTAAGAGCCTCTTTCACCAATTCTATTTACAGACCAATTCATATTTAAAAGTCGTTTTTCATACATTATTTTACCAATGAAAAACGACTTAAATATGAATTGCAATTTAAATCTTTGAAAAATTACACTTATATTTAAACAGATAATTTTTTTTAGCAAAATGGTACTTTAACTAGATAGCAATTAATTTCTTTTGAGACAAATCTGCCTTTACTTTTTTATATTGTTGTGTAAGAAACTCGCTCAATAAGTTTTATGTAATCTAGCATTTATTTTTTTTTTTAAATTTTCAGATATAAAAAATCTGTTGAAAAGTGCAAAACACCCGTTGGAAAGTGCAAAAAATCAGGTATGATTTATATAAACTGTTTGTATATAAATTATCATATCTTTTATGTATTTATTTTTATCTAAAAAGTTTGACTAATTTCAAATTTTCAACATTTTTACTATAAAACATATACCGCCATATTCATAAAAAATATTTCAGGTTTATTAAGCGCTTATTTGACATATTTCTATGGGAAATTTGTCAAATAAACCTGTAATAAACCTTAAATATTTTTTTTGAATATGGGGGATAAAGTACAAACACTAGACTATAAAGGTTGACAACACAGGCATGTTAAGGAAAAGTGTTTACATTTTTGATACAACGGTAACTCTTTTTGTTTGCAAGAGAGCTGAACGAAAATTACACCGATGATAGACTTACAGTTATATTTTGTTTTTGTTTTTTAGTTTGTTTGTAAACACTACACAGGGTTGCTTTAACAATTTAATGGCGTGTGCGGGGTTGGGATTAATAGTTTTTAGATTACTTGGGTTAAGAAAAGGCTGCATATTATGTATTAATTTCTTGTAATTTATTTTTAGAAATTAACTAATACTGTTTGTTTATTAACTATATTTCCTTGAAATCAGTTGATTTTTATGATTTTTTTTTGTGAAAATGACTTGAAAGACATATGTAAAATAAAAATAAAAACATTAAAAACTGGATGGTTGGACAATAAAACAGACACAAACGTTTAAGTGATTATTTTTGTTTAAAAAAAATAAGGATGTTTGTCTGAAACTACTATTAAATCCTGGTGCTAAAATATGTAATATGTATTAACTAACAACAACTAATTTCTACGCGTGTAAATGGCTAAAAATATAATAAAATACATAATTTAAGGAAAAAAATTAACTAAATATGTTTAAGTTGTTGTCACAATAGCTAAAACAATTTGTTTGCAAATATGTATAATGTAAAAATAATAAAACAAGAAATTTATAATTTAAACACACCTGTACAGATATAGAGAACCATGCAAGGTATATCATTTATGCTGTGACCTCCTTTAAGTTTTAATTAAAAATTTATTGGAATTTTTTGTGTTGTTGGTTTCGATAAGAATGATTTAGTGGTTAAAATGATGTAAGAAAAGAAAATATGTAAAAATTTGTTGTTGTGTTTTGTTTTTAATAAAAATTGTTTAAACAAATTAATATTTGAAAAGATAGAACCATTTTTTTAGAGAACAGGAGAAAATATATAAAAAAGAAGAAAAGCAGAAAAATTATTTTAATTAAAAAATTTTATTTTAAATATGTATATAAAAAATGCATAAAAAATTATATATGTATGTATAAGTAATTTCAATATTGATTTTTTTTTGGAAAAAAACTTTAACTGATTTAACTTATTGTTAAAAAGTTACAAAATTATTTACAACTTTCGGACTCTAAATGTTAAACAAAGTGTTGAATTTTTTTTTTAATGAAGCGTTAATTTAGTACTATAATTAATTTGTTTGGTGTAGGAAAACAATATACATATGTACATAAAAGTGAAAGATTATTTACTTACAGTATATGAGAATAAAAATAGACAAACAAGTCAAAATTTTTACAAAATCAAAAAAGTCATGTTGAACAAAAAATTTTTTTTTCAAATATATGAAATCGCAGAGCTGTGGAAATAAATTACCATGGTCAACTTTACAGGACAGCTTTCTTAGATTATAAAGAAAACATGGCTACACGCACACGTTGTCAATATTCTGAAACTTAAGTAGGACTCGGTACTAAAGAGGCTTACAGATAACAATTTCTGCTGACTTTGTTTTCCCTAAGAGTATACAAATAAAGAATATAAATTGCATCATAAAAATCTTAAGGATTGTATATCAATTTATCTCCAGACAACCAAGCTTTCGACTGACAGAGTTGGGATGTTGGCGGTAAACATTCGCATTGACATACGATACTCGTAATGCAACTCTTTTTTCTGTTATTCTAACTTCAATAGCAATTTCAGCTCAATATACATATGTATGTCTCAGTTTGTCGGAGATCTTTTAGATCTTTTTTAGATCTGTATACAGCAAAATGTTAACTTACTAAATGCAAAAATCTTTCTATTTTTGTATCGATGGTGTATAATCTCTAATATAATTATGGATGAGGTATTTCAAATGTAAGAAGATATACAGTTTGTCAAACAATTTTTTTCAATATTCCAAAAAAAAAATTAAATTAAATATCTTAAAAGCGTGTTTGGGGAATTTTCTCGTAATCCCATTATATGAGGTTAGGTTAGGTTGAATTCACAGCCACCTTAAGCATAACTCACTTGGTTCCATCAGTATTTCCCATTGTGATATCAGAAACTTATGTTACCAGTTTGTCCTATGGTTTCTTGCTCTTCTTGATCCTGACAACTTCTTTATACTGCTAATGGCCAGTGAACGGTCGTTATCGCTATGAGGTTTCGTGGTTGGAATCTAGGAAGATTTATCGCAGACCACATTCTCTTTGGATTTCCTTCGGGGCTCTTTGTCATGTTTTATTCGAATTTATTTTATTTATTTAGTTTGTGTGAGGTTATATATTTTTGGTACTCTAATGCAAAATTACTGAATTTTGTAGCCTTGAAAAGTTATATTTGACAAACTGTAACTTGCTTAATTTTCATTATGAGTGAAAAAGAAGATGCAAAAATTATAATGATAATGCAGATTGTAAAAAGGAGGTAATCAAAAGCAATATGAAAAATCTAAAGCATAACTAAAAGATAAAAATTCAAAAAAAGATTTATTTGGGAAAAGCAGCAGAAGAGAAAATAAAATGCTTAAATGAACACTTAAAGCAGTAACAGGTTTGAAAAGAAACCGTTATTTTTTAAAGCAACAGTAAAAGTGAACCAGAGAGGGCAAATCAATTAAACACTAAAGCTAATGAAACTGCACTGGGACTAGTTAATTGGTTTTTTTGGTGATTTAAAAAAATAATAATTAAAACAGGACAAAAACAAACAAAATATTTTTTTTGGAACAAATAAAAAACTTTTATGCATGAATACAGAAAAAAAGTCCACAACCAAGATTTTGCAATAACAAAAAAAAATTTTTGACACCTAATAGCCGTCACCAATTTTTCTTAAATTTGTTTTTGTTTAAATAAAAATTAAAAACGGGTTATGTTTTTTTTGTTTGTTTTATATAAAAAATTGTTAATAAATCAAATGTATTTATTAATATTTTAATGGGGTTTTGTTGGTAATTAAAATTTTAAATTTACACTTAAATGTTAAAGAAAAAAAAAATATATATTATTCAATGGCAGTCATTTTGGTCTGGTATTTTAAGATTAACAAGAAAATTTTACAAAAAGTTTTTCCTGATTTGATATTGAACACAAAAAATATTTGAGAAACGTTAATAATTTCGCTTAAAATTAAAAAAAGAAAATCTATTTTGGCATGCATTATAACTTTTTTTCTTTCTGAAAACTTAAACCCGCCACCGTTTTTTTATTTAATTTTTTTTTATTTTGTTTAGATGTTGATTGAGTTGCACAAAAAAATTATAAATATTAAATAAAACTATACAACAAAATAGGTTAATTTACAATAGAGGGTTGTCGTTGTTGTTGTTGTTTAGGTGATGTTAAACTATTTACAAGTTTTATTTATAGTATTATGTATGTAGGTGTATAAATATTTAGATAAATTTATGTGGTATAATTATATTTATGTATAAATTATTATTGTTTTGTATACAAGTTAAAAAAAAAAATAAGTAAAATCAGTGGTGGTTTAATTAAGAAGAGAATATTTTCAATTATTGAAAAAAATGCCAATTTTTTAAGTTTTTCTTATTTTTTACTAAAATTTCCTAAACGATTTTTCTTCTTCTTATTATTGTGGTTTTAGGAAACAAAAATTCGAATTATTTTATATCTTCTTTCATGTTCTGTTTTCCTTTATCTAAGAAAAATGTTTTTTTTTTCAGTTTTGTTTTGGTTTACTTTTTATAACGCCTATTGCGCCTATTACTAGAAAATCTTGCCATTTTTTCTTGATACTCACGCTTGACATACAATTCGGCATAGGAAGGCTTAGATCTGACGCCATTGGCTACGGCTTCACAGACATAACGACCCTCGTCTTGTTTGTGCACATTAAATATGTACAATTCATTGTTGCGAATTTGAGCATTTACGGGCAGACGGCTGCCATCCTCACGGCTCCAGGTGTACTGCAAAAAGAAAAGAAATATATTATAGGGAATTGAAGGCATTAAATTATGAATTTGCTAGCTTTACAAAGCATATGCGTTAAACGCTTTCTAGGTGAGAAAACTCTGCTTTGGTAACGCCAAATATACAAAAAAAACCAGTTCCCCATCTCTGATACTTACATAGACATCACCGCGAACATTTTGGTTTTCAATGTCGCAGGAAATGCGCACAGTTTGGCCTTCATTTATTTCGTAGTTCTTAGTTTGGGGACGGGTTTCATAAGTGCGACCACGATTAACAATAACCTCAGCCATTTCAGTGGTATTGCCGTAAATATTCGAAGCCGAGCAATAGTAACGGCCGGCAGCAGCAGGAGCAATGGAAATAAAGCGCAAGTAATTGCCATCAATGCTAACCGATCTAAAGGGAGAGCATCATCAAAAAATATTAACAAATATAATTCAAATTAACTGTTAAGTCTGAACAAACTTACGGTGGCAAAGGCCTATTGTTGTCCGTGTGCCACGACACCGAAATGGGTTGGGCACCTTCGACGTCACAAGTTATATCAATATTATCATCGGTATTTACATGAATAGGCATTCTGGGATTCAGGGTAATATGTGGTATGGGTATGTAAACCAATTCAGCCAGGTGATAGGTAATAATATCGCCGCGATTGTCGTAGGCATTACATCTATATTTGCCTGCATTGTTTTCTTGCATGTGATGTATAATCAAGCTATTGCGATCAAAGAAAGAGTTGGAAGGCAAAGGACGGCCGTCCTCACGCACCCATGAGGTCTCATAAGCAGCATCTAAGGCCACACAGGAATAGTAAAAATAAGTAAAGTTTAGGAATTTTTTTTTGAAAAAAACTTACTCAAATCGCAGTTTAAGGTTACATTATCGCCGGGCTTAGTTTGATAAACATTCTCGGGATGTGTCGTCTGAGGTGGCGGATAGGAATGGGTTGGAGGATATGAGGGACGACTGGGTAGTCTGTCATAAGGATAAGGTGATCTATCCACATCACTATCCTCCGAAGCATCACCACGTCTACGCTTGACATCCAGCACAATATAACGTTCATCAGTACCGGCTTCATTAGTGGCAACACACTTATAAGCTTTGCCATTTTGCATGGACACACGGTAGAACTCCAAGAAGGCTTCATTGTAGTGCTCCGTTTCCGGAGCATAGTTGTAAGTGGTTACCGAGTTATCTTCTACCCAGCGCACACTGGGATTAGGGTGACCAGTGGCAGTGCAAGTAACCTTGACTTCGTCTCCTTCGGTAACGGATAGAATTTCCTGGTTTGGTTCCAGCTGTATAACGGGGGCTTCAATAACGCGTATGGTGGCAACAGCAGTAGCATTACCCACCTCATTTTCGCCCACACACTTATAGTCACCAGCATCCACCAACATAACATCGTTAATGCTGATGATTATAAAAATAAAAACAATTAATTCAAAAAGGAAGTTCCCTCTTTAAACAAAATCCAAAACCTACATGATATAACCTGGTTCATTTTGTTGGATTTGATGCCTGGGCGATAAGGGTTGGCCATTGACACGCAGCCATTGTACACGTGGTTGTGGTATACCGGTGGCCGAGCAATACAATATGCCCTGCCCGCCCACGGTGATAATCTGTGGTTCTTTTGGATCAATATCCACAATGGGATGTTCACGAGCTGCAATCAATGATATAATGATGGTTGTACATATTAGTAGTAAAACTAGTAAATTGTTGGGAACGTTCTTATTACCGACTCCTTTTTTGTAAACTTTATTTGAATGTTTTTTTAAGTATATTTTTTTTATTAAAAAATTACAATTAAGCAAATAAGCAAAAAATTTAAGGAAGAAAGTATTAAGTAAAATACAGACAGAAACAGAAGATTTAATCTCACATTTTTGTAAAGCGGTAAGCTTATGTTATGGATACTCATCCATAAAATAATATTATTTAAATAGAAACTTACGTTCAATATCAATGAAAGTGCTGCTTTGATCATTGCCGCCTTCATTTTCGGCAATACACAAATAAATGCCACGATTATCGGGGCGAGCATTCATTATGCGCAACACATTGCCAGATTGATGTACATTATCGCCCAAAGATTCATGAACCTTGGTCCATCTTATGGTGGGATATGGAGTACCAGTGGCATCACAAGTAATGGTAAAGTCATGGCCCTGGATAACGCGATTTTCCTCAGGCAAACGTTGCACAATGGGAGCAATGCTGTAACGAACACGAAAGTTGTATTTAAATATATACAATTCTAGTGAGTTTTTGAAACACCACAAAGTACCTGTTTGATGGAGGACCACTGCCGCCGCTTCCGCCACTAATGTAAGGAGGCCGGTACTCCTCAATGTGCACTTGAGCATCGGAAGTATAGTTACGGTGTCCTCTCTGATCGATGCCAATGCAAGTGTAAACACCCGAATCACGTGATGAGGTTTCGCGAATTTCCAAAATGTTGCCGTTGATAATCAAATTCTGTTGACGATACAGTGGATAACCGTCCTTGGTCCATTCATATTTCAAAATCAAGGGTGTGGTGGGTTGGCAGGTCAAGCGCACATATTCACCACTACCACCTGAGAACGATGGAGGTTCAATGTAGACCAATTCTCGTGGCGGAGGAGTGGGCAAAGGAGCCGAGGGGCGGACCCGAATTTGTGTGTACTTCTCTTCATAGCCTACCCCATTGTTGGCTTGACATCTATAACTACCTTCATCGGACTTGCGCGGCATTTCGAATATCAAGCGACTGCCATCAACACGTGCTTCACCCGACATTTGTCCATCTACACGGGTCCAAACGACGCTGGGCGCTGGATTGCCACTCACCTCGCAGTTGACCTCATTGGGAACGTACTCCTCGAAGGTGAAATAGGGTGGTAAATTATCAATCTTGGCAGGAGAACGGCGAGAATTTTCTATATAGAAAAAATAATATGAAATTTATTCAAAATTTATGAGTAATATGGTATGGAAAACAGAAAATATTTAAATCATATAGCTTTTTAAATTGTTTAGAACAGCCTACCATATTTAGCCAACATTTCTTTGGCATATCCTTTTTTTTTTGTTTGTTATTGAAATGGTAGCATTAGAACAAAATGTCTTGAATTTAGATTTAATTTATGTGTTTATCATGTTTATATCTACAACTTACCGGTAATAGTGAGTGAAATCTTATCCTCGAATACACGTCTTGTATCGTTATTTCTAGCCTGGCAGATGTAAACACCGGAATCGTGGATTTGTAAATCATACAAATTCAAGACGCCATTATTTTCTTCCCGGCCATATGGCATTTTGTCGTTCAGTTTGTACCAGGCCACAATCACGGGGCTCTATAGGAATGAAGAGATTAAAGAAGTTTTAAAATGCATATAATAGCTCATTTTGGCAGAAATTTATGATCCTAAAAATATAAAACTAAAGGCTTTTGCAATAAAAACTAGTCGATGTTGAAATATCTGGGAGAAACAGTACGTCAGGAATTAAAAAAAATCTTGGTATCAGACGTATGATTGAGGTTAAATGCAATCATACGATCATCTTGGTCATCTCTTGCTTAGTATGGATCTTAGTTAACACCTTAAAGTAAGTTTGGAACGCTGAACGGGATCACAACGAAAAGAGCTTTCATCGAAAATGTACCAATGTGGCCTTCTAACAAGTATTTCAATGAGGGTGGCATTGGCTGAAGCAGTTAGCAGCACGCTGACTACAAAACCGAAAGTTCTGGGTTCGAGCCCGCTCTTCGACAGTCATTAAAATAACAACACCACCCATTTTTCTGATATGCATTAGTATCCCTTTGTATCGGTTCTAGTGATGAAGGCATAGACACTGGTCACTGAAGTACTGCTGCTTCAGCGGATACTAATCGTAATGTAGCATCAGAGCGCCCTCCTTCGTCGGTATTGTGTAGCAGCATCATCGGCTAAGTAAAATAACCAATAAAATGGCTACTAAACACAGCTTTGAAAATTTAATGCGCCTAATTGACACCAGAGGCGCTGCAACACTGCATTATTCAAAACGTGCAAAAAGCAGAGTTGTAAAAGAATGAAGCTTTCCTCTATATCTTGCTTCACTACCTGTCTTTTTTATCGCTTTCCTAAAGAAGGTAACACCTAGTAATTAGTAATAGTAGTAGGCGTTCATTGCCTGAGTGTTATTTCTCTTTATTAAAAAAAAAAAGTATTTCACTGTTCAATAGCCCGCCACTTTGACAGCTGTCGTGACTCAAGCTGTACTTACTTGACAATAAGGAAGAATAAGAAGCCAAAGAATTTGCTAATGGATATGAATTGGAAGGCGATGCGAGTCACTGATCAGTCAGAGCAAGGACCAGCATTTGGGAAACTAGTACTCCATATTTCTGTAGGACGTGCGGGGATGAACACGAACCAGAAGCCATTGAAAATATTTATTCGTATTCCAGTTGTCGACATTGATGTTACTTTAACTCAATAACAAAAATTGTGGTTTGTTCAGTCGCTTTCGAGAACAATTTTGAGCTACTCGCAACCTTCCCCGGCCATCAATTATAAAACTGGTGGACAAATTTCAGCTGCTGAGACAAGTTAGTGATGTGAAGTATCGAACTGGTGCCCGTCGCTCAAGTACAAGCGAGAATTTGGCTGTTGTAACCCATAGTATTGAGAAAACCTAGAATTGTCCATTTGTGGTCGATCTTTGAAAATTGGGCATTTCAGAAGTGACATTAAAACTTATTTTGCATAAACTCTTAGACCTTAAGGCTTGTAAAGTTTAGTTAACACAAAGAGTCACGTTAACGTCGTGTCTTTGCGGATTCGGTCCCGGAAATGCTTCAAACTTCACCGCAAAATCATCTTAAGCGATGAGGAATATTTTCACTTCGGATTTTATGTTAAAAAAGCAGAATTTTGTCAGATTTGGTGTGCGGAAAACCTAAGAGTTATTGTTAAAAGCCTCTCCATCCTCAACGTGTAGCTTTTTTATGCGGTTTTTGGTCTGGTGGGTTCATTGGTTTAACAGGTTGCAAGGAAAGCGAACGTGTTCGGCTCATTTGACTACATTTAATTTAGGTCCTTTTGTGTTACCTGTGAGGGAGGGAGCGTTCGAATAAGGAGAGATGATGTTTGGAGAAGAGGAAGATTTAGAAGGAGCAGCTTTCACGTCCAAAATTTAAAGATATTCACCCTTATTCCAGTTGTCAATATCGACATCACGGCAATACAATGTCAAAAACTTGGGACTTCTCTACTCGCCCTTGAGAACAATTTTGTGCTTTTGACAGTATATTTATGTTCCCTAAGATCTTGAAAATAGCATGAGCCGGCCAATAGCAGGGAGTTTTTTTTGGCAACGGTTGGACAAGTTAAAATTTTTTGTTATTGTATTGACGTGACGTCGATGTTGACAACTGGAATAAGGGTGATTGATTTAGGTTTTTGTTTTTTGTGAAGGAAGTAATACTCTTTTTTAGGGAAGTAATAGTGATATAGAAGACAGCTGGTGAGGGAAGAGATTGTGGAATGCGACAAGATGGTGCTTTACGCATCGCACAATTAACAATGGCGTTGCTCTTTGGGGTTCTCTAATTTCTCCAAGTGGCAATTACAATTGGCCACCGAGTTGGTGAGAGTGGACATATTTGGATTCTTTCTTTGAAGCTACGTGACCCACTTTCGATTCAAGACCTCAAAGATGGAATTATCCAAGTTGTCGAGGATATACATCCGCAAATAATGTGCGAATTGGTGATGAAAAATTTTTCTGAAAAGAATATGGTTCCAGTGCGGGCAATTTGGCTGATGTTGTTCTCCCTTGTTAGTGGCATACCCTCTTCTTCGCAATTAAATAAACATCCGATAATTTAGCTTAACAGTAGTCGTACTTTTTGTATATCAAAATGAAACCTTTCATTAGAAGATATGCGGACATATCCATACCGTTCAATTCAAACCATAAACATTTTTAAGGGTGGACGCTTTTCTAAAAAAATTACAGACCTGTGGTGAGACTTCTGCATTAAACTCCCATTGCATAGCTTTTGTTTGACGAACATGCTCGTCGTTTTTGCTTGAGTGCCACGACAATTGAACCGAAGCAGACTATCAACATGGGCCTTATTATTGCGAAAGTTTTTTTTTAAACCTAAATAACTAATTTGTAATTATTTCTTGACTCAAGAATTTTCAAGCATATTACATTCATATGTATATTCGGGTATTATGTAAGGCTTTGTCGACGTCACATAAGTGATGTTGTGAAAAGTTAAGCTCAAGGTCGTTTTTATAAAATTAAAAAAAATTAAATACATACACCATTCCAAGCCAAGTGACCAGTGCAAGAGAGTGTTATGGAGCCTCCAACTGGTATGATGGTGATTTCGGGTGGCACAATTGAAACAGTTATTTGAGTTCTTAAGTCCGTTTCCGGTGTGGGACGCTGAGTGGGTGCTTCGGTTTCAGGGCCTTCTAAACGTTGTAGGAATTGAAAAAAAAAACGTTAATAAGATCAGATTATTTTACATGAAATTTAACAAATATTTTATACAAAGACTAAAGGTTAGTGACAATGAAATTTTGTAAGGTAAAAAAATGCTTTTTTTTTTTCTTTATAAAAAAGTACTAAAACTACAAACAAGAACTACCAATGAATTTTTATTTAGTTTTTTTTTCATTTACATACGAAAAAAGTTAGTAAGTTTTTAGCCAGAATAAAATTTTTTTCTTTGATTTTATTTTTTTCGAATTTTTACACAAAAATATTGCAAAGAAAATAGTTAAATAAATGTTGTTGTTTTATCACTAATTATATAGAAATTAGCTTAAATGCATAGTAGAACATAAAACACAGATTTATTTATTTGTTTGAAAAAAAAAAAATATTGTTTTTTGGTTGGTTAAACTATTTTTTAAGATTGTTTTAAAAACCCAGTTGCTGTAGATAAATTTTTTACACAAGTTTTTCTCGTTTTAGATAAATTTTCTAAGACACAAAGTTGATTGGTTGGTTGGTTGGTTTTTGTTTTGTATTAAACTAAAATTATTTTACAAAAATTATAAGAGTTTTTTTTTGGGACAGACATTAAAACAGGAGGATTTTTCTTTTTGGTTGGTTTAATATTTCAAATATGATAGACAATATTGTTGTTGAGAGAGAAAAAAAAAACAAAATATTAAAAAACAGAAAAAACTACTTGGAAAATTTTGAAATTAGAATTCACTACCAATTTACAAACACAACATAGTTTTGTAGTATTCAGTAAATAAATATTTTGTAGTATTAGAAATATATTTTCAAACCCACAGGTTAAACATTTGGTTGAACTAAACTAGTACTTGAAACAGATGTATTTTTTTAAGTGTAATATATTGTATGTAGTATATGCCATTTGTGGCATTTAGAAAAACAAATTCGAACCTCTTATATTACAGCCATAACGTAATTTGGTTACATTGCCTACGTACTGACGGCCCCGATATAGTAGCAAAGTTTCATTGTAGGAGATGCTTTGGTTGGGTTCAATATTAAATTGAAAACCACCACAACAGAATCCTCGGCTAATGTCGCATATCATTTCGGGTGGCGATACACTAACAGGGGCCACTACTGTTTTATCTTGTTTTTTGTTTTATGCGAGTTCAAAATAATACATTGGATTTTCATTTGCAAAAGATTAAAAACAAAAGATAAAGACATTTTAGCAACAAAAAAAAAATAATTTTTTTTATAAAGAAAACTTTTATAAATAAATTAGTTCACGAGTAATTATTATTTTTTAATTTTAAATTATACTTAGTTTTTAATACAAAACGATCTGCATTTTCTATAACTTCAGCGAAGTCTGGGGGTCTACTCTATAATTCGCAACGAAAGAAAATGCTTTGAAATTTGTATGCTTATAACATGTAAATTCGAAAGCATTTTCTTTCGTTTCGAATTACAGAGTAGACCCACTGGTTTACCTTTACATTTAAGCCAAGACTTGTCGTAAAGTCTATAGAAAGAACCTAGATATTCGAGAGGCCGAGTCATATCAAGAGCATACAGCCCTAAAATTACTACTTAAATGGCTATATACCCTAAAGTAATGCGCCTACTTAATACCAGAGGCGCTGCAATGCTGAAGTTATATCTCTTCCTTTTCCACCTGTCTTCTCTATCACTCCCTTTCATAAAAAGAAGGTAACGCCTAGTAATAGAAGAGGTCAATTTCGAATCCAACGAAATCCAGGGAATCTACTCTGCGAAAGCAAATGCTTTCGAATTGAAATGCTAATAAAATACAAACTCGAAAGTATTTTCGTTCCGAAATACAGAGTACTCGTAGGCCCCCATCTTAATTTCTGCCATTCTGATGTATTGATGAATAAAACAAAAGTAGAAGAGCACCTAACATATTCCAAAGTTTACCACCTCATCTTATGAAAACAAATCCCAGCTCGTGACTCTTCCAAGATGCTTGAAGTTATAGATTTATTACCATTATTTTTGCCTGCGACGCCCACTCATAAAATTCAATGATATATCTATTAAAGACTGACTAGTTCAAATAACAGATCCAGTTGAGACCTCGGCCGTTTCTAATGGATTATAGCTTCAAATTTTGGAGGCAAAATTGGGCGTATGAAAGATTATAGGTGAATGTATGTTGCTGTTTAAACTAGATAACAAACGCAATCTGTGATACGCCCTGAAGAAAGCATAGATACTGAAATCGACTGATAAAATCACGACTGGGTTTTATTGGAATATATTTGCAACTATTTAAATTGAGTACTTGGGAAAAGGAAGAATAATAAAGAGCAAAATATTATAACATCCTTGTTAACTGAAGCAAGGAAGACCCTTGCTTGAAGGGAGTAGCTTCCTTCTTTCAAATAGTGCTGAGAAAAATTGACGAATTCCAACTGAATCTTTTGTTCCCTGGACTTAGTACCCATACATTTTTTCCTGTTCCCAAATTTATAGTCGCCCCTTATTCCAGTTGTCGACATCGACGTCACTTTAACACAATACGGGTACACAAGCCCCAAATTTTTTGGTATTGTGTTAAAGTGACATCGGCCGACAACTAGTTAATTGTGAAGGAAGAGAACACCATCCGAAGCCAAATTTGAAATCGCTGCTAATAGCAGCACAATATAAAAAAATCTCTTAATGTATCTTAAGTTAAATACGTTGAATGCTACTACAGTTTCTAAAGGGACAGTCACGGAACCATTTTCGAAAAATATATGTTGTATAAATAATCTTAAGGTGACGGTCACCGTGTGAATAACATGTTATGAATTGCATCAACTTAAATGACCTCAAAAGTCTCTCCAAAGCCTTCGAATCCCATTTCCTTGATATATTTTTGATCCTCCCACCCCTTACAAATCTTTTGGAAAAAAATGCCAGAAAGCATGCTCTCCTATCAAGCAAAATTCACGCTAAACCAAAGATGAAGCATGCCGAAATAAATTCTTATTTTTATATTATTTAGGGAATATTTTATGATTTCCCCCACGATCTTTCCACACTTACCAGGATTTTGGCAACGATCGCCAACATAACCAGGTCTGCACTGACATTTGACGTAGCCACGTTCATCCAAACTGCAGGAGGTTGATGTGTCATCTTGGCAGGGACAACGCAAGCAATTGCCACTATTGTCACGATAATACATCGAGGAACAGCTTTCGCAAGAGGTTCCCGAGTAACCGGTAGGACAGGTACAAAGTTCAATTTCCGTAGCGGGTTGGGCATCGGGGAACGGTGTCTCAACGGCACTTTCCAAAATAACATCACTGATGGCCGTACGTGTAGTGGGAATTTTCGGCGTAGCTCTAATCAAAATATGCTCCAAATTGGACAGCACATTCATGAAGTCCAGGCGAGAAGCTCTTTGCATAACACCACGTTGCATTGACTGCCAGTTTTCGCCTTCGTGCAAACGTACTTTGTATTCAACGTTCTCTTGTTCCTCACTGGGACGAGACCATAATAATTTTTGTCCATTACCAATAAGTACGATATCATTGCCTGGCTCATAGTGGCCATAAGATTGAACATTCAATTTATAAGACAAAATGCCACCATAAGAGTACAACTGATTGCCCAGTACCGAACCCCTTAAGCTCCAGAATTTGGGAGTGTAAGAGGTAAAGCTGTAGGTATATTCGTTTCTTTCAATATCGAAATTCAAGTTTTCCGTGTCAGCAATTTGGCCCTCTTCATCAGTGAAGAGCGGAGGATTGCTTATATAGTCAACAGGTATAAATTGACGGTACAAAGAGGCTGACCTACAAGTGGATGATTTTTGTGAGCAATAGCATTCACTGCAGCCATTGGGTTCGTTGGATGAAAGACCATAGGTGCCTGGTCTGCATTGGTCGCAGTAGTTACCTTGAACATTTGATTTGCAGTAGCAATAGCCATTATCACAAGATTCAGTGCCTTCAGAATTACAGTGGCCACAGGTAGCATTGCCCGAGGGAGTGGGTCGAATAAGCGGATCACTACCTCCGGGCTGACAATCATATGGTGTACCATTTGCAGCATCTCCGGTATATCCATAAGCACAACGTTCACAGAATTCACCTTCGGTATTATGATCACAATTCAGACAGACTCCTGTTTCGCTGTCACATTGACTGGAGTGGCCATTGCATTCGCAGGGCTCACATACACCCAAATATAGACCAGCTTCGGGATTGCGTTTGTAACCAGGAGCACAACGTTCACACGACAATCCAATGTATCCTTCAGGACAGCGACATTCTTCAACTTCCACAGCACGTGCAGTTCCAAGGTTGGTGGGTGTGGCAATATCCATGGAAACTTGAGTCAATGTACCATCTTTGGTACTGGTGGTATAAGTAGCCTTAATGTAGACGGCATCGATCTTGGAAAGAGCCATTAACAAGTGTTGCCTATTGACAGGTTGATCATCCGAACGATACCAAGCACTTTCAATAATTGGCACTGAGTAGGAATTGGAAGAACTGGGGCTAACGCCGCTCTTACGGTAGTGGACAATGGTTAAATCTTCACCGGATTTTATCACCACATCTGGGGAGGTGCTACGCGACATCAAACCTCCCGGCATAGCGGTATAACTCAAATTGTAATTCAATTTGCCACCGTAGGCAGTTATCTTGTTACCCAAAAATTGAGGAGGCAATTGCCAGTACAAGGTTTCCGATGTGCGAGGATCACTGAAGGTCAAATAGTTGCCGGCATGACTAAAACGTACATTTGTAGGCTTATCGGTGTTGTAGTTGGTGATCAGTTCAAAACCGTGAGGAGCACTGGAGCGGCCGAAAGCGGATGAGACTTGATCACGGTGCCATGAACTGCTACCACAACTAGTAGGCAAGCCACTGCAGAAACACTCAATACAACCCGTGTACGTGAAGGAATTTAGATGGAAAGAGTCAGGCTTGCAGGTATCACAACGAGCTCCAGTAACCAAAGGCTTACAGCTGCAAGATCCATCGGCATTTACAGAGTAGGTGCCCTCAGCATTGCAGGTGCTTTCGGGTATGGGATAACAGCGACCGCCTGGAGTCAATGGATTTCCGGAATAACCAGGCGCACACATTTCACATCTTCTACCGGTATAACCTTCATTACAATTGCAAGTAACCTCGTTGTCGGGACCCAGAGAGCACCCAGAAGCAAAGTTATTAGAGCCAGTTTGGGGACAGGGACATTCACGACAGGGTATGCCACGTCTAGGATCGCCATAAGTGCCAGCTGTGCAAGGCTCAGGAGTGAAGGGTGCACAACGGCCCAACCAGGCACCACCAGCATGTCTTACATAGCCAGGAGCACAATTTTGGCATGAGTCACCCACATAGCCAACAGGGCAAGCACACTGTTCAACCAAAGAAGCTTGGCCCAGACCTTGATCATGCTCACCAGCCGAATTCATTAAAATATTAGTCAATTCCACTTGTCTTTCGGTAGCATCGATGTAACTCAAACGTATCAAAACATTGTCAACATTAGCCAAGATCATCATGATTTCTTCACGAGTCGCTACACGACCATCGGGTTTCTTCCATTGGCCGGGAGTGAATTGAATTTCCATATGGTTGACTACATTAGGCTGGGGTTGCACACGTGAACGGTGGGTGAGTGTAAAGCCATTGCCAGTAACAATAACATCGGGCGTGTTGGTGGGGCGACCATTACCCATGAAACTAACATCGTACTTAATGAAACCACCATATGACTTCAGCTGATTACCCATATAATCAGAAGGTAAGGCCAAATAGGGGGAACTACGACTGCCATACAAAACATCAGTGGCACGGAATTGAACACCGTGTCTTAAGTTCATGATACCCGCAGTAGGGAATTCATTGATGACAAGACTGCTATAGGGATTGACTTCCACATCGACGACGCGATGAGAGGTAATTGGAGGCTGTATGGCATAGTTATATAGATCGGCGGACTTGCAAGACTTGGTAATGCCAAAGCAGAAGCAATTAATGCATTCATCAGCGCGACGAGCCAGCATGTTAAAGAATCCGGCAGGACAGACACCAGGACGCGAGGGAGCATCAACGGTTACCAAAGTATCGGTGGCAAATTTGCTTCCCTTAGTATTGATGATTTCACAAGAGTAGGCACCGCTATCACCAACTTGCATATCGGGACAGTACAAAGAACCAGTGCCGCTGAAAGTCTTACTAACACATTTCTCGGGAACATGACCCCAATTCAAACGCCAGACAATAACGGGAGTTGGTGTACCAACACCAACACAAGTCAAATTCAAAGAATCTCCCTGCTTTAAGTTTGCGCTCGGTGGAGGATCGCGAATCTTATCGGGAGCCACTGCAAATACAAGTCAAGTAAAAACGAGAAATCTGGTAGACACTATAGGAATACTTACTGCAACCAATTTCATCGGAACCATCGCGGCAATCATTTGTATCGTCACACTGGAAGGATTTTGGTATACAATGACCACTGCGACACTGGAATTCATCATAACGGCAGGGAGCGCCCGAAGGTTCTGGATCACAACTTTCCTCATCCGAATTATCTAAACAATCATCTTCACCATCACAACGCCAAACCCTATCCACACACTTGGAATTACGGCACATGAACTGATTGGGATGACACTTACGACCATGCGAGCAACTGTACTCATCTGAACCATCCGAACAGTGTGGAATACCATCACAAATTTGGAACTTATCAATACATTCACCATTCAAACATGTAGCCTGTGTATTGGAGCAGGCTGAAGGCAAACGTTCATCACGGGGATTGACTAAATCAAAAATAAGAATTGCAAGTTTTAATTTTATGGAACTCAATTCTCTTAGAAATAAAGGGCTCAATCAAGCTAAAACCTATAGGATGATACACTACACTATTTACCATTTTTATATTTCAGTTATCCATAAATATTCAAGTTAAGCATTTAAATGGGATTAGGAAATAATTCAAATTATTACATTATTGTCAAAAGGTTTTTATTTTTAGTTTTCTTTAAAATAAATAAAGTTTGGAATTTAAAAGTATTACCTAAGCCAAAAAATTCCAAATCTATGTGAGGCACAGTGCCATATTTGATTCTATTCGAAGGCATAACATATCTATTTGATCCCCAAGCTGGGCATGCAAAAGTTAAACAAGCATTATATTATAATATTTATCGAATTGTAAAACTTTCTAGAAAGCTTTCAAGTGTTATGATTTTTTTTCATAAGCTTTATGTCTTCTCATATACTTACATTTCTCGACCGTCAATTGTACGGAAACTTGTTGTCCAGCCACATGTCGTGGATAACCCACAGCTTCACAAATATAAGTGCCTGAATCTTCAACACGAATATTGGGAATTTCCAAACGGCCGTCTTTGTCACGAGCACCCACGGGTAGAGCACGACCACCGGGTCTTGTCCATCTGACCTTGGCACGTAACATGCCTTCGTCACGGCAACGGAAAATTACTTCACGACCTATTAAATTTAATTATGGGAATTTAGTAACAAATAAAGGAATCAAAACTTCTCTTAATATTTTAGGCATTCCTGTGTGTATTTTATATTGTGAATAGGGGAAATATATTTTACAGAGGGGTTTTTGTAGTTGCTAGTGCATTATTTATTGGTTTATTTAATGGTGCTGCTTATTAATATATAGTAGGACATAACATTTTATAGTATACAGGGGTATTTTTTGTGAGAGATTTCTGAGGGAAAAAGAAGCCCACAAACTGAGTTGTCTGTGTCTGTGACTCTCACTATACATCGAATAAGGTTGGAGCCTTGTTCTAAGCTTTATATCAGGCCTGCAAAGTTAAAAAATAGCAGAGTTTCTGAAAAGGACTTGGGAAAGCTAGGAATACTATAAAATGCGTCTTAGCAGTGGTGCAGGGAACCATCGTCAATAGGTTCTTATAAGGGGTCTACTCTCTAATTCGAAACGAAAGAAAATGCTGTCGAATTTGTCGAAATTCCAAAGTCTTTGATTTTGTTTCGTATTACAGAGTACAGCGCAGCATTTTAATTAATTACCTTTGGAATTATTTCTAATCACAGGGACTATTGTACGTTAAAGCTTTCCTTCAGGAGAGTATTGTGATACTACTTAACGGGGAACTTTTCCCCATGACAGCAAGGAGCCTTACATGCTCCCACAGACGGCTCCAAACGGTGAATCAAGGGGAGGGGGCGGGGGGTTGTCTAGATTGTGATGTTTGGGATCAATCCAAGCTTCCGATTTCTGGACAACTGTAGCATCTACAAGCAGAATTATCTGACATCAAAACAGGAATAAATTGGCTGAGGTTTCATTGGATATCGATCGAATAGCGATATCAAGGCAAGGCAATCAATGTCCTCAAAGATATGTACGCCACATCTAATATAGCCCGCGATGGCGAGTCATCTAGGCATCACCCTCATATGGGTATGCCGACATGGGTCAATTTCAGGTAATATATATCATAGCAGATGATCTGACTAAGAAGGGATACAGCGCTCCTTCGCGATGTCGATATTGACAATCACTGCGGTCTCCCACTTTCATCTTGCTGGAGACGAATTAATGCTGCTCTTAGCAGATGATACAATGAACCAACCTTCTCTATATCGATAACTCTTTGGCCTCGCCTCAACGCTTAAATAACTAGGCAAGTTTCAAACTTCCCAAGGTTGCACTTACGGAACCTCATGGGTACGGTCACGGGGCTCTGTGACCCAACACATGTGTCTTCCTTTGTTATGAGGAAGGATAAAAGAAAATATTCAGCGTTATTCCAGTCACGTTAATACAATACCAAGAAATTAGGGTTTGTTTATTCGATCTTGAGAACAATATTGTGCTATTGACAGTCTATTTCTCTTCGCTAAAGGCTAGAAGGTAGTATAAAGCTGTCAATAGCGGTTAGTTGTTTTCGACAACTGGTAGAAAACCCCCCATTTTTTCGTACTGTATTCGCGTGTCATCGATGTTGGCTACTGGAATAAGGGAGATAGATTATTCACCTTTGGTGGCTCTGTCCCGCTTTGGAGGATAAAAGTCTTCGCTTTCTGGGCAAAATATCATTCAGTACCCTATCTGAGATATCAGAAACGGAACTCATAAAAATAAGTTTCTATAGCAGGTGGTTTTCTGGTTGACTATCGCGATCCCTCCTTCACGGAATATCTAGGTTCTATTCGTCTACGAGTAACTTCTCTCTTTTCTCACTCGCCAAAAATTTAAGGTATCTACTTAAGCCTGCACTGCTCTATACCATTCTCTATAATTTTTTCCGCTGGGATCATACTCCTGTACCCAAGTGGGCTGGATTCCCTCCTTCTTCCCTCTATCAGCAACCTGCTAACCTAACATAACCTAACTTAGCATTGCTGCAAGCTGAATAAGCATTTATTGATATTAACTGAAAAATCTTAATCTGTTTGAGGGCATTTATTGTTGAAAAAGTACCTTGTTGAGTTGATTATATTATTAAACAGGACTTACATACATACATACGTACATATATATTTACATAATTATAATATATAAAAATATATAAATTTTGCCATAAAAAAATTAATATATCAGCCGATTTTTGTAGTGTTTTTGTTGTTGAGCATTCGTGGTGCGATCAGTGTTAAAGTTAGTGCTGTAAAATCACTTTCAAGTCGGAAGGACCATTTTTTTTTATTGTTTTCAATTTACAACTCTAGTTTGAATATGGTGTGTGTATATATAAAATTTCATATCAAGGCTTTATTTTTGAGCACTTACCCTCCCTGATATATCCTGTTTTCGTTATATATTCGTTTTATGTTTTTTATACGCATGGGTTTTAATGGGTTAAGCATTAATATTTTTTTTTTTATTTAAGAAAAATGTGGGGAAGCAAATTTTAGGTTTTGTTTTAATTAGGATATTAGAAGTTGGTTATAGTTTTAATTGAAAATAAATTTAAAAAATTAACAAATGAAATAAAAAGAAAATTGTAAAAGCCTTCACCACGTGAAATAAAAAAATTCAATAAGTCATTGAATTTGGTATATTTTTTTGCTTGGAAAATTTGAAATATGTATGTTGTTAATTTAAAATTTTGGTCTTATGGGTAACACAAAAATTTTTTGAAGCAAGCTTTACATGAATTTGCTTAGTGAAAGCTCTTATTTTTTACAACCACCATAGGCGATTTCAAAATTCTTCAATAATTTTTTTTAATTATTTTTTAATTCTTTTACTTACTTTCTTTAATGATTTGATTATCGGGATAAGTCTTTAAGTTCAATTGGGGTGAGCTAGTGGTTGGCACTGAACCTAAGGAAGAAACAATTTAATAATAAAAAAAAATTAATAAATATCAATATTTCTTTTTGCTAATTTTCAAATTTGTTAATAAAAATTTCAACGTACATATGTATATGATTAATTCAAAATGAACGTTTAGAAAAAGTTAGGATTTAATTCTTTGTTATGTACTTTATTTGGTATAATTTTTTTAAAATCTTTAAACACATGTTAATGATTATCAGAAGTTATTTCTTGCATTAATAAAATAATAGAAGTTCTTAAAAAAAGTGCAAAAGAGAACTTATACCCTTATTACAAATCACGTCCTCAATTTTCAAAAAAAGTATTCAGTATTAAAAAAAAATGTATTATGTAAAAAAATAATTTAGTACTAAAAAGTACTTGTAACGAAGAAACTATTGGTGCTAAAAGTACTTATTACAAAAAAATATGTACTTTATGTTGAATCGTATCTAGAGTAGTACTAAGCCAAAGTAAATATTTAGTACTTAAAAGTACTAAAAATACTTTATAAAAAACGACTTGTTACTAAAAGGTAGAAAAAAGTACTTAATACTAATGTCTGGTATTTGGTGTAGTATTTAGTATTAAAGTACTAAAAAATTTTTAATAAAAAGGACTTGTTACTAAAAGTTACGCAATACAAAAAAGTACTTAGTACTAAAAAGTAATTAATGAAAAATAAAAAATTGTACTAAAAAGTATAGAGTTATGCTAAAAATACCTAGCACTAAATTCACTATTTGTTACAGAACAGCGACTGGCGCGTAAAAATATTTGGTACTAAAAACACAAACAGTGTCGAAAAATCAATATCAGGTACCCATAAATTTTTTAGTACCTAAAAAGAAGCGAATGTTAAAAACTATTAAGTATTAAAAAAAGTCGTTCTCATCAAATAGCACTTAAAACGAAAAGCTACTTCTTACTAATGAAATGCTTAGTACTAAAAATTATATATTTTTTATAAAAGTACGAAATACTAATTATTGGAATGAATACTAAAAATAGCTCCTAGCCAAAATAAAACATTATGTTCTAAAACTTTTAAAGCTGAAATAAAAGCCAGCACATGTGAAAGCTGAGAAGTATGTTCTAAAACTTTTAAAGCTGTAATAAAATCCAGGATTTCTGACAGCTGAGAAGGTCTAGTTTCTTGACTCTTGAACATCTACATATGTACATGCAATATTTGAAATTTAGTACAAACAGTTCCTAGTACGCAGTGCTATATAACATCGAGGAATCAAAAACATTTTGTATTAAATAGTTGTATGTAATTATAAATTACTGGTTATTAAAAGAAGTACTAAACAGTAGATACAAAAATATGTGTAAGTATGTACACATATTGCATGTAAGAAATAGGTACTAATTCTGAAACCGACCTTATAATTAAATGTAGTTAGTATAAAGAGTAGTCAATCAAATTCTTGAAGTGTTCTATGCAGTACATTTTTTTTTGACAAATCTACAGCTTAAAACTTCTAAACTTGAATTATTTTGTTAACATAATTTTAGTACAAGTTTTTAAACCGTATGCACTAGTTTCTTTTACAAAAAATTTAGTACTGTTTTTGTAGTAAGTGTTTTACCCCGTAATTTGTGAAGTAAATGTTGTATAAAATTATTTTGCGAGGAATTTTTTGCTGCTGAAATTTTTATACTAAATTTTGTACTTATTTATTTGCAGGCATTTTGTAATAAGAGCTTTAGCCCTTAATTTTTGTGCTAAATTGTGTGCTAAATTTTTGTACTAAATGTTTCTTTTACATTTTGGTACTAAATTGGTGTACTAAATGTTTGTACTAATTTTTGAAACAAAATTTTTGTACTAATTTTTCGACAGAAAACTTATAAAAATTTTTGTATACTAAAGTAGAAGTTCTGATTTAGATAATAAATGCAACTATACTAAAAAATAAAGCTAAAATATTCTGATCCTTGAAAAAATCCTTGCTGAAACATACTTATAAGGGAAAACTTTAAAAAGTTTATTCTTAACAAAAAAGTGCTTTGTACTAAAATGGGAATAAGTGTTAATATTTAGTTTTCGTTGCAGAAAACTTTCGTGTTATTGAACATCTTTTCGTATAAAAATAATTAGTACGAATTTAATCTTTTTTTGTAAGTTTCATAACTATCCAGAAAGCATTTTTCCAGGTTTTAGTAAGTAACAGGTTATCGGCAAATAAAAGGCGAACATTTTTGATTCTTAGGAATATTTCTTATTTTAGGTTATAAGAAAGAAACTCCAAGACAATAAAATCAATGTGCGTATTTTTTTATAAGCGATACGATTGGATACAATAATTTGATGGGACAAGTGCTTCCTTTTCCATTTGAGGTGCTTGTTATATACTTTAAGGAAGATTTGAAATATTATTTCAACCACTTCGGGGGAGTTTGAAATCCTTTTTAGTACACTAAAGTTATGGCACAAATTTTCTGTAGTGTTAGGGATTTTTTTCGTTAATGTAAAAACTTGTGCTTCATTTTTGCGCCAACCAAAAGTGCTCTTTACCACCTACCACGTTAAGAACACTCTCCTTCCCAACTTACTATCGATTCCATTATACATTTCTGGACAATCTAATTCATCACTTATGTCCAAAGGACAATCAAAATTTCCATTACAACGCAAAGACGATTGTATGCAAGGGCCATTTTCGCAACGATACATATTGGGTCCGCAGGATTTCGAAATGCCTGTTAATAAAGATGCCGGTGTTGTGCTGGTGGTGGTGGTGGTAGTGGTTTGAGGTCCTTCAAATTTATAATAGGATTGTTTTGAGTTAAATCCTTTTTTTGTTTTTTGTTTACCACAATTTTTTTTTTTTGCATAAGTTTAAGATGATAATGATGATAAAGTTGATGGAAATAAGCATGAATGATGAAGATGGTTTTGGTGTTGTATAAGAAAAGTTTTATAAACTAAATCTAGCAATGGAATGGAATGGAATATTATCATTGAAATACTTACTGCAGTGTCTCTCATCTGAAGAGTCCAAACAATCAGTGTAACCATTACATCTGGCCAAAGCACTGACACATTGGCCACTGTCACAACGGAACTGGCTAGATGAACAACGGCTGGGGTAAGCTGGTATAGGATCCGAACAGTCATCTTCATCCGAATAGTCAAGGCATTCATGACGCCCATTACAGTGGGCATAGCCGGGCACACAGTCACCGTTACGGCAGCGGAATTGATCAGCAGCACAGCCTTTAGTAACAGAATTTATAACAGAATTTGTTATTTACAGAATATAAAAATACGTAAAAAAGCTTTCTAAGAAAGCTTTGCAGCAGCATTCATAAACGATTCCGAAACTTAAAGCATATGTGCGTTAAACCAACATTAACCTTTAAAATCGTTTATAAACACCGTGTTATAATATAATTTTTAAGGAAAAAGTGCTCTAGGGGAAATTAACTAGATTTTACACATAAATAAACATGCTGCCTTACAAAAACATATATAAACGTAATTTTAATCTCTAAAGCTAAAACTTATAAGTATACTTATTTTTTAGAACTACTAAAAACTAAAACTTTTAAATAGCTAAGAAAAAAAAAACAAACGATATAAATTTTTATATGGAATATTAACCAATGCAATTTTGTTCGTCGGAAAAATCTTTGCAATCATAGAATCCATCACAGTGTTGTGTATCATTGATGCAGAGTTTACGATCAAAACAGAAAAATTCATCATCTTTACATTTTAAGCCTTGGAAAGTATTGTGAGTTTTGATAGAAATTTGCAAAAGTTTTATTAAGATGTTTCAAAGCATTTTTAAATAATTGAGAAAGAAAATGAAAATAGTGAGAATAATAATAATATAAAAATTGATTATCGCAGTAAAAAGCTTTATAAGCACTGTATAACAAAATTCAAACGTTTTCCGAAAAAATTTCTAACAGAGACTAAAATCAGATATCGTGACATAACCGCCAAAAAAAGCTTAAACAAGATAATTTCCGAACCTTTTTTTTTAACGTAAATCGATTATTTGCCATTGTAAATCCTCGATTTTCGCCAATAAAACCAATTTCAAAAAATATGTCGTTTAAGCTTTTTTTTTTTGGCGCTTATGGCTCGATATATGTATGTACGTGAATTGGAGCTTTGAAAGTTTACAAGGGGTGAATTGGCACCGTAACTATTTTCCGTGCAGGTTTTTATGCCTTTCGAGGGGTCTGGGGTAATTTAACACCCAATTATGTTATATTCAGAGATAAACTTTCAGAAACTTCATGCACGCATATTTTTTAATTTGTTTGGTCTCCTCTGCCAGCACCAGTCGTTCGAAGCTTGTTATTTTGTTTTGTACTACAGTGATATTGGTGTTAGTGTTGTATTTTAAAGTGCTGAAAGTATATTTTTTTATAGTTAAACAAGTGAAAGCTTTATAGACGTTTCAGCAACAATTAGAGCTTTTGCTTGAACACAGAGAGTTGTTCACAATATTTTGTAAGATGATTTACAAAGCTTCAACTTGAAAGCTGTTTTGTAAGATTTTATTTTTGTAATTAAAAAGTTTTTTTGTGCTCTTTTTAGGCTTTATAAAAACTTTAATAAAAAAATTTTTGTGAAAATTTGTTTTAAAAAACTATGAAACTTTAATAATTTTTTTTTATAAATAAAGCTGTAAGATTTTATATACTACGTTTCAGCAACAATTGGAGCTTTTGTTTGAACAATTGTATAGAAAAGAGAGATTTATACACAATATTTTGTAAGGTGCTTTATAAAGTATCAAGTTGACAGCTGTTTTCTAAGACTATATTTTTAGAAGACAAAGCTTTCAACAGTTAGAGCTTTTGCTTGAAAAAGGTATTCTTTTTACAATATTTTGTACGATCATTTATAAAGCTTCAAATTGACTTTAGACTTTATATTTATAAAACAAAAATTTCTTTTTCGTGTTTTTTTCATTTAACGTTTTTTTTCTTCTCAAAATCAATATTTGGTTTTTAAAGACGTTTCAGCACGAATTAGAGCTTTTGTTCAAACAATTTTATAGAAAATGGAGATTTATCCACAATATAGCATATAGCAATAAATCATTTTATAAAGCTACATATTGAAAGCTGTTTTGTTAAAAACAAAGCTTTCATCAAAAAATAGAGCTTTTGCTTGAACAATTGTAGGGAAAAAGCAATTTTTTTTACAATATTTTGTGTCATGCGTTATATACATAGCTTCAACCTGAAAGCTTTTTTGTAAGACTACTTTTATAAAACAAAAAAAATTCTTCGTGCTTTTTAAATTTAAACTTTTTTTTAGAAAACCTGTTCAGTAAAATATACGGGTATGTTCTGCATTCCACGTGAAATTAAAAGGTGTGGAATTGCCATAGAATTGTTGTTATAAATACATATTTCCAACAACAATTCTATGGCAATTTCACTCCTTTTAATTTCACGTGGAATACAGAACATACCCGATAATCTTTTAATACCATGCCATAACCGCAAAAAAGGCTTAAGCTATAAAATTTTACAATTTGATTTTTTTTACGAAAACCGATTATGTGCGTTCGTAAATAATTGATTTTGGACAAAAAACGAAATTCAAAAAATATGTCGCTTAATCTTTTTTTTGGCGGTTATGGCTCGATATATTGAAATGGATTATAATTTTTTTATTTAATTAAAAATATATTTTTTATTATTCGAGATTTATGTACCAGCAACCTTTTATAAAATTTTAAAATTTTGCTTTAAAGCTTTTTCATGATATATATAAAGCTTTCACTTTTTTTAAGCTATTAGCAAGAAAATGTTAACCATATTTTATAACTTATGATTAATTAGTTGGTGCTTTTGGTTATTATTGCAAGTGCGTTTTGTTTTTTGGTAAACTAAGTATTGTGTTGAACATGAAAATGTGTGGTTAGTAGAGCTTTTGGAGCTTTCATTAGGTATGTTAAAACTTACATTCCGCTTCATCAGAATCATCATCACATTGAGAAATACCATCACAACGTTCACTCTCACTATAACAATGACCATTGGGGCAGGTATGCTGGGGACAGGGGTAAGTGGGAGGACGGCGTGTGGGACGGGCGCAGCCCTCTTCATCACTACGATCAGCACAGTCAGATTGGCCATTGCAACGTATGGATATGGGATGGCAGTCATCATCACAGAAGAATTGACTGTCATTACAATCATCGGGTGTTAGAACAGTGGTGACTAATTTTGTTTATTTGTTTTTGGCCATTTCCATACAAGTGTTGGTTTGTACCGGTCAAGCGGTTGGCGGGTGGCGGGTGCGTGTGCATGAGGGTGTAAAGCAAGATTTTTGTTTAAGTTTGACAACAAGCAAGCGCGTATGGCAAGCATGATATTTTGTTTGTTTGTCAGGTGTAACAAACATGGAATGAAAAAAATAAAGAAGCAGGGAAATAGGAAGAAATAGAGAGAGAGAAAGAAAAACAATTGGTTAGAAACATGTTGGCAATGAAGTTTTTTTTTTGTAATTAATGTCATAAAGACGACATTTTTTGAAATGGTTTTGGAATACAAATTATATACATTTTAAATATTTTAACAAATAAAAGGGTTTTATGGTTTCTTTTTTTATACAAATAATAGGCTTAGTGCTAAAAAAATACTTATTTTACTTCTTTTTCATGAAAAAATATACTTATTATAACTTATTTGAATAAATTTTTATTATTACCCGTGGGTGCGCAATGTTTGGGTGATTCATCGGAACGATCCTTACAATCATTGTGACCGTCACACAATAATTTCTTATCAATACATTCAAAATTATCACATTTCCATTGATCCGTTAGACAGGTGTCATTTTCAAATTTTATTTTAACATGATCTTTGTTACGCTCTTTTTATGATTGATGGATTTTAATCACAGAATGTTTTTTTTGTGGTTTTTATTTTGTGTATAACAATGAGACGGAAAGTTTTATGAAATTGTTGGAGAAAATTAAAAAGCAATAGAAAATAAAATGTTTGTACAAATAAAAATCTTTTAGTAAAATGAAGGGATGGATGTATTGATGTGTGAATGGGAGAATAAGAGAAAAATTAACAAAATGTTGCCAGCAATTTTAAAAATGTCTTAAACAATGACTAAGTTAAATGAACTAAAGCTTTGTAACTGTACATAAAAGCTTTAGTAAATCAGTTTACAGCTCAACGGATAAAAGCTTTGAAAGTGTGTAAATTATACAAAGCTTTGCGAGTATTTTGTTTGTGTAATCGTGGAAAGCTTAAGAAGGTAGCTTGCAGCTTAACTTACAAAAGCTTTGAAACTGTATTCAAAATTTTGTGAATATTTTGTGTAATCGTGGAATGCTTAAAGAGCTAGCTTATAGCTGAACGAATAAAAGCTTTGAAAGTGTGTAAATTATGCAAAGCTTTGCGAATATTTTCTACAGTTGTATTTTATTTGCAAAGCTCAAAGTGTGGGCTTAAAGTTGATGAATGCTTTAAACCATTTCGAGCTTTAAATTATTTCGAGCTTTAATGTATTTATGTATATTTTATATAATCCTAACTTGCAGCTTAAACGGTCACAAATTTTAAACTGTATGCAAAGCTTTTCGAAATGTTTTTTATAATTGTGGAAAGCTTAAAGCTTACAGCTGAACGAATAAAAGCTTTGTAAATGTGTAAATAATGCAAAGTTATGCGAGTATTTTGTATAATCATGGAAAGCTTGAGGACTTAGCTTGCAACTTAACGGATAAAAGCTTTCATGCTATATGCAAAGCTTTGTGAATGTTTTATATAGTCGCTCAAAGTGCCGGCTTACAATTAATGAAAGCTTTAAAGTATTTTGAGCTTTGAAAGCTCTTTAATATAACTATAAGAAGAAAGCTTCTCAAGCTTTTGAAACTTTTAGTGAAGTGAAATATGAACAATAACAGAAAAAAGCTTGCATTCGTTTATTACAAAAACAAAAAAATTAAAACTTTAACAAAGTCGGAAGTCAAAAGTACTGCCAGGAAATTCGGCGTTTCATTCTTACTGGAAAGCTCTAAACCAGCTCCGTCCAAAGCCATATACACTGATATGTGCATTTGAGGTAAACAGCTTTGAAAGCTCTTAAATATGTTCTTGTTTTTTTTTGCATAGTAAGACCAAGCATTGTTGTCTGTTGTGGATGTTGTACTCTCGTCGGTGTGAAGGCACAAAAGCTCTTTTGTAAAAGTTTGCACATTGTGCATATGGCTTGGATAGCTGCACTAAACAGAGACAGCAAAAGCAACTGTCAAGTGCAGTCTGTTTAAAGGCTAAACTTTTTAGCCTAAGAATATTCTAAAGCTTCAGCAATAGAAAATTTAATTATATATGTATAAGTTTATCTAAAGAACATTTTTATGTATTCAAAGCTTTAGGGAAGAAAGGTCTTCTGTTGATTTTTTTTTAGGAATTTTGAGAAGGATTTTTTTATTAAAGAAAATGGTTTAAGGAAATCAATTTTGAATTTTGTTTGCAACCTTTTTTCATGACTCAGATACGCCAGTTTTTATTGCCAAAGCCATAAGTGATTAATGAATATTTTGAAGGATTGTTAATAATAAATTAATCACATTCATGTGTAATAAATATTTTACCATCACAATTCTGTTCATCGGAGCCATCGTAACAATCAATTTTGCCATCACAATTTAAAATCCAACTAACGCAAGTGTCATTGCATTTCATTTGCAGAACAGGACAATCAGCTTTACAAGGGTGTGTGTATTTGTAAGTGTGTGTGTGTGTTTGTTTTTAAACACAAACAATAACGAATATATAAAACAAATAAACACACATAAATTAAGGAATATGTATATTTGAAAACAAAATTATAAAATTAGTAAAAATATTCCAACAAAATCTACTTAAATTTTAAACTTATGTAGGTGTGCTAAAACTAAATAATTAGCTCTCTAATGGCATTAGTAAAGTTTCAAACCATATTTTACAGTCTACGCTAAACTTAGGCAATTCATAAAAGAAACTTACCACAATTGTGCTCATCACTACCATCAGCACAATCGGTATGACCATTACAATGCAAATTGTCTAAAATACATTGACCCGTATTGCAACTACAAACAAAATTTACGTTTTGTTTTTGTTTTTGTTTCATATCAAAGAGATGTCCCCGGTGTATGAATAATTTTATGATGCAGTGTTTTTTTAGTTTGAAGTATGTTAAGTGTTTTTTTTTTATAATGGATGAATTGATATTATTGATGTGTACATGTTGCAGATGATGATGATTGAGACAACAAGAAGATTTTGAGTTTTAAAACATGAAAGAAGAAACAAATTCAATTTAATTTGGTAACAGAGGATTTGAAAAATATTTTAGTGGTAAAAATATTATAAAGTTTGCTTCTTAAGGAATCGGTAGTATTTCTGTCGAGCTTAGACGTATTCTATATTTTCAGTGATGTAAGGAACTTAGTACCTCTTTAAAAGATATATAAAAATAATTTTTTCTGGCTCTTGCATTTGTCAAAAAGTATGTTTCAGTAAGTTTCCAAAAAATAGGTTTGTGGTTCCTCTTTAGAAAAATACTTTTTTGTAAATTAAAAAAAAATTTTTTTTGTACATTGTTATAAAGCTACGTTTTGGTACATTTTTAAAAAGTACTTGTTGGTACATTTTTAGAAAAAAATCTTTGATACATTAAAAACCGAATTTAAAGCGTTTAAAAAAAAGTCCTTTTTGTGCGTCCTTGGAAGAGTAAACTTTTCTGGTAAGTTCTCCAAAAGGTACTTTTTGGAGAATTTTTGAAATGGTCCTAAAAAAAGTACATTTTGATACGTATGGAAAAGTACTTTTTGGTAAATTTTTGAAATGGTCCTAAAAATTAGAAAAAGGTACATTTCGATGCATATGGAAAAGTACGTTTTGATTTATTTATATACTATATATTGGTTTCTTGTAAATTTGTAAGAAACTACTTCTTGGTATCTTTTTGAAAGGTAGTTTTTTGTACCTTTTTAAAAAGTAGTTTTTGGTACCTTTTTAAAAGATAGTTTTTGGTTTTTGATACCTTTTCAAAAAGAACTTGGTACATTTTTGCAAGAGAAACTTTAATATATTAATAATATACCTTTCGCAAAATTTTAAAAAAGTACTTTTTCTTGTACATCTTTGGCAAGGTACTTTTATGGTACGTTCCTTAAAAAGTACTATTTTTGAGAGGCTTATATTTTTTATTTGAACTCTCTTTCAAACTTAATTTTTATCAGCAAGCAATTTTTTTTTAATTTTGTATAAATAAAAAGTATATTTTGATACTTTGTAATGTAAGCAAATTTTGGTACATTTTGAAAAAGTATTTTTTTTTTGTACTAAGGATGATTTTCTCTTGCATATGTCAATTGCAAATTATCTCTTAATAAGTTATCCAAAAAAATAGCGCTCGAAAAGTTTTTTGGTATATTTTTGGGAAACTAGTTTTTGATACCTTTTTAAAAAGTAGATTTCGGTACGTTTAAAAAATTTTTTTTCTTGCATTTGGCAAGAGAACCTTTGTTGATACATTAAAAATATACCTTGTGCAGCATCTGAAAAAAGTACTTTTTGATTCTTCTTTAACAAAGTACTTTTTTGGGGACATTTTTGAAAAGTATATTTTTTTAAAGTACTTTTTGGTACATTTTTGCCGGAGAATCTTTGATACATTAAAATATACCTTTTACAGCATATGAAAAAAGTACTTTTTGGTTCTTCAAAAGTAGTTTTCTGGAACTTTCTTAAAAACGTACTTTTTGGTGAACTTTTTGAAAAGTTCTTTGTTGAATAATTTAAAAAAAAATAATTTTTCATACATTCTTAAGAAAGCATATTTTGTTATGTAAATTTTTGGTACTTTTTTTCAACAAACTAGTGTTTTGGTACATCTTTACAAAAGTACTTTTTGTTACCTTCTTAAAAAATTACATTTTGGCTAATGGATGTACATATGTAGTAAATAAAAAACAAATTCAATACTTTAAAAATTTTTGGTACCTTTTTTACATCTTTTAAAAAACACTTTGGTACTTTCTTAATAAAGTACTTTTAAACAAATTTTTTTTGTACTTTTTTGCAAGATAATCGTTTGACACATAAAACAAAAATTTTGGAGCATCCGAAAAAGTACTTTTTGGTTTTTCTGTAACAAAGTGCTTTTTTGCGACATTGAAAAGTACCTTTTTGAAAAATTTTTAAAAAGGTACTTTTTGATGCATTTTTAGAAAGACATATATTTATATAAACAATGAAAAAGGTATTTTTTGTACATTTATAGAAAGCGTATGTGGTAAAGCAACTTTTTTTTAAATTTTTGGTACTTTTTTTCACAAAACCAAATTTTTGTGGTACATTTTGGTAAACATGCTTTTTTCACCATTCTTAAGAAATCGTGGTACTTAAAAAATTTTGGTACGTTTTTACATCTTTTAAAAAACCATTTTTGGTACTTAACAAAGCACATTTGGGCTTATGTGGTAAATTAAAGAAAAATTTAAGCATTTTTAAAATTTTTGGTACTTTTTTTTAACACATTTTTTCAAAAAGTACTTTTTGGTAAATTTTTTAGGCTTTTTGAGAAGTTTTATTTTTTATTTAAACTCTTTCGAACTTAATTTTTTTATCAGCAAGCAAACTTTATAATACTTTTTTTGGGAATTCCATGCCCATGGCTTACAGATATGCTCCCTCGCGACACACTGTGCAATTTTGCTCATCGGTGCCATCGTTACAATTTGGTATGCCATTGCATTGTTGATCGCGTAAAATACAAAAATTTTCATCACATTCAAATTCACTATCACTACAATTATCTGTGAACAAATTTAAGAAAATAAAAATAGAAAAAACAAAAACACTTATTGTTAAAGGTTTAAGTGGAAGTCCAAAACAAGGGCTGCGTCAGGGGTTAACTAACAATAAATCACATATGAATTTGTTTATAAAAGACGGAGGGAGGAGTGAGTTGTTTGTAGGCACAGTTAGAGAGAGAGAGACACGTGGGTATAACTTTTACCTGTGAACGGAGGACAATCAATTTCATCGGTCTCATCATCACAATCCGGATAACCATCGCATTTTTTCTCAATCGGTATACAACGCGAATAATCACATTCAAATTCATAAATATCACATTCACTTAATGGATCTTCAGGTACGAAATCTTCTTTGTGTTGTATAAAGTTGTGATGATGTGATGTTTAGGCAGTCATGATTTCATAACATGTTTGTGTGTATGTGTGAATATGTTTGTATGTATATTTTAAGAGTATGTAAGAAACAGAAAAATAATTAAAATAAGAAAAATTAATTATGCTTGAATTTTTTTTTCAACGTTTTTTTTTCAAAGGTCTTAACTTGGGTGTTAAATTTCAAGTGCTTAAACTAAACTAAAACTTTTGCTCTGGAGTTCGTTAGTTTCTTTTCAGGGAACCTTTGTTTTTTTTTAAAGAATTCATATTTTTTTATTTTACCATAATTAGCTTCATCATAATTGAGGGGACAATTGATTTCGTCGGAACCATCTAGACAATCGGTGATGCCATTGCATAATTTATAGCCCGCTATGCAGATGCCATCGGCGCATTGAAATTGAAAACTTAAACATTCAGCCAAATTACGCGTTTTATTAAAATTTGCAGTAAAATCTATCAATTTTGTTCATTTAATTGTAATACGAAAATTTTGAAATTTCGTTTAGAGGAGATATATAGATGTAGTTAAGTTACAAGATGTACGTTATGCAGTTGAGAAATAATGATGGTGGATGGATGGATTTCGAAAAGCAGAATTTTAAATAACGAAACATGAAAATAAAAAAAATTTTGTAGGCAAAGAAAAAAAGAAGAGTTTTTATAAGTAAATGAATTGAAAATACTTAAAGTAGCTAAAACAAATACATAGTACATAAATTAAAAACAAAAGTGTAACATGAAACAATCAAAATACATAACTAACAAAAATAAATAGTAGCAAGCATAATTTTTGGAAAATACTCGTAAAAACACATGCGGGAACATATTGAACATCTTTTTTTAGTTTTGTAAAAAGTACACTTGGTTTTTTTTTAGTACTTTTTGTGAAAATAACTTCATGACTATTTTTTTTTGTAGAAAGTACCTTTTTCAAAGACTACCTTTTTGTAAAAATAGTTAATTTTTCAAAAAGTACTTTTTTGGTAAAAGTCCTATATTATAAAAGTATCTTATTGTAAAAAGTATCTTTTTGTAAATATATATTTTTGCAAAATGAAATTTTTTTGTAAGAAGTACTTTTCTGTAAAAAGTACCTTTTTGTAAAAAGTACTTTTCTGCAGAAAGTACCTTTACAAAAAATATCTCTTTCTGAATAGTACTTTGTGTCAAATATACCTTTTTGCAAGAAATACTTCTTTGCAGAAAAATATTTTAACCAACAGTATATTTTTGTAGAAAGTATATTTTTAAAAAAGTACTTTCTTACACAACAAAGTAGATATCTACATATGTATTTCTAAAATGTTAGTTTTGGTAGACTTCATTTTTCGTAAAGACTATTTTTACAAAAAGAGTTAAATTTTTTTGTAAAAAGTACTTTTCTGCACAAAGTACCTTTTTGTAAAAAGTAGTTTGTGTAAAATATACATACCTTTCTTGCAAGAAAATACTTCTTTGCAGAGAAATCTCTTAATAGAAAGTGCTATATGTAGATACATATTACCTTTTTAAGAAAGTACTTTCTTGCACAAAGTTTATATTTTTAAAAAGTTACGGTTTGTAAAGACTTGTGAAAATAATTTAATCGCAAAAAAACTTTTTCGTAACGACTTTTTTTTGGAAAAGTTAAGTTTCTGTTTTAATAGTTAATTTTTTTTAAAGTACCTTTTTCAATCATTGCCTCTTTGTGAAAAACAACTTTTTGTAAAGAGTTAGAGTTGTTTTTTGCAAAGATATCGTAAAACTACTTTTTACCAAAAGTATTTTAAAAAGTATTTTTTTTTTTGTAAAAAGTACCTTTTCAAAAAGTATATATTTTTGTAAAAAGTACCTTGTGTAAAAAGTGCCATTTTGCAAAAAAATACTATTTTGCAGAGAAATATTTTAATCAGAAGTATCTTTTTAAAAAAGTACTTTCCTGCACAAAGTAGATAATTCTAAAAAGTTACTTTTGGTAAAGACGTCTGCTTAAAAAAAAAAACTAAAGTAAAAAAGACGTTTTTTTTTTGTAAAAATTAAGTTTTTTTAAGTTCCTCTTTTATAAAAAGTACTCATTTAAAAAAATTTTTTAGAGTTGTTTTTTTTTGCATAGTGTACCTTTTTATGAAAGTACCATGTGGTAAAAGTGCTTTTTTTAAGTAGCTTTTTGTTAAAAGTAGCTTGTGTAAAAAGTAGCTTGTGTAAAAAGTACTTTTGTGCAAAAAACATCTCTTTGCAAAGAAACTTTTTAGTTAGAATTACCTTTTTAAAAAAGTACTTTCTTGCCTAAAAGAGATTTTTCCAAAAAGTACATTCTTGTAAAGACTTCTATTTTTGGGGAAAGGCTTTATTGCATTAAAATTTTTTTGTAAAAGTACCATACTGTTAAGGTATCATTTTGTGATATTAATTTTTAATGAGACACATTAAATTTAATATGTAATTAAATATGTATTTTTTCAAAAAAAGTACCTCTTCGTAAAATGTACTTTTTTTAAGAAATATCTTTTGTAAAAAGTGCCTTTTCGTAAAAAGTAAATTTTTGTAAAAAGTACCTTTTCGTAAAAAGCACCTTTTTGTAAAAAGTACCTTTTCGTAAAAAGCACATTTTTTGTAAAAAGTACCTTCTTGTAAAAAGTACCTTGTTGTAAAAAGTACCTTTTTGTAAAAAGTACCTTTTCGTAAAAATTAACTTTTGTAAAAAGTAACTTTTTGTAAAAATGATATTTTAGTAAAAATTGTCTTTTTAAACAAATTACCTTTTTGCAAAAAGTACCTTTTTGTAAAACGTACCCTTGTGTAAAAGTACATTTTCGTAAAAAGTAACTTTGTGTAAAAAGAACCTTTGTGTAAAAAGTACCATTTTGTAAAAAGTACCTTTTTGTAAAAAGTAAATTTTTGAAAAAGTACCACAAGAAAAGCTTGAGCGGCATAATTTTCGAGCTTAATCGAACTTTGAGCAAAATTGATTATTTGCGTTCGTAAATAATCGATTTTCGTCAAAAAAAAAACGAGATGCACAAAATGTGTCGGTTAAGCATTTTTGGCGGTTATGGCTCGATATATATTTGTTTGGAACTTTTTGTGAAATTGGCTAAAATGCCATTTTGAAAAAAATATTTAATAACTACGTATATTTAAAAAATTCGGGGAGAGTACGGTTTTTTTGGTACCAAATTTACATATTCTCTTTTGCAGGGAAAAGTACTTTCATGCAAGTACGAAACTCCTTTAAATGAAGTTATGATTATACTTTGAGGTGGACTTTTCACAAACATTAAATGGAAACTTATTAGATATTATTTTTTAATAAGTAAATTTGTCTATTTTTAAACACGTTTACAGTTTTAGCGCTTTTTTTAGTTCCAAAAAAATCTATGAAAACAAATGAGACAGATGGGAACACAAAATTAATGGAAATACTTGTAACATGACTATAGGATGAAGTAGAGCAACAAATGTCTTAAAAAATCAAAAATTTCAACATCAGCATATGTATATGTTCACTTAATATCTTTTAGTGCTCAAAGAGACTTGAGCAAATACTTGTGATAATTTTGAATTTTGAATTAATTTTCTAAGGAGTTAAAAAGAGTTAACTAAATAATAAATACTTGCAATAACAAATAGAAATAAAAAATACACTCAGCTAACTACTTTATAAAACAACTTCATAAAAAATTCAAAATAAAATAAACTTAAGCTAAAAATAATACATAATAAAGTATAAATGCATTTTAACTAAAATGCAACTTACAAAAATACGCTGAGAGAAATGTTAATGTAAAATCGAATAAATATTAAAATTTCAAGAAAAAGATACACAACAACATTAAAGTTAAATTAAAACTAATAATTTTAGTTAGATTTTTCAAAAATATTAAATTATTTTGACATGCTTAATTTTTTTTTAACATTCAACTTCTACATACATACATACATGCATAAATTTACACAGAAAAAAATTTAAAACTCTTTAACATGCACTTGTATACAATTTTTTTTTTTGCAGTATGTACAATGAAATAAATAATGTAAAAAGAAAAATATTCCTAATATACTTACGGCAACTCATTTCATCACTTCCATCGCGACACTGAGGTTTGCCATCACAAACTTGCGTTTTTGGTATACAGCCACCGCCGCGTATACATTTGAACTAAAGTGAGTAGTAGTGAGTGTTTATTGTTTGTTTTTGTTTCTTTGTTGTTTCTTATTTGTGTAAAATTTTGTAAAAAATTTGCTCTGCTTTTCCTCTAAGAGTGCATTGTGGCTTTAAGAGAATGAAATCTCCTTTGATAACTTACCTTGTCGCTGCTGCAATGACACAGACCGTAACTTTCATCATCCATACGCTTGCAATCGCCAGTGCCATCGCAGACACTTTCCAATGGTATACAATCGCCACTTTCACACATAAATTCCATGCTCAAGCAAGTTTTTTTTGCTTTAATTTTTTATCGCCCGAAAATAAAATTTTTACAAATTATTTTATAATTTTTTGTTTGTTTTTTTTTTTTGTTGCATTCAATGAGCGCGAGTATGTTTAAATTTAATTTTTTTTAGTTCAAATAGTGAGTAGAGTGACAATGTAGGGTGTTTAAAAAAAAATGAAAGAGAAAAAAAATGTGTAAAGATGCTTTAATTAAATTAATGCAATTTTAATAAGGTGCGGAAATAATAAATGTTGCTGCTTAATATTACAAAAAAAAAAAAAGAAAGAGACAAAGTTGAATTTAATATCTTAACAAATTAACTCAACGACAGTTAGTTACTATACAAAATTATTTTCAGTGTAATTAAAAAAAATTTCTACATATAATAATAATTGTAATAGAAATACTTGTAATGTTAAAAAATATTAAAATAAAAAAATAACGGCTTTATTTATAAAATTTAAGGCTTTATAAAGGGTTTTTAAAACAAATTTTCATATAAAGTTTTCCTTAAAAAGACTTAGGAGCATTTTCACAAGTTGCCTTTAGTTAAAGGCAGGATTTTGTCTGCCCGATAAATAGCTTTGCATTATTACAACTTAAATTTTTCATTGCTATTATTATCGATTATAATAATATCTAATGGATAAAAAAATAATAATTGAAGGTTTTATAATGCAAAGCTATTTATCTGGCAGCCAAAATCTTACCTTTATTTAAAGGCCAGTTGTGAAAATGGCCCTTAATAATAATAATAATTTTATAAATAAGGGTGTAATAATTTAAAAGAAAAAAAAAATCAAAACTAAAAAATTACTAAAGCAAAGTAAAATAAAAACTTTATCAAAAAAATGTATATATGTATATGGGCATTTCCACAGGAATGTCAACTTTTTGTAGCGTGCGACACCAAGCAAATATGCTTGTTTTTTTTTTCAAAGAAAATGAAACTGTTTTCCTACATCCTTATATATTTGTGTAAGCCGCCAGCAGCTCTACATTAAGTAAAATCTTAAGAAAAATCGAGTGACGTTGTTCAGAAATATAAGGTTAATTGCTTGCTGTCGCACGCGACAAAAAAGTGGAATTTCTCGGAGAAATGCCCATATATGTAATTATATATCTACATAAATATAAAAAATAAATTACAACAAATAAAATAAATAAAATAAAAAATAAATAAAATAAAAAAATAAATAAAATAAAAAAATAAATAAAATAAAAAAATAAATAAAATAAAAAAATAAATAAAATAAAAAAATAAATAAAATAAAAAAATAAATAAAATAAAAAAATAAATAAAATAAAAAAATAAATAAAATAAAAAAATAAATAAAATAAAAAAATAAATAAAATAAAAAAAATAAATAAAATAAAAAAATAAATAAAAAAAAATAAATAAAATAAAAAAATAAATAAAAAAAAATAAATGAAATAAATAAATAATGAAAGAAAAAAATAAATAAAATAAAAGAATAAATAAAACAAAAAAATAAATAAAATAAAAAATAAATAAAATGAAAAAATAAAATAAAAAAATAAATAAAATCAAAAATAAATAAAATACAAAAATGAATAAAATAAAAAAATTAATAAAATAAAAAAATCATTAAAATAAAAAAATAAATAAAATAAAAAAGTTAAGAAAATAAATAAAATAAAAAAATAAATAAAATAAAAAATAAATAAAATAAAAAAATTAATAAAATAAAAAAAATACACAAAATAAATAAAATAAAAAAATAAAAAAAACTAAATGAAATAAAAAAATAAAAAAAACTAAATAAAATAAAAAAATTGATAAAATAAAAAAATAAATAAAATAAACAAATAAATAAAATAATAAAATAAAAAAATAAATGAAATAAAAAAATAAATGAAATAAAAAAAATAAATAACAAAAAAATTAAATAAAATAAAATAAACAAAATAAATGAAATAAATAAATAAAAAAATAAATAAAATAAAAAAATAAAATAAAAAAATATATAAAAAAATTAAAAATGTATTCAAAAAAATTAAAAAAAATAAATAAAATAAAAAAATAAAATAAAAAAAGTAAAAAAAAATAATTATAAAAATAAAGATCAACTTGCAATTCTTATTTTTAACCGACTTCAAAAAACGAAGAAGGTTATCAATTCGTCTATTTTTTTTTTTGACCTACTGTAAAAATTATATTTTCTTCTGAGATGGTATAGCTTTCAATAGGTGGTCCTATTGTAAAAAAAAGTTGGCAGGACATGCCCAAAATTTTTTTATATTTGATTTTATGATATTCTATTTATGTGATTGCTGCAAAACAAAGCAAGTACAATTTTAAAGTTGAAAAAATGGGCGGGGCTACGACAATTAATATTTATTATTATATTTTATGTGGTTCTACTTAAACTACTAATTCAGTAAGAAGATTTTGGAAATTTTTGTTTGAAAATGCTTCTGAGTTCTTGTCTTTGAATTCTCTAAATTATTTTCATCAAAAATGGTTGTTGTCTGTGATAATGAAAAATATAAAAATTATTGCCATGTTTTTAAAACATAAAAATTCCATTAAAGTATTATACAATAGCTTGAAAAATATGTACATGAAAGAATATGAGTTGGATAAAATGTTTGGAACAAAATTATAAAGCAAATACACGAACCTTCTTCTAGCATAGACAATAAATAATAATTGTTTTAAAGAAATAAAAATGCTTCTTTTTTTCGTCCATAGACAAGACGATACAATCGTCTAACAGAATTAGGGCATATAAAATTAAACATAACTTTAAAATAAAAACTTAAATAATTTTTAATAATTACACTGTGAAACAATTTTGTTGCACTTTTAACTTTGTCTGTATATAAAAATGAATAATGACTTTTTATGGTTAGCGTGCATTAGTAGAAAAGTGAATTAAAAGTAAAATTTCTTCGAGAGATGAAAGTGTGAGAGAGAGGGGGAGAGATTTTATGATTTTCTTGCTTAAACAAGAGATCAACATCTAAAGCCATGTTTTATTTTTGGTAAAGTAACATACTAGGAGCCGGCGTGGTGGTGGTGGTTGATGTTGTAGTCCTAGTCGTAGTAGTTGAAGTGGGCGTGGTAGATGCTAAAATTTGTGATGTTGTATTAGTTTTGGGAAAGGCGGTAGTTTTTATAACATTCGCCGGCGCTGGTTCTGCAGAAGTTGGCGTTTTGCTTGTTATCGGTGCGATAGATTGATCGCAATTAAATTCATCGCTCAAGTCATTACAGTGATAGAATCCATCACATCTCAAACGCAGGGGAATACATACATCGTTGGAGCAACGGAACTGGCGTTCCGAACACGGATTACGCCGATCGGCTTTGCTATAGACATCAGGATGATAATAATAATAATCGCGCATATCTAATTCATGAAGTTTTCCCCTACCAGCCTCTCCTTTGCGTTTAAGGGGTTCGTAGGAGCGGTGCTGTGTTACGGGAGGTGCTGAGGTAACGGGTCGTTTGTAATGTGGCTTATAGTCTCTTATAATTTCATCCTCATCGAAGATATTTTCATTTAAATCTTGTGCGTCTTTAGCAATACGAAATCATACCGCATGCAGGACCATTATGTGTATATTTGTTTATTTTGTGTATAAATAGTTTTTAAAATACATGCAAAATATTGTTGAATTTTGTTGCGAAAACAAAGTGTAGTAGTAAGACAAACGTTCAACCAATCAATCATCAGCCAATGTTTTGTTGGAAAATTTTGTACACAACATTTTTTATTTTTTTTTTACAGTGTAGTTAATTTGTTAGGCATTTTACAATTGTAACCATAACCACACAGCACATTTTGGTTAGATTTATTTTTTTAAGGATAAATTTGGAAGGGGGAGAAAGGAAATAAAGAAAAAAAATTATTGAACAAAAATTGCAATTTTGAAATAACAAAACTTCTAAAAGTCTCTCATACTAAAAACACTTAGAAGGATCATTAAGAAAAGAGTAGAAAAAAAGGAGCCAAAGGAAAAAGCGTTTTAGCTAAAAAAAAATCATTTTTTTAATAGAAATTGTCAACTGAGACTTCAATTGAGTTAATACAACAAATAGGTAAGAGCCACCACCATTAGAAATTTTTCGCTAAAAACTTACCACAGTCACTTTCATCCGAATAATCATCACAATCATAGATGTTATCGCACACCTCGCGGTACGGTATGCACTGACCATTATTACAACGGAATTGAAAATATTTACAATAATCTTTGCCATCATCATCACCGCCTAACGGGGCAGCAGTTATAATGGCAGTTCAACAAGGGTTAATGTTGTTTTATGTTACAAGTTTAAGGTTAATTGTTTATAGGTACATATAACATGCAAAAAAGGGAATAAATAATCAAATTTAGAAAATAATATACAAAGACACATCAAAATTTTACATAAAATAAACAAATGCAACCCAGAAACAAAATGGTATGAATTAAATCCCATAAAAAATTAAAAAATATGTTAAAATATTTACATTTGGAAACAAAATGGAATGGAATGCTTTTAATTTTCCTACTTTCAACTAAAAAATGTGTATTTTCCTTAAATAAATTTTTACATAATAAAACCAATTAGGAACAACTTGAAATGGAACAGAGGCGAAGATAAACATCCTACGATAAATCAAAAGAAACTGTAAAAAAACAACTGAAGAACTTAATTAAGAATGCGGAAATTTAAGCAAATAGTAAATGATATCAAAGGAACTTTTGGAATGGAAACACTGCATAAAAAATTCTAAAAATACCAAAAAAAAAGTGAAAACAAAATGGAAAAGTAATAACTATAGTGTACACAGAATCATTCGTTTAACAAATAGTTTATATAACTAAAAAGTTGTAAAAAAAAGTCTGCAAGAAACGTTTTGGAATCGAACAATACCTCTGAAATATTTTTTCTGTTATATAGCTAAAATCAAATTTTTATCCTGAAAATAGAAAAGTATTCTATTCCAAGAAAAAATTTTTTTAGTAAAAAAAATGGAATGAAACAGTTGTCGCAAAATTAAAAAAAAACAATAAAAAATTGGAAAGTAGTTACTTGAGTATTTACAGAATCGCTCGAGTTATAATTATTTCATATTCACTAAAAGTTCTAAAAAATACTCTAAGAAACATTTTGGAATCGAACAATATCTTCCCGACATTTTTTCTGTCACAAACCAAAAATCATATTTTTATACTAGAAATGGAAAAATGTCTACTCCATTAAAATGTTAAAAAAAATGGAATGAAATAGCGGTCTAAAAATTTCAACAATAAGAAAAGAAAAAAATTGAAAAGTAATAACAATAGTACACACACAGCATTGTTAGAGTGACACTTAGTTCATGTGTTGTATTTATTAAAAGTTGTAAGAAAAATTATCACAGAAACGTTTTAGAATGGAACATTTCCCTTTTCATTTTTTGTGTTATGCATATATCAAAAATTGTATTCTTTAGGCTAGAAATTGAAAAAAGTCTGCTCTAAATAAAATTGTTGGTGAAGAACAAAATGGAATGAAACGGCTAATTTTAGAAAGGTTGCAACGGAAACGTATGTTATAAAACATTGATGACAGCATAACTTTGACTTATTGTGCTAAATCTGATAAAGAATTAAAAAAAAAACTAAATGGAATGAAACAGCTTTAGAGAAAAAAAAACGCTTTTGAATGAAAGTGAAAATAAATTTCGAAGAACTTTGTTAAATTATATCAATTGAAATGGAACGGAAAGGAAACTAACTTTAGAATGTAATTACGTATATGTTCTTTGGAAGATCTTGAAAATTTCTATGTAAATTGGAATCAATGACACAAATTATTTCACGTTGTATGTCTCCCGCTCCATTTGGCAAACATTGAGTTTAAAAGTATTTACTTTCATCAATATTCTGCATTCATACGGAATTATAATATTTTTCTTCACACATAGTTATTTTTATCTTTTATCAATTACACCGATAATTCTGATTAATGCTGAACGTAAAACTGACAAGCAGCATAAAATTAGCATACATTAAAAATTATTGGAAAAAGTATGCAGCTGAACAAAGAAATATTTAATTTAGAAAAATTAATATTTATAAATGACAAATGATGACAAAGGAAACTATTCAGCGAAAAATAATAATATTCTAAACTTAATGCAAATTTTAAAATTTATTTTAATGATTTCATCATGGCCAGTGCTGGTTTTTGTTGATACGGAACAAGTTGGAATTACTAACACATTGCAACTGGCTTCAAATAATGTAGGAGAGGTAATAAATTTTGCTAAGCCAGTCAGAACAATTTTTTCAAACTATTTGATAAGATTTTTTAAGTGCGAACGAAATGAAATGGAACGCTGAGTTTTTATTCTTTTCGTGCAATATATTGCTTGTAAATTTATATTCGTTGAATTCGAAAAAGTTTATTTGATTTTAAAACGTGATACGAAATGGAATGCAAAATTGTTTATAATATTGGCATCAAATTATGGAAGAAAGCTTTTTTCTTTCTTTTTTTTCAGTTTTGCTAAGCCTATCAAAACAAACACTCACAATAATTTAATACGATTTTTTAGGCTGGAACGAAATGATATGAAACACTAACTTTTTATTTTTTTTCGCGCAATAATTTGCATGTAAATTTATATTCGTTGACTTTGAAAAATTGTATTTAATTTTAAAACGTGCTACGAAATGGAATGAAACTTTGTGTCTAATATTGGCATGAAATTATGGAAGAAAGCTAATCAATTTTGCTAAGCCAATCAAAACAATAATTCAAAATTATTTGATACTATTTTTAAGTTGGAACGAATTGAATTGGAATATAGTTTGCACATTTTTGCTAGTTAAATTCGAAAAATTTTATTTGATTTTAAAACTTGGAACAAAATGGAATAAAACATGGAGTATAATATTCAAAATTAAATGTGCGTGGAATATTTTTGATGCAAACCGCTTTCATAACAAATGTTATACGATACGAAACGAAATGGAATGAAACAAATTATTTTGCACACTAAACAGCGTGCAGCCTAATACATATTAAAATATTTTGACATTATTGCATCGTTAAATTCGAAAAATTATATATGGTTTTAAAACGTGGAACGAAATGGAATACAACATAGTGTCTAATATTGAAGACTAAATGTACGTGGTGTATTTTTGCTGCAACCCGCTTTCATAACACATGCTATGTTGGATGAGAAACGAAATGGAATGACACATAATTTTTGTGCACACACTACCACTGTGCAGCCTATTACATATTAAATTATTTTTACATTATTGCACACTTATTCTATATTTAGCCTTTTATTGTATGCTAATTTAAAACGCTTTTCTAAATTTCTTTATGAATGAATTGGCCAGGCAAGCTCAATTAATTTTTCTCACATTCCTGTTCATTTTTTTTTAGTCTGCTGTTGTACTACAAATTTCTGTTTTTGCACTAATACCTGCCAGAAACGGGTGCAACCAGCAATGTGGCCGGCATAATAAATATCTGGCAAGGCAATAAGATTGCAATTATTAGCATTAATAAATTAAATTAAATTGAAATAAAAAGAAAAAATAAATAATAAATATTTAAAGTAATTTTGAATGCTGGAAAAAGCTGCTTTTAAGTGTCGGCACTTTGTAAGATGTGGCAGATAAATTAGTGCAAAAGGAATGAAATGAAAAACTCGAAACTCCCTGGCAAAACTGTCAAATTAAGAAACATGACATGATGGCAGGCAAATAATGGAAAAAAATAACACAAAGAGTGGATTTTGGAATTCAAGAAAGATAAATGAAATAATAGAAAAAAAAACTGTAAACGAATTTTTTCACTTAAATCAAAAAAAAAATATTTGAAGCTATTGTTTTAAAAAATTTGCTTAGAATCAAGAAAATAAAATTTGAATTAATGGCCTAATTTTGTAAAACTAAACGAATTTTCGTTTTCGTTTCTGGTTGGAGCGAAAACAAAAATATTTTAAATTTTGTAAAACGATACGTTGTTTTCGCTTCTTGTCAAAATATTATAATTGAAAAATATATTATTCATTATAAAAAGCTGAATATAAAAATATTTTCAAAGTTAAATTTAATTAAATTATGGAATATGCACCAACGAAACAAGAAATTCTAAATCAGCGGCCCATAAATATTTATTGGATGTTTGTGAAACTTTGAAACGTTCAATATTTCAATGCTGGAGTGAAATGTTAATGTATATGGATATGTTTTCAATTATACATATGAACTCAGTCAAGTTCCTATTCAAAATCTCACAACTGCAATCGATAAGGTCTCATATCATTTCTAGACAACCTACTTACTTCACAAAATTTTCCCACATAAAGAAATAAAGAGATATCCTATTATCTTCTGTATTATAAAGGTAAAAATATTGCCAAGATACTCTAACGATTATAAATTAATACATATATGTATGTAATATTGTGATAAGTATTGTGCCAAACAAGAACTTTATAAAAAAAATGTATCTCACTACTTTTGATGGCCGAAATTTTTAATAGGAACTTGACCTTTTTTCACATTTATATTTTTGTGAAGATCTAACTACTTTTTGTTTTCTTTAATAAAACATTGCAAATTAAAGATTTCTAGTCTGATGTATTTCTCTTAATGATCACTGCGCCAGTTTAAAAGGGCAGAGTTAAATATCATAATAGGTTAAAGAGAGAAACATAATAGTATAACATCACGTTAAATTTTATGACCACGGGCCAGTCTCCCTGTTTTAACAATCGATGCTTTCGAATTTTTCTTGTTCGTAACTCATCTAGGCCTACTTGTGTAACAAAATACAGCTATGTAGTTAGAGTTCAAGTGCTTCATCAATTTATGGTCAGTGTCAGTGAGTATGTCTTAAGAAATGCACTTTTTGCATCTCCATTTATCAGGAAACTTTCATTACACACTTTCAAACTTCGCATTAAATTTTACCATTGACAGGGAGAAAGTAGTTATGAGGGTCTCAAAGCGAATGTATGTGTAAATATAGGCACTACGTCCATAGGTCGACCTGGCCTGGAGCTCTATCGTGCACCTAGATCAAAGTCAGGCAAACGCATACATATATAAAAAAAGAGAGTAAAATGCATGCTTGTACGAATGTGCGTGTAAAAAATATCATAACAAAGTACCGACGGGCGGCCTTTTGCTTATGTTTGACCTAGATACTAATTTACTCATTATTGCAGCAAAACTAATGCAATAATGTACTAAAACTTTTAAAACGAATACAATTTAATAAACGTTTTCATATGACATTTAAGTCGTTTGAAAACGTTAGCAACTGTTTTATAAAATACATTAATTTTACGTAACATAGAATTTTCGTTTTCAAATGTTTTACAAAATTCAAAATTAAAAACAAACCAAAAATTTCTGTTTGAAACGTTTCGTTCTGTTTTACAAAATTAGGCCATAAGAAAATTATAAACAAAAAAATTGTTTCGGCCAATAGAAGTTTTGTTTACTTGAGCCCTTATGCCACTGAAATTTTTGTTATGAAGAGTGTTCCAACAAAATGTTTCAATTTCAATGGCCCGCTTTTTTTAACAGCTGTCATTCGAGCTGTAACCAGAGAAACAAGCCGATCGACTTGGAGCCGACGGCGGGCCGCAGCAGGTTATTTTTTAAATTTATCCCTCCATCGCTGATTAAATCGGCTAAAACACCGCACAAATTTTATCTGCTCAAAGAGACAAAATCGTAAAATTTCAAAAAAGAAAAATTATGAAATTCGATTTTCAATTTCACTTTATATTATTATTATTATTTAAAAACGCCAAAAATTCTCTCACTTCTATACCAACTTATGCACTCAATATCAGAGAAACAAATCGATCGGTTCGAAGCCGATGTTGCGCCGCCGCCGGTTATTTTTCTATTTATGCAGCCTTTGCGGATTGCTTGGGCTCAAAACCAGCAGAATTTGTATCAAACGAACAAAATCGTACAATTTCGGAGAAAAATTATGAAAATCTATTTTCAATTTCAATTTATAATGTTCTCTTGAACCAGCGCCGCCGCTGGTCCCAAAACTAGTGAGCCGCTGCCGCGGATAATTTTGCCTCTACTTGTTTCTCTGGCTGTAAAAAATTAATTAACTCCTGTATTCTAAGCTCTGTGACAAAATAAAAATTATAACAAATGACAATTTTTACATTGTTTAAAATATAAAAATTGTCATTTGTTATAATTTTGTTATTAGTCACAAAGTTCAGAATAAGGGGGTAAGTCTATAACAATAAAATGCAAAGAACAAAATTGTCATAAGTTTTATAGTCATGTTATAAAATTAAAAAAAAAATTAATCGGTAATAATTTCTTAATTTTCTTTTTGCAGAGGGCAAATTTTTCTTATTTCCAAGAAATTTTTTTTATATAATGTTATTATCCATAAAACCCTTAATGTTAATTTTAAAGTGTTTTGAAGTTTGAAGCTTTTTGTTTTAATAAGAAGAAGAGGGAAATTTTCTTCTTTTTCTCTTGTTAAATGCTCACCATCACAGTGTCTCTCATCTGAGATGTCTTCAGGACAATCTATATTACCGTTACATCTAAAATTATTCGATATACAAGTACCATCATCACACTGCCATTTGTCATGCAAGCAGGCTAAAGGAAATATACATTGGAAAAGTTATCTAAATTTATTTGGGATATAATTTAAACATTATTAAAACACAAACATACGACATCCTTCCTCATCCGAACGATCATGCGGACAATCGGCATGACCATCACAACGATGGACAATGGAAATGCAAGAAAGATCGCGACAAGTAAATTTTCCTTTGGGACAAAAAAATTTCACCTTGGGCGCAACTAGAATAATTAATAATTTCCCACCCACAAGAAAAAAAAATGAATTTAGGGAGGAACAAGAAAAAGAGAAAGAAAATACACATTTAATTAAAAAAAAAAAGTACCAAGTTATTGAGAATTACAAATAGGTACTAAATATCAAGTTTTATATACAAATGGCTGAGTTTTAAGAGAATTTTTTTTTGTAAAACCATACTTACTGCTATCACAATGCTCTTCATCATCGCCATCCAGACAATCCGTTTTACCATCACAGATTTTCGATTCACTGATACAACTCAAACCATCTCGACACTGATATTCAATGTCACTACACTCGGCCGCTTTTGCCGCGCAACAGATTAGTAAGATTTATCACATGTGTGTTAACAATGAATTCCATTAGGACAGAAGAGACAGCATTTGGTTGATTTTAAAAGTTTTTAGTTTAAGGACATGCATTTGTAAGGTTAGTAAATTATTATTAGCGTTAGTTAGTTGTTAAGAAGAGAAGAATAACAAATTTTTTCATATAAATAATATAAAATTTCTAAATCATTCATAAAACTATCAGCTATAAATTTCATAAATTATTAAAGAAATACATACTTAAATAATTGTTAAATACAATTGAAGCTTCTAATCGAAAAAAAGCATAAAGCTCTTAAGAGTTTTATAAAACTTCTTAACTGTCTTTTTTTTTTTTTTGTTTTTGCTAAAGAAAAAATAAATTTTTATTAAAAAAAACTTACGACATCTTTCGTCTTCGTCATCGCCATCGGGACAATCAAGCACACGGTTGCAGCGTTTGCTGCCATCGATACAATCGCCAGAGTTGCATTTGAATTCGGAAGGATTGCATTCTGTAATAAAAAGGAAATTCAAATTTAATTTAATTTAAATAGAAAAAAAATCATTGTATTGAGCTAAATTTTATTAAACGACTCTAGCAAAGCCAAAAGTTGCCAATCCTCTTTTAGTTTTTATACCTTCGCCCTTATCGGGAATAAAAGTTTGACGCCAATGTTTTCTTAATTTTTTATTTTCACGTGAACAAAATGTTCGCCTTTTATTCCCGCTAAGGGTGACTGTATTAGTCTTCTGATCACTTGAGTAAAAATTGGGCGGGCCACTCCCATTAAAATTCATTATACATACATTATTTTATTTACTACTTCCCATCCACTGACTACGAAATCTCTCAAATGCCTTGATATCTTGTGAGGACATATTCCCATCAAATAAAAATGTAGGCGGGAATACGCCCATTTAAATTTTATTTATCGACGGCTTAATATAAAAAAGGCGCAACTAGAATTTTCGATATTTTATAGGAGAAGCAAGAAACTGAAGAACATGAAGAAATAGTTTTTTAAGTTGTATGTAATAAGTCCTTGATTTTGAACTTTAACCTATTAAAATCTTCAATTCAATCCTCCGAATTATACTCGTACATACGTTGTCTCCCAAAAAACGTTAAAAACGCTATTTCGAAAAAAATTTGAGATACGCCCTTTTTATATTAAGCCATCGATATATGTATTTGTATGTACCAAATCTTGCTTAGTCCGAATTTACACTATGCAAGTCTCATTGCTAACATTTCTTTTCCCCTCGTCTCTCTCTCCTAAAAAACTAATCGGAATAATGCCTTGATATCTTATGATAGCATATTCTCACTTTAAAAAAAAGTGGGCGGGGTTACGTCCATTAAAATTTACTATTTGCATTTTAGCTGAAATGCAAAATCACGTAACTACACTTTTTTAAATTTTATAAAAGAGAAAAACTAAAAAAGTTATTCAAGTGACTGAAGTAAAGTTTCTTTAATTTCATCTTTAATTCAGGGGATTGTTACAATAAAGGCTTTAAAATTTTTTAGGGACATGTAATACACTATAATTAATTATTAAAAATTCGATTTTTAATTTTTTTTGTTAGTTACGTGGTTTTGCCTATCAGCGAACGCTTTAATATTATGTACTACTGGCCAGCCGATTGCTACGAAACAAAGCAAATAACTTGGTGTCTTAAAATGGCATATTCTCACTTTTTAAATAAGTGGGCGGGGTTACACCCATTAAAATTTTATATAATCTATCCGGTATTTTTACTTAACCGATTATGGCGAAACTAATTATTTACTTTAGGTGCTTATAGTGGTAAAATTTCGAGTTTGGAAAAATGGGCGCGTTACGCCCCTTAAAATTTATTGTTATATTTTATTTAAACTAAACAAGCTATCCACTGTGAAACTTGGCACACTGCTTCGGCTTTTATAACTACATGATATTGCATTTAGAAAAGTGGGCGGGGAAACGCCCACTAAAATTAAGTATTATATAAGATGTTTATATTTCTATATAATAGATTTCATCGCAACCCCGCACACAACTAAGACTCTAGTAATGCCAAGATCTGGCGTTCAAAAAAGTGGGCGTTGTCACGCCTACTGAAAGTTAAATATATATATATATAGATACTTGCAGTAGTCCGATTTCTAATAAACTTTGCAAACTTCTTACCATGTTTTAATGACTTGCACTCCTAGATAGGCACAAACTGGTGTTTTAAAAAGTGGGCGGAGTCACACGCCTAATGAAATTTAATGTGATATATTTTGTACTTGTATTCGTCTGATTTCTACTAAACTTTGCAAACTCTTCGGTATGTTTTAAAATGACACAACCTCACGTTTGAAAACAAGGGCATGGCCACGTCCATTTAAACTTATAATATGGAGCCATAACCGCTAAAATAGCTTAAGCGACACATTTTTTGGACTTCGTTTTTTTTGACGAATATCGACTATTTACGATCGCAAATAATCGATTTTGGTAAAAAAAATTAGGTTCGAAAATTATGTCGCTTAAGCTATTTTGGCGGTTATGGCACGATATAATATATCATATCTAATATCTACATATATCTAATTAACTGATTGCTTTAAAAGCTTATATATATAAAATCTTTGGTCTGTAGCAATAATACATTCTCCCGTTCTGGAAAATGGGCGGGGCCATAACCTTTAAAATATTAAATTGCATTTCAGGCACTTTTGATTAATCTAATCCTGGTTTAAGTTTGCGTACAAATTGGGTTTTTGTAATGACTCGATATAAAATTTAAAAGAAAGGGCGGGACCACGCCCCCTTTTTAAATAATAGATTATATATCGCGAACTTTAGCTTAAGCAATTCTTAAGAAACTCTGTGGACTTCTTGGGCTTTTGTCATGACACAATCACGTGCTTAGTTCAGAGCGGGCGGGGTCATGCCTACTACACCCAACTGATTTCTAAGGAATTTTTAACACATTTTAGGCTTTTGCTATGAAACTAATTTATGGTGAAAAAAAAAGATAAACAATTTGTGATCTTAGAAATGTCGCCAGTGTTGCCAGATTTTTTTTTTCAAGATATTTTAAAACAAAAACAAATTTTTTAATTTTTTGTTCTTTTCCACACAAAGTGGTCAATCGAACACTTTCTGTCGACATCGAGGGCTAGACCTTAAAAATTACCTAAAATAAACTAACCGACTTGAGTTTAAATTCTGCTACATTTTATTTTTTATTTTTTGTAAAAATTAATGGTCTCTCCCTGTTGTCCTGATCTCGACAATGTTAAATTTAAATTAAAAATTTGAAAATTTTGTTTTTGTTTCAAATTTAAGTGTGCGACAATTCGAACGTTGTCGTTATCTTTGGACAGGCCCTGAGTTTTTGCAGTTTCATTTAAGAAATTTGTAAGCCCTTAAATTCTTGAAGTCGCCCTCTTACCTAATAAATTATCACTTTCTAATGAATATGAAATATAATTTATTCTTTCTAAAAATTAAAAAAAGTATGTGCTTTTAAAAAAAAAAATTATCATAAGAAATCACTTTCAACACTTATAACTCTTGCAAACAATTAAAAAGAAGTTCTTAGGGGAAGTTCATTAGCGTTTTTAACAATTTTAAATAAATTAACTGACGTACATACTTTCCCCACAAAAAATGTTTTTTTACTCCTTAAGAAAAATTATTGTTAGTTTTCTTTTAACAAAATTTTTCTTTCATTTGAAATTTTAACCCAAAAAAAAGAGTTTCAAATTGCATCCTGTTGCGTATTAATTGTTTACACAATTATTCCTTCTACACCCTGTAATTGCCCCTAAAAGTATGCAGCAATTTTTTTCTTTTTGTTTTTTTTTGCTTGAAAACAACAAGACAAAAAATTCTTTTGATCTTTTTGGCAAACTTTATGATGTTTAGTTAACAATAACAATACAAAACAAAAGAATTCAACAAGTCAAATTCTAAAAGGATATCAAAAAAAAAAAAAAAAGAAACACATAATTCGGCAGTTAACGTAGAAAAGAAAAAGACAGCAAATAGATTGTAAAGTTTGGCCAAAGGATTATGTTGTTGTTTGTTTATAAGGATTTCATAAGTAAAAAATAACGTGTTAACACAAAAAGGGAAATTGAGCAGATTACCAAAAACAAAATATATATGTAAAAGTTTCTATAAAAAAGCCATATATGGAAGACATTAAATAATGAGATCAATCTTTTTTTTTTTAACATAAAGAAGCTTTAAACAAAAATAGAAAATATTAAAGCAAATTAAGTTTTGCTTGTCCTTTTGTATATTTCTTTTCTACGCTTAAATGTCGACTTTCAAAAACAATTTTCAGCCTCATAAAAGTTTTAAAGCCACAAAGAATAACTCAGCTTTCTTAAAACCATAAACTACAGCCTACTATTAGGCTGTCGCACGTTACTAAAATGTTATCATTTAACACTATTTCTTAGAAAAGAAAAAACTAACTTCAATTAAAACTTCCAACTTCAACTTCTGGCATACACACACAAAATGTACATATAAATATTTATTGACAAAACTATGGCATACTTTTAGGCTGCTGCTCAATTATAATTATTAATTATTGTCGGTTGCGAGCGAAAAAGAAAACATTTCCCGTCTTGCACAACTTCTTTGAAGTTAAGTTGAGCGGGCTCTACATTGTTTTGTATTGTTTTGCCATAAACTTACCACACAATGACATTTAACATTAAAATGATGGCATTATTTATAAACTTCTAAAGAATAATAAATTCTTAAATGCTCATTCAATTCGTTAAGTTTGTTGTTTTGCTTTATATATTTTGGGATTTCTGTTTATGTTTAAGTTATGCATTTCTTTCTCGGCAAAAGCGCATTGCAGATATCATTGAAATGTGTACAAGGTTTTGTTTTTGTTTTGGGGCTTGATAAAGTTTTTTCCACTAAAACGCCTTACAAATGACAGTTGAGAGACAAAAAAATTAAAGTTATTTTTTCTTTGCAAGAAGTCATTAAATTTGCATGTTTCTGAGAAATGCAAATAAAGTCTTGGTATTAATAAATAAAAATTTTGTATACGTATTTTTAAATCGTTTATAGTGTATTAGTGTATGTTATATTGATTTTTGAAAGCTTTAAAAAGTCTTTACTATTATGAATAGGAAATAGTACAAAAAATATGATAGTTTTCTTAGCCCTCCAGAGATCTTCAAAAAAGTTATATATTTCGCTGGTATTGAACGTTACCTTAGCTTTTCGCTTTCGTTGCTAAAAATTCATACCTAGCTCTCTCAAATATTAAAATATATAATAATAATATATATATTATTTGCGACTTTTCAAAGTAGCGTTATTTACATTTTTATATAAATTTAATATTTTCTGCAGATATGCAATACAAACTGCATTGAAAGCAATAAAAGGTCTCTAAACAAAAATAAAGTGTTGCATACTTTTGGCATAAAATAAATTCCTTTATTTTTGTTGATTAAAAATTGTTCGTTTTAATTTAATAATATCTTGTGCTATTTACGTCCCTTTTCACAATGTATGGTTAAGAGTTAACGTGAACTTTAACTGACAGTTCTTCATACAAAACTTGGAGTTAAAGTCTCTGTTATCTTTTAAGCACACATTGTGAAAAGGTACGTTAAGAACTAAAAATCTAAAATTAAAAAAATTGTTGCCTAGTCTTAGGATTAAAAAAAAGTGTTTTTAAATATATTTTGATAAAACAATGTTTAATAAAATACTAGAAAAACGTGAAAAAAAAAACGTTTAAAACCTCTTAAATAAAAAAAATTGAGCTTAACGTCCCTTTTCACAATATATGATTAAGAGTTAACGTGCACTTTAACTGCAAGTTCTTCATATAAAACTTTCCGTTAAAGTCATTGTTAACTTTAAATAAGAAAAAAGAAAAAAAAATTAAATATTGCTAATTAAACAATCCTTTTTATTTACGAATTTAAATATTGTCAAAAGGATAATGTTCAATTTAACACTTTTTTTAAGTAACGTTCAAAACATTTACTCTATAAATTTCATATATTTGACCTTCTCCGAGAAAAGGGACCTAGTGTGTCAAAAAACGGGTTTGGACTTAAGAGTGGATTCTGGTACGTAAAAGGGTGTAGAATAAGATGAAATGAGTTTTTCTCAAAACTTCATTTTCACACACTAGGTCCCTTCTCTCGGAGAAGGTCACATATTCTGCAGATAATTGAAATATAAAATAAAATAATTTCCTTACTAAGAAAAATGTCTTTAAAAAATGAAAGTGTTGCATACTTTTTGACTAAAATTAATTAATTTAATTTTTGTTGATTAAAAAATACGTTTTGTAATGCAATAAAATCTTGTAATATTTATAAACTAAAAATGTATAATAAAAAAAGTGTTGCATACTTTTGGGTTAAATTAACTTTTTTTTAATTTATGCTATATAAAAAACAATTTTTAATGTAATAAAATCTTGTGCTATTAAAAAACTAAAAATTAAAAATTAAAAAATTGTTGCATACTTTTAAGCTTAAATAAACATTTTAATATTTTTCAATAAAACAATTATTATTATTACTTTGTTATTTTGGGCGTAAAAATGCTAGAAAAAAAAACGTGTAAAATAGTTTAAAAATTCAAAATTAACAAACTTATATACGTATGTGCAAATTTAAAATTAAAAAATAAATGTCTCATTTAATTCATCATGGGCACGTGACAAAAATATGTTCACTTAGCGATCACTGTTCACTTGGCTATCACTGCTTCAGAATGCTGAAAAGCGCAGTCAACTGTAGAAAGCAAAAACAAAGTAACATAAAGCCACTACAATAATACTTATATGTATGTACCGATGGTGCATCGAATAAGTAAAAATAATTAATGTGATGATCGTAAAAGATAAGTAAGAATAGTTAAACATACATAGGTAGAGTGATATAACTTCGTGCTAACCTAAATGGAAAAACAGAAAATGAATAGTGATACTTACAAATGTGTTTGCCAAAGGCAAATCAATAATTGTATACACAATCAATTCTCATATTCCATTTCATAGAAATTTAAGTTAAATAGCTGATGTTAATAATAATCTCTACCCCAGTAGATAGACATGGGTGCTGATGAAGTGCGTGGCTGCACAGAAAAATATCGGTATTTCCCCCAGCTAATAAAGTCTAGTTTAATTTTTCTTCTCATCTTTAGATACATTAATTAATAAAAATATTTCATTCAATAAGAATTGAAATTACTGAACTCAAGCCTGATTAAGAAATTATTTCTGATTATATTGAAAATTTTTCATTAAACAATATTATGTTTTAAAGTGTTTAAATATTGTCAAATGGATAATTTTCGATTTAATTTTTTTTTTAAGTAACGTACAATACATATCGCTCATTTACTCAAGCAACGTCATTACGCAAAAAATTTAATTTGTTAGATAATTATCATTGTGTTCTTCATATTATGTAAACATTTCATAAATAAAATATTTTTCCATTAAGTTGTGTGTAAATTGAAACCTTTAAACTCGTTTTCTGGCAAAATAGTTTATTTGAGTTATGACGTTGTTTGCGTAAATGAGAGATATGTATTACGAATTAATTTAACAGAATTTGAGATGAATTACGTTTGCTTGCACTATGGGTAACGTTCAATACAATTTTTTTTTTTGATAAGTCGTGTATATGGTAAATTTTGCTTTATTAAGCAATTTTTTATTTAAAAAAATTTATAAAAAATTGTGTTATTGTGCTTATGATAAATTGGCCTTAAGGTGTCCATACGTTAAAAGCCAACATATCCCCTTTTTTATAACTGGGAATGTTGCCCCCTAAAAGCAGGCAGCTTAATTTGTATAAACACAGCAGTAGATGAAGGCCTTTAAACAAACTGAACATGGGAATGAGAAATGTCAGTAAGAAATTTGTGTTTCCAATAATCCTCAACTAATCAGGATAATTCTTACGCACACAAATGTGTGCGCGTTTAAAAATACCTGCATACATACAAACATACGGGGTGTGTATATAATATAACAAAGTGTTGTATTTATGAATACAAATGAACATGTTTATCTACACGTGTTTTCTGTGTGTTACAACACTCGAACTTACATACATAAGTGTTTGTTCATACATGTGTGTGTGTGTGTGTGTGTGTATGTATTAGTTTTGTGATTGTGTAATAGTATTTGGCAACAGGATTTCAGAATTTTTAAAAGAATGCTGTGTGTGCGTTTCATTTTTTCTCTCCGGATTCTTTTATGCCTGTTGATTTTATGGGCAAAACAAACGAAATAACAATAATTTGGAGGTAATTGTTTGTTTAAGTATCATTCACATCAGAGGCTGGCTGGTGGTGTTGGCAGAAAACGGTTTTATTTGCTTGTAAAAAGGCAAAACTGGTTGGAAATTTAAGCATAAGGGTGTGAGATGTTTGTGTTGTGGTAAACAAAGCAACAGAAGTTTTTTATAACAAAAAAGAATATATATATTTATAGTAGCTACCTTTTCTGAACACCGAAGTGGTAACATATTTGAGATGCAATAATATCAGCCTAAAACTAGGCAACTGTTTTTTGTATAACGGTTTCTGTAGACAGAGCTCTAAGCAAAAAGGGAGTTGAAGCATCAGGGAGAGCAAATTTCAGCATTTGTTATCGAATAGAATTTTAAAATCTTAAAAGATTTTAAATAATTTTTTTTTTCAAAATTTCGTTTGCTAATCGTGTGTTTAAAAAATTTCAAATATTTATTTCCATAAAGCAAGTAAATTATGTTGTTTACAATTCTAATTTAGCTTCTATCCGTTTAGTTTATTTTTAGTATAATCATTCTTTTTTTACTCATCTCCCTTTTTTTCTTTACCAGCACTTGTAGCAAAAAAAACCTTTTAAATCTTTTTTTTTTTTGTTGCTTGCAAGAAAAACAATTTTTTATCCTAAACCATAATAAGATTATGATGGTTTTAAAATATTAAGAAAATTATTGATGAGAAAATGAAGCAAAAAATAAAAAAGGAGATCCTTTTAGCTCAGCGAAGATTATAAAATTAATTTCTTGTTAATAACAACTAAGTGTGAACACATTAAAGAGGTAAAAGTTTTTACATTAAAATAGTTTTTTAAGCCTGAGCAGGCACGGAAAAGCTAAATATATATTTTAATAATTCGAGTTATAACGATAACTATTCGCACACCTTATGCTAGGAACACAAGTGGGACGAACTGCTATAGAGAGGAACTATATATAGAAACATTTTGTCCGATACCAATGGGCGAACTTATCTTTAAAGATATAACAATTCTTTAAAGCGAAATTCTAATCAAAATAAACAACTGAAAGCGCAGTCGATAAAATCATTTCAAATGTCACCAAATTTTATGAAAAAAAGTATTATATTCTCAAACAATTCTAATACACAAAATCCCATATTATGCAATTTTAACGTAATATTCAAGTGAAAAAGTTTTGTGTAAAATAATAAAGCATAACTTCAGGCTTTAAAGTTGCTTAACTGTGGCTTTATTTTTTATTACCGCATTTAAATATAATTTAAATTTTAATATTATAAATAAAATATGGAAAACAGCTCCCGAAAGTATGCAACAATTTAAAAGAAAATTCATTAGATTACCCAGGTTGATGTTTGTGTATTGAACTTTAGTTGAGATTATTTTATTTTAATAGTCATTTTAGTTGCTGCAGTTTTATTAAAAATATTAAAAACAAAAACAAGTAAAAATTAAAAAAATATATTGAACGTTAAACTGCCTAAAACTAGGCAATATTTCTGCTATATAAAAATGCCAAACACTTACATTTGTCCTAAGAACAATCATGTGTCTATGTAGTGCATTTTTGTTCTTGCTAATTCTCAGTCTTACTTTTATAGTAATTTTCATAGGTTCTGATATTCTTTTATGCCACAAATCCTTTTTTTTCACAACTTCACATGCATTCAAAGTAAAGCTGACAATTTAATAATACTCGTACTACTAACTAACAGAAAAAATAAAAATAAAAGACAATATGTCTGTGGCCAAATTTTTTCATGCAAATTGCTGCGTGCTTTACCTTAAGCCCTCAAAATAAAAATAAACAATAAAGTTACTGGGAAATTGCATGTTTTCTATAGCGCAATTCAAACAGAAAAACAATGACATAAATTTTAATGTTTAAAGTTTTAGACTGATTTGAGGCAAGATAAAAATAAAATAAAAATAGGAATCCTTAGTTTTATAATATAGAAAAAAAATTTAATTAAGGCAGTTTGAAGTTATTTAGAAAACAAAATAGAAAATTTGACGAAAGATTAAGGAAGATACATAACAAACAAGTTTTGCAGAGCGAAGTTAAGTTCCAAAAACTATAGCATACTTAGAGGCTGGCATAAATAATTAAGCTGATTACTAAGGAATATCGTTAACATCACGTGACTACACATTTGTATTTTTTTAAGAAGAGAGAAAAAAACTAAACATAATTATTCTAGTGACTAAAGTAAATTTTCTTAATTTTTTATTTATTTTTAATAGATTTTATTATTATATATTATATTTTTAATTCAGCTGATTTTTAGGACATAGTTTTAAAATTCTATTCGTCTTGTGTGCTGATGTTATACTCAATAATTAATTAAAATATGCTATTTTAATTTTTTTTTAGTTACGTGGTTTTGTATTTCAGTTACCGATATATAACACTTTACTATGTTGCATACTTTTCAGGTTAAATAAAATTTTGTTTCTATACCTTTATTGAAAAATATTCTTAGATATTGAAATCTTTAAATAAAATAAATCGATTCTGATATGTCGAAACTTTTTTTTGTTATTTATTTAAAGCTGGCAATCACTAGTCTACATGGTCAAACGACTTTTCAGAAAATATAACTCTGATATACATGTGATGAAGTTTATGAAAATGTTCAAGACTACAACAATTCACTAGGATTGTATTTTTTCAAGTCATACGATTATGTAAGATAGTCAAAATAAGTCCTTGCTGAGAAACATAAATATTTTAAATCATTAGCGTTAGATTTATTGCACTCTAAGAAAAATAAAAAAATTGTTGCCTACTACTAGACTTAAGAAATTAACTAAAACATGTTACACAAAGTTTTTGATAAATTTTTTTACAAAACACTTCCTAAAACAAAATAATTTTTTTATGAATAAGGCAGCCAATTTATGAAAGTATTGCATATGAAAAGTTAAAATATGTTGCCTACTTTGAGGCTACAACATTTTAATTTAATTTTTATCAACTAAGAAACATATTTTGCACTACTGCAGTTGCTAAAAAAAATTTAAATTACAAACTGTTGCATGCTATTAGGCTCAGTTTTAAATACAATCGAAAATGGAAAAACTGTTGCATACTCTTAGGTTAAGATTAAAATTCCATTTTGATTCATAAAAAAATATATTTTGCAGTACTAAAACCGTGTGCTAAATTTGTTAAAAAAATAAATAAAAAGAGTAAAATATTCTTGGGCTCAAACAAACAGATTTTAATACTCATGAATATTTGAAAGTGTTGCATACTCTTAGGTTAAGTTTAAAAGTCCATAATTACAGTATGTTTTGAAGCGGCTAAAATAAATAAAATCAAAAAGGATTGCATACTCTTCGCCGGAAACAGACAGCTTTTGTTACGCATGAAAATTAAAAAAGTACTTGCATACTCTTAGGCTAAAATTGAAATTCCATAATGTTTTATAAAAAACATGTTTAGAAGTACTCAAATCGTATTCTAAAGTTGCTTATAAAAATAAATAAGAAAAGGTAGCATACTGGTCGACTCTATTTTTGATACACACGAAAATTAAAAATTTTTGCATACTTTTAGGCTAAAATTAAAATTCCATAATGTTTTATAAAAACCATATTTAGAAGTAGTAAAATCGTATTCTAAAGTTGCTTATAAAAATAAATAAGAAAAGGTAGCATACTGGTGGGGTCTATTTTTGATACACACGAAAATTTAAAATTGTTGCCTACTTTTAGGCTAACAGGATGAAGATTTCTTAGTATTTCGTAAGGAACATGTTTTGAAGTGCTAAAATCGTGTTCTAAAGTAGTTAAAAAATAAATAAAATAAAAAGTGTCGCATACCCTTTGGCTCAAAAAAACAATTTTTATTATACATGAAAACTAAAAAGTGTTGCAGCGTGACCTTTTGACCGACTAAAGTTTGAGCCTTAGGCCAGGATTAAAATTCCATAATGTGTCGTAGGAAGCATATTTCGAAGTACTAAAATAGTGTTCTAAAGTTGCCAAATAATATATAAAACAATTAAACAAAAAGTTTTGCATACTCTTAGGCTCAAGTAAGCAATTTTTAATAAATCTGCTTAATTTTTTAAATTAAAACGTTTTAAAAACAGAAAAAGTTGCTAAATATCTTTATTTATTTTATTTATTTATTTATTTATTCATTTATAATCTTTAGGTTTAAATATAATTTTTATACTTTTGTTTTGGTTGAAGCATGAATTTTGGTCGGTCATATTTATGAAAATGATAGCCAAAATTAAAAGCTTGAAATAAAACATATTTTGTAAATGTTGTCATATGCATAAATTTTATTTGTAATTCATAAATTGGATCAAATTATATGTATGTTATTTGTATCTTAAACGCTCTGTAGGTTTAATGCGTAACAAAATGTTTACCACCCTAATACCTTTAGGAATTTAATATCAAACGCTTTAAATAACTTGTCGTGCTGGTTTTATAATAACAACAGGCGCATCTTTTAATATCCAAACATGTTCAAAATTCATACTCAATAATTAAATTTACTATAAAACACGAAAATGGTTTTTATAGGGAATTAATACAAAACAAAAAAAACTGCCAGTAATTAACACATGTTGAGTGAGTCAAACTGTTAATATTTTCAAGTAATATTTTATAAATGTATTTGCCATAAAATATATGGGACATGCATTTGTATATTAGTCCTTTAATTGTTATGTGCCGCTGTTGCAGTTGTGCTCATAAATTTGCCCGCCATTTATTGTTTGTCAATTATAAAATTTATAATTTCGTGTTTGAACTTTTCTACATTTCAATTCAACTGTTTTCATTTACTGAACTCCCATTGCTAGTTCCACTTTCAAGTATGTCAAATTTTCTCTTTCAAATGTCTTGCATAGTTTCTTAGAAGTTAAGAGGCCAAACCAACAGCCTCTTAAAGTTGTAAGCAACAAACACTTGGGTTACAAATATACAGCGAAAAAAAAGTGTGGGAAAAACGGAAGTGTCATTTAGTTGTGTGTGGTTTACGTATATGTGTGTGTTTGTGTGTGTGTAATTTAACTGCCAAACATAAATCTCTTAATTTGCCGACAAACCGGAAGTGTCATCTCACTCGAAGGACTTTCTAACAGGCGTTCATAATAAAAAGGTCAGTTAGTGGTTTTTGAATAATATCCACATGAGTTTTTAGCTCAACCTGTCTCTCTCTCTCTCTGTCTACCCCTCACTCTTGCTGTTGTTTGTGGTGGTATACAACATGTCTAAGGTTTCGGTATTTGACGGTTTATTTTTGTTCCCCTATTGCTGGGTGTTGGTTAGAAAAGTTTTTGCGTGGATTGTTGTTTTTGTGTGTGAGTTTATGGAAAACTGTGTGCACATCCAGAAAAAAAGAACAGCAGTAATAAATTCAATTTAAACGTTTTATGGAAAACACATTTTCATGTGGCCAAATATAAAAGTAATGTGAAAGTATTTTGAGCCCTTTAAATTTAGCCAAAAAAAATATGTCTAAATAGTTTTTTAAATAATGTTATTTATCTTGCATCTCTCTTGCTTTAAATTTTGAGTAATAAATTAATTTTTTTTGCCATATCCTTCACTTTGCCTTAAAATATGCTTTACTATTTTGTAATATCTGGCGCTCCAAATATATGCTTTAACAAATTTTGAAATTTATGCCTGTATTATTTAACTCTTCAGTGTGATTGACTGATATTTTGCCTTAAATAAAAACGTGTCAAGTTATTTGCCAACAAATGCCTCATTTAAAATCTCTTCATCCTTAAATTTATTATTACATATTATGTATTACTTTTTTTTTTGCTTGAGGCAAAATGATATGTATACAAGCAATTCCCTGTTAAATGCAATGATGAGCAGCAGCAAAGGAAAACCAAAAAAAAGCACTCATAATAATCTCAACATGAGAAAAACTATATGTATGACACTTAAACATGAATGTCAGCATATAAAGCATACATTTAGGCGCAATGGGTACTTAGCATGAGTGGTAGTAAATGAGCGACAGTGACACAAAACGGCAGACACAAATGTTACATTTTAACACCCCAGTTCGAATTATTATTTTTTTCTTTCTTTCACTCAATTGAAAAGAGTTTTGTTTACAAAACCTTTATAATACGAGTATGTTGGCTTATTAATAATGAGCTTTAACAAACAGTCATAATGATAATGATAAAAAAAATACATATATGTCGCGCATTTAAAGGAAAGTGAATTTGCTGTATTATAAATTTTTTTTTATTATTAAATTTTATACTTTTTTAAAGTTCAAAGCGCTAACTTTTCTTGTTTGGAAAATGCTTATTTTGCATGTTAAATTATTTATTTAATGTCTAAATTGTTATATATTTTTTTTAGTATACGAGTACAATTGCTGTTGATTTAGTCTTTGTATAAACGGGAATATGCAAAAAAGAATTAAAAAAAAATTCCAAGACGAGTAGAGGTGAAATATAATGAGAAAAGAAAAAATTCGATCAAAAGAAAATTTAAAAAAATAAAAATATAATAAAATTGTCATTTAATTCTAACATAACAATTTAAAGCAAGGCAGTAAATGTTTCTACAGTTTTGAATTAAAAAAATGCTGCCTAGTTTTAGGATTTATGTAGTAAATACTATGCAGCTTAATTTTAGGATTCATTAAATAAAAATTTTATTGCCTAATTTTAGGCTGGTAAAAAAATACAAACGCTTTATTTTAGCTTAATTTTCAATATTTTGTTTCAAACGCAAGGGGCTATTCCTATATTAAGTAACGCACCATTAGGGTTTATAAAATTCATACTAAAAATTTTCTAACAGCCGTGGGGGATATAAAAACTCTGAAAATATCGTAAGGTGGTTTTAAATATGTTTTCAGTTAGCCAGTGATACACTATCCTGCACAATAGCGCGATTTACTAAAAATACAACCTTGGTATGATGAAACCTATGAAAATTTTCAAGACAATAACAACTAATCAGATCAGCGTCGTACTTTTAAATAAATCGTGCGATTGTTTAGGATAGTGAGTCGTGGCCTTTAGTTGCAGAAAGTAAGCAAAAATTTAAAAAATTTTTAAAAATTGTTGCCTAATTGTGGGCTTTTTTAAAATCAATATTTTGCAGCCTAAGCTTAGGATTGTTCAAATAAAAATTTTATTGCCTAGTTTTAGGCTAAATAAAAATATTGTTTTTCTTAGCTTCGCCCTCGAAATTTTGTTTCAAACGTAAGATAGTTTTGAAGACTACATGCACACATTATTTATTATATAAACGCACATATGCCTTCAAAAGGAAATGAAACAGACTAATCTTTATTAATTAACAGGCAAATTTCTGTACGAGTATATGGAAATTGTAATTGAAATTAAAAGTTGTAATATGTATATAAATTTCAATAATAATAAATTCAAATTGTGAATTAATTCAGGAAATATAAAGCAAAACTTCAATAATGAATATATAATCTCCCTTATGGGGAAAATAAAGCGTACAATTTGTTCAAATAAAACTTTGCTTTACTCCGTACAAAGTACCACATTTTCACGTGAACAAATTGTTCGCCTTATATTCCCGATAAGGGCCAATAGTTAGGTACAAAGATCCTTTTGGATATAGCAGCAGTATTTCCACTACTTTTTTTTACTACATTTTTAAAAACTTCATACATAATTTTAATTGGATAATTATAAATGGAAGAAACATGGTAAATAAAAAATAGTATATCTACTACTAATTTAATACTTTTTTTGTATAAAGTAAGAATTTGCTACCTTTTTAAAATATGTATATTAAAATAATAATTTTAAGTAAAATGAAAAGAATTAGAATTATTTGAAAACCGCAGTATATCTACTACTAATTTAATACTATTTTGATTAAAGCAAAAATCTACTACTCTTTCCGAATTTACTTCTTTTTTCAAATATATAAAAATATTAATTTTATTTAAGTAAAATTAAAATTGTTGCAATTATTTGAAAACAGTAGTATATCTACTACTAATTTAATACTAATTGTTTAATGTACTTTTCGTTACTAGTCAAATATCTCAAAATGTTATTTTTCTCAATATGAATAGTATCGTAATTATTTGAAAACAGTAGTAAATCTACTACTAATTTAATACTTTTCTCTTTCAAGTAAGAATTTACAGCCTTTTTAAAATATCTATCTTCAAATAATAATTTTTAAGCAGTACCCACTACTAATTGAATACTATTTTGCTTGAAGTAGGAATTTAATACTTTTTTAAAGTACATATCTCAAAATATTGTTTTTTTAGTGAATTGGAAGGTATTACAATTATTTGAAAAAAGTAGTATTTCTACTGCTAATGTACTACTATTTTGCTTAAACCAAAAATCTACTACTTTTTTCAAACATCTCAAAATATTAATTTTATTTAAGTAAAATTAAAATTGTTACAATTATTTGAAAACAGTAGTACATATATTTACTACTAATTTAATACTATTACTACTACTAATTTAATACAAATTATTTTTTGTAAAATGGAAATAATAACAATTATTGAAAAACAGCAGTATATCTACTACTAATTCAATACTTTTTTCTTTTAAGTAGTAATTTACTACTTTCTTCGAATTATGTAGTAATAAATTTAAATAAGTGGTATATTAAGTAGGGATGTAACGAATACCAGTTTAGCGAATGCGAATGCGAAAACGAATAATACATTTTAATTTTTGCGAAAGCGAATGCGAAAGCGAATGCAAATATTACAATACGTTTAAAAAATCACATGAAAATAAATTTATCTAAGAACATGAAGTTGTGTACTACTTGAGTCTTGAATTCAGCAAATAGTTATTAATTTATTAAAAATAAAAATTGTTAAACTGAAAGATATATGAAATCATATTAAAATAAGTATAGATAATAATTAAAAATAAATTTACAAAATGTTAGGCAATCAAACCATTCGTACTTTGGCCCTAAGACTTTGTACTAAGTTCAACATTTCCTGTAAAATGCAACCAAAATATATATTAAGAAAAGCTGGAATGAATTGTTCATGAACATTTTTTCCAGAAGTAGTACTCTGTTCATCTTGGGAAAAACATATGAAATATATCTTCAACACTTAAGTTTTCATGCGAAATAATATGAGTGGCACTTGTTTCGCAAAAAAAGAAGGATTAGTTAATATTTTTGCATTTCAAATTTTTTGAACGAAGTAATGATGTGCTTACCATTTTTCAAAAGTTTTAACAGACTAGTCTTAAGTAGAAAATATTTTCGCGCAATTCAAACACTCCTTTTCTTTTTCAAAAACTGGAAAATATTTCCAATATTTTTTTCTTTAGTATTCGCTTTAAATATTCGCATACATTTTAGCGAATGCAAAAGCGAATGCAAATAGCAAAAGTAAGCGAATTATTTGCGAATGCGAAAGCGAATGCGAACATTCGTTACATCCCTAATATTAAGTACTAATTTAATACTGTTTTTTGGTTTAAAGTAGGATATTACTACTTCTTTAAAATAATTCAAAATATTAATATTTTTCGTAAAATGAAAAGTATTAAAGTTATTTTAAAATAGTAGTATATCTACTACTAATTTAATACCTTTTTGTTTAAACTAAGAATTTACTACTTTTTGTTTCAAGTATGAATTTACAACTTTTTTCAAATGTACGCTTTTTTTTAGTAAAATGAATAGTATTACAGTTATTTGAAAACAGTAGTATATCTACTACTAATTTAATACTTTTTTTTTGTTTAAAATGGGATATTATTACTTTTTTCAAATATCGCAAAATAATATTTTAGTAGAATGAAATGAATTACAATTATTTGAAAATAGTAGTATATCTACTACTAATTTAATAATTGTTTTTCAAGTAGGAATTTCCTACTTTTTTCAAATATCTCAAGGTATTAATTTGTTTTTATAAAGCTACTAGTTTGACAATCATTTGAAAATAGTAGTATATCTACTACTAATTTAATAGGTTTTTTGTTTAAAGTAGGAATTAACTACTTTTTTCAAATATCTCATCTCAAAATATTATTTTTGTAGTAAAATTAAAATTGTTGAATTTTGAAAACAGTAATATGTACATCTACTACTAATTTAATACTATTTTGCTTAAAATAGGAATGTATTACATTTTTCAAATATCTCAATAATATTTATTTTAGTAAAATTAAAAGTATAACTGCAATTTAAAACAGCAGTATATCTACTACTAATTTAATACTTTTTGGTTAAAAGTAGGAATTTACTACTTTTTTTTCAAATATTTCAAAATAATATTTTTTTTATCAAAATGAAATTTGAAATAAAAAGAAAAGGAAAACATTTAAAACTATAAAAATTCAAGAAAACTATAAACTTAAAACTAGTATTTTTACTACTAATTTATTATCGTAATTTTTTCAGAGAGGTGGAAATTTAGTACTTTTTCCACCGTTCGGCGAAGGTGATCGATAAGATCGAATACCTGATATCATGTTAAATAACGAAAGTTATTGTTTTTTTTAATTGTGATTGTTTGTGAAGATATAGAAAATAATTATTGATGTAAGTTGAACATATAATATAATTTTAATGCTCAACACACATGCATACATACATACATATATACTCACATATGTATGTATGAATGCATGTATACGTATGTATATATGTGAGTACGTGCATTGTCTTCGCTGAACCACTTCAGTGCGTATGAGTATGATTAATGGGCTCATAAACATTAAACATACGCCATCAATTTAAGCAACTAACTATTGATTTTAATTGTTAAATTTGTTATGGCTCGAGACATTAATTATATTATTATATGTATGTATGTATGTTTATAACCCCTTCTTAAGCTACTATTTTTCTACAAAAGTTTTCACATGAAAATGCAAATTATTTTTGTGACTTAGGCAGAGCGGTAATTGTAAACGGAAATGGAAACTCTTGTATGTTGTCTAAGTTTTTATTTGTCGTCTGCTTAAGTTTTAGCATTTTGGTATTTGTCTGTGTTTCTGTATTTGTTTGCCTTGTTTTTCCAAAAAAAAAAAAACTTCAACATGAAATGCATGTTAGAATTATTGTAGATATATATATATAAGTTTGTGTCAAAATAGAGTAAAAAAAAAACAAACTCATCCCTTCGCTTTCAGACAGACGCATGGCATGTCATCATCATCATCATCATCATCATCATGATCAGATTGCATGTTATTTTGTATTTATAGTCATGGTTACATGTAAACTATGTGGAAAAAATAAAACTAAAAGAACACAAGTTAATTTAATGACAAATTAAATAAATTTATTTATTGTATGTTTGCCTATAAAACGCTAAAGGTTTAAATTTGAAATTATGAAAAGCGTTGAAGAGCATGAACGCGCCCCGCTAAATTGTAGAAAATGATGGGCGGGCAGGGTTGCATTGGCGGCTATAATTGTGGTTTACTTTCCAAAAAAAAAAAAAAAAAGAAAAGAAGAAAAATAAATTTGCTTTTTGTGTCTATATTAGGCAGATATTTCTTTTTATTGTTGTTGCTTGAAGCATGTGCCTGTCAGTAGTTGGGTTGCAAACATTTGTTGCCACAATGGCAACTTAATATTCATGTAGTTGTGTAAACGTTTGTTAAGGTATGAATAAATCAAGGATTTTGTTTCTTTTTTGCTTGGAAAATCATTGTCATTGTGTTTATGATTTGTTTAGCTAAAAAGACACTTGTTGATTTTTTAATTTTTTGCTTAAGGATTTTTTTTGGAAAAATGCCATAAATAAAAAATTTTTTTTAATGTTACAAAAATATCTTGAACTTTGTTAGGCTTTTTTTCATATAAGGAACTTCTACAAAAAAAATTAAATAAAAATTTAACTTGGAAGCTATTTATAATAATAATAATAATAAAAAATATTTTAGACTTATAAGAGTTTTATTTTTTATAAACCCTTTAAAAAACTAAATTATTAAATAAAATAAACTGTTTTAAACATATTGCTATTTCATATAAAATATCATTTAAAATATATAATATTTTAGAAAATAGTTGCTTTTGATATAAAACTACTCAGCAGACTTTACTAAAAATAGTAGCAAACTACTACTAAATTTTTAATTACAAAAATTCGATTGAAACTACTAGAATCCTATATATTTATTTTTTTTTTGTTTATTTTAGACTTTGGATTTTTTTTTATTTTAGTGTTTTGAAAAATAGTAGCAGATTTACTACCAAAATCTACTACTATTTTGAAATTGCTAAAATTTTAACAATGCCAGCTTTTAGTTTATTCTGTAGATTTCAGCCTAATTTTTGTTTGAGATTTAACAAAAATAGTAGTGAACTTATCTACTACCATAGTTTGCTACCATTTTTACATCTCTGGAATTAAAATAGCATTAAAATAACTTGATTTCGTTTGGTTTTTAAATTTAAAATTTTAATTTCTGCAATTATGAATAAATAACTACTGCTTCAAAAAAATTTTTTTTAATATAATTTTTTTGCTGTATTAATTTAAGGACTTTTATCCATTTAAGGTTGCCGTTAGAGAAATATGTAGTAGTAGATTTAATAACATAATATGTACACTTTTATATATCATTGTTGAATCTTATTTAGCACAAAATTTTGTTAATTTTATTGAGTGGAAATTCTTTTTTTCGATTTTAGAGTTTATACAAATAGTAGTAGATTTACTACTAAAATATGCTACTCGATTTTCATTGTTTTAACTTCAATATCAACAAAATACTTAAATTTTTCTCGAACTTAACTGTTTTTATTTTTTTTTATACATTGTGAAAATAGTAGTAGATTTACTACCAGTATTTTATTTTATTTATTTTGAATAGCATGAAAATCCCTTGATTAATTTTTAGTTTTTAAGCTAATTGTAGATTTAACAGTTTAGAAAAATTATAGTAGACTTACTACTATTATTTGCTCCTTCTCTTTTATCTTGGTTTTGGAGTTCCGAAAAATAGCAGCAGATATGTTTTATTGTTATAATTTTAATAGCATTAATATCCTTTGAGACATATTTAATTTGAAAGCAGTTTCCCCATGTAAGAGTTCAGAAAAATAGTAGTATATTTACTACTATTATGTGTTACTACAAATCTTTTTACTGCTATAATTGAATAGCATTAAAATACTTTGACTTATTTTTAGCTTACAAGCTGTTTATGATTTATGTTTAATTTTTAAGTGGTTTTTTCATGTAAGACCTCAGAAAAATTGTAGTAGACTTGCTACCATTGTCTGCTACTACTTTTTTAATCTCAATTTAAGAGTTCAGAACAATTGCAGCATGTTTCTTTTATTGCTATAATTTGAATCGCATTGATATCCTTTGATTTATTTTTAATTTTTAAGCTGTTTCTTCATGTAAGAGCTTAGATAAATAGTAGATTTACTACAATTTTCTGCTAATAATTTTTTTTTTCTATAATTTTAATAGCATTGAATAGTCCTTGGATTAAGTTTTTGAATTGTTACTCAATTTAAGAGTTCAGGAAATAGTAGTAGATTTACTACTATTGTCTGCTACTACTTTTTTATCGATATAATATAATAGCAATTAAATATTTTGATTTACTTTTAATTTTTATGATTTTTCTCGATATGATGAGAGCTCAGAAAAATAGTAGTAGAAATATTACCATAATCTGGTACTATTTTCCTTATCACTATAACTTGCATAGGATTCAAATATTTTGGTTTACTTTTAATTTCAATTATGATTTCAAAAAATAGTAGTAGATTTACTTAAACAGTAGTAGATTTACTACTAAACAGTAGTAGATTTACTACTATAATCTACTGCTATATTTTCACTTTTTTTATTTTTATTTTTTTATTTTATTTATTTATGCAGAATTACAATTACAATAAAACATTTCAACGACTCGAAATTTGAATTTAAATCCAATTTTAATCATTTAAATTCTATTTTCCCACTGTACACTTGATAAAAATAGTAGTAGATTTACCACTATAGTAGGCTGTAATTTAAATTTTTGAAATTCAATTGAAATAATTTAAATTAAGATAGTAGTAGATTTACCACTACAATAGGTTTTTATTTTTTTGTGTTTAATAAATAATTTTTATTTAATTTAATTATTTTCTCTTTCTCTATAAACGTTTCTTTATTATAGTTTTTTTATTTTTTTAAATTCCTTTAGGAAAATATTTAGGCCAATGTAACGTGGTACTACCATTTGTACCAATAATTAAAATTTAAAATTTCATTGGGTTGGGTTTTGACTTGCAAAAACACTGCCAAACATGTGTATGCTCATTAACTGTTTGTTTTATTTGTTCATATATGTAAGTGCCTTTCTTATTTAAAATTAATAAGTCGTCCTTGTTGCTTTCTCAGTCCTTTTTTTCTTCTTGCTGCATGAAAATCAACGGAAATAGTCAGTGTCGTTTGTATGAGTTTGTTTGTTTGCCAGCATTAAACCACTACATACATACATGGTTATTGTTTACTCTAGTCAAGTTGTAATCAAAACACACAACACACACACACACTCCTAGACAGAATTTTTTTTTAGTTGTCCTTACGAAGTTTAAGTTTATTTGGTGACTCTTCTTTGCGAATCACAGAGACACAACCAACCAAAAATTACACACGACTTAGTACCAGACACCATGTGATACAAACGGGCTTATGTATGTATGTATGTATGTATGTAGATGTGTTTGTTTCAGCTTTTGTTTTAAAAAACAACAAGAACACAACCATAAGAAGTAAGTTGTCAACATAAGCAAGAGTAGACAATAACAGCAACAAGCCACAGGCTCATTAAACAGAGCCATTCGTATTCTAAAAGTAACGCAAAAAATCTTCCAAAATTTAACCATTTTTAGGTGAAAAAGAAATTTAAAAAAAAACAAATGTCAAAGGACTTACATACAAATAAATATTAATAAAGTCCTGTTTTACTTTTTTCAAATTTAAAGCAAGATTGCATATAATTTTGTTAAGAAAAAAAAATCATAATATTCTTCTCACTTCTAATTATAAACCATGAAATCTATTCTATTTCTGAAAATACCTTGCGTTCCTTTTTATTATTTTTTTTTTAAATAATAGATTCGATACCCTAAAGGGTTAATATACATACGTACCTAATTCTTTTATAATAAAGAAGCACTATGTAGACCCTTAACATTTTAAATACATATAAACATTTAAAACCGGAAGCTTAACAGTGTTATTAGTGTGCAAGTGTTGATTTGAGGCCAAACCAAAAAAAAAAACAAAAACTAAACCCAGAGTTGAACAATAATTTGTTGACCACTGTAAATGCTTTACAGCCAACCTTTGTTATCGTGCTTCTTCAACATGCACAATCACATGTCTTGCTATTTGCTCAACTTTGTTGGCAAAATGTAACAAAACAAAAAAATTCCGATGATAGAAATGAATGTTCTTCTTGTGTAAACATTAAAAAATCCACTGTCCTTTGTCATTTGCTTGTGTGACAACAATAAAAATAATAACAACGACAACACTGCAGCAAGAAATAACGGTCATGAAGAGAGAGAGGAGAGACAACAGCACTTAAATCAAATGTTAAATGTTCTCTTGTGTGTGTAACGGTGCAATAAGTGCGTGCAGGTGTTTGTTCATTTTAACACGGTAGTGCAGTACAGGCAAAAATGCATGTATGCGTAACACACTGGCACACACACTTTACGAATAACTTTCCTAGTGTCTTGATTGTACATCGTGCAAATAGTAGTCGTCATCGTTGTCGTCGTATGTGTCGTCTTCATTTTTGTAATCGTTTTTTTTGCCGTTGTTGTTGTTCATATTCATTCCTTGTACTCGTACTTTTACTGCTAACGGTCGTGATTGATGTTTTATTGTTGTCATACATTTTAAGCGCAAATAACAACAACTTCCTACAAACACTCATACACGCACACACACACACATACACACGCTCCTGTACATGGGAAAATTTTATTTTAACCACAATAACAACAAAAATATGAAACAATATGCAGGTATGTATTTACTTTTGCAAGCAGCAAAAGACAATGTTATAAATTTTTGCTCCTTACAGTTTGCCTGCTGCTTTAACATATCGTTAAATAAAATAAAAAAGGTGCAACTTACAAAAAAAAATTCTAAATGTAGGTATTTAATGAAAATTTAAAATGTAGATTCAGTATTTAAATCTATTTTTTTAAGAATATTTTGCATAAAGATTTTTTGAAGCTTATTTTAAATTGTATGAATATATGGGGATAATGTTTTTCACTGCTCCTGTAAAACACTTTAAATGTAACTTACGCCTTTTTTGATTTTATATGGCGATAAGCATACAAACGAGTGCTTGAGTGTCTGTTTGCAAGTTTAAAAGCAGAGAGTGTGTTTGTTATGTTTGCAAAGTTTAATCGATGTCAAATCGAATTAGTTTTGCGGTAGTTCAAGTATGTGTGCATTAAGCTAAAAATATGTATGCATGCATGTGTGCGTGTGTTAAGAGTAATGTTTATTTTTTTACTTAAAGAATTTCTGTTTATTTGGAAAATGTTGTTGTTTTTTGTGACAAAAGAAAAAGCAGCAAATAAATAAATTGCAAGACAGTAAACACACAGCAAAATGAAAGCACACTTTTGTAACACATGTTTTTAAGAAAACAGCCTAAATGTAGGCAACATATTTTGTTAAATAAATTTTAAAACTTTCTTAAATGCATTAGAAAAAAAGTTGAACATTTTGAAATTCCAAAGAAAGCAAATACGAGTATGTATTATTGTTTGGCAACTTTTTGTAAATTTCAACTCTGCAGCAACTATTTAAAAAAATAATAACAATAGGTACAGGAGTTGCTTAGGTAATATTAAAGCTTATTTTAAACCCTGAAATATTTTATTTGTATTGTTATGAAAATGTAGTAAAAATGCTACATTTTTTCTGCAGCTGTAAAAAAATACCTTAAAATTTTATCAGATTTACATTCAAATTTAAATAAAAAATAAAAAATAAAAAAATCAAATAAATTTTAAATAGTAGCAAAACTACTACCTTTTTTGCTACTACTATTTACTTAATAAACTATCACAGCAAAATATTTTTATAAATGATTAGTTTTTTTCAATTTACATAAAAAAGTTTAAAAAATCTAATAATTATAAAATAGTAGTAAAAGTACTACCTTTTTTTCTACTACTATTTACTAAATAAACTTACATAATAATACATTTCCATGAAGATTTAAAACCAAAATTAAAAAAATATAATTCTAAAATAGTAGTAAAAATACTACCTTTTTTCTACTACTAATTAGTAAATAAACTTGCATAATAATACGTTTCTATAAAGATTAAAACCAAAGTTTAAAAAATTATATAATTATAAAACAGTAGTAAAAATACTACCTTTTTTCTATATCTATTTAGTAAATACACTTACATAAAAATACATTTCCATAAAGATTATATTTTTGTTTTCTAAAAAAAATGTTTTATATATTCTTTTTTGTTACACCCAAGAAAATAGTAAAACAACTACTTTTTCCTGCAACTATCAAAAAAAAAAAACTTACATACATAACTTTAAATTTCTATAAATAGTACATGCTCTTGAGCAAAATATGTACTAGCAGACAAGCTGTATAGCTTCGCGGGTGTAATTAAATTTAAATTAATTGGATTCAAAGTTTTTAATTAATTTACTGCCTTATTTATAAAAAATATTTTAGGTTTATTTGGAAAATTTCCTATAGAAATATGTCAAATAATCGATTAATAAACCTGAAATATTTTTATTAATACGACGGTTAGCCTTTAAATTATAAAATAAAAGTAGTAAAACTACACACATACTATTTTTTCCTGCTACTGCCATTAAAGATTTTACATATGTAACTTTTAGTTTCTATATATAGCAGATGCTTTCAATATGGACCAAAATGCTTAAAATGTTTTATTTGCTAAATTTAAAAAAAGTTAGTAAAAATACTACCTTTTCACAATACTAAATAAAAATTAAAAAAGCACGATTTTTAAAGTAATTTTACAGCATTTTCTTAGTAAATGGTTCTAAAATAAAATTTTTTAAAAAGTAGTAAATTTACTACTTTTTTTTAAACTATTAAAAATATATAAATTATTAAATGCTGTCATTAGCACATGGGTTTGATCTTCGATAAAATACTCGAAATATACAAATCTTTAATTTATAAAAAGTAGCAAATCTACTACCTTTTCATAATACTAAATGAACATATAAATATACATAAATGAAGTAAGATTTATTTTGTAATTTTACTGAATTTTCATAGTGAATGTTTTTAAAATCGACTTCCTAGTTTATGAACTATATTTTTAATAAAATTTTTAAAAAGGTAGCAAATCTACTACTTCTTTCTACAACTATTAAAAATAATTTATACTTTCAATCCTTATCATTACCAAATAATTTTCATCGTGGATAAAATGCCTAAAATATACATACATATATATTTTTTAATTTAGAAAAGTAGTAAATCTGCTACCTTTTCATAATAGATAATAAATAAATATAAATAAAGTACGATTAAATAACGTAATTTTAATGCATTTTCGTACTGAATGTTTCTAAAATAAATTTCCTAGTTTATAGACTATATATTTATTAAAATTTTTAAAAAGTAGTAAATCTACTACTATTTTTCTACACATATTAAAATTTATATGTATTTAAATTCAATACTATATCGCTAGTAAGTGCTTATGATCTGCGAAAAAATGTAGAAAAAGTAGTAAATCTGCTACCTTTTCATAATACTAAATAAACCAGGGACCGTAACGGTTATAATTTTTATTTTAAAAATCACTTTTTAATCATTATTTCTTGATTTTTATTTATCCCTCACAAAATAACTCTTATTTTGTGACTTTTATTTATTCCTCAGAAAATAACAGTTATTTCTTGATTTTTATTTATCCCTCACAAAATAAGAGTTATTTTGTGACTTTTATTTATTCCTCATAAAATAACAGTTACTGTTTGATTTTTATTTTTTTGCTTAACTTTTAAAATGTAGAAAGCGTAATTTTTGCGTTAAAATGAATATTAACCGATTTAAAATTGAATTTATCGCCAGAGTCTTTAAAAAAAACTCTTATATGTTAAATTAAATTTACTTTTTTATTATTTATTAATTTTAAAAGTTAAAATTTTTTTGAGCAAAAAAATAAAAATCAAAAATTAACTGTTATTTTGTGAGGAATAAATAAAAGTCACAAAATAAATCTTATTTTGTGAGGGATAAATAAAAATCAAGAAATAACTGTTATTTTCTGAGGAATAAATAAAAGTCACAAAATAAGAGTTATTTTGTGAGGAATAAATAAAAATAAAAAAAATAAAAATCATTGCATCTATCGGTAGTCCATGTAACATGGAGTATCTTGGTATATTCCTTGTGCACGTAGCACTTCTCTATTATTGTGATTTTTTTACTTTGAATTTGGAAAATAATCGTTATTTGCGATCCCTGAAATAAACATATAAATAAAGTAAGATTTGTTTAAATAATTTGACTGTATTTTCCTATAAATAAATTTCCTGCTTATAGTAGACTTTCTTTTTCAATAAAATTTTAATAAAGTAGTAAATCTACTACTTTTTTCTACAACTATTAAGAATAATATGTATTTATTTTGAATGCTATGCCATTAGTGATTTGTGGTTTTGATTTTGATGTTTAAATTGCATAAAATGTTTAATTTGGAAAAGTAGTAAATCTGCTACTTTTTTTTACAATTATTAAAAAGTTTAAACAAAAGCAATTTTGGGTTCTTTTAAGAAGCTAACGTTTTTACAATAGATTTTTCTGATTTTATCTGTGAAACAAAGTAAAAACAAAAATATTTTTAATAAATTCAGTAAAGTGCGACTTTGACTCGCGCACGAAGGGTTCCGTACGTTGGGCTTTGAGCATTTTTTTTAATACAGTGTTTGTTACGTTTTTTCAGCTGAAATAATTTTTTTTATTGTTTTTCGCTTTTTTCTCGTTTTGGCGATTTTTTAAATTTTGGCGATTTTTTTTTAATTTTGGCGATTTTTTTCATTTTTGTTATTTTTTTTGCGATTTTTTTCATTTTGGCGATTTTTTTTTCATTTTGGCAATTTTTTTAATTTTGGCGATTTTTTTAATTTTGGCGATTTTTTCATTTTGGCGATTTTTTTTTTCATTTTGACGATTTTTTCATTTGGGCGATTTTTCCGGTTTTCCGCGATTTATTTTCGATTTAGAAATTTTTTTTTAATTTGGTGCTTTTTTTTCGTTTTGGCGATTTTTTTTATTTTGGCGATTTTTTTTCGGTTTGGCGATTTTATAATTTTGAGATTTTTTTGTTTTACCGTTTTTGAAAATTTCAAGAAGTTTGCTCTTACGGTTTCCAAGATACAGCAAGTTATCAAAATTACATAGTCAAAATTACATTAACTGATGGTACACCCTCTAATTAAAATTTTTTAAATTTTAGTGTTAATTGTTGTAGTCTGTATAAAAATACACTAACTTTACAAATTTCAAGTGCATATACATACAATTGTATGTATATTACATGGGATTTTAACATTTTTCGTTGCTCGTTTTGGCACACCCTTTAATTTCGAACTCTCATGTATTTGTTGTTGTAGCGGCCAAGGGTCTACACACTCTGTCCAAATTTCAGGTCCGTAGCTCTTACGGTTCTCGAGAAAATACCCTGTGACGGACAGACGGACAGACGGACAGCGTAGCGAAAACAATAGGGTTCCTTTTTCACCTTTGGTGTACGGAACCCTAAAAAGTAGTAAAATTACTACTGTTTTCTACTACTATTAAAAAGTAATAATTTTAAAAAAGTGTTAAAACTACTATATTGTTTATACTATTTAATAAAAAATTTACATAATTTTAATTCTCTGTGAAAATTAAATGCCTAAAAAGAAGATAATACGTTAAATGTGTAAGAAAGTAGTAAATCTACTACTATCTCCAGCTGCTATTTAAAAATTTTAATAGAAGTAGGATTTGGTTGTAGAATTTTACCGCCAGTCAGAAAAAGATTTTGGAAAAAATTTATGATTTTAAAAAAGTAGTAGATCTACTACTTTTTTTAAACTTATCAAAATACGGCTTTATTTTTGGGCCACTACAAATTGGTGTTAATAAATTTTTTTATCATAATGCTTGCGTTTCTTGAGCACTTTAAAATAAATTTTGTGTCCCTTATTCATTAACTTTTTAAACAAAGAAAATAACATATAAAGCTTAATTAATAAAATTCATCACAAATAATATTTTACTAGTATATAAATATTGCATAAATGATAAATCTTGTAAAAATATTTATTTCACAAATTAAAACTATAAATTTTTATTTGCAAAAAAAAAAAACAAACAAAACTTTAACTCTTTGTTGGAATAAAATATTTCGGTTAATGCTCGTATGTAATATTTTTTATGGAAGGAGGGATATGATTTTTATCTTACAACAATTAAAATATTATGTGATGGTGCTTGGGTCTGTTTTTTTCCTCTGAACACCAAAAAATATGCTACATAAACTTGGTCATTTCATGTGGCCAACAATTGAGGACTATGTGAGTGTGTGTGTGTGTGTGTTTGTGTGTGTGTGTGTGCATGTGCTTTTTTAAGAGAGATAGACATGGCAAGAGAGCCACATCAAACACTAAGATAACGTCCAAAAAAGTCATCAATCAAAATTTATTTATAACTTTTGTATATAAAAAAAGTAAATATGAATATTTATGCGTGTAATATTTTTATTCAATAGTCATTTGTTTGTGATTGTAACCACGCCAGTAGTGTGTGTTTGTGTCTGTCTGTCTGTATGTATTGAAAAGGGTTCAATAATTTTTGAGTATAAATATACTTTATTTTTTGTGTGGTACGGGATGTTGTTTGATATTTGTTATTGTTGATCAAGGATAACAATAAAAATTAAATATATTAATTTTTTTCCAAACCTATTCGTTATGGTGCTGTGGTTAAGCATAATATCTTTTTATATATTAAGGGTATTCAAAGTAAAAATTTCTCGTAGTTGGATCTCTTTTTCACGATTATTCAGTAAATATTATAATATATGTAACTTTACAACTTGTTCATATAATTTATTTGTTTGAATTTTTTTTCATTAAAAAAGAGTAAATAAAAAATAATTAAAAATATTAGGAAAAAAAGTAGTGGATCTGCTACTCTTTAAAATATTTTCAAAAATTTTATCTAAAAAAGTAGTAAATCTACAACTTTCTAAAAAAAGTAAAATTTTTAATTTTCTAGCATTCATCCATCTTTTCCAATTAAAAATTTTATATAGTAAATTCAAGAACTTGGGGTCTTACTTTATATAAAAATGTGCATCCTCCTATCAACAAAATTTAAATTTTAGTTTTGCAAAATTTATTAAATTCACTAATTTTGCCAAATGCCAGCAAAACGTTTAAGAAAGCAGGAAATTTTTTTATTTATGTTTATATATGTATGTAATTTTTATTTTAACTTTTATATGTTGCGTATAGTGTATGAAAAAAGTAATAATTCTACTACTTTTTTTAATCTCAGCAAAAGGTGCAAAGGTAAAATTTTTTTTATATGTTAATCAAATTAAAGTAATAAATGTACTACTTAGCAAAAAGTCTATGCATTATGAAAAAGTAGCAGATTTACTACCTTTTTCCAAAACATCGCACAAATCCAAAAAATTAAAAAAAATTACAATAAATATACTTGAGACTTTTTAAATAACTTTTACTAAGTTTTGGAAAAAGTAGCAGATTTACTACTTTTTCCAAAACTTAGCAAACATTTTATATATTTACATAGTGTATAAAAAAGTAGCAAATCTACTACTTTTTTTATCGGTTAGAGAAGCAAAAAGGAGCAATATATTATTTTTAAAAATTTTCTATTTTTTCAGATTTTTTAAAATGTTATATTTACTACTTTTTTACGAAATTTGGCAAATGTTACAAAAAGTAAGAAACTTTTTATAGATCGAATTTTGTAAATGTGCGTAGTATATACATACATACATATAAATGAACATATTTTTATGTTTATATGATATGTGCAAAAAGTAGTAAATCTACTACTTTTTAAAAATTGTAAAGTTTTAAAGAAAATTGCAATGTTTTCTTACTCATAAAATCTTATTAGCTATTATCCTCGTAAATTTGGCGCATTTTTTATAAATAATTCATAAAATTTACTACTTTTTTCAATTTTGGTAAAAATATTAAAAATTAAAGTAGTACAGTAAAAGAAATTAAGAATCCAGAGGTTTTTTAAATTTTACATAATTCCACAGCATAGTAAAAAAAGTAGTAAATCTACTACTTTTTTAAAATCTTAATAAAAAAGGGAAGAATTTTAGGCATCTCCTTAGAGTGTGCAAATAGTAGTAAATCTACTACTTTTTAAAATCATAAAAGTTTATTTTTTTGGGTTAATTAAATCTTATACATATATGTTTATGACGTTTGTTTTAAATTTTAAATATATTTGAAGTGTACACAAAAAAGTACTAAATCTAGTACTTTTTAAAAATCCTATTAAAAGTGGTAAGAAATCGAAAATTCGTTATATAAATAATATAACAATATCTTATGTATATATACTGTTATTTTGTTCGATTTTTTTGGAATTTGTGCGATGTATAGAAAAAGGTAGTAAATCTACTACTTTTTTAAATCTTAACAAAATTAATAAAAACTAAAATTTTCTTAAATGTTGATAAACTGTTTATGTATGTTTCATACATAATTAAGCTTTATTCATCTACTTAGAGTGTAAAAATAGTAGTAAATCTACTACTTTTTAAAATCTCAACAAAAGTAGTATTTTTTTTTTGGATAAATTAAGTCGTATATACATATGTTTATGGCGTTAATTTTAGATTTTAAATGTATGTGTTTGAAGAGTTTTCAAAAAAGTAGTAAATCTACTACTTTTTAAAAATTTTAGTATTAGTGGTAAGAAATCAAAAATTCTTTCATGTACAATACCTTACGTATATTTACTGTTATATTGTTAGTTTTTTTTTTGATTTGTGTTATGTATTACGAAAAAGGTAGTAAAACTACTACCTTTTACAAATTTTGACAAAAGTGTAAAAAGTGTGAATTTTTCTTATATGTTGATAAACAGTTTATGTTTGTTCCATGCATAATTAGGTTTAATTCATTTACTTATAGTGTAAAAATACTAGTAAATCTACTACTTTTTAAAATCTCAACAAAAGTAGTATTTTTTTGGATAAATTAAAATGTACATTGTTTGTGGGGCTTATTTTAAATTTTAAATGTATTTGAAGTGTTTTTAAAAAAAGTAGTAAATCTACTACTTTTTACAAATTTGAGCAAAAGTTGTAAAAAATAACATTAATTCATGTATGTATATCAAATTTTATTACTTTATTCCTTAGTTTTGTATATTTATACAATGTTTGAGAAGGGTAGTAAATTTAATACATTTTTCAAATAGTAGTAAAATGTTGCTAACTTTATATTTTTGATAATATTTATGAATATATTCTACATATGTTCCTTTAGTTTAGGTAATATAGGAATTCCAATAACTTTAACGGCCTGTCTCACGATGTGGACAGAAAACTTCCGATCGCCATCTTGTATTGGAAACAACAATAAAATAATAAAAAATTTTCTCGATCGAACGTCTTCTGTGGACATCATGGAACATACAATAAATTTTATGCTGGTTTGCAACGATCGAAATTATAACCATTTAATTTCCAAAATAGTTTTTAATACAGAGAATCATTAATATTTATTTTTTTAAAATTTGATAAATGTTAAAATTACTCACGTTTTCTTAAACATTGTATTACAAAAATTGCTCATTTTAAATTCTCATCTTAAGCGAAGATCTCTCTAAAAATATACATCAACATAAAATTAACGATCCTTTTGGCAAAATCATGATGATGATTTCGTACTAAACTATTAAAATTATGCAAATTTTATTTTAAAAACATGATGATCATATTATTATGATCATGAGCTAAGCGGGGCATTACTACAACTCAAATTGATTGAAAAAACGTGATTGTGTGGTGTCAATAATTGATGATGCACACACACACAGTTTGTCAGACAATAATGACAAATTCTAAGAATATTTAATGTAATTTTTTGTTTAATCAGTATTGAAGATCATATTGTTTAAATCATGCAGAAAATTGTCTCAAAAAAAATTATTTTGGTCTTAATGTTGCTGGTTTTTTATCTTGAAAATTACATCTTGGCATGATAAATTGTAACGCATGATGATTCTTTTTTTATGTTGAAATGAACTTTTTAGTTGTTGTAAAATGCTTTCAAATGTAAGCACCACGCATATTTTCGATATGCTTCATAAATTCAAAACTTAACTCTAGTACCAGTCAGTCATCAGTGCATCTGGTGCATTTATCTGACTTAAAACGTTTGTCAACTGCAAACGATTAAATTGCTGTTCAACTCTTGCAATAAAATATTGTTTTAAATACATATTTATGACAAAAATAACAAGATACAATTTTCTTTGAAATCATTGTGTAATAAGATTAAAATTGCATGATATCACAAACAATAACAACAACAACAACAACAACAACAACAACAACAACAACAACAGCAACAAAAAGAATAGTTGTCTATGTTAAAGATACCAATTACCAGTAAAGAAAGAGTTCAAACAACTTGGAATGTGAGCAAGGTGAATGACTGTAATGGCATTTGCTTTAAGGGAAGTGTTTATTAAGATGCATTTAGTACCAATCTCAGTAAAACTATTACTATTTTAAGCGTAAATAATGTACTAATTTATGAAAATGTAATGTAATTTTTTTGAAAAGTGGCAAATGCACTATTCAGCTTAAATACTTTTTGTGGGAAGTTGGTGAAAAATGCATTTTAACAAAATTTGATCAAATTCAGTTAAAAAAAATGTGAGCTAAAACTTATTCAGCAACAACGTTTTTAAGTGGAGTTCATAATACTCAGATACATAACAATAAAAACGGCGTAAAAACACCGATTTTTTCGACATAATATCAATTCAGCTACGTATTTAGTCGATCCAATAATACCTTAAACTAATAAAAATACCATTCAGCTTAATACTTTTTCTGGCATATAAATGAGAAATATATGTTAGCAAAAATTTATCAAATTCAGCTAAATAATTTAAGTACTAAAATCCATTCAGCAAAATTTTTTAAGTAAATATTCTAAAATTCTAGTTAAAAGTAATAAAAAATTTTTAAAATTGTTAGAACTGTTTCCAAAGTTCTAATTCAGCTAAGGATTTAGCTGATTAATTCAGCTGCGGCTTTAGTAATACTTTAAATAGCGAAAATACTAAAAATACCATTCAGCTTAATCCTTGGGCTGGGGAATAGGTAAGAAATGTAGGCCAGCAAAAATTTTTCAACTTCAGCTACAAAAGATAAGCACTAAAATTTATTCAGCAACATTTTTTAAAGCAAATGTCTCAAAATTCGAGTAAAAAGTAATAAAAAAATTTTAAAGCACTGATTCTGCTGCCGAGGGTATCATTCAGCTACGGATTTAATCGCTATAGTAATACTTTAAATAGCGAAACTAGCAAAACTACCATTCAGACTTAAATTTAGGCTGGGATATATATGAGAAATGTAGGCCAGCAAACAATTATCAAATTCAGCTAAAAAATATAAGAACTAATATTTATTCAGCAAAATTTTTTAAAGTTAATATCTCAAAACTCGAGTAAAAAGTAGTAAAAAATAGTTAAAACACTAATTCTGTTGACGACATAGCAATTCAGCTACGGATTTAGTCGCTACAGTAATACTTTAAATAGCGAAACTAACAAAAATGTCATTCAGCTTAAGCCTTTGGCTGCGAAATAGGTAAGAAATGTATGCCAGCAATAATTTATCAAATTCAGCTAAATAATTTAATCACTAAAATTTATTCAGCAAGCATTTTTTAAAAGTAAATATGCTAAAATTCGACAAAAATAAAGTATTCAAAAATGGAAAACACTGATTCTGCTCATATAATATCAATTCAGCTACGGAATTGATCGTTCCAGTAATACTTTAGATAGCGAAACTAACACAAATACCATTCAGCTTAATATTTCGTCGAAATTTGTCGAATTCAGCTACAAAAATATTAACAAATGCTACTCAGCAAAAACAAATTTGTTATAAATACGAGTATCCTAAAGTTCGGGTATTAAATAATAAAAAATATTAAAACATTTATTCTTCTGACAATATAACAATTTAAGCCTTACTCGATTTAGTCGATTCAGCAAAGTTTTAAGAAGCGAATCTAAAAAATACCAAAGTGCTTTTTCTTTTATGGAGAAATTTATGAAAAATATTAACAATAAATGCTATTCAGCAACAAATTTTGTTAGTAAATATTTTAAAATTCGGGTATTAAATAACAAAAGTTATTAAAACATCGATTATACTAATCGATTTAGTCGATTCAGCAAAGTTTTAAGTAGCGAAAATGAGAAATACCAAAATAATAAAATAATTTTATGAAGAAATTTAAGAAAAATATATTTCATTAAAAGTTTACAAAAAATTTAGCTAAATAAGAATAGCGCAAAAACTTATTCAGCAAAGCCTTTTTGGGTAAATCTTTTGATGTTTAAATAATAAATTTAGCTACAATAAGCTAGACGCTTATTCAGCAAATATTTTTGTTATAAAATTAAGGCTTTTTTCTGTTTTTGTTGATAGCTAAGTTCCGGTTCACACACGCCAACTTTTGTTGACCAACTTTTAATTCAGCTGGTAGAAAAAAAGAAACATTTGTATTTCATTCTCTTTCTTTCTTGCAGCTGAATTACGAGTTGATCAACAAAAGTTGACGTGTGTGAACCAATACTAAACAGTGAAAAATTCTGGTACTGTTAATTCTTACGATACTTTTACAAAAGTGTAGAAGTACTTTGCGAAAAATAATATTCCTACTACTTAAAAAAATAAGAGTGAAAAGTAGTGTCTACTACTTTTTGAATAGTGGTACATATTTCTATTAAATTTCGAAAAGTAGTATTTTGCTACTTTTTACAAAATACTATTCTACTTTTTGAAAAGTAGTATTTCTACTACTTTTTGAAGAGTAGCATTAGTACTACTTTTTGGAAAGTAGCATTTCTACTACTTTTTGAAAAGTAGTATTTCTACTACTTTTTGCAAAATAGTATTTCTACTACTTTTTAAAAAGTGAATTTCTACTACTTTTTGAAAAGTAGTATTTCTACTACTTTTTGAAAATTAGTATTTCTACTACTATTTGAAAAGTAATATTTTTACTACTTTTTGAAAATTACTATTTCTACAACTTTTTGGAAAGTAGCATTTCTACTACTTTTTGAAAAGTACCATTTCTACTACTTTTTGAAAAGTAGTATTTCTACTACTTTTTTTAAAGTAGTGTTTATACTAATTTTTAAACAGTATTTTTTTTAATAATAAACTTTCAACTTTTTTAAAAGTACTATTTTTACTACTTTTTCAAGCGCAGTACTTTTACAAAATATTCTCAACATTATTTTTTTTATGTACATACATATTTTTTTAAAGTATTCTTAACATTATTTTTTATATATTTTTTAAAATGATTTTTTCTTCTTTTTATTTACAGGTAATTTTTACAAAGTTTGTTATTTCAAATTACTAAAGCTGTTGATTCTTTCACAAAATGTGAGTTATTCTTTAAATAAATTTTTATTTTAAAAAATTTTTCTACATATATTTTTTTGCAATTTGTGCTTGCCAACAAGTTGTTAATAAAATATGCAGAAATTTAAACAACTTTAAGTTATAGTAATTGTTAACTAAACAAATGTTGAAAGCCAAATCAATTACAAGAGGGAAATCAATTGAAAAAATCAAGGCAAAGATTGATAAATGACTAGAAAAAAAAAGAGGGAAGGAAAGCCTAAAACTGTAACAAGTGCAATGAATTGAAAGAGCGAACAGTAGGTCAATGTTTTAACGTGAATCACTCTCAAGCTTGTTGTTCATTTCCCTTTACATGTTTTTGATTGGCTTCATTCCCATGCTAGATGGCTTGTTACCTTTTGTAAAAAAAATGTTTAATATTTTTTCAATTCAACAACTTTATCTCATTTAATTACAAGATAGATTGAATGGTTATTTATAACATTTAAATTGATTTGCCAAGAACTTATAATTTATTCATTTTAAATATATTGCTTTCAATATAAAGACATGACATATTTTAATTGGCTGAAATAAATCCTAGAATTTCTGACAGCAGCCAGTAAGGCCATAACTAACAAGGGCCTTAAATGAATGGCAGACTGTGACCCACCCTCTGCGTATTGAACTTAACACTTGTTGTTTGAGGTGCTAAACAATCACTTCAATCACACTGCACCTCTAAACTTCATTCAATAATTTGTTAAATCACAAATCAGCAGCAAATGACTGCATTGTGTTGTTATAAAAATCGTGACATGTTGCTTAGAAAGAGCCCTCGGTTGCAAGCAATTCACAGCAGATTAAAAAAAATCAATTAATAAAATTGTTTAGAATTTCAGTATTATTTTTTATGACACCCCTTGTTGTTGTGGAAATCTGTAAAACACCAAGTGACCTACTAAAATGCAGGCAACTGTATTCTTAGAAAAATTTTTAAGAATGCACGCTAAAATGCCTGCATTACGACGGCTGATTTCAAATCTTTAAATGAAAAATTAGCGGCATTTTATTAAGAAAACAAACCAAAAAAATTGTTTTTAATTATTAACAAAGTAGCAAAAACAAATGCAATTGCTACAAAAAGACTGCATAAATGGTTCTATATTTGTACCAAGTTTTTTGTGCGTATCTGCATAGTGAACAACATACACTTTATATCAAATGGTTTTACTGATAAATGTGTAAATCAAAAATAATTTTTATTATATACTCGTATTTATAGTTAAAGTTAAAATTCCAACAGTAGACTCTTTTGGCTTGCTTAGCAACAAATAATGCCAAAAATATTTAGTATATACCGAAAAGTAATGTAAAATTATAATTCAGCAAAATTTTTAACAATTCAGCTTAAGTTTTTCTGTTACCGACAACATATTTTTCAAGCTTCATGTACATTTTTCTTATAAAACCCCATTTAACTGTCTGAAAAATACATCGCAATAAAAATTTATATAATACAGCTAGGGAAGTTTAGCCTTAAATGTTATTCAGCTACTACGTTTTTAATACATTTGACATAAAATTACCTAAAACTCTTTATATTCAATGCGAAATACAAATTCAGCTGCATATTTGGTATTTATATTCAGCAAAGTTACATCATATACCGAAAAGCAATTCAGCTAACTTTTTAGCAATTCAGCCAACTTTTTAGCAATTCAGCTGGTTTTCTGTTAACGACAATACATTTTTCAAGTTTTCAAGCTTTTTCTTAAAGAACGCCCTTCTGAAAAAAAGCATTCCAATAAAAAATTATAAAATTCAGCTAATGAAGTTTAGCCTTACATGTTATTCAGCTACTACTTTTTTAGTACATTTGCCATAAAATTACCTAAAACTCATATATTATGCGCGAAACACAAATTCAGCTGCATATTTAGTACATTCAGCTAAGTTAAATCAAATTTTTAAGCTTCATTTACATTTGTCTTAAAAAACGCCATTTAACTGTCTGAAAAATACAATACAATAAAAATTTGTAGAATTCAACTAAGGAATGTTAGCCATAAATGCTATTCAGCTACTAACTTTTTTTTGAACATTTGACATAAAATGACCTAAAACCCTTTTATTTTATACGCGAAACACCAATTCAGCTGCATATTTAGTGCATTCAGCTAAGTTAAATCAAATTTTTTAAGCTTAATGTACGTTTTTCTTAAAAAAAACGAGATTTAACTGTCTGAAAAATAAAATAATATTATAATAAAAATTTATAAAATTCAGCTAAGGAATGTTAGCCATAAATATAATTCAGCAACTAATTTTTAAGAACATTATACATAAAATGATAAAAAACTCTTATGTTATAGGGGAAACACAAATTCAGCTGCATATTTATTTTTTTAAATGCCATTTAAAAATGCCATTTAACTGTCTAAAAAATACATCGTAACAAGAATTTATCATATTCAGCTAGTTATGGTTAGTTGTAAATGTTATTCAGCTACTACTTTTTAAGTACGTTTGATCATTTGGCGAGTATTAAGTCATAAAATATTACATAAAAGTCTAGTGTTACCCGTGAAAAACAAATTCAGCTAAATATTTAGTTCATTCGGCAAAGTTAAAGCAGAGCATCTCCAATTGTAATGTAATTTTATTTTATTATAATATTTTAAATAACTTGCTAAAGCCCATAGATGCTTTTAATGCTACAAAATCGTGTTATAATTCAGCTCATCACTTATTCAGCTAAGGCTTTTTGGTAAAATAATTAGTTTTTTGTAAAAAAAAAACATTGAAAAACTTTAATTCTGCTCACTTACTTACAATTCAGCTAAGCAATTATGTATAAACTGAAATTCAGCACGATTAGACTGCAGCTGTTTGATATTCTGCAAGCTGCTTCTAATTAAATTTCTACGTTTCTTTAATTTAAGAGCATAAAAATAAAATTCAGCAAGATTTTAATGCACTAGAGTAATATAAAACAAAGAAATTTAATTCAGCAAGGCTTAAATTACTAGAAATTATGATTCGAAATTTAAGTTTTTAAATCTAAACTGCCTAAAATCCATATTCAGCTGTAAAGTTGTATTAAATATTTTGAAAGTTTTTATAATTCAGCTTCACATTTTTGAGTTTTTTCAGCATAAAAGTTTTCCTAAAAAAAATTGTTGATTCTCCACATGGCTTTTGGAATTAAATGAAATTTTGGACGACTTTGTACCCACCGTGCCCGTATGTTTAATGAAAAACTAACATACGAGATCATTTGTATTTATTTTTATTTAATTGTTAAATTTTTTTGTTGTAATCATGTTATATGTTGCATTTTAAATGAGTTATTACAAAAAATTTTCCAGCAAACGTAGAGTGTGTGTATGTGTGCGTATTGATGGCATCAAACTGCCTGGACATTCCAATGAGACAAACGTAAAAAAATTTATGACTTTTTGATAGAAACCTGTACGTACCACTTGATAAGATGCTTCAATCACTTGTAATTTTAAAGCTGAATTGAAACCATTAAACATTGTGTGCGTAAAAATAAATATTCATATTTAACAAGTCATTTGTAAAGTAATTAATTAAAAAAAAAATGAAAATTTTTTGTCATAAATTAACTGAATTAATTGCTGAATTGATAAAAGTAACTCGAAATAAATTTGTACCATAAATATTACGAAATTAATTGTTTTTTAAAGTAGTTTCAATCGAATAAAAGTGAACAATATTTAAATGAGATAAAAATTTAACAATTTCTTAGTTTAATCTAAGTATTAGCTCACGAGGGGTTATGTACATATGTATATCTGTACATAATTGTGTGTGAGAGGTTTTGATTAACATTTCAGTTAATTGTAGGTCATAAAACTTGCTGTTTCTTTAGCTGAATTATTAAAAAATTGCAAAATTTCTTATTATTGATTTAAACTTGCGCTATTTATGGCGCTGAGTTGCAAAAACCTTAGCTGAATTAAATTTTCATCAGCTGAATTGATGTTTCTATTCCATTATATACAATATAATATGAAAAATTAAAACTTAAAGGCAGCTGCCATTTGAAATTAAATTTAAAGCTTGAAATTTAGTGGCGAATTTGAGTTTTTTAACACAAGAAGTTTTGCTGAATTAGATATTTTTATATTTTCTCTAGCTGAATTGATATTTTTTTACATGAATTTAGGTAATGAAAAATACTGTTCATATATTTTTTTTACTTAAACAATTGCATCAAATCGAAACACTAAATTTGTGCTAAAAACCTTAGCTGAATTGAATACTTCATCTTTTTGTTTCGTTATATTCAATGAAACTTGAAAAATTAAAACTGAAAGGCTTGCAGCCTTTCAAAAAAATTAGTTGTGTTATTTTTTTTCGAGGCTAATTTAATATTGTTGCTGAATTAGCTATTTTTATATTTTCTCTAGCTGAATTGATATTTTTTAGCTGAATTTTGCTAATGAAACAATTGCATTAATTCGAAAAGCTATATTTTGATGGAAGACCTTAGCTGAATTGAATCTTTTATTTTCAAAAAAAAAATTGAAATTAAACTTAAAATTAATTGTATTGTTTCCTTTCGTGGCTAATTTATTTTTTTATTCCAGAATACCAAAAATGTTGCTGAATTAGCTATTTTTATATTTTCTCTAGCTGAATTGATAATTTTTTATAGCTGAATTTAGCTAACGAAAAATACTGTTTACATTTTTTTTTAAATTAAACCAAATTGCATTAATTCGAAAAACTATATTTTGCTAAAAAACCTTAGCTGAATTGAATACTTCATCTTTTTGTTCCGTTATGTTCAGTAAAACATGAATAATTAAAACTGAAATGCTGCAGCCATTTGAAATTAAACTTAAAATGAATTGTATTATTTCTTTTATAGGCTTATTTGATTTTTTTTATTCAGAGATACCAAAATTTTTGCTGAATTAGCTATTTTTATATTTTCTCTAGCTGAATTCATAATTTTTTAGCTGAATTTAGCTAACGAAAAATATACTATCCTTTTTTTTTACTTAAACAATTGCATTAATTCGAAAAGCTCAATTTTGATGGAAAGCCTTAGCTGAATTGAATCTTTCATTAAAAAAAAAAAAAACAAGATAAATTAAAACTGAAAAGCTGCAGCCATTTAAAATTTAACTTAGAATTAATTGTGTTATTTCCTTTCGCGGCTAATTTGTTTTTTTTTCTTATTCAAAGATGCCAAAATTGTTGCTGAATTAGCTATTTTTATATTTTCTCTAGCTGAATTGATATTTTTTTAGCTGAATTTGCTTAATGAAAAATATTATACATATTTATTTCTGTTAAACAATTGCTGTAAATAGAAAAAGGTATATTTTTCGTGAAAACCTTAGCTGAATTGCCTGAAGTGTTGCTGAATAATAAAAATAATAGCATTTAAATTATGATTGACAGAGCTATTTTCTGACAAAACTATTTTTTATTATTTTCCAGCTGAAAGTTTGGTTTTAAAACGGCGAAGTGCAATTCAGTTGGAAAATTATTTATATTTTTTAGTTAAGTAATTGGCATGTAATCAAAGAACCTTAGCTGAATTGCTTAAAACGTTGCTGAATACTAAAATACTATCATTTAAACTGTGATTGAGATAGTTTACGTTTTCTGCGTTTAATAAAAGCTTAGCTGGCCCATAAAACAAGTTGCTGAATTCCAGAAAATTTCTATTTGCTTATATATTTTGTCACTGAAAGAATAAAAACCTTAGCTGAATTGCTTGAAATGTTGCTGAATAATAAAAATATCAGCATTGAAATTATAATTGAGATGTTTAAATTTTCTGCTTATAATAAAAATTTAGCTGACCCATAAAGCAAGTAGCTGAATAGCAAACATTTTATATATTTTATCACATTAATAGCATATGCGGCTTCTTAAAGTTTGCTGAACTTGTTTTTGGTACATATTTTCTTTCTTTATAAGCTTTTTATTTTCTTGTAAAGTTTTTTAATTACATTTTAACCTTCAGCCAAATTAAAAATTATTTCCTTTCGTTATAATCTTTTCGCTACTAATAAAAATACACAAAACTTGTTGTTATGTTGCTGTTATTATTTGTTTAGTCTGTTTGAAAAAAAAAATAATATTTGTTTGTTTATTTTAGTTTTATAGTGCAAGAAAATTTTGTTTATTCTTCAAGCAACAATTTGCTGCTGGTCCTGACAATGAGCAGCATAAGCATAAAAGCTTAAGTATTTTCTTTTATTTGATGCTGTAACGTCTTTTGTTGCTGCCTGCTATTCAATGTTAACTAACGTTTATCCCTTTTGCGAATTTTTTCAAACAATAACTTTCACATTTTCTAAGGATAAACATACCAGGCATTGTTGCCCAAAATGCTACATAAGATTTTTAAAAAAATTGGAAATGTAATCAGGTTTTCTTTTTGTTGGCTAAATATTACCTGGCTGAATTTGTGATTGTGCATATATTTTTCTGTTGCTTTGAACAAGATTGCTTTTAGTGAATATGCACATAGCAAAGGTTAAATTGAGACCTTAAAGCGTACAGAAGTACACGTGTGTACGAGTATCTGTTGAAATTTTTATTAAGTTGATAATTTCTATTTTGCCCTTAAAGGCTTGTTAAAATAATGGTTGAGAAAATTATTTATTTCGTATAAAAAATAGATAATGTTAAACAAGAGTTTGTTTAACTTTCATTCATACTACTGCGAGTGTAACAACAAATCTTTTTAGTCGTACAAAAATTATAATGTCATTTTCTTTGCATTCTTTGCTTGGTTTGAGCTTATTTTCTGTATGACTGGCTGGTACATGCTGCTGAGATTAAAAATGGAAGGAAACAAAAAATTTAGAATCTCAAGTCAAGTCAAAGTTGCATGCAACAACATGTACGATTAAGTCACGTTTTTAATCAAACCCATACCATTCTAATGCAAAAACGAAAACTTTTGCCAACATCTTAGTGACACCTTATCAACAAAAGAAAAGAAAATAATATCATTTCGTGTGCCTTTTATAAACACATTTTTCTATATATGCCTTTTTTGCGCTTGTGTTTTTAAACAACATTAAAATGTTTAGCATGTCATTTGCTTCTTTTTTTTTTGCACAAAATTTCCATTTGACTTGTAGCTTATTTACACCTTCGAGTGCTTTGTTTAAAATCAATTTCAACGTGTTTGAAAGAAAAGTGTCATATTACCTGATTAAATCTTAAGAAAACATGATAAAATGATAATTTGTTAATATGTTTCTAAATTAGCACATTACAATGTTATTTAGCAAAAAGGTTTCAATTTTATTATAAGCTCATGAGAAATGAAAAAAAAGCTTTTTAATATAAACATTAAGATATTTTTGAGGCAATTTGGCTTAAAGCATTTGAATATATTGAATGTTAAATTGTATACAAATAAAAATAAAAAGTTTCGTCATTCAGCCAGTGTATTTAATATTCAGCTAACTTTCTACAAACATATTTAGCTAAAACTTGAATTTTTTTCCTATTCAGCTAATATATCAGCTATTCAGCTTGATTTTTTAGTTAAACTCTATATAGTGAATTTTGATTATCAAATTTAATTAATGTCTTAAGGGGTTTATTCAGCTACATTCACAATAAATTCAGCAATTTTTTTAACGTATACAAATTTTAATAATTTAAATGTCTATTCAATTTCGCCATTCAGCCACAATTTTTTTATTCAGCAAACTTTCCGAAAATATATTTAATCATAACTTAAATTTTTCTTATTCAGATGAGAAAATATATAGATTTTAATGAGATAAATCTAAAAAATAATATTTACTTTTTAGCAATTCAGCTAAATAAATAACAAATTCAGCTAAATTTGTATTAACATAAATTTTAAGAAAACTTTTAGTTCTAACAATTTGTGACAGATTTTTCGTATTCAGCTAAAAAAATTATGTGCACGTTAATTCAGCCGTCTCTTAAAATGCTAAAAGCGTTTAGAATAAAATAAATTTCTTCATCCATTCCACTTGATTGTGACAGTATTTAATAACTTTTAAATAGGAAAAAGCTTAAAAGTTTAAATTTTTATAATTCAGCTAAAAGAATTTTTGAACTCAGTCGGAGCTTTTTTGCGATAAAAAAAGAAGTAAAATAGTAAGAATAATTTTTCCCAACGAAAATCTTTACTCGGCCTAATTTTTAGCCCTTATTCAGCTTGAAATCTCAATTCAGCACAAATTTAAGTTTAGTAAATTGCAAATTGTTATAAAAAATATGCAGGGAAATGTATATTTTAATCATTCAGCTACTATTTTAAGTAATTCAGCTAAGCTTTTTTTAACTAAAAGAAACGTCCCAAAGTGATAAAAACGAGGAAGATAATGTTAATGACATAAAAATGTGGACCAGCTGAATTTTCTGCTATTCAGCAAAGCCACAAACCTATTCAGCAACCTTTAAAAAGTTCAAAGCTTAAGAGAACTTACAGAAATAATTGTACAATTTATTAATTTTGCTATTCAGCTACTGCTTGTGCCTTTTAAATGGCCTTTTCGTTTACAAACGTTTTGCAAATTTCAATATGTGAATTTTTTGCAACAGTCTGTCAATTGTTCAGCTTGAAATCCCAATTCAGCAGAAATTTAAGTTTGATAAATTGCAAATTGTTTTAAAAAATATCCAGGGAAATGTTTATTTTAAACATTCAGCTACTTTTTAATTAATTCAGCTACGCTTTTTCAACTAAAAAAAATGTTTGAGTATCAAAGTGATAAAAGTGGAGATGATAACTGACTTTTTATAACATAGCGATGTATGTTCATTAGCTAATGATATGAAAATTTCCATCAGCTGAATTTTCCGTTATTCAGCAAGGCCAAAAAGCTATTCAGCAACGTTTAAGAAGTTCAAGGTTTGAAAACAGCTACAGAAATAATAATATAATTTATAAATTTTGCTATTCAGCTACTGCTTCTGCCTTCTAAATGGACTGTTTACAGACGCTTTAAAAATTTTAATATGTAAATGTAAATTTTTTGTCTGCCCTTTTGTCTGCCAGTACCTTCCTACAATGTAAATGAAGGGCAGTGAAGTATGTTTTTAATATTTTTTTTTTGACAAAATAACCGCCAAATTTAAGTATCTTATTTCGCTTATAAACAATGAAGATATTTTGTATATCAAGTTCGTCTCATAGCTACAAAAGAAAAAACAGCAATTTATGTCAAAGTAAACAAGACAGCTAGCTACACTAAATACAAAATTCTTGAATATACAACTCTCAGAGTCAGTCGTATTTCAAATTCATTCATAGTCTATTAACATGTCAAAAGTTTGGTGGCGGCTTTTAAAAGAGAGTGTCACTACAACATGATTTATGCAAAAAAGGAAACCAGATAATCATACATAGTACAGAATATCTTGTTTTCGAAATACTAAAAGCACATAGCGATGAAGAAGTAATGAATAACAAATTTCACAAGTATTTGTTTCCGTTTTAAGACATTTTAACTTTCTACTGTTTTTGTTCAGCTATTCGCTTAACCGAATATTTTTTCAACATTAAGTCATTTTTTTTTTATTCAACTAAAATCCGACTCCTCTAATTGTAGCTGAGCTTTTGTTTTTTTTTTTTTATATGTTTTTCTTTTGTTTTGCAGATGTAGGCTTTTCTATGTTTTGACACCTACAGTTTGGTAGTTTCTAAAGTCGTTTATTTGTTGCTCTAACATTTTTTTCGTTACTTCATTTTCTCACAGTAGTTGGTGTCATATTAGCCAAGAGCACTAGAGTCCAAAAAAATCAGCCGTAAAAAAGGAACGTTTGATGTGATCATAGAGATGGTAAAACATGAAAAAGGTATTAAATATCACAGCCTAACTACCAACAAACTCAAACAGAGGTTACAAACAAATACATACTTCTGTCATATAAAAATTGGAAAAGAGAAGAGCTCTTAGAAAAAGAAAGTTTATTATACAAAATTATAAAAAGAGTTTATGCCTCAAATTATTTACTTTAATTGCAAAATTGTTAAGCTAATATCTTTAACAACAACACAAATTTATGTAAGGAGGTGATATAAATAAAAAAAGCGGAATTCAGCTGATAAAATTTATAATTTAACCAAAAATGCCTTGTAATTTTTATATAATCTTTTGTTGTTATCTTAATACTTAAAAAAACTATTACTAGAAGTCAGAAAATGCAATAAACTCGCTATTAAGCTTATGTTTATGTCAATTGAACTCTATTCAGCTAAAACAATTTTAATAAATATGGCATAAATTCCATGAAATATTAATTTTAGCTGCTGCTTTAACAATATCATCCAACAAATTTTGTGATTCAGCTACAAACATTCTCATTAATTTGCATATTGCACATAAATGTCAATATTACTCAGCTGGATTGAACAAAAATTTCATTATATTAAAAGCCAGTTATATGAATTAAGGCTAAAAAGTTCGTAATCGCTCTTAAAATTTACTTAAGCTAAATATATTTTTAGAGAACTAAATTAAAGGCTAATTCAGCAACAAAAAAAATTCCTTTAACGCTTATAAAATTGCAATTCAGCTAAACATATTTAAGTGGAAATATTTAAAAACTTAATTCAGCATATTCAGCTGTACATTTTATCTTGTCTGTTTCCAAAAAAGCTTATTCAGCTTAATAAAATCATGTGAAGAAATTTTATTCAGCTAATAATAACTTATGTTCTGCTCAAATTTTTTTATGCAGCTAAATAATTTGAATAAATTTTATTCAGCTTTCTAATTTGATTCTTTTGTTCCCCAAAATATGAACTTAATGTTATTCAGCTGGAAATATTATTTTCAACTGGCTAAAAAATATATCCAGCTGTCTATTTGAACTTGTGCGTTTCCAAAAGATTTATTAAGCTCAATAAAATACGGTAAATAACTTTTATTCAGCTCACAATAACGTATGTATATTCAGCTGAATTTTTTAATGTATATATTGCAGAAAAACTTATTCAGCTGAATAAATTTAACTCGGCTTTCTACTTCGAATATTAAAATCCCCAAAATATGAACTTTATGTTATTCAACTTCTTCAATTGTCTAAAAAATATATCCAGCTATCTATTTGATCTTGCCTAATAAAATATGGTAAATAGCTTTTATTCAGCTAAAAATAACGTATATTGAGCTAAATATTTTAATGTTTATATTGCAGAAAATCGTATTCAGCTGAATAAATTGTATAAATTTTATTCAGCTTTATTTTGACCATTAAATTCCCCAAAATATGAACGTAATGTTATTCAGCTAGATATATTTTCTTCAACTGCCTAAAAAGTATATTCAGCTACCTGTTTGAACTTGTTGCCAAACATTTTATTCAGCTATATATTTGAACTTGTTGCCAACAATTTTATTCAGCTTAATGAAATCAGCTAAAAAAATTTTATTCAGCTAACAATAACGTATATTCAGCTGAATTGTTTCATGTATGTATTGCTGAAAAACATATTCAGCTGAATAAATTTCATGCAGCTTTCTATTTTGAATATTAAAATCCCTAAAATATGAGCGTAATGGTTATTCAGCTAGATATAATTTATTCAATTACCTAAAAAGTATATTCAGCTATCTATTTGTACTTGTGCGTTTCCATAAAATTTATTCAGCCTAGCAAAATCAGCTAATTAAATTTTATTCAGCTAAGAATAACGTATTTATTTAGCTAAATATTTTAATGTTTATATTGCAGAAATAAATTTATAAATTTTATTCAGCTTTCTATTTTGAACATTAAATTCCCCAAAGTATGAACGTAATGTTATTCAGCTAGATATATTTTCTTCCAACTGCCTGAAAAGTATATTCAGCTATCTATTTGGAGTTGTTGCCAAACATTTTATTCAGCTATCTATTTGAACTTGTTGCCAACAATTTTATTCAGCTTAATGAAATCAGCTAATAAAATTTTATTCAGCTAAGAATAACGTATATTCAGCTGAATTGTTTCATGTACGTATTGCTGAAAAACATATTCAGCTGAATAAATTTCATGCAGCTTTCTATTTTGAATATTAAAATCCCTAAAATATGAGCGTAATGGTTATTCAGCTGCATATAATTTCTTCAATTGCCTAAAAAGTATATTCAGCTATCTATTTGTACTTGTGCGTTTCCATAAAACTTATTCAGCCTAGTAAAATCAGCTAATGAAATCTTATTCAGCTAAGAATAGCGTATTTATTTAGCTAAATATTTTAATGTTTATATTGCAGAAATAAATTTATAAAATTCATGCAGCTTTCTATTTTGAACATTAAATTCCCCAAAGTATGAACGTAATGTTATTCAGCTAGATATATTTTCTTCAACTGCCTAAAAAGTATATTCAGCTATCTATTTAAAGTTGTTGCCAAACATTTTATTCAGCTTAATGAAATCAGCTAATTAAATTTTATTCAGCTCGCAATGACGTATATTCAGCTGAACTTGTTATTGTATGTAATGCAGAAAAACTTATTCAGCCGAATAAATTTCTTGCAACTTTCTATTTTGAATATTAAAATCCCAAAAAAAAAAATTTAAACGTAATGTTATTCAGCTAGATATATTTTTTTTAACTGCCTAAAAAGTATATTCAGCTAACTCTTTGAACTTGTTACAAACATTTTTTTCAGCTTAATGAAATTTTATTCAGCTCAAAATAGCGTATATTCAGATTAATATTTTAATTTATATATTGTAGAAAAACTTATTCAGTGAAAACCCCGTCCCACTGCACTGTACTTATTTTCACAATTTTAATTCCAAAGTTTATCAAGACTTTAATTTCACTAACAAACTTTTCATTCAGCTTTAAAGTTTTTAAATATAATTATGCGTTTTGTTATCAAAATTGTTTACATGGCGTTATTGAGCTTATTAGCAAAAAAAAAAAAAAGGTTTCCGGCTTTCATAAGATTTTAAAAAGGTGCAATTCAGCCAAAGATTATTTATTGTACGCAACTTGAAAAATAATAAAAATTTTTTTTTGTACTTTGCACTTTTTTTTTTAAAGTTGAATGAAATTGAATTTACGCGCTTATTACGAAAGTTGACTATAAATATTAATTCCTCTTTAAGAAGCCGCCATTAGACGAGTAACTTTTAATAAATCAAAAATTGAATCACCCTTATTATTTTCATGCATCACAGCTGTGTGACATTATCGATGATTTAATGGCTTTTGATTGTCTAAACAAATTGCTTGCAATTAACAAGATTATCAAGATGTCATATTGATTAAACTAAATAGTGGGTACTGCTGAATTAAAAAAGATGCAGCAAGGGTGTGTTATTAAGGAATTTTTTAATAAAAAAAAATAATATTTAAACTTGTTAATAATATGGCAAATGTTTGCTGAAACATTGAGAGACTATGAGTAATATGGGTGACTTATAGATGAGACTGTATGGATTAGTTTGAAGAAAATTGCTTACGATATTAATTTAAATTGTTTGTTCAAAGTATGCAAACATTTACAGCTGACTCAGCCTCAGCTGCTGCATTTTGATAAGTCCTAATTTACACTATACAAGTCTTATTGCTAAGCTGATTAGTTTGTTAGGGGTGAGAGAGAGACGAGGGGAAAATAAACGTTTCTGTTTCCCTCGTCTCTCTCTCCCTCAAACTAATCAGCTTAGCAATAAGACTTGCGTAGTGTAAACTAGGACTTATATTGAAATTATTCAAATCTTAACTATTACGACTTACTTTTCACATGAAAAAATCAAATATTTCTTTATGCGAGGAAATAAAAACGAACACTCACCTGCAAAGAAAATGAAAACGAAGTAAAAGAAATTAATAAAATTTTTAGGAAATATTCACAAAAGATACAATTTTATTTTAATCAGTTTTTAGAGAACTTGCTAGAATCAATTTCATATTATTTAATTTTTTACTAAAGAACGTAAAACATCACACACTAACACTCACTCACTCACTCACATTTGCAACATTATGCAAGTGAGTGTTGATGTGTTGTCATAAAAAACGTCATTATCTACGACAATGACATCCTTGACTTCATTATATTCCGTGTTACATGATACCCTGTGCTTAATAGAAAACACAAGAGTTAATAAACAATTAAATTAAAAAAACAACAAGAAAAAAAATAGCAAGAATTTAAACAGAGCAGTTGATGTAAAGGAACTAAATCTTCAATATGCACTATAATGAACTAATTAATGTTCTTATATAAATATTTTATTTTAATATTGTATGCAAAAAATTTACCTCCTAGGAAAAGTATTTAAAATGGTTGGTACTTTTTTTTTTTTTTTGTATAAAAGTACCAGTAGAACTTTCGAAAAATTTTACTTTGAAAATATCTATCTTATAAATTGTAAATAGTAAAACTATTTGATAGGATTTTCCTTTGAAAAAAAGTGAAGTAGCAAATATTTTGAGCCAGCAGCAAATTGACCAAAATAGTAAAACTAATATGCGTGTAATTTTTTTTAAATATTTTAATTTTTCTAAACATATTTTCTATAATAGCAAACAACTTTCAAGTAAAAAGAAAAAAAATGCAATATATTTTCTTTCAAACAAATTCCATCTATGCTGCTATTGTTGAAGCAAGTACTTTTTGAGAAGTTTCGGGCTTCACTATAGCAAAAAATATTTGCTATTAATTACTTTGAGCCAGAAAGTAAAAAAAAGTTTGCTTCGTTTCCATAAAAAAGTGAAATAGCAAATAGTTTCAAATAAAGAAAAGCAGTAGCAAATAATTTTAAAGTGTAGCAAATGATGTAAAATAAAAAAAAAATAATTTAAAACTTGCAAAATTGTTAAGTTTTAACGAAATTTTTTCTAAAAAAGTAAAATAGCAATTATTTTCAAATAAGAAAATAAATAGTAGCAAATATTTTTTTATGGTGACATAAGTAAAATATTAAAATTATCAACTATCAGTAGTAAAAGAGAAATTTTTTCTAAAAATAGCAAATATTTTCAAGTCATAAGGCAATTAATAGCAAATATTTGCAGATAGTAGCAAATGTTGTTAAACTATAAAACAATCTTATAAGTTGTAAATAGCAAAACTATTTGATGGGATTTTCCTTACAAAAAAATTTAAATAGCAATTATTTTCCAATAAAGAAAAGCAGTAGCAAATCTTTTAAAATAGTATAAATAGATTTATAATATAAAAAATAGTTTAATTTTTAATTAAATTATTCTAAAAAGTGAAAAGCAACTATTTTCAGGTAAGGAAAAAAATAGCAAACTTTTTTAAAGGTTTCAAAAGTAAAATATTAAAATTATTTAATTAGCAGTAAAAAGAAAAAAAATATTTTTCTAAAAATCGATAATATTTTTAAGTTAAATGAAAAGTAGTAGCAAATATTTGCGGATAGTAGCAATTGTTGTTAAACTATCAAACTATCTTACAATTGTAAAACTATTTTAATGAATTTTCCCTAAAAAAAAGTGAAGCAGCAAATTGACTTATGTAGTAAAATTAATATGTATATTGTATGTAATTTTTTTAAACATATTTTCCTAAATAGCAAACATTTTCCAGTAAGAAAAAAATGCAAATACAGATATTATTAATGGTGATAGAAGTAATATAATAACATTATTTAATCAGCATTATAGGGAAAGAATTTTGCAATATTATATATCCAAAATATAAATTTTCCAGTTAAATGAAAAGTAATAACAAATATATGTAGATAGTAGAAAATGTTTGAAAACAATAAAAATATCTTATAAATTGTGAAAAGTAAAACGTTTTCATTAAATTTATCTTAAAAAAGTGAAGTAGCAAATATTTAAAAGAAAAATAGCAAGTATTAAAGAAAAAAGAAAAGTAGTAGCAAATATATTCCATGAGTAGCAAATGTTGTAAAGTAGTAAAATTAATTTATAAGCTTGAACGGAAAACGATTTTTGAAAAAAAATTTACTAAAAATGTAAAATAGCAAATATTTTCAAATAAAAGTAGTAGCAAATATTTTCAGATATGTAGATAATAGATTTTGTAACGTAGTAAATTCAGTTTTTAATTTGCACAATATTAAAATTTTTCTAAGAAAAAAAGAATAGCATCTAGTTTCAAATGAAAAAAAAAAATGTAGTAGTAAATCTTCTCAGATAGTAGCAATTGTTGAAAACCCATGAAATTATTTTATGATTTCTAAATAGTGAAATTTTTTTTGATTGGATTTTTCTGAAAAAAAAATTAAATAGCATAAATATGTATTTTCAATTAATAAAAGCAGTAGCAAATATTTTTAAATAGCAATAAATCTTGTGAAATAGTAAAATTAATTTGTAAACAGTTCATGGCAAGACTAGCAGCTGACAACAAATTGTCAGACATCTTACAATCCTGTGAACACATTGCAAAATTATTGCCAGATATGTGTCAGACATTTTAATATTGTCAGATGTGCGAAGTTTTTGCATCGGACAATGGCGTCATTGTAAGATAATTATTTCTGTGGGCAACACACATGCTTGATTTTAAAGAAAAAATATATAATGAAATACATGCAGCCAAAGTCATTGCAATTGCTTCTTTATGGTCCATAATAATTTATATTTTCATTTTTGACACTTAACACAACCACAAACGACTGATATTTAACAATTTCAAACAGTTGCTTTTAGTCTGGCAACGCATAACAATAGATCTGGCAATTTTTGCATATGACAACCGTGTGAACTGGCAATTTTTCGACTGATGATTTTGTCAGTTGAATTTATTGCCATACAACCGTCTGGCAATAAATTGTTAGATTTTCTGACAAATTTGTTACAACCGTGTGAACTGGCAATCTACCTTGTGCTGGCAATTTTGGATTGCCAGTATATTGTCAGCACATTGCCACATCTGACAATATTGTAAGATCTGAGAACCGTCTGCACATAGCTTTAGTTTTCTAAAATCGTGCGCTTTCAACAGCGATGCCAATTTAGCGCGTTTTAACTACTCCAAGCGCGCTTTTTTTCGTCTTAGCGCGTTTAATAAAAAAAGCGCTAACTTAGCGCGTTTTGGATAAAGTCAGTAACATCATTTCAGTTAATTTTTTTTTCTTTTTTTGTATAAATTTACCATTTTTCTAGTATCCAAAACTCTGATAATTTATTTTTTAATTTCGTTAATGATTCAGCTGTTGCAAATAAAATTTCCTTGCTTGTGATTAGAATTAAAAACGCATTTTAATACTGTAAATGGCAAAAATCTTTAAATTTCACAACTTCCAATATATAGTCGTACTCGTGACCAAAAAAATGTATATAATTTATCAAGGATCTATTATAGATGAAGTACAAAAATCATTTGAATCGCAAAACTATTCGACATTTCATACGAGTATGTTGTTATTTGGTGATTCTGATTCTGTATTAAATTATTTTAGTTATTTAGGATATAATTTCGAAGAAGAAATATTGCAAAATCTGGAAAAGAGTTGCTAAAAAAAGTATATTTACTAATACATTCATCGACGTTTATTAAAATTTAGTTTAGCGCGCAGAAAAATAGCGCGTTTTAGCTATAAATGGTTGACAATGCTGTAACTCAGCGCGTTCTAGCGCGTTTTGAGAAGGGGAATAGCGCGTTTGGGTTGTAAATAGTTGGCATCACTGGGTTTCAAATCGATCGGTTTGCAGAACATTGCCTCTGCAATTAAGAGAGAGAGAGAGAGAGCGAGAGAGAGATTGTTAGATATAACAGAATTTTCTCGAATGCATGTCTGTTTCTTCTGCATGTTGCTAAAAAGGTACTAAATATACTACTTTTTTGAAATACTACTATTTTATTTTTTTGTTTAAGTACTTAACGTTTACGAGCAAGCAGCTTTTTTAAACAGTTTATTTATTATGAAGGCATGTGTGTGTGTGCACAAACATCTAGTTTCAATCATTTTTTGAGTTCTTTGTTCAAAAAAAAAAAAAAAAATAATAATATAATAAAAGAGAATTTTTTTTCAAAGTCGTTTCGCTGTTGATTCTATGACAGAGTTAAATTACAACAAAAAGAATCTTTAGAAAAAATCTCAAAACAAAAAAAAAAACAACAACACAACCTCTAATAAACTATGAATGTTAACAAGTTAATAATCTAAAAAAAATAAAAAATAAAAATGATTTCATAGCAAAATCATGTAGGCCTGCGCCTTAAGCTTTTGTTTTCCTTTATAGCAGAGAAACTGGACTAAATCATTTTGAAGTCATAAAGCAAACTTTCTTTGTAATACGCCAAGCTGAAGATGAGTATAATTTTAATAGTCAGTCATGCTTGCGTGGTCATGGCATTTCCTACTGCTGATGCTGATGCTGCTGCCGTTGCCTTGTTAAAATCTTTTTAAAACTTTAAGTGATCTTTAAATTTTAGTTTCCAAGACTGCTGGCGATTAGAAGCTGCAATCTAAGCAATTTGTTGTTGTATATTTTTGTTTCTCCTCTACAAAGAACATCAACATTGTATTTTTTTCTCTCGTATTTATGTTTACATATTTTTTGTCCTATGCACAATTTATACTTTGCAACAATTAAAATTAATAGTATTTAAATTTTTTATTTTATTGTTCTATTTCTGCAATGAGTAGAACATACATAAATGCAAGTTTCTTAATGAAAGAAAGTCTTATATGAAAAACAAAAAATTATTGAAATGAAGCTCAAGTTTCTTAGAGAAGAAAAATTAAACTGCAATAAAAAAACCCCTGGTTGAAAAACCTTCATGACAAAAAAACAAATAGAAAATGAGAATTTTCTTAAAAAAACATAAAAATCAGCAGTAGACTTGATTCAAGTTTAAGGTCCAGGCTCCTTGGAAATTCTATATTTTTTTCATAACTGTTGCAGCCAATGAAAGATTAGAATATTATCTATTAAACAATAAAGGAGAATTCTGATTCACAGAATTCATTTCCACAGGAATGTAATCAAGCAAATATGCTGGTTTTTTCAAAGAAAACGAAACCTTTTTTTTACTTCGTTATATATGTATTTGTGCAGGTCGTCAGCAGCTCTACGTTAGGTAAAATTTTAAGAAAAATCGTGTCACGTTGTTCAGAAATACAAGAAATACAATAATTGCTTACTGTCGCACGTGACAAAATAGTGGAATTTCTCGGAGAAATGCCCATATATACAATTTGTTAGTATGTCCTATTCTCTTTTCGCAACTTTCTGAAGCCATTTGATGATGACATAGAAAGCTAAAATTTGGTGCCAGATTTATAATTTTCGATCTGTGGGCGGAGGGCATGGCTATTGATTTTTGCCTGGCAGGGACAGACTTTTTAGCTCGTATTTAATAAAATTATAGAATATTGTATTTTATCTAAAAGACAAAAGGGTCTTTCAATAGTTTATGCATTTCCACTGGAATGTAATGTCAACTTTTTGTAGCGTGCGACATCAAGTAAATATGCATGTTTTTTCAAAGAAAACGAAACTTTTTTTTTTACTTCCTTATATATTTGTATAGGCCGTCAGCACCTATACGTTAGGTAAAATTTTAAGAAAAATCGTGTCACGTTGTTCAGAAATACAAGAAATACAATAATTGCTTGCTGTCGCACGTGACAAAAAAGTGGAATTTCTCGGAGAAATGTCCACATACATATATAATTTGTTAGTATGTCCTATTCTCTTTCCGCAACTTTCTGAAGCCATTTGATGATGACATAGAAAGCTAAAATTTGGTGCCAGATTTATAATTTTCGATCTGTGGGCGGAGGGCATGGCTATTGATTTTCTTCACTTTATAAAATATTATCTCTCATATTCATAAAAAAATTAAATGTATTTGAAAGCAATTTTAAGAAAATTTTGCATGATAAATTTTTAATCAAATAGATATAAAACTCCTTTTAAATGATCTGAATATGGGGTTAAATTTTTAATAAAGTTTTTATACAAAACCCTTATCTAGCATTAGTGCCTAAAAAGTGCAAAAGCCATCAAAAAGGCTTATGGCAAAACCCTTTAAGAAGGCTCCTCCAAAGTGTAGAGCAGGTTTATTTAGAAATTAAATTTTTGCCATAAATTACAAACTCAATAGACCACATTATTGCATCATCAATGCTAAGAAATGATTTTAAAAATCCATCAGCTCGATTTTTTTTCTAGTTGTATGTGTTATGCCAGCAAATAATTTCAGCTTAAACACACAACAATCGTAAGAATTTAGTACACAGCTGCACGACTGAGTTATTAAATGGCGCTACAGATTGTTCGAAAAAGCAAAAAAAAAAAAAATTCGTATTTTATGTGCGTTAGCAAGTGTGGTAATCTTAATTGCTAAAGGAAAAGAATAGCAACAAAAAAGAAAAATGAGCCCGCACTAGATAAACTGTTCTAAGAAAATTTAAACTAAAACAGCGAATAGGAAAGGAAAATAGCAATTCCAAATCACTTAAAAAATAGCAGTAGAAAAGTGAATTTTTGAAAAATGTTAATTTAATGTAAATAAAATAAAAAAGTTATTCAAAAAGTACTTTTATAAAATAGCACTAAAATACTCCTTTTTAAGAGGAGTAGCAAAAAAGTACTTTTTTTTAAAGTAGCAAAAAAGGACATAGTGTTTAAAATATCAATAAAAAAGTACTTTTTTGAAAGAGTGCTGGAAAAGTACTTTTTTGAAAATTGTATGAAAAGTACTTTTGTGACACATATTAAATTTTAATTGAACTAGAATGAATTTTAGTTAATCAATAAGAATTGAAAATACTGAACTTAGGCCCGTATTAAGAAATTATTCCTGAAAAGTACTTTTTTTTAATATAATAACAAAAAGTACTGTTTTTAAATAGTTCTTGAAAAGTATTATATTGAAATTGTATTGAAAAGTACTTTTTAATAGAAAAAAGTCTCCTTTATAAAAATAAATACAAAAAGTACTTATTTTTAAATAGCGCTGGAAAAGTAATTTTTAAAATTATATGAAAAAGTACTTTTTTGAAATTGTATGCAAAAGTACTTTTTTTTTGAAAAATGTAGTAGCAAAAAGTATATATCTAAAATATTAATAAAAAAGTACTTTTTTAAATTGTGCTGGAAAAGTGCTTTTTTAAAAGTGTAAGAATAAGTACTTTTTTTTACTACAACAAGGACTTTTTTAAAATAGCAAAACAGCAAAAGATACTTATCTGAAATAGCAATAAAAAAGTACTTTTTTAAAATAGTGCCCGAAAAAATACCTTTTTTAAATTGTATGCAAAAGTACTTTTTTTTTTGAAATATGTAGTAGCAAAAAGTATATATCTAAAATATTAACAAAAAAGTATTTTTCTTAAATATGTAATAGCAAAAAGTACTTTTTTTAAATAGCGCTGGAAAAGTACTTATTAAAATTATATGGAAAAGTACTTATTTGAAAATGTATGCAAAAGTACTTTTTGAAATAATAGCAAAAAGTATCTAAAATATCAATAAAAAAGTACTTTTTTTAAATAAGTTGGATAAGTACTTTTTTAAAATCGTATGAGAAAATACTTTTTTTTTTGAAATATGTAGTAGCAAAAAGTACTTATTTTAAAAGTTATTTACTTATTTAAAAACAGCAAAAGAGTAACTTGTGAAAATAGTGTTGGAAAAAAACCTTTTTTAAATTGTATGCAAAAGTACGGAAAAGAACTTAGTACTCATCTAAAATAGCAATAAAAAAGTAAATTTTTATATTGTGCAGTTAAAGTGCTTTTTTAAAATTATAAGAAAAAGTACTGAAAAAACTTAAAATAGCAAAAGATACTTTTTTTAAATAGTGCTCGAAAAGTACTTGTTTAAATTGTATAGAAAAGTACTTTTCTGATATTGTAGCGATAACTACTCTTTTGAAATAGTAGCAAAAAGTACTTATTTAAAAAGTTATTTACTTATTTAAAAAGAGCAAAAGAGTACCTTGTTAAAATAGTGTTGGAAAAATACTTTTTTAAATTGTGTGAATGAGTACTTTTTTAAAACCTGTAGTAACAAACAGTACTGATCTAAAATAGCAATAAAAACGTACTTTTTTAAATTGTGCTGGAAAAGTACTTTTTAAAATTATATGAAAATTACTATTTTTAATACATGTATAATAAAGGACTTTCTCAAAATAGCAAAATGTACTTTTTTAAAATAGCAAAAGGTACTGTTTTAAAGTAGCAAAAGGCATTTTTTTAAAATAGTGTTCAAAAAGTCCTTTTTTAAATCTTATGAAAAGTACTTTTTCAAAATTGTAGCAAAAAGTACTTTTTTGAAATTGTTGCAAAAACTACTCTTTTTGAAATAGTAGTAAAGAATACTTATTTATTTATTTATTCAAAAACAGCACTACTTTTTTAACACTGTTTAAAATAGTGTTAAAAAAGTACTTTTTTTAAATTTAATGGAAAATACTTTTTATATTAATATATACTAATAAAAATTCTGCTGAAAAAGTTTTTTTAACATAGTAGTAATAATTCAGTACTTTTTTAAATTAATAGTAAAATGTACTTTTTTCTAGTAGTAAAATAGTACTTTTTTTGAAATAGCAAGAATAATTTAATTCTTTTTAATAAATAAGTAAAAAAGTACTGTCTTAATAAATAATGGGCCTTATCAGGCATAAAAATCCAAAATTCTTTTTGAAAATTTGGTATTTTGTATGAAAAAAAACCAACATTTGACAAGAACAAACTTCCCAATTTTTCCCCCGTTAAAGGGGATTTATAGCGGCAAGAAACGGGCAACTACTTGAATCGCATTTTGTAGAAAATGGTAAAGACTAGCAAGTATTTGTTTTCTTTTAATTTCCTATTGTGGCATTAAATTTTATTTGTCTCCAAGTTGCAATAAAAACAATTGACTGCAACAGAAGAGCAAATACAGTGATGCAATAAATTTTAATCATCCATGATTTTGTGGAAGCTTTATGTTTTTGCTTTTTTTTATATAAAAATTTTATTGGTTGGTCTATTCTCTACATTTTTTATTTGCTTTATTGTTTTATAAAATCCGCTTTTTTCATTTATTGTGTTACTAAGTAGAGCAGTAAAATTTTTAATTAAAAAAACAGTTTAAATATTTAAAATTATTAAGTGTGAACAATTTTCTATCAATCAAAATCAAAATGCAGTTTCTTTTTATACTTTGGCTCTCAATACTTATTGCAGTTTCATTAAGAGCAATTAGGGCTTTCAAGTTCTCTGCTTCTTGCTTGTCTTCTGCTTAGTTCTATTTTTAGTGGAATGATCTAAAATATCTTGTTAGCGTATCTATCATTTATTTTCTTCTCCTTTCGATTGCAATTGCAATGTCTAGTTTAATTGGAAGACGGCAATTGGAGAAACAGACTTGATATTGTTGTGTATTTATATGCATTCATACACATTCATATATGTATTGCAAATATTTGCCATGATATATGATATCATCCATGAACTTAACATGATGTTAAATAAGTAAATGTGTCAATGGAATGCGTTGACATTTCTGGTGAATCTAAATAAGCAGGGTATTCACTGCATGATGCACACTGTAAACTTATTGAAAAATTTTCTCAGTTAGCATAAAAAGGTAGAATATTTGCTTTTATCTCTTATTTTTTTAGGAAATCTGTTAAAAAAAAATAGTAGTATATTTACTACTATTTTCAAAGCTAGGATTTCCATATAAAATTTTTAATTTGTAAAATTTATAATAAATAATTGGGATTTAGAAAAATATTTGTTATTAAAAATAGTAGTATTTTTTAGTTAATATTAATTATTAAAAGTAGTATTTTATACTACTTTTTTATTTCAAAAACAGCGAAGTAGTAAAAGGGCAAAAAATAAAAATAAGAATTTATTTTTTAAATAAAAATATGCTACTAATTGCCTAATATTTAATAATATAAATAAATTTCTATAACAAATAATTGGGCTTTAAGAAAATAGTAGTATTTTTACTACTTTTTTATTAGACTTCAAAACAAATTTATAAATAAAAATAGGTAATGCTATCTTAATTTTTAATAATATAATTAGTTTTTTTTTTCTTAAAAAAATAGTAGTATTTCTACTACTTTTATTATTACGAAAACAGCGATGTAGTAAAAGGGCAAAAAACAAAAATTTTTGCAGATGAGACTCAATTCCACTTTAGTTTTCATAAGGGAAAAGGAACAACAAATATATGATAGTTAAAAATTAAAGGGTATTACAAAACGAGCAACGAAAAATGTTGATATCCTAATGTTATATTTAATGTACAGACAATATATATGTATGTACATAGAATCTATGTACAATTATGGTCAAAATAATAAGTCATAGATAGACACTTGAAATTTTCAAAACTAGTGTATTTTGCAGATTACACCAATTAACACTGAAATTTAAACAAGTTTTTATACAAAAAAATCAAAAATTCCGACTGCGACCAACTTCGAACGTTTAAATATCCTTAATGGTCATTCGAAATGAAAAGTCGTAAGAGAAACCTGAATATGATTTTAAAAGACCTGTCGAATGATACACATTTTGATATAGTTCGCCGAATTTTTATTTTTTTCGTATTAACAAAATGGCGTCTGTTGGCCGCCATATTGAATTTTAGCAACTGACATATGTGACACTCCCGGGATTGAGACAAATCGATTGAGGTAAGAATCATGAAAATCAGCCCACGCGTTCGGTTTATATAGTGCCGCAAAGGAACACACATACATATCTACATACATACATGCATATACATATACATACATACATGCATATTTACATACATACATAAATTGATAAACACAATTTCCTTCTTTGCGTTGCGCAGTCGGGTAAATATCAAAATTAAAAGGCATTCGAAAAGTTCATTTCATTTCATTTCATAGACCAGTTCATGTTATTTTGACTATGCACAGAGAAAAAACTGCCTCATGGAATCAAGAAGATTTTCTCTATGAACCGTTTTTAGGCTAAGGGGTATCCCAGCAGAAAGAAGCGAAGATTTTTTCATAGAGATTCCTTATTGTATTTATGTGGCAAATCTTATTAATTTTATCAAGAAGAAATCCACATAACATCAAGGAGAAATCTTATTATTCACAACTTTTCTTTACGCAATTTCCGTTATTTTTGGCACCAAAAAACAATCCATAGAGAAAAACTTTTTAATTCTATTAGGTTTTCTTATTAATTGTAAACTATAGGGGTTTCTTCTTGATTTTATTAGGTTGCCTTATTGATTTTTTCAATAAGGTTTTCTTCTTGATTTCAGTAGGTTCCTATATGATTATGTGTAAAGCATCTTATTGATTTTTTTAATAAGGAAATCTTCTTGATTTTATGTGGTGTCTTGTTATTTCGTTTCTATAAATAGACATAGAGACAATTTTTTTCATGATCTTTTTCATTTTTGCATAAGAATGTTTGCACAATAATTTCAATGGTTATTCAGGCTGCTTGTTAGCATATTGGTTAGAGTGCTTGTCTATCAGGTAGAAGTTTGCTGGTTCAATACTTGGTGAGTAAGTTAGTTAAGAATATAACCTAATGTGTATGTATGTATGTATAAATAAATAACACCTACAATATACTACATACATACATACATACATATGTATATGGTATAGATTTTAAATGAAAATACATAAGTACATAGAATAAAGACGCAATTTTTTTTATTTTTATTGAAAATATCAATAAGATAACCTCATAAAAACTACAAGATTTCTTCTTGATTTTTTCAAAAAGGTTTTCCCTATGAAATTAATAAGATTTCGTTATTGAAAAAAACCATAGAGATTTCTTATTAATTTTGTTATATTTTATGAGGTATTTAGTAGGCACTGTTTTCTCTGGGTGTAAACAGTAAGAGTTAGCCTCTTAAAATTTTCAAAAACGCCAAAATAAAAAAATACAAAAACCGAAAAAATAAAAAACAAAAAAAAAACTAAAAAAGAATCGACAAGAACAGATAGAAATGGCTAAAACGAAAAAAAAGCGCCAAATGAAAAAAATCGTTAAAACTATAAAACCGCAAAAAACTAAAAAAAAACTCCAAAATTACAAAAAAACGTTAAAACAAAAAAAACCTTAAAATTAAGAAAAAAACACCAATACTAAAAAAAAATTGTCAAAAACCGAAAAAACCGGCAAAAATACAAAAAAAAAACGCCAAACTTTTTTGACCACTTTTTAATTATAATATTCTCTAATTTTTTTAAAGCTTTTTCAAGAAAAAAATATTTTCCTGAAAAAGCCAAACAAAGGAGTGGCAAAACATCGAAATATAAACCAAAAATTTTCTAATATAAAATCAAGGGACCTTAAGCTTAATAAAATTAGATAATATTATAATATGAATTGATATTTAAATAGAACTGGTAAAATTGGCCCTTAATAATTATATTTTTTTATGCTGCCAAGTGTACTTCACAGAAAATTTTAAAACATTTCCAAACACTGAGAATAGATTTGAGAAATCGAAAGTACTTTTTCCATGACAAATTTATAATATATATTGTTTCTTTTATCAAATTTTAACTGGGCTGGCTGGCTTTTGACCGTTCTAAAGATCATAATGTCCCCAAAAAGCAAAATAAAGATGAAAAAAATGCAAATAAATTAAAAATAATTAAAACCAAAATATAAATGATAAAAAGAATTAAAAAAAAAGAACTAGGAAAGTCTTTTGTTTGCTTTTTTTTAAAGAAAAAGAACTTAATTTTTGTTTAAAAGCTCAGTTTGTTTATTATATTCTCTCATTGTTTAAGTATTTGGGGTAATTGTCATTTTTATATTAATTACAGCCAAGGCCAATTAATTAGCACATTGTGCTCAACTTCTTGCTGTTTGGTTATGTACTTAAAGCTGCAGTGCAGCCATAATAATAAAGAAATCAAAGCTTAAACTACTCCCACATAGACGATTCATACACATGATCCAGTGAGTGCATTATTTAACTTAAAGAAGTGTTAATATAACAGCTTTTAAGTTCTTATAATTTTATTCTTTTTTTTATAGAAAATTATTATTTACGCATATATTTTCATGATGCATTGGCATAAATTTCAACATTGAAATTTGTTTGTTTATTTCTTATTTTTATTTTTAATTTTAAAGTAAATATTTGTAGGGATATTGGATTATTTGTTTGATTGAAGAAAAAAAAAGTGTCGCTGAACTTAAAGATAAATAAATAAATAGGGAAAAAATTCTCAACAATTGGTATATTTGTACTAAAAAGAGAAATGAGTGAAATAGAAAAAAATTGTATGCTAAAACTAAATATAACTTTTCTTAACGAATCCGGTAATCCGATATCAAAAAAGGGCTCTAAGAGTTTGAAAAAAAAAATTTCTGAGGCAATAAGCAAAAAGTGCTTAACTCGTATTTTACTGTTTTGTAGGAGGACAAACTGTGAAGGACATTTTCAGAAATTTGTTTCTTTTACGGTTAAATTGGGAACTTCGATATTTAATTTAATTTTTTTTATGAAAATATCGTTCTACATACTAGAAATAATACATGTATGCCCTGCTTCAGTAAGAAATAACTCTCGAGTTCTTGTTTTTCAATTATCTAAATTTTTTTCTTCAAAAATGGTTGTTGTCTTTGCTAATGAAAAATAAAAATATTAGTGCTTTTTTTTTATAAAACATAAAAATTAAATTAAAGTATTATAAAATAGTTTGAAAAATAAAAGAAAAAATATATGTTGGATATAGTGTTTGGAACAAAATCATAAAGCAAATACACGAACCTTCTAGCATAGACAATAAATAATAATTGCTTTAAAGAATCACAACTGCGGATTTAAATTGATCAAATTAAATTTACCTTGACCCAATTAAATTTTTTGTTAAATTAATTAAATTTTTAATTGATCCAATTAAATTTTTAATTTGATCAATCATATTTTTAATTTAATAAATTTAATTTTTAATTAAATTTTTAATTTAATTTTTAATTTAAATTTTTGGTTTGATCAATTAAATGTTTAATTGATTAAATTAATTTTTTTAATCTAATCGATTAAATTTTTGATTGACTAAATTAAATTTTTAATAAATTTTTTTTATTAAAGCTGTTAATTAGGGTAAAAAAAATATTTCTTTTAAATTAAATTATTAATTAAACTTACCATAACTATAATAACCTTTAGCAGCAATAATTGTTATTTGTAGGCCAACTGCCATTAGCAGCAATAGGAGGGGGTGTAAACACCCCATTTTGGCGAAAGCTTTTAATTTCGTATGCCGGTTAAATTTTCAAGAGCTTATTTGCTCCTTTCTTTGAAAAAATTTTCTAACTGAAATTTTTTAAAAAGTTTATACACATGTTCTTGTCTTTGACGTGAAAAAATGCAGCATTTAAAAAGGAGTTTCCATTTGTTGGCTTGCTATTATTATTCATTTGTATTTGTATTTATTTATGTTGCTTTTACTTGGTGGTCACCAAAGCAAAACCACATGTGGTCTTTAAACATTTAAAAGTCTTTATTAACACCATATAACGATGGCATTTGTTTTTTTTTTTCTTTTTCTTTTTGCTTTTTAAGAAATAAAAACGGAAATCCTTGAGCATCATCTCGTTTACAACAATTTTCCTTGTAATATTAAACAAATGTCCTGGCTGGCAACAATTTATAGTCTCTCCTTTTTTTTATAAAAATATATATACTTTTTTTTTTTTTATTTGACTTTTGGTTTTTTGTATTTATTTAAAATTCATCTAACCACAACAAGAAGAAGCGGAAATGCTTTGTATCATTTCCGTTAAAATTTATAACTTAATGTGTTGTACATACTACAATATCAAGGACATTTGGCTTATAACTTCAAAAAAAAAAAAAGCAACAGAAAAAAGAAACATTTATTGTATGCGGTCCCTCTTTTAATCCATGTTTATGATTGTCTATGAAATTGTTTAAGATTGATAATTTTAATGCTTTGATTTTGTATATTCTTGGTGTAAAATACAATAGTAACGCCTCCTCTTTAGTGGTAAAGGACACTATACATACTTTAAAAGCATCTTTTAAGGGTAGGAAAAAAATAAATGAAAAGAAAAACGTTTTATGTTTTTCTTGGTGATAGTGTTGTTGTTGAGCTGCTTTCTTGATGAGTTTTGTATTAATGCCTCATCAAGTGTTTTGTTGTTTAATGAATTTTTTATTTTTTAATATTTTTTTTTGCATAACAATTGTTTATTACTTGTGACAGAGACGGTTTAATATGAATTGTTCTTTTGGCCGCCAGCATCATTGCCAAATTAATGGGGTCAAGATGTGAGAAAAGCAATAATTTGTGGTTAAATAAAATTTCTAATAAATGAAAAAATTTAAAAAGAAATAAAACTGTACTACTGTATATTTTCTATTTTTTCAATCACCCTTATTCCCGTTGTCAACGTCGACGTCATGTTAATACAATAGCAAAAAATTGGAGCTTGTCTACCCGCTGTCGAAAACAACTCTTTGCTATTGACAATTGTTCTCGAGAGAGATTAGACAAGCCTAAATTTGTTGGGGTATTGCATTGACATGACGTCGATGTTCACAACTGTAATAAGAGTGAATATATACATTATTTTTATTCAGTGTGTGTATTAGAGGATAGCATCGCTATTAGTCCAGAGGTCGTGGGTTCGATTCCCGCCATAGACCCTGGCTGCTTACTGCAGACTAACTAATCGCATCGTGGGTTGTTTGTTTACAAAAAAAAGTAAAATTTTAAAGGTACTAAAAAATTTATGTTTATTTGAGTAAATATTGCTTTAAAAAAATGTTTAGATACAAAAAATTACTAAAAACACAATTTTGCAAAGTACTAAAAATATTACTTTTATAAAAAAAAAAACTTGAAAAACCAATATTTTTAGTGCGTTTTAAAATGTACTAATTTTGTTTTCAAAAATACTTTTGAAAAAGTACTAAACTTTTAATTTTGAAAAGTACTAAAAATTACTTATTTAGAAAAAAACTAAAAACATAACTTTAAAAATGTACTAGAAACATTGCATTTCACAATGTACTAAAAATTTTACTAAAAAAAACAAACTAAAATATAATAAGAAGTTAAAAGTAGTAAAAATATAACGTTTTGAAAAAAGTTGTAAAAGTAATATTTTTATAAAAATACAAAAATTTGTGCAGGTACAAAAAATCACGGTACTAAAACAAACTCTAAAAATACATACTAAGTGAAATGAGTATGAAAAATATACCATAAATTCTGGCTCTTTTTAACTACAGATATTCTAAAATTCTGTTTTGGAAAAGAGCACAAAAAAATTCTAAAAATTTTAATATACTATAATAGAAGTTCTAAAAATAATGATCGCTGAAAAATAATAGTTTTATAGAAAATACCAAAACATAACTTGCTAAAAATAATTTTGAAAACTAATTTTTTTCTATAATTTGGAAAAAAACTACGTTTAAAAATGTTCTAATTTTTCTAAATTTTTATTTTACTAAATATGCCACAAGGTACTAAATATATTATTCCTTTAAGAAATACAAAAAATTATTTAAAATCCTCCCACCTTTTTTAGTCTACACTGTAAAACCGCCACTTTAAAAAAGTACTAAAATATTTATGTGCTAAAAGTCACAGAGTAGTACTAAAACCGCTTATATAAGAAGTACTTAAAATGTTAAAAGAAACAAAGTTATAATTAAAATAAATTAATCTGCGAAAAATTTTATTTTTAAGAGCTAAATATATTTTCCTCACGAAGTACTAAAAATACAAGTTTTAAAAGTATCAATATTACTTTAAAAGAGGTACAGAAATTTAAAACATTCAAAAACGGTGTGAAATATAAAATTTTAAAAATGTTTTGGTACTAAATTTCAAAGTACTAAAAATATTACTTTAGAAAAAGTAACAAAGTATTACTAAAAACCATATATTTTAGTACTAAATTTTCTTTAATTATACATAAGTGCAAATAATTAAATTTTGAAAGCACTAAAAATATTACTTTAGAAAAAAAATAGTGGACAATAATTTCTTGTTACTAAAAAAAAAGTTCTAAAAATCTAACATTTTGGAACAGTACAAAAAATTGCCATTATTTTTATTAAGTTTTAAATATAATACATATTTAAAAATACTAAAAAGGCTACTTTTTAAAATGTACTAAAAATAAAGGGTTATATTAAATAAATTTTACTACACTTACTAATGCTATAAAAATTTACTACACATGTTAGTTATTTTGTATAGTAATCAATATAGTATACTTGAATGTACTCAAAATATTATACTTGCAATAAGTACTAGCAATACTAACTTTACGGAAGTACTAAAAAAATACTTGAGACTTTTTGTAAAATTGCCTAAATTGGTAAACTAAAAATGTATTTAAAAAAATTTAACAATAATTACTAAAAATTTTAGATCTTTATAAAATTGCTAAAAGTTTCCTTTATTTGTATATAAAGTAAAAATATATTTTTTAATGTACTAAATATTTCGGAATACTAAAAAACTTTAAAGTAGTGAAATTCTTGAGACGTTTTGTAAAGTTGCTTGAATTTGTGAACTAAAACTTGATTTAAAAAATTGAACTTTGAATACTGTGTTGTGAGAAGTATGTACCAAAAATTTTAGATCTTTATAAAATTACTAAATGTTTCTTTTATTTGAAAATAAGGTAAAAATGTTTTTTTAATGTACTAAAAAAATAATGTTTGCCAAAAGTAGTAGCAATACTAAATTTTTTGCAGTATAAAAAGCTTTTTTTTTATGTATTAAAAATACTTGAAAGAATTTGTAAAATTTCTTAACTTTGTGAATTAAAATATTTTTTAAAAAATGTAACTATAAATTCTATGTTATGAAAAGTATGTACTAAACATTTTAGATCTTTATAAAATTACTAAAAGTTTGTTTTATTTGAAAATAAAGTAAAAATGTTTTTTAAATTACTGAAATATAACATTTGCAAAAAGTACGAGTAATACTAAATGTTTTGGAGTACTAAAAAAATTTTTAAAGCAGATAAATTCTTAAGACTTTCTAAAATTTATTAAATTTGTGAAAAGTGAAAAGTGTGTACTAAAAATGTTAAATCTTTATAAAATTACTGGAAGTTTCTTTTATTTGTTTTTAATGTACTAAAAATATAACATGTGCGAAAACCGTAAAACAAAATTTTTTGCAGTACTAAAATTTTTTTTTAAGTAGAAAAAATACTTCAGACGATTTTAAAACTGCCTAATTTTGTTTATATTATATATTCAATAATTTTGCTTAATAAAGTGTGAAAATTTTAAAAAAAATTATAGAGTAGAGTAGAGTGGACACCATGGGTTTTTCATTAGTTAAATAAATGAAATTATATCTTTTAATTTTTAGCTACTGAATCACATATTACGTGCCTTAAAGAAAATAACATGCTTCCATAAATTGAATCTTTTAATTTTCATTTAAAATACGTATCTTATCACCTCTCAAGCCTGCAAATAACACTTTCAATTTTGTTTTATTACCCGGGCATCTCTTGAATAATGTATAGCACTCGTTGGCACAATAGGCAAACTAGAATATTTTCTATGTATTATTATTTAAAATATTATTGCATTTTTAGCTGCATTATTTAGTTTGATTTTATGACAACAATTGCTAGTTTTGCTGAGTGGTATTATTGCCTGCCCTCACCCGCACTATTTTTTTTCACGTGCAAGTTCAAGTTCATTTTGCCCGTCAAGCAAAAAATCACCTCCCCGCCTTCGCTTTAGCGTATTTGTTGTTTTTGCTGTCTGTCTGTTGCAATACGGTTTGGATTGTATTTATGAATAAACAATTTAATTTAAACTGGCAAGTATGACAACAACAACAAACCAACGCCAACAACAGCAATCTTTTTAATATATGCCAAATACACAAAAAATCGAAATGATTGCAAACTAAAACTCAGGCAATTTAGTAGCAAAAAAAAAAATACCAAAGTAGTCTTGCGATTTTTGGCACCAATAACTGGAAACAAAGTCGTCGTATCTGTCATATTTGATACAAGCCGCCAGCAATGCAACATAGCACAAACGCCTACAATTTGGAACAGAATACGAACGAAAAATGCAGGCACATTAAGAGAAGTGGGCAAAAAGAACTCTTTTTTTACAATACGATTAAATGAAAAATAAAATAAAAATTACAAATTTTCAACGATTTAGTACATTTTCTTAATTAATTTGTTAAACTATTGAAATTTACATGTTTTACATGTGTATATCACATCGAATTTTACAAAATAAAATTGTGCTAGAGTTCATTCTTTATGGTTCACTGAGACTGCGATATTTAGGCTAAAGTGGTTTAGCCACAAAACAATTGGCAAAATTTCAAAAAGAGGCTGCAGTAATTATTCCTTTTGATTTAATTGCGATCATTAGAAATTTGTAATTTAAAGCGTATGGAAAACATAAATTTTGCATTTAATTAAAAATAAACTTGAAATTAACTTGAGCATTTAATTGTGCATAATGAAATTGCAACAAGGCGTTATAAAAATTAATTCTAATAAAAGAATGTATTAAGGAATTTATTTGAAAATATTCCAAATACAATTGAGAATTAAATTGGCGACTATTTGTGTAATTCTATTGTTTTTATCTTAACTGTGTTGAAAATGAAATGTTTGATGAAAAAGATTTATAATTTAAGAAAGTGGCAATTTTAGTACTTATTTTTCATCAATCCTTAAAAAATTAAAATTTTTTTTTGGAAAAAAGTGATTGATGTAGATAATATTGCCTGCATTTAAATTTTAAGGAAAAATTGCAATTTTTGCTATAAAGCTTGAAGTTCTCCTTTTGCACTTTAGTACCAAGAATCTGCGTTGAAAATCATGAAACCCTTGCTTTTCTATATAGAAGTTGTGTTCAGTACATTTATGTAAGATCCAACGAGGAATACAGCAAAGATCGAAACTGATTCCATTAAAAAAATCGCAGAAAATTTAAAACGCATATAAGGCTTAATATCGTAATTATTCTTAATTAGTACTAAAAAGTGTTAATATAAGTTACCTTGCCATTTTGTCTCAATAGCAACGAACCTAAATGTAAAACTGAATTGTAGTTGTTTAGATCTCTCAACCCAAGCAGTTCTAAAACGTTTAGTTTTACTTAAAAAAAAACTACTTAAATTTAAAATCAAAAATAGTACTAAAAAAGTCGTTTTGTTCAAAGCAAATCTCTTGCAATATTTTTCAATTAGAAAAATATAACTTGGTAAAGTTTCTATGAATTTCCTTAAAAAATTAACTTATTAACAACTTTAAAACAAAATGTACTAAAAATATAACTTTTTTTTTTAATTCATGATTTTGCACTAAATAATACTTTGAGGTCGTCGTTCAGCTTTTCGAAAAAACAGACAATTAGTGATTTTTATAAATAGTACTAAAAAGGCTACTTTCCTCAAATTCATATAAAAGGTACTAAAATTATTTTTTTAAATAAACTAGGAGCTTATGAAATAATTTCACTACACTTACTTAATGGTATGAATATGTACTAAAAATTCTAGTTCTTTTATAGAGTAATTAAAATAATATTTTTGAATGTACTAAAAATATAAGATTTGCTAAAAGTACTGGTAATGCTAAATTTTTGGAGTACTAAAAACTTTTAAAGTATTAAAAATACTTGAGACTAGTGTAAAATTGCTTAAATCTGTGAACATAAAATTGATTTTAAAAATTTAACTACAAATACTATTTCACAAAAAGTACTAAAACTCTTACATCTTTTTAAAATTACTTAAAATTTCTTTCATTGCAATTTTTAAATTAAAAGGTCGTGATAGTTTTAATAAGATTTTAGAGAAAAATCAGCAAACTAATGATTATTTGAAAGTGTACTAAAAATACTAATTTTTCAAATTCATATTTTTGCGCTATTTTTTTCTTAATTAATATATGAGGTCGTCGTAACGTTTGTTTTTTTAAGTAAATTAGTGATTTTAAATTGTACTAAAGAGCTACTCTCTTTTACAATATTTTTCAATTAAATGTGTATTTCTTTTGAGGCAAGTGTATAGTTTTATAGTTTTTATGAATTTCCATGAAAAAAGATCTTATTAGCAACTTTTTAAAATAGTACTAAAAAATATTACTATTTAATTTTTTTTTAACACACAACACAACCCGCGAAGCGATTAGCTTGTCTGCGGAAAACACCCAGGGTCTATGGTGGGAAACGAACCCACGACCTCTGGACTGAGAAGCTAGCATCGCTACCACTCAGCCACAATTCATATCTTTGCTTGATTTTTTCTTCAATTAATACTTTTGAAGGAAGTCCTATAAATTTTATAAGATTTTTTTTCGAAATGGTACTAAAAATACTACTTTTGTTCAAAATTCATCTCTTTTTTATAATATTAATCCAACTAAATATTACTTTTGGGGCTAAGTTATAGTTTTTGTGAATTTCCTTGGAAAATAAACTTAATAACAGGGTTTTAAAATAAGTACTAAAAATTCCACTTTTCTTAATTTATATTTTTTTTAATTAAAACAGGTTGTGGTACAGTTTTAATAAGATTTTAGGGAAAAATCAGCCAGCTAATTATTCTTTGAAATTGTACTAAAAATACAACTTTTGTTCAAAACTCATCTCTTTTAACAATCTTGTTCAATTAAATTTTACTTTTGAGGCTAACTTATAGTTTTTAGGACTTTCCGTGAAAAATAAACTTGATAACAGCTTTTTAGAACAGTACTAAAAATTTTATAATTCATATTTTTGTTTAATTTTTTCTTTAATTTATACTTTTGAGGTCGTCGTACAGATTGAATAAGATTAAAAAAAAATCAGCAAATTAATGGTATTTTTAAATATGTAGTACTAAAAAAACTGCTTTTTAAAATACATGTTTTTGCATTTTTTTTAAATTAATACTTTCGATATCGTCGTATTAAGATTTTAGAAAAATATAGCAAATTAATGATATATGAAAAAGTACTAAAAATCTAATTTTGTTCAAAAATCATACCTTTTTATAATAATATTAAATTTAATATTAATATTTTGAGGTTGTGGTATACTCTTCGTGAATTTGCTTGAAAAAAGAACTTTAGTGCAGCATTTTAAAATAGTACTAAAAATACTACTTTTTTTGAAATTTATATTTTTGCACTACTTTTTTCTTTAGTTAATACTTTCGAGGTCGTCGTATAGCTTTTTAAAAGAAAAAAATCAGCAAATTAATGATTCTTTGAAATAGTACTAAAAATACTACTCTTTCCAAAATTCATGCTTTTTTTATTATTTTTAATTACTATGTGTTTATTTCTGTACTTAATTTTTTTTTTCTGTGGGTACTTTTTAGCATAGACTGTGAATGTCCCTATTATGTTTATTATTTAAACTTTGTATAAATTCTTTTTAACACATTTTTAATTATTTACTTTTCTATATGTTAGAAGTGGAAGGCGTTGAGTAAAAATCCTTTTCATAAAAATCAGACAACATTTACAGTGTTAACGGCTGCAAAATGGTGGCCAATGTTTGTTAAATGTTTTTTTTAATAACTTCATTTATGCTCATTTCATTAAAAATAAGCAAACTTAATGAGGCTCGTCATAATGAATTGAATAAAAATCTTACACAAGTAATTTATTATAAAAATGACAAAAAAAAATTTTTTTACAGATGTGTGTCTTCTTAAATAAAATAAAAATAAAACTAAAGATTTATGTAAAAACAATTTGTGACACACTTTTCCCTTAGAATTAATTCTCTTTTCTAAAACGAAGGAAAAAACAATCACAAATATTTTCCAAGTGTCATTAAAATAATCACGTTTCCCTGCAACAGAATTTCAAAATTTATACATTCAGAAATATTTTATTAAAAAAATACCAACATACATAATTCTAACTTAACACACCCCACAAAACTACAGACACAAAAATATTCTGCTTTGCAATGGCTTTTATGTTTGTATTACGAGTATTTTTGTACAGAGTCAGCAAAATTTATATTTTTTTTCTGGAAGTTCAAAAAAAAAAAAAATACATACTCCTATTTCTGCTTCAAAATATTTAGAAAATATGAACAAAAAATATCTCACATGTTTCTGTCAAAGGTTTGTTTGTCGGGTATTCAAAAAAAATAATAAATAACTGATCTTCATAGACATTTTAAAATTGAAGCTTTTGCAAAGCAATATGAGAAATTGTTAAAAAAAAATCAAGCCAAGTTGATCAAAATTACCAGTTAGCAAGCAAAATATGTAAATAGCAATTGCTTCAAACAAATTATTTTTAAAAATAAAGCAAATGTTATAAAAAGCATTTTTCTTAAATTTAAAAATAAAATACATTCGAAAGAATGTTATTAAGTTTTTTTTTTCTAAAATTGAGTAAATTTTATGAGTAAAATGTTGGGTTTTCGCATCATTTTTAATTGCTAATAACCGACCCATTTTACAACTATATACTTGACGAAAAGTATCATCATTAGGCCTTATTCTGATGATCTGTCATTATATCATTTTGAAACATTAAGGTCCTGGTATTTTAGCCTTTTAATGCACAGAGTATCATAGCAAAAAGAACCATTCGCCTAAAGCTTTATTCCACTATTATTTTTGAAAAAAAAAAAAAAAAACATTCATATATCGAAATTTTTTGCTATTTTTGGAATAATAATCATTTCATGAAAAAGCATAAATTTTCTGGAAATAGCAATAATGTAGTAGCAGTAGTATATCGAAAATTTGCTATTTGCTAAATTAGTACCTATTTGAGGTGAAGTCTAATTTTGGGGAATTTACAATACTTCGATATGCCTGTTTGCTGCATTTGCTATTTCCAAGATTAGTATTTTTTTTTTTTTTTTGGAAATAGCAAGACTTATTTTGGTATCGGGATAATGTACTAATGTTCTAAAAAAATTGGCATCATTTTCAATATGTCAGACTTATTTGCTATTTTTGAATTTGTAAAATTTTAAGAAAAATCATAATTTAGTCAAGGCAGTAGTAAAAATAGCAAAATATTTAATATGACGGGCTTCTATGCTATTATTGGAATTAGTTACATTAAAAAATAAAATTTTGTTGAGGCACTAGCAAAAATAGCAAAAATTTCAATACGATGCGGTAGTATTTGCTATTTTTTGAATTAGTAACATTGTCAGAAAAAGCAGTAGTAAAAATAGCAAAATATTCAATATATGTGACCTTCTCCGAGAAAACGGACCTAGTGTGTGAAAATGGATGCTTTTTTTTATCGATTTTGACACACACCCGTTTTTTGACACACTAGGTCCCTTTTCTCGGAGAAGGTCACATATGGTGCTTAATTCTTGCTATTTTCGGAATTAGTAAAATTTAAAAAAAAATTCACAATTTTGTGGAAATAGCAATAATGTTCTGTTGGTATTTTGAATGTGTCAGGTTAATGTGTCTAAAAATGAAAGAAATAGAAAAAGTTTTAATTAAAACTAAAAAGAATGCATCGATATGTCTATTTGGTATATTTGCTATTTTTAAAACCAGCAGCTTTAAATAGCCCAGCTTTCAATATGTCTGGCCTACTTGCTATTTCTGAAATTAGTTACTTTTGGAGAAATTGCATAGTATATTTTAAAATTTTAATAGTTTCCTACTAATTTTCGAAGTAATTTTAGAAATGCTACTGATTTTAATATGTAAGGTCTATTTTCTATTTAAAATTTGTAAATTTTTAAAAAGTTACATTATTTTCCGCAAACTTAACTTATCTTATACTAATTTTGGAGTTAGTATTCCAAATGCTACTATTTTTAATAAGTGGAATTGGGCTTTAAAAATGCTGCAGTTTGCTATTTCCTAGATTAGTAACTTTTTTTTAGAAATACCACAATTTACTTTTTATATTGGAATAATTTAATACTATTTTTCGAAGCAGCAGCAAAAATAGCAAAATTTTCAATAGTTTGGATTCGATTGCTACTTGTCAAATTCCCTGCTCTTTGATAGTTTGGTAAAAAAAATTTAAATACTTTTAAAAATGCAATTGTTTTTTATATGTAGGTGGTATTTGCTATTTTTAAAATTTTTTAATGTTTTAAACGTACATTAGCTTTTAATCTAATTTTCTAATTTGCTACTGTTTTCAGTAAGCGGAATTGGAATTTGACAAATGCTACGGTCTGATTGTTCAATTTGCTATTTCCGACATTTTTAGCTTGCTTTTTAATAGCTTTGTTTTAATTCGGTATAACTTGCTACTATTTTTCGAAGTCGCAGCAAAAAAGCAAAATTTTCAGTGAGCTGGGCTAATTTGCTATTTGTGAAATAGGTTACTTTTGAGCAAATTGCATAGTATTTTTTAAAATTTCCACTTTTTATTGCCAATTTTCGTAGTAATTTAAAAAATACTACTACTTACTACTACTGTAATCAGTAGGGCCTGTTAGCTATTTTTTTAACTCCGATATTGGGCTATTTGCTATTTTCAAGATTAGTAGATTATATATTTGATCGGAATAATTTACTACTATCTTTCGAGCAGTGTGCTCACTTGCTATTTGTGAAATTCGTTACTTTAACAGAAATTGCATAGTATATTTTAAAATTTAGACATTTTACTACAAGTTTTTAAATAATTTTACAAATGCTACTATTTTTAATATGTAGAGCTTATTTGCTATTTTTTAAATTCATAAAATTTTTAAAAGTAACATAATTTTTCTCTAACTTATCTTATGTTTTACTAGTTTTGAATTTTGTACTCGAAATGCTACTATTTTTAATAAGTGGAATGCTGCAGTCGTCGATATTGGCCAATTTGCTATTTTCAAGATTAGTAATTTTATTTTAAGAAATAGCATAATTTATTTTTAAATCGCAAAAATTTGCTACTACATAGAAGCAGCAGCAAAAATAGCACAATTATTTGCTATTTATGAAAGTTGCTATTTTTTGAATAATCGCATTACTATATTTAAAAATTTTGACACTACTACTAATTCGCGCAGTAATTTTAAAAATGCTACTCTTTTTGATATGTAGCAAATGTTTGCTATTTATTAAATTTATAAAATTTTTCAAAGTAACATTATTTTTGTCTAACTTATCTTATGTTTTACTAGTTTTGAAACTTGTACGCGGAATGCTACTATTTTTAATAAGTGCAATTTATTTGCTATTGTACTAATTAATATTTTTTTTAACAAATAATTATATAATTTTTTGGGAAAATGTTCTAATACTATATACACTCACTGAAGCTTAGTTTCTTTTTAAATTAGCAGCATTCTTAAAAAGTAGCATTTAAGCACATATGTGGAAATTTTGTAGTTTTACTACTATTTTTCTAAGTAATTATTTTTTCTAATCAAAAGTTTTATTTTTTTTTTTTGCACAAAAAATAAGAACTTCATTTTAGCATTTTGTATAGTAAATTATTACTGATCAAAAATAATAGCTTCCTTTTTTTATCGAGCTTAAATTCTTTAGAAAAGTAATTTCGAAAAAAAATTATGCTAAAATTTTTGTACAAAAAAAAATAATAATTTGAAAGAAAGGAATACGAGCATAATTTAGAAGGGTGTGACAAATTGTTGTACTTTGTCACTTAAATGCCTGCCACTTTGTTGCAAGTTAGTTTGTACTGAACGAACGAATTTCAAATCGTTAGGCAGATCACTGTCAAGTACAACAACTCATCATAATATTGTTGCTATATATATTTTTTTCCAATTCTATTTATGTATATTTAGAGTAAATGGAATGTTCTTGTGTGTGATATTATGCGTTTTTCTGTGCTGAAGCTGCAACACTAATTTATGTGATATTTATTAGGTGTGTGTGTTTTTTTTTGCCTGCCTGCCTGCCTGCCTGTTGTCTTCCGTATGCTGCTGCTTGTGCCCCGTCATTAATGCATGCAATATAAGATATCAATAGCTTTTTGATTGTTGGGGATTATACATTTTCCTACAATATGTTTAATTTTTCTTTTCTATTTCTGTCCCGCTTTTGATGTTGCATTAGAGTTATAACGGTTTATATTTAGCTAAAACACCTCTGGAGTTTGTGGTAAAATTATACAAATATTTGTAAGGTTTCTTGAAAGGAGAGTTTGACATTAAAGTTTTAATTTTTCTATTTCGTTTGAACTAATTGTAAGCGGAGTAGTCGTCATGTGACAAAATGATTTTTAAAAGCAGCATCATTATTTTCTTAAAAAATTTCAAAACATATTTACATACATAAATCTATCAAAAAATTTAAGAAAACGTTTCTTCCTAATTACTGCCACTTGTCAAAGGAATTTGAAATATTGAGATGCATTTCTTTTAAATAAAGTTTTTCAATGCAGGAAATGTTACTTTTAGTACATGTTTTCTTTATTATTTATGCTTTACCAAAATTATTATTTTCCTGTTAATTTACAAAAGTGTTGAAAAATTTTTAAAATTGAAAATTTCAAGTAGTTTTTGTTTATTTAATGCATTTTGAATTTTTTTTCTAGCTCTGTTGTCAGCTAAATGTGTTTGTTAATTACATACACTGATATATTTTTAAACAACTGGCCAAATAAATGTTGTATTAGTACAATATGATTAGAATCAGAATGTTTAATCTTTTATAGGTCACACACAGGAAGTTATAAATAGTTTTTTTAATCCCTAATGGTGTGGAAAATTTACTTGAAAGATAAACACACAAAAAAAGCAGCATAAATGTAATTAAAAAGGAAGATGCTAATAGGCCACTCAATGAAAGTGTTAATAAAATAAATTAAATTAAAATCATTGCACAACTTTCAAAATAGTGAGAATTATTTAAAAAATGTAAAGCAATACTTCAATTGATTTATATTGATTAATTTATATAAAAGCTGCACTAAAAACCTTGTATATCCCTTTACAATTTTGTAAACTTAACTACAACGACGCATTATTTGCAAATTTGTTTGACTAGGCACGTTTTAAAGCAATTGAAAAAAGTAGTAGATTCTACTACTATTTTAAAAGTGCGAATTTAAGGCTAAAAGTATTAAAATAACTCGAAAATATTCATATATCATTTGAATTTTTATTTTAAAAAATTGTATAGTAAAAAAAGTAGTGTATTTTAATGGTAGATAATATACTACTATTTTACTACTCCTTGTAAAATTAGTTTTAAGGCTTAAACCTGATCAATTATTATTATAAACCCATCTAATTTCCACTAATTTGTGCAATTTTTTATAATCCTGGGACATTTCAGAAAAAGTAGTAGATTCTACTACTATGTTGGAAATGTAATATTTTTAAGTCCCTTAAAATAAATTAGGCAATACTAAAACATACCTCCATTTTGTAAATTTGCTTGATTTTAGATGAATATAAAGCAATTGAAAAAAATGAGTAGATTCTACTACTATTTTGTAAATGCGACCTTAATGAAAATTTTGTTAAAATAACTCGAAAACATTCAAAGTTTGTTTAAATTTAAATTTATTAAAAAAATTTATAATACCAAAAAAAGTAGTATATTTTAATGGTTATATACTACTATTTTATTACACCTTAAAAAATTAATTTTTAAGTCTTAAAACAGATCAAAAAATTTTAAACCCATCTAATTTTCACTAATTTATGTAAATTCACATAATCCTGGGACAAATGTATGAGAAAAAGTAGTAGATTCTACTACTATGTTGGAAATTGTTATTTTTTAAATCCCTTAAAATAAGTTAGACAATGCTAAAACACTCCACCATTTTGTAAATTTGCTTGGTTAGGCATGATTATTAAGCATTTGAAAAAAGTAGTAGATTATACGACTATTTTCTAAATGAGCTTTTAAGCCAAATTCTTTTAAAATATCTTAGCAGCACTCAAAAATGTTCAATATTCATTTTAATTTGTATTTTATCACATTTTATAGTAATAAAAAATTACTATTTTCTTGATATTTTACTACTCTTTTAATACTCTTCATAAAATTAGATTTTTAAAGTAATAAGCCCAAAAAACAAAGAATTCAGAATATGTTAAAAGTATAGTAAATTCACAAACTTATGCAATTTACTTTATCTAAGGACATTTTAAGAAAAAGTAGTAGATTCTACTACTATTTTAGAAATGTATTATTTTATTTTTAAATCTATTAAAATAGCTTAGTAATACTAAAAATCGTGCAATATTAGTTTTAAATTGTAATTTAACATTCTTCAAAACGATAAAAAGGTAGTTTTTACCCGACTGGGCAACGTGAAGAAGGGTATTGTGTTAATCAGTCTATGTATGTATGTGTGTTCCTTTGCGGCACCGAACGCGTGGACCGATTTTGATGATTCTTCCGTCCATCGATTTTTCTTAATCTCGGAAGTGTCACTAAAGATATGTCAGTTGCCAAAATTCAATATGGCGGCTAATAGACGCCATTTTGTAAATACGAAAAATATACAATTTCGGTGAACTATAATCATTCGACAGGTATTTTAAAATCATCTTTAGTTTTCTCTTATGATTTTTTAATTTTGAATGACCTTTTAGGATATTTAACGGTTCAAAGTTGGTCGCAGTCGGGTTTTTTTATAAATACTTGTACTGATTTTTTAACATTCTGTATATAATTCGTTTTTTACTCCAATAAGCTTTGAATTAGATCAGACAGTGCCAAAACCATTCAATATTCACAACGCTATGCAATTTAGCATAATCTTAGCAGATTTGAAAAAAAGTAGTAGAATCTACTACTATGTAATAATAAAAATAATAACAAAAATAATAACAAAATAATGAAAAAAATTAAAAAGAAATAATAAAAATAATTAATAAAGTAATCATAAAAATAACAATAAAAATAATAAAAAATAATATTAAAAATAATAATAAAAATAATAACAAAAATAATAACAAAATAATAAAAAAAATAATAAAAAAATAATAATAAAAGTAATAATAATAATAAAAAAGATAATAATAAAAATAATAATAAAAATAATAACAAAAATAATAACAAAATAAAAATAATAATAAAAATTATAATAAAAATTATAAAAAACAATAAAAATATTAATAAAAAATACTAAATAAATATTAAAATAAATATTAATATAAAATATTAAATAAATAAAAATAAAAAATAAATAAAAAAAGAAAAAAAAATATATAAAAAAATAAAAAAGTAAGAATAAATTAAAAAAAAAAATAAAGTTAGAACAGAGAAATATCTAAAAATCTCTCAAATTTGTTTCCATGTGTTGGATTTAAAATCTGGAATAGCCTGGTTTTTTTTAAAAAATTAATCAATTTTTTTTTAATAAAAAAAATGTATAAAATAAGAATAAAATACATATGTATATATAAAATTAAGTATGTGCATATGTTGTATATGCTTATTTGAAAAAAAATATCTTCAAATATTTTCAATTCCTGTGTTAATAAAAAATCCTTTGCATATTTTTAATTTTCATTGCAATATTTTATAAATTATCGCCTCCAAAACACTGTTTTTTTTCTCCATTTTATATTTTTAAATGCTGCATTTTTCTATGTTTTTATTTTAATTTATTAGTTTTATAAATTTTATTGTGATCCTGTTTATTCTTGCTATTATCACTTGATATTTAATTTTTCGTAATCACCTCAAAAATTTTATTGCAGTTTATTTCAACTAAAAAAATTTCTATTTCCCAAAAAAGAAAATTTATTTTTGCTGCAGCTTTTCCAAAAAACTGAAATTATTTGATTTTTATTAAACTCAACTAATAAACTGTTGTTAAGTATAATAATTTGTTTTCACCACCCGCGTAACAAATTGAAAAGCTTTTGCACAGTTTAACGTCTGAAGTTCAACTGAATGGAAAAACGAATGTTGTTAAGCCAACGAAAAACAAAAAAATAATACGGCAAATAAAAGCACTTGAAAATATGAAAATACGAAATTTCACACTGTGCTCTGCTGTGCACACAACTACAACAATTTTGTAAAAGTGTAAGTGTGTATGTGAAAGAATGCCTTGAGGGAGTGTGCGTGTGTTTGTGTGTGTGTGAAGCAACGGCAGCAGCAGTGGCTGACTTGCTGAATGCTGGCAACATTTAATCCAGAAAATCAAATGCAAAACGGAATTGTCAGCAAAACGCATTAAAATACGCGAACGCCAACAGATGAAAAAACAAAAAAGAAAATGCTCAATGGAAAAGTCATGGTTACAACAAGCAGTGATGGATGATGGAACGGATGGTTGGGCGCTTGGTTGGCTTGTTTATTTAGAGACGACCACGAAGTGAGCAACTTTTGCATGATGCTCAAGTATCATTGTTGGCTTGTCAGTGCTCCAGCTCCGGAAAATCAAACAAAGGAAATATAAGAAGAAGAAGAAAAAACAAATGAAAATGAAAACCACAAATCGTTTGATGGCGGTGGTGACAACAAATAAATAAAAACAACCAAATGGTAACAAGACAATGCAACAAAATTTAACAGCAGTTGTAAACACCACGATTGACTAAAATCAACCACACGAAACAAAAGAAAACCAAAAGCTAAGCAACATGTGGCTGCAACATGTATCTTGGGAAAACAAGCAGTCAAATGGCAAATAAAATTTTTGTTTGCAATTGAAAGTTGCTTTTCAAAATAAATATGTACATACCCATACACATCCAACGTGTTTGAAACACGTGTTTGCAACAGAAAAACATATTGCATGTAATATAAATTATACTTCGTTCACGTTCTAATCAAAAGTTGTTTTATTAAACCCATTAAACATTTGCATTGCAATTTTTGCCCTGACTTGTATACAACAATTCATTTTACTTTAACGGCCTGTCCCACGATGTCACCAGAAATCGTTCGATCCAATACTTATATTGAAAACAACAAAAAATGTTCTTATGTTATTGTTCTTTGCAATACAAGTTGTCGATCGAACGATTTATGGTGACATCGTGGGACAGGCCGTAACATATTTTTTGGACATAGCTCTAGTAGAAATAAGGACACACACAATACTAAAAATTTCCTTTAGAATAATCAAAAATCGGCCTTGTTCTGTAAACCGATCAATTTGAAATCGCACAATTTTAGAAAAGAAATTTTTTTATTATATAGATTCCCAACTATCTTATCCGAAAGAAAATTATCGTGTATGATTTTAAACACCTTTGCGGGAACATTATAAATTTTTTGAAAACGAGAAATTTACTCTGATTCGGTTTACAGAACAGGGCCGAATATTTTTCAATACGTCGGTTGGTTATTGGTTTGCGGCACAGTATATTCAAAATACATTATGTCTGCAGCAAACCATTAACCAACCGACGAATACTTTTATATTTTTTATGTTTTTGTTATTCCATTGGCAAATGAAGAAACTCAAACTCCATAAAAAAAGAAATAACTTTTTATTTCTCTTACAAAAAAAAAAAAAGAAGAAATAAAGTGTTTATTCGAAATATATTATCCGAATAAAAATTTTTTTAATCTTTTTACGAAGTTTATTCAGAGACTGCCTAAAAGAAATTTGAATCGAAAAAATAACGTTAGCATGTTTCGAAACATAATATTCGAATAAAAACTATACGAATAAAAATTAAACTAATTAATAAATAAATAAATATCATACCACTTATTCGAATAAAAATCATACCAATTATTCGAATAAAAATCATACCACTTATTCGAATAAAAATCATACCAATTATTCGTATAAAAATCATACCAATTATTCGAATAAAAATCAAGCGAATTCTTTGAATAAAAATTATACGAATTATTCGAATAAAAATCATGCGAATTCTTTGAATAAAAATTATGCGAACTATTCGAATAAAAATTTAAGAATTATTCGAATTAAAATTATTCGAATATAAATTGTATGAACTATTCTAAAAAATTATTCCAATAAAAATTATTCGAATTAAAATTATTCGAATAAATTTTATTCGAAAAAAATAATTTTAAAAATAATTTTACTTCGAATAAATTTTTTCAAATAATTTTTTGATTTGCTATTAGGTTTATCTAACGAATATTTTTCGAATTACATATGTATGTATTAATTTTCGAGTAATATTTCATAAAAATTGATTTCAATATTTTATTTTTATTTAACGTCTCAATAAATTTATTTGTTGTTGGAATAAAACTTAATAATTTAATTTGTTTATTCGAGCATTATTATAAAGGCCAACAATTGTTCGAAGAATTTAAAAAATTATTCGGATACAGCCTGTTCATATAAAAATTATTCGGTTAAATATTATTCGAATAAATATTAGTCGAAACATTTTTTTGTTGGAAATAGTATATAAAACAGAGATACCGGCATAAAAATTAATAATACGAATGAAAGTTATGTAATTATAATATAATAGAAATAATCAGACCTGTTCTGTATACTGAATCGATTTGAAATCGCACGATTTTAGAAACCTAACTCCGATTATATAGATTCTCAAATATCATATCTGAAAGAAAATTATCGTGTATGACTTTAAACTTGTCTTTAGGACCATTATTAATTTTTTCAAAACTAGAAATTTACTCGGTTTCGGTTTACAGAACAGGGCCGAATAATACTTTTTTTTTTATTGGAATAATTTTTATTTCCATACAAATTAAGACAATTTGTTTATAGCTTTTTCCGCAAATTTACTTATGGAAACTCCGAAAAAATCTAGAAATTTTTATTTTTCTTGAAAAAAAATAAGTGTATGCATTTGAAAAATATTAACCGAATAAGAATTATTCGAATCTTCTAAGGAAGTTTGTTCAAAAACTGCCTAAATGAAATTTTATTCGAAAAAATCTTTGGAGCTAAAATATTTCCAAAAATAATATTCGAATAAAAATTATTCGATTAGCTTTTATTCGATTAAAATATTTTTAAATATTTTTATTTGTTTATTTCTATTTTTTAATAGTTCTAGGCTTGCAGTCTTGAGTTTGTAGGGGAGGAGAAGAATTAGAAATCGAGTTCTTTTCCCTTCTCACATATTCTCTCTAAGAATATGTGGACATGCCTCTAAATATTTAAATTAATCTTACAGACTATTCGAGTAATATTATTTAAGTAAAAGTTCTCATAATCTAAAGATCTCGAATAAAATTATTCCATCAAAATTTGTTATTTGACTAAAAATTGGTTATTAAAGCACATTTTTCGCTTATAAATATTTCATCTAAAGAAATTTTTATTACTTTATTTAACAAATAGTTTGACAGAGATTTCCATGACATTAAAATTGTCTAAAATATTTCTAAATACTTTTTTAAATCGCTTGATTTATAGACAAATATTTAAAGCAGACATATAAAAAAATTTTTACATGCCTCATTGATATTCCCAGCTAAAGATTTAAAAATATTTAATATTAAAACAATGAAAATCATTTCCTTATTACTGTGGCAGGAGTAAAAAAACCATGTATTTCCCCCTTGCATTGCTGCAGCATTAAGATTTCTGTGCTTGTATAACTTGTTCCACAACACAAAAGACCTATTAAGTGTTTATGTTTTATGAGTTTATGAAAACAATTTAGTTAAATTTCTTGTAATTTTTTATAGCACTACAAACACATTTTTATAATTTTTTTTCTCGTTATTTTGAAAAGTGCTTTTAACCTTATGAATGAATGAATATTTTTGCTACTTGTGTCTTTGTTGCCCCTTTTTATACACACTCACTTGATGTCATTTAGTGGGTATTGGGAGTCCTGTTTTCTAAAGTAAGTGCTTTTGCTAAATTTTATCTCTTTGCTGCTGCCACTTTTTTATCTTGTAGTTGATATGACAAAATTGTAATAGCAGCAGCAGCAGCAGCAGCAAAAGTGTCAGTCTACTGCTGTAAGTTGCAAAAAATCCCTGCACAAAAATTTAATCAACACCAAAGTTTAGAGGGTTTTATACGCTTGCCAGCAAAAAGAAAAAACAAACAGCTGTATGCAAAATTATTTTATATCCTTGTGTTGTTGTTAAGTGGTTAGAAAAAAGTGGAAAAAGTGAGCCAAGAAATGTCTTGTAAAGGAATAAACAAAAAAGCTTGAAAAATATGATTTTTTTTAACAATAAAGTTAGGAATAAATAAACCATATAAGGAAATTTAAGAAAAAAAATGGTATTTGAAAAAAAAATCTTATACTTGTTGGGGGATTGAAAGCTGACTTAAAAATGAACTTGCATTTTATTTAAGAATTTAAAATTGAAGAACTTGTGCTGACAATTTTTTGGAGTTAATTTACACTTTCATTTCATACACAACTTTTAGTAATAAACTGACAACATAAACTCGAATATGTGATAGATAAAAGGGAAACAAGCGGCACTGCACGGAACTTCAGATGAAATTAAATTTTTAGAAAACAACTTGAACAAAATTATTCGAATATATGTAATTGTTAAGAGTATTATTCGAATATTTTTAAAATAAAATCACTACAATAAAAAAAAATTAAATAAATTCTTCGAATAACATCATAAAAAAATTATTCGAATAAAGTTAAACGAACAAAATTATCACAACAAAATTTATGCGAATCAAATAATACAACGCACGTTAGGCTAAAAAGTTATACTTGAGGAAATAATTTTTTAATTTCAATAATTTTTATTGCAATTTTTTTGATTCGCATAAATTAATTTGAATAATTTTTTTCGTATAATTTTATTCAAATAATTTTATTAAAATAATCTTACTCAAATAATTTTATTCAAATAATTTTAATCAACTAATTTTATTCGAATATTCTTATTCGAATATTTTTATTCGAATAATTTTTTTATGATTTCATTCGAACAATTTATTTCAATATTTTTATTGTAAAAGTTATATTTTTGAAGAAAATTGTTCGAATAATACTCCAACAACTATATTCGTGTATTCGAATAATTTTGTCGAAGTTTTTTCCTAATAATTTCATTTAATCTCAAGTAATTTTATTAAATTTTACGATTCGTATAATTTATTCGAGTAATTTTGTTCGAATCACATCTTTGAATGTCTCATTCGAACAATTTGTTTTATTTATCTATTTCATTTTTTCGAATATTACTCTAATAATTTCATTCGAATAATTTTGTTAATCTTGCTTTCTAATAATTTTATTTAAACTTAAGCAATTTCATTGAATTATTCGATTGGTATTATATTCTTTTAAAAAATTTTATTCGAATATTTTTAACCGACTAATTTTAATCGAATAATTTTAATAGAGTATATAACTTTGCTATAAAGTATAATTTTATTTCAATAATTTTACTTGGATGACTTCATTCCCGTTGTTTTTTTCGAATATTTCTATTCGAATAATTTATTTTTAAGTATCTTATTCGGACAACGTCTTTGAATATAATTTTCTTGTAAAAGTTTTATTTAAAAAACCCTGGTCGACTATTATTCTTACAACTTTATTCGAATAATTTTACTTGAATCGCTCTGTTCGAGTAGTTTTCTTCGAATATTTCTATTCGAATAATTTATTTAATTGTTTTATTCGAAAAATTAATTTGAATATATTCACTGTTATACTTTTGTCTAAAAAATAGTTTTTGAATATCGCTCTACTAAATCTATTCGAATAATTTTATTCAAGTTGCTTTCTAATAATTTTATTTAATCTAGAGTATTTTATTCAATTATTTGATTTGTATAATTTTATTGCAGTAATTTTATTCGAATAATTTTGTTTGAATCGTTTTATTTAAATATTTTTTTCCGAATATTTTTATTCGAATAATTTTTCTCAAGTTGTTTTCTAATTATTTTATTTAATTTATTCAATTATTCAAATCGTATAATTTTGTTTTAATAATTTTGTTCGAATGTTTTCATTCGATTAACTTTATTCGAATATTGCATGCGAATTTTTATTTGTATTTTTTTTTAATTTAAACGTTATTTGATTAGTGTACTTTTGAATTAATAGTTTATAATAATTTTATTTTAACTATTTTATTCGAATAGTTTTATTTGAATTGTTTTATTCGTGTAATTTTATTCGTATATTTCCCTTTGAATTTTTCTAATATTTTAATAAATATGTTAATTTATTCCATTAAAAACACTTTCAAAAATGTTCAATAAAATTATTAAAAACATATTAAAAAAAATTAATCGAATAAAAAGCTTGAATACCAATTTTGCTGTAATAAATTGTTAAGTTTATGAATAAGACTGCCTTAGAAAAGATTTCTTTGCAATACTCAGTTTAGTTAATTTAAAATGTGCTATTTCTCAATTTTATGAATTTAATTTCGTAACAAGGATTGTCCACCTCTGCAGTGTATTAACATAACTTGCAAGCACTTACTGTTACGATTTACTAATAACCAACACACTTGCACTTGATTATTCTTATACAAATTCCACCCACCACCCACCACTATTGCCCATTTAACACATTCTCCTCCTTGTTGTTATTGTTGCTGTTGTTATGATTATGAGTGAGTCTCTCTCTCGCTCACTCAACGTTTCCTTTGGGGAACTATTTGCCAGTTTGTTTACAAATTACTAACGGATGTTGTTGGTTGGTTTATGTTTAACAACTACAACGCAGCAGTTATCAAAACAAAAATACCAACAACAACACAGTTTAAAACTGTGAATGAATGAATGAATGCATGAACATGGTAATTTTTATGATTACCACGTTTCTCACAGAGAGTGAGTAAGTTGTTTTTTTTATATCCTGTTATGTGGGTGTGTGTGTGAATGTGTTGGAAAAACACATGTATGCAAAATAAAAATGATTTTTATTGTGTAGTGTGTGTGTGTTTGTTTGTGTGTGGTATATTAATTAGATCTTTATTTATTTGTTTTTTTTTGTGATTTTTTTTTGTTATAAAAAATACAAAAAACTAGAGCAGTGGCGAAAATAAGGATTTGTAGGAGTAAATTTACATTTTTGATTAAAAATTCGTGGTTAAAAAATAGAAATAAGTAAATTTAACAGAACAAAAAATAATCAAGAATATTTGAAATATTTATAAAAAGTAATAATATCAGTTCGAAGTAAAATTAATTTTCACATTATCTATATGTTACGGAATGAAAGTGCAACTTGTTTTACTACTTGGAAAAAAAATAAAAAAGTTACTTATTTAAACCTTGTATGTAAACACAAAATTGTAATTTAAAAATATTGTTATCCAATCCTTTGCACTTTTAGTTTTTGTTTTAAATAATTTTAATTAAAACATTTTCTATGCTACTCTATTCTTAAATCATACATACATACATATATACATATGTACATATGTATATCTTTCTGTGCATGTAAACTCCCACTTTTTTGCGAAGGGAGTTAGTTGTAAGCTCAAATGTGTCAAAACTTTTTGTTAAAACTTAATTGTGTGCTAAAATTTATTAAATACTAATCTCTTGTATGGTTGCTAACACACCCACTGCAATATTTACACAATAATTAAGTTTAGCTTTCTTTTTGTTTGGTATCTCTGGGGGAAAAGCTAAAATTTCAAGCAATACGCTTACAATCTTAAAATCTCTCCCAATGAAATTTATTTTAAAGTCATATAAATCTCCAATAAAACATTTTGAAAAAAATCTCTGAGTTATGTTGCTGGGTTATTCAAGTGAGTTTTGATGTAGTGCGTGTGTGTTTTAGAATGTTAATTTTCAACTTTTGCAAATAGTACATTTTTTTCAGGGTCATGATGATTTCAAACTTTAGTGTGGAAACTATGGATTTGTCTTTATTTTTTTGCTACACAACAACTAGAAAAGAGAATATTTTTGCGCCCAACACTTAAAACTAAAATGTTCTGTTTTGTGTTCAACAAAAATATTTAAATTAATTTCACTTTAATAGAAAAAATAAAGAATTAGCAAATTCAAGTGGTCGTTCTAAAAATAATTTGAAATAAAACAAATCATATCGTTTATGCAAATTATAGAAAAATCTTAAAAACTTAAAATAAACTTATAAATTTAAAAACTGTAAGTAACTAGAGTGAAATGCATTTGAAATCTGTCAAAATTTCAAATTGGCCATTGAACTCTTAAAATTACCAACAGTTTTAAAAAAACTAAAAAAATTTTATAAAAAGCTCACCTTTTTCAGGACAATTTTGCTCGTCGGTTCTGTCGTAACACTCACTTATGCCATTGCATAGATAGCTTTTGGGTAGACAACGATTATCACATTTGAATTCATATTCTTCACATTGAGTATCTGTACGATTCGTTGTTGACATGTAGAAGAACAAAAGTTCATATATTAATTTAAAATTTTCGTATAAAATTATTGATTTTTTTTTGAAAATGTGGAGTATATCACATACAAATGTTAAATGTGGATGAGATATTTGCATTGTTGGTATTGTTTTTAGTAACAGATGAATAAATCTACAAATGCTAAATCATTTTTAAAGTGGTTACTTGTAAAAGTAACCGCTGCAAAATTTGTTATTTAATGTTAAAATAATATATTTAGCTGCAAAAATTTTTTTTCAAGTCTGTATGGTAGAGAATATTAAAAAAAATCTGTTACTGTAGCTATGGCTAAAAATGATTTTAAATGAAATGAAAATGTTAAGATCTCAGAATTCGCAATATGTAAATATGCATATACATACAGACATAAACATATAAACTATAATTATGTATATTAAATGGCTACTGGCTACTTGCGGGTAACCACGAATTTTTTTAGGTTTTATATTGTTTACTAACTTACATTTTTGTTTACTAAAGACTTTAGAGAATTGCTAATGACTCTAAAATGTATAACTGAATTAGCTACTCGGTTAATCGTTTGTTTACATGCTTAGTATTATTATAAAGAAATTAAAACAAACTAAAAACAATTTATTATAACAAAAATGAAACGATTACTCGGTTACTCGACTATTTTCATTGTTTTAGTAATATCATAAATAACTAGAACAATAAAATTATTTGTATAAAAAACGAAAAGACTGACTGATCTAATATAAATGATTCGATTACCCGTCTATTCGGTTATTATTTTTTGTTTAGTATTGAGACGTATAAGTTAAATACAAAAAGTATTTAGAAAACATTTTGATAGACTTAAAAAGTTGTATCCTTCGTGTGGTTGAGTCAAACTCTGATTTGGTTCCAATTTATTTTGTTTACCTCCTGTTCTTCATATTTAAATATTTAGGAATAAAATAACCGCTTCAATTACATATACTATGTACGATAAAATTATTCAAATAAAATGGTAGCATGAAAATTACTCGCATAAAATAATCGAATACGAACATTAGAATAATACAATAAATTTATAACTATTCGAACATCTTTTTTCCCGAATAAATATTATTCAAATAATATATATAACTTTTCAAATAAAATTATTTGAATTAATTTTTTGTAATAAAAATTATTGGATTAAAGTTTTTCGAAAAATGTTTTTTTTCGTATAAAAGTAATATTAATATAGAGCTTGGACTGAAAATTATATTATATATTATATGTTTTAATATTATTCGATTAAAATAATTGAACAATAATTATTAATTATAATTATTTCAATGAATTTGAACATTATTTGAATAAAATTTTTTATAAAAATTATTCGAATAAATTTTTGTTGTAGGCAATGTTTTTTTTATCAAAAAAAAAAAATTAATCGAATAAAAATTAATTGAAAAAAAATTTCCGATTCAAAATTATTTGAATTAATTTGCAATACTTTTTAAAAATTATTCGATTTTCTAAAAAAAAAAATGTGATAAAAAAAAAATGCGATAAAAACTAGATTTTGGCTTTATATACATATAGGCCTATAAAAATGAGGGAACGAACAACATGACATGGAACTTATCGACATGAGGTACATGTTCCAAAAACGCACACACATAAAACACAAAAACACAGAGTGATAACAGAGACACAGTACCAGGTTCATATTCTCCATCACCGCCATTGTTACCATCGACAGGACAGTTCATTTCGTCTTCGCCATCGGGACATTGTTCTTCACCATCGCACAATTGTTCTTCGCAAATTGTTCTGCCGCTTTCGGGGCAAGTGAAAGTGGTATCGCCGCGACAGCCAATATCATATTGACTGGTGTAGACGGGGCTGGTTTCAGTCACAGGATTATAATCTTCGCCAGAAGCTTCAAACTCTTCGCCATTGTGAGGAGATTCGCCTTCTGTTGGTGTTTCAACAGGAGCCTCTTCGGTGATGTCTATAGGAATTTGGAGTTTGTTTTAAAATAGCAAAAAAAAGAGTGGTTTTTGTTTGATGGAAAGCAACATTCCTTTTTTTTTAATTTTAAGCCAAAGCTGAGAGAAGAGCTTTTATTTTTGCAACGCAGAAACACAGTTTATATTAAGAAACACGCACACAAAAGTTTAGGATTTTAAAGTAAAATGGGAAGGACTTGAGGAAAAGGACATACATAGTTTTATTATTTAGGGAAATTTAAGGAGAGTTGGTAAAACACTAGACAAACACATAGGAAAATAAGCTGTTGGTAAAATATAAGTGTTTTTGTTTGGTACTTAATTAAAAGTAATAAAAAATGGGTTTTGTTAATAAAAGTTTTTAGTTCTGCTATTATTACCCAAATAAGCAAATAAATATTAGTGCTTAAAGTCTAGTATGAAAATTAGTCGGTTTTTGCTCTTATTTCAGATCGTATATGGGTTTATCGTATAATTTAATTCTTAAAAGTTGTATAAGTAAGAAATCAGTTTAGTAAATGGTACAAATGGCAACAAGTTTTAGTGAAAAATACGAGAATTACTTGTAAAAAGCTTTAGACATTTAAAGCACGCAAAAGTTTCCTTTTCGATAAAACTGGTAAAATTTTTTAATGCTTGGCAGCTCTAAAAAACCGAAAGAATTTCTTTTTTTTAATATTCACCGACTTATTCATAAAAAATATTTCTGTTTTATTAAAAAAGTTTATTAAACAATTTGTCTATGGAAATTTAATTAATAAATCTTTTATAAAATCAAAATATTTTTTTTTATTAATTAGGCCCTTAGGAAAACGAAAGCTTTAAAACAATTAAAATAACAATATTTACCTGAACTTAACTTCAATTAATAACCTTTGAAATATATTTTTTTTAATTCAAAATTCTTGTATTGTTTAAAATTGTATTTAAAAAAATTACTTAAAACAAAAACTCTCAAAACAAAAAGGTTTTTATATTTTAATTTGTTTTTTCTTAAGATGCATTTCAATTGAAAGCTTTAAAAACCTTTAACTTAAATTTTCTTAGGTTATTTAAGTTGAATTCAAAGAAATAAAGCTTTCGAAACATTTAATTTTAATTTAAAATATGTATTTATAAATCATTTAAAAAGTTAAAATATTTTTTTGTAGAGAAAAACCTTGCCAAGACAAACTATTTTTTAAAAAGCTTTCCTTTAGAATACTCTTTTTTTTTAAACTCCTTTCTGATGAAATACCGCCATTCAGAAGAAAACGCATTCGAAGTGTAATATTCTAATAATAATAAAAAATTTTTCACAGCTTTGGAAAAAATTTCCAAAGCTTTATTCTACTATTCTCTAAAAACTTTAATTTTTTTTTATTTCAAAACAATCTTGAATCTTAACTTGAACTGAAGTCAGCTTTTAAATTTTAATCAGTGTTTATATTTTAAAAATTTCAAAAGCTTTGTCTTAATTTTTTTTCAAGTAAAATTGAGCTTCTTTCTTTTAACAAATAATGAAATTTTCTAAAGCAGACAAAAATTTTTTAAAGCTCTCAAACTAAAAAAAATATTTAAAAAGAGCTTTAAAAAAACATATTTGTACTATTAGAAAAAAAGCTGTAAAGTTTGAAAAATATGTATGTATATAAAAGCTCTCAAGAAGAAAAATTTTTCTCAACAAATTTTCTAAAGCTTACACAATTTTTTGAAAGCTTTCCAATTAAAATTTCTAAAAAATTAAATAAAAGAGCTTTTAAAAAACATGTACGCATTATTAGAAAGAAAAAATAAACAAAAATGATATAAAAGCTTTCTAGAAGAGAACATTTTCACAAGAAATTGCTTGTTACCTATAATGCTTCTTTCCAATTAGACCAGCTACGTCCAAACACATAAACCAGCTACGTCCAAACACTCATACACTAATATTTGCAATTGAGCTTTGAAAGCTCTTAAATTTGTTATTGTTTCTTTGCAAAGTAAGAGCAAGCATTGTTGTATGATGTGTTGTTGTTGTGGATGTTGCACTATCGTCGGTGTGAAAGCATTACAGCTCTTTTGTAAAAGTTTGCACATTGTGGATATGGGTTGGACATACATAGCTAACATAAACTCTGACATTTTCATTTGAGGTAAACAGCTTTGAAAGCTCTTACAATGTTGTCTTGTTACTTTGCAAAGTAAACTGCAAGGATTGTTGTCGCCGATATGTGATTGGCTGTTGTGCTCTTGTAAAAGCTGGCACATTGTGCATATTTCTTGGATGTAGCTGGATTAGATTTTTCGCACTGCGGTCTGAGAAAACTAAATTTTTAAATAAATAGTTTCGTTGATGAATTCATTAATTCCGAGGAACGTCTGTACATGTTATTTTCTCAATTAGTAAACTATTATAAGACTACAGATGTTAGTAAATAGTTTAAATAATTCCTTATCAAGGACAAAATTAGTAAACTTGTAAATTCTAAGAACGATGTTATTTGATTTTAAGTTTGATTAGTATGCAGCGCTTTCTTTTTTTTTTTTGTTTGTTAAAGTGTGTGTTAATATGCAGACAAGTGTATTTTTGTTATGTTATTGTTGTTGTTGCTGTGGGATTTGCTTGTTAAATGTGTTGTTTTATCTACCTGGATGACATTCATCTTCATCGCTGCCATCTTGACAGTCGATTTGATTATCGCAAACGGAGTAACAAGGCACAAGTTCGCCGCTGCGGCAGGCAAAATAGCCATTTGGATTAGCATTACAGTCGTAAATTTCACTTTCGTCGCTTTTTTCTTCTTCTGCCTCTGCAGCACCTTGAGTGGGCTGCTTTTCAGGTTGATGTTGATTTTCTTGCTCACGACGTTCTTGTTCGTCTCTTGCGTGCTGTTGGCGGACTCTTTCTTGTTCCAACTCATATTGGCGGGCTCTTTCTTGCTGCTCCAATTCATATTGGCGGGCTCTATCTGCCTCTTCGCGGGCGCGTGCCTCTTCGTATTGCTTGGCACGTTCTTGTTCCTCTCGCTCTCTTTCTTGTTCGTATTGCCGGGCGCGTTCTTGCTCGGCAAGTTCCCTTTCATGTTCGGCCTGTTTTTCCCTTTCACGTTCCAACTCAATTTGATGTTCTCGTTCGCGTTGCAATTCCAGTTGTCTTTCTCTTTCCATTTCTTGTTCTCTATCGTAGTCATAGGGATCGTAAGCATTATTATTATTACTGTTATTGTCATAGTTGGGATTCTCGGTGGCCTCGTCATATGGATCGACCTGAGGTGCACCATTATTTTCCACTTCATTGTCTTCCAAATCAACATCCTCTTCCTCGTCGGCATCTTTATCTTCTTCAAAGTATTTGTCGCACATTTCGCGCTCTTCGTCACTGTCATCATCGCAGTCGGCCTTGTTGTCACAGCGGAAAGCACAATCGATCACCTGATTATTGCGGCAGTGGAAATAGCCTTGTTCGTCGCACTCGCCAAAGTTAATGTGGGCAGTCGGCGGGTTATAATGTTCATTTTCATCTACAGCAGCGTTATTGAGATGATTTGAGTCAGTACCTTCACCAGCACCTGGATAAGCATGATTCATGTTCGTATCTTCACCATGATTTTCGACAGCATTATGAGAATAATCGGTGGTTACATCGACACTTTCGTGATCTTGTAGTTCTAATGAATGAAGTGGTTTTGTTTTTTTTTTTTTGCATTCAAAAAATAATTTACAATAATGTTGTATGCTTTAGTAAGTGTATATATGTTTGTGTGTATGTATGTATGTATGTATGTCTTTGTAGGTATATTTACACAAGTGTATGTATTATGTATGTTCTAAAACTAAAAGTTTAACACCAGAAATTTTGTCACGAATGAAGTGAATAAAATTTCCAAATCCTACCCCAGTTGGTTTCAAAAATGAAAGATAGTTTTATAGAAAAATTTTCTTGTTAAAAAGTCATAACTTATCTGTTTTTTTTTTTTTTTGTTTTAGTAGAACCATTAAGAAAAGTCGTAGTTTATTTAGAAGTCTTTTAGCTCTAAGGCAAAATTTGTCTGCGTTACACTTACCTCTTACTCGCCGGAAATAAAAGCTGCTGTCCGCATCGGCGCTCAAGTCTTGTCCAAAACGTTTGTATTCTACCAAATATTGGCGCAATCGTTGTCCAAAGTCACTCCATCTTTCAGGCAATTCCACCTGTACAACGCAGTGGATCTTGTAAATGTCACTGGTGGATCTAGACAAGGATAATGTGGAAAATTTGTGAGTCAATAAAAACCATTAAAATTAAATTTAAACTCGAAAGCTTTTGCTTTCGAAAAATGCATACAAAGGAAATTTGTTAAAGTATTTGAAAATATTTCTCTTAAAAAAAAACTCCATTTCTTTACGAAAAGCTCAGTTCAATTCAATTTTTATGAGGTGGTGAAATTTAAAAAAAAAAACTAATCTATATGAAATTTAAAAACTTAATAGCTTTTCGATACCTTATAACTTTTTTCTACGTTTTAATTGGAAATCAACACTTTTAAAATATATTTCTGATATTTTTGTCAAAAATTCTTTAAACTCGAAAGTTTTCATAGAATTTTTTCATTACATATCTTAAGCTTTGTTTTAAAAGCCTTAAAGCAGTAAGAAAGCTTTATGTAGTTGCCAGCTTTTATGGAATTTTTTCATTACATATGTATATTTAGCTTTGTTGTAGAAACAGTGCAGTGTTTAAGTTGTTGTCGAAAGCTTTTGCAAGCTTTTATAGAATTTTTTCGTGACATTTTTAGATTTATTGTAAAATCCTGAAAGCTGCGGTGTTAAAGTTGTAATATTTGCATTAAAAAGGTTTCATTGAAATATTTTTTCTCATTAAAAAAATTTTAATTATTAAAAAAAAGCTTTTAGGTAAAGCTTTCAATACAGTGGAATCTCTCTTGAGCGGACACTGAAGGGACCATTGAAATGTGTCCGTACAAGGGGACTGTCCGGTCAAGAGAAAACTAAACATTTAAATGGAGCGCTGCCGGGACCTGTCAAAAGTGTCCGTCTAAAGGGGGTGTCCGTCGAAAGGAAGTGTCCGTTAAGGGAGATTCCACTGTATTTTTAAATGACAATTTTTCTCTTATAAATTCGAAACCTTTGTTTGAAAAACCATAAAAGGTCAAAAGCTTTTAAGCAGTGTGTAAATTGTTGTAGTATTAGTACAATAGTGTTTTATGGAAATATTTTTGTCATTAAAAATTTTTAAATGTACAGCAAAGTTCTTTAAGTGAAGCTTTCAATATTTTTAAATAAAAATTTCTGTTGTTAACTCGAAACAATTGTTTCAATGATCATAAAATACTTTGAACTTTTTTTTAGTACATTTAAGAAAAAACAAAAGCTTTTTAAATAAAAATTTGTCCTGTTAATTCTATACATTTGCTTCAAAAACCACAAAATTCTTTAAAGGTTTTTTTTTGGTACATTTAAGAAAAAGCAAAAGCTTTAAAACATATCAAATTGTATTCTCTTGTAAGCTTTTTTTGTTCTAAAACACTTACTCCACACGTATAAGTGTAGGCATCACAAAATTGTCTTCATCATCACCATAATTTTGATTGACAAAATCGTGGAAAGCAGCTTGGATTTGTTGCTGCAAATCGTTAAACACTTTGTGACTTTTTCCCATACGATACTCCTCCTGCCAAGGCTCGCTGATGGTGAACAAAGTTTGCCCTTTAAATGGAAAGAAGGATATACCAAATAAATATTTTTTTATATTTTATATAAAATTTTTTAAACTTACACATATCACGTTCACCATAAGTTTCATTGTCTTCACCGGAACCCTCAACTTCATCGTACGACTGACGCTTGTTTAAACGATTTTTGTTCTTTTGAGACATATTGGCTGCCTTACGCTTTTGCTTTTCGGCCAATTTTATTTGCCGTTTGCGTTGTCTTTCAGCTTTGGCGGCACTCTTGGCATATTTCTTGCCCTCCACCAATTTCTTTTCTTCGCTGCCAAACAAGCGGCCCAACTCACGGCGCACTCGCTTAACACTTTGCATTAACCAACTGCCATTGCTAGAGGATTCGCTGTCGCTTTCGTCAACGGGTTGTAGTTCGTCTTCGATAAAAGCCTGTTCGTCAAGGTCACGCGTACTACGCAATTTCGCCGATGAGCCAGCATCTTCGAATTGATCGATGTCGAAGGTGTCATCGAAGTTTAAGTCATTTTGCAGTTGCTAAGGGAGAAAGAAAAATAACAAGTGTTTTAATATCTTGCAATATATTTTTGTAATTTTTTATATTATTTAAACAGTTTTAGGCTTCACTGTTTTATTGTTGGCAAATAACATTGCTGTTAATAGTGTTTGCAGTAATGGAGCTTAACTGTTAATGTTAAGCTTTCATATCGATGTTGGGTGGTTGTCTCTGCTTAATGTGGTGAATATAACATTAACGTGGCCAGAGAGAGATATTTTCAACACCAACATGAAATAAGAGTAATAAGAAATAATTTATTAAAAAAAAAATTAATAATGACTAATTGATAACCTTATCCTTTTTTGAAATCGGTTAAAAAATAAGGAAATTCACCACAGTTTTTTATCTTATTTAAAGTATGCGTTTAAAGTATGCGTTTAAAGTATGTGGAGGTGAATAAAAACAAACTGATATTACCAGTGTGACCAGATTTTAAAATAATATTAAGCTAAATCACGTTTGAAAAAAAGCTAAAATAAGCTAAAAAATTACATTTTAGGCTAGAAAATAAAGCTAAACTTTTTTCCACTTCTTTGGTCACTTTTCAATAGTTTCTTATTGCTAAACTAACGTTAAATATTACACAAACATATTTTTTCATTATACATATAGAATATTTGCTTAATGAAATTATTTATTAATTATTATATTTTAGATTTAATGAAGAACAAAACAAAAACTTCCCCAAAATAATCTTAAAATGTTTTCAAAAATGTAAAAACATTTATACTAAAATACGAAAGCTTTTTAAGTGAATTAATGCTATTTAAGGTAAAGCATGGACCACACTATCTGCACAATGTACCGAGTTTTGTCAGATCAGTGAAATAAAGTCATAAGTAAAGATTTTGCTCTAATTTATCGACTACTTGAAATACAAGGACATAATTGCGCCACACTGCATTGGTAATAAGCCCATATAGACTTATTCCAGAATTAATTGAGTAATAATGCCATTTTGGCTTATTACTTATGACTTTATTGAGGTGACCCGACGAAAATCGGTACATAGTGTTATCCAGGCTTAAGGCTATTTCAGGTTTTTGTTTTAAGTTAATTGATGCCGCTGAATGAACGTTCAACTCAAGTCAAATAATTTTATACCCAAAAAAATTAAAAATTGTTTTGGCCACTAATATGAATTTATTTTTTTCCATTGGAATTCTAACCATTCTGCCATTATCTTCTATTTTTCTTCTTTCCATTTCTGTTATAAAATTGTCGTATAATTTACATTTTGTATTTTTTGTAAACTATTTTACAATGCTAAAAAATTATAATTTTTATAAGTTGTTTATGTTTTTAATATATTTTTAGAGAACACGCAATTTAGACTAAAAAAGGCTAAAAAAGCTAAATGAGTTTTAAAAAAAAGCTAAAAAATAAGCTAAGAGCTAAATGAAAATTTTAAGGCTAAATCTCAAACAAATAAGCTAAATTTAGCTCAAAATAAGCTAATATGGTCACGCTGGATATTACACAAGTCATTAAACTACAAATTGGTGAAATTTGCTTATCTAAGTGATTCACACTATTTTGGTTAACTTCATTAATTTTTAATGATGATGTTTTTTTTACAAACATTTTCTAATAAAAAGGTCTAAGCAATTCAAACATAATTTCCTGAAAATATTTGTAATTGAACAAAAATCATTAAATAAATATGTATTTGGTAAATTTTTGTGAGAAAAAAAAGTTCAGTGGTTTTTTCACGGGTGGGTGTGATTGCTTTTTCAAACATTTGTTAAATGATAAGAATTCTCTATAACCGATTAGACACATGACTGACGGCTTGTTTTGTGTTGCTGACGCTTATTTTTTAGCAGTGAAATTACCAACGGCAAAACAGGTGTTTTGGCGTATGCTATCTTATTTTTTTGCTTGTTGAAAATAAATTTTTGATATGTAAACAATGTAGAAATGTAAATTTTTCAAATATGTAAAGGAAATTAGTCTAGTTTGTTAAAATATTTAGTTTTGATTTTTAGACATAAAAAATTGGCATGAAACTAAGCTTTTAGGTTTGCCATGTTATAGGAAGTTTATAATAAAATAATTTGCTTGTTAAACAAGTTAAAAATTGTATAATCCAAACTTAATGATTTTGCGTCTCTTAAGTAATATAAATTTGGTTTAAAAAAAATTAGTGCTTTTCATGTACATTTTCCACTCAACTCCAACATCCTTGTTGTGGAAACAGGGGGTTAATTTTATGAAAGTGAAAACTCAAGTATTTCCTCTATTTGCAGGAATACAGTAATTTCCGCTTGATAGATAAAAAAAATACATAGTTTTTGATGCAATTAAAAGGTTACATCATTTATGCAGTATAATAGTTTTTTAATTAATTAAGCGGATAATAGATAAACACCAAATTTTTTCAAATAAAATAAAAATTAGGAAAAACAACATTGAGGTTAGGTTGAAAAAGTTTTGAACAATTGGCATTTTAGGCGAAATTTAAACTATAACTCGTTGATTTTTTTAAAATAAATATAAAGTTACTAAATTTTATCAAATACAATACAAATTAAGAAAAATAACATTGAGGTTATGTCGAAAAAAATTTGAACAATAGGAATCTTAGACGAAATTTAAACTCTAACTCGTTGATTTTTCTTAAAAAAATATAAAGTTAGTAAATTTTTTCAAATGCAATAAAGATTAAGTAAAACAACATTGAGGTTAGGTTGAACAAATTTTGAACAATTGGCATTTTAGGCGAAATTTAAACTCCAACTCGTTAATTTTTCTTAAAGAATATAAAGTTACTAAATTTTTTCAAATGCAATAGAAATTAAGTAAAACAACATTGAGGTAATGTCGAAAAAAATTTGAACAATAGGAATTTTAAGTGAAATTAACGCTCTAAACCTTTTCTGTTCCTTAAAGTTATATAAACTGACAAAAAAATTTTCAAATACAATAAAAGTTGACAAAAATTAAATTGATTGAAAAAATCTTTATTAATTAAAATTTTAATAAAATTTTAATTGTTAAGAAATTTGCTTCTTCGCAATCATTTAAATTTATCAAATATAAGAAAATTAAAAACTAGTACAGATATTAATAATAATAAATCATGTTCTAATAATTTAAATTGTGAGCGTAGACCTTTTATTTATAACAATTGGCGTGTATATGTTCGGCTTGAGGTCCTTTTTAATAGATAATTATTTTTCTATTGATTCATGTTTATTTATTTCCGATATTTTGACCAACTTTGTTGGCCACCTTCAGGGTATGATTACATTTTTTATAAATTTTTTTTATCTAGGCTTTAGATATATTCCATTTTAAATTCTGTCTGTGTAGGTGTAAGCTGGCCAAAATATCGGAAAAAATAAACATAAATTAATAGAAAAACAATTTTATTTATTTATTAAAACGGATCTCAAACCGAACATATACACGCCAATTGTTAATAATTAAAATTTTACTAAAATTTAAACTGTTAAATATTTACCCTCATTTAAGGATTACAAAATTCGAATAAAATGACAGTTGTAAAATATAAAATTAACAAAAATCTTTGATATTTAAAACCTTGCTGAGTGTAAAATCAATTTTTTTTTTGAACAAAACAAATTGTAAAATATAAAATATATTTATAGCTTGTTTATAACTAAAACTGTCAAGAAATCCTTTTTCAAATATAATGAAAATATTAAATTGAGGTAATGTTGAGAAAAAAATCTTGAATACTTTGAATTTTGTTAAAACTTTAACTGTGAAATATTTAAATTTTCTTAAGCAATATAAGGTAGTTAAAAAATTTTAAAAATAATAAAAATTGGTAAATATGAAATTGAGGTTAGGTTGAAAAAATCTTGAATACTTTGAAATTTGTTGAAATTAAAACTGTGAGATATTTAAATTTTTCTAAGTAATATAAGGCAGTTAAAAATTTTTCACAACCATAAAAATTGAAAAGTATGACATTGAGGTTAGGTTGAAAAAAATCTTGAACACTTTGAATTTTATTCAAATTGAAACTGTGAAATATTTAAATTTTTTTAAGGAATATAAGATATGTATATAAAAATGTTTGAATACATTAAATAATGGCAAATATAAAGTTGAGGTTAGGTTGAAAAAATTCTTTAATAATTAAAATATTTAAAACTTTTTAATGTAAAGCATTTCTCTTCTTTTAGCATACACAAATTTATTTGAAGTTTTCGAATTTAAAAAAATTTTAACAATGATATTGAGGTTATGTTGAAAAATTTCGTTGATAATTAATGTTTTTTTAAATTTAAAATTGTACACGTCTTACAAGGAATATGAAATGACTAAAAATGTTCAACTTTAAAAAAATGTATAAATTTTGATTGAGGTTAAGTTGAAGAAATGTTGTAAAAACTAAACTGCTGTTCAAGTTACAACTGTTGGATATTTACCTTAATTTCCTAATGCATCAAAAACTAAAGAAAAAGTTTAAGATTACTTTAAAAAATAATAGGCTTGAAATAGAAAATTTTAAGATATATTATTGTATTATTCAGTTGTAGAAAAATGAGACATGTCTACTTTTATTTAAGCAACGAATTTAATTTTTTTTGTTTGGAAATTTTGTTTTCCCAAATTTATTGATGTAAATTAAACAAATTGACAATTATTATACGTTTTGTGTAATTTACAAATGTAATAGGTTTTAATTGACTACAGCCTTGAGAGACATTGATTTAAAACCTTCAAAATAATTTAGAAATTATTTAATATTTCCATATAAAAGTAATTTAATTTTTTTTTTAATTTAATGCTTTTTTGGTTGGTTTCCAAAAAACTTTTCAACATTTCTACAGCTTGACAGCGAAACATGGTACATATTTCCTTTACAAACACAAGCATACAATGCTTACAAACATACATATGTGTGTGAGCATATATGCATGTGTGAAGTTTTACTTCAACATTGGCTAACCCACCTGTGGCTTTCCTGAAGTTCATTTCGATTGTCTCACTCGCTATAAATGCCACAAGAGACTAGAGAGCATGTATTTTATATATTTCTGTTTTTATTTCCCCTAATTGAGGTTTTAAAACCAAAAACATTTTTTTACTAGCATTTTTAATTTGTTAGTTCTATAAATGAGAAATTTTTTTTCCATGTTTTGTTTTTTTCTAAAGTCAATAACATTTTAAAGTCATAGATTTTTTTTCATGAACTTGTTTTCTTGCTGCTGTTTGTTCATTTGCTTTAGTAACCAAATTTTTTTTAAATTGGCAGACAATATGTTTTAAGAACAACAAAAATGTAGTTAAAGGATTCTTTTTGCTTGCTCAGTCATTTTCATTAGGTTTCTGTGGAATTTTAGGTCTAGTCTAGTGAGGTTTTTTTAACGCAATTTTCTAATAGAGTTTGTGGCATGCAACCTAACATTATAATGAAAGTATGAATTTAATTGGCTTAAAAAAATTGTATTTAATTCAGCAAAAAATTTCTACTTTTGAACAAGGAATGTAAAACCGTTTTTAATTTTGATTATGAGTGTTATTCGAACAGGTGAAACACATTTACTTTTACAAAAAATACGACTAGCTTTTCTTTTTAGTTAGTGCTTAATATATTCTAACATTAGTGAAAATTTAAAAAAATTCAAACTGTATGAAATTTTATTTGCAGTAACGAATGCAATACCATTAAAATTTTTTCCAAAAAATTTATATTAAAAAATTTAACATTGAGGTTAGGTTGAAAAAAATTTTCATTGCTTACAATTTTCCAAAACATCAAATTGTACACTGTCTCTTTTTTCTTTATTAATAAAAAACCGTTGAAATGTTCTAACAAAAGCATAAAATAGAAAAGTTAAATTTGAGGTTAAGTTGAAAAAAATTTTCTGTATTTTGTATACAACAACAAATCAAATTTTCAATTCTATTTATAAAGAAATAGAACATAATGTAATCAGAATTTCATTAAAAAAGTGTATTTTTCAGCTTATTTAAATAAAATAAACAGAAATTGTTTGGCTTAAATAAAGTTCAAGGTTTTAGTACCATTTTTTATAGAAAATAAATTAGCTAAAATTAATAATTTATCTTCAAGTTGTTATATGCTGATTTAATTTTAATTGCCCGCAACAATTTTATTTGAAAAACAAAAATTGATGCTCTTGACCAATTCTTGTCATATTGTGTGTCATTTTCTTTAAAGAAATTCGCTTAATTAATATTTCAAATGTACATATATCTTAAATTAAACAATGTCTTTTTAACAAAAAAAAAAAAAAAATATGCAAAACAAATAAAAATTTTTAAAAATTTATTTAAATTTTTTTTTTCGAATTTGATTTACAGCCAAATAATTTAAAAAAAGTTCATTTATATTGCTTGTAGAAAAATTATACCGAAGAAAAATATTATATCATATGTTTGCGGTTTAATTCAGTGATTTGAATAACAAATGAAAAAGTATTAATCAACGGAAATTATTAATGAATATTACCATATGGTGCACTCTCTCTCAAAATCTCGTGACTTAGGTCATTGCTTTGCGTCGCTCTGTAATTGGACGGAATTACATTCTTATCTTCAAATTACATACATTTACACACATGAAATTAATTGGAGACAGCAAAGACCTTGTAAAAATTTAAAGGGCCTGATAACCTCTAATGTAAGTTTAAGGATCGCACTTTAGGGTACTTATACAGCCACCTTTATATATATATATAAAATACTAAAGTACAGCAGCTGCCATATTTACTATTAGAAAATCCCTTCATAAACACAAAAATATAAACATCATTTGTTATCAGTTTGAACGATATTTAATAATTTGTTTGACCCAGTTTAGACTTCGCCAAGAAAAAAGAAATAGTAACACAATTTATTTCTAATAATAAGAAAATACTTGTTTTTGATTAATTTTTTTTCTACAAACTTCTTCTGTAAAAAAATTCTTATCAGTTCATAAATAAAACTTAACAGTGCAACAGTATTTATCAGTTTGAAATGCATGTCATTTCGTTACTACATTGTTGCCAGAGGTTTTTTTACACGTTGTAAACTGCAAAAATCCAGTGTATTTTAAAATTTTCGCAATATTAAAACTGTACATTATTGAAGAACAAAATGCCTAAAAAATTTTCTTTTAAATTTAAAAATTACGAAAATTAAATTTGAGGTTAACTTTAAAAAAATTCTTAATAATTGAAATGTTATAAAAATTCTAACTTAACATTATTCATTAGCAATGGTAAAGTAAGAAAATAAAAAAAAACTTGTTGATTATTGAGTTCTTGTTTCAACTTTGTTATTTGTTGTTAGGCTTCTCATTTGTTTAAATGAAAGTTTATAACATAATAACTCTAGTTGTTCTAAGAAATTTGGGTAAAGGTTCCCTGATGATCTGCATTAGCAACAGTGAAATGCGCATAGGATCCAGCTAAACCCCTCAATCAATTTCAATGTATTTTTAATAAAAAATATTTTACTTAATAAGTAAAATAATAATTTGGGATTATTAGTGCGTTTAAAAATTTTAAACTTAACATTATTCATTTTATTTCAAGGAATCAACACTCATTAAAAAATTTTGAAATCAAACGAAAACTGCCAAAAGTAACATTGAGGTTAGGTTGAAAAAAGTCTAATAATTGAAAATTTCCAAAAATTGAAACTCAACAAAATTTATTTTATTGCAAGGAATAGACACTCTTTTAAATTTTTGAAATAAAGCGAAAATTGCAAAAAATAACATTGAGGTTAGGTTGAGAAAAATCCTCAATATTTAAAATTTTCTAAAAATTCAAACTGAACATAATTTATTTAAATGCAAGGAATAGACGCCATGAAAAGATTTGAAATAAATTGAAAAATACAAAAAATCACATTGAGGTTAGGTTAAAAAACTATCCCTAGTAATTGAAAATTTCCAAAAATTCAAACTGAGCATAATTTATTTTACTGCAAGAAATATACAGCCGTTGAAAGTTTTGAAATAAAGTGAAAACTGCAAAAAACAACATTGAGGTTAGGTTGAAGAAAATTCTTAGTAATTGAAAATTTCTAAAAATTCCAACTGAACATAATTTGTTTTACTTCAAGGAATTTGCTTTCATAAAAAGTTTTAAAATAAAGCTAAATCTGCAAAAAATAACATTAAGGTTAGGATGAGAAAAGTCCTTAATAATTGAAAATTTCCAAAAATCCAAACTGAGCATAATTTATTCTATTGCAAGGAATAAACACTCATTACAGATTTTTAAATAAAGCGAAAATTGCAAAAAATATAATTGAGGTTAGGTTGAACAAAAATTCTTAACAATTGAAATTTTCTAAAACTTCAAACTGAACATAATTTATTTTATTTCAAGGAATATTTACTGATTAAAAGCTTTGAAATAAAGTGAAAACGGCAAAAAATTACATTGAGGTTAGGTTGAGAAAAATCCTTAATAATTAAAAATTTCCAAAAACTTTAACTGAACATTATTTATTTTATTTCAAGGAATGTACACAGTTTAAAAAATTTTTAATTAAGCAACAATTACAACAAATAACATTGAGGTTAGATTGAAAAAATATGCTTAATAATTTAAATTTTCTAAAAATTCAAACTGAACATATTTTATTTTATTTCAAGGAATATTCACTGATTAAAAGATTTGAAATAAACTGAAAACTGCAAAAAATAAGATTGAGGTTAGGTTGAAAAAAATGTTTAATAATTGAAAACTTTTTAAAACTAAAACTGTATTTGCACTTTTTAAAAGATTATGAGACAACAAAAATGTTTAAAGTACAATTACCAAAATTAGGATTGAGGTTAAGTTGATAAAAACAATACATAATATTAACGCGTGTTGTTATAATTTATTAGAACTCTTTGTTAGAAAAATTTTCACTTAAAATTTAATTTAATATATAAAAAATAATAGGTTTCAATCTAGTTTAAAATTGCATGTATGTGTACATGTTATATTCAATTTGTCTTTAGTGGAATATTTTGTCATAAACAAAGTTATTTGATTTCTTTAATTTCTTACACCTGAACCTTATAAATATGTTGCGTACTCACAGCAGTTTATAATTTTTCAAGCATACCTGTAAAAGAAAGAGAGATTCCAATTAATGAAAGAACTTTTTTTGTAAAAAATTTAATTTAAGAAAAATATTTTAAATACTTTCTCTATACAGAAATTTGGTATGTTTTCGATTATAACAATTTAAGTATAATTAGAGTTAATTAACCTTAACTAAATATCTGTACACACCGTAAATTAACGCAAATCATAAGAAATGTAATTTTTACGAGGCAATTAAGTTAAACATGCTAACGCCCACAATATATAAGAAGACACGGAAGTTTAAATAAAGGAGACATTATGTTGCAAAGTATGCTGCGACTTGAACACAAAATTACTAGTATTTTTCTAAAAATAAATCTACAATAGAGCGCGTCAAAAAGGTACTAAAGTCACATTTTTTATTATTTTATTTACAGTTGTTTTAAATATGAAAAAGTGTGCGATATACAGGATCTCCCTAACAGGGAGTTTTCTCTTCCTCATAAGAAAACCAAAACGTTGCCGGTTTAAGGTAAGTTTTATATTTTAAAATTTTGTATTTTAAAATTTTGGTAGTTAGTACCTTTTGCTTTAAATTTTTTTTTTTTCGTAAATAACTTTTAACTAATGCTAATAAATGGCCCTAAAATTAGGTGTAATGACACTTAAAGCTTTCTGCACAATTTTACCAAGTCTCTTATTTTGTTGTACGTTCTTGCTATTCGTTGAACGAAATTTCTTAAAAAAAAAATAAATGTGTATGTATGCGAAAAGAAAATGCTCAAAAAAATTGTGGTTGCTTTAGCCGGGTGCTGAAAATCATGTTAAAAAGAAATAAAAAAGAAAAATATGAACAACGTGACATTTTAAATCTGTTGTACTCGCAGAACTGTCAAGTTAATAGAGGCATGCATTTGATGTTTTAACTAGTTGGTGATTGTCTGACACAGGAGCTGATGCTCACCACGCAGTCATCCAGCCTGGTGAGGTGTCTGCTTAAAGTGTGTATGGAATTAAAATGTAATAACAGGAAATTGTGAACTTCAGTGTACTCGTATAAAAGAGCCAACAAAATTTATGATTCACAGTAACATTTTTGGAGTTTATACGAGGCTTGTTGCAGAATTATATGATGTAGCTAGCGGAGCATTTCATTCTATTACTTTCCAAGTTTCCGGTGAAAATCGTGGTCGATATTGTGGATATCAGTCACTGTTTATTTTAGTTACAAAAAAAAAAAACTTGTCTTGAATATTTGTGGTCAAATTTAAAAAATCGAATATTTTTCGCAAATGATGTTTGTTTTTAGCCAGAAATTAAGTAAATTAAATATTGAGGTTAGGTTGAAAAAAATTGGCAACATACATATAACTTTTTGACGTAATTTAAAATGTGTAGTATTTTTCTCAGCTATAGCAATTGGAGAGAATAAAGATTTCTGTATTTAATTAAAAATTTTAATTTTGAGGTTATGTTGAAAAAAATTTGCTACGTGTAATTTTTCGACGCAATTTAAAGTGTCTAGTCTTTTGCTTAACTCAAGAAATAGAAGACCGTAAAATGTTCTGATTTTACCTAAAAATTAAAAATTTAAATTTTAAGGTTAGGTTGAAAAAAATTTTGCTGTTGTAATATTTTGACTTTTTTCACAATGTCTCATCTTTTGTTTAACTAAAGTAATTTAATACCACAAACATTTTTATTTTTTAATAAAAATTTTAAATTTTAATTTTGAGGTTAGGTTGAAAAAAATTTGTTGCGTGTAATTTTTGGACTCAATTTAAAATGTCTAGTCCTTTGCTTAACTCTAGAAATTGAAAACCGTAAAAGTTTCTGTTTTTAGTTAGAAATTAAAAATTTAAAGTTTGAGGTTAGGTTGAAAAAAATTTTACTGGTGTAATATTTTGATTTTTTTCAAAATGTCCAATCTTTTGTTTAACTAAAGTAATTTAATACCATAAGGATTGTAATTTTTTAATAAAAATTTTAAATTTTAATTTTGAGGTTAGGTTGAAAAAAATTTGCTGCGTGTAAATTTCGGACCCAATTTAAAATCTCTGGTCTTTTGCTCAACTATATAGACCTAAGACCAGAAAGATTTCTATTTTCAAATAAAAATTTCAAGTTTGAGGTTGGGATGAAAAAAAGTAATATAATTTATAAATGAGAAAATTTTACCTTGAGGTTAGTTTAAATATAATTTTTCACACAAAGCTTTTAGATGGGTACACTATCAATTATGGTTTTAATTGTTAACAATTATGAAATTAAAGAAAAAACAACAAAATCATGTTTATATGCAGCTTAAGCCTCGGAATGGGTTATAAGTATATACAAGTTGTTTTCTCTAATTAAAATGCTTCCATTAGCTCGAACTGTACACACAATTTTTTATTTACAAAAATAAGCTTTTTAATAACTTTTTTAATTTTTTTTTTAAATATTTGTATATAATTCTTTTGTATTTTTCTAACTCCTGAAAATAATCGTGATCGCGCGTGATCATGCTAGTTTCATGCTCCCATCACATAAATTCTGTCCTACCATCTCTATTGAAATGTAGAAGGCCCAAATTTTATTCTTCTGGGTAATTTTTAAAAAATTTTGTTTCTATCTTATTTTCGTAATAAATCTAATATGCGGAAATTATCACTTTGTCAGTATGACGTAGTTGATGTCTCAAAGTATTATGTTTTAAGTTTTCTCTCTACTCGAAAGACACATTTGATTGCAGTGTTATTGTAACCATCATTATTATAAAGACAAATTTCTATAAAAATAAGCTGCTTTTAGTGGCAAACTTATACATATTCCAAATAAATATATCACACAAACATATCATATGTATATAATGCTCTATAAATTGTTACAAAGAAATTTTTATAATACAAAAAAAAAACAAAGTGTTAAATAAAGTGTCAGAAAAAAGTACCACCACCCCCCAAAGTACGTGTTGCTGTCAGTGAATAAAGACAAGTCTGAGAACAAAAAATTTCTTCGAGAGGTGGCTTTTGGCTTCTGTGTCTAAATAAAGAAAGAAACATATGTACATGTAAAGTTTAAGACACATTACCACTAAAAACACACACATTCGTACAAGCACTTATTTAACACGGCAATACTTTTGGTACTTTTCTCGCCTCTTTTTTCTTCTTCTTTTGCTGCTTGTCTTTGTTGCATGTTGTAAGCGATATAATGGTCGTTTGTTTTATGAGAAATTGCTAAAACGTGCTTTGAATTCAAAGTTGCAGTGTTGCTAATTTTTTTCACACAAAAACCCACAAACACTGTGATTGTGTTTTACGATTGTACGAAAAAAAATACAAGCAGCAACCGGCTAAAAGTTTGCCCCCTTTTTTTGGTCCTTAAGTGTCGAGATTCCTTTATAGACTCTGTTTTATTTTTTGTGTTAGATTTTCATAATTTTTTTTTCATTCTTTAAACACATAAACAAGTATTAAAATGCTCTAATTTTAATGGCCAGGGCGAGGGGGTATTATAAAACAAGGCATTAAAACGAAATAAAACTAAGAGGAGGACTAAGGCAAAAAAAAGAGAGAAGAATCACAGTGTGACAAAAGCAAGCAAATTATAAACTTCAAAGCAAAATCTAAGCTATGTTTAAAATAAATAAGTAAATAGAAAATTGTAATTTGAGGTTAGGATGACAAATTTTTTTTGCTGATGCAAATTATTAAAATTTTTTAACTGTCTGTTATTTCTTTAATATTAAGCAAAGTAAAATAGTACCTATTTTCTAAATAAATCAGTAAATAGAAAAATTTAATTGAGGTTAGGGTGAAAAAATTTTTTGCTGATGCAAATTATTAAAATTATTTAACTGTCTGTTATTTCTTTAATATTAAGCAAAGAAAAATAGCACCTATTTTCTAAATAAATCAGTAAATAGAAAAATTTAATTTGAGGTTAGGGTGAAAAAATTGTTTGCTGATGCAAATTATGAAAAATTTTTAACTGCCTGTTATTTCTTAAATATTAAGCAAAGTAAAATAGTTTCTATTTTCTAAATAAATCAGTAAATAGAAAAATTTAATTTGAGGTTAGGGTGAACAAATTTTTTGCGGATGCAAATTATGAAAATTTTTTAACTGCCTGTTATTTCTTAAATATTAAGCAAAGTAAAATAGTATCTATTTTCTAAATAAATCAGTAAATAGAAAAATTTAATTTGAGGTTAGGGTGAAAAAATTTTTTGCTGATGCAAATTATGAAAATTTTTTAACTGCCTGTTATTTCTTTAATATTAAGTAAAGTAAAATTGTACCTGTTTTCTAAATAAATCAGTAAATAGAAAAATTTAATTTGAGGTTAGGGTGAAAACATTTTTCCCTGGTGCAAATTTTGACAAATCTAAAATTGTTTGTTATACCCTTTTTATTACGCAATGCAAAATCATGTATATTTCTTAAATAAATCAGTAAATAGATAATTTTATATGGAGGTTAGGGTGAAACATTTTTTTTCTGATGGAAATTGTGAAAAATTAAAAACTGCCAGTTGTTTGCTTAATATTAAGTGAAGTAAAATCAAAATTATTTTTGATATAAGTCAGTAAATAGGAAAATTAAATTTGAGGTTAGGTTGAAGAAAATTTTTGTTATAGCAAATTGTGTGAAATTTAAAACTGCCAAGTGTTGCTTATTATTATGCAAAATAAATTCCTAGATTTCTTTCTAAATAAGTCTTTGAAAGTTATTAATTATGTGGTTAAATTAAAAAAAAAATGTTCTTGCACGCAATGAGGCAACTTTCAGATTTAAGTAAAGAATTTTAATTTAATTCTAAACTGAAATGTTAAGTTTAATTGAAAATAAATTGGAATTTATTGCAGACGTTTTCGTCAACGTTCTTTGCTTAGTGGAAAACCCTTTATAACATTTTGCCACTGAAACAAATGAAAATAATATCAACACTTAAATAAACAACTTAATAACATAAAGTCATTAAGTAAACAAACAGCAACAATAACAAACAAAAATATAACCTCATTATTGTTACAACAACTTGGAGTAACAAGCATGTTTTACGCGCTATTCTTTGCAGTAAAAAAAAAAAAAATTAAAGAGATGTTCTGGAGGGAATTTTTTACACTCTAAACTTTTGCAGATTGACCACTGTACTGCACTTTCTGAAATTTCCTTTTTTAAATTTTCTATAATAATTTTTTTTTTAATTTTTTTGGTTGCCTTTATTTTACTTCTTTTTTATATCTCTGCTGGGTTTCTGCAAATACTTGTCTTTGTTACTTTTATTGTCAATATTAAATCACCGTAAAATAACTACTCGCATAATGATGACATTAATGTCACGAGTTTGTCTTATAAAGTTGTTAAATCAAAAATCTTGCTAAAAAACGATTTATGAGCTGAGATGAGTGTTGATTGCTTAAAGGATTATGCTGGGGAAAACGGCTTAAAAGGAGGATACACAAGCTTTGAAAGCAAATAAATAATGACAGGAGACTTAAATCAAAATAAAAGTATCGAAGAGATTTGGAACAGCTTAAAGAAATATGTTTAGACTTGAACAATTTTCACTTTGGATTCGGAGAAAAAAAACTAATGAGATTTAATAGAAAATAATGTGGTAATTAATCTAATACTAAAAAAAAGGAGATCTCTTAATTTTGTTACATGTCGTTCATCATCATGTCTCTTTGTGCACGATCGTAAATCTAGTTCTTTTAATTACTTAAGCATTTAGGAGCGTGCAAGTAAAACTAAATGTGGCGTGACTCAGCGTGTTTGGCGTGATTGAAAAACGTATTTGAATTTCTTATAATTTGCTTTTAAATTGTTTTAAAAGCTAATTTAGTAAAAATCTAAAGAATTTAAATTTTTATTACAAAATATTTCTGTAATTTATACATATTTTGTTGTTGTTCAATTTTTTCATTTATATGAGAAGTTTTTACACAACCATAATTGTGAAAAATTAATTACAGCCGGAAAAATTTTTATTGTAAATTATTACAACAAAATTTCATTAGTTTTAATCATTTCAAAAAGATAAAGAAACATGCGATTTTCAAACACACCTCCAAAAAAAGATAAAATACACATGCCCAGCTCTGCCTTTGATTTTAATCAAGAGTGACAGTTTTGTTTAATTTCTTGTTGGTTTGTTTTGATTTCTTTTTTTCTTTTTTTTTTTGTTATTTAAGATTTATGTGCAAATCATTTTTATTAGTTTTTTATTTTTTGCTGTTGCACGTTGCCATCTGCTAAATTTTTCGTGTAAATTATTTTGCACTTGCTCCGCTGAACTAAATAGTTTTTGATTGAAGAAATGCCCGACCGACGACCGTCTTTGACTTTTTAATAATTTTTTACTTTTTTTATATTTTTGGTTGCAATCTACTCTAGTTTATTGTTGCAATTACGCCCACACTTGATCTTAAATCTGCGAGTGCATATTTTGTATGAGTAAAGAGCTGTAAAATGCAAAATCAACGGATCGGGCCAAATGATTTAGTTAAATAATTTGTATGAAGTGCATTTTTTTTTAGTTTTATAGCAGCATTATAAATATGTCTGTCTCCTGTAAGTCTGCATTTAAATTTTATCAATGAAATGATTTCCTTAGATAAAAGGTTTAAGTGAGAAAGAGAGAGGGTGAGAGAGAGATAGATACGTTCTACAAAGATAGCAAAAAAAAACCTTGAAAATACGAGTTCAACCAAAGCTTGCCTATTTTAGGGGTAGGTAATACTTTCACAGTCGTCCGAATTATATTAACACTGTGCTACAAAAAAAGGAAAAACAGAAGACCCAATAAAAAATTACTTGTGTAAATTTACCTCTGGGTCTTATAGCAGGCGAGTTTAAGTTCCCTCTCTTTCTTGTACAACGGTGAATTGGAATCTAAAATCATAGCACGCTAATATTTTAATTATAGAATGGGGTCATACTTAGGGTCAAAATTAGAGACTATCTTGAAAGGACCATATAGATAATAGAAAAAGAAAACTTCAAAGAATGTGTACCTTTTGCAGAAGAGGAATCAGGTTATAAACTCGCATCGTTACTGTGAGGGACATCACTAGAGATGGATCTAAACGAAGAGGCAAATAGGCTTGCCAAGATGTTCCCATCTATGAAAAGCATCATACTACAGAACGTCAGACCTTTTAAGAGATTCAAACCCGAAATCAAACAATGAGCGAGTGGAGATAGTTTGGCAAACTACTGCTAAAGGAAGAGTAATACAAATTCTGGGTATAATCGTCGCTTCCGATAACGAGCTGATTGGACCAAGTTTTTTCAGTTTGAGATTATGGCATTCGATATCGTACCATATTATTACATTGTTCGATAGCGAATACCACAATCTCAAACTGAAAAAAGTGATCTAATCAAATCATTATCGAAAGCGACGATTAGACCCCTGTTCCATCCAATTCGAATCAGGGGAAGTCAAAAAAGATTCTTAAGATTGAAAAGACCAACACTGGTTAGCATAATAACCGGTAACATGGAGATGAGGTCTCATATAGCTCTTATGAGGCTGATAGAGAATATCACTGGAAGAGCATACGAGGAGGAGGATGAAACATTGGAACACCTGCTGTATCATGGTCCAGCGTTTAGTCAGCTAAGAAGACACATTTCCCATAAGGATAACGTACCGGGCTTGGAACGTCTTGAGGATTCTGATTGGAGAGATCTAAGAGAATACATAAAACAGTCTGGTTTCTTTGCGTGACCGGTTTATCAAATAGGTATTCTTGAGGATTCTGGTTGGCGAGATCTCAGAGAATATATAGACCAGGCTGGTTTCTTTGCGTGACCGGTTTATCAAATAGGTTTCGCTGAATGTAGAAGTATTTTGGAGGTACTTATCATCTTCGGTTAGAGCGCACAACATGCAAGATTATAAGTGCAATACCGCATGAGATTAGATCAACATAGTTGCTCTTCTTTTTAACCTAAATAACCTAAATATAGGATGTGTTAAGAACTTGTATATCAAAAAAAAATCGCTAAAACGAATAAAAATTTTTTCATGAAAAGCTTATAAAATTTAGAACTGCTAACCTTTTTCTTTAACAGTAGGCAAAGCAAAATCATAGCTATATATAAAATAAATAATTAAATAGAAAATTTTAGTTTGAGGTTAAGGTGCAAAATATTTTTTCTAAAGCAAATTATGAAAAATTTCAAACGCGTTGCTATTTCTTTAATATTAAGCAAATTAAAATTATAGCTATTTTTTTAATAAATCAGTAAATAGAAAATTTTAATATGAGGTTAGGGTGAAAAATATTTTTTCTAAAGCAAATTATGAAAAATTTAAAACTCCTTGTTATTTTTTTAATGTTTAACAAAGTAAAATAATAGATAGTTTCTTAATAAATCAGTAAATAGAAAAATTTAATTTGAGGTTAGGGTGAAAATTTTTCCCCTGAAGCAAATAATGAAAAATTTATAACTGCTGGTTATTTCTTTAATATTAGCCAAATTAAAACCATAAATATTTTTTAAATATCATTAAACAGAAAAATTAAACTTGAGGTTAGGGTGAAACAATTTTTCCCTGATTCAAATTATAAAAATCTAAAACTGCTTGTTGTTTCTTTAACGTTAAGCAAAGTAAAAATCACAGCTTTTTTTCAAATAAATCAGTAAATAGAAAATTTTAATATGAGGTTAAGGGGAAATAATTTTTTCCTGATGCAAATTATGAAAAATTTTAAACTGCTTGTTATTTCTTTAATATTAAGCAAAGTAAAATGGTAGCTATTTTTAAAATAAATCAGTAAATAGAAAAATTTAGTTTGAGGTTAGGATGAAAATTTTTTTCCCTGAAGCAAATAATGAAAAATTTAAAACTGCTTGTTATATCTTTTTTTATTAAGCAAAGTTAAATCATTACTATTTTTTAAATAAATCAGTAAATAAGAAAATTAAAATCGAGGTTAAGTTAAAAAATATCTTTTTATCTATGTTCGAAACTAAACTTAAACATTAGAAATTAGTCAAAACTTGGAATATGTGCAGGAGAATGTATATAAATTATAGAGGCCTTATCATGTTTGGCTTATTTCTACTTCGACTACGACATTTTGGTCCTAGATTAAAGAAAAAATTTCGCTTTTTCTTTAATCTATTAAAAAACCGTCGTAGTCGAAATCAAAATGTGCGAATCACGATAACGGGTATATTTTTAAACTATAACGCCTTTGTAAAAGAAAAATAAACACCACAGTAAACAGAGAGTCTCTATCTCTCTCTTTCCCATACAAATCACAGCAACCTGATTTCATACGAGCAACTTAACCCTTTAATTTCGTTCATGACCGCTTTTTCTCCTGTTGCATTTTAATTTTTATTTTTTTTTTTTTTTTTTTATAGTTTCTTTTTTTGTGTTTTATTTAATATATAATTCCTTACAAGTATTTTGTTGTTCAATCTCATACAATAGTCTGCTTATTGTGTGTATTTAAGCTCTGCAAAGTCTTATTGTCTTATTGTTTAAATACCGTCTCTTGAGTGGCGTACTACAGGTAAACAGATAGATTTTACTAGGTTGATGCCTTTATGAAGAGACTACTTGGATGTTTTGTCTTGCAGTTGATGCTGCTGCTCCTCTTGGTGATGATGATGATGATGAGGGCTTTTGCTGTTTATTACTTCTTTCTTTTTGTGTCTCTTACAATGTCTCTGTGTTTAGGCCACAAAACTTTTAAGTGGTTTATGACTAAAAGCCAACTAATTGTGTTAGATTGTTCGCAAGCTAATTTTAAATGGAATAAACTGCTTTTTATATATACATATATAAAATTTAATGCAAAAATATGTTATTGCATTAAAAAAATATATGAAAAATTTAAATAAATTATTTTAACTATTTAGTTTAATTAACTATTTCTTTTCGTATACGAGTATTAAACATTGATGACCTCATGCTTGTGACATTTTGTGCTCTTTATCGAAAACAATGATGTATCAAAAGCGGAAATTAAAGATTGTCAATGCTGACAAGAAGCCAAACACACAAGATTTGCGCTGTCTGTTTAAAATATAGAAAATGAATAGAATTTATTTGGCGATATATTAATATAAAATAAAAAATTTTAAGTAATCATGTAGCAAGACTGATAGACAGATATTTAGTTGTGAAATATAAAAATTAATTCGTGTGATTCACTCCCTGTTTCCACAACCCAGACGGTCAACTTGTGTAGAACATTTTTCTGATTGTGATATTATAATTTTAGGTTAGGCACTTATGATGTATTTCATCGTTATTGCCCAAAAGTCGAGTTCAAGTACATGGGTCATTCCATTAAAAATCGGACAGTTTGAATTTTTTTTAAATTTCAAAAACAAACTATATAAAACTATATGTGACTTAGACCACTTTCATAATTAAGGGCACATATATTTTTAATACATTCTTTATAAGAAAGCATCTAATATGACTTTTTTTCAAAACTTTAAACCTTCGAGAATAATTTGAGATCCATTAGAGAAATAGTATTTGGTGTTAAATATAAAAATTATTTATTATATAGGTAAACTTACTATTTTTCGCTACTTCAAATCTTCGAGAATAATTTGAGAAAAGTTATAGAAATTGTATTTGATATCCAACTGATGTACTATTTGTACAATTCATTCATTAAAAAAATTTCTTTGCTTGTAGTAAATAAAAATAAAATATCTCTTGGAAAAAAAGAATCGAAATTAAGATCTTAAAATCTTGAAAGCCTTGAGAATAGTTTGAGACTAGTTGGAGAAATGGCATTTGCTATCCAAGCAAGTGGCCTATTTCTACTACGGAAGATAATTTGAGATAAATTGGAGAAATGCTATTTTATATTCAATTCAATATTTTTTTAATATCGTTGCTTGTTGGAAATAAAAATATCATTTACTATGTTTTAAATATAAAAACTATTTACCATATAGGTAAACTTATTTCTCAGAACGTTCGGGTATAATTTGAGAATAGTTGGAGAAATCGTATTTGATCTTCAACTAATTGAACTATTTGTGCAATGAAAAAATCGCTTTACTAGTAGTAAAAAATAAATAAAATACGTCTTGGAGAAAAATATTGAAATTAAAATCTTAAAACCTTTGAGAATAGTTTGAGACTAGTTGGAGAAATAGCATTTGATATCCAAGCAATTGGCCCATTTCTACTATAAATTTAAAAAATAAATATCGTATTTACTATTTCTTCAAAATCTCAAATTGAGGAAGATAATTTGAGAGTAATTAGAGAAATGGTATTAGATATTCAACTGATGTATTTATTGATTTTGTTTAATCTCGTTGCTTGTTGGAAATAAAAGTATCATTTACTATGTTTTAAATGTAAAAACTATTTATTATATAGATTAACTTACTATTTCTAGCAACTTAAAAACTTCGAGAATAATTTGAGAATAGTTAGAGAAATCGCATTTGATCTTTAACTAATTGATCTATTTGTATAATCAAAAAATCGCTTTGCTTGTTGTTAATAAAAGTACTAAAAATAAAAACCTCTTGGAGAGAAACACGAAATCAAGGTATTAAAATCTCAAATCCTTTGAGAAAAATTTGAGATCAGTTAGAAAAATTGCATTTGATGTTCTACTAATTGAATAATTTTGAACAATATTTTCTATGTTTGTTGACTTCAAATAAAGCAATGAAATAATGAAATTAACTTAAAGAAGAGTTTATCATCATGCAACAAATTTGAATACATAATTTGACATTTTGCTGTAATAACTTTTTTTGATCATACACTTTTATCTAAAATATTAGTTTCACTGGAGGTATAGAAAATTTAAAACTTATTTTATGTTTTAAACATATTTAAAGGTCAAAACCATCAATCATGCAAATACATAATAAATATATGTTTGTATGTATATATGTAAAAATGAGAACTAAAAGAAATCAAAACTTCAGGCTAAAAACCAATTTTAAATGTCCATAAAAACGTTTGTGCTTAAACATAAATTTTGTAACGAGAAATTATATTGTAATTTTTTTTTTGTTAAAAGTTGTATAACTTTTAGGCATAAAATGTGAAACAAAACCGTTGGTAATCAAACGAAAACGCCTACAAAAAAGGTTGGAAATCATTTTTAAGTAAAATCATTTGTTTTAAACAAATTTAAAAATATTATTTTTTGTTTGTCTTAAAAAAATATTTATAGTTTTTGTGCTTAATAATTGCCTTGTATTAGCTGCTGCCGTATTCATTTAGCGATCTTGCATGACATGACATTTCATATTTGATTTTTTGGTTTTGCTTTCTTGACTGCCTGCGTGATCTGCTACTAGATTTGTAATCTGCAAAGTGCCGCATATTAAATGGTCTTTTAACAAAATACAATAATTGCTTGTAATTTATGTAGCGTGGTAAGAAATGCATGCAGTTTGTTAAGAAAATTTGTAAAATCATTGAAGAAAGATAAAGATTAATTAAAAAAATAAAATAAAATAAAATTAAAACAAGAAATTTTTATTTGCCATAGAAAACTGATTCATTATTCATGATATGTCGCAATATGCAAGGCCGCATAATAACTGTCAAAGCTGTCATCGCAAATAATGTCTTATATAATCAGTTAGCATCATCTCGCACGTTAGCTGTGATAAAATAGCATAGAAAAATAATTTTCCTTAATAATTGTTCAAGTTCAAAATAACAAGTAGTCTTGCTTATGGTCCTTCGAACCCTAAAATTTAAATAACCATTTATTTTTGCAACTTTCTTGTCCTTTTATTATTATTTAATAAATATTTTATATTTAAAGGCCTTAAAATGTGTAAATAGTTTTAAATTTTAGGATTTTGATCATAAATAAACCCTTAAAAGTATTCCTTAGTTTAAGAAAAACTATAATTTTCTTATAAAATGTATAGATTAAACAAAATTAAATTCCTTCTGTGTCTCAATAGTATTCTCGCTATATAAAAGTTGTATGAAAAAGTGTGTTAAAAGACTGCAGTCCAACCTGTTAGTTTTCTAGTGATATAACTCTTTTAAGGTCCTTCGTGCCAAATTGTTAAAATTAAAACATCAATAAACTAAATCGAATGCGCATAAGTAAGGTTGCAGTCTGGATGAACTAAAAATCTCTTGATTGTAATCTTAATTGTGGTTATGGTCCTTCGAATCGGGTTATTAAGTTCAAAATAAAAGAAATGATTAAAAGCTTTGACGAGTTATGGTGACACTCCGATTATTTTTCACAATTAATTTTTTATTTTTATTTTCCTGGATTGTAATCTTTTTATGGTCCTTCAAAATCGTGTATTAAAATCAATTTCTTTTAATTAATGTTCTTAAATTATTCCCCTGTACTGTAAAAACTTTCGCTCACTAAAAAATAATTCATTTGAACTATATCAAGCTCATTTCTGTTTTGCAATTATTATTATCTATCTCCTTAAGTTTTAAATATATTTATAGCATCATAAACAGTTCTTATAAAATACTGTGTGAGTCATAAGTTGTCACACACTTGTAAAATGAAAATATGTTTTTATGATTTATAACCTAGTTTTTAAACTTTTTTGAATTGTGGTTGAATTTCAAGCAGCTGCGAAATGCATCTTAACATGTTTAACCAATAATAAACAAATTAATTTAAATTTTAAACTTAAACAAACTTTTTTTAAATTAATTTTTTCAGTAGTTTATTTGTTTTTAATGTTTTTCTAAATCAATTTTTTTATGTTTGAAAGAGTTTTATTTGTTTTAATGTTTTTTTTTTGCTCTATATATTTAGTAAATAGCTGTAATAATTCGCTTCCTTCGGAAAAAATTATCATTATATATTGAAAATTTTTCTTAAAAAAATCTTTAGCAATATTTTCCTTTCCACTGTGCATACATATGACAAACCTTTGCTTGTATTTGCTAATGTTTTCTATTAAGTTCAATTGTTTTTAGTCGTTGTGCAACATACAGCGACAAGTTGCATATTAAATATAAAGTAGAATTTGCATATTGTTTGATTTTGTAAATCAGTTTGTGTCAATTGAATCTAATGAGATTTCCAGCTGATCTTGGAATGTTTAAGCACATAATGCAAATATAAAGAAAAAAAGTATACAACAAACTGCCTTAAAGCTTCTTCAATACTGAGTTTACTTTTAAAAATTATTTTCGTTTAATTTTTTAAATATAAAATTAAATTTCAAAATACTAAATATGTCCCAAAACATTACATGAAATGTCTATTGGGACAATATAAACGTTAAGTCGGTGTCGTTGGCGTGTCTAAAAGAAAATGTCAGCTATAAATAATTTTAATAAAATTATTAATCACTTTAAAAACATAGAAAATATTAGAAAGATTGCATCACTCAAATGCTAAAAATGAATAATTTAAAAAAACCGTAAAAAATTATTTTGAAAATAGTTTTTTTTTATAAAAATGTTTTTTTATCAAAATACAACTAACACCTTTGTAAAATGTTCTAAACTATTCGTATATTTTATTATTTTAATAACATATGTATATTGTTTTTTTTTTCAAAGCGATCAAAGTCTTATAATATTTTTTCTAAGCTATCTAATATTTCAAGTAATTTTCCCACTGTGCAAGTTTAAAATTTTGGTATATACATATGAAGTTTCTAGTTGATTCACAACGCGAAATACTTATTTAAAATAAAATTTAAAATGACTTTTAAGTTGATTTTTTTTTTGATCTGACCCACTGTGCATTTGACTTTAGCCTTAATTATTTGCAAATTTTAGTTTTTGAAAAAGATCTTTAAAATTTTTGTGCTTGTATAATATTCCTAATATTGTTTCAATTTTTTTTTGCTCTCAGCCCACTGTGCATTCTTCGTCAATCTTCATGATTGATTAAACTTTAGTAATTTCAGTTTGGTTTGAAGCATGAATATAATTATGATTAAAGCTGAAAGCATTTGTGCTTAAAGTTTATTTAAAGAAAAATTTGCATTTAAATCAAACAAAATTTAAATAAATATTTATAAATATTGACATTTAATGAACAAGTAATTAAGGTTATTATTAACGAAGAAAAAAAAACGTAAGATCAAAGATTGAAATTACAGAAATAATGAACGTGTTAAACACAATATAAAAGAAAAAAGATATAAAAGCACAGCTTAATATTTATTAAAATTGATTTAAGTCGTAATAAGTTAGTAGTACAAAAAGTAGCAGAAAAAATCAAGTTTTTAAAATTAAGTATAAACTAAAAATTTATAGAAGCAATACATTTGTAGTAAAAAATAGATATTGATTAAATATACAATATTTTTAAAAAAGTACTTTTTCTACTACTATTTTTTTTTGTACTAAAACACTTATATGAGAGCCATAAAGTTATTAAAAAAAAGTACTTTTGAAATAAATAACAAGTAAAAGTGAAAAAAATTCTTTAAAAAACTTCTTTTTTAAATTAAGTACTTTTCTACTACTCTTTTGAAATACAAAAATTTCCAGACAACTCTGTTTTGCAAAATATTATAAAGATCTTGTCGTGGCGCAAATTATGTTTTATTTATTTATTTTATAATTTATCATAGAACGTTTTTGGTGAAAGTACTTTTTTCTACTACTATTTTTTTCTGCAAAGTCGAGAGCTCAATCAGTTATGAGATGATATATTTTTTATATACTTGTTTTCAGTTACTAAAACAGACTTTAAATCAATTGAAAAATGTAATTGTTATAAGTATATGAAAAAGTAGTTTTTCTACTACTATTTTCTTAAATGCTGCTAAATAAAAAAAGTTAAAATATAAAACTGTCTATGTTTAAATAAATATAATAACAAGTAAAATCTAAAAAAAAAAAAAAATTTTAAAAAATACTTTTCTACTACCTTTTAAAATATTGAAATTTCCAGAAAACTTTATGAGGCAAAATATTATAACGATCTTCTTTTTGGTGCAAGTTAATTTTTTCTTAATTATATATGTGTGTAATATATAATCATCATAGAAAGTTTATGGAAAAAGTACTTTTTTCTACTACTATTTTTTTTGTCTTCTAATTTTTAGTTACTTAAATAGACTTTAAATCAAGTATACGTAAATATGTATATAATTGTGTAAAGTAATTGAAAATGTACTTTTTCTACTATTTTGGCGCGAAATATGTTTTATATATTTTTTTATAATTAATTATCTTTATAGAACGTTTTTCGAAAGAGTACTTTTTCTACTACTATTTTTTTCTGCAAAGAGAGCTCAATAAGTCATAAGACTATATATCTTTTAATTTTTGGTTAATAAAGAAATATACTTTAAATCAAGTAAAAAAATATAATTTTGCAACTACATGAAAAAGTACTTTTTCTACTACTATTTTTAAATACAGTTGAATAGAAAAATATTTTAAATTAAAAATAAATAAGGAAAAAAAACTTGAAACAATTTCTTGAAAAAAGTAGTTTTCTACTACTTTTCTTTATGTAAAGATTTGAAGAAAATTTAGTTTTAAAAATTGTTAAAACGATCATAAATATTCAGGGCAATTATGAATTAAATTCCGCATAAAATTTCTCCCTTTTCCAATTAGAATTTTTTGTTTTCCCTATTACTTGCTATTAGTTGGAATTATTCCCCGGGAAAATTTTCACGCGGAATTTTATTAATGTTTGTCCTGATTAAATTAAAAAGTTTATAAAATTTTTATTTTCACTTTAAGTAAACAAAATTTGGTTATATAAAAACCTATGTATATGCAGATGTATATTATTTATGTATATGCACATATGTAACTAAAACTATGTATAAGAGACCAGCAACGTAAAAATTCGTCATCCATAAATATTTGTGTTAAAGTTTAACGGCCTTTTTGTAATGACACCATAAAAATTTGTCAAAATTGCTTTATTTAAAAAAAAAAAATTGTAAAGAGAACATTTGCTGACTTGAAGAAATACTATATAAATATCGCATGATATTTAAAAATATTAAAATAACACATTTAATGATCGTTTAATTTTTACAAGAAGCTCTCTAGTGTATGACAATAGCAAAATTATCAGTGATGATGTCATTTTACACACACATTTTAAAATATAGTCTACACATGTTCAGCAAAAAAGAAGAAGAAAAAATTCATATGTAATACATATTTTATTGTGTAAAATTTGCATTAGACCTTAAACAAGCCAAGCTCATTAAGACTGCAATACCAAGTATGTATTTTGAAAAAAAAAAAAAAAAAAAAAAAGACGGCACAAAAAACGGCTACAAAAACGATCGTCATTAAGGCGTCAGTGAGTGTGCCAAAGTTGTGGACATGCAACCAACCAACCAATACACAAAACAAACTAACAAACAGTTCGATTAATCGTTAGTTAAAGTTTGCAAACGCCAACAGCTACAACATGTCTTTACAACAATCAAGCATTAATTTAAATCGAACACACAAAATAAACAAACGCCATCGACAGCAGCAGCAGCAAATAACTGCCCCTTTCTGAAGAGGAGGAGTGAATATCCACCGCAAACTACGCTTCTAACTGTCAAAGTGTTTCTCCAACTAAACTTCAAAGTCGTGCAGGCAAAATTTAAATCCAAAGCATCTCCCTTTCAAAAAAAAAAAGCCTAAGGCACTCGTATTTTTTTTTTCTTTTTTTAAATGCAGCCAAACAGCCACAATCGATCACTTTTATGTCTTGTTGTATAAACAAAAAAATTTATTTAATCAAGAAATGACCAACAGCTATAGGCCAACAATTACTACATGCAACATGTTTGCAACAACAACAAAAAAAAACATATACAGGGCGAAGCAATGCATGCATGATATGACAAAAGTGCACTCAATATATCAATCATGAATGAAAAGTAACAAATAGACAGTAGACAGACGAACTTAAGGACAGAAGAGACACTCACCAATACGAGTACTGCAACTTCTTGTTCTTCTTCTTTGAAGTGCAGTTAATAAATATCATCGTCGTCATGATCATCATCATCATAATGAATGCACTTTTCAAGAAACACATTTCAATAATTTTTAGCTCTTGGTTAAAACAGACGACCAATATGATGGATACCTATCCAGACGTTTTAAACAATAATTGGTATTGACGTTTGTTAATGTAGCAGAAATTTATAGTCTGAAGTATAAAACGTTTTTTTTTTTGTTGTCATAACTAATAAATATTGTTTTTCAAAAGAATAAAAAAATGTTTTCTCTCAAAATATTTTTTCGCTTAAGTTGTAGAAAATTAAAAATTTGGCGCTTAAGCTGGTTTTCGAACAACGCAGTGAAAAAAGTAGTAATTTTTATATATTTTAAGTGTTCTAAAACATTAACAAAATGTGTAAAAAAGTCACAAATAATTGTTTTTGATTAATTTATAATAATGACAAATAGTAGTAGAAAAATTACTATTTGAGTACCTTCTCTTTAGGTATGAATTTATTATTATTTTTTTAAGCCCAATATTTTATAATCCATAACACTGGTTTACAGCCAAAAAATACCAAGAACGCCATATGCCTAGATGAGTTAATTGGGACCTCCTGAACAGAAAAAACGCTGTAATTTTTTTTTCTAAGTACCGTTTTTTAGATAACGGTACTTTTGTGTTTTTCGGTGTATGGTCCCACTCAAACCCTTGTGGAGCCCAACCCAAAAGTCCGATCGAGATAAATGGCATATCGTTGAAAAGGTAATTGAATGCCTTTTCCGTCAATATGCTGCAAATTTCTATCTGAAAAGAAATGGTTGAGTTATGGCACCTCAAAGTTCAAAATTTGCCTATTTTTTAAGTTTTTTTCAAAATTTTTAAATTTTGTTTCGTTTTTTTTTCTCCGTTATAGTAAAGATCTGGAACGTTTTATTTTTTTACCAAATAGTTTATTTAGTTACAAGCATTTTAAGCGTAATTTGAAGAAAAATGGATGAAAAATAAAGTTTTTATTAAGGATTTTGTGGAACGACAATATTTTAATTTTCATTACTCACACATTTTACAAGTTCAAAAAATTAGTAGCATAAAAATACTATTCTAATACTTTTTTCCAAGTGTCCAAATATTAAAAAATATTGCGGATAAAAGTCTAAATAGTTGTTTTTGATATATATATATATATATATATATATATATATATATATATATATATATATATATACTAATTTGTGCTTATTTAAACATTCCAATTCTATAGTAGTATGAAAGTACTATTCAACTATTTTTTTTCAATTGAGTACCTTTTATTTGAGTACTTTCTCTTTAGGTATGAATCTATTATTATTTTTTTAAAGCCCATAAGCTGTTGATCCAAAACTGATATTTTTGGTAATAATTATAATTTCAGATTTTTTACAAGTTCAAAAAAATTAGTAGCATAAAAGTACTATTCTACTACTTTTTTCCAAGCGTCCAAATATTAAAAAAAATATTGCGGATAGAAGTAAATAGTTGATTTTCATACATTTATAATAGTTTGTGCTTTCTTTAAAAAAAAATAGTAGTATAAAAGTACTATAAAACTCCTTTTATTCAATTGTCCAAATATTGGACAAATGCAAATAAAAGCCGCAAATTTTTAAAAAACATTGCGGAAAAAAATCTAAATAGTGTTTATAAAAGCCGCAAATTTTTAAAAAACATTGCGAATAAAAATCTTAATAGTGTTAGTTAATACATTTTTAAAATTTTTTGTCTCATTTGAACCTTTAAAAAAATATTAGTATAAAAGCACTATTCTACTACTTTTTTTAAAGTGTCAAAATATTAAAAACAATATTACGGATAAAAGTAAATAGTTGATTCTCATACATTTATAATAGTTTGTGCTTTCTTATACTTTGGAAAAATAGTAGCGTAAAAGTACTATTTTACTAAAATTTTGCCAGAGTAAAACTATTAAATAAATTTTGCGGATAAAAATCTCGATAGCAGTTAAGTCATTTGTGATAATTTGTGCTTGCTTATACTAAAAAAAAATAGTAGTATAAAAGTACTATTCTACTACTTTTTTCTAAGTGTTTAAAAATTAAAAAAAACGTTGCGTATAAAAGTAATTAGTTGTTTCTAATACATTTATAACAATTTGTGCTTCCTTACACTTTGAAAAAATTAGTAGTATAAAAGTACTATTCTACTACTTTTTTCCAAGTGTCAAAATATTGAAAAAAACATTGCTTATAAAAGTCTCAATAGTTGTTTTTAATACATTTAAAAAAAATGTGTGCCATTTTTAAACCTTTAAAATTAGTAGTGTAAAAGTACTAATCTAATACTCAAAATTATAAAAAAACATTGCGTTCAAAAGTCTAAGTAATTGTTTTTAATATACATATTTAGAAAACTTGTACTATCTTACACTTTGAAAAAATCATAGTGTAAAAGTGCTATTTTACTACTTTTTTCTAGTGCTCAAAATCGTTAAAACATTTGCGAATAAAAGTGCAAATAATTGTTTTTTTTAGACATTTATAATAATTTGTGATTTTTGCAATTTAAAGACAACAGAGTAAAAGTACTATTCTACTACTTTTTTCAAAGTGCCAAAATATAAAAAAAATTGCAGATAAAAATAAATATGTACTTGTTTCTTATAGATTTATAATAATTTGGACTTTCTTACACCTTAAAAAAATAGTAGTATAAAAGTACTATTTATTTTCTTTTTGCTATTGTTGAAATATTGGAAAATGCAAATAAAATCTCACTTAGATAATTCTAGACCTTTAAAATAATTTTACATTCACGACAAATGAAAAATAGTATAAAAGTACTATTTTACTACTTTTTTCCAAATGCCAAAAATTAAAAAAAAAAATCTTGCTGATAAAAGTCCGGTTAGTTGTTTTTAAGACATTTATTATAATTTATGCTTTCTTTAACTTAAAAAAATAGTAGTAAAAAGTACTATTTTACTACTTTTTTTTTCAAAATGTCAAAAAATTAGAAAAAATCATTTCGAAGAAAAGTCTAAGACATTTAGTTTTCAAAAAGTGTTTTTTACACCATAAAATAAATGGTAGTATAAAAGTACTATTTTGCTACTTTTTTTTTAATTATGAAAATATGGAATATATGAACAAAAGTAGTAGTTTTTAACAGATTTATGATAAAAAAAATTTTCAAATAAAAAAAGTAGTAGACAAAATTATATTTTACTACTTTTTTCTAAGATCGAAAATATTAGTAAAACAGTTTTGGTTATTCCATACGATAATAGCGATATTATATATTTAATGCTTAAAGCAGTTTTTTTTATTAAATTAAATTTTGCCTTAAATTCTGCTATTCCGAAATTTGACATTAGCCTATATAATTTATGTATGGAAATAAGTCATTTATATATGTAACTATGAGTATATACAAAAAATACATTGTCTTTTGAGTTATTTGATTAAAATGGGCACGCACTGCCATGCTCTTTTTTCTGAATTTTTCTAGGCACTTCTACAACTAATTGCCAATTTATTAACTTGGAAAATTATGTGTTTTTAGGCACATGTTTTGATTTTACGATGAGCTTGCCATTTATGTAAACGAAGACAAAGAAAAATAAGTCTTAAACGCAAATTATTAATATTAATTCGATGTAAAGTTACTGCATGAATAATTCATACTTACATTCGAAACTAATAAACATGAGTGATATGATAAGTTTTAAAGGAGAAAAGAATTTATAAAAAAAAACGAATGATAAACTTTTTCATAACTGAATGAAGTCTTTCATATGCAGCATTTTTTTGCTCTTTATCATAAATTAATTAAATATTTTATTTCAATTACCTCATTTTTTTTTTTGTAAACGGCTGACGTAATTCCAATTAAGCTTTGAAGTCAATAGATTAGAACTATTTGTTTGATGCCATTAATAAACAATTTATTTTGAGGCGCCGAAGTTATCTCTACTGAATATAAAATTTTCAAAAATCCAATTTAAATACTTATTCATTTCTGCCTTAAATAATCAACACAATTAAGGTGCAAAAGCAGCAGCAAAAAAAAGGTGATGTCTGTTACTCTGATCGTATAAAAATAAATTTTTATGCAAAACAAATATTGACTTGCACACGCACACACCAACTAACTTTACTTAATCTTTGTACATATGTATGTACTCTCGTATTTAAATAAAAATATGGGCCATTTTTATAAAAAAGATAAATAAAAAATACTACACCAAACACTTACGTCATATTAAACTCAGAAAAAAAAACAAACCTATTAAAGTGCAATAATTTTTGTTATTATTAAAATAACTAACTAAAAATCATCATACATGTAAATTAAAATTATAAACATTAAACGTGACTAAAATTCTTGAAGTTTTATTATTAAAGATGTTGCTTTTTGCTATTTCTATTCAAAAACAATTTAAATCTCTTTTAAAATATTGACAAAATGGTGACATTTTTATTGAAAATGCCGCCACAGTTTTTGAAATGACAGGCAGGCTTCAGAATGATTTGTGGCATAATAAGCTTAATGCAACTTAATTAAAGTCTAAAAGTAATATTTAATCTATAAATTGTTTAAAACCATAGAATCTTAAGGTTCTTTTGTGGTAAAAAAAATAGTAGTAGAAATAGTACTTTTTTGAAATTAGATATTCTTTAAAGGTAGAATTGATATCTGCTTAGCAAAATTGTCTATTTCTTCCCGAAAAGAATTAGTAGTAATAAAAGTAGTCTTTTATAGTTTATTTTTTAAATTGGAGTATAAAAAGTACTTTTTTGAAAGTGACATTTTTGATTTTATATATTATATTTTTTAAATTGTAGTAAAAAAGTACTTTTCTCAAGGTGATAATTTCGAACTGAATAAGAAAAGTTGTAATTTTGTATAACATTTAAGTGTATCAAAATTAAATTTTACATTTTCAGCAATTTTTGAAAAAAGTAGTAGAAAACTACTTTTTTAAAAACTGCCTAAATAGAAATTTTTCTCAAAAAAATATACTTAATAAAATTAAGAATATTTTTTGTAAATGTGTGGCAAATTTTTTTTGTGTAAATATGCATTTATCAAAAAATAGTAGTAAAAAAAAGTACTTTTTGCAAAGGATAAATTTTAAGCTAATTATTGATAAAAAAAATTAATAATGTGAACCATCTAAATATATCAAAACGAATTTTTTCTTTTTCCGCAATTTTGTAAATAGTAGTAGAAAACTACTTTTTTTAAAAAGATACAAAATCGAAATTTTTCAGAGACAAATGTACTTAATTGTATTAAGAAATTCTTGCAAATGTGTAGTTAAATTTTTTCCAGTAAAACGACACATTTATAAAAAAGTAGTACTAGAAAAAGTACTATTTTCCCAAGGTAAATTTTAAGTAAATTGTAAATAAAAAAGGAATATTGTGAACCATAGAATTGTATCATAATGTATTTTTATTTTTTTTTTTTCATTTTTAGCAATTTTGAAAATAGTAGTAAAAAAAAGTCAAAGTTTTGCTTTGAAAAACTTACTAAATTGAATTAAGTAAAAAAAATTTTGGTGCCAAAAGTTTTTCCTGTAAAATATATCATAAATAAAAAATAGTAGTAGAAAAGTACTTGTTGCAAGGTATACATATTTAGTTTAATACACATACAAAAGGAATGTGATTCATTAAACACATGCAAATGAAATTTTTCTTTTCCATAAATTTTTTTAAAATAGTAAAAAACTACTTTTTTGCTCAAAAAAAATTGGTTGAGAAAATCTTACTTAATAATACATGTAATTGTGGCAAAATGTTTTTCGATTAAATATATTTTATTAAAAATAGTAGTAGAAGAAGTAGATTTTCAAAGAGTAAATTTTAAAATTTAATATATATAAAACTAGAATTTTGTAAACCGCTGAAGTATATCAACCTAAATGAAATTTTATTTTCGTTAATAGTTTTTAAAATAGTAGTAGAATACTACTTTTCTGAAAAAAGTCCGAAATCGAAAATTCATAAACATTTTTAGCGGAAAAACTACTTTTTTTTTATTTCAATATGACCAAAACAAGAATTTTGTTACCCATCAAACTATTTTCAAATGAAATATTAATCTTTCAGCAGTTTTTAAAATAGTAGTAAAAAACTACTTTTTTTAAAACAGGTCCTTAACCGAGATTTCGCTTAAAAAATTCACTTAATGAAAGAAACATATTCATAATAATGCGTACAAAGTTTTTTTTTTAAATATAAATTGTAAAAAATAGTAGTAGGAAAAAGTAGTTTTTCAAAGAGTAAATTTTTAACATAATTTAGGTAAAAGTGGAATTTTGTGAACCGCTAAAATGTATTCAAATCATACTTTAATATTAAGAAATTTTAAAAATAGTAGTAAAACACTACTTTTTTGAAGAAAAAGGTCCTAAACCTAAATTTTGCTTAAAAAAATTTACTGACTTAAAAGAACAGATTCATAATAATATGCGACGAAGTTTTTTTTTGTATTAAATATAATTTATATAAAAATAGTAGTAGAAAAAGTAGTTTTTCAAAGCGTAAATTTTTAACTTAATTTAGGTAAAACTGGAATTTTTTGAACCACTGAACTGTATACAAATGAAATTTTTATTTTTCAGCAATTTTTAAAATAGTAGTAGAAAACTACTTTAAAAAAAAAAAAAAAGATCCTAAACTGAACTTTTGCTTTAAAAAAATTAACTTATTCAAATTAAGAAATTTTTTAAATATGAAGAAAATTTTTTTTTGTAAAATATAATTTATAAAAAATTAGTAGTAGGAAAAGTATATTTTAAGTGTAAATTTCTATCTTAATATTAATAAAACTTGTAAACTTTGTAACACTATATTATGAATATTTTTTTTTGATTAAAATAATTTTTTTAAGCGAAATATCGGCTTAGCACCTTTTTTCCAAAAAAGTAGTTTTTTACTACTATTTTAAAAACTGCTGAAATATAAAAATTGCATTTGAATATAGTTTAATGGTTAACAAAATGTTAAAAAAAACTTATTTTCAGCAATTTTAAAAATAGTAGTAAAAAACTACTTTTTTGAAAAATGATATTAAATCTAAATTTTGCTTAGAAACATTGTAATTATCGAATAAGGAAAAATATTTCTGGAAAATTTAATTTAAAAAATAGTAGTAGAAAAGTACTTTTACAAAAAAAAATTAACCCTAGACAATTTTAATTGAAAAAAGCACAGTATAAATGGTGCAATGTTTAATTGGATTTTTTTTTTGCTATTTATTTAAAAGGTAAAAGGAAGGGCTTAAATCGAAATTCCGTTTGCAAGAATTTAAAAAATTGCTTTATAACAATTTTTTTTTCTTGTAAAATGTGTTTTGTAAAAAAAAAATAGCAGCTACAAAAGTAGTTTTTCAAATTGAGTCAAACGCTCCTAAACGTTTGACTGTAACAATTAAATTACTTTAAAACTCCAATTCTTATTTAAATTAGTAAAATTTTTCGTCTTAAGTGTTTTAAAAAATAGTAGTAGAAAAAGTACTATTTCACTAAAGCTGAAATTATTGCAACTTTAACTGTAAACTTTTTCGTTTAATATACTCTATCTAGAAAGCTTATCGGCTAAAATGTATTATTTTGTACAATGTCAATTTTTTTTATTTAATAATTCCCGAATTCTTTTTTATTAAATTTTTTTTTGGAGGGGATTAAGTCTTATATTATTTAAAATTTCGTGTAATAATAATAAATTGCATGTCTTTGGAATAGCAAGATTATTTTTAATAAAAATAATTAAAATATTTTGATTTTTGTGCCAAAATACCCAATTTTTAGGGTTCCGTACACCAAAGGTGAAAATGGAACCCTATTGTTTTCGCTACGCTGTCCGTCTGTCCGTCTGTCCGTCCGTCCGTCTGTCCGTCACAGGGTATTTTCTCGAGAACCGTAAGAGCTACGGACCTGAAATTTGGACACAGTGTGTAGACCCTTGGCCGCTACAACAACAAATACATGAGAGTTGGAAATTAAAGGGTGTGCCAAAACGAGCAATGAAAAATGTTAAAATCCCATGTAATATACATACAATTGTATGTATGTATGTATATTACATGGGACCCTTGGCCGCTACAACAACAAATACATGAGAGTTGGAAATTAAAGGGTGTGCCAAAACGAGCAACGAAAAATTTTAAAATCCCATGTAATATACATACAATTGTATATATGTATATTACATGAGACCCTTGGCCGCTACAACAACAAATACATGAGAGTTGGAAATTAAAGGGTGTGCCAAAACGAGCAACGAAAAATGTTAAAATCCCATGTAATATACATACAATTGTATATATGTATATTACATGGGACCCTTGGCCGCTACAACAACAAATACATGAGAGTTGGAAATTAAAGGGTGTGCCAAAACGAGCAACGAAAAATTTTAAAATCCTATGTAATATACATACAATTGTATGTACATATATACACTTGAAATTTGTAAAGTTAGTGTATTTTTATACAGACTACAACAATTAACACTAAAATTTAAAAATTTTAATTAAAGGGTGTACCATCAGTTAATGTAATTTCGACTATGCAATTTTGACAAGTTGCTGTATCTTGGAAACCGTAAGAGCAAAACTCTTGAAATTTTCAAAAACGGTAAAACTAAAAAATCTCAAAATTATAAAATCGCCAAGCCGAAAAACAAATCGCCAAAATCAAAAAAAAAATCGCCAAAAACAAAAAAAGCACCAAATTAAAAAAAATTTCTAAATCGAAAATAAATCGCGAAAAACCGGAAAAATCGTCAAAATGAAAAAATCGCCAAAAAGAAAAAAATCGCCAAAATAAAAAAAATCGCCAAAATGAAAAAACTCGCCAAAATTAAAAAAAAATCGCCAAAATGAAAAAACTCGCCAAAATTAAAAAAAAATCGCCTAAATTAAAAAACTCGCCAAAACGAGAAAAAGCGAAAAATAATCAAAAAAAAATTATTTCAGCTGAAAAAACGTAAAAAAAACTGTATTAAAAAAATGCTCAAAGCCCAACGTACGGAACCCTTCGTGCGCGAGTCAAAGTCGCACTTTACTGAATTTATTGTTCTTAAATTTGCTGATTTTGTTGGAAAAATCCCTAAATTATGTTTTAATATTTTATATGGAGAAAATGTATTTTTGTTCCTTATTTTTTCTTTGTTGCAAAACTAACGAAAATAATACTTTCATTGTAAAGTCAAGTCACGTGTTAAGGATTTTCTAACACATTAACGTATGAGTAGCTCGGCACTTGTTATCGCTGTATATTTGCAAGCGGGGAAAATAAATAATATGGAATTACTTACTTAATTTAAATAAAAATTGGTTAATAATACAGCTGGTAGAGACATACCTGAAAAGGAAGAAAAAAGTTATGATAATTAATACAATTCTTGCAACTTGAGATTTTTAATAAGGCAAAGGAAGAGATGAGTAATTAAAAATTTAACTTTAAAATAATTCTACCTATATAACTTAATAAATGAAAAAGTCATATTTAACAATTTCTTTTTTTTTGCCTTTAACAGCAAAAATGTGACTCAACAATAGTTATAGACAGTGTTTTGTAAAACAACATATATAACATACTATATAACAACATATATGTACATATCGATGGCTTAATATAAAAAAGGCCTAACTCGAATTTTACAGGAGAAACAAAATACTGAAGAAAAATCAAAGCATTTACATGCAGAAATAGTTTTTTAAGTTGCCATAAGTCCTTGATTTTTAACTGTAACGTACTAATTTCTTCAAGGAGGATGCAATTATACGTTGTCGCCCAGAAAACATTAAAAACGCGATTTCGAAAAAAATTGAGTTAGGCCCTTTTTATATCAAGCCATCGATATGTATGTATAAATATAAAATATGTATGAATGAGTATTTGACGCTTTTGTGTTTTCTTTGGAAAACCAATAAATGCTGTTAACAACGGCAAAGTTCTATTACTAATTACTGTGACTTTATACGAGGGTAGCGCCAAAGTTTTCCCATCTAAATAGAAAAATAAATATATTTCGAAACAAATTTCGGTGATATTTTTTTTTTGTCAGAAGAAAGAAAACCCAACAAACTTTCTCACATCAGTATTAATAAACGATTTTGAAAGTTAAAGTCTGCTTTAAAACAGTTGTTTAATGCAAAATTCCTTTTCTAAACCAACATTAACTTTAACAATCATTTATGAATACAGGCGTTAATATATAGCTTTTTCCGTAAAAGTCCTTTTAATTCTCATTAACTCCCCGTATATGTATGTATAACTTTTTTCAAATTTATATATATTTATGCTTCAAAATTAAATTCCTCTAGAATAAAAGAGCAGCACAAAACAATGAAATGTGGCGCACCTTTTCACCCACTCGTCGCTTAGATTTAAATCGAAAAGGTTAGAAGCAGCATTTTTTCTTTTTTCTGGTTTGTTTGTGTATTTGTTTAATTGAGCTCAGATTTCATTTTGCCAGCAAATAATAACAAGGGTTAAAATTAAAACTACATGTTTTTTCATGATTTACTTCAACTTCAACACAGAAGCTGCTGAAAAAATGTTGATGATATAGTGGTTACAAATAGGAGTAATTATTATATTTTTTCTTTATTTTGTTTTGGTCTTTCTAACCTTTTAGTCCTGTGAATGAAGATCTAGCAGAAACTTAATAAAATTCAATTAAAATCTAAAGTAAAAACAAAAGATTATATTCTAAAATAAAGCTAAAATAACAGGCAGAATATACATATGTATGTGTATGTACGAAATATAAAAAGCTATTTTGAATTTCTATTTTAAACCTTAAAAGATAATGAACCAAACAATAATAATAATAAACTGAAATTTTTTTTAACCACTGAATTGTATACAAATGAAATTTTTATTTTTCAGCAATTTTTAAAATAGTAGTAGAAAACTTAAAAAAAATATCCTTAACAGAAAATTTGGTTCGAAAAATTCATTTATTCAAATTAAGAATTTTTTTAAATGTGTGGAAAAATTTTATTTTTGTAAAATATAATTTATAAAAAAATAGTAGTAGAAAAAGTAGTTTTTTTAAGTGTAAAATTTAAACTTAATATACATAAGTAAAACTTGAAAACTTTGTACAACAATATTATGAATATCTGCTTTTGATTAGGTGAATTTTTGTAAGAGAAATCTCGGTTGAAGACCTTTTTTTTCAAAAAAGTAGTTTTTTACTACTATTCTAAAAACTGCTGAAATATAAACATTTCATTTGAATTTAGTTTAATTGTTAACAAACTGTATCAAAAAAACTTATTTTCAGCAATTTTAAAAATAGTAGTAAAAAACTACTTTTTTGTAAATTGATATTAAATCTAAATTTTGATTAAAAAAATATTTCTGAAAAATTTAATTAAAAATATATCTAGTAGCAGAAAAGTACTTTAATTTAATTTTTAAATAAAAAGAAACGCGAAATAAAAAATATGCTAAATAAGCATTTTAAAATTTTAATGCAATATTAGTGACCATATTTTACTTTAAATCTTTAATATAATTATTAAAATATTACTATTATATAGATTTTTTTCATAGAAACTTAAAAAAAAATATAAATTTGGAAAAATATAATGGGAAATTTTAAAATATGCCAGAATATGCTTTAAACATTATTTCAAAAATAGGCTTCAAAAAAAAATTTTTTTTTTCAAAAATTTTGCCGCAAATATTAGAAAAAGTGTGACGGGGCAAATAATGGCGTTTTGTTTTCTAGATTTTTTTTTAAATTTATTGCGCTTTTCAATGAAAATTCGCAATAAAATGGTTCTTTGATAAAAAGAGTTTATTAGAAATTACTGAATCAACCCTACGAACGTAAATTTTTGCTTTAAACTATCGCTAAATTGCATTTTTCTTAATGAAAAGTTGAAAAATAGTGCACTTTGCTTAAAAAAGAAAATGCCATAAATCAAGTTTTCTCGTGAGAAAAGTGTGCTGTGACAGACATAAAATTTAAACAATAAATTATATATAAAATTGTTTTAAAAATTATATATAATTTTTTTTAAGTTATACTTAAAATGTTTAAAGAAAGTACATATGTATATGTACATAAAATTTAAAAAATTGAAAAATAGTGCACTTTGTTTAGAAAATAAAACGGCATAAATCCACTTTTTCTTTGAGAAAAGTGTACTGTGACAGACAACAAAATTATTAAAATAAATTAAAATTTTTTTAAAAATTATATATGTACATGTAATTTTTTTTAAATTATTCATAAAACTTTTAAAGAAAGCATGTAAACGTAAAATTTAAAAAAAAATTTCAAAAATTTTACACAAAACTAAAAAAAATTATACATAAAATCTTTTAAAATTGTATACATACATAAATCCCCATATACATAAAATTTAAAATCATTTTGAAACTTATTTTATTTAATACATTTGAAAAGATTTTTATATAAAATTTTAAAATTTTCCAAAACATGTTTTTATTTATTTTTATTTAAACATTTTATTTTTTGTTTGTTTAAAAAGTGCATTTAAATAAAAAAAATATTTTTGCAAGACAAGTAAAAAAAAATTAATATAAAAAAAAAATTATATAAAAAAAAATTTATATACAAATAAAAATTTTTTTATATAAATTTTTAAAAAATTGTCCAATATATTTTTTAGTTTTTTCAATTGAATTTTCTATATTTTATTTATAGAGATCATTAAATTATAAAAGTATATTTTTGCCAAGCCTAATTAAGTAAAAAAATAAAAATTTTATGTATATTAAATATTAATAATTATATAATTTATTTTTGTAAAAAAAATACATAAAAGATTCACTAAATACGCTGCTTTATAATATTTTACCCAATTTAGTTTAAAAGCGTAAAGTTTTAGTTAAAAATCATGAAATTCTTAAAATATGCAAAAATATGCTAAAATATGCTTTTTAAAATTTTAGAAATGTATGATTGAAATTACATTACATATTTTTCTTATGAGATTTTTCTATTATTTGATATTTTTAAGGCTGATTTTACTACCAAAAAATATATATTCCCTCAAATGTTTTTGTTTTTGCTGTGCCACACACATCTTTTTGTGATATTTATTATATATTATGTATTTTCAAATAATGAGGTGTTAGTATATTTATATAATCGTGCCATTTCATGGCTGTGAGTTCATTTGCTCTTTCATAAGGTTTTTATATTTTGGTTTGGCTTTTGCTTTTTTAAACTTTGATGCTTATTGCAACTTTTATGTAAATTTTTAAAATAAATAAAATTTATTTGAAAAAAAAAGCAAAAGTTTTATTTTCTTAACATTAAGTGGCGGCTGCTTTTGTATAAACAAACACTAAGTCATTTAAACAAAAATTATATCTTAGATAAGAAATAGTAAATAATAAATAAATGGCAGATGCATTATAACGAATGATGAAGACTCTATTTATTGTGAGGAGAGTTTAGTCAAAATTTTAGACAAAGATTCTGAAAAACTTAATCTTTATAATAAATTAGATTTTTTAATAAAGCTATTTGCACTTGTTTACAAAAATATTTCGGGGAATCGAACCCTCAGCCCTCGTACTAATAGACTAGCAGGCCTGCCGCCCTATTAAAAATATTCGTAAATAATGAAAAGTCTATTAATTCTTCTCTGGTTTACTTTATGCCTCGTTTACAAATTTTATGTTTTGAAGGCAGAGTACCCGGCAACCTGTTTTCACATTTGCATTTCAATATAAAACCTATAATTTAATTTTAAATTTAAATCAATTAAAAAGTTCAAAAAATCTGCTGCAATTAAAAACAAATTATGGATTTTATTTATAGTTGCCACTTTTGAACGATCATATGAGGGTTAACCCGCCTTGTTGGATATTTTATTACAATTTGTGAATAACCTAAGTTCGTATTTTAAAATTTGATTTATAAAAATTGTTTAGTTGAATTTTCTAAGTTTTTGCAACTTTATGCTTACATCAACATGTTTTTTATTTTATCAAGTATTTATCAAACGCTTTTGTTTGCTTTAATAATTTGTATTAATTTGTTTTTTTTTTATTTTTTTGCTACAGCAATTGTTGTTTTTTTTTGTGTCTAACTCACAAATTTTGAGCCGTCAATTGGTAACACATAAAATAATAAAAACAGCAAAATTGCTTAGAAAAAAATTTTAGTCGTAACATCAAGCACGATAAGATATGCTTTTCAAGTTATTCGCTGAAAAGAGTAATAAAAAATAAATAAAAAAATAGTGATAAAAATAATGGCATATAAAAAACAAATATGTAGTATGAAAATGTATTAAAAAATAGGCACACATTGCTTAAAACCAAGCGAATGCTATAAAACTATTAAAAAAAAAATAAAAATATAAAAATAGCATTCGATTTCGAAAATTTAAAAATATATTGCAATATGCTTTAATATTAAAAAAAGATAATATTTTACAGTGAGAAACATCAGTGATTTAATTTTTTCAAGAAAAATTATATTTTTAGTAAGAATATTTGTAAAACAAGTGAAATTGGTGAAAATATGCAAAAATATGCAAAATATGCTTTTAAAAAATATAAAATAAATGCTAACTACTTTTCATAAAAAACCTTTTCACTTGAAAATATAATGTTATATAACTTCAAAAGTCATATATAATTGAATATGCAAAAATATGCTGTTAGAAAGAGAACGAAAATTAAAAAAAATCCTCAAAAAATAAATACTGATAAATTAATTAAATAGATATCGATTATTTAATTATTTATCAAAAATCACATTTCTAGTAAAAACTGTTCTAAAACAAGGGAAATAGGGGACTCGAAAAGGCATATATGCCTTGAATATGCAAAAATATGCTGTTAGAAAAAATTTCTCAAAAACTATTTAATGGTAAATTAAATAAATAAATATCGTTTATTATTTAATTATACAATGAGAAATTACATCTTTGCTAAAGCGTTTCAAAAACAAGTGAAATTGTAGCTTTGTAAAGTCATATATGTATGCTTGAATATGCAAAAATATGCTATTAGAAAAAGAACGAAAGTTTAACAGATTTTTTCTTTAAAGCTTAATTTATTTTACTATTTACTGTTAAATTAAATATAAATCTCATTTGGTGGAATATGCAAAAATATGCTTTTAAACTATAATATAAAATTTTAGAGTTTTTTATTATTAACATTTAAAAGAACATATGACACACACACATTTTCCTATTTTAGGCTCAAATTGTTTGAAATTCTTAATGCTTAACTTTTTGAAAATCGAATATGCTAAAATATGCTTTAAAAAAATTAACGGAAATCTTGCAAAATATTATTGCCAAATTCTATATTGTGCAGAAATTTAATAGAAAATTGTCTCAAGGACATGACCCACCATACTAAAGAACCGCACGATTTACCAAAAAAAAACCCCTGATCTGATGAATTGTTATTGTCTTTTGTAAAATTTCATAGATATCATCATACCATGGTTGTATTTTTTTTTAGTAAAACGTGCAATTGTGTATAATAGTGTATCACGGCCTTTAATATTCCTTTAAAAAAGAATAAAAACTAAATAATTTTTGTTTAAAATTTAATCTATTTAAATACTTAAACCTAAGCTTTTTGAAAGTCGAAAATGCTAAAAATATGCAAATATGTGCTCTCAAGATAAGAGAAAAACTTAAGCTATATTGCTTCAAAAGATTTTCTGTTCTTCCACCTATTTTATGGTTAAATATCAAATATGCTTGAATATGCAAAAATATGCATTAAAGAAATAAACGAAATTTTAATAAATAACATATTTCAGTTTATTTTATTTAATGATTGAATGCTAACTTTATAAAAAGAATTAAATATGCTAAAATATGCAAAAATATGCTCTAAAAAAAACTGAATTTTAACTCATTTTGCTTGAATATCGTATTATGTACAAACATTATTGTTCAAATAATAAACAAATGACAAATAAGCATTAAAAAATAATGGATATTTGACCCATTAAAAGCTTGTGTTGTTCAACTAATTAATGCTGAATGTGTTAAGAATTTAATATGCAAAAATATTCTTTTAAATTGCATTATAAATTTTACTAACTATGTCTAAAAGACTTTTCTTTACAACTTTGATGTTAAAGAAATAGATTATGCTGAAATATGTAAACTCATGATTTTAAAAATATCAGTTTTAATTAATTTTAAAAGAAATATGTTCTTTCAATTCAATTAAATATGCCTTTGCAAAAAAAAAGCATATTTTTTGCAAGTAAACTTTGGCCAACAAATTTTTTAGTTATATTCCTTAAAAAATAAGCAAACACATGCCGGAATAAAAATGACTGAAATCTAATCAGTTTTCTCCCGGAAGCCTGGCTTATCAAACAATTTATGTTTAAAAAATAAATGTGATAAAATAAGCAAAAATATGCTCGAAGAAAAATGAAAAAATTTATGTTACATTGCTTCAAAAATAAATATGCAATAATATGCTTTTAGCAATATCACAGAATTATAAAAAATGTTCAGCCAATAGTCTATCCTGTTCAAAAATGTATGCAGCATTGCCTTAACAAAATAAATATGCCAAAATAAGCAAAAATATACGTATAAAAATATGACAGAAATATAAAAAATTTTCTGCCAAAAGTATGTTATGTTCAAAAATGTATATTAAATTGCCTAAAAACATAAATATGCTAAAATAAGCAAAAATATGCTTTTATAAATGTGACAGAAAATGTATAAACAATTTTCTGCCAAAAGTCTACTCGGCTTAAAAATTTATGTTAAATTGCATAAAAACATAAATATATGCTAAAATAAGCAAAAATATGCTTAAAAAATAAGACAGAAAATTTTTTGTGGGAATCGTGAATCTCTCAAGCATTTCTCACAACCAAAGCGAATTCATCATACCATGCGATCTTATATCAGCTGATGATGAGCAGCTGCTAGTTTCTCATGTGTCATAATCAAACAAAAAAAATTATTGACGTTAGGAAATTTTATACTAGCAAATTTGCACGTTTTTTCTGCAGTGTTGCATTTCATTGCAAAATGAGTTCACCTTATTGAATTCGCCATGTTCACAATTCCTTGGATCTGACATTTCTCTGCTCTCGCTCTGCTCTCTCTCTCTCTCTCTCTGTGTTCTCCTGCTATGAGAAAATAGTAATAGTTTTGAGGCAACTAGTTTCATAAACAAATTCCAAATGTTTCCGTCTAATATATTCAAGATTTTTGTACTTTTTATAATATAAACAAATTGTATTCGAACAAACAAACTTCTCTGTCAAAAACAACACAAAATACATGGACAAAAATAAATTTGACTTATTTTAATTTGAAGATAAATAAAACATAAAATGGAAATCAAACAAAATAGAATTAATTAAAAAAAGATTTGCTAACGTAAAATATTTTCGATCGCCAGCCAGAAATAAATTCAAAATTTATAAAATAATAATTTCAACATGAATTTTAAACACCCTGTGATAACCTTAAAAATTTTTTAATGATGTAGAGTACTCGCCCGAAATCACTTAACTATATTTTGACAATTTATTTATTTTACTAAAAATGAATAATTCAAGTTCATTAACTCGTTATCAATAAAATTCATATTCATACCCTTAACGTATTTTTTTATTAATTTTTTTTTCCAATTTTTGTCACTTGAGCCAAAATATTTATGAAAAAAAAAAAATTATATTTAATACCAAGTTGTGTCTTAAATAACCAATGAACAGCTAAAATAATCGTAATGAAATTTTATGACTAAGTGAGTTTAAATTACTTCAACTTAAAATTAAAATTTCAAATTTAATTTTTTACGATTTTGAGTTTAGTTACTTATACTCTTTTGTTTTAAGCTATTGCAGACTTATTAATATTCTTGTTGCAAATCAATAAACAATTTGTTTTTAAGGAATTTTTATTAAGTAACACGAAAAACTTTTGATTTCTTTTTTTAAGAGAAGGTCAATGCCAAGACCAATAAAAGCTTTCGCTATTGGACAGTCTTTTAAGTCAGTGAACTTTACAAAGAGTTTCTTTTGTAGGGCAGGCAATTGTAGAAAAGACAACTTATTTTGAAACTATTTTTGCAAGTGTTCAGCTTACTGGGCTCCATTTAAATTACGTACATTTTTTAGCTAATTTATTTTACAGAAGAAACTTTGAAGTCGGTTTGTTCTATGATTTCCTTTCAGTAAAAAGGGAAATTAAAAAACCGGATAAAATTCTTATTGAAATTTGGTTTTTTGCTTAAGGCTCATGAGAAAAAATTAAAAAATAAAATTTCCCTTAGGGGAAATTTTTTTTTAAACAAGGGAAATTTTTTATAATAATTAATCATTTTGTTTATATGATATGAAATAGTGCTCATACACACCATAATATCGTTTTTAGCATATTTTCTAGTCACATCAACTATTTTCCCACAGGGGAAGTTTAAAAAAAAAAATTTTTTTTTGCAAGGGAATTTATAAAAAAGTAGTTTTACAAGTGTTCTACTTATTACGGTTCATTTAAATTAGCTAAATTTGTTATTTTTTTATAGAAGAAACCTTTAAGCACTTTATCTTCAGTCGGTTTTTTCTATGATTTCCAATCAGTAAAAAAGGGAAATTAAAAAAAACCTAAAATTCTTATTAAAATTTTGTTTTTTTGCTTAAGGCTCATGAGATAAAAGTGAAAAACTAAAATTTCCCTTTAAGGATTTTTTTTTTCAAATAAGGGAAATTTTTAAAAGTTAAGCATTTTGTTTATATGACTTTACATAATGCTAATAAGTACCATAATATCGTTTTTTTGACATATTTTCTCTTCACATTAACTATTTTCTCACCAGGGAAATTTTTCAAAATTATTTCTTATAAAAATAAACTTGTCCACAAGATGCCCCTTGAACAAGATTTCCCTTAAAGTGTAATTTTTTATTACAAAAGCTTAGCAGTACAATTTTAATAAAGTGAAAAATAAAATTTTCCTTGGGAGTTTTTTTTTTGAAATAAGGGAAATTTTTAATAGTTATGCATATTCTCTCTCTGTCATGAAATATTGCTTAGAAGCATTTTATTATGGCTTTCTAGCATATTTTCTCTTAATATCAACGATTTCAACACAAGGGAAATTTTAGGAAATGGTTTCATATAAAAATAAACTCGTTGTACAAGATGCCTCGTGAATAAGATTTCCCTCAAAGTGTAAATTTTTATTATAAAAGTAATAAATAGTAATAAATTTAGCCATAAAATATAATTTCCCTTAAGATGAAATATTTCTTAGATATTTTGCCAAGCAAAGGATATTTTTGCAAATAAAGAAAATAAAAAATAAGAAATGAAAAGAAATTTTTTTATTGCTGTAGTAGAGATAGTGCTTGAAAAGCAAACAAGCAAAATGTGTAAAGTTTACTTCGGTACTTTTGCATATGGTGTGATGTTGTGCGAATAAGAAATTTGGTTAAACATTTCCTTGAAGTGATTTTTTGTAACAAAAAAAAAAGGAAAAACTTTTTTAATCTATTTGCAGAGGATTTAATTTTTTTTCGTAAAAATTGTTTTGAAATAAACATATTTTTAAATAATTTAAAATGTCCTTTTTTGAAAAAAATTTTCTTCCTTACCTTTCTTTGATACTCAGGCTTAGTTTTCGTAGTGTTTTAGCTGCTCAGAGAAGATCGACAGAAAATCTTTAACAGAAAATAACTGATGGTATAAGTATGTGTTTCTTCAAAAATGTAATGAACTTTTGAAAAATTTTCCTTAACTTGCAAGTTTTCTTCAATAGGAAATGAGTAAAATACCTTTAAAATAAACTTAAATATGTATTTTTTTTAAATTTCCCAACTTTAAACAAATTTCCCTTTTTGGGAAATTTCACTTTATTTTATAAATTTGGCAGTTTTGCAAACTATCTTTGACCTTTAGCTTTCGCTTAGCGTAGGTTACTGATATTTTACTTTTTAATTGTTATGGAATTTTTTGGAAAAAAAATTCCTTCTCGATAATTCTCTGATCATGAGAATTTTTTTATTTTTTTCTTTAGCTGTTTATGGAATATCTACATATAATTTTTAACACAAAATATTTTTTTTGTGTTTCTTGAAAAAATTATTAACTTTTGAAAAATTTCCCTAAAAGGAATATGTAACTTGCCAGTTGTTTTTACAGAAAATGTATAAAATATCGACAAAACAAACTTAAATATGATTTTTTAGAAAATTTCCCAACTTTAAAAAAATTTCCCTTTTTGGGAAATTTTATTTTACTTAAAAAGCTAGTTTGTTAATCGCTATCCTCTATTTTTAGCTGTTGATTGACATAGTTTAGTAGATTTTTGAGCACGCAAATGCAATAAAGTACCAAAAAAGTAACTTTTGCCAAAAAGTACTTTATATAATTTTTCGAATTAAAACTAGAAAAATTTTATTATTTCCGGTTTACTGAAATATTTTGAAACAGTTTTTTAAAAAGTACCAAAAAAAGTGTGCTATGACAAAAAGTACCTTGAGAATATATTTCTTAAGTTTTACTTTAAAAATATTTATGATTTACTGGAATTTTTCAATAGAGAAGGGATATTTTTAACAAATGCTGAAAATAGTACTTCAAGCGTTTTATATTTAATTTAACTAACAAAAATACATTATTGATTTATATTCAATAGCACCTACCCGGGAGTTAATTCCCTATTCATTGTTTATATTAAGGCGGATTTTATTTCTAGATAAAAGTTAATTCCATGGTAATTTTCCCGGGAATATTTAGAATTGGGGCCTTTTTATATTTGATTTTTTTGGTATTTAAGGTACATTTTGAAAAACCACAAAAACGGGTAATTTTTAATCATACTTTCTAAATTCTATTTAATGTGGACAAGAAATAATAATAATATTTAAAAATCACTTTTTGTGGCTTTTCTTGCTTTAGGGAAATAGCATACTTCCCCCTTGTGTGTCTGTGCCCAATTTAGTTCATTTTGTTTACTTTTTCTAACAATTTTCCTCGATTAATCATCAATTACTTCAATTTTTGTGTGATTAGTCTAACTCGATGCATTTGATTTGGTGTTTATTTTAAAAAGCCAACGTAATGGGACAATAAACGAGTATTTATTTTTGTCTGTAAAAAAAAACTGTACAGTGATCATGAAAGTTTGTACGAGTTACAAAAAAGAATTAGTGTGATATTTTAACACTTTTTTTCTTTGTACTTATCTTATTTAATGCAAAAGCAAAAATGTGTGTTTGGCGATTATTGGCCTTTGGCCAAACTAAACAAACTGCAATTAAATTTTTAACATGTTGTGCGAGTATTTTTTGTAAATAGTTTTTAGTTTTACCCAAAAATTCGTTCCCAGAATTTGACATAAAGTGCAAATAAGAAAAACGCAAAGCAAGAAACTTTATCTGTAATATTGAAAACTTTTAAAAATGTGTAAAATCTTTATTGGTTTAACATAAATCCATCGCTTTTAATTAAATTGCCAATTCAAAAAATTTAAGCAATTGAAAAATGTTGCAATTAATTTTCAATATTCTTTTCAAATTTATGGCTAAATATTTCAAAAATTGGTGCAGTAAACGTATTCGAAAGCTACAAAAACTCCATAAAAAAATCAACAAATACATATTTATTGATGTAATAAAATTTGGTGCTGCTGGTTTTGCATTAAAGTTTTTATTGTTTAAAAAAGATTTTGCTGTATGTTTCCAATTAGGAAATTTTGTTAGTAGAACATCAATTATATATCTTTACTGTCGCATTCAATTGATTTACAGCAAAGAAATGCTTGCACTTTGAGCAATCACTGCAATTTCACAAGTAAAAAGTCATCTGCTTGATGAACTTCTTTATAGCTCCAAATTAAAAATTTTTTAACACATAATTTTCCAACTTTTTTTAATAAAATTATTTCTCATGAGAGGCCTTGTTATAATCTTTTACTTTTTATTTTTAATTATCTTTAAGCAAGAAAAACAAATTATATTGAAAACTATTTTGAATTGATAACAATTGCCAACAATTATACTGAGTCTTGAATAAATGACCCCAAGTGTCAGCCAACATCATGCAAATTAAAAGAAAAAATAATATTTAATAATAATTAATAATAAGAAGAAAACAAACGGAAACGGGGTTATATTGCAAGAATAATTGTCAATCAGAGCATGAAATAAACAGATTGCAAGCCAAGACACAAACCGCATAATTAAAAACTTTCCTTTAAGGACAATTTAAACAAAAGAAAACTTAAAAATCACTGCATCATAATTTAATACAAAATAAAAATTTTTAAGTTCAAAATTGCAAAAAAAAATTATAAAAATCATAACGCTTTATTAATGCCCGTAATTTCTACACACAGGTAATTTACCTAAGGTTTTTACCCACGAGTTTGCCTTGTAAAATTCAACTTACACGATAGATATCTAGGCACCAATAGATATCTCCTTGTAGAAATTACGGAGCTAAATATAAAATTTACAGTTCTAAAAAATTTTTTGGCAATTAAAAAATTAAAAGGCTTGAGCTTTAAATTGCAAAAAAAATTTTTAAGCAAAACTTTACAAACGAAAATTGCACAATATTTAAAAATGTGGAAATAAACAAAATTTTATTTCCTAAAATTATTTTTGTTCGTTTTTAGCAAATAAAATTAAAAAGAAAAAATCCCAAAGCTAAAATATTTATAACAGGGATATTTTATAAGCTTAAAAATTTCAGAAAATCTTTTAAACAACTTAAAGCAGGTTTAAATGCAGCAGCATTGCAAAAAAATGCCTTTTAAACAAAATTTCCCAAAAAGGGAAATTTTTCAAAAAGCTGGGAAATTTAAAAAAAAATCCCTACATTTTTATACAAATGTCTTAAAACTTTGCTTTAGAAAAAAAAAATTCTTACTACAAAATTAAAGTTGTATAATATTTAGTAAATGTGGTAAAAAATTTATTTACTTAAAACAAACTGAATATTATAGAAAAAAGATTTTAACTGGGTTATTTTATTAAAAAAATTTTAGAAAATCCTTAAAATTACTTAGGGCCGCTACAAATGCACAATACTTTAAAAAATTTGCTTTAAAATGAAATTTCCCTAAAAGGGAAATTTTAAAAAATCTGGGAATTTTGGAAAAATGTAGTTTATTTGATTTTAGAAATATGTTTTAAATTTATTTAAAAAAAACCTTCAACATAAAATATTCTTTTTAGGCAAATTCTTCAAACGTTGATAAATCCTTAAAATATTTAATTTTTTCCATCACGAATATATTCGGTAAATTTTACTAAAAAAAAACTAAAGGAAAGAATTTCTAGAGATCAAAGTTCCAAGAGGAATATTCTTGTTTGAACAGGAGTAACCATGTAACATTTTTAGCTTGGCTTAGAATGAATTAAAAATATTTATTAATTTTATTTACTTAACAGAAACTAAAAGTTAAAATAAGTTTTTAACTGGGTTATTTTATTAAAACCTTTTTAAAAAATCTTTTAAATAACTTAGGACACCTATAAATACATCAGACTTTGAAAAATTGCTATTAAATAAAATTTCCCTAAAAGGGAAATTTTTAAAAATCTGGGAAATTCTGAAAAAATGCAGTTCATTTTATTTTACAAATGTGTCGTAACATTTTTATAGAAAAAACCTTCTACTTAAAATATCCCTAATAGGGAACTTCTTCAAAAGTTGATAAATCCTTAAAAATATAAGATTTTTTCTATTTTAAGGATATTCTTTAAATTTTCTTTAAAAAAATTTAAGTTAAAATATTGCAGGAACGAAAAGAATAGCGGCAAGGAGAAATTATCCTTTAAAAAGGGAAGTTTAAAAGTTAAAAAGAAGTTCTAAGAGAATCATTTAAATACATACATACTGTACATATATTAGTTTCACACGGAATATGTTAAAAAAAATAAACTAAAAGTTAACAAAAAATTTTTTAACAGTAAATGATTTCTTGAAAAGAAATTTATGGCAAAACATTCATTTAATTTTAATGGAAAATTTAATGAAGATTTCAAAAATTTACAGCCAACAAAAAAGTTATAAAAAAGCGTAAATCATCTGAATTTCTAAAAAGGTTTAATCATATTTTGACTGGTTTTGTAGATACAAACAAATCAAAACCGGCTAAAGGCGACCTTATGTCTCATCTAAATTTCAAAAAACACCGCCCGAGGAAAAATATTCAAAAAATAGTCGAAATACAACAAGTTAAAACAATTATAGAACAGTGGCGGCGAAGCATTAAAATCTCAAACCAGTTTTATATTTTTAATATTCCTTTTTTAAACCACAATTAATTAAAACAGTTTATTAAAAATTCATTAATAATTTGTTTCTCAATTGTTGTTGCTGCTGCTGGTTGTTGATTTTTTTTATTAATTAAATTGATGTAAACTTTTTTGTTTGTTGTACGCAACATCTTTAAAATTGTTCTGCTTGAAATTATGTCATTCCAATAAAAAATCCATTTTTCATCTGAGACATGAAATTCAAAGAAAAAAAAAATAGTGATGTTTTGGTATTTGGGGTGTAAGTTTTACTGCAGACATAAATAATTTATGCAATGACTTCATTGAAGCTTCTTACGTTTTGAAGCAGACGCTGCAATGTAAAAACACCATAGTGGCGATACAGATTAATTGAGTTTAATTAAGGCAAATTAGTTTAATGCAAAATATTTAAATTTAAATAAAAGATCTTTGATTTGTATGATTTTTAAAACAATTACTTGTTCTCAATACTAAAAAAAGAACAGTTTCAGAATGTTTTTAAAATATTAAATAGTTTTAAATAAATAATTGCAATGTACAAAATATAAACAAACAAAAAATTAAATTTTGTATGAGGAATATTTCTCATTTATTACGTTTTTGATTAAAGTTTTTTATATAAAATTAGCAAAAATTGAAAGTATATGCATAGAAAACAATAAAATAAAATTTCCCTTTAAGGGAAATTTTTTCAAAAAAGGGAAATTTTTTCAAAAACGGGAAATTTTTTTAATGTTAAAATTTTTTTTATGTGTCCAACTATAATGTATTTAATAGACACGAAATTATTTACGTTTAAATTTTAGTTGCAAATCTCTCAAATCTCGCTTAAAAATTTACACAGAAAAAATTAATTAAAATTTTTAAACAAACATTTGTTTGAAATAAAATTTAGTTTCAGTAAATATTTTATACTGTTCCAGTAAATAGTTTGTTCCAAGATGGTAAAATTTTGTTAGCATAAGGAAAATTAAAAGTTTAGTAGGCGCAAATTTTAAAAATACTATTACAATGCCAGAATTATCACAAATTTTTTTAATATATGCCGTATATAAAATTTCCCTTCAAGGAAATTTTCGTTAATAAGTTAAATTAAAAATAAATAGAATCGGAAATTTTCAGAAAACTATTATTTGCAATAAAAATTTTAAATACCTGTTATATATAAAATGTCCCTTCACGGGAAATTTTTATTAACACCAACAGTAATAAATTAAAATCTAGCAATTAAAACTAAGATCATGAATAATAAATATAAATAAAATATCCCTTAAAAATTTATTTTTGTTAATAAGGGAAATCTGAAAACTTGAACTTAAAGCGCATATATTTTTTATTAAAAACAAATTTCAAAAATTAAACGATTTTCTTAGAACCGCCATAAAAAAGTTTAAGATAACTGTCACTTACAACATTTCCCCGGAAGGGAAATTTTTTGTAGATTGAAAATTGGTAGGGGGAAATTTTAAAAATTCTATTATAACCGCCAAAATGATAACATTTTTAAATACCAGTTTTATATAAAATTTCCCTTTTGAGGAAATTTTTCTTAACAAGTCAAAGAAAAAATTACTAGTGGGAAATTTTAAAAATACTATTATAATTTCCAAAATTGCCAAAAAAAAAATGTTAAATATCTGTTATATATAAAATATCCCTTCAAAGCAAATTTTTATTGAAAAAGTAATATTTTAAAATAGGAAATATGCTATTATTATTAAAAACAATAATAAAAATTTTAAATGTATCAATTAAGACTAAGATAATAAATTATAACAATATTTCATTTTTATTATAAATAAAATATCCCTTAAAAATTAATATTTGTTAATAAAGGAAAATCTGAAAATTTGGAATTTTTCTATAAAACGAATATATTTGAATGAAACCTTTTCAAAAATCAAACTGTTTTCTTAAGAATTGTTATAAAAAACTTTAGATAACAGTTACTTATAACATTTCCCCAGAAGGGAATTTTTTTTAACAATGGAAAACTAAAAATTATTAGTGGGAAATTTAAAAAATATTTTTATAGTTGACAGAATTATCAAAAAAATGTAATACCTGTTTTATGTAAAATTTCCCTTTTGAGGAAATTTTTCTGAACAAGTCTAAAGAAAGAATTAGTAGTCAGAAATTTTAAAAATCCTTTTATAATCGCCATTATCATAATAAAAATGTTAAATATCTGCTGTATATAAAATATTCCTTCAAGGGAAATTTTTATTAACAAAATAATATTTTAAAATAGGAAATATGCTAATTAATTCAAGTTTTTGTTTCCTCACTAGTATAATTTACATGCGTATTAGCTTTAAAATTAAACAAAAATTATTGCTAAAAGGGAAATTTATTTATTTGAATTACCTGAAAGTGAAATTTTCTTTAACAGGGGAATAAAAAAAATAAATGGTATATTTTATATAAATACGAGTATATACATACATTTGTAAGTATTTGATTACTAAAATTTTAAAAATCTTGCCTGAAATGTGCATTTCCTAAAAAGGGAAATTTTTCTTAATGGGGTAATTTGCAAGGTAGTACCATATTCCTTAAAAATTTTAAACTTTTATTGCATTTGTGGTATTTTTGTGAGCTGAAGCAGAATTTCCCTTTTAGGATATTTTTTTCTTGAAAAGGGAAATTTTTTTTTTAAAGCTGAAAAAAGTGTTATTTCGTATTTTTAAGGGAATTACCATGAATAAAAATACAATTTAAGAAATATTTTGAGGAAAATCTTTTCAATAAAAATTTTCTTTAAGAAAATGGGTTAAAAAAACCTAAAAATTCTCTAATTTTTTGTGTTATAATTTAATAAAAAATATATTGCTTAGAATTTTTTTTATTGCATATGCAAAATTTTTTTAATGACTCAGTAGTGCATGATGCATTTATTTCTTGCCACATCTCTTACTGTCATAAATATTCAAAGTAATTTTTTCGTTCTAAATATTTTTAAGTATGTACATATAAAAAACAATAGACTACAATCAAAAATGTTTCCGTATTAGATAATCGGTTATGAGCATTATTTATTTACCTTAATAAAATACTATACATTTTTCTAAAAGGCATAATATGAAAACAAAATACTTACATATTGAGGAATTTAATCAACATCTAGATAAATTACAGGCAATTTAGTTACGTACAAATACTTGCACGTATTGGGGCAATAGTAAAAAAAAATTTGCAGTAGTTAGAAAGTACTCGTACTTATCATACTTATTTGGTTAAGCAAATAAGTAACACATTTTGCTGAGTTGATTAGAAAAGAATGTCGTTAGAATTTTTTTTTTTCGAAAGATAATGGGAGGACTACTATTTTACAAATGAAGGATTTTTTATTTTTTATAAAAATATTTCAACTTGTAAAATGGGAACAGAAAATTTTGTCATAATTTTTTCTTAGAATTTCAATACTCATGAAAACTTACCACAAAGCAAGCAAGCATGACATCAATGTGTGTTTGTAAGAATTTTTTGTATTTTTAATGGGGCCATATTTTTTATTTGAAAATGTGTTTAACTGACTCATAACGAATGTAAGTAGTTTTATTAATTCATTGCTCCCCAAATAATCTGTTAAAAGTAATTAAACAGAAATAAAAAGTATGTTTGCAAATTGCAGCAATAAGCAAAAATTAAAAAAAAAATTTTTTTTTGCTAAAGAAATAAGTCCATAAAATAAAGCTGAGCGCAGGAAAGGAAAATGTCAAAACATTTTGCAAAAAAAAAAGAAACTTACTTAAAAGAATAAACATCTGTAAAAATAATCAAAAAGAAAAAATTCTTACCCTATCAATCCATCACATTAGCAAGCCACAAGTGTAAGAAAATACAAAAAGTTTTCATTGTTGAAAATATATAATAAAACTTTAAAATATTTCTAGGCAACCAAGCATTCAGCCTTTTTAAAATTGTTCATCTCTATATATGCGCACATCTTTGGTTGGTTGCCATGTCTGCCAAAAACTCTTTCGATAATTTAAGATTTAAACATTAACGGCAATAACAACGACAATGCGAAATTTAAACTATAATAATAATAATTTTACCACATGTGAATTCATGTTTTTGTTGCTGTTGTTGTTGTTGTTGTTGTTGTTGTTGTAGAAAAGATAATGCAAAAACTGTGCTAAATATTTTTTAAATGAAGAAAAAAAATCTTAAGTTTAAAATCTATTAAAGCAACAAAACAGATAATATTCCCATTACTTGCAGCTTATTAACCCTTTGAAGAACAAATGTAAAACTTCTTTATTTCGAAGATGATCTAATAATTTCGTATTTTATTTAATTATACTTTCATTTAAGGTTCTCAAGCAAAGTTTTCATATAAAATTTAATCATATCTTCTTTTTACCATTTTATTAACCCTTTGACGAACCAATGTATAAATTCTTTATTTCACAGATTTACGCACATCATCTATGTATGTATGTATGTACGTGAATGTGGGTGTCCTCTAAAAGGATACTTTGATTTTGTTCTTACTTTTCAGGGTTCCGTACACAAACTGTGAAAAGAACACTATTGTTTTCGCTGTTATGTTCTTCCATCCGTCCACCCGTCTGTAACCAAAAATCGCACAAATTAAAAAAAGCGCTTAAATGGCTGAAGTAGTTAGCACGTTGACTACAAAACCGAAGGTCCTGGGTTCAATCCCTGTATCCGACAGTCATTAAATAACAACACGCATTTTTCTGATGTGCATTAGTGTCCCTTTGTGTCAGTTGTTGTAGGAAAGTTCAAGTGATGAAGGCATAGTCACTGGTCACTGAACTATACCGACTACAGCAGATACTAGTCCTAATGTAACATCAGAGCGCCCTCCTTCGGCGAAGTAAAATAATCAATAAAATGGCTACAAGACACAGCTTCAAAAAATTAATACGCCCCATTTAACATCAGAGAGGCGCTGCAACACTGCATTATTAAAAACGTGCGAAAAGCAGAGTTGTAAAAGAATGAAGCTTTCCTCTATCTCTTCTTTCACCACCTGTCTTCTCTCTTACTATCCCTTTTCTAAAGAAGGTAACACCTAGTATTAGCAGTAGGCATTAATTGCCTGAGTGTTACTTCTCTTACAAAAACAAAAATAAATCGCCAAATTGTAAAAAATCGCCAAAAGTGAAAAGATTGCCAAAATCTCTAAAAAAATCGCCAAAACTAAAAAAAAACGCCAACAATAGAAAAAGCGTCAATACTGAAAAACGCCAAAAAAATAACCGAAAAAATTTACAAAAACTAAAAAAGTCGTTAAAAAAGAATAAGCGATTGCATGAAAAATATTACCACAAATAAAATAAATCGCTAAAAAGAAAAAAAAAACACTAAAAGTAAAAAGGTTGCGTAAAAAACTACAAAAAAATCGCCAAAAACGAATAAACGTCAAAAACAGAAAAAGCGTAAAAATAAAAAAAAATCGCCAAAATCCGATAAAACTTTCAAAAACAAAAGAAAACGCTAAAATTAAAAAAAGCTTAAATGAAAAATGTCACCAAAAATAAAATAAATCGCTAAAATGCAAAAAAAAAATCAACAAAAGCTAAAAAGTTGCTAAAAAACTAAAAAAAAATCGCCAAAACGAAAAAAACGCCAAAAATAGAAAAAGCGCCACTACAAAAAAAAAAAAAAAAAAAAATCACAAAATCGCCAAAAAAAAAGCGTAGAAATACCCCTTTTACACACGGAAAGTTTTCTTTTGCAAAGTCTTCATTCAGCTGGGAGAAAGACAGAAAGAGAGAGTATTCCTTCCTCTATCTTTCACACTGCTGAATTAAGACTTTGCAAAGTAATTTTTCCTTGTCTAAAAGGTGTATAAGGAATTCTTCTTGCACTTTATTCAAATTTTTTTTATCCCATTGAATCATCGCTCCCTAAGCAAGCATAACCCAAACGATCCCCAGAGGCTTTTTAAGTGTAAAATTGTTCTCTTCTGAAAATTATGTCTAGCAATTCACTTGCAAACTGATGGTAGCAAAAAAATATTAAGAAATATTAAAAAGCAAAAATATGTTTGAAGTTTTTATAACCCATATGTGTGCAATATGTTTCCCCAAAAAAAAATACTTTTTTTTTTTAATTGTAAATAATTTTAAATAATGCCAAATTGTAGCTAAAGGAAAAGTAATAAAAAACTTTAAAAAAAAAAAATAAAAACAAAGTGCATAGAGAGTCATTTCACGTTAATAATTATGCATTGAAATTTTTACAGATAGATATTAATGTTGTTAGTTCATTTCGTGCAAAAAGTTAAATTTTAAAAATTTTGAGTTAGCACCCTCTTGTTGATCAAATGCGATATGTATATATGCAATTTTCATTTTCAAATAGATATTCTTGAATTGAAAAAAAATATCTTTTACATTCATATAATTTGCTTTTCTGCCGTTGACATTGCGTTCTAGTTTTTTTTTGCACAGCAAAACATTTTTCGTTTGTTTATTTTCTTTCAAGATTTCAAAAACCGCAATAAATTTTTTTATTAACAACAATAGACATAAAACATGTATGTAAAATTTTTAACATTTAATTGTACAAATAAACATTTACTCATATACATGTTTTGAAGAAAAAAAGAAAAAGAATACTAAATTTTGTAATAAGGTGGCCAGGCTTGCAAACAGAAATATCCCAGAAAATATAAGCATTATTGTATAAAAATATTTATGTTTTAAATACTCTCCATTGTTGATAAAAATAACGTTTTCTAAAAAATTTCAATAGCATTATTATTAGACATAAATTTGAAAAAAAAAATTCTAAAAGGTGGCAACTTTGTTGTAAGAAAAACTTTAAAAATAAATTTGCTAATTATTTTTGATTTTTAAGGGAGGCTGTTCTTAGTAAAGGAAAATGATTAAAAATAATATAAAAATACAAAAAAAAAATTTTAATGTGTGTTGTATATAAAATTACCCTTTAGATGAAATTTTTATTAGCAAACAAATAATGAAAAATAGGAAATATTTTATTTATATCAAGCTTATATTTGTATGTATACATATGTAAGTTTTAAAATTAAAAAAAAAATTGTTAGAAGGGAAGTCTCAAAAATAGTTCTATAGCTTTAAAATTAACAGAAAAAGCTTAAAAAAATCTGTCACATTTAAAAATTCCCTAGAAGTGAAATTTTCACTAACATGGAAATACTTCAAACAGTATATTTTATATACCTAAATATTTAAGCATACAATTACTAAAATTTTAATTCTTTAATTTTCCAAAAGGGAAATTTTTCTTAAAGGGGTAATTTTAAAAATATGTAGTACCTTAAACTCTAAAATTATGTACTTTTAATGCATTTACAGCATTTTTGTGAGCTGAAGTGGAATTTCTCTTCTAGGGTATTTTTTCGAAAAAGGGAAATTTTTTAAAAGGTACTAATCTTTAAACTTATAGACTTTTGATGCATTTGCGGGGTTTTTAAGAAGTGAACTAAAATTTCCCTCCTGGGAAATTTTTTTTTTTTGAAAAAGGGACATTTTTTAAATAGCTTCAAATATGTACTACTATTCCTAAGTTTTAAGGCAATTTGCATGTATAGAAATATAATTTAAGAAATTTTTTGAGGTAAATCTTTTGAATAAAAATATATACAAAAAATTTAAAGTATTTGAAAAATTTTTTTTGGAAACGCTGAAAAAAATTTTTTGTAAAAAAATTACAGCCTTATTTATAAAAATTATTAGGGCTTTATAAAGGCTTAATAGAAAATATTTGATATGAAAATCAGTTTTATAAACCCTTTATAAGGCTTTAGCCTTAAAAATTTTTGATAAATTTTTAATAAATTTTCTCAGTCTTATTTATAAAAATTACTGAAGCTTAATAAAGGGTTTGTCAAACATATCGAACCCTTTTTTTTCGATTCTATCGTAAGCGACATGTTATCGAAAATAGACTTTTTTATTGAAATTAAAATTTTATGGGCCTACCCATAGTTTAGAATTATCAAAATTTTATCGTAAGCGACAATTTACATACAAAAACAAATTTGAATATTTTAAAAAAACCTTCTCCTGAAAAATTTAATTTTTGTGGCTTACGCTAAAATAAGCCACGATAAAATAAGGCTCGATATTTCCCTAATAATTTTTTTTAAATAAGGTAGTAAGTAGACCTTGTAAATGTTGGGTGGCAACGTTTTTTTATAAAAAAAAATTAGTTTAATCTATGAATTGTTATTTTAATTTAAAAAAAGATTAGGAAGACAAATTTTGGGGGATAATATTGTTAGAAAGGGTGGCAACTTTATTGTGGGGAAATCTGAAAAAAGCAATATTTTGTCAGTATAATAATGTAGCACAAAATATACATATGCATATTTTTTAAAATTAAAAAAAAAAATTAAAAGAATTTAGGAAATTTTGTCATTTTCTTTTTATAAAAATTATTTAAAAAATCAAATCCTTATTAAAAAAAACAGAAAATCTAATCTCCCACCGACATTTCTTATTTTAAACCTTTTCATTTAAATTTTATTGATATATTTTGAAATTCCATTCAGCATCAAAAGTCACATAATTTTCTTAAAATTTTTATATATTTTATTTTTCATTTGAAAGTGTGGCCAACTTGTTATTCAAAAAGTTTCAACGCGTTAATAAAGTACAGTTTTATTTATTTTAATTTTATTTTAAAGAATGAATTTGTTTTTAATTAAAAAATGTTTGTTTTTTTTCAGATCCGGCATTCATTTCTTCAAAAATGTAAGTTAACAAAATGTTTCCTAAATTTATTTAAAATAGTAATTATTTTTGTATTTAATTTATTATTCATAAACAATTCATATTTGGTTTGGTCACCTTGATGTTTTTAGTTGAAAATAATTCCTCGTTTTTTTTTATTTAAGAATTTTCTTCTTAAATTTAGAGCACTAAACGTGTGATTTCATCTTGGTAAATATAGATTTTTGTTGTGTTATTTGTTTATAATTATTATTTTTCTTACAAAATTGTAATGAAATTAAACATTTCACACGCAACAACAATGGAAAAAACATTTTGTACATAATTATTCTGGGGTATATTTAGCCAATAAATAATAAAAAGTGTAAACATATCGTTTACACATTGAACAGGTAAAACTCATGCTGTTACAGAGCCTAAGAGCAAAAAAAAATAAAATATTTACCAAATAAATATTTAAATGAACAAATAAGCAGAAACAATTAAATAATACAAAGTTTATGTAAAGTGAAATAAAGTATTTTTTTAGTTTAAAAATAATTATGATATAACAAATATAGTAAATACAAAATTGGTGGTAATTATGTACACACTCGTACTTAAAAATTTTTAAAATAAACATCATTTGTAAGTGCTTAGGTTTTAGTATTAAAAACTTTTTTAAACAATTTTAAATTGTTTTCTAATAGAATTTAGCGAACATAGAAACAAAGGCCTCTACTTGTTTCAAAGAAGTAGATCACAGCCTTTGATGAGTATCAAACCCGGTGACCCTCACTCAGTCTGATAGGGGTATCAGAATGAAAAAAAAAATATAACTATTTCATTCATTATTAATTTTATGTGTTTTCGCAACACCAATTCCATTCATAAATATATATTTCTTTAAAGTTTTTTATTTTTATTACTTTTTTTTGGGTTCAAATTGCTTTGATAAGCAAAAGTCTTTATATTTTCTTTATTATTTCCCCACTACGAAATCAAAATCATTTTTGCTGACCTCCTTGTACAGCTTCACTTCCGATTTGATAAATATTTCTTTTAAGTGTTTTTGTTCTTTTAACATTTATATTATACAACAACACTAAATAAATCCATTTCAAATGCAAAGATTTCTTCTTCATTAAGCATAAGAGACACTTCTTTCTGCCACATGACTGCAAATTATTATTAGTTTTAAAACAATAAAAAATTTACTCCACATTTATTATATTATTATTAATGTAGTTGTACATACATACATACTTATTTATTGCTTTATTTTATTTACTAATTAAATAAATATATGGCAAATAGTGTCAAACATGATAACGAAGCATAAGTGATTAATGAGTAAAGTATAAAAATACAATAAATGGCAAAAAAATTTTAAAGAGAAAAAAACCAGGAAAATAGCAATATAATAAAAAACTGGCAACACTTTTCTTAAAGAAAAATCTATAAAAATCAAACACAAAATTTCGGGAAAGTATTGCCACAAATTATAGTTTAGATATTTACATTACACATCATTTAAATTTTTTGCACAGTCTGGCAGCACTATGCTGAAAGTCATAGTTCAAAGGAAAGCCATTATTAACTTCTAGTTCTTGGAAAGACTCGTAGTTTAAAATGTGGTAGGAAATATTAACAAATTTTAAAAATAGAAGCTGCAGCGAAATATGTATTAAAGACATTTTAAAGACTAATTATTATCAAAAAATATGGCAACCTTGTGCTTAAATTTGACTATTTCAAACTAAAGTTATGATTTTGAATAGCAGTAATTTTAAAAAATTAAGTTCTTAAAATAAAAGCTTAAATTAATTGTAAATGATTGCGAAAATGTGGCAACATTCACCATTTTATATATTTTTAAATATAAAAATATGTCAATCCATACATAAAATTTTTTTTAATTTTTTAAATCATTGCAATGTTTTTTATAAAGTTTAAAAAACTGTGGTTGCATTGATTGCGAAACTGTGGCAACATTGAACATTTTATATATCTTTTTTATATAAAAATATATCAATCAATTTATCAAATTTTTTAAAATTTTTTAAATCATTGCAATGTTTTCATAAAGTATAAAAAATTATGGCTGCATTGATTGCGAAACTGTGGCAACATTCAACATTTTATATATCTTTTTTATATAAATATATATCAATCAATATATAATTTTTTTATTTTTTAAAATCACTGCAATGTTTTCATAAAGTATAAAAATGTATGGCCAAATTATGGTTGCATTGATTGCGAAACTGTGGCAACATTCAACATTTTATATTTTTTTATATATAAAAATATGTCAATCCATATATCACATTTTTTTTAGTTTTTTATATAATTGCAATGTTTTTAAAAAGTCTAAAAAATTATGGTTGCATTGATTGCGAAACTGTGGCAACATTGAACATTTTATATATCTTTTTTATATAAAAATATATCAATCAATATATAATTTTTTTTTTAAATTTTTTAAATCATTGCAATGTTTTCATAAAGTATAAAAATTTATGGCGGAAGTGTGGTTGCATTGATTGCAAAACTGTGGCAACATTCAATATTTTATATTTTTTTTATATATAAAAATATATCAATCAATATATAATTTTTTTTTTAATTTTTTAAATCATTGCAATGTTTTGATAATGTATCAAAATGTATGGCTTAATTATTTTATTTGCCACTACACATCATGAGATTTAAATTAGTATTACATATGGCAACTTCCTACTGTTGCCTTAAAGTTATCTGAAAATACGAAAGGTGGCAACTTCCAGACTTACAGTTTTTGTTTATTACTAAATAACTTTGTTATTTAATTATTTTCGCAAATCTTTTAGAATATTTTCTAATATGTCTCTAAATTATGGCAACGGTCTTCTTTTTTCCTCTTCTTGTTCTTAATATTCCTCGGGAAAGAACTCCCAGGGTATTAATTTTTTCCCCGAATAAAATCTTGTTATTCGAAATAGATGACTATGGAAATTTGTTTGGCATTTGTTTCCTTTTACCTGAAAGTTTGCACACAAAAAAAGGAATAAGGACAAAATCCCGAAAAATTATTATTCAGAATATTGAATATGAGTATGAATCAGAATATGAATTTATTATCTGAAACCTAAAATTAATAAGAATTGGACTTTAGAAACAGCTGGATTTTTCGAAATTACTGGGGGCAATTTTTACAGCACTCGTTATCGAACGAAATTACAAAATATTTCAATATAGTTTATATGGAAATACTTTTAAATTTCGAACCGTATCGAATGCCGTAATTTGCCCCCTAAATTTGATTTGTCGTATTTATAGCTTTTTTGAACATGTGGCAACTTGGGAAACTTGGAAATACTTGTTTTTATTAACTTCAAAAAATATTTGACTTATATGAAAGATCTTACAACTTTTTAAGAAATAAATTCGAATACAAAATTTTTTTTAAGTATGGCAACACTTGCATACATTTTAAGCCAAAGGTGGTATTTTTGCTTTAAAAGCAAACAAATTCTAAAACTTTAATAAAATTAAGTATTCATATTGTTATTATTAGGAGTATTATTTTATTGTCTGTAAAAAGGTGGCAACCTCGAGACTTAAAATTTTTTTTATTACAAAATTTGCAACTTTATTATTTAATGACTTTCCCAAATAGTATTTATTATTTTTTAGTAAGTCTAAAAAGTATGGCAACACTGTTTTTAGTACTGGAACACTTACAGCGCGATTCTAACTATTACTCGGGAAATAATTCCCAGGGAACTAATTTTTTTTCTTTTGAGAATAAAATCCTTCCATTCTAAAGAGACAGCGAGAGATAAATAAAAAGTGAGAGAGAATTTTGAGTTTTCGAAGTCAGCTGTTTTGTGTCTAGTTGTCTCATTTTACCTAAAAATTCCCAAATGGGGGAAAAACTGCCGGGGAAATTCTATGCAGAATAGGACTAATAGTGATTCTTGAGTTGTTTTATAATATTTTAAGAAGAGAATAATGAAAATGTTTTTAAATTAAACAAGTTTATTTCATTCTTTCAAAAAGTATGGCATCCTTTTTTCATTAAATAATGCAAATATTTATTATTTATGAAATACACAATTTTTTATGCTTTTAAAAATCTTGCTTTTTATTTCTAAAAGAGTAAATTTTAAAAATTCTAAATAATGACATTTCTTAATTAATGTTTTTGTTAAAAAAGTTTAATTTTCGTTTTTTTTTTTAAGTAGTAGATTTCTTCCTATTTTCGATTTAAATTAAAACTTTTTTATGGCGAAATTTTTCATTTTCGTTTAAATTTTAAAATTACTGTGTTAAATTGTTTTAGGAATTATCAGTTCAATAAAACACTTGCTGTTGCCTCTTGTTAAATCATATGATGCATGATTCCAATAATATGTACATACATATATTTTTTTCTTAAGTACGAGTATTTTTATCTTTTCTAAAATATTTTGTTAAATATTTCAATTAAATTAGCTAACTCTTCAGTGTAATTGCTTTTCAAATACCTAAAATTGCTTATCAGAATGACGTAAACTTGGGTATAATACTCGTAATTCAATGGATTGAAACAGCAAAACCAAAACTCTATTTCTGCAAAAAATTCATTACAAAAGTACCGAAAATCATCAACTTTAAACATTTAAAAAAAAAAGAAAGAAGAAAATCATCAAATCGTATCAAAGAAAAAAAACTGACCTCGTAACACTTACATTTTGGATTATTTTTTTTTTCGTTTCTTGAAAACAGGAACTATTAATGATTTATTTTTAGTGATATGAAAAGCTTTGTGTGTGTGTGTGTTACGAGTATTTTTTTTTGTATTATATTCTGAAATTCATATCTGGTTTTTTATAATACATATTTTCTTTTTTATTCTTGAGCTCAGTATTGTATTTAATTGAAATGAATTAAAAAAAAATAATGATTTGACAGGAGAAGAGATTAAATTATGTTTATTTCAGCTGTTAGTTGCGTTTTTGGCGGCATTGACACATTTCTTGAGAAATAAAAATAAAAGGTTATCTCGTTTTTAACAAAGAGATCAGTGTATAAAATCATTTTCATAATTGAAACTTTAGAACAGCAAGTGCAAATAAAATAAACTGCGGACTCGATGAAAATAAGCTGAGCTTAGCTTTAAGAGAAACGTATTAGTTACATATATATGTATGTACCTACATACGTATGCATATAAAGTTACAGTTAAAAAATTCTTGTTTTACACAACTAATTAAAATACTAAAGAAAATTATATAAAAAAAAAACTTAAGTTTTGATTACGTGACGTATACAAAAAAACCCAAATTACTTAGTTTCACATAAAAATTACGTTGTTCAAAGGCTTTTGTTGAAAGAAAATATTTATACTTCAGTTTACATAAAACTTTCTTATTAAACGCAAACGTTCACCAAATAACGTAATGTATAAAATATATATAAAAAACATTTCTTAACTAAGTGACGCAGGTTAGAAAACTTTAAACTTTTGTTCTTGAAAAAAAAATTATATGTATATCTGGTAGCATCAACAATTTTTTAAAACGTTAACGTTCCCCATATGACGTAAAATTAAAACCCTTTAACATTCTTGTAAAAACCATATCAAATGCAAGCAACTTAAGGATAAAAAGAATGTTGTATAAATTTTTTTTAAATTATATGCTTTTATGTTGAGCAAAATATTTTAATTGCGTTATGTAATTCAAAACTATAAGTATTTACTGCCTAATATGGTACCTCATAAGAGAAAGTTTAAGTTTTGAATACAAAATACATTTAATGAATTTAAAATTTTTATATTTGATAAACATATATATATCTTCAGATAACGTTACGTAGAATTGAATGACATAGCCTTAACGTTTGTTATAATTCATTGCAACCAAACTGGCTTATGTTAAAATCATGTTTGATTAAGATAAGTAAATTACAAAATTTGCTTACGTGACGCAACTTTCTAATATCAAAATTATGAATTTTTGAGACCGAATTTCTGATATCGTTAACTCCTGTATTATGAATGGCAAAAGCTATAATTTTTACGCCGTTTTGCTGCTATTTTTTTACAAGTTTACACATTACGATTGTATTACGTAAAATAAAGCGTTACGTAAAGTTAGTTGTCAAAGCGTCAATATTTATTTTGGCCCAGTAGAAATTATATGTCTTGAGTTAAAATCATGTTTGCTTACAATAAGCAAAAATTATAAAAATTTCAAACATTTACTTACGTGTCGTAACCCTTAAATTATGTTATTTTTAGACATCAGTTTCATTATAAAAAAGAAACAATAAATAACAATCAAAATTATACTTTACACTTCATTTCGCTGCCAGGATTGGATGTATTTTCAAAATATTTTATATTACGACACAATTTGAAATGGTTACGTATGTTAGTCTGTTGAAATGATGTAAAAAATTTTAATTGCCTAATTTAACGGAAAAACTGGAAGTAGTATTACAAGTTAAAATATATTACAATTGCATGAGGTAAATAGATAACGTAACGTAATTTTGGTTACTTAATACTGACGACATATTTTAGTTCAGCAAAAATTAACTGCATTATGCTAAAATCAGTTTTGCTTGTAACAATCAAACTAATATTCAAATTTCAAATATTTGCCTACGTAACGTAAGGCCTTATTTCTTAAATTATGGTTTTTTTCAACCGGTTTTTAACTATCGTTCATCGTCATTGATTATTAATAATAAAAATAATTTGGTTAGTATGGCTGCTGTACATACATATACATATCCCTAAAAGAATTTATATTACGTGACAATTGAAAATAGTTACGTAAGACTTTTGTAGTAATATAAAAATTTTCTTTTGACACAAGCGAAAAACTTGCAATGGTATTTTGGTTTAGTGTATAAAGTACGGGTGACGTAAAGGTATAACGTAACCTTAAAAGCATTTCAAAACAATGGTAAAATAGCTGTATTTTGCTTAATTTTTAATGGCATATAATCTACATAAGTTTATGTTAAAATGTGACACAATATGAAATGTCGTATACAAATTAAATCAAACGTAAAGATAATGTATCTCTTTTTGGACATGTCTCAGTTATTTTAAATGTATGATGTATTTATAAAATTGTAGAAAACCAGTTTCAAACTGATTCAATTTTAAAGTTTTTTTTATTAATTGTTTTCCGGTAAAGCAATCCATTACTTTGTCGACGAAACGTAATGTTTTCTATATAAGTCTGTATTTGAGTGAGACTGCCTTCTAAAACGTTTTTTTTGCATGCATTTTTCAACGTTTATTCCAAATTTAATATATTTTTTCAAACTTTTATTCAGATAATGTTATTTTTCAATTATGACGAATAATGTAAATTACACTAATTATATTTGGTATGTAATTTGTTTTAAATATATGAGTTCAATTATGGCTGATGCTACAAATTAATTTTAGAAAAATATTTAATGAATTTAGTTATGGCTTCTTCTTAAAGTATGCCTAAGCATTAAGTAATATAATCGCAAACGACTGACCGATTAAACACATTCGACTTCGGCCAAAAATGATCTATTGACACACAATCGTTATTTTTATTATGTCAGTCTGTTGCTGTCAGCAATGGCTCAAATTAGCAACGGTCTACTCTGGCTTAAGCATCAATCTTATGGCAACTAAAATAATAGATTTCTCATTTCATAACTAAAAAGTGTTATCAACATATTGCAAAATGTGAATCCGCCGAACTTTTTCTGCGGCATGTGTATTAAATGAACGATTTCGGTGGGTCAGTAATCGTCTCCTTAAACTTTTGTAGCCTTCTGGCGTTATCTCATATAACAATAACAAGAAAAATAATTAACACAAATTTTTCTAAAATTTAAATTAAATTAAACAACAAATGTTAACGCTCAGACCAAAATGAGATAACCTTATGAAATGAAAATAAATACATTTTATAATTGTAGCAAATCAAATTATACATGTGTAGTATATAAATACATACATACTTACATATATCAGAATATGTATATATGTAAGTATGTATATTGAATTTATATTTTTATAAAAAAAATATCACTTGACGAAATAGAAATTAGAGGAAGATTTGAGGATTAAAAAATAGTAAGATATCTGAGAGAAAAAAAAATAACTAATTAAAATATAAATTACTTTTTGTTAAAGAAAATTAATAATAAATATATAAAATGCTTTGAAAATTCACTTAAAAATAATAGTAAAAATTTACTACATTTTTTCTAAATAGAATCATCAAATTTGACGCAGAAAATTATTTATGCCAAAAAAAATATTAAAAAAATTGTGATTTTGAATGCAGCTTTTCCCTCCAAATCAATTGGAAATTCTTAAATTAAAAAATTTCTAATTTTAAAATTTTTACATAATTTTTCGTCAACCAACTTTAGGAATGATAACAGGAAATCAATTTCATTAAAGATTTTTTTAAATTATAAAAATATAAAAAAAAAAAATTTTTTTAAATAAAGACTTTCTCCCCAAAATTTTACAAACAGTAAATAGCACATCTGCATATTAGTAAAAATTACTAAAAATACTATTTTGTAGAAAGAAGAAAATGTAGCACAAATCTACTACTTTTTCTTCAAAAGAGAAAAAAAACGAAATGACCTCTGTCCGACAAAACTTTCATTCAAAATTTGTAAAAAAAAAATAAGTGGTATTGAAGCATACAAAATAGTAGTAGAAATCTATTACTTTTTTAAAAAGATGTTAAAAAGCAAAATCACTTTGGAAACCCCTTTGACCAACAAAATTTTCAATTATAATCTGTAAAAGTAGAGTGTGCAAGCATTAAAAATAGTAGTAGAAATCTACTACTTTTTTAAAACTATTTCAAAAAACAAATTTACTTAAAAAATCTCTATAGTAGACAACATTTTCATTCAAAATCTGTAAAAACAAATTTTGTTGAAGCTTCAAAAATAGTAATATTAATCTAGTACTAAAAAATAGTAGTATAAGTCTACTACTTTTTTTTTTTTTAAACTTAAAAAATAAAACTACTTAAGAAATCTTTTTGTCAGGCAACATTTGCCGCGATAATGTGTAAAAAATAGTTTTGAAAAATAAAAATAGTAGTAGAAATCTACTACTTTTTTTAAAGCTTTCAAAAAATAAAATCATTTAAGAAATTTATTTGACAGACAACATTTTCATTCATAATCTGTAAAAAAAAAATAGTGTTGAGGAATGAGAAATAGTAGTAACAAAATAGGTTTGGACTCATAAAATTACCGTTGATTTTGCTAAATATTTTTTATGTGCTTTGCTTACCTTAGCATTTATTCCACTTGCTTGTATTATCACAATTATTGCCAATAATTTCCATAATAAGGACACATTCCGTTTCATTTTCCCCATGGGCGTACGATACGTTGTCGTCGTACCCATAATTCAAAATATTTCTTGTAACACGCAGGCAAACGATGAAAATGGAACTAAAAAAACAAACGCTGAGCTGAGCGTTGGTTCTCAGCTGACTTTATTTTCAACTGTTTTTTGTAAAAAATTTTTTATTATTATTTCAAACACTGTTGAGCACTTTTCTTGTTGTAAACAAACTGAAATTTAAAAAAAAAACTTTTATTACTACAATTTTGAGGTATTTTTAATGCTATTTTATGCAGCTTTTGTTCATTACACCTCTATTTTCGTTTTGCATTTTTTTTCGTTTTTTTTTTTTTTTGCTAAATATTTTAAAAGTCAGCAAATTTAATATGAAACGTTTGTAGGAAACGCGCGCGTTAACAAAAAAAAAAAACGTTTTTAATATTTTATCTTATATGTATATATATTAAGTTAAGTGAGCAAGAGTTACGAGCTAGTGTAAGTGAGAACTGATCTCAGAGTCTTGCTGTTTTTTAAAGGAGATGGTTGTTTTGTTTTTTTGCGTAATAAAATATTTTAAACTAAAGTTTTTTTTTAAGTATTAATTTAAAAATTATGAATTTGCCTAAATTTAATTATACATAATCAACATGACTCCATAAAAGAATGTACAGAAGCAGCTTTTGGTAATATTTTTCAAAAAGTACCTTTTTTAGTACTATTTTAAAAATTTCCCAATTTGCGCTGAAAATCAAAAGCTATTTTATTTTTGAACTGGAAAAATATTTTTTCCAAAAATTTTCCAGAAAAGTAGTATTTTCAAAATGTGCCTATTTATGATTTTTATGGATTTTTTTTTTTTTTTTGAAAAAAATAATTTAACTTTATAATTCAATTAAATTTGGCAAAGATAAATTTAGCCATGATTAAAAAAAATATTTCTTGTGGATATTCTCAATAAAGTTATTTTTAGTACTATTTTTTAAACTTGATTGTTTGTAATTTCTTGCAATTTTTTGAAGACTACTGCTGACGAGTTCCATGTGTGACAATGAAATGCATATAAACCTTGCTTAATCAAAAAACAAGCAAAAATTTCCTTTTTGTGTTAAAGAAGAGAAACCAAAAATAAATATATTTTTTAAATATTTTAAAGTGATTTTTCCACTATTTTAAAAACATTTCATTCTAGGTTTCAATTGTTATTTTTTTTTTTTTTTGTTATAAAATATTGAACTGTTTCACAGTTTGACTATAATTTTACAAAAAAAAACTAAAAAACTACCCTACTACTATTTTTTGAAATTTCCGTATATTCGATTTTTCACGAACAAATTATGGAATTTCGAAAATTAATAATTATGCTTTAAAAAATATTTTTGCTTGCTTATTTATTTTATTTCAAATGCTGGAATATAAATTAATATTTTTTTATTTGAATTTTTTTTAGAAAATTTTTGCAAGAATTTTTATTAAAAAAAAAATACAGAAAATTCAGGTATTAAAATTAGAAAATTTATTTGTATTTTGGTTTAGGTCAGTCACACAAGATTTTGAAATGGAAATTTTGAAGAATTAATTTTTGTGTGAGCAGTATTTAGATTATATTCTTATGCTGGTATTCATAAACGATTGTTAAAGTTAAAGTTGGCTTAACGTAGTAGTCTTTTCTGAAAAAAAAACCGGTTTAAAGAATACTTTAATATTAACAACTGCTTAGGAATACCAATGTTATTTTATTTAATATCTATTATTTCATAAAAATTCTAAACATTTTCAAAAATTCAATAGGTAAATAAAAAAAAATTTTCATCTTATATATTTTTATCTAATCTAAAACTTATCTAATTAAAACTTATTTACATTTTATAAATAAAATGTAGAAAAAGTAATAAAACCACTTTTATTTAAATAAATATTAAACTGTTTTTTATGTTTGCTTAGATTTTTGCACTTGAAATTGTTTTATTTAAGCTTAAATATTTTTAATTGTAATAGTTCTTTTTTACCAATTTCACTGAATTTTTTTAATGATAATTTTATTACAGAAAATTTTGAAATTAACATAATTAAATGTCCTTCTTTCTTATTCTTTTATCCTTTTGTGTATTTATTTCTTTAAGCCTAAACAACCATCTCATTTTTTTAAACTAAATGTCTGATTTTTTAAACAGCCATAAAATTTGAGAAATACTTTAAATTTTTTCAAATACGATTAATTTGCAATATTGTTCGTTTTTATTTATATTCATTTTTTTTCATATTTTTCACACCAATTCAACTAGATCACGATTTCCGCTTTGGCACAACAAACTTTATTATGAGATTTTCTTATCACGTTCTTCTAATAATGATAAATCCTTTTGGCAATAAAAAAATGCGCGCGTAAATCCTTTAGTTTTTTTTTAATGGTCTTTGTATTTCATTATGTTTTTGTTGTAACAAAAAAAATAAAAATAAATAAAAAATCCTTAAAGTCACACACCAATTACAAGTTATTTACAAACTGAAACGAAATGCGTGCGTCCCCAACGTACGACGGCGCGCAACTAAATGATTCAATATATTCCTGGCAAGACAAATCAACCATATATAAAAAGCACACTACAGCTCACTTCACACAAAAACACACACACACTAACACATGCACACGCTCACACACATGCACATAGACAGCCTAAAGTAAATAACAAATAATACTGAGCATGTTAAGTGATGATGTGATGATAACGGACAATGTTCTTCTTTCTGCCTTTTGTGCAAATCGTTCTTGGGGAGATAAAACAGACTACAACAAAAAAATACACATTTTATTTAACCGCCGACAACATGACAAAACGCACTCACTCACTCACTCACTCACTCACTTGCACTAACTACTACACTATTGCATTTACTACTCTGTTCGCTAGAACGAACTACAAAGTGCATTACAACAATAACATACACGTCTTATGCTAAAGAAAAAAAGAAATCTCGCGAATCTAATCGTTTGAAATAAATGAGCTTTTATTTTTTGGGCTGTTATCTACACTCTAAATTTCCCTTATAAAAATCATAATTCACAAAAACATAAAAAGCCGCCCTCTTAAGAAATATTTAGTATTGAACTAACAATCCCATTCCCCACCAACGGAATTGTTGCACTGTTAAAATAAATAAAAAAAAAAATATTCAAGACAACATACATATTTTAACACTATCAACTATAATTACAACAACAATATGATTTACGTTAACATACATACATACATGCAAACAAAAACACTTACACCCTATAGGAACTCAAACCCACTTATAAGTAACTTCAAACTGGTTTTTTAATAACCACATCTAGTTGATTAAGTGACTTTTTTCCTTGTCACCGACTCACTATTTTAACATAGGCATGTCATAGGGGCTGTAGTCAATAGTCCACCTCTGCACGACTTTTAAATTGACTACTAACTGCTTATTTTTCAACCACTTTGAAGTCAATTAATATTAAAGTTAAATAAATATATACTATGTACATATACATTTGTATATATATTTATATATCGAAATAATTAGTATTTTTATATTTAAAACAAAAATACCTATGTACATACACTCATACGAAAGTTTGTCCTGCTCACAGAAAATATTATATACTTCTTAGTATTGAAATTATTTAGATTTTTTTTTCAACACAAACATTTGGCATGTGATTTCATGGTATGCTTCTTTTGTTTTTTTTTATTTTCTTTTCATTTACTTGCTTTCTTTAACTTTGGTTGATATCTGCATGAGATTTAAACCAATTTGAAGTCACTTGCAAAATAATTAATTTATAGCTAGTGTTTTTTTTTTGTCAACCGATTATTTTATTTACTACAGGGCATGTAAGCAATAAATAAATGAAAGATTCATAAACTCACATGTATAAGAAAAACCAAAAAAAAAAAAACAATAATAACCATAAAAAAGATAGAGAAGAGTCAACAAGCAAACACAGATACTCTCTTACACACACACACGCACACACATAGAATCTGGTTTTCTGACAGTTATACAAAAAATATGCTCTTTGGAACCACATGATATCGTTTCTTTTCTTTGGGATTACAAAAACTACATGAAGATAATTAAAAGCAAAGAGACCGACCTTTAGTACGGCAAATTGGGAAAAGAGAACTGTTTGAAAAGTCAGCAGCAAACTTGCATTTATTTGACTCCAGTGCTGCTAGAAGTCGGTTAGAATGAGTCCAGAGTAAATAGCGATGCAAATTTTAAATAAAAAAAAATCTGGGGGGAAGTTATGGCACTCGTTCCTAGAACGAAATATGTATGTAAAGTTAAATTTTAAAATTTATATACCCTTGAAACAAACCTTGTGCTTTAGCAGAGCTCTGTTAGCGTGTTAACAGAGCTCTGTTAAGCTATAAAAATTCGATTAATGCCTTTCCAAAGGACTTTTCTATTAAATGGTGCAACCGAGACGGACAAAAATAATGCAAATTTATGCACAAGGTGTTCCTATTATTAGTATGAATCTATTTCTGAAAAACATGGATTTGAACCAAATATCGTAAAGTTTTCAAATTGGCAATTTTCGAGGGTTACACACCACATAGTACTCTAAAAACGTGCATACTCAGAATTTCTGGAAGTTCGCGTTTTCAGGAGATTTTCGAAAAAATTTAAATTTGCCCAACTATATTAACATTTTCCAAGATGTGACCAAATTTTTTTTAGGAAGGAGGCGATGCGGGCGGACAAAAAGGGTGACCCATTGTGGACCACATTGTACTCTAAAAACGTGCATACTCAGAATTTCTGGAAGTTCGCGTTTTCAGGAGATTTTCGAAAAACTTTAAATTTGCCCAACTATATTAACATATTCCAAGATGAGACCAAATTTTTTTTAGGAAGGAGACGATGCGGGCGGTCAAAAAGGGTGACCTATTGTGGCCCACATTGTACTCTAAAAACGTGCATACTCAGAATTTCTGGAAGTTCGCGTTTTCAGGAGATTTTCGAAAAAATTTAAATTTGCCCAACTATATTAACATTTTCCAAGATGTGACCAAATTTTTTTTAGGAAGGAGGCGATGCGGGCGGACAAAAAGGGTGACCCATTGTGGACCACATTGTACTCTAAAAACGTGCATACTCAGAATTTCTGGAAGTTCGCGTTTTCAGAAGATTTTCGAAAAAATTTAAATTTGCCCATCTATATTAACATTTTTCGAACAAAATTTTTTTAGGAAGGAGGCGATGCGGGCGGACAAAAGTGGTGACCTATTATGGACCACATTCCACTCTAAAAAAGTGCATACTTAGAATTTCTGGAAGTTCGCGTTTTCAGGAAAAAACCTCAAATTTGACCAACTATATTAACATTTTCCAAGATTTGACCAAATTTTTTTTGGGAAGGAGTCGATGCGGGCGGACGAAAGTGGCCACCTAGTATGGACCACATAGTACTGTAAAAATGTGCATACTCATAATTTCTGGAAGTTTGAGTTTTTACGAGATTTTCGAAAAATTTTAAATTTGCCCAACTATATTAACATTTTCCAAGATGTGACAAAATTTTTTTAGGAAGGAGGCGATGCGGGCGGACAAAAAGGGTGACCTCTTGTGGACCACATTGTACTCTAAAAACGTGCATACTCAGAATTCCTGGAAGTTCGAGTTTTCAGGAGATTTTCGAAAAACTTTAAATTTGCCCAACTATATTAACATTTTTCGAACAAAATTTTTTTTTAGGAAGGAGGCGATGCGGGCGATCAAAAGTGGTGACCTATTATGGACCACATTCTACTCTAAAAAAGTGCATACTTAGAATTCCTGGAAGTTCGAGTTTTCAGGAAAAAACCTTAAATTTGACCAACTATATTAACATTTTCCAAGATTTGACCAAATTTTTTTTGGGAAGGAGTCGATGCGGCCGGACAAAAGTAGCCACCTATTATGGACCACATAGTACTGTAAAAACGTGCATACTCAGAATTTTAGGAAGTTCGAGTTTTCAGGAGATTTTCGAAAAACTTTAAATTTGCCCATCTATATTAACATTTTTCGAACAAAATTTTTTTAGGAAGTAGGCGATGCGCGCGCACAAAAGTGGTGACCTATTATGGACCACAATCCACTCTAAAAAAGTGCATACTTAGAATATCTGGAAGTTCGAGTTTTCTAGGAAAAAACCTTAAATTTGACCAACTATATTAACATTTTCCAAGATTTGACCAATTTTTTTGGGAAGGAGTCCATGCGGGCGCACAAAAGTGGCCACCTATTATGGACGACAAAGTACTGTAGAAACGTGCATACTCAGAATTTCTGGAAGTTCGAGTTTTTACGAGATTTTCGAAAAATTTTAAATTTGCCCAACTATATTAACATTTACCAAGATGTGACCAAATTTTTTTAGGAAGGAGGCGATGCGGGCGGACAAAAGTAGTGGCCTATTATGGACCACATTCCACTCTAAAAAAGTGCATACTTAGCATTTCTGGCAGTTCGAGTTTTCAGGAAAAAACCTTAAATTTGACCAACTATATTAACATTTTCCAAGATTTGACCAAATTTTTTTAGGAAGGAGGCGATGCGGGCGGACAAAAAGGGTGACCTATTGTGGACCACATTGTACTCTAGAAACGTGCATACTCAGAATTTCTGGAAGTTCGCGTTTTCAGGAGATATTCGAAAAAAATTTTTTAGAAAGGAGGCGATGCGGGCGAACAAAAGTGCATACTTAGAATTTCTGGAAGTTCGAGTTTTCAGGAAAAAACCTTAAATTTGGCCAACTATATTAACATTTTCCAAGATTTGACCAAATTTTTTTTGGGAAGAAGTCGATGCGGGCGGACAAAAGTGGCCACCTATTATGGACCACATTGTACTCTAAAAACGTGCATACTCAGAATTTCTGGAAGTTCGCGTTTTCAGGAGATTTTCGAAAAACTTTAAATTTGCCCAACTATATTAACATTTTCCAAGATGTGACCATATTTTTTTTGGGAAGGAGTCGATGCGGGCGGACAAAAGTGGCCATCTATTATGGACCACATAGTACTGTAAAAACGTGCATACTCAGAATTTCTGGAAGTTCGAGTTTTTACGAGATTTTCGAAAAATTTTAAATTTGCCCAACTATAATAACATTTTCCAAGATTTGACCAAATTTTTTTTGGGAAGGAGTCGATGCGGCCGGACAAAAGTGGCCACCTATTGTGGACCACATTGTACTCTAGAAACGTGCATACTCAGAATTTCTGGAAGTTCGCGTTTTCAGGAGATTTTCGAAAAACTTTAAATTTGCCCAACTATATTAACATTTTCCAAGATGTGACCATATTTTTTTTGGGAAGGAGTCGATGCGGGCGGACAAAAGTGGCCATCTATTATGGACCACATAGTACTGTAAAAACGTGCATACTCAGAATTTCTGGAAGTTCGAGTTTTTACGAGATTTTCGAAAAATTTTAAATTTGCCCAACTATAATAACATTTTCCAAGATTTGACCAAATTTTTTTTGGGAAGGAGTCGATGCGGCCGGACAAAAGTGGCCACCTATTGTGGACCACATTGTACTCTAGAAACGTGCATACTCAGAATTTCTGGAAGTTCGCGTTTTCAGGAGATTTTCGAAAAACTTTAAATTTGCCCAACTATATTAACATTTTCCAAGATGTGACCATATTTTTTTTGGGAAGGAGTCGATGCGGGCGGACAAAAGTGGCCATCTATTATGGACCACATAGTACTGTAAAAACGTGCATACTCAGAATTTCTGGAAGTTCGAGTTTTTACGAGATTTTCGAAAAACTTTAAATTTGCCCAACTATAATAACATTTTCCAAGATGTGACCAAATTTTTTTAGGAAGGAGGCGATGCGGGCGGACAAATGTGGCCACCTATTGTGGACCACATTGTACTCTAAAGACGTGCATATTCAGAATTCCTGGAAGTTCGCGTTTTCAGGAGATTTTCGAAAAACTTTAAATTTGCCCAACTATATTAACATTTTCCATGATGTGACCAAATTTTTTTAGGAAGGAGGCGATGCGGGCGAACAAAAGTGAAGACCTATTATGGACCACATTCTACTCTAAAATGTGCATACTTAGAATTTCTGGAAGTTCGAGTTTTCAGGAAAAAACCTTAAATTTGGCCAACTATATTAACATTTTCCAAGATTTGACCAAATTTTTTTTGGGAAGGAGTCGATGCGGGCGGACAAAAGTGGCCATCTATTATGCACCACATAGTACTGTAAAAACGTGCATACTCAGAATTTCTGGAAGTTCGAGTTTTTACGAGATTTTCGAAAAACCTAAAATTTGCCCAACTTTAACATTTTCCAAGATGTGACCAAATTTTTTTAGGAAGGAGGCGATGCGGGCGGCCAAAAAGGGTGACCTATTGTGTACCACATTGTACTCTAAAAACGTGCATACTCAGAATTTCTGGAAGTTCGCGTTTTCAGGAGATTTTCGAAAAAATTAAATTTGCCCAACTATATTAACATTTTCCAAGATGTGACCAAATTTTTTTAGGAAGGAGGCGATGCGGGCGGACAAAAGTGGTGGCCTACTATGGACCACATTCCACTCTAAAAAAGTGCATACTTAGAATTTCTGGCAATTCGAGTTTTCAGGAAAAAACCTTAAATTTGACCAACTATATTAACATTTTCCAAGATTTGACCAAATTTTTTTTGGGAAGGAGTCGATGCGGGCGGACAAAAGTGGCCATCTATTATGGACCACATAGTACTGTAAAAACGTGCATACTCAGAATTTCTGGAAGTTCGAGTTTTTACGAGATTTTCGAAAAACCTAAAATTTGCCCAACTTTAACATTTTCCAAGATGTGACCAAATTTTTTTAGGAAGGAGGCGATGCGGGCGGGCAAAAAGGGTGATTTATTTTGGACTACATTGTACTCTAAAAACGTGCATACTCAGAATTCCTGGAAGTTCGCCTTTTCAGGAGATTTTCGAAAAACTTTAAATTTGCCCAACTATATTAACATTTTCCAAGATGTGACAAAATTTTTTTAGGAAGGAGGCGATGCGGGCGGACAAAAAGGGTGACCTATTGTGGACCACATTGTGCTCTAAAAACGTGCATACTCAGAATTCCTGTAAGTTCGCGTTTTCAGGAGATTTTCGAAAAACTTTAAATTTGCCCAACTATATTAACATTTTCCAAGATGTGACCATATTTTTTTTGGGAAGGAGTCGATGCGGGCGGACAAAAGTGGCCATCTATTATGGACCACATAGTACTGTAAAAACGTGCATACTCAGAATTTCTGGAAGTTCGAGTTTTTACGAGATTTTCGAAAAACTTTAAATTTGCCCAACTATAATAACATTTTCCAAGATGTGACCAAATTTTTTTAGGAAGGAGGCGATGCGGGCGGACAAATGTGGCCACCTATTGTGGACCACATTGTACTCTAAAGACGTGCATATTCAGAATTCCTGGAAGTTCGCGTTTTCAGGAGATTTTCGAAAAACCTAAAATTTGCCCAACTTTAACATTTTCCAAGATGTGACCAAATTTTTTTAGGAAGGAGGCGATGCGGGCGGCCAAAAAGGGTGACCTATTGTGGACCACATTGTACTCTAAAAACGTGCATACTCAGAATTCCTTGAAGTTCGAGTTTTCAGGAGATTTTCGAAAAACTTTAAATTTGCCCATCTATATTAACATTTTTCGAACAAAATTTTTTTAGGAAGGAGGCGATGCGGGCGGACAAAAGTGGTGACGTATTATGGACCACATTCCACTCTAAAAAAGTGCATACTTAGAATTTCTGGAAGTTCGAGTTTTCAGGAGATTTTCGAAAAACTTTAAATTTGCCCAACTATATTAATATTTTCCAAGATGTGACAAAATTTTTTTAGGAAGGTGGCGATGCGGGCGGACAAAAAGGGTGACCTATTGTGTACCACATTGTACTCTAAAAACGTGCATACTCAGAATTTCTGGAAGTTCGCGTTTTCAGGAGATTTTCGAAAAAATTTAAATTTGACCAACTATATTAACATTTTCCAAGATTTGACCAAATTTTTTTTGGGAAGGAGTCGTTGCGGGCGGACAAAAAGGGTGACCTATTGTGGCCCACATTGTACTCTAAAAACGTGCATACTCAGAATTTCTGGAAGTTCGCGTTTTCAGGAGATTTTCGAAAAACTTTAAATTTGCCCCACTATATTAACATTTTCCAAGATGTGACCAAATTTTTTTTGGGAAGGAGTCGATGCGGGCGGACAAAAGTGGCCATCTATTATGGACCACATAGTACTGTAAAAACGTGCATACTCAGAATTTCTGGAAGTTCGAGTTTTTACGAGATTTTCGAAAAACTTTAAATTTGCCCAACTATAATAACATTTTCCAAGATGTGACCAAATTTTTTTAGGAAGGAGGCGATGCGGGCGGACAAATGTGGCCACCTATTGTGGACCACATTATACTCTAAAGACGTGCATATTCAGAATTCCTGGAAGTTCGCGTTTTCAGGAGATTTTCGAAAAACTTTAAATTTGCCCAACTATATTAACATTTTCCATGATGTGACCAAATTTTTTTAGGAAGGAGGCGATGCGGGCGAACAAAAGTGAAGACCTATTATGGACCACATTCTACTCTAAAATGTGCATACTTAGAATTTCTGGAAGTTCGAGTTTTCAGGAAAAAACCTTAAATTTGGCCAACTATATTAACATTTTCCAAGATTTGACCAAATTTTTTTTGGGAAGGAGTCGATGCGGGCGGACAAAAGTGGCCATCTATTATGCACCACATAGTACTGTAAAAACGTGCATACTCAGAATTTCTGGAAGTTCGAGTTTTTACGAGATTTTCGAAAAACCTAAAATTTGCCCAACTTTAACATTTTCCAAGATGTGACCAAATTTTTTTAGGAAGGAGGCGATGCGGGCGGCCAAAAAGGGTGACCTATTGTGTACCACATTGTACTCTAAAAACGTGCATACTCAGAATTTCTGGAAGTTCGCGTTTTCAGGAGATTTTCGAAAAAATTAAATTTGCCCAACTATATTAACATTTTCCAAGATGTGACCAAATTTTTTTAGGAAGGAGGCGATGCGGGCGGACAAAAGTGGTGGCCTACTATGGACCACATTCCACTCTAAAAAAGTACATACTTAGAATTTCTGGCAATTCGAGTTTTCAGGAAAAAACCTTAAATTTGACCAACTATATTAACATTTTCCAAGATTTGACCAAATTTTTTTTGGGAAGGAGTCGATGCGGGCGGACAAAAGTGGCCATCTATTATGGACTACATAGTACTGTAAAAACGTGCATACTCAGAATTTCTGGAAGTTCGAGTTTTTACGAGATTTTCGAAAAACCTAAAATTTGCCCAACTTTAACATTTTCCAAGATGTGACCAAATTTTTTTAGGAAGGAGGCGATGCGGGCGGCCAAAAAGGGTGACCTATTGTGGACCACATTGTACTCTAAAAACGTGCATACTCAGAATTCCTTGAAGTTCGAGTTTTCAGGAGATTTTCGAAAAACTTTAAATTTGCCCATCTATATTAACATTTTTCGAACAAAATTTTTTTAGGAAGGAGGCGATGCGGGCGGACAAAAGTGGTGACGTATTATGGATCACATTCCACTCTAAAAAAGTGCATACTTAGAATTTCTGGAACTTCGAGTTTTCAGGAGATTTTCGAAAAATTTTAAATTTGCCCAACTATATTAATATTTTCCAAGATGTGACAAAATTTTTTTAGGAAGGTGGCGATGCGGGCGGACAAAAAGGGTGACCTATTGTGTACCACATTGTACTCTAAAAACGTGCATACTCAGAATTTCTGGAAGTTCGCGTTTTCAGGAGATTTTCGAAAAAATTTAAATTTGACCAACTATATTAACATTTTCCAAGATTTGACCAAATTTTTTTTGGGAAGGAGTCGTTGCGGGCGGACAAAAAGGGTGACCTATTGTGGCCCACATTGTACTCTAAAAACGTGCATACTCAGAATTTCTGGAAGTTCGCGTTTTCAGGAGATTTTCGAAAAACTTTAAATTTGCCCCACTATATTAACATTTTCCAAGATGTGACCAAATTTTTTTTGGGAAGGAGTCGATGCGGGCGGACAAAAGTGGCCATCTATTATGGACCACATAGTACTGTAAAAACGTGCATACTCAGAATTTCTGGAAGTTCGAGTTTTTACGAGATTTTCGAAAAATTTTAAATTTGCTCAACTATATTAACATTTTCCAAGATGTGACCAAATTTTTTTAGGAAGGAGGCGATACGGGCGGACAAAAAGGGTGATTTATTTTGGACTACATTGTACTCTAAAAACGTGCATACTCAGAATTCCTGGAAGTTCGCCTTTTCAGGAGATTTTCGAAAAACTTTAAATTTGCCAAACTATATTAACATTTTCCAAGATGTGACAAAATTTTTTTAGGAAGGAGGCGATGCGGGCGGACAAAAAGGGTGACCTATTGTGGACCACATTGTGCTCTAAAAACGTGCATACTCAGAATTCCTGTAAGTTCGCGTTTTCAGGAGATTTTCGAAAAACTTTAAATTTGCCCAACTATATTAACATTTTCCAAGATGTGACCATATTTTTTTTGGGAAGGAGTCGATGCGGGCGGACAAAAGTGGCCATCTATTATGGACCACATAGTACTGTAAAAACGTGCATACTCAGAATTTCTGGAAGTTCGAGTTTTTACGAGATTTTCGAAAAACCTAAAATTTGCCCAACTTTAACATTTTCCAAGATGTGACCAAATTTTTTTAGGAAGGAGGCGATGCGGGCGGCCAAAAAGGGTGACCTATTGTGTACCACATTGTACTCTAAAAACGTGCATACTCAGAATTTCTGGAAGTTCGCGTTTTCAGGAGATTTTCGAAAAAATTAAATTTGCCCAACTATATTAACATTTTCCAAGATGTGACCAAATTTTTTTAGGAAGGAGGCGATGCGGGCGGACAAAAGTGGTGGCCTACTATGGACCACATTCCACTCTAAAAAAGTGCATACTTAGAATTTCTGGCAATTCGAGTTTTCAGGAAAAAACCTTAAATTTGACCAACTATATTAACATTTTCCAAGATTTGACCAAATTTTTTTTGGGAAGGAGTCGATGCGGGCGGACAAAAGTGGCCATCTATTATGCACCACATAGTACTGTAAAAACGTGCATACTCAGAATTTCTGGAAGTTCGAGTTTTTACGAGATTTTCGAAAAACCTAAAATTTGCCCAACTTTAACATTTTCCAAGATGTGACCAAATTTTTTTAGGAAGGAGGCGATGCGGGCGGGCAAAAAGGGTGATTTATTTTGGACTACATTGTACTCTAAAAACGTGCATACTCAGAATTCCTGGAAGTTCGCCTTTTCAGGAGATTTTCGAAAAACTTTAAATTTGCCCAACTATATTAACATTTTCCAAGATGTGACAAAATTTTTTTAGGAAGGAGGCGATGCGGGCGGACAAAAAGGGTGACCTATTGTGGACCACGTTGTACTCTAAAAACGTGCATACTCAGAATTCCTTGAAGTTCGAGTTTTCAGGAGATTTTCGAAAAACTTTAAATTTGCCCATCTATATTAACATTTTTCGAACAAAATTTTTTTAGGAAGGAGGCGATGCGGGCGGACAAAAGTGGTGACGTATTATGGACCACATTCCACTCTAAAAAAGTGCATACTTAGAATTTCTGGAAGTTCGAGTTTTCAGGAGATTTTCGAAAAACTTTAAATTTGCCCAACTATATTAATATTTTCCAAGATGTGACAAAATTTTTTTAGGAAGGTGGCGATGCGGGCGGACAAAAAGGGTGACCTATTGTGTACCACATTGTACTCTAAAAACGTGCATACTCAGAATTTCTGGAAGTTCGCGTTTTCAGGAGATTTTCGAAAAAATTTAAATTTGACCAACTATATTAACATTTTCCAAGATTTGACCAAATTTTTTTTGGGAAGGAGTCGTTGCGGGCGGACAAAAAGGGTGACCTATTGTGGCCCACATTGTACTCTAAAAACGTGCATACTCAGAATTTCTGGAAGTTCGCGTTTTCAGGAGATTTTCGAAAAACTTTAAATTTGCCCATCTATATTAACATTTTTCGAACAAAATTTTTTTAGGAAGGAGGCGATGCGGGCGGACAAAAGTGGTTACGTATTATGGACCACATTCCACTCTAAAAAGTGCATACTTAGAATTTCTGGAAGTTCGAGTTTTCAGGAAAAAACCTTAAATTTGACCAACTATATTAACATTTTCCAAGATTTAACCAAATTTTTAGGAAGGAGTCGATGCGGGCGGACAAAAGTGGCCATCTATTATGGACCACATAGTACTGTAAAAACGTGCATACTCAGAATTTCTGGAAGTTCGAGTTTTTACGAGATTTTCGAAAAATTTTAAATTTGCCCAACTATATTAACATTTTCCAAGATGTGACCAAATTTTTTTAGGAAGGAGGCGATGCGGGCGGACAAAAAGGGTGACCTATTGTGGACCACATTGTGCTCTAAAAACGTGCATACTCAGAATTCCTGTAAGTTCGCGTTTTCATGAGATTTTCGAAAAACTTTAAATTTGCCCAACTATATTAACATTTTCCAAGATGTGACAAAATTTTTTTAGGAAGGTGGCGATGCGGGCGGACAAAAAGGGTGACCTATTGTGTACCACATTGTACTCTAAAAACGTGCATACTCAGAATTTCTGGAAGTTCGCGTTTTCAGGAGATTTTCGAAAAAATTTAAATTTGACCAACTATATTAACATTTTCCAAGATTTGACCAAATTTTTTTTGGGAAGGAGTCGTTGCGGGCGGACAAAAAGGGTGACCTATTGTGGACCACATTGTACTCTAAAAACGTGCATACTCAGAATTCCTTGAAGTTCGAGTTTTCAGGAGATTTTCGAAAAACTTTAAATTTGCCCATCTATATTAACATTTTTCGAACAAAATTTTTTTAGGAAGGAGGCGATGCGGGCGGACAAAAGTGGTGACGTATTATGAACCACATTCCACTCTAAAAAAGTGCATACTTAGAATTTCTGGAAGTTCGAGTTTTCAGGAGATTTTCGAAAAACTTTAAATTTGCCCAACTATATTAACATTTTCCAAGATGTGACAAAATTTTTTTAGGAAGTTGGCGATGCGGGCGGACAAAACGGGTGATCTATTGTGTACCACATTGTACTTTAAAAACGTGCATACTCAGAATTTCTGGAAGTTCGCGTTTTCAGGAGATTTTCGAAAAAATTTAAATTTGACCAACTATATTAACATTTTCCAAGATTTGACCAAATTTTTTTTGGGAAGGAGTCGTTGCGGGCGGACAAAAAGGGTGACCTATTGTGGCCCACATTGTACTCTAAAAACGTGCATACTCAGAATTTCTGGAAGTTCGCGTTTTCAGGAGATTTTCAAAAAACTTTAAATTTGCCCCACTATATTAACATTTTCCAAGATGTGACCAAATTTTTTTTGGGAAGGAGTCGATGCGGGCGGACAAAAGTGGCCATCTATTATGGACCACATAGTACTGTAAAAACGTGCATACTCAGAATTTCTGGAAGTTCGAGTTTTTACGAGATTTTCGAAAAATTTTAAATTTGCCCAACTATATTAACATTTTCCAAGATGTGACCAAATTTTTTTAGGAAGGAGGCGATGCGGGCGGACAAAAAGGGTGATTTATTTTGGACTACATTGTACTCTAAAAACGTGCATACTCAGAATTCCTGGAAGTTCGCCTTTTCAGGAGATTTTCGAAAAACTTTAAATTTGCCCAACTATATTAACATTTTCCAAGATGTGACAAAATTTTTTTAGGAAGGAGGCGATGCGGGCGGACAAAAAGGGTGACCTATTGTGGACCACATTGTGCTCTAAAAACGTGCATACTCAGAATTCCTGTAAGTTCGCGTTTTCATGAGATTTTCGAAAAACTTTAAATTTGCCCAACTATATTAACATTTTCCAAGATGTGACAAAATTTTTTTAGGAAGGTGGCGATGCGGGCGGACAAAAAGGGTGACCTATTGTGTACCACATTGTACTCTAAAAACGTGCATACTCAGAATTTCTGGAAGTTCGCGTTTTCAGGAGATTTTCGAAAAAATTTAAATTTGCCCAACTATATTAACATTTTCCAAGATGTGACAAAATTTTTTTAGGAAGTTGGCGATGCGGGCGGACAAAACGGGTGATCTATTGTGTACCACATTGTACTTTAAAAACGTGCATACTCAGAATTTCTGGAAGTTCGCGTTTTCAGGAGATTTTCGAAAAAATTTAAATTTGACCAACTATATTAACATTTTCCAAGATTTGACCAAATTTTTTTTGGGAAGGAGTCGTTGCGGGCGGACAAAAAGGGTGACCTATTGTGGACCACATTGTACTCTAAAAACGTGCATACTCAGAATTCCTGGAAGTTCGCGTTTTCAGGAGATTTTCGAAAAACCTAAAATTTGCCCAACTTTAACATTTTCCAAGATGTGACCAAATTTTTTTAGGAAGGAGGCGATGCGGGCGGCCAAAAAGGATGACCTATTGTGGACCACATTGTACTCTAAAAACGTGCATACTCAGAATTCCTTGAAGTTCGAGTTTTCAGGAGATTTTCGAAAAACTTTAAATTTGCCCATCTATATTAACATTTTTCGAACAAAATTTTTTTAGGAAGGAGGCGATGCGGGCGGACAAAAGTGGTGACGTATTATGAACCACATTCCACTCTAAAAAAGTGCATACTTAGAATTTCTGGAAGTTCGAGTTTTCAGGAGATTTTCGAAAAACTTTAAATTTGCCCAACTATATTAACATTTTCCAAGATGTGACAAAATTTTTTTAGGAAGTTGGCGATGCGGGCGGACAAAACGGGTGATCTATTGTGTACCACATTGTACTTTAAAAACGTGCATACTCAGAATTTCTGGAAGTTCGCGTTTTCAGGAGATTTTCGAAAAAATTTAAATTTGACCAACTATATTAACATTTTCCAAGATTTGACCAAATTTTTTTTGGGAAGGAGTCGTTGCGGGCGGACAAAAAGGGTGACCTATTGTGGACCACATTGTACTCTAAAAACGTGCATACTCAGAATTCCTGGAAGTTCGCGTTTTCAGGAGATTTTCGAAAAACCTAAAATTTGCCCAACTTTAACATTTTCCAAGATGTGACCAAATTTTTTTAGGAAGGAGGCGATGCGGGCGGCCAAAAAGGATGACCTATTGTGGACCACATTGTACTCTAAAAACGTGCATACTCAGAATTCCTTGAAGTTCGAGTTTTCAGGAGATTTTCGAAAAACTTTAAATTTGCCCATCTATATTAACATTTTTCGAACAAAATTTTTTTAGGAAGGAGGCGATGCGGGCGGACAAAAGTGGTGACGTATTATGAACCACATTCCACTCTAAAAAAGTGCATACTTAGAATTTCTGGAAGTTCGAGTTTTCAGGAGATTTTCGAAAAACTTTAAATTTGCCCAACTATATTAATATTTTCCAAGATTTGACAAAATTTTTTTAGGAAGGTGGCGATACGGGCGGACAAAAAGGGTGACCTTATTGTGTACCGCATTGTACTCTAAAAACGTGCATACTCAGAATTTCTGGAAGTTCGCGTTTTCAGGAGATTTTCGAAAAAATTTAAATTTGACCAACTGTATTAACATTTTCCAAGACTTGACCAAATTTTTTTTGGGAAGGAGTCGTTGCGGGCAGACAAAAAGGGTGACCTATTGTGGCCCACATTGTACTCTAAAAACGTGCATACTCAGAATTTCTGGAAGTTCGCGTTTTCAGGAGATTTTCGAAAAACTTTAAATTTGCCCCACTATATTAACATTTTCCAAGATGTGACCAAATTTTTTTTGGGAAGGAGTCGATGCGGGCGGACAAAAGTGGCCATCTATTATGGACCACATAGTACTGTAAAAACGTGCATAGTCAGAATTTCTGGAAGTTCGAGTTTTTACGAGATTTTCGAAAAATTTTAAATTTGCTCAACTATATTAACATTTTCCAAGATGTGACCAAATTTTTTTAGGAAGGAGGCGATGCGGGCGGACAAAAAGGGTGATTTATTTTGGACTACATTGTACTCTAAAAACGTGCATACTCAGAATTCCTGGAAGTTCGCCTTTTCAGGAGATTTTCGAAAAACTTTAAATTTGCCCATCTATATTAACATTTTTCGAACAAAATTTTTTTAGGAAGGAGGCGATGCGGGCGGACAAAAGTAGTGACGTATTATGGACCACATTCCACTCTAAAAAAGTGCATACTTAGAATTTCTGGAAGTTCGAGTTTTCAGGAAAAAACCTTAAATTTGACCAACTAAATTAACATTTTCCAAGATTTAACCAAATTTTTGGGAAGGAGTCGATGCGGGCGGACAAAAGTGGCCATCTATTATGGACCACATAGTACTGTAAAAACGTGCATACTCAGAATTTCTGGAAGTTCGAGTTTTTACGAGATTTTCGAAAAATTTTAAATTTGCCCAACTATATTAACATTTTCCAAGATGTGACCAAATTTTTTTAGGAAGGAGGCGATGCGGGCGGACAAAAAGGGTGACCTATTGTGGACCACATTGTGCTTTAAAAACGTGCATACTCAGAATTCCTGTAAGTTCGCGTTTTCAGGAGATTTTCGAAAAACTTTAAATTTGCCCAACTATATTTACATATTCCAAGATGTGACAAATTTTTTTTAGGAAGGAGGCGATGCGGGCGGACAAAAAGGGTGACCTATTGTGGACCACATTGTGCTTTAAAAACGTGCATACTCAGAATTCCTGTAAGTTCGCGTTTTCAGGAGATTTTCGAAAAACTTTAAATTTGCCCAACTATATTTACATATTCCAAGATGTGACAAATTTTTTTTAGGAAGGAGGCGATGCGGGCGGACAAAAAGGGTGACCTATTGTGGACCACATTGTACTCTAAAAACGTGCATACTCAGAATTCCTGAAAGTTCGCGTTTTCAGGAGATTTTCGAAAAACTTTAAATTTGCTCAACTATATTAACATTTTCCAAGATGTGACAAAATTTTTTTAGGAAGGAGGCGATGCGGGCGGACAAAAAGGGTGACCTATTGTGGACCACATTGTACTCTAAAAACGTGCATACTCAGAATTCCTTGAAGTTCGAGTTTTCAGGAGATTTTCGAAAAACTTAAAATTTGCCCATCTATATTAACATTTTTCGAACAAAATTTTTTTATGAAGGAGGCGTTGCGGGCGGACAAAAGTGGTGACGTATTATGGACCACATTCCACTCTAAAAAAGTGCATACTTAGCATTTCTGGCAGTTCGAGTTTTCAGGAAAAAACCTTAAATTTGACCAACTATATTAACATTTTCCAAGATTTGACCAAATTTTTTTTGGAAGGAGTCGATGCGGGCGGACAAAAGTGGACACATATTACGGACCACATAGTGCTGTAGAAACGTGCATACTCAGAATTTCAGGAAGTTCGAGTTATTACGAGATTTTCGAAAAATTTTAAATTTGCCCAACTATATTAACATTTTCCAAGATGTGACCAAATTTTTTTTAGGAAGGAGGCGATGCGGGCGGACAAAAAGGGTGATTTATTGTGGACCACATTGTACTCTAAAAACGTGCATACTCAGAATTCCTGGAAGTTCGCGTTTTCAGGAGATTTTCGAAAAACTTTAAATTTGCCCAACTATAATAACATTTTCCAAGATGTGACAAAATTTTTTTAGGAAGGAGGCGATGCTGGCGGACAAAAAGGGTGACCTTTTGTGGACCACATTGTACTCTAAAAACGTGCATACTCAGAATTCCTGGAAGTTCGAGTTTTTACGAGATTTTCCAAAAACTTTAAATTTGCCCATCTATATTAACATTTTTCGAACAAAATTTTTTTAGGAAGGAGGCGTTGCGGGCGGACAAAAGTGGTGACGTATTATGGACCACATTCCACTCTAAAAAAGTGCATACTTAGAATTTCTGGAAGTTCGAGTTTTCAGGAAAAAACCTTAAATTTGACCAACTATATTAACATTTTCCAAGATTTGACCAAATTTTTTTTGGGAAGGAGTCGATGCGGCCGGACAAAAGTGGCCACCTATTATGGACCACATAGTACTGTAAAAACGTGCATACTCAGAATTTTAGGAAGTTCGAGTTTTCAGGAGATTTTCGAAAAACTTTAAATTTGCCCATCTATATTAACATTTTTCGAACAAAATTTTTTTAGGAAGTAGGCGATGCGCGCGCACAAAAGTGGTGACCTATTATGGACCACAATCCACTCTAAAAAAGTGCATACTTAGAATATCTGGAAGTTCGAGTTTTCAGGAAAAAACCTTAAATTTGACCAACTATATTAACATTTTCCAAGATTTGACCAAATTTTTTTGGGAAGGAGTCGATGCGGGCGGACAATAGTGGCCACCTAGTATGGACCACATAGTACTGTAAAAACGTGCATTCTCAGAATTTCTGGAAGTTCGAGTTTTTACGAGATTTTCGAAAAATTTTAAATTTGCCCAACTATATTAACATTTACCAAGATGTGACCAAATTTTTTTAGGAAGGAGGCGATGCGGGCGGACAAAAGTAGTGGCCTATTATGGACCACATTCCACTCTAAAAAAGTGCATACTTAGCATTTCTGGCAGTTCGAGTTTTCAGGAAAAAACCTTAAATTTGACCAACTATATTAACATTTTCCAAGATTTGACCAAATTTTTTTAGGAAGGAGGCGATGCGGGCGGACAAAAAGGGTGACCTATTGTGGACCACATTGTACTCTAGAAACGTGCATACTCAGAATTTCTGGAAGTTCGCGTTTTCAGGAGATATTCGAAAAAAATTTTTTAGAAAGGAGGCGATGCGGGCGAACAAAAGTGCATACTTAGAATTTCTGGAAGTTCGAGTTTTCAGGAAAAAACCTTAAATTTGGCCAACTATATTAACATTTTCCAAGATTTGACCAAATTTTTTTTGGGAAGAAGTCGATGCGGGCGGACAAAAAGGGTGACCTATTGTGGACCACATTGTACTCTAGAAACGTGCATACTCAGAATTTCTGGAAGCTCGCGTTTTCAGGAGATATTCGAAAAAAATTTTTTTAGGAAGGAGGCGATGCGGGCGAACAAAAGTGAAGACCTATTATGGACCACATTCTACTCTAAAATGTGCATACTTAGAATTTCTGGAAGTTCGAGTTTTCAGGAAAAAACCTTAAATTTGACCAACTATATTAACATTTTCCAAGATTTGACCAAATTTTTTTAGGAAGGAGTCGATGCGGGCGGACAAGAGTGGCCACCTATTATGGACCACATAGTACTGTAAAAACGTGCATACTCAGAATTTCTGGAAGTTCGAATTTTTACGAGATTTTCGAAAAATGTTAAATTTGCCCAACTATAATAACATTTTCCAAGATGTGACCAAATTTTTTTTAGGAAGGAGGCGATGCGGGCGGACAAAAAGGGTGACCTATTGTGGACCACATTGTACTCTAGAAACGTGCATACTCAGAATTTCTGGAAGTTCGCGTTTTCAGGAGATATTCGAAAAAAATTTTTTTAGGAAGGAGGCGATGCGGGCGAACAAAAGTGAAGACCTATTATGGACCACATTCTACTCTAAAATGTGCATACTTAGAATTTCTGGAAGTTCGAGTTTTCAGGAAAAAACCTTAAATTTGGCCAACTATATTAACATTTTCCAAGATTTGACCAAATTTTTTTTGGGAAGAAGTCGATGCGGGCGGACAAAAGTGGCCACCTATTATGGACCACATTGTACTCTAAAAACGTGCATACTCAGAATTTCTGGAAGTTCGCGTTTTCAGGAGATTTTCGAAAAACTTTAAATTTGCCCAACTATATTAACATTTTCCAAGATGTGACCATATTTTTTTTGGGAAGGAGTCGATGCGGGCGGACAAAAGTGGCCATCTATTATGGACCACATAGTACTGTAAAAACGTGCATACTCAGAATTTCTGGAAGTTCGAGTTTTTACGAGATTTTCGAAAAATTTTAAATTTGCCCAAATATAATAACATTTTCCAAGATGTGACCAAATTTTTTTTAGGAAGGAGGCGATGCGGGCGGACAAAAAGGGTGACCTATTGTGGACCACATTGTACTCTAGAAACGTGCATACTCAGAATTTCTGGAAGTTCGCGTTTTCAGGAGATTTTCGAAAAAATTTAAATTTGCCCAACTATATTAACATATTCCAAGATGTGACCAAATTTTTTTTAGGAAGGAGGCGATGCGGGCGGACAATTGTGGCCACCTAATGTGGACCACATTGTACTCTAAAGACGTGCATATTCAGAATTCCTGGAAGTTCGCGTTTTCAGGAGATTTTCGAAAAACTTTAAATTTTCCCAACTATATTAACATTTTCCAAGATGTGACCAAATTTTTTTAGGAAGGAGGCGATGCGGGCGGACAAAAGTGGCCACCTATTGTGGACCACATTGTACTCTACAAACGTGCATACTCAGAATTCCTGGAAGTTCGAGTTTTCAGGAAAAAACCTCTAATTTGGCCAACTATATTAACATTTTCCAAGATTTGACCAAATTTTTTTTGGGAAGGAGTCGATGCGGGCGGACAAAAGTGGCCATCTATTATGCACCACATAGTACTGTAAAAACGTGCATACTCAGAATTTCTGGAAGTTCGAGTTTTTACGAGATTTTCGAAAAACCTAAAATTTGCCCAACTTTAACATTTTCCAAGATGTGACCAAATTTTTTTAGGAAGGAGGCGATGCGGGCGGCCAAAAAGGGTGACCTATTGTGGACCACATTGTACTCTAAAAACGTGCATACTCAGAATTCCTGGAAGTTCGCGTTTTCAGGAGATTTTCGAAAAACCTAAAATTTGCCCAACTTTAACATTTTCCAAGATGTGACCAAATTTTTTTAGGAAGGAGGCGATGCGGGCGGCCAAAAAGGGTGACCTATTGTGGACCACATTGTACTCTAAAAACGTGCATACTCAGAATTCCTTGAAGTTCGCGTTTTCAGGAGATTTTCGAAAAAATTTAAATTTGACCAACTATATTAACATTTTCCAAGATTTGACCAAATTTTTTTTGGGAAGGAGTCGTTGCGGGCGGACAAAAAGGGTGACCTATTGTGGACCACATTGTACTCTAAAAACGTGCATACTCAGAATTCCTGGAAGTTCGCGTTTTCAGGAGATTTTCGAAAAACCTAAAATTTGCCCAACTTTAACATTTTCCAAGATGTGACCAAATTTTTTTAGGAAGGAGGCGATGCGGGCGGCCAAAAAGGGTGACCTATTGTGGACCACATTGTACTCTAAAAACGTGCATAGTCAGAATTCCTTGAAGTTCGAGTTTTCAGGAGATATTCGAAAAACTTTAAATTTGCCCATCTATATTAAAATTTTTCGAACAAAATTTTTTTAGTAAGGAGGCGATGCGGGCGGACAAAAGTGGTGACGTATTATGAACCACATTCCACTCTAAAAAAGTGCATACTTAGAATTTCTGGAAGTTCGAGTTTTCAGGAGATTTTCGAAAAACTTTAAATTTGCCCAACTATATTAACATTTTCCAAGATGTGACAAAATTTTTTTAGGAAGTTGGCGATGCGGGCGGACAAAACGGGTGACCTATTGTGTACCTTATTGTACTCTAAAAACGTGCATACTCAGAATTTCTGGAAGTTCGCGTTTTCAGGAGATTTTCGAAAAAATTTAAATTTGACCAACTATATTAACATTTTCCAAGATTTGACCAAATTTTTTTTGGGAAGGAGTCGATGCGGGCGGACAAAAGTGGCCATCTATTATGCACCACATAGTACTGTAAAAACGTGCATACTCAGAATTTCTGGAAGTTCGAGTTTTTACGAGATTTTCGAAAAACCTAAAATTTGCCCAACTTTAACATTTTCCAAGATGTGACCAAATTTTTTTTAGGAAGGAGGCGATGCGGGCGGCCAAAAAGGGTGACCTATTGTGGACCACATTGTACTCTAAAAACGTGCATACTCAGAATTCCTTGAAGTTCGAGTTTTCAGGAGATTTTCGAAAAACTTTAAATTTGCCCATCTATATTAAAATTTTTCGAACAAAATTTTTTTAGGAAGGAGGCGATGCGGGCGGACAAAAGTGGTGACGTATTATGAACCACATTCCACTCTAAAAAAGTGCATACTTAGAATTTCTGGAAGTTCGAGTTTTCAGGAGATTTTCGAAAAACTTTAAATTTGCCCAACTATATTAACATTTTCCAAGATGTGACAAAATTTTTTTAGGAAGTTGGCGATGCGGGCGGACAAAACGGGTGACCTATTGTGTACCTTATTGTACTCTAAAAACGTGCATACTCAGAATTCCTGGAAGTTCGCGTTTTCAGGAGATTTTCGAAAAACTTTAAATTTGACCAACTATATTAACATTTTCCAAGATTTGACCAAATTTTTTTTGAGAAGGAGTCGTTGCGGGCGGACAAAAAGGGTGACCTATTGTGGCCCACATTGTACTCTAAAAACGTGCATACTCAGAATTTCTGGAAGTTCGCGTTTTCAGGAGATTTTCGAAAAACTTTAAATTTGCCCATCTATATTAACATTTTTCGAACAAAATTTTTTTAGGAAGTAGGCGATGCGCGCGCACAAAAGTGGTGACCTATTATGGACCACAATCCACTCTAAAAAAGTGCATACTTAGAATATCTGGAAGTTCGAGTTTTCTAGGAAAAAACCTTAAATTTGACCAACTATATTAACATTTTCTAAGATTTGACCAATTTTTTTGGGAAGGAGTCCATGCGGGCGCACAAAAGTGGCCACCTATTATGGACCACAAAGTACTGTAGAAACGTGCATACTCAGAATTTCTGGAAGTTCGAGTTTTTACGAGATTTTCGAAAAATTTTAAATTTGCCCAACTATATTAACATTTACCAAGATGTGACCAAATTTTTTTAGGAAGGAGGCGATGCGGGCGGACAAAAGTAGTGGCCTATTATGGACCACATTCCACTCTAAAAAAGTGCATACTTAGCATTTCTGGCAGTTCGAGTTTTCAGGAAAAAACCTTAAATTTGACCAACTATATTAACATTTTCCAAGATTTGACCAAATTTTTTTAGGAAGGAGGCGATGCGGGCGATCAAAAAGCGTGACCTATTGTGGACAACATAGTACTGTAAAAACGTGCATACTCAGAATTTCTGGAAGTTCGAGTTTTTACGAGATTTTCGAAAAATTTTAAATTTGCCCAACTATAATAACATTTTCCAAGATGTGACCAAATTTTTTTTAGGAAGGAGGCGATGCGGGCGGACAAAAAGGGTGACCTATTGTGGACCACATTGTACTCTAGAAACGTGCATACTCAGAATTTCTGGAAGCTCGCGTTTTCAGGAGATATTCGAAAAAAATTTTTTTAGGAAGGAGGCGATGCGGGCGAACAAAAGTGAAGACCTATTATGGACCACATTCTACTCTAAAATGTGCATACTTAGAATTTCTGGAAGTTCGAGTTTTCAGGAAAAAACCTTAAATTTGACCAACTATATTAACATTTTCCAAGATTTTACCAAATTTTTTTTGGGAAGAAGTCGATGCGGGCGGACAAAAGTGGCCACCTATTATGGACCACATTGTACTCTAAAAACGTGCATACTCAGAATTTCTGGAAGTTCGCGTTTTCAGGAGATTTTCGAAAAACTTTAAATTTGCCCAACTATATTAACATTTTCCAAGATGTGACCATATTTTTTTTGGGAAGTAGTCGATGCGGGCGGACAAAAGTGGCCATCTATTATGGACCACATAGTACTGTAAAAACGTGCATACTCAGAATTTCTGGAAGTTCGAGTTTTTACGAGATTTTCGAAAAATTTTAAATTTGCCCAACTATAATAAAATTTTCCAAGATGTGACCAAATTTTTTTTAGGAAGGAGGCGATGCGGGCGGACAAGAAGGGTGACCTATTGTGGACCACATTGTACTCTAGAAACGTGCATACTCAGAATTTCTGGAAGTTCGCGTTTTCAGGAGATTTTCGAAAAAATTTAAATTTGCCCAACTATATTAACATATTCCAAGATGTGACCAAATTTTTTTTAGGAAGGAGGCGATGCGGGCGGACAAATGTGGCCACCTATTGTGGACCACATTGTACTCTAAAAACGTGCATACTCAGAATTCCTGGAAGTTCGCGTTTTCAGGAGATTTTCGAAAAACCTAAAATTTGCCCAACTTTAACATTTTCCAAGATGTGACCAAATTTTTTTAGGAAGGAGGCGATGCGGGCGGCCAAAAAGGGTGACCTATTGTGGACCACATTGTACTCTAAAAACGTGCATACTCAGAATTCCTTGAAGTTCGAGTTTTCAGGAGATTTTCGAAAAACTTTAAATTTGCCCATCTATATTAACATTTTTCGAACAAAATTTTTTTAGGAAGGAGGCGATGCGGGCGGACAAAAGTGGTGACGTCTTATGAACCACATTCCACTCTAAAAAAGTGCATACTTAGAATTTCTGGAAGTTCGAGTTTTCAGGAGATTTTCGAAAAACTTTAAATTTGCCCAACTATATTAACATTTTCCAAGATGTGACAAAATTTTTTTTAGGAAGTTGGCGATGCGGGCGGACAAAACGGGTGACCTATTGTGTACCACATTGTACTTTAAAAACGTGCATACTCAGAATTTCTGGAAGTTCGCGTTTTCAGGAGATTTTCGAAAAAATTTAAATTTGACCAACTATATTAACATTTTCCAAGATTTGACCAAATTTTTTTTGGGAAGGAGTCGTTGCGGGCGGACAAAAAGGGTGACCTATTGTGGCCCACATTGTACTCTAAAAACGTGCATACTCAGAATTTCTGGAAGTTCGCGTTTTCAGGAGATTTTCAAAAAACTTTAAATTTGCCCCACTATATTAACATTTTCCAAGATGTGACCAAATTTTTTTTGGGAAGGAGTCGATGCGGGCGGACAAAAGTGGCCATCTATTATGGACCACATAGTACTGTAAAAACGTGCATACTCAGAATTTCTGGAAGTTCGAGTTTTTACGAGATTTTCGAAAAATTTTAAATTTGCCCAACTATATTAACATTTTCCAAGATGTGACCAAATTTTTTTAGGAAGGAGGCGATGCGGGCGGACAAAAAGGGTGATTTATTTTGGACTACATTGTACTCTAAAAACGTGCATACTCAGAATTCCTGGAAGTTCGCCTTTTCAGGAGATTTTCGAAAAACTTTAAATTTGCCCAACTATATTAACATTTTCCAAGATGTGACAAAATTTTTTTAGGAAGGAGGCGATGCGGGCGGACAAAAAGGGTGACCTATTGTGGACCACATTGTGCTCTAAAAACGTGCATACTCAGAATTCCTGTAAGTTCGCGTTTTCATGAGATTTTCGAAAAACTTTAAATTTGCCCAACTATATTAACATTTTCCAAGATGTGACAAAATTTTTTTAGGAAGGTGGCGATGCGGGCGGACAAAAAGGGTGACCTATTGTGTACCACATTGTACTCTAAAAACGTGCATACTCAGAATTTCTGGAAGTTCGCGTTTTCAGGAGATTTTCGAAAAAATTTAAATTTGACCAACTATATTAACATTTTCCAAGATTTGACCAAATTTTTTTTGGGAAGGAGTCGTTGCGGGCGGACACAAAGGGTGACCTATTGTGGGCCACATTGTACTCTAAAAACGTGCATACTCAGAATTTCTGGAAGTTCGCGTTTTCAGGAGATTTTCGAAAAACTTTAAATTTGCCCCACTATATTAACATTTTCCAAGATGTGACCAAATTTTTTTTGGGAAGGAGTCGATGCGGGCGGACAAAAGTGGCCATCTATTATGGACCACATAGTACTGTAAAAACGTGCATACTCAGAATTTCTGGAAGTTCGAGTTTTTACGAGATTTTCGAAAAATTTTAAATTTGCCCAACTATATTAACATTTTCCAAGATGTGACCAAATTTTTTTAGGAAGGTGGCGATGCGGGCGGGCAAAGAGGGTGATTTATTTTGGACTACATTGTACTCTAAAAACGTGCATACTCAGAATTCCTGGAAGTTCGCCTTTTCAGGAGATTTTCGAAAAACTTTAAATTTGCCCAACCATATTAACATTTTCCAAGATGTGACAAAATTTTTTTAGGAAGCAGGCGATGCGGGCGGACAAAAAGGGTGACCTATTGTGGACCACATTGTGCTCTAAAAACGTGCATACTCAGAATTCCTGTAAGTTCGCGTTTTCAGGAGATTTTCGAAAAACTTTAAATTTGCCCAACTATATTTACATATTCCAAGATGTGACAAATGTTTTTTAGGAAGGAGGCGATGCGGGCGGACAAAAAGGGTGACCTATTGTGGACCACATTGTACTCTAGAAACGTGCATACTCAGAATTTCTGGAAGTTCGCGTTTTCAGGAGATTTTCGAAAAACTTTAAATTTGCCCAACTATATTTACATATTCCAAGATTTGACCAAATTTTTTTTGGGAAGGAGTCGTTGCGGGCGGACAAAAAGGGTGACCTATTGTGGACCACATTGTACTCTAAAAACGTGCATACTCAGAATTCCTGGAAGTTCGCGTTTTCAGGAGATTTTCGAAAAACCTAAAATTTGCCCAACTTTAACATTTTCCAAGATGTGACCAAATTTTTTTAGGAAGGAGGCGATGCGGGCGGCCAAAAAGGGTGACCTATTGTGGACCACATTGTACTCTAAAAACGTGCATACTCAGAATTCCTTGAAGTTCGAGTTTTCAGGAGATTTTCGAAAAACTTTAAATTTGCCCATCTATATTAACATTTTTCGAACAAAATTTTTTTAGGAAGGAGGCGATGCGGGCGGACAAAAGTGGTGACGTATTATGAACCACATTCCACTCTAAAAAAGTGCATACTTAGAATTTCTGGAAGTTCGAGTTTTCAGGAGATTTTCGAAAAACTTTAAATTTGCCCAACTTTAACATTTTCCAAGATGTGACAAAATTTTTTTAGGAAGGTGGCGATGCGGGCGGACCAAAAAGGGTGACCTATTGTGTACCACATTGTACTCTAAAAACGTGCATACTCAGAATTTCTGGAAGTTCGCGTTTTCAGGAGATTTTCGAAAAAATTTAAATTTGACCAACTATATTAACATTTTCCAAGATTTGACCAAATTTTTTTTGGGAAGGAGTCGTTGCGGGCGGACAAAAAGGGTGACCTATTGTGGCCCACATTGTACTCTAAAAACGTGCATTCTCAGAATTTCTGGAAGTTCGCGTTTTCAGGAGATTTTCGAAAAACTTTAAATTTGCCCCACTATATTAACATTTTCCAAGATGTGACCAAATTTTTTTTGGGAAGGAGTCGATGCGGGCGGACAAAAGTGGCCATCTATTATGGACCACATAGTACTGTAAAAACGTGCATACTCAGAATTTCTGGAAGTTCGAGTTTTTACGAGATTTTCAAAAAATTTTAAATTTGCTCAACTATATTAACATTTTCCAAGATGTGACCAAATTTTTTTATTAAGGAGGCGATGCGGGCGGACAAAGAGGGTGATTTATTTTGGACTACATTGTACTCTAAAAACGTGCATACTCAGAATTCCTGGAAGTTCGACTTTTCAGGAGATTTTCGAAAAACTTTAAATTTGCCAAACTATATTAACATTTTCCAAGATGTGACAAAATTTTTTTAGGAAGGAGGCGATGCGGGCGGACAAAAAGGGTGATTTATTGTGGGTCACATTGTACTCTAAAAACGTGCATACTCAGAATTCCTGAAAGTTCGCGTTTTCAGGAGATTTTCGAAAAACTTTAAATTTGCTCAACTATATTAACATTTTCCAAGATGTGACAAAATTTTTTTAGGAAGGACGCGATGCGGGCGGACAACAAGGGTCACTTATTGTGGACCACATTGTACTCTAAAAACGTGCATACTCAGAATTCCTTGAAGTTCGAGTTTTCAGGAGATTTTCGAAAAACTTTAAATTTGCCCATCTATATTAACATTTTTCGAACAAAATTTTTTTAGGAAGGAGGCGATGCGGGCGGACAAAAGTGGTGACGTATTATGGACCACATTCCACTCTAAAAAAGTGCATACTTAGAATTTCTGGAAGTTCGACTTTTCAGGAAAAAACCTTAAATTTGACCAACTATATTAACATTTTCCAAGATTTAACCAAATTTTTGGGAAGGAGTCGATGCGGGCGGACAAAAGTGGCCACCTATTATGGACCACATAGTACTGTAAAAACGTGCATACTCAGAATTTCTGGAAGTTCGAGTTTTTACAAGATTTTCGAAAAATTTTAAATTTGCCCAACTATAATAACATTTTTCAAGATGTGACCAAATTTTTTTAGGAAGGAGGCGATGCGGGCGGCCAAAAAGGGTGACCTATTATGGACCACATTGTACTCTAAAAACGTGCATACTCAGAATTCCTGGAAGTTCGCGTTTTCAGGAGATTTTCGAAAAACTTTAAATTTGCCCCACTATATTAACATTTTCCAAGATGTGACCAAATTTTTTTAGGAAGGAGGCGATGCGGGCGGCCAAAAAGGGTGACCTATTATGGACTACATTGTACTCTAAAAACGTGCATACTCAGAATTCCTTGAAGTTCGAGTTTTCAGGAGATTTTCGAAAAACTTTAAATTTGCCCATCTATATTAACATTTTTCGAACAAAATTTTTTTAGGAAGGAGGCGATGCGGGCGGACAAAAAGGGTGACGTGTTGTGGACCACATTCCACTCTAAAAAAGTGCATACTTAGAATTTCTGGAAGTTCGAGTTTTCAGGAGATTTTCGAAAAACTTTAAATTTGCCCAACTATATTAAAAGTTTCCAAGATGTGACAAAATTTTTTTAGGAAGGTGGCGATGCGGGCGGACAAAAAGGGTGACCTGTTGTGGACCACATTGTACTCTAAAAACGTGCATACTCAGAATTTTTGGAAGTTCGCGTATTCAGGAGATTTTCGAAAAAATTTAAATTTGACCAACTATATTAACATTTTCCAAGATTTGACCAAATTTTTTTTGGGAAGGAGTCGATGCGGGCGGACAAAAGTGGTGACGTATTATGAACCACATTGTACTCTAAAAACGTGCATACTCAGAATTTCTGGAAGTTCGCGTTTTCAGGAGATTTTCGAAAAACTTTAAATTTGCCCCACTATATTAACATTTTCCAAGATGTGACCAAATTTTTTTTGGGAAGGAGTCGATGCGGGCGGACAAAAGTGGCCATCTATTATGGACCACATAGTACTGTAAAAACGTGCATACTCAGAATTTCTGGAAGTTCGAGTTTTTACGAGATTTTCGAAAAATTTTAAATTTGCCCAACTATATTAACATTTTCCAAGATGTGACCAAATTTTTTTAGGAAGCTGGCGATGCGGGCGGACAAAAAGGGTGATTTATTTTGGACTACATTGTACTCTAAAAACGTGTATACTCAGAATTTCTGGAAGTTCGCCTTTTCAGGAGATTTTCGAAAAACTTTAAATTTGCCCAACTATATTAACATTTTCCAAGATGTGACAAAATTTTTTTGGGAAGGAGTCGTTGCGGGCGGACAAAAAGGGTGACCTATTGTGGACCACATTGTACTCTAAAAACGTGCATACTCAGAATTTCTGGAAGTTCGCGTTTTCAGGAGATTTTCGAAAAACTTTAAATTTGCCCCACTATATTAACATTTTCCAAGATGTGACCAAATTTTTTTTGGGAAGGAGTCGATGCGGGCGGACAAAAGTGGCCATCTATTATGGACCACATAGTACTGTAAAAACGTGCATACTCAGAATTTCTGGAAGTTCGAGTTTTTACGAGATTTTCGAAAAATTTTAAATTTGCCCAACTATATTAACATTTTCCAAGATGTGACCAAATTTTTTTAGGAAGGTGGCGATGCGGGCGGGCAAAGAGGGTGATTTATTTTGGACTACATTGTACTCTAAAAACGTGCATACTCAGAATTCCTGGAAGTTCGCCTTTTCAGGAGATTTTCGAAAAACTTTAAATTTGCCCAACCATATTAACATTTTCCAAGATGTGACAAAATTTTTTTAGGAAGCAGGCGATGCGGGCGGACAAAAAGGGTGACCTATTGTGGACCACATTGTGCTCTAAAAACGTGCATACTCAGAATTCCTGTAAGTTCGCGTTTTCAGGAGATTTTCGAAAAACTTTAAATTTGCCCAACTATATTTACATATTCCAAGATGTGACAAATGTTTTTTAGGAAGGAGGCGATGCGGGCGGACAAAAAGGGTGACCTATTGTGGACCACATTGTACTCTAGAAACGTGCATACTCAGAATTTCTGGAAGTTCGCGTTTTCAGGAGATTTTCGAAAAACTTTAAATTTGCCCAACTATATTTACATATTCCAAGATTTGACCAAATTTTTTTTGGGAAGGAGTCGTTGCGGGCGGACAAAAAGGGTGACCTATTGTGGACCACATTGTACTCTAAAAACGTGCATACTCAGAATTCCTGGAAGTTCGCGTTTTCAGGAGATTTTCGAAAAACCTAAAATTTGCCCAACTTTAACATTTTCCAAGATGTGACCAAATTTTTTTAGGAAGGAGGCGATGCGGGCGGCCAAAAAGGGTGACCTATTGTGGACCACATTGTATTCTAAAAACGTGCATACTCAGAATTCCTTGAAGTTCGAGTTTTCAGGAGATTTTCGAAAAACTTTAAATTTGCCCATCTATATTAACATTTTTCGAACAAAATTTTTTTAGGAAGGAGGCGATGCGGGCGGACAAAAGTGGTGACGTATTATGAACCACATTCCACTCTAAAAAAGTGCATACTTAGAATTTCTGGAAGTTCGAGTTTTCAGGAGATTTTCGAAAAACTTTAAATTTGCCCAACTTTAACATTTTCCAAGATGTGACAAAATTTTTTTAGGAAGGTGGCGATGCGGGCGGACCAAAAAGGGTGACCTATTGTGTACCACATTGTACTCTAAAAACGTGCATACTCAGAATTTCTGGAAGTTCGCGTTTTCAGGAGATTTTCGAAAAAATTTAAATTTGACCAACTATATTAACATTTTCCAAGATTTGACCAAATTTTTTTTGGGAAGGAGTCGTTGCGGGCGGACAAAAAGGGTGACCTATTGTGGCCCACATTGTACTCTAAAAACGTGCATTCTCAGAATTTCTGGAAGTTCGCGTTTTCAGGAGATTTTCGAAAAACTTTAAATTTGCCCCACTATATTAACATTTTCCAAGATGTGACCAAATTTTTTTTGGGAAGGAGTCGATGCGGGCGGACAAAAGTGGCCATCTATTATGGACCACATAGTACTGTAAAAACGTGCATACTCAGAATTTCTGGAAGTTCGAGTTTTTACGAGATTTTCAAAAAATTTTAAATTTGCTCAACTATATTAACATTTTCCAAGATGTGACCAAATTTTTTTATTAAGGAGGCGATGCGGGCGGACAAAGAGGGTGATTTATTTTGGACTACATTGTACTCTAAAAACGTGCATACTCAGAATTCCTGGAAGTTCGACTTTTCAGGAGATTTTCGAAAAACTTTAAATTTGCCAAACTATATTAACATTTTCCAAGATGTGACAAAATTTTTTTAGGAAGGAGGCGATGCGGGCGGACAAAAAGGGTGATTTATTGTGGGTCACATTGTACTCTAAAAACGTGCATACTCAGAATTCCTGAAAGTTCGCGTTTTCAGGAGATTTTCGAAAAACTTTAAATTTGCTCAACTATATTAACATTTTCCAAGATGTGACAAAATTTTTTTAGGAAGGACGCGATGCGGGCGGACAACAAGGGTCACTTATTGTGGACCACATTGTACTCTAAAAACGTGCATACTCAGAATTCCTTGAAGTTCGAGTTTTCAGGAGATTTTCGAAAAACTTTAAATTTGCCCATCTATATTAACATTTTTCGAACAAAATTTTTTTAGGAAGGAGGCGATGCGGGCGGACAAAAGTGGTGACGTATTATGGACCACATTCCACTCTAAAAAAGTGCATACTTAGAATTTCTGGAAGTTCGACTTTTCAGGAAAAAACCTTAAATTTGACCAACTATATTAACATTTTCCAAGATTTAACCAAATTTTTGGGAAGGAGTCGATGCGGGCGGACAAAAGTGGCCACCTATTATGGACCACATAGTACTGTAAAAACGTGCATACTCAGAATTTCTGGAAGTTCGAGTTTTTACAAGATTTTCGAAAAATTTTAAATTTGCCCAACTATAATAACATTTTTCAAGATGTGACCAAATTTTTTTAGGAAGGAGGCGATGCGGGCGGCCAAAAAGGGTGACCTATTATGGACCACATTGTACTCTAAAAACGTGCATACTCAGAATTCCTGGAAGTTCGCGTTTTCAGGAGATTTTCGAAAAACTTTAAATTTGCCCCACTATATTAACATTTTCCAAGATGTGACCAAATTTTTTTAGGAAGGAGGCGATGCGGGCGGCCAAAAAGGGTGACCTATTATGGACTACATTGTACTCTAAAAACGTGCATACTCAGAATTCCTTGAAGTTCGAGTTTTCAGGAGATTTTCGAAAAACTTTAAATTTGCCCATCTATATTAACATTTTTCGAACAAAATTTTTTTAGGAAGGAGGCGATGCGGGCGGACAAAAAGGGTGACGTGTTGTGGACCACATTCCACTCTAAAAAAGTGCATACTTAGAATTTCTGGAAGTTCGAGTTTTCAGGAGATTTTCGAAAAACTTTAAATTTGCCCAACTATATTAAAAGTTTCCAAGATGTGACAAAATTTTTTTAGGAAGGTGGCGATGCGGGCGGACAAAAAGGGTGACCTGTTGTGGACCACATTGTACTCTAAAAACGTGCATACTCAGAATTTTTGGAAGTTCGCGTATTCAGGAGATTTTCGAAAAAATTTAAATTTGACCAACTATATTAACATTTTCCAAGATTTGACCAAATTTTTTTTGGGAAGGAGTCGATGCGGGCGGACAAAAGTGGTGACGTATTATGAACCACATTGTACTCTAAAAACGTGCATACTCAGAATTTCTGGAAGTTCGCGTTTTCAGGAGATTTTCGAAAAACTTTAAATTTGCCCCACTATATTAACATTTTCCAAGATGTGACCAAATTTTTTTTGGGAAGGAGTCGATGCGGGCGGACAAAAGTGGCCATCTATTATGGACCACATAGTACTGTAAAAACGTGCATACTCAGAATTTCTGGAAGTTCGAGTTTTTACGAGATTTTCGAAAAATTTTAAATTTGCCCAACTATATTAACATTTTCCAAGATGTGACCAAATTTTTTTAGGAAGCTGGCGATGCGGGCGGACAAAAAGGGTGATTTATTTTGGACTACATTGTACTCTAAAAACGTGTATACTCAGAATTTCTGGAAGTTCGCCTTTTCAGGAGATTTTCGAAAAACTTTAAATTTGCCCAACTATATTAACATTTTCCAAGATGTGACAAAATTTTTTTGGGAAGGAGTCGTTGCGGGCGGACAAAAAGGGTGACCTATTGTGGACCACATTGTACTCTAAAAACGTGCATACTCAGAATTTCTGAAAGTTCGCGTTTTCAGGAGATTTTCGAAAAACTTTAAATTTGCTCAACTATATTAACATTTTCCAAGATGTGACAAAATTTTTTTAGGAAGGAGGCGATGCGGGCGGACAAAAAGGGTGACCTATTGTGGACCACATTGTACTCTAAAAACGTGCATACTCAGAATTCCTTGAAGTTCGCGTTTTCAGGAGATTTTCGAAAAACTTTAAATTTGCCCATCTATATTAACATTTTCCAAGATGTGACCAAATTTTTTTAGGAAGGAGGCGATGCGGGCGGCCAAAAAGGGTGACCTATTATGGACCACATTGTACTCTAAAAACGTGCATACTCAGAATTCCTGGAAGTTCGCGTTTTCAGGCTATTTTCGAAAAACCTAAAATTTGCCCAATTTTAACATTTTCCAAGATGTGACCAAATTTTTTTAGGAAGGAGGCGATGCGGGCGGCCAAAAAGGGGACCTATTGTGGACCACATTGTACTCTAAAAACGTGCATACTCAGAATTCCTTGAACTTCGCGTTTTCAGGAGATTTTCGAAAAACTTTAAATTTGCCCATCTATATTAACATTTTTCGAACAAAATTTTTTTAGGAAGGAGGCGATGCGGGCGGACAAAAGTGGTGACGTATTATGAACCACATTGTACTCTAAAAACGTGCATACTCAGAATTCCTGGAAGTTCGCGTTTTCAGGAGATTTTCGAAAAACTTTAAATTTGCCCCACTATATTAACATTTTCCAAGATGTGACCAAATTTTTTTTGGGAAGGAGTCGATGCGGGCGGACAAAAGTGGCCATCTATTATGGACCACATAGTACTCTAAAAACGTGCATACTCAGAATTTTTGGAAGTTCGCGTTTTCAGGAGATTTTCGAAAAAATTTAAAATTGCCCAACTATATTAACATTTTCCAAGATGTGACCAAATTTTTTTAGGAAGGAGGCGATGCGGGCGGCCAAAAAGGGTGACCTATTGTGGACCACATTGTACTCTAAAAACGTGCATACTCAGAATTTCTGGAAGTTCGCGTTTTCAGGAGATTTTCGAAAAACTTTAAATTTGCCCCACTATATTAACATTTTCCAAGATGTGACCAAATTTTTTTTGGGAAGGAGTCTATGCGGGCGGACAAAAGTGGCCATCTATTATGGACCACATAGTACTGTAAAAACGTGCATACTCAGAATTTCTGGAAGTTCGAGTTTTACGAGATTTTCGAAAAATTTTAAATTTGCCCAACTATATTAACATTTTCCAAGATGTGACAAAATTTTTTTAGGAAGGTGGCGATGCGGGCGGACAAAAAGTGTGACCTATTGTGGACTACATTGTACTCTAAAAACGTGCATACTCAGAATTCCTGGAAGTTCGAGTTTTCAGGAGATTTTCGAAAAACTTTAAATTTGCCCAACTATATTAACATTTTCCAAGATGTGACCAAATTTTTTAGGAAGGTGGCGATGCGGGCGGACAAAAAGTGTGACCTATTGTGGACTACATTGTACTCTAAAAACGTGCATACTCAGAATTTTTGGAAGTTCGCGTTTTCAGGAGATTTTCGAAAAAATTTAAATTTGCCCAACTATATTAACATTTTCCAAGATGTGACCAAATTTTTTTAGGAAGGAGGCGATGCGGGCGGCCAAAAAGGGTGACCTATTGTGGACCACATTGTACTCTAAAAACGTGCATACTCAGAATTTCTGGAAGTTCGCGTTTTCAGGAGATTTTCGAAAAACTTTAAATTTGCCCCACTATATTAACATTTTCCAAGATGTGACCAAATTTTTTTTGGGAAGGAGTCGATGCGGGCGGACAAAAGTGGCCATCTATTATGGACCACATAGTACTGTAAAAACGTGCATACTCAGAATTTCTGGAAGTTCGAGTTTTACGAGATTTTCGAAAAATTTTAAATTTGCCCAACTATATTAACATTTTCCAAGATGTGACAAAATTTTTTTAGGAAGGTGGCGATGCGGGCGGACAAAAAGTGTGACCTATTGTGGACTACATTGTACTCTAAAAACGTGCATACTCAGAATTCCTGGAAGTTCGAGTTTTCAGGAGATTTTCGAAAAACCTAAAATTTACCCAACTTTAACATTTTCCAAGATGTGACCAAATTTTTTTAGGAAGGAGGCGATGCGGGCGGCCAAAAAGGGTGACCTATTATGGACCGCATTGTACTCTAAAAACGTGCATACTCAGAATTCCTTGAAGTTCGAGTTTTCAGGAGATTTTCGAAAAACTTTAAATTTGCCCATCTATATTAACATTTTTCGAACAAAATTTTTTTAGGAAGGAGGCGATGCGGGCGGACAAAAAGGGTGACGTGTTGTGGACCACATTCCACTCTAAAAAAGTGCATACTTAGAATTTCTGGAAGTTCGAGTTTTCAGGAGATTTTCGAAAAACTTTAAATTTGCCCAACTATATTAAAAGTTTCCAAGATGTGACAAAATTTTTTTAGGAAGGTGGCGATGCGGGCGGACAAAAAGGGTGACCTGTTGTGGACCACATTGTACTCTAAAAACTTGCATACTCAGAATTTTTGGAAGTTCGCGTATTCAGGAGATTTTCGAAAAAATTTAAATTTGACCAACTAACTATATTAACATTTTCCAAGATTTGACCAAATTTTTTTTGGGAAGGAGTCGATGCGGGCGGACAAAAGTGGCCATCTATTATGGACCACATTGTACTCTAAAAACGTGCATACTCAGAATTTCTGGAAGTTCGCGTTTTCAGGAGATTTTCGAAAAACTTTAAATTTGCCCCACTGTATTAACATTTTCCAAGATGTGACCAAATTTTTTTTGGGAAGGAGTCGATGCGGGCGGACAAAAGTGGCCATCTATTATGGACCACATAGTACTGTAAAAACGTGCATACTCAGAATTTCTGGAAGTTCGAGTTTTTACGAGATTTTCGAAAAATTTTAAATTTGCCCAACTATATTAACATTTTCCAAGATGTGACCAAATTTTTTTAGGAAGGAGGCGATGCGGGCGGACAAAAAGGGTGATTTATTTTGGACTACATTGTACTCTAAAAACGTGCATACTCAGAATTCCTGGAAGTTCGCCTTTTCAGGAGATTTTCGAAAAACTTTAAATATGCCCAACTATATTAACATTTTCCAAGATGTGACAAAATTTTTTTAGGAAGGAGTCGTTGCGGGCGGACAAAAAGGGTGACCTATTGTGGACCACATTGTACTCTAAAAACGTGCATACTCAGAATTTCTGAAAGTTCGCGTTTTCAGGAGATTTTCGAAAAACTTTAAATTTGCTCAACTATATTAACATTTTCCAAGATGTGACAAAATTTTTTTAGGAAGGAGGCGATGCGGGCGGACAAAAAGGGTGACATATTTTGGCCCACATTGTACTCTAAAAACGTGCATACTCAGAATTCCTAAAAGTTCGCGTTTTCAGGAGATTTTCGAAAAACTTTAAATTTGCCCATCTATATTAACATTTTTCGAACAAAATTTTTTTAGGAAGGAGGCGATGCGGGCGGACAAAAGTGGTGACGTATTATGAACCACATTCCACTCTAAAAAAGTGCATACTTAGAATTTCTGGAAGTTCGAGTTTTCAGGAGATTTTCGAAAAACTTTAAATTTTCCCAACTATATTAACATTTTCCAAGATGTGACAAAATTTTTTTAGGAAGGTGGCGATGCGGGCGGACAAAAAGGGTGACCTATTGTGTACCACATTGTACTCTAAAAACGTGCATACTCAGGATTTCTGGAAGTTCGCGTTTTCAGGAGATTTTCGAAAAAATTTAAATTTGACCAACTATATTAAAATTTTCCAAGATTTGACAAAATTTTTTTTGGGAAGGAGTCGATGCGGGCGAACAAAAGTGGCCACCTATTATGGACCACATTGTACTCTAAAAACGTGCATACTCAGAATTTCTGGAAGTTCGCGTTTTCAGGAGATTTTCGAAAAACTTTAAATTTGCCCCACTATATTAACATTTTCCAAGATGTGACCAAATTTTTTTGGGAAGGAGTCGATGCGGGCGGACAAAAGTGGCCATCTATTATGGACCACATAGTACTCTAAAAACGTGCATACTCAGAATTTTTGGAAGTTCGCGTTTTCAGGAGATTTTCGAAAAAATTTAAATTTGCCCAACTATATTAACATTTTCCAAGATGTGACCAAATTTTTTTAGGAAGGAGGCGATGCGGGCGGCCAAAAAGGGTGACCTATTGTGGACCACATTGTACTCTAAAAACGTGCATACTCAGAATTTCTGGAAGTTCGCGTTTTTAGGAGATTTTCGAAAAACTTTAAATTTGCCCCACTATATTAACATTTTCCAAGATGTGACCAAATTTTTTTTGGGAAGGAGTCGATGCGGGCGGACAAAAAGGGTGACCTATTGTGGCCCACATTGTACTTTAAAAACGTGCATACTCAGAATTTCTGGAAGTTCGCGTTTTCAGGATTTGCCCAACTATATTAACATTTTCCAAGATGTGACCAAATTTTTTTAGGAAGGAGGCGATGCGGGTGGACAAAAAGTTTGACCTATTGTGGACCACATTGTACTCTAAAAACGTGCATACTCAGAATTCCTGGAAGTTCGCGTTTTCAGGAGATTTTCGAAAAACTTTAAATTTGCCCAACTATATTAACATTTTCCAAGATGTGACCAAATTTTTTTAGGAAGGAGGCGATGCGGGCGGCCAAAAAGGGTGACATATTGTGGACCACATTGTACTCTAAAAACGTGCATACTCAGAATTCCTTGAAGTTCGAGTTTTCAGGAGATTTTCGAAAAACTTTAAATTTGCCCATCTATATTAACATTTTTCGAACAAAATTTTTTTAGGAAGGAGGCGATGCGGGCGGACAAAAGTGGTGACGTATTATGGACCACATTCCACTCTAAAAAAGTGCATACTTAGAATTTCTGGAAGTTCGAGTTTTCAGGAGATTTTCGAAAAACTTTAAATTTGCCCAACTATATTAACATTTTCCAAGATGTGACCAAATTTTTTTAGGAAGGAGGCGATGCGGGTGGACAAAAGTCTCCACCTATTATGGACCACATTGTACTCAAAAAACGTGCATACTCAGAATTCCTGGAAGTTCGAGTTTTCAGGAGATTTTCGAAAAACTTTAAATTTGCCCATCTATATTAACATTTTTCGAACAAAATTTTTTTAGGAAGGTGGCGATGCGGGCGGACAAAAGTGGCCACCTATTATGGACCACATTGTACTCTAAAAACGTGCATACTCAGAATTTCTGGAAGTTCGCGTTTTCAGGAGATTTTCGAAAAACTTTAAATTTGCCCCACTATATTAACATTTTCCAAGATGTGACCAAATTTTTTTTGGGAAGGAGTCGATGCGGGCGGACAAAAGTGGCCATCTATTATGGACCACATAGTACTGTAAAAACGTGCATACTCAGAATTTCTGGAAGTTCGAGTTTTTACAAGATTTTCGAAAAATTTTAAATTTGCCCAACTATATTAACATTTTCCAAGATGTGACCAAATTTTTTTAGGAAGGAGGCGATGCGGGCGGACAAAAGTGGGCACCTATTGTGGACCACATTGTACTCTACAAACGCGCATACTCAGAATTCCTGGAAGTTCGAGTTTTCAGGAAAAAACCTTAAATTTGGCCAACTATATTAACATTTTCCAAGATTTGACCAAATTTTTTTTGGGAAGGAGTCGATGCGGGCGGACAAAAGTGGCCATCTATTATGGACCACATAGTACTGTAAAAACGTGCATACTCAGAATTTCTGGAAGTTCGAGTTTTTACGAGATATTCGAAAAATTTTAAATTTTGCCCATCTATATTAACATTTTTCGAAAAAAATTTTTTTAGGAAGGAGGCGATGCGGGCGGACAAAAGTGGTGACGTATTATGGACCACATTTCACTCTAAAAAAATGCATACTTAGAATTTCTGGAAAATCGAGTTTTCAGGAAAAAACCTTAAATTTGGCCAACTATATTAACATTTTCCAAGATTTGACCAAATTTTTTTTACGAAGGAGGCGATGCGGTCGGACAAAAAGGGTGATATATTGTGGACCACATTGTACTCTAAAAACGTGCATGCTCAGAATTCCTTGAAGTTCGAGTTTTCAGGAGATTTTCGAAAAACTTTAAATTTGCCCATCTATATTAACATTTTTCGAACAAAATTTTTTTAGGAAGGAGGCGATGCGGGCGGACAAAAGTGGTGACGTATTATGGACCACAATCCACTCTAAAAAAGTGCATATTTAGAATTTCTGGAAGTTCGAGTTTTCAGGAGATTTTCAAAAAACCTTAAATTTGACCAACTATATTAACATTTTCCAAGATTTGACCAAATATTTTTTGGGAGGAGTCGATGCGGGCGGACAAAACTGGCCACCTATTATGGACCACATTGTACTCTAAAAACGTGCATACTCAGAATTCCTTGAAGTTCGAGTTTTCAGGAGATTTTCGAAAAACTTTAAATTTGCCCATCTATATTAACATTTTTCGAACAAAATTTTTTTAGGAAGGAGGCGATGCGGGCGGACAAAAGTGGTGACGTATTATGGACCACATTCCACTCTAAAAAAGTGCATACTTAGAATTTCTGGAAGTTCGAGTTTTCAGGAGATTTTCGAAAAACTTTAAATTTGCCCAACTATATTAACATTTTCCAAGATGTGACCAAATTTTTTTAGAAAGGAGGCGATGCGGGTGGACAAAAGTGTCCACCTATTATGGACCACATTGTACTCAAAAAACGTGCATACTCAGAATTCCTGGAAGTTCGAGTTTTCAGGAGATTTTCGAAAAACTTTAAATTTGCCCATCTATATTAACATTTTTCGAACAAAATTTTTTTAGGAAGGTGGCGATGCGGGCGGACAAAAGTGGCCACCTATTATGGACCACATTGTACTCTAAAAACGTGCATACTCAGAATTTCTGGAAGTTCGCGTTTTCAGGAGATTTTCGAAAAACTTTAAATTTGCCCCACTATATTAACATTTTCCAAGATGTGACCAAATTTTTTTTGGGAAGGAGTCGATGCGGGCGGACAAAAGTGGCCATCTATTATGGACCACATAGTACTGTAAAAACGTGCATACTCAGAATTTCTGGAAGTTCGAGTTTTTACGAGATTTTCGAAAAATTTTAAATTTGCCCAACTATATTAACATTTTCCAAGATGTGACCAAATTTTTTTAGGAAGGAGGCGATGCGGGCGGACAAAAAGGTTGATTTATTTTGGACTACATTGTACTCTAAAAACGTGCATACTCAGAATTCCTGGAAGTTCGCCTTTTCAGGAGATTTTCGAAAAACTTTAAATTTGCCCAACTATATTAACATTTTCCAAGATGTGACAAAATTTTTTTATACTCAGAATTCCTGTAAGTTCGCGTTTTCAGGAGATTTTCGAAAAACTTTAAATTTGCCCATCTATATTAACATTTTTCGAACAAAATTTTTTTAGGAAGGAGGCGATGCGGGCGGACAAAAGTGGTGACGTATTTAGGACCACATTCCACTCTAAAAAAGTGCATACTAAGAATTTCTGGAAGTTCGAGTTTTCAGGAGATTTTCGAAAAACTTTAAATTTGCCCAACTATATTAACATTTTTCAAGATGTGACAAAATTTTTTTAGGAAGGTGGCGTTGCGGGCGGACAAAAAGGGTGACCTATTGTGGACTACATTGTACTCTAAAAACGTGCATACTCAGAATTTCTGGAAGTTCGCGTTTTCAGGAGATTTTCGAAAAAATTAAATTTGACCAACTATATTAACATTTTCCAAGATTTGACCAAATTTTTTTTGGGAAGGAGTCGATGCGGGCGGACAAAAGTGGCCACCTATTATGGACCACATTGTACTCTAAAAACGTGCATACTCAGAATTCCTTGAAGTTCGAGTTTTCAGGAGATTTTCGAAAAACTTTAAATTTGCCCATCTATATTAACATTTTTCGAACAAAATTTTTTTAGGAAGGAGGCGATGCGGGCGGACAAAAGTGGTGACGTATTATGGACCACATTCCACTCTAAAAAAGTGCATACTTAGAATTTCTGGAAGTTCGAGTTTTCAGGAGATTTTCGAAAAAGTTTAAATTTGCCCAACTATATTAACATTTTCCAAGATGTGACAAAATTTTTTTAAGAAGGTGGCGATGCGGGCGGACAAAAAGGGTGACCTATTGTGGACTACATTGTACTCTAAAAACGTGCATACTCAGAATTCCTGGAAGTTCGCGTTTTCAGGAGATTTTCGAAAAACTTTAAATTTGCCCAACTATATTAACATTTTCCAAGATGTGACAAAATTTTTTTAGGAAGGAGGCGATGCGGGCGGCCAAAAAGGGTGACCTATTGTGGACCACATTGTACTCTAAAAACGTGCATACTCAGAATTCCTTGAAGTTCGAGTTTTCAGGAGATTTTCGAAAAACTTTAAATTTCCCCATCTATATTAACATTTTTCGAACAAAATTTTTTTTAGGAAGGAGGCGATGCGGGCGGACAAAAGTGGTGACGTATTATGGACCACAATCCACTCTAAAAAAGTGCATATTTAGAATTTCTGGAAGTTCGAGTTTTCAGGAGATTTTCAAAAAACCTTAAATTTGACCAACTATATTAACATTTTCCAAGATTTGACCAAATATTTTTTGGGAAGGAGTCGATGCGGGCGGACAAAACTGGCCACCTATTATGGACCACATTGTACTCTAAAAACGTGCATACTCAGAATTCCTTGAAGTTCGAGTTTTCAGGAGATTTTCGAAAAACTTTAAATTTGCCCATCTATATTAACATTTTTCGAACAAAATTTTTTTAGGAAGGAGGCGATGCGGGCGGACAAAAGTGGTGACGTATTATGGACCACATTCCACTCTAAAAAAGTGCATACTTAGAATTTCTGGAAGTTAGAGTTTTCAGGAGATTTTCGAAAAACTTTAAATTTGCCCAACTATATTAACATTTTCCAAGATGTGACCAAATTTTTTTAGGAAGGAGGCGATGCGGGTGGACAAAAGTGTCCACCTATTATGGACCACATTGTACTCAAAAAACGTGCATACTCAGAATTCCTGGAAGTTCGAGTTTTCAGGAGATTTTCGAAAAACTTTAAATTTGCCCATCTATATTAACATTTTTCGAACAAAATTTTTTTAGGAAGGTGGCGATGCGGGCGGACAAAAGTGGCCACCTATTATGGACCACATTGTACTCTAAAAACTTGCATACTCAGAATTTCTGGAAGTTCGCGTTTTCAGGAGATTTTCGAAGAACTTTAAATTTGCCCCACTATATTAACATTTTCCAAGATGTGACCAAATTTTTTTTGGGAAGGAGTCGATGCGGGCGGACAAAAGTGGCCATCTATTATGGACCACATAGTACTGTAAAAACGTGCATACTCAGAATTTCTGGAAGTTCGAGTTTTTACGAGATTTTCGAAAAATTTTAAATTTGCCCAACTATATTAACATTTTCCAAGATGTGACCAAATTTTTTTAGGAAGGAGGCGATGCGGGCGGACAAAAAGGTTGATTTATTTTGGACTACATTGTACTCTAAAAACGTGCATACTCAGAATTCCTGGAAGTTCGCCTTTTCAGGAGATTTTCGAAAAACTTTAAATTTGCCCAACTATATTAACATTTTCCAAGATGTGACAAAATTTTTTTATACTCAGAATTCCTGTAAGTTCGCGTTTTCAGGAGATTTTCGAAAAACTTTAAATTTGCCCATCTATATTAACATTTTTCGAACAAAATTTTTTTAGGAAGGAGGCGATGCGGGCGGACAAAAGTGGTGACGTATTATGGACCACATTCCACTCTAAAAAAGTGCATACTTAGAATTTCTGGAAGTTCGAGTTTTCAGGAGATTTTCGAAAAACTTTAAATTTGCCCAACTATATTAACATTTTCCAAGATGTGACCAAATTTTTTTTAGGAAGGAGGCGATGCGGGCGGACAAAAAGGGTGACCTATTGTGGACCACATTGTACTCTAGAAACGTGCATACTCAGAATTTCTGGAAGTTCGCGTTTTCAGGAGATTTTCGAAAAAATTTAAATTTGCCCAACTACATATATTAACATTTTCCAAGATGTGACCAAATTTTTTTAGGAAGGAGGCGATGCGGGCGGACAAAAGTGGCCACCTATTGTGGACCACATTGTTCTCTAAAAACGTGCATACTCAGAATTCCTGGAAGTTCGCGTTTTCAGGAGATTTTCAAAAAACTTTAAATTTGCCCAACTATATTAACATTTTCCAAGATGTGACCAAATTTTTTTAGGAAGAAGGCGATGCGGGTGGACAAAAGTGTACACCTATTATGGACCACATTGTACTCAAAAAACGTGCATACTCAGAATTCCTGGAAGTTCGAGTTTTCAGGAGATTTTCGAAAAACTTTAAATTTGCCCATCTATATTAACATTTTTCGAACAAAATTTTTTTAGGAAGGTGGCGATGCGGGCGGACAAAAGTGGCCACCTATTATGGACCACATTGTACTCTAAAAACGTGCATACTCAGAATTTCTGGAAGTTCGCGTTTTCAGATTTTCGAAAAACTTTAAATTTGCCCCACTATATTAACATTTTCCAAGATGTGACCAAATTTTTTTTGGGAAGGAGTCGATGCGGGCGGACAAAAGTGGCCATCTATTATGGACCACATAGTACTGTAAAAACGTGCATACTCAGAATTTCTGGAAGTTCGAGTTTTTACGAGATTTTCGAAAAATTTTAAATTTGCCCAACTATATTAACATTTTCCAAGATGTGACCAAATTTTTTTAGGAAGGAGGCGATGCGGGCGGACAAAAAGGGTGATTTTTTTTGGACTACATTGTACTCTAAAAACGTGCATGCTCAGAATTCGCGGAAGTTCGCGTTTTCAGGAGATTTTCGAAAAACTTTAAATTTTCCCAACTATATTAACATTTTCCAAGATATGACCAAATATTTTTAGGAAGGAGGCGATACGGGCGGACAAAAAGGGTGACCTATTGTGGCCCACATTGCACTTTAAAAACTGCATACTCAGAATTACTGGAAGTTCGCGTTTTCAGGAGATTTTCGAAAAAATTTAAATTTGCCCAACTATATTAACATTTTCCAAGATGTGACCAAATTTTTTTAGGAAGGAGGCGATGCGGGCGGACAAAAGTGGTGACGTATTTAGGACCACATTCCACTCTAAAAAAGTGCATACTTAGAATTTCTGGAAGTTCGCGTTTTCAGGAGATTTTCAAAAAACTTTAAATTTGCCCAACTATATTAACATTTTCCAAGATGTGACCAAATTTTTTTAGGAAGGAGGCGATGCGGGTGGACAAATGTGTCCACCTATTATGGACCACATTGTACTCAAAAAACGTGCATACTCAGAATTCCTGGAAGTTCGAGTTTTCAGGAGATTTTCGAAAAACTTTAAATTTGCCCATCTATATTAACATTTTTCGAACAAAATTTTTTTAGTAAGGTGGCGATGCGGGCGGACAAAAGTGGCCACCTATTATGGACCACATTGTACTCTAAAAACGTGCATACTCAGAATTTCTGGAAGTTCGCGTTTTCAGGAGATTTTCGAAAAACTTTAAATTTGCCCCACTATATTAACATTTTCCAAGATGTGACCAAATTTTTTTTGGGAAGGAGTCGATGCGGGCGGACAAAAGTGGCCATCTATTATGGACCACATAGTACTGTAAAAACGTGCATACTCAGAATTTCTGGAAGTTCGAGTTTTTACGAGATTTTCGAAAAATTTTAAATTTGCCCAACTATATTAACATTTTCCAAGATGTGACCAAATTTTTTTAGGAAAAAGGGTGATTTTTTTTGGACTACATTGTACTCTAAAAACGTGCATACTCAGAATTCCTGTAAGTTCGCGTTTTCAGGAGATTTTCGAAAAACTTTAAATTTGCTCATCTATATTAACATTTTCCAAGATGTGGACCACATTGTGCTCTAAAAACGTGCATACTCAGAATTCCTGTAAGTTCGCGTTTTCAGGAGATTTTCGAAAAACTTTAAATTTGCCCAACTATATTTACATATTCCAAGATGTGACAAAATTTTTTTAGGAAGGAGGCGATGCGGGCGGACAAAAGTGGTGACGTATTTAGGACCACATTCCACTCTAAAAAAGTGCATACTTAGAATTTCTGGAAGTTCGCGTTTTCAGGAGATTTTCAAAAAACTTTAAATTTGCCCAACTATATTAACATTTTCCAAGATGTGACCAAATTTTTTTAGGAAGGAGGCGATGCGGGTGGACAAAAGTGTCCACCTATTATGGACCACATTGTACTCAAAAAACGTGCATACTCAGAATTCCTGGAAGTTCGAGTTTTCAGGAGATTTTCGAAAAACTTTAAATTTGCCCATCTATATTAACATTTTTCGAACAAAATTTTTTTAGTAAGGTGGCGATGCGGGCGGACAAAAGTGGCCACCTATTATGGACCACATTGTACTCAAAAAACGTGCATACTCAGAATTCCTGGAAGTTCGAGTTTTCAGGAGATTTTCGAAACACTTTAAATTTGCCCATCTATATTAACATTTTTCGAACAAAATTTTTTTAGGAAGGTGGCGATGCGGGCGGACAAAAGTGGCCACCTATTATGGACCACATTGTACTCTAAAAACGTGCATACTCAGAATTTCTGGAAGTTCGCGTTTTCAGGAGATTTTCGAAAAACTTTAAATTTGCCCCACTATATTAACATTTTCCAAGATGTGACCAAATTTTTTTTGGGAAGGAGTCGATGCGGGCGGACAAAAGTGGCCATCTATTATGGACCACATAGTACTGTAAAAACGTGCATACTCAGAATTTCTGGAAGTTCGAGTTTTTACGAGATTTTCGAAAAATTTTAAATTTGCCCAACTATATTAACATTTTCCAAGATGTGACCAAATTTTTTTAGGAAGGAGGCGATGCGGGCGGACAAAAAGGGTGATTTTTTTTGGACTACATTGTACTCTAAAAACGTGCATACTCAGAATTCCTGGAAATTCGCCTTTTCAGGAGATTTTCGAAAAACTTTAAATTTGCCCAACTATATTAACATTTTCCAAGATGTGACAAAATTTTTTTAGGAAGGAGGCGATGCGGGCGGACAAAAAGGGTGACCTATTGTGGACCACATTGTACTCTAAAAACGTGCATACTCAGAATTTCTGGAAGTTCCCGTTTTCAGGAGATTTTCGAAAAAATTTAAATTTGACCAACTATATTAACATTTTCCAAGATGTGACCAAATTTTTTTTAGGAAGGAGGCGATGCGGGCGGACAAAAGTGGGCACCTATTGTGGACCACATTGTACTCTACAAACGTGCATACTCAGAATTCCTGGAAGTTCGAGTTTTCAGGAAAAAACCTTAAATTTGGCCAACTATATTAACATTTTCCAAGATTTGACCAAATTTTTTTTGGGAAGGAGTCGATGCGGGCGGACAAAAGTGGCCATCTGTTATGGACCACATAGTACTGTAAAAACGTGCATACTCAGAATTTCTGGAAGTTCGAGTTTTTACGAGATATTCGAAAAATTTTAAATTTGCCCATCTATATTAACATTTTTCGAACAAAATTTATTTAGGAAGGAGGCGATGCGGGCGGACAAAAGTGGTGACGTATTATGGACCACATTCCACTCTAAAAAAGTGCATACTTAGAATTTCTGGAAGTTCGAGTTTTCAGGAAAAAACCTTAAATTTGGCCAACTATATTAACATTTTCCAAGATTTGACCAAATTTTTGGGAAGGAGTCGATGCGGGCGGACAAAAGTGGCCACCTATTATGGACCACATAGTACTGTAAAAGTGTGCATACTCAGAATTTCTGGAAGTTCGAGTTTTTACAAGATTTTCGAAAAATTTTAAATTTGCCCAACTGTAATAACATTTTCCAAGATTTGACCAAATTTTTTTTACGAAGGAGGCGATGCGGTCGGACAAAAAGGGTGATATATTGTGGACCACATTGTACTCTAAAAACGTGCATGCTCAGAATTCGCGTAAGTTCGCGTTTTCAGGAGATTTTCGAAAAACTTTAAATTTGCCCATCTATATTAACATTTTTCGAACAAAATTTTTTTAGGAAGGAGGCGATGCGGGCGGACAAAAGTGGTGACGTATTTAGGACCACATTCCACTCTAAAAAAGTGCATACTTAGAATTTCTGGAAGTTCGCGTTTTCAGGAGATTTTCAAAAAACTTTAAATTTGCCCAACTATATTAACATTTTCCAAGATGTGACCAAATTTTTTTAGGAAGGAGGCGATGCGGGTGGACAAAAGTGTCCACCTATTATGGACCACATTGTACTCAAAAAACGTGCATACTCAGAATTCCTGGAAGTTCGAGTTTTCAGGAGATTTTCGAAAAACTTTAAATTTGCCCATCTATATTAACATTTTTCGAACAAAATTTTTTTAGGAAGGTGGCGATGCGGGCGGACAAAAGTGGCCACCTATTATGGACCACATTGTACTCTAAAAACGTGCATACTCAGAATTTCTGGAAGATCGCGTTTTCAGAAGATTTTCGAAAAACTTTAAATTTGCCCCACTATATTAACATTTTCCAAGATGTGACCAAATTTTTTTTGGGAAGGAGTCGATGCGGGCGGACAAAAGTGGCCATCTATTATGGACCACATAGTACTGTAAAAACGTGCATACTCAGAATTTCTGGAAGTTCGAGTTTTTACGAGATTTTCGAAAAATTTTAAATTTGCCCAACTATATTAACATTTTCCAAGATGTGACCAAATTTTTTTAGGAAGGAGGCGATGCGGGCGGACAAAAAGGGTGATTTTTTTTGGACTACATTGTACTCTAAAAACGTGCATACTCAGAATTTCTGGAAGTTCGCCTTTTCAGGAGATTTTCGAAAAACTTTAAATTTGCCCAATTATATTAACATTTTCCAAGATGTGACAAAATTTTTTTAGGAAGGAGGCAATGCGGGCGGACAAAAAGGGTGACCTATTGTGGACCACATTGTGCTCTAAAAACGTGCATACTCAGAATTCCTGTAAGTTCGCGTTTTCAGGAGATTTTCGAAAAACTTTAAATTTGCCCAACTATATTTACATATTCCAAGATGTGACAAAATTTTTTTAGGAAGGAGGCGATGCGGGCGGACAAAAGTGGTGACGTATTTAGGACCACATTCCACTCTAAAAAAGTGCATACTTAGAATTTCTGGAAGTTCGCGTTTTCAGGAGATTTTCAAAAAACTTTAAATTTGCCCAACTATATTAACATTTTCCAAGATGTGACCAAATTTTTTTAGGAAGGAGGCGATGCGGGTGGACAAAAGTGTCCACCTATTATGGACCACATTGTACTCAAAAAACGTGCATACTCAGAATTCCTGGAAGTTCGAGTTTTCAGGAGATTTTCGAAAAACTTTAAATTTGCCCATCTATATTAACATTTTTCGAACAAAATTTTTTTAGTAAGGTGGCGATGCGGGCGGACAAAAGTGGCCACCTATTATGGACCACATTGTACTCTAAAAACGTGCATACTCAGAATTTCTGGAAGTTCGCGTTTTCAGGAGATTTTCGAAAAACTTTAAATTTGCCCCACTATATTAACATTTTCCAAGATGTGACCAAATTTTTTTTGGGAAGGAGTCGATGCGGGCGGACAAAAGTGGCCATCTATTATGGACCACATAGTACTGTAAAAACGTGCATACTCAGAATTTCTGGAAGTTCGAGTTTTTACGAGATTTTCGAAAAATTTTAAATTTGCCCAACTATATTAACATTTTCCAAGATGTGACCAAATTTTTTAGGAAAAAGGGTGATTTTTTTTGGACTACATTGTACTCTAAAAACGTGCATACTCAGAATTCCTGTAAGTTCGCGTTTTCAGGAGATTTTCGAAAAACTTTAAATTTGCCCAACTATATTTACATATTCCAAGATGTGACAAAATTTTTTTAGGAAGGAGGCGATGCGGGCGGACAAAAGTGGTGACGTATTTAGGACCACATTCCACTCTAAAAAAGTGCATACTTAGAATTTCTGGAAGTTCGCGTTTTCAGGAGATTTTCAAAAAACTTTAAATTTGCCCAACTATATTAACATTTTCCAAGATGTGACCAAATTTTTTTAGGAAGGAGGCGATGCGGGTGGACAAAAGTGTCCACCTATTATGGACCACATTGTACTCAAAAAACGTGCATACTCAGAATTCCTGGAAGTTCGAGTTTTCAGGAGATTTTCGAAACACTTTAAATTTGCCCATCTATATTAACATTTTTCGAACAAAATTTTTTTAGGAAGGTGGCGATGCGGGCGGACAAAAGTGGCCACCTATTATGGACCACATTGTACTCTAAAAACGTGCATACTCAGAATTTCTGGAAGTTCGCGTTTTCAGGAGATTTTCGAAAAACTTTAAATTTGCCCCACTATATTAACATTTTCCAAGATGTGACCAAATTTTTTTTGGGAAGGAGTCGATGCGGGCGGACAAAAGTGGCCATCTATTATGGACCACATAGTACTGTAAAAACGTGCATACTCAGAATTTCTGGAAGTTCGAGTTTTTACGAGATTTTCGAAAAATTTTAAATTTGCCCAACTATATTAACATTTTCCAAGATGTGACCAAATTTTTTTAGGAAGGAGGCGATGCGGGCGGACAAAAAGGGTGATTTTTTTTGGACTACATTGTACTCTAAAAACGTGCATACTCAGAATTCCTGGAAATTCGCCTTTTCAGGAGATTTTCGAAAAACTTTAAATTTGCCCAACTATATTAACATTTTCCAAGATGTGACAAAATTTTTTTAGGAAGGAGGCAATGCGGGCGGACAAAAAGGGTGACCTATTGTGGACCACATTGTGCTCTAAAAACGTGCATACTCAGAATTCCTGTAAGTTCGCGTTTTCAGGAGATTTTCGAAAAACTAAATTTGCCCAACTATATTTACATATTCCAAGATGTGACAAATTTTTTTTTAGGAAGGAGGCGATGCGGGCGGACAAAAAGGGTGATTTATTGTGGGCCACATTGTACTCTAAAAACGTGCATACTCAGAATTCCTGAAAGTTCGCGTTTTCAGGAGATTTTCGAAAAACTTTAAATTTGCTCATCTATATTAACATTTTCCAAGATGTGACAAAATTTTTTTAGGAAGGAGGCGATGCGGGCGGACAAAAAGGGTGACCTATTGTGGACCACATTGTACTCTAAAAACGTGCATACTCAGAATTTCTGGAAGTTCCCGTTTTCAGGAGATTTTCGAAAAAATTTAAATTTGACCAACTATATTAACATTTTCCAAGATGTGACCAAATTTTTTTTAGGAAGGAGGCGATGCGGGCGGACAAAAGTGGGCACCTATTGTGGACCACATTGTACTCTACAAACGTGCATACTCAGAATTCCTGGAAGTTCGAGTTTTCAGGAAAAAACCTTAAATTTGGCCAACTATATTAACATTTTCCAAGATTTGACCAAATTTTTTTTGGGAAGGAGTCGATGCGGGCGGACAAAAGTGGCCATCTGTTATGGACCACATAGTACTGTAAAAACGTGCATACTCAGAATTTCTGGAAGTTCGAGTTTTTACGAGATTTTCGAAAAATTTTAAATTTGCCCATCTATATTAACATTTTTCGAACAAAATTTTTTTAGGAAGGAGGCGATGCGGCGGACAAAAGTGGTGACGTATTATGGACCACATTCCACTCTAAAAAAGTGCATACTTAGAATTTCTGGAAGTTCGAGTTTTCAGGAAAAAACCTTAAATTTGGCCAACTATATTAACATTTTCCAAGATTTGACCAAATTTTTGGGAAGGAGTCGATGCGGGCGGACAAAAGTGGCCACCTATTATGGACCACATAGTACTGTAAAAACGTGCATACTCAGAATTTCTGGAAGTTCGAGTTTTTACAAGATTTTCGAAAAATTTAAAATTTGCCCAACTGTAATAACATTTTCCAAGATGTGACCAAATTTTTTTTACGAAGGAGGCGATGCGGGCGGACAAAAAGGGTGATCTATTGTGGACCACATTGTACTCTAAAAACGTGCATGCTCATAATTCGCGTAAGTTCGCGTTTTCAGGAGATTTTCGAAAAATTTTAAATTTGCCCATCTATATTAACATTTTTCGAACAAAATTTTTTTTAGGAAGGAGGCGATGCGGGCGGACAAAAGTGGTGACGTATTATGGACCACATTCCACTCTAAAAAAGTGCATACTTAGAATTTCTGGAAGTTCGAGTTTTCAGGAGATTTTCGAAAAACTTTAAATTTGCCCAACTATATTAACATTTTCCAAGATGTGACAAAATTTTTTTAGGAAGGTGGCGGACAAAAGTGGTGACGTATTATGGACCACATTCCACTCTAAAAAAGTGCATACTCAGAATTTCTGGAAGTTCGCGTTTTCAGGAGATTTTCGAAAAAATTAAATTTGACCAACTATATTAACATTTTCCAAGATTTGACCAAATTTTTTTAGGAAGGAGGCGATGCGGGCGGACAAAAAGGGTGACCTATTGTGGACCACATTGTACTCTTAAAACGTGCATACTCAGAATTCCTGGAAGTTCGCGTTTTCAGGAGATTTTCGAAAAACCTAAAATTTGCCCAACTTTAATATTTTCCAAGATGTGACCAAATTTTTTTAGGAAGGAGGCGATGCGAGCGGCCAAAAAGGGTGACCTATTGTGGACCACATTGTACTCTAAAAACGTGCATACTCAGAATTCCTTGAAGTTCGAGTTTTCAGGAGATTTTCGAAAAACTTTAAATTTTCCCAACTATATTAACATTTTCCAAGATATGACCAAATATTTTTAGGAAGGAGGTGATGCGGGCGGACAAAAAGGGTGACCTATTGTGGACCACATTGTACTCTAAAAACGTGCATACTCAGAATTCCTTGAAGTTCGAGTTTTCAGGAGATTTTCGAAAAACTTTAAATTTGCTCAACTATATTAACATTTTCCAAGATGTGACCAAATTTTTTTAGGAAGGAGGCGATGCGGGTGGACAAAAAGTTTTACCTATTGTGGACCACATTGTACTCTAAAAACGTGCATACTCAGAATTCCTTGAAGTTCGAGTTTTCAGGAGATTTTCGAAAAACTTTAAATTTTCCCAACTATATTAACATTTTCCAAGATATGACCAAATATTTTTAGGAAGGAGGCGATGCGGGCGGACAAAAAGGGTGACCTATTGTGGACCACATTGTACTCTAAAAACGTGCATACTCAGAATTCCTTGAAGTTCGAGTTTTCAGGAGATTTTCGAAAAACTTTAAATTTGCCCAACTATATTAACATTTTCCAAGATGTGACCAAATTTTTTTAGGAAGGAGGCGATGCGGGTGGACAAAAAGTTTTACCTATTGTGGACCACATTGTACTCTTAAAACGTGCATACTCAGAATTCCTGGAAGTTCGCGTTTTCAGGAGATTTTCGAAAAACCTAAAATTTGCCCAACTTAAATATTTTCCAAGATGTGACCAAATTTTTTTAGGAAGGAGGCGATGCGGGCGGACAAAAAGGGTGATCTATTGTGGACCACATTGTACTCTAAAAACGTGCATGCTCATAATTCGCGTAAGTTCGCGTTTTCAGGAGATTTTCGAAAAACTTTAAATTTGCCCAACTATATTAACATTTTCCAAGATGTGACCAAATTTTTTTAGGAAGGAGGCGATGCGGGCGGACAAAAAGGGTGACCTATTGTGGACCACATTGTGCTCTAAAAACGTGCATACTCAGAATTCCTTGAAGTTCGAGTTTTCAGGAGATTTTCGAAAAACTATAAATTTTCCCAACTATATTAACATTTTTCGAACAAAATTTTTTTAGGAAGGAGGCGATGCGGGCGGACAAAAGTGTTGACGTATTATGGACCACAATCCACTCTAAAAAAGTGCATATTTAGAATTTCTGGAAGTTCGAGTTTTCAGGAGATTTTCAAAAAACCTTAAATTTGACCAACTATATTAACATTTTCCAAGATTTGACCAAATATTTTTTGGGAAGGAGTCGATGCGGGCGGACAAAAGTGGCCACCTATTATGGACCACATAGTACTGTAGAAACGTGCATACTCAGAATTTCTGGAAGTTCGAGTTATTACGAGATTTTCGAAAAATTTTAAATTTGCCCAACCTTAAATTTGACCAACTATATTAACATTTTCCAAGATGTGACAAAATTTTTTTAGGAAGGAGGCGATGCGGGCGGACTAAAAGGGTGACCTATTATGGACCACATTGTACTCTAAAAACGTGCATACTCAGAATTCCTTGAAGTTCGAGTTTTCAGGAGATTTTCGAAAAACTTTAAATTTGCCCATCTATATTAACATTTTTCGAACAAAATTTTTTTAGGAAGGAGGCGATGCGGGCGGACAAAAGTGGTGACGTATTGTGGACCACATTCCACTCTAAAAAAGTGCATACTTAGAATTTCTGGAAGTTCGAGTTTTCAGGAGATTTTCGAAAAACTTTAAATTTGCCCAACTATATTAACATTTTCCAAGATTTGACAAAATTTTTTAGGAAGGAGGCGATGCGGGCGGACAAAAAGAGTGACCTATTGTGGACCACATTGTACTCTAAAAACGTGCATACTCAGAATTTCTGGAAGTTCCCGTTTTCAGGAGATTTTCGAAAAAATTTAAATTTGACCAACTATATTAACATTTTCCAAGATGTGACCAAATTTTTTTAGGAAGGAGGCGATGCGGGCGGACAAAAGTGGGCACCTATTGTGGACCACATTGTACTCTACAAACGTGCATACTCAGAATTCCTGGAAGTTCGAGTTTTCAGGAAAAAACCTTAAATTTGGCCAACTATATTAACATTTTCCAAGATTTGACCAAATTTTTTTTGGGAAGGAGTCGATGCGGGCGGACAAAAGTGGCCATCTATTATGGACCACATAGTACTGTAAAAACGTGCATACTCAGAATTTCTGGAAGTTCGAGTTTTTACGAGATTTTCGAAAAATTTTAAATTTGCCCATCTACATTAACATTTTTCGAACAAAATTTTTTTAGGAAGGAGGCGATGCGGGCGGACAAAAGTGGTGACGTATTATGGACCACATTCCACTCTAAAAAAGTGCATACTTAGAATTTCTGGAAGTTCGAGTTTTCAGGAAAAAACCTTAAATTTGGCCAACTATATTAACATTTTCCAAGATTTGCCCAAATTTTTGGGAAGGAGTCGATGCGGGCGGACAAAAGTGGCCACCTATTATGGACCACATAGTACTGTAAAAACGTGCATACTCAGAATTTCTGGAAGTTCGTGTTTTTACAAGATTTTCGAAAAATTTTAAATTTGCCCAACTGTAATAACATTTTCCAAGATGTGACCAAATTTTTTTTACGAAGGAGGCGATGCGGGCGGACAAAAAGGGTGATCTATTGTGGACCACATTGTACTCTAAAAACGTGCATGCTCATAATTTGCGTAAGTTCGCGTTTTCAGGAGATTTTCGAAAAACTTTAAATTTGCCCATCTATATTAACATTTTTCGAACAAAATTTTTTTTAGGAAGGAGGCGATGCGGGCGGACAAAAGTGGTGACGTATTATGGACCACATTCCACTCTAAAAAAGTGCATACTTAGAATTTCTGGAAGTTCGAGTTTTCAGGAGATTTTCGAAAAACTTTAAATTTGCCCAACTATATTAACATTATCCAAGATGTGACAAAATTTTTTTAGGAAGGTGGCGATGCGGGCGGACAAAAGTGGTGACGTATTATGGACCACATTCCACTCTAAAAAAGTGCATACTCAGAATTTCTGGAAGTTCGCGTTTTCAGGAGATTTTCGAAAAAATTTAAATTTGCCCAACTATATTAACATTTTCCAAGATGTGACCAAATTTTTTTAGGAAGGAGGCGATGCGGGTGGACAAAAAGTTTGACCTATTGTGGACCACATTGTACTCTTAAAACGTGCATACTCAGAATTCCTGGAAGTTCGCGTTTTCAGATTTTCGAAAAACCTAAAATTTGCCCAACTTTAATATTTTCCAAGATGTGACCAAATTTTTTTAGGAAGGAGGCGATGCGGGCGGCCAAAAAGGGTGACCTATTGTGGACCACATTGTACTCTAAAAACGTGCATACTCAGAATTCCTTGAAGTTCGAGTTTTCAGGAGATTTTCGAAAAACTTTAAATTTGCCCATCTATATTAACATTTTTCGAACAAAACTTTTTTAGGAAGGTGGCGATGCGGGCGGACAAAAAGGGTGACCTATTGTGGACCACATTGTACTCTAAAAACGTGCATACTCAGAATTTTTGAAAGTTCGCGTTTTCAGGAGATTTTCGAAAAAATTTAAATTTGACCAACTATATTAACATTTTCCAAGATTTGACCAAATTTTTTTTGGGAAGGAGTCGATGCGGGCGGACAAAAGTGGCCACTTATTATGGACCACATAGTACTGTAGAAACGTGCATACTCAGAATTTCAGGAAGTTCGAGTTATTACGAGATTTTCGAAAAATTTTAAAGTTGCCCAACTATATTAACATTTTCCAAGATGTGACCAAATTTTTTTAGGAAGGAGGCGATGCGGGCGGACAAAAAGGGTGATTTATTGTGGACCACATTGTACTCTAAAAACGTGCATACTCAGAATTCCTGGAAGTTCGCGTTTTCAGATTTTCAAAAAACCTTAAATTTGACCAACTATATTAACATTTTCCAAGATTTGACCAAATATTTTTTGGGAAGGAGTCGATGCGGGCGGACAAAAGTGGCCATCTATTATGGACCACATAGTACTGTAAAAACGTGCATACTCAGAATTTCAGAAGATGTGACCAAATTTTTTTAGGAAGGAGGCGATGCGGGCGGACAAAAAGGGTGATTTTTTTTGGACTACATTGTACTCTAAAAACGTGCATACTCAGAATTTCTGGAAGTTCGAGTTTTCAGGAGATTTTCGAAAAACTTTAAATTTGCCCAATTATATTAACATTTTCCAAGATGTGACAAAATTTTTTTAGGAAGGAGGCAATGCGGGCGGACAAAAAGGGTGACCTATTGTGGACCACATTGTGCTCTAAAAACGTGCATACTCAGAATTCCTGTAAGTTCGCGTTTTCAGGAGATTTTCGAAAAACTTTAAATTTGCCCAACTATATTTACATATTCCAAGATGTGACAAATTTTTTTTAGGAAGGAGGCGATGCGGGCGGACAAAAAGGGTGAATTATTGTGGGCCACATTGTACTCTAAAAACGTGCATACTCAGAATTCCTGAAAGTTCGCGTTTTCAGGAGATTTTCGAAAAACTTTAAATTTGCTCATCTATATTAACATTTTCCAAGATGTGACAAAATATTTTTAGGAAGGAGGCGATGCGGGCAGACAAAAGTGGTGACGTATTTAGGACCACATTCCACTCTAAAAAAGTGCATACTTAGAATTTCTGGAAGTTCGCGTTTTCAGGAGATTTTCAAAAAACTTTAAATTTGCCCAACTATATTAACATTTTCCAAGATGTGACCAAATTTTTTTAGGAAGGAGGCGATGCGGGTGGACAAAAGTGTCCACCTATTATGGACCACATTGTACTCAAAAAACGTGCATACTCAGAATTCCTGGAAGTTCGAGTTTTCAGGAGATTTTCGAAAAACTTTAAATTTGCCCATCTATATTAACATTTTTCGAACAAAATTTTTTTAGTAAGGTGGCGATGCGGGCGGACAAAAGTGGCCACCTATTATGGACCACATTGTACTCTAAAAACGTGCATACTCAGAATTTCTGGAAGTTCGCGTTTTCAGGAGATTTTCGAAAAATTTTAAATTTGCCCAACTATATTAACATTTTCCAAGATGTGACCAAATTTTTTTAGGAAGGAGGCGATGCGGGCGGACAAAAAGGGTGATTTATTGTGGACCACATTGTACTTTAAAAACGTGCATACTCAGAATTTCTGGAAGTTCGCGTTTTCAGGATTTGCCCAACTATATTAACATTTTCCAAGATGTGACCAAATTTTTTTAGGAAGGAGGCGATGCGGGTGGACAAAAAGTTTGACCTATTGTGGACCACATTGTACTCTAAAAACGTGCATACTCAGAATTCCTGGAAGTTCGCGTTTTCAGGAGATTTTCGAAAAACTTTAAATTTGCCCAACTATATTAACATTTTCCAAGATGTGACAAAATTTTTTTAGGAAGGAGGCGATGCTGGCGGACAAAAAGGGTGACCTTTTGTGGACCACATTGTACTCTAAAAACGTGCATACTCAGAATTCCTGGAAGTTCGAGTTTTTACGAGATTTTCCAAAAACTTTAAATTTGCCCATCTATATTAACATTTTTCGAACAAAATTTTTTTAGGAAGGAGGCGTTGCGGGCGGACAAAAGTGGTGACGTATTATGGACCACATTCCACTCTAAAAAAGTGCATACTTAGAATTTCTGGAAGTTCGAGTTTTCAGGAAAAAACCTTAAATTTGACCAACTATATTAACATTTTCCAAGATTTGACCAAATTTTTTTTGGGAAGGAGTCGATGCGGCCGGACAAAAGTGGCCACCTATTATGGACCACATAGTACTGTAAAAACGTGCATACTCAGAATTTTAGGAAGTTCGAGTTTTCAGGAGATTTTCGAAAAACTTTAAATTTGCCCATCTATATTAACATTTTTCGAACAAAATTTTTTTTAGGAAGTAGGCGATGCGCGCGCACAAAAGTGGTGACCTATTATGGACCACAATCCACTCTAAAAAAGTGCATACTTAGAATATCTGGAAGTTCGAGTTTTCTAGGAAAAAACCTTAAATTTGACCAACTATATTAACATTTTCCAAGATTTGACCAATTTTTTTGGGAAGGAGTCCATGCGGGCGCACAAAAGTGGCCACCTATTATGGACCACAAAGTACTGTAGAAACGTGCATACTCAGAATTTCTGGAAGTTCGAGTTTTTACGAGATTTTCGAAAAATTTTAAATTTGCCCAACTATATTAACATTTACCAAGATGTGACCAAATTTTTTTAGGAAGGAGGCGATGCGGGCGGACAAAAGTAGTGTCCTATTATGGACCACATTCCACTCTAAAAAAGTGCATACTTAGCATTTCTGGCAGTTCGAGTTTTCAGGAAAAAACCTTAAATTTGACCAACTATATTAACATTTTCCAAGATTTGACCAAATTTTTTTAGGAAGGAGGCGATGCGGGCGATCAAAAAGCGTGACCTATTGTGGACAACATAGTACTGTAAAAACGTGCATACTCAGAATTTCTGGAAGTTCGAGTTTTTACGAGATTTTCGAAAAATTTTAAATTTGCCCAACTATAATAACATTTTCCAAGATGTGACCAAATTTTTTTTAGGAAGGAGGCGATGCGGGCGGACAAAAAGGGTGACCTATTGTGGACCACATTGTGCTCTAAAAACGTGCATGCTCATAATTCGCGTAAGTTCGCGTTTTCAGGAGATTTTCGAAAAACTTTAAATTTGCCCATCTATATTAACATTTTTCGAACAAAATTTTTTTTAGGAAGGAGGCGATGCGGGCGGACAAAAGTGGTGACGTATTATGGACCACATTCCACTCTAAAAAAGTGCATACTTAGAATTTCTGGAAGTTCTAGTTTTCAGGAGATTTTCGAAAAACTTTAAATTTGCCCAACTATATTAACATTATCCAAGATGTGACAAAATTTTTTTAGGAAGGTGGCGATGCGGGCGGACAAAAGTGGTGACGTATTATGGACCACATTCCACTCTAAAAAAGTGCATACTCAGAATTTCTAGAAGTTCGCGTTTTCAGGAGATTTTCGAAAAAATTAAATTTGACCAACTATATTAACATTTTCCAAGATTTGACCAAATTTTTTTAGGAAGGAGGCGATGCGGGTGGACAAAAAGTTTGACCTATTGTGGACCACATTGTACTCTTAAAACGTGCATACTCAGAATTCCTGGAAGTTCGCGTTTTCAGGAGATTTTCGAAAAACCTAAAATTTGCCCAACTTTAATATTTTCCAAGATGTGACCAAATTTTTTTAGGAAGGAGGCGATGCGGGCGGCCAAAAAGGGTGACCTATTGTGGACCACATTGTACTCTAAAAACGTGCATACTCAGAATTCCTGGAAGTTCGCGTTTTCAGGAGATTTTCGAAAAACTTTAAATTTTCCCAACTATATTAACATTTTTCGAACAAAATTTTTTTAGGAAGGAGGCGATGCGGGCGGACAAAAGTGGTGACGTATTATGGACCACAATCCACTCTAAAAAAGTGCATATTTAGAATTTCTGGAAGTTCGAGTTTTCAGGAGATTTTCGAAAAACTTTAAATTTGCCCCACTATATTAACATTTTCCAAGATTTGACCAAATATTTTTTGGGAAGGAGTCGATGCGGGCGGACAAAAGTGGCCATCTATTATGGACCACATAGTACTGTAAAAACGTGCATACTCAGAATTTCTGGAAGTTCGAGTTTTTACGAGATTTTCGAAAAATTTTAAATTTGCCCAACTATATTAACATTTTCCAAGATGTGACCAAATTTTTTTAGGAAGGAGGCGATGCGGGCGGACAAAAAGGGTGATTTTTTTTGGACTACATTGTACTCTAAAAACGTGCATACTCAGAATTTCTGGAAGTTCGAGTTTTCAGGAGATTTTCGAAAAACTTTAAATTTGCCCAATTATATTAACATTTTCCAAGATGTGACAAAATTTTTTTAGGAAGGAGGCAATGCGGGCGGACAAAAAGGGTGACCTATTGTGGACCACATTGTGCTCTAAAAACGTGCATACTCAGAATTCCTGTAAGTTCGCGTTTTCAGGAGATTTTCGAAAAACTTTAAATTTGCCCAACTATATTTACATATTCCAAGATGTGACAAATTTTTTTTAGGAAGGAGGCGATGCGGGCGGACAAAAAGGGTGAATTATTGTGGGCCACATTGTACTCTAAAAACGTGCATACTCAGAATTCCTGAAAGTTCGCGTTTTCAGGAGATTTTCGAAAAACTTTAAATTTGCTCATCTATATTAACATTTTCCAAGATGTGACAAAATATTTTTAGGAAGGAGGCGATGCGGGCAGACAAAAGTGGTGACGTATTTAGGACCACATTCCACTCTAAAAAAGTGCATACTTAGAATTTCTGGAAGTTCGCGTTTTCAGGAGATTTTCAAAAAACTTTAAATTTGCCCAACTATATTAACATTTTCCAAGATGTGACCAAATTTTTTTAGGAAGGAGGCGATGCGGGTGGACAAAAGTGTCCACCTATTATGGACCACATTGTACTCAAAAAACGTGCATACTCAGAATTCCTGGAAGTTCGAGTTTTCAGGAGATTTTCGAAAAACTTTAAATTTGCCCATCTATATTAACATTTTTCGAACAAAATTTTTTTAGTAAGGTGGCGATGCGGGCGGACAAAAGTGGCCACCTATTATGGACCACATTGTACTCTAAAAACGTGCATACTCAGAATTTCTGGAAGTTCGCGTTTTCAGGAGATTTTCGAAAAACTTTAAATTTGCCCCACTATATTAACATTTTCCAAGATATGACCAAATTTTTTTTGGGAAGGAGTCGATGCGGGCGGACAAAAGTGGCCATCTATTATGGACCACATAGTACTGTAAAAACGTGCATACTCAGAATTTCTGGAAGTTCGAGTTTTTACGAGATTTTCGAAAAATTTTAAATTTGCCCAACTATATTAACATTTTCCAAGATGTGACCAAATTTTTTTAGGAAGGAGGCGATGCGGGCGGACAAAAAGGGTGATTTTTTTTGGACTACATTGTACTCTAAAAACGTGCATACTCAGAATTCCTGGAAGTTCTCCTTTTCAGGAGATTTTCGAAAAACTTTAAATTTGCCCAACTATATTAACATTTTCCAAGATGTGACAAAATTTTTTTAGGAAGGAGGCAATGCGGGCGGACAAAAAGGGTGACCTATTGTGGACCACATTGTGCTCTAAAAACGTGCATACTCAGAATTCCTGGAAGTTCGCGTTTTCAGGAGATTTACCGAACCACTTTAAATTTGCCCAACTATATTAACATTTTCCAAGATTTGACCAAATTTTTGGGAAGGAGTCGATGCGGGCGGACAAAAGTGGCCACCTATTATGGACCACATAGTACTGTAAAAACGTGCATACTCAGAATTTCTGGAAGTTCGAGTTTTTACAAGATTTTCGAAAAATTTTAAATTTGCCCAACTGTAATAACATTTTCCAAGATGTGACCAAATTTTTTTTACGAAGGAGGCGATGCGGGCGGACAAAAAGGGTGATCTATTGTGGACCACATTGTACTCTAAAAACGTGCATGCTCATAATTCGCGTAAGTTCGCGTTTTCAGGAGATTTTCGAAAAACTTTAAATTTGCCCATCTATATTAACATTTTTCGAACAAAATTTTTTTAGGAAGGAGGCGATGCGGGCGGACAAAAGTGGTGACGTATTGTGGACCACATTCCACTCTAAAAAAGTGCATACTTAGAATTTCTGGAAGTTCGAGTTTTCAGGAGATTTTCGAAAAACTTTAAATTTGCCCAACTATATTAACATTTTCCAAGATGTGACCAAATTTTTTTAGGAAGGAGGCGATGCGGGCGGACAAAAGTGGGCACCTATTGTGGACCACATTGTACTCTACAAACGTGCATACTCAGAATTCCTGGAAGTTCGAGTTTTCAGGAAAAAACCTTAAATTTGGCCAACTATATTAACATTTTCCAAGATTTGACCAAATTTTTTTTGGGAAGGAGTCGATGCGGGCGGACAAAAGTGGCCATCTTTTATGGACCACATAGTACTGTTAAAACTTGCATACTCAGAATTTCTGGAAGTTCGAGTTTTTACGAGATTTCCGAAAAATTTTAAATTTGCCCATCTATATTAACATTTTTCGAACAAAATTTTTTTAGGAAGGAGGCGATGCGGGCGGACAAAAGTGGTGACGTATTGTGGACCACATTCCACTCTAAAAAAGTGCATACTTAGAATTTCTGGAAGTTCGAGTTTTCAGGAGATTTTCGAAAAACTTTAAATTTGCCCAACTATATTAACATTTTCCAAGATGTGACCAAATTTTTTTAGGAAGGAGGCGATGCGGGCGGACAAAAGTGGGCACCTATTGTGGACCACATTGTACTCTACAAACGTGCATACTCAGAATTTCTGGAAGTTCGAGTTTTCAGGAAAAAACCTTAAATTTGGCCAACTATATTAACATTTTCCAAGATTTGACCAAATTTTTAGGAAGGAGTCGATGCGGGCGGACAAAAGTGGCCACCTATTATGGACCACATAGTACTGTAAAAACGTGCATACTCAGAATTTCTGGAAGTTCGAGTTTTTACAAGATTTTCGAAAAATTTTAAATTTGCCCAACTGTAATAACATTTTCCAAGATGTGACCAAATTTTTTTTACGAAGGAGGCGATGCGGGCGGACAAAAAGGGTGATCTATTGTGGACCACATTGTACTCTAAAAACGTGCATACTTAGAATTTCTGGAAGTTCGAGTTTTCAGGAGATTTTCGAAAAACTTTAAATTTGCCCAACTATATTAACATTTTCCAAGATGTGACAAAATTTTTTTAGGAAGGTGGCGATGCGGGCGGACAAAAGTGGTGACGTATTATGGACCACATTCCACTCTAAAAAAGTGCATACTCAGAATTTCTGGAAGTTCGCGTTTTCAGGAGATTTTCGAAAAAATTAAATTTGACCAACTATATTAACATTTTCCAAGATTTGACCAAATTTTTTTAGGAAGGAGGCGATGCGGGTGGACAAAAAGTTTGACCTATTGTGGACCACATTGTACTCTTAAAACGTGCATACTCAGAATTCCTGGAAGTTCGCGTTTTCAGGAGATTTTCAAAAAACCTAAAATTTGCCCAACTTTAATATTTTCCAAGATGTGACCAAATTTTTTTAGGAAGGAGGCGATGCGGGCGGCCAAAAAGGGTGATCTATTGTGGACCACATTGTACTCTAAAAACGTGCATACTCAGAATTCCTTGAAGTTCGAGTTTTCAGGAGATTTTCGAAAAACTTTAAATTTGACCAACTATATTAACATTTTCCAAGAAATGACCAAATATTTTTAGGAAGGAGGCGATGCGGGCGGACAAAAAGGGTGACCTATTGTGGACCACATTGTACTCTTAAAACGTGCATAGTCAGAATTCCTGGAAGTTCGCGTTTTCAGGAGATTTTCGAAAAACTTTAAATTTTCCCAACTATATTAACATTTTCCAAGATATGACCAAATATTTTTAGGAAGGAGGCGATGCGGGTGGACAAAAAGTTTGACCTATTGTGGCCCACATTGTACTCTAAAAACGTGCATACTCAGAATTTCTGGAAGTTCGCGTTTTCAGGAGATTTTCGAAAAAATTTAAATTTGCCCAACTATATTAACATTTTCCAAGATGTGACCAAATTTTTTTAGGAAGGAGGCGATGCGGGTGGACAAAAAGTTTGACCTATTGTGGACCACATTGTACTCTTAAAACGTGCATACTCAGAATTCCTGGAAGTTCGCGTTTTCAGGAGATTTTCGAAAAACCTAAAATTTGCCCAACTTTAATATTTTCCAAGATGTGACCAAATTTTTTTAGGAAGGAGGCGATGCGGGCGGCCAAAAAAGGTGACCTATTGTGGACCACATTGTACTCTAAAAACGTGCATACTCAGAATTCCTTGAAGTTCGAGTTTTCAGGAGATTTTCGAAAAACTTTAAATTTGCCCATCTATATTAACATTTTTCGAACAAAATTTTTTTAGGAAGGTGGCGATGCGGGCGGACAAAAAGGGTGACCTATTGTGGACCACATTGTACTCTACAAACGTGCATACTCAGAATTCCTGGAAGTTCGAGTTTTCAGGAAAAAACCTTAAATTTGGCCAACTATATTAACATTTTCCAAGATTTGACCAAATTTTTTTTGGGAAGGAGTCGATGCGGGCGGACAAAAGTGGCCATCTTTTATGGACCACATAGTACTGTTAAAACTTGCATACTCAGAATTTCTGGAAGTTCGAGTTTTTACGAGATTTCCGAAAAATTTTAAATTTGCCCATCTATATTAACATTTTTCGAACAAAATTTTTTTAGGAAGGAGGCGATGCGGGCGGACAAAAGTGGTGACGTATTGTGGACCACATTCCACTCTAAAAAAGTGCATACTTAGAATTTCTGGAAGTTCGAGTTTTCAGGAGATTTTCGAAAAACTTTAAATTTGCCCAACTATATTAACATTTTCCAAGATGTGACCAAATTTTTTTAGGAAGGAGGCGATGCGGGCGGACAAAAGTGGGCACCTATTGTGGACCACATTGTACTCTACAAACGTGCATACTCAGAATTTCTGGAAGTTCGAGTTTTCAGGAAAAAACCTTAAATTTGGCCAACTATATTAACATTTTCCAAGATTTGACCAAATTTTTAGGAAGGAGTCGATGCGGGCGGACAAAAGTGGCCACCTATTATGGACCACATAGTACTGTAAAAACGTGCATACTCAGAATTTCTGGAAGTTCGAGTTTTTACAAGATTTTCGAAAAATTTTAAATTTGCCCAACTGTAATAACATTTTCCAAGATGTGACCAAATTTTTTTTACGAAGGAGGCGATGCGGGCGGACAAAAAGGGTGATCTATTGTGGACCACATTGTACTCTAAAAACGTGCATACTTAGAATTTCTGGAAGTTCGAGTTTTCAGGAGATTTTCGAAAAACTTTAAATTTGCCCAACTATATTAACATTTTCCAAGATGTGACAAAATTTTTTTAGGAAGGTGGCGATGCGGGCGGACAAAAGTGGTGACGTATTATGGACCACATTCCACTCTAAAAAAGTGCATACTCAGAATTTCTGGAAGTTCGCGTTTTCAGGAGATTTTCGAAAAAATTAAATTTGACCAACTATATTAACATTTTCCAAGATTTGACCAAATTTTTTTAGGAAGGAGGCGATGCGGGTGGACAAAAAGTTTGACCTATTGTGGACCACATTGTACTCTTAAAACGTGCATACTCAGAATTCCTGGAAGTTCGCGTTTTCAGGAGATTTTCAAAAAACCTAAAATTTGCCCAACTTTAATATTTTCCAAGATGTGACCAAATTTTTTTAGGAAGGAGGCGATGCGGGCGGCCAAAAAGGGTGATCTATTGTGGACCACATTGTACTCTAAAAACGTGCATACTCAGAATTCCTTGAAGTTCGAGTTTTCAGGAGATTTTCGAAAAACTTTAAATTTGACCAACTATATTAACATTTTCCAAGAAATGACCAAATATTTTTAGGAAGGAGGCGATGCGGGCGGACAAAAAGGGTGACCTATTGTGGACCACATTGTACTCTTAAAACGTGCATAGTCAGAATTCCTGGAAGTTCGCGTTTTCAGGAGATTTTCGAAAAACTTTAAATTTTCCCAACTATATTAACATTTTCCAAGATATGACCAAATATTTTTAGGAAGGAGGCGATGCGGGTGGACAAAAAGTTTGACCTATTGTGGCCCACATTGTACTCTAAAAACGTGCATACTCAGAATTTCTGGAAGTTCGCGTTTTCAGGAGATTTTCGAAAAAATTTAAATTTGCCCAACTATATTAACATTTTCCAAGATGTGACCAAATTTTTTTAGGAAGGAGGCGATGCGGGTGGACAAAAAGTTTGACCTATTGTGGACCACATTGTACTCTTAAAACGTGCATACTCAGAATTCCTGGAAGTTCGCGTTTTCAGTAGATTTTCGAAAAACCTAAAATTTGCCCAACTTTAATATTTTCCAAGATGTGACCAAATTTTTTTAGGAAGGAGGCGATGCGGGCGGCCAAAAAAGGTGACCTATTGTGGACCACATTGTACTCTAAAAACGTGCATACTCAGAATTCCTTGAAGTTCGAGTTTTCAGGAGATTTTCGAAAAACTTTAAATTTGCCCATCTATATTAACATTTTTCGAACAAAATTTTTTTAGGAAGGTGGCGATGCGGGCGGACAAAAAGGGTGACCTATTGTGGACCACATTGTACTCTAAAAACGTGCATACTCAGAATTTTTGGAAGTTCGCGTTTTCAGGAGATTTTCGAAAAAATTTAAATTTGACCAACTATATTAACATTTTCCAAGATTTGACCAAATTTTTTTTGGGAAGGAGTCGATGCGGGCGGACAAAAGTGGTGACGTATTATGGACCACATTCCACTCTAAAAAAGTGCATACTTAGAATTTCTGGAAGTTCGAGTTTTCAGGAGATTTTCGAAAAACTTTAAATTTGCCCAACTATATTAACATTTTTCGAACAAAATTTTTTTAGGGAGGAGGCGATGCGGGCAGACAAAAGTGGTGACGTATTATGGACCACATTCCACTCTAAAAAAGTGCATACTTAGAATTTCTGGAAGTTCGAGTTTTCAGGAGATTTTCGAAAAACTTTAAATTTGCCCAACTATATTAACATTTTCCAAGATGTGACAAAATTTTTTTTAGGAAGGAGGCGATGCGGGCGGACAAAAAGGGTGACCTATTGTGGACCACATTGTGCTCTAAAAACGTGCATACTCAGAATTCCTGGAAGTTCGCGTTTTCAGGAGATTTTCGAAAAACTTTAAATTTTCCCAACTATATTAACATATTTCGAACAAAATTTTTTTAGGAAGGAGGCGATGCGGGCGGACAAAAGTGGTGACGTATTATGGACCACAATCCACTCTAAAAAAGTGCATATCTAGAATTTCTGGAAGTTCGAGTTTTCAGGAGATTTTCAAAAAACCTTAAATTTGACCAACTATATTAACATTTTCCAAGATGTGACAAAATTTTTTTAGGAAGGAGGCGATGCGGGTGGACAAAAAGTTTTACCTATTGTGGACCACATTGTACTCTAAAAACGTGCATACTCAGAATTCCTTGAAGTTCGAGTTTTCAGGAGATTTTCGAAAAACTTTAAATTTGCCCATCTATATTAACATTTTTCGAACAAAATTTTTTTAGGAAGGTGGCGATGCGGGCGGACAAAAAGGGTGACCTATTGTGGACCACATTGTACTCTAAAAACGTGCATACTCAGAATTTTTGGAAGTTCGCGTTTTCAGGAGATTTTCGAAAAAATTTAAATTTGACCAACTATATTAACATTTTCCAAGATGTGACAAAATTTTTTTAGGAAGGAGGCGATGCGGGTGGACAAAAAGAGTGATTTATTGTGGACCACATTGTACTCTTAAAACGTGCATAGTCAGAATTCCTGGAAGTTCGCGTTTTCAGGAGATTTTCGAAAAACTTTAAATTTTCCCAACTATATTAACATTTTCCAAGATATGACCAAATATTTTTAGGAAGGAGGCGATGCGGGTGGACAAAAAGTTTGACCTATTGTGGCCCACATTGTACTCTAAAAACGTGCATACTCAGAATTTCTGGAAGTTCGCGTTTTCAGGAGATTTTCGAAAAAATTTAAATTTGCCCAACTATATTAACATTTTCCAAGATGTGACCAAATTTTTTTAGGAAGGAGGCGATGCGGGTGGACAAAAAGTTTGACCTATTGTGGACCACATTGTACTCTTAAAACGTGCATACTCAGAATTCCTGGAAGTTCGCGTTTTCAGGAGATTTTCGAAAAACCTAAAATTTGCCCAACTTTAATATTTTCCAAGATGTGACCAAATTTTTTTAGGAAGGAGGCGATGCGGGCGGCCAAAAAGGGTGACCTATTGTGGACCACATTGTACTCTAAAAACGTGCATACTCAGAATTCCTTGAAGTTCGAGTTTTCAGGAGATTTTCGAAAAACTTTAAATTTGCCCATCTATATTAACATTTTTCGAACAAAATTTTTTTAGGAAGGTGGCGATGCGGGCGGACAAAAAGGGTGACCTATTGTGGACCACATTGTACTCTAAAAACGTGCATACTCAGAATTTTTGGAAGTTCGCGTTTTCAGGAGATTTAAATTTGACCAACTATATTAACATTTTCCAAGATGTGACAAAATTTTTTTAGGAAGGAGGCGATGCGGGTGGACAAAAAGTTTTACCTATTGTGGACCACATTGTACTCTTAAAACGTGCATAGTCAGAATTCCTGGAAGTTCGCGTTTTCAGGAGATTTTCGAAAAACTTTAAATTTTCCCAACTATATTAACATTTTCCAAGATATGACCAAATATTTTTAGGAAGGAGGCGATGCGGGTGGACAAAAAGTTTGACCTATTGTGGACCACATTGTACTCTTAAAACGTGCATACTCAGAATTCCTGGAAGTTCGCGTTTTCAGGAGATTTTCGAAAAACCTAAAATTTGCCCAACTTTAATATTTTCCAAGATGTGACCAAATTTTTTTAGGAAGGAGGCGATGCGGGCGGCCAAAAAGGGTGACCTATTGTGGACCACATTGTACTCTAAAAAAGTGCATACTCAGAATTCCTTGAAGTTCGAGTTTTCAGGAGATTTTCGAAAAACTTTAAATTTGCCCATCTATATTAACATTTTTCGAACAAAATTTTTTTAGGAAGGTGGCGATGCGGGCGGACAAAAAGGGTGGCCTATTGTGGACCACATTGTACTCTAAAAACGTGCATACTCAGAATTTTTGGAAGTTCACGTTTTCAGGAGATTTTCGAAAAAATTTAAATTTGACCAACTATATTAACATTTTCCAAGATTTGACCAAATTTTTTTTGGGAAGGAGTCGATGCGGGCGGACAAAAGTGGCCACTTATTATGGACCACATAGTACTGTAGAAACGTGCATACTCAGAATTTCAGGAAGTTCGAGTTATTACGAGATTTTCGAAAAATTTTAAATTTGCCCAACTATATTAACATTTTCCAAGATGTGACCAAATTTTTTTAGGAAGGAGGCGATGCGGGCGGACAAAAAGGGTGATTTATTGTGGACCACATTGTACTCTAAACACGTGCATACTCAGAATTCCTGGAAGTTCGCGTTTTCAGGAGATTTTCGAAAAACTTTAAATTTGCACAACTATATTAACATTTTCCAAGATGTGACAAAACTTTTTTAGGAAAGAGGCGATGCGGGCGGACAAAAAGGGTGACCTATTGTGGACCACATTGTGCTCTAAAAACGTGCATACTCAGAATTCCTGGAAGTTCGCGTTTTCAGGAGATTTTCGAAAAACTTTAAATTTTCCCAACTATATTAACATATTTCGAACAAAATTTTTTTAGGAAGGAGGCGATGCGGGCGGACAAAAAGGGTGACCTATTGTGGACCACATTGTGCTCTAAAAACGTGCATACTCAGAATTCCTGGAAGTTCGCGTTTTCAGGAGATTTACCGAAAAACTTTAAATTTGCCCAACTATATTAACATTTTCCAAGATGTGACCAAATTTTTTTAGGAAGGAGGCGATGCGGGTGGACAAAAACTTTGACCTATTGTGGACCACATTGTACTCTTAAAACGTGCATACTCAGAATTCCTGGAAGTTCGCGTTTTCAGGAGATTTTCGAAAAACCTAAAATTTGCCCAACTTTAATATTTTCCAAGATGTGACCAAATTTTTTTAGGAAGGAGGCGATGCGGGCGGCCAAAAAGGGTGACCTATTGTGGACCACATTGTACTCTAAAAACGTGCATACTCAGAATTCCTTGAAGTTCGAGTTTTCAGGAGATTTTCGAAAAACTTTAAATTTGCCCATCTATATTAACATTTTTCGAACAAAATTTTTTTAGGAAGGTGGCGATGCGGGCGGACAAAAAGGGTGACCTATTGTGGACCACATTGTACTCTAAAAACGTGCATACTCAGAATTCCTGGAAGTTCGCGTTTTCAGGAGATTTTCGAAAAACTTTAAATTTGCCCAACTATATTAACATTTTCCAAGATGTGACAAAATTTTTTTAGGAAGGAGGCGATGCGGGCGGACAAAAAGGGTGACCTATTGTGGACCACATTGTGCTCTAAAAACGTGCATACTCAGAATTCCTGGAAGTTCGCGTTTTCAGGAGATTTACCGAAAAACTTTAAATTTGCCCAACTATATTAACATTTTCCAAGATGTGACCAAATATTTTTTGGGAAGGAGTCGATGCGGGCGGACAAAAGTGGCCACCTATTATGGACCACACAGTACTGTAGAAACGTGCATACTCAGAATTTCTGGAAGTTCGAGTTATTACGAGATTTTTGAAAAATTTTAAATTTGCCCAACCTTAAATTTGGCCAACTATATTAACATTTTCCAAGATGTGACAAAATTTTTTTAGGAAGGAGGCGATGCGGGCGGACAAAAAGGGTGATTTATTATGGACCACATTGTACTCTAAAAACGTGCATACTCAGAATTCCTTGAAGTTCGAGTTTTCAGGAGATTTTCGAAAAACTTTAAATTTGCCCAACTATATTAACATTTTCCAAGATGTGACAAAATTTTTTTTAGGAAGGAGGCGATGCGGGCGGACAAAAAGGGCGACCTATTGTGGACCACATTGTGCTCTAAAAACGTGCATACTCAGAATTCCTGGAAGTTCGCGTTTTCAGGAGATTTTCGAAAAACTTTAAATTTTCCCAACTATATTAACATATTTCGAACAAAATTTTTTTAGGAAGAAGGCGATGCGGGCGGACAAAAGTGGTGACGTATTATGGACTACAATCCACTCTAAAAAAGTGCATATTTAGAATTTCTGGAAGTTCGAGTTTTCAGGAGATTTTCAAAAAACCTTAAATTTGACCAACTATATTAACATTTTCCAAGATTTGACAAAATTTTTTTAGGAAGGAGGCGATGCGGGCGGACAAAAATGGTGATGTATTATGGACCACAATCCACTCTAAAAAAGTGCATATTTAGAATTTCTGGAAGTTCGAGTTTTCAGGAGATTTTCAAAAAACCTTAAATTTGACCAACTATATTAACATTTTCCAAGATTTGACCAAATATTTTTTGGGAAGGAGTCGATGCGGGCGGACAAAAGTGGCCACCTATTATGGACCACATAGTACTGTAGAAACGTGCATACTCAGAATTTCTGGAAGTTCGAGTTATTACGAGATTTTCGAAAAATTTTAAATTTGCCCAACCTTAAATTTGACCAACTATATTAACATTTTCCAATATGTGACAAAATTTTTTTAGGAAGGAGGCGATGCGGGCGGACAAAAGTGGTGACGTATTATGGACCACATTCCACTCTAAAAAAGTGCATACTTAGAATTTCTGGAAGTTCGAGTTTTCAGGAGATTTTCGAAAAACTTTAAATTTGCCCAACTATATTAACATTTTCCAAGATGTGACAAAATTTTTTTTAGGAAGGAGGCGATGCGGGCGGACAAAAAGGGTGACCTATTGTGGACCACATTGTGCTCTAAAAACGTGCATAGTCAGAATTCCTGGAAGTTCGCGTTTTCAGGAGATTTTCGAAAAACTTTAAATTTTCCCAACTATATTAACATATTTCGAACAAAATTTTTTTAGGAAGAAGGCGATGCGGGCGGACAAAAGTGGTGACGTATTATGGACCACAATCCACTCTAAAAAAGTGCATATTTAGAATTTCTGGAAGTTCGAGTTTTCAGGAGATTTTCAAAAAACCTTAAATTTGACCAACTATATTAACATTTTCCAAGATTTGACCAAATATTTTTTGGGAAGGAGTCGATGCGGGCGGACAAAAGTGGCCACCTATTATGGACCACATAATACTGTAGAAACGTGCATACTCAGAATTTCTGGAAGTTCGAGTTATTACGAGATTTTCGAAAAATTTTAAATTTGCCCAACTATATTAACATTTTCCAAGATGTGACCAAATTTTTTTAGGAAGGAGGCGGTGCGGGCGGACAAAAAGGGTGATTTATTGTGGACCACATTGTACTCTAAAAACGTGCATACTCAGAATTCCTGGAAGTTCGCGTTTTCAGGAGATTTTCGAAAAACTTTAAATTTGCCCAACTATATTAACATTTTCCAAGATGTGACAAAATTTTTTTAGGAAGGAGGCGATGCGGGCGGACAAAAAGGGTGACCTATTGTGGACCACATTGTGCTCTAAAAACGTGCATACTCAGAATTCCTGGAAGTTCGCGTTTTCAGGAGATTTACCGAAAAACTTTAAATTTGCCCAACTATATTAACATTTTCCAAGATGTGACCAAATTTTTTTAGGAAGGAGGCGATGCGGGTGGACAAAAACTTTGACCTATTGTGGACCACATTGTACTCTTAAAACGTGCATACTCAGAATTCCTGGAAGTTCGCGTTTTCAGGAGATTTTCGAAAAACTTTAAATTTGCCCAACTATATTAACATTTTCCAAGATGTGACCAAATTTTTTTAGGAAGGTGGCGATGCGGGCGGACAAAAAGGGTGACCTATTGTGGACCACATTGTACTCTAAAAACGTGCATACTCAGAATTTTTGGAAGTTCGCGTTTTCAGATTTTCGAAAAAACTTAAATTTGACCAACTATATTAACATTTTCCAAGATTTGACCAAATTTTTTTTGGGAAGGAGTCGATGCGGGCGGACAAAAGTGGCCACTTATTATGGACCACATAGTACTGTAGAAACGTGCATACTCAGAATTTCAGGAAGTTCGAGTTATTACGAGATTTTCGAAAAATTTTAAATTTGCCCAACTATATTAACATTTTCCAAGATGTGACCAAATTTTTTTAGGAAGGAGGCGATGCGGGCGGACAAAAAGGGTGATTTATTGTGGACCACATTGTACTCTAAAAGTGTGCATACTCAGAATTCCTGGAAGTTCGCGTTTTCAGGAGATTTTCGAAAAACTTTAAATTTGCCCAACTATATTAACATTTTCCAAGATGTGACAAAATTTTTTTAGGAAGGAGGCGATGCGGGCGGACAAAAAGGGTGACCTATTGTGGACCACATTGTGCTCTAAAAACGTGCATACTCAGAATTCCTGGAAGTTCGCGTTTTCAGGAGATTTACCGAAACACTTTAAATTTGCCCAACTATATTAACATTTTCCAAGATGTGACCAAATATTTTTTGGGAAGGAGTCGATGCGGGCGGACAAAAGTGGCCACCTATTATGGACCACATAGTACTGTAGAAACGTGCATACTCAGAATTTCTGGAAGTTCGAGTTATTACGAGATTTTCGAAAAATTTTAAATTTGCCCAACCTTAAATTTGACCAACTATATTAACATTTTCCAATATGTGACAAAATTTTTTTAGGAAGGAGGCGATGCGGGCGGACAAAAGTGGTGACGTATTATGGACCACATTCCACTCTAAAAAAGTGCATACTTAGAATTCCTTGAAGTTCGAGTTTTCAGGAGATTTTCGAAAAACTTTAAATTTGCCCAACTATATTAACATTTTCCAAGATGTGACAAAATTTTTTTTAGGAAGGAGGTGATGCGGGCGGACAAAAAGGGTGACCTATTGTGGACCACATTGTACTCTAAAAACGTGCATACTCAGAATTCCTGGAAGTTCGCGTTTTCAGGAGATTTTCGAAAAACTTTAAATTTTCCCAACTATATTAACATTTTTCGAACAAAATTTTTTTAGGAAGGAGGCGATGCGGGCGGACAAAAATGGTGACGTATTATGGACCACAATCCACTCTAAAAAAGTGCATATTTAGAATTCCTGGAAGTTCGAGTTTTCAGGAGATTTTCAAAAAACCTTAAATTTGACCAACTATATTAACATTTTCCAAGATTTGACCAAATATTTTTTGGGAAGGAGTCGATGCGGGCGGACAAAAGTGGCCACCTATTATGGACCACATAGTACTGTAGAAACGTGCATACTCAGAATTTCTGGAAGTTCGAGTTATTACGAGATTTTCGAAAAATTTTAAATTTGCCCAACCTTAAATTTGACCAACTATATTAACATTTTCCAATATGTGACAAAATTTTTTTAGGAAGGAGGCGATGCGGGCGGACAAAAGTGGTGACGTATTATGGACCACATTCCACTCTAAAAAAGTGCATACTTAGAATTTCTGGAAGTTCGAGTTTTCAGGAGATTTTCGAAAAACTTTAAATTTGCCCAACTATATTAACATTTTCCAAGATGTGACAACATTTTTTTTAGGAAGGAGGCGATGCGGGCGGACAAAAAGGGTGACCTATTGTGGACCACATTGTGCTCTAAAAACGTGCATACTCAGAATTCCTGGAAGTTCGCGTTTTCAGGAGATTTTCGAAAAACTTTAAATTTTCCCAACTATATTAACATATTTCGAACAAAATTTTTTTAGGAAGGAGGCGATGCGGGCGGACAAAAGTGGTGATGTATTATGGACCACAATCCACTCTAAAAAAGTGCATATTTAGAATTTCTGGAAGTTCGAGTTTTCAGGAGATTTTCAAAAAACCTTAAATTTGACCAACTATATTAACATTTTCCAAGATTTGACCAAATATTTTTTGGGAAGGAGTCGATGCGGGCGGACAAAAGTGGCCACCTATTATGGACCACATAGTACTGTAGAAACGTGCATACTCAGAATTTGTGGAAGTTCGAGTTATTACGAGATTTTCGAAAAATTTTAAATTTGCCCAACCTTAAATTTGACCAACTATATTAACATTTTCCAATATGTGACAAAATTTTTTTAGGAAGGAGGCGATGCGGGCGGACAAAAGTGGTGACGTATTATGGACCACATTCCACTCTAAAAAAGTGCATACTTAGAATTTCTGGAAGTTCGAGTTTTCAGGAGATTTTCGAAAAACTTTAAATTTGCCCAACTATATTAACATTTTCCAAGATGTGACAAAATTTTTTAGGAAGGAGGCGATGTGGGCGGACAAAAGTGGCCACCTATTATGGACCACATAGTACTGTAGAAACGTGCATACTCAGAATTTCTGGAAGTTCGAGTTATTACGAGATTTTCGAAAAATTTTAAATTTGCCCAACCTTAAATTTGACCAACTATATTAACATTTTCCAATATGTGACAAAATTTTTTTTAGGAAGGAGGCGATGCGGGCGGACAAAAAGGGTGTCCTATTGTGGACCACATTCCACTCTAAAAAAGTGCATACTTAGAATTTCTGGAAGTTCGAGTTTTCAGGAGATTTTCGAAAAACTTTAAATTTGCCCAACTATATTAACATTTTCCAAGATGTGACAAAATTTTTTTTAGGAAGGAGGCGATGCGGGCGGACAAAAAGGGTGACCTATTGTGGACCACATTGTGCTCTAAAAACGTGCATACTCAGAATTCCTGGAAGTTCGCGTTTTCAGGAGATTTTCGAAAAACTTTAAATTTTCCCAACTATATTAACATATTTCGAACAAAATTTTTTTAGGAAGGAGGCGATGCGGGCGGACAAAAGTGGTGACGTATTATGGACCACATTGTGTTCTAAAAACGTGCATACTCAGAATTCCTGGAAGTTCGCGTTTTCAGGAGATTTACCGAAAAACTTTAAATTTGCCCAACTATATTAACATTTTCCAAGATGTGACCAAATTTTTTTAGGAAGGAGGCGATGCGGGTGGACAAAAACTTTGACCTATTGTGGACCACATTGTACTCTTAAAACGTGCATACTCAGAATTCCTGGAAGTTCGCGTTTTCAGGAGATTTTCGAAAAACCTAAAATTTGCCCAACTTTAATATTTTCCAAGATGTGACCAAATTTTTTTAGGAAGGAGGCGATGCGGGCGGCCAAAAAGGGTGACTTATTGTGGACCACATTGTACTCTAAAAACGTGCATACTCAGAATTCCTTGAAGTTCGAGTTTTTAGGAGATTTTCGAAAAACTTTAAATTTGCCCATCTATATTAACATTTTTCGAACAAAATTTTTTTAGGAAGGTGGCGATGCGGGCGGACAAAAAGGGTGACCTATTGTGGACCACATTGTACTCTAAAAACGTGCATACTCAGAATTTTTGGAAGTTCGCGTTTTCAGGAGATTTTCGAAAAAATTTAAATTTGACCAACTATATTAACATTTTCCAAGATTTGACCAAATTTTTTTTGGGAAGGAGTCGATGCGGGCGGACAAAAGTGGCCACTTATTATGGACCACATAGTACTGTAGAAACGTGCATACTCAGAATTTCAGGAAGTTCGAGTTATTACGAGATTTTCGAAAAATTTTAAATTTGCCCAACTATATTAACATTTTCCAAGATGTGACAAAATTTTTTTAGGAAGGAGGCGATGCGGGCGGACAAAAAGGGTGATTTATTGTGGACCACATTGTACTCTAAAAACGTGCATACTCAGAATTCCTGGAAGTTCGCGTTTTCAGGAGATTTTCGAAAAACTTTAAATTTGCCCAACTATATTAACATTTTCCAAGATGTGACAAAATTTTTTTAGGAAGGAGGCGATGCGGGCGGACAAAAAGGGTGACCTATTGTGGACCACATTGTGCTCTAAAAACGTGCATACTCAGAATTCCTGGAAGTTCGCGTTTTCAGGAGATTTACCGAAACACTTTAAATTTGCCCAACTATATTAACATTTTCCAAGATGTGACCAAATATTTTTTGGGAAGGAGTCGATGCGGGCGGACAAAAGTGGCCACCTATTATGGACCACATAGTACTGTAGAAACGTGCATACTCAGAATTTCTGGAAGTTCGAGTTATTACGAGATTTTTGAAAAATTTTAAATTTGCCCAACCTTAAATTTGGCCAACTATATTAACATTTTCCAAGATGTGACAAAATTTTTTTAGGAAGGAGGCGATGCGGGCGGACAAAAAGGGTGATTTATTATGGACCACATTGTACTCTAAAAACGTGCATACTCAGAATTCCTTGAAGTTCGAGTTTTCAGGAGATTTTCGAAAAACTTTAAATTTGCCCAACTATATTAACATTTTCCAAGATGTGACAAAATTTTTTTTAGGAAGGAGGCGATGCGGGCGGACAAAAAGGGCGACCTATTGTGGACCACATTGTGCTCTAAAAACGTGCATACTCAGAATTCCTGGAAGTTCGCGTTTTCAGATTTTCGAAAAACTTTAAATTTTCCCAACTATATTAACATTTTTCGAACAAAATTTTTTTGGGAAGGAGGCGATGCGGGCGGACAAAAATGGTGACGTATTATGGACCACAATCCACTCTAAAAAAGTGCATATTTAGAATTTCTGGAAGTTCGAGTTTTCAGGAGATTTTCAAAAAACCTTAAATTTGACCAACTATATTAACATTTTCCAAGATTTGACCAAATATTTTTTGGGAAGGAGTCGATGCGGGCGGACAAAAGTGGCCACCTATTATGGACCACATAGTACTGTAGAAACGTGCATACTCAGAATTTCTGGAAGTTCGAGTTATTACGAGATTTTCGAAAAATTTTAAATTTGCCCAACCTTAAATTTGACCAACTATATTAACATTTTCCAATATGTGACAAAATTTTTTTTAGGAAGGAGGCGATGCGGGCGGACAAAAAGGGTGACCTATTGTGGACCACATTGTGCTCTAAAAACGTGCATACTCAGAATTCCTGGAAGTTCGCGTTTTCAGGAGATTTTCGAAAAACTTTAAATTTGCCCAACTATATTAACATTTTCCAAGATGTGACCAAATTTTTTTTAGGAAGGAGGCGATGCGGGCGGACAAAAAGGGTGATTTATTATGGACCACATTGTACTCTAAAAACGTGCATACTCAGAATTCCTTGAAGTTCGAGTTTTCAGGAGATTTTCGAAAAACTTTAAATTTGCCCAACTATATTAACATTTTCCAAGATGTGACAAAATTTTTTTTAGGAAGGAGGCTATGCGGGCGGACAAAAAGGGCGACCTATTGTGGACCACATTGTGCTCTAAAAACGTGCATACTCAGAATTCCTGGAAGTTCGCGTTTTCAGATTTTCGAAAAACTTTAAATTTTCCCAACTATATTAACATTTTTCGAACAAAATTTTTTTAGGAAGGAGGCGATGCGGGCGGACAAAAATGGTGACGTATTATGGACCACAATCCACTCTAAAAAAGTGCATATTTAGAATTTCTGGAAGTTCGAGTTTTCAGGAGATTTTCAAAAAACCTTAAATTTGACCAACTATATTAACATTTTCCAAGATTTGACCAAATATTTTTTGGGAAGGAGTCGATGCGGGCGGACAAAAGTGGCCACCTATTATGGACCACATAGTACTGTAGAAACGTGCATACTCAGAATTTCTGGAAGTTCGAGTTATTACGAGATTTTCGAAAAATTTTAAATTTGCCCAACCTTAAATTTGACCAACTATATTAACATTTTCCAATATGTGACAAAATTTTTTTTAGGAAGGAGGCGATGCGGGCGGACAAAAAGGGTGACCTATTGTGGACCACATTCCACTCTAAAAAAGTGCATACTTAGAATTTCTGGAAGTTCGAGTTTTCAGGAGATTTTCGAAAAACTTTAAATTTGCCCAACTATATTAACATTTTCCAAGATGTGACAAAATTTTTTTTAGGAAGGAGGCGATGCGGGCGGACAAAAAGGGTGACCTATTGTGGACCACATTGTGCTCTAAAAACGTGCATACTCAGAATTCCTGGAAGTTCGCGTTTTCAGGAGATTTTCGAAAAACTTTAAATTTTCCCAACTATATTAACATATTTCGAACAAAATTTTTTTAGGAAGGAGGCGATGCGGGCGGACAAAAGTGGTGACGTATTATGGACCACAATCCACTCTAAAAAAGTGCATATTTAGAATTTCTGGAAGTTCGAGTTTTCAGGAGATTTTCAAAAAACCTTAAATTTGACCAACTATATTAACATTTTCCAAGATGTGACCAAATTTTTTTAGGAAGGAGGCGATGCGGGTGGACAAAAACTTTGACCTATTGTGGACCACATTGTACTCTTAAAACGTGCATACTCAGAATTCCTGGAAGTTCGCGTTTTCAGGAGATTTTCGAAAAACCTAAAATTTGCCCAACTTTAATATTTTCCAAGATGTGACCAAATTTTTTTAGGAAGGAGGCGATGCGGGCGGCCAAAAAGGGTGACCTATTGTGGACCACATTGTACTCTAAAAACGTGCATACTCAGAATTCCTTGAAGTTCGAGTTTTCAGGAGATTTTCGAAAAACTTTAAATTTGCCCATCTATATTAACATTTTTCGAACAAAATTTTTTTAGGAAGGTGGCGATGCGGGCGGACAAAAAGGGTGACCTATTGTGGACCACATTGTACTCTAAAAACGTGCATACTAAGAATTTTTGGAAGTTCGCGTTTTCAGGAGATTTTCGAAAAAATTTAAATTTGACCAACTATATTAACATTTTCCAAGATTTGACCAAATTTTTTTTGGGAAGGAGTCGATGCGGGCGGACAAAAGTGGCCACCTATTATGGACCACATAGTACTGTAGAAACGTGCATACTCAGAATTTCAGGAAGTTCGAGTTATTACGAGATTTTCGAAAAATTTTAAATTTGCCCAACTATATTAACATTTTCCAAGATGTGACCAAATTTTTTTAGGAAGGAGGCGATGCGGGCGGACAAAAAGGGTGATTTATTGTGGACCACATTGTACTCTAAAAACGTGCATACTCAGAATTCCTGGAAGTTCGCGTTTTCAGGAGATTTTCGAAAAACTTTAAATTTGCCCAACTATATTAACATTTTCCAAGATGTGACAAAATTTTTTTAGGAAGGAGGCGATGCGGGCGGACAAAAAGGGTGACCTATTGTGGACCACATTGTGCTCTAAAAACGTGCATACTCAGAATTCCTGGAAGTTCGCGTTTTCAGGAGATTTACCGAAACACTTTAAATTTGCCCAACTATATTAACATTTTCCAAGATGTGACCAAATATTTTTTGGGAAGGAGTCGATGCGGGCGGACAAAAGTGGCCACCTATTATGGACCACATAGTACTGTAGAAACGTGCATACTCAGAATTTCTGGAAGTTCGAGATTTTTGAAAAATTTTAAATTTGCCCAACCTTAAATTTGGCCAACTATATTAACATTTTCCAAGATGTGACAAAATTTTTTTTAGGAAGGAGGCGATGCGGGCGGACAAAAAGGGTGACCTATTGTGGACCACATTGTGCTCTAAAAACGTGCATACTCAGAATTCCTGGAAGTTCGCGTTTTCAGGAGATTTTCGAAAAACTTTAAATTTTCCCAACTATATTAACATTTTCCAAGATGTGACAAAATTTTTTTTAGGAAGGAGGCGATGCGGGCGGACAAAAAGGGCGACCTATTGTGGACCACATTGTGCTCTAAAAACGTGCATACTCAGAATTCCTGGAAGTTCGCGTTTTCAGGAGATTTTCGAAAAACTTTAAATTTTCCCAACTATATTAACATTTTTCGAACAAAATTTTTTTAGGAAGGAGGCGATGCGGGCGGACAAAAATGGTGACGTATTATGGACCACAATCCACTCTAAAAAAGTGCATATTTAGAATTTCTGGAAGTTCGAGTTTTCAGGAGATTTTCAAAAAACCTTAAATTTGACCAACTATATTAACATTTTCCAAGATTTGACCAAATATTTTTTGGGAAGGAGTCGATGCGGGCGGACAAAAGTGGCCACCTATTATGGACCACATAGTACTGTAGAAACGTGCATACTCAGAATTTCTGGAAGTTCGAGTTATTACGAGATTTTCGAAAAATTTTAAATTTGCCCAACCTTAAATTTGACCAACTATATTAACATTTTCCAATATGTGACAAAATTTTTTTAGGAAGGAGGCGATGCGGGCGGACAAAAGTGGTGACGTATTATGGACCACATTCCACTCTAAAAAAGTGCATACTTAGAATTTCTGGAAGTTCGAGTTTTCAGGAGATTTTCGAAAAACTTTAAATTTGCCCAACTATATTAACATTTTCCAAGATGTGACAAAATTTTTTTTAGGAAGGAGGCGATGCGGGCGGACAAAAAGGGTGACCTATTGTGGACCACATTGTGCTCTAAAAACGTGCATACTCAGAATTCCTGGAAGTTCGCGTTTTCAGGAGATTTTCGAAAAACTTTAAATTTTCCCAACTATATTAACATATTTCGAACAAAATTTTTTTAGGAAGGAGGCGATGCGGGCGGACAAAAGTGGTGACGTATTATGGACCACAATCCACTCTAAAAAAGTGCATATTTAGAATTTCTGGAAGTTCGAGTTTTCAGGAGATTTTCAAAAAACCTTAAATTTGACCAACTATATTAACATTTTCCAAGATTTGACCAAATATTTTTTGGGAAGGAGTCGATGCGGGCGGACAAAAGTGGCCACCTATTATGGACCACATAATACTGTAGAAACGTGCATACTCAGAATTTCTGGAAGTTCGAGTTATTACGAGATTTTCGAAAAACTTTAAATTTGCCCAACTATATTAACATTTTCCAAGATGTGACAAAATTTTTTTAGGAAGGAGGCGATGCGGGCGGACAAAAAGGGTGACCTATTGTGGACCACATTGTGCTCTAAAAACGTGCATACTCAGAATTCCTGGAAGTTCGCGTTTTCAGGAGATTTACCGAAAAACTTTAAATTTGCCCAACTATATTAACATTTTCCAAGATGTGACCAAATTTTTTTAGGAAGGAGGCGATGCGGGTGGACAAAAACTTTAACCTATTGTGGACCACATTGTACTCTTAAAACGTGCATACTCAGAATTCCTGGAAGTTCGCGTTTTCAGGAGATTTTCGAAAAACCTAAAATTTTCCCAACTTTAATATTTTCCAAGATGTGACCAAATTTTTTTAGGAAGGAGGCGATGCGGGCGGCCAAAAAGGGTGACCTATTGTGGACCACATTGTACTCTAAAAACGTGCATACTCAGAATTCCTTGAAGTTCGAGTTTTCAGGAGATTTTCGAAAAACTTTAAATTTGCCCATCTATATTAACATTTTTCGAACAAAATTTTTTTAGGAAGGTGGCGATGCGGGCGGACAAAAAGGGTGACCTATTGTGGACCACATTGTACTCTAAAAACGTGCATACTCAGAATTCCTGGAAGTTCGCGTTTTCAGGAGATTTTCGAAAAACTTTAAATTTGCCCAACTATATTAACATTTTCCAAGATGTGACAAAATTTTTTCAGGAGATTTTCGAAAAACTTTAAATTTGCCCAACTATATTAACATTTTCCAAGATGTGACAAAATTTTTTTAGGAAGGAGGCGATGCGGGCGGACAAAAGTGGCCACCTATTATGGACCAATAGTACTGTAGAAACGTGCATACTCAGAATTTCAGGAAGTTCGAGTTATTACGAGATTTTCGAAAAATTTTAAATTTGCCCAACTATATTAACATTTTCCAAGATGTGACCAAATTTTTTTAGGAAGGAGGCGATGCGGGCGGCCAAAAAGGGTGACCTATTGTGGACCACATTGTACTCTAAAAACGTGCATACTCAGAATTCCTTGAAGTTCGAGTTTTCAGGAGATTTTCGAAAAACTTTAAATTTGCCCATCTATATTAACATTTTTCGAACAAAATTTTTTTAGGAAGGTGGCGATGCGGGCGGACAAAAAGGGTGACCTATTGTGGACCACATTGTACTCTAAAAACGTGCATACTAAGAATTTTTGGAAGTTCGCGTTTTCAGGAGATTTTCGAAAAAATTTAAATTTGACCAACTATATTAACATTTTCCAAGATTTGACCAAATTTTTTTTGGGAAGGAGTCGATGCGGGCGGACAAAAGTGGCCACCTATTATGGACCACATAGTACTGTAGAAACGTGCATACTCAGAATTTCAGGAAGTTCGAGTTATTACGAGATTTTCGAAAAATTTTAAATTTGCCCAACTATATTAACATTTTCCAAGATGTGACCAAATTTTTTTAGGAAGGAGGCGATGCGGGCGGACAAAAAGGGTGATTTATTGTGGACCACATTGTACTCTAAAAACGTGCATACTCAGAATTCCTGGAAGTTCGCGTTTTCAGGAGATTTTCGAAAAACTTTAAATTTGCCCAACTATATTAACATTTTCCAAGATGTGACAAAATTTTTTTAGGAAGGAGGCGATGCGGGCGGACAAAAAGGGTGACCTATTGTGGACCACATTGTGCTCTAAAAACGTGCATACTCAGAATTCCTGGAAGTTCGCGTTTTCAGGAGATTTACCGAAACACTTTAAATTTGCCCAACTATATTAACATTTTCCAAGATGTGACCAAATATTTTTTGGGAAGGAGTCGATGCGGGCGGACAAAAGTGGCCACCTATTATGGACCACATAGTACTGTAGAAACGTGCATACTCAGAATTTCTGGAAGTTCGAGATTTTTGAAAAATTTTAAATTTGCCCAACCTTAAATTTGGCCAACTATATTAACATTTTCCAAGATGTGACAAAATTTTTTTTAGGAAGGAGGCGATGCGGGCGGACAAAAAGGGTGACCTATTGTGGACCACATTGTGCTCTAAAAACGTGCATACTCAGAATTCCTGGAAGTTCGCGTTTTCAGGAGATTTTCGAAAAACTTTAAATTTTCCCAACTATATTAACATTTTCCAAGATGTGACAAAATTTTTTTTAGGAAGGAGGCGATGCGGGCGGACAAAAAGGGCGACCTATTGTGGACCACATTGTGCTCTAAAAACGTGCATACTCAGAATTCCTGGAAGTTCGCGTTTTCAGGAGATTTTCGAAAAACTTTAAATTTTCCCAACTATATTAACATTTTTCGAACAAAATTTTTTTAGGAAGGAGGCGATGCGGGCGGACAAAAATGGTGACGTATTATGGACCACAATCCACTCTAAAAAAGTGCATATTTAGAATTTCTGGAAGTTCGAGTTTTCAGGAGATTTTCAAAAAACCTTAAATTTGACCAACTATATTAACATTTTCCAAGATTTGACCAAATATTTTTTGGGAAGGAGTCGATGCGGGCGGACAAAAGTGGCCACCTATTATGGACCACATAGTACTGTAGAAACGTGCATACTCAGAATTTCTGGAAGTTCGAGTTATTACGAGATTTTCGAAAAATTTTAAATTTGCCCAACCTTAAATTTGACCAACTATATTAACATTTTCCAATATGTGACAAAATTTTTTTAGGAAGGAGGCGATGCGGGCGGACAAAAGTGGTGACGTATTATGGACCACATTCCACTCTAAAAAAGTGCATACTTAGAATTTCTGGAAGTTCGAGTTTTCAGGAGATTTTCGAAAAACTTTAAATTTGCCCAACTATATTAACATTTTCCAAGATGTGACAAAATTTTTTTTAGGAAGGAGGCGATGCGGGCGGACAAAAAGGGTGACCTATTGTGGACCACATTGTGCTCTAAAAACGTGCATACTCAGAATTCCTGGAAGTTCGCGTTTTCAGGAGATTTTCGAAAAACTTTAAATTTTCCCAACTATATTAACATATTTCGAACAAAATTTTTTTAGGAAGGAGGCGATGCGGGCGGACAAAAGTGGTGACGTATTATGGACCACAATCCACTCTAAAAAAGTGCATATTTAGAATTTCTGGAAGTTCGAGTTTTCAGGAGATTTTCAAAAAACCTTAAATTTGACCAACTATATTAACATTTTCCAAGATTTGACCAAATATTTTTTGGGAAGGAGTCGATGCGGGCGGACAAAAGTGGCCACCTATTATGGACCACATAATACTGTAGAAACGTGCATACTCAGAATTTCTGGAAGTTCGAGTTATTACGAGATTTTCGAAAAACTTTAAATTTGCCCAACTATATTAACATTTTCCAAGATGTGACAAAATTTTTTTAGGAAGGAGGCGATGCGGGCGGACAAAAAGGGTGACCTATTGTGGACCACATTGTGCTCTAAAAACGTGCATACTCAGAATTCCTGGAAGTTCGCGTTTTCAGGAGATTTACCGAAAAACTTTAAATTTGCCCAACTATATTAACATTTTCCAAGATGTGACCAAATTTTTTTAGGAAGGAGGCGATGCGGGTGGACAAAAACTTTAACCTATTGTGGACCACATTGTACTCTTAAAACGTGCATACTCAGAATTCCTGGAAGTTCGCGTTTTCAGGAGATTTTCGAAAAACCTAAAATTTTCCCAACTTTAATATTTTCCAAGATGTGACCAAATTTTTTTAGGAAGGAGGCGATGCGGGCGGCCAAAAAGGGTGACCTATTGTGGACCACATTGTACTCTAAAAACGTGCATACTCAGAATTCCTTGAAGTTCGAGTTTTCAGGAGATTTTCGAAAAACTTTAAATTTGCCCATCTATATTAACATTTTTCGAACAAAATTTTTTTAGGAAGGTGGCGATGCGGGCGGACAAAAAGGGTGACCTATTGTGGACCACATTGTACTCTAAAAACGTGCATACTCAGAATTCCTGGAAGTTCGCGTTTTCAGGAGATTTTCGAAAAACTTTAAATTTGCCCAACTATATTAACATTTTCCAAGATGTGACAAAATTTTTTCAGGAGATTTTCGAAAAACTTTAAATTTGCCCAACTATATTAACATTTTCCAAGATGTGACAAAATTTTTTTAGGAAGGAGGCGATGCGGGCGGACAAAAGTGGCCACCTATTATGGACCAATAGTACTGTAGAAACGTGCATACTCAGAATTTCAGGAAGTTCGAGTTATTACGAGATTTTCGAAAAATTTTAAATTTGCCCAACTATATTAACATTTTCCAAGATGTGACCAAATTTTTTTAGGAAGGAGGCGATGCGGGCGGACAAAAAGGGTGATTTATTGTGGACCACATTGTACTCTAAAAACGTGCATACTCAGAATTCCTGGAAGTTCGCGTTTTCAGGAGATTTTCGAAAAACTTTAAATTTGCCCAACTATATTAACATTTTCCAAGATGTGACAAAATTTTTTTAGGAAGGAGGCGATGCGGGCGGACAAAAAGGGTGACCTATTGTGGACCACATTGTGCTCTAAAAACGTGCATACTCAGAATTCCTGGAAGTTCGCGTTTTCAGGAGATTTTCGAAAAACTTTAAATTTTCCCAACTATATTAACATATTTCGAACAAAATTTTTTTAGGAAGGAGGCGATGCGGGCGGACAAAAGTGGTGACGTATTATGGACCACAATCCACTCTAAAAAAGTGCATATTTAGAATTTCTGGAAGTTCGAGTTTTCAGGAGATTTTCAAAAAACCTTAAATTTGCCCAACTATATTAACATTTTCCAAGATTTGACCAAATATTTTTTGGGAAGGAGTCGATGCGGGCGGACAAAAGTGGCCACCTATTATGGACCACATAATACTGTAGAAACGTGCATACTCAGAATTTCTGGAAGTTCGAGTTATTACGAGATTTTCGAAAAACTTTAAATTTGCCCAACTATATTAACATTTTCCAAGATGTGACAAAATTTTTTTAGGAAGGAGGCGATGCGGGCGGACAAAAAGGGTGACCTATTGTGGACCACATTGTGCTCTAAAAACGTGCATACTCAGAATTCCTGGAAGTTCGCGTTTTCAGGAGATTTACCGAAAAACTTTAAATTTGCCCAACTATATTAACATTTTCCAAGATGTGACCAAATTTTTTTAGGAAGGAGGCGATGCGGGTGGACAAAAACTTTAACCTATTGTGGACCACATTGTACTCTTAAAACGTGCATACTCAGAATTCCTGGAAGTTCGCGTTTTCAGGAGATTTTCGAAAAACCTAAAATTTTCCCAACTTTAATATTTTCCAAGATGTGACCAAATTTTTTTAGGAAGGAGGCGATGCGGGCGGCCAAAAAGGGTGACCTATTGTGGACCACATTGTACTCTAAAAACGTGCATACTCAGAATTCCTTGAAGTTCGAGTTTTCAGGAGATTTTCGAAAAACTTTAAATTTGCCCATCTATATTAACATTTTTCGAACAAAATTTTTTTAGGAAGGTGGCGATGCGGGCGGACAAAAAGGGTGACCTATTGTGGACCACATTGTACTCTAAAAACGTGCATACTCAGAATTCCTGGAAGTTCGCGTTTTCAGGAGATTTTCGAAAAACTTTAAATTTGCCCAACTATATTAACATTTTCCAAGATGTGACAAAATTTTTTCAGGAGATTTTCGAAAAACTTTAAATTTGCCCAACTATATTAACATTTTCCAAGATGTGACAAAATTTTTTTAGGAAGGAGGCGATGCGGGCGGACAAAAGTGGCCACCTATTATGGACCAATAGTACTGTAGAAACGTGCATACTCAGAATTTCAGGAAGTTCGAGTTATTACGAGATTTTCGAAAAATTTTAAATTTGCCCAACTATATTAACATTTTCCAAGATGTGACCAAATTTTTTTAGGAAGGAGGCGATGCGGGCGGACAAAAAGGGTGATTTATTGTGGACCACATTGTACTCTAAAAACGTGCATACTCAGAATTCCTGGAAGTTCGCGTTTTCAGGAGATTTTCGAAAAACTTTAAATTTGCCCAACTATATTAACATTTTCCAAGATGTGACAAAATTTTTTTAGGAAGGAGGCGATGCGGGCGGACAAAAAGGGTGACCTATTGTGGACCACATTGTGCTCTAAAAACGTGCATACTCAGAATTCCTGGAAGTTCGCGTTTTCAGGAGATTTACCGAAAAACTTTAAATTTGCCCAACTATATTAACATTTTCCAAGATGTGACCAAATATTTTTTGGGAAGGAGCCGATGCGGGCGGACAAAAGTGGCCACCTATTATGGACCACATAGTACTGTAGAAACGTGCATACTCAGAATTTCTGGAAGTTCGAGTTATTACGAGATTTTTGAAAAATTTTAAATTTGCCCAACCTTAAATTTGGCCAACTATATTAACATTTTCCAAGATGTGACAAAATTTTTTTAGGAAGGAGGCGATGCGGGCGGACAAAAAGGGTGATTTATTATGGACCACATTGTACTCTAAAAACGTGCATACTCAGAATTCCTTGAAGTTCGAGTTTTCAGGAGATTTTCGAAAAACTTTAAATTTGCCCAACTATATTAACATTTTCCAAGATGTGACAAAATTTTTTTTAGGAAGGAGGCGATGCGGGCGGACAAAAAGGGCGACCTATTGTGGACCACATTGTGCTCTAAAAACGTGCATACTCAGAATTCCTGGAAGTTAGCGTTTTCAGGAGATTTTCGAAAAACTTTAAATTTTCCCAACTGTATTAACATTTTTCGAACAAAATTTTTTTAGGAAGGAGGCGATGCGGGCGGACAAAAATGGTGACGTATTATGGACCACAATCCACTCTAAAAAAGTGCATATTTAGAATTTCTGGAAGTTCGAGTTTTCAGGAGATTTTCGAAAAACTTTAAATTTGCGCAACTATATTAACATTTTCCAAGATGTGACAAAATTTTTTTTAGGAAGGAGGCGATGCGGGCGGACAAAAAGGGTGACCTATTGTGGACCACATTGTGCTCTAAAAACGTGCATACTCAGAATTCCTGGAAGTTCGCGTTTTCAGGAGATTTTCGAAAAACTTTAAATTTTCCCAACTATATTAACATATTTCGAACAAAATTTTTTTAGGAAGGAGGCGATGCGGGCGGACAAAAGTGGTGACGTATTATGGACCACAATCCACTCTAAAAAAGTGCATATTTAGAATTTCTGGAAGTTCGAGTTTTCAGGAGATTTTCAAAAAACCTTAAATTTGACCAACTATATTAACATTTTCCAAGATTTGACCAAATATTTTTTGGGAAGGAGTCGATGCGGGCGGACAAAAGTGGCCACCTATTATGGACCACATAGTACTGTAGAAACGTGCATACTCAGAATTTCTGGAAGTTCGAGTTATTACGAGATTTTCGAAAAATTTTAAATTTGCCCAACCTTAAATTTGACCAACTATATTAACATTTTCCAAGATGTGACAAAATTTTTTTAGGAAGGAGGCGGTGCGGGCGGACAAAAGTGGTGACGTATTATGGACCACATTCCACTCTAAAAAAGTGCATACTTAGAATTTCTGGAAGTTCGAGTTTTCAGGAGATTTTCGAAAAATTTTAAATTTGCCCAACTATATTAACATTTTCCAAGATGTGACAAAATTTTTTTAGGAAGGAGGCGATGCGGGCGGACAAAAAGGGTGACCTATTGTGGACCACATTGTGCTCTAAAAACGTGCATACTCAGAATTCCTGGAAGTTCGCGTTTTCAGGAGATTTTCGAAAAACTTTAAATTTTCCCAACTATATTAACATATTTCGAACAAAATTTTTTTAGGAAGGAGGCGATGCGGGCGGACAAAAGTGGTGACGTATTATGGACCACAATCCACTCTAAAAAAGTGCATATTTAGAATTTCTGGAAGTTCGAGTTTTCAGGAGATTTTCAAAAAACCTTAAATTTGACCAACTATATTAACATTTTCCAAGATTTGACCAAATATTTTTTGGGAAGGAGTCGATGCGGGCGGACAAAAGTGGCCACCTATTATGGACCACATAATACTGTAGAAACGTGCATACTCAGAATTTCTGGAAGTTGGAGTTATTACGAGATTTTCGAAAAATTTTAAATTTGCCCAACCTTAAATTTGACCAACTATATTAACATTTTCCAAGATGTGACAAAATTTTTTTAGGAAGGAGGCGATGCGGGCGGACAAAAGTGGTGGCCTATTATGGACCACAATCCACTCTAAAAAAGTGCATATTTAGAATTTCTGGAAGTTCGAGTTTTCAGGAGATTTTCAAAAAACCTTAAATTTGACCAACTATTTTAACATTTTCCAAGATTTGACCAAATATTTTTTGGGAAGGAGTCGATGCGGGCGGACAAAAGTGGCCACCTATTATGGACCACATAGTACTGTAGAAACGTGCATACTCAGAATTTCTGGAAGTTCGAGTTATTACGAGATTTTCGAAAAATTTTAAATTTGCCCAACCTTAAATTTGACCAACTATATTAACATTTTCCAAGATGTGACAAAATTTTTTTAGGAAGGAGGCGATGCGGGCGGACAAAAGTGGTGACGTATTATGGACCACACTCCACTCTAAAGAAGTGCATACTTAGAATTTCTGGAAGTTCGAGTTTTCAGGAGATTTTCGAAAAACTTTAAATTTGCCCAACTATATTAACATTTTCCAAGATGTGACAAAATTTTTTTTATGAAGGAGGCGATGCGGGCGGACAAAGAGGGTGACCTATTGTGGACCACATTGTGCTCTAAAAACGTGCATACTCAGAATTCCTGGAAGTTCGCGTTTTCAGGAGATTTTCGAAAAACTTTAAATTTTCCCAACTATATTAACATATTTCGAACAAAATTTTTTTAGGAAGGAGGCGATGCGGGCGGACAAAAGTGGTGACGTATTATGGACCACAATCCACTCTAAAAAAGTGCATATTTAGAATTTCTGGAAGTTCGAGTTTTCAGGAGATTTTCAAAAAACCTTCAATTTGACCAACTATATTAACATTTTCCAAGATTTGACCAAATATTTTTTGGGAAGGAGTCGATGCGGGCGGACAAAAGTGGCCACCTATTATGGACCACATAATACTGTAGAAACGTGCATACTCAGAATTTCTGGAAGTTGGAGTTATTACGAGATTTTCGAAAAATTTTAAATTTGCCCAACCTTAAATTTGACCAACTATATTAACATTTTCCAAGATGTGACAAAATTTTTTTAGGAAGGAGGCGATGCGGGCGGACTAAAAGGGTGACCTATTATGGACCACATTGTACTATAAAAACCTGCATACTCAGAATTCCTTGAAGTTCGAGTTTTCAGGAGATTTTCGAAAAACTTTAAATTTGCCCATCTATATTAACATTTTTCGAACAAAATTTTTTTAGGAAGGAGGCGATGCGGGCGGACAAAAGTGGTGACGTATTGTGGACCACATTCCACTCTAAAAAAGTGCATACTTAGAATTTCTGGAAGTTCGAGTTTTCAGGAGATTTTCGAAAAACTTTAAATTTGCCCAACTATATTAACATTTTCCAAGATGTGACCAAATTTTTTTAGGAAGGAGGCGATGCGGGCGGACAAAAAGGGTGATTTATTGTGGACCACATTGTACTCTAAAAACGTGCATACTCAGAATTCCTGGAAGTTCGCGTTTTCAGGAGATTTTCGAAAAACTTTAAATTTTCCCAACTATATTAACATTTTCCAAGATGTGACAAAATTTTTTTAGGAAGGAGGCGATGCGGGCGGACAAAAAGGGTGACCTATTGTGGACCACATTGTGCTCTAAAAACGTGCATACTCAGAATTCCTGGAAGTTCGCGTTTTAAGGATATTTACCGAAACACTTTAAATTTGCCCAACTATATTAACATTTTCCAAGATGTGACCAAATATTTTTTGGGAAGGAGTCGATGCGGGCGGACAAAAGTGGCCACCTATTATGGACCACATAGTACTGTAGAAACGTGCATACTCAGAATTTCTGGAAGTTCGAGTTATTACGAGATTTTTGAAAAATTTTAAATTTGCCCAACCTTAAATTTGGCCAACTATATTAACATTTTCCAAGATGTGACAAAATTTTTTTAGGAAGGAGGCGATGCGGGCGGACAAAAAGGGTGATTTATTATGGACCACATTGTACTCTAAAAACGTGCATACTCAGAATTCCTGGAAGTTCGCGTTTTCAGGAGATTTTCGAAAAACTTTAAATTTTCCCAACTATATTAACATTTTTCGAACAAAATTTTTTTAGGAAGGAGGCGATGCGGGCGGACAAAAATGGTGACGTATTGTGGACCACATTCCACTCTAAAAAAGTGCATACTTAGAATTTCTGGAAGTTCGAGTTTTCAGGAGATTTTCGAAAAACTTTAAATTTGCCCAACTATATTAACATTTTCCAAGATTTGACAAAATTTTTTAGGAAGGAGGCGATGCGGGCGGACAAAAAGGGTGACCTATTGTGGACCACATTGTACTCTAAAAACGTGCATACTCAGAATTTCTGGAAGTTCGCGTTTTCAGGAGATTTTCGAAAAAATTTAAATTTGACCAACTATATTAACATTTTCCAAGATGTGACCAAATTTTTTTAGGAAGAAGGCGCTGCGGGCGGACAAAAGTGGGCACCTATTGTGGACCACATTGTACTCTACAAACGTGCATTCTCAGAATTCCTGGAAGTTCGAGTTTTCAGGAAAAAACCTTAAATTTGGCCAACTATATTAACATTTTCCAAGATTTGACCAAATTTTTTTTGGGAACGAGTCGATGCGGGCGGACAAAAGTGGACACCTATTATGGACCACATAGTACTGTAAAAACGTGCATACTCAGAATTTTTGGAAGTTCGAGTTTTTACGAGATTTTCGAAAAATTTTAAATTTGCCCATCTATATTAACATTTTTCGAACAAAATTTTTTTAGGAAGGAGGCGATGCGGGCGGACAAAAGTGGTGACGTATTATGGACCACATTCCACTCTAAAAAAGTGCATACTTAGAATTTCTGGAAGTTCGAGTTTTCAGGAGATTTTCAAAAAACCTTAAATTTGGCCAACTATATTAACATTTTCCAAGATTTGACCAAATTTTTGGGAATGAGTCGATGCGGGCGGACAAAAGTGGACACCTATTATGGACCACATAGTACTGTAGAAACGTGCATACTCAGAATTTCAGGAAGTTCGAGTTATTACGAGATTTTCGAAAAATTTTAAATTTGCCCAACTATATTAACATTTTCCAAGATGTGACAAAATTTTTTTAGGAAGGAGGCGATGCGGGCGGACAAAAAGGGTGATTTATTATGGACCACATTGTACTCTAAAAACGTGCATACTCAGAATTCCTTGAAGTTCGAGTTTTCAGGAGATTTTCGAAAAACTTTAAATTTGCCCAACTATATTAACATTTTCCAAGATGTGACAAAATTTTTTTTAGGAACGATGCGATGCGGGCGGACAAAACGGGCGACCTATTGTGGACCACATTGTGCTCTAAAAACGTGCATACTCAGAATTCCTGGAAGTTCGCGTTTTCAGGAGATTTTCGAAAAACTTTAAATTTTCCCAACTATATTAACATTTTTCGAACAAAATTTTTTTAGGAAGGAGGCGATGCGGGCGGACAAAAATGGTGACGTATTATGGACCACATTCCACTCTAAAAAAGTGCATACTTGGAATTTCTGGAAGTTCGAGTTTTCAGGAAAAAACCTTAAATTTGGCCAACTATATTAACATTTTCCAAGATTTGACCAAATTTTTGGGAAGGAGTCGATGCGGGCGGACAAAAGTGGCCACCTATTATGGACCACATAGTACTGTAAAAACGTGCATACTCAGAATTTCTGGAAGTTCGAGTTTTTACAAGATTTTCGAAAAATTTTAAATTTGCCCAACTGTAATAACATTTTCCAAGATGTGACCAAATTTTTTTTACGAAGGAGGCGATGCGGGCGGACAAAAAGGGTGATCTATTGTGGACCACATTGTAATCTAAAAACGTGCATGCTCATAATTCGCGTAAGTTCGCGTTTTCAGGAGATTTTCGAAAAACTTTAAATTTGCCCATCTATATTAACATTTTTCGAACAAAATTTTTTTAGGAAGGAGGCGATGCGGGCGGACAAAAGTGGTGACGTATTATGGACCACATTCCACTCTAAAAAAGTGCACACTTAGAATTTCTGGAAGTTCGAGTTTTCAGGAGATTTTCGAAAAACTTTAAATTTGCCCAACTATATTAACATTTTCCAAGATGTAACAAAATTTTTTTAGGAAGGTGGCGATGCGGGCGGACAAAAAGGGTGACCTATTGTGTACCACATTGTACTCTAAAAACTTACATACTCAGAATTTCTGGAAGTTCGCGTTTTCAGGAGATTTTCGAAAAAATTAAATTTGACCAACTATATTAACATTTTCCAAGATTTGACCAAATTTTTTTTGGGAAGGAGTCGATGCGGGCGGACAAAAGTGGCCACCTATTATGGACCACATTGTACTCTAAAAACGTGCATACTCAGCATTCCTGGAAGTTCGCGTTTTCAGGAGATTTTCGAAAAACTTTAAATTTGCCCAACTATATTAACATTTTCCAAGATGTGACAAAATTTTTTTAGGAAGGAGGCGATGCGGGCGGACAAAAAGGGTGACCTATTGTGGACCACATTGTGCTCTAAAAACGTGCATACTCAGAATTCCTGGAAGTTCGCGTTTTCAGGAGATTTACCGAAAAACTTTAAATTTGCCCAACTATATTAACATTTTCCAAGATGTGACAAAATTTTTTTTAGGAAGGAGGCGATGCAGGTGGACAAAAAGGGTGACCTATTGTGGACCACACTGTACTCTAAAAACGTGCATACTCAGAATTCCTTGAAGTTCGAGTTTTCAGGAGATTTTCGAAAAACTTTAAATTTGCCCATCTATACTAACATTTTTCGAACGAAGTTTTTTTTAGGAAGGAGGCGATGCGGGCGGACAAAAGTGATGACGTATTGTGGACCACATTCCACTCTAAAAAAGTGCATACTTAGAATTTCTGGAAGTTCGAGTTTTCAGGAGATTTTTGAAAAACTTTAAATTTGCCCAACTATATTAACATTTTCCAAGATGTGACCAAATTTTTTTAGGAAGGAGGCGATGCGGGCGGACAAAAAGGGTGATTTATTGTGGACCACATTGTACTCTAAAAACGTGCATACTCAGAATTCCTGGAAGTTCGCGTTTTCAGGAGATTTTCGAAAAACTTTAAATTTGCCCAACTATATTAACATTTTCCAAGATGTGACAAAATTTTTTTAGGAAGGAGGCGATGCGGGCGGACAAAAAGGGTGACCTATTGTGGACCACATAGTACTGTAGAAACGTGCATACTCAGAATTCCTGGAAGTTCGCGTTTTCAGGAGATTTACCGAAAAACTTTAAATTTGCCCAACTACATATATTAACATTTTCCAAGATGTGACTAAATATTTTTTGGGAAGGAGTCGATGCGGGCGGACAAAAGTGGCCACCTATTATGGACCACATAGTACTGTAGAAACGTGCATACTCAGAATTTCTGGAAGTTCGAGTTATTACGAGATTTTTGAAAAATTTTAAATTTGCCCAACTATATTAACATTTTCCAAGATGTGACCAAATATTTTTTGGGAAGGAGTCGATGCGGGCGGACAAAAGTGGCCACCTATTATGGACCACATAGTACTGTAGAAACGTGCATACTCAGAATTTCTGGAAGTTCGAGTTATTACGAGATTTTTGAAAAATTTTAAATTTGCCCAACCTTAAATTTGGCCAACTATATTAACATTTTCCAAGATGTGACAAAATTTTTTTAGGAAGGAGGCGATGCGGGCGGACAAAAAGGGTGATTTATTATGGACCACATTGTACTCTAAAAACGTGCATACTCAGAATTCCTTGAAGTTCGAGTTTTCAGGAGATTTTCGAAAAACTTTAAATTTGCCCATCTATTTATATTAACATTTTTCGAACAAAATTTTTTTAGGAAGGAGGCGATGCGGGCGGACAAAAAGAGTGACCTCTTGTGGACCACATTGTACTCTAAAAACGTGCATACTCAGAATTTCTGGAAGTTCGCGTTTTCAGGAGATTTTCGAAAAAATTTAAATTTGACCAACTATTATATTAACATTATCCAAGATTTGACCAAATTTTTTTTGGGAAGGAGTCGATGCGGGCGGACAAAAGTGGCCACCTATTATGGACCACATAGTACTGTAGAAACGTGCATACTCAGAATTTCAGGAAGTTCGAGTTATTACGAGATTTTCGAAAAACTTTAAATTTGCCCAACTATATTAACATTTTCCAAGATGTGACCAAATTTTGTTTAGGAAGGAGGCGATGCGGGCGGACAAAAAGGGTGATTTATTGTGGACCACATTGTACTCTAAAAACGTGCATACTCAGCATTCCTGGAAGTTCGCGTTTTCAGGAGATTTTCGAAAAACTTTAAATTTGCCCAACTATATTAACATTTTCCAAGATGTGATAAAATTTTTTTAGGAAGGAGGCGATGCGGGCGGACAAAAAGGGTGACCTATTGTGGACCACATTGTGCTCTAAAAACGTGCATACTCAGAATTCCTGGAAGTTCGCGTTTTCAGGAGATTTTCGAAAAACTTTAAATTTTCCCAACTATATTAACATTTTTCGAACAAAATTTTTTTAGGAAGGAGGCGATGCGGGCGGACAAAAGTGGTGGCCTATTATGGACCACAATCCACTCTAAAAAAGTGCATATTTAGAATTTCTGGAAGTTCGAGTTTTCAGGAGATTTTCAAAAAACCTTAAATTTGACCAACTATTTTAACATTTTCCAAGATTTGACCAAATATTTTTTGGGAAGGAGTCGATGCGGGCGGACAAAAGTGGCCACCTATTATGGACCACATAGTACTTCAGAAACGTGCATACTCAGAATTTCTGGAAGTTCGAGTTATTACGAGATTTTCGAAAAATTTTAAATTTGCCCAACTATATTAACATTTTCCAAGATGTGACCAAATTTTTTTAGGAAGGAGGCGATGCGGGCGGACAAAAAGGGTGATTTATTGTGGACCACATTGTACTCTAAAAACGTGCATACTCAGAATTTCTGGAAGTTCGCGTTTTCAGGAGATTTTCGAAAAACTTTAAATTTGCCCAACTATATTAACATTTTCCAAGATATGACGACCAAATATTTTTAGGAAGGAGGCGATGCGGGTGAACAAAGAGTTTGACCTATTGTGTACCACATTGTACTCTAAAAACGTGCATACTTAGAATTTCTGGAAGTTCGAGTTTTCAGGAGATTTTCGAAAAACTTTAAATTTGCCCATCTTTATTAACATTTTTCGAACAAAGTTTTTTTAGGAAGGAGGCGTTGCGGGCGGACAAAAGTGGGTACCTAGTATGGACCACATAGTACTATAAAAATGTGCATACTCATAATTTCTGGAAGTTCGAGTTTTTACGAGATTTTCGAAAAATTTTAAATTTGCCCAACTGTATTAACATTTTCCAAGATGTGACAAAATTTGTTTAGGAAGGAGGCGATGCGGGCGATCAAAAGTGTTGGCCTATTATGGACCACATTCTACTCTAAAAAAGTGCATACTTAGAATTCCTGGAAGTTCGAGTTTTCAGGAAAAAACCTTAAATTTGACCAACTATATTAACATTTTCCAAGATTTCACCAAATTTTTTTTTGGGAAGGAGTCGATGCGGGCGGACAAAAGTTGCCACATATTATGGACCACATAGTACTGTAAAAACGTGCATACTCAGAATTTCTGGAAGTTCGCGTTTTCAGGAGATTTTCGAAAAACTTTAAATTTGCCCATCTATATTAACATTTTTCGAACAAAATTTTTTTAGGAAGGAGGCGATGCGGGCGATCAAACGTGGTGACCTATTATGGACCACATTCTACTCTAAAAAAGTGCATGCTTAGAATTCCTGGAAGTTCGAGTTTTCAGGAAAAAACCTTAAATTTGACCAACTATATTAACATTTTCCAAGATTTGACCAAATGTTTTTGGGAAGGAGTCGATGCGCGCGGACAAAAGTGGCCACCTAGTATGGACCACATAGTACTGTAAAAACGTGCATTCTCAGAATTTCTGGAAGTTCGAGTTTTTACGAGATTTTCGAAAAATTTTAAATTTGCCCAACTATATTAACATTTTCCAAGATGTGACCAAATTTTTTTAGGAAGGAGGCGATGCGGGCGGACAAAAGTGGTGGCCTACTATGGACCACATTCCACTCTAAAAAAGTGCATACTTAGAATTTCTGGCAATTCGAGTTTTCAGGAAAAAACCTTAAATTTGACCAACTATATTAACATTTTCCAAGATTTGACCAAATTTTTTTTGGGAAGGAGGCGATGCGGGCGGACAAAAGTGGTGGCCTACTATGGACCACAATCCACTCTAAAAAAGTGCATATTTAGAATTTCTGGAAGTTGGAGTTTTCAGGAGATTTTCAAAAAACCTTAAATTTGACCAACTATATTAACATTTTCCAAGATTTGACCAAATTTTTTTTGGGAAGGAGTCGATGCGGGCGGACAAAAGTGGCCACCTATTATGGACCACATAGTACTGTAGAAACGTGCATACTCAGAATTTCTGGAAGTTCGAGTTATTACGAGATTTTCGAAAAATTTTAAATTTGCCCAACCTTAAATTTGACCAACTATATTAACATTTTCCAAGATGTGACAAAATTTTTTTAGGAAGGAGGCGATGCGGGCGGACTAAAAGGGTGACCTATTATGGACCACATTGTACTCTAAAAACGTGCATACTCAGAATTCCTTGAAGTTCGAGTTTTCAGGAGATTTTCGAAAAACTTTAAATTTGCCCATCTATATTAACATTTTTCGAACAAAATTTTTTTAGGAAGGAGGCGATGCGGGCGGACAAAAGTGGTGACGTATTGTGGACCACATTCCACTCTAAAAAAGTGCATACTTAGAATTTCTGGAAGTTCGAGTTTTCAGGAGATTTTCGAAAAACTTTAAATTTGCCCAACTATATTAACATTTTCCAAGATTTGACAAAATTTTTTAGGAAGGAGGCGATGCGGGCGGACAAAAAGAGTGACCTATTGTGGACCACATTGTACTCTAAAAACGTGCATACTCAGAATTTCTGGAAGTTCCCGTTTTCAGGAGATTTTCGAAAAAATTTAAATTTGACCAACTATATTAACATTTTCCAAGATGTGACCAAATTTTTTTAGGAAGGAGGCGATGCGGGCGGACAAAAGTGGGCACCTATTGTGGACCACATTGTACTCTACAAACGTGCATACTCAGAATTCCTGGAAGTTCGAGTTTTCAGGAAAAAACCTTAAATTTGGCCAACTATATTAACATTTTCCAAGATTTGACCAAATTTTTTTTGGGAAGGAGTCGATGCGGGCGGACAAAAGTGGCCATCTATTATGGACCACATAGTACTGTAAAAACGTGCATACTCAGAATTTCTGGAAGTTCGAGTTTTTACGAGATTTTCGAAAAATTTTAAATTTGCCCATCTACATTAACATTTTTCGAACAAAATTTTTTTAGGAAGGAGGCGATGCGGGCGGACAAAAGTGGTGACGTATTATGGACCACATTCCACTCTAAAAAAGTGCATACTTAGAATTTCTGGAAGTTCGAGTTTTCAGGAAAAAACCTTAAATTTGGCCAACTATATTAACATTTTCCAAGATTTGACCAAATTTTTGGGAAGGAGTCGATGCGGGCGGACAAAAGTGGCCACCTATTATGGACCACATAGTACTGTAAAAACGTGCATACTCAGAATTTCTGGAAGTTCGTGTTTTTACAAGATTTTCGAAAAATTTTAAATTTGCCCAACTGTAATAACATTTTCCAAGATGTGACCAAATTTTTTTTACGAAGGAGGCGATGCGGGCGGACAAAAAGGGTGATCTATTGTGGACCACATTGTACTCTAAAAACGTGCATGCTCATAATTCGCGTAAGTTCGCGTTTTCAGGAGATTTTCGAAAAACTTTAAATTTGCCCATCTATATTAACATTTTTCGAACAAAATTTTTTTTAGGAAGGAGGCGATGCGGGCGGACAAAAGTGGTGACGTATTATGGACCACATTCCACTCTAAAAAAGTGCATACTTAGAATTTCTGGAAGTTCGAGTTTTCAGGAGATTTTCGAAAAACTTTAAATTTGCCCAACTATATTAACATTATCCAAGATGTGACAAAATTTTTTTAGGAAGGTGGCGATGCGGGCGGACAAAAGTGGTGACGTATTATGGACCACATTCCACTCTAAAAAAGTGCATACTCAGAATTTCTGGAAGTTCGCGTTTTCAGGAGATTTTCGAAAAAATTTAAATTTGCCCAACTATATTAACATTTTCCAAGATGTGACCAAATTTTTTTAGGAAGGAGGCGATGCGGGCGGACAAAAGTGGGCACCTATTGTGGACCACATTGTACTCTACAAACGTGCATACTCAGAATTCCTGGAAGTTCGAGTTTTCAGGAAAAAACCTTAAATTTGGCCAACTATATTAACATTTTCCAAGATTTGACCAAATTTTTTTTGGGAAGGAGTCGATGCGGGCGGACAAAAGTGGCCATCTATTATGGACCACATAGTACTGTAAAAACGTGCATACTCAGAATTTCTGGAAGTTCTAGTTATTACGAGATTTTCGAAAAATTTAAAATTTGCCCAACTATATTAACATTTTCCAAGATGTGACCAAATTTTTTTAGGAAGGAGGCGATGCGGGCGGACAAAAGTGGTGGCCTACTATGGACCACATTCCACTCTAAAAAAGTGCATACTTAGAATTTCTGGAAGTTCGAGTTTTCAGGAAAAAACCTTAAATTTGACCAACTATATTAACATTTTCCAAGATTTGACCAAATTTTTTTGGGAAGGAGTCGATGCGGGCGGACAAAAGTGGCCACCTAGTATGGACCACATAGTACTGTAAAAACGTGCATTCTCAGAATTTCTGGAAGTTCGAGTTTTTACGAGATTTTCGAAAAATTTTAAATTTGCCCAACTATATTAACATTTTCCAAGATGTGACCAAATTTTTTTAGGAAGGAGGCGATGCGGGCGGACAAAAGTGGTGGCCTACTATGGACCAAAATCCACTCTAAAAAAGTGCATATTTAGAATTTCTGGAAGTTCGAGTTTTCAGGAGATTTTCAAAAAACCTTAAATTTGACCAACTATATTAACATTTTCCAAGATTTGACCAAATTTTTTTTGGGAAGGAGTCGATGCGGGCAGACAAAAGTGGTGGCCTACTGTGGACCACATTCCACTCTAAAAAGGTGCATACTTAGAATTTCTGGCAATTCGAGTTTTCAGGAAAAAACTTTAAATTTGCCCAACTATATTAACATTTTCCAAGATGTGACAAAATTTTTTTAGGAAGGTGGCGATGCGGGCGGACAAAAAGGGTGACCTATTATGGACCACATTGTACTCTTAAAACGTGCATACTCAGAATTTCTGGAAGTTCGAGTTATTACGAGATTTTCGAAAAACTTTAAATTTTCCCAACTATATTAACATTTTTCGAACAAAATTTTTTTTAGGAAGGAGGCGTTGCGGGCGGCCAGAAAGGGTGGCCTATTATGGACCACAATCCACTCTAAAAAAGTGCATATTTAGAATTTCTGGAAGTTCGAGTTTTCAGGAGATTTTCAAAAAACCTTAAATTTGACCAACTATATTAACATTTTCCAAGATGTGACCAAATTTTTTTAGGAAGGTGGCGATGCGGGCGGACAAAAAGGGTGACCTATTGTGGACCACATTGTACTCTAAAAACGTGCATACTCAGAATTCCTGGAAGTTCGCGTTTTCAGGAGATTTTCGAAAAAATTTAAATTTGACCAACTATATTAACATTTTCCAAGATTTGACCAAATTTTGTTTGGGAAGGAGTCGATGCGGGCGGACAAAAGTGGCCACCTATTATGGACCACATAGTACTGTAGAAACGTGCATACTCAGAATTCCTGGAAGTTCGCGTTTTCAGGAGATTTTCGAAAAACTTTAAATTTTCCCAACTATATTAACATTTTCCAAGATGTGACCAAATTTTTTTAGGAAGGAGGCGATGCGGGCGGACAAAAAGGGTGATTTATTGTGGACCACATTGTACTCTAAAAACGTGCATACTCAGAATTCCTGGAAGTTCGCGTTTTCAGGAGATTTTCGAAAAACTTTAAATTTGCCCAACTATATTAACATTTTCCAAGATGTGACAAAATTTTTTTAGGAAGGAGGCGATGCGGGCGGACAAAAAGGGTGATTTATTGTGGACCACATTGTACTCTAAAAACGTGCATACTCAGAATTTCTGGAAGTTCGCGTTTTCAGGAGATTTTCGAAAAACCTTAAATTTGACCAACTATATTAACATTTTCCAAGATGTGACAAATTTTTTTTAGGAAGGTGGCGATGCGGGCGGACAAAAAGGGTGACCTATTGTGGACCACATTGTACTCTTAAAACGTGCATACTCAGAATTTCTGGAAGTTCGAGTTATTACGAGATTTTCGAAAAACTTTAAATTTTCCCATCTATATTAACATTTTTCGAACAAAATTTTTTTAGGAAGGTGGCGATGCGGGCGGACAAAAGTGGTGGCCTATTATGGACCACAATCCACTCTAAAAAAGTGCATATTTAGAATTTCTGGAAGTTCGAGTTTTCAGGAGATTTTCAAAAAACCTTAAATTTGACCAACTATATTAACATTTTCCAAGATGTGACAAATTTTTTTTAGGAAGGTGGCGATGCGGGCGGACAAAAAGGGTGACCTATTGTGGACCACATTGTACTCTAAAAACGTGCATACTCAGAATTTCTGGAAGTTCGCGTTTTCAGGAGATTTTCGAAAAAATTTAAATTTGACCAACTATATTAACATTTTCCAAGATTTGACCAAATTTTGTTTGGGAAGGAGTCGATGCGGGCGGACAAAAGTGGCCACCTATTATGGACCACATAGTACTGTAGAAACGTGCATACTCAGAATTTCAGGAAGTTCGAGTTATTACGAGATTTTCGAAAAATTTTAAATTTGCCCAACTATATTAACATTTTCCAAGATGTGACCAAATTTTTTTAGGAAGGAGGCGATGCGGGCGGACAAAAAGGGTGATTTATTGTGGACCACATTGTACTCTAAAAACGTGCATACTCAGAATTCCTGGAAGTTCGCGTTTTCAGGAGATTTTCGAAAAACTTTAAATTTGCCCAACTATATTAACATTTTCCAAGATGTGACAAACTTTTTTTAGGAAGGAGGCGATGCGGGCGGACAAAAAGGGTGACCTATTGTAGACCACATTGTGCTCTAAAAACGTGCATACTCAGAATTCCTGGAAGTTCGCGTTTTCAGGAGATTTTCGAAAAACTTTAAATTTGCCCAACTATATTAACATTTTCCAAGATGTGACAAAAAATTTTTTGGGAAGGAGTCGATGCGGGCGGACAAAAAGGGTGATTTATTGTGGACCACATTGTACTCTAAAAACGTGCATACTCAGAATTCCTGGAAGTTCGCGTTTTCAGGAGATTTCCGAAAAACTTTAAATTTTCCCAACTATATTAACATTTTTCGAACAAAATTTTTTTTAGGAAGGAGGCGATGCGGGCGGACAAAAGTGGTGGCCTATTATGGACCACAATCCACTCTAAAAACGTGCATACTCAGAATTCCTGGAAGTTCGCGTTTTCAGGAGATTTTCGAAAAACTTTAAATTTGCCCAACTATATTAACATTTTCCAAGATGTGACAAAATTTTTTTAGGAAGGAGGCGATGCGGGCGGACAAAAAGGGTGACCTATTGTGGACCACATTGTACTCTAAAAACGTGCATACTCAGAATTCCTGGAAGTTCGCGTTTTCAGGAGATTTACCGAAAAACTTTAAATTTGCCCAACTATATTAACATTTTCCAAGATTTGACCAAATTTTTTTTTGGGAAGGAGTCGATGCGGGCGAACAAAAGTGGCCACCTAGTATGGACCACATAGTACTCTAAAAACGTGCATACTCAGAATTCCTGGAAGTTCGCGTTTTCAGGAGATTTTCGAAAAACTTTAAATTTTCCCAACTATATTAAAATTTTTCGAACAAAATTTTTTTTAGGAAGGAGGCGATGCGGGCGGACAAAAGTGGTGGCCTATTATGGACCACAATCCACTCTAAAAAAGTGCATATTTAGAATTTCTGGAAGTTCGAGTTTTCAGGAGATTTTCAAAAAACCTTAAATTTGACCAACTATATTAACATTTTCCAAGATGTGACAAATTTTTTTTAGGAAGGTGGCGATGCGGGCGGACAAAAAGGGTGACCTAATGTGGACCACATTGTACTCTAAAAACGTGCATACTCAGAATTTCTGGAAGTTCGCGTTTTCAGGAGATTTTCGAAAAAATTTAAATTTGACCAACTATATTAACATTTTCCAAGATTTGACCAAATTTTGTTTGGGAAGGAGTCGATGCGGGCGGACAAAAGTGGCCACCTATTATGGACCACATAGTACTGTAGAAACGTGCATACTCAGAATTTCAGGAAGTTCGAGTTATTACGAGATTTTCGAAAAATTTTAAATTTGCCCAACTATATTAACATTTTCCAAGATGTGACCAAATTTTTTTAGGAAGGAGGCGATGCGGGCGGACAAAAAGGGTGATTTATTGTGGACCACATTGTACTCTAAAAACGTGCATACTCAGAATTCCTGGAAGTTCGCGTTTTCAGGAGATTTTCGAAAAACTTTAAATTTGCCCAACTATATTAACATTTTCCAAGATGTGACAAACTTTTTTTAGGAAGGAGGCGATGCGGGCGGACAAAAAGGGTGACCTATTGTAGACCACATTGTGCTCTAAAAACGTGCATACTCAGAATTCCTGGAAGTTCGCGTTTTCAGGAGATTTTCGAAAAACTTTAAATTTGCCCAACTATATTAACATTTTCCAAGATGTGACAAAAAATTTTTTGGGAAGGAGTCGATGCGGGCGGACAAAAAGGGTGATTTATTGTGGACCACATTGTACTCTAAAAACGTGCATACTCAGAATTCCTGGAAGTTCGCGTTTTCAGGAGATTTTCGAAAAACTTTAAATTTTCCCAACTATATTAACATTTTTCGAACAAAATTTTTTTTAGGAAGGAGGCGATGCGGGCGGACAAAAGTGGTGGCCTATTATGGACCACAATCCACTCTAACAAAGTGCATATTTAGAATTTCTGGAAGTTCGAGTTTTCAGGAGATTTTCAAAAAACCTTAAATTTTACCAACTATATTAACATTTTCCAAGATGTGACAAAATTTTTTTAGGAAGGTGGCGATGCGGGCGGACAAAAAGGGTGACCTATTGTGGACCACATTGTAACCTAAAAATGAGCATACTCAGAATTCCTGGAAGTTCGCGTTTGCAGGAGATTTTCGAAAAACTTTAAATTTGCCCAACTATATTAACATTTTCCAAGATGTGACAAACTTTTTTTAGGAAGGAGGCGATGCGGGCGGACAAAAAGGGTGACCTATTGTAGACCACATTGTGCTCTAAAAACGTGCATACTCAGAATTCCTGGAAGTTCGCGTTTTCAGGAGATTTTCGAAAAACTTTAAATTTGCCCAAATTTTTTTAGGAAGGAGGCCATGCGGTCGGACAAAAAGGGTGATTTATTGTGGACCACATTGTACTCTAAAAACGTGCATACTCAGAATTCCTGGAAGTTCGCGTTTTCAGGAGATTTTCGAAAAACTTTAAATTTGCCCAACTATATTAACATTTTTCGAACAAAATTTTTTTTAGGAAGGAGGCGATGCGGGCGGACAAAAGTGGTGGCCTATTATGGACCACAATCCACTCTAACAAAGTGCATATTTAGAATTTCTGGAAGTTCGAGTTTTCAGGAGATTTTCAAAAAACCTTAAATTTTACCAACTATATTAACATTTTCCAAGATGTGACAAAATTTTTTTAGGAAGGTGGCGATGCGGGCGGACAAAAAGGGTGACCTATTGTGGACCACATTGTACTCTAAAAATGAGCATACTCAGAATTCGTGGAAGTTCGCGTTTGCAGGAGATTTTCGAAAAACTTTAAATTTGCCCAACTATATTAACATTTTCCAAGATGTGACAAACTTTTTTTAGGAAGGAGTCGATGCGGGCGGACAAAAGTGGCCACCTATTATGGACCACATAGTACTGTAGAAACGTGCATACTCAGAATTTCAGGAAGTTCGAGTTATTACGAGATTTTCGAAAAATTTTAAATTTGCCCAACTATATTAACATTTTCCAAGATGTGACCAAATTTTTTTAGGAAGGAGGCCATGCGGGCGGACAAAAAGGGTGATTTATTGTGGACCACATTGTACTCTAAAAACGTGCATACTCAGAATTCCTGGAAGTTCGCGTTTTCAGGAGATTTTCGAAAAACTTTAAATTTTCCCAACTATATTAACATTTTTCGAACAAAATTTTTTTTAGGAAGGAGGCGATGCGGGCGGACAAAAGTGGTGGCCTATTATGGACCACAATCCACTCTAACAAAGTGCATATTTAGAATTTCTGGAAGTTCGAGTTTTCAGGAGATTTTCAAAAAACCTTAAATTTTACCAACTATATTAACATTTTCCAAGATGTGACAAAATTTTTTTAGGAAGGTGGCGATGCGGGCGGACAAAAAGGGTGATTTATTGTGGACCACATTGTACTCTAAAAATGAGCATACTCAGAATTCCTGGAAGTTCGCGTTTGCAGGAGATTTTCGAAAAACTTTAAATTTGCCCAACTATATTAACATTTTCCAAGATGTGACAAACTTTTTTTAGGAAGGAGGCGATGCGGGCGGACAAAAAGGGTGACCTATTGTAGACCACATTGTGCTCTAAAAACGTGCATACTCAGAATTCCTGGAAGTTCGCGTTTTCAGGAGATTTTCGAAAAACTTTAAATTTGCCCAACTATATTAACATTTTCCAAGATGTGACAAAAAATTTTTTGGGAAGGAGTCGGTGCGGGCGGACAAAAGTGGCCACCTATTATGGACCACATAGTACTGTAGAAACGTGCATACTCAGAATTTCAGGAAGTTCGAGTTATTACGAGATTTTCGAAAAATTTTAAATTTGCCCAACTATATTAACATTTTCCAAGATGTGACAAAATTTTTTTAGGAAGGAGGCGATGCGGGCGGACAAAAAGGGTGACCTATTGTAGACCACATTGTGCTCTAAAAACGTGCATACTCAGAATTCCTGGAAGTTCGCGTTTTCAGGAGATTTTCAAAAAACTTTAAATTTGCCCAACTATATTAACATTTTCCAAGATGTGACCAAATTTTTTTAGGAAGGAGGCCATGCGGGCGGACAAAAAGGGTGATTTATTGTGGACCACATTGTACTCTAAAAACGTGCATACTCAGAATTCCTGGAAGTTCGCGTTTTCAGGAGATTTTCGAAAAACTTTAAATTTGCCCAACTATATTAACATTTTCCAAGATGTGACCAAATTTTTTTAGGAAGGAGGCGATGCGGGCGGACAAAAAGGGTGATTTATTGTGGACCACATTGTACTCTAAAAACGTGCATACTCAGAATTCCTGGAAGTTCGCGTTTTCAGGAGATTTTCGAAAAACTTTAAATTTGCCCAACTATATTAACATTTTCCAAGATGTGACAAAATTTTTTTAGGAAGGAGGCGATGCGGGCGGACAAAAAGGGTGACCTATTGTAGACCACATTGTGCTCTAAAAACGTGCATACTCAGAATTCCTGGAAGTTCGCGTTTTCAGGAGATTTTCGAAAAACTTTAAATTTGCCCAACTATATTAACATTTTCCAAGATGTGACCAAATTTTTTTAGGAAGGAGGCGATGCGGGCGGACAAAAAGGGTGATTTATTGTGGACCACATTGTACTTTAAAAACGTGCATACTCAGAATTCCTGGAAGTTCGCGTTTTCAGGAGATTTTCGAAAAACTTTAAATTTGCCCAACTATATTAACATTTTCCAAGATGTGACAAAATTTTTTTAGGAAGGAGGCGATGCGGGCGGCCAAAAAGGGTGACCTATTGTGGACCACATTGTACTCTAAAAACGTGTGTGGCAACCCACCCACTTTACATAAAAATGCATCACTGTATTAAATACCAATTTTCGTAACTTATATATGTTCCTTTTTTTATTTAATTTTGGCAAAAGCTACTTCCGATGTCGCTCTCTTTCTTCTTTTGCAAATCGTCGACACGTGAACACGCTTTCATTATTTTGTACTTTACATTAAATAAATTAATATTAAATTTTAGTAATACCAACAACATAAGTAGTTTTTATTAAAACATACAACCCCAAACTGGTGACCCCGACGTACAAGATGCCAGACGAAATTTCAATTGATAACCAGCAATCAACTTCGCACGCCGCGAATGAAGCCTCTATACAACGAGTATCGGTAAAAGTTCCTCCATTTTGGCCCGAAAGGCCAGAGATTTGGTTTGCCCAAGTGGAGGCACAATTCGACATAGCAAACATCGTAAGAGATATTTCAAAATTTAACACTGTCATGGCTGCAGTAGAATCAAATGTATTAGCACAAATTTCCGATGCGGTACTGCAGCCACCAGAGACAGGAAAATACCATAACCTAAAAAAGTGTATAATAGAACGGTTTGGCGATAGCGAGCAGAAGAAGACGCAAAAACTCCTATCCGACATGGAATTGGGTGATCGTCGCCCAAGCCAACTACTCAACGAGTTACGCGATTTGGCAAAAGATAAAGTTACCGAAGATTTTTTAAAATCATTGTGGCTACAACGCCTTCCTTCAAACGTTAGAGCCATTCTTCAAGCTTCCGAAGCCAAACTTGTAGAGCTATCCAAACTCGCCGATAAGGTTATGGAAGTCAGCGATTTCCGCCAAGTAAGTATGGTAGACAGGGCACCCGCTGAAGGTGTAATTTCTGAAATAAACCAGCGGATGTCTCGTCTCGAAAAAAATTTCGACAAATTGCTTAATATCAAACGAACACGGTCATGCTCTAATCGATCGCGTCATACAGGCCGTTCAGAGATTCCGACTGCACAGCCCACGGCAGAATTTTGCTGGTACCACCAAAAACATGGTAAAAACGCTCAAAAGTGTCGCCCACCATGTAAGTTTAGCAACAAACAACAAAAAAACTAATTACGACGTCTGAGCCGACTAATAGCAGTTCAGACGTGACGACTAATACTATCGCCCGACTTATCATATACGACAACAATACAAGCGCACAATTTTTAATAGACACCGGAGCCGACGCGTCTGTATTACCACCACGGCCATCAGACAAACAAAATGAAACGCACTCTATACAGTTATACGCCGCAAATGGGTCAAAAATAAAAACCTTCGGAGAGCGACGCATTAAGGTAAATTTAGGCCTGCAAAGAACGTTTGAGTGGAATTTTGTCATTGCTGACGTAACAAATCCAATAATTGGTAACGATTTTTTAAAAAATTTTGACCTATTAGTCGATGTCAAAAGAAAAATACTAATAGACAGAAGAACACTCTCGAGGGTAAGTGGCGACGCAATCCAAACTAGCGTGCGTTCTGTTTTATCATGCGACAATTATAATGACCAATACGCAAATCTACTGCAGGAGTACAAAGACTTAGCTACATTTGACCGAGCATACAAGCCGACTGCAGGTAACGTGACACACCACATAGTGACAAGTGGCAGTCCCGTATTCGCACGCGCAAGAAAACTGACCGGCTCTAAGTTAGTTGCAGCTAAAGCGGAATTTAAATATATGCTAGACAATGGCATATGTCAGCCTTCGAACAGCTGCTGGGCCAGCCCGCTACATATGGTAAAAAAAACCTAATGGGACTTGGAGGCCATGCGGTGATTACCGCGCCTTAAACGCTATAACTGTGCCAGACAGGTACCCAATACCTTTCATCCAAGACGTACGATCGATATTACATGGTAAAAAAATATTTTCGGTAATCGATCTGCAACGAGCCTATCACCAGATCCCAATCGAAAGCGACGACATCCCTAAAACAGCCATCATTACACCGTTCGGACTTTTCGAATTCAAAAGAATGACGTTCGGTTTGCGAAACGCGGCCCAAACTTTCCAACGCCGAATGGACGAAATATTTCGAGGCATAGACTATGTTTTTATATACATCGATGATATCTTGATTGCCTCTCGATCTGAAGATGAGCACAAAAATCATTTACACGCTGTGTTGGAACTACTTCGACAACACACTCTAACAGTCAATTTCGAAAAATCTTCATTTGGTAAAACACATATAGATTTTCTAGGCCATACGATATCGCCCGAGGGACTTCGGCCAAAAACAACAAAAGTCCAGGCTATAAGCAATTTCCCTTTGCCTACAGTGACAAAAGAATTAAAAAGATTTCTTGGGATGCTCAATTTTTATAGGTCATTTATACCCAACGCCGTGGCGAGCCAAATAAAATTGCAAAATTTAATAATAGGAAATATAAAAAACGACAACACGCCGATCGATTGGTGTGAAGAAACACTCGAAGCTTTTCAATCATGCAAGAACGCCTTATCAAACGCCACTTTGCTCAGCCATTTTGTAATGGATGCCCCACTTACTTTAACTGTAGATGCGTCAAACGAAGCAGTAGGTGGAGTAGTTCATCAAATTGTTGAAGGTAAAAGTCAACCCTTGGGTTTTTACTCGCAAAAACTCACTCCGGCACAACAAGCCTACAGCACATACGACCGCGAACTGCTAGCTATCTTTAAAGCTGTTGAACATTTCCAATATATGTTAGAGGGAAGAAATTTTACAATTTTCACCGACCACAAGCCCCTCACATACGCTTTTAGTCAGAAACGTGAAAAAACATCTCCAAGGAGAATTCGGCAGCTGGATTTTATCAGTCAGTTCTCTACTGACATACGCCATATAGAAGGAAAGAACAACAATACAGCTGATTTTCTTTCTAGGATTTGTTACATCGAAAAGAGTTTAAATTTCGAAACACTGGCGAACGAGCAAACTAAAGACACGGAACTGGCTAGTTTCTTACAACTTGGTAATAAAAATTCACTTTTACTAAAAAAGTTCCCTATTCCAGATTCTAATCAATCAATTTATTGTGACACGAGCAGAAATTCAGTAAGACCTTTCGTTCCAGTATCTCTAAGACGGCAAGTAATTAAAAAAATGCACAGTTTATCACATCCCGGCAAAAAGGGGACTTTGAAATTAGTGTCGGATCGTTTCGTGTGGCCATCAATGTCCAGAGATGTTACTAAATTTGTTCAATCCTGCCTGAGCTGCCAAAAAAATAAAGTAAATAAGCATAATAAGGCTCCTTTAGGCAATTTTGGTCCAACCGATCAACGTTTTGACCACATCCACATCGACATCATTGGCCCGTTGCCTCCAGCCAAAGGCTACCGTTATTGCCTAACTTGCGTCGACCGTTTTTCTAGATGGCCAGTGGCCATACCCATGACAGACATAACAGCCGAAACAATCGCTTTCGCTTTGATCAATGGCTGGATCTCGTCATTTGGCGTACCCCAACGAATCACAAGTGATTTAGGTAGACAATTCGAATCGCAAATTTTCAGAGAATTAATGCAAATACTCGGCATTCGCCATCTTAAAACAACAGCGTACCATCCACAAGCGAATGGATTGGTCGAGAGGTGGCACCGTACATTAAAGACCGCCATAAAATGCCATTCGACAAAAGACTGGTACTCCATCTTGCCCATCGTTTTACTCGGACTTCGGGCGACAGTAAAATACGATATTAAAGCCAGCCCAGCTGAAATGGTTTTTGGTACTCCACTGCGCATTCCGGGAGAATTTTTTCAAAATTCGGAAGCAAATGACGACAGAACCGAATTTGTCAAGTTATTACGTCACCAAATGCAATCACTAAAACCTACGCGTGCTTCCCGTCACCATATAGAAAAACCTTTTCTGCAGCCAGATCTCAAGGACTGCAAATACGTTTTTGTACGAAGTGATCACGTCAGAGCACCCCTGGAATCGCCGTACACCGGCCCTTTTGAAGTGATTGAAAAGGGTGATAAGCATTTCAAAATACAGTTACAGCAGCGAACAGCCAGTATCTCTATTGACAGGCTAAAAGCAGCCTATCATCCAAATGGCTGGAGCTCCCAACAAACACATAGTCAAACCTCACACCCAGTAGTACCGGAACCAACAGAAAATACAACAGTTAATAATCAAGCAGAGCCAGAGCCAACAAATACACAAAAAAATTCTGCCGCAGCTCAACCACAATCAGAACGCCAAGAAAATGTTAAGACAACACGGTCCGGAAGGCGTGTGCATTTTCCAACACGCTACCTGTAACGTTTCCATTGGGGGCGGAGCCCTGTGGCAACCCACCCACTTTACATAAAAATGCATCACTGTATTAAATACCAATTTTCGTAACTTATATATGTTCCTTTTTTTATTTAATTTTGGCAAAAGCTACTTCCGATGTCGCTCTCTTTCTTCTTTTGCAAATCGTCGACACGTGAACACGCTTTCATTATTTTGTACTTTACATTAAATAAATTAATATTAAATTTTAGTAATACCAACAACATAAGTAGTTTTTATTAAAACATACAACCCCAAACGTGCATACTCAGAATTCCTGGAAGTTCGCGTTTTCAGGAGATTTTCGAAAAACTTTAAATTTTCCCAACTATATTAACATTTTTCGAACAAAATTTTTTTTAGGAAGGAGGCGATGCGGGCGCACAAAAGTGGTGGCCTATTATGGACCACAATCCACTCTAACAAAGTGCATATTTAGAATTTCTGGAAGTTCGAGTTTTCAGGAGATTTTCAAAAAACCTTAAATTTTACCAACTATATTAACATTTTCCAAGATGTGACAAAATTTTTTTAGGAAGGTGGCGATGCGGGCGGACAAAAAGGGTGACCCATTGTGGACCACATTGTACTCTAAAAATGTGCATACTCAGAATTTCTGGAAGTTCGCGTTTTCAGGAGATTTTCGAAAAAATTTAAATTTGACCAACTATATTAACATTTTCCAAGATTTGACCAAATTTTTTTTGGGAAGGAGTCGATGCGGGCGGACAAAAGTGGCCACCTATTATGGACCACATAGTACTGTAAAAACGTGCATACTCAGAATTTCAGGAACTTCGAGTTATTACGAGATTTTCGAAAAATTTTAAATTTGCCCAACTATATTAACATTTTCCAAGATGTGACCAAATTTTTTTAGGAAGGAGGCGATGCGGGCGGACAAAAAGGGTGATTTATTGTGGACCACATTGTACTCTAAAAACGTGCATACTCAGAATTCCTGGAAGTTCGCGTTTTCAGGAGATTTTCGAAAAACTTTAAATTTGCCCAACTATATTAACATTTTCCAAGATGTGACAAAATTTTTTCAGGAGATTTTCGAAAAACTTTAAATTTGCCCAACTATATTAACATTTTCCAAGATGTGACAAAATTTTTTTAGGAAGGAGGCGATGCGGGCGGACAAAAAGGGTGACCTATTGTGGACCACATTGTGCTCTAAAAACGTGCATACTCAGAATTCCTGGAAGGTCGCGTTTTCAGGAGATTTTCGAAAAACTTTAAATTTGCCCAACTATATTAACATTTTCCAAGATGTGACAAAATTTTTTTTGGGAAGGAGTCGATGCGGGCGGACAAAAGTGGCCACCTATTATGGACCACATAGTACTGTAGAAACGTGCATACTCAGAATTTCAGGAAGTTCGCGTTTTCAGGAGATTTTCGAAAAATTTTAAATTTGCCCAACTTTATTAACATTTTCCAAGATGTGACCAAATTTTTTTAGGAAGGAGGCCATGCGGGCGGACAAAAGTGGTGGCCTACTATGGAGCACATTCCACTCTAACAAAGTGCATACTTAGAATTTCTGGCAATTCGAGTTTTCAGGAAAAAACCTTAAATTTGACCAACTATATTAACATTTTCCAAGATTTGACCAAATTTTTTTTGGGAAGGAGTCGATGCGGGCGAACAAAAGTAGCCACCTAGTATGGACCACATAGTACTGTAGAAACGTGCATACTCAGAATTTCAGGAAGTTCGCGTTTTCAGGAGATTTTCGAAAAACTTTAAATTTGCTCAACTATATTAACATTTTCCAAGATGTGACCAAATTTTTTTAGGAAGGAGGCGATGCGGGCGGACAAAAAGGGTGACCTATTGTGGACCACATTGTGCTCTAAAAACGTGCATACTCAGAATTCCTGGAAGTTCGCGTTTTCAGGAGATTTTCGAAAAACTTTAAATTTGCCCAACTATATTAACATTTTCCAAGATGTGACAAAAAATTTTTTGGGAAGGAGTCGATGCGGGCGGACAAAAGTGGCCACATATTATGGACCACATAGTACTGTAGAAACGTGCATACTCAGAATTTCAGGAAGTTCGAGTTATTACGAGATTTTCGAAAAATTTTAAATTTGCCCAACTATATTAACATTTTCCAAGATGTGACCAAATTTTTTTAGGAAGGAGGCGATGCGGGCGGACAAAAAGGGTGATTTATTGTGGACCACATTGTACTCTAAAAACGTGCATACTCAGAATTCCTGGAAGTTCGCGTTTTCAGGAGATTTTCGAAAAACTTTAAATTTTCCCAACTATATTAACATTTTTCGAACAAAATTTTTTTTAGGAAGGAGGCGATGCGGGCGAACAAAAGTGGTGGCCTATTATGGACCACAATCCACTCTAAAAAAGTGCATATTTAGAATTTCTGGAAGTTCGAGTTTTCAGGAGATTTTCAAAAAACCTTAAATTTGACCAACTATATTAACATTTTCCAAGATGTGACAAAATTTTTTCAGGAGATTTTCGAAAAACTTTAAATTTGCCCAACTATATTAACATTTTCCAAGATGTGACAAAATTTTTTTAGGAAGGAGGCGATGCGGGCGGACAAAAAGGGTGACCTATTGTAGACCACATTGTGCTCTAAAAACGTGCATACTCAGAATTCCTGGAAGTTCGCGTTTTCAGGAGATTTTCAAAAAACTTTAAATTTGCCCAACTATATTAACATTTTCCAAGATGTGACCAAATTTTTTTAGGAAGGAGGCCATGCGGGCGGACAAAAAGGGTGATTTATTGTGGACCACATTGTGCTCTAAAAACGTGCATACTCAGAATTCCTGGAAGTTCGCGTTTTCAGGAGATTTTCGAAAAACTTTAAATTTTCCCAACTATATTAACATTTTCCAAGATGTGACAAAATTTTTTTAGGAAGGAGGCGATGAGGGCGGACAAAAAGGGTGACCTATTGTAGACCACATTGTGCTCTAAAAACGTGCATACTCAGAATTCCTGGAAGTTCGCGTTTTCAGGAGATTTTCGAAAAACTTTAAATTTTCCCAACTATATTAACATTTTTCGAACAAAATTTTTTTTAGGAAGGAGGCGATGCGGGCGCACAAAAGTGGTGGCCTATTATGGACCACAATCCACTCTAACAAAGTGCATATTTAGAATTTCTGGAAGTTCGAGTTTTCAGGAGATTTTCAAAAAACCTTAAATTTTACCAACTATATTAACATTTTCCAAGATGTGACAAAATTTTTTTAGGAAGGTGGCGATGCGGGCGGACAAAAAGGGTGACCTATTGTGGACCACATTGTACTCTAAAAATGTGCATACTCAGAATTTCTGGAAGTTCGCGTTTTCAGGAGATTTTCGAAAAAATTTAAATTTGACCAACTATATTAACATTTTGCAAGATTTGACCAAATTTTTTTTGGGAAGGAGTCGATGCGGGCGGACAAAAGTGGCTACCTATTATGGACCACATAGTACTGTAGAAACGTGCATACTCAGAATTTCAGGAAGTTCGAGTTATTACGAGATTTTCGAAAAATTTTAAATTTGCCCAACTATATTAACATTTTCCAAGATGTGACCAAATTTTTTTAGGAAGGAGGCGATGCGGGCGGACAAAAAGAGTGACCTCTTGTGGACCACATTGTACTCTAAAAACGTGCATACTCAGAATTTCTGGAAGTTCGCGTTTTCAGGAGATTTTCGAAAAAATTTAAATTTGACCAACTATATTAACATTTTCCAAGATGTGACCAAATTTTTTTAGGAAGGAGGCGATGCGGGCGGACAAAAAGGGTGACCTATTGTGGACCACATTGTACTCTAAAAATGTGCATACTCAGAATTTCTGGAAGTTCGCGTTTTCAGGAGATTTTCGAAAAAATTTAAATTTGACCAACTATATTAACATTTTGCAAGATTTGACCAAATTTTTTTTGGGAAGGAGTCGATGCGGGCGGACAAAAGTGGCCACCTATTATGGACCACATAGTACTGTAGAAACGTGCATACTCAGAATTTCAGGAAGTTCGAGGTATTACGAGATTTTCGAAAAATTTTAAATTTGCCCAACTATATTAACATTTTCCAAGATGTGACCAAATTTTTTTAGGAAGGAGGCGATGCGGGCGGACAAAAAGGGTGATTTATTGTGGACCACATTGTACTCTAAAAACGTGCATACTCAGAATTCCTGGAAGTTCGCGTTTGCAGGAGATTTTCGAAAAACTTTAAATTTGCCCAACTATATTAACATTTTCCAAGATGTGACAAAATTTTTTTAGGAAGGAGGCGATGCGGGCGGACAAAAAGGGTGACCTATTGTAGACCACATTGTGCTCTAAAAACGTGCATACTCAGAATTCCTGGAAGTTCGCGTTTTCAGGAGATTTTCGAAAAACTTTAAATTTGCCCAACTATATTAACATTTTCCAAGATGTGACAAAAAATTTTTTGGGAAGGAGTCGATGCGGGCGGACAAAAGTGGCCACCTATTATGGACCACAAAGTACTGTAGAAACGTGCATACTCAGAATTTCTGGAAGTTCGAGTTATTACGAGATTTTCGAAAAATTTTAAATTTGCCCAACTATATTAACATTTTCCAAGATGTGACCAAATTTTTTTAGGAAGGAGGCGATGCGGGCGGACAAAAAGGGTGACCTATTGTGGACCACATTGTACTCTAAAAATGTGCATACTCAGAATTTCTGGAAGTTCGCGTTTTCAGGAGATTTTCGAAAAAATTTAAATTTGACCAACTATATTAACATTTTGCAAGATTTGACCAAATTTTTTTTGGGAAGGAGTCGATGCGGGCGGACAAAAGTGGCTACCTATTATGGACCACATAGTACTGTAGAAACGTGCATACTCAGAATTTCAGGAAGTTCGAGGTATTACGAGATTTTCGAAAAAATTTAAATTTGACCAACTATATTAACATTTTGCAAGATTTGACCAAATTTTTTTTGGGAAGGAGTCGATGCGGGCGGACAAAAGTGGCTACCTATTATGGACCACATAGTACTGTAGAAACGTGCATACTCAGAATTTCAGGAAGTTCGAGTTATTACGAGATTTTCGAAAAATTTTAAATTTGCCCAACTATATTAACATTTTCCAAGATGTGACCAAATTTTTTTAGGAAGGAGGCGATGCGGGCGGACAAAAAGAGTGACCTCTTGTGGACCACATTGTACTCTAAAAACGTGCATACTCAGAATTTCTGGAAGTTCGCGTTTTCAGGAGATTTTCGAAAAAATTTAAATTTGACCAACTATATTAACATTTTCCAAGATGTGACCAAATTTTTTTAGGAAGGAGGCGATGCGGGCGGACAAAAAGGGTGACCTATTGTGGACCACATTGTACTCTAAAAATGTGCATACTCAGAATTTCTGGAAGTTCGCGTTTTCAGGAGATTTTCGAAAAAATTTAAATTTGACCAACTATATTAACATTTTGCAAGATTTGACCAAATTTTTTTTGGGAAGGAGTCGATGCGGGCGGACAAAAGTGGCCACCTATTATGGACCACATAGTACTGTAGAAACGTGCATACTCAGAATTTCAGGAAGTTCGAGGTATTACGAGATTTTCGAAAAATTTTAAATTTGCCCAACTATATTAACATTTTCCAAGATGTGACCAAATTTTTTTAGGAAGGAGGCGATGCGGGCGGACAAAAAGGGTGATTTATTGTGGACCACATTGTACTCTAAAAACGTGCATACTCAGAATTCCTGGAAGTTCGCGTTTGCAGGAGATTTTCGAAAAACTTTAAATTTGCCCAACTATATTAACATTTTCCAAGATGTGACAAAATTTTTTTAGGAAGGAGGCGATGCGGGCGGACAAAAAGGGTGACCTATTGTAGACCACATTGTGCTCTAAAAACGTGCATACTCAGAATTCCTGGAAGTTCGCGTTTTCAGGAGATTTTCGAAAAACTTTAAATTTGCCCAACTATATTAACATTTTCCAAGATGTGACAAAAAATTTTTTGGGAAGGAGTCGATGCGGGCGGACAAAAGTGGCCACCTATTATGGACCACAAAGTACTGTAGAAACGTGCATACTCAGAATTTCTGGAAGTTCGAGTTATTACGAGATTTTCGAAAAATTTTAAATTTGCCCAACTATATTAACATTTTCCAAGATGTGACCAAATTTTTTTAGGAAGGAGGCGATGCGGGCGGACAAAAAGGGTGATTTATTGTGGACCACATTGTACTCTAAAAACGTGCATACTCAGAATTCCTGGACGTTCGCGTTTTCAGGAGATTTTCGAAAAACTTTAAATTTGCCCAACTATATTAACATTTTCCAAGATGTGACAAAATTTTTTTAGGAAGGAGGCGATGCGGGCGGACAAAAAGGGTGACCTATTGTAGACCACATTGTGCTCTAAAAACGTGCATACTCAGAATTCCTGGAAGTTCGCGTTTTAAGGAGATTTACCGAAACACTTTAAATTTGCCCAACTATATTAACATTTTCCAAGATGTGACCAAATATTTTTTGGGAAGGAGTCGATGCGGGCGGACAAAAGTGGCCACCTATTATGGACCACATAGTACTGTAGAAACGTGCATACTCAGAATTTCTGGAAGTTCGAGTTATTACGAGATTTTCGAAAAATTTTAAATTTGCCCAACTATATTAACATTTTCCAAGATGTGACCAAATTTTTTTAGGAAGGAGGAGATGCGGGCGGACAAAAAGGGTGATTTATTGTGGACCACATTGTACTCTAAAAACGTGCATACTCAGAATTCCTGGAAGTTCGCGTTTTCAGGAGATTTTCGAAAAACTTTAAATTTGCCCAACTATATTAACATTTTCCAAGATGTGACAAAAAATTTTTTGGGAAGGAGTCGATGCGGGCGGACAAAAGTGGCCACCTATTATGGACCACATAGTACTGTAGAAACGTGCATACTCAGAATTTCAGGAAGTTCGAGTTATTACGAGATTTTCGAAAAATTTTAAATTTGCACAACTATATTAACATTTTCCAAGATGTGACCAAATTTTTTTAGGAAGGAGGCCATGCGGGCGGACAAAAAGGGTGATTTATTGTGGACCACATTGTACTCTAAAAACGTGCATACTCAGAATTCCTGGAAGTTCGCGTTTTCAGGAGATTTTCGAAAAACTTTAAATTTTCCCAACTATATTAACATTTTTCGAACAAAATTTTTTTTAGGAAGGAGGCGATGCGGGCGGACAAAAGTGGTGGCCTATTATGGACCACAATCCACTCTAACAAAGTGCATATTTAGAATTTCTGGAAGTTCGAGTTTTCAGGAGATTTTCAAAAAACCTTAAATTTTACCAACTATATTAACATTTTCCAAGATGTGACAAAATTTTTTTAGGAAGGTGGCGATGCGGGCGGACAAAAAGGGTGACCTATTGTGGACCACATTGTACTCTAAAAATGTGCATACTCAGAATTTCTGGAAGTTCGCGTTTTCAGGAGATTTTCGAAAAAATTTAAATTTGACCAACTATATTAACATTTTCCAAGATTTGACCAAATTTTTTTTGGGAAGGAGTCGATGCGGGCGGACAAAAGTGGCCACCTATTATGGACCACATAGTACTGTAGAAACCTGCATACTCAGAATTTCAGGAAGTTCGAGTTATTACGAGATTTTCGAAAAATTTTAAATTTGCCCAACTATATTAACATTTTTCAAGATGTGACCAAATTTTTTTAGGAAGGAGGCGATGCGGGCGGACAAAAAGGGTGATTTATTGTGGACCACATTGTACTCTAAAAACGTGCATACTCAGAATTCCTGGAAGTTCGCGTTTTCAGGAGATTTTCGAAAAACTTTAAATTTGCCCAACTATATTAACATTTTCCAAGATGTGACAAAATTTTTTCAGCAGATTTTCGAAAAACTTTAAATTTGCCCAACTATATTAACATTTTCCAAGATGTGACAAAATTTTTTTAGGAAGGAGGCGATGCGGGCGGACAAAAAGGGTGACCTATTGTGGACCACATTGTGCTCTAAAAACGTGCATACTCAGAATTCCTGGAAGTTCGCGTTTTCAGGAGATTTTCGAAAAACTTTAAATTTGCCCAACTATATTAACATTTTCCAAGATGTGACAAAATTTTTTTTGGGAAGGAGTCGATGCGGGCGGACAAAAGTGGCCACCTGTTATGGACCACATAGTACTGTAGAAACGTGCATACTCAGAATTTCAGGAAGTTCGCGTTTTCAGGAGATTTTCGAAAAATTTTAAATTTGCCCAACTTTATTAACATTTTCCAAGATGTGACCAAATTTTTTTAGGAAGGAGGCGATGCGGGCGGACAAAAGTGGTGGCCTACTATGGAGCACATTCCACTCTAAAAAAGTGCATACTTAGAATTTCTGGCAATTCGAGTTTTCAGGAAAAAACCTTAAATTTGACCAACTATATTAACATTTTCCAAGATTTGACCAAATTTTTTTTGGGAAGGAGTCGATGCGGGCGAACAAAAGTAGCCACCTAGTATGGACCACATAGTATTGTAGAAACGTGCATACTCAGAATTTCAGGAAGTTCGCGTTTTCAGGAGATTTTCGAAAAACTTTAAATTTGCTCAACTATATTAACATTTTCCAAGATGTGACCAAATTTTTTTAGGAAGGAGGCGATGCGGGCGGACAAAAAGGGTGACCTATTGTGGACCACATTGTGCTCTAAAAACGTGCATACTCAGAATTCCTGGAAGTTCGCGTTTTCAGGAGATTTTCGAAAAACTTTAAATTTGCCCAACTATATTAACATTTTCCAAGATGTGACAAAAAATTTTTTGGGAAGGAGTCGATGCGGGCGGACAAAAGTGGCCACCTATTATGGACCACATAGTACTGTAGAAACGTGCATACTCAGAATTTCAGGAAGTTCGAGTTATTACGAGATTTTCGAAAAATTTTAAATTTGCCCAACTATATTAACATTTTCCAAGATGTGACCAAATTTTTTTAGGAAGGAGGCGATGCGGGCGGACAAAAAGGGTGATTTATTGTGGACCACATTGTACTCTAAAAACGTGCATACTCAGAATTCCTGGAAGTTCGCGTTTGCAGGAGATTTTCGAAAAACTTTAAATTTGCCCAACTATATTAACATTTTCCAAGATGTGACAAAATTTTTTTAGGAAGGAGGCGATGCGGGCGGACAAAAAGGGTGACCTATTGTAGACCACATTGTGCTCTAAAAACGTGCATACTCAGAATTCCTGGAAGTTCGCGTTTCAGGAGATTTTCGAAAAACTTTAAATTTGCCCAACTATATTAACATTTTCCAAGATGTGACAAAAAATTTTTTTGGAAGGAGTCGATGCGGGCGGACAAAAGTGGCCACCTATTATGGACCACAAAGTACTGTAGAAACGTGCATACTCAGAATTTCTGGAAGTTCGAGTTATTACGAGATTTTCGAAAAATTTTAAATTTGCCCAACTATATTAACATTTTCCAAGATGTGACCAAATTTTTTTAGGAAGGAGGCGATGCGGGCGGACAAAAAGGGTGATTTATTGTGGACCACATTGTACTCTAAAAACGTGCATACTCAGAATTCCTGGACGTTCGCGTTTTCAGGAGATTTTCGAAAAACTTTAAATTTGCCCAACTATATTAACATTTTCCAAGATGTGACAAAATTTTTTTAGGAAGGAGGCGATGCGGGCGGACAAAAAGGGTGACCTATTGTAGACCACATTGTGCTCTAAAAACGTGCATACTCAGAATTCCTGGAAGTTCGCGTTTTAAGGAGATTTACCGAAACACTTTAAATTTGCCCAACTATATTAACATTTTCCAAGATGTGACCAAATATTTTTTGGGAAGGAGTCGATGCGGGCGGACAAAAGTGGCCACCTATTATGGACCACATAGTACTGTAGAAACGTGCATACTCAGAATTTCTGGAAGTTCGAGTTATTACGAGATTTTCGAAAAATTTTAAATTTGCCCAACTATATTAACATTTTCCAAGATGTGACCAAATTTTTTTAGGAAGGAGGCGATGCGGGCGGACAAAAAGGGTGATTTATTGTGGACCACATTGTACTCTAAAAACGTGCATACTCAGAATTCCTGGAAGTTCGCGTTTTCAGGAGATTTTCGAAAAACTTTAAATTTGCCCAACTATATTAACATTTTCCAAGATGTGACAAAAAATTTTTTGGGAAGGAGTCGATGCGGGCGGACAAAAGTGGCCACCTATTATGGACCACATAGTACGGTAGAAACGTGCATACTCAGAATTTCAGGAAGTTCGAGTTATTACGAGATTTTCGAAAAATTTTAAATTTGCCCAACTATATTAACATTTTTCAAGATGTGACCAAATTTTTTTAGGAAGGAGGCGATGCGGGCGGACAAAAAGGGTGATTTATTGTGGACCACATTGTACTCTAAAAACGTGCATACTCAGAATTCCTGGAAGTTCGCGTTTTCAGGAGATTTTCGAAAAACTTTAAATTTGCCCAACTATATTAACATTTTCCAAGATGTGACAAAATTTTTTCAGGAGATTTTCGAAAAACTTTAAATTTGCCCAACTATATTAACATTTTCCAAGATGTGACAAAATTTTTTTAGGAAGGAGGCGATGCGGGCGGACAAAAAGGGTGACCTATTGTGGACCACATTGTGCTCTAAAAACGTGCATACTCAGAATTCCTGGAAGGTCGCGTTTTCAGGAGATTTTCGAAAAACTTTAAATTTGCCCAACTATATTAACATTTTCCAAGATGTGACAAAATTTTTTTTGGGAAGGAGTCGATGCGGGCGGACAAAAGTGGCCACCTATTATGGACCACATAGTACTGTAGAAACGTGCATACTCAGAATTTCAGGAAGTTCGCGTTTTCAGGAGATTTTCGAAAAATTTTAAATTTGCCCAACTTTATTAACATTTTCCAAGATGTGACCAAATTTTTTTAGGAAGGAGGCCATGCGGGCGGACAAAAGTGGTGGCCTACTATGGAGCACATTCCACTCTAACAAAGTGCATACTTAGAATTTCTGGCAATTCGAGTTTTCAGGAAAAAACCTTAAATTTGACCAACTATATTAACATTTTCCAAGATTTGACCAAATTTTTTTTGGGAAGGAGTCGATGCGGGCGAACAAAAGTAGCCACCTAGTATGGACCACATAGTACTGTAGAAACGTGCATACTCAGAATTTCAGGAAGTTCGCGTTTTCAGGAGATTTTCGAAAAACTTTAAATTTGCTCAACTATATTAACATTTTCCAAGATGTGACCAAATTTTTTTAGGAAGGAGGCGATGCGGGCGGACAAAAAGGGTGACCTATTGTGGACCACATTGTGCTCTAAAAACGTGCATACTCAGAATTCCTGGAAGTTCGCGTTTTCAGGAGATTTTCGAAAAACTTTAAATTTGCCCAACTATATTAACATTTTCCAAGATGTGACAAAAAATTTTTTGGGAAGGAGTCGATGCGGGCGGACAAAAGTGGCCACATATTATGGACCACATAGTACTGTAGAAACGTGCATACTCAGAATTTCAGGAAGTTCGAGTTATTACGAGATTTTCGAAAAATTTTAAATTTGCCCAACTATATTAACATTTTCCAAGATGTGACCAAATTTTTTTAGGAAGGAGGCGATGCGGGCGGACAAAAAGGGTGATTTATTGTGGACCACATTGTACTCTAAAAACGTGCATACTCAGAATTCCTGGAAGTTCGCGTTTTCAGGAGATTTTCGAAAAACTTTAAATTTTCCCAACTATATTAACATTTTTCGAACAAAATTTTTTTTAGGAAGGAGGCGATGCGGGCGAACAAAAGTGGTGGCCTATTATGGACCACAATCCACTCTAAAAAAGTGCATATTTAGAATTTCTGGAAGTTCGAGTTTTCAGGAGATTTTCAAAAAACCTTAAATTTGACCAACTATATTAACATTTTCCAAGATGTGACAAAATTTTTTTAGGAAGGTGGCGATGCGGGCGGACAAAAAGGGTGACCTATTGTGGACCACATTGTACTCTAAAAACGTGCATACTCAGAATTTCTGGAAGTTCGCGTTTTCAGGAGATTTTCGAAAAACTTTAAATTTGCCCAACTATATTAACATTTTCCAAGATGTGACAAAATTTTTTCAGGAGATTTTCGAAAAACTTTAAATTTGCCCAACTATATTAACATTTTCCAAGATGTGACAAAATTTTTTTAGGAAGGAGGCGATGCGGGCGGACAAAAAGGGTGATTTATTGTGGACCACATTGTACTCTAAAAACGTGCATACTCAGAATTCCTGGAAGTTCGCGTTTGCAGGAGATTTTCGAAAAACTTTAAATTTGCCCAACTATATTAACATTTTCCAAGATGTGACAAAATTTTTTTAGGAAGGAGGCGATGCGGGCGGACAAAAAGGGTGACCTATTGTAGACCACATTGTGCTCTAAAAACGTGCATACTCAGAATTCCTGGAAGTTCGCGTTTTCAGGAGATTTTCGAAAAACTTTAAATTTGCCCAACTATATTAACATTTTCCAAGATGTGACAAAATTTTTTAGGAAGGAGGCGATGCGGGCGGACAAAAAGGGTGACCTATTGTAGACCACATTGTGCTCTAAAAACGTGCATACTCAGAATTCCTGGAAGTTCGCGTTTTCAGGAGATTTTCGAAAAACTTTAAATTTTCCCAACTATATTAACATTTTTCGAACAAAATTTTTTTTAGGAAGGAGGCGATGCGGGCGCACAAAAGTGGTGGCCTATTATGGACCACAATCCACTCTAACAAAGTGCATATTTAGACTTTCTGGAAGTTCGAGTTTTCAGGAGATTTTCAAAAAACCTTAAATTTTACCAACTATATTAACATTTTCCAAGATGTGACAAAATTTTTTTAGGAAGGTGGCGATGCGGGCGGACAAAAAGGGTGACCTATTGTGGACCACATTGTACTCTAAAAATGTGCATACTCAGAATTTCTGGAAGTTCGCGTTTTCAGGAGATTTTCGAAAAACTTTAAATTTGCCCAACTATATTAACATTTTCCAAGATGTGACCAAATTTTTTTAGGAAGGAGGCGATGCGGGCGGACAAAAAGGGTGATTTATTGTGGACCACATTGTACTCTAAAAACGTGCATACTCAGAATTCCTGGAAGTTCGCGTTTTCAGGAGATTTTCGAAAAACTTTAAATTTGCCCAACTATATTAACATTTTCCAAGATGTGACCAAATTTTTTTAGGAAGGAGGCGATGCGGGCGGACAAAAAGGGTGATTTATTGTGGACCACATTGTACTCTAAAAACGTGCATACTCAGAATTCCTGGAAGTTCGCGTTTTCAGGAGATTTTCGAAAAACTTTAAATTTGCCCAACTATATTAACATTTTCCAAGATGTGACAAAATTTTTTTAGGAAGGAGGCGATGCGGGCGGACAAAAAGGGTGACCTATTGTAGACCACATTGTGCTCTAAAAACGTGCATACTCAGAATTCCTGGAAGTTCGCGTTTTCAGGAGATTTTCGAAAAACTTTAAATTTGCCCAACTATATTAACATTTTCCAAGATGTGACAAAAAATTTTTTGGGAAGGAGTCGATGCGGGCGGACAAAAGTGGCCACCTATTATGGACCACATAGTACTGTAGAAACGTGCATACTCAGAATTTCAGGAAGTTCGAGTTATTACGAGATTTTCGAAAAATTTTAAATTTGCCCAACTATATTAACATTTTCCAAGATGTGACCAAATTTTTTTAGGAAGGAGGCCATGCGGGCGGACAAAAAGGGTGATTTATTGTGGACCACATTGTACTCTAAAAACGTGCATACTCAGAATTCCTGGAAGTTCGCGTTTTCAGAAGATTTTCGAAAAACTTTAAATTTTCCCAACTATATTAACATTTTTCGAACAAAATTTTTTTTAGGAAGGAGGCGATGCGGGCGGACAAAAGTGGTGGCCTATTATGGACCACAATCCACTCTAACAAAGTGCATATTTAGAATTTCTGGAAGTTCGAGTTTTCAGGAGATTTTCAAAAAACCTTAAATTTTACCAACTATATTAACATTTTCCAAGATGTGACAAAATTTTTTTAGGAAGGTGGCGATGCGGGCGGACAAAAAGGGTGACCTATTGTGGACCACATTGTACTCTAAAAATGTGCATACTCAGAATTTCTGGAAGTTCGCGTTTTCAGGAGATTTTCGAAAAAATTTAAATTTGACCAACTATATTAACATTTTCCAAGATGTGACAAAATTTTTTTTGGGAAGGAGTCGATGCGGGCGGACAAAAGTGGCCACCTGTTATGGACCACATAGTACTGTAGAAACCTGCATACTCAGAATTTCAGGAAGTTCGAGTTATTACGAGATTTTCGAAAAATTTTAAATTTGCCCAACTATATTAACATTTTTCAAGATGTGACCAAATTTTTTTAGGAAGGAGGCGATGCGGGCGGACAAAAAGGGTGATTTATTGTGGACCACATTGTACTCTAAAAACGTGCATACTCAGAATTCCTGGAAGTTCGCGTTTTCAGGAGATTTTCGAAAAACTTTAAATTTGCCCAACTATATTAACATTTTCCAAGATGTGACCAAATTTTTTTAGGAAGGAGGCGATGCGGGCGGACAAAAAGGGTGATTTATTGTGGACCACATTGTACTCTAAAAACGTGCATACTCAGAATTCCTGGAAGTTCGCGTTTGCAGGAGATTTTCGAAAAACTTTAAATTTGCCCAACTATATTAACATTTTCCAAGATGTGACAAAATTTTTTTAGGAAGGAGGCGATGCGGGCGGACAAAAAGGGTGACCTATTGTAGACCACATTGTGCTCTAAAAACGTGCATACTCAGAATTCCTGGAAGTTCGCGTTTTCAGGAGATTTTCGAAAAACTTTAAATTTGCCCAACTATATTAACATTTTCCAAGATGTGAAAAAAAATTTTTTGGGAAGGAGTCGATGCGGGCGGACAAAAGTGGCCACCTATTATGGACCACAAAGTACTGTAGAAACGTGCATACTCAGAATTTCTGGAAGTTCGAGTTATTACGAGATTTTCGAAAAATTTTAAATTTGCCCAACTATATTAACATTTTCCAAGATGTGACCAAATTTTTTTAGGAAGGAGGCGATGCGGGCGGACAAAAAGGGTGATTTATTGTGGACCACATTGTACTCTAAAAACGTGCATACTCAGAATTCCTGGAAGTTCGCGTTTTCAGGAGATTTTCGAAAAACTTTAAATTTGCCCAACTATATTAACATTTTCCAAGATGTGACAAAATTTTTTTAGGAAGGAGGCGATGCGGGCGGACAAAAAGGGTGACCTATTGTAGACCACATTGTGCTCTAAAAACGTGCATACTCAGAATTCCTGGAAGTTCGCGTTTTCAGGAGATTTTCGAAAAACTTTAAATTTGCCCAACTATATTAACATTTTCCAAGATGTGACAAAAAATTTTTTGGGAAGGAGTCGATGCGGGCGGACAAAAGTTGCCACCTATTATGGACCACATAGTACTGTAGAAACGTGCATACTCAGAATTTCAGGAAGTTCGAGTTATTACGAGATTTTCGAAAAATTTTAAATTTGCCCAACTATATTAACATTTTCCAAGATGTGACCAAATTTTTTTAGGAAGGAGGCGATGCGGGCGAACAAAAGTGGTGGCCTATTATGGACCACAATCCACTCTAAAAAAGTGCATATTTAGAATTTCTGGAAGTTCGAGTTTTCAGGAGATTTTCAAAAAACCTTAAATTTGACCAACTATATTAACATTTTCCAAGATGTGACAAAATTTTTTTAGGAAGGTGGCGATGCGGGCGGACAAAAAGGGTGACCTATTGTGGACCACATTGTACTCTAAAAACGTGCATACTCAGAATTTCTGGAAGTTCGCGTTTTCAGGAGATTTTCGAAAAACATTTAAATTTGCCCAACTATATTAACATTTTCCAAGATGTGACAAAATTTTTTCAGGAGATTTTCGAAAAACTTTAAATTTGCCCAACTATATTAACATTTTCCAAGATGTGACAAAATTTTTTTAGGAAGGAGGCGATGCGGGCGGACAAAAAGGGTGACCTATTGTAGACCACATTGTGCTCTAAAAACGTGCATACTCAGAATTCCTGGAAGTTCGCGTTTTCAGGAGATTTTCAAAAAACTTTAAATTTTCCCAACTATATTAACATTTTCCAAGATGTGACAAAATTTTTTTAGGAAGGAGGCGATGCGGGCGGACAAAAAGGGTGACCTATTGTGGACCACATTGTAACCTAAAAATGAGCATACTCAGAATTCCTGGAAGTTCGCGATTGCAGGAGATTTTCGAAAAACTTTAAATTTGCCCAACTATATTAACATTTTCCAAGATGTGACAAACTTTTTTTAGGAAGGAGGCGATGCGGGCGGACAAAAAGGGTGATCTATTGTAGACCACATTGTGCTCTAAAAACGTGCATACTCAGAATTCCTGGAAGTTCGCGTTTTCAGGAGATTTTCGAAAAACTTTAAATTTGCCCAACTATATTAACATTTTCCAAGATGTGACAAAATTTTTTTAGGAAGGAGGCGATGCGGGCGGACAAAAAGGGTGACCTATTGTAGACCACATTGTGCTCTAAAAACGTGCATACTCAGAATTCCTGGAAGTTCGCGTTTTCAGGAGATTTTCGAAAAACTTTAAATTTTCCCAACTATATTAACATTTTTCGAACAAAATTTTTTTTAGGAAGGAGGCGATGCGGGCGCACAAAATTGGTGGCCTATTATGGACCACAATCCACTCTAACAAAGTGCATATTTAGACTTTCTGGAAGTTCGAGTTTTCAGGAGATTTTCAAAAAACCTTAAATTTTACCAACTATATTAACATTTTCCAAGATGTGACAAAATTTTTTTAGGAAGGTGGCGATGCGGGCGGACAAAAAGGGTGACCTATTGTGGACCACATTGTACTCTAAAAATGTGCATACTCAGAATTTCTGGAAGTTCGCGTTTTCAGGAGATTTTCGAAAAACTTTAAATTTGCCCAACTATATTAACATTTTCCAAGATGTGACCAAATTTTTTTAGGAAGGAGGCGATGCGGGCGGACAAAAAGGGTGATTTATTGTGGACCACATTGTACTCTAAAAACGTGCATACTCAGAATTCCTGGAAGTTCGCGTTTTCAGGAGATTTTCGAAAAACTTTAAATTTGCCCAACTATATTAACATTTTCCAAGATGTGACCAAATTTTTTTAGGAAGGAGGCGATGCGGGCGGACAAAAAGGGTGATTTATTGTGGACCACATTGTACTCTAAAAACGTGCATACTCAGAATTCCTGGAAGTTCGCGTTTTCAGGAGATTTTCGAAAAACTTTAAATTTGCCCAACTATATTAACATTTTCCAAGATGTGACAAAATTTTTTTAGGAAGGAGGCGATGCGGGCGGACAAAAAGGGTGACCTATTGTAGACCACATTGTGCTCTAAAAACGTGCATACTCAGAATTCCTGGAAGTTCGCGTTTTCAGGAGATTTTCGAAAAACTTTAAATTTGCCCAACTATATTAACATTTTCCAAGATGTGACAAAAAATTTTTTGGGAAGGAGTCGATGCGGGCGGACAAAAGTGGCCACCTATTATGGACCACATAGTACTGTAGAAACGTGCATACTCAGAATTTCAGGAAGTTCGAGTTATTACGAGATTTTCGAAAAATTTTAAATTTGCCCAACTATATTAACATTTTCCAAGATGTGACCAAATTTTTTTAGGAAGGAGGCCATGCGGGCGGACAAAAAGGGTGATTTATTGTGGACCACATTGTACTCTAAAAACGTGCATACTCAGAATTCCTGGAAGTTCGCGTTTTCAGAAGATTTTCGAAAAACTTTAAATTTTCCCAACTATATTAACATTTTTCGAACAAAATTTTTTTTAGGAAGGAGGCGATGCGGGCGGACAAAAGTGGTGGCCTATTATGGACCACAATCCACTCTAACAAAGTGCATATTTAGAATTTCTGGAAGTTCGAGTTTTCAGGAGATTTTCAAAAAACCTTAAATTTTACCAACTATATTAACATTTTCCAAGATGTGACAAAATTTTTTTAGGAAGGTGGCGATGCGGGCGGACAAAAAGGGTGACCTATTGTGGACCACATTGTACTCTAAAAATGTGCATACTCAGAATTTCTGGAAGTTCGCGTTTTCAGGAGATTTTCGAAAAAATTTAAATTTGACCAACTATATTAACATTTTCCAAGATGTGACAAAATTTTTTTTGGGAAGGAGTCGATGCGGGCGGACAAAAGTGGCCACCTGTTATGGACCACATAGTACTGTAGAAACCTGCATACTCAGAATTTCAGGAAGTTCGAGTTATTACGAGATTTTCGAAAAATTTTAAATTTGCCCAACTATATTAACATTTTTCAAGATGTGACCAAATTTTTTTAGGAAGGAGGCGATGCGGGCGGACAAAAAGGGTGATTTATTGTGGACCACATTGTACTCTAAAAACGTGCATACTCAGAATTCCTGGAAGTTCGCGTTTTCAGGAGATTTTCGAAAAACTTTAAATTTGCCCAACTATATTAACATTTTCCAAGATGTGACCAAATTTTTTTAGGAAGGAGGCGATGCGGGCGGACAAAAAGGGTGATTTATTGTGGACCACATTGTACTCTAAAAACGTGCATACTCAGAATTCCTGGAAGTTCGCGTTTGCAGGAGATTTTCGAAAAACTTTAAATTTGCCCAACTATATTAACATTTTCCAAGATGTGACAAAATTTTTTTAGGAAGGAGGCGATGCGGGCGGACAAAAAGGGTGACCTATTGTAGACCACATTGTGCTCTAAAAACGTGCATACTCAGAATTCCTGGAAGTTCGCGTTTTCAGGAGATTTTCGAAAAACTTTAAATTTGCCCAACTATATTAACATTTTCCAAGATGTGAAAAAAAATTTTTTGGGAAGGAGTCGATGCGGGCGGACAAAAGTGGCCACCTATTATGGACCACAAAGTACTGTAGAAACGTGCATACTCAGAATTTCTGGAAGTTCGAGTTATTACGAGATTTTCGAAAAATTTTAAATTTGCCCAACTATATTAACATTTTCCAAGATGTGACCAAATTTTTTTAGGAAGGAGGCGATGCGGGCGGACAAAAAGGGTGATTTATTGTGGACCACATTGTACTCTAAAAACGTGCATACTCAGAATTCCTGGAAGTTCGCGTTTTCAGGAGATTTTCGAAAAACTTTAAATTTGCCCAACTATATTAACATTTTCCAAGATGTGACAAAATTTTTTTAGGAAGGAGGCGATGCGGGCGGACAAAAAGGGTGACCTATTGTAGACCACATTGTGCTCTAAAAACGTGCATACTCAGAATTCCTGGAAGTTCGCGTTTTCAGGAGATTTTCGAAAAACTTTAAATTTGCCCAACTATATTAACATTTTCCAAGATGTGACAAAAAATTTTTTGGGAAGGAGTCGATGCGGGCGGACAAAAGTGGCCACCTATTATGGACCACATAGTACTGTAGAAACGTGCATACTCAGAATTTCAGGAAGTTCGAGTTATTACGAGATTTTCGAAAAATTTTAAATTTGCCCAACTATATTAACATTTTCCAAGATGTGACCAAATTTTTTTAGGAAGGAGGCGATGCGGGCGAACAAAAGTGGTGGCCTATTATGGACCACAATCCACTCTAAAAAAGTGCATATTTAGAATTTCTGGAAGTTCGAGTTTTCAGGAGATTTTCAAAAAACCTTAAATTTGACCAACTATATTAACATTTTCCAAGATGTGACAAAATTTTTTTAGGAAGGTGGCGATGCGGGCGGACAAAAAGGGTGACCTATTGTGGACCACATTGTACTCTAAAAACGTGCATACTCAGAATTTCTGGAAGTTCGCGTTTTCAGGAGATTTTCGAAAAACATTTAAATTTGCCCAACTATATTAACATTTTCCAAGATGTGACAAAATTTTTTCAGGAGATTTTCGAAAAACTTTAAATTTGCCCAACTATATTAACATTTTCCAAGATGTGACAAAATTTTTTTAGGAAGGAGGCGATGCGGGCGGACAAAAAGGGTGACCTATTGTAGACCACATTGTGCTCTAAAAACGTGCATACTCAGAATTCCTGGAAGTTCGCGTTTTCAGGAGATTTTCAAAAAACTTTAAATTTGCCCAACTATATTAACATTTTCCAAGATGTGACCAAATTTTTTTAGGAAGGAGGCCATGCGGGCGGACAAAAAGGGTGATTTATTGTGGACCACATTGTGCTCTAAAAACGTGCATACTCAGAATTCCTGGAAGTTCGCGTTTTCAGGAGATTTTCGAAAAACTTTAAATTTTCCCAACTATATTAACATTTTCCAAGATGTGACAAAATTTTTTTAGGAAGGAGGCGATGCGGGCGGACAAAAAGGGTGACCTATTGTAGACCACATTGTGCTCTAAAAACGTGCATACTCAGAATTCCTGGAAGTTCGCGTTTTCAGGAGATTTTCGAAAAACTTTAAATTTTCCCAACTATATTAACATTTTTCGAACAAAATTTTTTTTAGGAAGGAGGCGATGCGGGCGCACAAAAGTGGTGGCCTATTATGGACCACAATCCACTCTAACAAAGTGCATATTTAGAATTTCTGGAAGTTCGAGTTTTCAGGAGATTTTCAAAAAACCTTAAATTTTACCAACTATATTAACATTTTCCAAGATGTGACAAAATTTTTTTAGGAAGGTGGCGATGCGGGCGGACAAAAAGGGTGACCTATTGTGGACCACATTGTACTCTAAAAATGTGCATACTCAGAATTTCTGGAAGTTCGCGTTTTCAGGAGATTTTCGAAAAAATTTAAATTTGACCAACTATATTAACATTTTGCAAGATTTGACCAAATTTTTTTTGGGAAGGAGTCGATGCGGGCGGACAAAAGTGGCTACCTATTATGGACCACATAGTACTGTAGAAACGTGCATACTCAGAATTTCAGGAAGTTCGAGTTATTACGAGATTTTCGAAAAATTTTAAATTTGCCCAACTATATTAACATTTTCCAAGATGTGACCAAATTTTTTTAGGAAGGAGGCGATGCGGGCGGACAAAAAGAGTGACCTCTTGTGGACCACATTGTACTCTAAAAACGTGCATACTCAGAATTTCTGGAAGTTCGCGTTTTCAGGAGATTTTCGAAAAAATTTAAATTTGCCCAACTATATTAACATTTTCCAAGATGTGACCAAATTTTTTTAGGAAGGAGGCGATGCGGGCGGACAAAAAGGGTGACCTATTGTGGACCACATTGTACTCTAAAAATGTGCATACTCAGAATTTCTGGAAGTTCGCGTTTTCAGGAGATTTTCGAAAAAATTTAAATTTGACCAACTATATTAACATTTTGCAAGATTTGACCAAATTTTTTTTGGGAAGGAGTCGATGCGGGCGGACAAAAGTGGCCACCTATTATGGACCACATAGTACTGTAGAAACGTGCATACTCAGAATTTCAGGAAGTTCGAGGTATTACGAGATTTTCGAAAAATTTTAAATTTGCCCAACTATATTAACATTTTCCAAGATGTGACCAAATTTTTTTAGGAAGGAGGCGATGCGGGCGGACAAAAAGGGTGATTTATTGTGGACCACATTGTACTCTAAAAACGTGCATACTCAGAATTCCTGGAAGTTCGCGTTTGCAGGAGATTTTCGAAAAACTTTAAATTTGCCCAACTATATTAACATTTTCCAAGATGTGACAAAATTTTTTTAGGAAGGAGGCGATGCGGGCGGACAAAAAGGGTGACCTATTGTAGACCACATTGTGCTCTAAAAACGTGCATACTCAGAATTCCTGGAAGTTCGCGTTTTCAGGAGATTTTCGAAAAACTTTAAATTTGCCCAACTATATTAACATTTTCCAAGATGTGACAAAAAATTTTTTGGGAAGGAGTCGATGCGGGCGGACAAAAGTGGCCACCTATTATGGACCACAAAGTACTGTAGAAACGTGCATACTCAGAATTTCTGGAAGTTCGAGTTATTACGAGATTTTCGAAAAATTTTAAATTTGCCCAACTATATTAACATTTTCCAAGATGTGACCAAATTTTTTTAGGAAGGAGGCGATGCGGGCGGACAAAAAGGGTGATTTATTGTGGACCACATTGTACTCTAAAAACGTGCATACTCAGAATTCCTGGACGTTCGCGTTTTCAGGAGATTTTCGAAAAACTTTAAATTTGCCCAACTATATTAACATTTTCCAAGATGTGACAAAATTTTTTTAGGAAGGAGGCGATGCGGGCGGACAAAAAGGGTGACCTATTGTAGACCACATTGTGCTCTAAAAACGTGCATACTCAGAATTCCTGGAAGTTCGCGTTTTAAGGAGATTTACCGAAACACTTTAAATTTGCCCAACTATATTAACATTTTCCAAGATGTGACAAAATTTTTTTAGGAAGGAGGCGATGCGGGCGGACAAAAAGGGTGACCTATTGTAGACCACATTGTGCTCTAAAAACGTGCATACTCAGAATTCCTGGAAGTTCGCGTTTTCAGGAGATTTTCGAAAAACTTTAAATTTGCCCAACTATATTAACATTTTCCAAGATGTGACAAAAAATTTTTTGGGAAGGAGTCGATGCGGGCGGACAAAAGTGGCCACCTATTATGGACCACAAAGTACTGTAGAAACGTGCATACTCAGAATTTCTGGAAGTTCGAGTTATTACGAGATTTTCGAAAAATTTTAAATTTGCCCAACTATATTAACATTTTCCAAGATGTGACCAAATTTTTTTAGGAAGGAGGAGATGCGGGCGGACAAAAAGGGTGATTTATTGTGGACCACATTGTACTCTAAAAACGTGCATACTCAGAATTCCTGGAAGTTCGCGTTTTCAGGAGATTTTCGAAAAACTTTAAATTTGCCCAACTATATTAACATTTTCCAAGATGTGACAAAAAATTTTTTGGGAAGGAGTCGATGCGGGCGGACAAAAGTGGCCACCTATTATGGACCACATAGTACTGTAGAAACGTGCATACTCAGAATTTCAGGAAGTTCGAGTTATTACGAGATTTTCGAAAAATTTTAAATTTGCACAACTATATTAACATTTTCCAAGATGTGACCAAATTTTTTTAGGAAGGAGGCCATGCGGGCGGACAAAAAGGGTGATTTATTGTGGACCACATTGTACTCTAAAAACGTGCATACTCAGAATTCCTGGAAGTTCGCGTTTTCAGGAGATTTTCGAAAAACTTTAAATTTTCCCAACTATATTAACATTTTTCGAACAAAATTTTTTTTAGGAAGGAGGCGATGCGGGCGGACAAAAGTGGTGGCCTATTATGGACCACAATCCACTCTAACAAAGTGCATATTTAGAATTTCTGGAAGTTCGAGTTTTCAGGAGATTTTCAAAAAACCTTAAATTTTACCAACTATATTAACATTTTCCAAGATGTGACAAAATTTTTTTAGGAAGGTGGCGATGCGGGCGGACAAAAAGGGTGACCTATTGTGGACCACATTGTACTCTAAAAATGTGCATACTCAGAATTTCTGGAAGTTCGCGTTTTCAGGAGATTTTCGAAAAAATTTAAATTTGACCAACTATATTAACATTTTCCAAGATTTGACCAAATTTTTTTTGGGAAGGAGTCGATGCGGGCGGACAAAAGTGGCCACCTATTATGGACCACATAGTACTGTAGAAACCTGCATACTCAGAATTTCAGGAAGTTCGAGTTATTACGAGATTTTCGAAAAATTTTAAATTTGCCCAACTATATTAACATTTTTCAAGATGTGACCAAATTTTTTTAGGAAGGAGGCGATGCGGGCGGACAAAAAGGGTGATTTATTGTGGACCACATTGTACTCTAAAAACGTGCATACTCAGAATTCCTGGAAGTTCGCGTTTTCAGGAGATTTTCGAAAAACTTTAAATTTGCCCAACTATATTAACATTTTCCAAGATGTGACAAAATTTTTTCAGGAGATTTTCGAAAAACTTTAAATTTGCCCAACTATATTAACATTTTCCAAGATGTGACAAAATTTTTTTAGGAAGGAGGCGATGCGGGCGGACAAAAAGGGTGACCTATTGTGGACCACATTGTGCTCTAAAAACGTGCATACTCAGAATTCCTGGAAGTTCGCGTTTTCAGGAGATTTTCGAAAAACTTTAAATTTGCCCAACTATATTAACATTTTCCAAGATGTGACAAAATTTTTTTTGGGAAGGAGTCGATGCGGGCGGACAAAAGTGGCCACCTGTTATGGACCACATAGTACTGTAGAAACGTGCATACTCAGAATTTCAGGAAGTTCGCGTTTTCAGGAGATTTTCGAAAAATTTTAAATTTGCCCAACTTTATTAACATTTTCCAAGATGTGACCAAATTTTTTTAGGAAGGAGGCGATGCGGGCGGACAAAAGTGGTGGCCTACTATGGAGCACATTCCACTCTAAAAAAGTGCATACTTAGAATTTCTGGCAATTCGAGTTTTCAGGAAAAAACCTTAAATTTGACCAACTATATTAACATTTTCCAAGATTTGACCAAATTTTTTTTGGGAAGGAGTCGATGCGGGCGAACAAAAGTAGCCACCTAGTATGGACCACATAGTATTGTAGAAACGTGCATACTCAGAATTTCAGGAAGTTCGCGTTTTCAGGAGATTTTCGAAAAACTTTAAATTTGCTCAACTATATTAACATTTTCCAAGATGTGACCAAATTTTTTTAGGAAGGAGGCGATGCGGGCGGACAAAAAGGGTGACCTATTGTGGACCACATTGTGCTCTAAAAACGTGCATACTCAGAATTCCTGGAAGTTCGCGTTTTCAGGAGATTTTCGAAAAACTTTAAATTTGCCCAACTATATTAACATTTTCCAAGATGTGACAAAAAATTTTTTGGGAAGGAGTCGATGCGGGCGGACAAAAGTGGCCACCTATTATGGACCACATAGTACTGTAGAAACGTGCATACTCAGAATTTCAGGAAGTTCGAGTTATTACGAGATTTTCGAAAAATTTTAAATTTGCCCAACTATATTAACATTTTCCAAGATGTGACCAAATTTTTTTAGGAAGGAGGCGATGCGGGCGGACAAAAAGGGTGATTTATTGTGGACCACATTGTACTCTAAAAACGTGCATACTCAGAATTCCTGGAAGTTCGCGTTTGCAGGAGATTTTCGAAAAACTTTAAATTTGCCCAACTATATTAACATTTTCCAAGATGTGACAAAATTTTTTTAGGAAGGAGGCGATGCGGGCGGACAAAAAGGGTGACCTATTGTAGACCACATTGTGCTCTAAAAACGTGCATACTCAGAATTCCTGGAAGTTCGCGTTTTCAGGAGATTTTCGAAAAACTTTAAATTTGCCCAACTATATTAACATTTTCCAAGATGTGACAAAAAATTTTTTTGGAAGGAGTCGATGCGGGCGGACAAAAGTGGCCACCTATTATGGACCACAAAGTACTGTAGAAACGTGCATACTCAGAATTTCTGGAAGTTCGAGTTATTACGAGATTTTCGAAAAATTTTAAATTTGCCCAACTATATTAACATTTTCCAAGATGTGACCAAATTTTTTTAGGAAGGAGGCGATGCGGGCGGACAAAAAGGGTGATTTATTGTGGACCACATTGTACTCTAAAAACGTGCATACTCAGAATTCCTGGACGTTCGCGTTTTCAGGAGATTTTCGAAAAACTTTAAATTTGCCCAACTATATTAACATTTTCCAAGATGTGACAAAATTTTTTTAGGAAGGAGGCGATGCGGGCGGACAAAAAGGGTGACCTATTGTAGACCACATTGTGCTCTAAAAACGTGCATACTCAGAATTCCTGGAAGTTCGCGTTTTAAGGAGATTTACCGAAACACTTTAAATTTGCCCAACTATATTAACATTTTCCAAGATGTGACCAAATATTTTTTGGGAAGGAGTCGATGCGGGCGGACAAAAGTGGCCACCTATTATGGACCACATAGTACTGTAGAAACGTGCATACTCAGAATTTCTGGAAGTTCGAGTTATTACGAGATTTTCGAAAAATTTAAAATTTGCCCAACTATATTAACATTTTCCAAGATGTGACCAAATTTTTTTAGGAAGGAGGCGATGCGGGCGGACAAAAAGGGTGATTTATTGTGGACCACATTGTACTCTAAAAACGTGCATACTCAGAATTCCTGGAAGTTCGCGTTTTCAGGAGATTTTCGAAAAACTTTAAATTTGCCCAACTATATTAACATTTTCCAAGATGTGACAAAAAATTTTTTGGGAAGGAGTCGATGCGGGCGGACAAAAGTGGCCACCTATTATGGACCACATAGTACTGTAGAAACGTGCATACTCAGAATTTCAGGAAGTTCGAGTTATTACGAGATTTTCGAAAAATTTTAAATTTGCACAACTATATTAACATTTTCCAAGATGTGACCAAATTTTTTTAGGAAGGAGGCCATGCGGGCGGACAAAAAGGGTGATTTATTGTGGACCACATTGTACTCTAAAAACGTGCATACTCAGAATTCCTGGAAGTTCGCGTTTTCAGGAGATTTTCGAAAAACTTTAAATTTTCCCAACTATATTAACATTTTTCGAACAAAATTTTTTTTAGGAAGGAGGCGATGCGGGCGGACAAAAGTGGTGGCCTATTATGGACCACAATCCACTCTAACAAAGTGCATATTTAGAATTTCTGGAAGTTCGAGTTTTCAGGAGATTTTCAAAAAACCTTAAATTTTACCAACTATATTAACATTTTCCAAGATGTGACAAAATTTTTTTAGGAAGGTGGCGATGCGGGCGGACAAAAAGGGTGACCTATTGTGGACCACATTGTACTCTAAAAATGTGCATACTCAGAATTTCTGGAAGTTCGCGTTTTCAGGAGATTTTCGAAAAAATTTAAATTTGACCAACTATATTAACATTTTCCAAGATTTGACCAAATTTTTTTTGGGAAGGAGTCGATGCGGGCGGACAAAAGTGGCCACCTATTATGGACCACATAGTACTGTAGAAACCTGCATACTCAGAATTTCAGGAAGTTCGAGTTATTACGAGATTTTCGAAAAATTTTAAATTTGCCCAACTATATTAACATTTTTCAAGATGTGACCAAATTTTTTTAGGAAGGAGGCGATGCGGGCGGACAAAAAGGGTGATTTATTGTGGACCACATTGTACTCTAAAAACGTGCATACTCAGAATTCCTGGAAGTTCGCGTTTTCAGGAGATTTTCGAAAAACTTTAAATTTGCCCAACTATATTAACATTTTCCAAGATGTGACAAAATTTTTTCAGGAGATTTTCGAAAAACTTTAAATTTGCCCAACTATATTAACATTTTCCAAGATGTGACAAAATTTTTTTAGGAAGGAGGCGATACGGGCGGACAAAAAGGGTGACCTATTGTGGACCACATTGTGCTCTAAAAACGTGCATACTCAGAATTCCTGGAAGTTCGCGTTTTCAGGAGATTTTCGAAAAACTTTAAATTTGCCCAACTATATTAACATTTTCCAAGATGTGACAAAATTTTTTTTGGGAAGGAGTCGATGCGGGCGGACAAAAGTGGCCACCTGTTATGGACCACATAGTACTGTAGAAACGTGCATACTCAGAATTTCAGGAAGTTCGCGTTTTCAGGAGATTTTCGAAAAATTTTAAATTTGCCCAACTTTATTAACATTTTCCAAGATGTGACCAAATTTTTTTAGGAAGGAGGCGATGCGGGCGGACAAAAGTGGTGGCCTACTATGGAGCACATTCCACTCTAAAAAAGTGCATACTTAGAATTTCTGGCAATTCGAGTTTTCAGGAAAAAACCTTAAATTTGACCAACTATATTAACATTTTCCAAGATTTGACCAAATTTTTTTTGGGAAGGAGTCGATGCGGGCGAACAAAAGTAGCCACCTAGTATGGACCACATAGTATTGTAGAAACGTGCATACTCAGAATTTCAGGAAGTTCGCGTTTTCAGGAGATTGTAATATAATGTAAAAATTATTTAATGTTTTGTTGTTTCAATCCAAGAGGACAGCGGCCGAAGTAACTGTCCCTCTTGATAATTCTTTATTGTCTGATCTTATTATAATAAAATAACTTAATTCTAACTTAAGCTAATACATTTTATTGCGGTGGGAATATGCAAACGTTGCATATTCCCACACAAAAATTCAGTGCATGTGTGTATAAAAGTTTACAAAAATAACGATGGTGTCGTGTGACACATGCTGAATGCAGATGGCATGCAGCAATTTAGTAAAACACAAAAGTGTGTGGACAGATAAATAACTTGTACAGTCAAACACACAAGTGTGCGGACATAGTGACCAAAAGTAAATAAACACACACTACACCTCCCTTTTTCAGAAAGAATGATCAATATATTTAAGTTGATCATTCTTAAGTTACAATAAAATTTTGGGATTTCTAACACTATTACAAAATTAAAAAATTTTTTTTTTTTTTATATATAATTGATATATATATTTATATATATTTTTTATTTCTATTTTTATATAATTGATATATATATTTATATATATTTTTTTATTTGGGTCCTTCACCCTTTAACAGAAGGAATAATCTTAGATAGATTATTCCAATTATTATTTGAATACAAAAATTATTTAAAAACCTTTTTTTTTTGTTTTTAGATCCTTAACAGAAGGAATAATCTTATTATGTATTATTATTTGAGATTGAAAAATTTAAGATAAAGAGAAAATTGCAATTATATTGGGTAGTTTACAATCACAAAGCAATCAAATTCGTCGTAGGTTCCCTACCTTGAAAAATGAAGTAGAGAAAAAAAGGAAAAAAAAGAAAAACACAAAAAATGATATTCAAGAATTGATCTTCTTTATTCTGTTTCTGTGAACAGTAAAAGGTTTATCATTTGTGTCCATTAAGTCAACATTGTTGCTTTCATGAATGGCCACGACCCTATATGGTCCCCTGTACAAAGGATCCAGTTTGTGACCAGCTTCATTTTGAACCAGTACAAGGTCGTTTATCGCAATATTTGGCGAATTTGCATTCTCTCGGGAAATTAAATGCCTTTGTAACTTAGTATTATTGATGAGGTTAGCGGCTCTGCGCCAAGCTACTTGCAGTCTGAATTTAACTTCCTTTTCGTATGAGTCTACATTGTACAATGGATCTATAATATTGTCTCTGGTGCAATCTATTAAAGGAGGGATTTTCCCATAAATAAGTTCAAAAGGGCAATAATCATGTGCAGTTGACGGTGTTGTATTGTAACTATACGTGAAGTATTTCAACCATATGTCCCAGTCTGATTTATCAGATGCGATATAAGACCTCACGTATTCATTAAACGTTCTGTGAGATCTCTCCACAGTTCCTAGAGTTTCATGATGATAGGGTGTAGAGTTGACTTTCTCCACTCCCATCATTGAACAAAGCTCTTGTAGTATTTGGTTCATATATTCAGTACCCATGTCAGTTATTATTTTTTTCATGGGACCATATGTCAATACAAATCCTTCCACTATTGCTTTTGCAATACTTTTTGCTGATTTGTCCTCTACTGGTATGGCAATTAAATATTTCGTAAGGTCACACATTAAGGTTACTGCGTACACATTTTGGGATTCAGATTTTGGAAGTGGTCCTATGGTGTCAATAATGACCACATCGAATGGTTTAATAGGGGTCGGTGTTACAATAAATGGTTGTTTTATTTTTGTTGTTGCTTTATTTAAATGACATTGTTTGCAATTCTTCACATAACGGGTAATATCTCTCGTCATACCTTTCCAATAATAATAAAGCCCAATTTTTTTTATCATGCGAGTGATTCCTGGATGTCCTCCACTAATGGGGTTTTCATGACACTTTTTCATTATATCTAGTTTTTCTTGATCAGTTGTTACTTTTGTTATGTTAGGTATGAGTACAATGGTTAGCTCATAATCCTTTAAAATGCGGTTGCCTGTTTCTTTAAATGTTTCTACATTTGTTCCTAGGATTTTTAATTGATTATCATCTAGTGATAATTTAAATGTTGAAAAACCTATGTTATCAGCTATTTTTGCAAGCTTTGGAAAGAGGTGATCTAAATCGACCTTTCCATTAATAACTAAGTCATTCAGCTTATACACGAAAAGTTTTTTCTTTCCGGTAAGGATATTTAAAGTATCCTTTGTGAAATGCAACTGAGGCATTTTTAAATATTTATAGGCATTTATGGTTTCGTATACTTTTAGACTGACCAATTCTTTTTCCCGTGTCCCTTCATCCGAGTCACTGTTTCTTGTTTTTCCCTGAAGTCTTGTTGTTACCTTCAGTATATGATTTATGTTGATATTTTTAATATCTTCAAAGTCAATGCGTGACAGTGCGTCTGCCACATTATTTTCTTGGCCCCTAATATACTCTATTACAAAGTCATACTCTTCTAGATCTAACCTCATACGTGTTAGTTTTGAGGATGGGTTTTTCATTGAGAACAGATATGTCAGTGGTCTATGATCAGTTTTAATTAAAAATTTTGTACCATATAAGTATGGTTTGAAGTGTTGTATTGCCCAGTGTATTGCAGTTAACTCCTGCTCAATGGTGGATTTATTACATTCACCTTTTGTGAATGATCTAGATGCGTAGGAAATAGGCATTTGTACACCGTTTTTCTCTTGGCTAAGGACAGCTCCACAGGCGTGTTTACTAGCGTCTGTTGTAATACAGAATTGCTTTTTGAAGTCTGGGTATTGTAGCAGTCTTGGACTTAATAATTGGCTTTTGAGGTATTGAAATGATTTTTCACACTCATCGGTCCATTCAAACTGTACATTTTTCTTAGATAGTCGAGTGATATGGCGCGATGACTCAGCGAAATTCGGAATGAATCTTCTGTAGTAGTTACAAAATGCCACGAAGCGTTTTGCTTCGTCACCATTTTTAGGTGTAGGGTAGTTTTTAATTACGGAATATTTGTTGTCATCAGGCAGAATGCCTTTATCTGTGCATTTGTGGCCCAAAAATGTTACTTCACTACGAAAAAATTTGCATTTTTCAGGGTGTAGCTTTAGATTATGCTGTCTGCAAAGACTAAATACATCTTTTAAATTTCGTAACATATGTGAAGTTGAGCAACCAATTACTACTAAGTCATCCATATAAAGGAAAGCTTTAGCTGGTGATAAGCCAGAGAATGCTAAGGACATCATTCTTTGAAATGAATTCGGTGCTATTTTAAGACCATATGGTAATCTCTTGAATCTATAGGATCCTTTCTCAGTTGAAAAGGACGTAACATCTCTAGAGTCTTCTTCGAGCTCTATTTGATGAAATCCAGATACTAAATCCAAACAAGAAAAATATCTTGCCCTACCCAATTGATCCAGTATGTCATCTATTCGTGGCAATGGGAACTTATCTGCTATTAATTTTTTATTGATACCTCTGTAGTCAACCACCAATCTCCATCTTTTCCGAGCAGTACCTGGCAAAGGTTTTTTAGGTACTAAAAGTATAGGGCTATTGTAGTCAGAAACTGAAGGTTCAACTATATCATCATTGATTAGTCTTTCTACCTGTTTATTCACTTCCTCTTTTTGAGAGTGTGGTATTCTGTAATTTTTAATATATACAGGTTGTTTGTCATGCAGTTTTAGTTTTTGTTTGTAAAAATTATTTGAAGAGATTTTTTCTGTTTCTAGTGCGAACACATCTATGAACTCAGAACATAATATTTTTAGTTCTTTTTCTGCAAAGCGAGGAAAATTTTTTGACAATTTGTTAAGTTTTTCTGTTTTATTTGATGAGTTACAGCCTTTTTTTGCTATTTCGTAATCACTAAGACTTTCAACCTGAACTAAAACATTATTAACAGTCACATCATTGTCCGTAGTATTAATTATTTTTACGAGAGGATGTAATTTTGAAGTAATCGTGTTGGCAATGTATACTCCATCCTGAAGTTTTTGATGTGGAATAAGTACATCGTTTTCTGACGATTCAAATTGAACTAGTCTAATCACTTCACATCTGGCTGGGATAGTTACAGTATTAATTTTTGGTGCGTTCATAAGTTGAATTGCTATATCATATGGAACATCATTTGATTTTAAAATTATGAAATCTTTATCAGTTTGGAAGTCCAAAGTACATTGATATTTTCGAATGAAATCCATTCCTATTATTCCATCTACTTGGATAGGAAAATCGTCCATTACAACATGAAATTCATGCGCTATCAGGAGATCTTCAATTTTCAAATCACTTTGTACTTTTCCCAGTGTAGTTATAGTTCCTTGTCCAATTCCATTTATATTGGTTCTTTTATTTATATTTATTGGTTCGTGTAGAACTTGGTTATGTTTAATTACTGAAATGTCTGCCCCTGTATCAACCAAAAACATTGAGGGATTATTGTTCATAGACGTTCTAATTTTTAGATAACTGTATAGACCTAGGTTTATTGTATGTATAGAGTATTTAGAGGCTACTATTAGTTTTCCGAAGCATTGTCGGTTACACATCGTATATTATTTGTTCCTCTACTTCCGTGGTTGTTGTGAGGAGGATTATTGATCCTATTTCTGAAGCCATTATTATAGTTCCAATTGCCATTGTTTCTATTTTGAAATTGGAAATTATTGTTTGAAAATCTATACCCATTGGAGTTTCTTTCGTGGTTGCTGTTATTGCTTCTAATGATATTATTTGGTCCGTTACTTTTGTAACGTGGCCTATTGTTATTCCTATTATTAGAGTTACGACGGTCATTATGAAAAGTGAGTATAGAGTTAGGTTGTCCGTATACATCGGTACAACTACTTATAAATTTCGACATGACCTCGTTCATATTAGAAAACGTACCCGACTCCATTATTAATTTTACCCTTTCGTTACTAGCATTCTTTATAATAGCTGTAACGGCAGCATTGGTAGCATACTTTGTTGCTGTTGAGTTAGGTAAACCGTCAGATATATAAGCGGTTTCCAGTTTCTTTGTTAATTCATTAATTTCAGTGGCATAAGAATTAGCTGTCTTGCCTTGCTGTCTCAGGTTTAGGAGTTTTGCATTAATTACTTCCACCGATTCTCCTTTAACAGTGGATTTTAACTTTGAAATAATTTGGTCAATAGTAGCTTCATTTGTGATTAAGTTTCTAGCTGTACCTTTTAATTTTGTCTTTATGAGGTTTATAGCTATAGCTTCATGTGTCTCTTTTATAGAGTTTAGTAGTTCCAAAGCATCTATAAAACTCTGCAGGTTTGTTGGCCCTCCATCGAAATCCGGTAGGATTTTCGAGGCCGTACCTATAAATTCAATGTTTGTTTGTGGCATTTTTCCGTTATGATCAGTGTTGATTAAGGAAACAAATTTAATTGATTCATGAAGGGATGTAGGTATTTCTATAAGGATACCCCTTTTTTGTGTCACTGATATAAGTTTTGCACGTATGTCAAGGAAGAATGATTCAGCAGCAGCTTTGTGTGCTGGAGTAAGTCTATTATAATTGACGTTAAGTAGTACGCGTATCTGTTCGAAACGATCCACAAGATTCTTAATGTGTTTATTCACCGTTTCGTTTCTTGTGTCCCTATTTTGATTTAAGCATTTATAAGATTTAAGGAACTCTTCCTTAATTAATCGAGATTTTAATACAATTTCATCCCAATCCATAAAATTTTAATTGGGATTCAGTCTTGTGTCATTGATGATGGATAATATTGTGGTTTAATTATTTGATTATAAGCGTTTATCCTTGGCTTTATTTCTGTGTACAAGGAAACACACAACAAAAAAAAAATATATTCTTTAATTGGTTCAGAAGAGCCGTTTCTAGAAGCTAAAAAGGTAATATCATATTCGAACGCAAATTGAATCCACCTTAAAATCAGGACCTTGGTTCATTGTGATAATTTTAAATTGTGAATAACTTAAATAAAGAATTAATTTTTTGATTGGAAATTTTAATATAACGTGAGTTTATTAATTAATAATAGGCGCTGTTGGTAGCGTCCTAATAAAATTCTATGTTATTAATTTTTTCTTTCTTTGAACTCAATTGTAGATCCTAAAACTGAGTACATACATATATAGTTTATACATATAACAATAAAAGGAATACAAATAGTAATCCTACACATTTACATGAAATAAAGGTCACTGAAGAAATTGTAACAGTTCAAGACCATGAACATTGAGCTTTGCTTAGACTGCATCCAAACCTCTTGCGACTGAAACATTTCGTGCATAATTCTTCTTCAACGATCTTTTGTGTAACTGATATAGGGTTATAAGGATTTGCAATACCAGGAGAGCAATTATAATGCCTAAATATACAATGGGATACTCAACCTTTATCATTATCTCATTTATGACATTGGCATTCGGGTTTTCAATCTTTGATTCATGACCACCCATGATGAATAACTATGCAAAGGAGCCAATTTCTTGATGAAAGAGAGAAGAAAAAAAAAAAAAAACCAAAGTGGTCAATACATCAGTAACGTGTTTGGTTTATTTAAGGATATTATATATTCTGTACAACATATACAAAAATCAAAGTGGTCAATACATCAGTAACGTGTTTGGTTTATTTAAGGATATTATATATTCGGTACTACATATATATAATTGAAATGTAGACTGGGTTACGATTCAAGGAATGTTGACATTAGAAATGTTTTTCAGTAACATCAAATACAATTTCTCAATGTAACTTCTGTGTCACGTTATCGAAGGTCTGAATCTATTACCAGTGTATGAATAGATTAGTTTCACTTTGTTGCCATTAATGTGAAACAAACAAAAGGCTAAGGGTTCGGTAGATATAAATCCACCCAAGGTTGACTTTAATATAAAAAAAAATTAAATAACAAAATAACTATATATTTTATATTTTGAGTTGCGTGGTTTCAGAAAGAAGAAATCAGATCCTTCTATACTCATATAGATACAAGGGAAGAAAGAGAAAAAAAAATTATACTCATCGAAAAAATTAACTGCGACAATTCCGACCGACAAAATTTGATTACGAGTGATTATGAAATCCAATCAGAAATGTCAAATTCGTATTTCATATTGCAAGTAAGAAAAATTATACTCTTATGTTAGGTAGTCACTTTCGTCATTAATTTTAAAACTTTCTCTTTTCTTTTCCTTCAATTAAGAATCAGGCATCGCTGGAGGGACTCGTAAGTATCGCAGTGATGCTGATTTTAGTATTTAATGTTAAATTCATTGAGATAAATTTTTGTATATATATTTTTTTTTATATACCTTTTTTTTTTTTTTTTTTTAATTTTATTTTTTTATTATTTTTTTTTTTTTATTTTAATTTTAAGAACATGTAAGTTAATTAGAATGTACTAATTTCAATTTTATTGTTCAAGTATAAAAAAATAATAATTGTAATCTGTAACATGTAATAATAATTTTATCTTTTAATAAAAACAATGTTTTACTTACATGGAAATACCCATAACGTTAACATCATCAATAATAACATAGCAGTTAACTAAAACACGAGGACAAAATATATAAATTTCCTAAAAATTGTCACCAAACATTCAATTGCTATTTAAGCATTAAATAATTGTACTGATAAAAATGAAATATTTAAGTATATGTATACATATTAAGCAATTGTTAATAACAGGAAATTGAAACATTTAAGAGCAACAATAAATTTTATGTAGATTAAGCATTATTGTAATTAGTTTAACTTTTATAAAAGAAATTTTGAATATAAATGAATTAGTTGTAAATCAATTAAATTAAATGTTTTTTTTTTTTTGTGTAAGTTCTCGACGATAATTATAACTGTATTAGTGGCTGTCCAACTGCTTGCAATGCAATAATTGCTGTTCCCAACGCAAAACGAGTTCTCTGCCAAAACCTGTGTGAACTAAAATTGTGTGGATTGTTGTCGTTGTATAGACTCAGAGCACTTGCACAACTTTCAAAGGTGCTGTTTTGTTTCTTATTTTCACAGTATGTAAAATTAATCCTTTAATAGTTTTCTTAAATTAATTCGACTTCTTTCCACTACCACATTGTTTTTTATTCAAAATTAACTGATTTGTTTAATTTTTATTCTTTGTTGATTTCTGGTTTTCTTTTTAATTGATTACACTTTATAATTTCTGTTTAATAAATCTTTACGTTGTTCTTTATTGGCGTTTTCTAGTTTTGTAGTTAAGAAATATTAAAACATTTAAATTTGTTTTCAGATCGTAATAGATTTTTAATTTGTAATAGTTTTTTATAATTTCTTTTATTTGGCAGGATCGCCATGTAATATAATGTAAAAACTATTTAATGTTTTGTTGTTTCAATCCAAGAGGACAGCGGCCGAAGCAACTGTCCCTCTTGATAATTCTTTATTGTCTGATCTTATTATAATAAAATAACTTAATTCTAACTTAAGCTAATACATTTTATTGCGGTGGGAATATGCAAACGTTGCATATTCCCACACAAAAATTCAGTGCATGTGTGTATAAAAGTTTACAAAAATAACGATGGTGTCGTGTGACACATGCTGAATGCAGATGGCATGCAGCAATTTAGTAAAACACAAAAGTGTGTGGACAGATAAATAACTTGTACAGTCAAACACACAAGTGTGCGGACATAGTGACCAAAAGTAAATAAACACACACTACAAGATTTTCGAAAAACTTTAAATTTGCTCAACTATATTAACATTTTCCAAGATGTGACCAAATTTTTTTAGGAAGGAGGCGATGCGGGCGGACAAAAAGGGTGACCTATTGTGGACCACATTGTGCTCTAAAAACGTGCATACTCAGAATTCCTGGAAGTTCGCGTTTTCAGGAGATTTTCGAAAAACTTTAAATTTGCCCAACTATATTAACATTTTCCAAGATGTGACAAAAAATTTTTTGGGAAGGAGTCGATGCGGGCGGACAAAAGTGGCCACCTATTATGGACCACATAGTACTGTAGAAACGTGCATACTCAGAATTTCAGGAAGTTCGAGTTATTACGAGATTTTCGAAAAATTTTAAATTTGCCCAACTATATTAACATTTTCCAAGATGTGACCAAATTTTTTTAGGAAGGAGGCGATGCGGGCGGACAAAAAGGGTGACCTATTATGGACCACAATCCACTCTAAAAAAGTGCATATTTAGAATTTCTGGAAGTTCGAGTTTTCAGGAGATTTTCAAAAAACCTTAAATTTGACCAACTATATTAACATTTTCCAAGATTTGACCAAATATTTTTTGGGAAGGAGTCGATGCGGGCGGACAAAAGTGGCCACCTAGTATGGACCACATAATACTGTAGAAACGTGCATACTCAGAATTTCTGGAAGTTGGAGTTATTACGAGATTTTCGAAAAGTTTTAAATTTGCCCAACCTTAAATTTGACCAACTATATTAACATTTTCCAAGATGTGACAAAATTTTTTTAGGAAGGAGGCGATGCGGGCGGACTAAAAGGGTGACCTATTATGGACCACATTGTACTCTAAAAACCTGCATACTCTGAATTCCTTGAAGTTCGAGTTTTCAGGAGATTTTCGAAAAACTTTAAATTTGCCCATCTATATTAACATTTTTCGAACAAAATTTTTTTAGGAAGGAGGCGATGCGGGCGGACAAAAGTGGTGACGTATTGTGGACCACATTCCACTCTAAAAAAGTGCATACTTAGAATTTCTGGAAGTTCGAGTTTTCAGGAGATTTTCGAAAAACTTTAAGTTTGCCCAACTATATTAACATTTTCCAAGATGTGACAAAATTTTTTTAGGAAGGAGGCGATGCGGGCGGACAAAAAGGGTGACCTATTGTAGACCACATTGTGCTCTAAAAACGTGCATACTCAGAATTCCTGGAAGTTCGCGTTTTAAGGAGATTTACCGAAACACTTTAAATTTGCCCAACTATATTAACATTTTCCAAGATGTGACCAAATATTTTTTGGGAAGGAGTCGATGCGGGCGGACAAAAGTGGCCACCTATTATGGACCACATAGTACTGTAGAAACGTGCATACTCAGAATTTCTGGAAGTTCGAGTTATTACGAGATTTTTGAAAAATTTTAAATTTGCCCAACCTTAAATTTGGCCAACTATATTAACATTTTCCAAGATGTGACAAAATTTTTTTAGGAAGGAGGCGATGCGGGCGGACAAAAAGGGTGATTTATTATGGACCACATTATACTCTAAAAACGTGCATACTCAGAATTCCTTGAAGTTCGAGTTTTCAGGAGATTTTCGAAAAACTTTAAATTTGCCCAACTATATTAACATTTTCCAAGATGTGACAAAATTTTTTTTAGGAACGATGCGATGCGGGCGGACAAAAAGGGCGACCTATTGTGGACCACATTGTGCTCTAAAAACGTGCATACTCAGAATTCCTGGAAGTTCGCGTTTTCAGGAGATTTTCGAAAAACTTTAAATTTGCCCATCTATACTAACATTTTTCGAACGAAGTTTTTTTAGGAAGGAGGCGATGCGGGCGGACAAAAGTGATGACGTATTGTGGACCACATTCCACTCTAAAAAAGTGCATACTTAGAATTTCTGGAAGTTCGAGTTTTCAGGAGATTTTTGAAAAACTTTAAATTTGCCCAACTATATTAACATTTTCCAAGATGTGACCAAATTTTTTTTAAGAAGGAGGCGATGCGGGCGGACAAAAAGGGTGATTTATTGTGGACCACATTGTACTCTAAAAACGTGCATACTCAGAATTCCTGGAAGTTCGCGTTTTCAGGAGATTTTCGAAAAACTTTAAATTTGCCCACCTATTTATATTAACATTTTTCGAACAAAATTTTTTTAGGAAGGAGGCGATGCGGGCGGACAAAAAGAGTGACCTCTTGTGGACCACATTGTACTCTAAAAACGTGCATACTCAGAATTCCTGGAAGTTCGCGTTTTAAGGAGATTTACCGAAACACTTTAAATTTGCCCAACTATATTAACATTTTCCAAGATGTGACCAAATATTTTTTGGGAAGGAGTCGATGCGGGCGGACAAAAGTGGCCACCTATTATGGACCACATAGTACTGTAGAAACGTGCATACTCAGAATTTCTGGAAGTTCGAGTTATTACGAGATTTTTGAAAAATTTTAAATTTGCCCAACCTTAAATTTGGCCAACTATATTAACATTTTCCAAGATGTGACAAAATTTTTTTAGGAAGGAGGCGATGCGGGCGGACAAAAAGGGTGATTTATTATGGACCACATTGTACTCTAAAAACGTGCATACTCAGAATTCCTTGAAGTTCGAGTTTTCAGGAGATTTTCGAAAAACTTTAAATTTGCCCAACTATATTAACATTTTCCAAGATGTGACAAAATTTTTTTTAGGAACGATGCGATGCGGGCGGACAAAAAGGGCGACCTATTGTGGACCACATTGTGCTCTAAAAACGTGCATACTCAGAATTCCTGGAAGTTCGCGTTTTCAGGAGATTTTCGAAAAACTTTAAATTTGCCCATCTATACTAACATTTTTCGAACGAAGTTTTTTTAGGAAGGAGGCGATGCGGGCGGACAAAAGTGATGACGTATTGTGGACCACATTCCACTCTAAAAAAGTGCATACTTAGAATTTCTGGAAGTTCGAGTTTTCAGGAGATTTTTGAAAAACTTTAAATTTGCCCAACTATATTAACATTTTCCAAGATGTGACCAAATTTTTTTTAAGAAGGAGGCGATGCGGGCGGACAAAAAGGGTGATTTATTGTGGACCACATTGTACTCTAAAAACGTGCATACTCAGAATTCCTGGAAGTTCGCGTTTTCAGGAGATTTTCGAAAAACTTTAAATTTGCCCACCTATTTATATTAACATTTTTCGAACAAAATTTTTTTAGGAAGGAGGCGATGCGGGCGGACAAAAAGAGTGACCTCTTGTGGACCACATTGTACTCTAAAAACGTGCATACTCAGAATTTCTGGAAGTTCGCGTTTTCAGGAGATTTTCGAAAAAATTTAAATTTGACCAACTATATTAACATTTTCCAAGATTTGACCAAATTTTTTTTGGGAAGGAGTCGATGCGGGCGGACAAAAGTGGCCACCTATTATGGACCACATAGTACTGTAGAAACGTGCATACTCAGAATTTCAGGAAGTTCGAGTTATTACGAGATTTTCGAAAAATTTTAAATTTGCCCAACTATATTAACATTTTCCAAGATGTGACCAAATTTTGTTTAGGAAGGAGGCGATGCGGGCGGACAAAAAGGGTGATTTATTGTGGACCACATTGTACTCTAAAAACGTGCATACTCAGCATTCCTGGAAGTTCGCGTTTTCAGGAGATTTTCGAAAAACTTTAAATTTGCCCAACTATATTAACATTTTCCAAGATGTGATAAAATTTTTTTAGGAAGGAGGCGATGCGGGCGGACAAAAAGGGTGACCTATTGTGGACCACATTGTGCTCTAAAAACGTGCATACTCAGCATTCCTGGAAGTTCGCGTTTTCAGGAGATTTTCGAAAAACTTTAAATTTGCCCAACTATATTAACATTTTCCAAGATGTGATAAAATTTTTTTAGGAAGGAGGCGATGCGGGCGGACAAAAAGGGTGGGTGACCTATTGTGGACCACATTGTGCTCTAAAAACGTGCATACTCAGAATTTCTGGAAGTTCGAGTTATTACGAGATTTTTGAAAAATTTTAAATTTGCCCAACCTTAAATTTGGCCAACTATATTAACATTTTCCAAGATGTGACAAAATTTTTTTAGGAAGGAGGCGATGCGGGCGGACAAAAAGGGTGACCTATTGTGGACCACATTGTGCTCTAAAAACGTGCATACTCAGCATTCCTGGAAGTTCGCGTTTTCAGGAGATTTTCGAAAAACTTTAAATTTGCCCAACTATATTAACATTTTCCAAGATGTGATAAAATTTTTTTAGGAAGGAGGCGATGCGGGCGGACAAAAAGGGTGACCTATTGTGGACCACATTGTGCTCTAAAAACGTGCATACTCAGCATTCCTGGAAGTTCGCGTTTTCAGGAGATTTTCGAAAAACTTTAAATTTGCCCAACTATATTAACATTTTCCAAGATGTGATAAAATTTTTTTAGGAAGGAGGCGATGCGGGCGGACAAAAAGGGTGACCTATTGTGGACCACATTGTGCTCTAAAAACGTGCATACTCAGCATTCCTGGAAGTTCGCGTTTTCAGGAGATTTTCGAAAAACTTTAAATTTGCCCAACTATATTAACATTTTCCAAGATGTGATAAAATTTTTTTAGGAAGGAGGCGATGCGGGCGGACAAAAAGGGTGACCTATTGTGGACCACATTGTGCTCTAAAAACGTGCATACTCAGCATTCCTGGAAGTTCGAGTTTTCAGGAGATTTTCGAAAAACTTTAAATTTGCCCACCTATTTATATTAACATTTTTCGAACAAAATTTTTTTAGGAAGGAGGCGATGCGGGCGGACAAAAAGAGTGACCTCTTGTGGACCACATTGTACTCTAAAAACGTGCATACTCAGAATTTCTGGAAGTTCGCGTTTTCAGGAGATTTTCGAAAAAATTTAAATTTGACCAACTATATTAACATTTTCCAAGATTTGACCAAATTTTTTTTGGGAAGGAGTCGATGCGGGCGGACAAAAAGGGTGATTTATTGTGGACCACATTGTACTCTAAAAACGTGCATACTCAGAATTCCTGGAAGTTCGCGTTTTCAGGAGATTTTCGAAAAACTTTAAATTTGCCCAACTATATTAACATTTTCCAAGATGTGACAAAATTTTTTTTAGGAAGGAGGCGATGCGGGCGGACAAAAGTGGCCACCTATTATGGACCACATAGTACTGTAGAAACGTGCATACTCAGAATTTCAGGAAGTTCGAGTTATTACGAGATTTTCGAAAAACTTTAAATTTTCCCAACTATATTAACATTTTTCGAACAAAATTTTTTTAGGAAGGAGGCGATGCGGGCGGACAAAAGTGGTGGCCTATTATGGACCACAATCCACTCTAAAAAAGTGCATATTTAGAATTTCTGGAAGTTCGAGTTTTCAGGAGATTTTCAAAAAACCTTAAATTTGACCAACTATTTTAACATTTTCCAAGATTTGACCAAATATTTTTTGGGAAGGAGTCGATGCGGGCGGACAAAAGTGGCCACCTATTATGGACCACATAGTACTGTAGAAACGTGCATACCTAGAATTTCTGGAAATTCGAGTTATTACGAGATTTTCGAAAAATTTTAAATTTGCCCAACTATATTAACATTTTCCAAGATGTGACCAAATTTTTTTTAGGAAGGAGGCGATGCGGGCGGACAAAAAGGGTGATTTATTGTGGACCATATTGTACTCTAAAAACGTGCATACTCAGAATTTCTGGAAGTTCGCGTTTTCAGGAGATTTTCGAAAAACTTTAAATTTGCCCAACTATATTAACATTTTCCAAGATATGACCAAATATTTTTAGGAAGGAGGCGATGCGGGTGAACAAAGAGTTTGACGTATTGTGTACCACATTGTACTCTTAAAACGTGCATACTTAGAATTTCTGGAAGTTCGAGTTTTCAGGAGATTTTCGAAAAACTTTAAATTTGCCCATCTTTATTAACATTTTTCGAACAAAGTTTTTTTAGGAAGGAGGCGTTGCGGGCGGACAAAAGTGGGTACCTAGTATGGACCACATAGTACTATAAAAATGTGCATACTCATAATTTCTGGAAGTTCGAGTTTTTACGAGATTTTCGAAAAATTTTAAATTTGCCCAATTATATATTAACATTTTCCAAGATGTGACAAAATTTTTTTAGGAAGGAGGCGATGCGGGCGGACAAAAAGGGTGATTTATTTTGGACTACATTGTATTCTAAAAACGTGCATACTCAGAATTCCTGGAAGTTCGCCTTTTCAGGAGATTTTCGAAAAACTTTAAATTTGCCCAACTATATTAACATTTTCCAAGATGTGACAAAATTTTTTTAGGAAGGAGGCGATGCGGGCGATCAAAAGTGTTGACCTATTATGGACCACATTCTACTCTAAAAAAGTGCATACTTAGAATTCCTGGAAGTTCGAGTTTTCAGGAAAAAACCTTAAATTTGACCAACTATATTAACATTTTCCAAGATTTCACCAAATTTTTTTTTGGGAAGGAGTCGATGCGGGCGGACAAAAGTGGCCACATATTATGGACCACATAGTACTGTAAAAACGTGCATACTCAGAATTTCTGGAAGTTCGCGTTTTCAGGAGATTTTCGAAAAACTTTAAATTTGCCCATCTATATTAACATTTTTCGAACAAAATTTTTTTAGGAAGGAGGCAATGCGGGCGATCAAAAGTGGTGACCTATTATGGACCACATTCTACTCTAAAAAAGTGCATACTTAGAATTCCTGGAAGTTCGAGTTTTCAGGAAAAAACCTTAAATTTGACCAACTATATTAACATTTTCCAAGATTTGACCAAATTTTTTTGGGAAGGAGTCGATGCGCGCGGACAAAAGTGGCCACCTAGTATGGACCACATAGTACTGTAAAAACGTGCATTCTCAGAATTTCTGGAAGTTCGAGTTTTTACGAGATTTTCGAAAAATTTTAAATTTTTCCAACTATATTAACATTTTCCAAGATGTGACCAAATTTTTTTAGGAAGGAGGCGATGCGGGCGGACAAAAGTGGTGGCCTACTATGGACCACATTCCACTCTAAAAAAGTGCATACTTAGAATTTCTGGCAATTCGAGTTTTCAGGAAAAAACCTTAAATTTGACCAACTATATATTAACATTTTCCAAGATTTGACCAAATTTTTTTTGGGAAGGAGTCGATGCGGGCGGACAAAAGTGGCCACCTATTATGGACCACATAGTACTGTAAAAACGTGCATACTCAGAATTTCTGGAAGTTCGCGTTTTCAGGAGATTTTTGAAAAACTTAAAATTTTTCCAACTATATTAACATTTTTCGAACAAAATTTTTTTAGGAAGGGGGCGATGCGGGCGGACAAAAGTGGTGGCCTACTATGGACCACAATCCACTCTAAAAAAGTGCATATTTAGAATTTCTGGAAGTTGGAGTTTTCAGGAGATTTTCAAAAAACCTTAAATTTGACCAACTATATTAACATTTTCCAAGATTTGACCAAATATTTTTTGGGAACGAGTCGATGCGGGCGGACAAAAGTGGCCACCTATTATGGACCACATAGTACTGTAGAAACGTGCATACTCAGAATTTCAGGAAGTTCGAGTTATTACGAGATTTTCGAAAAATTTTAAATTTGCCCAACTATATTAACATTTTCCAAGATGTGACCAAATTTTTTTAGGAAGGAGGCGATGCGGGCGGACAAAAGTGGTGGCCTACTATGGACCACATTCCACTCTAAAAAAGTGCATACTTAGAATTTCTGGAAGTTCGAGTTTTCAGGAAAAAACCTTAAATTTGACCAACTATATTAACATTTTCCAAGATTTGACCAAATTTTTTTGGGAAGGAGTCGATGCGGGCGGACAAAAGTGGCCACCTAGTATGGACCACATAGTACTGTAAAAACGTGCATTCTCAGAATTTCTGGAAGTTCGAGTTTTTACGAGATTTTCGAAAAATTTTAAATTTGCCCAACTATATTAACATTTTCCAAGATGTGACCAAATTTTTTTAGGAAGGAGGCGATGCGGGCGGACAAAAGTGGTGGCCTACTATGGACCACATAGTACTGTAGAAACGTGCATACTCAGAATTTCAGGAAGTTCGAGTTATTACGAGATTTTCGAAAAATTTTAAATTTGGCCAACTATATTAACATTTTCCAAGATGTGACCAAATTTTTTTAGGAAGGAGGCGTTGTGGGCGGACAAAAGTGGTGGCCTACTATGGACCACATTCCACTCTAAAAAGGTGCATACTTAGAATTTCTGGCAATTCGAGTTTTCAGGAAAAAACTTTAAATTTGCCCAACTATATTAACATTTTCCAAGATGTGACAAAATTTTTTTAGGAAGGTGGCGATGCGGGCGGACAAAAGTGGCCACCTATTATGGACCACATAGTACTGTAGAAACGTGCATACTCAGAATTTCAGGAAGTTCGAGTTATTACGAGATTTTCGAAAAATTTTAAATTTGCCCAACTATATTAACATTTTCCAAGATGTGACAAAATTTTTTTAGGAAGGAGGCGATGCGGGCGGACAAAAAGGGTGACCTATTGTGGACCACATTGTACTCTTAAAACGTGCATACTCAGAATTTCTGGAAGTTCGCGTTTTCAGGAGATTTTCGAAAAACTTTAAATTTGACCAACTATATTAACATTTTTCGAACAAAATTTTTTTAGGAAGGAGGCGATGCGGGCGATCAAAAGTGGTGACCTATTATGGACCACATTCTACTCTAAAAAAGTGCATACTTAGAATTCCTGGAAGTTCGAGTTTTCAGGAAAAAACCTTAAATTTGACCAACTATATTAACATTTTCCAAGATTTGACCAAATTTTTTTGGGAAGGAGTCGATGCGCGCGGACAAAAGTGGCCACCTAGTATGGACCACATAGTACTGTAAAAACGTGCATTCTCAGAATTTCTGGAAGTTCGAGTTTTTACGAGATTTTCGAAAAATTTTAAATTTTTCCAACTATATTAACATTTTCCAAGATGTGACCAAATTTTTTTAGGAAGGAGGCGATGCGGGCGGACAAAAGTGGTGGCCTACTATGGACCACATTCCACTCTAAAAAAGTGCATACTTAGAATTTCTGGCAATTCGAGTTTTCAGGAAAAAACCTTAAATTTGACCAACTATATATTAACATTTTCCAAGATTTGACCAAATTTTTTTTGGGAAGGAGTCGATGCGGGCGGACAAAAGTGGCCACCTATTATGGACCACATAGTACTGTAAAAACGTGCATACTCAGAATTTCTGGAAGTTCGCGTTTTCAGGAGATTTTTGAAAAACTTAAAATTTTTCCAACTATATTAACATTTTTCGAACAAAATTTTTTTAGGAAGGGGGCGATGCGGGCGGACAAAAGTGGTGGCCTACTATGGACCACAATCCACTCTAAAAAAGTGCATATTTAGAATTTCTGGAATTTCAGGAGATTTTCAAAAAACCTTAAATTTGACCAACTATATTAACATTTTCCAAGATTTGACCAAATATTTTTTGGGAACGAGTCGATGCGGGCGGACAAAAGTGGCCACCTATTATGGACCACATAGTACTGTAGAAACGTGCATACTCAGAATTTCAGGAAGTTTGAGTTATTACGAGATTTTCGAAAAATTTTAAATTTGCCCAACTATATTAACATTTTCCAAGATGTGACCAAATTTTTTTAGGAAGGAGGCGATGCGGGCGGACAAAAGTGGTGGCCTACTATGGACCACATTCCACTCTAAAAAAGTGCATACTTAGAATTTCTGGAAGTTCGAGTTTTCAGGAAAAAACCTTAAATTTGACCAACTATATTAACATTTTCCAAGATTTGACCAAATTTTTTTGGGAAGGAGTCGATGCGGGCGGACAAAAGTGGCCACCTAGTATGGACCACATAGTACTGTAAAAACGTGCATTCTCAGAATTTCTGGAAGTTCGAGTTTTTACGAGATTTTCGAAAAATTTTAAATTTGCCCAACTATATTAACATTTTCCAAGATGTGACCAAATTTTTTTAGGAAGGAGGCGATGCGGGCGGACAAAAGTGGTGGCCTACTATGGACCACAATCTACTCTAAAAAAGTGCATATTTAGAATTTCTGGAAGTTCGAGTTTTCAGGAGATTTTCAAAAAACCTTAAATTTGACCAACTATATTAACATTTTCCAAGATTTGACCAAATTTTTTTTGGGAAGGAGTCGATGCGGGCGGACAAAAGTGGCCACCTATTATGGACCACATAGTACTGTAGAAACGTGCATACTCAGAATTTCAGGAAGTTCGAGTTATTACGAGATTTTCGAAAAATTTTAAATTTGCCCAACTATATTAACATTTTCCAAGATGTGACCAAATTTTTTTAGGAAGGAGGCGTTGTGGGCGGACAAAAGTGGTGGCCTACTATGGACCACATTCCACTCTAAAAAGGTGCATACTTAGAATTTCTGGCAATTCGAGTTTTCAGGAAAAAACTTTAAATTTGCCCAACTATATTAACATTTTCCAAGATGTGACAAAATTTTTTTAGGAAGGTGGCGATGCGGGCGGACAAAAGTGGCCACCTATTATGGACCACATAGTACTGTAGAAACGTGCATACTCAGAATTTCAGGAAGTTCGAGTTATTACGAGATTTTCGAAAAATTTTAAATTTGCCCAACTATATTAACATTTTCCAAGATGTGACAAAATTTTTTTAGGAAGGAGGCGATGCGGGCGGACAAAAAGGGTGACCTATTGTGGACCACATTGTACTCTTAAAACGTGCATACTCAGAATTTCTGGAAGTTCGCGTTATCAGGAGATTTTCGAAAAAATTTAAATTTGACCAACTATATTAACATTTTCCAAGGGTGATTTATTGTGGACCACATTGTACTCTAAAAACGTGCATACTCAGAATTCCTGGAAGTTCGCGTTTTCAGGAGATTTTCGAAAAACTTTAAATTTTCCCAACTATATTAACATTTTTCGAACAAAATTTTTTTTAGGAAGGAGGCGATGCGGGCGCACAAAAGTGGTGGCCTATTATGGACCACAATCCACTCTAACAAAGTGCATATTTAGAATTTCTGGAAGTTCGAGTTTTCAGGAGATTTTCAAAAAACCTTAAATTTTACCAACTATATTAACATTTTCCAAGATGTGACAAAATTTTTTTAGGAAGGTGGCGATGCGGGCGGACAAAAAGGGTGACCTATTGTGGACCACATTGTACTCTAAAAATGTGCATACTCAGAATTTCTGGAAGTTCGCGTTTTCAGGAGATTTTCGAAAAAATTTAAATTTGACCAACTATATTAACATTTTCCAAGATTTGACCAAATTTTTTTTGGGAAGGAGTCGATGCGGGCGGACAAAAGTGGCCACCTGTTATAGACCACATAGTACTGTAGAAACGTGCATACTCAGAATTTCAGGAATTTCGAGTTATTACGAGATTTTCGAAAAATTTTAAATTTGCCCAACTATATTAACATTTTCCAAGATGTGACCAAATTTTTTTAGGAAGGAGGCGATGCGGGCGGACAAAAAGGGTGATTTATTGTGGACCACATTGTACTCTAAAAACGTGCATACTCAGAATTCCTGGAAGTTCGCGTTTTCAGGAGATTTTCGAAAAACTTTAAATTTGCCCAACTATATTAACATTTTCCAAGATGTGACAAAATTTTTTCAGGAGATTTTCGAAAAACTTTAAATTTGCCCAACTATATTAACATTTTCCAAGATGTGACCAAATTTTTTTAGGAAGGAGGCGATGCGGGCGGACAAAAAGGGTGACCTATTGTGGACCACATTGTGCTCTAAAAACGTGCATACTCAGAATTCCTGGAAGTTCGCGTTTTCAGGAGATTTTCGAAAAACTTTAAATTTGCCCAACTATATTAACATTTTCCAAGATGTGACAAAAAATTTTTTGGGAAGGAGTCGATGCGGGCGGACAAAAGTGGCCACCTATTATGGACCACATAGTACTGTAGAAACGTGCATACTCAGAATTTCAGGAAGTTCGAGTTATTACGAGATTTTCGAAAAATTTTAAATTTGCCCAACTATATTAACATTTTCCAAGATGTGACCAAATTTTTTTAGGAAGCAGGCGATGCGGGCGGACAAAAAGGGTGATTTATTGTGGACCACATTGTACTCTAAAAACGTGCATACTCAGAATTCCTGGAAGTTCGCGTTTTCAGGAGATTTTCGAAAAACTTTAAATTTTCCCAACTATATTAACATTTTTCGAACAAAATTTTTTTTAGGAAGGAGGCGATGCGGGCGGACAAAAGTGGTGGCCTATTATGGACCACAATCCACTCTAAAAAAGTGCATATTTAGTATTTCTGGAAGTTCGAGTTTTCAGGAGATTTTCAAAAAACCTTAAATTTTACCAACTATATTAACATTTTCCAAGATGTGACAAAATTTTTTTAGGAAGGTGGCGATGCGGGCGGACAAAAAGGGTGACCTATTGTGGACCACATTGTACTCTAAAAATGTGCATACTCAGAATTTCTGGAAGTTCGCGTTTTCAGGAGATTTTCGAAAAAATTTAAATTTTACCAACTATATTAACATTTTCCAAGATTTGACCAAATTTTTTTTGGGAAGGAGTCGATGCGGGCGGACAAAAGTGGCCACCTATTATGGACCACATAGTACTGTAGAAACGTGCATACTCAGAATTTCAGGAACTTCGAGTTATTACGAGATTTTCGAAAAATTTTAAATTTGCCCAACTATATTAACATTTTCCAAGATGTGACCAAATTTTTTTAGGAAGGAGGCGATGCGGGCGGACAAAAAGGGTGATTTATTGTGGACCACATTGTACTCTAAAAATGAGCATACTCAGAATTCCTGGAAGTTCGCGTTTTCAGGAGATTTTCGAAAAACTTTAAATTTGCCCAACTATATTAACATTTTCCAAGATGTGACAAAATTTTTTTAGGAAGGAGGCGATGCGGGCGGACAGAAAGGGTGTCCTATTGTGGACCACATTGTGCTCTAAAAACGTGCATACTCAGAATTCCTGGAAGTTCGCGTTTTCAGGAGATTTACCGAAAAACTTTAAATTTGCCCAACTATATTAACATTTTCCAAGATGTGACAAAATTTTTTTTGGGAAGGAGTCGATGCGGGCGGACAAAAGTGGCCACCTGTTATGGACCACATAGTACTGTAGAAACGTGCATACTCAGAATTTCAGGAAGTTCGCGTTTTCAGGAGATTTTCGAAAAATTTTAAATTTGCCCAACTTTATTAACATTTTCCAAGATGTGACCAAATTTTTTTTAGGAAGGAGGCGATGCGGGCGGACAAAAGTTGTGGCCTACTATGGAGCACATTCCACTCTAAAAAAGTGCATACTTAGAATTTCTGGCAATTCGAGTTTTCAGGAAAAAACCTTAAATTTGACCAACTATATTAACATTTTCCAAGATTTGACCAAATTTTTTTTGGGAAGGAGTCGATGCGGGCGAACAAAAGTGGCCACCTAGTATGGACCACATAGTACTGTAGAAACGTGCATACTCAGAATTTCAGGAAGTTCGCGTTTTCAGGAGATTTTCGAAAAACTTTAAATTTGCCCAACTATATTAACATTTTCCAAGATGTGACCAAATTTTTTTAGGAAGGAGGCGATGCGGGCGGACAAAAAGGGTGACCTATTGTGGACCACATTGTGCTCTAAAAACGTGCATATTCAGAATTCCTGGAAGTTCGCGTTTTCAGGAGATTTTCGAAAAACTTTAAATTTGCCCAACTATATTAACATTTTCCAAGATGTGACAAAAAATTTTTTGGGAAGGAGTCGATGCGGGCGGACAAAAGTGGCCACCTATTATGGACCACATAGTACTGTAGAAACGTACATACTCAGAATTTCAGGAAGTTCGAGTTATTACGAGATTTTCGAAAAATTTTAAATTTGCCCAACTATATTAACATTTTCCAAGATGTGACCAAATTTTTTAGGAAGGAGGCGATGCGGGCGGACAAAAGGGTGATTTATAGTGGACCACATTGTACTCTAAAAACGTGTATACTCAGAATTCCTGGAAGTTCGCGTTTTCAGGAGATTTTCGAAAAACTTTAAATTTGCCCAACTATATTAACATTTTCCAAGATGTGACCAAATTTTTTTAGGAAGGAGGCCATGCGGGCGGACAAAAAGGGTGATTTATTGTGGACCACATTGTACTCTAAAAACGTGCATACTCAGAATTCCTGGAAGTTCGCGTTTTCAGGAGATTTTCGAAAAACTTTAAATTTTCCCAACTATATTAACATTTTTCGAACAAAATTTTTTTTAGGAAGGAGGCGATGCGGGCGGACAAAAGTGGTGGCCTATTATGGACCACAATCCACTCTAACAAAGTGCATATTTAGAATTTCTGGAAGTTCGAGTTTTCAGGAGATTTTCAAAAAACCTTAAATTTTACCAACTATATTAACATTTTCCAAGATGTGACAAAATTTTTTTAGGAAGGTGGCGATGCGGGCGGACAAAAAGGGTGACCTATTGTGGACCACATTGTACTCTAAAAATGAGCATACTCAGAATTCCTGGAAGTTCGCGTTTGCAGGAGCTTTTCGAAAAACTTTAAATTTGCCCAACTATATTAACATTTTCCAAGATGTGACAAACTTTTTTTAGGAAGGAGTCGATGCGGGCGTACCAAAAGGGTGACCTATTATGGACCACATAGTACTGTAAAAACGTGCATACTCAGAATTTCTGAAAGTTAGGAGGCCCTTCCTAAAAATATTTGGTTCGAAAAATCTTAATATAGTTGGGCAAATTTAAAGTTTTTCGAAAATCTCCTGAACTTCCAGGAATTCTGAGTATACACGTTCCTAGAGTACAATGTGGCCCACAACTGATCACCATTGCTGTCCGCCCGCATCGCCTCCTTCCTAAAAAAATTTGGTAACATCTTGGAAAATGTTAATATAGTTGGGCAAATTTAAAAATTTTCGAAAATCGCGTAAAAACCCGAACTTCCAGAAATTCTGAGTGTGCTCGTTTTTAGAGTACTATGTGGTCCATAATAGGTGGCAACTTTTGTCCGCCCGCATCGCCTCCTTCCTAAAAAAATTTGGTCACATCTTGGTAAATGTTAATAAAGTTGGGCAAATTTAAAATTTTTCTAAAATCTCGTAAAAACTCGAACTTCCAAAAGTTGTGAGTATGCACGTTGTTACAGTACTATGTGGTCCATAATAGGTGGCCACTTTTGTCCGCCCGCATCGCCTCCTTCCTAAAAAAATTTGGTCACATCTTGGAAAATGTTAATATAGTTGGGCAAATTTAAAATTTTTCGAAAATCTCCTGAAAACTCGAACTTCCAGAAATTCTGAGTATGCACGTTTTTACAGTACTATGTGGTCCATAATAGGTGGCCACTTTTGTCCGCCCGCATCGACTCCTTCCCAAAAAAAAATTTGGTCAAATCTTGGTAAATGTTAATATAGTTGGGCAACTTTAACATTTTTCGAAAATCTCGTAAAAACTCGAACTGCCAGAAATTCTGAGTATGCACGTTTTTAGAGTACAATGTGGTCCACAATAGATCAGCCTTTTTGTCCGCCCGCATCGCCTCCTTTCTAAAAAAATTTGGTCACATCTTGGAAAATGTTAGTATAGTTGGGCACACTTAAAATTTTTCGAAAATCTCGTAAAAACTCGAACTTCCTGATTCTGAGTATGCACGTGTTTACAGTACTATGTGGTCCATAATAGGTGGCCACATTTGTCCGCTTGCATCGACTCCTTCCCAAAAAAAATTTGGTCAAATCTTGGAAAATGTTAATATAGTTGGTAAAATTTAAGGTTTTTTCCTGAAAACTCAAACTTCCAGAAATTCTAAGTATGCATTTTTTTACAGTACTATGTGGTCCATAATAGGTCACCACTTTTGTCCGCCCGCATCACCTCCTTCCTAAAAAAAATTTGTTCGAAAAATGTTAATATAGTTGGGCAAATTTAAAGTTTTTCGAAAATCTCCTGAAAACTCGAACTTCAAGGAATTCTGAGTATGCACGTTTTTAGAGTACAATGTGGTCCACAATAGGTCACCCTTTTTGGCCGCCCGCATCGCCTCCTTCCTAAAAAAATTTGGTCACATCTTGGAAAATGTTAAAGTTGGGCAAATTTTAGGTTTTTCGAAAATCTCGTAAAAACTCGAACTTCCAGAAATTCTGAGTATGCACGTTTTTACAGTACTATGTGGTGCATAATAGATGGCCACTTTTGTCCGCCCGCATCGACTCCTTCCCAAAAAAAATTTGGTCAAATCTTGGAAAATGTTAATATAGTTGGCCAAATTTAAGGTTTTTTCCTGAAAACTCGAACTTCCAGAAATTCTAAGTATGCACATTTTAGAGTAGAATGTGGTCCATAATAGGTCTTCACTTTTGTTCGCCCGCATCGCCTCCTTCCTAAAAAAATTTGGTCACATCTTGGAAAATGTTAATATAGTTGGGCAAATTTAAAGTTTTTCGAAAATCTCCTGAAAACGCGAACTTCCAGGAATTCTGAATATGCACGTCTTTAGAGTACAATGTGGTCCACAATAGGTGGCCACATTTGTCCGCCCGCATCGCCTCCTTCCTAAAAAAAATTTGGTCACATCTTGGAAAATGTTATTATAGTTGGGCAAATTTAAAGTTTTTCGAAAATCTTGTAAAAACTCGAACTGCCAGAAATTCTGAGTATGCACGTTTTAGACTACAATGTGGTCCACAATAGATCACCCTTTTTGTCCGCCCGCATCGCCTCCTTCCTAAAAAAATTTGGTCAAATCTTGGAAAATGTTAATATAGTTGGGCAAATTTTAAATTTTTCGAAAATCTCGTAAAAACTCGAACTTCCAGAAATTCTGAGTATGCACGTTTTTAGAGTACTATGTCGTCCGTAGTAGGTGACCACTTTTGTCCGCTCGCATCGCCTCCTTCCCAAAAAAAAAAGTGTGTAACCCTCAGAAATTGCCAAGTTGAAAACTTGACGATATTTGGTTCAAATCCATGTTTTTCAGAAATAGATTCATACGAAATAATAAAGGAACACCTTGTGTATAAATTTGCATTATTTTTTCCGTCTCGGTTGCACCATTTAATGGAAAAGTCCTTTGGAAAGGCATTAATCGAATTTTTATAGCTTAACAGAGCTCTGTTAACACGCTAACAGAGCTCTGTTAAAGCACAAGGTTTGTGTCAAGGGTTATAAATTTTAAAATTTAACTTCACACACATGAGCGAAATTACGAATGCCGATGCGATTAATCTGAAGATAAATTGGGCCATATATGTATATATTTAAAAAATTTTCAATAGAGTTTATTATCTAAACTTTATTATAGGCATCCTCAAAACAACGCACACGTGATTTGCTCTTATGCATTAAACACATTCAGCACAGCAGGCTACCGACTACATAACTAAAAATGTAACAGCTATTGCCGAGCACTTACCTTGCAGGAAATGAAACGTGACACAAGACTAGTCACGTAATCGATCCCCAAGTGATAGAGAGCAGTCCGAGTTCTAACACTTCCTATGAAGCTGCCCAGTCACTTTTAAATGAGAATGGTCTAGGAGGGGGTTAGTTTATTGATACTTTTTATGCACTTTGTGACTTGTCACTGAACTATCTTAAAGGGACTTATTCGGTGTAGAATAATATAAATTATATATAAATGTCATTCCGACTATTAACTGTAACGAATGAAAACTTATACAGAGCAATTATGAATAAAATTCCGCGAGAGATTTCTCACTTTTCCAATTAGAATTTTTTTGTTTTTCCTATTACTTGCCATTCACCCAAAGTTCGCGTGAAATGTGTTCCCTCATCCCTAAAATTGTGATCGCCACTGTTTGCGTTATTGCTGTGTCAGTATACTTTTCTAATTTCTTTCACCATTTATTGTTCACGGGAAATATTTCTTTCACCATATTTTGTTCACGGGAAATATTTCACGATTTTTTTTAGTTTTTGCCCTTTTTTGTATTGGTGATTTTTTTTATATAATTTTATTTCATTGTTATTTCACACATGAAATTTGTTTTATATAGCTAAGCAGCATAGCTATGACCGGGCGTCCTAAAACACCTCTCGTCTTTTTTTTTTAATTTTGGTGATGTTTTGGCAGTTTAGCTATTTATTTTCTTTTGGTGACATTTTACATTAAATGTTTTATTTTTGGCGATTTTTCGTCTCAGCATTTTGAATTTGATTTTGAAGAGAAGTAACACTCAGACAGGTTCTTAGCTTCTTTAGGAAAGGGATAGTGGTAGAGATGACAGGTGGTGGATAGAGAAAAGCTTCGTTTTTTTACAATTCTGCTTTTTCCACGTTTTTTTTTCTCAATAATGTACTGTTGCAGCGCCTCTGGTGCCAATGAGACGTACTAAATTTTCTAAATTATTCTTGGTTGCGCCAAAAAAGCCGTTATCTCCAATTGATACCTCTGCGTGGAAATTCTATAGACAGGAGAATTTTTAAAATCTCAAAAACGTTAGACGCTGTTATTTAGGTTTGTCTTTAAAACTTAGTCCCAGTTCACACACTTCAACTTTTGTTGCTCAACTCGTAATTCAGCTGTAAGAAAGAAAGTAATATTAATATTTTCTTCTCCGTCTTTCTTACAGCTGAATCACGAGTTGATCAACCGAGACTTATCAAGGATCTTTTCTATTCTCTCGCTTGCAACAGTTGCATAATATCTCGAGTCTCCTTTGTAAATTTGCTCTTGCAACAAAATATATTAAATTTACTCTTTCTCACCTTTGTACTCTTCTTATTAATACACAGTTATTTCCACTCATTGATTTTGCTAACGGTTTCTTTGCAATTAAATGTTTTTTTTATGAGCTTATGGCTCCTTCGGGGAAAAAAGTCAAAAAGTTTATCTTATTTTTTTCCTTTAAATTATACTACAGTAATTGTTATTATTATCGTTGTTAGTGTGTTTCTCTGCAATTGGTTTTTTTTTTAAATGAGATAACATAACACACATACATACATACGTTTACACGTAAAACAAATTCGTATAGTTTCAACTGCAAGGCAAAACAAAAAGCTCTTGTGTCAGTGTTGTCAGATATAAAATCCTTATTGCTGGATAGAAAATTTCCCCCAACGTTTTTTTCACTATTTGGCGATGTTTTTGAAATCATTTATGTCTATGTTGTATGTAAGACAGTGGTGGGCACTGTGGTTTGGTTGGATGCCTATTAGTATTAGTGAAGTGGCAGAGCTGTCCAGCAAACTCAAAGCCAAGCGTTTGAAATATAATGCTGCATTTTATATATCCTTTATGGATTTTAAATAAAATCAAAAATTTTTTTTAATAGTTTAAATTGCAGGGAATGATTGTTTACAGAAAAAAAGTAAAAACCAGCTTCAATTAAGTAAAACGAAGATTCAATTAAAAAATGAATTAGTTTTACAAAAATTATGGAAATAGGATTAAAATATAAAAAAAAAATATTCTTATTTTCAAGTTAGCAAATTTTATATTTACTTAGTTATGAGTTTAGTCACCTTTGTTATAGTCAGCGACTTTCAATAGAATTATAGTTCAGACACATAAAAATGTTTTATTTAACTGAATCTAAATTACACTGTGATACACAAAAAATATTCAGGGATTCTAATGTACCAATTCTATTTTTTTGGAGTCCATGGATGACGAAAATACCGTTGGTTTTTTTTGGTCACTTCATAAACTGATTTTATAACGGTAAATGTACTGAAAAACGGGGTTTCTTAGATTTTCAGTTGTAACTTCTTTGTTTCCCAACGGATTTCTTTTAACTTTTCGTTGGTGAAAAGAATAGAATATTATCTTTATATATATATTCTTTTGTAACTCATAAGCAACTTATAGCCTGAGGAAAACAAAAGAATACTTTTTTAATTGGTTTTTTGTACACTTCAACGACTGTAACTAAGCCATTTCTTAGTCGATTTACAAAAAATATATCTTTATTGAAAGATAATATTCGAGCCTTTTAACCAACGAAAAGTTAAAAGAAATCCGTTGGGAAACAAAGAAGTTACAACTGTTTAAATCTGAAAAGCTAAGAAACCCCGTTTTTCACTACATTTACCGTTATAAAATCACTTTATGAAGTGACCTAAAAAAAGCAACGGTATTTTCGTCATCCATGGACTCCAACAAAACAGAATTGGTACATTAGAATCCCTGAATATTTTTTTTCTCAACTTTTGTAGCACAGTGTTATTTTTAACTTCTTACTGCTTATTTTTGAAGTCTGTTAAATAAAATATTTTTTTAAATTTTTAGTGCTGATTTGATGTTTTCAGGGGCGTTGTCAAGCCCAACTATGCAAACATAAGAGTCCGCCCAGTTTTGTAGACTTAACATTGCGTCACTTTCAGACCTCAAGGGTGTGTGCGAAGTTTCGTAAAAATTGGTTAAGTATATGATATTAAGTTTTAATGGGCTTGGCCCCGCCCACTTTTTCAAGCACACAATTATTTCATTCTAAGAGCCGAAACTGTTTGCCAAGTTTTATAAGAATCCAATAAGTATAAGTTCATAAAATTTAATACACTAATCTTTCATAAGCGTGGGTAGTCAAAGTCGTATTACGATTTTGACTACGATGATTTTGTACTAGAATAAAGAAAAAATATTGCAATGTTCTTTAGTCTAATACAAAGCCGTCGTAGTTGAAGTCGAAATACCACACTCGTAATTAGGTCCTGTATCTCTTAGAGCTCAGAGTATTTTCCAAGTGTTATAAAAATCGGTCAAATAGAAGCACGTGAAATATAATAGTAAATTTTAATAGGCGTAGCTCCGCCCATATTGTTAAATTTGAGGTTGTGTCATTAGGAAAGCTCTGATTTTTGCACCGATCGATAATTTAAAAGATCATATAATCAAAGAAAATACCAATGGGCGTGTCACTGCCCACTTTTTTTACAATAGAACCAAATGAAAGCTAAACCCTCAAAGAATTTTTTTCAATCGGTCTAAAAAGTACCGGTGAAGCAACAAACTAAGATAAATACAAACGAATTAATAACAGTAGATATATAATGGCGGTCTCAATCCTGTTTTGGCAATTCAAAACCGAGAAAAACCAAAAATATTGGCAATCCTGTTACAAATGGGAAGTTCTGGGGATTTTTAACCCTAAACGTCGCTTTCGATAACGAAATGATTCGATCACGTTTTTCAGTTTGAGATTATGGCATTCGCTATCGAACAATGTAATAATATCGTTTGATATCGAATGCCATAATCTCAAACTGAAAAAACGTGATTGAATCAGCTCGTTATCGAAAGCCACGATTTGACCTCAGGTTGAAAATATCCCAAATCCCCCATTTATAACAGGGTTGCCATGCTTTTTTCCCTCGGCTTTGAATTCCCAAAACAGAACTCAGACCGCCATTCCCAATCTACTGATAACATCCTCCATTTTATAAAGTCGTTTACATAAAATATAAAAAATATGTAGGCAGCCGCCTCATGTGCACTCGTCGCTGTCGCATAGACGGCTAAAGGGTAAGAATGCGTATGACTGCTCTCATATACAATTGTGTCGTGAAACGTCCACCAATGATGTAAGATATGAATAGTAGAGTAGACATTCAATCATATGATATAAGTAATTCGTTTTAAATATCGTGGTTACCCGCGGTTTTCTTTTTGCGAATATGCTGCAATCCAATAACCTGGCAACAATGGTCCGCGTTGCTTTTTATTCTATTAAATAATTGTTTTTCTGCTGGCTTTTGATTTCTTATCACAGGATGAGTATTTATGTACATACTTACATACAAACGTACATATCTATCTATGTACATTTTACATATTTGCTCTTATGCCGAGTACACATCTGGCATATCTTGTGCTGTCATTTTGTGGTGCCATTTTCAAAATGTGTACAGCGCCGCCCCCATTATTTTTTTTTCTATGGAAACCAATGCCACATAGCGAAACATATCGGAAATGACAAACGTTACCACTAGTACGCACTATTGCGATGTCACAAAATGCCATAGTGTGTACTCCGCATTACTCTTGCTAGTGCTGTTTATTTATTTTTTGTGTAATATACATATGAGATCGTTCATAAAATAATTTATTATTTATACTACTTATAAATTTTATAGGCACAGTGTCTGTTTTATTTTATTTTTTTTATATTTAAATGAAAAGAAAACAAATTACTTGCAGCTCTTACTACAACCAACTTACTATCCTTTCACTTACAAACATACTTACATACGACAATCAATTTATACCACGAATCTTTTGAAAGTATTTGTTTTTCGTATTCTTATGCAAGCCATACACCTTGCGACCGTTGGTACAACAAGTTGGATTAACAAGTTGTGTGTTTTGCCCACAAACTTTACAACAACGTGTACAACATTAGAGCACAACTTCATTTCTTAATTTTTTTGGAGTAAACATGACATCGGGTGTTATGTCGCGTATTGTAATGGATTTTTTTTTTGGTGATAAAATAAGAAGAAGAACGTAAAAAAGGACAGAAAAAAGAATTTGGTTAAAGGAGTGATTTATATAAAAAAAACGTATTATATAATAACAAACTTTTGGAAATATTAAAAGAAAGTGAGCCAATGGACTATAAAAATTACATGTGGGTGTCAAACGAAGTATTCAATGGCCTTTTGTCAAAAGTTCCGATGCATATACAAAAGCAATTCTTCCGCGCAAACTCTTATACAATTATATAAAATCACTTTTTTCTGTTGAATTCTCCATTTTATACGCAAATTTGAATTCGAGCGCGATGTTTTTCATCTCACCACAACGAAAATAAGAACAAAATGAAATGAAGTTGTACAACAAACTCCTAAATTTTACAACCTGTCTATACAACTTGCCAAAAAATCAAATCTTTTTAATCTTTCGTACAACCGATACACAACTTCATACGACGACCCCACACACTTTACAATCTTATACACAACTTGATCATGTTGTACCAACAGTCGCAAGGTCTGTGGCTTGCTTTACATTCAATGTTGTAAAAGTTACCGGTTCATGTTCTTTAGTAGTCGTATGTAGATTTATTTCAAATAACTGTTCTTTTGGCAGCAAACATGCATCAAACACACTCAATAATAAATGTTGGTAAAAATGTAAGTAAAATGGAATGTTAAGAAAAGTTCAAAATTCTGCTTAATAAAAATACTCGGTATGTTTGCATACATACAGTCACACAAATAATAATACGTACCGGAGAAAGACAATGACTACAAAAAACATTTATACTCAAGCACATAAAGAATATTTTGTATACTTGTACATATTAATACCCCTTGATACTCATATTTGCGTATACTTCTGCTCACTTTGTTTCATACCTGTATATATGTATGCATACTCTTTCTTTCTTATATCCAAATTTCCAACATTCTTTTTGCATATGGAAAAGGTCCAGTAATATATTTTAGGGAAAATTGGTGGTGGGAAAGCAGTGTCCGCCTCAAAAATAAATTTTCAAATATTTTTGTCATCCAAAATTCTTACGGCCTGGCCCACGATGCCACGAGAAATCGTTCGATCGACAACTTGTATTGCAAAAAATAACAAATTTTCTAAAGTTATTGTTGTTTGCAATACAAGTTGTCGATCGAACGATTTCTGGTGACATCGTGGGCCAGGCCGTTAATTCCTGTAAAAGAGGTTCTCTTTTTTTTTTTTAATTTAGAAAGGGACAGCTGTCGAAAACTCCTGGCCCCAATAATTTATTATCAAGTAACTTTCTCATTGAGGGTGGCGATAGCTGAAGTAGAGGGTGGCGTTAGCTGAAATAGAGGGTGGCGTTAGCTGAAGTAGAGAGTGGCGTTACCTGGAGTAGTTAGCACGTCGACTACAAAACCGAAGGTCCTGGGTTCGAACCCGGTCTCCGACAGTTATTAAAATAACAACATCACGCATTTTTCTGATGTACATTAGAGTTCTTTGTATCAGTTGTTGTGGGAAAAGTTCTACTGATGCACGCATAAGGTACTAGTCACTAAAACTTCACCGGCTTCAGCGGATGATATTCCTAATGTAACATCAGAGAGCGCTGCTTCGTCGGTATTGTGTAGCAGAATCATCGGCGAAGTAAAATAACCAATAAAATGGCTATTAATACGCTTCATTAACACCAGAGAGGCTTTGCAACACTGCATTATTAAAGACGTGCAAAAAAAGCAGAGTTGTAAAAATAATGAAGCCTTCCTCTATCTGTTTTCTTTAACCATCTGTCTTCTCTATCACCCTCTCTCACTATCTTCTCTTCAACTAACAGGTAGCACAAAGGGACCATTGTATTGGACCCTAGTGAGCTGGACTCCAAATTTCACTCTTCCTTACCAGCAGCCTGCTAACTAACCATATGCATATGTAAAATAAATTTTAATTTTTCTCTCAAGAGCTGTGTAAACAATATATTTGTATGAAATTTTTACAGAATATGAATAAGGGTTAATTCTGCATCATTAACCCCAAAGTGAAAATTTTTGAGTTATGACGTTGTTTGAGTAAATGAGCGATACGCATGTATGTACATATATCCATTTGATATTCTCAAGTTTTTAAATTAATCACCAGGGAAACCGCAAATATGCAATTTCATGTTTTTTCTTGCATGACGTATTAATGCGGGAAAAATATATTTATCCGTTTCAGGACTTTTTATGAATTTTAGCAACGATTTGTTGTTAGTGCATATTTTTGCATAGTTTACCCTTTGAAGCATGTTTTTGCATATTTCCGTCTTACACGCATGTTTTTTTTAAAGCATTTTTTTGAGTTTTTAGAGCATATTTGCGGCTTTTAGGACATATTTTGATACTTTTTGGATTTTTTTTATTTTAAAATGCTCACAAAACATATGTTGGTCAAAATTTTTATTTTTATTTTTCGCCATCTAAATCTCACTTCCAATGTTGCATGTAATGTATACATTTTTATTATATGTATATATTACGCAGTTATTATGGACGTTAGTTTTAACAAAAATTCGGTTTTGCTATTTGTGACGGACTCCGCCCGAGGAGATGTTGTAGGAACATTGTCAATGTATACAACAAGTTTATTTGGATCTGCCAGACAACGATTTTTATTTGAAAATATAGGTCAATATATTGTTGTTTATTGAAATAAAAATAAAAATCTTGTCATATATACATATACCCAAAAACATTTCCAAAGTTTTAATTCTGATATCGCGATCTCTTTTAAAAGTATATTACTGTATTGTTTTAACGTGCACTTCGAACCCCAAACTATTCAGTTATTTTTTGATAATTTTTTATTGTTTCCTTTTTTTGTTATTGTTGTTGAATTATTGAATTAAAAATATACATATTTTCATTTACAAATACACCAATTCATATAATTTTTAAGAGCATATTTTTTTTAGTTTTTAGTGCATAAAACACTTTTTTTAGAGCATATTTCTGGTTTCCCTGTTAATCACCCTTACCAGTTCTGAATTACAGCATATTTCTTGGGTGTACGCATTATAATCTGTGCGACTGTATATATTGTTTTAGTGTTTAAATTTTGTTCCTTAATATGCATGGATATGTATGTATGTATGTATCAACTAGAATTTACTAACATTTTTTTAATGGTGTAAGAAAAAAGAAAAAGTTCTTCGCTCTTTCATTCTGCAAGTTCTTAAAATTCTCTTGCTGTTGTTTTTATTATCACTACTCGTTTGACTTCGTTTTGGGCACCTCGTGCTCTCACTTGCAGAGCCACCCACATATTGAGCACATTTGTGTGTATCTTTATAAACAACAACTACAACAACATCACTCAATAAGTTTAAAAAGTAGCAGCAACTTAAAGCGTTGCCATCACAATGTTTTTTAATGCACTCTTTGCGGAGTAATTACATGATCTTTTAAGTTAATGTTCGAAATTCGTTGTTAAAATTTTGAATTTAAAATAATATTTACATTGAGGTTGCACTCAAAGTTATGTTTATGTTACTATATAGGACTTTGTTTATGAAGCTCCTGTAACTTGGTTGCAAAATTTTTGATAACAATATTTTTTTATAAAAGATTTGCTGTGGCGGCTTACTGACATCAATCACATCAGTTTATGTCTCCTTCCTTACTGTGTGACTTAAAATTACATATCTAACATTTGCTGCGGAATATAATTTAATAAATGCCTTTTGTTAAGTACAACAGACGACTCAACTAGGGCAAACTTCAACTTAAGCTTTCAAGGTGCTGATATGAAATTTTTATAAAGTTTTTGCACTTCTTGCTTTTAAGATCTGGTCACATAAAACTTAAATATCCAACAACAACAACTACTTTAAAGGGCAGCCTACACTCTCTAAATTTTTTTTTAAAATATGCATAAGTATGCTGCCAGTATTAATAACTGGCTGACTGGACTAAACTCAGGCATGATTAAAATTGAAACTTGTGCCACAACTTTGAGGCAGAACCGGAAAGTAATAAATTCAATTCAATGAGTTAAAGGAAATATTTGCTTTTTTATTAAATTTTCCAGAATTCTTACTTTTAATTCCCTGGAAGCCACAAGTTGTTTGTTTACAATACAAAAAAATAAAATTCACAAATCTTAAAAATTTTGTTGTATGCACTCGTATCAGAAAAAACACTATTGAAAATAAATTTATCCCATAAGAAAAAAAAACAACAATAACAGCAAACCGGTAGAGTCCGCTGCTCATTAGTAACACCTCAACAGTAACGTGAGCTTAACAATTCTTTAGAAAGAGTTTTTAAAAATGTATTTTCTACATGTTGGTTTTTTCTTACAACTACGAAACATAAAATAATGCTGTCTGTCATTCTCGCTTTGTTTTTTTTTGCATACATATGTAAACTAAAACGTATGTACATACGTATTATGTTAAGAGCAATCAAGTAAATGATGGTAACTGTGCGTACGAAAAGTAATCCCACACTCCCCTCTCTCTGTTTCTATCTTAATACGCTTCATGTCTGGCTGGGTCATTTTCTTGTTGTGTTTATGCTTGAGGGGGAACTGACTAGTGTGATGCTCTATTAGTGAACAGGTATGCAAAACTATAAATAGAGGGAACTAATGGCATAACAGCAAGTAAGAATTGCGTAAAGTCTTGTTAGGGACAGACTAAATTAACATTTAGAACGCAAAAAACTTGAAATATTTTATTAAATAAAATTTCATTTGTAATTTTTTCCTTTTGTAAATTAAATATGCTTCAGCTCTTAAGTAATTAAACTCTAAACTTTAACTTTGCACCAAATTTGGTATAAAATTGCAATTCAGCTGATAAAAATTGCAATTCAGCTCAGAAAACCCTCTTACTTTAAACCAACAATTTTAAAAGCTCATCAAATCTAAACAAGTAATGTAATTTAAATAGTTAGCCTTAGATACCTTATAAAATATATATAAAAAAAAATCATAATTCAGCTATTAAAAATTCAAATTCAGCTAAGAAGAATCTTTAGTTTTCACCGGAAATTTAAAAGTCGCCATAAAGTCTGCATAAACTGTTACTCAATTTTTAAAGATGTAATATATAATTTAAAAAAAACAGAAATGTTTCAATAAAAACTACATACAATTGGTATTCAGCTGAGGGAAATCACAATTCAACTAAGAAAAATTCTTGAAATTTTTCCACAAATTTCAAAATCTGAATGAAGCTAAATGGATTATGTGTTTTCTTTAGCTTTTAAAAGTGCATTATTAATTTAAGTCAGAGAAATTACATAAAATATAATGTAAAATTACCATTCAGCTGATTAGAATTGCAATTCAGCTAAGGAAAATATATAAAATTCACAAAAATTATAGCTTACACTATAGATTTTTCAACAGTGGTACAAACCTAAAATTCAGCTACAAAAAAAATCTACAATTACGCTTTCTATCAATCTTAATCTAGAATATTATTTATTGTAAGTAAAAAAGTTTGTAGAAAATATCATATAAAATTACAATACAGCTAAGAAAAATCTTCAATTTTCATAAAATAAAGTGTAAAATTACAATTCAGCTAACTAAACTTTGGAAAAATACATAATATTCTATGAAAATTTTAAAATCTTTATTATGCATAAATAGTGTAATTCAGCTCTAAAACCTGTAACTTTATAACTACTATCATATAACATTACATTCAGCTAAAAAAATCTATCATTATTAAATCTCGACAAATTAAAATCTCCATAAAGCTAAATATTGTTGAGGAAATTCTGCAACAAACGTAGAAAATTGCAACTCAGCTGGGGAAAACTAAAATTAAGCTGAAGAAAATCCACAAATTTCACAACGATTTTTTAAAATCCCAATTAAGCCTAAGAAATAATTTAGTTCAGCTCATAAAAGGGTAATATTTACCGTAGCTAGGAAATTTTGTAGTAAATATTACAGTAAATTACAATTCAGCGAAGAAAAACCTAGATTTATTACAAGCTAAACCATTAATTAAAATTCAGCTAACAAAATTTACCATTCAGCTAAGAAAACTCTACAAGTATCAACAGAAATTCAAAGAAACTCGGCTAAGAAATCAATTCAGCAAAGAAAATTAAACTGTTTTATGACATAAAAATGTTATTTGCTTTAATAATTAAAGTAACCACAAAATTGTGTAACTATTATTTTATAAAATTACTATTCAGCTTGCACAAAGTACTATTCAGCTAAGAAAACTCTACAAGTTTCAATAGCAATTTAAATGAACTGGGGTAAAAAATCAATTCAGCAGAGCAAATTTAACTGTTTTACTGTAGTAATTAAGTAACTAGAAAAATTTTTAACTATTATTTTATAAAATTACAATTCAGCTAACAAAACTTTTAATTCAGCTAAGAAAATTCTTCAAATTGTAATAGCATTTTCAACGAAACTGAATAAAATATCAATTCAGCATAGCAAATCATAGCATTTTGTGACATAAAAATATTATTTTTTTCAATAATTAAAGTATCTATATAGATAATTTTTTCAATTAATGTTATATAAAATTTCAATTCAGCTAACAAAATTTTTTATTCAGCTAAGAAAACTCCAAATTTCAATAGAAATCTAAATGACACTGAGTAACAAATTAATTCAGGATAAAAAAACTATACCATTTTATGAAATAAAAATAATATTTCATTTAACAATTCAAGTATATAGATAATTTTTTTAATTAATATTATATAAAATTTCAATTCAGCTAACAAGATTTTTTATTCAGCTAAGAAAACTCTTTAAATTTCAATAGAAATTTAAATGACACTGAGTAACAAATTAATTCAGCATAAAAAACTATACCATTTGAGGGTGGCGTTGGCTGAAGTAGTTAGCACGTTGACTACAAAACCGAAGGTCCTGGGTTCAATCCCTGTATCCGACAGTCATTAAATAACAACACCACGCATTTTTCTGATGTGCATTAGTGTCCCTTTGTGTCAGTTGTTGTAGGAAAGTTCAAGTGATGAAGGCATAGTCACTGGTCACTGAACTATACCGACTTCAGCAGATACTAATCCTAATGTAACATCAGAGCGCCCTCCTTCGTTGTGTAGCAAAATCATCGGCGAAGTAAAATAATCAATAAAATAGCTACAAGACACAGCTTCAAAAAATTAATACGCCTCATTTAACATCAGAGAGGCGCTGCATTATTAAAAACGTGCGAAAAAGCAGAGTTGTAAAAGAATGAAGCTTTCCTCTATCTCTTCCTTCACCACTTGTCTTCTCTCTCACTATCCCTTTCCTAAAGAAGGTAACACCTAGTAATAGTAGTAGGCATTAATTGCCTGAGTGTTACTTCTCTTAAAAAAAAAAAAATAAAATAAATAAAAATAATATTTCATAGAATAATTAAAATACGAGTATCTAGATATTTTTTCAAATTAATATTATATAAAACTTTAATTCAGCTAACAAAATCTTTTATTCAGCTAAGGAAACTTTTTAAATTTCAATTGAAATTTAAATGAAACGTGAATAAAAAATCAATTCAGCATGGACAATTTTACTATTTTATGAAATAAAAATTAATAGAAAGTTCTGGTACTAATATAAATATATAAAAGTACAATTCAGCTAATAGAAATTGCAATTCAGCTAAGAAAATTTTCAAAATTTTGAAGGAAAGTTAAATGAAAGCAAAGAAAATTAGACCATTTAATGAAATAAAGAAATGCTATTTGCTAAATATGTGCAAATTCAGCAGATGAAACTTATAAAATGAGATATAAGAAACTTTGTGTTTCCATTTTTAAATTCATAAGTTTATTTTATCCATTCTTTGGAGGTTTTCTTACGGATATTATGCTGTTTGATACTTCGCTAACCAGGGACCGAAAATAACTGTTATTTTTGAATTTTTGATTAAAAAAAGCAACCTCAAGGAAATGTCGGAGAATGAAACCAAGTATACCATTTTGCAAGTATTGGACCAAATTGTCAGAAAATACGATGCTTTTTAAAAATCTGACTTTTATTTTTTCAAGCAAAAATAAAAGTTATTTTTTGACTTTTATTTTTTTGAGCAAAAATAACAGTTATTTTTGACTTTTATTTTTTCGAGCAGAAATAAAAGTTATTTTTTGACTTTTATTTTTTCGAGTAGAAATAAAAGTTATTTTTTGACTTTTATTTTTTTGAGCAGAAATAAAAGTTATTTTTGTGTTTTCAACCCCTTTGACAAAGAAATTATTATTTAATATTCCAAATATTCTTTTCTAAATAAGTAAATTTAACGATTCACTATTGCAAAAGCGCCAAAATTTATAATAAATATAATGAATTTATCACAAAATAACTTTTATTTCTGCTCAAAAAAATAAAAGTCAAAAAATAACTTTTATTTCTACTCGAAAAAATAAAAGTCAAAAAATAACTTTTATTTCTGCTCGAAAAAATAAAAGTCAAAAATAACTGTTATTTTTGCTCAAAAAAATAAAAGTCAAAAAATAACTTTTATTTCTGCTCGAAAAAATAAAAGTCAAAAAATAACTTTTATTTTCTGACTTTTACGATAAAAGTTATAACAGTTACGGTCCCTGTCGCTAACAGAGTTTTTTATTGTTGCATGACTAATTCTTAATCATAAAAATAAAAAATGCAGGAAGAGAGAAGAGGGAGAAGAGTATTAAAAAAACATTAAATATGTCTGTAAGCGTTGGTGGCAGAGGTGTAACACGTGCAGTGTTGCCATAAACTGTTTTTTTTTTTTTGAATAAAATGTTTGTGAAAAAAGTATTAAATACATTTAAGTGCCACATACCTTGAAATTATTTGCCAATTCAGCTACAGCAACAATAAAAAAAATTCTAGCGTATTTGCTTCCATTGTAAGCAAGCGGCAACAGTGAATGTATCTTTTTAACTGAATGGCAGATATAAGACGCACTTGAAAATAAGAACAAAGTGTAAACATAAAATGCAACAGCTCAGCTTATAACAAGCAACACACCCCACCGAAATTTTTTTTAATATTTTATTTATTTCTTTTTTTTTAGCGGGAGTATTAATATCATATTTTTCGTTTTATTATTTGTTTCATGGAGCTGAATTTCATTCTCCAAAACGTGTCTTTGTGTGTTTAAAAAAAAAGTTTCCCAGACTCTTTCTTTCTGGTGTAATTTAAGCCAGTTTGTCATCCTTGCTTTTATTTTTATTTTCATTTTACAGGCCTTGTTGCCAGGCTAAAGGTTTATGTTTATTATGTTGATGTCATTTTACAACAATAGTCTTCAACTTTTTTATTTCAAGTATTTCTTGCCAGTCTTTTGTTAAGCGTAGGAGTTGTAGCTAAAGTATTGTGACTTATTGCATTTTTATTTTCATGCAGAATAATTTAATTTTGAAGGCTAGAGGCCTAATGAAAGCATAACAAAATATTAAAAAAAAAACACTGGGAGAAAATATTAAAAAAAAATTTGTTGTTCTGCAACATTTTCTCAAGTACATGATTCTTTTTTATATAAAAAGTGTTGCCCTTTTGCTATAACCGATTTTCATATTTAAATCTTGCAATTGAAGCCAGCAAATCTTTTGCTTTATTACGACGCATACCATTTGACTCATGCCGTTTCTAATTGATGATCTATTTCAAGTGACACTTTAAATGCTTTCTAATAAGTCATAAAAATACAACAATCTTACACCAATTAAGTACTAAAAATCTTTTATGTGTTTAATGTCTTGTTTGCTGTAAATATTTTTCTTTTTTCTTTTTAAGTTTTTTATTGAACAAGAGTGAGTGAATTTTCAACATGATGATGTTGCATTTCAAAACGCCACAAAACACTGGGTCATCAACATAATCAAATGAAAGAAAATTGGAGCAAAGTAATATAAAAAAAATGGCAGCAGAATATTTAAGGAATGTATTCATTATTCAGAAATATTTGCGATTCACTGTGGCTCTCAAAATAATTCGGTGGCAACAAGTAAAAAGTGCTTAAGTCATATTTTACTGCTTTGCAGGAGAGCTGTTTTAAGCGTTCAAGCTGATTTTCAGAAATTCATTTCTTTTACAGTTAAATTGGTAAATTCTCTACTAAGCTTTATTTTTTTTAAGCAAACATCGTTCTACACACTGTAAATAATACATTCAAGTTGAAATATACCAAAGTATAACCTAAATTAAGTTTTTATTCCAAATGAGATTCGAAGTCTAAAAAACATAAGTCGCAAGTCATAGTGCTATAACTTCCTGAAAAACCACACAAATTAGTTGAGATTTCGACCAGAAGTACATTCGAATATGCTGATTACAGAGGCATCATTAACTAAAAATCAGCTTATCTCGACTTAAACAGTTTTTCCTTTTTGCCATAGAATAACTTTAATAATAATCTATAAAATTTGTTCAAACATGTGAAATGAAAATTTCTAGTTGAAAAAAACCACTTATCTCAATATAGGTGGTTTCTTTAAAGTGAAAAACTGTTCTGAAATAACAACGTATGTGATGTTAATAAAACATTTTAAATGAAAATCCTATAACACTTATAAATAAAACCACTTATCTTAGCAAAGGTGATTTCTTTAATGAGAAAAACTGCTCCGAAATAACAACGTATGTGATCTTGGTAAAACATTTTAAATGAAAATCCTATAACACTTGTAAATAAAACCACTTATCTTAGCAAATCTGATTTCTTTAATGGGAAAAATGCTCCGAAATAACAACGTATGTGATCTTGGTAAAACATTTTAAATGAAACTGATATTGCCTTATATCCTTGTAACATAGATGATTTTTTTAATGGGAAAAACTGTTCCAAAATAACGTATCTGATCTTAATATTACATTTTAAATGAAAATCCTATAACCCTTGTAAATAAAACCACTTATCTCAGCAAATGAAATATCTTTAATGGGAAAAACTGCTCCGAAATAACGTATGTGATATTTGTAGGACATTTTAAATGAAATGGCTACATATTACCCTTTTAGTTAAAACCACTTATGTCGACATAGTTGGTTTCTTAAACGTGCAAAATTTTACCCAAATATTCTTTGGGTAACATTTTTCGCGTATGTTTTAAGAAAACTCAAAAGCTAGCAATTTTGTAAGACATATTCACACTGTTATTGGTTAAAACTTTTTGTATGAACATAGAAGATAGGCGGTTTTTAGTTAAAAATAAAGAAACTGACTTGTTGTTACGAAAATATCTGAGCAACGTAAAAAACATAAGAAATAAAGTGTTTTGGGTGCATATAACTCGAAAACTGCATAATTGGAGTTATGCGGTTTTTCATGCAAACGGAAAAAATATCGGTAATTTGAGTACTACATACATCGGCTGTTCATAAGATTTTCAAATTTCACTTGTTTTGCTTAATTTTAACTCGTAGACAATTGTTTGACCTTGCACAATGGGTCGCAAACTGATATTTGAGCACATATAAATTTTTTTTTTGTATTTTTGTATTTCAAAAATCGAAACGCCAATTTATTTTAAAGGAAGAATAATATTTTTTTTGTAACCTGCTTGTATATGTATGCATATGTGCCCTTAATTATGAAAGAGTGATCTGTCGAATGCAGTTTTGCTTCGAAATATTAAATGAATCTTAAAAAAAAACTTCAATCGAGACTGGGTTAGCTCTAAATTAAAATTTTACTTAATATAATATTTTTTCGGTTTTATCAAATGTAATCTACTAAATTCGATATATTTAGAAGAAAGAATTATATGACTTATACCACTTTCATAACTACGGGTATATACATATTTGAATTCGTAGCTCAACTTTATTTTACTTTATTGGTTTGAATTTGGGAACAGATATAATTTTGTTCTTTGTTTTCAATTTCTCAATCGAATCGCCATGAAACATTTTATAGAAAGATTGATAAAAATTGGTAAACTATTGCGCTTGTAAATATTTATTTACATCTGATGGATAATGTTCCCACCAAGAAGAAAAAAAATTTTGTTGGAAGAAATAAGCACTGCAGTACTCAAAATTTACTAAAGGCTACAAAATGTATGTCAAAAACATATAAATTTTCTTTTAAGTTGTGCCATAAAGTTTGTGTATGAATTTTTTTCGCAAGACTTCCGAAAACTATGGTATAGTTTTTGAAATATTTGTTTTTAAAATTTTTATTAATTTTTTCTTAAAAATGCTGTTGTTAAATATTTTTTAAATTTTCCACAAAATTAAATATACCTTTAAGAACATTATGGGCTTAATACTGTCCATTTTAATGTGCACTGTGGGTCGAAACTTAAAATATGTGAAATGATCATTTTTTTTTGCACAAAAATCACACCAAAAGATTTGAAGAATTTTTGAAATTGCTGCAAAATTTTAAAATGCTGCACAATGGGTTAAATTATTTCTATATTAATTATAACTGAATATATGCACCTACTGCACTATATGAGTAATGCATTAAATATTTTATTAAAAGCCGCACAATGGGCTGGAAGTATATCTCAAACTCAATTAAATGTACAATATTTTTTTTTAATTTCTGAAGAAATTCTTCCCATAGTTATTTTAACGCAGTATAAATTTTTAGACATTTACTATGGCTTGAAAATATTTTTTTTCTGAAGATTTTTAAGCGGAAATTTAATTGGCTGCTTTTTACTCCTTTTAAGCTCTGCATTTTACATTGTGCTTGAAAAAACATGGTTTAATAAAAGTTTTCATTAAACAAATAGTCCCACCCAAAACAATTAGACTTCATAAATTATTTAAATAAATGAACAATTGTAATTATAAAATCATTAAATGTTTTATTTCCAAAACTGTCAAATGCAATTAACCATTTTGAATTACGCAAAGCAATACACACATCCTCCTTAAACAATTGACTTGACTGTGTGTTGACATCATGTTTTTATTGTGTTAAATTTGTTTCAAATTGTATTTTTTTTTTGGACGCCAATACATGAGACAACCTTTTGTATTGTTTCGCAGATAACCTTCTCTTCTAAAATTAAACAAACAAAAAATCCCTAATCAATTTACGAAATTTTTTTTAGCTTATTCCTTAGATCATACATAATATTTTTTTTTTAATTTAAATTTTTGAAAGAAAACTGATAAGAAGAAAACGTGTGAGATTGATTGTGTGTTTTTGTAAAATATGAATTTTAATTTGGCGAAGATCAAATAATGGAAAATTATTGTTAAATATGTTTTCAAAAGGAATTTAGTTGTAAATAGTATAAATTTATCATGAAGAGTTTTGAAGATATTATTGTGCTTTGATGTGGAGCATCATCTTTATTAACTTTAGATGATGAGGAAAATATTAAAGAATTAAAATAATCTCCTCTTATTTTGAAGTCGGTTTAAAAAGGGAGACAATGGGTTCGAAACGTCGGAAAGAGGAATTATTTTGCGCAAACTTGTTAAGGGAAATACGGTCAAAAACTCCTGCTCTATATAAAAACTTCTTACAAATTTTTTTTTTAATTTGCTCACAAAGGGGGTGGGGGAGAAAATGGGTAAAAATATAATTTTGGTACTTTTTTGGCAAATCGTATTTACCTTCTAAAGTAATAAAAATAAATAAAAGAAACAAAATTTAAATTGTATTCTGCTCTCCCTTAGAAGCCTTCAAACACGTTTTGGTAGGTTTTGGAAATTCTTATATATTCCAGCGTAAAAATTTTAGCTCTTGGTACTTTTTGGCTTAAAACTATTTTATATCCATATATGTACATCGAATGCTTTTTGTTAATATGACCTCGCTTTTTCAAATCGATACAAATTTTAATATTTTTTAGTTTATGAAATATTGGTTTTATGAAGTGGATAAATAAAATGTGCAAAAAAGGGTAAATAAATATGAAAATGAATATGAAAAAGGCACTTAATTGAAAACTCTGCGACAAATATTTTTAAAGTTTGGTACGCAGCAAAAAGTACTTTTAGAAATGGTGCTGTTTGAAAATTGCACTCTTTGGAAATAGTATTTTTTGAAAATAGTGCTTTTTAGAAAATAGTACTTTTTTAACAATAGTACTTTTTTTAAAAATAGTACATTTTGAAAAAAATTGTTTTTTCAAAATTGTACGTTTTGTAAAAGATACTTTTTGAAAATAGTACGTTTTGGAAAATGTACTTTTTGAAAATATGTAGAACGTTTTGAAAAAAGTACTTTTTGAAAATATGCAGTACGTTTAGAAAAAATTGCTTTTTGAAAATATTATGTTTTGAAAATACTCATTTTCTATAAATAGTACCTTTTGAAAATAGTACGTTTTGAAGATAGGGCATTTCGAGCGAAGTACTTTTTAAAAAAGAGGAATTTTTGAAAAAAGTTGTTTTTGGAAATACTACGTTTTGAAAAAAAAAACTTTTTGAAAAAATGTAGTATGATTCGAAAACAGTATTTTTTGAAAATATGTAGTATGTTTTAAATAAAGTACTTTTTGAAAATACTACGTTTTGAAATTTTTTTTTTTAAATAGAATGTTTTGAAAATAGTACTTTTTGAAAATATGTAGTAAGCTTAGAAAAAAGTACTTTTTGAAATTAGTATGTTTTGAAAAAAATACTTTTTAAAATTAATACTTTTTAAAAATAGTATTTTTTTAAAAATAGCACTTATTTAAAAATATGTAGTACTTTTTGAAAATAGTAATTGTTTAAAAATAGTGCTTTTTGAAAATAGTACTTTTTAAAACCAGTAATTTTTGAAAATAGTACATTTTGAAAAAAAGTACTATTTGAACATATGTATGTAGTACGCTTAGAAAAAAGTACTATTTGAAAGTAGCTTCTTTTGAAAAAAGTACTTTTTAAAAATAGTACTTTTTGAAAATATGTAGTACTTTTTTAAAAAATAGTACTTCATTTAAAATAGTGCTTTTTGAAAATAGTACCTTTTAAAACCAGTAATTTTTGAAAATAGTACGTTTTGAAAGAAGTACTTTTTCAAAATACATAGTACGTTTTGAAAAAAGTACTTTTTAAATGTATTGTTTTAACTGAGTGAATTTTTGGTAAATTTTCTTATCCTTTATAAATACTACAGTTTTCGAAATCAAAAATCATTCGGCATAAAAACATACATATGTACGAGTATGTATGTAAATATGTATGTATGTATATGTGTAGATAAAAAATACTTTTCCCCAAAAAGTACCAAGAAGAGCTACAATTATTATTCTTTATGTATTCGAGCTTTACTTTTAAAAATAAATGGGTTACCATTACAAAAATTATATTTTTAACCCTTTTCGCCACCTAAATTTACAAATTTGGAAAAAAAGTACCAAGCACCTGTCCGCAAGTAAATATTTAATGAATTTCGTCAAAAGTTTCACCAATGTGAACATACCTTAAAGGAGATTCAGATGATTTTTATGGATGGATGATGGATTAGTTAGTAATCACTCCAAGAGTGTAATTGTACACAAATTACGTGTTGCAAAAAAAAAAAATAGGTCCGGGCTAGTAGCCCACACTTTGAGCTAGGTCACAAAATTAGTAATCGTTGTTTTGAATTTTAATAATACTTTATAGCGGCTGCTATATGCACAATGGGCAAACTTTAACAAAATAGTTTTTATGCTTTCATACCGACGAGAGCACAACAGCCAATAAGATCTCGATGACAAAAATGCTTGCTCTTACTTTGCAAAGAAACAAAAACAAATTTAAGAGCTTTCAAAGCTGTTTATCTTAAATAAAAATATCAGAGGATGTGTGGTTGGACGGAGCTGTTTTATAGGAATGAATAGCAAAAGTTTTTTTAATACAGTTGCCAATATATTTTAAAGCAAATACCAGAATGTAGCTGAAATTAATCTGAAAATTTACTTAAGAGTTTTTTATTCAGCAATAAAAAATTTTGTTTTATTCTCAACTACGAGCGCTGTAAAAAGCATGAAATTGACGCCAGTTTGATTTATTATTAGTGTCTTGTGTAGAAAGAACTATTTCCGCTATCAAAAAAAAAAATAAATATAAAAATAAACCTCTTGATAAACTTTTCAACTTTATGCAAAAGAAAAAGTATTAAGTATTTTTGCTATAAGACAATTTCTTTATAGAAATATAAATTATTCCATGAAAATTGTATTTTATTATATAAAATTTTGCTTAAATGTCATTGGCCTACGAGTATTTCCAATGAGCAAGTGTAATTGCGCATGTTTGCTGCAAAATATCAGAAAAGCAAACGCCAATCACAGGTTGCAGGATATGCAGACTTGTTGAATATTCTTTGAAAAAAATGTGACATTTAAGGTACCCTTAGCAAATCAAATATATACGCACATGCACATACCTACACACACACACACGCACTCACATACACCGCGAGAGAGAGTTTAACACTCGCGTTTGTTTTTACTAAGGAAGTTGACATTTGCCTAATTATATGCTTGACTTGTTGAGTGTGTTTATTAATTTTATGTTAAGGATTCATAGTAAAGCATGAGTATTATACATAAACGTAAAAGGAGGAGTCTCTTATCTAAGAGCTGCAGCAAATAAAATAATTACATATATTAATAGAAATTTTAAAAGTCTTTGATTTAAACTATAATATATCATTTATATATTTTTAGTTGTGTGATTACAACAATTTTTTATGACTCAAAAATTCTTTTTGCAAAAATGCAAAACAGCAATCAATGACGTAATTAATGTTTTAGTTTAAATCATTCAAATGATTCAAAGTACAGTGAGTCACAAACTATAAAAATTAAATTAAAAAAAAAACTTCCATTATTTTCTAGAAATAAAAATGACTTCGAAAAAACCTCTGTAATTTTGAGTCAATAAAAAAATTAAGAAATATAACAATTGGTGAAACATTTGACGAAATTCCTCAAATATTTGCTTGCCACAGTGTGACCACAAAATATTTTAGATTGGCAAAATAAAAAAAACAATACCTGTTTTTAGGAAAACAATATTGTTTGCCATGAAACAAAAATTCGTCTAATGTAAACATAGTGTGACATTTTTGGGCAAATCTATATTTAATTTTGCACAATTTTTTATCAGAACACACACAGTGGGAAAAACAGCTGTTTCATGAGGTGTTATCAACTTTTGGAACAAAATCACAAATATTTGAATTAAAATCGATTGAGACCTAATAGTAAGTTGTACAGAAATAAATATATTATAAATGTATGTTTATGCAGGCCCTACTTCCAATTTATAGAACGAATTTTTAGAATTTAAAATTTTAAAGGGATTAAAATGGTTGTTAAAACGGGTAAATTTGGTAAGTTAGACATGAAATTAAAAAAGTAACATAATAAATAAAACAATTAAATAAAAAACAAGCTGACAAATGCTTGGTACTTTTCCCATTTAGGGGGCGAAAAAGTATAAAAATATAGTTTTGATTACTTTTATTATTATTGTTCGAACTTCATTTGTTTCTATATTTATGATTTGATTAACGTAAAATTCGTATCGCTTTTTAAGCCAAATAACATGTGATAATTATTAATGAGCAAATAACACCAAAGTTAATTCTAAATATTCAGACAAACACTTACTTCCCTTTTCACAATGTATGGCCAAGAGTTAGCTTGAACTTTAACTGGAAGTTATTCATACAAAAGTTAACGGTAAAGTCCCTGTTATCTTTTAAACATACATTGTGAAAAGCTACATTAGTAGAACGGAACAACTAGCTATTTTCTTGCATCATCAGCGATTGATTTTTGGTGATTTTGTGTAAGCGCAGAAAAGGAAAAAAACTGGGTAAAACTATTTTTCTTCATTAGCTCCTTCCAATTAATAGAAATTAAATTAAAAACGTACCAAAAGTGGTAGATATGCAAAAATTCACTTATTGCAAGGCTATATAAAGCACATTAAAAAAAATTTTTTTTTCAATAAAAACTGGTTTCAAAAAGTACTATTTTAATATAAAGTACCATTTTCAAAAAAGTACCATTTGCAAAAAAGTACCATTTTCAAAAAAGTACCTCATTTAAATAGTACTATTTTTAGAAAGTATTGTTTTCAAAAGAAATTTTTTTCAAACAGCCGTTCTGCTTAAATTACTTTTTCCCGGTGTTTCAAACCTTATACACTCAGAGAAAAAACAGCTTAAAATCAATAAAAACCATATTGAATTAATAAGAAACATTAACAGAATTCTAGTTGTGTTAAAATTTCTTGTTTCAATATGGAAAAGGATTAATTTACAGTATTTATTTATTAATTTTATTTACTATTTTTAATGTATTTCAATATACATTTTCTATTTATATTGAAAATTATTGAATTAATGTGACGCGTGCTTATTTTTAAGTTGCAGCTTTTACCTGAGTGTAGAAATTTGTCACATAGTTTTTGATTGAGCGCAGTTTCTCCCTTTTGGATACATTTTCTTCTATTCCCTTCATAATACGAAAATTTTTTAAAATAATTCGGCGTATGTTCAAAAATCAAACTTTCCAGAACTATTTTTTAAAATAATAAATTTTTAAATAATTTGTACCAGAACGTGCTTATTGCCTTTTTAGGGAGAGCAGAACGAACGAATACAATATAAATTTCATTGTAGTCGAGAACTAAATAAAGGTTGCCAAAAAAAAAATATACCAAAATTATATTTTTACCCTTTTTGGCCACCAAAATATACACATTTAAAAAATTGCTAAAACCTATCAAATGATCAAAATCAGTGGAACTCATTCGTAACAAGTTTTATACAGAGCAGAAGCTTAAGAGCGTATTTCTCCATTAACAATTTTAACAAAATTCCTTCTTCTTTCCGACTTTCCAACCCATTGTCTCTCCTTTTTGATTATTACTTTCCTTATCATTTAAAATTAATAAGGATGATGTGTTAGACATCATAGGATGATAAAATCTTCAAAATTATTAATAACAAACTTATAAAAAAAAAATCAAAGAAAATAATTTTTATATATTGACACTTGGATGGGATTTATTAATTTTATTTATGATTCTTTCAATATTTCCACACAGTATAAAAAATTAACACAGTGGATTTTTTGTCGCTTACTGTATAAATTTTCCACCATTTTTATGGTGGTGAGTTGTATGTAAATATTCAGTTCCCACCTTTTACAACGAATGCCGTTATTTAAAAAAAGCTTTTTCTTCCTCTCTCTCTGAAATACACCACCACACTGTTATGAACAGAAATAACTCTTTTAGCATGGATCAAAACCTTTTGCTTAATGGGTTTATGACCCAACTTAAAAATTAAGCAGGTGTGGCCATATTTGCAAAAAACTTTTATTTCTTTTTAAACAGAAGCAATTTTTTGTTTTATTAATTGTTATTTTAATGTTTATTTTTATTTAATTTAATTTTTTCAAGATATTGTTATTTCATAATTTTTGTAATAATTAAAAAAAAAAATTCCTGAAGAAACCACCCAAAGGAGTGGCGAAAAATTATTTTTATCTAAAAAAATAGACCTCAAGCTTAAAAAATTAAATAAATTATTTTAATTCAATTTTATTATTTTTTTTTAGCCTGGGAGATTTTAACGTTTGAAGGGATATCTAGTTTTTGTTTCTGCTCTATTCGTGATACTTTCTGTCATTAAAGTGTCATGCATTTACTTTTCAAGTAACTCTGAATAAAAATGCCAGCAATTTAATTAATTTTTTTTATGTTGTGCTAGATCTAACAACTGTGGAAATTTGTAGAAAAATTAATAAACATAACATTCATATTACAAGTTGACTAATAACTTCGTAACTCAGGCTTATGAGCGATTTTCTTAGGCTACATAAATTGTTGCCCCATAGTGCATTGCATAGCCGTTGTAATCTTTAATATTTGATTGCAATTTTCTTTCCTTGTCATTGCCCAAATAGCTTCAAGCCATATGATGTGCTTTTGCATGAATACAATTTTTTTTTATATATATTTCATATTATTTAAATTCGTGTGACTCTTCCGTTTCCGGTCAGGTCAGCCTTCACTGTCAGTAGGTTTCGCTGCATAAATAAATAATGTAAGGCAAAAATTAAATTATTAATACAATTTATAGTTTTACTTATTGGCCATAAGAAAACGAAAAAAAAACTGAAATTACAATTAAAAATAATTTTTATAAAATTAATAAACTTAGAGCAATTTATGGTTTTTCATGTACATTAACTTGTATACGTCATTTTATTGTTTACGGCAAAAACAAAAACTTAAAATAAAACAAATTTTCTTCTTGATTAATAACTGAAATGCTATAAATTTTATATTTATATGAAAAAGTATTTCCATGCATAAATATTTAAAATCTAATCTAAACACCACGAGTAAGAAAATTTTAAACAAATAAAGACAGAGCAACAAAAACATTCATAAAAAAAATTAAATCTCCTTAGTCGTAAAGTAAAAATTCTACACAAAAGTAAACAATTGCATCAAATGTTATATATTTTTCTCAATTGAAATTAAAAGTGTTTTTGTTTTGAGCAGAAATATAAATTTAACAAATGTGCTTAAAGCAGATGCAAATTCAATATTTGATTCATCTACTGTTAAGACAAACAAACACAAAAAAGTTTATTATAAATATTAAAATCACTGTCAAGGTTAAATTTCTCATAAAATAAATTTTTGTTAAATTTTCAAAAACTTCCTCTGCTGGAAAAGAAAAAAATAGGTAATTGGCCAAGAACGTGTGAGGAAATGTACACTAAATATATCCGGTTATCATTTTCACAGTCTCATTACTCATTTCTTGTCCTCCTGCCTTCAACTAAAATTGTATAATTTTGCTTTTTAATATATACATGACTAGTTTATGCAATGAGCTTTGAAAAGTTTTCCTTATGGACCAAAGGAAAAAATTTGTTTAAAGCCATAAATAAAAATAATTGTATAAAAGTTGTGAATAAAGTTTAATAAAACAAATATTTACACTCAAGCAAACAAAACGTGATGTAAAATCCAAGGCTGGATATGTAAAACAATGTTAAATAAAATCAGAAATTTAAATTTTATATCCATATAGGGAAATTCTTAATTTAATTTGCTAATTTGTACTAAATTTTCAATTCAAATTAGTTCTAAAATTTTTAGTACATTTTAATATTAATGCATATTTGTAATGTGATGTAATTTTTTTTGTACATATTTGTACTAAAAGTCTTTAATATATTTAAATTTTATTGCACATTTTTAGTGCTTGAAAGTTTATTAATTTCTTTTTTGGTTTGTACTAAATTTCCCAATTCAGAGTTGTACTAAAACTTTTTAATACATGTTCTATTTGTTGCATATTTTATTTAAGCTTTTCAGTGCAGAAAATTGTACTACGTTCATGGGATATTCATTATAAAATTTTGTATTAAAAATCTAAGTGCTAAAATTGTATGCTACATCTATAACTTTGTTGCATGCATGCATACGGCCCTATGCTCCTTGCAGGAAAATTTTGTGATAAATTTTCAATTCAATCTTAGTACTAATTATTTTTTATTAAATGCTCAACTTTTTTTCATTTGTACTCTTGTAACTACGTACAAGATTTTGTACTAAATTTTAAATTCAGTCTTAGTACTAAATTTTTTTATATTAAATGCTCAACTTTTTTCCATTTATCTTACTCTTATCTTCTTTCATACTTTCAATTCAGTCTTAGTACTAAATTTTTTTATTAAATGCTTAGCCTTTCTACTTTTATGTTATGCAACTTAAATCGCGCTAAATTTTTAAGTTAAGCTTAACATAAAAAAAAAATTTTATATAAAAACGTGTTTTAAATTTAAATTGTGTACTAAATTTTTTTTATAGGGTTTTTAACTGATTATTTCAGCTTCTTAAAAAATTTGTGCTATATATTTTTATGTTTGTTTGTCCACTCAGCGCTAAATTTTAAAATTAAGCTTAAAAAGTTTAGTAAATTTTTTTTATAAAAGCTTATTTTAAATTTAAATTTGGTACTAAATTTTTATTTTATATGGCTTTGAACTAACTTTTTATTGGTTTCTAAAATTGTCCATACATTTTTTATGTTTTATTATCCACACAAACCCAAACTTATTGTACAAAATTGCTGCGTATATAAAATCATGTTCTAAATAAAAATTTATTGTTAATATGTTGCAAAATTTACTAATAAATTATTTTGATTGACTAAGCTATTTTTGTACGAGACATTATCATATTAACTTAGACATGTTATACTAAAAATATAACGTGGTAAATTTAAAACTGTGTGCTAAAAATATAATAGATACTAAATTGTAAATTTTATAAAAAATTTGGAGTTTTCATCAAAATAAGTTTTGGTACTTAATTTTAATTGAAGTGCTAAATTTTTAATTTTAAAGTGATTTCAAATTTAATTTTTTTGCTTATCCTGTTCTAAATTTTTCACATTGCACTAAATATTTTTGTACTAAATTTCTAAAATCTCTAGAATGTTGTAAATTAAAATTTTGGTTATAAATTTAAAATACTTTGTAACATAATATGTAGTACATACTAAATTTTAAATTCTATACGAAACTTTAAGTTTTCATCAAAATTAGTTTTTGTACTAAATTTTAATTGTACAAAATTTTGAATTTTGTACTAAATTTTTAAAATGTTCCAAATTTTATTTTTTTTGTTAAGCTTCTACTAAATTCTTCACACTGCTCTGAATGTTTTTGTACTAATTTTTAAAATATATTTTACTAAAACAAAACTCTCTTAGAATGTTGCAAAATTTTAAATTTTCATCAAAATTAGTTTTTGTACTAAATTTTAATTGTACAAAATTTTTTTAAAATGATTCCAAATTTTCTTATCTTTTTAATCTTCTACTAAATTTTCCACACTGCACTCAATGTTTTTGTACTAATTTTTAAAATATATGTATGTATTTTACTAAAATAAAACTCTCTTAGAATGTTGAAAAATTTTTAATTTTCATCAAAATAAGTTTTAGTACTAAATTTAAATTTTTGTACTCAATTTTGAATGCCGTATAAAATTTTTTAAATCATTAAAAATTTATTTTTGTTATCCTGTACTAAATTTTTTACATAGCACTAAAAGTTTTTGTACTAAATTTTTAAAATAATAAATCTTAAATTTTATCTGAATTTTCATATGTACTTAAAATTTGTTTAAGTATTCACGAATTATCCTATAGCTAATGGCATTCCAAATCTTGGGTTTTGTAGAAAATTTTTGATTTTGTAGCAATTTATTAGACTGACATGTATTATGTTCTAAGCTTGTATAGTGTTGTACTAATTTCTTATTGCAAGCTGACACTTATGATTTTTTAAAAAACATTTAAATTTTACTCCAGAATACATACATATTAATATTATTTTGTTATAATTTTTTGTACTAAACTTTTAGAAATTCCGCTTGAATTTTTTAAACTAAACTTTGAGCTTTGATTTGAATTAACAATCATTCTAATGGCCCTAAAAATTCACACAACTATTAAATCTGCTAAATTTTTTAACTTAAAACAATTTTATTTGTTTAATTTATTTTAAAATTTCATGCTTATCTAATTTAAATTTTGATTATATAAAAGCATTATTTATTATTTTTGCTTGTGTTAAAATTGCAAATTTTCTCATGCTCAAAGCTTAAACAATTCTTTAGGATAAACGGCGATGAAACATGTATAGAAACATTTATATTAATGCAAAAATAATATTCATATAAAAGAACAAACTAAAAGCGAGTTTATTTATTTTTGTAAACTCTTTCATGATCTATTTTTGTTGTTTATTGTATAAAAAGAAAATCCTAAAAATTATTTCAGCTTTTGTTTATAATTTATTTCTTCTCGACTTAAAATTTACAAATTTTGTTAGCGTTAAACAAATGCCTTACTTTTCTTCTTCATTTACCTACAAATTCATTCAATATTTTTTTATAAAATTTTATTTTTTGTTTTACTGTCTGGTCGCATAATTCAATTCAAATTTTTTTTAATAATAATTTTTATAGATTAAATGTGTATTTTTTTATAAAATTATAAAAACTTTATTTATTTATTTATTTATTAGTTTCAAATAATATAAAGAAGGTTAACTTTTCTCTAGGCCATTTTCTATGCCAGTTTGAATTACGAAGCCAAAAAAAAAATTATTATGAAAAGCCTTTAAATACATAAGAGCGCGTGGCATTTTTAAATGCAACCAGAAAAACAAGTTCTATTTATTACGAGTATTGAGAATTTTATTATACAACTGGCGTTTGAAAGGTTTTGACTACACACGCTTTCAATTGTTCAAATGCTACAATAGACATATTTTATTTTCTATCGAATTTTTTTTATTTATTTTAATCTTCAACTGCAAATGTGAATTGTTATAAAATCTTTTAAGATATATTTGAGCATGCAACACGTTTGCTAAAAATTTACATAATTAACTTGCAACAGGTTCTATGAAAAAAAGGATAACAATGAGTTGGAGGAAGAACATACGCCATGTCATATGAGGCAAACTAGAAAATGCGAAATTCAAAATTAAGTGTGGAATCAAAAGTTTAGTACTGAGCAGAAAATTTATTGCTAGACTTGAAATTTTATTATAAAATTAACATTGTAAAGCAATGCCAACAAATGTGGTACTAAATTCGGTTTTACTGACAATGAGAAGAAATTCAATATTTTAGTTCAAAACCCAAATATCCTAAAAATGTAGTTCAGCATCGTGTTTAATTTCAAATAAAATTTAGTACCAAAAAATTTTTTTTGCAGAATTAACAGCTTATTACATACAGATTAAAAACTAAAAAATTTTAAATTGTACTAAAATTTTAATTTAGTACAAAAATTTAGTGCAAAAGGCAAGATCTAACCAAAAGCAAATTAAGCAATGCATATTTTAAACATTAGTGGCCGGGATGATCAGTTAGTGATTTTTTGTTGCGTCTGTACTAAAAAAAACGCAAAGTCTAAAAATGTTATGATTATTCTTTAAATAGGTTCTTTAATTAGTTTCCTATATAATAAATGTAATTAACATTTAATAAGTCAATAAAACAGTTTTTTTTTTCTTAATTTTTAATGTTTCGTAAGTTTAGTACAAAGTAACAAAGTTCATATAAAATTTTAATATTTTGCAAAAATGATACTTGCAATGAAATTTGTATAACAAAACTAAAAGTTTTACTGATTTAAGTAATTTAACACTAAATAAAAAATTTTGTTCTAAAATTTTTTTTAGTACAAAATTAATTATTTTTAATAAGTTCAAGACTTACCTTAATTACTAAAAACTTTACAGATTTAAGTAATTTAGTACAAAATATAAAATTTAGTACCCCAAAAAAATTTTAGTACAAAATAAAATTTTTTTGTAAAAAGTTGTAAGAAATTTAGTTCAAAAAGAAAGTTATAGATACAAAATTTCAAATTATCCTAAAATCATGCGTAAAGTGAAGGAACGAAAAAATTTTTATTTAAAAATAATTTCATAAAAAATTAAGAATATTTTTCATAAATAAAGCTGTAAATGTCTAGTACAATGTTAAAAATTTTAAACAAAATTAAAAATTTGTTATAAATCTAAAATTTTAGTAAAATTTAAATTTTAGTATACTTTTTATAATTTAAAAAATTTAAAATTAAGTACCAATTTAATAATTTAGTACAAAACTAAAAATTTGTTATAAAATAAAAATTTTAGTGCTATTTTTAAAATTATTGCAGAAGTACAAATTTAGTACAAAACTAAAAATTTTAAAAATTCCTTGCAAAAGCAAAAAATTTTTAAAAAGAACTAATTAGTAAAAAATTTTAACAAGAAATTATTGAATTTTAGTACTACTGAGGTAAATTAAAGTAGCTGGTTTAAAATTCCAGCAGTTTTTTTAAAGTCATTACGTTTGAAAAAGCCCATAAATAGCATTTTATACTTGAGACAAAAAACAGCAAACAAAAAAAAAAAAATAAAAATCTGCTCGTGCGATTTTATAAACTCCACGTGTATGTCAACAACATTTCTCTTAAAAGCCTTCATTTTTATTCAATTCAATGCCTGTGGGTCTTGCTTGCTATTATTTCATTACTCACATTTTTCTTTCATACTCCTTGTAATAGAAAATAAAGAAACGCCAAGACAATGCAAACATTTTCCTTAACACGTGACCAACTTGTGAATGGCAAAGATGTACGAAGCCCATTGTTTAAATTTTTTTTTAGCTAATTCTATATAATAAAAAAAATAACCATGTGATTTCAAGTAATTAAAGCTTTTATTTCTATATAGAAAATACCTAAAGATGCCTGAGGTCAATCATTAAATAAAATACATACCCTGCAGAAAATTTGGTGACAATTGAACAAAGCCTACTCGTCGCAGGACTTGAGAAAATGGGAGTATTAAAAAAATTTCGATTAAAAAAAAAAAAAAAATGATGAAAAAATAATGAGTTAGGCGGTTTCTATATTAAGGTAACTATGTTGTTTAATATTTTCTATACGCTGTTAATGCTAATGCCAATTTATCAGAAAATGTCCAACCAACTGAATTCCGTAGCACCATAAAGGTTTCAAAAGTACTCGTATATTAAAAGTTTACAATCTACACTGAGGATTGAATGTCTACCAGTTCAGTATGTTCAGGAACAAGTTGGGAACAATTATCTATTTTTGTTCGTTTACTTTTTTTCTCCATTAGTTCATCCATAGTTCAATATGGCACTACTACGAATATTATATATTATATGTACTACGAATATTTTTTTTGTTTATTTTGTCTATATAAGAAAGACTCCGCTGGGGCATGAAGTATGTACTACGAATATTTTTTTTTTTGTTTAGTATATATATAAGAAAGACTTGGCTGGGAAAGACAATGATGAATCGATGTAAATGGACCGTCAAGTCACTCTGGAACAAGTCTGGTAACTATACTTAGATATTAACCTAAGCTTAGATTGTACATATTTATACTTTTGAAACATGAGTGCCTCTGTGGTCGAGTGGGTAGTGTGCAAGCCTGTCATACACGAGGTTGTCAGTTCGAATGCCAAAAAATATTTGCTCAAAGGTAAATTATAATTGAACTTTTAACAATAAAAACAAAAATTATAAGTTTTCATTGTTACAGTTAAGTGTCGGAATGACATTTTTAAATAATTTATATTATTCTACACCGAACAGGTCCCTGTGGGATAGTTCAGTGACAAGTCCAAAGGCATATACAAAGTATCAATTAACTCCATCCTAGCCCATGTAAAAGTGACTGGCCAGCTTCATAGGAAGTGTTACAACTCGGACTGGTCCCTATCACTTAAAGACCGATCACGGGACTAGTCTTTTGTCAGTTAAATTTCCTGCAGGGTATATATTAACGTTACGAAAATTAATGCTTAGCATAATTTTCATTAAATTAAAAACTCACTCACATGCATAATCGTGTCTGCTTTTAAGGAGTCTTTGTATTTTTGGGGGATTTACACGTGTATTCTTTTGATTTGCATTTGAAATAATTTTGCTTTGTTAACAATATGGTCCATAATGCTCATAAATAATTTGTTAATTAATTAGCTGGAGTTGCTTGCATTTACGATAGCTAAAATAATTTTAACTTTATAAAAAAAGAAAACATAAAGCAATAAAATATTTAAAAGCAAGGTTTATAATAAACTTTTAATGTGATTAGTTTATTTTTTAAAACAAATTATCAATAAAAAATTATCAATAAAAAAAAATTGGTGGTGAAACTTAAGCATTGTATGTGGCATACATATTTCCCTAAAATTCTTCTTAATTAAAACACATAAAATTTAATAAAAAAAAAAGTCAAATGAGTTCAAATATAATAGTAAATAAAAAAGCAGCAAATATTTAAGTTTCAGTTAAATAAACCAAATATATATAAATTTTGTTACCCACAGTGCTGCTCAAATTGGTTGAGTATAAGTATTGGGAAAACAATGTGAACTTTGTATGGGCGTGACCCCGCCCATGCTAAACATTTTCTTTTTGAAATAACTTTTAATTGTTATTTTTCAATACACAGTAAATAATTATTATACACGTATAAACACCTGCACAGTATTGCTGAAGTACAAAGAAAAACGAATCAAAAGAAAGCAACAAGAAATTCTTTGTTGCGAATAACGCATGTTTTACTTGAAGAGAGCCAACATATTACTTGAAGTGGTTCTCTCAAATCAAGAGAGTACACATATAAAAAAAATAAATTTAATTGTAAAACAGTAAAATGATTTAAATAAAAACAAATCATTAGTGTGATTTGGTTGCATTGTGTAGAAAAAGCAAAGCCTGTAATTAGTCCTAATTTACACTAAGCAAGGCTTATTGCTAAGCTGATTAGTTTGTTGAAGAGAGTGATGAGGGGAACATAAACGTTTCTTTTCCCCTCGTATCTCGCTCCTTAAAAACTAATCAGCTTAGCAATAAGACTTGCTGAGTGTAAATTAGGACTTATACTAATATTAAGCCTTTGCCGCAATAGAGTCATAACTCAGAAAATTTAATTTTTAGTTAAGTTTTTTTACTCCCAGGTTTATGCGAAAAAGCCACAAACACAGCAATCCTCAAGGCCAAAATAACCCATCGCACCGGTTAACTTTAGCCTTTAATGAAAGATCCTTTATATCAAAATAATAGTACTTGCCAATTTATCTCTCAAATATATCAATGTCCATAAAGAATTATCTTTGATATTTGCTTAAATAGTGTTAATCCTATGCCACAAACTAAAAATATTATTTAATTTTATATGCACATGCTTATCGATTGAAATACTAAAAGCCGATTACAGCCAAACCAATACAAAAGGACATGAACTGTCTTTGAATTTAATATGTGGCCAGCAGCCTTTATTATTAAAAGTTGAACTTAAGTATTTCCATATTATTAATAGATAATGGCTGAATATTCAACAGCTGTTATTGCCGTTTGTTTCGACTTATCTTTTGAGGTTCATAAAAATTACATATCGCTCCTTAATTGCAACATAGTGATAAAATAGTTTAGTGGGAAAACGAGTTTAAACAATTTCAAAGATATAAAAAATTTTCTTCTATATTGAATCGTATAAAATTTTTGCACAATATAATATACAAAATGCCGAATTATGCTGCATTATCAACCAGCTAAAACTTGAGGAATTTTCGTAATGGTATCCGCTTTACTGGAAATAACCAAAACCCAATTTTTTTTTCAGTTATCCGATTTTTTCTCTAAAACGTAGTTCGGATTTTTGAAATTAGTTACAGTTAAGGGTACTGCTTGTTTTTCACAAATTCCTCGAAAATGTCTTAGCCACTTGCATTGTCAATATAATAGAAAAATACAATAAAGTACGTAAGAGCGAAAAGGACAAATACATTTTGCCATTTAATTTTTTAACTGACAAAACATGCACAAGTTATGCAATCGATTTCTAATAAATAAATTTGTCATTGTTTATTTTTTCACTAAAGCGAAGTAAGTTTCATACAAAACATAGTTGTGCTTATTTAATTTTTAATTATTATTCGAACTTCATTTGTTTATATATTTATTATCTGGTACGGGCTAAAGTTCGTATTGCTTTGTAAGCCAAATTACATGTGATAATTATTAATGAACAAATAACACCAAAGTTGTGCCTTTGGTTTTCAGTAATACGATATTTTCAGTAAAGGGTGTTGCGCTAAAGCAAAGTGAATAAGACTAGCTGCGTTTCAAATCAGTGCGGGGATTTCTATCGCTTTCAGTAATCCGGTTTTTTTCAGTAAAGCGTGTTGCGCTAAAGCGGATTTGACGTAGTCTTTTAAAGGATTACAATGTAATGAGTTGTGCTTATTTACATATGTCATTATTTTGATAGCAAATAAAATATTTATTTATTTATATCATTATATAAAAGTAGTATTTGTGTAAATAATTCTCAATAACATTTTGAGAATTTTTCTATAAACATACAAGACTTGGGCCAAACTTGGTCATTTTTGACACAAACCAATGATAAAAGAATTAAATGGGTTTGATCATAGGTTTGTGACAAAAATGAAGTAGGACATGCGAATTTTTTTTTACTTTTCTCCCGGAATTTTTTGTTGAAGTCTTTCGACGAGCTTATTAAGCAAAATCGAAATGCTTGACCAATAACAAATGAAAATTCCTTTATTTTAAAATAAATTTTCTTTAGAGATATGACTATGTTGCCAAAAAGGAAAGATATGCATTATTAGAAAAAAAAAATTCTCCAACGAAAGCTGCTAAGCATATTTGTATTATTAATAACATTAAGCCCATACATCATGTATCTTCTTTGTATCGAATATATTTATACTTCAATGAAAATTTTGCGCTACCAATAACCATTAGTATTACAACAACTGTTGCTACCAGCTGTGTTTACCACGATTTTGATAAGAAAAATTTGTTATAAAAAATGTGCTCTAACAAACATTATTAATGGCCTGCTCAATGATGTCAAAACAATATGTTCGCTTTGTATTTTATTGTTGTTTTCAATATAAACTATTGAACGAACATATCCTTTCGTCATCGTTAAACAGTCCATTAAATATCTATGTACTCGTATTATGTTACATTTTTATTATTTATCATACTAGTCATAGATTATTAGGTTAGGTTGTATGGCAGCCGCCTTAAGCATAACTCATTTGATACATTCAGTGCGTCCCATTGTGCAACCAGATATATAAATTACCAAGTTGTCCTGAATATCAATCGGCCATTTTAGACACAAATCTATGACCAAACATATTTAAACTACATGGGTTTGATCCTAAGTTTTGTGGCAAAAATTAACTAGTGAACGAGTTCGACCCAAGTGTATTTTTCATTTTGCATTGATAAGACCTAATTTTCCACCAGCAAAGCATCATCATTTACGGCAAGTTTGGGGTTGCTTCTTCAATAAAATAAATTTAGCTGAAGTATATCTCTTGCTTACCGTAACTTACCCTTAATATGGTCCATCGATTTCCAGATGAGGGAGATGGTTTGTGAGGGTTCAAAAGTATTGATATGGAAGTGGAAGATGGCCCAGATCAACCAAAAAAATGCAATTGATGCATTGGAGCCATTACTTTAATAATGTACAACTACAACATGCGTACTTGGGAGTATTGAGGTATGTCATATTTATACTCGGAGTATGCGTATACTCAGAGTATGGATATTTATTTAAACAAAATAATCATACGCAATATACTCAGAGTAATCAAAATGGACCCAATTGGGTCTCCGAGTGGAGGTGCGGTATAGCACCACCCTTCCTAACCTACTCGGAGTATTTATTCATATTACGCCCCCCGTATACAATTGTTTTATATGAAATGGAATAAAAAATTATTAATGTTTTCAAACAGTCAAAAAGATTTGAAAATAACAATAAGATAATTAGAAGGTAAAACTAAAAATAAATACAACATTTAAACAACTGATGTTATTATTAAAAAAAGGCCCTAAAACTTGAAAACAAAATTTGTTAGTCCTAGTTTACACTATGCAAGTCTTATTGCTAAGCTGATTAGTTTGTTAGAAGAGAGAGAGACGAGTGGAAAGGATACTTATCTTTAACCCTCGTTTCTCTCTCACACAAACTAATCAGCTTAGCAATAAGGCTTGCATAGTGTAAATTAAGACTTAATGAAGTGCTATTTTGTAATTTTGAAACTGATATATGTATTTCCAGCAAATACATATTTACTTAGAAGCGTCGAGAATTATTAAATCGCGTTTAACATCCCTGCCATTCAATCTGTGGAACAACGTTAACATTGAAGCGTTTTATTAATTCACTTTTCTGGCAGCGCTGAAGCTTTAAGTGTATGCAAATAAAATACTCGTGTATATACTCATGTATAGTCGAATAAATACTCATAGTATATTTTGATACTTCTTATGGTGTATGATTGTAAATGATACAGTATATAAAATTTAGTTATATAGTCGTTTGTGTTGCCTTATTTAAGGAAATGTGCATGAATATAGTCGTTGGTTGTTAAAGGTTATATTTACTTATTCAGTTTGAGCTTGATAAGTGTGTTTGTGTATGAGTAGGGTTTTTATTTTCAAATGTCTGCATTTATAGTTGTTTGCGTACATTTGGCCTTCTCTAATTCACATCACTTTAACTAAAACATATAAATTTTTTTTATTTAACTGAATCTAAATTATTTTTAAATTTTTGGTGCTTAATTTTTTGAAACAGTTTTATCCTAAAAACACATGTCCTTTCATTATTATTACATCCAAATATTGCTAATATGGGGTTTATTCTTAAATTTGTTCATTTTACGTTTATAAAATATTTAACAAAATTTTAAAAGGACATTAAAGAGAAGAATAGCTAAATCTTAGTTGAGATCCCTCTTTTCTTGTTTTATGTACTAAATACTTTAGCATTTTGCAAGGACGGCATTTACTAAATATGTGAAACTATTTAAAAAGTGGAGATAAATTTAAACAAAATCTACTATATAGTTCCATTATGATTTTGTTAGCCCTTATAGTGTTGCTGCCATTATAATAAGAGGATTTGTGCAATGTGTTACTGGGGAATTTATTCTAAGTTTAGATATTTTCTATATGTCTCTTGCTCGTTATGTCCTGCTTCACAAAGTTGCAACATATTACACTCAACATTAACAAATTCCTTTCTCAACAAACTTGTTGTCCCAATAGCCGTCATTCACATCATTATCACAATTCATAACATCATCTTTTGATGCTACTATACAAATACATGCATTAAATATAGAACAAAGTTTTTTTTTATTACACTTTTGGCTAATACTCTTATAAAATAAGGATACTCACAGTTCGAGTGATAAAATTTTTTTTTGGCTTTTAAGCTTGCTTAGGAAAAAATTTGAAAGTGTCATGAAAAAAAGATTTAAAAGCACATAAATAATTAAAAAAATAATAAAATTTACTTAGTTTCCTTTAGACTGTTACAACCCTTTTTAAAGTCCAACAAACACAAGGTCAAACGTTTGAATTATGATGATAATTTTGTCATTGATAGCAAACGTAGTTTGTTGTAATATATACATATATGTTCTTTTAACTCCCACTGGAGCATAGGGCGCCAACCGATCCATTGATGGCAAACGTAGTTTGTTGTAATGCTTTTAAAAATTTAAATTTGAATTCAAATTGATGCTCATTTCAAGCATAAATGTTTCAGATATGTAACTTTAACCTCCATTTTTAACACAAATATTATTCTCAAATCATATTGGAATTAAATAAGAAAAGGATTTTGTGTAAAGGGGAGAATATTAAAAAAAAATTGTTCATCCACTTGCTCTCGTTAATTTTAGAGATGTGAAAATATCTATATCATTTAAAAAAATCTCCAATATTTCTCGAGCAATAATTTAATTTTTTACGATTTATAGGACATTAAATTTAATCAATAAGTTCAGTAGTCAGAGTTTGTTTCGTACAACTTGAGCCCATAAAATCGAATATCTAACCATTTAAAAATTTTATTTTTGTTGCTGCTGAGTTTTAGTTGTAGCATTTGTTCTTTGTTTTGATTTTTTTATCTGGCGTTTTTTTTAGTTTTGGTGCTTTTTTCAGTTTTTAGCGATTTTTTCTATTTATGGCGATTTTTTTAATTTTGGTGTTTTTTTCTGGCGATTTGTTTTGTTGTTGTTTATTTTTAGCGATTTTTTTTAGTTATGGTGCTGGTTTTTTGCAAATTGTTTCAGTTATTTAAGCGACTTATTTTAGTTGTGTTGCTTTATTATTTTTGGCGTTTACTAGTCTTGGTACTTTCCCTACAAGAAATGAATGACTGAAACTAACACAAACAAGATTTGTTCACTAACACATTTGCACTAATTTTACATTGAATTCAATACTGACAGTCAATTGACTAGTCATTTGATCGGAAGTTTTGATGGATTTATTTATTAATTATAGCTGCCCCACTCTAGCATATATATTAGAGTGGGACATCTAATGTACATATGCCAAAACTTTTAAAACATCGAGTTTTATTAAAAAAAGAAATACAATTCATTGTCTGCGAAAATTAAAATTTATAAATGCTAAAATAAAAGATAAGTAAAAAGTGAAAAAAGAAATTTACAAAATTTAATTTAATGCATTTGTTTTCAAAATTTTAGATATTTGTTAAAAGCAAGATGCGTTGGAGATTAAAAGGTGTGAAGAGGGCTAGATACCGCCTAGGTTATTCTGTTTTTGCTGAACTATATCTTTCGTTTCAAATATTTTATGTGCTTTTATACTTTTAAGTGAATTTTTATAATAAAAGAAAAACAATTAAAATAATAAAAATTATATTTATTGTCAGTATATCAATCATGCCTGATAGCTCAATTGTGGGGGATATATTATTCAATTATGATCAGTCAAACTTGAGTAATTTTTATGCTATCATTGATTACTAAAAATCACTAGAGTGAGCAGTTCAACTATATGTTATATTCATTAGTTAGAGAGAGATGCAACATCACACGTACACAGAAGTTTCCATCACATTTTTCATTTTGCCTTTAATAATGTGATAGAAACTTTGTTCTACGCAATGATGAATATATCCTGCCTGACTTCCGATCAAATGAGCAGTCAATTGACGCTTGTTTTTTTAGTTTCAGCATTTTTTTTAGTTTTTGCGATTTTTTCAGTTGTTTTTAGTCTCAATGATTTTTTCGTTTCGGTGCTTTATTTCGTTTTTGGTGATTTTTTCGGCTGTTTTTCATTTTCAGGGTTTTTTAAGTTTTGGTGCTTTTTTGCGATTTCCGGTTATTGGCGATTACTTCGCGTGTTGTTTTGGTTTTAGCGATTTTTCTAGTTTTGGCGATTTCTTCGATTGTTTTTAGCCTTAGTGATTTTTTTCCAGTTATGGTGCTTTATTTCGTTTATGGCGATTTTTGTCTATTTTTGGCGATTTTGATCAGTTTTGGTGCTTTTTTCGTTGTGACGATTTTTTTAGTTGTTCTTTAGTTTAGGCGATTTTCTCATTTTTGGTGTTCTTTTTCGTTTTGGCGTGTTTTTTCGGTTTTTGGTGTTAATTTTTTAATATCTTTTTGGCAAGCTTTTAAGCGATTTTTTAAAATATTTTTTGTGATATATATCATTTAAGCGCTTTTCGTATTTTAGCGTTTTTTTTTGTTTCAACATTTTCTAATTTTGGGATATTTTAACCGACTTCAAAAGAGAACGAGGTTAACAATTCGTCTCTATTTTCTTTTTTTTTTGGGTGTTACGTCATAACTCGGTAACTTTTAGACCGATTGTACAAATTATTCTTTTGTCTGAGAGGGTATAGCTTCCCATTGGTACCATTGAAAAAAGTGGTTGGGGAGATGCCCAAAATATTTGAAATAGCGGTGCTACTTAACCGAATTTTACGAAACTTACCACACACCTTAAGTTATAAATTATACACAATCCTCTTTAAAAAAAAATGGGCGGGATCACGCCCATTAAAATTTAAAATATTATTTTAAATGTTTCTACGTTAACGATTTTTACAAAACTTAACACGCACCCTGAGCTCTGAAAAACACACAATCTTGCATTTAAAAAATGGGCGAAGGCACGCCCATTAAAGTTAAATATTATATTTCACGTACTTCTTCATATCTTCTGCTATCAGATCGTTGCACTGAAGTCGGTTTTTTTTTGGCAGAAAGAATTATTTAGTTTTAGTGTTTTTGAAAGTTTCAAATTTTACTCTTACGATTTCCAAACTACAGCAAGTTGACAAAATAACATTAACTGATAGAATACCCTTTAATTTTGATGTTTTAAATTTCAACGTTAATTGGTGCAGTTTGCATAAAAGTACAAGAAAAAGAGATCCCCGATTTAGGGCGAACGGTGTGACATGGAACTTTCACACAAAAAGCTTTTGCATTATTTCCTTGTAAAGTGTCATTTGAGATGACGTCTAGTTTCAAAATTATGCTGAGCTTGAAATTGTTTGTTGGGTATACCACATTTTTATATGAATGTACGTATGTGTTTATGTAGCAACACATCCAAAGGACTCTCTATTCTCATTCTGTCACACTAGAAATTACTTTCGTTGTGTTGGCTCCTGGAAAGTTATGTTTGAATTACGTTTGTGTGACAAAGTTTTACACAAGAAATATGAGTGAATATGTTATTTATTTTATTTTAACAAGATAGTTTTACTGTTTCTTTTTCCTTGTAAAGATTAAATAGGGTCATTCAAGGTGGAAGTGCAAAATTGTAAAAAACACTATTACAACATGACATACATAAATCATATAAGAGGTGATAATCAGTTCCTGGAATAAAAAATGTTGCTACGGTGTCCTTTAAAATTTAATAGGAAAGGTTCTCTTTAAATTTTAAATAAACTAACTTTCGTTATGTTACTTTAAAATGTTGAAATTTTTTTAATAGAACATTTACACTTGCATGAAATTTAGTAAATTTTTTACCGAAATCTCTTAAAATCTTTACCGTTTACACCAGGTTTTTGCTTATCCAAAACAAAAACCATTAAGTGATAATTTTATTGAACTATAACCAAACAAGTGCAATGTAGCCAATTCACACACCTTTTTAAGTACAAAGGCAAGGCGAATTGATTTCAAGTGTTTTCGATTCAGGAAATGGTGATCAGCTGTTAATTTCTGTTGTGTCAAATAAAGCAGAAAAGACGAATATGCAGAGTTGCAAATCCAGACCACCTGGTACCTATGATTTCGCCTGGTCAATACAAAGGTTTACTTTGTAACACAATTTGCAATTTCCACGTCTAATTTTTTTTCTCTCCTCTACCATTATTAGTCGTTAGAATCCTAGTTATTTTTTTACTTATTTTTGTGTTGTACAGTGTATTTAGTCTGTGTTTAAATTAATGTTTGTCTTAATTTTAATTAATTATTATTGAGATTAAATTGTTAATTTAATAGATATTAAATTAAATTTGCTGCTGAAGAAGTAGATCTAGCTGGTATCTGGTATCTTTAATCGTCTGACTTCATCATCCAAAAGTGTTACAGCAACAATTTTATGGGGGTTGTTTAACTTTTTAAGTTATTTTGTAATTTAACATCAAGGTCACTCAGAATTTTTTTATTTTTTTTATATATTTTTTATTTGTTTTATTTTATTTTATTTTATTTAATTTTTTTTGTAATAAACCAGAGTGAATTTGTTATAAATCTTTAATTTCTTGATTGATATCTCTTGATAAATAATATTTTTCGAATAGGAAACTGTTTCACATAAAACAAATTCCATAAAACAGTCAGGCTACACAGGTTTTGAAATGGTTTTGCCTAGAATTAATTTGTTATTTAGATTTAGGAACAAGTAAAAGAATTAATTAATTTCTCTTTTACGTCAAACGTTTATTGATATCATCTAATCTCTGGCGTTTTACACCATTTTTATTTAGAAATGGTCATGATGATGATGAGGTCATTTAATGACACAGCGAGATAATGTCCTCGTGCAAGTAAGGATGTCATGTTTCTCTACATTCATTTAAAGACTAATTTATTAATTTTTTAGTCAAGCTGTCTGGGTGCAAAAGTAAAAACTCCAGCAGTAGAGTATGTGTTTGCTTAACGAAACTGTTTTCTATCATAGGCCTACGTGCGTGATAGTGTCTTAACTTGTAAATCTTGCGAACAAAAATCCTTAATAAAAACGGAAAGGAAAATATTAAACCTACAACCGACTTTAAGCAATGCTTTAATGCTTTGGGAAATTTTTTTTAAAGAGCCATGAACACGGGTATACAAAATATTATGATCGGACTAAAAATGGAGACACAGTGAACAAAATACTAAAAGGGCGGTATTTGTAGGCGTGGCAAAAATATAAAAAAAATTTTTTGGAATTGTTTTTACAATATCTTTAATCCTAGGGGGTGACTGGCACAACTTTTATTCTCGAACCACTCTACTGTACTACCTCTGTCTGGAATTAAGACTGTAAAGTAAACTTTGGGTGTGGAAAAGGGGTCAATGTGCTTCGAAAATTGATTTTATTGGGAATTAAAATCTTTTTACCCGATTTTGGTCAACTTTGCTGCAATCGATGTGTTAAGATTAGCTGATTAGATTTTTAACTTTATCAGCTTAGTAGTGTGAAATTTGGTAAACCAAACAGTTGGGTAAACATTTTATTTCCGAAAATTTTCGGTAACAAATCGATTCACTATTTTACGATATCCAAGTGAGCTCAAAACCTTTCGAATGTTTTTTTTTGTACACACACATGTACAGACATCATAGTGAAAATAGGCAGACTCGACTTCCATAACCTCAAAACGTCGAAATATGATGAAAACTCGATATCCGAAAATTGGGTTAAAACCAGTAACTTGCTGCAGCGTTTAAAAGTTTCGTCTTATTTGTGATACTTAAATTAAATGTAAAGCTTTAGTTTATTCGCAGACCTACCGCTATATTTTAGGCTAAATATTTTTCTAGTTTATCTTAACCTATTATAGCCCCGTTTAACGGATAAAAAGTCCCATACCCAGTAGATTCAAAGGGTTAACATGTTTCACAAAAAGTGCTGTACATACAATATTTTTATGTTTGATTAAACTATTTTATAAAAAATCCTTTTTTTTTTTGGAATTTTTTAAGACAATTCTCGGGCTGAAGGGAACAGCCGTATAAATCGGTTTTAGTAAATTTTAAGTGAATTTATTATAAACTCTTTATTTTCGAAGCAAAAACAACAACAAAATATCAATTACAATGATTTATTTTTAACGCACATGAGCACATATCGCTCGTCTACTTCAATAACGTGATAACTCCAAAAAAAAAATATTTTTACTGGAGATTTTCAATTTACACACAACTTAATGATAAAAGAAAATTTTATTTTTTTCTTAAGAATAAAAAATATATTTTTATGAAATTTTCAGTAAATTAAAAAAATTAAAAGATATTTGCATGAAATTTTTGCACAATGTGAGTAAATCAAATTTTTATTTTTTGAGTTATGACGTTGAGCGATATGTTTATTATTGTATTATTTTGGAGACCATTTCTATATATTTTCTGTTTAAAATTTAACTATGTGCAGATAAGAGGTTTTACCTAAAACCCCTTTAAATAATTTTAAGGATCATGTCAGGATGTCTTTTACATTTTATTAATAGAGAGTTCATAAAACTTTCTGTGCTCTTTTCAAAAATTCTTGTTTGTGGCACTTATGCGGTTATTCATGAAAGCCTGAGAATTAACGCAGTTCAAAGTTTCGTAAACGCAAGCAAGTTTCTACAAAATAAATAAATACATTAGAAATATGTAAATAATTGATTTCTAATTCGTGTCGTTAAATGGCTTTTAATGTTTTTTTTATTTAGTTTTAATGTTTTTTAATTTCATTTCATTTAAATTTTATACTCAGCGCATGTAAACCGTTTGGCTAGATTTTGAAAATCTCGATTGTCTGCCAGCATAATGAGTCAGTTTTCTTACGGAATGATTTTGGAACAGTCTATTAAGATAGCCATCAGCTATCTTATTGAAGTATAAAAAAATTATTGATAAATATACATAAATGCCGGATGATAGTTAGTTTTCGTCTCCACTGTAATGTGCGAAATTTACATACATACATATGTATGTATGTATACATACAACTTTTTAAGCTTTAATTAAAATAAAACTAAACATTTATTTAAATGTATTTTAAATATCTTCATTAACAATTACGAGTACAGCTTAAAGCCATTTGTCTTTATTGTTCCTATGGCCGCGAGCGAGCGGCTCGGTCGCTCGTTACGAATTTTTTATTTTAGTTTTATCTAATTCATCATATGCGAAATTTGATATTTATGTTTTTTCTATGATTCTTTTTTTTATTACACATATATTTATCATTATTTATTTAATTTTTTTTTTATTTTTTTTTGCACTGGCTAAATAAATTTTATTTTAAAAGTAGAAGCAATAAAAACCTGAGGAAAACGTCTAACGAGCGAGTCTCATCAATTTGCCGCTTTTTATTAGACGAGAGTTGTATTTGTTCTTTAGTTTGAAAGGAACGCTCGTCGTGTTTAGATCGTTTCGTCGAAAGTTTGTGTAGTGGAAAATTAATTAAAAGTAACAAATTGAAAAACTTAGTTACGAACTTTATTGAAAAAAAAACTAATAATAATATAGTGTGAAAAGCTGATACCACAAAAAACTTAACGAAAAAGGTTCGTTGTTGTAAAAAAGCCATTAGTTGCTTTTTCAAATGTCAAATGCCACCCCGCTACTGATTGTGGGAAGATAAATTATCTGCTTTTATTTGCCAACTATAATAAATTTAAGAAAAAAATTTAGTCAATGCTTTTTGAACAAAAATATTTCCCAAAAGAAAATCTACAAAAAAAATGTTAATGTATGAAAATTTTCTAAAGAAAGTTTTCTCTCCAGAATCTATAGTCTTTTATTTAAAGTAAAAATTACAACAACTTTTCAAAAAATAGTTTCACTACAAAATTTATTAAAAAAAAATTAAGAAAAAAATTTGTAATAAAATAATTTTTATATATAAAAATTGTTAATAAGGAAAAATTATAAGAGAAGAGTTGTTATCGTTAAAAAGTTTAAACAGGAAAATTTAAAAAAATTTTCATTAAAAATTTAAAACAAAAATTTTATTTTGTATAAAAAATGTTGGAAAAAAAATTTTCATAGAAAAATGTTTATCAATAAAAATTGATAATCCAGATTTTCTATTGAAAAGTTTTGCAATTTTCTTAACAAAAATTTAACAAAAAAATTGTTATCAATAAAAATTGTTAATAAGGATAATTTCAATAGAAAATTGTTATCGTTAAAAAGTTTAAACAGGAAAATTGCAACTATTTTCATTACAAATTTAAAAAAATATATATATTTAAAAAAAAAATTAGGAAAAAATTTTTGATAGAAAAATGTTTATCAATTAAAATTGATAATCTAAAATATCTATTGAATATTTTTTAAAATTTCTTATTAAATTTTTTTCTCTAACAGAAATATAGTTATCGATAAAATGTTTGAATAGAAAAATGGCAACATTTTGAATACAATATATTTTTATATACATATGTGACCCGCTCTATGAAAAGGTGGCTTATGACTCAAAAACAAAATTTCCAGAAATCAGCTGTTAAAGATAAACAATGCATTTCGTCAGTTTCTCGGTAGTTGTTCTCCTTCGTTCTGTTTCTGTTGGTCTTTTCCATTATAAACTAGTGAAGTTTTGAGGAAAAAAACTGTGTACTGTTGTTGCTGTTAAAATGTCATTTATTTCCAATTTCTCCTTTTCCTTTCCATTTGTGCTCTTCTTTCTCTACATTTTTAGTACACTTCTAAGCAAGTTAGGACTTTCTGCTTTTCACCATGCCAAAGAGCGTCTCAAAAACTATCCAAACCAAAAAAAAAAGTGAAAAATAATTTCACTAATTTTATAGACCGGGTCACATATATATTTTTTTAATAGAAAGTTTTTTACCAAAAAATATATAGGGTGTTTTTTTAGAGTGTCACAACTTTGAGTTGGCATCCACTGCTTTATTAACAGCTGATAGTTGCTTTTTGTTTAGTTTGCTTTGAAATTTCATAATGAATCGACTTACACCAGAGCAACGCGTGCAAATTGTTGAAATTTTTAATAAACAAAAAATGTTCTATTCCGCAAACTCATCGTACTCTTCTTCCATTTTCCGATGAAGCCAATTTCGGGTTGAATGGGTACGTAAATCAGCAGAATTGTCGCATTTGGTATGAGAAGAATCCACAAGCTTTTGTCGAAACACCATTACATCCACAGAAAATTACTGTTTGATGCGCTTTATGAGCTGGCGGAGTCATTGGGCCATATGTCTTCAAAAACGATGTTGGTGAGAATGTTACTATATCTGGTGAACGGTGTAGGAACATGATTCGAAAATTTTTCGTATCTCAATTGCGTGGCATTAAGCTTGCTGATATGTGGTTCCAACAGTATTGAGCCACATTCTATACAGCGGGCGCTACAATCGATTTACTCAAAGAAACTTTTGATGAAAAAATAATTGCACACAATGGCCCAATTAATTGCCCACCAAGATTGTGTGGTTTAACCGCATTGAATTATTTTCTTTGGGGATTATGTGTAGTCACTTGTCAATGTCGTTAAACCACAAACAAGTGAACACCTGAAAATCAACATTCGAAGAGTTATAGTCGAAATACGGCCACAAATGCTGCGAATAGTTGTTGCAAATTGGTGTTCCAGATTGCGCCTTCCACGAGCCAGCCACATGGCGACCACATGGCTGAAATCATATTTAAACATTAATTTCATGAAATTTTCTTTCCAATAAAGTCCGTTTCATTGATATTAAAAATATATTTACTTATTTTATTATGATTTAAACTTGTGTCACTCTATAAAAAAAACACCCTTTAAAATAAAGAAATTTTCAATAGAAATTTTGATATCGATAAAAAGTTTTAATCGGAAAATGACAACAATTTTCAATACAAAATTTATTGTTTTAATAGAACTTTTTTTACAAAAACAAAAATTTAAATTAGAGAAATTTTAAAATAGAAGTTTTGTTATCGATAAAAAGTTTTAATATGAATTTGGTTATCTTTTTAAAGAAAATTTAATAAAAAAATGTGTTATTAAAATTTGCAAATTAAACTGGATCCTTACGCAGTAAAAAAATTATTAGAAAATTAAAAAAAAAATATATATATAAAAAATGCGTTATCGATAACAATTTTCTTATTAAGAAAATTTATTTAAAAAATCTAACTAGACCAAATACAAGAAAAAAAAATAAAACATCGATAAAAAACTTTAATAGAAATTTGATTATCGATAAAAATATTGAGAAAAAAAACACGGTGTTTTATCGATAAAAAATTTCTTGTTGGTTTTTGTTTGCTCTATTGAAAATTTTTAACGAAAACCAATTTCATGTCAAAAGATTGTTCGATTTTAATATTTATCGATAATCAAATTTTAATAATACAATTCTTTTCGATAACATACTTTTTCTTAAAAACTTTTGCCTATTAAAATTTTCTATCAACAAATTTTGTCGATAACAAATTTTCTCATTGAAACATTTTTATCGATATTACATTTTAATAGAAATTTTGTAGTAGGTAAAAATTAAAACAAAATATTTTTCAAAAAAAGTATAGTAGGAACTTTGTTGTTAACAAAAAAATAATAGAAAGAATAGAAAATAACAAAATAATAATAATAAAAAACATTAAAAAATTAAAAAAAAAACTTAAATTTTCTATGAAAACAAAAGTTTTTTTTTGTCGTTAAAAATTTAACAGAAAATTTGTTATCGATAAAGTTTTTTTTTATTTAAAAGTGATTATCGCCAAAGGAGTTTAAAAGAAATTTTGTTATATTTTAATAGAAAATTGTCGTTAAAAATTAAAAAAAAAAATGCTTGTCAAAAAATTTAACATAATTTGTTATCGATGAAATTTAAATTATGAATTTTTTTTAAGGTAAAGTTTCTCATTATATATTTTTAAAACTTTTTAACAAACATTTTCAATAGATAAAACTCTGATTAAAGTTTTCTTTTAAACCTTAACCAAATATTTCTGAAATTTTTTAAGTTTCGCAGAAATATTTTGTGGATTTATTTTTAAAACATTCTAAAACGCTTGGCAATTTCCCAGCTTGATTTTAATTTAATTTTTATTGTATTTTTTGCTTATTTAATTATAAGCAAACTAATTTTAAACTATGTAATTATAAATTTGCACGAACGCCTCAACCATGAGTTTATTTTGAACATCGAATACAGTCACTAAAAATGTTTACAACTTTCGCCGGATTAGACTTTACATAAAGTGTCTTATCTTAATTACAATAAATACTATTAAAAAACTAAAAAAAAGAGGGACAATAATAATAAAAACTAGTTTAAACAAAACTTTGAATAAAAGATGTCAGAAAAGGGGAAAAGGTGTAACCACAATATAAAATTAAATAAAAAAAATTGAGAAAGTAAATAAATTTGATCTCTTATCGATGGAAAAGTTTTAAAAAATATTTTAAACATTAAAATAAACAATATTTATATCGAAAAAAATTTCTACAGGCTATGATCTAAATTATTATTAATAAAATAAAAAACGCGCGAGTCTCTTACGGATACACAAGTCAAACTTATAAGAATCCCTTTTGGGTCAGAATTAAGGAGAATATGATACATTTTTATATCCTTCTTGAAGTAGATGATATTAAAATCTGAACTCCTTTTATATAAAATGTATCAATAAAAATTATTGAAAAATATTTTATGCTAATTCATCAATAAAATTTTTCTCTAGTAATTTCGTCAATTCTCTGAAGAAATCTTGTTACAGAATTACTTTATTAAGTTATCGATAAAAGTTTTTAAAACAAATTCTTTCATAAGCTCAAAAGAATATTAAATTTTGCTATCAACATTTATTCATTTATCGATTCTCTATAACTATTTGATCAGTTTCTTAAGTAACTAATGTTATCGCTCAAGTTATCGATAAAAATTTGCTAAAGAAGTCTTTTATATGCACAAAAGATAAGTGGTTATCGATAAAAATTTTCTTTATCAACATATATTAATTTATATAATTTATTATAAATGGTTATCGATAAGAATTTTTTTATATCAAACTTTATTGTTTCATCAATAGATCAAGTTACCGATTAGATTTTCTAAAAACATTATTATTATAAGCTCAAAATATAACTTGCTATCGATAACAATTTTTTTAATCAAAACTTATTGATTTATGGATTCTCTATAGGAATTTGATTATTTTTTTAAGTGATTAATATTGTGGATCAAGTTATCGATAACAGCTTTCTAAAAATTTTTTATGTGCTCAAAAAAAATGTAATCTATAACAAATTTTATTATCAAAATTAATTGATTTATCGATTTTCTAAGCGAATGCGATTAGTTTTTTTTAAATAAATAATGTCGATTAAAAAAAATAATAAAAATCAATATTTTATCAAGTTATCGATAAAAGATTTTTTAATGAAATGAAAAGAACTCTTGATCGATAACAAATTTTAAAATAAAATTTCCACGCAATATTGTTATCGATAAAGTTATTGATAAAATGTTTCTGACATTTTTTTTATCGATTTTATCTTAAGCGACTAAAATTAAAATTTTCAGGTGAAATATTAAAATATGATTTTGTACATTAATTGTTGCTTACGATAAAATTTTACATCCCGTATCTTAAAAGTTATCAACAATTTTGGCATTAAAATTTTAATTTCAATAAAAAAAATTGTTTTCGATAACATGTCGCTTACGATATAATCGAAAATAAGGCTCGATATTGTCATGGATAAAATTTTTCTGAAATTTTTTTATGTAGACAAAAAAAAAATATATACATATATCAATTCTCTAAGAACCTTATGAATTTGTTTTAATAAATAATGTTATCGATAACAAATTCTTTTATGAAACTTTTCCATAAAATTTTTCTAAAGAAATGTTTTATATGCTTCAGGGATAACTCGCTATCAATTATTGATTTATTAATTCTCTTTATTAATTTGATTAGTTTTCTCAATAAATAATGTTATCGATAACATTTTTCTAAATAATGTTTGTTTTTATTTTTACACAAAAAGATAATTCGTTATCTTAAAATTTTATTGATTTAAGAATTATGTATGTATCTTCAAAAATTTTACCAGTTTTTTAAATGTAAAATTTTGTCGATAACAATTTTTTTTATGAAACTTAACTATAACAATTTTCTAAAGAAGTTCTTTGTAGACACAAACGATAACTCATTATCTTTCAACTTTATTGATTTATTAATTTTTTTTTGTAATTTTGTGATATTTTTTTTCTTAATAAATAAAGTTATCGATAACAAATTTTTTTTATTAAACTTATCGATAAAAGTGTTCTTAAGAAATGTTTTATGTGCTTAAACGATAATTCGCTATTAATTATTGATTTATCCATTCTCCTTAGCAGTTGGTTCAATTTTCTAAATAACTAATGTTATCGATAACTCATATTTTTTAATGAAATTTATAGTTCAAAATATTGAAAATTTTTCTGAAAAAAATTGATAATAATAATAATATATTTCGTTTGTAAATATATATGGATTAAAGCTTTCTAATGAAGTTTAACAAAACTTGATATCGATAAAAAAAAATTGTTTATAAAAGTTATCGATAAAATGTATTAAAAAGAATTTTATTAATTTTTTTATAAAAAAACCTACATCGAAAGATATTATCATATTTCCAAAAAAAAACTTCTTATCGATAACAAATTTTATTGTTTTTTTTTTAAAGTTATATAATTTTTTTTATAGAAAAGTTTATGGAAAAAAATAAATTTACGAAGTACATACATAGTTTTAACACGAATTATTGGTAATTTTTATTTTAAAGAAAACTTGTTATCGATAACAAATATTTTTTTAAGGAGTTATCGAATTTTTTTTGGGGAAATGTTCCTAATTCCTTTAAAACTTATTGTTGGAAGCAAGTATCTTTGCTTTGGTTTTTTTTAATATGTATAAAATTTTGTTCTACAGAAGTTTAGTAGAAAATTTAAAGAACATTTTTAAAAAATTTAAATATTTGAAAAACGTAACAGAAATACTACCCTTTAGATTCAAAAATTAATTTAAAAAATATGATCTGTACAGAATAATTATAAAATAATTCAATAAGATTTATTTGGGGTGGAAAAATACGTTAAAAATATATTTATTGTTAAGCATGTGAGATCTAGGGTTAAATTTAACGTTAAAAAGATTAGTAAATATATCTTTTATATAGAAATTTTGCTGACGTTAATTAGTCTATATAAACATTTTATTACCCAACAAAATTATTCATATTTATAATTAACTAGTTCTGCAAATTATTCAAATATGAGTTATATAAATATATATTTTTTTCTTTAGAAGTTAGCAGTTTTCTATACAAATTTTATTGCTCGTGATGATACTTAAAAAAAATTTACATGTATTGTAAAATGTATTACTAATAAATAAGAAAAAAAAATGTTAATCAGTTGTTTACAATCAATATAAATAAGCTATAATAGTTTTATGGCTCATAACGCATATTTATGGATTTTTTTTTTAAGGATTAAAATATTTTTTGGATTTTTTTTGGAGGGAGGGGGGGGGTGGAGGGAGAAATTTCGGAATAATATTGTTGCTAATATAAATATGTATTACTTTTTGTTTTAAAATACCCTTTTTTTAAATCTTAAAAGTTAATACAATTTTATATAAAAAATGAAAATTAACATGAATTGGGCTCAAGCATAAAATGATTTTAAATCTAGTATATATACGCACATATTTATAAGCAGTAAATGTAATTAAAATTTTTTTATTGATTATTAAAAATTTTAACTAATCGCATAAAAAATTGTCTTTAAAAATTTTTTACACACCGTTTTTTATACAAATATATATTTATAATAAAACAGCTAGTTATAATTCAATAATAATAGTAATAAAAACCTTTTACATAAACAATTAAAGAGGAGGAGTAAGTAGAAAAAAAAAAATTATTTTTTTGTCGTTAAAAAAACAAATGCTATGACGAACAGCAAATTTCTAATAGGGTTTGTTCACTACTACTAACAATTGTTGATAGATTAAATATTTATTATGTACTCGTATTCAAAAACGATTGTTAAAGTTAAGCCATAAATTTCAAATGCAAATTTAGTGTAAGAAACCCGGCTTAAGGGATGCTTTAACTGTAAAAAAAATTTTTTTTTATAATTTAACATTTAAATATATTGCATCTGTTAAGACTTAAAATGTTGCACTTGACTTATTGCTGCCCTGCTTTGCTGTATTAATAACTGAAAAACAACCAAAAGATTAGCAAAAACAATAGGAAACGGAAGAAAAACAAATACCTGCACTCATTAACTCTCGTATTATGCCATTGTATTAGTTCCAGGGATGGTAAAGTTTTTCTATCTTTGTTTCTTTATAAATCTCAGTCACGCAAAAACAGCTAATTTCTCTTTGAAAGCGGATGTAATCGCTGGCATGTTATTGTTTTTTTCCCAATTAAAGACTCGCACAAATATAAAAGCGTTAATTTGTTTGTGCAAAAAAAAATATTCTGAAGTTTTCAAAGCAGTTATTTGAAATATATAAATTAAATTAAATTCAATTAATTTTTTTTATATTCATATTGAAATGTGCGTACACTGTAAAAACTTTAGTTTATGTTCAATTATTAAACTAAAAAAATCAGATAATATGTTTCGTAAAACTAAAAATCAAAATTCGTAAAGCCTAAATTCCACCATCGCACAGTGGGGACTTTTGCAAAATAAATGGTAATAAATCTGCTACTGCTAAACTACTAATTGGATTTATATGAAACTTCGAACATCCTTAGAAGAAGACTTATGGCTTATAATACAGGATAGTCCTCTTGCTTAAGCTGCACAGGCGTTACTGTGGGCCAAAGTTGACCACATGGGAAAAAATATTTATATGAAACTTCGAACATCCTTAGAAGAGGACTTATGCTTTATAACACAGGACAGTCTTCTTGCTTAAGCCGGACAGGAGTTGCTGTGGGCCAAAATTGACCACCTGGGACTCAAAAAATTTCTGAGGCTTGCAACTTTTTTAAAAATTATCCAATTTTTATCATATAAAGGATTTTTACCTAATTATATAGAGTTCCTTTTCATCTTTTGTGTGCGAAATCTAATAAAAACTCACTACCAAGTTATACAATGTAGTTTGTTTTTGAATCCACGTGATTAGAAATCACCGTGATATTAAGAACAGGCCCGAAAGTAATTTATTATCAGCCTTATTCTGAATAACAACTCTCCGGGAGTTTATTTCCTATTCATTATTTCTCCATTTTAAAAAGTCATTTGCAAGCTATCAGTTAAAATAACACAACTGGAAACAAAATAGCTGATTTTCGAAAATTCGAACTTCTTCCTCAAATTTAAATTTTTTATCTCAACTTGTTAGAGGGAATATTTAGAATTGGATTGTATAAATTTTTCAAACCTATCAAATACAATAATTTAACATAAAATCAATTTTCAAAAACATGTTTGTAAAACTTGTCATAATTTTATCTGTGTAGGGCTTCTTAGTTCAATTTATTTATGATGAAAATATTTTTGGTTTCTACAAGTTTTATGAAAAAAAAAATTCTATGGAAATTTGATTAATAAAAAGCGAAATATTTTTTATTATTTAAAATAATATAATAAAAATTAAAAATATCAATAAAAATGCGCTTAAATATCAAAAAGTAGAGTTACCGTTTGCCATCCCTGGCTTGTTGTCACTTTTTAGCTGTCTACCCACCACACTGCATTAATTTTCATTATTGTTTACATTATTATGCCGTTACACACATACATATATCAAACGTTTACTCAGCATATGTTTATTTGTGTGTGTGTGTTTCTGTGAGTGTTTTATATGCAGCATGTTTATCATATAGCGCTTTAGTATTAATTGTCTCTGTTATAAACAAAGATAATGTATGTATGAGTGGGTGTGTGCGAGAGAGTAAACAAAATTTAACGTAATATTCAAAAACAAAACATACTCAACACAGTCATATTAAAGTAGGGAGGGGGCGTGTGCGTGTGTATGTATATATGTTCACATATTTGTTTTTAAATGATTTAAAACAGGAAGGACGCTCTCAACTCGGTTGTATTTTCTACGTAAGTTACTTCATAAAGGTGCAATCAGACGTGTCATAACCATAACCATAGAAATCAACTGTTCGAACCAAACTAATGGGCAACACTGTATTTGATTATAGGTGACTCGCCATAACGCCATAGCCATTACCATAGAAACCAATTGAATTTTGGTTTGGTTATGGCTATGGCATTATGGTTATGGCACGTCTCATTGCACCTTAACTCTTGTCATATCGAGCCATAACTGCTAAAACAAATCTTAAGCCACACATTTTTTTTACTTAATATTGTGGTTTTTTTTTACGAAAATGGATTATTTACGATCGCAAATAATCGATTTTGGTCCAAAAATGAAGTTCGAAAAGTATGTCGCTTAAGCTCTTTTGTTACGGTTACGGCACGACATGTTACACGATTTAAAATAATTTTTTTTTGTCTGAGAGGGTATTGCTGCCATTTGGCCCCAGTTTTAAAAAAGTGGGGTAATATTTTTCTATAATTTTGTGTACTGCCATTGAAACTCGGCAAACACTTCATTAGGCTTATATAATAATGGATACAATTCCAATTTTGGAAAAAGGGTCGGCGATATGTCTAATGACATTTGATAAACCACTTCAAAATAGGAGAAGTTTATCAATTATATTTTTATGCTACTTTATAACCGATTTAAATTTTTTTTTTTTTGAAATGAAATGGAAGCAATTGGTGCCATTGCCAAAAAAAAGTGGGCGGGAACGCCCTTTATTTAAAAAATTTTGATTTTATGTATTTTTACTTATCGTATCGTTACGAAATTTAAGAAACAACTTTGTCTTTCATAATGGCACAATCTCGAATTCCAAAAAAATGGTTGGTGCCACGGGAATTAAAATTTAATATATGTATATTACGCGCTTTTACTTAAACGATTTCTACGAATTATGGCACACAGCCTGAGCTGTAAAAATTATACTATCCTGAACTTAAAAAAGAGACTGGGGCCATGCCCTTTAAAGCTTAGTATTATATTCTATATACTTCTGCTTATCTGATCCACACGAAACTCGGCAAACAATTAGGGCTCTTAGGACAGGATTTAACATATACAAAAGTAGGCGGGGCCACGCACATTAAGTTGAAGTATTATATTATATATACTTCCGATCCCCACGAAACTTGGTAAACATTTTATCCTTCGGAAATTACACTATACTGCATTTAAAAAAGCAGGGCGTGGCCACCCCCATTAAAGATTAATATTACTTTATATCAACTACTTATGCGATCCCAACGAAATTTGGTAAACAGTTTGGTCTCCTGAAGTGGCATAATTCTGGGCTTAAAAAAGTGGGCGGGGCCATGCCCACAAAACTTAATATTATATTTCTTGGGCTTCTGCTTGACTGATTCCCGTCCACATTACTAAATGTGTGTACTAAAAAGTTAGAAATTAAACCTTAAAGAGAATTGAACCGACTTCACAAAAAAAATGGTTAACCTAATTCTTACCGACTTAGAATTTCTGTCTATCTTCCCTTAATCTTTTAAAATGAACGAATGTCATTCATTTCACTTTTATCGTTTTTTTTATATTTTTTTGTACGAGTATAAATTAGTTTTGTGTTTTCATAATTTTCTTTTAAATTTTTCTATGGGTTAAAGCTTATCTTGAATTTTGGTTACACACACCTTCAGTATTTCATCTTACGACATGTTTTCTTTGCTCTCATTTTTATCAGTAAGCGTTCAGACTTTAAGTTCTTTTACATTATTTATTTTGTTATTATTCTAAATTCTTAGCACTTTTTGCTTTCTTTAGACTTGTTTCCCTTTGATTTGTTTTCATTTGAAAACTTTGTTTTTATAAAGTTTTTGCAGTCACGTGCTTGTAAATAGAAAGAGCAGAAAAGGATAACAAAGAAATATTTATGCGCGCGCATGTTCAATAATCTTGATTATTTTATTTAAAATATCTTGTGTTTTTTATTCTGCAATATCAAATGCAACCACTATACGAGGATGTAAGGAAAATTTTTATGTGTAAATAAATTTAAAAGGAAATACAATACATATTTAAGCTTTGCCGCCACCGCCTGTCTAGAACACGCTTCTTGTTTTCAAACAATTATAGAGCTGAAATTAATCATTGCATTCCTTTAATTGAAAAATATTTTATTTACGGTAATAAGAGAAAATCTATGTCTACTTTAGGCCTCGAGCACTTTTGAGATGTGCCTCGTATTACATAAATAAGTATTTAAATAATGTTTCTTGATTTCACTGTCAGTTGCTATTGCATATTTGCCGGCAACGGAAGTAATAAAAACTTCCGTTAACTAAATCAGCAAACACGAGTGTGTGTGTGTGTGTGTGTGTGTGTCTGTGCGAGAGAGAGAGAGAGATTGTGCGAGCACTGAACATGCGAATATTTTTTATATTTTACAACGGTTATAATTTCTCTCATATATTGCATTTATTCGTATGTGTTTTAGTCTATGCGTGTAAATGTATGAGTGAGAATATTTTGTTTTGTATATTTTTGTATCTTGTGCATCCCATTTTTTGGCACTTGGCCAACAACGTGTGCATATTTTTTCTTTTATTTTGTATTTTATATATCAGCATTGTTCAGTGTTACTTGTTGTTTTATCCTGTTGTTACATTTCATTCAGTTCATTACGGTCTATCGAAGTTGACGGTTACGGTTTGTTTGTACGCGGACGCGAAGTAGTTGAATAATTTAACGGCTATTGCTATTTAACCCTTTCAGTGTCAAAAATAATTTGTGGCGAGATAAAAATCGTGACTAGTGCACGACAATACGCTCTCAATAATAAGAAAATAAAGTCAATGCCTACTACAACAACAAGTTAAAATAGCAAACGTGTGTCTCTTTCACATAAACCAGGAAATATAATTAACTGTACATCTTTATACAGTAAAATGGCCTAGAAACAGAGTACAATGTAATGTCGAATATATTCGACAAAAACACGGAAAGGGTTAATAAGAGAAGCAAAAACAAATCTTAGAAATATATTTGAAAAAAATCAGTGCTTTTAAATTAAATACATTTTAAGCAAAATTAACAAAAAAATATTAAATAAAAATAATTTTCTAACAGCTTTAATTTTTTGTATTACTCAGGTAAAATAATGTTTAATTGCATAAAATTTTTTTATATTTTAAAAGTGTTTCAAATTGCTTAAAAAAGTATTTTTTAATCAGGAATAATTTCTTAATCCAGCTAAAATTCAAAAAATGTAAAATCAATATATAATATATTTTATTAAAAAAGTTTCATACAAAATTTTTTCCTAAAATGGATTTCAAATTCATTTTATAATTTTTGAATATGGGGGTTATTTTTTAATCATTATCAGCCTTATTTTGAATAAAATGTCGCCGGGAGTTTATGCCCTATTCCTTGGTCCCCCATTTTAAACAGCCATTTGCAAGCTTTCAATTAAAATAAACGAAACGAAATTGCTGAGTTTTAGCTCAATCTGTTTAGGATAGTTGGATTTTATTTTAAGAAAATAATTAATTTCATGGGTACTATTTCCCGGGAAATATTTAGAATCGGGCTGTGATTTTTTTTCTATTTTTCGCTTACAAATAAAAGTTATTTTCTGCTTTTTATTTATTCCTCAGGAAATAAAAATAGTTTCTTGAGTTTTGTTTTTTAATAAAAAGTAACTTTTGAATTAAATTTATTTTAATTAAAAAAGGTAATTTTTAAACTGCATAAAAAATATTAATTTAATATGACAAATGAGAGTTTTTGCTTGGACTCTGGCGATAAATTTGATCTTAAACCGTTTAATATTAATTTTAGTGCAGAAGATGCTCTTTCTACAGTTTAACAATATCTTTTCTTCTAAGCAAAAAGTAAAATAAAATTTAAAAAATAATTATTTTATAGGCAAAAAATAAAAGTCATAGAACAAAAATTATATCCTGTGAAATAAATAAAATTCAAAAAATAACTTGTCATAGCCAAACAAATAATAGAACTCAAGAAATAACTTTTATTTTGTAAGCGAAAAATAAAACAGGTCAAATACTTGAAAGTATACTATCATTTTTTTAAAACAAATTAATTTAGTTTTAAATGAATTGTGAAGCCATTTTTTATACAAGCTTTGGTCTAATTTATGAATAAGCAAAGATGTATAAACAGGAAATTTGTTTAAATTTCTTAAAAAAATCGTTAAAAAATTTTGCACTTTTTCTAGAAAAGAAAACGGTTTAAAATTAATTAAACAGCATATTTTTAGGCTTATACAAAAGTCTTAACAAATATTTTAACATTCTATTTGACATTATACATACATATTTTTACCAGCTAGATTATGGTTATCATTTGTATGTTGTGTGTATGTTTGCAAATTACTTTATTAGCTCATATCTTTCAAACATCTAGATGACTATATTCATCCTAAAAACTCCAGTGTTCCTAAATAGGTTTTTGATAAAACCAAATGGCAGATTTTTGCGTGAAATTGTAGAACCTTAATAATAATTAAAGTTATCGAGTATAATATCAAAACAAAAGAAATTAAAAGGCAATTATATACAAAACTATATCTATAGTTGGAGTTTTAATTTTTTTTAATTTTTTTCCAAATATTCGTTGTATATATCGTGCCGTGATTGCCAAAAGATCTTATTTGGCATATTATTTTAATATCTTTTTTTGACAAAAATCGTATATAATAGATTTTCCTCAACAATTCAAGCCATAACCGTTAAAAAAAGCTTAACCGACGAAAATCGATTATTTACAATAGCAAATAATCAATTTTGGTCATAAAATTAAATTCGAAAACTATCTCGCTTAAGCTTTTTTGGCGATTATGGCACGACATGAAGCTAAAAAATTATATCGTTTAAGTTTTCTTTGGCGGTTATGGCACGATGTGTTAAATTGAAAAACAGAAACCATATATACATGTACATTAATATATACATACGGTAGACTCTCGATAATTTTAAATTCAGGAGACCAGAGAAAAATTTCAAATAATCGAGATTTTAAATTGACAAGAGTTTGATTATTGTTTATTTAGAACCTTCTTATGTGATATACACATCTACATAGATAATTATAATGAAAAAAAGTGAGTAGTTTTCGTTTGAGTGTTCGGCGTCAAAAAACCCGATTTTTTTTTTAAATAATTTGAAGTTATCGAAGACGCCTCATTTGTTTCTATATTTATGATTTGATTATTCTTAAGTTCGTATCGCTTATCAAGCCAAATTGCATGAATTATCGAGATTCATTATTCAAATTAACCAGTTTCAAATTATAAAGATTCAACTGTATCTTTTATTTATTTTCTTCTTCCTTAATTTGGCTGCATATAATAACCGCCAACTAGATTCTGATGCCTATAGCTGCAAAATGAAAATGATTTAAGGCTGAAACTGACCTTGAGCTTGAGGATTTTAGTTGAAAGCAAATAATGTGTAGCAACAGCATTTAAAGGGTACTTTTTTTTTAATTGTGCTGCATACACTTAGGCGTTAGAAATGGCATTTTAGAAACTTGTACTTGTATAAAGAAATATATTTTTTTGATTAGTAAAAAGATAGCAAAAAATTTTTTTTTATATTACATATTTCTTGGTTAAACGGTTATTTAAAACAATTTCATTATTTCTAAGTATTTTTTTATTATAATAAAAAAAAACGTGAAGGCGAACACGTAGCTTAAACTAAAGTTTAAATTAAAATATTAACTACATTTAAAAAATTAGCTTCCTTTTTTACTTTTTTTCCAGTTGAAACAAAAGGCAAATAAATTGTAGAGTATTAAGTTCTTGGTAGTATTTTAACTTGAGCTAATAAATTGGATATTTTTGTAATAAACCGTACAAATTTAGATCCAAAAATGCGTCGGTTAAGCTTTTTCGATATTCGTGTCCAGCAACCCCTATTTAGTTAAAAAAAACATCTCATTTTCGAGGTTAACTTTTTTATGTTGCTGCAGAAGTACTTGGGGATAAGCAAAAGTAATCAAAAAGAAATAAAATAATTCAACTAAAGATTACTTCTGATTCTTTTTGATTATATTTTAAGTCTATTGTGTTCACATGTATTCAATGTTACATATAAGTATAGAATGCAGGGACAGACTTTTTTTGTTCACACAAGATTCAACCAATATACGATTTTATTTTTACCAGCATATCTTTTATATGATTTTTTCTTAATAAAATAAAGTAATGTACATATGTACATACATTATGAATTATTATAACTAAATAAAAGGGGTGGAGAAGAAATAACACACATACACATCACATACTGCTGATAAAGCAGAGCAAATCAAACAAACACATATACCACAAGTATACAACTCTTATTTAGTATGAAACTTTATTTCCATAAGTTTGCAAAGTTTGGTTGCAAACGGTGCTATTCAAAGGAGACTAAAACTTGCGCCAATGTTATCAAAATTTTACTATAATCATGAAAAACTGAAATCTTATGTAATCTAATTACTAAATTACTTCATCTTTTACTTAAAAAAGTAAAATTATCATTAAGATTATTTAGTTCTTAACGTATATTCCTAAAAGTATTCAATAGATTTTGAAAATAATCAAAAGATAGTCGAACTACTTATTTAATTACTTTTGATTATTTTTAATTATTCTGTGGCAATTACGACTAATTTTAATTACTTTTAAATCACTTATAAGCGTAATAAATTATTATTAAAAAATTTTGCTGCGATGTCCCCGTTTTTTAAACACATGCAAAATTGTAGCGTCATTATAAAAGTATGCAATTGATTTTGAAATAATCAAAAAGTAGTCATCATAAAATTATGCAATAGATTTTGGAAATAATCAAAAACTAGTCGAATTACTTGTTTAATTACTTTTGATTATTTTTAATTATTCTGTAATTACTTTTAGACTTCCTATACATAGTAATCAATAAACAAAAAGTAATCGAATTACTTATTTAATTACTTTAGCTTCTTTTTAATTATTCTATAGTAATTGTAAGTAATTCTAATTGTTTGTTATCGTAATGAATTCGTAATTAAAATTCTATTGCAATGTTGTAATATCATGGACTGGCGCTGCCCGCTCTTTTAAACAAATAGAATTTTTTTGTGTAATCATAAAAAACTTGAATCTAAAGTAAACTATTCTGTTACTTTACTTTTTATAAAAAAAAGTAGTTAATTATTGCTCTAATCGATGCAATTATTCAGCATTTAGCGTACGCTCCTAAAAATATGCAACAACAAATTTCTATATAAAAAAGGCGTAACTAAAATTTTCGTTATATAACAGGACAAGGAAAAGCTGAATAAAAACTAAAGCACTTACCTGCAATAGTAATTTTTTAAGTGGCCATAAATCCTTTACTTTTAAGTGTTACTTAATAAGTTCTTCAAAGAGGATGTAATTATACGTTGGCAACCAAAAATCGTTAAAAACTTTTTATATTAAGCCGTCTATATATATTTATGTATATGTGTATTTTCAAAAATTTTCTTCAATGTTTTTTTTTTTATTCGAAATTCGAAGACAAATTAAAAATCCATAATTCATAAGGACTTAAGTTTTCTTTCTACTCACTTTGTTTTGTTTTCAAACAGAATATTAAAGTTGTAGCATAATTTCGGGCAACGTATATTTATTTTAATACCTTGAAGTACGACCTGATTTGAAACTGCTAATTAAGGTAAAGCAATAAATTGCACTTATAATTAGCATGTTATGCTCCGCTTTGATATTGAAGTTTGTTCAATTGACTTTAAACGTTTAATTAAATTTAAGCAATTACAAATTTATTTATTGATCTCATATAATGCTTTAATTCTCTTCGATATTTAATGAATAATAATTGCCACGGCTCATAATTATAAAATTAAATATTTACATATTTATTAACGCTTTTGTATTGCTTAATTGCATTTTGTATTTCTATAGGTTTATATTTGGTTGGCTTTAGCCTTGTATTTTCTGTGCATGTGCTGATGTTTTCATCCCACTATTGCTATTGATTATAATTCTCAATGCAATGAGCATACAATATTAATAAGAAATGTGGTAAAACGCATTTTTGTTTAATTAAAAATAAAAACAGAAGTAAAAGCAAAAGCTTTTTGTGCTAAAATTGTCTAAAAAGTACAATTAAAAAAGAATAATTAAAAAGAAACTTTAGAAATAAAATATTCGTATGCATATATAGGCTAAATTCATATTTTAGTTGCTAGGATTAGGATTAGGACTTAAATTTTAGCATAAGACATTTAAAACATGGTATAAGACTATGGTAGCGCCAGTACTTTAAGCTGGATTTTTAAATCTTTACCTTGTGATCGATTTGGGGAATTACCCTTTAACTTGAACACTCCTCTGCTACACTTGCGAAATAAGTTCTCATTATTGGTTTCGAAACGGCTGGTTTATTGTCCAAATATTATAACTGTGTGCAACTGTGGGTCAGTATAAGAGTTTCAAGACTAGGTTTACTGAAATATACATATAACTATGTGATATTTGAAGCTTGATAACATATACAAATCTTTTAACTAATATGAAAAAGGTTTAAATCCGGCTAGGTTTTTTTGAGTATAAGAGCTTAGTCTTAATATAAGAACCGGAATTACATAAACAAGTGTAATATATCAAGCTTGATAATGCTTAAAAATCATTTCAACTGACATTTGAAACTTTTAAAATAGAATACGAATCTTTTAATTTCATTATAAGATTAAAAATTAACTATACAAATATAATACTTTAAGCTAAATTACATATCAAAATCGTTTAAACTGATGTTTAAAACTTTTTAAACTAAACAGGAAACCTTTGATATTGATTATAAGAGTTTAGCACAAATATAAGAGTTGGAATCAAATAGGCATATATAATATTTCAAGATTGATTACTTCTTAAACCGAATAGGAAACTTTTTGTTTTGAGTATAAGAGTTAAGTCTAATTATAAGAGCTGCAAATTTTAATACATCTGTAATACTTCAAGTTTGACTACTTAAAAAAATATTTTTAGCTGGCACTTTAAACTTACCAAACAGAATAGGAAAACTTTTTATTTTGAGTATAAGAGCGTGGCTTAATTATAAGAGTTAATATTAAATATACATATGTTATATTTCAATCCTGATTACGTATAAAAATCTTTTTAACTGCTATTACAAACTTTAAAGCCGAACAGGAAATTTTTAATTTTGAGTATAAGACTTTATCTAATTAGAGTTGTAATTATATATGTATACATATGTAATATTTCAAGCTTGATTATTTAGGAAAATCTTTATAAAATTATAAAAACTTAAAAACAGAATAGGAAATTTTTTATTTTTTGTATAAGTTTTAGGCTAATTATAAGAGTTGGAATTAAATATGCATATTTCATATTCAAACCTAATTACTTAAAAATAGTTTTAACTGAATTTATAGTTTTCTAGGAAGCTTTTTATCTTGAGTATAAGAGTTTAGCCTAGTTATAAGAGATGAAATTTCAAAAAAATAGTTTTAACTGAATTTATAGTTTTCTAGGAAGCTTTTTATCTTGAGTATAAGAGTTTAGCCTAGTTATAAGAGATGAAATTTCAAGCTTGATGACGTGCAAAGATCTTTTTTAACTAACACAAAGCACTTTTAACACCAAATAGGAAAATTTTTTTATTTGATTATAAGAGTTTGGGCTAATTATAAGAGTTTCAATTAAATATGCATATGTCATATTCAAGCCTGACTACTTAAAAAATATTTTTAACAGAATTTATAATATTCTAAAATTGGAAAGGAAGCTTTTTATCCCGAGTATAAGAGTTTATTCGAATTATAAGAGTTGACATTTCACGCTTGGTGACGCAAAAAGATTTTTTAACTAACACAATACACTTTAAACACCAAATAGGAAACTTTTTATTTTGAGTATAAGAGTTTAGCCTAATTGTAATTGGAATTAAATGTGCATAGTAAGAGTAATATTTTAAACCTATTATTAAAAAAAATTTTTAACTGAATTTATGAACTTCTAAAACCGAATAGGAAACTTTTTATTTTGAGTATAAGAGTTTAGTCCAATTATAACAGTTAAAATTAAATATACATATGTTATATATCAAGCCTGAAAAGGTATAAAAATCTTTTTAACTGCCATTACCAACTTTTAAAACCGAATAGAAAACGTTTTTGCTTTGAGTATAAGAGCTTAGCCTTATTATAAGAGTTGTAATTAAATAAACATATGTCATAATCAAGCTTGAATATGTAGAAAAATATTTTTGTTTGACATATAAACTTACAAAACCAAAAAAAAAATAATTTTGATTTTGGGTATAAGAGTTTAAATTGCTGGCACAAAACTTATTTCTAAGAAAATTGTTTTATATGTTTTTTGTTTGGAGTAATAATCTCATATAATTTTGAATGATATGAACAAGAATGTTTATTTTAGACTTTCGGATTTCACTTGAAAAAAATAAGGCTTTTTTGACGTTTTTATAAGACTTAAATCTTCAGTGATATAAAATATGTTTTTTTTTTAATTTTACTATATTCGCTTTTGTTTTTTTAAATGAGTTTTTTTTGCATTTAAAGAACTTCCGTTTAAAAAACGCATGGACTAGCAAATCAAATTTATTAGTATTCTTTAGCCTTCCTTTCATTGTTTCCTTGGAAAAACTCGCTAACATAAAAAATTTAAAGACTAATATAAATTTTTAGAATTCCTATTAAATAACATTGACTGATATATCGATGGCTTTATAAGATTTTCTTTTAGTATTAAATGTATCTCTTTAATTATAAGAAAATTCCCATACAGACAACTTATTTTTTTCCTATGATATATTTATTGATTTAATACGATAAAATAAATCACATTTCTTTAGATACATATATTTCTTGGTAACTTGTTAAGTGTTGAAATGAATGTTGCAAATTAATGTGGGGGATTTTTATTCATATAGAAGCTACCCAGCAAAAAACTTTGCCTACTGGAATGCAAAAAAGTATATGTACTCCTCAGTCGTAAGTACTTACAATTTGACTGAATAACCCATTATTTTTGTTTGAGAAGTTCAAAAAGTATGCGGTACCCTATACTTTTTGCCTACAAACATGCAAAAGTGTATTGTTTAATAAATTTTTCATCACTAGATCTATATTGAATGTATACAAAAGCCATGATTAATATTCACCGGTAATCATTTACCATTTTCAAGGCATTCCAAAAAAATGTAGCCATAATATTGTTGGCCTTCTTTGGTATACGTTCACCCGAAGAAATCAATTGCTTTTATTGCTCTTTGATCTCTGGTGTGTTGTGATGGATTCATGCTTCGTCCACAGTTACCACATAACAAAAAAGCTCGTTTGTGCAATCCAAACATTGCCAAACAATCATTTAAAGTGGTCACACTGTGGTCCAAGGGTTGTTAGTCTAGGTATAAGACATTTAGGGCTTATTATAGGACTTCTTAGTGTTAGTATAAGACTTAAGTCTTAATGTACGACTTATAAATGCTAGTATACGACGTAACTCTTGGTATAAGACTATTAGGTTTAGTATAAGCCTTTTAATTATTAGTATAAGACTTAGTTCGTAGCATAATACTTTTAGGTCTTAGTATAAGACTTTTAAGTGTTAGTATAAGACTTTTAATTCTTAATATAATACTTTAAGTGTTAGTATAAGACTTTTAAGTCTTCGTATAAGACTTTTACCTCTTAGCATAAGACTTAATTCTTATTATAAGACCTTTAAGTCTTAGTATAAGACTTAAGTGTAAGTATAAGACTTAAATCGTAGTGGCGTTGGCTGAAGTAGTTAGCACGTTGACTACAAAACCGAAGGTCCTGGGTTCAATCTCTGTATCCAACAGTCATTGAATAACAACACCACGCATTTTTCTGATGTGCATTAGTGTCCCCTTGTATCAGTTGTTGTAGGAAAGTTCAAGTGATGAAGGCATAGTCACTGGTCACTTAACTATACCGACTTCAGAAGATACTAGTCCTAATGTAACATCAGAGCGCCCTCCTTCGTTGTGTAGCAAAAATCATCGGCGAAGTAAAATAATCAATAAAATGGCTACAAAACACAGCTTCAAAAATTTAATACGCCTCATTTGACACCAGATGGCGCAGCAACACTGCATTATCAAAAACGTGCAAAAAAGCAGAGTTGTAAAAGAAAGAAGCTTTCCTCTATCTCTCCCTTCACCACCTGTCTTCTCTATCACTATCCCTTTCCTAAAGAAGGTAACACCTAGTAATAGTAGTAGGCATTAATTGCTTGAGTGTTACTTCTCTTAAAAAAAAAAAAAAAAAAAAAAAATCGTAGTATAAGCCTTTTCATTATTAGTATAAGACTTAGTTCTTATCATAATACTTTTAGGTATTAGTATAAGACTTAATTCGTCGTATAAGACTTAGTTTTTAGCATAAGACTTTTAAGTCTTAGTATAAGACTTTTAAGTCTTAGTATAAGACTTAAGTCTTAGTATAAGACTTTTAAGTCTTAGTATAAGACTTAAGTCTTAGTATAAGACTTTTAAGTCTTAGTATAAGACTTAAGTCTTAGTATAAGACTTTTAAGTCTTAGTATAAGACTTTTAAGTCTTAGTATAAGACTTGTCTTAGTATAAGACTTTTAGTTCTTAGCACAAGACTTAAGTCTTATTATAAGACCTTTAAGTCTTAGTATAAGACTTAAGTGTAAGTATAAGAGTTTTAAGTATAAGTGTACAACTTCTAAGTCTTGGTATAATACCTTTAAGTCTTAGTATACGACTTTTAAGTTATAGTATAATACTTTTAAGCCTTAATATAAGACTTAAGTCTCAGTGCACAACTTTTAAGTGTTAATATAAGACTTAAGTGTTCGTATACGATTTTTAAGTCTAAGTATAAAACTTTTAAGTCCTAGTATAAAATTTTTGTGTCAGATTTAATCTCAGAACAAGAATATATTTAAATATATACATTAAACTCCTAAAAGTGGTCTTTAAATTGTAATATAAGGTTTGTGCATGGTTATATAAAGTTTTTGTGTAAGACTTGCTAAATCTAGTGTACGACTAGAAAGGTCAAGTGTAAAACTTGTAAAAGATTTGTAAATTCTAGTATATGACCTTGTAGTCTTAGTGTAAGAATCGTTAGTCTTGGCATGAGTCTTGTAAGTCTTAGTATAAGAATTTTTAATGTTAGTAGAAGAATTTTTTTGTTATAAGATTTTTGTTTGACTAAATGTCACGACAGTCTCAGAGCTGCAGTAAATCAAAAATGCTGTAAATTCTAAAAATTTTTCTTTAACGTTTAATTAAACATGTTAATATACCTTGTTCTAAATATTCCCTGGGAAAATAATCCCAGGAAATAAATTTTTTCTACGAATAAAATTTTTCGGACATATTTTCGTATTTTCGAAGTCAGCTGTTTTTGCTTCTTGTTGTTTTATTTTATCTTGAAAGATTGCACACACAAGACCTAATGTCTTACGAGTATTTTCCAGGGTGAAACTCAGTATAAGGAACACGAAATAGAGGCAAAACCCCAGGGAACTATTATTCAGAATACGTCTGTTCCACATTTTAGTTTCGCTATAAAGTTCAAGTTTTAGTATAAAACTTTTTCGATTTATTACGAGACCTGTTGGCATACGACGAGTTAGATGTTCTTATAACATAAAATTAGTGGTATAAGATTTAGGTCAGTATAAGATTTGCTTGTCGTAGTATAAGATATTAAGTGTAGGTACAAGAATTTCAAGTGCTGGTGTTAGTGTTAGATGAGGAAATATTTTTAGGAGTGAGTATTAGATTTTTACTTAACAAAAGTAGATAGTAGTGTTCATTCACCATACACTACAGAAGACATATCGTGTAAATGTTTACAAATCTCACCTTTTTCTTGAATGAGGACTCGGCACTGAACATGTTTGATGTGGCTGAATCCAGGACCTATCAAGCAGTATAAATATATCGTTTTTTCGTTGGATTTTCTCTACATTGGAAGCTGAAGCAGTGCCCCATAGCTAACGTGGCCAGATGTGTTAAAAAGCGAGTCATGACCCATCAAAAAGTGGGATCTTGAAGAATACATCCTTAAAAAGCGGATTTTAAAAATAAATATATTTGAGAAAGCGGGATGTACTTAAGATACACAGTTTTCACAGTTTCTAACATTAGAAAATTTTAATATAGGGCACATTTAAAGTTTTTTGAAGAACTCCTGAAAACTCGAACTTCAAGAAATTCTGAGTATGCACCTTTTTAGAGGACCACTTGGACATGAATCTATGATCAATATTATTTTGATTGCCAAAAAAAGTGCGTATCCTACAGAAAATGTCAAGTTAAAAACTTGGCAATATCTAGTTCAAATTCAGAAATACATTAATGGCCAATAATAAAGGAGGAGGAAGAGGAGGAGCACCTTGTCAATAAATTTGCATTACTTTTTTTTCGTCTCGGTTGCCTCATTCGCTGCAAAAGTCCTTTCGAAATGCATTATAGCTTAACAGAGCTTTGCTAAGATACTAATAGAGCCCTGGTTAAAGCGCAAGCCCTGTATAAATCTATACAAGTACAAACTTGAAATTCCGATTATTCCGACAGACATGTTAATAATGAGAATTGTATTCTACAAATTAGCTGCACTACAAGCGTGACATGACACTTCATCTCAAAACGGGTGTAACGAAGCACACGCAGGGATTTGGATAGTTAAGCAATAACTACATACACTTAAAAATTATTTTCATTGAATTTGTATGTGTGACATTTTAATAAAAATCTAATAAGAGATTGAAAATTTCAAAAGCGGGATGTCTGGCGAGGTTACCCGTAACTGAATTCCTTAGCACCATAAAGGTTTCAAAAGTATATTAAATGTTTACCATCTAGACTGAGGATTTAATTTCAACCAATCAGCCAATATATCGTGAGTTAATTTAAGTTGCATTTGTTTTAGCTCAAGAGTCATGTTTCCATGTAAGCTGTCGATGAAGGTGTATACCAAGGTATTTCAGTTATGAATGTTGAGGAACAACTCTCTCTCTCTCTCTCTCTATCTCTTCATAGGGTAAATGTTACCTGAACACACTTCACTTCACTTTTATTCTCCATAACTTCATCCATAGTTCAATAGAATACTCTTACGAATATTATATATTATATGTACTACGAATATTTTTTTCGTTTAGTTTGTCTATATAAGAAACACTCCGCTGGGGCATGAAGTATGTACTACGAATATTTTTTTTTGGTTGAGTATATATATAAGAAAGACTTCGCTGGGAGATCTGTTCACACTGTGAAGGGGTTAAACAATGAATCAATATAAATAGACAGCCAAGTCACTCTGGAACAAGTTCCGTAAATATACCTAGATATTAACCTAAAATTAACTGGTACGTATTTATACTTTTGAAATATGAGTGCCCCTATGATCGGGTAGGTAGTGTGCAAGCCTGTCATGCCGTAGGTTGATAGTTCGAATATAAAAAATTTTTTTTCACTGAAAACTAATAAAAAATAGTTGAAGTTTACGTTGTTGCAGTTATATATAATTTAAATTATTTTACACGGAATATATCCCTATAAGATAGTATCAAAGAAAGTATCAATTAACCCCAATCCTAGCCCATCCCCATGTAAAAATGACTGGTCAGCTTCATAGGAAGTGTTAGAACTCGGACTGGTCCCTATCACTTAGGGATCGGTCACGCGGCTAGTCTTGTGTCAGTTCCATTTCCTGCAGGGATACTTTTTAGTCTTGGTATAACAGTAGTGTAATACTTTTAAATGATTGTATTAGAATTCTAAGTGTTAGTTTTGAGACTAGGGCCCTTATTATGAGTTGCATTCGAAAATCGAATGATCAATTCACATTATGAGCATCGAAAATTTCGTTGAACAACGAATTTTCTATCGAACAGAACTCAGCTTTCGGTGAAGTATTTTAATATGAAAACTTGTTAAAAATTATTAGTTTTTATTTTTAGGTAAAGTTGTTGCAAAGTGTAAAAATCACTGTGAGTGATATTCACAATAAGGTCATTCTTTTTCGAAGGCTCGTCATAATACCAAATGAAAATTCGTTCGATCAGTACTTTCGACTACAGTCGAAGATCGAAAGTTGCTCATAATAAGGGCCTAGGTCTTCGCATAAGATTTAAAGGCTTGAGTATAAGAGTTTTAACTTATAAAATGATTTGATATTAGTATTAAACTTAAAGGCAGGTACAAACATTTCAAAGTCTTATGTAAGATTTTTAAGTCCTGTAACGTGACTTAAGTTAACATAATGAGACCCTTGGGTTTTCACTTTTGATATAAGTATTTAACTCTTGTATCCCTGGAAGATCAAACTTTACTTAGATTGTCTTATACAGCTGAATTTTGAGCTTTCTCTTCCCTAACATTTGTTCCCGGGGGAAAAAATCCTCCTAGTTTAACCAACCAGCAAATATAGGAAAACTCTGGATCATCTGTTTAATGTTTACATTTTATTCAGCAATAGAAATTTTAATAAAAATTTTATGTTTTCATTGCCAGTAAGATTGTGTGTTAACATAAATATCTGTTTTTTCTTAATTTCTTTTTTATTTTTGTTTTCTGTATATGAAGTTTTAATAAAGCGTGTTCCTAGAATATTTAATTTAATTTAAAATACACTTAATTAGTTAATTAATATGTATGTATAACAAGGTAATGTTATTTAGATATATATTTCAGTAAAATATAAAATTAGAATAAAATTGTAAAAAACTGGTTAAATAAAAACATTCCTCACACAAGATTGTAAAACTATAATGATGTAACAGACATTGATAGTTTTCAATCTTAATTTAATTAATTAAAGCTAATGCTTTGTGGTATATATGTAATTGTTGCTATGACTACTCATTACAAATGTATAGATTTTTATTTCTATTTGTTGAATGTGTAAAACTGCAAAAGTCTGGTGCTTCACAAATATTTTAAGAAAGTGGACAAATTCCTACTTATTTAGTTTGGAATGTTTTCATTTGGTTTCTTGAGCTTTTAAAGGTCTTCTTCTATCTGTACACATCTTCAAATTCCCGCTATAAGCATGTATTAATTTATTTTGCCCCAAAAAGTATGCACCAAATTTTATTTATTATAATTTATTATGATATTTAAGTTACTCTTCTAGCAACAATTAGTAAAGAATTATTTATTTTTTATATTTTTATTTAATTATTTACTGTATCTTTTATATGCAAATATTTTTGATTTTTTAAAAACAAAAAATTTACAAAAATTTTGTAAATAAATTTATTGCTTAACTTTAAATTTATTTAAGTTATTTATTTGTTTTTTTTATATATATGTATGTGCTTATGGGTTTAAAAAAAATGCATTTAAAAATATGTGCATGTCAATTGCTCGTGGGTTTTATTGTTGTTTCTTGTTTCCTGTTAAATGAAAATTTAAAATATGAATAAACGTTTTTTGCATATCCGCCAGCTTATTTTAACGAATAAATACGAGTGAATAAAAAATTTATTAAATTCATATAGACTTCAGTTTGTAATTCTTTTTTACTCTATTTTTTCATAACATTTTCTTTCGGCGAAGGATTAAATAGCCCGCCATTTATAGAATGGAAACTGCATTAAATTGCAAGTTTTTAATACGCGTAGTTTAAAGAAATCAATGAAATTTAAGTTGTTGGCAGGTTTGCTTTTTTCCAAACTTAACAACGCTTCTGCAGAAAGGATACTTAAAAGAGTTTGAGAAATTTACAGTAAACTTTCTTTAAAAGTTTTTTTTTAATTTCATGCTAAAAGAAGCTGTGAAATTCATTAAAAACTGATTGGCAAATAATGGAAGAATAATGAAGAATAAATTAAAAGTAAATTGTATAGAAATGGCAGTTTGGAAATGAATGCATTTTATTTAAATCGTTTCATTTCAATGTTTTGCAATTTATTTTTACACCTCAAAGTATGACACGTTTTTTTTTTTGTTAATGATTTTTTGTTTTGTGTAAAAAGTTTGTTTTAATTGGAAAGCAAAACTTTTCAATTGCCAACAAAAAGAAAACATCAAAATTGTCATCTATTATTTTGTATAGTTTTTAAGTTTTTCCCGCCCATAGCCTCAAAGTAGGCAACAGTTTTTTAAATGTAAGTTTTTTCTTCTATATATTATAGACCATACAAACAAAGCTTTAAGCCCGGTACGGAGTTCTTACGGAATTTTACGTTTGTAAATTTTCATTTAATTCTACACGGAAAAATAATCGTGTAGTCTTTTGTGTAGAATTATTTTTGCATACGCACAAATTCATTTATTTTTTAATTTAAAACACACAAAAACACTAAAAATTAATTACAATTTGATGAAAATTAGAAATGTCAAAAGTTCCGTGACCAAACAATTGTTTGAACATTAATTTTTGTTTCAGTTGACTGAAAAAAGTCTCCACTTATATTTATAAATCCCTAAGATAGGCAATAAAAATTTAAAAAATTTTGTGTAATTTTCTTTTGAAAGTGCGTACTAGCAAATGGAAATTTTTTTATGAAATTTACCAACCTGAATTTCCGTAATTTTGTTTACATACAATTTGTATGAGAAGCGAAAATTCCGTATGAACTCCGTTCCAGGCTTTAATTGAAAAAGGAAAATATGTGTATGAGTAGAAAACTGTGACATAAATTTGTTATAATAATTAGTTGAGTTTCTTTATTTTTATGCATGCAAGCCTTAAAGTAGGCAATATATTTCTTTTAATTGATAAAGCTGAAATACAAAAAAGAGAATTAGTTTTTGTAAATTTACTTCTCTTTGTTAAACATTTTTTTATTTCATTTTGTTTTTTTTTTCAATTCTGAAATATTGCTGTAGAATAGTTAAATATTTGCGTAGGTCTCTGCTGATGTTATGCAAATTTTATTTTTATATTGGCTTCTGCAATGCATTTTGCTTTTGAGAAATATGTTAGAAAAGTCAATATAAAGTGCATTTTTCTTACAAAAAAAAAATAACAACTATTATTTAAAATATTCTCTTGAAAGAAAATTATAACAAAGTCTTTTCTTATGAGTCTTAAATTATGCAACACTATGTAATGGCGTTTTGCTTAATAAAAAAATTTCTCACCGTTAGACCTTGATAACAGATTTAAGTTAATAAAAATTTACATAATGTATGAAAAAAAATAATAACTTCTGTTTTCAATGCCTTGTCATAGCTGTCCTTTAAAGGACCTCATCTCATCAAAACTTCATCTGGCATATTTGTATGTCCAATAAATTATGAATTATTATTATTGTTGTTGCCCTCATAAATTCTTTTATTTATTTGTCAACAGTACAAAAGTTCACTCCTTGTCTGAACTAACTAAAACTAATTTTTCTATTTCCTTAAATATAATATGTTTTATGCGCAAAAAACTATACAGAATAAAATATATTTTCCTTTGAAACGTAAACTCTTATATGTGCACACAAAGTCACAGTTGAGTTAATATTTGATGAAATTACTAAAAAAAAAAGGAAACTAATAAATACACAAATACTTCCTCAGACTCACATTCACTCACTCGTTTACATAAATTGTTTGTGAAGTTCTAATATAAATAGTAAAAATTAAGTAAAAATGTATTTTGTAACAAATAAGCAAATAAAAAAAATATAATATTGTAAAAGAAGTTATTAGTGCACAGTTAGGTAATTTTGTCATATACATACATATACTGAGAAATAAAATTTCTCAATTTTCCCTTATAAGAAAGGGACTGAAAATACCGATACGAAGAAGAATTAAAGAGTTAAAATGTTCCTGAAAAGTGTACAACGTGGGATTTTTTAAAGAGAAATAATACTTTTATTTTTGGTTATTGGCGATTTCTTTTTTATTTTTGTTGCTTTTTTCAGTTGTGGCGCTTTATTTTCGTTTTTGGAATTTGCTCGGTTTTTTTGTTTTGTCTTTTTTTATTTTTTGCGCTTTTTTCGGCTTATGGCGATTTATTTTATTTTAAGCGATTTTATTGAGTTTTGTCGTATTTTTTCGCTTTTGGTGATTTTTTTGGGTTTTTGGCGATTCTTTTTTTAATTTTGGATTTTTTAGTTTCTTCGAAAATTTCAAGAGTTTGCCGCTTTACGATTTCCCAGATACAGCAAGTTGACAAAATTTCATAGTATAAATTACATTTAATGGTAGAATACCCTTTAATTCAGATTTTTTCTAAATTTCGGTGTTAATTGTTGTGTGGTCTTTATAAGAATATAGGGAACTTTGCCAATTTCAAGTCTCTATATATAATTGTCTGACATTTTTCGTTGCTTGATTTAGAACACCCATTAATTTTTTACTGTTATATATGTATATAGAAAGGTCCTAACTCATTTTTTAAATCGAGTTTTGTTTTGTATATTTCGATAGAAGAACATCTAATGTTGGGTCCTCTCCATATTGACATGTGTTACCTTTTTAAGGAAAGGGATGCTGAAGAGAGCATAGAAGTTGTAGTATTAAATTATTGAGCATGCACGTGCTTGCTATTCAGTCTGAGGTGTCAGTTAATGCAAAGTTTAGTTTTATATACACATTTTTAGTGAAATTAGAATACGAGAATTATTTAGATTTTTGTATTAGAATTTATTAAGTTTTTTTTTGCAAAGGTAAAATTTAACAACATTAATTGATGAAAGTAATGTACTTGTTTTTTTTTAATATTTATGTTTGCTGTACAATCCTAAATAAACGTATATGTTGGTTGGCTGGTAAATATAAGTTTCGATTTTTTTAATATATGTATTTTTTATTTATTCTTTTTGGTTGATAAGTAGGTATTAGCAACTAGGAAACGCAACATCTGTACATATGTATATGTATACTAACTAAACTAACAACAACAAAAATAATTTAATGGATATGCAAAATTGTATTTATTCCATTTCACGTATTTACATTTCAATAAATTTAATGAATAAGTAAACTGTTTCGCTTTACATTGCCATGCATACATACTTGATCACATACAGACATGTGCGTTTATGCACAATATTTTTTAGGGTTCCGTACACCAAAGGTGAAAAAGGAACCCTATTGTTTTCGCTACGCTGTCCGTCTGTCCGTCTGGCCGTCTGTCCGTCTGTCCGTCTGTCCGTCACAGGGTATTTTCTCGAGAACCGTAAGAGCTACGGACCTGAAATTTGGACAGAGTGTGTAGACCCTTGGCCGCTACAACAACAAATACATGAGAGTTGGAAATTAAAGGGTGTGCCAAAACGAGCAACGAAAAATGTTAAAATCCCATGTAATATACATACAATTGTATGTATGTATATTACATGGGACCCTTGGCCGCTACAACAACAAATACATGAGAGTTGGAAATTAAAGGGTGTGCCAAAACGAGCAACGAAAAATTTTAAAATCCCATGTAATATACATACAATTGTATGTATGTATATTACATGGGACCCTTGGCCGCTACAACAACAAATACATGAGAGTTGGAAATTAAAGGGTGTGCCAAAACGAGCAACGAAAAATTTTAAAATCCCATGTAATATACATACAATTGTATGTATGTATATTACATGGGACCCTTGGCCGCTACAACAACAAATACATGAGAGTTGGAAATTAAAGGGTGTGCCAAAACGAGCAACGAAAAATTTTAAAATCCCATGTAATATACATACAATTATATGTATGTATATTACATGGGACCCTTGGCTGCTACAACAACAAATACATGAGAGTTGGAAATTAAAGGGTGTGCCAAAACGAGCAACGAAAAATTTTAAAATCCTATCTAATATACACACAATTGTATGTATGTATGTATATTACATGGGACCCTTGGCCGCTACAACAACAAATACATGAGAGTTGGATATGCAAAATTGTATTTATTCCATTTCACGTATTTACATTTCAATAAATTTAATGAATAAGTAAACTGTTTCGCTTTACATTGCCATGCATACATACTTGATCACATACAGACATGTGCGTTTATGCACAATATTTTTTTTTAACTTAACATATTTGTACATGATAACAATTTATTATTATCATAAACACTCTCAAGCTCATTTAATAGCAGAATTTTAAAAAGAAGGAACTCAAACAACAACAATCATGACTTGGAATAAATATGAACAAATATGTACTCGTACATATGTACATATATGGAACAATTTAGTTTTATAATGAACTTTAACGTTTAGCGTGGAACGCATTAAAAAAAGGAGCAAAAAGAAGAAAACAAATAACCCTAGAAATATGCTGCTTAATACTACTACTTTCCTTTTTTTTAATTTTATTTTGTAAATACTATTACTAACACATATTTGTATTAACAAATATGATTTGCTTAAACCACATCTCTCACACTGTTACAAAGCAATACTTAACGGCAAATACTCTTTCGTACTTACGGCACTTGTGGTTAAGCACACAGGCACACATACACACACACCTACATAGCACAGACTCACTCACACACTCGCATTTAAGAATTTAAAAAATTGTTTTCCTCCTTTGTTTATAAAACCATTATTACCAAGTTCAACAAAGAAACAAAAAAATTAATAATTTTATATAAAAGAATCAGCATTTGCATAAAGTTTTAAGCTTTACACTCATCTGATGATGTGATAAACATCTTATGAATACAGGCAAAGGGGTCCTTGTTAAACAGAAAAAAAAACACACGCTGAGACAGCTACAGAAAAAGACAACAAAAATGACACCAATGTTACAAAATTAAAATATATATATATATATATATATACATACATATATATATATATATATATATATATATATATATATATATATATATTCCATCACACTCATCTGATGATGTGATAAACATCTTATGAATACAAGCAAAGGGAGGGGTCCTTGTTAAACAGAAAAAAATACACGTTCAGACAGCTGCAGAAAAAGACAACAGAAATGACACCAATGTTACAAAAAAAAATATATACATATATATATATGTATATATCGAGCCCTTTTTTCGATTTTATTGTAAGCGACATGTTATCGGAAATAGACTTTTTTATTGAAATTAAAATTTTATGGGCCTACACATAGTTTAGAATTATCAAAATGGCAAAATTGTTGATAACTTTTAAGATACAGGCTGTACAATTTTATCGTAAGCGACAATTTACGTACAAAAACAAATTTGAATATTTTAAAAAAACATTCTCCTGAAAAATTTAATTTTTATCGCTTACGATAAAATCGAAAATAAGGCTCGATATATTCCATCAAAACCCGCATAAATCTCAACGAAACAAACTTTTTAAAGTATCCGTCTGCATTTAATTTTGTAAAATCAATTATTTAGCAGCAAACATTTTTTAGAAAAAAGTCCATTAAATACCATCATAAATTATAATAATTAGTCATTAGCGTTATTATTGCTTGAACTGTTAACTAATTAAAGGGCTGCACGAAACATTAATTTCAGTAAACACAAATTGCTCAAACATTTTTAAAATCAGTGAAAGCTGAAGAGAATTCAGCAACTTAAACTAAATATTAAATAAAATGCATTTAATGCGTTAATCATTTCTACTCGTAAACGATACATTCTACTTATCGTTACTTTAATATAGAAAGGCGCTGGCTAACTCATTATTTTTGTTTATAGCTATGCTATTTATACTTGATATTAGTAACAAAAATAATCCGCACTATTACAGTTGTAAATTTATTTTTGTTTTGATTTCTTTGTACTTAAAACCAGAGTACGAAAATAAACGAAATAAAATGTTCTAATTTTATTTTGTTTCATTCTGGGAAGTGAGTGAAACAAAAACAAAACAAAACCACTGAGAATTATTGCTCAATTTGTTTTTTTTTTGTTTTTCACATGAACGCAGCCGATGGACTGAAAACCGGCTAACAGCCGACGCTAGAAAAGAAAATAATGGGAAATAAATGGAAACTTTTTGAAATATTTGCGGCGAATTTGTCATCATCATATGTGACGCGCAAAATAGAAAGGGACCTAAGGGTAAAAACCGGTTTTGTTCAGGAGAGCCATTTTAAAGATTTAAATACGTGTATCTTTGGTGTACCATCACTGAGCGTGTTGGTATTGGTCTCATTTGAAAGCGGCACATCTCATGACGTCAGGAACGTGTTGGTCAACCTTGAAAACGCGCGTATGTTGTCCCTACCTCTTGTGTTGTGTAGTTGGTTTTTATTGTTTTCTACCTAGCGCGCTGTTTCCATGAGTTTGACATCAATTTTGCTCGCGTTTTTTCGAATCTAGGTTTATTTTCTGAAATTATTAATTGTGAATTATAATAAATACACATTTATAATTCTCTTAAATCGTGAATATCACTCTATTAGTACGAAAATTTTTTCACATAACCTTAGAATCGTCGACTTCAATTTCATAAAACGCGCATATCTCTGGGAGGGAACATTTTTGGGGCATGGGATCGGTCTCATTCGATGCTCATATGTTGTTCACATCAAAAAAAAAAAAAAAAAGTGAAAATTGATTTTTTTTACCCTTATGTTCCTTTCTCTATGCGCTGTCACATATAATATAATTTTATTGCATTGTTATTTAATACATTAAGTTTGTTTTATGTAACTTAGCAGCATAGCTATAACCGAGTGTTAACCCCCGACCAAAAAAAGGGGTGTTATAAGTTTGTAGTGTGTCTCTGTGTATCTGTGTACCTGTGTGTCTGTCCATGTCCACGTACACCTTAAACAGCTGAACCGATTTGTATTTAGTTTTTTCTGCCTGAAAGGTGACTTGATCGAGAAGGTTCTTAACTATGTTTAAAGAAAATCGGTCTCGCCGTTTAGAAGATATCACATCTTTTCTAGCAGTATTGGAGGTTTTTAAAATATTTAATTTTTGTTATTTATAGAGTGAAATATGTACACAGAAAAAAAATATTCCCGCAACAAACAACTTTAATTGAAAATAAAACCTAAAATCATTAAAAAATTTATTAAAGTCAATTAAACTTTTGTTTAAAAATTTTAATTAATTACAAAGTTTAATTGATTCAATTACATTTGATTAATTGATATTTGGTTTTATTTTCAATTAAAGTTGTTTTCATTGCAAGCATATTTTTTTCTGTGTACTACGTAACTAAATTGCAAGAGAGTGCCTTGAAATGCCTTTCAAGGCATTCATTGCAGAGGTTTAATGTTAATTCTATGTGGCAAAAAGGAACAAGTCGTCCGTCCTTTCTGCGTGGGAAAGTAACATGTTTTACGGCCTGAGAAACAAATAAAACAATTCTTTTGGGCAATACTGAGTAGCTATATCTTTCACATCATTTTTTCCATAGCAGCATTTTAGACAATAATTTGCTTAATAATAATCAAGTTCGATTTTTCATTGCTCTATTAAAAAAATATATGTATATAATATTTGCAATTAATTGACAGGAAAGGATGAATTAATTCAGCGCTAAGGGAAATGCGCAGGGAATCAGTGCCAGCGTCTATAAATATGTCACTAATAACAATAATAATAATGAATCGTAAAATAAAAAAAGGACACTGTAATAAGGAATTTGATTACAAAAATTCATGGTCGTGCTTTTGTAAGAGATGTGGAACAGCTTAAGTATCTGATTTCCTATAAATTTGCCAATTAGGCAAGCTCTTTTCGAAATATCTACCCAAACATAAGAAAGAACCCTTAAATCATTGTAATGAAATATAATAATTTATTATTATTAGAGAAACCGGAAATTTACTTAAAAAAAATGTCCTGCAGAAGTAATAAATATGCACTAAAAACCTTGAAATCTTAGATCTTTGTGAATAATAGCCTAAGTTGATTTATAATGATTTTGAAAATGGCATGAAGGGATTTAATATCTTGCAACTGAAGAAAACAACAACAAAGTACGAGTAAATTCTACATTTAATAGAAAAGCTCTTGGCATAAACAACATATCGTCGGCTTAGAGTGAAACCTGCCAAATCCACTTTTTATAAAATATAACATTTTAATGCCATTCGGAAGAGAAAGAGGCGCCTCATCGACTTGATATAATATTTATTATAATTGGAAGATCTATACCTCGAAGAAACTTAATGTATTAAGCTAAATTTCTTAAGCAATAAAATTTTGTGAAAGTGAGTTAGTAGGTTTATACTCTAAGCCGACGATGTTTATGGTCACAAACAATACCAGCACCCGGATTAAGTTACTTTTATTACGACAATCGTATCGCTGCAATAACTAAAAGAAAAACTTAGCGACTTTGCCAGTCGATAGCCAAAATCTTAAACATGTTTAAGGGTTTTTTTTTTATTAATTCAGCATTATTTCCCATATGTGAACACATCTTTACTTAACGCTCACTTGTGCATGCAAATGCTTTAATAAAAAACTTTTTCTTGAGGTCTTTAAATAATTTGTTACACATTTTCCAAAAGCAGAAAAGAATTTAAAAATTAATGAGCTCAGCTTGGCTTAGCAAACTCTCCATATAAAAACAAAAAAAAAATAAAAAATTCTGCTCTTCCATTATGCCACATTTATTAACATTTTGCAACAATAACGTGGCACGTTTTTTTTTTTTTTTTTTTTTTTTTTTTTGCCTGCATGTGTATGCCAGGCCGACTACAATCTACTTAATAAAGTGAAAATACTTGGGGTACTTTTTCCATCCTCATGATCATCAGCATGCACCATCTCAAGGATAAGCAGCATCAGGAACATTGCAATTCTATTGTTCTGTAGCAAAAAAAAAAATAAAAACTAACTTACACTAGACACACATGATTTACAATTCATGGGGCAACACACATGCTCGTAAGTGTAAATAAAAAAGTGTATGTGAATATAAAAGCTGAGGAAAAATTTTAGGTGGGCGTACAAGTGCAAGCACACAGCGCACAGTGTATTGACTTCATATAACGAGCGGCCAAAAATAGAAGGAAGAAATGAAATTGGGCACACATGTTTTAATTGGTGAAATATAATAACACATAAAATTTGGTCATTTAATTTCCAAGGATTCGTGTCCTTCCCATATATCCTTTAATAAAATATTACCATAACAGAGAGAAAAATAGTTTTAACTTAATGAAATTGTATAAAGACACTAATTTTAATATAAAAAAAAAATTTATTGATCAATTCAGAGAAAGGATACGCATACCTCAAAAATTTCCTTTTTTAAAAAGTTAAAAGGATCAAAACAAATTGTCTTCACTTATAGTGAGTTAAATGTTTAACTAGATATAATATATTATATAAATCACACCTACAATTGCGCCATTTAAATTTCAAGGACTAGTATGCTTCCCAAATGTCCTGGAACTTAATAATATACTGAAAATTTAAAATTATAAGTTAAAAAATATTGTAAAATTAAATTGCAAGGGGGGCAAAGGTGGATGAGAATACAAAAAATTTTAAATCTACTTACTTGTTGAAATATAATGTGAAAGTATGAAAAATATGTTTTTTTATATTTTTTTCTTTATAGACCATTTAACTCGCACTTTTTTCATTTACAGATGTTTTTCTTTCCATTAACATTATAAGCAACGGCGCATCGCATATCAGTTACAAAATATTGAAAAAATGTATTGTAGCCATATTATAACAACATTCCCCTTATGTTTTATTGGAAGTTGTAGTGCAATATCTAAAAATTTGTTTAATTAACCTGTTAAAGTTAGAATGTGTCTGTACTATATTTTTAAATAGTTGCATACTGGCCTAAAACTAACTGTTGACTTTCAACCATCAAAACTCTTTAAAAAATAAATCTTTAACAAAAAAATATTTTTTATTTTACTTAATTAGAATATTGCACATGCAACAAAGTAATTTGTTCGTTTTAATTCAAAACAAATTTTTTTTTCATTTTTGGCCGCCTTCGCGACAGTGTGCAGCGCCCTTTAGTTACAACAAATTTTTTTATATATTTCAAAACTAAAGCATATTTAGTGGAATTAAGTTTTATGAACGGACGGTTTAAAGTTACACACTCAGAGAAAAAAATTACTTAAAATCAAAACAAAAACCATATTGAATCAACGAAACTCTAGTAATGTTTAACTCTTTTATTTCAACACGAAACAATTTGGGGGGATTCAAATGGTAGTCTTAATTGTCATGAGGCTAATAAATCAGTCAAAGTTTAAACGCTGGTTTAGTTAAACTAAACTCTAATTTAAGTTTAAAATTTTTAAACGCACTAATAATCCCAAATTATTATTTTACTTATTAAGTAAAATATTTTTTATTAAAAATACATTGAAATTGATTATTGAGGGGTTTAGCTGGATCCTATGCGCATTTCACTGTTGCTAATGCAGATCATCAGGGAACCTTTACCCAAAAATCTTAGAACAACTAGAGTTATTATGTTATAAACTTTCATTTAAACAAATGAGAAGTTCAACAAATAACAAAGTTGAAACAAGAACTCAATAATCAACATGTTTTTTATTTTCTTACTTTACTACATTGGCTGACTTTTTTTCAGCTCTAGTTGTAGTTGTAAAAAGCATGTAAAGAAAATAAATGTAAATAGCAACAACAGCTATATAAGAATAGAGTGTTGCCACACAAGTATTTTTGACCTGGTGCAGTCAAGTTAATAATTAGTGTTTTATTTTTGGGAATTTCTACAATTTAAGTTTAACGTTTATTAACGCACTAATAATCCCAAATTATTATTTTACTTAATTAGTAAAATAACTTTTTTATTAAAAATACATTTAAATTGATTATTGAGGGGTTTAGCTGGATCCTATGCGCATTTCACTGTTGCTAATGCAGATCATCAGGGAACCTTTACCCAAATTTCTTAGAACAACTAGAGTTATTATGTTATTAACTTTCATTTAAACAAATGAGAAGCGTAACAACAAATAACAAAGTTGAAACAAGAACTCAATAATCAACATGTTTTTTTATTTTCTTACTTTACCATTGCTACATTGGCTGACTTTTTTTCAGCTTCAAATTGTAGTTGTAAGAGTATGTATTTAAGAAAACTTAAATTTTAACAAATCCCATAAAAACACTAATTATTAACTTGACTGCACCCGGTCAAAAATACTTGTGTGGCAACACTCTATTCTTTAATAGCTGTTGTTGTTATTTACATATATTATCTTTTACATACTCTTACAACTACAATTTGAAGCTGAAAAAAAGTCAGCCAATGTAGCAATGGTAAAGTAAGAAAATAAAAAAACATGTTGATTATTGAGTTCTTGTTTCAACTTTGTTATTTGTTGTTACGCTTCTCATTTGTTTAAATGAAAGTTAATAACATAATAACTCTAGTTGTTCTAAGAAATTTGGGTAAAGGTTCCCTGATGATCTGCATTAGCAACAGTGAAATGCGCATAGGATCCAGCTAAACCCCTCAATAATCAATTTCAATGTATTTTTAATAAAAAATATTTTACTTAATAAGTAAAATAATAATTTGGGATTATTAGTGCGTTTAAAAATTTTAAACTTAAATTTTAACAATTCCCATAAAAACACTAATTATAAACTCTAATTTATATATAGTTTAAACTCAACAAGAGTAAATCAGTGAACCCTACCTTAAGTGTAGTTTAAAAAATAATATTGTGCCAGCACTAGAATAAATTAAAAAAACAGCTGTTTTGCAGCAGGCTATCAATTCCTTGCACAATCAAAAAGGTAAAAAAAAATTTAAAAAATTTAATTAAAGTCGCCAAATTTTAGTATAAAAGAATAATAGAGTGTAAGAAAGAAAGTAGAGGCTTGTAAAAAAGTTGAGTGCTCCTTTAATGCAAAACATATGGTCTAAAAGTAACAAAATCATATGGCCTGTAATGGTAGTGTAAACGCCCAATTTTTTGCGTTTACGGATGGTTTAAATACTGTATTGACTTATAGGTTTTTTAGTTTAAACACATTTTAAACCAAAAATAGAAATTAACTTGCACTGATTTATTAGTCCTTAGTACTACCGTTTGAATCCCCCAAATATTAAGGGCAATCATGAATAAAATTCCGCGTGAAATTTCTCCCTTTTCCAATTAGAATTATTTGTTTTCCCTATCACTTGCTATTAGTTGGAATTTTTCCCCGGAAAAAATTTCACGGGGAATTCTATTCATAATTGCCCTGATTAATTTGAAGTTGACCTATTTTGATAATTTTAATATGGAAACAATGTATTATTAAAAAAGAAAATCGCCAAAACAAAAAAAACATATTTATGTTACGTGTCCGAGCTGTGGTCACTGTTGCCGACCCTGCTAGCTATTGCCGGTTTCATCTCTATGGGGGTTCTCAACCCTACAGCTAACCGCGGCACGTACAAAAATAAATCTAAAAACAACACAATACTGACACAACTATATATTCACACAAAAACATTGGAATTTCTTCATAGGGAAGTTGATGGCTAGCTCAAACTAAAATAAGCTCCAGTACTTAACAAATAAACAAAAAAACATAAAAAATCGCCAAAAAGAAACAAGTGCACAGTGGTACAAAAGATCTATCAGGTGTGGCAGTGCGGGTCTTTGACCCACATCTATCCCTTTTTTAACAAGCTCCGTACGGAACTCTTCGTACGCGAGTAAAAGTTGCACTTTAGTGATTTATTCCATTATATTGAAAATTATTGATTTAATATGACCCGTTCGTAATATTAAATTGCAGCTTTTCCCTGAGTGTAGAAATAAATGCTTTCCTCACAAACATTTTGTGACATGTGTGACATTTGACAGTGTCATCTAGCTTTCCTATTGTGATGGAAAGCCACCCACAACAGCAGTGGTCCGCCCATAAAGCGCACATGTATAAACTTTCGTCTCAGAGCAAGGGTAAGAGTGAGAGTGAGAGAGAGAGAGTGGGCACAAGAGGGGGTGAAAGCGTATATAAGAGCACTTGAATGTGCTAAGAATCTTGTATCGAGTGAATTCTTGCATGTAAATTTTATTTATTTGCAAATGGCACAAACTTTTTGCTTTTCTTTTTTTCTTTTTCTACCACAAAAAACTTGTTGTTGTTGCACTTTCGTTTCAACTAGTCCGTTATATAAGTATGTGTATTTATAAGAGTTTGTGCGTGCATTTGTAAATATTTCTAAGTACAATGTCGTATAGTACATTTGTTTGTTTGCATTTTGAACTTGTGCAGTTTAAAGTGCAAATAAAACAACACAATTCCTTTTACCTCATTTAAGTTTCAAGGAGTTTTTTTCCATATGATTTTGGTTTTTTGTGTTGAAATACGAGTAATTTTTTTCTAGTTTCACAATTAATGTAGAAAGAAGACTTTCTGTTGACTAAATTTGACAGAAAAGTATTGTGCAGTTTTGTGTGGAGTCCTTTAACAAAAAACTTTTTCCATTAAAGCTTTGATTGGTGGACTAAACTTAGTTGACAATAAGGAGTTTGTAACTTCTGTGTTGGATGTGCGTTTAAAAATTTTAAACAGTTGATCAAATCATGGCATATTTTTAAGCAAAATATACATTAATTGAAGCTTTTCCGAAATAGTAGAAATAGTTCTCAAAAATGAACTGTACTGTATTTTACATTTGTTGCATTAAATTTAAGGAAATTTATTTGTGAAAACAAAATCTTAAGTCAAATTAACTGCTTTCTAGTCATGTTTTACACATCAATTTTTCTTGAAGCAATCAAGAGCATATTGTTGAGAGAAGAAACAAGAGGGGTACAAACAGAAAACGTTCATATTAAAATCTACTAAAACAAGGTTAATTTAACATTTTTCTGCAATGATTTTGCCTTATATGTATTTCATGTTAATTCAGAATGGCTTACAGTCGCCTTCATAGAAAAATTTTCGCTTCAAATAACTTTGTTGCATTTTGATTTAACATTCCAGCACAGTTAAATCAAAATGAAGAATCATGTTGATTCAAAAATATTTCAATAGTTCAAGCAACGTGAATTTGATACTGTTACTGAAGTTATAAAAAAAAATATCAAACTGCGGAGCTACTTTTGCTTGCCTGTAGGACTCGAACCTGCCGCCCTCTGTGACTACGAGGCATTATATACTGCCTCCTAGTCACAAGCAGGAGTTTTCGCTAGCAATGCGAAGTTGTCGGCTATTTACGAACATCAAACAAAATTAACAACAAAACAAACAGTGCATTGTAGCTACGAACAAAGCAAATAAACACCAACACACTTCAACAACATATTCCCCCTTATTGTGAATGGCTCATCGCCGTCACACCAAGACGACAGCAAATATTGTTACTGATTTAGTCCTTATCGGCAACAATTGGCTCTTATTGACAATCTCTTACTAATTTCTAAGGCTTTGTTAATTAACTAATAGTAGTCCATTGTTGCCAACAAAGAGTAGATAAGTGACTATTTTTACTGTCGTCTTGATGCGACGACGCCATTCACAATAAGGGGGATTATTTCTTGTAAATTTAATATAATGTGGAATCAAAATTGTTGCATGTTGACTGTACATTGGTATTTTACTGTGTGTATGTAATATATTAGCAAAAAGTGAAAATTCAATAAGTTCAAGGACGAACTAAAAAAAATCTAATATCATTGCCTATACTGAGGCATATCTTGCAATGTAAACGGGAAATATAAAAATAACTAAAAATATTTTATAGTGGGTTAACAAATGTTAAACTTAACAACAATTTACGTTGAAAAGCAAAACTTTTAAATTATTCTCTCTTTCGTTAAAAAAATAAAAAGAAAGAAACTTGATTGCGCTGCATTGTTTGTGCATTATTTTGAAAACGAAATTGAAAAACAATTAAATATCTCATAATAAATATTATTTCAAAATGTTGTTTTACTTAACAAAAAATTATGTTAAAGCAACTTCTAAACTAAACATCCATTAAGAGCGTTTTTTTAAAGAACTTCGTCTTAGTTTTTGTTAAAAAAAATAAATTTTTGTTTCTCGTTTGATTCTTTTCAGCGTCTATTTTAGTTTATGAAATGAAAATATCACATTGTTGTCTCGCAGCCGCCAGCGTTGAAAAAAGCGAAAGTTTAAAGAAGAAAATAACTAACCTGGAAGATATGAAATTCAACAATAAGACAAATTACAAGCAAGCTTAAGGATAAATGATTCTATTATTTTCACAAACGGAGAAAAGCTAAGAAATATATTAAAAATAATCATATTGCTTGAAGCTGAAGCCAAGGTAAGTTTGCATAAATATTTCTTATAATAATTTTGTAAAAAATATGAATCATTTTCTTACTTATGTATAACCTAACAAATTTAATTCGAACATTAAACACTAGAAAATAGGAAATTTTTCGATAGAAAATTTGAAGTGTGTTGAAAAACACATAACAAACTTAAGTGTTTCTTAATTTTTTTTATACTAAATTAATTTCAGAATTTTTCGTTGTTTTTTTTTTTTGGTTAAGCACCATCTTCATACATTTGGCTTCTGCTTAAGAAACTCATCAGTGTACTTCAACCCAAATTTTTTTTTATATAAGTTAAACACTTCATTTGTTTATATAAAAGTCTTAACAATATTATTGAGAATCACAGTATACAAACGTAAAAATTTTAAAGCCTTAAACAAAAATATTTACCATACAAGCATCTTTATTCGATTTTGCATCCAGTTTTAATTTGCTTTAAGACTTTAAACTTATGGGCCTAAATTATGAGTGTCGTTTTTCAATTCCGACTACGACGATTTTATGATAGATTAAAGAATTTAGTAGAAAATTCCTCGTAGTCGAGGTTGAAATAGGACACCCGCCATTAGGCCCATTGTGTTCTAATATATCGAGCCATAGCCGCGAAAAAAAGCTTAAGCGACACATTTTCGGACTTCGTTTTTTTGGCGATCGCAAATAATAGATTTTGGTAAACAAAATTAAGTTCGAAAATTATGTCCCTTAAGCTTTTTTTTGACGGTTACGGCACGATATGGGTTTCAATAACATTTAAATGGTAAACATATGAAGTTGTAGCTTATTTCAAACATTTTGGATTGGAAGTTTACTGATGACTTCCTTAAGCAGGAACGAACTGCATAATTAACAAAACAAGCAAAAATTCCTAAAGACTGATGCCATTGTTCATAAAAAATATTTTGGTTTTATAAAAGGTTTATTAATTAAAGTTCTATACAAAATTTGTTTTATAAACCTTTTATAAACCAAAAATATTTTTTATGATTAAGAAAAAATGTCAAATAAATATATTTCAGTATTTCTTCTATAACATCTGCCAAGCAAACACGTACTGCCGAATTCATGAAAAATAATTTTGGGTAACCAAAGGTTTACAAAACGAATTTTGTATGGAAATTTGTTTAATAAACATTTTTTAAACCTAAATTATTTTTTATAAATATGACAGTTAATATTTTATATATTTTTTGATACCATCTAAGGGCTAACTTCAGCAACTTTATTTAAATAGATATCAATTCTTAATTAATAATTTATTATTTTTTTTATGGAAAAATTACTTAAATATGAATTGATATTTAAATAAGTTAGTGAAATAGGCTCTAAAGAGTTCAAGTTTTATATAACATATGCTGTAATTATTTTTTACATTTATTTTTAAAAGTGCGCTCTAAAATCTTTTAGAGCTTAGAAAGCTTGGAAACACCTTTAACATATGCTTTAATTTACTTTGCAAATAGATACCTAAAACTATGCTATAAAATTTCTGTGGCTGAAATTGATAACAATTGTTATTTTTTGTGTCGTAAAAAATTAAATACAGCCTTGGGTTGTGCTGTAATTAATTTTTCAATTGGCCCCTAAAAGTATGCAGTCAAATTATATTAAGCCTAAAGACCCAATAAATTAATGTTTAATGTGTCACAAAAATTTCTTTCTAGTAGCCTCAATGTATGCTCCAATTGGCTTTTAAGTTAATGCCTTAAAGCAAGCTTTAAATATGCTACAGCCCCAAAAATTATGTTTTAAAGTCTCTTGCAACTAATTTTTTCTTTTAATGTTATTAGCCACACTTTTCATCAGCCGTAGGTTATGCTATGCTCAAATTAATTTTTAAATTTATTCCTAAGACTGTGCTGTAAAATTTCCCAAGACTTAAAAGGCCAAGAATTGTGTTTGATGTTACACAAAGTATGCCTTAACTTATATTAATATTTGCAATTAAAAGTAGGCTTTAAATATTTTTTTTATCATCCTCAAAATAGGCTGTAATTAATGTTTAATTCGATCAGTAAAGTTATGCTAAATAAAATATTCTACAGCTTCCTGTTTTCTTTTTTTTTATAAAATTGTCTTTTTTTAAACTCGCATTAGTTAGATTACAAATTATTCTTATTTTGCTTTTATTGTTATTATTAATTGAAAAATGGATAACAAATGCTGGAACAATTTAAATATAATAAAGTTAAATATATTGTCTGAAACATTTTTTTCAGGGGGGTTACAAATCATTTTTTAAACCTCTTGACAAAAGAAAATGCTGCGCATAAATTTAATTGCAATACGATATAAATAGCTTTTACTTTTAAATGTCAAGAAAATTAATATGTTGAGTGTGTGTGTGTGTGTGTGTGTGTGCTTATGTAAGTGTCAGTATGCAATCGTAATAGATGTTTTGCTGTAGAATTGCAAACAACAAGTGTTAAAGAGAATAGCATGAATAATTCAACCAGGAGGAATAAATGACAAACAATTGAAGTGTAATAGATAATTTTTATTCTATAAAAGTAATGAGAAATGTCCTTGCTGGTTGTGTGATAATTGTTTAAATAATGACTTAGTTTTTATTTAAGTGTATGGATGCAAAAATTTAATTACACTTGATAGTCGTTGTTAAAGTTAAAACAATATAGTTATTCCCAAGAATATGGAATGAGTTAAAATGTAGTTCAAATGATTTATATCAAAGAACCGATGAAAGTTCATGTGTCACAGAGTTCCAAAGTAAATTTTATAAATGTAGAAATCTTGTGTGGCAACACTTAAAGGGCCTATACATATATCTTAAAGAAAGCCATACTTTTTTTTCACTAAGTATGCACATAACCAACATTCTCTTGTTTCATTGCAAACTATAATTATAAAAAAACACTCATTATAAATTATTAAAGTTGAATAAATTAAAAAAAAAATACTGCTTGTACGCTCTGCCACGCATATGGGCATTTCTCCGAGAAATTTCACTTTTAGTCACGTGCGACAGCAAGCAATTAACCTTGTATTTCTGAGCAACGTGACTCGAGTTTTCTTAAAATTTTACCTAACGTAGAGCTGTTGACGCCCTACACAAATATATAAAGAAGTAAAAGCAAAAGTTTCGTTTTCTTTGAAAAAAAAACAGCATATTTGCTTGGTGTCGCACGCTTCAAAAAATTTACATTCCTGTGGAAATGCCCACATGTAATTAAGCTAAATATAATCAGAGTAATCATGAATAAAATTCCGCGAGGAATTTCTCCCTTTTCGAATTAGAATTTTTTGTTTTCCCTTTTACTCCCTGGGAATTTTATTCATGATTGTCCTCAATATTATTTGATAATCCTATTTAATCAATAATCAATTCAAAATTGTCCATGCAAAGATCTATTAAAAAAAGCGAATATACATATATTATATGAATAATGTACAAATGGGCTGCATAATTTTTAAAATTTTTTACAAAAAAAAAATTAAGAAAATATGTATACTTTTTAAAGCTGAGTGCTTTCTTCCTTCATACTCTCTACACGAAAAGATACAGCATACAATGCAGCTGCCTTGCTAAGAAATTTTAAATCCTACTTTTAGGTGTTACTTATTTTTCAATAGAATTATTGAACAAAATTTAAGAATTAGTTAAGCTTAGATAATTTTTAAATAAGGGCATACAAATTATTTTGTGTTTAAAAATACTCACAGGACAAACCAAAGCGAAACATAAACAAGGAGATTTAAACGAGTTTAGCAAAAATCCCGAAATGTAAAAAAAGCAACTAAAAAAACAGGTAAATATTTAATAAATTCAGTAAAGTGGGGCTTTGACTCTCGCACACGAAGGGTTCCATACCGACACTACATATCGAGTCATAACCGCCAAAAAAGCTTAACCGACAAATTTTTTAGACCTGGTTTTGTTTTTGACGAAAATCAATTATTTACTATCGCTAATAGTCGATTTTGGTAAAAAAAATTAAGTCCGAAAATTATGTCACTTAAGCTTTTTTGGCGGTTATGGCACGGTATGTTATACTATATTAAATTTAATTGATCTAGAGTGAATTTTAATCAGGAATAATATCTTAATCGGGTTAAGTTCAGCATTTTCAATTCCTGTTGAATGAAATATTTGTATTTATGTGATTTTCTAAAGAAGAGAAGAAAAATTTAACTAGACTTTTTACCTGGGGGGAAAAATTCCCATTTTTCTGTTTAGCCACGAACCTTAGCCTATATATCGTAGCTGTTTTAACTAACTGACCTAACTGACATTTTGTAAATTTTACAGGAGAGAAGCTTTTGTGATTGTTTTCTACATGTATTTTTATGGAAACGTCTGAAATATTTTTACTGTTATAGGCTCGACAGTAATGTTTACGGTCATAAAAATTGTGGACAAGGTCTATTATGACTCATAAAGTCTAATAGTGGACTTAACTCATTTTTCAAAATGATGTCATTTATGTCAGTCAGTTAAAACAGCGACGATATAAGAATATCTTACCTGTACCTGGATTCAGTAACTTTTATTACGATAATCGTATCACTATAATAAATATAACAAAAATTTATCGACTTTGCTATTCAGTAACATATTTTAACGATATTCGCTGTCGGTTGGATTAAAATAAAGAAAATGAAATTCATCGTTTTTTTTTTAATTATTCTTTGTGCTTTTCGTTTATTTTCACATCATCTATACGGAGATGCCACATAATATTGAATTAAATGGTGAGTAAGATAAAGCTGGAAAATATCGTACAAAAGAAATTACGCTATCACATTATCGTTACCGGCAGCGAATAAATATGTCGATAAATATTACGATTTCAGTTTCTCAAAAAGTCACAGAATCCAGGGGCTGAGGTAGATATTTGTTTGAAAAAATTTCTTTTGCGTGTTTTTAGTTTTAGTTCTTATATTATTTTTGGCGATTTTCTTCGATTTTTGCGATTTTTTTTAGTTTTATCGATTTTTTAATGTTAGCGTTTTTTTTAATTTTATGGGTTTTTTTCGGTTTTTGGCAATGTTTTTAGTTTTAACGCTTTTTTCAGTGTTGGCGTTTTTTCGGGCTTTTAGCGATTTTTTTTGTTAGTTTACAATACATATTTTTGCGCTTTTTTTAGTTTTGGCGTTTTTTTAGTTCCAGCGATTTTTTTTGTTGTTAATTTACAGTACATATTTTTTGATTTAGCAATTTTTGTTAGTTTTTTTTGTAGTTTAGCTTAGTTTTACTTTTGTTCATTGTTTTCGTTTTTCGGCGATTTTTTTCAATACATATATTTAGTTTTAGCTATTTTTTAGTTTTAGCGATTTTTTAGTTTTGGCGCTTTTTCAGTTTTTGGCATTGTTTTAGTTCCGGCGTTTTTTTTTTTTAGCTTACAATAAATATTTTTCGAGTTAGCAATTTTTTTTTAGTTTTAGCGCTTTTTGGGTTTTTTTCATTTTGTCCATTGTTGCTGTTTTTCGGCGATTTTTTTTTCAATACATATATTTAGTTTTAGCGATTTCTTAGTTTTGGCGCTCTTTTAGTTTTGGCGCTTTTTTTTTTGAGTCTTTAGTTCCGGCAATTTTTTGTATGTTTTTGATTTAAAAATGTTTTCTAGTTTTAGCGCTTTTTGGGTTTTTTTCGTTTTGTCCTTTGTTTTTCTTTTTCGGCGATTTTTTTTTTCAATACATATACATATTTAGTTTTAGCGATTTCTTAGTATTGGCGCTTTTTTAGATGCGGCGATTTTTGTTTTCACTTTTTGGCAATTTTTTTTTTGTTTAGTTTTGGCAATTTTTTCGGTTTTTAGCGATCTTTTCGCTGTAACGATTTTTTGTTGTTATTTTACAATACATATTTTTAGTTCTAGCGATTTTCTAGGTTTGGTGCTTTTTCGTTTTGGCGATTTTTTTCGGTTTGTGGCTATTCTGTTTTAGGCAAAATTTCCTGTTATGAACTTAAATATGCTGGTGGAAATTTTTTATGTATAAAAATGTTGCCAGTTAATTAAATAAGAATTAAGTTTTGAAAGATTTAGCGTGCACTTAAATATTTTTCAATTGAAGTCGTTCAGTAATTATTTAACAACCGGTAATCTATTATTATTTTAATTGCTTGGCAAAATATACGTTTAAATTGGCCACATGCCACAATTAAATATGCAACTTTGTTGTATGCCCCGAGCCTCTGTGAGGAGAGTGCTAAATATGTACATATGTGTGCGTCCATGTATTCAGAGAGTAGGTCATTTGTGTAAGTGCCAGCAATGATTGATGTTCCCACATAAATTTAATGCATTTCTTGCGTAAAACTCTACAGAAACACACATTCACACTCACACACACACACACACACACACACACACACACACACACACACACACACACACCCAAACAGGCAAAGTTTTAAATTAAATATTAATTTTTGCAATAAATAAGCAGGTGGAGGAAATAAGTGAGATTAAATAGTTTGAAATTGGATCAGATATAATATGCTTATATAATAATTAGCCATAGTAAAAATCGTTTTGAATTGGTTTAGTTCTATGTAGTTGTAAATTCAAGATTGCGTGCGTATGTGTGTGATTTTGTGATAACAAAAATCTCATTTTACGTAATAATAATTATTATTTTTTTTTTTGCAACATTTTCAAATATTTACATAATCACTTTCGAAATTATACAATTTAGGGTTTCCCAAATGCGACAAACACACTTAATTAAAGAGAGATAGAAAGAGAGAGAGAGTTCAATTGATTAATTGCCGGACTGTGTGCTAATATGTGTGTGTGAGTGGTTTTTTCTATTAAATAGATTAAATTTTGTTTAAATTACTTAAGTCCAAATTCAAAGTATATAGTTAACTAACGCCCGTAGTTTAACTAATGATTTTTCTTATCAATTTCATTGGTTAAACCAACTTCATTAGTTAACTAAACACTTTGAATTTGACCCTAAAAGTTAAAAAACATAACGTTAATATTGATTGTAATGCATAATTTCATTCAGTGTCAATAAACAAATATTGTTTGATTTTTGGTTTTTTGTGGGAAAATTTCCCATTGGAGTCCAGCCAAAGTATTATATCGAGCCTTATTTTCGATTTTATCGTAAGCGCCATGTAATACAAAATTAACTTTATTACTGAAATTAAAATCCTTTGGGCCTACCCATCAATAGCTTAGAATTATAAAAATGCCAAACTTGGTGATAACTTTTAAGATACGGGCTGTAAAATTTTATCAGAAGCAACAATTTACGTACGTAAAACAAATTAGAATATTATAAAAAAATACCTTCTCCTGAAAACTTTAATTTTTGTCGCTTACGATTAAATCGCAAATAAGGCTCGATATGTAAGTATATTTAATAAAACTTTATTACAAATATTGGAGAAAAATTTTACAACAAAGACAAGGACTTTGCATATTATTTGCTGAACTACTGTTGAATGCCATGAAAAATAATAATAAAAATAATAATAATAATAATAAAATGATATAGTTTTTAAAGAAGTAAAAGGAAATTGAATTAGGCAGGCTGGAGGAATGCTTAAGTTTTGTACCATCAGCAAAAAAAATTAATTTCAGTATAACAAAAAATAAATTGAGATAAGTTCGAAAGGTTCCGTATAGACAATACATATGGGCATTTCCACAGAAATGTCAACTTTTTGTAGCGTGCGACACCAAGCAAATATGCTTGTTTTTTTTTAAAGAAAACGAAACTTGTTTTTACTTCTTTATATATTTGTGTAGGCCGTCAGCAGCTCTACGTTAGGTAAAATTTTAAGAAAACTCGAGTCACTTTGTTCTGAAATACAAGGTTAATTGCTTGCTGTCGCACGTGACAAAAAAATGGAATTTCTCGGAGAAATGCCCGATGTGCACACATCCAGCATTTTTTGTGTTGTCATTTTCAAAATGTGTGCAACGCCGTTCATATTATGTTTTTTTTTATATGGGAAGCATTGCCACATAACGAGAAATATTGGAAATGACAAATGTTGCCACTAGTTCACACCATTGCGATGTCATAAGACACCATAATGTGTACTTGGCATAATACTATAGGAACTTTAACCTATATAGTCTAATATATTACCTGATGTAGATATTTTTAAAAATATTTTCAGTACCCGGTAAACTTTTCCGGTTTTTGTAGATTTTTTTAGTTTTGCCTATTTTTCTTAGTAATGGCTCTTTTTCTCTTTATGAGACTTTTTTCGGGTTCTTGGCGGTTTTTTTTTTTGGTTTTTGGTGATTTATTTTAGTTTTGGCGATTTTTTTGTTTTGGCGCTTTTCTGTGTTTGGGCGATTTTTTCGTTTTGCCGATTTTTTTCGTTTGGCGATTTATTTTGAGATTTTTTAGTTTTAGCTCTTTTGATAATTTCAAGAGTTTGCTTTTTACGGTTTCCAAGATACAGCAAGTTGTCAAAATGAAATAGCCAAAATTACAGCAACTAGTAGAATACCCTTTAATTGGAATTTGTTAAATTTCAGTGCTAATTGGTGTAGTCCGAATTTTTAACTTTGAAAATTTCAAGTGTCATTCAGGGCAATTATGTAAAAAATTCCGCAGGAAATTTCTCCCAGGGAACAATTCCAACTAATGGCAAATGATAGGGAAAACAAAAAATTCTAATTGGAAAAGGGAGAAATTTCCTGCGGAATTTTTTACATAATTGCCCTGTATATATAAATGTCTGTATATTACATTAAGATTTCAACATGGTTCGTTGCTCGCTTTAGAACACCCTTGGATGTTAAACTGTCCTACATTTGTTGTTGTAGCGGACAAAGTTTTGCAAATTCTGTTAAAAATTTGAAGTCCGCAGCTGTTATGGTCCCCGAGAGAACAGCCTATGACAGACAGACGGAACCTTAAAAAATGTTATAACAAAAATTATAGGTCGTTACACTTTTTTTAATATTTTGTTCCTTTTTCTGGATGTCTCCCCAATGGGACCCACTGATGGACATTTTACGGCATTTGGGTCAAAAGTATGGTCAGTGTTTGTATGTTATCATGTTAACGTACCTCTGTTAATGCAGATGGTTGGGTGCACGTGCACAATTTTATTATGACATGGTTATAATAATCAGTTCAACATGGTTTGAGTATTTGATTTGACATTTGAGTTTTTCATGTCAATACATATTTAACAAAAAAAAAAACATTTGCATTAATAACATTTTACTATAGCTAAAAGATTGCTTTGACATTGAGAGATTACAGAGACCTCGTCACCAGGTTACTATACTTACCTTATATTTAGAGGTAATCAGGGTTTTTATTTTCTTGTTTCTTTTACTTTGTATAATTAAAGCTCATGGGCTGTCAGATTCTTAAATCTGTGGATTTACCGACTGCTTCTATGTCTATTAAGACGTATCACTATTGGCTCATACCTTCTTATGTATTTTAATATGACAATAATCATATTGACAGTTGCTTTGTAACAATATACAGATAAATCTCAGTCTTGCTACAGAATAAAATTATATGCCATGCAAGGCCACAAAAAAGAAGGAACGTAAATGTGTATATATGTAATTCAAAACCTCGCTTAGTCTGCACATAACATAATTGAAAATGTCAGTGTTTTTATGTTAAACACAAATATTATGACAACCCATTTTTCTCAGCTCACTCACAACACATAACTTTCAATACCTTTACAAGGAATGTTTCATTTATTTCCTCCTTATTTCCTTTTATGTTTACACTTCGATGTTCCTTTTCATGCAGCGCGTACCCATAGCGCCTCCATATTTATTTTTCTGTTTGGCTTCCGATTATATTGACAAGTGCACATTTTCATTTGCTGTCTTAAGTAACGACTTCAATGGAACACAAACAGCTTGTAAATAAATATTTATGGATTACAAGTGCTTGTGAAGATTCAATTGCAAAACGACGACAAGTGTGAATAATAAAATATGTACAGCAACAGCCAGCTTGTCTGGCAAAATCTATATAAATAAATACATTTCAAAGGCGTCTGTCATTCAGCTTTGCTGGAATGGAAAACTTGCCAATGACATTGATCGTTTTATGTAAGAGAAAGAAAAAAGCAACATTAATTTCATAATTTTATACAAGAAACATAGTAAACAATAGAATTATAAGAATATAAGAATTATTATCGTTATTGATATGACAGGACACAACAACATCCATTATTTATTATTTAAATTTAAAAGTAAATTGAAATAAGTAGCAACAGATTAAATTATAAACGTTTGAAACGATTTGAATGGATTTTGTAAAGCATTAGATCATCTGGTACAAAGATGCAAATGTGCTTGACTATGTATCAATCACGTTCTGAAATATTTTTTATCTAATTTTAAGCAGCTTTTCTATAAGAAAAGTGTGCTGTGACACAGTAAACTTTTCTCTAAAAAAACGTATACTGCAACACAGTCAACTGTTCTTAAAAAGCCAGCGCTGGAATACACTCAACTTTTCTATAATAAAAACTTTTACGTGTGACTGCCACAGCACACTTTTCTTATGGAAAAGTTACCTGCGCCTATACAAAGCATTGGTTTTATATCCTTATAAGAAGTGAGGGATCAAATATATATATATATATATATATATATATACATAAACTAGCTGAGCCCAGCAAACGTTGTCTCAACCTAAAAAAAAAGTTTATAAGTACAAAATACTCCCCAAAGTGGTCACTTTTTGGGTCAAAAACTAAACGAAAACATACCGGATATGTTGAAAATTTCAGCTCCACAGCTGTTATAGTTAAAGAGATCATTCGTTACGAAAAAACACACACTAACTATATAGATATATGTATATACATATGTATATATGTACGTGTATATGTATATAAGTATGTATGTCCATTTCGTATGCAAAAAATTAAATGGACTATACATATCCTTAATGGACTACACCTTGTTCTATACATCATCCTTTTTTAAATTTTTTATGAAAAAATTTAATCGACTATAAATTGTCCATTTCGTATGCCAAAAATTAAATAGACTATACATCGTCTATTTTTCATGCAAAAAATTAAATGGACTGACTATACATAAGAAATTTAATGGACTATATATACTTCGTCCGTTTTCAAATTTTTTATGAAAAAATTAAATGGTCTATAATTCGTCCATTTCGTATGAAAAAAATTAAATGGACTATATATATACGTCGTATTGTTTTCATGCGAAAAAAATTAATGGACTATACATCATCCATTTTTCATGCAAAAAAAAATTTTTATGAAAAAAATTTAATGGACTATACATCATCCTTGAAAATTTAACGCAGACAGTACTTTAACAATTTGTGCCAGTTATTCCTACCAACAAAATAGTAGCAGCCAAAATTATATTGCTAATCTTTCTTAAAGGGACTGTATGCTTTCAACTGTTGGCTTGCGTTTAAAACTAAATCTAAAGATTTCAGAGAAACGTATTCATTCATTGAATGGAGGCAGAAAATTTGTCTGGCATGCTGCCAATAGACATTAGCAAATAACAGTTGCAACCAATTCCTAGAATTTTTGGGTGCAATAATTAATTTTTCGGTAGAAAAATATCAAAGTTTATTTTATTCTTAATATGTATGTACTTAAATTGCAATCGTTCAGTTTTTCCCTTACCACAAAGTGATTTAACAAAAGCTTCATTACTAACTATGTAAATTAAACATTTTCCTTTTCAATATTATTAGCAATTAATTCTTTGCATACTTTTATTCATCTCGTTTCGTATTTCTCTTTTATGTAAAACCCATTCGTTCGAAAAATTTGCAAACAATAGCAGCGTTGCGGTTAAAAATCTTTTGTTTTTATTTCCTAACTGCTGGTCTATTATATGCAGACTTTTTTCACACGATTCCTTAAACGGAAGGAATGCAACAGCATTATTATCAAGTGTTGCCACAATATATTTAGTCCATCGGTATATTGCGATGATAGTTTTGCCCACAAATACAAAAATTGTGTAATTTAAAGCAATTTTTCATGATATGGCAACATTGGCATGGTTTTTGCTATTAGAAAAAGCAGCTGTAACAGAAAAACGAACGAAGATGAAATGAACAAAAGAATACTGATGTTGCAGTTATTGCACTTATTGGCAAAAAAAAAATGGAAAGAAACTAAGGAGGCAGTGGAACAGATGGAAAAAAATGCTGTCATTGTATTTTTTTCAGTCTAAAACTTCAAAAACAATTTTACAAAATCACTGATGTGATTAATTAAATGTTTTCAGCTCGAGAATTTATTTTTAGTACTCAGTACTAAAATATAGTTTGGCTTTCACAAAATACCCTTCTAATACTGAACTTTTTTATATATTATAATTTGTTTTGGTACTAAGAGACACTTTTCAGTGCTTAAATTTACTTGTACAGTTTAATTTTAGTTTTAGTACATATAATGCAAAAGGTTTTGGCATGCAAGTTTTGTGTTATTACGAAACTTATTTTTAAAACTTACTACTTAAATAATGTTTGAGCTTGAAAGCCTTGTTTCAAGTACAAAAATTAATTTTTATAATAATATGTTTCTGTACTAAAATTTAGTTATGCAGATAATTTTATTTAGTACACTTTAAACGTGATATTTTGGCCTGCAATTTTTAATTGAGTTTGAAAATGTATTTTTAGTACTTAAATATTTTTTTAGCACATATAAATTTTTTGTACTAAAACTTACTTTTGTAACCTACATAACTTAGTATATACTTATAGTGCATATTAAAGGGTATATTTCACTTAAGTTAGAAAATTTATGTTTTGAGTTTTACAATAAATTTTAGTACTTACAATGTATCGTTTTGTGACAAAGGGTATTTTAATAATAATTTCTACTTCCACCACTGTTCGTATCAGTTGGAAAAGAAAAAATAAAATGGCTAACTAGGCAAAAATAAAGTAAGTTGTATAAGGGCAACAATTAAAAAAAAACGGTTTCTTATTATTTAGCACTAAATGTGCTAAATACATACTTTCATGAAAGCATTTTACAGTGCACATTGTTATTCTTGTATATACACATTACCAGCATTATGCATTAAAATAATGATTAGTATTAAGGATTTCAGTTGAAAGGAAAATTGTTTGAGTTATAATTGGAAGAGAGATTATTTTAATTAGGTGGCAAATAAGGGAAAAAAAGAACAGCAAAAAAATTAACACACAAACCAGTTTTTAAATTATCTTTTTTTAGCTTTTATATTCACAAAATTAATATAAATATTCATACTCTATGTATAAAGTAAACATAAATAAATATATCTTTGGCGTATGTTTTCTTTGTAAAAAACTGCATAAAGTTTTTTAATACAAGACATGACTGACCATAAAGTTGGAGAGAAATTAAGTTCGAATTGAAAAAGATTTTTAATCAGTTTAGGGACAAGTGATGAAAAAAAATTATATTATATGTATGTGTATGTGTAATTTTATTTTAATTTACGATACTAAAGTCTTTTAGCACCAAATAAGTTTTCATATAAGATGTAAATAATTTTACTGCTATTTTTTTAAGGAAACTAATTTCCTTTCAAATACTAAAAATATTTTACTGTACTAAAATGTTTTTTCGCTTCAAACTAGTTTTGTTTAAAACTAAATTTATACACACTAAAACAACTTGAGCTTCACAATTTTACAAAGAGCATAGTTTGAAGTACTAAAAAATTTAGCACTGAAGACCTACTAAAATGGTTTGACTGCAATTTTCGAGAACAGAATAATTCTACTCTGCTAATTTTTTGCATATACTATTATATTAAGCAATAAATTGTTTAGTACTGAGTTTGTGGCACTCCATGAAAGAGAAAAAGAGAAAAGAAGAGAAGATAAAAACACCAATTTCATTTCTAATTAAAATTGTTAGGCTGTACTAAAAAAATTTATTAGCATGAAATTAGTTAAACAAAAATTCTTCACAACTTGAACTCCAAAACTAAAAAAAATGTTCAAGTACTAAAAATTTTTAGTACTTAAGTCGTACTAAAAGAGTTGTTTTGCAGCAATTTTTTCTAAAAGAAATCAAATTTAGTCTATTACGAGGATTTGAGTACTAATTTTTAATATAATTAGTATGTACAATATTTTTGTACTTAACAAATTTTGGTACTAAATTTTTTATGGGCATGGAACTATTTTTAAATAACGGGGAAAGCGTGTACTTTAAGGAAATATTTTTGTAAAGCTTAGTTTGTTACATAAAAAATAATTTTTTTAGTACACAATTTAATTTTTAAAAAATTATTTAATATTTTTAAAACTAATTGGAGTGCTTTTAATATGAAATACAATCTCTAATAGCAAATTTAGTTTATGGAAAAAAAATTTAGTACTTTAATATATGCAACACTTTGTCCTTTTTATGATATACATATATTATGATGTATATTATTTACAAACTAAAATTGTATTGGCCACATAATTGCTTTATTTATTGTACTAAATTTATTTGAACTAAATTTACTATTGATACAGTTACATATTTAGTTTTAGTACTAAACTTATTTATGATGATGTCTTAATATATTTGCAAAGTTTTTAACTTTTAATACATTTTCTTTTTTTTGTGTAAAAAATTTAACTGATTTGTTTTATTTTAACACTAAGAGCATTTTATGGTTTTACACCATAATGAAAATTAATCTAATTTTATACTATAATTTCTACTTTTACATTTTACATTCACTTTTAACTTGAGGTATGATGAGGGTTTTATAATCTTTACCATAGCATAGAAGCAAAAAAATAGTAATAATGCGAGTATTTGTATTTGTGCACTTAATTATGTGCTTTAGATAATGACCTTCATTTCAATACAAGAAAAATATAATATATAATAATGAAACACGTTGAAAAAAAGGAGGATAAATTACGCCAGGACATATAATCTCTACTTCTTGAAATGAAAACTTGCAAGAGAAGGAGGAATAAACTATTCAATAAGACATTTTTATTGCAAACTGTTGCACAAGTCAATTGTGATGGTGTGCAGGCTCTTAAATAAGCATTGCTCAAGCAAGGTGTGGTAAAAAAGATTAACTTTCGAAGGTTAAATACACTTGGTTTGACTTACTGCAGTCGATGCAAATAAATTTTGTATATTATTTTATTGTAATAAGTGGAATACCGATAAGAACTACAAAAGCAATTCAAAATAGCGATGACTAAAGTAAATAGCAGATAAAATATATAAAAAAAATCCAGCAAACTTAAAAAAAAAGAAAATTATAAACAAATCTTTTATAGCTTTGACGAGAAAATTTTAAATTACATTATTTTTCTCATAAAAATCATATTCTACTTAAAAGCAAAAATTCTTTCTTTTTCTTTATTGAGATTTTTTCTTCTTTTCAAATTAAATTGCATACAAAAATCGGACCGTTTGACTTGTATAAACCAACAGCATTGATGCGATTGTAACTATTTTTAAAAACTCATATATCGTTACCTTAATTTAAAAAGGCCCTAACTCATTATTATTTTTAAATCGAGATTTTTGCATTTTTCGATACATTAAATGTTCTTCTATCGAAATATACAAAAAACTCTACTTCAAAAAAATAATGAATTAGGGCATTTTTATATTAAAGTAACGATATATACATGCTTTGGGCACTTGACGTGGGCACATAAGAGCACAAACAAAAAAAAATAAGAAACCCCCACGCACACACACACATGCAGACAGACAATTTGCATTTTTAATTCAATGAATATATTTTCCACTCGCAGTTTTTCATATTTGAAGGATGTGTTTTTTTGTGACAGTATTCATTTCTAAGAAAAATTTTACACATGAAATAGTAGTGAAAGTAGTTTAGGAATTGTTCTAGGTTTGAGTTAGGTGTTAGTTTGATTTTAGCAGATCAATAAAGCAGGCTATGCATATCCCTCATATGCACAAACAATGTCATAACTACAAAAAAAAAAAAACAGTTTGCCAAAAAATGAGTTTGAAGTTTTCAATTTACACACAATTAAATGAAAAAAGAAATTGTTGTTTCTCAAGAGTTGAGTGACCAAGATGTTTAAAATTATAAAATTTATTTATTTTATCTTAGAACAATTCACAAACTTGTGCAAATGTTCTTGCATAGTGGCATGTGCAAAATAGTTAGTATATTGATACTTACCACTTAACAATTCTTAGTGATGAGTATCAATATACTATACCATTTTACACATGCTACCATGCAATACCATTTGCACAAGATTGTGAATTGGGCTAACTAACTGTTATAAAATTTTTACACAATAGCCCAATTCACAGTCTTGTGCAAATGCTCTTGCATTGTAGCATGTGCAAAATTGTATACTATATTGATACTCACCACTAAGAATTATTAAGTGGTGCGTATCAATTTACTAGTACTATACCATTTTGCACATGCTAGGATGCAAGACCATTTGCACAAGATTGTGAATTGGGCTAATATAAATAACGATATGAAGATAAATTTTTCCTCATTAACTCAAACATTTTCCAGTTTTGCGTTATGACGTTATTTCAGTATGTACATATGTATATCGAAACCCTGGGGCTATTCGAAAATGCACCTATGCTCTGCATCGGATGCGCCTGTGTGATTATTTTGCGCAGCTGGTACAAAAGTGCTGATGCAGATGCTTAACTGCAGCGCAGACAAAAAAGTTCATTTGATTACAATTTCAAACGCGAGAACATTATAAATCTAAAAATAAATAATTAACGTATTTTTTGACTTGGATGAAGAATGCAAATGAGTTGGAAAAAATAATTAAAAAAAATAAATTACAAATCAAATACTTACTCATCTATTGCATCAGCGATTTTTGTGATTAGTTTTTGGTGGTTTTGCTCATGATATGCAGTGATGCATTTTAGAATTCACCACATTTGAAGTTTTGCTATCTGTTGAGTTTCCTAAGGCACGACGCATCAGCTGAAGCGTAGTGATGCATTTCCGAACAGCCCCTCTGTCTTGCTGCAAGTATTCTAATGCCGAGTACACACTATGGCATTTTGTGACACCAGCAATATTGTATGCTGGTGGCAACGTTTGTAATTTCTGATATTTTTCGTTGTGTGGGAACGGCGTTGCATACATTTTGAAAACGACAGCACAAGAAATGCCAGATGTGTACTCGGCATAAGGCAAAAGGTCCGTGATTTTTTTTTGCTGCATAAAAAAACTTAAAAAACTTGTTCTTTGCTTAGAAGAACACAACTTACAAGTTTTGTATAATTTTTTTTTTAAATTCTAAAATATTCACTCACTTTGTTGGACCTTAAAGCTTAAAGTTTTATGTTTACTGTTTTCAAAATTTATAAAAGTCTTATTTTTACCTCCATCTATTTATAATATGTGCAACTACATATTTTAAACAAGGCACATATTTGTGCCTTTAATTGTTTTTTATTTTCAGTTTACAGCAACTATTGATGTCTTTAAAATTCCCACCTAAAGCAAGTAACACAACTTAAAATATTGGCAAGCTATAAATAAATTTGTTCTCACATTTTAATTTTGTCCAAATGTTACAAACAACATGACAATGGTATTTTCCACAGACAATGCCGATGACCATTTAACAGCGAAAATACGATTGAACAATAATGACTTGCATTTGGAAAATGTTTTGCGAGCAGCAGCATCAACAACTGTAAAATTCCTTCATAAAAGAAATGCCAATTCACAAGCACACGCACACGCCCACACCAACACCAACACTGTTGATGATTACAATCAAGATGGCAACGTAATCAATGCTGATGAGGAGGACAATGACGTTTTATTCAACACTGAATATATTACAACGGGGGCCAAGAATTTGTCAGACACTGTTACAACGATATGGTCCAATGTTTCCAAAGTCTTATACACATACTTGCAAAATCAAACTAGTGCTAATGATGCACAAGCGGAGCATAGCGAACATGTCAGACGGTCGGGAAATAACGACATGCCACAGTTGACACAATTGTCAACGTACAAAAGTACTTTGGCTGCTGCAGCCTCTTCAAATTTAACTAGAATAGCAGCAACAATGAAAACCTCTGAAATTTTATCAAGTTCCACTTACAACAGCAGCAGTAGCAGCAGCAACAGTAGTATTCTAAACCACATAGCACATGCAACTACTGAAGCTGCAGCATCAATGAATACCGTCGACGACAGTGATTTGAATGAAAGCAACAATAACGTGATAACAGCAACAATGACCCACTTAAATGAGTTTCTAAATGCAGCAACAGCAACAACGCCCTCCTCGAATGCCACACTAGCAACAACAGCAATGGAAACAATAGCAACAAATACAACAATAAAAACCAGTACAACATATCCTAGTATAGCAATTAATAGTTACGAAAACTGTTCAGCCATATTTGCCAACTATACAAAGCCACAACAAGGTGAGTTCAAATATTACAAAATTTTTAAACATTTTAAAGCGGAAAATTAATTAAATACTTGTGCGATATAGAAATCATAAATTTTAAATCTTGAAATTTATTTATTGTATTCACAACTAACCATGAATGAATGTATGAATTAAGTCAAACGGAAAGCACAGGACACTGCGACCAAAGTATATCTATTGTATCCCCTGCCAGGTGCTAGAGCACCTCATCTAGACCTATTCTCCTGATGTATTTCAAGATTGCCAGTGCGTCCTCCCATAGGTGCTTGCCCAATTGGCTATATCTTTTGTGGCATAACGCTTCACAGTCCTCCAGAATATGCTACGGAGTTTCATCTTAAGTTAGGTTAGGTTAGGTTAGCAGGCTGCTAGTGAAGAATGAAAATTTTAGGGGTCTAGCTCACTTGGGTCCAATACAATGATCCCTTTGTGCTGCCTGTAAGTTGAAAGTGTAAGAATAAGGGGGAGACCGGGGGTATAGGGAGGATATAGATGGAGAGTTTCTGTAGAATAAGAGAAAGTAAAGGAGAGAAGTGGGACAGGAGAGGGTCTAGTACATACACATGCCGTAGAGGAAGGCTGGCGGCCATACCAGCCGATGCTCCTTATGTATAGACTTCGGTTTCTAAGTCCTATTTCCGATAGATCGGACAAGCTATTGAAGGATATTCTGCCACGCACCCAGTATAGTGTGATGGTTGAGTGCTGCGCCAGTTTATCCAGGACTGTGCGGTATTCTCGGACAAGTAATGATGTAGAATACTCACCTGCAAGGGTTTTGATCGCGGGTTGGCTGTCCGTTATTATCTGGATATTACAATTATGTATCCGATAATAACTCAATCAGTGTGTTGCTCTTTTTATGGCGGATACTTCTGCCTGTAGTATGCTACATACGTCCGGGAGTCTGAAGGACATTTCCATTCCAAAATCTGGAATATACACCCCCTCCAACTCTTCCCCACCGTTTAGAGCCGTCCGTGTAAACCTGCACGGCTCTGTCTATTGGGGAGAACCCTTCTGTCAAAGAAATATTGAATTTCCTATTGAAGTAGGGTTTGGGAGTGCAGTAGTCAATGAGTTCAGGTATATTATTTGCTGTATTTAGGATGATAGCGTGACCCCATGGTCTGTAGTTCCATACGCCTATTGCGTTCAGTCTACCGGCCGTATATATGTCCACAGGAAGCCAACAAAGCATAGCGAAAAGTGCCTTTGTCGGCATGGATCTAAGGGCACCTGTTACCATAAGTGCCATTTTGCGGAGAATACATTCTATACGGGACTGGTTTCCCTCTGATTCTAGTGCTTCCCACCAGACCGAGACCCCATAAAATAGGATAGGTTTTCTGACCATCTCTAGTATCCAACCGACTCCTTTGGGGTTAATTCCCCAAGTAGAACCAATTGCTTTCCTACAGATGTACATTGCCATAGCGGCTTTCTCTATCCTCGCCTGAAGATTTTCCCTCCAGGAAAGTTTACTATCTAGAACAACGCCTAGATATTTGGCACTTTTCGACATGGTAAGTGCAGTACCATTCAATGTTGGGGGAATGGGGGAACTTTGTATCTCCTGGTGAATAGTACTAGTTCCGTTTTGGTCGGGTTGACACTCAGGCCGCTTCTAGAGCACCAAGCATTAACCTCATTTAGCGCTGTTTCTAGCCTTTGTGATATCGTATCTAACTGAAATCCTGATATTGCTATCGCTACATCATCTGCGTAATAATATTCAAGGATTCCAATTTTCTGAGCAGATTGTTGATTGTCACATTCCACAACAGTGGTGACAGCACACCACCCTGAGGTGTACCTCTGTGGGCCTGCCTTGTGATGGTGGCTGCTCCCATGGTGGAAGTGATGGTTCTACGTAGTAGCAGATTTTCAATGAGCTGATATATCCCTCGGTCAAACCCCAGCTCTGAGAGACTGAATGATTACCGTTGGATCAATGTTATTAAAGGTACCTTCAATGTCCATGAAGGCTGCCAAGGTATAGTTTTTATGCTTTTATTCTCTATGTAACCTACAAGCAAATGTAAAGCGGTCTCAAGCGATTTGGCTTTGGTATAGGCGTGTTGAGAGACTGAGATTAGAGAGCTGTTTATGGTAGTTCTAATGTGAACATCCAACACTATCTCAAGGGTTTTTAGAAGGAAGGAAGTTAAGCTTATGGGTCTAAAATCCTTCGCTTTGGCGTGTTGTAGATCCGCTGGAATCATACCATCCGGTCCTGAAGATTTGAACGGATGGAAACTTTTAATTGCCCATTTAACTTTCTCCACCGTAAAGTCGATGGATACATGTGATTGAGCATTAAAGGGATACGCCCGTGGCATATCGCTACAAGGTTGACATCCCGGAAAATGGGTGTCCATTAGAATCTTTAGGGAATCGATACTGTTAATGGTGCAGTTTCCATTATTATTTTGGATGTAGCTGGGTATCAGTGGCTTTTTCGCAAGGATTTTACGCAGTCTGCTAGTCTCGGAGTAAGTTTCTACATTACTGCATAATTCTCTCCCAAGTTTTGCGTTTTGCGTTCCTGACTTCATTCTTGAATTTATTTAATGAAGCTTTGTAGAGTCCTGTCCTTTTTGCTTCATTGAAAAGTCTCCTGCAGTTTTTCCGAGTTTCTGCGTTGTCTCCAGACCACCAAGGTAGCCTTCTTGTCGGGCATTGTACAGATGCCCTGTCTGCGTGCCGTGTCTATTGGTCTCTTTTGGCTAAATCCCGGACCATTGAATTAGGAGGTGGGTCCGTTTCATCGTGAGCCATGTAGCAGGAAAGAATCCATATTGTGGATTCCCCTGTCTCCCACGCCGCCGCTACCGTATCTTCATCGCTAAAATTAGATAGAATGAAGATATTTAAGTTGGTTTCAACCATAATACAGGATCTAATGTTTTTGTCATTGTTCCCTGAACTGTTTACATATAATAATTTGTACCCTTTTGCGCCAAGTCCAAGTATTTTGCCGTTGACAATCCACGGTTCTTGGATTAGCGCCATATCCACTCTTCCTTCGACAAGTCGGTTGGTTAATACCGCTGAGGCTGTTTTCGAATGATGAAGATTAATTTGTATTATCTTCGCCATTCTCAGATATCTGGGTCATAATTGACAACGATGTCTGCGTCTTCCGTGTTTGGGTCCAGAAGAGCGTTTTCATCGTCCACGAAGTTGAGTCTATCCAGGAGGTCCTCAATCAGACAAGAGTCTGTTTGGGAACACCCAAGCGACTGAGTTCGCCGGTTCAACTATGGCCTCCGAATTGGCATTGGCTTCTTTACCAATCTCTACCCCTTGTGACCCCTCTGCTGCAGCAGGGATTACGGGATAGGGTTTGTCGTCACTCCGGTAGATGCGTAGTCTGATGCCCATAAAACCGTAGTACACCAGACCTTGCCTCTTCCGGAGTAGGGACAAAGTCTCCTTATTGAGGATCACGATCGCCTTCCTACGGGCACCAACTGGTTCGTAAACCTTTACGACCTTCCAGTCATTGGTTGGTAGTTCCGGGTTTCCCTTCCGGAAGATGTCCAGGATCTTCGCTGGGTCATGTGGTTCTGCCTGAATGATAGCGATTGCTCTCGGCCTGCGAGGTATCTCACTGACCGCGACCGATTCAAGTCTCGCCCCGGGCCACACTTACCCTAGGGATAGGATGATATCCATTAACTTGGACGCTGATAGCTCGTCCATGCAGGAGACCAGTTTCACGTGTCCATGAATAGTGGCGAATGCCCTTTACTCATGTCAGTATCTTGCAGGTAAATATCCAATAACTTTTGACAGATCAATTCCCATTTTTAATTGTCGATTGCTCCGTCGCAGTTACTATGGTCAAGAACAGCCCTTACCAGTGTGTTTCTTGCAACCTCACTGTAAGGTCTGTTTATGACCTCAGAATCCACCTGCTTTTCGCGCTTGCTGGATGGCTGTGCCCTTGGCTGCGGTGATAGTTCCTCCCTTGAGCGTTGCCTTTTAGGCGCAATGGCTGCAGGTGTTTTTGCAGCTGCTTCAGGGTTGGAGCCGTCATGTGCGACCAAGTAAGCTTTTGCCCATGCCAGCGAGGATTTCTCCTTACTATTTAGATCCTTAGACGGCTTTTTGCCCAACTGTTCGATATAGCGTCGAGCAGCCCGTAATTCACCGGCGGCTTTGCGCATCAGGAAGCTACGTTCTTGCGTATTCCGTGCATTCGATCCAGATGCAGTAGGCACTGTCGGCTTTACGCTGACTGGCGCATCCTTCACGAGCTCGGTGTTAATGCGTGCAATTGGCACGGCTGGCAAACCCAGAGTTTTCATGGCTGATTTCCCAGCTCTAATTTTGGGTGTAGCAGATGTGCTTGGACTACAGTCCAAGGACACGCTACGAGTTAACCTTGCCTTTCCTAGTGGAATGCCAAGGTTTGGTTTTTGTTTTTTATTATTTTTGTTCTCAATTTTGTTCCCACGAGTATGCGTGTAAGGGGTTGGACCACTAATGCAGGGATGGCGTAAATGGGCTAGGCAATCACGTTTTACCGACCCGTGCCCTGGCGTCGGCGTTGAGCTGTTATCGACTAGTCTTCTTTAACCACTAACTAGCCATTCGGGTTCTCGGCACTGCTACCATCCACCTTAACCTTACAAGGGGTTTAGTTTTGGTCCGAGGGCTCTGTGCATAGAGAAACTACACCATAAAGAGGAGCCACAACCCGAAAACTAAGCTGGACTCATGACCTCCTATAGGAGTATCATTTAACCCTCTTAAATTTCATTTGTAGTAACTGCCTAACACAATCCCCTTCAAAGTTGGAAGGTCAATTCATGGTTGCATGAATGCTCATGATCGGGAGTCTCCACTTATGGGTACCTCCCCCATGGTTCACCCCACCCTGGCGCCTCTTCCAGGCTACGCCATTGTCGGTGAGATACCAGAGGTGCATTTCGCCAGCACACAGCCTGGCCATGACAACGATCCTAGGCATTCCTAAAAAGGAAACCCGCAGATTCGTGCCAGACCCGAGACATGACAGCAACACAGACGACCACTTCTGCAGTGTATCAGGAGGATTGCTGATAATGTCCCTCCCCTATCCGCCGCCAGGAAACGCGCCCGATAGGAGACTACTACTCCTACAGCATAGCTAGGTGCTAAACTAGCGCTGTTGTTCGGGAGATTCATCTTCGTAATCACAGAATCTGCACAGGCTGTCACTCTCAATGCCAAGTCTGTTGAGGTGTTTTCTCAGTCTACAATGGCCTGTGAGGTAGCCTGTGAGCATTCTCAGATTGTTTTTACTCAGGGACATGAAAGCTACGAAACGATTTTGGTTATACGTTCCAATCATTAACTGAGAAAACACCTCAACAGACTTGGCATTGAGAGTGACAGCCTGTGCAGATTCTGTGATTACTAAGATGAATCTCCCGAACAACAGCGCTAGTTTAGCACCTAGCTATGCTGTAGGAGTAGTAGTCTCCTATCGGGCGCGTTTCCTGGCGGCGGATAGGGGAGGGACATTATCAGCAATCCTCCTGATACACTGCAGAAGTGGTCGTCTGTGTTGCTGTCATGTCTCGGGTCTGGCACGAATCTGCGGGTTTCCTTTTTAGGAATGCCTAGGATCGATGTCATTGCCAGGCTGTGTGCTGGCGAAATGCACCTCTGGTATCTCACCGACAATGGCGTACCCTGGAAAAGAGGCGCCAGGGTTGGGTGAACCATCGGGGAGGTACCCATCATGAGAAACGTTGCAACCATGAACTGACCTTCCAACTTTGAAGGGGATCGTGTTAGGCAGTTACTCCAAATGAAATCTAAGAGGGTTAAATGATACTCCCATAGGAGGTTCTTTATGGTGTAGTTTCTCTATGCATAGAGCCGCGGACCAAAACTAAACCCCTTGTAAGGTTAAGGCGGATGGTAGTAGTGCCGAGAACCCGAATGGCTAGTTAGTGGTTAAATAAGACTAGTCGATAACAGCTCCACGCCGACGCCAGGGCACGGGTCGGTTAAAACGTGATTGCCTAGCCCATTTACGCCATCCCTGCATTGGTGGTCCAACCCCTTACGCGCATACTCGTGCGAACAAAATTAAGAACAAAAATAATAAAATAACAAAAACCAAACCTTGCCATTCCACTTGGAAAGGCAAGGATGACTCGTAGCGTGTCCTTGGCTGTAGCTGGATATGCCAGCCGTGCCAATTGCACGCATTAACACCAAGCTCGTGAAGGATGCGCCAGTCAGCGTAAAGCCGACAGTGCCTACTGCATCTGGATCGAATGCACGGAATACGCAAGAACGTAGCTTCCTGATGCGCAAAGCCGCCGGTGAATTACGGGCTGCTCGACGCTATATCGAACAGTTGGGCAAAAAGCCGTCTAAGGATCTAAGTAAGGAGAAATCCTCGCTGGCATGGGCAAAAGCTTACTTGGTCGCACATGACGGCTCCAACCCTGAAGCAGCTGCAAAAACACCTGCAGCCATTGCGCCTAAAAGGCAACGCTCAAGGGAGGAACTATCACCGCAGCCAAGGGCACAGCCATCCAGCAAGCGCGAAAAGCAGGTTGCAAGAAACACACTGGTAAGGGCTGTTCTTGACCATAGTAACTGCGACGGAGCAATCGACAATTAAAAATGGGAATTGATCTGTCAAAAGTTATTGGATATTTACCTGCAAGATACTGACATGAGTAAAGGGCATTCGCCACTATTCATGGACACGTGAAACTGGTCTCCTGCATGGACGAGCTATCAGCGTCCAAGTTAAGGGATATCATCCTATCCCTAGGGTAAGTGTGGCCCGGGGCGAGACTTGAATCGGTCGCGGTCAGTGAGATACCTCGCAGGCCGAGAGCAATCGCTATCATTCAGGCAGAACCACATGACCCAGCGAAGATCCTGGACATCTTCCGGAAGGGAAACCCGGAACTACCAACCAATGACTGGAAGGTCGTAAAGGTTTACGAACCAGTTGGTGCCCGTAGGAAGGCGATCGTGATCCTCAATAAGGAGACTTTGTCCCTACTCCGGAAGAGGCAAGGTCTGGTGTACTACGGTTTTATGGGCATCAGACTACGCATCTACCGGAGTGACGACAAACCCTATCTCGTAATCCCTGCTGCAGCAGAGGGGTCACAAGGGGTAGAGATTGGTAAAGAAGCCAATGCCAATTCGGAGGCCATAGTTGAACCGGCGAACTCAGTCGCTTCGGGGTGTTCCCAAACAGACTCTTGTCTGATTGAGGACCTCCTGGATAGACTCAACTTCGTGGACGATGAAAACGCTCTTCTGGACCCAAACACGGAAGACGCAGACATCGTTGTCAATTATGACCCAGATATCTGAGAATGGCGAAGATAATACAAATTAATCTTCATCATTCGAAAACAGCCTCAGCGGTATTAACCAACCGACTTGTCGAAGGAAGAGTGGATATGGCGCTAATTCAAGAACCGTGGATTGTCAACGGCAAAATACTTGGACTTGGCGCAAAAGGGTACAAATTATTGTATGTAAACAGTTCAGGGAACAATGACAAAAACATTAGATCCTGTATTATGGTTGAAACCAACTTAAATATCTTCATTCTATCTAATTTTAGCGATGAAGGTACGGTAGCGGCGGCGTGGGCACAGGGGAATCCACAATATGGATTCTTTCCTGCTACATGCCTCACGATGAAACGGACCCACCTCCTAATTCAATGGTCCGGGGTTAGCCAAAAGAGGCCAATAAAAAATTCATTTATTTTTGAGTTTACAACGCACAAAAACACTAAAAATTAATCACAATTTGATGAAAATTAGAAATGTCAAAAATTCCGCCACCAAACAATTGTTTGAACATTAACGGACTGGACTGTCCCACGATGTCACCAGAAATCGTTCGATCGACAACTTGTATTGCAAACAACCACAAACATTAGATAATTTGTTGTTGTTTTCAATATAAGTATTCGATCGAACGAATTCTGGTGACATCGTGGGCCTTAATTTTTGCTTCAATTGACTGAAAAAAGTCTCCTTATATTTATAAATCAATAAGATAGGCAATAAATTTCAAAAAGTCCATGGACCTTTCTTTTGAAAGTCCGTACTAGCAAATAGAAATTTCTTCATGAAATTTACCAACCTGAACTTTAATTATTATATTTATTTTTAATTTGATTTTTTACATACAGTTTGTATGAGAACCTGAAATTCCGTATGAACTCCGTACCAGGCTTTGGCTGGAACTTTTCTCAAACATAAATTTAGTTTGATTAAATCTATATAAGTATATAAAATCGTAGTGTGTGTTTATTCCTAACGCATGATCTCTGGAACTATAAGAGATGTGGAGCTGAAATTTTCAACACAGGTTCTGTTGGATACCCGGTAGGTTTTCGTTTTGTTTTTGACCCAACAAGTGGCCACAATGTGGAGTAATTTGTAGTTAAAAAATAATAATTGATTGTACGACAACACTTGCCGGGCTCAGCTGGTTTCTTTATAAAATTTTTCCTAAAATGGAAATGGAAACGTTAATCACTTGCTTAAATATTTTCAAAAGTATATTTTCTAAAAAATTTTATATTTTTGCAAAAATAACTGAATCTGTCCTGGAAATTTATTTATATCGAAAGCCTATATAATTTTAAAATATTAAGTATCTAAACAATTTTTAGATGATTTTTTTCAAAATTTATTTTTAATTTCCTCTTATTTTGTCCTAACAAGATTTCCCTAAAAATATAATTTAATTAATTATTCATTACTTCTTTACCTTTCCTGCAAAATTACTTCCCGCAAAATATAAGTTTTGCCTCAAAAGTGTACTGTAGAACACAAAAGGGACTTTTAAAAAAAGGATATCATCAAAGATAATATAAAAAAAAACATAATATTCTTAAGGCTCCCTCCAATTTTATTATCTAAAGTAATAGAAAACATTTTAAAATTTTATTTAATTTCCTAAACTTTTTAATCTTTTATTTATAGCCATACCTGAACATACTCGTATGTATAAATAATTCCAATGTTTCATGTGTCTGTTGTTAAATAAAAATTTCTACCCCAAATAGATTTTGCTCAATGACATGTTCTTTCATGACTTTTTTTCTCAAATGAAATGTAAAAAAAGGACGTTTAAAAAGTTTTCTTCGCTCTGCATTTTAAAAACACAAAAGAAATTGTGTTTAGCTCCTTTATTTATAATCTCACTTAATGAAATGAATTGTAAGGAATTGATTTCATTTAATTTAAAATTTTCTGGTCATTAAATGAAACCACAAACATATATAATACTTGTGTATCTCTCATTACAATAATGAATTTAAATTGCGTTTGATTAAGAAATCATTAAACTGAAATTGAATTTAATAGTATTTTCTGCTTAGTTATTCTTAAAATTAAAAATTCATTGTCGGGATTTACATATGTTCTTGTATCCTTTTTTTATATCTTTCATGTATGGCAAAAAAAATTAGGAGTCTTTTGTAATTGGGTGTGGGATAAATATTTGTGTTGGCCACCCACCCCGGCTGGTGTGTTAGCGCGTATGAACTGTCCTTCAGGATATCATGGAGTCGATGCTAAAAGTAAGTAAACAGTTTCCTTTACATTATGACAAGTTAATGCATGTATTTGGAAATATAAAGAGAAAATTGTTCACAACTATAAAAAAATTACGCCTTTTGCGCTTTATTAGTTAATGAATTTTTACACAGTGTAAACAATGCAAATTTTTCAAGATTTTCAACTTGAAAAATAATAGGCTTAATTTTGAATGAAAATTTAACTTCCCCAATTTTTTACACAAGGTAATCAATGTATAGAACTAGTAAATGAATTTTGACAAAGTGTACAGAATGTAAATTGTTCAAGATTTTTAATTTAAAAAATAACAAACTTAATTTTAAATGAAAATTTGACTTCTTAAATTTTTTACATGAGGTAATCAATGTAAAGAACTAGTAAATTAATTTTTAACTCGAAAAATAATAGGCTTAATTTTGAATGAAAATTAATGTTCCCCTATATTTTACATGAAGTAATTAATTAATTTTTACACAGTGTAAACAATGTAAATTGTTCAAGATTTTTAACGCGAAAAATAATAGGCTTTATTTTGAATGAAAATTTAACTTTCCCAATTTTTTACATGACATAATCTACATATGTAAATAACTAGTAAATTAATTTATACACAGTGTAAACTGCTCAAAATTTTTTATTGAAAAAAAGAATAAAAATTTCATGTTTGGTTTGTTGGTTTACGTGGCTGTTTGCTGCCTACAAGCAAGTAGAATCGTGGGATTTCGTTTTGATAGATACCCTCTACTCGTCCTAGTCCTAGTCCTTACCTATGAAAAAAAGTCTGGATCCAATGCTGATAAAAGTGAAGTACCGCATAAGGTCCCTTATACCAATCTGTAATACCTCCAATAGATCGTCTGGTATGAATTTTTGTAGAAATTTTTTATAGCGGGCACTGGCAAAGCATGTGAGAAACTCTCTTCTTTGTCCTTTTCTTCATAGTTGCCACAATATATTATAAGGAAGACCTAGCCTACTAACATGCCTGCCGATTATCCAGTCGCTAGTCAATAGCGTGACCAACCGCAAGACGCTTTCCCGATTTTTGCTAACTAATTGTTAATGTGTGCAACGCAATATGAAGATTGAAAAATTTAAACCATTTAAGGAATTAAAAGTTTTTATTTAATTATCTAAATCTTGTTTTAGTTTTATTTTTTTTTTATCACATCACCACTATAATAAACTTTAAAGGCCTTATTAAAAAAAAATATTTTTGAATTATAACAGACGGCAAACTACGGCATTCGATATCGAAAAAATGTTCATACAATTTTAATTGTGTTTTGTATTGAAATTTTGATCGATATCGAATGCTGTAATTTACCCCCAGGTCTATCAAATAGTTTTTCATAAAAATTTTGTTTTATAAACCCTAAACCAGAATTATTTTTTTTTTTGAATAAGACAGCAAAAATATTAAGGCTTTATAAAGGTTTTTTAAAACAAATTGTCATACAAAATTTTTCTTAAAAAGCCTTTATAAAGCCTCAATAATTTTTATAAATAAGGGTGAAAGTTAACTATATTTAATTATCTGTTCTTAATTTGTAATTCTTTTCAGATTCATCAAGCACGTTCATTCTCAAATCCTTCACTCATTACCATCACCATCATCATTAAGACGGATCATTCAAATTAAATGTGTAAAAAAATTGTTATAACTTTTCATTTTTTTCATACGAATATATCGCAATAAAACATTAAGAAAAAAATTACATATATTTTGTTTGTTTTTTTTTTATAAAAAGGATAGATAGGATATATGTACTAAATTTTTTCACCAAAAATTTTGTACTTTGATAGACTAAAATACGAGTTAGTATAAGAAAACTTTGACAAATCTGGTAGTACACTTACAATTCAGCGAATGTAATTAAATTTAATAAGTAATAAACATGAACACAAAACCCTAAACGAATCACAAAGTCCAGCACTAAAAACCTGCAAAATTTCATTTCTCTGTCTTCAAAATTATCGAAACGAAAATGACTGGAAGTAGCTGGATTTATAATTAAAATTTTTCTCTTATAACTCGGGAACTGCTCGGTAATTTTGGCTGAATTTTTTTTCCGAGTGAAAGTAAACATAATAACGAATAATATGTAGAAAAAAAATTTCCATAAAAGTGGACGTTAATTAAAAATCAGCTTCTCTTTATTGAAGCGGAGGCTGTGCTCTTTCAGCCAGAAAAAATTTCATCCAAATACACCAAGCGGTTCCCGAGATCTGCGAGTTACAACATTAACGAAAACATGAAGTTCCGGTCATTTCGCTTTGGATACAGTTTTCTGAAAATTATCAATAACTCCGAAGATTGCGAAGATAGAGAAATAAAATTTTGCAGGTTTGTAGAGCAAAACTCCGCGCTTCGTATAGAAGTCAATTGCACTTTTCACGTCAATTACTTTGGGAGATATAAAGGTTATAAGGTTTTTGTGCATTTTCTTATTGACATGGGGGGCCACCGGGCGGGCCAAAGTTTGCCCATCTCGTAGCCAAATATCAACTCTATCATATGGTTAAACTATCATCCAAATCGGTCCACTGGTTATCGAGTTATAGCATTTTGAAGAAAATCAATTCCCGAAATCCACCTCCTGCTGATTCTGTTGACCTGGTGTTTCACAAAAAAAAATTGGAAAAATTTAAAAATTTTTCGGGGTCAAGAATATTTTTAGTTTTCTTGCAATATCTCCGTTGTTTTTGGAGATAATTGCTTAAAATTTTGTCAGTTGATACAGAACAAAGTAGGGAATAAAATGGGGTAAAAAAGTTTTTGCCACGCCCACTTCAAAGTCAATAAAAGTGGGCGTTAATAGGAAATAGCTTCTTCTTCGTATTTTCTTTGGCGTTTCGGAAGTCCAAAAGACACCTATATTGAAGCTGAAGTTGTGCTCTTTCAGCCAGAAAAAATTTCATCCAAATATAGCCAGCGGTTCCCGAGATATAGGAGCTACAAGTTGAGTAAAAACAAGCATTTCCGGCCATTTCGCTTTTGGTTACAATTTTAGTTTTCTTGTAATATCTCTGTAGTTTTTCAAGATAAATTCGTAAAACTTTGTAGGTTGAGAGAAAACACAATGGCGAATAATATGTAGAAAATAAAATTTTTCCACGCCTACTTTTAAGTCGATAAAAGTGGGCGTTAATTAAAAATTGCTTTCCGAGCCACCTCGTGACATATTTTGTATTTAGACATTTCAAAAGTTCTCTATATTGAAGCTGAGGCTGTGCTCTTTCAGCCAGAAAAAATTTCATACAAATACACCCAGCGGTTCCCGAGATCTGAGAGTTACAACATTAACGAAAACATGAAGTTCCGGTCATTTCGCTTTGGATACAGTTTTCTGAAAATCATCAATAACTCCGAAGATTGCGAAGATAGAGAAATAAAATTTTGCAGGTTTGTAGAGCAAAACTCCGCGCTTCGTATAGAAGTCAATTGCACTTTTCACGTCAATTACTTTGGGAGATATAAAGGTTATAAAGTTTTAGTGCATTTTCTTATTGACATGGGGGGCCACCAGGCGGGCCAAAGTTTGCCCATCTCGTAGCCAAATATCAACTCTATCATATGGTTAAACTATCATCCAAATCGGTCCACTGGTTATCGAGTTATAGGATTTTGAAGAAAATCAATTCCCGAAATCCACCTCCTGCTGATCCTGTTGACCTGGTGTTTCACAAAAAAATTGGAAAAATTTTAAAATTTTTCGGGGTCAAGAATATTTTTAGTTTTCTTGCAATATCTCCGTTGTTTTTGAAGATAATTGCTTGAAATTTTGTCAGTTGATACAGAACAGAGTAGGGAGTAAAATGGGTTAAAAAAGTTTTTGCCACGCCCACTTCAAAGTCAATAAAAGTGGGCGTTAATCGGAAATAGCTTCTTCTTCGTATTTTCTTTGGCGTTTCGGAAGTCCAAAAGACACCTATATTGAAGCTGAAGTTGTGCTCTTTCAGCCAGAAAAAATTTCATCCAAATATAGCCAGCGGTTCCCGAGATATAGGAGCTACAAGTTGAGTAAAAACAAGCATTTCCGGCCATTTCGCTTTTGGTTACAATTTTAGTTTTCTTGTAATATCTCTGTAGTTTTTCAAGATAAATTCGTAAAACTTTGTAGGTTGAGAGAAAACACAATGGCGAATAATATGTAGAAAATAAAAATTTTCCACGCCTACTTTTAAGTCGATAAAAGTGGGCGTTAATTAAAAATTGCTTTCCGAGCCACCTCGTGACATATTTTGTATTTAGACATTTCAAAAGTTCTCTATATTGAAGCTGAGGCTGTGCTCTTTCAGCCAGAAAAAATTTCATACAAATACACCCAGCGGTTCCCGAGATCTGAGAGTTACAACATTAACGAAAACATGAAGTTCCGGTCATTTCGCTTTGGATACAGTTTTCTGAAAATTATCAATAACTCCGAAGATTGCGAAGATAGAGAAATAAAATTTTGCAGGTTTGTAGAGCAAAACTCCGCGCTTCGTATAGAAGTCAATTGCACTTTTCACGTCAATTACTTTGGGAGATATAAAGGTTATAAAGTTTTAGTGCATTTTCTTATTGACATGGGGGGCCACCAGGCGGGCCAAAATTTGCCCATCTCGTAGCCAAATATCAACTCTATCATATGGTTAAACTATCATCCAAATCGGTCCACTGGTTATCGAGTTATAGCATTTTGAAGAAAATCAATTCCCGAAATTCACCTCCTGCTGATTCTGTTGACCTGGTGTTTCACAAAAAAAATTTGAAAAATTTTAAAATTTTTCGGGATTAAGAATATTTTTAGTTTTCTTGCAATATCTCCGTTGTTTTTGAAGATAATTGCTTGAAATTTTGTCAGTTGATACAGAACAGAGTAGGGAGTAAAATGGGGTAAAAAAGTTTTTGCCACGCCCACTTCAAAGTCAATAAAAGTGGGCGTTAATCGGAAATAGCTTCTTCTTCGTATTTTCTTTGGCGTTTCGGAAGTCCAAAAGACACCTATATTGAAGCTGAAGTTGTGCTCTTTCAGCCAGAAAAAATTTCATCCAAATATAGCCAGCGGTTCCCGAGATATAGGAGCTACAAGTTGAGTAAAAACAAGCATTTCCGGCCATTTCGCTTTTGGTTACAATTTTAGTTTTCTGGTAATATCTCTGTAGTTTTTCAAGATAAATTCGTAAAACTTTGTAGGTTGAGAGAAAACACAATGGCGAATAATATGTAGAAAATAAAAATTTTCCACGCCTACTTTTAAGTCGATAAAAGTGGGCGTTAATTAAAAATTGCTTTCCGAGCCACCTCGTGACATATTTTGTATTTAGACATTTCAAAAGTTCTCTATATTGAAGCTGAGGCTGTGCTCTTTCAGCCAGAAAAAATTTCATACAAATACACCCAGCGGTTCCCGAGATCTGAGAGTTACAACATTAACGAAAACATGAAGTTCCGGTCATTTCGCTTTGGATACAGTTTTCTGAAAATTATCAATAACTCCGAAGATTGCGAAGATAGAGAAATAAAATTTTGCAGGTTTGTAGAGCAAAACTCCGCGCTTCGTATAGAAGTCAATTGCACTTTTCACGTCAATTACTTTGGGAGATATAAAGGTTATAAAGTTTTAGTGCATTTTCTTATTGACATGGGGGGCCACCAGGCGGGCCAAAATTTGCCCATCTCGTAGCCAAATATCAACTCTATCATATGGTTAAACTATCATCCAAATCGGTCCACTGGTTATCGAGTTATAGCATTTTGAAGAAAATCAATTCCCGAAATTCACCTCCTGCTGATTCTGTTGACCTGGTGTTTCACAAAAAAAATTTGAAAAATTTTAAAATTTTTCGGGATTAAGAATATTTTTAGTTTTCTTGCAATATCTCCGTTGTTTTTGAAGATAATTGCTTGAAATTTTGTCAGTTGATACAGAACAGAGTAGGGAGTAAAATGGGGTAAAAAAGTTTTTGCCACGCCCACTTCAAAGTCAATAAAAGTGGGCGTTAATCGGAAATAGCTTCTTCTTCGTATTTTCTTTGGCGTTTCGGAAGTCCAAAAGACACCTATATTGAAGCTGAAGTTGTGCTCTTTCAGCCAGAAAAAATTTCATCCAAATATAGCCAGCGGTTCCCGAGATATAGGAGCTACAAGTTGAGTAAAAACAAGCATTTCCGGCCATTTCGCTTTTGGTTACAATTTTAGTTTTCTTGTAATATCTCTGTAGTTTTTCAAGATAAATTCGTAAAACTTTGTAGGTTGAGAGAAAACACAATGGCGAATAATATGTAGAAAATAAAATTTTTCCACGCCTACTTTTAAGTCGATAAAAGTGGGCGTTAATTAAAAATTGCTTTCCGAGCCACCTCGTGACATATTTTGTATTTAGACATTTCAAAAGTTCTCTATATTGAAGCTGAGGCTGTGCTCTTTCAGCCAGAAAAAATTTCATACAAATACACCCAGCGGTTCCCGAGATCTGAGAGTTACAACATTAACGAAAACATGAAGTTCCGGTCATTTCGCTTTGGATACAGTTTTCTGAAAATCATCAATAACTCCGAAGATTGCGAAGATAGAGAAATAAAATTTTGCAGGTTTGTAGAGCAAAACTCCGCGCTTCGTATAGAAGTCAATTGCACTTTTCACGTCAATTACTTTGGGAGATATAAAGGTTATAAAGTTTTAGTGCATTTTCTTATTGACATGGGGGGCCACCAGGCGGGCCAAAGTTTGCCCATCTCGTAGCCAAATATCAACTCTATCATATGGTTAAACTATCATCCAAATCGGTCCACTGGTTATCGAGTTATAGCATTTTGAAGAAAATCAATTCCCGAAATCCACCTCCTGCTGATTCTGTTGACCTGGTGTTTCACAAAAAAAATTGGAAAAATTTTAAAATTTTTCGGGGTCAAGAATATTTTTAGTTTTCTTGCAATATCTCCGTTGTTTTTGAAGATAATTGCTTGAAATTTTGTCAGTTGATACAGAACAGAGTAGGGAGTAAAATGGGGTAAACAAGTTTTTGCCACGCCCACTTCAAAGTCAATAAAAGTGGGCGTTAATCGGAAATATCTTCTTCTTCGTATTTTCTTTGGCGTTTCGGAAGTCCAAAAGACACCTATATTGAAGCTGAAGTTGTGCTCTTTCAGCCAGAAAAAATTTCATCCAAATATAGCCAGCGGTTCCCGAGATATAGGAGCTACAAGTTGAGTAAAAACAAGCATTTCCGGCCATTTCGCTTTTGGTTACAATTTTAGTTTTCTTGTAATATCTCTGTAGTTTTTCAAGATAAATTCGTAAAACTTTGTAGGTTGAGAGAAAACACAATGGCGAATAATATGTAGAAAATAAAATTTTTCCACGCCTACTTTTAAGTCGATAAAAGTGGGCGTTAATTAAAAATTGCTTTCCGAGCTACCTCGTGACATATTTTGTATTTAGACATTTCAAAAGTTCTCTATATTGAAGCTGAGGCTGTGCTCTTTCAGGCAGAAAAAATTTCATACAAATACACCCAGCGGTTCCCGAGATCTGAGAGTTACAACATTAACGAAAACATGAAGTTCCGGTCATTTCGCTTTGGATACAGTTTTCTGAAAATCATCAATAACTCCGAAGATTGCGAAGATAGAGAAATAAAATTTTGCAGGTTTGTAGGCAAAACTCCGCGCTTCGTATAGAAGTCAATTGCACTTTTCACGTCAATTACTTTGGGAGATATAAATGTTATAAAGTTTTAGTGCATTTTCTTATTGACATGGGGGGCCACCAGGCGGGCCAAAGTTTGCCCATCTCGTAGCCAAATATCAACTCTATCATATGGTTAAACTATCATCCAAATCGGTCCACTGGTTATCGAGTTATAGCATTTTGAAGAAAATCAATTCCCGAAATCCACCTCCTGCTGATTCTGTTGACCTGGTGTTTCACAAAAAAAATTGGAAAAATTTTAAAATTTTTCGGGGTCAAGAATATTTTTAGTTTTCTTGCAATATCTCCGTTGTTTTTGAAGATAATTGCTTGAAATTTTGTCAGTTGATACAGAACAGAGTAGGGAGTAAAATGGGGTAAAAAGTTTTTGCCACGCCCACTTCAAAGTCAATAAAAGTGGGCGTTAATCGGAAATAGCTTCTTCTTCGTATTTTCTTTGGCGTTTCGGAAGTCCAAAAGACACCTATATTGAAGCTGAAGTTGTGCTCTTTCAGCCAGAAAAAATTTCATCCAAATATAGCCAGCGGTTCCCGAGATATAGGAGCTACAAGTTGAGTAAAAACAAGCATTTCCGGCCATTTCGCTTTTGGTTACAATTTTAGTTTTCTTGTAATATCTCTGTAGTTTTTCAAGATAAATTCGTAAAACTTTGTAGGTTGAGAGAAAACACAATGGCGAATAATATGTAGAAAATAAAATTTTTCCACGCCTACTTATAAGTCGATAAAAGTGGGCGTTAATTAAAAATTGCTTTCCGAGCCACCTCGTGACATATTTTGTATTTAGACATTTCAAAAGTTCTCTATATTGAAGCTGAGGCTGTGCTCTTTCAGCCAGAAAAAATTTCATATAAATACACCCAGCGGTTCCCGAGATCTGAGAGTTACAACATTAACGAAAACATGAAGTTCCGGTCATTTCGCTTTGGATACAGTTTTCTGAAAATCATCAATAACTCCGAAGATTGCGAAGATAGAGAAATAAAATTTTGCAGGTTTGTAGAGCAAAACTCCGCGCTTCGTATAGAAGTCAATTGCACTTTTCACGTCAATTACTTTGGGAGATATAAAGGTTATAAAGTTTTAGTGCATTTTCTTATTGACATGGGGGGCCACCAGGCGGGCCAAAGTTTGCCCATCTCGTAGCCAAATATCAACTCTATCATATGGTTAAACTATCATCCAAATCGGTCCACTGGTTATCGAGTTATAGCATTTTGAAGAAAATCAATTCCCGAAATCCACCTCCTGCTGATTCTGTTGACCTGGTGTTTCACAAAAAAAATTGGAAAAATTTTAAAATTTTTCGGGGTCAAGAATATTTTTAGTTTTCTTGCAATATCTCCGTTGTTTTTGAAGATAATTGCTTGAAATTTTGTCAGTTGATACAGAATAGAGTAGGGAGTAAAATGGGGTAAAAAAGTTTTTGCCACGCCCACTTCAAAGTCAATAAAAGTGGGCGTTAATCGGAAATAGCTTCTTCTTCGTATTTTCTTTGGCGTTTCGGAAGTCCAAAAGACACCTATATTGAAGCTGAAGTTGTGCTCTTTCAGCCAGAAAAAATTTCATCCAAATATAGCCAGCGGTTCCCGAGATATAGGAGCTACAAGTTGAGTAAAAACAAGCATTTCCGGCCATTTCGCTTTTGGTTACAATTTTAGTTTTCTTGTAATATCTCTGTAGTTTTTCAAGATAAATTCGTAAAACTTTGTAGGTTGAGAGAAAACACAATGGCGAATAATATGTAGAAAATAAAATTTTTCCACGCCTACTTTTAAGTCGATAAAAGTGGGCGTTAATTAAAAATTGCTTTCCGAGCCACCTCGTGACATATTTTGTATTTAGACATTTCAAAAGTTCTCTATATTGAAGCTGAGGCTGTGCTCTTTCAGCCAGAAAAAATTTCATACAAATACACCCAGCGGTTCCCGAGATCTGAGAGTTACAACATTAACGAAAACATGAAGTTCCGGTCATTTCGCTTTGGATACAGTTTTCTGAAAATCATCAATAACTCCGAAGATTGCGAAGATAGAGAAATAAAATTTTGCAGGTTTGTAGAGCAAAACTCCGCGCTTCGTATAGAAGTCAATTGCACTTTTCACGTCAATTACTTTGGGAGATATAAAGGTTATAAAGTTTTAGTGCATTTTCTTATTGACATGGGGGGCCACCAGACGGGCCAAAGTTTGCCCATCTCGTAGCCAAATATCAACTCTATCATATGGTTAAACTATCATCCAAATCGGTCCACTGGTTATCGAGTTATAGCATTTTGAAGAAAATCAATTCCCGAAATCCACCTCCTGCTGATTCTGTTGACCTGGTGTTTCACAAAAAAAATTGGAAAAATTTTAAAATTTTTCGGGGTCAAGAATATTTTTAGTTTTCTTGCAATATCTCCGTTGTTTTTGAAGATAATTGCTTGAAATTTTGTCAGTTGATACAGAACAGAGTAGGGAGTAAAATGGGGTAAAAAAGTTTTTGCCACGCCCACTTCAAAGTCAATAAAAGTGGGCGTTAATCGGAAATAGCTTCTTCTTCGTATTTTCTTTGGCGTTTCGGAAGTCCAAAAGACACCTATATTGAAGCTGAAGTTGTGCTCTTTTAGCCAGAAAAAATTTCATCCAAATATAGCCAGCGGTTCCCGAGATATAGGAGCTACAAGTTGAGTAAAAACAAGCATTTCCGGCCATTTCGCTTTTGGTTACAATTTTAGTTTTCTTGTAATATCTCTGTAGTTTTTCAAGATAAATTCGTAAAACTTTGTAGGTTGAGAAGAAACACAATGGCGAATAATATGTAGAAAATAAAAATTTTCCACGCCTACTTTTAAGTCGATAAAAGTGGGCGTTAATTAAAAATTGCTTTCCGAGCCACCTCGTGACATATTTTGTATTTAGACATTTCAAAAGTTCTCTATATTGAAGCTGAGGCTGTGCTCTTTCAGCCAGAAAAAATTTCATACAAATACACCCAGCGGTTCCCGAGATCTGAGAGTTACAACATTAACGAAAACATGAAGTTCCGGTCATTTCGCTTTGGATACAGTTTTCTGAAAATTATCAATAACTCCGAAGATTGCGAAGATAGAGAAATAAAATTTTGCAGGTTTGTAGAGCAAAACTCCGCGCTTCGTATAGAAGTCAATTGCACTTTTCACGTCAATTACTTTGGGAGATATAAAGGTTATAAAGTTTTAGTGCATTTTCTTATTGACATGGGGGGCCACCAGGCGGGCCAAAATTTGCCCATCTCGTAGCCAAATATCAACTCTATCATATGGTTAAACTATCATCCAAATCGGTCCACTGGTTATCGAGTTATAGCATTTTGAAGAAACTCAATTCCCGAAATTCACCTCCTGCTGATTCTGTTGACCTGGTGTTTCACAAAAAAAATTTGAAAAATTTGAAAATTTTTCGGGATTAAGAATATTTTTAGTTTTCTTGCAATATCTCCGTTGTTTTTGAAGATAATTGCTTGAAATTTTGTCAGTTGATACAGAACAGAGTAGGGAGTAAAATGGGGTAAAAAAGTTTTTGCCACGCCCACTTCAAAGTCAATAAAAGTGGGCGTTAATCGGAAATAGCTTCTTCGTATTTTCTTTGGCGTTTCGGAAGTCCAAAAGACACCTATATTGAAGCTGAAGTTGTGCTCTTTCAGCCAGAAAAAATTTCATCCAAATATAGCCAGCGGTTCCCGAGATATAGGAGCTACAAGTTGAGTAAAAACAAGCATTACCGGCCATTTCGCTTTTGGTTACAATTTTAGTTTTCTTGTAATATCTCTGTAGTTTTTCAAGATAAATTCGTAAAACTTTGTAGGTTGAGAGAAAACACAATGGCGAATAATATGTAGAAAATAAAATTTTTCCACGCCTACTTTTAAGTCGATAAAAGTGGGCGTTAATTAAAAATTGCTTTCCGAGCCACCTCGTGACATATTTTGTATTTAGACATTTCAAAAGTTCTCTATATTGAAGCTGAGGCTGTGCTCTTTCAGCCAGAAAAAATTTCATACAAATACACCCAGCGGTTCCCGAGATCTGAGAGTTACAACATTAACGAAAACATGAAGTTCCGGTCATTTCGCTTTGGATACAGTTTTCTGAAAATTATCAATAACTTCGAAATTTGCGAAGACAGAGAAATAAAATTTTGCAGGTTTGTAGAGCAAAACTCCGCGCTTCGTATAGAAGTCAATTGCACTTTTCACGTCAATTACTTTGGGAGATATAAAGGTTATAAAGTTTTAGTGCATTTTCTTATTGACATGGGGGGCCACCAGGCGGGCCAAAATTTGCCCATCTCGTAGCCAAATATCAACTCTATCATATGGTTAAACTATCATCCAAATCGGTCCACTGGTTATCGAGTTATAGCATTTTGAAGAAAATCAATTCCCGAAATTCACCTCCTGCTGATTCTGTTGACCTGGTGTTTCACAAAAAAAATTTCAAAAATTTTAAAATTTTTCGGGGTCAAGAATATTTTTAGTTTTCTTGCAATATCTCCGTTGTTTTTGAAGATAATTGCTTGAAATTTTGTCAGTTGATACAGAACAGAGTAGGGAGTAAAATGGGGTAAAAAAGATTTTGCCACGCCCACTTCAAAGTCAATAAAAGTGGGCGTTAATCGGAAATAGCTTCTTCTTCGTATTTTCTTTGGCGTTTCGGAAGTCCAAAAGACACCTATATTGAAGCTGAAGTTGTGCTCTTTCAGCCAGAAAAAATTTCATCCAAATATAGCCAGCGGTTCCCGAGATATAGGAGCTACAAGTTGAGTAAAAACAAGCATTTCCGGCCATTTCGCTTTTGGTTACAATTTTAGTTTTCTTGTAATATCTCTGTAGTTTTTCAAGATAAATTCGTAAAACTTTGTAGGTTGAGAGAAAACACAATGGCGAATAATATGTAGAAAATAAAATTTTTCCACGCCTACTTTTAAGTCGATAAAAGTGGGCGTTAATTAAAAATTGCTTTCCGAGCCACCTCGTGACATATTTTGTATTTAGACATTTCAAAAGTTCTCTATATTGAAGCTGAGGCTGTGCTCTTTCAGCCAGAAAAAATTTCATACAAATACACCCAGCGGTTCCCGAGATCTGAGAGTTACAACATTAACGAAAACATGAAGTTCCGGTCATTTCGCTTTGGATACAGTTTTCTGAAAATTATCAATAACTTCGAAATTTGCGAAGACAGAGAAATAAAATTTTGCAGGTTTGTAGAGCAAAACTCCGCGCTTCGTATAGAAGTCAATTGCACTTTTCACGTCAATTACTTTGGGAGATATAAAGGTTATAAAGTTTTAGTGCATTTTCTTATTGACATGGGGGGCCACCAGGCGGGCCAAAATTTGCCCATCTCGTAGCCAAATATCAACTCTATCATATGGTTAAACTATCATCCAAATCGGTCCACTGGTTATCGAGTTATAGCATTTTGAAGAAAATCAATTCCCGAAATTCACCTCCTGCTGATTCTGTTGACCTGGTGTTTCACAAAAAAAATTTCAAAAATTTTAAAATTTTTCGGGGTCAAGAATATTTTTAGTTTTCTTGCAATATCTCCGTTGTTTTTGAAGATAATTGCTTGAAATTTTGTCAGTTGATACAGAACAGAGTAGGGAGTAAAATGGGGTAAAAAAGTTTTTGCCACGCCCACTTCAAAGTCAATAAAAGTGGGCGTTAATCGGAAATAGCTTCTTCTTCGTATTTTCTTTGGCGTTTCGGAAGTCCAAAAGACACCTATATTGAAGCTGAAGTTGTGCTCTTTCAGCCAGAAAAAATTTCATCCAAATATAGCCAGCGGTTCCCGAGATATAGGAGCTACAAGTTGAGTAAAAACAAGCATTTCCGGCCATTTCGCTTTTGGTTACAATTTTAGTTTTCTTGTAATATCTCTGTAGTTTTTCAAGATAAATTCGTAAAACTTTGTAGGTTGAGAGAAAACACAATGGCGAATAATATGTAGAAAATAAAAATTTTCCACGCCTACTTTTAAGTCGATAAAAGTGGGCGTTAATTAAAAATTGCTTTCCGAGCCACCTCGTGACATATTTTGTATTTAGACATTTCAAAAGTTCTCTATATTGAAGCTGAGGCTGTGCTCTTTCAGCCAGAAAAAATTTCATACAAATACACCCAGCGGTTCCCGAGATCTGAGAGTTACAACATTAACGAAAACATGAAGTTCCGGTCATTTCGCTTTGGATACAGTTTTCTGAAAATCATCAATAACTCCGAAGATTGCGAAGATAGAGAAATAAAATTTTGCAGGTTTGTAGAGCAAAACTCCGCGCTTCGTATAGAAGTCAATTGCACTTTTCACGTCAATTACTTTGGGAGATATAAAGGTTATAAAGTTTTAGTGTATTTTTTATTGACATGGGGGGCCACCAGGCGGGCCAAAGTTTGCCCATCTCGTAGCCAAATATCAACTCTATCATATGGTTAAACTATCATCCAAATCGGTCCACTGGTTATCGAGTTATAGCATTTTGAAGAAAATCAATTCCCGAAATCCACCTCCTGCTGATTCTGTTGACCTGGTGTTTCACAAAAAAAATTGGAAAAATTTTAAAATTTTTCGGGGTCAAGAATATTTTTAGTTTTCTTGCAATATCTCCGTTGTTTTTGAAGATAATTGCTTGAAATTTTGTCAGTTGATACAGAACAGAGTAGGGAGTAAAATGGGGTAAAAAAGTTTTTGCCACGCCCACTTCAAAGTCAATAAAAGTGGGCGTTAATCGGAAATAGCTTCTTCTTCGTATTTTCTTTGGCGTTTCGGAAGTCCAAAAGACACCTATATTGAAGCTGAAGTTGTGCTCTTTCAGCCAGGAAAAATTTCATCCAAATATAGCCAGCGGTTCCCGAGATATAGGAGCTACAAGTTGAGTAAAAACAAGCATTTCAGGCCATTTCGCTTTTGGTTACAATTTTAGTTTTCTTGTAATATCTCTGTAGTTTTTCAAGATAAATTCGTAAAACTTTGTAGGTTGAGAGAAAACACAATGGCGAATAATATGTAGAAAATAAAAATTTTCCACGCCTACTTTTAAGTCGATAAAAGCGGGCGTTAATTAAAAATTGCTTTCCGAGCCACCTCGTGACATATTTTGTATTTAGACATTTCAAAAGTTCTCTATATTGAAGCTGAGGCTGTGCTCTTTCAGGCAGAAAAAATTTCATACAAATACACCCAGAGGTTCCCGAGATCTGAGAGTTACAACATTAACGAAAACATGAAGTTCCGGTCATTTCGCTTTGGATACAGTTTTCTGAAAATTATCAATAACTCCGAAGATTGCGAAGATAGAGAAATAAAATTTTGCAGGTTTGTAGAGCAAAACTCCGCGCTTCGTATAGAAGTCAATTGCACTTTTCACGTCAATTACTTTGGGAGATATAAAGGTTATAAAGTTTTAGTGCATTTTCTTATTGACATGGGGGGCCACCAGGCGGGCCAAAGTTTGCCCATCTCGTAGCCAAATATCAACTCTATCATATGGTTAAACTATCATCCAAATCGGTCCACTGGTTATCGAGTTATAGCATTTTGAAGAAAATCAATTCCCGAAATCCACCTCCTGCTGATTCTGTTGACCTGGTGTTTCACAAAAAAAATTGGAAAAATTTTAAAATTTTTCGGGGTCAAGAATATTTTTAGTTTTCTTGCAATATCTCCGTTGTTTTTGAAGACAATTGCTTGAAATTTTGTCAGTTGATACAGAACAGAGTAGGGAGTAAAATGGGGTAAAAAAGTTTTTGCCACGCCCACTTCAAAGTCAATAAAAGTGGGCGTTAATAGGAAATAGCTTCTTCTTCGTATTTTCTTTGGCGTTTCGGAAGTCCAAAAGAAACCTATATTGAAGCTGAAGTTGTGCTCTTTCAGCCAGAAAAAATTTCATCCAAATATAGCCAGCGGTTAACGAGATATAGGAGCTACAAGTTGAGTAAAAACAAGCATTTCCGGCCATTTCGCTTTTGGTTACAATTTTAGTTTTCTTGTAATATCTCTGTAGTTTTTCAAGATAAATTCGTAAAACTTTGTAGGTTGAGAGAAAACACAATGGCGAATAATATGTAGAAAATAAAATTTTTCCACGCCTACTTTTAAGTCGATAAAAGTGGGCGTTAATTAAAAATTGCTTTCCGAGCCACCTCGTGACATATTTTGTATTTAGACATTTCAAAAGTTCTCTATATTGAAGCTGAGGCTGTGCTCTTTCAGCCAGAAAAAATTTCATACAAATACACCCAGCGGTTCCCGAGATCTGAGAGTTACATACAACATTAACGAAAACATGAAGTTCCGGTCATTTCGCTTTGGATACAGTTTTCTGAAAATTATCAATAACTCCGAAGATTGCGAAGATAGAGAAATAAAATTTTGCAGGTTTGTAGAGCAAAACTCCGCGCTTCGTATAGAAGTCAATTGCACTTTTCACGTCAATTACTTTGGGAGATATAAAGGTTATAAAGTTTTAGTGCATTTTTTTATTGACATGGGGGGCCACCAGGCGGGCCAAAGTTTGCCCATCTTGTAGCCAAATATCAACTCTATCATATGGTTAAACTATCATCCAAATCGGTCCACTGGTTATCGAGTTATAGCATTTTGAAGAAAATCAATTCCCGAAATCCACCTCCTGCTGATTCTGTTGACCTGGTGTTTCACAAAAAAAATTGGAAAAATTTTAAAATTTTTCGGGGTCAAGAATATTTTTAGTTTTCTTGCAATATCTCCGTTGTTTTTGAAGATAATTGCTTGAAATTTTGTCAGTTGATACAGAACAGAGTAGGGAGTAAAATGGGGTAAAAAAGATTTTGCCACGCCCACTTCAAAGTCAATAAAAGTGGGCGTTAATCGGAAATAGCTTCTTCTTCGTATTTTCTTTGGCGTTTCGGAAGTCCAAAAGACACCTATATTGAAGCTGAAGTTGTGCTCTTTCAGCCAGAAAAAATTTCATCCAAATATAGCCAGCGGTTCCCGAGATATAGGAGCTACAAGTTGAGTAAAAACAAGCATTTCCGGCCATTTCGCTTTTGGTTACAATTTTAGTTTTCTTGTAATATCTCTGTAGTTTTTCAAGATAAATTCGTAAAACTTTGTAGGTTGAGAGAAAACACAATGGCGAATAATATGTAGAAAATAAAATTTTTCCACGCTTACTTTTAAGTCGATAAAAGTGGGCGTTAATTAAAAATTGCTTTCCGAGCCACCTCGTGACATATTTTGTATTTAGACATTTCAAAAGTTCTCTATATTGAAGCTGAGGCTGTGCTCTTTCAGCCAGAAAAAATTTCATACAAATACACCCAGCGGTTCCCGAGATCTGAGAGTTACAACATTAACGAAAACATGAACTTCCGGTCATTTCGCTTTGGATACAGTTTTCTGAAAATTATCAATAACTCCGAAGATTGCGAAGATAGAGAAATAAAATTTTGCAGGTTTGTAGAGCAAAACTCCGCGCTTCGTATAGAAGTCAATTGCACTTTTCACGTCAATTACTTTGGGAGATATAAAGGTTATAAAGTTTTAGTGCATTTTCTTATTGACATGGGGGGCCACCAGGCGGGCCAAAGTTTGCCCATCTCGTAGCCAAATATCAACTCTATCATATGGTTAAACTATCATCCAAATCGGTCCACTGGTTATCGAGTTATAGCATTTTGAAGAAAATCAATTCTCGAAATCCACCTCCTGCTGATTCTGTTGACCTGGTGTTTCACAAAAAAAATTGGAAAAATTTTAAAATTTTTCGGGGTCAAGAATATTTTTAGTTTTCTTTCAATATCTCCGTTGTTTTTGAAGATAATTGCTTGAAATTTTGTCAGTTGATACAGAACAGAGTAGGGAGTAAAATGGGGTAAAAAAGATTTTGCCACGCCCACTTCAAAGTCAATAAAAGTGGGCGTTAATCGGAAATAGCTTCTTCTTCGTATTTTCTTTGGCGTTTCGGAAGTCCAAAAGACACCTATATTGAAGCTGAAGTTGTGCTCTTTCAGCCAGAAAAAATTTCATCCAAATATAGCCAGCGGTTCCCGAGATATAGGAGCTACAAGTTGAGTAAAAACAAGCATTTCCGGCCATTTCGCTTTTGGTTACAATTTTAGTTTTCTTGTAATATCTCTGTAGTTTTTCAAGATAAATTCGTAAAACTTTGTAGGTTGAGAGAAAACACAATGGCGAATAATATGTAGAAAATAAAATTTTTCCACGCTTACTTTTAAGTCGATAAAAGTGGGCGTTAATTAAAAATTGCTTTCCGAGCCACCTCGTGACATATTTTGTATTTAGACATTTCAAAAGTTCTCTATATTGAAGCTGAGGCTGTGCTCTTTCAGCCAGAAAAAATTTCATACAAATACACCCAGCGGTTCCCGAGATCTGAGAGTTACAACATTAACGAAAACATGAACTTCCGGTCATTTCGCTTTGGATACAGTTTTCTGAAAATTATCAATAACTCCGAAGATTGCGAAGATAGAGAAATAAAATTTTGCAGGTTTGTAGAGCAAAACTCCGCGCTTCGTATAGAAGTCAATTGCACTTTTCACGTCAATTACTTTGGGAGATATAAAGGTTATAAAGTTTTAGTGCATTTTCTTATTGACATGGGGGGCCACCAGGCGGGCCAAAGTTTGCCCATCTCGTAGCCAAATATCAACTCTATCATATGGTTAAACTATCATCCAAATCGGTCCACTGGTTATCGAGTTATAGCATTTTGAAGAAAATCAATTCCCGAAATCCACCTCCTGCTGATTCTGTTGACCTGGTGTTTCACAAAAAAAATTGGAAAAATTTTAAAATTTTTCGGGGTCAAGATTAATTAGTTAGTTTTCTTGCAATATCTCCGTTGTTTTTGAAGATAATTGCTTGAAATTTTGTCAGTTGATACAGAACAGAGTAGGGAGTAAAATGGGGTAAAAAAGATTTTGCCACGCCCACTTCAAAGTCAATAAAAGTGGGCGTTAATCGGAAATAGCTTCTTCTTCGTATTTTCTTTGGCGTTTCGGAAGTCCAAAAGACACCTATATTGAAGCTGAAGTTGTGCTCTTTCAGCCAGAAAAAATTTCATCCAAATATAGCCAGCGGTTCCCGAGATATAGGAGCTACAAGTTGAGTAAAAACAAGCATTTCCGGCCATTTCGCTTTTGGTTACAATTTTAGTTTTCTTGTAATATCTCTGTAGTTTTTCAAGATAAATTCGTAAAATTTTGTAGGTTGAGAGAAAACACAATGGCGAATAATATGTAGAAAATAAAATTTTTCCACGCCTACTTTTAAGTCGATAAAAGTGGGCGTTAATTAAAAATTGCTTTCCGAGCCACCTCGTGACATATTTTGTATTTAGACATTTCAAAAGTTCTCTATATTGAAGCTGAGGCTGTGCTCTTTCAGCCAGAAAAAATTTCATACAAATACACCCAGCGGTTCCCGAGATCTCAGAGTTACAACATTAACGAAAACATGAAGTTCCGGTCATTTCGCTTTGGATACAGTTTTCTGAAAATTATCAATAACTCCGAAGATTGCGAAGATAGAGAAATAAAATTTTGCAGGTTTGTAGAGCAAAACTCCGCGCTTCGTATAGAAGTCAATTGCACTTTTCACGTCAATTACTTTGGGAGATATAAAGGTTATAAAGTTTTAGTGCATTTTCTTATTGACATGGGGGGCCACCAGGCGGGCCAAAGTTTGCCCATTTCGTAGCCAAATATCAACTCTATCATATGGTTAAACTATCATCCAAATCGGTCCACTGGTTATCGAGTTATAGCATTTTGAAGAAAATCAATTCCCGAAATCCACCTCCTGCTGATTCTGTTGACCTGGTGTTTCACAAAAAAAATTGGAAAAATTTTAAAATTTTTCGGGGTCAAGAATTGAAATTTTGTCAGTTGATACAGAACAGAGTAGGGAGTAAAATGGGGTAAAAAAGTTTTGGCCACGCCCACTTCAAAGTCAATAAAAGTGGGCGTTAATCGGAAATAGCTTCTTCTTCGTATTTTCTTTGGCGTTTCGGAAGTCCAAAAGACACCTATATTGAAGCTGAAGTTGTGCTCTTTCAGCCAGAAAAAATTTCATCCAAATATAGCCAGCGGTTCCCGAGATATAGGAGCTACAAGTTGAGTAAAAACAAGCATTTCCGGCCATTTCGCTTTTGGTTACAATTTTAGTTTTCTTGTAATATCTCTGTAGTTTTTCAAGATAAATTCGTAAAACTTTGTAGGTTGAGAGAAAACACAATGGCGAATAATATGTAGAAAATAAAATTTTTCCACGCCTACTTTTAAGTCGATAAAAGTGGGCGTTAATTAAAAATTGCTTTCCGAGCCACCTCGTGACATATTTTGTATTTAGACATTTCAAAAGTTCTCTATATTGAAGCTGAGGCTGTGCTCTTTCAGCCAGAAAAAATTTCATACAAATACACCCAGCGGTTCCCGAGATCTGAGAGTTACAACATTAACGAAAACATGAAGTTCCGGTCATTTCGCTTTGGATACAGTTTTCTGAAAATTATCAATAACTCCGAAGATTGCGAAGATAGAGAAATAAAATTTTGCAGGTTTGTAGAGCAAAACTCCGCGCTTCGTATAGAAGTCAATTGCACTTTTCACGTCAATTACTTTGGGAGATATAAAGGTTATAAAGTTTTAGTGCATTTTCTTATTGACATGGGGGGCCACCAGGCGGGCCAAAGTTTGCCCATCTCGTAGCCAAATATCAACTCTATCATATGGTTAAACTATCATCCAAATCGGTCCACTGGTTATCGAGTTATAGCATTTTGAAGAAAATCAATTCCCGAAATCCACCTCCTGCTGATTCTGTTGACCTGGTGTTTCACAAAAAAAATTGGAAAAATTTTAAAATTTTTCGGGGTCAAGAATATTTTTAGTTTTCTTGCAATATCTCCGTTGTTTTTGGAGATAATTGCTTGAAATTTTGTCAGTTGATACAGAACAGAGTAGGGAGTAAAATGGGGTAAAAAAGTTTTTGCCACGCCCACTTCAAAGTCAATAAAAGTGGGCGTTAATCGGAAATAGCTTCTTCTTCGTATTTTCTTTGGCGTTTCGGAAGTCCAAAAGACACCTATATTGAAGCTGAAGTTGTGCTCTTTCAGCCAGAAAAAATTTCATCCAAATATAGCCAGCGGTTCCCGAGATATAGGAGCTACAAGTTGAATAAAAACAAGCATTTCCGGCCATTTCACTTTTGGTTACAATTTTAGTTTTCTTGTAATATCTCTGTAGCTTTTCAAGATAAATTCGTAAAACTTTGTAGGTTGAGAGAAAACACAATGGCGAATAATATGTAGAAAATAAAATTTTTCCACGCCTACTTTTAAGTCGAAAATTTTAGTTTTCTTGTAATATCTCTGTAGTTTTTCAAGATAAATTCGTAAAACTTTGTAGGTTGAGAGAAAACACAATGGCGAATAATATGTAGAAAATAAAATTTTTCCACGCCTACTTTTAAGTCGATAAAAGTGGGCGTTAATTAAAAATTGCTTTCCGAGCCACCTCGTGACATATTTTGTATTTAGACATTTCAAAAGTTCTCTATATTGAAGCTGAGGCTGTGCTCTTTCAGCCAGAAAAAATTTCATACAAATACACCCAGCGGTTCCCGAGATCTGAGAGTTACAACATTAACGAAAACATGAAGTTCCGGTCATTTCGCTTTGGATACAGTTTTCTGAAAATTATCAATAACTCCGAAGATTGCGAAGATAGAGAAATAAAATTTTGCAGGTTTGTAGAGCAAAACTCCGCGCTTCGTATAGAAGTCAATTGCACTTTTCACGTCAATTACTTTGGGAGATATAAAGGTTATAAAGTTTTAGTGCATTTTCTTATTGACATGGGGGCCACCAGGCGGGCCAAAGTTTGCCCATCTCGTAGCCAAATATCAACTCTATCATATGGTTAAACTATCATCCAAATCGGTCCACTGGTTATCGAGTTATAGCATTTTGAAGAAAATCAATTCCCGAAATCCACCTCCTGCTGATTCTGTTGACCTGGTGTTTCACAAAAAAAATTGGAAAAATTTTAAAATTTTTCGGGGTCAAGAATATTTTTAGTTTTCTTGCAATATCTCCGTTGTTTTTGGAGATAATTGCTTGAAATTTTGTCAGTTGATACAGAACAGAGTAGGGAGTAAAATGGGGTAAAAAAGTTTTTGCCACGCCCACTTCAAAGTCAATAAAAGTGGGCGTTAATCGGAAATAGCTTCTTCTTCGTATTTTCTTTGGCGTTTCGGAAGTCCAAAAGACACCTATATTGAAGCTGAAGTTGTGCTCTTTCAGCCAGAAAAAATTTCATCCAAATATAGCCAGCGGTTCCCGAGATATAGGAGCTACAAGTTGAATAAAAACAAGCATTTCCGGCCATTTCACTTTTGGTTACAATTTTAGTTTTCTTGTAATATCTCTGTAGCTTTTCAAGATAAATTCGTAAAACTTTGTAGGTTGAGAGAAAACACAATGGCGAATAATATGTAGAAAATAAAATTTTTCCACGCCTACTTTTAAGTCGATAAAAGTGGGCGTTAATTAAAAATTGCTTTCCGAGCCACCTCGTGACATATTTTGTATTTAGACATTTCAAAAGTTCTCTATATTGAAGCTGAGGCTGTGCTCTTTCAGCCAGAAAAAATTTCATACAAATACACCCAGCGGTTCCCGAGATCTGAGAGTTACAACATTAACGAAAACATGAAGTTCCGGTCATTTCGCTTTGGATACAGTTTTCTGAAAATTATCAATAACTCCGAAGATTGCGAAGATAGAGAAATAAAATTTTGCAGGTTTGTAGAGCAAAACTCCGCGCTTCGTATAGAAGTCAATTGCACTTTTCGCGTCAATTACTTTGGGAGATATAAAGGTTATAAAGTTTTAGTGCATTTTCTTATTGACATGGGGGGCCACCAGGCGGGCCAAAGTTTGCCCATCTCGTAGCCAAATATCAACTCTATCATATGGTTAAACTATCATCCAAATCGGTCCACTGGTTATCGAGTTATAGCATTTTGAAGAAAATCAATTCCCGAAATCCACCTCCTGCTGATTCTGTTGACCTGGTGTTTCACAAAAAAAATTGGTAAAATTTTAAAATTTTTCGGGGTCAAGAATATTTTTAGTTTTCTTGCAATATCTCCGTTGTTTTTGAAGATAATTGCTTGAAATTTTGTCAGTTGATACAGAACAGAGTAGGGAGTAAAATGGGTTAAAAAAGTTTTTGCCACGCCCACTTCAAAGTCAATAAAAGTGGGCGTTAATCGGAAATAGCTTCTTCTTCGTATTTTCTTTGGCGTTTCGGAAGTCCAAAAGACACCTATATTGAAGCTGAAGTTGTGCTCTTTCAGCCAGAAAAAATTTCATCCAGATATAGCCAGCGGTTCCCGAGATATAGGAGCTACAAGTTGAGTAAAAACAAGCATTTCCGGCCATTTCGCTTTTGGTTACAATTTTAGTTTTCTTGTAATATCTCTGTAGTTTTTCAAGATAAATTCGTAAAACTTTGTAGGTTGAGAGAAAACACAATGGCGAATAATATGTAGAAAATAAAATTTTTCCACGCCTACTTTTAAGTCGATAAAAGTGGGCGTTAATTAAAAATTGCTTTCCGAGCCACCTCGTGACATATTTTGAATTTAGACATTTCAAAAGTTCTCTATATTGAAGCTGAGGCTGTGCTCTTTCAGCCAGAAAAAATTTCATACAAATACACCCAGCGGTTCCCGAGATCTGAGAGTTACAACATTAACGAAAACATGAAGTTCCGGTCATTTCGCTTTGGATACAGTTTTCTGAAAATTATCAATAACTCCGAAGATTGCGAAGATAGAGAAATAAAATTTTGCAGGTTTGTAGAGCAAAACTCCGCGCTTCGTATAGAAGTCAATTGCACTTTTCACGTCAATTACTTTGGGAGATATAAAGGTTATAAAGTTTTAGTGCATTTTCTTATTGACATGGGGGGCCACCAGGCGGGCCAAAGTTTGCCCATCTCGTAGCCAAATATCAACTCTATCATATGGTTAAACTATCATCCAAATCGGTCCACTGGTTATCGAGTTATAGCATTTTGAAGAAAATCAATTCCCGAAATCCACCTCCTGCTGATTCTGTTGACCTGGTGTTTTACAAAAAAAATTGGAAAAATTTTAAAATTTTTCGGGGTCAAGAATATTTTTAGTTTTCTTGCAATATCTCCGTTGTTTTTGAAGATAATTGCTTGAAATTTTGTCAGTTGATACAGAACAGAGTAGGGAGTAAAATGGGGTAAAAAAGATTTTGCCACGCCCACTTCAAAGTCAATAAAAGTGGGCGTTAATCGGAAATAGCTTCTTCTTCGTATTTTCTTTGGCGTTTCGGAAGTCCAAAAGACACCTATATTGAAGCTGAAGTTGTGCTCTTTCAGCCAGAAAAAATTTCATCCAAATATAGCCAGCGGTTCCCGAGATATAGGAGCTACAAGTTGAGTAAAAACAAGCATTTCCGGCCATTTCGCTTTTGGTTACAATTTTAGTTTTCTTGTAATATCTCTGTAGTTTTTCAAGATAAATTCGTAAAACTTTGTAGGTTGAGAGAAAACACAATGGCGAATAATATGTGGAAAATAAAATTTTTCCACGCCTACTTTTAAGTCGATAAAAGTGGGCGTTAATTAAAAATTGCTTTCCGAGCCACCTCGTGACATATTTTGTATTTAGACATTTCAAAAGTTCTCTATATTGAAGCTGAGGCTGTGCACTTTCAGCCAGAAAAAATTTCATACAAATACACCCAGCGGTTCCCGAGATCTGAGAGTTACAACATTAACGAAAACATGAAGTTCCGGTCATTTCGCTTTGGATACAGTTTTCTGAAAATTATCAATAACTCCGAAGATTGCGAAGATAGAGAAATAAAATTTTGCAGGTTTGTAGAGCAAAACTCCGCGCTTCGTATAGAAGTCAATTGCACTTTTCACGTCAATTACTTTGGGAGATATAAAGGTTATAAAGTTTTAGTGCATTTTCTTATTGACATGGGGGGCCACCAGGCGGGCCAAAGTTTGCCCATCCTGTAGCCAAATATCAACTCTATCATATGGTTAAACTATCAGCCAGCGGTTCCCGAGATATAGGAGCTACAAGTTGAGTAAAAACAAGCATTTCCGGCCATTTCGCTTTTGGTTACAATTTTAGTTTTCTTGTAATATCTCTGTAGTTTTTCAAGATAAATTCGTAAAACTTTGTAGGTTGAGAGAAAACACAATGGCGAATAATATGTGGAAAATAAAATTTTTCCACGCCTACTTTTAAGTCGATAAAAGTGGGCGTTAATTAAAAATTGCTTTCCGAGCCACCTCGTGACATATTTTGTATTTAGACATTTCAAAAGTTCTCTATATTGAAGCTGAGGCTGTGCTCTTTCAGCCAGAAAAAATTTCATACAAATACACCCAGCGGTTCCCGAGATCTGAGAGTTACAACATTAACGAAAACATGAAGTTCCGGTCATTTCGCTTTGGATACAGTTTTCTGAAAATTATCAATAACTCCGAAGATTGCGAAGATAGAGAAATAAAATTTTGCAGGTTTGTAGAGCAAAACTCCGCGCTTCGTATAGAAGTCAATTGCACTTTTCACGTCAATTACTTTGGGAGATATAAAGGTTATAAAGTTTTAGTGCATTTTCTTATTGACATGGGGGGCCACCAGGCGGGCCAAAGTTTGCCCATCCTGTAGCCAAATATCAACTCTATCATATGGTTAAACTATCATCCAAATCGGTCCACTGGTTATCGAGTTATAGCATTTTGAAGAAAATCAATTCCCGAAATTCACCTCCTGCTGATTCTGTTGACCTGGTGTTTCACAAAAAAAATTGGAAAAATTTTAAAATTTTTCGGGGTCAAGAATATTTTTAGTTTTCTTGCAATATCTCCGTTGTTTTTGAAGATAATTGCTTGAAATTTTGTCAGTTGATACAGAACAGAGTAGGGAGTAAAATGGGGTAAAAAAGTTTTTGCCACGCCCACTTCAAAGTCAATAAAAGTGGGCGTTAATCGGAAATAGCTTCTTCTTCGTATTTTCTTTGGCGTTTCGGAAGTCCAAAAGACACCTATATTGAAGCTGAAGTTGTGCTCTTTCACCCGGAAAAATTTCATCCAAATATAGCCAGCGGTTCCCGAGATATAGGAGCTACAAATTGAGTAAAAACAAGCATTTCCGGCCATTTCGCTTTTGGTTACAATTTTAGTTTTCTTGTAATATCTCTGTAGTTTTTCAAGATAAATTCGTAAAACTTTGTAGGTTGAGAGAAAACACAATGGCGAATAGTATGTAGAAAATAAAATTTTTCCACGCCTACTTTTAAGTCGATAAAAGTGGGCGTTAATTAAAAATTGCTTTCCGAGCCACCTCGTGACATATTTTGTATTTAGACATTTCAAAAGTTCTCTATATTGAAGCTGAGGCTGTGCTCTTTCAGCCAGAAAAAATTTCATACAAATACACCCAGCGGTTCCCGAGATCTGAGAGTTACAACATTAACGAAAACATGAAGTTCCGGTCATTTCGCTTTGGATACAGTTTTCTGAAAATTATCAATAACTCCGAAGATTGCGAAGATAGAGAAATAAAATTTTGCAGGTTTGTAGAGCAAAACTCCGCGCTTCGTATAGAAGTCAATTGCACTTTTCGCGTCAATTACTTTGGGAGATATAAAGGTTATAAAGTTTTAGTGCATTTTCTTATTGACATGGGGGGCCACCAGGCGGGCCAAAGTTTGCCCATCTCGTAGCCAAATATCAACTCTATCATATGGTTAAACTATCATCCAAATCGGTCCACTGGTTATCGAGTTATAGCATTTTGAAGAAAATCAATTCCCGAAATCCACCTCCTGCTGATTCTGTTGACCTGGTGTTTCACAAAAAAAATTGGTAAAATTTTAAAATTTTTCGGGGTCAAGAATATTTTTAGTTTTCTTGCAATATCTCCGTTGTTTTTGAAGATAATTGCTTGAAATTTTGTCAGTTGATACAGAACAGAGTAGGGAGTAAAATGGGTTAAAAAAGTTTTTGCCACGCCCACTTCAAAGTCAATAAAAGTGGGCGTTAATCGGAAATAGCTTCTTCTTCGTATTTTCTTTGGCGTTTCGGAAGTCCAAAAGACACCTATATTGAAGCTGAAGTTGTGCTCTTTCAGCCAGAAAAAATTTCATCCAGATATAGCCAGCGGTTCCCGAGATATAGGAGCTACAAGTTGAGTAAAAACAAGCATTTCCGGCCATTTCGCTTTTGGTTACAATTTTAGTTTTCTTGTAATATCTCTGTAGTTTTTCAAGATAAATTCGTAAAACTTTGTAGGTTGAGAGAAAACACAATGGCGAATAATATGTAGAAAATAAAATTTTTCCACGCCTACTTTTAAGTCGATAAAAGTGGGCGTTAATTAAAAATTGCTTTCCGAGCCACCTCGTGACATATTTTGAATTTAGACATTTCAAAAGTTCTCTATATTGAAGCTGAGGCTGTGCTCTTTCAGCCAGAAAAAATTTCATACAAATACACCCAGCGGTTCCCGAGATCTGAGAGTTACAACATTAACGAAAACATGAAGTTCCGGTCATTTCGCTTTGGATACAGTTTTCTGAAAATTATCAATAACTCCGAAGATTGCGAAGATAGAGAAATAAAATTTTGCAGGTTTGTAGAGCAAAACTCCGCGCTTCGTATAGAAGTCAATTGCACTTTTCACGTCAATTACTTTGGGAGATATAAAGGTTATAAAGTTTTAGTGCATTTTCTTATTGACATGGGGGGCCACCAGGCGGGCCAAAGTTTGCCCATCTCGTAGCCAAATATCAACTCTATCATATGGTTAAACTATCATCCAAATCGGTCCACTGGTTATCGAGTTATAGCATTTTGAAGAAAATCAATTCCCGAAATCCACCTCCTGCTGATTCTGTTGACCTGGTGTTTTACAAAAAAAATTGGAAAAATTTTAAAATTTTTCGGGGTCAAGAATATTTTTAGTTTTCTTGCAATATCTCCGTTGTTTTTGAAGATAATTGCTTGAAATTTTGTCAGTTGATACAGAACAGAGTAGGGAGTAAAATGGGGTAAAAAAGATTTTGCCACGCCCACTTCAAAGTCAATAAAAGTGGGCGTTAATCGGAAATAGCTTCTTCTTCGTATTTTCTTTGGCGTTTCGGAAGTCCAAAAGACACCTATATTGAAGCTGAAGTTGTGCTCTTTCAGCCAGAAAAAATTTCATCCAAATATAGCCAGCGGTTCCCGAGATATAGGAGCTACAAGTTGAGTAAAAACAAGCATTTCCGGCCATTTCGCTTTTGGTTACAATTTTAGTTTTCTTGTAATATCTCTGTAGTTTTTCAAGATAAATTCGTAAAACTTTGTAGGTTGAGAGAAAACACAATGGCGAATAATATGTGGAAAATAAAATTTTTCCACGCCTACTTTTAAGTCGATAAAAGTGGGCGTTAATTAAAAATTGCTTTCCGAGCCACCTCGTGACATATTTTGTATTTAGACATTTCAAAAGTTCTCTATATTGAAGCTGAGGCTGTGCACTTTCAGCCAGAAAAAATTTCATACAAATACACCCAGCGGTTCCCGAGATCTGAGAGTTACAACATTAACGAAAACATGAAGTTCCGGTCATTTCGCTTTGGATACAGTTTTCTGAAAATTATCAATAACTCCGAAGATTGCGAAGATAGAGAAATAAAATTTTGCAGGTTTGTAGAGCAAAACTCCGCGCTTCGTATAGAAGTCAATTGCACTTTTCACGTCAATTACTTTGGGAGATATAAAGGTTATAAAGTTTTAGTGCATTTTCTTATTGACATGGGGGGCCACCAGGCGGGCCAAAGTTTGCCCATCTCGTAGCCAAATATCAACTCTATCATATGGTTAAACTATCAGCCAGCGGTTCCCGAGATATAGGAGCTACAAGTTGAGTAAAAACAAGCATTTCCGGCCATTTCGCTTTTGGTTACAATTTTAGTTTTCTTGTAATATCTCTGTAGTTTTTCAAGATAAATTCGTAAAACTTTGTAGGTTGAGAGAAAACACAATGGCGAATAATATGTGGAAAATAAAATTTTTCCACGCCTACTTTTAAGTCGATAAAAGTGGGCGTTAATTAAAAATTGCTTTCCGAGCCACCTCGTGACATATTTTGTATTTAGACATTTCAAAAGTTCTCTATATTGAAGCTGAGGCTGTGCTCTTTCAGCCAGAAAAAATTTCATACAAATACACCCAGCGGTTCCCGAGATCTGAGAGTTACAACATTAACGAAAACATGAAGTTCCGGTCATTTCGCTTTGGATACAGTTTTCTGAAAATTATCAATAACTCCGAAGATTGCGAAGATAGAGAAATAAAATTTTGCAGGTTTGTAGAGCAAAACTCCGCGCTTCGTATAGAAGTCAATTGCACTTTTCACGTCAATTACTTTGGGAGATATAAAGGTTATAAAGTTTTAGTGCATTTTCTTATTGACATGGGGGGCCACCAGGCGGGCCAAAGTTTGCCCATCCTGTAGCCAAATATCAACTCTATCATATGGTTAAACTATCATCCAAATCGGTCCACTGGTTATCGAGTTATAGCATTTTGAAGAAAATCAATTCCCGAAATTCACCTCCTGCTGATTCTGTTGACCTGGTGTTTCACAAAAAAAATTGGAAAAATTTTAAAATTTTTCGGGGTCAAGAATATTTTTAGTTTTCTTGCAATATCTCCGTTGTTTTTGAAGATAATTGCTTGAAATTTTGTCAGTTGATACAGAACAGAGTAAAGAGTAAAATGGGGTAAAAAAGATTTTGCCACGCCCACTTCAAAGTCAATAAAAGTGGGCGTTAATCGGAAATAGCTTCTTCTTCGTATTTTCTTTGGCGTTTCGGAAGTCCAAAAGACACCTATATTGAAGCTGAAGTTGTGCTCTTTCAGCCAGAAAAAATTTCATCCAAATATAGCCAGCGGTTCCCGAGATATAGGAGCTACAAGTTGAGTAAAAACAAGCATTTCCGGCCATTTCGCTTTTGGTTACAATTTTAGTTTTCTTGTAATATCTCTGTAGTTTTTCAAGATAAATTCGTAAAACTTTGTAGGTTGAGAGAAAACACAATGGCGAATAATATGTGGAAAATAAAATTTTTCCACGCCTACTTTTAAGTCGATAAAAGTGGGCGTTAATTAAAAATTGCTTTCCGAGCCACCTCGTGACATATTTTGTATTTAGAAATTTCAAAAGTTCTCTATATTGAAGCTGAGGCTGTGCTCTTTCAGCCAGAAAAAATTTCATACAAATACACCCAGCGGTTCCCGAGATCTGAGAGTTACAACATTAACGAAAACATGAAGTTCCGGTCATTTCGCTTTGGATACAGTTTTCTGAAAATTATCAATAACTCCGAAGATTGCGAAGATAGAGAAATAAAATTTTGCAGGTTTGTAGAGCAAAACTCCGCGCTTCGTATAGAAGTCAATTGCACTTTTCACGTCAATTACTTTGGGAGATATAAAGGTTATAAAGTTTTAGTGCATTTTCTTATTGACATGGGGGCCACCAGGCGGGCCAAAGTTTGCCCATCTCGTAGCCAAATATCAACTCTATCATATGGTTAAACTATCATCCAAATCGGTCCACTGGTTATCGAGTTATAGCATTTTGAAGAAAATCAATTCCCGAAATCCACCTCCTGCTGATTCTGTTGACCTGGTGTTTCACAAAAAAAAATTGGAAAAATTTTAAAATTTTTCGGGGTCAAGAATATTTTTAGTTTTCTTGCAATATCTCCGTTGTTTTTGGAGATAATTGCTTGAAATTTTGTCAGTTGATACAGAACAGAGTAGGGAGTAAAATGGGGTAAAAAGTTTGTGCCACGCCCACTTCAAAGTCAATAAAAGTGGGCGTTAATCGGAAATAGCTTCTTCTTCGTATTTTCTTTGGCGTTTCGGAAGTCCAAAAGAAACTATATTGAAGCTGAAGTTGTGCTCTTTCAGCCAGAAAAAATTTCATCCAAATATAGCCAGCGGTTCCCGAGATATAGGAGCTACAAGTTGAGTAAAAACAAGCATTTCCGGCCATTTCGCTTTTGGTTACAATTTTAGTTTTCTTGTAATATCTCTGTAGTTTTTCAAGATAAATTCGTAAAACTTTGTAGGTTGAGAGAAAACACAATGGCGAATAATATGTAGAAAATAAAATTTTTCCACGCCTACTTTTAAGTCGATAAAAGTGGGCGTTAATTAAAAATTGCTTTCCGAGCCACCTCGTGACATATTTTGTATTTAGACATTTCAAAAGTTCTCTATACTGAAGCTGAGGCTGTGCTCTTTCAGCCAGAAAAAATTTCATACAAATACACCCAGCGGTTCCCGAGATCTGAGAGTTACAACATTAACGAAAACATGAAGTTCCGGTCATTTCGCTTTGGATACAGTTTTCTGAAAATTATCAATAACTCCGAAGATTGCGAAGATAGAGAAATAAAATTTTGCAGGTTTGTAGAGCAAAACTCCGCGCTTCGTATAGAAGTCAATTGCACTTTTCACGTCAATTACTTTGGGAGATATAAAGGTTATAAAGTTTTAGTGCATTTTCTTATTGACATGGGGGCCACCAGGCGGGCCAAAGTTTGCCCATCTCGTAGCCAAATATCAACTCTATCATATGGTTAAACTATCATCCAAATCGGTCCACTGGTTATCGAGTTATAGCATTTTGAAGAAAATCAATTCCCGAAATCCACCTCCTGCTGATTCTGTTGACCTGGTGTTTCACAAAAAAAAATTGGAAAAATTTTAAAATTTTTCGGGGTCAAGAATATTTTTAGTTTTCTTGCAATATCTCCGTTGTTTTTGGAGATAATTGCTTGAAATTTTGTCAGTTGATACAGAACAGAGTAGGGAGTAAAATGGGGTAAAAAGTTTGTGCCACGCCCACTTCAAAGTCAATAAAAGTGGGCGTTAATCGGAAATAGCTTCTTCTTCGTATTTTCTTTGGCGTTTCGGAAGTCCAAAAGAAACTATATTGAAGCTGAAGTTGTGCTCTTTCAGCCAGAAAAAATTTCATCCAAATATAGCCAGCGGTTCCCGAGATATAGGAGCTACAAGTTGAGTAAAAACAAGCATTTCCGGCCATTTCGCTTTTGGTTACAATTTTAGTTTTCTTGTAATATCTCTGTAGTTTTTCAAGATAAATTCGTAAAACTTTGTAGGTTGAGAGAAAACACAATGGCGAATAATATGTAGAAAATAAAATTTTTCCACGCCTACTTTTAAGTCGATAAAAGTGGGCGTTAATTAAAAATTGCTTTCCGAGCCACCTCGTGACATATTTTGTATTTAGACATTTCAAAAGTTCTCTATACTGAAGCTGAGGCTGTGCTCTTTCAGCCAGAAAAAATTTCATACAAATACACCCAGCGGTTCCCGAGATCTGAGAGTTACAACATTAACGAAAACATGAAGTTCCGGTCATTTCGCTTTGGATACAGTTTTCTGAAAATTATCAATAACTCCGAAGATTGCGAAGATAGAGAAATAAAATTTTGCAGGTTTGTAGAGCAAAACTCCGCGCTTCGTATAGAAGTCAATTGCACTTTTCACGTCAATTACTTTGGGAGATATAAATGTTATAAAGTTTTAGTGCATTTTTTTATTGACATGGGGTGCCACCAGGCGGGCCAAAGTTTGCCCATCTCGTAGCCAAATATCAACTCTATCATATGGTTAAACTATCATCCAAATCGGTCCACTGGTTATCGAGTTATAGCATTTTGAAGAAAATCAATTCCCGAAATCCACCTCCTGCTGATTCTGTTGACCTGGTGTTTCACAAAAAAATTGGAAAAATTTTAAAATTTTTCGGGGTCAAGAATATTTTTAGTTTTCTTGCAATATCTCCGTTGTTTTTGGAGATAATTGCTTGAAATTTTGTCAGTTGATACAGAACAGAGTAGGGAGTAAAATGGGGTAAAAAAGTTTTTGCCACGCCCACTTCAAAGTCAATAAAAGTGGGCGTTAATCGGAAATAGCTTCTTCTTCGTATTTTCTTTGGCGTTTCGGAAGTCCAAAAGACACCTATATTGAAGCTGAAGTTGTGCTCTTTCAGCCAGAAAAAATTTCATACAAATACACCCAGCGGTTCCCGAGATCTGAGAGTTACAACATTAACGAAAACATGAAGTTCCGGTCATTTCGCTTTGGATACAGTTTTCTGAAAATTATCAATAACTCCGAAGATTGCGAAGATAGAGAAATAAAATTTTGCAGGTTTGTAGAGCAAAACTCCGCGCTTCGTATAGAAGTCAATTGCACTTTTCACGTCAATTACTTTGGGAGATATAAAGGTTATAAAGTTTTAGTGCATTTTCTTATTGACATGGGGGCCACCATGCGGGCCAAAGTTTGCCCATCTCGTAGCCAAATATCAACTCTATCATATGGTTAAACTATCATCCAAATCGGTCCACTGGTTATCGAGTTATAGCATTTTGAAGAAAATCAATTCCCGAAATCCACCTCCTGCTGATTCTGTTGACCTGGTGTTTCACAAAAAAAAAATTGGAAAAATTTTAAAATTTTTCGGGGTCAAGAATATTTTTAGTTTTCTTGCAATATCTCCGTTGGTTTTGGAGATAATTGCTTGAAATTTTGTCAGTTGATACAGAACAGAGTAGGGAGTAAAATGGGGTAAAAAGTTTGTGCCACGCCCACTTCAAAGTCAATAAAAGTGGGCGTTAATAGGAAATAGCTTCTTCTTCGTATTTTCTTTGGCGTTTCGGAAGTCCAAAAGAAACTATATTGAAGCTGAAGTTGTGCTCTTTCAGCCAGAAAAAATTTCATCCAAATATAGCCAGCGGTTCCCGAGATATAGGAGCTACAAGTTGAGTAAAAACAAGCATTTCCGGCCATTTCGCTTTTGGTTACAATTTTAGTTTTCTTGTAATATCTCTGTAGTTTTTCAAGATAAATTCGTAAAACTTTGTAGGTTGAGAGAAAACACAATGGCGAATAATATGTAGAAAATAAAATTTTTCCACGCCTACTTTTAAGTCGATAAAAGTGGGCGTTAATTAAAAATTGCTTTCCGAGCCACCTCGTGACATATTTTGTATTTAGACATTTCAAAAGTTCTCTATACTGAAGCTGAGGCTGTGCTCTTTCAGCCAGAAAAAATTTCATACAAATACACCCAGCGGTTCCCGAGATCTGAGAGTTACAACATTAACGAAAACATGAAGTTCCGGTCATTTCGCTTTGGATACAGTTTTCTGAAAATTATCAATAACTCCGAAGATTGCGAAGATAGAGAAATAAAATTTTGCAGGTTTGTAGAGCAAAACTCCGCGCTTCGTATAGAAGTCAATTGCACTTTTCACGTCAATTACTTTGGGAGATATAAATGTTATAAAGTTTTAGTGCATTTTTTTATTGACATGGGGTGCCACCAGGCGGGCCAAAGTTTGCCCATCTCGTAGCCAAATATCAACTCTATCATATGGTTAAACTATCATCCAAATCGGTCCACTGGTTATCGAGTTATAGCATTTTGAAGAAAATCAATTCCCGAAATCCACCTCCTGCTGATTCTGTTGACCTGGTGTTTTACAAAAAAAAATTGGAAAAATTTTAAAATTTTTCGGGGTCAAGAATATTTTTAGTTTTCTTGCAATATCTCCGTTGTTTTTGGAGATAATTGCTTGAAATTTTGTCAGTTGATACAGAACAAAGAAGGGAATAAAATGGGGTAAAAAAGTTTTTGCCACGCCCACTTCAAAGTCAATAAAAGTGGGTGTTAATAGGAAATAGCTTCTTCTTCGTATTTTCTTTGGCGTTTCGGAAGTCCAAAAGACACCTATATTGAAGCTGAAGTTGTGCTCTTTCAGCCAGAAAAAATTTCATCCAAATATAATAGCCAGCGGTTCCCGAGATATAGGAGCTACAAGTTGAGTAAAAACAAGCATTTCCGGCCATTTCGCTTTTGGTTACAATTTTAGTTTTCTTGTAATATCTCTGTAATTTTTCAAGATAAATTCATAAAACTTTGTAGGTTGAGAGAAAACACAATGGCGAATAATATGTAGAAAATAAAATTTTTCCACGCCTACTTTTAAGTCGATAAAAGTGGGCGTTAATTAAAAATTGCTTTCCGAGCCACCTCGTGACATATTTTGTACTTAGAAATTTCAAAAGTTCTCTATATTGAAGCTGAGGCTGTGCTCTTTCAGCCAGAAAAAAATTTCATCCAAATACACCCAGCGGTTCCCGAGATCTGAGAGTTACAACATTAACGAAAACATGAAGTTCCGGTCATTTCGCTTTGGATACAGTTTTCTGAAAATTATCAATAACTCCGAAGATTGCGAATATAGAGAAATAAAATTTTGCAGGTTTGTAGAGCAAAACTCCGCGCTTCGTATAGAAGTCAATTGCACTTTTCACGTCAATTACTTTGGGAGATATAAAGGTTATAAAGTTTTAGTGCATTTTCTTATTGACATGGGGGGCCACCAGGCGGGCCAAAGTTTGCCCATCCTGTAGCCAAATATCAACTCTATCATATGGTTAAACTATCATCCAAATCGGTCCACTGGTTATCGAGTTATAGCATTTTGAAGAAAATCAATTCCCGAAATCCACCTCCTGCTGATTCTGTTGACCTGGTGTTTCACAAAAAAAATTGGAAAAATTTTAAAATTTTTCGGGGTCAAGAATATTTTTAGTTTTCTTGCAATATCTCCGTTGGTTTTGGAGATAATTGCTTGAAATTTTGTCAGTTGATACAGAACAGAGTAGGGAGTAAAATGGGGTAAAAAGTTTGTGCCACGCCCACTTCAAAGTCAATAAAAGTGGGCGTTAATAGGAAATAGCTTCTTCTTCGTATTTTCTTTGGCGTTTCGGAAGTCCAAAAGAAACTATATTGAAGCTGAAGTTGTGCTCTTTCAGCCAGAAAAAATTTCATCCAAATATAGCCAGCGGTTCCCGAGATATAGGAGCTACAAGTTGAGTAAAAACAAGCATTTCCGGCCATTTCGCTTTTGGTTACAATTTTAGTTTTCTTGTAATATCTCTGTAGTTTTTCAAGATAAATTCGTAAAACTTTGTAGGTTGAGAGAAAACACAATGGCGAATAATATGTAGAAAATAAAATTTTTCCACGCCTACTTTTAAGTCGATAAAAGTGGGCGTTAATTAAAAATTGCTTTCCGAGCCACCTCGTGACATATTTTGTATTTAGACATTTCAAAAGTTCTCTATACTGAAGCTGAGGCTGTGCTCTTTCAGCCAGAAAAAATTTCATACAAATACACCCAGCGGTTCCCGAGATCTGAGAGTTACAACATTAACGAAAACATGAAGTTCCGGTCATTTCGCTTTGGATACAGTTTTCTGAAAATTATCAATAACTCCGAAGATTGCGAAGATAGAGAAATAAAATTTTGCAGGTTTGTAGAGCAAAACTCCGCGCTTCGTATAGAAGTCAATTGCACTTTTCACGTCAATTACTTTGGGAGATATAAATGTTATAAAGTTTTAGTGCATTTTTTTATTGACATGGGGTGCCACCAGGCGGGCCAAAGTTTGCCCATCTCGTAGCCAAATATCAACTCTATCATATGGTTAAACTATCATCCAAATCGGTCCACTGGTTATCGAGTTATAGCATTTTGAAGAAAATCAATTCCCGAAATCCACCTCCTGCTGATTCTGTTGACCTGGTGTTTTACAAAAAAAAATTGGAAAAATTTTAAAATTTTTCGGGGTCAAGAATATTTTTAGTTTTCTTGCAATATCTCCGTTGTTTTTGGAGATAATTGCTTGAAATTTTGTCAGTTGATACAGAACAAAGAAGGGAATAAAATGGGGTAAAAAAGTTTTTGCCACGCCCACTTCAAAGTCAATAAAAGTGGGTGTTAATAGGAAATAGCTTCTTCTTCGTATTTTCTTTGGCGTTTCGGAAGTCCAAAAGACACCTATATTGAAGCTGAAGTTGTGCTCTTTCAGCCAGAAAAAATTTCATCCAAATATAATAGCCAGCGGTTCCCGAGATATAGGAGCTACAAGTTGAGTAAAAACAAGCATTTCCGGCCATTTCGCTTTTGGTTACAATTTTAGTTTTCTTGTAATATCTCTGTAATTTTTCAAGATAAATTCATAAAACTTTGTAGGTTGAGAGAAAACACAATGGCGAATAATATGTAGAAAATAAAATTTTTCCACGCCTACTTTTAAGTCGATAAAAGTGGGCGTTAATTAAAAATTGCTTTCCGAGCCACCTCGTGACATATTTTGTACTTAGAAATTTCAAAAGTTCTCTATATTGAAGCTGAGGCTGTGCTCTTTCAGCCAGAAAAAAATTTCATCCAAATACACCCAGCGGTTCCCGAGATCTGAGAGTTACAACATTAACGAAAACATGAAGTTCCGGTCATTTCGCTTTGGATACAGTTTTCTGAAAATTATCAATAACTCCGAAGATTGCGAATATAGAGAAATAAAATTTTGCAGGTTTGTAGAGCAAAACTCCGCGCTTCGTATAGAAGTCAATTGCACTTTTCACGTCAATTACTTTGGGAGATATAAAGGTTATAAAGTTTTAGTGCATTTTCTTATTGACATGGGGGGCCACCAGGCGGGCCAAAGTTTGCCCATCCTGTAGCCAAATATCAACTCTATCATATGGTTAAACTATCATCCAAATCGGTCCACTGGTTATCGAGTTATAGCATTTTGAAGAAAATCAATTCCCGAAATCCACCTCCTGCTGATTCTGTTGACCTGGTGTTTCACAAAAAAAATTGGAAAAATTTTAAAATTTTTCGGGGTCAAGAATATTTTTAGTTTTCTTGCAATATCTCCGTTGTTTTTGGAGATAATTGCTTGAAATTTTGTCAGTTGATACAGAACAGAGTAGCGAATAAAATGTGGTAAAAAAGTGTTTGCCACGCCCACTTCAAAGTCAATAAAAGTGGGCGTTAATCGGAAATAGCTTCTTCTTCGTATTTTCTTTGGCGTTTCGGAAGTCGAAAAGACACCTATATTGAAGCTGAAGTTGTGCTCTTTCAGCCAGAAAAAATTTCATCCAAATATAGCCAGCGGTTCCCGAGATATAGGAGCTACAAGTTGAGTAAAAACAAGCATTTCCGGCCATTTCGCTTTTGGTTACAATTTTAGTTTTCTTGTAATATCTCTGTAGTTTTTCAAGATAAATTCGTAAAACTTTGTAGGTTGAGAGAAAACACAATGGCGAATAATATGTAGAAAATAAAATTTTTCCACGCCTACTTTTAAGTCGATAAAAGTGGGCGTTAATTAAAAATTGCTTTCCGAGCCACCTCGTGACATATTTTGTATTTAGACATTTCAAAAGTTCTCTATATTGAAGCTGAGGCTGTGCTCTTTCAGCCAGAAAAAATTTCATACAAATACACCCAGCGGTTCCCGAGATCTGAGAGTTACAACATTAACGAAAACATGAAGTTCCGGTCATTTCGCTTTGGATACAGTTTTCTGAAAATTATCAATAACTCCGAAGATTGCGAAGATAGAGAAATAAAATTTTGCAGGTTTGTAGAGCAAAACTCCGCGCTTCGTATAGAAGTCAATTGCACTTTTCACGTCAATTACTTTGGGAGATATAAAGGTTATAAAGTTTTAGTGCATTTTCTTATTGACATGGGGGCCACCAGGCGGGCCAAAGTTTGCCCATCTCGTAGCCAAATATCAACTCTATCATATGGTTAAACTATCATCCAAATCGGTCCACTGGTTATCGAGTTATAGCATTTTGAAGAAAATCAATTCCCGAAATCCACCTCCTGCTGATTCTGTTGACCTGGTGTTTCACAAAAAAAATTGGAAAAATTTAAAAATTTTTCGGGGTCAAGAATATTTTTAGTTTTCTTGCAATATCTCCGTTGTTTTTGAAGATAATTGCTTGAAATTTTGTCAGTTGATACAGAACAGAGTAGGGAGTAAAATGGGGTAAAAAAGTTTTTGCCACGCCCACTTCAAAGTCAATAAAAGTGGGCGTTAATCGGAAATAGCTTCTTCTTCGTATTTTCTTTGGCGTTTCGGAAGTCCAAAAGACACCTATATTGAAGCTGAAGTTGTGCTCTTTCACCCGGAAAAATTTCATCCAAATATAGCCAGCGGTTCCCGAGATATAGGAGCTACAAATTGAGTAAAAACAAGCATTTCCGGCCATTTCGCTTTTGGTTACAATTTTAGTTTTCTTGTAATATCTCTGTAGTTTTTCAAGATAAATTCGTAAAACTTTGTAGGTTGAGAGAAAACACAATGGCGAATAATATGTAGAAAATAAAATTTTTCCACGCCTACTTTTAAGTCGATAAAAGTGGGCGTTAATTAAAAATTGCTTTCCGAGCCACCTCGTGACATATTTTGTATTTAGACATTTCAAAAGTTCTCTATATTGAAGCTGAGGCTGTGCTCTTTCAGCCAGAAAAAATTTCATACAAATACACCCAGCGGTTCCCGAGATCTGAGAGTTACAACATTAACGAAAACATGAAGTTCCGGTCATTTCGCTTTGGATACAGTTTTCTGAAAATTATCAATAACTCCGAAGATTGCGAAGATAGAGAAATAAAATTTTGCAGGTTTGTAGAGCAAAACTCCGCGCTTCGTATAGAAGTCAATTGCACTTTTCACGTCAATTACTTTGGGAGATATAAAGGTTATAAAGTTTTAGTGCATTTTCTTATTGACATGGGGGCCACCAGGCGGGCCAAAGTTTGCCCATCTCGTAGCCAAATATCAACTCTATCATATGGTTAAACTATCATCCAAATCGGTCCACTGGTTATCGAGTTATAGCATTTTGAAGAAAATCAATTCCCGAAATCCACCTCCTGCTGATTCTGTTGACCTGGTGTTTCACAAAAAAAATTGGAAAAATTTTAAAATTTTTCGGGGTCAAGAATATTTTTAGTTTTCTTGCAATATCTCCGTTGTTTTTGAAGATAATTGCTTGAAATTTTGTCAGTTGATACAGAACAGAGTAGGGAGTAAAATGGGGTAAAAAAGTTTTTGTCACGCCCACTTCAAAGTCAATAAAAGTGGGCGTTAATCGGAAATAGCTTCTTCTTCGTATTTTCTTTGGCGATTCGGAAGTCCAAAAGACACCTATATTGAAGCTGAAGTTGTGCTCTTTCAGCCAGAAAAAATTTCATCCAAATATAGCCAGCGGTTCCCGAGATATAGGAGCTACAAGTTGAGTAAAAACAAGCATTTCCGGCCATTTCGCTTTTGGTTACAATTTTAGTTTTCTTGTAATATCTCTGTAGTTTTTCAAGATAAATTCGTAAAACTTTGTAGGTTGAGAGAAAACACAATGGCGAATAATATGTGGAAAATAAAATTTTTCCACGCCTACTTTTAAGTCGATAAAAGTGGGCGTTAATTAAAAATTGCTTTCCGAGCCACCTCGTGACATATTTTGTATTTAGACATTTCAAAAGTTCTCTATATTGAAGCTGAGGCTGTGCTCTTTCAGCCAGAAAAAATTTCATACAAGTACACCCAGCGGTTCCCGAGATCTGAGAGTTACAACATTAACGAAAACATGAAGTTCCGGTCATTTCGCTTTGGATACAGTTTTCTGAAAATTATCAATAACTCCGAAGATTGCGAAGATAGAGAAATAAAATTTTGCAGGTTTGTAGAGCAAAACTCCGCGCTTCGTATAGAAGTCAATTGCACTTTTCACGTCAATTACTTTGGGAGATATAAAGGTTATAAAGTTTTAGTGCATTTTCTTATTGACATGGGGGGCCACCAGGCGGGCCAAAGTTTGCCCATCTCGTAGCCAAATATCAACTCTATCATATGGTTAAACTATCATCCAAATCGGTCCACTGGTTATCGAGTTATAGCATTTTGAAGAAAATCAATTCCCGAAATCCACCTCCTGCTGATTCTGTTGACCTGGTGTTTCACAAAAAAAATTGGAAAAATTTTAAAATTTTTCGGGGTCAAGAATATTTTTAGTTTTCTTGCAATATCTCCGTTGTGTTTGAAAATAATTGCTTGAAATTTTGTCAGTTGATACAGAACAGAGTAGGGAGTAAAATGGGATAAAAAAGTTTTTGCCACGCCCACTTCAAAGTCAATAAAAGTGGGCGTTAATCGGAAATAGCTTCTTCTTCGTATTTTCTTTGGCGTTTCGGAAGTCCAAAAGACACCTATATTGAAGCTGAAGTTGTGCTCTTTCAGCCAGAAAAAATTTCATCCAAATATAGCCAGCGGTTCCCGAGATATAGGAGCTACAAGTTGAGTAAAAACAAGCATTTCCGGCCATTTCGCTTTTGGTTACAATTTTAGTTTTCTTGTAATATCTCTGTAGTTTTTCAAGATAAATTCGTAAAACTTTGTAGGTTGAGAGAAAACACAATGGCGAATAATATGTAGAAAATAAAATTTTTCCACGCCTACTTTTAAGTCGATAAAAGTGGGCGTTAATTAAAAATTGCTTTCCGAGCCACCTCGTGACATATTTTGTATTTAGAAATTTCAAAAGTTCTCTATATTGAAGCTGAGGCTGTGCTCTTTCAGCCAGAAAAAATTTCATCCAAATAAACCCAGCGGTTCCCGAGATCTGAGAGTTACAACATTAACGAAAACATGAAGTTCCGGTCATTTCGCTTTGGATACAGTTTTCTGAAAATTATCAATAACTCCGAAGATTGCGAAGATAGAGAAATAAAATTTTGCAGGTTTGTAGAGCAAAACTCCGCGCTTCGTATAGAAGTCAATTGCACTTTTCACGTCAATTACTTTGGGAGATATAAAGGTTATAAAGTTTTAGTGCATTTTCTTATTGACATGAGGGCCACCAGGCGGGCCAAAGTTTGCCCATCTCGTAGCCAAATATCAACTCTATCATATGGTTAAACTATCATCCAAATCGGTCCACTGGTTATCGAGTTATAGCATTTTGAAGAAAATCAATTCCCGAAATCCACCTCCTGCTGATTCTGTTGACCTGGTGTTTCACAAAAAAAATTGGAAAAATTTTAAAATTTTTCGGGGTCAAGAATATTTTTAGTTTTCTTGCAATATCTCCGTTGTTTTTGAAGATAATTGCTTGAAATTTTGTCAGTTGATACAGAACAGAGTAGGGAGTAAAATGGGGTAAAAAAGATTTGCCACGCCCACTTCAAAGTCAATAAAAGTGGGCGTTAATCGGAAATAGCTTCTTCTTCGTATCTTCTTTGGCGTTTCGGAAGTCCAAAAGACACCTATATTGAAGCTGAAGTTGTGCTCTTTCAGCCAGAAAAAATTTCATCCAAATATAGCCAGCGGTTCCCGAGATATAGGAGCTACAAGTTGAGTAAAAACAAGCATTTCCGGCCATTTCGTTTTTGGTTACAATTTTAGTTTTCTTGTAATATCTCTGTAGTTTTTCAAGATAAATTCGTAAAACTTTGTAGGTTGAGAGAAAACACAATGGCGAATAATATGTGGAAAATAAAATTTTTCCACGCCTACTTTTAAGTCGATAAAAGTGGGCGTTAATTAAAAATTGCTTTCCGAGCCACCTCGTGACATATTTTGTATTTAGACATTTCAAAAGTTCTCTATATTGAAGCTGAGGCTGTGCTCTTTCAGGCAGAAAAAATTTCATACAAATACACCCAGCGGTTCCCGAGATCTGAGAGTTACAACATTAACGAAAACATGAAGTTCCGGTCATTTCGCTTTGGATACAGTTTTCTGAAAATTATCAATAACTCCGAAGATTGCGAAGATAGAGAAATAAAATTTTGCAGGTTTGTAGAGCAAAACTCCGCGCTTCGTATAGAAGTCAATTGCACTTTTCACGTCAATTACTTTGGGAGATATAAAGGTTATAAAGTTTTAGTGCATTTTCTTATTGACATGGGGGGCCACCAGGCGGGCCAAAGTTTGCCCATCTCGTAGCCAAATATCAACTCTATCATATGGTTAAACTATCATCCAAATCGGTCCACTAGTTATCGAGTTATAGCATTTTGAAGAAAATCAATTCCCGAAATCCACCTCCTGCTGATTCTGTTGACCTGGGCCCTATTCCACAAAAAACTTATCAACTTTTCACTTTGCACTTATCAATTTGCATTTTTTTGCAAAGTGATAAATGTTTCTGTTCTACAATATACTTTGCAAATTTCACTTTGCACTAAGCATATTTTTGCAAAACCTTTGCTCTCTTTGTAAATTTATTGCACTCTTTGCAAAGTATTCGCGCTCTTTGTAAAGTCTTTGCGTTCTCCTGCAAAGTGAGTGTGCAAAGTGTTCCAGAAAACATTTAATCATCTTGCATTTCTGTTTTATCACTTTTTACTTTGTAGTGCTAATAGAAGTTGTTAAAATGACCCGCAAAATGAAAATGGAAAAAAAACTTGCAGTTTTAAATGTAATCTAAGAAAAAAAAAATTTATTTGGTAGTTTTGAAAGCAATAAAGTAAGTATTTTTTTCTAAAATTATCATAAATACTTACCCCCTGATTCTTAAAATTTTAAATGAATCTTAAATTTATTTATTTGAAGTTTTTCATAAAAAATTACTTAAAATAGATTTCAAATACATATTATATTTTAGTGAATATAATCCTTAGATCATATTAAAGTTTATATTTCATTTTGAAGGTTAATAAATTATATAAACAGACTGCCTGGGAGGAAGTTTTGAAAACTGGCGCTTATGTATTTATGCGCGGGACGTTTTGTTTGGGCTCTGGAAGAGTCGGACATTGGTAAATAATAAACCCTAAAAATGCCCTAAAAGAAACACCGCTTTTGCAGTGGAAAAAGGAAACAGCAAAAAGATAAATTTTTTTCAAAAACTAGGCATTAGGAAAAGTATTGTAGCAAAGAAGTAAGCCTTTCCATTCCGCTCGCATTATTCATATTATTAAGGGCATCATTTTCTCCTTCAACATTTTCCACATCCAATTCCTCGATTTCACTGTCATTTTCTTCAATCGGTTGCATGTTTTCACTAACACATTTCGTAACACCCTTGAGTCATGAACGCTGCCCGGCCAACTTGCATTTACACTGTAAAATGTGTAGTCTGGCCCGCATATCATCATCACATATAATGAGTGGTTCCCATACAGGTCAACATATCCTTCTTCGTGTAATGTAGGCGCATCAATTTTAATGATTGTACCATCCACGCAACCACATACACAAGGGAATCCACCCATCATAAAAAACTTTTCAGCAATACCACTGACGTCATCAGGCCACCGAATTGTGTTTTGAAATAAAACATCTATTATAACGCCAAAAACTCTATGGATGTTTCCGCAAACTGTTGATTTTACAACACCATGCATAGTTGCAACTCCATGGTACTGGCAACCATTTCCAAGCCAATGCAAACATATTAGTAGTTTGTTGGTTTTCAACCGACAAGGCATGACTGCGCTGTGTGTTGTGCTCTAAATTTTTTCCAATTTTATTTAAAATCAAATCAACTTGATTTTGATTTAAACGAAAGCACACTTTAAAGTTAAGGTTTTGTTATCCCGAAAAATTAATTCGGTCTCTATAATTTCTTGTTATAACCGAGTCTTCACTATCGTCGAACAGAAATTCACGTCTTAACATTTTGAAAGCTTCACTAATTAATAACAATATGAATTTGTAAAGTGATCGTTTACCTTGCAAATTTTTGACAAACTTATCAAAATTTGCTTTGCAAAAATATAATTTACAGTTATTGTGGAACGAAACAGCATAATTATTTGCCAAGTCCTTGCAAATTACACTTTTCAATATTAACTTCTCACTTTGCACAAGAGAACGTACGTGGAACAGAAATTGGAAAGAGAGCATAAAAATTGCAAAGACTTTGCAAATTACACTTATCAATTTCAACTTATCACTTATCAAATTTTACAGTTATGAGGAACAAAAAGTTTTGCGAATTGATGAAAAATTTGATAAGTGCAAAGTGAAAAGTTGATAAGTTGTTTTGTGGAATAGGGCCCTGGTGTTTCACAAAAAAAATTGGAAAAATTTTAAAATTTTTCGGGGTCAAGAATATTTTTAGTTTTCTTGCAATATCTCCGTTGTTTTTGAAGATAATTGCTTGAAATTTTGTCAGTTGATACAGAACAGAGTAGGGAGTAAAATGGGGTAAAAAAGTTTTGCCACGCCCACTTCAAAGTCAATAAAAGTGGGCGTTAATCGGAAATAGCTTCTTCTTCGTATCTTCTTTGGCGTTTCGGAAGTCCAAAAGACACCTATATTGAAGCTGAAGTTGTGCTCTTTCAGCCAGAAAAAATTTCATCCAAATATAGCCAGCGGTTCCCGAGATATAGGAGCTACAAGTTGAGTAAAAACAAGCATTTCCGGCCATTTCGCTTTTGGTTACAATTTTAGTTTTCTTGTAATATCTCTGTAGTTTTTCAAGATAAATTCGTAAAACTTTGTAGGTTGAGAGAAAACACAATGGCGAATAATATGTGGAAAATAAAATTTTTCCACGCCTACTTTTAAGTCGATAAAAGTGGGCGTTAATTAAAAATTGCTTTCCGAGCCACCTCGTGACATATTTTGTATTTAGACATTTCAAAAGTTCTCTATATTGAAGCTGAGGCTGTGCTCTTTCAGCCAGAAAAAATTTCATACAAATACACCCAGCGGTTCCCGAGATCTGAGAGTTACAACATTAACGAAAACATGAAGTTCCGGTCATTTTGCTTTGGATACAGTTTTCTGAAAATTATCAATAACTCCGAAGATTGCGAAGATAGAGAAATAAAATTTTGCAGGTTTGTAGAGCAAAACTCCGCGCTTCGTATAGAAGTCAATTGCACTTTTCACGTCAATTACTTTGGGAGATATAAAGGTTATAAAGTTTTAGTGCATTTTCTTATTGACATGGGGGGCCACCAGGCGGGCCAAAGTTTGCCCATCTCGTAGCCAAATATCAACTCTATCATATGGTTAAACTATCATCCAAATCGGTCCACTGGTTATCGAGTTATAGCATTTTGAAGAAAATCAATTCCCGAAATCCACCTCCTGCTGATTCTGTTGACCTGGTGTTTCACAAAAAAAATTGGAAAAATTTAAAAATTTTTCGGGGTCAAGAATATTTTTAGTTTTCTTGCAATATCTCCGTTGTTTTTGAAGATAATTGCTTGAAATTTTGTCAGTTGATACAGAACAGAGTAGGGAGTAAAATGGGGTAAAAAAGTTTTTGCCACGCCCACTTCAAAGTCAATAAAAGTGGGCGTTAATCGGAAATAGCTTCTTCTTCGTATTTTCTTTGGCGTTTCGGAAGTCCAAAAGATACCTATATTGAAGCTGAAGTTGTGCTCTTTCAGACAGAAAAAATTTCATCCAAATATAGCCAGCGGTTCCCGAGATATAGGAGCTACAAGTTGAGTAAAAACAAGCATTTCCGGCCATTTCGCTTTTGGTTACAATTTTAGTTTTCTTGTAATATCTCTGTAGTTTTTCAAGATAAATTCGTAAAACTTTGTAGGTTGAGAGAAAACACAATGGCGAATAATATGTGGAAAATAAAATTTTTCCACGCCTACTTTTAAGTCGATAAAAGTGGGCGTTAATTAAAAATTGCTTTCCGAGCCACCTCGTGACATATTTTGTATTTAGACATTTCAAAATTTCTCTATATTGAAGCTGAGGCTGTGCTCTTTCAGCCAGAAAAAATTTCATACAAATACACCCAGCGGTTCCAGAGATCTGAGAGTTACAACATTAACGAAAACATGAAGTTCCGGTCATTTTGCTTTGGATACAGTTTTCTGAAAATGATCAATAACTCCGAAGATTGCGAAGATAGAGAAATAAAATTTTGCAGGTTTGTAGAGCAAAACTCCGCGCTTCGTATAGAAGTCAATTGCACTTTTCACGTCAATTACTTTGGGAGATATAAAGGTTATAAAGTTTTAGTGCATTTTCTTATTGACATGGGGGGCCACCAGGCGGGCCAAAGTTTGCCCATCTCGTAGCCAAATATCAACTCTATCATATGGTTAAACTATCATCCAAATCGGTCCACTGGTTATCGAGTTATAGCATTTTGAAGAAAATCAATTCCCGAAATCCACCTCCTGCTGATTCTGTTGACCTGGTGTTTTACAAAAAAAAATTGGAAAAATTTTAAAATTTTTCGGGGTCAAGAATATTTTTAGTTTTCTTGCAATATCTCCGTTGTTTTTGAAGATAATTGCTTGAAATTTTGTCAGTTGATACAGAACAGAGTAAAGAGTAAAATGGGGTAAAAAAGATTTTGCCACGCCCACTTCAAAGTCAATAAAAGTGGGCGTTAATCGGAAATAGCTTCTTCTTCGTATTTTCTTTGGCGTTTCGGAAGTCCAAAAGACACCTATATTGAAGCTGAAGTTGTGCTCTTTCAGCCAGAAAAAATTTCATCCAAATATAGCCAGCGGTTCCCGAGATATAGGAGCTACAAGTTGAGTAAAAACAAGCATTTCCGGCCATTTCGCTTTTTGTTACAATTTTAGTTTTCTTGTAATATCTCTGTAGTTTTTCAAGATAAATTCATAAAACTTTGTAGGTTGAGAGAAAACACAATGGCGAATAATATGTAGAAAATAAAATTTTTCCACGCCTACTTTTAAGTCGATAAAAGTGGGCGTTAATTAAAAATTGCTTTCCGAGCCACCTCGTGACATATTTTGTATTTAGACATTTCAAAAGTTCTCTATATTGAAGCTGAGGCTGTGCTCTTTCAGCCAGAAAAAATTTCATACAAATACACCCAGCGGTTCCCGAGATCTGAGAGTTACAACATTAACGAAAACATGAAGTTCCGGTCATTTCGCTTTGGATACAGTTTTCTGAAAATTATCAATAACTCCGAAGATTGCGAAGATAGAGAAATAAAATTTTGCAGGTTTGTAGAGCAAAACTCCGCGCTTCGTATAGAAGTCAATTGCACTTTTCACGTCAATTACTTTGGGAGATATAAAGGTTATAAAGTTTTAGTGCATTTTCTTATTGACATGGGGGGCCACCAGGCGGGCCAAAGTTTGCCCATCTCGTAGCCAAATATCAACTCTATCATATGGTTAAACTATCATCCAAATCGGTCCACTGGTTATCGAGTTATAGCATTTTGAAGAAAATCAATTCCCGAAATCCACCTCCTGCTGATTCTGTTGACCTGGTGTTTCACAAAAAAAATTGGAAAAATTTAAAAATTTTTCGGGGTCAAGAATATTTTTAGTTTTCTTGCAATATCTCCGTTGTTTTTGAAGATAATTGCTTGAAATTTTGTCAGTTGATACAGAACAGAGTAGGGAGTAAAATGGGGTAAAAAAGTTTTTGCCACGCCCACTTCAAAGTCAATAGAAGTGGGCGTTAATCGGAAATAGCTTCTTCTTCGTATTTTCTTTGGCGTTTCGGAAGTCCAAAAGACACCTATATTGAAGCTGAAGTTGTGCTCTTTCAGCCAGAAAAAATTTCATCCAAATATAGCCAGCGGTTCCCGAGATATAGGAGCTACAAGTTGAGTAAAAACAAGCATTTCCGGCCATTTCGCTTTTGGTTACAATTTTAGTTTTCTTGTAATATCTCTGTAGTTTTTCAAGATAAATTCGTAAAACTTTGTAGGTTGAGAGAAAACACAATGGCGAATAATATGTAGAAAATAAAATTTTTCCACGCTTACTTTTAAGTCGATAAAAGCGGGCGTTAATTAAAAATTGCTTTCCGAGCCACCTCGTGACATATTTTGTATTTAGACATTTCAAAAGTTCTCTATATTGAAGCTGAGGCTGTGCTCTTTCAGGCAGAAAAAATTTCATACAAATACACCCAGAGGTTCCCGAGATCTGAGAGTTACAACATTAACGAAAACATGAAGTTCCGGTCATTTCGCTTTGGATACAGTTTTCTGAAAATTATCAATAACTCCGAAGATTGCGAAGATAGAGAAATAAAATTTTGCAGGTTTGTAGAGCAAAACTCCGCGCTTCGTATAGAAGTCAATTGCACTTTTCACGTCAATTACTTTGGGAGATATAAAGGTTATAAAGTTTTAGTGCATTTTCTTATTGACATGGGGGGCCACCAGGCGGGCCAAAGTTTGCCCATCTCGTAGCCAAATATCAACTCTATCATATGGTTAAACTATCATCCAAATCGGTCCACTGGTTATCGAGTTATAGCATTTTGAAGAAAATCAATTCCCGAAATCCACCTCCTGCTGATTCTGTTGACCTGGTGTTTCACAAAAAAAATTGGAAAAATTTCAAAATTTTTCGGGGTCAAGAATATTTTTAGTTTTCTTGCAATATCTCCGTTGTTTTTGAAGATAATTGCTTGAAATTTTGTCAGTTGATACAGAACAGAGTAGGGAGTAAAATGGGGTAAAAAAGTTTTTGCCACGCCCACTTCAAAGTCAATAAAAGTGGGCGTTAATCGGAAATAGCTTCTTCTTCGTATTTTCTTTGGCGTTTCGGAAGTCCAAAAGACACCTATATTGAAGCTGAAGTTGTGCTCTTTCAGCCAGAGAAAATTTCATCCAAATATAGCCAGCGGTTCCCGAGATATAGGAGCTACAAGTTGAGTAAAAACAAGCATTTCCGGCCATTTCGCTTTTGGTTACAATTTTAGTTTTCTTGTAATATCTCTGTAGTTTTTCAAGATAAATTCGTAAAACTTTGTAGGTTGAGAGAAAACACAATGGCGAATAGTATGTAGAAAATAAAATTTTTCCACGCCTACTTTTAAGTCGATAAAAGTGGGCGTTAATTAAAAATTGCTTTCCGAGCCACCTCGTGACATATTTTGTATTTAGACATTTCAAAAGTTCTCTATATTGAAGCTGAGGCTGTGCTCTTTCAGCCAGAAAAAATTTCATACAAATACACCCAGCGGTTCCCGAGATCTGAGAGTTACAACATTAACGAAAACATGAAGTTCCGGTCATTTCGCTTTGGATACAGTTTTCTGAAAATTATCAATAACTCCGAAGATTGCGAAGATAGAGAAATAAAATTTTGCAGGTTTGTAGAGCAAAACTCCGCGCTTCGTATAGAAGTCAATTGCACTTTTCACGTCAATTACTTTGGGAGATATAAAGGTTATAAAGTTTTAGTGCATTTTCTTATTGACATGGGGGGCCACCAGGCGGGCCAAAGTTTGCCCATCTCGTAGCCAAATATCAACTCTATCATATGGTTAAACTATCATCCAAATCGGTCCACTGGTTATCGAGTTATAGCATTTTGAAGAAAATCAATTCCCGAAATCCACCTCCTGCTGATTCTGTTGACCTGGTGTTTCACAAAAAAAATTGGAAAAATTTTAAAATTTTTCGGGGTCAAGAATATTTTTAGTTTTCTTGCAATATCTCCGTTGTTTTTGAAGATAATTGCTTGAAATTTTGTCAGTTGATACAGAACAGAGTAGGGAGTAAAATGGGGTAAAAAAGTTTTTGCCACGCCCACTTCAAAGTCAATAAAAGTGGGCGTTAATCGGAAATAGCTTGTTCTTCGTATTTTCTTTGGCGTTTCGGAAGTCCAAAAGACACCTATATTGAAGCTGAAGTTGTGCTCTTTCAGCCAGAAAAAATTTCATCCAAATATAGCCAGCGGTTCCCGAGATATAGGAGCTACAAGTTGAGTAAAAACAAGCATTTCCGGCCATTTCGCTTTTGGTTACAATTTTAGTTTTCTTGTAATATCTCTGTAGTTTTTCAAGATAAATTCGTAAAACTTTGTAGGTTGAGAGAAAACACAATGGCGAATAATATGTAGAAAATAAAATTTTTCCACGCCTACTTTTAAGTCGATAAAAGTGGGCGTTAATTAAAAATTGCTTTCCGAGCCACCTCGTGACATATTTTATATTTAGACATTTCAAAAGTTCTCTATATTGAAGCTGAGGCTGTGCTCTTTCAGCCAGAAAAAATTTCATACAAATACACCCAGCGGTTCCCGAGATCTGAGAGTTACAACATTAACGAAAACATGAAGTTCCGGTCATTTCGCTTTGGATACAGTTTTCTGAAAATTATCAATAACTCCGAAGATTGCGAAGACAGAGAAATAAAATTTTGCAGGTTTGTAGAGCAAAACTCCGCGCTTCGTATAGAAGTCAATTGCACTTTTCACGTCAATTACTTTGGGAGATATAAAGGTTATAAAGTTTTAGTGCATTTTCTTATTGACATGGGGGGCCACCAGGCGGGCCAAAGTTTGCCCATCTCGTAGCCAAATATCAACTCTATCATATGGTTAAACTATCATCCAAATCGGTCCACTGGTTATCGAGTTATATCATTTTGAAGAAAATCAATTCCCGAAATCCACCTCCTGCTGATTCTGTTGACCTGGTGTTTCACAAAAAAAATTGGAAAAATTTTAAAATTTTTCGGGGTCAAGAATATTTTTTTTTAGTTTTCTTGCAATATCTCCGTTGTTTTTGAAGATAATTGCTTGAAATTTTGTCAGTTGATACAGAACATAGTAGGGAGTAAAATGGGGTAAAAAAGTTTTTGCCACGCCCACTTCAAAGTCAATAAAAGTGGGCGTTAATCGGAAATAGCTTCTTCTTCGTATTTTCTTTGGCGTTTCGGAAGTCCAAAAGACACCTATATTGAAGCTGAAGTTGTGCTCTTTCAGCCAGAGAAAATTTCATCCAAATATAGCCAGCGGTTCCCGAGATATAGGAGCTACAAGTTGAGTAAAAACAAGCATTTCCGGCCATTTCGCTTTTTGTTACAATTTTAGTTTTCTTGTAATATCTCTGTAGTTTTTCAAGATAAATTCATAAAACTTTGTAGGTTGAGAGAAAACACAATGGCGAATAATATGTAGAAAATAAAATTTTTCCACGCCTACTTTTAAGTCGATAAAAGTGGGCGTTAATTAAAAATTGCTTTCCGAGCCACCTCGTGACATATTTTGTATTTAGACATTTCAAAAGTTCTCTATATTGAAGCTGAGGCTGTGCTCTTTCAGCCAGAAAAAATTTCATACAAATACACCCAGCGGTTCCCGAGATCTGAGAGTTACAACATTAACGAAAACATGAAGTTCCGGTCATTTCGCTTTGGATACAGTTTTCTGAAAATTATCAATAACTCCGAAGATTGCGAAGATAGAGAAATAAAATTTTGCAGGTTTGTAGAGCAAAACTCCGCGCTTCGTATAGAAGTCAATTGCACTTTTCACGTCAATTACTTTGGGAGATATAAAGGTTATAAAGTTTTAGTGCATTTTCTTATTGACATGGGGGGCCACCAGGCGGGCCAAAGTTTGCCCATCTCGTAGCCAAATATCAACTCTATCATATGGTTAAACTATCATCCAAATCGGTCCACTGGTTATCGAGTTATAGCATTTTGAAGAAAATCAATTCCCGAAATCCACCTCCTGCTGATTCTGTTGACCTGGTGTTTCACAAAAAAAATTGGAAAAATTTTAAAATTTTTCGGGGTCAAGAATATTTTTAGTTTTCTTGCAATATCTCCGTTGTTTTTGAAGATAATTGCTTGAAATTTTGTCAGTTGATACAGAACAGAGTAGGGAGTAAAATGGGGTAAAAAAGTTTTTGCCACGCCCACTTCAAAGTCAATAAAAGTGGGCGTTAATCGGAAATAGCTTGTTCTTCGTATTTTCTTTGGCGTTTCGGAAGTCCAAAAGACACCTATATTGAAGCTGAAGTTGTGCTCTTTCAGCCAGAAAAAATTTCATCCAAATATAGCCAGCGGTTCCCGAGATATAGGAGCTACAAGTTGAGTAAAAACAAGCATTTCCGGCCATTTCGCTTTTGGTTACAATTTTAGTTTTCTTGTAATATCTCTGTAGTTTTTCAAGATAAATTCGTAAAACTTTGTAGGTTGAGAGAAAACACAATGGCGAATAATATGTAGAAAATAAAATTTTTCCACGCCTACTTTTAAGTCGATAAAAGTGGGCGTTAATTAAAAATTGCTTTCCGAGCCACCTCGTGACATATTTTATATTTAGACATTTCAAAAGTTCTCTATATTGAAGCTGAGGCTGTGCTCTTTTAGCCAGAAAAAATTTCATACAAATACACCCAGCGGTTCCCGAGATCTGAGAGTTACAACATTAACGAAAACATGAAGTTCCGGTCATTTCGCTTTGGATACAGTTTTCTGAAAATTATCAATAACTCCGAAGATTGCGAAGACAGAGAAATAAAATTTTGCAGGTTTGTAGAGCAAAACTCCGCGCTTCGTATAGAAGTCAATTGCACTTTTCACGTCAATTACTTTGGGAGATATAAAGGTTATAAAGTTTTAGTGCATTTTCTTATTGACATGGGGGGCCACCAGGCGGGCCAAAGTTTGCCCATCTCGTAGCCAAATATCAACTCTATCATATGGTTAAACTATCATCCAAATCGGTCCACTGGTTATCGAGTTATATCATTTTGAAGAAAATCAATTCCCGAAATCCACCTCCTGCTGATTCTGTTGACCTGGTGTTTCACAAAAAAAATTGGAAAAATTTTAAAATTTTTCGGGGTCAAGAATATTTTTTTTTAGTTTTCTTGCAATATCTCCGTTGTTTTTGAAGATAATTGCTTGAAATTTTGTCAGTTGATACAGAACATAGTAGGGAGTAAAATGGGGTAAAAAAGTTTTTGCCACGCCCACTTCAAAGTCAATAAAAGTGGGCGTTAATCGGAAATAGCTTCTTCTTCGTATTTTCTTTGGCGTTTCGGAAGTCCAAAAGACACCTATATTGAAGCTGAAGTTGTGCTCTTTCAGCCAGAGAAAATTTCATCCAAATATAGCCAGCGGTTCCCGAGATATAGGAGCTACAAGTTGAGTAAAAACAAGCATTTCCGGCCATTTCGCTTTTTGTTACAATTTTAGTTTTCTTGTAATATCTCTGTAGTTTTTCAAGATAAATTCATAAAACTTTGTAGGTTGAGAGAAAACACAATGGCGAATAATATGTAGAAAATAAAATTTTTCCACGCCTACTTTTAAGTCGATAAAAGTGGGCGTTAATTAAAAATTGCTTTCCGAGCCACCTCGTGACATATTTTGTATTTAGACATTTCAAAAGTTCTCTATATTGAAGCTGAGGCTGTGCTCTTTCAGCCAGAAAAAATTTCATACAAATACACCCAGCGGTTCCCGAGATCTGAGAGTTACAACATTAACGAAAACATGAAGTTCCGGTCATTTCGCTTTGGATACAGTTTTCTGAAAATTATCAATAACTCCGAAGATTGCGAAGATAGAGAAATAAAATTTTGCAGGTTTGTAGAGCAAAACTCCGCGCTTCGTATAGAAGTCAATTGCACTTTTCACGTCAATTACTTTGGGAGATATAAAGGTTATAAAGTTTTAGTGCATTTTCTTATTGACATGGGGGGCCACCAGGCGGGCCAAAGTTTGCCCATCTCGTAGCCAAATATCAACTCTATCATATGGTTAAACTATCATCCAAATCGGTCCACTGGTTATCGAGTTATAGCATTTTGAAGAAAATCAATTCCCGAAATCCACCTCCTGCTGATTCTGTTGACCTGGTGTTTCACAAAAAAAATTGGAAAAATTTAAAAATTTTTCGGGGTCAAGAATATTTTTAGTTTTCTTGCAATATCTCCGTTGTTTTTGAAGATAATTGCTTGAAATTTTGTCAGTTGATACAGAACAGAGTAGGGAGTAAAATGGGGTAAAAAAGTTTTTGCCACGCCCACTTCAAAGTCAATAGAAGTGGGCGTTAATCGGAAATAGCTTCTTCTTCGTATTTTCTTTGGCGTTTCGGAAGTCCAAAAGACACCTATATTGAAGCTGAAGTTGTGCTCTTTCAGCCAGAAAAAATTTCATCCAAATATAGCCAGCGGTTCCCGAGATATAGGAGCTACAAGTTGAGTAAAAACAAGCATTTCCGGCCATTTCGCTTTTGGTTACAATTTTAGTTTTCTTGTAATATCTCTGTAGTTTTTCAAGATAAATTCGTAAAACTTTGTAGGTTGAGAGAAAACACAATGGCGAATAATATGTAGAAAATAAAATTTTTCCACGCTTACTTTTAAGTCGATAAAAGCGGGCGTTAATTAAAAATTGCTTTCCGAGCCACCTCGTGACATATTTTGTATTTAGACATTTCAAAAGTTCTCTATATTGAAGCTGAGGCTGTGCTCTTTCAGGCAGAAAAAATTTCATACAAATACACCCAGAGGTTCCCGAGATCTGAGAGTTACAACATTAACGAAAACATGAAGTTCCGGTCATTTCGCTTTGGATACAGTTTTCTGAAAATTATCAATAACTCCGAAGATTGCGAAGATAGAGAAATAAAATTTTGCAGGTTTGTAGAGCAAAACTCCGCGCTTCGTATAGAAGTCAATTGCACTTTTCACGTCAATTACTTTGGGAGATATAAAGGTTATAAAGTTTTAGTGCATTTTCTTATTGACATGGGGGGCCACCAGGCGGGCCAAAGTTTGCCCATCTCGTAGCCAAATATCAACTCTATCATATGGTTAAACTATCATCCAAATCGGTCCACTGGTTATCGAGTTATAGCATTTTGAAGAAAATCAATTCCCGAAATCCACCTCCTGCTGATTCTGTTGACCTGGTGTTTCACAAAAAAAATTGGAAAAATTTCAAAATTTTTCGGGGTCAAGAATATTTTTAGTTTTCTTGCAATATCTCCGTTGTTTTTGAAGATAATTGCTTGAAATTTTGTCAGTTGATACAGAACAGAGTAGGGAGTAAAATGGGGTAAAAAAGTTTTTGCCACGCCCACTTCAAAGTCAATAAAAGTGGGCGTTAATCGGAAATAGCTTCTTCTTCGTATTTTCTTTGGCGTTTCGGAAGTCCAAAAGACACCTATATTGAAGCTGAAGTTGTGCTCTTTCAGCCAGAGAAAATTTCATCCAAATATAGCCAGCGGTTCCCGAGATATAGGAGCTACAAGTTGAGTAAAAACAAGCATTTCCGGCCATTTCGCTTTTGGTTACAATTTTAGTTTTCTTGTAATATCTCTGTAGTTTTTCAAGATAAATTCGTAAAACTTTGTAGGTTGAGAGAAAACACAATGGCGAATAGTATGTAGAAAATAAAATTTTTCCACGCCTACTTTTAAGTCGATAAAAGTGGGCGTTAATTAAAAATTGCTTTCCGAGCCACCTCGTGACATATTTTGTATTTAGACATTTCAAAAGTTCTCTATATTGAAGCTGAGGCTGTGCTCTTTCAGCCAGAAAAAATTTCATACAAATACACCCAGCGGTTCCCGAGATCTGAGAGTTACAACATTAACGAAAACATGAAGTTCCGGTCATTTCGCTTTGGATACAGTTTTCTGAAAATTATCAATAACTCCGAAGATTGCGAAGATAGAGAAATAAAATTTTGCAGGTTTGTAGAGCAAAACTCCGCGCTTCGTATAGAAGTCAATTGCACTTTTCACGTCAATTACTTTGGGAGATATAAAGGTTATAAAGTTTTAGTGCATTTTCTTATTGACATGGGGGGCCACCAGGCGGGCCAAAGTTTGCCCATCTCGTAGCCAAATATCAACTCTATCATATGGTTAAACTATCATCCAAATCGGTCCACTGGTTATCGAGTTATAGCATTTTGAAGAAAATCAATTCCCGAAATCCACCTCCTGCTGATTCTGTTGACCTGGTGTTTCACAAAAAAAATTGGAAAAATTTTAAAATTTTTCGGGGTCAAGAATATTTTTAGTTTTCTTGCAATATCTCCGTTGTTTTTGAAGATAATTGCTTGAAATTTTGTCAGTTGATACAGAACAGAGTAGGGAGTAAAATGGGGTAAAAAAGTTTTTGCCACGCCCACTTCAAAGTCAATAAAAGTGGGCGTTAATCGGAAATAGCTTGTTCTTCGTATTTTCTTTGGCGTTTCGGAAGTCCAAAAGACACCTATATTGAAGCTGAAGTTGTGCTCTTTCAGCCAGAAAAAATTTCATCCAAATATAGCCAGCGGTTCCCGAGATATAGGAGCTACAAGTTGAGTAAAAACAAGCATTTCCGGCCATTTCGCTTTTGGTTACAATTTTAGTTTTCTTGTAATATCTCTGTAGTTTTTCAAGATAAATTCGTAAAACTTTGTAGGTTGAGAGAAAACACAATGGCGAATAATATGTAGAAAATAAAATTTTTCCACGCCTACTTTTAAGTCGATAAAAGTGGGCGTTAATTAAAAATTGCTTTCCGAGCCACCTCGTGACATATTTTATATTTAGACATTTCAAAAGTTCTCTATATTGAAGCTGAGGCTGTGCTCTTTCAGCCAGAAAAAATTTCATACAAATACACCCAGCGGTTCCCGAGATCTGAGAGTTACAACATTAACGAAAACATGAAGTTCCGGTCATTTCGCTTTGGATACAGTTTTCTGAAAATTATCAATAACTCCGAAGATTGCGAAGACAGAGAAATAAAATTTTGCAGGTTTGTAGAGCAAAACTCCGCGCTTCGTATAGAAGTCAATTGCACTTTTCACGTCAATTACTTTGGGAGATATAAAGGTTATAAAGTTTTAGTGCATTTTCTTATTGACATGGGGGGCCACCAGGCGGGCCAAAGTTTGCCCATCTCGTAGCCAAATATCAACTCTATCATATGGTTAAACTATCATCCAAATCGGTCCACTGGTTATCGAGTTATATCATTTTGAAGAAAATCAATTCCCGAAATCCACCTTCTGCTGATTCTGTTGACCTGGTGTTTCACAAAAAAAATTGGAAAAATTTTAAAATTTTTCGGGGTCAAGAATATTTTTTTTTAGTTTTCTTGCAATATCTCCGTTGTTTTTGAAGATAATTGCTTGAAATTTTGTCAGTTGATACAGAACATAGTAGGGAGTAAAATGGGGTAAAAAAGTTTTTGCCACGCCCACTTCAAAGTCAATAAAAGTGGGCGTTAATCGGAAATAGCTTCTTCTTCGTATTTTCTTTGGCGTTTCGGAAGTCCAAAAGACACCTATATTGAAGCTGAAGTTGTGCTCTTTCATCCAGAAAAAATTTCATCCAAATATAGCCAGCGGTTCCCGAGATATAGGAGATAGCTACAAGTTGAGTAAAAACAAGCATTTCCGGCCATTTCGCTTTTGGTTACAATTTTAGTTTTCTTGTAATATCTCTGTAGTTTTTCAAGATAAATTCGTAAAACTTTGTAGGTTGAGAGAAAACACAATGGCGAATAATATGTAGAAAATAAAATTTGTCCACGCCTACTTTTAAGTCGATAAAAGTGGGCGTTAATTAAAAATTGCTTTCCGAGCCACCTCGTGACATATTTTTTATTTAGACATTTCAAAAGTTCTCTATATTGAAGCTGAGGCTGTGCTCTTTCAGCCAGAAAAAATTTCATACAAATACACCCAGCGGTTCCCGAGATCTGAGAGTTACAACATTAACGAAAACATGAACTTCCGGTCATTTCGCTTTGGATACAGTTTTCTGAAAATTATCAATAACTCCGAAGATTGCGAAGATAGAGAAATAAAATTTTGCAGGTTTGTAGAGCAAAACTCCGCGCTTCGTATAGAAGTCAATTGCACTTTTCACGTCAATTACTTTGGGAGATATAAAGGTTATAAAGTTTTAGTGCATTTTCTTATTGACATGGGGGGCCACCAGGCGGGCCAAAGTTTGCCCATCTCGTAGCCAAATATCAACTCTATCATATGGTTAAACTATCATCCAAATCGGTCCACTGGTTATCGAGTTATAGCATTTTGAAGAAAATCAATTCCCGAAATCCACCTCCTGCTGATTCTGTTGACCTGGTGTTTCACAAAAAAAATTGGAAAAATTTTAAAATTTTTCGGGGTCAAGAATATTTTTAGTTTTCTTGCAATATCTCCGTTGTTTTTGAAGATAATTGCTTGAAATTTTGTCAGTTGATACAGAACAGAGTAGGGAGTAAAATGGGGTAAAAAAGTTTTTGCCACGCCCACTTCAAAGTCAATAAAAGTGGGCGTTAATCGGAAATAGCTTCTTCTTCGTATTTTCTTTGGCGTTTCGGAAGTCCAAAAGACACCTATATTGAAGCTGAAGTTGTGCTCTTTCAGGCAGAAAAAATTTCATCCAAATATAGCCAGCGGTTCCCGAGATATAGGAGCTACAAGTTGAGTAAAAACAAGCATTTCCGGCCATTTCGCTTTTGGTTACAGTTTTAGTTTTCTTGTAATATCTCTGTAGTTTTTCAAGATAAATTCGTAAAACTTTGTAGGTTGAGAGAAAACACAATGGCGAATAATATGTAGAAAATAAAATTTTTCCACGCCTACTTTTAAGTCGATAAAAGTGGGCGTTAATTAAAAATTGCTTTCCGAGCCACCTCGTGACATATTTTGTATTTAGACATTTTAAAAGTTCTCTATATTGAAGCTGAGGCTGTGCTCTTTCAGGCAGAAAAAATTTCATACAAATACACCCAGCGGTTCCCGAGATCTGAGAGTTACAACATTAACGAAAACATGAAGTTCCGGTCATTTCGCTTTGGATACAGTTTTCTGAAAATTATCAATAACTCCGAAGATTGCGAAGATAGAGAAATAAAATTTTGCAGGTTTGTAGAGCAAAACTCCGCGCTTCGTATAGAAGTCAATTGCACTTTTCACGTCAATTACTTTGGGAGATATAAAGGTTATAAAGTTTTAGTGCATTTTCTTATTGACATGGGGGGCCACCAGGCGGGCCAAAGTTTGCCCATCTCGTACCCAAATATCAACTCTATCATATGGTTAAACTATCATCCAAATCGGTCCACTGGTTATCGAGTTATAGCATTTTGAAGAAAATCAATTCCCGAAATCCACCTCCTGCTGATTCTGTTGACCTGGTGTTTCACAAAAAAAATTGGAAAAATTTTAAAATTTTTCGGGGTCAAGAATATTTTTAGTTTTCTTGCAATATCTCCGTTGTTTTTGAAGATAATTGCTTGAAATTTTGTCAGTTGATACAGAACAGAGTAGGGAGTAAAATGGGGTAAAAAAGTTTTTGTCACGCCCACTTCAAAGTCAATAAAAGTGGGCGTTAATCGGAAATAGCTTCTTCTTCGTATTTTCTTTGGCGTTTCGGAAGTCCAAAAGACACCTATATTGAAGCTGAAGTTGTGCTCTTTCAGCCAGAAAAAATTTCATCCAAATATAGCCAGCGGTTCCCGAGATATAGGAGCTACAAGTTGAGTAAAAACAAGCATTTCCGGCCATTTCGCTTTTGGTTACAATTTTAGTTTTCTTGTAATATCTCTGTAGTTTTTCAAGATAAATTCGTAAAACTTTGTAGGTTGAGAGAAAACACAATGGCGAATAATATGTAGAAAATAAAATTTGTCCACGCCTACTTTTAAGTCGATAAAAGTGGGCGTTAATTAAAAATTGCTTTCCGAGCCACCTCGTGACATATTTTGTATTTAGACATTTCAAAAGTTCTCTATATTGAAGCTGAGGCTGTGCTCTTTCAGCCAGAAAAAATTTCATACAAATACACCCAGCGGTTCCCGAGATCTGAGAGTTACAACATTAACGAAAACATGAAGTTCCGGTCATTTCGCTTTGGATACAGTTTTCTGAAAATTATCAATAACTCCGAAGATTGCGAAGATAGAGAAATAAAATTTTGCAGGTTTGTAGAGCAAAACTCCGCGCTTCGTATAGAAGTCAATTGCACTTTTCACGTCAATTACTTTGGGAGATATAAAGGTTATAAAGTTTTAGTGCATTTTCTTATTGACATGGGGGGCCACCAGGCGGGCCAAAGTTTGCCCATCTCGTAGCCAAATATCAACTCTATCATATGGTTAAACTATCATCCAAATCGGTCCACTGGTTATCGAGTTATAGCATTTTGAAGAAAATCAATTCCCGAAATCCACCTCCTGCTGATTCTGTTGACCTGGTGTTTCACAAAAAAAATTGGAAAAATTTTAAAATTTTTCGGGGTCAAGAATATTTTTAGTTTTCTTGCAATATCTCCGTTGTTTTTGAAGATAATTGCTTGAAATTTTGTCAGTTGATACAGAACAGAGTAGGGAGTAAAATGGGGTAAAAAAGTTTTTGCCACGCCCACTTCAAAGTCAATAAAAGTGGGCGTTAATCGGAAATAGCTTCTTCTTCGTATTTTCTTTGGCGTTTCGGAAGTCCAAAAGACACCTATATTGAAGCTGAAGTTGTGCTCTTTCAGGCAGAAAAAATTTCATCCAAATATAGCCAGCGGTTCCCGAGATATAGGAGCTACAAGTTGAGTAAAAACAAGCATTTCCGGCCATTTCGCTTTTGGTTACAGTTTTAGTTTTCTTGTAATATCTCTGTAGTTTTTCAAGATAAATTCGTAAAACTTTGTAGGTTGAGAGAAAACACAATGGCGAATAATATGTAGAAAATAAAATTTTTCCACGCCTACTTTTAAGTCGATAAAAGTGGGCGTTAATTAAAAATTGCTTTCCGAGCCACCTCGTGACATATTTTGTATTTAGACATTTTAAAAGTTCTCTATATTGAAGCTGAGGCTGTGCTCTTTCAGGCAGAAAAAATTTCATACAAATACACCCAGCGGTTCCCGAGATCTGAGAGTTACAACATTAACGAAAACATGAAGTTCCGGTCATTTCGCTTTGGATACAGTTTTCTGAAAATTATCAATAACTCCGAAGATTGCGAAGATAGAGAAATAAAATTTTGCAGGTTTGTAGAGCAAAACTCCGCGCTTCGTATAGAAGTCAATTGCACTTTTCACGTCAATTACTTTGGGAGATATAAAGGTTATAAAGTTTTAGTGCATTTTCTTATTGACATGGGGGGCCACCAGGCGGGCCAAAGTTTGCCCATCTCGTAGCCAAATATCAACTCTATCATATGGTTAAACTATCATCCAAATCGGTCCACTGGTTATCGAGTTATAGCATTTTGAAGAAAATCAATTCCCGAAATCCACCTCCTGCTGATTCTGTTGACCTGGTGTTTCACAAAAAAAATTGGAAAAATTTTAAAATTTTTCGGGGTCAAGAATATTTTTAGTTTTCTTGCAATATCTCCGTTGTTTTTGAAGATAATTGCTTGAAATTTTGTCAGTTGATACAGAACAGAGTAGGGAGTAAAATGGGGTAAAAAAGTTTTTGTCACGCCCACTTCAAAGTCAATAAAAGTGGGCGTTAATCGGAAATAGCTTCTTCTTCGTATTTTCTTTGGCGTTTCGGAAGTCCAAAAGACACCTATATTGAAGCTGAAGTTGTGCTCTTTCAGCCAGAAAAAATTTCATCCAAATATAGCCAGCGGTTCCCGAGATATAGGAGCTACAAGTTGAGTAAAAACAAGCATTTCCGGCCATTTCGCTTTTGGTTACAATTTTAGTTTTCTTGTAATATCTCTGTAGTTTTTCAAGATAAATTCGTAAAACTTTGTAGGTTGAGAGAAAACACAATGGCGAATAATATGTAGAAAATAAAATTTTTCCACGCCTACTTTTAAGTCGATAAAAGTGGGCGTTAATTAAAAATTGCTTTCCGAGCCACCTCGTGACATATTTTGTATTTAGACATTTCAAAAGTTCTCTATATTGAAGCTGAGGCTGTGCTCTTTCAGCCAGAAAAAATTTCATACAAATACACCCAGCGGTTCCCGAGATCTGAGAGTTACAACATTAACGAAAACATGAAGTTCCGGTCATTTCGCTTTGGATACAGTTTTCTGAAAATTATCAATAACTCCGAAGATTGCGAAGATAGAGAAATAAAATTTTGCAGGTTTGTAGAGCAAAACTCCGCGCTTCGTATAGAAGTCAATTGCACTTTTCACGTCAATTACTTTGGGAGATATAAAGGTTATAAAGTTTTAGTGCATTTTTTTATTGACATGGGGGGCCACCAGGCGGGCCAAAGTTTGCCCATCTCGTAGCCAAATATCAACTCTATCATATGGTTAAACTATCATCCAAATCGGTCCACTGGTTATCGAGTTATAGCATTTTGAAGAAAATCAATTCCCGAAATCCACCTCCTGCTGATTCTGTTGACCTGGTGTTTCACAAAAAAAATTGGAAAAATTTTAAAATTTTTCGGGGTCAAGAATATTATTAGTTTTCTTGCAATATCTCCGTTGTTTTTGAAGATAATTGCTTGAAATTTTGTCAGTTGATACAGAACAGAGTAGCGAATAAAATGTGGTAAAAAAGTGTTTGCCACGCCCTTTTCAAAGTCAATAAAAGTGGGCGTTAATCGGAAATAGCTTCTTCTTCGTATTTTCTTTGGCGTTTCGGAAGTCGAAAAGACACCTATATTGAAGCTGAAGTTGTGCTCTTTCAGCCAGAAAAAATTTCATCCAAATATAGCCAGCGGTTCCCGAGATATAGGAGCTACAAGTTGAGTAAAAACAAGCATTACCGGCCATTTCGCTTTTGGTTACAATTTTAGTTTTCTTGTAATATCTCTGTAGTTTTTCAAGATAAATTCGTAAAACTTTGTAGGTTGAGAGAAAACACAATGGCGAATAATATGTAGAAAATAAAATTTTTCCACGCCAACTTTTAAGTCGATAAAAGTGGGCGTTAATTAAAAATTGCTTTCCGAGCCACCTCGTGACATATTTTGTATTTAGACATTTCAAAAGTTCTCTATATTGAAGCTGAGGCTGTGCTCTTTCAGGCAGAAAAAATTTCATACAAATACACCCAGCGGTTCCCGAGATCTGAGAGTTACAACATTAACGAAAACATGAAGTTCCGGTCATTTCGCTTTGGATACAGTTTTCTGAAAATTATCAATAACTCCGAAGATTGCGAAGATAGAGAAATAAAATTTTGCAGGTTTGTAGAGCAAAACTCCGCGCTTCGTATAGAAGTCAATTGCACTTTTCACGTCAATTACTTTGGGAGATATAAAGGTTATAAAGTTTTAGTGCATTTTCTTATTGACATGGGGGGCCACCAGGCGGGCCAAAGTTTGCCCATCTCGTAGCCAAATATCAACTCTATCATATGGTTAAACTATCATCCAAATCGGTCCACTGGTTATCGAGTTATAGCATTTTGAAGAAAATCAATTCCCGAAATCCACCTCCTGCTGATTCTGTTGACCTGGTGTTTCACAAAAAAAATTGGAAAAATGTTAAAATTTTTCGGGGTCAAGAATATTTTTAGTTTTCTTGCAATATCTCCGTTGTTTTTGAAGATAATTGCTTGAAATTTTGTCAGTTGATACAGAACAGAGTAGGGAGTAAAATGGGGTAAAAAAGTTTTTGCCACGCCCACTTCAAAGTCAATAAAAGTGGGCGTTAATCGGAAATAGCTTCTTCTTCGTATTTTCTTTGGCGTTTCGGAAGTCCAAAAGACACCTATATTGAAGCTGAAGTTGTGCTCTTTCAGCCAGAAAAAATTTCATCCAAATATAGCCAGCGGTTCCCGAGATATAGGAGCTACAAGTTGAGTAAAAACAAGCATTTCCGGCCATTTCGCTTTTGGTTACAATTTTAGTTTTCTTGTAATATCTCTGTAGTTTTACAAGATAAATTCGTAAAACTTTGTAGGTTGAGAGAAAACACAATGGCGAATAATATGTAGAAAATAAAATTTTTCCACGCTTACTTTTAAGTCGATAAAAGCGGGCGTTAATTAAAAATTGCTTTCCGAGCCACCTCGTGACATATTTTGTATTTAGACATTTCAAAAGTTCTCTATATTGAAGCTGAGGCTGTGCTCTTTCAGCCAGAAAAAATTTCATACAAATACACCCAGCGGTTCCCGAGATCTGAGAGTTACAACATTAACGAAAACATGAACTTCCGGTCATTTCGCTTTGGATACAGTTTTCTGAAAATTATCAATAACTCCGAAGATTGCGAAGATAGAGAAATAAAATTTTGCAGGTTTGTAGAGCAAAACTCCGCGCTTCGTATAGAAGTCTGCACTTTTCACGTCAATTACTTTGGGAGATATAAAGGTTATAAAGTTTTAGTGCATTTTCTTATTGACATGGGGGGCCACCAGGCGGGCCAAAGTTTGCCCATCTCGTAGCCAAATATCAACTCTATCATATGGTTAAACTATCATCCAAATCGGTCCACTGGTTATCGAGTTATAGCATTTTGAAGAAAATCAATTCCCGAAATCCACCTCCTGCTGATTCTGTTGACCTGGTGTTTCACAAAAAAAATTGGAAAAATTTTTAAATTTTTCGGGGTCAAGAATATTTTTAGTTTTCTTGCAATATCTCCGTTGTTTTTGAAGATAATTGCTTGAAATTTTGTCAGTTGATACAGAACAGAGTAGGGAGTAAAATGGGGTAAAAAAGTTTTTGCCACGCCCACTTCAAAGTCAATAAAAGTGGGCGTTAATCGGAAATAGCTTCTTCTTCGTATTTTCTTTGGCGTTTCGGAAGTCCAAAAGACACCTATATTGAAGCTGAAGTTGTGCTCTTTCAGCCAGAAAAAATTTCATCCAAATATAGCCAGCGGTTCCCGAGATATAGGAGCTACAAGTTGAGTAAAAACAAGCATTTCCGGCCATTTCGCTTTTGGTTACAATTTTAGTTTTCTTGTAATATCTCTGTAGTTTTTCAAGATAAATTCGTAAAACTTTGTAGGTTGAGAGAAAACACAATGGCGAATAATATGTAGAAAATAAAATTTTTCCACGCCTACTTTTAAGTCGATAAAAGTGGGCGTTAATTAAAAATTGCTTTCCGAGCCACCTCGTGACATATTTTGTATTTAGACATTTCAAAAGTTCTCTATATTGAAGCTGAGGCTGTGCTCTTTCAGCCAGAAAAAATTTCATACAAATACACCCAGCGGTTCCCGAGATCTGAGAGTTACAACATTAACGAAAACATGAAGTTCCGGTCATTTCGCTTTGGATACAGTTTTCTGAAAATTATCAATAACTCCGAAGATTGCGAAGATAGAGAAATAAAATTTTGCAGGTTTGTAGAGCAAAACTCCGCGCTTCGTATAGAAGTCAATTGCACTTTTCACGTCAATTACTTTGGGAGATATAAAGGTTATAAAGTTTTAGTGCATTTTCTTATTGACATGGGGGGCCACCAGGCGGGCCAAAGTTTGCCCATCTCGTAGCCAAATATCAACTCTATCATATGGTTAAACTATCATCCAAATCGGTCCACTGGTTATCGAGTTATAGCATTTTGAAGAAAATCAATTCCCGAAATCCACCTCCTGCTGATTCTGTTGACCTGGTGTTTCACAAAAAAAATTGGAAAAATTTTAAAATTTTTCGGGGTCAAGAATATTTTTAATATCTCCGTTGTTTTTGAAGATAATTGCTTGAAATTTTGTCAGTTGATACAGAACATAGTAGGGAGTAAAATGGGGTAAAAAGTTTTTGCCACGCCCACTTCAAAGTCAATAAAAGTGGGCGTTAATCGGAAATAGCTTCTTCTTCGTATTTTCTTTGGCCTTTCGGAAGTCCAAAAGACACCTATATTGAAGCTGAAGTTGTGCTCTTTCAGCCAGAAAAAATTTCATCCAAATATAGCCAGCGGTTCCCGAGATATAGGAGCTACAAGTTGAGTAAAAACAAGCATTTCCGGCCATTTCGCTTTTGGTTACAATTTTAGTTTTCTTGTAATATCTCTGTAGTTTTTCAAGATAAATTCGTAAAACTTTGTAGGTTGAGAGAAAACACAATGGCGAATAATATGTAGAAAATAAAATTTTTCCACGCCTACTTTTAAGTCGATAAAAGTGGGCGTTAATTAAAAATTGCTTTCCGAGCCACCTCGTGACATATTTTGTATTTAGACATTTCAAAAGTTCTCTATATTGAAGCTGAGGCTGTGCTCTTTCAGGCAGAAAAAATTTCATACAAATACACCCAGCGGTTCCCGAGATCTGAGAGTTACAACATTAACGAAAACATGAAGTTCCGGTCATTTCGCTTTGGATACAGTTTTCTGAAAATTATCAATAACTCCGAAGATTGCGAAGATAGAGAAATAAAATTTTGCAGGTTTGTAGAGCAAAACTCCGCGCTTCGTATAGAAGTCAATTGCACTTTTCACGTCAATTACTTTGGGAGATATAAAGGTTATAAAGTTTTAGTGCATTTTCTTATTGACATGGGGGGCCACCAGGCGGGCCAAAGTTTGCCCATCTCGTAGCCAAATATCAACTCTATCATATGGTTAAACTATCATCCAAATCGGTCCACTGGTTATCGAGTTATAGCATTTTGAAGAAAATCAATTCCCGAAATCCACCTCCTGCTGATTCTGTTGACCTGGTGTTTCACAAAAAAAATTGGAAAAATTTTAAAATTTTTCGGGGTCAAGAATATTTTTAGTTTTCTTGCAATATCTCCGTTGTTTTTGAAGATAATTGCTTGAAATTTTGTCAGTTGATACAGAACAGAGTAGGGAGTAAAATGGGGTAAAAAAGTTTTTGTCACGCCCACTTCAAAGTCAATAAAAGTGGGCGTTAATCGGAAATAGCTTCTTCTTCGTATTTTCTTTGGCGTTTCGGAAGTCCAAAAGACACCTATTTGAAGCTGAAGTTGTGCTCTTTCAGCCAGAAAAAATTTCATCCAAATATAGCCAGCGGTTCCCGAGATATAGGAGCTACAAGTTGAGTAAAAACAAGCATTTCCGGCCATTTCGCTTTTGGTTACAATTTTAGTTTTCTTGTAATATCTCTGTAGTTTTTCAAGATAAATTCGTAAAACTTTGTAGGTTGAGAGAAAACACAATGGCGAATAATATGTAGAAAATAAAATTTTTCCACGCCTACTTTTAAGTTGATAAAAGTGGGCGTTAATTAAAAATTGCTTTCCAAGCCACCTCGTGACATATTTTGTATTTAGACATTTCAAAAGTTCTCTATATTGAAGCTGAGGCTGTGCTTTTTCAGCCAGAAAAAATTTCATACAAATACACCCAGCGGTTCCCGAGATCTGAGAGTTACAACATTAACGAAAACATGAAGTTCCGGTCATTTCGCTTTGGATACAGTTTTCTGAAAATTATCAATAACTCCGAAGATTGCGAAGATAGAGAAATAAAATTTTGCAGGTTTGTAGAGCAAAACTCCGCGCTTCGTATAGAAGTCAATTGCACTTTTCACGTCAATTACTTTGGGAGATATAAAGGTTATAAGGTTTTTGTGCATTTTCTTATTGACATGGGGGGCCACCAGGCGGGCCAAAGTTTGCCCATCTCGTAGCCAAATATCAACTCTATCATATGGTTAAACTATCATCCAAATCGGTCCACTGGTTATCGAGTTATAGCATTTTGAAGAAAATCAATTCCCGAAATCCACCTCCTGCTGATTCTGTTGACCTGGTGTTTCACAAAAAAAATTGGAAAAATGTTAAAATTTTTCGGGGTCAAGAATATTTTTAGTTTTCTTGCAATATCTCCGTTGTTTTTGAAGATAATTGCTTGAAATTTTGTCAGTTGATACAGAACAGAGTAGGGAGTAAAATGGGGTAAAAAAGTTTTTGCCACGCCCACTTCAAAGTCAATAAAAGTGGGCGTTAATCGGAAATAGCTTCTTCTTCGTATTTTCTTTGGCGTTTCGGAAGTCCAAAAGACACCTATATTGAAGCTGAAGTTGTGCTCTTTCAGCCAGAAAAAATTTCATCCAAATATAGCCAGCGGTTCCCGAGATATAGGAGCTACAAGTTGAGTAAAAACAAGCATTTCCGGCCATTTCGCTTTTGGTTACAATTTTAGTTTTCTTGTAATATCTCTGTAGTTTTTCAAGATAAATTCGTAAAACTTTGTAGGTTGAGAGAAAACACAATGGCGAATAATATGTAGAAAATAAAATTTTTCCACGCCTACTTTTAAGTCGATAAAAGTGGGCGTTAATTAAAAATTGCTTTCCGAGCCACCTCGTGACATATTTTGTATTTAGACATTTCAAAAGTTCTCTATATTGAAGCTGAGGCTGTGCTCTTTCAGCCAGAAAAAATTTCATACAAATACACCCAGCGGTTCCCGAGATCTGAGAGTTACAACATTAACGAAAACATGAAGTTCCGGTCATTTCGCTTTGGATACAGTTTTCTGAAAATTATCAATAACTCCGAAGATTGCGAAGATAGAGAAATAAAATTTTGCAGGTTTGTAAAGCAAAACTCCGCGCTTCGTATAGAAGTCAATTGCACTTTTCACGTCAATTACTTTGGGAGATATAAAGGTTATAAAGTTTTAGTGCATTTTCTTATTGACATGGGGGGCCACCAGGCGGGCCAAAGTTTGCCCATCTCGTAGCCAAATATCAACTCTATCATATGGTTAAACTATCATCCAAATCGGTCCACTGGTTATCGAGTTATAGCATTTTGAAGAAAATCAATTCCCGAAATCCACCTCCTGCTGATTCTGTTGACCTGGTGTTTCACAAAAAAAATTGGAAAAATTTTAAAATTTTTCGGGGTCAAGAATATTTTTAGTTTTCTTGCAATATCTCCGTTGTTTTTGAAGATAATTGCTTGAAATTTTGTCAGTTGATACAGAACATAGTAGGGAGTAAAATGGGGTAAAAGTTTTTGCCACGCCCACTTCAAAGTCAATAAAAGTGGGCGTTAATCGGAAATAGCTTCTTCTTCGTATTTTCTTTGGCCTTTCGGAAGTCCAAAAGACACCTATATTGAAGCTGAAGTTGTGCTCTTTCAGCCAGAAAAAATTTCATCCAAATATAGCCAGCGGTTCCCGAGATATAGGAGCTACAAGTTGAGTAAAAACAAGCATTTCCGGCCATTTCGCTTTTGGTTACAATTTTAGTTTTCTTGTAATATCTCTGTAGTTTTTCAAGATAAATTCGTAAAACTTTGTAGGTTGAGAGAAAACATGATTGGCGAATAATATGTAGAAAATAAAATTTTTCCACGCCTACTTTTAAGTCGATAAAAGTGGGCGTTAATTAAAAATTGCTTTCCGAGCCACCTCGTGACATATTTTGTATTTAGACATTTCAAAAGTTCTCTATATTGAAGCTGAGGCTGTGCTCTTTCAGGCAGAAAAAATTTCATACAAATACACCCAGCGGTTCCCGAGATCTGAGAGTTACAACATTAACGAAAACATGAAGTTCCGGTCATTTCGCTTTGGATACAGTTTTCTGAAAATTATCAATAACTCCGAAGATTGCGAAGATAGAGAAATAAAATTTTGCAGGTTTGTAGAGCAAAACTCCGCGCTTCGTATAGAAGTCAATTGCACTTTTCACGTCAATTACTTTGGGAGATATAAAGGTTATAAAGTTTTAGTGCATTTTCTTATTGACATGGGGGGCCACCAGGCGGGCCAAAGTTTGCCCATCTCGTAGCCAAATATCAACTCTATCATATGGTTAAACTATCATCCAAATCGGTCCACTGGTTATCGAGTTATAGCATTTTGAAGAAAATCAATTCCCGAAATCCACCTCCTGCTGATTCTGTTGACCTGGTGTTTCACAAAAAAAATTGGAAAAATTTTAAAATTTTTCGGGGTCAAGAATATTTTTAGTTTTCTTGCAATATCTCCGTTGTTTTTGAAGATAATTGCTTGAAATTTTGTCAGTTGATACAGAACAGAGTAGGGAGTAAAATGGGGTAAAAAAGTTTTTGTCACGCCCACTTCAAAGTCAATAAAAGTGGGCGTTAATCGGAAATAGCTTCTTCTTCGTATTTTCTTTGGCGTTTCGGAAGTCCAAAAGACACCTATATTGAAGCTGAAGTTGTGCTCTTTCAGCCAGAAAAAATTTCATCCAAATATAGCCAGCGGTTCCCGAGATATAGGAGCTACAAGTTGAGTAAAAACAAGCATTTCCGGCCATTTCGCTTTTGGTTACAATTTTAGTTTTCTTGTAATATCTCTGTAGTTTTTCAAGATAAATTCGTAAAACTTTGTAGGTTGAGAGAAAACACAATGGCGAATAATATGTAGAAAATAAAATTTTTCCACGCCTACTTTTAAGTTGATAAAAGTGGGCGTTAATTAAAAATTGCTTTCCAAGCCACCTCGTGACATATTTTGTATTTAGACATTTCAAAAGTTCTCTATATTGAAGCTGAGGCTGTGCTTTTTCAGCCAGAAAAAATTTCATACAAATACACCCAGCGGTTCCCGAGATCTGAGAGTTACAACATTAACGAAAACATGAAGTTCCGGTCATTTCGCTTTGGATACAGTTTTCTGAAAATTATCAATAACTCCGAAGATTGCGAAGATAGAGAAATAAAATTTTGCAGGTTTGTAGAGCAAAACTCCGCGCTTCGTATAGAAGTCAATTGCACTTTTCACGTCAATTACTTTGGGAGATATAAAGGTTATAAAGTTTTAATGCATTTTCTTATTGACATGGGGGGCCACCAGGCGGGCCAAAGTTTGCCCATCTCGTAGCCAAATATCAACTCTATCATATGGTTAAACTATCATCCAAATCGGTCCACTGGTTATCGAGTTATAGCATTTTGAAGAAAATCAATTCCCAAAATCCACCTCCTGCTGATTCTGTTGACCTGGTGTTTCACAAAAAAAATTGGAAAAATGTTAAAATTTTTCGGGGTCAAGAATATTTTTAGTTTTCTTGCAATATCTCCGTTGTTTTTGAAGATAATTGCTTGAAATTTTGTCAGTTGATACAGAACAGAGTAGGGAGTAAAATGGGTTAAAAAAGTTTTTGCCACGCCCACTTCAAAGTCAATAAAAGTGGGCGTTAATCGGAAATAGCTTCTTCTTCGTATTTTCTTTGGCGTTTCGGAAGTCCAAAAGACACCTATATTGAAGCTGAAGTTGTGCTCTTTCAGCCAGAAAAAATTTCATCCAAATATAGCCAGCGGTTCCCGAGATATAGGAGCTACAAGTTGAGTAAAAACAAGCATTTCCGGCCATTTCGCTTTTGGTTACAATTTTAGTTTTCTTGTAATATCTCTGTAGTTTTTCAAGATAAATTCGTAAAACTTTGTAGGTTGAGAGAAAACACAATGGCGAATAATATGTAGAAAATAAAATTTTTCCACGCCTACTTTTAAGTCGATAAAAGTGGGCGTTAATTAAAAATTGCTTTCCGAGCCACCTCGTGACATATTTTGTATTTAGACATTTCAAAAGTTCTCTATATTGAAGCTGAGGCTGTGCTCTTTCAGCCAGAAAAAATTTCATACAAATACACCCAGCGGTTCCCGAGATCTGAGAGTTACAACATTAACGAAAACATGAAGTTCCGGTCATTTCGCTTTGGATACAGTTTTCTGAAAATTATCAATAACTCCGAAGATTGCGAAGATAGAGAAATAAAATTTTGCAGGTTTGTAGAGCAAAACTCCGCGCTTCGTATAGAAGTCAATTGCAGTTTTCACGTCAATTACTTTGGGAGATATAAAGGTTATAAAGTTTTAGTGCATTTTCTTATTGACATGGGGGGCCACCAGGCGGGCCAAAGTTTGCCCATCTCGTAGCCAAATATCAACTCTATCATATGGTTAAACTATCATCCAAATCGGTCCACTGGTTATCGAGTTATAGCATTTTGAAGAAAATCAATTCCCGAAATCCACCTCCTGCTGATTCTGTTGACCTGGTGTTTCACAAAAAAATTGGAAAAATTTTAAAATTTTTCGGGGTCAAGAATATTTTTAGTTTTCTTGCAATATCTCCGTTGTTTTTGAAGATAATTGCTTGAAATTTTGTCAGTTGATACAGAACAGAGTAGGGAGTAAAATGGGGTAAAAAGGTTTTGCCACGCCCACTTCAAAGTCAATAAAAGTGGGCGTTAATCGGAAATAGCTTCTTCTTCGTATTTTCTTTGGCGTTTCGGAAGTCCAAAAGACACCTATATTGAAGCTGAAGTTGTGCTCTTTCAGCCAGATATAGCCAGCGGTTCCCGAGATATAGGAGCTACAAGTTGAGTAAAAACAAGCATTTCCGGCCATTTCGCTTTTGGTTACAATTTTAGTTTTCTTGTAATATCTCTGTAGTTTTTCAAGATAAATTCGTAAAACTTTGTAGGTTGAGAGAAAACACAATGGCGAATAATATGTAGAAAATAAAATTTTTCCACGCCTACTTTTAAGTCGATAAAAGTGGGCGTTAATTAAAAATTGCTTTCCGAGCCACCTCGTGACATATTTTGTATTTAGACATTTCAAAAGTTCTCTATATTGAAGCTGAGGCTGTGCTCTTTCAGCCAGAAAAAATTTCATACAAATACACCCAGCGGTTCCCGAGATCTGAGAGTTACAACATTAACGAAAACATGAATTTCCGGTCATTTCGCTTTGGATACAGTTTTCTGAAAATTATCAATAACTCCGAAGATTGCGAAGATAGAGAAATAAAATTTTGCAGGTTTGTAGAGCAAAACTCCGCGCTTCGTATAGAAGTCAATTGCACTTTTCACGTCAATTACTTTGGGAGATATAAAGGTTATAAAGTTTTAGTGCATTTTCTTATTGACATGGGGTGCCACCAGGCGGGCCAAAGTTTGCCCATCTCGTAGCCAAATATCAACTCTATCATATGGTTAAACTATCATCCAAATCGGTCCACTGGTTATCGAGTTATAGCATTTTGAAGAAAATCAATTCCCGAAATCCACCTCCTGCTGATTCTGTTGACCTGGTGTTTCACAAAAAAAATTGGAAAAATTTTAAAATTTTTCGGGGTCAAGAATATTTTTAGTTTTCTTGCAATATCTCCGTTGTTTTTGAAGATAATCGCTTGAAATTTTGTCAGTTGATACAGAACAGAGTAGGGAGTAAAATGGGGTAAAAAAGTTTTTGCCACGCCCACTTCAAAGTCAATAAAAGTGGGCGTTAATCGGAAATAGCTTCTTCTTCGTATTTTCTTTGGCGTTTCGGAAGTCCAAAAGACACCTATATTGAAGCTGAAGTTGTGCTCTTTCAGCCAGAAAAAATTTCATCCAAATATAGCCAGCGGTTCCCGAGATATAGGAGCTACAAGTTGAGTAAAAACAAGCATTTCCGGCCATTTCGCTTTTGGTTACAATTTTAGTTTTCTTGTAATATCTCTGTAGTTTTTCAAGATAAATTCGTAAAACTTTGTAGGTTGAGAGAAAACACAATGGCGAATAATATGTAGAAAATAAAATTTTTCCACGCCTACTTTTAAGTCGATAAAAGTGGGCGTTAATTAAAAATTGCTTTCCGAGCCACCTCGTGACATATTTTGTATTTAGAAATTTCAAAAGTTCTCTATATTGAAGCTGAGGCTGTGCTCTTTCAGCCAGAAAAATTTCATACAAATACACCCAGCGGTTCCCGAGATCTGAGAGTTACAACATTAACGAAAACATGAAGTTCCGGTCATTTCGCTTTGGATGCAGTTTTCTGAAAATTATCAATAACTCCGAAGATTGCGAAGATAGAGAAATAAAATTTTGCAGGTTTGTAGAGCAAAACTCCGCGCTTCGTATAGAAGTCAATTGCACTTTTCACGTCAATTACTTTGGGAGATGTAAAGGTTATAAAGTTTTAGTGCATTTTTTTATTGACATGGGGGGCCACCAGGCGGGCCAAAGTTTGCCCATCTCGTAGCCAAATATCAACTCTATCATATGGTTAAACTATCATCCAAATCGGTCCACTGGTTATCGAGTTATAGCATTTTGAAGAAAATCAATTCCCGAAATCCACCTCCTGCTGATTCTGTTGACCTGGTGTTTCACAAAAAAAATTGGAAAAATTTTAAAATTTTTCGGGGTCAAGAATATTATTAGTTTTCTTGCAATATCTCCGTTGTTTTTGAAGATAATTGCTTGAAATTTTGTCAGTTGATACAGAACAGAGTAGCGAATAAAATGTGGTAAAAGAGTGTTTGCCACGCCCACTTCAAAGTCAATAAAAGTGGGCGTTAATCGGAAATAGCTTCTTCTTCGTATTTTCTTTGGCGTTTCGGAAGTCCAAAAGACACCTATATTGAAGCTGAAGTTGTGCTCTTTCAGCCAGAAAAAATTTCATCCAAATATAGCCAGCGGTTCCCGAGATATAGGAGCTACAAGTTGAGTAAAAACAAGCATTACCGGCCATTTCGCTTTTGGTTACAATTTTAGTTTAATATCTCTGTAGTTTTTCAAGATAAATTCGTAAAACTTTGTAGGTTGAGAGAAAACACAATGGCGAATAATATGTAGAAAATAAAATTTTTCCACGCCTACTTTTAAGTCGATAAAAGTGGGCGTTAATTAAAAATTGCTTTCCGAGCCAGCTCGTGACATATTTTGTATTTAGACATTTCAAAAGTTCTCTATACTGAAGCTGAGGCTGTGCTCTTTCAGCCAGAAAAAATTTCATACAAATACACCCAGCGGTTCCCGAGATCTGAGAGTTACAACATTAACGAAAACATGAAGTTCCGGTCATTTCGCTTTGGATACAGTTTTCTGAAAATTATCAATAACTCCGAAGATTGCGAAGATAGAGAAATAAAATTTTGCAGGTTTGTAGAGCAAAACTCCGCGCTTCGTATAGAAGTCAATTGCACTTTTCACGTCAATTACTTTGGGAGATATAAAGGTTATAAAGTTTTAGTGCATTTTCTTATTGACATGGGGGCCACCAGGCGGGCCAAAGTTTGCCCATCTCGTAGCCAAATATCAACTCTATCATATGGTTAAACTATCATCCAAATCGGTCCACTGGTTATCGAGTTATAGCATTTTGAAGAAAATCAATTCCCGAAATCCACCTCCTGCTGATTCTGTTGACCTGGTGTTTCACAAAAAAAATTGGAAAAATTTTAAAATTTTTCGGGGTCAAGAATATTATTAGTTTTCTTGCAATATCTCCGTTGTTTTTGAAGATAATTTCTTGAAATTTTGTCAGTTGATACAGAACAGAGTAGCGAATAAAATGTGGTAAAAAAGTGTTTGCCACGCCCACTTCAAAGTCAATAAAAGTGGGCGTTAATCGGAAATAGCTTCTTCTTCGTATTTTCTTTGGCGTTTCGGAAGTCCAAAAGACACCTATATTGAAGCTGAAGTTGTGCTCTTTCAGCCAGAAAAAATTTCATCCAAATATAGCCAGCGGTTCCCGAGATATAGGAGCTACAAGTTGAGTAAAAACAAGCATTACCGGCCATTTCGCTTTTGGTTACAATTTTAGTTTTCTTGTAATATCTCTGTAGTTTTTCAAGATAAATTCGTAAAACTTTGTAGGTTGAGAGAAAACACAATGGCGAATAATATGTAGAAAATAAAATTTTTCCACGCCTACTTTTAAGTCGATAAAAGTGGGCGTTAATTAAAAATTGCTTTCCGAGCCACCTCGTGACATATTTTGTATTTAGACATTTCAAAAGTTCTCTATATTGAAGCTGAGGCTGTGCTCTTTCAGGCAGAAAAAATTTCATACAAATACACCCAGCGGTTCCCGAGATCTGAGATTTACAACATTAACGAAAACATGAAGTTCCGGTCATTTCGCTTTGGATACAGTTTTCTGAAAATTATCAATAACTCCGAAGATTGCGAAGATAGAGAAATAAAATTTTGCAGGTTTGTAGAGCAAAACTCAGCGCTTCGTATAGAAGTCAATTGCACTTTTCACGTCAATTACTTTGGGAGATATAAAGGTTATAAAGTTTTAGTGCATTTTTTTATTGACATGGGGGGCCACCAGGCGGGCCAAAGTTTGCCCATCTCGTAGCCAAATATCAACTCTATCATATGGTTAAACTATCATCCAAATCGGTCCACTGGTTATCGAGTTATAGCATTTTGAAGAAAATCAATTCCCGAAATCCACCTCCTGCTGATTCTGTTGACCTGGTGTTTCACAAAAAAAATTGGAAAAATTTTAAAATTTTTCGGGGTCAAGAATATTTTAGTTTTCTTGCAATATCTCCGTTGTTTTTGAAGATAATTGCTTGAAATTTTGTCAGTTGATACAGAACAGAGTAGCGAATAAAATGTGGTAAAAAAGTGTTTGCCACGCCCTTTTCAAAGTCAATAAAAGTGGGCGTTAATCGGAAATAGCTTCTTCTTCGTATTTTCTTTGGCGTTTCGGAAGTCGAAAAGACACCTATATTGAAGCTGAAGTTGTGCTCTTTCAGCCAGAAAAAATTTCATCCAAATATAGCCAGCGGTTCCCGAGATATAGGAGCTACAAGTTGAGTAAAAACAAGCATTACCGGCCATTTCGCTTTTGGTTACAATTTTAGTTTTCTTGTAATATCTCTGTAGTTTTTCAAGATAAATTCGTAAAACTTTGTAGGTTGAGAGAAAACACAATGGCGAATAATATGTAGAAAATAAAATTTTTCCACGCCTACTTTTAAGTCGATAAAAGTGGGCGTTAATTAAAAATTGCTTTCCGAGCCACCTCGTGACATATTTTGTATTTAGACATTTCAAAAGTTCTCTATACTGAAGCTGAGGCTGTGCTCTTTCAGCCAGAAAAAATTTCATACAAATACACCCAGCGGTTCCCGAGATCTGAGAGTTACAACATTAACGAAAACATGAAGTTCCGGTCATTTCGCTTTGGATACAGTTTTCTGAAAATTATCAATAACTCCGAAGATTGCGAAGATAGAGAAATAAAATTTTGCAGGTTTGTAGAGCAAAACTCCGCGCTTCGTATAGAAGTCAATTGCACTTTTCACGTCAATTACTTTGGGAGATATAAAGGTTATAAAGTTTTAGTGCATTTTCTTATTGACATGGGGGCCACCAGGCGGGCCAAAGTTTGCCCATCTCGTAGCCAAATATCAACTCTATCATATGGTTAAACTATCATCCAAATCGGTCCACTGGTTATCGAGTTATAGCATTTTGAAGAAAATCAATTCCCGAAATCCACCTCCTGCTGATTCTGTTGACCTGGTGTTTCACAAAAAAAATTGGAAAAATTTTAAAATTTTTCGGGGTCAAGAATATTTTTAGTTTTCTTGCAATATCTCCGTTGTTTTTGAAGATAATTGCTTGAAATTTTGTCAGTTGATACAGAACAGAGTAGGGAGTAAAATGGGGTAAAAAGTTTTTGCCACGCCCACTTCAAAGTCAATAAAAGTGGGCGTTAATCGGAAATAGCTTCTTCTTCGTATTTTCTTTGGCGTTTCGGAAGTCCAAAAGACACCTATATTGAAGCTGAAGTTGTGCTCTTTCAGCCAGAAAAAATTTCATCCAAATATAGCCAGCGGTTCCCGAGATATAGGAGCTACAAGTTGAGTAAAAACAAGCATTTCCGGCCATTTCGCTTTTGGTTACAATTTTAGTTTTCTTGTAATATCTCTGTAGTTTTTCAAGATAAATTCGTAAAACTTTGTAGGTTGAGAGAAAACACAATGGCGAATAATATGTAGAAAATAAAATTTTTCCACGCCTACTTTTAAGTCGATAAAAGTGGGCGTTAATTAAAAATTGCTTTCCGAGCCACCTCGTGACATATTTTGTATTTAGAAATTTCAAAAGTTCTCTATATTGAAGCTGAGGCTGTGCTCTTTCAGCCAGAAAAATTTCATACAAATACACCCAGCGGTTCCCGAGATCTGAGAGTTACAACATTAACGAAAACATGAAGTTCCGGTCATTTCGCTTTGGATACAGTTTTCTGAAAATTATCAATAACTCCGAAGATTGCGAAGATAGAGAAATAAAATTTTGCAGGTTTGTAGAGCAAAACTCCGCGCTTCGTATAGAAGTCAATTGCACTTTTCACGTCAATTACTTTGGGAGATATAAAGGTTATAAAGTTTTAGTGCATTTTTTTATTGACATGGGGGGCCACCAGGCGGGCCAAAGTTTGCCCATCTCGTAGCCAAATATCAACTCTATCATATGGTTAAACTATCATCCAAATCGGTCCACTGGTTATCGAGTTATAGCATTTTGAAGAAAATCAATTCCCGAAATCCACCTCCTGCTGATTCTGTTGACCTGGTGTTTCACAAAAAAAATTGGAAAAATTTTAAAATTTTTCGGGGTCAAGAATATTATTAGTTTTCTTGCAATATCTCCGTTGTTTTTGAAGATAATTGCTTGAAATTTTGTCAGTTGATACAGAACAGAGTAGCGAATAAAATGTGGTAAAAAAGTTTTTGCCACGCCCTTTTCAAAGTCAATAAAAGTGGGCGTTAATCGGAAATAGCTTCTTCTTCGTATTTTCTTTGGCGTTTCGGAAGTCGAAAAGACACCTATATTGAAGCTGAAGTTGTGCTCTTTCAGCCAGAAAAAATTTCATCCAAATATAGCCAGCGGTTCCCGAGATATAGGAGCTACAAGTTGAGTAAAAACAAGCATTACCGGCCATTTCGCTTTTGGTTACAATTTTAGTTTTCTTGTAATATCTCTGTAGTTTTTCAAGATAAATTCGTAAAACTTTGTAGGTTGAGAGAAAACACAATGGCGAATAATATGTAGAAAATAAAATTTTTCCACGCCTACTTTTAAGTCGATAAAAGTGGGCGTTAATTAAAAATTGCTTTCCGAGCCAGCTCGTGACATATTTTGTATTTAGACATTTCAAAAGTTCTCTATATTGAAGCTGAGGCTGTGCTCTTTCAGGCAGAAAAAATTTCATACAAATACACCCAGCGGTTCCCGAGATCTGAGAGTTACAACATTAACGAAAACATGAAGTTCCGGTCATTTCGCTTTGGATACAGTTTTCTGAAAATTATCAATAACTCCGAAGATTGCGAAGATAGAGAAATAAAATTTTGCAGGTTTGTAGAGCAAAACTCAGCGCTTCGTATAGAAGTCAATTGCACTTTTCACGTCAATTACTTTGGGAGATATAAAGGTTATAAAGTTTTAGTGCATTTTTTTATTGACATGGGGGGCCACCAGGCGGGCCAAAGTTTGCCCATCTCGTAGCCAAATATCAACTCTATCATATGGTTAAACTATCATCCAAATCGGTCCACTGGTTATCGAGTTATAGCATTTTGAAGAAAATCAATTCCCGAAATCCACCTCCTGCTGATTCTGTTGACCTGGTGTTTCACAAAAAAAATTGGAAAAATTTTAAAATTTTTCGGGGTCAAGAATATTATTAGTTTTCTTGCAATATCTCCGTTGTTTTTGAAGATAATTGCTTGAAATTTTGTCAGTTGATACAGAACAGAGTAGCGAATAAAATGTGGTAAAAAAGTGTTTGCCACGCCCTTTTCAAAGTCAATAAAAGTGGGCGTTAATCGGAAGTAGCTTCTTCTTCGTATTTTCTTTGGCGTTTCGGAAGTCGAAAAGACACCTATATTGAAGCTGAAGTTGTGCTCTTTCAGCCAGAAAAAATTTCATCCAAATATAGCCAGCGGTTCCCGAGATATAGGAGCTACAAGTTGAGTAAAAACAAGCATTACCGGCCATTTCGCTTTTGGTTACAATTTTAGTTTTCTTGTAATATCTCTGTAGTTTTTCAAGATAAATTCGTAAAACTTTGTAGGTTGAGAGAAAACACAATGGCGAATAATATGTAGAAAATAAAATTTTTCCACGCCTACTTTTAAGTCGATAAAAGTGGGCGTTAATTAAAAATTGCTTTCCGAGCCAGCTCGTGACATATTTTGTATTTAGACATTTCAAAAGTTCTCTATACTGAAGCTGAGGCTGTGCTCTTTCAGCCAGAAAAAATTTCATACAAATACACCCAGCGGTTCCCGAGATCTGAGAGTTACAACATTAACGAAAACATGAAGTTCCGGTCATTTCGCTTTGGATACAGTTTTCTGAAAATTATCAATAACTCCGAAGATTGCGAAGATAGAGAAATAAAATTTTGCAGGTTTGTAGAGCAAAACTCCGCGCTTCGTATAGAAGTCAATTGCACTTTTCACGTCAATTACTTTGGGAGATATAAAGGTTATAAAGTTTTAGTGCATTTTCTTATTGACATGGGGGCCACCAGGCGGGCCAAAGTTTGCCCATCTCGTAGCCAAATATCAACTCTATCATATGGTTAAACTATCATCCAAATCGGTCCACTGGTTATCGAGTTATAGCATTTTGAAGAAAATCAATTCCCGAAATCCACCTCCTGCTGATTCTGTTGACCTGGTGTTTCACAAAAAAAATTGGAAAAATTTTAAAATTTTTCGGGGCCAAGAATATTTTTAGTTTTCTTGCAATATCTCCGTTGTTTTTGAAGATAATCGCTTGAAATTTTGTCAGTTGATACAGAACAGAGTAGGGAGTAAAATGGGGTAAAAAAGTTTTTGCCACGCCCACTTCAAAGTCAATAAAAGTGGGCGTTAATCGGAAATAGCTTCTTCTTCGTATTTTCTTTGGCGTTTCGGAAGTCCAAAAGACACCTATATTGAAGCTGAAGTTGTGCTCTTTCAGCCAGAAAAAATTTCATCCAAATATAGCCAGCGGTTCCCGAGATATAGGAGCTACAAGTTGAGTAAAAACAAGCATTTCCGGCCATTTCGCTTTTGGTTACAATTTTAGTTTTCTTGTAATATCTCTGTAGTTTTTCAAGATAAATTCGTAAAACTTTGTAGGTTGAGAGAAAACACAATGGCGAATAATATGTAGAAAATAAAATTTTTCCACGCCTACTTTTAAGTCGATAAAAGTGGGCGTTAATTAAAAATTGCTTTCCGAGCCACCTCGTGACATATTTTGTATTTAGAAATTTCAAAAGTTCTCTATATTGAAGCTGAGGCTGTGCTCTTTCAGCCAGAAAAATTTCATACAAATACACCCAGCGGTTCCCGAGATCTGAGAGTTACAACATTAACGAAAACATGAAGTTCCGGTCATTTCGCTTTGGATGCAGTTTTCTGAAAATTATCAATAACTCCGAAGATTGCGAAGATAGAGAAATAAAATTTTGCAGGTTTGTAGAGCAAAACTCCGCGCTTCGTATAGAAGTCAATTGCACTTTTCACGTCAATTACTTTGGGAGATGTAAAGGTTATAAAGTTTTAGTGCATTTTTTTATTGACATGGGGGGCCACCAGGCGGGCCAAAGTTTGCCCATCTCGTAGCCAAATATCAACTCTATCATATGGTTAAACTATCATCCAAATCGGTCCACTGGTTATCGCGTTATAGCATTTTGAAGAAAATCAATTCCCGAAATCCACCTCCTGCTGATTCTGTTGACCTGGTGTTTCACAAAAAAAATTGGAAAAATTTTAAAATTTTTCGGGGTCAAGAATATTATTAGTTTTCTTGCAATATCTCCGTTGTTTTTGAAGATAATTGCTTGAAATTTTGTCAGTTGATACAGAACAGAGTAGCGAATAAAATGTGGTAAAAGAGTGTTTGCCACGCCCACTTCAAAGTCAATAAAAGTGGGCGTTAATCGGAAATAGCTTCTTCTTCGTATTTTCTTTGGCGTTTCGGAAGTCCAAAAGACACCTATATTGAAGCTGAAGTTGTGCTCTTTCAGCCAGAAAAAATTTCATCCAAATATAGCCAGCGGTTCCCGAGATATAGGAGCTACAAGTTGAGTAAAAACAAGCATTACCGGCCATTTCGCTTTTGGTTACAATTTTAGTTTTCTTGTAATATCTCTGTAGTTTTTCAAGATAAATTCGTAAAACTTTGTAGGTTGAGAGAAAACACAATGGCGAATAATATGTAGAAAATAAAATTTTTCCACGCCTACTTTTAAGTCGATAAAAGTGGGCGTTAATTAAAAATTGCTTTCCGAGCCACCTCGTGACATATTTTGTATTTAGACATTTCAAAAGTTCTCTATATTGAAGCTGAGGCTGTGCTCTTTCAGGCAGAAAAAATTTCATACAAATACACCCAGCGGTTCCCGAGATCTGAGAGTTACAACATTAACGAAAACATGAAGTTCCGGTCATTTCGCTTTGGATACAGTTTTCTGAAAATTATCAATAACTCCGAAGATTGCGAAGATAGAGAAATAAAATTTTGCAGGTTTGTAGAGCAAAACTCAGCGCTTCGTATAGAAGTCAATTGCACTTTTCACGTCAATTACTTTGGGAGATATAAAGGTTATAAAGTTTTAGTGCATTTTTTTATTGACATGGGGGGCCACCAGGCGGGCCAAAGTTTGCCCATCTCGTAGCCAAATATCAACTCTATCATATGGTTAAACTATCATCCAAATCGGTCCACTGGTTATCGAGTTATAGCATTTTGAAGAAAATCAATTCCCGAAATCCACCTCCTGCTGATTCTGTTGACCTGGTGTTTCACAAAAAAAATTGGAAAAATTTTAAAATTTTTCGGGGTCAAGAATATTATTAGTTTTCTTGCAATATCTCCGTTGTTTTTGAAGATAATTGCTTGAAATTTTGTCAGTTGATACAGAACAGAGTAGCGAATAAAATGTGGTAAAAAAGTGTTTGCCACGCCCTTTTCAAAGTCAATAAAAGTGGGCGTTAATCGGAAATAGCTTCTTCTTCGTATTTTCTTTGGCGTTTCGGAAGTCCAAAAGAAACCTATATTGAAGCTGAAGTTGTGCTCTTTCAGCCAGATATAGCCAGCGGTTCCCGAGATATAGGAGCTACAAGTTGAGTAAAAACAAGCATTTCCGGCCATTTCGCTTTTGGTTACAATTTTAGTTTTCTTGTAATATCTCTGTAGTTTTTCAAGACAAATTCGTAAAACTTTGTAGGTTGAGAGAAAACACAATGGCGAATAATATGTAGAAAATAAAATTTTTCCACGCCTACTTTTAAGTCGATAAAAGTCGGCGTTAATTAAAAATTGCTTTCCGAGCCACCTCGTGACATATTTTGTATTTAGACATTTCAAAAGTTCTCTATATTGAAGCTGAGGCTGTGCTCTTTCAGCCAGAAAAAATTTCATACAAATACACCCAGCGGTTCCCGAGATCTGAGAGTTACAACATTAACGAAAACATGAAGTTCCGGTCATTTCGCTTTGGATACAGTTTTCTGAAAATTATCAATAACTCCGAAGATTGCGAAGATAGAGAAATAAAATTTTGCAGGTTTGTAGAGCAAAACTCCGCGCTTCGTATAGAAGTCAATTGCACTTTTCACGTCAATTACTTTGGGAGATATAAAGGTTATAAAGTTTTAGTGCATTTTCTTATTGACATGGGGGGCCACCAGGCGGGCCAAAGTTTGCCCATCTCGTAGCCAAATATCAACTCTATCATATGGTTAAACTATCATCCAAATCGGTCCACTGGTTATCGAGTTATAGCATTTTGAGGAAAATCAATTCCAGAAATCCACCTCCTGCTGATTCTGTTGACCTGGTGTTTCACAAAAAAAATTGGAAAAATTTTAAAATTTTTCGGGGTCAAGAATATTTTTAGTTTTCTTGCAATATCTCCGTTGTTTTTGAAGATAATTGCTTGAAATTTTGTCAGTTGATACAGAACAGAGTAGGGAGTAAAATGGGGTAAAAAGTTTTTGCCACGCCCACTTCAAAGTCAATAAAAGTGGGCGTTAATCGGAAATAGCTTCTTCTTCGTATTTTCTTTGGCGTTTCGGAAGTCCAAAAGACACCTATATTGAAGCTGAAGTTGTGCTCTTTCAGCCAGAAAAAATTTCATCCAAATATAGCCAGCGGTTCCCGAGATATAGGAGCTACAAGTTGAGTAAAAACAAGCATTTCCGGCCATTTCGCTTTTGGTTACAATTTTAGTTTTCTTGTAATATCTCTGTAGTTTTTCAAGATAAATTCATAAAACTTTGTAGGTTGAGAGAAAACACAATGGCGAATAATATGTAGAAAATAAAATTTTTTCACGCCTACTTTTAAGTCGATAAAAGTGGGCGTTAATTAAAAATTGCTTTCCGAGCCACCTCGTGACATATTTTGTACTTAGAAATTTCAAAAGTTCTCTATATTGAAGCTGAGGCTGTGCTCTTTCAGCCAGAAAAAAATTTCATCCAAATACACCCAGCGGTTCCCGAGATCTGAGAGTTACAACATTAACGAAAACATGAAGTTCCGGTCATTTCGCTTTGGATACAGTTTTCTGAAAATGATCAATAACTCCGAAGATTGCGAAGATAGAGAAATAAAATTTTGCAGGTTTGTAGAGCAAAACTCCGCGCTTCGTATAGAAGTCAATTGCACTTTTCACGTCAATTACTTTGGGAGATATAAAGGTTATAAAGTTTTAGTGCATTTTTTTATTGACATGGGGGGCCACCAGGCGGGCCAAAGTTTGCCCATCTCGTAGCCAAATATCAACTCTATCATATGGTTAAACTATCATCCAAATCGGTCCACTGGTTATCGAGTTATAGCATTTTGAAGAAAATCAATTCCCGAAATCCACCTCCTGCTGATTCTGTTGACCTGGTGTTTCACAAAAAAAATTGGAAAAATTTTAAAATTTTTCGGGGTCAAGAATATTTTTAGTTTTCTTGCAATATCTCCGTTGTTTTTGGAGATAATTGCTTGAAATTTTGTCAGTTGATACAGAACAGAGTAGGGAGTAAAATGGGGTAAAAAAGTGTTTGCCACGCCCACTTGAAAGTCAATAAAAGTGGGCGTTAATCGGAAATAGCTTCTTCTTCGTATTTTCTTTGGCGTTTCGGAAGTCCAAAAGACACCTATATTGAAGCTGAAGTTGTGCTCTTTCAGCCAGAAAAAATTTCATCCAAATATAGCCAGCGGTTCCCGAGATATAGGAGCTACAAGTTGAGTAAAAACAAGCATTTCCGGCCATTTCGCTTTTGGTTACAATTTTAGTTTTCTTGTAATATCTCTGTAGTTTTTCAAGATAAATTCGTAAAACTTTGTAGGTTGAGAGAAAACACAATGGCGAATAATATGTAGAAAATAAAATTTTTCCACGCCTACTTTTAAGTCGATAAAAGTGGGCGTTAATTAAAAATTGCTTTCCGAGCCACCTCGTGACATATTTTGTATTTAGAAATTTCAAAAGTTCTCTATATTGAAGCTGAGGCTGTGCTCTTTCAGCCAGAAAAATTTCATACAAATACACCCAGCGGTTCCCGAGATCTGAGAGTTACAACATTAACGAAAACATGAAGTTCCGGTCATTTCGCTTTGGATACAGTTTTCTGAAAATTATCAATAACTCCGAAGATTGCGAAGATAGAGAAATAAAATTTTGCAGGTTTGTAGAGCAAAACTCCGCGCTTCGTATAGAAGTCAATTGCACTTTTCACGTCAATTACTTTGGGAGATATAAAGGTTATAAAGTTTTAGTGCATTTTTTTATTGACATGGGGTGCCACCAGGCGGGCCAAAGTTTGCCCATCTCGTAGCCAAATATCAACTCTATCATATGGTTAAACTATCATCCAAATCGGTCCACTGGTTATCGAGTTATAGCATTTTGAAGAAAATCAATTCCCGAAATCCACCTCCTGCTGATTCTGTTGACCTGGTGTTTCACAAAAAAAATTGGAAAAATTTTTAAATTTTTCGGGGTCAAGAATATTTTTAGTTTTCTTGCAATATCTCCGTTGTTTTTGGAGATAATTGCTTGAAATTTTGTCAGTTGATACAGAACAGAGTAGCAAATAAAATAAAGTAAAAAAGTGTTTGCCACGCCCACTTCAAAGTCAATAAAAGTGGGTGTTAATCGGAAATAGTTTCTTCTTCGTATTTTCTTTGGCGTTTCGGAAGTCCAAAAGACACCTATATTGAAGCTGAAGTTGTGCTCTTTCAGCCAGAAAAAATTTCATCCAAATATAGCCATCGGTTCCCGAGATATAGGAGCTACAAGTTGAGTAAAAACAAGCATTTCCGGCCATTTCGCTTTTGGTTACAATTTTAGTTTTCTTGTAATATCTCTGTAGTTTTTCAAGATAAATTCATAAAACTTTGTAGGTTGAGAGAAAACACAATGGCGAATAATATGTAGAAAATAAAATTTTTCCACGCCTACTTTTAAGTCGATAAAAGTGGGCGTTAATTAAAAATTGCTTTCCGAGCCACCTCGTGACATATTTTGTACTTAGAAATTTCAAAAGTTCTCTATATTGAAGCTGAGGCTGTGCTCTTTCAGCCAGAAAAAAATTTCATCCAAATACACCCAGCGGTTCCCGAGATCTGAGAGTTACAACATTAACGAAAACATGAAGTTCCGGTCATTTCGCTTTGGATACAGTTTTCTGAAAATTATCAATAACTCCGAAGATTGCGAAGATAGAGAAATAAAATTTTGCAGGTTTGTAGAGCAAAACTCCGCGCTTCGTATAGAAGTCAATTGCACTTTTCACGTCAATTACTTTGGGAGATATAAAGGTTATAAAGTTTTAGTGCATTTTTTTATTGACATGGGGGGCCCCCAGGCGGGCCAAAGTTTGCCCATCTCGTAGCCAAATATCAACTCTATCATATGGTTAAACTATCATCCAAATCGGTCCACTGGTTATCGAGTTATAGCATTTTGAAGAAAATCAATTCCCGAAATCCACCTCCTGCTGATTCTGTTGACCTGGTGTTTCACAAAAAAATTGGAAAAATTTTAAAATTTTTCGGGGTCAAGAATATTTTTAGTTTTCTTGCAATATCTCCGTTGTTTTTGGAGATAATTGCTTGAAATTTTGTCAGTTGATACAGAACAGAGTAGGGAGTAAAATGGGGTAAAAAAGTTTTTGCCACGCCCACTTCAAAGTCAATAAAAGTGGGCGTTAATCGGAAATAGCTTCTTCTTCGTATTTTCTTTGGCGTTTCGGAAGTCCAAAAGACACCTATATTGAAGCTGAAGTTGTGCTCTTTCAGCCAGAAAAAATTTCATACAAATACACCCAGCGGTTCCCGAGATCTGAGAGTTACAACATTAACGAAAACATGAAGTTCCGGTCATTTCGCTTTGGATACAGTTTTCTGAAAATTATCAATAACTCCGAAGATTGCGAAGATAGAGAAATAAAATTTTGCAGGTTTGTAGAGCAAAACTCCGCGCTTCGTATAGAAGTCAATTGCACTTTTCACGTCAATTACTTTGGGAGATATAAAGGTTATAAAGTTTTAGTGCATTTTCTTATTGACATGGGGGCCACCAGGCGGGCCAAAGTTTGCCCATCTCGTAGCCAAATATCAACTCTATCATATGGTTAAACTATCATCCAAATCGGTCCACTGGTTATCGAGTTTTAGCATTTTGAAGAAAATCAATTCCCGAAATCCACCTCCTGCTGATTCTGTTGACCTGGTGTTTCACAAAAAAAATTGGAAAAATTTTAAAATTTTTCGGGGTCAAGAATATTTTTAGTTTTCTTGCAATATCTCCGTTGTTTTTGGAGATAATTGCTTAAAATTTTGTCAGTTGATACAGAACAGAGTAGGGAGTAAAATGGGGTAAAAAGTTTGTGCCACGCCCACTTCAAAGTCAATAAAAGTGGGCGTTAATAGGAAATAGCTTCTTCTTCGTATTTTCTTTGGCGTTTCGGAAGTCCAAAAGAAACTATATTGAAGCTGAAGTTGTGCTCTTTCAGCCAGAAAAAATTTCATCCAAATATAGCCAGCGGTTCCCGAGATATAGGAGCTACAAGTTGAGTAAAAACAAGCATTTCCGGCCATTTCGCTTTTGGTTACAATTTTAGTTTTCTTGTAATATCTCTGTAGTTTTTCAAGATAAATTCGTAAAACTTTGTAGGTTGAGAGAAAACACAATGGCGAATAATATGTAGAAAATAAAATTTTTCCACGCCTACTTTTAAGTCGATAAAAGTGGGCGTTAATTAAAAATTGCTTTCCGAGCCACCTCGTGACATATTTTGTATTTAGAAATTTCAAAAGTTCTCTATATTGAAGCTGAGGCTGTGCTCTTTCAGCCAGAAAAAATTTCATACAAATACACCCAGCGGTTCCCGAGATCTGAGAGTTACAACATTAACGAAAACATGAAGTTCCGGTCATTTCGCTTTGGATACAGTTTTCTGAAAATTATCAATAACTCCGAAGATTGCGAAGATAGAGAAATAAAATTTTGCAGGTTTGTAGAGCAAAACTCCGCGCTTCGTATAGAAGTCAATTGCACTTTTCACGTCAATTACTTTGGGAGATATAAATGTTATAAAGTTTTAGTGCATTTTTTTATTGACATGGGGTGCCACCAGGCGGGCCAAAGTTTGCCCATCTCGTAGCCAAATATCAACTCTATCATATGGTTAAACTATCATCCAAATCGGTCCACTGGTTATCGAGTTATAGCATTTTGAAGAAAATCAATTCCCGAAATCCACCTCCTGCTGATTCTGTTGACCTGGTGTTTTACAAAAAAAAATTGGAAAAATTTTAAAATTTTTCAGGGTCAAGAATATTTTTAGTTTTCTTGCAATATCTCCGTTGTTTTTGGAGATAATTGCTTGAAATTTTGTCAGTTGATACAGAACAAAGAAGGGAATAAAATGAGGTAAAAAAGTTTTTGCCACGCCCACTTCAAAGTCAATAAAAGTGGGTGTTAATAGGAAATAGCTTCTTCTTCGTATTTTCTTTGGCGTTTCGGAAGTCCAAAAGACACCTATATTGAAGCTGAAGTTGTGCTCTTTCAGCCAGAAAAAATTTCATCCAAATATAGCTAGCGGTTCCCGAGATATAGGAGCTACAAGTTGAGTAAAAACAAGCATTTCCGGCCATTTCGCTTTTGGTTACAATTTTAGTTTTCTTGTAATATCTCTGTAGTTTTTCAAGATAAATTCGTAAAACTTTGTAGGTTGAGAGAAAACACAATGGCGAATAATATGTAGAAAATAAAATTTTTCCACGCCTATTTTTAAGTCGATAAAAGTGGGCGTTAATTAAAAATTGCTTTCCGAGCCACCTCGTGACATATTTTGTATTTAGAAATTTCAAAAGTTCTCTATATTGAAGCTGAGGCTGTGCTCTTTCCGCCAGAAAAAATTTCATCTAAATACATCCAGCGGTTCCCGATATCTGAGAGTTACAACATTAACGAAAACATGAAGTTCCGGTCATTTCGCTTTGGATACAGTTTTCTGAAAATTATCAATAACTCCGAAGATTGCGAAGATAGAGAAATAAAATTTTGCAGGTTTGTAGAGCAAAACTCCGCGCTTCGTATAGAAGTCAATTGCACTTTTCACGTCAATTACTTTGGGAGATATAAAGGTTATAAAGTTTTAGTGCATTTTCTTATTGACATGGGGGGCCACCAGGCGGGCCAAAGTTTGCCCATCTCGTAGCCAAATATCAACTCTATCATATGGTTAAACTATCATCCAAATCGGTCCACTGGTTATCGAGTTATAGCATTTTGAAGAAAATCAATTCCCGAAATCCACCTCCTGCTGATTCTGTTGACCTGGTGTTTCCCAAAAAAATTGGAAAATTTTAAAATTTTTCGGGGTCAAGAATATTTTTAGTTTTCTTGCAATATCTCCGTTGTTTTTGGAGATAATTGCTTGAAATTTTGTCAGTTGATACAGAAAAGAGTAGGGAGTAAAATGGGGTAAAAAAGTTTTTGCCACGCCCACTTCAAAGTCAATAAAAGTGGGCGTTAATAGGAAATAGCTTCTTCTTCGTATTTTCTTTGGCGTTTCGGAAGTCCAAAAGACACCTATATTGAAGCTGAAGTTGTGCTCTTTCAGCCAGAAAAAATTTCATCCAAATATAGCCAGCGGTTCCCGAGATCTGAGAGTTACATCATTAACGAAAACATGAAGTTCCGGTCATTTCGCTTTGGATACAGTTTTCTGAAAATTATCAATAACTCCGAAGATTGCGAAGATAGAGAAATAAAATTTTGCAGGTTTGTAGAGCAAAACTCCGCGCTTCGTATAGAAGTCAATTGCACTTTTCACGTCAATTACTTTGGGAGATATAAAGGTTATAAAGTTTTAGTGCATTTTCTTATTGACATGGGGGGCCACCAGGCGGGCCAAAGTTTGCCCATCTCGTAGCCAAATATCAACTCTATCATATGGTTAAACTATCATCCAAATCGGTCCACTGGTTATCGAGTTATAGCATTTTGAAGAAAATCAATTCCCGAAATCCACCTCCTGCTGATTCTGTTGACCTGGTGTTTCACAAAAAAATTGGAAAATTTTAAAATTTTTCGGGGTCAAGAATATTTTTAGTTTTCTTGCAATATCTCCGTTGTTTTTGGAGATAATTGCTTGAAATTTTGTCAGTTGATACAGAAAAGAGTAGGGAGTAAAATGGGGTAAAAAAGTTTTTGCCACGCCCACTTCAAAGTCAATAAAAGTGGGCGTTAATAGGAAATAGCTTCTTCTTCGTATTTTCTTTGGCGTTTCGGAAGTCCAAAAGACACCTATATTGAAGCTGAAGTTGTGCTCTTTCAGCCAGAAAAAATTTCATCCAAATATAGCCAGCGGTTCCCGAGATCTGAGAGTTACATCATTAACGAAAACATGAAGTTCCGGTCATTTCGCTTTGGATACAGTTTTCTGAAAATTATCAATAACTCCGAAGATTGCGAAGATAGAGAAATAAAATTTTGCAGGTTTGTAGAGCAAAACTCCGCGCTTCGTATAGAAGTCAATTGCACTTTTCACGTCAATTACTTTGGGAGATATAAAGGTTATAAAGTTTTAGTGCATTTTTTTATTGACATGGGGGGCCACCAGGCGGGCCAAAGTTTGCCCATCTCGTAGCCAAATATCAACTCTATCATATGGTTAAACTATCATCCAAATCGGTCCACTGGTTATCGAGTTATAGCATTTTGAAGAAAATCAATTCCCGAAATCCACCTCCTGCTGATTCTGTTGACCTGGTGTTTCACAAAAAAAATTGGAAAAAATTTTAAAATTTTTCGGGGTCAAGAATATTTTTAGTTTTCTTGCAATATCTCCGTTGTTTTTGGAGATAATTGCTTGAAATTTTGTCAGTTGATACAGAACAGAGTAGCGAATAAAATGTGGTAAAAAAGTGTTTGCCACGCCCACTTCAAAGTCAATAAAAGTGGGCGTTAATCGGAAATAGCTTCTTCTTCGTATTTTCTTTGGCGTTTCGGAAGTCCAAAAGACACCTATATTGAAGCTGAAGTTGTGCTCTTTCAGCCAGAAAAAATTTCATCCAAATATAGCCAGCGGTTCCCGAGATCTGAGAGTTACATCATTAACGAAAACATGAAGTTCCGGTCATTTCGCTTTGGATACAGTTTTCTGAAAATTATCAATAACTCCGAAGATTGCGAAGATAGAGAAATAAAATTTTGCAGGTTTGTAGAGCAAAACTCCGCGCTTCGTATAGAAGTCAATTGCACTTTTCACGTCAATTACTTTGGGAGATATAAAGGTTATAAAGTTTTAGTGCATTTTTTTATTGACATGGGGGGCCACCAGGCGGGCCAAAGTTTGCCCATCTCGTAGCCAAATATCAACTCTATCATATGGTTAAACTATCATCCAAATCGGTCCACTGGTTATCGAGTTATAGCATTTTGAAGAAAATCAATTCCCGAAATCCACCTCCTGCTGATTCTGTTGACCTGGTGTTTCACAAAAAAATTGGAAAATTTTAAAATTTTTCGGGGTCAAGAATATTTTTAGTTTTCTTGCAATATCTCCGTTGTTTTTGGAGATAATTGCTTGAAATTTTGTCAGTTGATACAGAACAGAGTAGGGAGTAAAATGGGGTAAAAAAGTTTTTGCCACGCCCACTTCAAAGTCAATAAAAGTGGGCGTTAATAGGAAATAGCTTCTTCTTCGTATTTTCTTTGGCGTTTCGGAAGTCCAAAAGACACCTATATTGAAGCTGAAGTTGTGCTCTTTCAGCCAGAAAAAATTTCATCCAAATATAGCCAGCGGTTCCCGAGATATAGGAGCTACAAGTTGAGTAAAAACAAGCATTTCCGGCCATTTCGCTTTTGGTTACAATTTTAGTTTTCTTGTAATATCTCTGTAGTTTTTCAAGATAAATTCATAAAACTTTGTAGGTTGAGAGAAAACACAATGGCGAATAATATGTAGAAAATAAAATTTTTCCACGCCTACTTTTAAGTCGATAAAAGTGGGCGTTAATTAAAAATTGCTTTCCGAGCCACCTCGTGACATATTTTGTACTTAGAAATTTCAAAAGTTCTCTATATTGAAGCTGAGGCTGTGCTCTTTCAGCCAGAAAAAATTTCATCCAAATACACCCAGCGGTTCCCGATATCTGAGAGTTACATCATTAACGAAAACATGAAGTTCCGGTCATTTCGCTTTGGATACAGTTTTCTGAAAATTATCAATAACTCCGAAGATTGCGAAGATAGAGAAATAAAATTTTGCAGGTTTGTAGAGCAAAACTCCGCGCTTCGTATAGAAGTCAATTGCACTTTTCACGTCAATTACTTTGGGAGATATAAAGGTTATAAAGTTTTAGTGCATTTTTTTATTGACATTACCTTTATATATCTTATTTTCGTTCAAGTTTCTTGATATCTGCATTGGTATTCCAATAATATTTATGAGATAACACAAACGATTAAAATTCAGTAATAGTTATTAAAATAATCAAATATGCAATTAAACTAATTATAAATAGCAAATATACATTTATTATTATATTATACTAGCTGACCGCCCCGGCTTTGCTCGGAAGTTTTTTACTAATGATTGTCCCATTTGTGTTTGTGCGTAGAAAAAATGAAAAGTGAATAGTAGGCATTTTTTGAATTTTTTTTCTTTACAAACTATGTCCTGAAAATTTCTAATCGAATAAAAAAAAATCAGCCAAATCGTTCTAGCCGTTCTCATGTTATGCGATTTCATACATGGACCGTTTCATTTTTATATATATAGATTATATTATTCATAAAAAAATATATTTGTTTTATAACTTTGTAGAGAAATATCTTATAAATCAAAATTTACATATATTTTAAAACTCTATTTTTTTATTTATTACATACAATATAACAATTAAAATTGTTTTTCCTTTCCTGTAGAATTTGCCCAGCGACAGTGTGAATTAAGTGGCCATTGGGGTAGTAAGCCGAATGATAGTTATAATCCCATTGGTTGGACTGATTATAATCCGTGTTGGAAGCAGGAAGTAAAAGCCTTAATGGATAAAGTTTCTAATTTGGAAGTAGGTCATAAGAAAAATTAGATTTTTATATTAACTTTTTATTTACAATAGATTCCATTTAGTTTAAATTTACCTGTGATTTTAAAAGCAATGAATTTCTTTTCCTTTCTGTTTAAGCTCGTCCTTGAAATAGCAAGACGTACACGTACTTTGGAAATCGTTGGCCTTATATTGTCTCTTGTGGCTTTGATTATATCGTTAATTATTTTTTGCAACTTTCGTTCATTGCGTAATAATCGTACCAAAATTCACAAGAATCTTTTTATGGCCATGCTGCTGCAGATGGTGGTACGTTTGACATTGTATTTGGATCAAGCATATCGGCGTGATAGTCAGGAGACCACGAGCAACAATAGTTTGTCAGGCATAGAGAATACGGTAAGTGGCATGAAATGGAAACATTTTTGCTGTTTCAATGTTTTAAACTGAATTGAAACTACCACGAGGTTGTGTGTTGGCAGGCTGACATGCCAGCTGGTGAAAAAGGATGTGTTCAAATCACCTGTATTTAATATATTCTTCTCTTTTTGTGTTGCCTGCGGAATAGACAGAAAAAAAGTATTAGTAATGGTTTAAAAAGAAAATAAATGTTGCTTAATTAACAAATAGGAATGTTTACAAAAGTTACGACAGGAGCAGAAGTTAACCTTGATAATGAACTTTTTGTATGACACTAAATGATGATTGAATGCACTTATCCGGAAGACATACATTTTGTTTTTTTTTAAGTTTATGGACTCCTAAGCCAGTGCAATAAACTTGATCTGTAAATTGATTGTAAATTATATTACTGATGGTTTGGAAAGAATAGTGGACAACTTTTTTGCATGAGCCAAAAGATTATGGAGATGTGATGGTTTAAATGGGTCCTCATCGGGATCAAAACTAGAGAAAAACGTGGAAAATCTACAAAAAGTTTCACAACTGTCCCTGAGTTGATCCTAGAGGTGTAAAACTTCAGACTGACTCCCACTAATATTTTCCCCCCTACATTTTTTATGAACATACCAACCCCCTAACAAGCCACCACTTTGGGGCTAGTTTGGGCCCGTGGGGGGGGGGGGTAATTATATAAAAAATTATATTTTGAATGGGAGCCCCCTTAAGGAGTACAGAAGGTGGGGGTTGGTAGGTTCATAGCAAATTTAGGGAGGGGGAATAAGTGCTGGTCGGTCTTAAGTTTTACCCTTCTGGGAGCCAGGAGTCAGGGACAGTTTTGAAGTTTTTTGTGGATTTTCCTTCTTTTTGCCCTAGTTTTGACCCATCCCACTACCATAATTGTTGGGCCCCTTTAATTTTTTTCTAAGCTTTACAAAATTCCTAGCGCATCCGAATCCTGTTGCTTAGCATTTTCATATAACATTATGCCACCCCTAATGGGTTATACAAACATCTAGGCAATTAACCGATGAATGACAGAATATATGCAACATTTAAAGCATTTATTAATTCCACAATTGCCAGTTTTCTGACTTTTTGTGTCCATTCATTCCCAGACAGCTACCTTTTATTTGCTAAACCCTATTTGGGCAATCATGAATAAAATTCCGCGAGAAATTTCTCCCTTTTTCATTTCGAATTTTTTGTTTTCCCTATTACATGCTATTGTTTGAAATTGTTCCTCGGGAAAATTTCTCGCGGAATTTTATTCATGATTGCCCTCTATATGATATTTTTTATAAATATTTTCTGATTTTCTTTTGCAATCATCACGCCATTTTAGCCGTATTGGTGTGAGGCCTCGTATGTGCTGCTTGAATATGCCAAAACTGCCATGTTTATGTGGATGTTTATTGAAGGCTGGTACCTGCATAATATGGTCACTGTGACCGTTTTTCAAGGCCGCTTCCCCTACAAGCTCTTCTTTCTGTTGGGCTGGGGTATGCCGGTACTAATGACAGCCATCTGGGCTACTTGTACAGCGATTTATTATGCGGCCAGTACACATGACTGCTGGTGGAATTATAATTTAACGCCATACTATTGGATACTCGAAGGACCACGCATAATCGTTATAACGGTAAGTCTATGGATGTCTGTGCGACTTTTTCTTGCCTTCTAACGCTTTTTGTGTTAAATAATTTACAGATAAATTTTGGTTTTCTCTTGAACATAATACGTGTGCTGGTAATGAAATTGCGTGAAAGTCAGGCGAGTGATATTGAGCAGACACGCAAAGCGGTCAGGGCGGCCATTGTGCTGCTGCCTTTGTTGGGCACCATTAATGTTTTGTATTTAATACCGACTTTAGAGACACCTTGGAAATTTGCCTTGTGGTCATATGTGACACATTTCCTAACTACATTTCAAGGGTTTTTTATATCACTACTCTACTGTTTCCTAAATGGCGAGGTGAGTTGTGTTGGATAAAGCCAAAGTGAGTGATACATACGAGTATGTACTTAATTGTACTTTTTTTTTTCTTAGGTAAGGGCTGTTTTGCTGAAAAGCTTGGCAGTTTTTATGTCATTGCGTGGCCATCCGGAATGGGTTCCTAAAAGAGCTTCTACATACTCTGCAGCTTATAATACCGCACCAGATACCGATAATCATCTAGCGGATAGTAAAAGGTTAACAATTACATATACTTTTGCTTAAGAGCTGCTAACTAAACAAGATACTCTCTACTCTTCTTTAGAAACGAATCGCCCTCTACGAGACGTCTTAATGGCCGCAAGGGCAGCTGTTCAACGGTGATTCATCAAACGGCCAACAAGAGTACGCCAAAAATTCAAATCAGTCCAAGACTTTCGCATAGTAATGCCAGTGAGCAGACATGTTTGAATAATCATCACAGTTACCGGCTGGACAGTCTGCAAATCAACAACAATAATGCGGTGGGTAGTCTAACAAATCTGCATTCGTTTGGGCGCCGCTCTTCGCATCATCATCGTTATGCACGCCGCCACAACTGGATGTTGTCGTTGTGCTTTTGCGGCCAAAAGGTACTTAGGGTACCGCCGACATCATCCGAACCTCCCGAGTCAGTTGTATTTGAGTTGTCAGAGCATTAGTTAATTAGATTGCGCTTAACTTTGTTAGTTTTTTTGTCCTTCTTAAAATGGACTTGTTATTTTTTTTTTCTTACTTTTCAAATAATAAAAAAATTGTCTTTCTTTGCTCTTTCACGCTCTATTTCGATTTCTAGAAACTGCTGCAAATACGCTTTTACAGTTAATATGTATAATTATCATTAATTTAATTTCTGTTTAGTTCTTGAATCACGTTTCTTCTTTTACAATTTTTCTTAGTGGCTTAGTTTTCCTCTTAATATTCTTTTTTTTTTAATGTAAATTTTGTTGTATCATGCAGTTGAATTTAGAGACTTAAACGTACTATATATGTAATATATCAGCGCTCACTTCACTTATTTATTGAATTATGGAGGTAATTTTTTAAGGCGAAGAAGAAATTTGAAGCCATGAAATTGTTTTTGAATGATTTCTGGCAGGTAGCGCCAGACACTTCCTGCCATAACTTGCACGTTCGATTATCATGCCTGCAAACCTTTGGCTCACGAGTACTTATTCATTCACATTCATACACTCTGATACATTGCATTGCGTGAACGTAATCACGATAACGAAAACTTAGTTCACTAAACACTCGCTGGAAAAAATCAGTCATATTTTATATCAATATTTCTACTATTTATGTCAGCTGAATGACGCATGAGGCCTTATGCTCCGATAGGAGTTAAGCGGATAGAAGGAGAAGGACGCATTATTAACGTTTTTATTCTTCGTATTTATGAATGTGTAAATTATCAGCCTTATTCTGAATAACATCTCCCCGGGAGTTTATTCCCTATTCGTTGTTCACCCCCTATTTAAAAGTCATTTGTAAGCTTTTAATTAAAATAAAACAATGTGTCTCATTGACACCAGAGGCGCTGCAACACTGAATTATTAGAAACGTGCAAAACAAAAAGCAGAGTTGTAAAATAATGAAGCTTACATCTATCTCTTCCTCCACCACCTTTCTCTATGCTATCGCTTTCCTAAAGAAAGTAACACCTAGTAATAGTAGTAGACGTTCATTGCCAGAGTGTTACTGCTCGTTAAAAAACAAAATTAGTTTAGCATAGGTGGATTTTATTTTAAGAAAAAATAATAATTCTGTGGGAATTGTCTTCCGGGGAATATTTAGAATTGGGCTGTATAACTTGTATATCATATCCGAATAACGGATATGACAGGCCAGAATTTGGGTAATTCCTACAGCAGAATTGTACATCATTGAACCAGAAGTTATTTCAAAACTCTTAAACACAATCTACGACGACCAAAAGATTTTATTTTTATTTTACATACATCCACAACAAAGAATTCATTTTGTTGAGAGATGAGAAGGAAATAATGAGTAGATGGCGCAGAATACTCGTACTTCATAGATCTTCTGAATGGAGTAAATAATACATCTGTCGGCTGAGCCAGAAAATGCAGACGAAAAAAACACTGCAGTCATAACCTACGAAGAGTTTAATAAAGCAGTCTAAAAGTCGAAGACACTTGATTCGCTATATGAATGAGTACTCTCAGAATATTGGCCGTCAACAAACTATGAATGCGTACAGCTAAAAATGAAACAAAAACACGCTCCTATGCAAACGCATGCATTAACTTTAAACTGAATACGTATAACTATAAACATCCAACAACTATATTTATACACATTTCTTAAATTAAGCAGCTCTAAATCCTATAAATAAAAGTTATAAACTGTATGAGCTACAATCGTACACATGAGTATACAAATACTCTGACTATTAATCGGCTACACATGCGTATGTACAGGGCACACATAATCAGTAAAGTGAATAAAAAAAGCATTTACATTTAAAACAAAAACCAATCACATATGTACATATTTTAGGTTTCAAAATACATTTTTAAGTAAAAAAGCAAATATTTTTTTTTTATTCACTTTACCCAATGTTTTCAAACAGCCACACACATACACTCATTTTCCATTCCATTTTATATACACACTTATGTATACGCTGGCAAATGATGAATAAATATCCCGAGTATCATGCGTATTTTTTTTGTCCGATTAAATATCCATAGTCTGAGTATAAGTATGCTCCGACTATAAGTATGGCAGAGAGTCAATGCGCTAAATACGCATGTGCCTTTTTATTTGTGATTGTAGCGTATTTTATTTTTTCGCTTAAACAAAGTACAGATGGTCTTGAATGTTGGAATAGGCTATAGTCACAGGCTATTTACTTATGCAAATATTTTGTTTTGAGTACTCATTGTCATTCTCTCATAAACACTTCGTGGAGATACGAAAAATTACCAGATGATCGGAAAGTAGTATACAATCAGCTATGTCAAAACCATCGTGTAACATTTCTACTAAAAATAGAAGGGAAAATACTTTCAAGAGAGAAGCTCAAGGCCAAAGTGGAAAAACAATGTGGTTTCCGTCCCAAAGTAGAAGTACAATATGCTGCTATATGTGAAACATTTACGGATATTTTGCGACTTTCGGAAAAGAAGGATAAAAGGCATCAGAAAATAGTGAAATTTAAAATTTTGCATCAAAATAAAATTTAAAAAAATAATGAAATAATTTTTATATTAAACAATTACGCAATTATTTTCACGTTGCCAATTAATGTTTATATTTCTAATTTCATTTACATTTTTTTTAAATTGTTGGGTTCATTGTGAATAAGCTCAATAGGAATAAATATCTTTAAAAAAAGTAATGATTCATCTTGTAGGCTCTGGCATAGTGTGGATCTTCAAACTCAATTGTAATCTTATTGCTATTAAAGTTATTTTCTAGAGGCTTTATTCATAAGAGATAGTTTTGATTTATAAGAGGTTTATAAAACAGTTTTCCAAAAAAATATGTTTTATAACCTCTTAACAACTAAAACAAAATTATTTTTTATGAATAAGCAGTAGATATTTTCACAGTTGATAAATTAAATTGTTTACTTAAATAGCTCTTAGAGTATTTTTTACTAAATTTTGCTTAGCATGCTTTTTTTTAGATAAATTACAATTTTGTTAAAGAAAACTTCATTTATGAATAATTTTTTTCTCTTTTTTTTTCTACTTTTTATTCTCGTATATTTTGTGCTTCTTTTTTATTCTCTTCTGATTGCAGAACAAATGTGTGATGCCAAATAATGAAAAGCCACCAAAAATATTTATGACAACTAAAATGGAAATAACTTGCACTTAAGTTTTGTAAAAGAATTAACAGAGGAAACTTGGTTTAGACTGGATTTACACTAGGACTTTTTGATGCCTGAAACTTTTTATTTTGTCTTGAAAAAAAAAATTTAAAGATAGAGCGAAAGGTAGAGCTCTCATAACCTAGAAGTAGAAAAAAGTTTCTTGCAAAAAGTCAAATCTTAAATGGTCATTCATTTGTATTAAAAAAAAATAACAAAAATTGTTTTTAAAAAAAATTATATTTTTAGCTTTCTTTTATATAAAATCAAACAGGATTAAAACAGGGAATGTCTTTTATTAAAAAGGTAAACTTTAATTAAGCATAATTAAAAGAAAAAATTAAGAAATTAGAAAACTAGCAAAAAAAATTAATTATCTACGGACAAAAAAAAATAAATCAAAGGAAATTACAAAAACAATTAAAAGGTAATCAAAACGAATTTAAAATTTTTAATTAAAAAAAATTAAATTTGCTATAGAAACAATTACAAACATATTGTTAATTTTAAAGTCACAAGAGACCAAAACTTTATAGAAAAAAATCAAAGAAAGAAATAAAATTGGTAACTCTCTTAAAACAACTTTTAAAAACATTGTGAAAAACATAACGTTTGCTTGAAAAACGGTTTAAAAAATCAAGCAAGCAAGGCAGAATTTTATTTTCTTAATTTCCTAGTTTAGTTGTGCGTTGCCAACTTAGAAGTGAATTTTTTTAGGATTTAAAATATTCCTTAAATATTTGTTTTAAAATTTTAAGAAACCGAATCATTTTATTTAATTATTGCAATATTGAAAAAACACTATATATTACTGTTACGTTCTTGTCTGGAAAAAATATAGGTTGGCAACTCAAGTATACGTATTTCGTTAAATTTCCGCCCGTTTTTTACGCGACTGTGGAACTAATTTATTAAAATTATTGATATTTGCAGTTTAATTTGCTACCACGTCATTTTCAAATAGTTTTTGAAGGAAAATAATTCGGCAAAACATTTTTTATAATTTCCTTTATACATATTTACTTAAAAAATATTTTTGCCCGCTAGTTTTTCTAAACATTTTTTTCTCTAAATTTTCAAAAATCTAATTGCCAATTTGCTTTTAAAACTTTCAAAATGACGAAAAATGGAACTTTTTGTTGCTTTTTACAAAATTTCTTTAAAAATAAAGTTTCAACATTTCTTTCTAAAAAAAATGTTAACAAATAAAATGTTAAAATTAAGTGAGTTGCTAATTTTATATGTAATTGTATTTTTTTTTATTCTACTTTTAATATTATGATCCATTTTATAAAATTTTTTTCTACTCGATCTACTACAATAAACATATACATATATTTATGTATGTATCTATTTAATTATTAATTTAAGTCAATAATTTATTTTTTAAACGATATAGATATTTTTAAACTAAGAGAAGAAAAAAAACAACTCCTTAAACCAGCTCAATTACTGAAATAAGTTCAGTTTATTCAGTTTATTTTTTACGCTTTAAAGATTATAGTAAGTAAAAAAAGGATTTTATGTAAAATATATGTATGTATACGTTTTGAAAATAAAATTATTTTTAAAAAATTTAATTCGCGCAACGTGTTTTTTAAGTGGTATGTGAGAATTTAGCAAAAAAAAAATGTAAGTGCTGTTCGAATCGGATCGAAATCTCCTCCGTTTTTAGCAGTTTTAATATTCTGCATCCCGTTTTGTTTACATTTTTTAAGATTGTATATGTATATGTATTCTACATTGCTAATATCTAATTATATATCGTTAGCTAAAATGCAAAAGGCGTAACTAACAAAAAATTTAAAAAACGAGTTTTTGATTGATTATTATGAATGCCACGTGTAGAAAAAAATTTTACACTTCTGCGATCAAAAATTACGCTTTTATTAATAAAAAAAGGGGACTTAACTACAAGTTTGTTTAGATTTTTTTTAGCTTTTTGCTTCTCCTGTAAAATTATATTTTTGTTATTTAAGCATTTTTGCATTTTAGCTAACGATATACATAATTTATAAAAATCTAGATGATCAAATATCATAAAAATAAAAATTTATAATTCGCCATACTACATTGATAAAATTAAAATCTCCTTTATATCGGCCATGTCACAGAGTTCAATTCCGTTCGGAATCCGAATTGAATAAACCTAAAAATTTTAAGCCCTAGCCGGAGCATACCCCATCATACCACCGCCTCTCAAAGTCTGGACACACCTGACAAATTTCCGTATTTTAGTTTTCTTTTTTAGACACCATCTCCTACAAAAATGGGGTGGATTGAATTCCGATTCCGAACGAAATTGAACTCTGTGACATGGCCGTATAATTGCAAATAATAAAAAGTATACACTCACCTCTAATCGAAAGCTCATGTGGTGCGAGTTGTTAATGCCCAGAATGATAAATACCGCCTTAACACTTGAAGTATGTATATCGAAAAATCCCACCTCAAGTAGGAACATTAACACTCCGTTTCTAATGCGGCAGCTACTTTTATTTCCATGCTGTAGTGAAGTAAAATAAAGACTTAAATTGTTGTTCTAGTAAAAATACAAAAACTAACATTACCTGCAGCCTGGAAAAACAAAAGTTTCCAAATGTTCTCAAAGCTCAAAAAGGCCGTGTCACACTATCCCACACAATAGAGCGATTTTTGAAAAAATACAACCCTGGTATGATGGAGTCTATGAAAATTATGAAAATACAATCCCCCTTATTGTGCATGGCGTCGTCGACGTCACATCAAGACGACAGTAAATATTGTCACTTGTGTTCTCTTTATCGGCAACAATTGCATCTTAGTGACAATCTCTTACTAATCTCTAAGCATTTGTAAATTAATGGAGCACATTAATAGTAGTCAATTGTTGTCGATAGAGTAGACAAGTGCCAATATTTACTGTCGTCTTGATGTGACGTCGACGACGCCATTCTCAATAAGGGGGAATAACAATTCATCAGAGATCTAATTGTCGCTTTCGAAAACGAGCTGATTCGATCACGTTTTTTTCAGTTCGAGATTATGACATTCGATAGCGAATCATATTATTACATTGATCGATATCGAATGCCATAATTTCAAACTGGAAAAACGTGATCGAATTAGCTCGTTATCGAAAGCGACGATTAGACCCCAGATCACGTTTTTTCAGTTTGAGATTATCCTATTCGATATCGAACCATACTACTACATTGATCGATGGCGAATGCCACAATTTCAAACTGAAAAAACGTAATCAAATTAGCTGGTTACCGCAAGCGATGATTAGACTCCAGATAAGGATTGTATTTTTTATTAAATAGTGCGATTGTGTAGAATAGTGAGGCATGTCCTTAAATCACCACTAGTCAGTATGATGACATGCAGACTCGCCAAAAAGTCTTCTATTATAGGGCCAAAATTTTTATTTTCCTGACTGTAATTAAAATTAAAGTTTACATAAATTATGTTTCTTATTAAATTAAAATATTTAATATTACCTGCTGCTTAGAAAAACGAAAGTTTATAAATATTTTCAAAGCTCAGGGTTGTATTTTTCGTATCTTTCGTAGCTCGTGCAATTGTGTAAGACAGTGAGTCATACTGACATGCAGAGTCGCTTAAAAAAGTCTTCTATTATATCGCCATCATATTTTTTTTCATTACTGTAATTAAAGTTAAAGTTTACATAAATTTCAGTTTCATATTAAATTAAAATATTTAATATTACCTGCAGCTTTAGTTTTTGAGTTTACTCCAATGAAATTCCACCCATAAAACACGTTTTCTGATTAAGTAAGCTGCATCTCCCTCAGTATGCGTATAACTGCAATATAGTGTCCCAAGGCGAATCCATACTAGGTGGTCGCAAGGGATCAGGTGATTGTAATTGAATATACGTTGGATGTCAACTCACATTTTTCAGTACATTTTTTTGACATTTAAAGAATAAATTTCTCAAAGCGAATTCAGCTTAGTATACCTTATATGAATTTGCCTTGTGGTGACCTATTCAGCCCTGATGATGATCAGCTGTTTGATGGCGAATTGAACTGCTTTAGATCCCAACTGTCAAAAAAGGGGTTATTTGAAGCCGGACCAACAACATGTGGCTTTTTATATTGTTGTACATGTTGTAGCGATAGGGTCACCGGCCTATCAATTCACCTGGCTGTAGTTGTCTGGTTATTTTGCTTGGAAGAAAGATATTGCCAGCGTACAGTGCAGCTCAAATTTCTAACTGCTCTCTTTGGAGAAAAAATAACCCACCAAAGGCACTGATTCTCAATCCTTGATTGACTATGAGTCGTAGTGGTGCTAATGTCCTAAATTAGCCTTCCCGTGGCTTAATTCGATACTTACTTACCACTGCAGCTATTTTCTTATTTTAAAAAATTTCTTATTTTAACTTGAAAAATATTAATTTATATTTAATTTAAGTTCTTTTTTAATTATTCTTAAATTTTATGTCATTTTTGCAGTTTATGTATATAAATTTATGTAAATTTAATTAACATTTCCTTCGCAATTAAATATTAATTTATAAAAAAAATAATTAAATTATAATAAGAATAATGACTAAGGTCATTATTGCTTAAAGCAGGAAGCATTACGGTTCAAAATTAAACAAACAAAAAATAAAACTAAATTAAAATAAATTAATTAAATTAAAGTTATTTTAGAGAAACTTAAAATATTAAACAAACACAATAAATTCTATAAAAAATTATAAATAATAATAATTAATTTTTTTGATTGAATGTTTTGCAAATCGTTTCTGTTATTTTTCCAAAAAAAACTAAATAACTAAATTTATTTTTGTTGTTTATATCTAAATTGTTAATTTTTTTAACAGGTTAAGTTAAATTCTATAAAATTTACAGGACGGACGGAAATGGTTTATTTTTGATTGTGTGTAAAAAAACATTTATTATTATTTAACTAATCAGGTTAAATTTAAAGAAAATGGCCCATATTCATAGTCATAATCAAAGAGTTAAAAAAAAACAGAACTAGCATAAAATAATACTGGTTTTAAACTCTTCTTACCTCCATACTCATAACATTTAAAATTAGTTTGAAATCTATTTTATTTAAAATTTTTCATACAAAATTTTCTTAAAATAGATTTCAATTAGATTTTATGTTTTTTATTAATATGAGGGTCAAAGTATACTTTTGACTATGAATATGAGTTCTTGGGAACTCGTTTACTGAAATAATTCTAACTAGCAGCCAACTTCACTTAAACATTTCTATTCACCACAACAAGCTAAATTTTAGTCTTACTAAATTTTTTGTTTTTTATTTGTGCGTAAAGCAAACAACCAAAGTCAACATATATGAATATGAACAGCTGGGGAATTTGCAGATGTAAAACAACAACAACAAACTTTAATCCCATACACCTGCAATATCATTACGCATATTTTTGGAGAAAGCCATATAAAAATGGCATGTTTACATTTTGCAATAGAAGATGGTAAAATGAATTTAAATACTGCTGCGTTTTTTTCTCTTTTAAATCATATTTAACAGATGAACGCATAACTAATAAAATTACAATTTAATTTAATTTTGTGTTATCGAACTCCATATTTCAAAAGCAAGAAGAAATTATTTAAGGCTGTTTGCTCACTATCCTACATAATCGTTCGAATTTTGGGAAATTGCAACCCTGATCTCATGGAGCTTAAGGCCACGACTCACTATTCTACACAATTGCACGATCTACGAAAAATACAACCCTAATCTGATGAATTGGTATTGTGTTTTGAAAATTTTTATAGAATCCATCAAACTAGGGTTGTATTTTTTCATGTTTTAGATTCGGCAGTTTTTCTTGCTTAACTTTTGATTTTATAATGAGAAAGAAAAAGGTATACAAAAGGTATATATTACTTTCTCAACTGCTGCTGCTGGATTTATCTTAAGCCACAGAGCGAAGGTATTCCACGTTTAGGAGCTTCCTTGTGGATCTACCAAACGACCTATAGCTTCGTATAGGAAATTGGAGTTTTCAAAATACACTCCTAAAATTTTTATGCTGTTCACCACTAATAATTTCGATTAAAAAGATTTATGGGAAGTTTCATAAAAAAAAAAACTCTTAAGGCCGTGATTCACTATCCTACACAATCGTGCGACTTTTGAGAAAATACAACCCTGGTATGATGGAGTTTATCAAAATGTTCAAAAGACAATAACAATTCATCAGTTCAGGGTCGTATTTTTTCGTAAGCCGTGCGATTGTGTACGATAGGGAGTCATGGCCTTTAAGCGTTATAGTTAGTTGAGGTAGACCGTGAAGCAGTGCGAGATAAAGAACAAAACGTTCTTATTAACAAACAACAAATAAAAAGAGTTTGCTGCAACCATTTTTCCTCAACTATTAGATTAAATTGTTGTAATACTTTGTTTAAGTAAAATTTCATAACACTGTATCTTATCTATTAGCTCGTAAGACTTGGAAATAAAGACCAATTTTAATTAAAAAAATATAAACTTTGGTAAGGCAGCAGTAAATTTCTGCATTGATATCCAATGAAATTTTGAAATATTTTAATGGAATTTAAACGAACTTAAACTTGCGACCGTACACAACGAACTCAAAATTAAAATTCTGATTGATAATTTTATCTATACTTTGCAAAAAAAATTTCAATTAAACGACACTAATACATATGCACACGCTTGATGGTTTATTTGCAAGTCTGCAGGGCCCATAAGAAAGAATGCGGTATTAATACTGTATTGCAACATTGTGACTATATGTTTTGGGAGGTGAGCCATTGTCAGGTCGTCGGGTGGTTATTGGTTTGCCGCAGTAATAATGTAATTTTAATATACTGTACGGCAAACCAGTAACCACCCGACGAACAAAACTTATTTTTATTATAATTCTACATATTTTTCCGAATGCAACTTGTTGCCTCTGCGAGTAATAAAACTAAGTCAGGCTTATCATAAATAAAATTTCATATGGAAATTTCCGAACGTGTGAACAGTTCATATTATGCACAAAATGTGTTGTCAAAATTTCCGAATGTTTACATTTTTTAATTTCGAAAACAAAATCACTTGTGAGTTTGTTTGATTTCAAAAAACTTCATACGATTGTAAAATATTTAGACAATCCATGAAGAAAATTATTCAAGATTTTTTGGTCGGAATTAAAATCCATGTGAACGAAAAATTTTATTCGAAAATTTGCACATGTGGGATTCCTGATGAGGCTGATTAGGAGGTCTAGTCTGTAATTCGAAACGAAAGTAAATGCTTTCGAATTTATGCTTTAACTTTTAAATCGATACAATTTTTAACAATATTCTAAAAAAATTATACATATGTAGTTATGTAGGGCTTTCTAAAATCTTTTAACAGCGAATTTCGGTTTCGGTTGTTCTTATATTCGGTTTCCAAAACACGTACGGTCGACTTGAGTAAAAAATTTATATGAAAAGCACTCAAAAACATGAGTGCCTGCCTGACTTGTGGAAACAGGGTATTAATTTTTTTGTTTGGAATCTCTGCACTTTAAGATTTCTTTTAATCTTAAAGCTTCTCCTGCCTTTCATACACACTAATACTTTGGTTTACTGCTTTTAAGCAAAAAGTTTCAAAAGTAACCTACAGTTGCCATTATTTGTACCCAGTTTTCCATCACTCAAAGACATGAGTGCTTTTCATATAAATTTTCTACTCAAGTCAACCGTTCGTGTTGTGGAAACAGGGGGTTAGTCTGCTGTGGCACTATTCCGCTGAAAATCTTAAAATTTATTGATCAGTTTTAGTTTAATGGAAACAGAGTACTTTATAATTTGAATTCTACTCTACTTGACTTAAATTTGTTTTTCTTTTAAGAATTTGCGTTTGTGGTTACATTTCGTTTGTTGTGAAGAAACTCATCCGTAGACCTCAATCAAAAAATTCTTAAAAAAAACTGAAAAAAAAACTTTATATGTTTATAGAAAAATTCTCCAAATGTTATTGAGAATTATAAGCCAAAAAAAGCCACAAATATACATTTTTAAATTCGCCTCAAAACTGTTTTTCTTCTTTTGTTTTGACCTTGTTATTAGTAACCTAATTCTAATTTGTGTGTCTTAAACTTACAGCTAAACTATTCACATTTGAAGTTATTATTTATTGAAATTAAATAATCTTATTTTCAAGCACAAATTAAAAAAATAAATAAAAAAATTACAATCACCCTTATTACAGTTGTCAACATCGAGGTCACGTTAATTAAATATCTACCAAAATATTAGGTCGTTGTCGAAAACAAGTGACTGCTACTGATCGACAGCATCATGCTATTTTGTGAATCTTAGGGAACAGTATTAGACTGACAATAGCACAAAATTGTTCTCGAGAGCGATGAGAGAGAAAAGCCCCAATTTTTTGTTATTGTATTGACGTGACGTCAATATTGATACCTGGGGGGGGGTGTAATTCGAAATGAAAGCAAATGCTTTCGAATTGTAATATTAATAATATACAAATGCGAAAGCAATTTCTTTCGTTTCGAAATACAGAGTAGACTCCCTGGAATAAGGGTAGATGGTTGTCGCTTTGTAAATGCAATTTTTACATTGCATATATATACAAAATTATATATCGTCATATAAATTCAAAAAGGGCGTAACTTACAAAAAATTCAAAACAGTATTTTTGATTGATTATGGTGTAATTATATAAAATCCATCTACACACAATATTTTTAGCCGAATATGTTCAAAAATATTGAATTATTTAACGAAATTCAAAAGACCACTGAGTACTAAATGCACTAAAACTTATAATGTGTTTTGTGGTCTTCTGTAAAATATTTTAAAGGTAACTTAGGCCTTTTCTAAATTTATATGACGATATACAACTATAAGGAAAATAAAAAAAAATAAACTTTTTTAAATGAAAATGTGCTTGCATTAGCCGTTTAGTTATTATTTAGTAAAATAAAACGAAAGAAAAAAAAATTAACTAACTTAAAAAGAACTAACTCTAACCCTAACTCTCTCTGCTCTTTAACTAGTCTAACTCAACTGCCTTAACAACTACACTTCAATACTGTTGAGACTGCCCGAGGAAATATTGTCATTGTGACTGCCTAAACGTGTGCGTTGTTTCATCATGGCCGCTCTGGCCGGCATGGGAGAACGTTGCACTCTAGGACTGCCGGCTGTCACAGCAATGGGTATTCCTAGGCCTCCATTGGGATTGCTGGACATAGGGTTGGGCACATTGTTTGCACTGCTGCCCGAAGTACGTCTGGTCCTTCTTAAAGAAGGTATGCGCGTTGTCAGGCCTTCGAGGTTCATATTAGTCTCGTGGTTGTTAGGAATATTTGGGCTATTCTGGTTGTAGGGTAAACTTCGTGCACTACGGTCCAGGGTGCGCCTTTGCTGATCCAAGCAAGGCGTTGCAGGAGCCTGATGACCACTCGGAGGCAAATGATGGTTTAAGGCGGCCATTGCAGCATGATTATTATTTTGATGCGGTGGCACCGGAGGCGGTTGCTGATAGTCTCGTTTAGCCATAAGTGTAGGAGTGGGCGGTGTCTGGTAGTAGGGTTGGGCATGATGAATGCCTTGTGATGCTAAATGGGCCTGTGAATTATTCAAATTATTAGTTGTGGCTAGTTTATGATTCGTGGAGGAGGTTGAGCAGGCGGCAGTGTTAGTAGAAAGTTGCACTTTCGACAAAGTTGTATGATTTGCTAACTTGGTTGTATTCTTGGTGGGCAGGGGTGGCAATGGTTTTGATAAGGGCGAATTATGATCCAAGCCATTGCAAAGAGTTACTCCATCGGAGGCCGCTAAAGTTTCGCAAGACGAGGTGGAACGCTGCGCTAGTGTTTGAGTGTGAGCTTGGTGCTGTGCAATTACTGTATCCTGTTCGGTATTAAGTTTTTCCATGCTATTATGACAGCTATTGCTACTGCTTTCAGTGGTAGTATTGTTGGTGTTATTGGCAGAGTTGGCATTGCTGCTGGTAGCATTCATAAAGCGCAACTCCATGACATTGCGATTCTAAAATAAATCATGCTGATATTTCTATATCTAAGCTAGTTTCATATTTTTTTTTATTTTTTAGAAAAAAAGTGGCACAACAAAAGCTTAAAAAAGTGTTGCAATGAACAAGGACAATTTATAATACATATTTTTAAAAGCAAATAGTAGTTTTGTGCCTACAACTAGAATTGTAAGAAAATACTTTTAAGTGGAATTTGCTATAGACTTAAAAAGTGTAAATATGTACATAAATAAGTGTAATAGGAATAGAGGAAATAAGTTGTGTGGTTTTTTTTTTAACTGGAATATTGAGAAAATTGCCAGGAAATCAACACCTTTAGAATACAACAGCCGTTGAAGCAAATATACATACAACACCTTGACTTCTTTTTTTTTTTTTTTTTTTGAAAATTAGGATATTTGTAGAGGGAAGGAAATTTTTTTTATAAATTTTAAAATATACAATTAAGGCTATGTGCTGCACGATGTGGACACAAAACGTTCGAGCTAAAAATTCAAAAAGCCCTACACAGAAAAAAATATTCCTGCAATAAACAACTTTAATTGAAAATAAAACCAAAAGCCAATTAAAAATGTTTGTAAGTCAATTAAACTTTTGTTTAAAAATTTAATTAATTACAATTACATTTTGAATTGATTTTTGGTTTTATTTTCAATTAAAGTTGTTTATTGTACGAACTTTTTTTTGTGTGTATCTAACAAAAAAATGAAATCGACTTTTTTATAAATTCCGTGATATTTCATCAAAATAATCGCTGCAAGACAAAACAAAAAATCAGTGCGAACAAAAATTGCAATCTTATTTATTTTAATGCAGTGGAAAAATTCGAATCATGTTTTTTCCTCCTTCTCTAAAATTATGTTAGTTAGGGCGTTTTGCGTTTTAGGTAATGATTTATTGAAAGGAACAATAAAATAATAATTTTTTGTTCGTTTTCAATATATAGAGACATAACCCGCCAAAAAAAAGCTTAAGGCGACATAATTTTCGAACTTAGTTTTTAACCAAAAAATGTAAGTAAACGATCGAACGTTTGCTATCGACAGCGTGGGACACGCTGTAAAGTACAAAAAGCAAGATATGTATTTATAATCAAGGCACATTGTTAGAATAAATATAAATACAAAAATTTTTACCGACATCTGCAATGATGGGGCTGGAGCAAAATCTACATGAATTTTCATTATATACAATTTTTGTAATAATTGAATATTTTTGTTGTTTTAATTTTGATCATTACTGTATAGCAAGTTTGACGTCTTAAATGCCTGTTTCACGATATCGAAAGAAAACTTTCGATTTACAATTTATATTGAAAACAAAAACAAATTTTCATATTTTATTGTTGTTTTCAATATAAAATATTTAGGCAAAACTTTTCTATCGATGTCGTAAAATAGGCCATAAGTGCTCTGGAGACGATCAAATAAACTCATCAATCACATGGTTTTGAGCGTGCGTGCAGGCGTTTTTTTCGGCTACACGTAGGTATCAAAAAGTTTTTTTTATTTCACGGTGGATTATGTGATCGTTTCCAACTCTAATTGATATAAAAAAACAATAGTTTCTTTGTGATTTTTGTTAATGATGCAGAAGTGCACGAACGCTAAAAATCCAAAAATGAAACAAATAGTGACGTCAATTTGTATGACTCCTTTTGACGGATTTATTTGATCGTCTGTAGGGTATTTTAGATATATTCTCCTCAAGAATTTATATCAAAACTAAAAAATAACAGCAATGGTATTTAATTTTGCATATGATTCATCATAATATAAATTCATGTTACAAAAAAAAAAAAATGGAATTACACTTAATTTAAATCCATCAATGTGCCTTGTTTATAATAAAAAAAATGCATAGAGAAAAATTCACAAATATAAAAGGAAAATCAAATCAAAAACTTATTAACTTGGGTCGAACTAGTTCACTAGTTAATTTTTGACACAAATCGACGATCAAATCCATTTAAATTGCATTAAATTTATCATATCGAGCCATAACCGATAAAAATAAAAGCTGAAGCGACATATTTTTTCAACTTGGTTTTTTGACGAAAATCGATGTTTTACAATCACAAATAACCGATTTTTGTCAAAAATGAAGTTCGGAAATTATGCCACTTAAACATTTTTGGCGATTATGCCACGATATGTCTGTGTCAAAAATGAGCTAGTAAACGAGTTCGATCCAAGTCTAAAAACTAATGCGCTGTTTCTGCAATCCAGACGGTCGACTTTAAGTAGAAAATGTATGTATATGAAAAGCTCGAATTTTTCTAGACGAGTCGGCCGTTTGGCTCGTGGAAACCAGGCTAATATCCCAAAATATAGAGCTTTATTTTGTAATACGCAACGCTAAGCGTTGTTCAATTTTGTAGGGAAAAATGTACATTAGCGTTGCGTTTTACAAAATAAGGCCCTTTAATTAATTTCATTTCCTTTCTTTCTTTTACTAGATTTTTATTAAAGAGTATAAAGTCCAATTGTTTACAAATTATAATCAAACTCACCTTATCGGCCTCTTGAGCTAAAGGATTTGGTGTGATATTCATGCGTGGCAAAACACCATTCAAACGGTGTTGCTGCTGCTGAGATTTGTGATGATTGTTGACACCCAAAACTTGAGGTGTCACAAAATCCCCTTGCAAATGATCTAATTGAGGTTTATTTTCGTCTGAAATTTGTTTAAAAAAAAATTGTAAATAAAAATAATTTACGCACAAAATATATAAAACATACGAGTACCTTCCGCCTGAGAATTTTTTCGTCTTTTCATGCACAAACAAGCTGTTATGGTGGCTATTAAAAGCAAAATACCGCCACCGGCAGCTCCTGCTACTACAGGATAAATGGAATTATCTTCTTGATTGGCTTTCGATGCAGGTACTATGGCCGGTAAGGTAGGCGAGGGTGTAGTGGAAATTTCTGGAAAGAAACACATATTAAAATCTGTCTTTATCATAAGTCTGCGTCCATAATATGAAACATTTGCTGTGACACTCTAGAGTTTATGGCTGAAAGGGGGAAAACGGACGGAAATGTGTACATTGTATCATGTACATGTAGTTATATTTTAGTATCTCATTCTCTTCGTCAATAGTGAGAAGAAAAAGTAAGAAGAAATTTATAAAATATATTAAGCTGCAAAAACAAAACCTTCACTGTGTGCATATACCCCTTTTAGACACGGAAAGTTTACTTTGCAAAGTCTTAATTCAGCTGGGAGACAGACAGAAACAGATAGTGTTTCTCCCTGTCTTTCACACAGCTGAATTAAGACTTTGCGAAGTAAACTTTCCGTGTCTAAAAGGGGTAATACTTATTCATTTTCAAAAGAGAACCTACAAATGTTTTCCAGCAAATGTTTCATAGTATTACCCCTATTCCACACGCAAAGTTTACTTTGCAAAGTCTTAATTCAGCTGTGTGAAAGACAAACGTAGTGTAGTACAGTCCCTTTCTGTCTTTCTCCAAGCTGAATAAGGACTTTGGAAAGTAAACTTTGCGTGTGGAAAATGGATGTATGGACCAGAACTAAGTAACAACATCAATTCTTACTTTTTGTATTGCCCTGCACTATGGCACTAAAATCTGAAGCCGCCATTTCATTGAAAGACTGCAACTTGAATTCGTAGGTAGTTCCCGTTTCCAGTAAATCAATTTTAAATTTTCTTGTATGCATGCCATCTACTGTAGCCTTGAGATATTCCCCCGCCGATGATGCTGGCCTGTAATAAGCATAAAAACCATCTACCTCTGCGGCCGCCAAACTGTTAGGCAAAGACCACTGCAACATTACCGCCGATTCAGATAGAGGTTCTATGCGCTGCAATTCGGGTACCGGCAGGTTTGATAAGTCCAGATCTTCCCCTTTTCTTAAGAAAAATTTTGTAGAAGTATTGCCTTCCTTATTGTCATTATTCGAATAAACGGCAATAATGCGAAAACGGTAGAAACGATCGGGTTTTAAGCCCGTCACCGATGAGGTGAAATTCTTAAAACCCTCATTATTGCGATCCATTTTATTATAGCGTATATCCTCATTGGTAGTTTGCCAATTTTCTCGCGGTATAGTACGTGAGGCATCGCCTAACATGCGATATTGAACTTTAAAGAATTGTATAGGCAGGCCATCGTTTTTTGGCATATACCAACGCAACATGACGGAGTCATCGGATAGACGGGTGACATTGGGGCGTGAAGGTGGTATCATGGTGGCTAAATAGAGGAAAAAAATAATTTAGTACAAGTTTTTTAAAGGCCACTTAACACACACACAAGCACACATGTCGTTACTTTTGTATAGAAATATTTATGCATTTTGAAATAGATGATCTTCTATCGGTATGTACAAAAACTCGATTTAAAAAAATGAGTTAGGGCCTTTTTATATTATCACATACATACACACATACATACATCTACATATATGTACATTCATGTGGACATCATCGCGAAAAAAGTCAGAATCGAGTCCCAGGACCTCAAAACGACGAATTGTTTATGATGAAAACTCAATTTTGGGAAATTGGGATAAAATCAGTAACTTCCTATAGCGATAACTTAAAAAATAGTTATTGGGCTCTACTGAAAATTTGTAAGTTTTGAGTTGACAGCCTTTATTTCTAAACATTTTAAATGGAAGATTTCAGCAGTGTAAAAAAATATATCAGGCTGACATCTATTTATAAATCCACCTCCTCCTCATTCTCTTCAGCATCTGGAGGAGCAATTTCTGGATAAAATTTCTTCAGAACTTTTTGCACTTCTGGCATTAAAGTTTCGAATTTAGGAAATTTATCGCGCCTAGGCGGACCTTTTTCAACACCCGACCATAAATTGTGCTTAGAAGTGCGTGCATGTTGGGATAACTCAATTTCAAAGGATCCCAATCTTGGCTCAACTTTACCAAAACTATTGCGTACTAAAACAAACTGTCGGTTGGGTATTTCCGTTTGTAAGTAACTCAAAAATTCATCAGCTTTTATAGTAAAAATTGGACATTCCAAGGAATGTTCAATATAAACAATAGAACGATTTTTGTCAAAATTCCCATCGGCCGACCAATCGATTTCTTTGGGTTTCTTCTTGCCTGCAAAATAATATGGAATATTTTTGCAATAAATGATATTCTATTTCTTTCCAATTGTTATTGATTGTTACCTTTTTTAGGCATTTGTGCAGGAATAAAGGTAACTGGAAATTTTTAATTAATAAAAAAAGGAGAAAATTACAAAAAAATTTTTACGCGTTTTGATTTTGAATAAAATAGACTAGATCAGCAATTTGATTATCATCAAAATTGTCAAAAAAAAAATGTCACAAAATTTCCCTCTTTAAGTAAAGCAAATACCACAACCAACGCAAGTGATGTAGCCAGATTTAATTACTATACAAAAAACCAGGGATCGCAAATAACGATTATTTTCCAAATTTAAAGTAAAAAAATCATAATAATAGAGAAGTGCTACGTGAACAAGGAATATACCAAGATACTCCATGTTACATGGACTACCGATAGATGCAATGATTTTTATTTTTTTGATTTTTATTTATTCCTCACAAAATAACTCTTATTTTGTGACTTTTATTTATTCCTCAGAAAATAACAGTTATTTCTTGATTTTTATTTATCCCTCACAAAATAAGAGTTATTTTGTGACTTTTATTTATTCCTCACAAAATAACAGTTAATTTTTGATTTTTATTTTTTTGCTCAAAAAAATTTTAACTTTTAAAATTAATAAATAATAAAAAAGTAAATTTAATTTAACATATAAGAGTTTTTTTTAAAGACTCTGGCGATAAATTCAATTTTAAATCGGTTAATATTCATTTTAACGCAAAAATTACGCTTTCTACATTTTAAAAGTTAAGCAAAAAAAATAAAAATCAAACAGTAACTGTTATTTTGTGAGGGATAAATAAAAGTCACAAAATAACTCTTATTTTGTGAGGGATAAATAAAAATCAAGAAATAACTGTTATTTTCTGAGGAATAAATAAAAGTCACAAAATAAGAGTTATTTTGTGAGGGATAAATAAAAATCAAGAAATAATGATTAAAAAGTGATTTTTAAAATAAAAATTATAACCGTTACGGTCCCTGCAAAAAACACATATTTCACTATCAGTGTTGTAAAACGTTCAAAATAATTTTAAACAATCACAAGAACCTCTATAATTATATTAATTACTTAAGTAGCCAATTTACAATCAGTGGACTCTCATACTTACACAAGGTTGCCAGCTGAAGATTTCTCAAATGGCTAAAAAGCAATATCAATTTCCAGTATTTTACCATTAATAATTTAAAGAACAAAATATTTATTTTCTTAAATCTTTCATTTACTAAAACAACGTCATAACTCAAAAAAATGTGATTTTTGAGTTTATGATGCTGAATTAATCTTCATACCTAAAGTGACCAGGGGGCAAATTACGGCATTAGATACGATTCGAAATTTTAAAATATTTCCATAGAAATTCTACTGAAATATTTCGTAATTTCGAGATGGGTTTCACAAAAACCGGGACATAAAGGATCAAAAAGCGGGATTTTGAAGAAAATATATAAATCTATCTATCTATATATATAAAACAGGATGTGTGTATGTATGTAAGGTATGGACTCCAAAACGGCTGGGCCGATTTTGGTAAAATTTTCAGGGAATCTTCAGAATATTCAGGCGGGTGACACTGTGAAGTCTGATCTTTGATTTTCAGTATGTGGGCGGAGAGGCGTGGTAAAATCCAATTTTCATATTGCACCACCAATGCCATATACATATATATATTAATTTTTTTTTGCTGGGAGGGGAGGGGTAGCGAATCACAACGGGTTAAGCTAGTATATAATAAAATATATAATATATATAATATATATAATATATATAATATATATAATATATATAATATATATAAATATATATATGTATGTAGTATAGAGGAGTGAACAAGCGGGCGTGAGACCTCTCACATATAACAAATATACGGGCCTGTTCTGCAAATCACGACATGCCAAATCACGGTGATTTCTAAAAATTAATAAAAGCTAAATCATTGCTTTTGTAAATTTTACGTTTTATAGCTTTGGAAGTTGGAAGAAAATATACTATTATAAATGAAAAAAACTTAAAACGCAATAAAATCTCATTACCAAGGCAGCTATTAATAGTTTACTTTTGAAATCACGTGATTTGAAATCACCGTGATTTTCAGAACAGGGGGGATTTATTTTGAAATATCTTGGGAATATCTTTGCATCTAAATTGCATATTTTTGTTTGTCTTCAAAAATAATACCAATTACTGATCCTGCTGATTTGCCCACAGCGTATTACTGATGGTCCAAAAGGAGCAACAGGTTATTAATTCCCACATTAAAGCCACATTTATTTTAAGATATCTTGAAAGCGAAAACAGTAAAAATTTTGAAATTTTGTTGAAAGCTGTAACGCCAATAACGAGAAAATTATTACACAAAGTAGACAATAGTGCGGCAAAAAGTGAATTAAATATTAATTTTTTGATATCTTGGTATTTGCTACAAACACAAACTTGACATTCCGTTGATTCTGCCGATGATAGAAAATAGTTGGTATTGTAGAAGTGAGTGTAACTCCTCTCAAATAAGGAATATATTTGCTGAAAATCTTCATGACTATTAATGTTAATAATGAGAATTGTATTCGACAAAATAATGAAGCTTGGACCGCAAGCGCTGCACTTCTAAAACAAAAATGTTTTCGTTTCATCTCAAAACGTATATGGGGTGTAGTGAAGCACACCGGGTTCTGGCGCTAGTTAAGCAATAATTACACTTCCAAAAATATTTGGAATGAATTTTTGTCAGTTGCGTTTTAATAAAATTCGAATAAGAGATTGAAAATTTCAAAACTCTAAAAAGCGGGATAGAATTTCAAGACGGGATCGATTTATGAAAAAACGGGACATAATCCCGCCTTAAGGGGATGTCTGGTTATTCATAACTATCGTTATTTATGTTGTATAAAAATGTCATACAAATATCTTGTATACTCTACTCTTGAAGAAGTGAAATTTTCTGTTTCCATTAAGATGTGTGTAAATTGAAAACTTTAAATTCGTTTCCTGGCAAATTAGTTTTTTTTTTGAGTTATGACGTTCTTTTAATAAATGAGCGATATGCTTTCAATATATCTGGCAACCTTTTTAATCACTTAACAGCACCCACTCACAGTATGTTCATACAAAGTACTCGCGCATCAACAACCAAGTGTTTTCTTGTATACGTACTTAGGTACTTTGGTTCTATCAAATTTCTTCCTCGATGTATGTATGTATAAAGTATCTAAATGTGTGTGTAAATATCTTCTATAAATTCAAACGACTTTTTAAAATATCTTACCACTAGTCTTCATAATATATTTACATACATACATATTTATGTAGTTAATGTGTGCACATTGGTTAGAAACAGTGTGACCATATTTTAAAATAATATTAAGCTAAATCACGTTTGAAAAAAAGCTAAAATAAGCTAAAAAGTTACATTTTAAGCTAGCAAATAAAGCTAAACTTTTTTCCACTTCTTTGATCACTTTTCAATAGTTTCTTATTGCTAAACTAACGTTAAATATTACACAAACATATTTTTTATTATACATATAGAATATTTGCTTAATGAAATTATTTATTAATTATTATATTTTAGATTTAATGAAGAACAAAACAAAAACTTCCCCAAAAATAATCTTAAAAAGTTTTTAAAAATGTAAAAACATTTATACTAAAATACGAAAGCTTTTTAAGTGAATTAATGCTATTTCAGGTAAAGCATGGATCACACTATCTGCACAATGTACCGAGTTTCGTCAGATCAGTGAAATAAAGTCATAAGTAAAGATTTTGCTCTAATTTATCGACTACTTGAAATACCAGGACATAATTGCGCCACACTGCATTGGTAATAAGCCCATATAGACTTATTCCAGAATTAATTGAGGTGGCCCGACGAAAATCGGTACATAGTGTTATCCAGGCTTAAGGCTATTTCAGGTTTTTGTTTTAAGTTAATTGATGTCGCTGAATGAACGTTCAACTCAAGTCAAATAATTTTATACCCAAAAAACTCAAAAAGTGTTTTGGCCACTAATATGAATTTAACTTTTTCCATTGGAATTCTAACTATTCTGCCATTATCTACTATTTTTCTTCTTTCCATTTCTGTTATAAAATTTTCGTATAATTTACATTTTGTATTTTTTGTAAACTATTTTACAATGCTAAAACATTATAATTTTTATGAGTTGTTTATGTTTTTAATATATTTTTAGAGAACACGCAATTTAGACTAAAAAATGCTAAAAAAGCTAAATGAGTTTTTAAAAAAAGCTAAAAAATAAGCTAAGAGCTAAATGAAAATTTTAAGGCTAAATCTGAAACAAATAAGCTAAATTTAGCTCAAAATAAGCTAATATGGTCACGCTGGTTAGAAACAACATTTAGTAAACAGTCGGCTGCCTGTGTGCGACCACTTTGAATAAAATCGTATTGCACTCTTGCCTTTTCAAACTCATTTAAACAAAAGAAAAAATAGGAGAAATAAAATAAACCCAATACACAGAAAATGGCTGACTCGACTCAGGCAAACGCAAACGCAAATCAGTTGCTCATTGAAAGGCCAAGTGAGTGGAGTAGGAAACGAATAACAAGAACTGAAAAAGAATTTTGTTTGCGCGCTTTTCTCACTTTTATTATAATTTTGCTAAAGGAATTTAGATTGATAATGAAAGAAAAATATACTAGCATTTCAAGTGTAGAAATAAAAAGCAAAAAAATTAACGAATAAAAAGGGAAATAGTGGCAAAGTATGCGAAGAAAAATAAGAAAACCATAGAGTGATTATTAAATGACTCTGGAGTGAGCTAGACAGCATGACATTTATGTATGAGAAATAAGAGTGAGATAAAATTAGAGTGAAAAAATTGATTTTTTAATGGACTATGAAAAAAATTTTAAGAAAACGAAAAGTAAATAATAACAAACAAAAATATTCTTGAAAGTAAAAAAACCAAAAAATCTCGAGGAAAAAAAATTTAAAATACAACTTATTATTATTGTATGATGTCCACTGATGGTACTCACGGAGTCACAGTTACCGTAAAAGTGGATGAAACTATTTCAGGCTGTGGTTCTAATACTAGAAAGTGTCAAATGTCTTCCTTAACCCCCCGTTTTACACACGAAGAAAAGGAAATTTTATATTCTTTATTCCATCAGCATGAGGAAGTTATCGATATTAAATATCGCAAAAAACAAAGATCCAAAATTTCAGTGCGCGATGCCTGGGAAGAAATTGTACGAGAATTTAATTCAACACCGGGCGTTAGTGCAATGCGTAACGTCAAGCAGATACAAAAATTTTGGTTGAATGCAAGGTAAAATGTTAATATGCAATCACAAAGTATTCTGTGATTCAATCATTATTCACAATCAAATGCACTTACATACCTACATAAACACATAAGTACATATGTATGTATGTATGCACCTGTTACTTATGGTTTTAGAAAAAGTCAATAAAAAGCGGCCTATTCAAGTGTGGCTACACGAGTGCTTTTTTCTTAAATATTTTAGTCTCGTTTAGGTTTATAATCTATTTTTTTTATTACATCTTCCGAGATATCTGTTTTAAATTGGAATGATCGTTTGATAGCCCAAAACAAATTCATATTCATAACTTATGAATTTCTCATTACAATAAAGTTGGAAATATTATGTAACTCCCATTGTTTAAACAGGTTCCTTTTTTTATATTTATAATATTTCTTGAAAAGTATTAAATTTTTATTATGATAAATTTGCTTTTGAATTGCATGTAAACTTATACATAATTTCGATAATTAATTGTATAAATGAACTACCAACTCCAAATTTTAATTAACGTAATTATTGCATACTTTCCATGCCTGTTTTGTACAACAGTCGTGGTGAATTATACATTTTCTTTTTGGGCGATAGCGCCAAAGTTTTGTAATAAAGTACAATTATTTTCATTCTTTCAGTCACAATTAAATTGGTAAGACCTATCCCCATTGGCTTCCTAAATACAGATACATATACATAAGTACATATCAGGGAAGGAAAATGACTTCTTGGATTTTGTACCAACTGTGAAAACAAAATGTACTTTTTGGACCATGACGGTACAATTTTTTTTAATATTTATTAATAAGAACGGAAACGTAAAAAAATTTGTAAAAATTCAGAAGTAAGTAATAAAAAGCAGAAACTTATTAAAAAATATGTGTAAAAAATCAGTATAAAAAATGACAAAAAAAATTAAAATATAACATTCATAACGGTACATTCGTAGATTTGACTTGTTAGAGATCGGTTATTTTACAAATTTTGCTTATTAACAGGCATGTTATTTTCATGCACTATAAAAGATAAGTAATGCGCAGTAAAACCTAAAACACACTATTGAAGTAAAGGAGCGATATGTAGTTAACAAAATAAATATAACCACAGCCAAGGCGAGTTCATGTACGAGGTGCTGTCAATTTAACTGGTACAGTTAAAGTACTAGACAGATTTTTTTGTTGCAGACTTAACACCACCTGCTTCCTGAATTTGCCTTGACAACAGCATTGCAACAAAAACAGAGAAGCTGGCCGTCTAAAATAAAACACACACAAAAAAAATTAAAGACAACATAGGCAAAAATAATGTTACGATATAGTGAAACATTGGCATTTTTAAATTGTACCCAGTAACTCGCGGTAGTACCACGGTACCAACGACCTCAAAAATGTACCATAAAAAGTACAATTGTACCATGATTTCCATCCGTGGTACATATACATACATCTGAATGAATTTAAGTTCATTTTTCATTGAAATCATTTATTGTCTTTTATTCCCAAAAAAAAGGAAAATAAGTTGAATTCTTATGAATGTACCAATATCTATACAAAAGCATCGTACGAGATAATTCGCAAGCTTCGACGGTCCAAGGTTAGACCTTGGACCTCATTGGATCCTCATAACTAGATAACGATCCGAAGTACACTGCACCTTTTGTGATATATTATTATTCTCCACGACAATTTTACAGGCCTCCCTGAACCTCAAACAGTAAACCATAAAGCATACTATGCATGTAATGAAGGCTGGATAAGAAAAGAAGATATTACTGGCAAAAAAAAACCCTAAAAAGTGCTCATAAAAGCTTATGGCCAGAAATAACACCTTCTGAAACGCCAAATTTGACGCTGTCAATTCCAAATTGTTCACAAACTGTCGTAGGAAATCCGGATGGGTTAACAAAATACTAAAATATATATTTTTTATTTTTCTTACGAAATTCAATTTTATTTTAAAGTATCTCAACATGTATTTAAACTTTTGTCCAACCAATTTTATTGTATTTTTAAAAAATTACCGTTATGTCTGGACTTAGTTAAAATTTTTTTGGTATATTTATTACTTATCAATGAAGGTAAATAAAACTGCATTGTAAAAGTTTTCAGAAAAGCTTCAGTTTTCTTGAAACTAAAGATTTGGGATGTGTATTTAAACTTTAGTCTCTGATTGTAGCTATCGCATGAAAAACATTTGACAGATAGTTTTCATGCTTAAGCATAAATAGCCTATTTCAATAGATATAATTTCTTAATTTTAATTTTTTTACAGAAATAGAATCGGCCCGTGTTTTAATATTTTACTACATTTTTGTACATGTGCAGTTTTCATCAGGGACCGTAACTGTTATAACTTTTATCGTAAAAGTCAGAAAATAAAAGTTATTTTTTGACTTTTATTTTTTCGAGCAGAAATAAAAGTTATTTTTTGACTTTTATTTTTTTGAGCAAAAATAACAGTTATTTTTGACTTTTATTTTTTCGAGCAGAAATAAAAGTTATTTTTTGACTTTTATTTTTTTGAGCAAAAATAACAGTTATTTTTGACTTTTATTTTTTCGAGCAGAAATAAAAAGTTATTTTTTGACTTTTATTTTTTCGAGTAGAAATAAATAAAAGTCAAAAATAACTGTTATTTTTGCTCAAAAAAATAAAAGTCAAAAAATAACTTATTTTTGCTTGAAATAATAAAAGTCAGATTTTTAAAAAGCATCGTATTTTCTGACAATTTGGTCCAATACTTGCAAAATGGTATACCTGGTTTCATTCTCCGACATTTCCTTGAGGTTGCTTTTTTTAATCAAAAATTCAAAAATAACAGTTATTTTCGGTCCCTGGTTTTCATTCCATACAAAATTTAATTGACAACACTTAAACACATCTTGTAGTTTTATGAGTAATTATAAAGAATGTGAGCTGGAGAGTTGGAGTGCGTTGAAAAACATTATTTAACTTTTACTACATACTCATTTAAAAAAAAAACATAATTAAACTCATAACAAAATTTTGCAATTAAATAACTCACAACAAATTGGTAAACATTTTTTTTAAGAAATTCTTAATTTACCTTTACTTTTTCCCAGTGTCTTATTTATACCTAATTGCTTTGCGTTTTTTCTTTTTAAATTAATTCTTCCTTTTGCGTTTCATACATTGCTATTTTTTTTTTTTTAGCAGCAGTTTATTTTGTTTTCATATTTATTTTAGTTCATTTTGAAATCGAGTACAGTTGTGAGTGAGAAATTTTAATATTGCACGAAAAGAGTGTTAAAAACTTGTCTACTTCTGTTGTTTTGTTTTTCTTCTTTTGCAAATACACAAATTGAGCGTATGTGTGAGTATTTATTTAAGAGTTGAGAGCATTTTTTAAACTTGGTTGCAAAAAAATGGTAGTAGAACGAGTATTGTGCAAACTGTAAAGGGATGCCAGATGTTGAGTTATTTATTTATTTCATTTTAAAACTAACGGTAATTTCAAAGTTTGAATATGTCAACTGGCATCTTATTCAAATTTATAGATACCTATGTATGTATGTTATGTATGCTGATTACATAAATATAAAAGCAATTTTAGGATTTAGAACGACATACATATTTATTTATGTTTTCACTGACTATTTTTCTAAACTAGGATCGCTTGGTGGACTAAATTCAACCTCTTTAGACGTCTTTATTTATGAAACATGCGTGTGCATATGTATTTGCAAGTAAGAATGTACAAATAGAGAAATTTTTATTAAGCTTTTTCGCTTTTATGCTACGAAATTTTAAAACATATTTATATTGAGCATATCTACACAAAAATACATATACATACATATACATACTTTTTAAACTACATCCATATATATTTTTCACCAATATTGATGGATTGCTATACGATACGATATTTAAAAGTGTACGACAAAAAAATGTGTGCCGTATTTGTATACAATAAAATAAAATAAACATATTCGTTTGGGAATTATTATGATAAAACTCAAAATTCCATATAAATTTCCAAAAAAAATTGGGGTAATTGAGTTGAAAGAATCTAAACAATTGCCCATGTCTGGATTGTGGCTTTAAATTTTTATTTAGAAAATAAATACGACAAATACTTGTCTTATGGACGTTATTTCTAGCCATAATAGATATCTATATTAGTGTAAGTTAACTTTTATAAGGCAAACTCGTAGGTAAAAAACCTTAGGTAAATTACCTGTTTGTAGAAATAACGGGCATCATTAAAAATAAATTTCTTTTTGTTCTCTAATATTTCAGACTACGGAAACAATATCCCTTCCGCCATATCCAACTAAAACAAAACTCGAATGAAGATAACAATTCCACTCATGTTATGAAAGAAGAACATCATGTCATTAAAGACGAACCCGAATTTCATATGTCCAACAATGAGAACTCGGAACAAAATGAACAAAACGAGTCGTTTGAGGAAATTGAAATGGAAACGAATGGCGTTAATGAGATTGATGATGATCCACTGGATGCCCAACAACAACAGCATCAGCAGCATCAACAGCAACAGGAACTGCAGCAGCAAGTTGCTCAAGCAACCGCCATACATACGCAGCAAATAAGCGTAGATCAAATATCGGCTGAGAAATTAACGCTAAATGATTTATTACAATTTAAGACGACGCGTCCCAGAGAGGAGATCATATTGCAGATAAAACATCCCGCCGATACCACAGGTATGAGAATTATTAATTGTTTATCTATAACAATAATTTTGCAAGATTTTTAAAATATTTATTTTTTATTTTTTTAAGGGGCTCAAATAACTATACCTTCACCGACACGCATTACCATACCCACGCATCATCAGCCGCAGCAGCATACAATGGCCACAATAACGGCAAATGGCTTTAACCAGCAGATCATCAGCGAAATCAAACCCCAACAAATCACGCTGGCCCAGTATCAAGCACAACAACACTTGCAACAGCAGCAACAACAATTGGCCCAACAGCAGCAACAGCAGCTCGCTCAACAGGCCCAACTGGCGGTGCTGCAGCAGCAGCAACAACATCAACATCAACAACAGCAGCAGCAAGCTGCCGCAGCAGCTGTAGCAGCCGCTGCTGCTGCTCAACAGCAACAGCAGCAAGTCAAAATGCAGCTTCAAACCCCCACCACACAATTTGCCACAGCCACGCCTACTTTCACTTGTACCACCTTTAGTGCCTTGCCATCAGCGGCTACTGCCGCCAGCAATCAACACAACAACGCAGTAACCACCAACAACACCAATATAACCACTCTCACTACCAACAATCCGACTTTAACCGCCAGTTTGATGGCCAATAATCCAACGACCACCAGCGCCGCCCAGGACAACTATGAAGAAAAAATTAATTATTTCAAACTCAAAGAGGCTGAACTGCGCTACAAAGAGCAACAAGTTGCTTTGGAAAAAAAGAAAATCGAATTATCGCATGCCCAGGATCAACTGAAGCACTTAAGGGAAGTTCACCGCTTACAGGTGGAAGAATTGAAAATGAAAATACGCATACTACAAGAGGAGGAAAAACAATTGCGCAAATCTCTTTCTCCGCTCGACAGTTAAGAATCTATTTTTAAAATCCACAAAACGATATACATATTTGTAGGTTTATATTTATTTTAATTTTAACTCTAGTTTATAAGTAAACAACCGTTGTGTTTAATTAATTAATATTATTTTTAATTTGTAACAAATAACAACAAGATTTTATGTTTTAAAAAAAATAATAACGTCTAACTTTGCTCGTATTTAATCCCAATAGAAAATAAAAACTTTAAATGTTATATTATATTTGTATAGATAATATATTTATAATTAATAACAAATGAATGTTTGTTTTTCAAAGATTTTCAGTATTTTATTATGATAGTTTCATAATAAAACATTACAAAAAACAATGTAGTATATTCATACAACAAGAAGAAATCAAATAAAGCAGCAAAATTTATTAAAAATTAATTTTAATTTGATAAAATGTTATTTGTTAAGATGCAAAGAGTAAGTATAAGGGAGATGAGGGAACAAAATATGTATGTATTTATGTAATAGAAAACGGGAGATTTTGAAAGATTATTTTGAGATTTGAAATGGATTATAAATTATTACAACGGACTAGAAGTAGAAATACAAACACTATTTGATAATAAATTTACTGTAATAGAAATACAAAAATAAAAGTTTTAAAAACGAGTTCCATAATATACAAAAAAAAAAAAAAAAATAATGAGCACGTAATGATTTGAAAGCATTTCACATAACAGAAACACACATAAAGTATTTGAGAAAAATTAAAAACTGAAACTTGATTTAATTTGAGAAAAAACTATACAATTATGTAATTTTTAAATAATTCTCGACAGAAATTGTACATTCAATTAGGAAACTACTGCGGCCCTATGTTCCTTAAAATTTTCTATTGCTTATTTCCCGACGATGTCAATAAACTGTTAACAAAATATTGAAAATAAATACAATTAATTATTATATTTTTGTAAAACACGACCTCGAGCTTAGTATGTAAATATGTATAACAAAATATTTTCAAACCTCGTTTGCTTACGGTTGCCATAATATTCGCTCCCTCATTATACTATAGACTTGATCGGCTTTGTAATTTAAAATTTATTAAAATAAATCATCCCTATCGTGAACAGTTTTTCGCTCGCAATATTTTCTCTTTTGCCCAATTGCAATCGTGAATAATTTTTCCCTAGAAATGTGTTCCCTTTTTTTTGGATTCCACTTTTTGATCTGAGTGGGTATAGCTTCCATTTGGTCCCATTGCCAAAACAAGTGGGCGGGAATATGCCCACTAATTTTTTTAATTTTTTTTTATGATCGTTTACTGATCACGTGCTTCCAATCTAGAAGTTTAAAAAATGGGCGAAATCACGCCCATTAAAATTTAATATTACATTTCACATGCTTGTACTCAACCGATTTTAACGAAACTTGGTACACACCTTGAGCTCTTAAAATGACACAATCTTGTATTAAAAAAGTGGGCGGGGCTACTTTTGGGTGGTCCAAAGACCTCGCATAGACCGGGATTGATCCTTAGCGATACCAGCACGTTCTTCTACTTTACCGATTTGTACCTAACTTGACACACACACCTTGAGCTCTTAAAAAGGACACAGTCTTGTATTCAAAAAAGTGGGTGGGGGTATGCCCATTAAAATTTAATATTATATTTCGCGTTTCTGCTTGACGGACCTTTACGAAACTTGGCACAAAACTTGAGCTCTGAAAAATCCTTGAAATTGTGTTTAAAAAAGTAGGCGGGCCACGCCCACGAATGGTTAATATTACATTATATGTACTTCTATTTATCCGATTCCCACGAAACTTGGCAAGGACTTTCGTCTCTTAGGTTGACATAATTTTGTGCTTAAAGAACTGGGCGGTGACAAGCCCATTAAATGTTAATACTATTTTTCACGTGATTCTACTTGGTTGATTTTTATGAAACTTGGCATACACCTTGAGCTCTGAAAAATACTTAAAATTTTGTTATAAAAAGTGGGAGGGCCACGACTTGGCAGAGTATCGTCTCTTAGAATTACATAATTTTGTACTTAAAGAAGTGGGTGGGGCACACACCTTGAGCTCTGAAAAGGACGTGATGTTGAATTTCGAAAAGGGGTCGGATAACAATATCCCCTAAACATATAAAATTGACACTCAAAATTTAAAAATATATCTTTTAATAAATATTAAACCGACTGTAAAAAAATAAGCATTAAAAATTTAAAAATAATTTATGTAGATTCAGTTAAATAAAATATTTGTGTGCATATATAAATATATATATGTATGTACCTATAAAGTTTCAAAAAAAAATATTTTTCCATACACATTTCAAAACGAAAAAATCGTTTGTATTTACAAAATCTGGCCTTGAATCAAAATTATTTTTAACTTTTTAGCGCTTATTTTCTAAGTTTTATTTATTTATTTTTTTGTGTTATAAGTCCAATGTGCTCCCCCGAAAAAAAACAAAGAGCAGAGCAACTTTTGCATTTGGAAAGTCGGCTAGTTTCCAAGCAATCTTTCAAAATAGAAGAACAAGCCATAGAGAAGAACTTCTCGGGGAATTGTTAATCAGAATTGGGCTCTTCTATATGAAAATATTTTCAAAATATTTCTTGATTTATTTAAAGAGATCCGAAAAATTTCGAGTTTTGTTTCTACCACGCACCTGATAATTCCAGTTCTTGAAATATAAATTTTTAACTACCGAATTTCATTGAATGCTTTTATAAGGTTTGCATCCCTATCTATGAGAAATTTTTGGTAATTTTTTTATCCGGGGGTTTTTTTTGAAGATGTTGTAATGTGTATGTGGTTGAAGTCTACTGATGATTTGGCTAAGCACCAATGAAATATATACATAAACAATGCTTAACCACCAGCAAATAAATTTCAATTAAAATAAACTTCTGACAATATGTGACCTTCTCCGAGAAAAGCGACCGACCTAGTGTGTCAAAATCGATAAAAATGAGTAAAACATTAAAATGTTATTTTTTAAATGCGTTTTTCTCAAAACTACATTTTCACACACTAGGTCCCTTTTCTCGGAGAAGGTCACATATATCAAATAATAAATTTCTTAAATTTAAACTTACCCTTTTGCTGCTTCTTTATTTTTCCCTTGGTCTTGTGATTGCCAACATGTTCGTAGACTTTTGTCGGTACATTGCCCAAGGGCGTAGAGGAGCCATGTATTTGTTTGGGATTAACTTTTAACAGATTTGCTTCGCTGGTCTAAAATGAAAACAAATTATTAATGCTACACTTTATTGCTTGCCTTCATTAAATCAAACTCACCTCGCTCACTTCATTTTTGGCAAAACACTGCACAATGCCGGCATGCCTCTTCTGGACATGCTGTATAACCAAACGCCGTCCATCATACAACATTTCCTCATCCATTGAAGTATCAATACCATTGATAAACCAATAAATATCGGGATAGGGGTTGCCCGTGGCCGAGCATTCCAATTCCAATGCATCACTTTCATTGGTTAATGTACTAGCGGGTCCCCTTAAAATTGTGGGTTTTACCAACACGGTAAGCTTAATTGTATGCACCAAGGCCGGTGCTATGCCATTATCCAGCCGACACACATATGAACCTTGATCTTCGGGCATAACATCGCTTATTTGCAGACCATAGGGCAGCAAACGAGTACGATTGTTGTTGTTAATATTTATGATGTTGGGAGAACTCCAGACGGCCGCTGGCGGAGGAGATCCTACACCCGGGCATTCCAGTACAACTGTATCACCAGGTCGGGCGGTCAGATGATTAACGGGTGGTATTAGAAAGTAGGGAGCATTGCGATCGCTATAGTCCACTCTTAGGTCAATGCGTTGAGGCAATTTTACTTCTTGGCCCGTTATGGGATTCATGGCCGAACAGGTATAGTTGCCGGAGTCTTTAGATGTTACCGTATTTAGTATTAAGGCGCCATTTGTGGGTATTATTTCCGTTTGTGGCAGCTTCTCGCCATTGCGATAGAAACTCCAGATGGCCGCAGGATTTGAGGTAACCGAGCCACATCTTAACAAAACACAGTTCTTGGGCGCCACATTGTGTATTTTACCATTACGTGAATAACCATTAGAATTATCTATGGATATGGAGACTAGGGTAAGACGGGCCGATAATGAGGCTATGGCGGCAGAGCCATACCAAGCCACACACTGATAATCGCCAAGCGACTCGGGTTGAACAAATATTCTTAACATGGAGATGCGGTCTTCATTGGTGATGTTATAGCCGTTCTGTTAGAAGAGAGAGAGAGCAGAAAAGTGAGTGTTTAATTATTTAGAAGAGTGGCTTTGGCTAACGAGCTGATTCGATCACGTGTTTCAAGTTTGAGATTATGGCATTCGATATGGAACCAAATTATAACATTGTTTGTTAGCGTATGCCATAATCTCAAACTAAAAAAAAACGTGATCGAATCAGCTCCTTATTGAAAGCGACGATTAGACATTAGGACTCAAATTTCACTCACCTCTTGCGATAAATATTTAAATTTACTACCATCCCCAGAACGATTGCTGGAATGACGAAATTTCCACTCTAAACGATCCGGCGCCAAATTTGTTTCACACTCGAACACCACCTCATCTCCCCTTGGTGCTACCGCCGACTCGGGGGAACGTTCAAAATGTACACCCAAAGCAGAGGGTTGCATACCACAGACACTTGTTAATATAACAAGTATGAAGATCACAGCTTTTAAGCAACTACATGACAACGAACTCAGTGTGGCGAGAGATAGCGACGAGGACGAAGAGGAGGAGGAGGATGAGGAAGTGATGTATGCTGATAATACTGTTGACGAGCAGGTGTTTCTCAACAATGTCAATGACAACATGGTTGCAATGTTTTGGTTGTTCCTCTACGAATTTAAAGAAAACGAAAAAAAAAATTTCGCTTATTGGTTGACGGTGCCTTCCCAGCTTGGCGATAAAAAGTGCTGCAATGAGATGAAAGAAAAACAGCAAAATTGAATTTCATTACAATGTTTAATTTCTGTTTTAATTTATACTCTAAAAAAGAAAACGAGAAAAATGCTCGAACATCTGTCAGTGTAGGTTTAATGAAAACACTAAATCTGGTTTTATTAAAAAAAAACTGAAATGAAATGTATCGCGCATCTTTCAAAAGCTACAAATTCAATACTTTAACCATAAATCAAATAAAATGGCCAAGTTGTCATTATAGGAAAATAAATAACGAGTAAAGTTGAGGAAAAATAAAACTGAAAATCGCCTTGAATTCGTTTTTACAAGCAAAAACGTTCACTTACAATATTCAATAAAAGAAATAACAATAAAAGTTGCAAGACATTCCAAATGCCACTATCAAACTGGTCTTTGGAATTTAATTTTTTTGAACAGGCCGACCGACGACACCCAGGCAAAATAAAAAAATAAAATAAATAAAAACATGCATAAGTAGGTCCTTTAGATTGTCACTCTATAATAAAAATTGTATAGCAGTTGTGAAACCTTAATATAGAAAGGCCCTAACTATTTTTTTGAAATCGAGTTTATTGCATATATGTATGTATGTATGTATGTATGTTTATCGATAGAGGAACGAACATCTAATATATCGAAAAATGCAAAAATCTCGATTTCAAAATAATAATGAGTTATGGCCTTTCTATGTTAAGGTAACGATATGTATGTATGTACATTAGGGTGGCCGTTAGTTGTATGGAGAATTTTTTTTCTTTGATTTCTTATATTCTCTCCCTCCAAATCGGTTCAGTTTTATGAAAAAAAAATACAAAAAAAATCATAGCGATAAGTTTTGTTTTAGGGGTGCGCCCGCCCCTCAAGTTACCTCTCTTTATAAAAAAATATATACTAAAAATGTTTTCAAAAGTTTTGTCTGATTATAAACTTTTTAGCAACAAAGATTTTTTGGTTTATCCTTAAAACTATTATATATATATTGATTTATTTTGCATTATAATTATAAGACTATGTCTTGTTATGTAAGGGATTCAATAAATAAATAAATAAATAAATAAATAAAATACAGTAGAACCTCGATAATTCGTAATCAAAGGTACCAACTGTTTTTTCTGCAAATTAGAGTAGTTTTCGATATAAAGAGATTTCGATTTAACGAGATTAAGATAAAAGAAACGATTTATAGGGGTGCGAGTTTAATAATGTGTGTTTTTCTCTGATATTTTTACGTCACACACTTCGCACACAAATTTCCAAAAAGATAACTAACGACAATCATAAACAAACTGGTAAAAAAATTGCGATTTGTATTTTTTTTTTCAAACACAGCTTTTTATTAATGCCGGCCATACACTACACAAGTTCACTGCACAAGTCTGGCACTGTACAGTGCGTTTGTGTAGTGTATGGGGGTGGTTGTGCTATTTACGCAATGAACTGAGTAAATATCAAAATGATTTTGATATTTGCTCAAGTTTGAAAACTGTACAGTGAACTTGTGTAGTGTATGTTGCAAACGCTCAGTTGTGTCGTGATTTTTTAAGGGTTCACAACAAGAAATGAGCGCAGAACAAATAATCTGGACAGAGTTCTTAGAATTATGCAACAAATCACCAGGATTATGGCGAATGAAAATAAAAAATGCACAGTTTAGTTGTATAGTGTGTGTCACAAGCTTAGTTTACGCAGTGCCAGACTTGAGCACAGAGCTTGTGTAGTGTATGGCCAGCATAAGAATTGTAAGAGGTTTCTTAGGAGTAAGTACGATTTAGAGGGGTCTCACCAGACTTTGAATTTAAAAAAAAATACGAATTAACGAAGGGACCAAATTTTTGGACTTTTTGCGAATGAAAACGTTTTTCTCAAGCGACCAGCCGTTTATATCGCATTGTTGAGGTTTCTATCGAATTGTTGTTGGTTTTGAATTAAAGGGGATACGAATTATCGCGGTTTGACTGTAAATAGGGTTTCAAAGTTGTGTGTTAAAATTTTTTTTAATTTTGTAATAACATAAGATTTTTAAATTAATTGAATATTTGCCTGGCTCAATGCGTATTTTATACTAGATATACTCGCCCTTATTTGTCTTGAGAAATCCGTTTTGGGATGTCAAAAATGTATTGAAAAATGTGTGTGTATTGACATCTAAAAGACAGAAATTTTTGTTAAGCAACTTTTTAGTTTATGGCATAGCTGTTAAGAAATGATTAATAATCGTAATGATTACTAATTTGATTACTTTTTTAAAAGATGAAGTAATGATTAAATTACGATTATATTCAGTTTCGCGCTATTACTAATTGATTACGATTACTAATAATGGAAAAGTAATCTGAATTACTTAAAATTACTAAAAATAAGCAAAAAGAATTAAAAGTAATCAAAAAATAGTCCGATTACTTCTAAGGATTACTTTTGATTCTTTTTGATTATTTATTAAGAATCAAAAGTAATCTTTGAAAGTAGTCGGATTACTTTTTGATTACTTTTGATTATTTTTAGTAATTTAAAGTAATTCAGATTACTTTTCGATTATTAGTAATCGTAATCAATTATTTATCAGCAATTCTTTTGAAGGCAATTATATAATCATTACAATTCTTTTTAAAATGTAATCTAATTGATTACTAATCGTAATCGAAATTTAACAGCTCTGGTTTATGGGCGGGAGAGGAAATTAGAATGGTTCCCCCTCTTCATTATATTCTCCTTGCTCTCTCTCCCTCGGTCCTACCATCTTTCTCACCCTTACCTCCCTCTCCACATTCCCATTTTCTCTCTCTCTCTCTCCCACCCTCCATCCTTCTCCCTACCTCTCATAAAGTAAAAAAATTCGGCGATACTGTCCGTGAATGTAGCATGGCCTTGTAAGGTAGCATGGTCTTGTATGGTCTATAACAACTCACATTTCTTCAAAAAAAATTTATTCCCCTCTCTTACTGCATCAAATTTGCTTAACTAGTATAAAAAATAGTTTTATTTTTTTATTTAAAATTCTTTTTATCGATCTGCAAAATAAAATTTATTACCAGATTTATTAAGGATACTTTACAAAAATATTTTTGTCTACATATGTATCTAACTGTCCGTCCGTGCGTCCGTCCGTTCGTATATCCATTCATGTGTCCAAGTGTCTGCTTTAGTTATCAAGTGCATGCGGTTTTTTTCGTGCTTAAATTTTCGTTCAATAAATATAAATTGTAGAAAACATTATTTTTATTTGAGTTTGATGTAAAAAAATGAAAAAAAAACAAGATTAGTTCTGCTGTGGTTTCTTTTTCAAGCTTTAGTTTTTTTTCCGAAAGCCAAGAAGATGCCACACACACCAAGAAGTTATGGAGGAATTTTTAAGCTTTGCTTGAGTGGAAAAATATATGTACGAGTATGTACGTTTGTACTACAGTGGCACAGCATGTGTCCATGATTTAAGATATTTATTTTTGTTCTTCTATTGAAGTGCTTTAGATTTACGATTTGGTTTAAACACTCGACTGACTGGAGAAATAACAACCTGTTGCTATTGCTGGAATTGGATCATAAATACAATAGATGTGTCGTAGAGATGGCTGCGTGAGTAACACTCTATTCATGTAAGAGACAAACTCTTGAAAATCTCAAAATTAAAAAAAAATGCCGAAACGAAAGATCGCTAAAATAAAAATAATCGCTTAAATGAAGAATATCACCATAAGTCCTAATTTACACTCAGAAAGTCTTATTGCTAAGCTGATAATGGTGAATATGTATACACAACAACTTACTTTGTATTGATCGAAATACTTTCTTAGCAAAAGTTTTATGATTTTTCGCGAAGTATAAATTTCTAACATTAAGGTGTCACATTAGGGTGGTAGGAAATAAGTTTTGGGGGGTAAGTACTAGAACGGTACACTTGAGGTTAATGGACCCAATAGCAAAAATATTGGCCTCCCTGAGACAAAAAATTCGCTATATCAAACTTTAAGATCGGACTGTAAATATGGAAGATATAACGAAAAAGCTAAAAAGGCGACCCATACGTTCGGCAAAAAAAAAATAAAAATTTTTTTTTTGAAATCTCCTTGGAACAATACTTTATATTCGCTGGTGTACGGAGAACTTTTTTTTTGTGATACGGTCTAATGTACATATGTACTCGTAACTGTAACAACGAAAAAAAACTTGCATTTTTTTATCATTTTTATTTTTAAGTAAATTTTTCTTAACTTTCAGCTTTTGATTCATAAATATTAATTTTAACCGTTTAATTAAAAAATATCGCATAGCGAATGAGGACATAAAACGTAAAATGAAAATATGTACTTAAAATTAATGCCACTAAGAAATAAAAATTATAGAAGACACTGTGTAAGGTGTGAGCGAGACTTTAGAATTCGCAAGTATCTTCCGTCTCATGGCATCTCTGTGTACTTTTTGTTCCACATTATTTACTCGACCATAGAGGCACTCATATTTCAAAAGTATAAATATATACAAATTAAGCTTAGGTTAATATCTAAGTATAGTTACCAGACTTGTTCCAGAGTGACTTGACGGTCCATTTACATCGATTCATTGTCTTTCCCAGCCAAGTCTTTCTTATATATATGTATACTAAACCAAAAAAAAAAAAAATATTCGTAGTACATAATACATGCCCCAGTGCAGTCTTTCTTATATAGGCAAACTAAAAAAAAAAATATTCGTAGTACATATAATATATAATATTCGTAGTAGTGCCCCTATTGAACTTTTAAGAAAAGCACCTTTTTATAAAAGTGCCTTTTTAGAAAAGTGCCTTTTAAGAAAGGTACCTCTTTAGAAAAATAACTTTTAAGAAAAGTACCTTTTTATAAAAGTACCTTTTTATAAAAGTACCCTTTAAGAAAAGTACCTTTATATAAAACTACCGTTAAGGAAAAGCACCTTTTTATGAAACTATTTTTTTATAAAAGTACATTTTTATGAAAGTATCTTTTAAGAAAAGTACTTTTTTTATAAAAAAGCAAATTTTTTAAAAAGTATCTTTTAAGAAAAGTACTTTTTTATAAAATTACTTTTTAAGAAAAGTACCTTTTAAGAAAATCACCTTTTTATAAAGGTAAGTTTTTATAAAAGTATCTGTTTATAGGTACCTTTTCAGAAAAGTATTTTTTTATAAAAGTACCTTTTCGAAAAAGGACCTTAAAAAACCACTTTATTGGAAAGTCGTTTTTTATAAAATAGATTTGCAGAAAAGGTACTCTAGTTATTGACTTTTTAGAAAAAGTGCTTTTTTAGAAAAATACGTTTTAAAATAATCTTTTAGAGCAAATAACTTTTTACAAAAATAACTTTTAAGAAAAAATACTTTTTAAGTTTTAAGTTGAATTTTTGGAAAATATATATATCATTATAAAAAATTTTCTTTTTCCAAAATGCATCTTTGTAGAACAAAAACTTTTCGGAAAAAGTATCTTTTTAGAAAAATATCTTTTTAAGAACGGAAAAAGTACTTTTTAAGAAAGGTAAAAATACCTTTTTTAGAAAAAGCATTTTTTTTACAAAAACTACTCTCTCTTTAGAAAAAAATACCTTTCTTGACTTTTTGAAAAAAGTACCTTTAGTGGAAAGAAACTTTTCAGGACAAGTACATTTTTACAAGAATAAATTTTTATGAATTGTACTGTTTTAAGAAAAATTACTTTGTTAAAAAGTTTGTTTAAGAAAAATTTACACTTTCCGAAAAAGTAGTCTTTTATAAAAGTACCTTTTTGGAAAAGTACACTTTTAGAAAAATTACCTTAAAAAGTAAAGTTTTGGAAAAGTACGTCTTTATAATATGTTCTTTTTGAAATAAATATCTTTTTAGAATAAGTACTTTTTAGAAAAGCTACCAGCTTACAAAAAGTACCTTTTCTGAAAAAGTTTTGTTTTTAAAAAAATTTATACTTTTCTTGACTATTTAGAAATGGTACTTTTTAGAAAAAGTAGCTTTTATTTAGAAAAACAAAACTTATAAAATTTATTTATTTAGTAAAACAAACCTTTTTAGAAAGTACCTTTTCAGAAAAATAAAGAATAATAAATTTAAATAATTCAAAAAGTACTTTTTAGAATAGATACCTTTCTTGACGTTCTAGGAAAAATTATCTTTTTTTAAAAAAAGTACCTCTTTGTTAAAAGTATTTTTTTTAGAAAATTGTTTTTTTAGAAAAATTGTTTTTTTTTTTAGAAAAATAGTTTTTATGAGACATTTTTAGATTTAATTGAACTGTAGTGAATTTTAATCAGAAATAATTTCTCAATCTGGCTTGAGTTCAGTAATTTCAATTCTTATTGAATGAAATATTTTTATTAATTAATGTGAGTATCTAAAGAAGAGAAGAAAAATTAAACGAGACTTTTTATTAGCTGGGGGAAATACCGATATTTTTCTGTGCAGCCACGCACTTCATCAGCACCCATGTCTATCTACTGGGGGTAGAGATTATTATTAACATCAGCTATTTAACTTAAATTTCTATGAAATGGAATATGAGAATTGATTGTGTGTACAATTATTGATTTACCTTTGGCAAACACATTTGTAAGTATCACTATTCATTTTCTGTTTTTCCATTTTCTATTTAGGTTAGCACGAAGTTATATCACTCTACCTATGTATGTTTAATTATTCTTACTTATCTTTTACGATCATCACATTAATTATTTTTACTTATTCGATGCACCCATCGGTACATACATATAAGTATTATTGTAGTGGCTTTATGTTACTTTGTTTTTGCTTTCTACAGTTGACTTCGCTTACCAGCATTCTGAAGCAGTGATAGCCAAGTGAACAGTGATCGCTAAGTGAACATATTTTTGTCACGTGCCCATGATGAATTAAATGAGACATTTTTAGATTTAATTGAACTGTAGTGAATTTTAATCAGAAATAATTTCTTAATCAGGCTTGAGTTCAGTAATTTCAATTCTTAGAAATTTAAGTTAAATAGCTGATGTTAATAATAATCTCTACCCCAGTAGATAGTGCTGATGAAGTGCGTGGCTGCACAGAAAAATATCGGTATTTCCCCCAGCTAATAAAAAGTCTAGTTTAATTTTTCTTCTCTTCTTTAGATACTCACATTAATTAATAAAAATATTTCATTCAATAAGAATTGAAATTACTGAACTCAAGCCTGATTAAGAAATTATTTCTGATTAAAAATAGTTTTTTTCAAAAAATATCTATTTAGGAAAAATAATATTTTTAAATATAAATTTAGCTGTTTAGCTAAAGTACTTTTCCAGAAAAAAATACTTTTATGGAAAAGGTACCTTTTTTAAAACAATAGAATAGAAAAAGTACCTATATAGGAAAAAAGCTTTACATACCTCAAAACATAATAATTTTGTATTACATTTTCAATAACTACAATAGCTTTCAGTTAGAATGAGAGAAGATGGAGCCACGCTCTTTCAAATTAGTTTTTATATCTCGCATACAACTAATAATCCGAATCTTACCAAAATTTAGGCAAACTTTTATCATTTATGATGACACGATCAGACTTAAAAAGTGAACGTATTTTACATCTTACTTGACTTACGAAATTTTGCACACAATTTGGTGTACTGGAATGGCACAATGTGGCGTTTCGAAATGTAGGCGCAGCCACGCCCATTAATATTTAGTGGTTAAGTTTATATTTTATTTATTTACTCAAAGCACGACCTTGTTCTGGAGCTTTCGAAAACTTAAAAAATATTTTAACTAAACAGCGCTAAAAGTTACCCTGCAGGAAATGGAACTGACACAAGACTAGTTTCGTGATCGCTCTTTAAGTGATAGGGACCAGTCTGAGTTCTAACACTTCCTATGAAGCGGACCAGTCACTTTTAGATGGGGATGGCCTAGGATGGGGTTAATTGATACTTTGTATACGCCTTTTGACTTGTCCCTGAACTATCCCACAGGGACCTATTGGGTGTAGAATAATATAAATTATTTTAAAATGTCATTCCGACACTTGACTGTAACAATGAAAAGTTATAATTTTTGTTTTTATTGTTACAAGTTGAATTATAATTTACTTTTTAGCAAATATTTTTTTGCATTCGAACTGACGACCTCGTGCATGACAGGCTTGCACACTACCCACTCGACCACAGAGGCACTCATATTTCAAAAGTATAAACACCTGTTAAACTTATATTAATATTTAAGTATAGTTATGGTACTGTTTCTAGAGTGGCTTGGCGGTATCATTGGAGGGAACAATGAATCCAACCACATCGAACCTGATGAGTGTCGTTTACTATAATACTAGACAAAGTCCCAATTAAATTGACAAGAGATCTAGACGCTACATCACGATAATAGTGAATATGTAACCATTTACAGGATATGTCCTTTTTTCACTATACACAACAACCTACTTTTCGTAACACTCTCATTTTCTCAAGTCATTGTTACCAAATTTTCTGCAGGGTATATATAAATGTCATTCCGACATTTATGTATGTACTCGTAACTGTGACAACGAAAACTTGCACTTTTTTACTATTTTTATTTTTCAGTTAAATTTTTTTTTTAAATTTCAACTTTTAATTCATAAATATTAATTTTAACCTTTTAATTGGAAAATATCGGATAGCGAATGAAGACATAAAGCATAAAATTAATATATTTACGTAAAATTAATGCCACTACGAAATAATAATTATAGAAGACATTGGACTAGGTGTGAGCTGGAGATTAGAATTCGCAATTATCTTCCGTCTCGTGACATCTCTGTGTACTTTTTGTTCCACATTATCCACTCGACCATAGAGGCACTCATATTTCAAAAGTATAAATATGTACAAGTTAAGCTTAGGTTAATATCTAAGTATAGTTACCAGACTTGTTCCAGAGTGACTTGACGGTCCATTTACATCGATTCATTGTCTTTCCCAGCCAAGTCTTTCTTATATATATACTAAACAAAAAAAAAAATATTCGTAGTAGATAATACATGCCCCAATGCAGTCTTTCTTATATAGGCAAACTAAAAAAAAAAAATATTCGTAGTACATATAATATATAATAATTCCCCTATTGAACTTTTAAGAAAAGTACCTTTTAAGAAAAGTACCTCTTAAGAAAAGTACCTTCTAAGAAAAGCACCTTTTTTATAAAAGTGCCTTTTAAGAAAGGTACCTTTTTAGAAAAATAACTTTTAAGAAAAGTACTTTTTTATAAAAGTACCCTTTAGGAAAAGTACCTGTATATAAAACTACCTTTTAAGAAAATCACCTTTTTATAAATGTAAGTTTTTATAAAAGTACCTGTTTATAAAGGTACCTTTTCAGAAAAGTATCTTTTTATAAAAGTACCTTTTCGAAAAAGAACCTTAAAAAGCCACTTTATTGGAAAGTCGTTTTTTATAAAATAGATTTGCAGAAAAGGTACTCTAGTTAATTGATTTTTTAGAAAAAGTACTTTTTTAGAAAAATACGTTTTAAAATAATCTTTTAGAGCAAATACCTTTTTACTAAAATAGCTTTTCAGAAAAAATACTTTTTTAAGTTTTAAGTTGAATTTTTGGAAAATATGTATATCATTATAAAAAATTTTCTTTTTAAAAAATGCATCTTTGTAGCACAGTAACAGTAATTTGAAAAATAAATCCTTTTGCAGTTGAATACTCGTACTATATATAAAGTATAAAAAATTATAGCTTAAGGCCTTATGAAAAATCGCTATTTTTCTGGTATTTTAAGAATGAGAAGTAAAAATATTTGAACGTAAATGTTATAGTACATGCAATAAATTGTTTTATGTGATTTATTTGAAAAAAAAAATCAATTCAACATCTGTTAATTACTCAACTTGAAGATTTACTTTTAAATTGCTTATTTTTATTACAGTCTAACCCATCATTAAATTCACAAATTCTTTCTTTTATGTGAGTAAAATGATTCATGGCGAAATTCTTTTGGTTTTTTTTTAAGAAGACCTTAATTATTATTTTCCCATATAATAAAATCAAAAATTTTTTTTAGTAAATTTATAATAATTATATGTACATACATACGAGTATATCTTCTATATCCCTTCATTAAACCACTGGTATTTCTGTTTTATAACGATTTCTAACGAAAACAAAAAAATAAGTTCTTTGTTTCCTTTTTAACTTATACGATTTATTGGTTTTATATGTGAATGAAATTTTTAGGGGAACGAAAATATTTGAAATCTTTCTTTTTTCCCATTTGGCAAAAGGTCTTTAAGAAAAATAATATTGTTTGTAAATTTATATTTTTTTTAGTTTTGAAAAAAGGTAGCCAATCATTTTTTATTGACAATCAAAATAATCAACCACAATAAAACACACGAGAGATTCTCAAAATCCAACACCCAACAAGACATCAATTCAATATTCGGCAACATCATCAATTGTCACAGTTAGTTTTGTTTTGAAATGAGAAAACACAAAAGAAAAGGTAACAAGGAGAAGGAAATTTTAAGCCACAAAAGGGCTTAAATGCCAAAAATTTTAAAATTAAAAAAGATTCTTCATGAATTTAAAAAAATAAGAGTTATACATATGTTCCTAAACTGAAAGAAAAATCTTGATGATATAAATATGGAATTTTTTAATTGCAACAATGAAATTTGTTATTGAAAATAAGCTAATGAAACCCTTAATTGGATCAATGAAAAATGTTGCGCTACATTTATGATTTTCAACGGGTAGTCGTTTGTCTAAATGTTATTAAATTATTTCATCAGTTAAATAAAACAGAATGTTTCATGTTATAAAAAAAATATACAGGAACTCATGCACAGCTAGTATTTGAGAATTTGTTGAATGTGCTGTGAATTTCTGGACGTTGTTAACCTTCTTTCGCAACCTTGGTGTTACGTTAAAAAGGGCGACGCATACGCTATCCGAGCATTGTTGTGTTAGCAGTCAGTTGTGACGCAATCAGTCAGAGAGTCAGTATTGCGTGAAGAGCAGCGCAATGCGTCTTGTTCAAATTGCGGTATTCACTTGTGAATTATTTAACATTGCGGTATTCAGTTGTGAATTATTTAACATTGTGGTATTTATTTGTGAATTATTTAACATTGTGGTATTTATATGTGAATTATTTTAACATTGTGGTATTCAGTTGTGAACTATTTAACATTGTGGTATTCAATTGTGAATTATTTAACATTATAGTATTCAATTGTGAATTATTTAACATTGTGGTATTCAGTTGTGAATTATTTAACATTGTGGTATTCAGTTGTGAATTATATAACATTGTGTTATTCAGTTGTGAATTATTTAACATTGCGGTGTTCAGTTGTGAATTATTTAACATTGTGGTATTCAGTTGTGAATTATTTAACATTGTGGTATTTAGTTGTGAATTATTTAACATTGTGGTATTCAGTTGTGAATTATTTAACATTGTGGTATTCAGTTGTGAATTATTTAGCATTGTGGTATTTAGTTGAAAATTACTTAACATTGTGGTATTCAGTTGTGAATTATATAACTTTATGGTATTCAGTTGTGAATTATTTAACATTGCGGTATTCAGTAGTGAATTATTTAATATTGTGGTATTTAGTTGTGAATTATTTAACATTGTGGTATTCAGTTGTGAATTATTTAACATTGTGGTATTCAGTTGTGAATTATTTAACATTGTGGTATTCAGTTGAAAATTATTTAACATTATGGTATTCAGTTGTGAATTATTTTACATTGTTGTATTTATTTGAGACCTATTTAACATTGTGGTATTCATTTGTGAATTATTTAACATTGTGGTATTCAGTTGTGAATTATTTTAACATTGTGGTGTTCAGTTGTGAATTATTTAACACTGTGGTATTCAGTTGTGAATTATTTAACATTGTTGTATTTAGTTGTGCACTATTTAACATTGTGGTATTCAGTTGTGAATTATTTAACATTGTGGTATTCAGTTGTGTATTATTTAACATTGTGGTATTCAGTTGTGAACTATTTATTATTATATGTGTATTTTTTATTAACAAATTGAAGTCGATTTAATTTATTTATCTAGAATTTTAGAGCATTTCTTCGAAAGTCGAGTAATCAAATACTGTAACTTGAGCCCTTTTAAGGGATCTAAGATAAAGATCACTTTTTGGTTTATTGAAAAATCGATAATAATAATCTGAGATCGTTTGCCATGGCAGGTTGATGTCGGCCATTCAGCAAACGAAAAAAAGTACTAAAATAATTTTCTGCTTTAGTTTTCCAATTCAAATCATGATGATGATGGCGATACCTTTTTTTTGCTTAAGCCCATCCGTCTTTCAACATTATACATTAAACTGTCTGTCCTTTACACATACATTCTATAACATGCACCGGCTGGACTTTTTTTTAGTTATTTTTCAATATACTTAAAGAAATTGTAAAAAAACGTATTGCAATTTCGATCGGCAACCTCGTTCGAAGCGCCCTACTTTTTATATTCCTGTTACATATGAAAGTAATTGTAGTTGCGCAAGCTTTACTACTAAATTTAAGAGGTTAAATCTATTTACTCAAGTTCAGTTTTATGTTTCTAAAAGATATTAATTTTTTTTAATTTTTTTCATAAGAACTCCATAAAATCCAAAAAATTCGGACAACATGGGTACATGGGTCTCTATTGGGGTGCTTTTATTTATTCAATTTTAAAGATTTATGTAAATTTTTTCTTAACAAACATAAACCGTGAAGCGATTTGATGGTCTGCAGAAAACACCCAGAGGACTATGGCGGGAATCGAACCCACGACCTCTGCACTGAAAGGCTAGCATCTCTTCTAACTCTTTCTAAATCAAATCTTAAGTAGTCGGACATTTGATTTAATAGACTAATTTGCAGCTTATGTAAGCTCTACATTGTAAAGCTCCACAAATTCGTTTTCTTTCTTTATTTATTTTTCTTAATTCATGTTTAAGAAGCTCCAGTTTAAATGGAATTTCTTTTCTTTTGTATTTAAGCCGCCTTTTAGCAACGAAAAAGTAAAATATTCAACTTCATCTCCTTTAAGTTTTAATAGCAGACCCAATCAAATGAAGTGAATATATATTGTTTGGCATTCGTAAGTATACACCTCATCAAAAGCTTTGCTTTTGTCCATTATACACCAGTACTTATGCCCAGGCCCCCTTGGAAATAAAAAATAAAAATAAAAAAACTCATCTTGACAATCGGCATTTAAAGGTACGCTTAAATTTTATACGCGTTAAAGTGCAGAAAAATGTTGAAAACATTATCTTTAGGTACCAGTTTTTACAGTCAGATATAACGACTGACTGCCTCACTGCCTGCTAGCCTGCCAGCTAAAGAATGTAAGCAAAGCGGCTACAAAAGAAATACATTTCAATACTCATCAGCTGATACTTGAACTCATACTCGTACAATTCAGATTATGGCTGTTGTAATTTAGTGTCTGTTAGGAGATGCGTATCTCTATGGTTCTCTGTGCAAAAAAGTGAGTGTGCCTGTGTCGTCGTCTTCGGCATCGTTATCTGAGCTGCATAATATAAATATGATTACCAAGAAATTGCCTTATTGTCTTTGCAACAGAGCCTTAAAGTAATTAAATACCTTTAAATACCTTTTGAGAATTTCTAGAAGAAAACAAAAATGTGGCCCTATTTGCCAACTTGTAGCTGAAACTTCCTTTAGGCTGCAGTTATTGTGGATAATGAAACAAGTAAGACACAATATTTTATAAAAGAGCCGTAAATAAGATTATTAAAGTGTTTCATATGATGTGGTTTTAATGATGTACATCCTTTTTTGCTGCCGTCACTTGAATGAAAAAAATTCCTCATAGAAGTGTTATAAATAAATTTTATAATTTTTCCATAATGTGTCAAAGCATAATTTTTTGGAGAGTACAGCATTAATATTAAATGGATTGAAGGTTGAATTAAACTTAAAATAAAATGTTGGATTAAAATTTACATTTGTTATTTTTATCAACAAGAGACTGACAAAAATATAATTTTAAGTACTCTTTGAGTATTGGCCGTCAAACAACTATGAATGCGTACAGCTAAAAATAAAACAAACACGCTTATATGCAAACACAAGCATTAACTTTAAACCGAATACGTATAACTATAGACATACAACAACTATGTTTATACACATTTTTTAAATTACGCAGCTCTAAAAACTATAAATAAAATTTATAGACTGTATGGCTGACTAGTAATCGGCTACACATGCGTATATACAGGGCTATTTTACTTGCACACACAAAAATAAAGCGTGTTTTCAAGCAGCCACCCACACACCCACACATTTTCCATACCATTTATATACACAGGTATGCATACGGTGGCGAATGAATTATAAATATCCCGAGTATCCTGCCTATATTTTTTTTCGATTAAATATCCATAGCCTGAGTATAAGCATACTCCGATTATAAGTATGAGAGAGAGTCAATGCGGTTGATAAACAAGTGCATTTTTATTTTTAATTGTGGCGTATTTAACGGCCTGGCCCACGATGTCACTAGACATCGTTCGATCGACAACTTGTATTGCAAACAACAAGAACTTTGAACAATTTGTTGTTGTTTGCAATACAAGTTGTCGATCGAACGATTTCTCGTGACATCGTGGGCCAGGCCGTTAGTTTTTCGCATGATGCTCTTGTATGTATGTTGGAATCGGCTATAGTCACAGTTGCTTGAAAGAAAATACATATGTGAGCGTACCAATGATTTACGCTATAATTATGATTATACGCAGTTACTAAAACTAAGACTTTTTACTTATGTATATTTCTTTTTGGGTACTCATTGTCATTCTCTGGCACTAAGTACAGCTGATACGGACGTTACGCATTTGCATACCCGCTATCTCCAACCAACAGCGGACTATTTTTTATAAGCTCTTACTATTTTCATGGGGATAGAGGATTGACCAAATGTCCCCTGCTACTTCTTGAAAATTCTCTACAGGACCTTATTAGCCTTCCGCGCAACGTGGAGGAATCGTACTTCAGGTAAAAGAAGGGATGTTGAATTTTATACGCATGGCTTCAAAACTCAAGTAGGTGTGGGTCGCAGAGTATACTTAGGGACATCGTACACAATTGGGCTTGCACAGAGGTTAAGGGTTGAATACAGTCACTTTAGCCGCAGTGGACAAGTTATACACAAGTTACTGAACATTTCCTTCATCATTTTACTGTATTTAACAAGAAAAAGAAAGGCCACCATGAAACTTTCTAAATTGCCAGGATTGTCAGACAACCTGTTAGCAGCTTTATATTAACCTCTGATGGATTCCACGATGGACACTGATCTTAAGCAACGCCTTTCTGGTATCACAATACACCAGAATAATATCAGTGAGTCCGGGAGTCTGACTGCCACCTTTAGCTAACCTAAGCTACTATTTTCAGAGAATGTCAATATACAAAAATCAATTAAATTTTTAATTAAATCAACTACATTTTTAATTAAATCAATTAAATTAAGGAATGGCAAGTGCCAGGAATTAACAATCGACTGAAATCGTCAGTGTGTACATAAAAAACAACTTTTAATTAAATCAATTAAATATTTAAAAATTAAAGCAATTAAAAATTTAATTAAATCAATCAAACTTTTAATTACATCAGTAAAATTTTGCACTGAATCTATTAAACTATAATTTAGATTGATTAAGTGTTTGCTTAAGTTAATTACATTTTTAATTAAATTAAAGAATGGCAAGTGCCAGCCAACAACAATTAATTGAAGTCGACAGTGTTCACAGTAAAATAGGCATTTCGGCCGTTAGAACTCACTTCACAATTTTTAGTTTTTGAGGTACCCATATAGAGTATTTCTCAATGTCACTTTTTGTTTTTGGTATTTTTCATTTGTTTTGGTTCACTATGAAATTTTAGTTGACCCAATAGCATTTTTTAATTGAATCAATAAAATTTGTAATTGAATCCATTAAATTTTTGATTAATTTGATTAAATTTTTAATTAAATCAATTACATTTTTAATTGAATCAATTAAATTTTTAATCAAAATTATTAATTAAGAATTATTATTTTCCCTGTATTTAAAAGCAAATTTACAACTGCTGCTTGAGAAATGATTTACATGTTGTTTTAATTTTGTCACACTTCAAAATTTTGAGATGTAAGTAAACACCGACACATAACCCAGCTGTGTTCATCGGTATAGACTTTTGAAGGCCACTCACTTATCACGATATTAATGTAAACGACTGTGTGCCACCATATGTAGTTGTTGTCAGTTAAATATTTTCGAAACTATTTAAGAATTGAATCTGATTCTTGGCTGTCTGCTTTTCAAAGCTTACAAATTAAAATACCTCAAACTCCAAAGCTTGTGAAATCTTAATTAACTGCACACATCGTTTCTGCACGTCATTTTGTTTTGTAAATTCCAGCCATTTACTTTGATCACTCACCACAACAGCCACAGGACAGCAACAGCAAGTCTTTTGTAACTTTTCACAAAAAAAAAAAAGTAAAATAAACTGAAACAAAAAATTTAAACCTGAATGCTTGATTTCTTACAAATGAGGCGTGCTTTTGAAAGAAACTTTTTCTTTAAAGCTGCTTTTCTGCATATTTCTGTTTCAAGTTGATTTCGCACAATAATCAATGCTCTGCTCTCTCTGGCTTGATTCACATTTTGTGATCCTTTTATACTTGCGCATTTGCATTACGAAATGTAGTTTGAATACGAGTATTTAGATTTTTTTTCTTTTCATTTACGTGTGCTTAATTTAAATGCGTACACTCGAAATATGTTGCTGACTGTTTTTTTTTTGTTAACAGCATTCATGCCGAGCGTGGAATATGCAAATTTTTATTTGTTGTAACTTAAGAAAAACAAAAAAAAAAATTACAAAAAAAAAACATCGCACACTTATGTTTAAAGAAATAACAAATTAAATTAATGGTCTCAGATACATATTTTCCTTTCAAAAATTATTGGCTGTGAAAGGAAAATGTGAATCATAACCGAAAATAAAATTATAATTGCAATAATTGAAATTAAGATAAATGATAGATGGCATACAAAATATTTTGTAGAGATTAAATTAACCTTAATCTTCATTCGTGATTTTTGAGTAGTCGATTATATGGTTTCACGTGATAGTTTAAGCGGCCAGTCGCAGTGGTTTAATCTTGCATTAATATTGACAACATACACTTGTGAAAATTATATGACAAAATAATTTAAAAAACATAAATAAATATATATGTTTTATATTATTTATCTATTTCTTTTAACACGCGCAATATTTTACTTGTAAACAATAAAATATGTCAGTTTCTTCTTCTTCCCACAAAAAAATCAAACTGTGTTGATAACATGTATGACTTTTGCATTGAAAATGTTGCCACTATTTTGTTCCTCAGTATGGTAATACTACACATAATAAGAAGTTTAAACTACCACTCAAAACTATCAAACTAAATTAATTAAGAATAAGTTAATTTTCGGATTAGCTAATTATAGAAATAAACTAATCTTAATCTCGAGCCCAAAAAGTCGCCCTTAGATTAATATCTAAGTATAATTATGGGACTGGTTTGAGAGTGCCTTGGCGGTATCATTGGAGGGAACAATGAATCCAACCACATCAAACCTGATCAGTGTCCTTTACTATAATACTACACCCAAGACCCAATTAAATTAACAAAAGATCACGACGATACATCACGATAATGGTGAATATGTAACCATTTACAGGATATGTCCTTTTTTCACTATACACAACAACCTACTTTTCGTAACACTCTCATTTTCTCAAGTCATTGTTACCAAATTTTCTGCAGGGTATATATAAATGTCATTCCGACATTTATGTATGTACTCGTAACTGTGACAACGAAAACTTGCACTTTTTTACTATTTTTATTTTTCAGTTAAATTTTTTTTTTAAATTTCAACTTTTAATTCATAAATATTAATTTTAACCTTTTAATTGGAAAATATCGGATAGCGAATGAGGACATAAAACATAAAATGAAAATATGTGCTTAAAATTAATGCCACTAAGAAATAAAAATTATAGAAGACATTGGACTAGGTGTGAGCGAGAGATTAGAATTCGCAATTATCTTCCGTCTCATGACATCTCTGCGTACTTTGTGTTCCACATTACCCACTCGACCATACGGGCACTAATATTTCAAAAGTATAAATATGTACAAGTTAAGCTTAGGTTAATATCTAAGTATAGTTACCAGACTTGTTCCAGAGTGACTTGACGGTCCATTTACATTGATTCATTGCCTTTCCCAGCCAAGTCTTTCTTATATATATACTAAACCAAAAAAAAATATTCGTAGTACATAATACATGCCCCAGAGGAGTCTTTCTTATATAGACAAACTAAACAAAAAAAATATTCGTAGTACATATAATATATAATATTCGTAGTAGTGCCCTATTGAACTATGGATGAACTAATGGAGAATAAAAGTAAACAAACAAAAATGTGTTCAGATAACATTTACCCTATGAAGAGATACTGGGCCCCAATTTGTTCCTCGACATACACCTTGATCTACGGCTTACATGGAAACACCATTTTGACTCTAGCTAACACAAATTAAACTTAAATTATTTCAGATACATTGCCTGATTGGTAGAAATTGAATCTTCACCTTATGGTGTTACGATATTCAGCTTTTGAAATTTTCAATTTCTTATTAGATTTTTATTAAAATGTAACTAATAAAAATTCAATACAAATATTTTTAAGTATAGTTATTGCTTAACTATCTAAATCCCTGTGTGCTTCGTAGTTCAGCTAATAAAATATAAATTTAATAATAAATTTAATTAATTTCTTAGCGAATATATTATAATAGCTTTATTTAATAAACTTTTTTTAATAAAATAAAACATTAATTTATTCAATCATCAGATTCGAGTCGAAATATATTATAACGAAGCATGTTGTGATGTCTGTTGAAGCTTTTTAGCTTTTAAGATATTTAGTAATTCTCAATTACTTTATGCTGGATTTTATATAATTCAATTTTTTTTTTCAAGAATTTTGTTGGACATTTTCAGATAAATTGGCATTAGGATTGATGTAATACAGCGTATAGAAAATATTAAATAACATAGTTACCTTAATATAGAAATCGCCTAACTTATAATTATTTTTTAAATCGAGATTTTGGCATTTTTCAATACATTAGCGGCCTTATATATAAGCAAAAACTGGCATGAAGTTAGCATAAGTGGCAAACTTGAACATGATTTTAAAGAGTTTTGCCATGAAATTTCACACCAAAAATCATGCTAGGACTTAGAGGTAAGTTAAAATTAGGTAATGCGACCATTTTTAATGTCAAATTGTATGGAGGAACTCGTTAACACCTAATTCAATTTCGTCACTTATGCTAACGTCATGACAATTTTTTCTTATACATAGGGCCGTAGAATTCTATTCTATCAAAATATACAAAAAAATTGATTTCATAAAAATAATGAGACACTTTATTTACTCAACACAGCTATTAAGAGCTTTAAAAACACGCAATGTTAAAAAAATTCACTGTTAGAATACCACAATGTTAACTTTGTCGTTATTTCAACAGTACTCTACCCGACTAGCTAAGTTGAATTTTTTATACAGTGGATGCATAGGCGAATTTGGTCGTATTAATCCTTAGTGATATTAAATAAGCTTATATGGGTTAAATAAATAATAATTGCAGTGAAATCTGCTTGTTGACGCAAATGAGCATTTAGCAAAGCTTTTCTTGCGTGCTTTAAGCACTAACACTTCAATTAAAAACCACTTCATTTCTTTTTATTATATTTATAGTTACGGGGCTTGTTCCAGAGTGACTTGACGGTCCTTTTATATCGATTCGTTGTTTAACCTTCATAGTGAACAGATGTTCCAGCGAAGTCTTTCTTATATATACATATACTAAACCAAAAAAAAAAAAAAAATATTCGTAGTACATAATACCTGCCCCAGCGGAGTCGTTCTTATATAGACAAAATAAAAAAAAAAAAATATTCGTAGTACATATAATATATAATATTCGTAGTAGTGCCATATTGAACTATGGATGAACTAATGGAGAATAAAAGTAAAGGAACAAAAATGTGTTCAGATCACATTTACCCTATGAAGAAAGAGATATTTGTTCCCCTAGTAGAAATTTAATCCTCAGTCTAGATTGTAAACTTTTAATATACTTTTGAAACCCTTTATGGTGCTACGAAATTCAGCTACGGGTAACCTGACCACACATCCCGCTATTGAAATTTTCAATCTCTTATTAGATTTTTATTAAAATGTAACTGATACAAATTCAATCCAAATATTTTTTAAGTGCAGTTATTGCTTAACTATTCAAATCCCTGTGTGCTTCCTAGTTCAGCTAATTTGTAGAATACAATTCTCATTATTAACATGTCATGAAGAGTTTTAAAATTATCACTGCATTATTTTCTGTCGGAATCGGCATAATTTCAAGTTTCTGCTTGTATAGATTTATAAGCCTTGATACGAACATTATCCTTTAACAGAGCTTTATTAGTGTCTTAACATACATAGCTCTGTCAAGCTATAATACATTTCTAAAAGACTTTTCCAGTAAATGAGGCAACCCAGACGGAAAAAGTAATGATCCTCCTTTATTAGTCCTAATTTACACTACGCAAGTCTTATTTCTAAGCTGATTATTTTGAGGGAGAGATAGACGAGGGGAACATATACGTTTCATTGCCCCTCGTCTCTCTTTCCTAACAAATTAATCAGCTTAGCAATAAGACTTGCATAGTATAAACTAGGACGTATGAATCTATTTCTGAAAAGCATGACTTTGAATTAGATACTCGTATTGCCAAGTTTTCAGCTTGGCATTTTCTGAAGGATACGCATTTTTTTTGGGAATCAATGCTGGCGGATAATATTAGTCATAGATTAATGTCCAAGTGGTCCTCTAAAAACGTGCATACTCAGAATTTCTTGAAGTTCGAGTTTTCAGGAGTTCTTCAAAAAACTTTAAATTTGCCCAACCTGTATTAACATTTTATAATGTTGGAAACTGTGATAATATGTGCATATTACACATCCCGCTTTCTGAAAGGTATTTATTTTTAAATCATGTCCCGCTTTCAGCTTCCAATGTAGAGAAAATCCAAAGAAAAAAATAACATATATTTATATTATTTGATAGGTCCTGTACTCAGCTACAATACTAGAACGAGTTATAATGAAGCATGTTGTGATGTCTGTTGAAGCTTTTTAGCTTTTAAGATGTTTAGTAATTCTCAATTACTTTATGGTAGATTTTATATAATTGCAATTTTTTTTTCAAGAATTTGGTTAGACATTTTCTGATAAATTGGCACTAGCATTAACATAATGCAGCGTATAGAAAATATTAAACAACATAGTTACCTTAATATAGAAACCGCCTAATTCATTATTTTTTTTTTTGAAATCGAAATTTTTTTAACACTCCCATTTCTTCAAGTCCTACGACGAGTACGTTTGGTTCAATTGTCAGCAAATTTTCTGCAGGGTAATTATTAACAAACAATGCCGTATATTCATAGTTAAAATAAAGTATGCTTTAAGAGTTTAAAACCATTATTTCGTATGATAATACTGATTTTAAATTCTTAAAGCATACTTTGTTTTGACTATGAATATGCGCCAATGCTTTTAATTAAAATATTTAAACTAAAAAGGTATGATTATGATTATATTTTAGTTGCAACAGCCTCTTTTGCATTCCACATGTACATAGTTGTCAGAGATGTTTTAAATTTTTGCATAGCACAGGACGACTTAAATTAGAAACCAGTCAGTCAGTCATTTTGCGCCGAGTTTTAGAAAGTCTGCAGTCACAAATAAAGGACGCTTTCAAACAGACTTTTAAGCTTTAGTTTCCATTTAATAAGGAACCATGAGCACAATGACTGACGGCAGACAATAAAAATTAAAAAAAAGAGAAACGAATTGATGATTCTTTTTTTTTTTTTTTGCTGTTGCTGATGTTGTTGCGCCTTGTTTTACCTGTATAAACTGGATTGGTTTTTCAAACAAGCAGAATTCCACAACAACAAGTGGCATTGACTTTAAGCAAGACTCGCATTACAAACTCTGAACAAGAACATGCCACAACAGCAGAGCCAACAAATAGTCCAGGCAGGCAGGCGAAAACCATTATTAAACATGGTCTTTGTGACGCCTCTATGGAGAGGCAACAGGTATAAAACATCATCATACCAAAGTCAGCCAGTTGATTTTGTAGCAAAAAAAAAATTTAAAAATTCAAAATAAAAATAAAGCAACAAATCCGTGTTACTCTTTACACTGTTGCAAGTTTAAAAATAATAATGATGAGGAAGGATGATGCGAGTTGTTTTCAAATGTTGCTGATGAGGACGGCCATAATGATGTTGCTGCTGGCTGCTGGTTGCTGCTGGCTGCTGGTTGCTGCTGACTTCAGTGACGATCATGACGACAAACCTTGATGTGGATGATTTCGCGTACGCGGCTGCTTCAGCAGCACTTCATCAATTTTTATGTCTGCACAACAACAAAAAACGAATTATTGCAAATCTTATTTAAAGAATTGCAAACAGCTGCTATAGAAATACAAAAATTTTCCTCCCGGTTTTTATTTTATTTTGTTTTTCAAACATACTTTGCTACCAATTGCTTACAACAACAGCACATTTATATATTGGTGCCACAAAACAACAGCAACACATTTTTAAACTACTTATTGCCAACAAGCAATGAAAGTCATAACACCGCAAGAGAAAAAAAACGCCAACAAAAAACATTTAAACACTGAAAGACATTTTTAAAAGAATGAACAAAAAAACTTTCGTGTTGCTTCAAAGCGAATAATACTACGTTTATACGCGCACTATTTGCAAATAAATTAACTCGCTGTTTATACGTCATAGCAAATGTAAAAAAAAACTTGGTAGCACTTCAATTGAAAAGTTACTCATGTTTACAAAAAAAAAAAAAAATTGTGCTAACAAATAATTATTTGTTTTTATTGTTATTATGTTCTTCTATATATGTTTTTTGTGCAATATTTAGCAATTTATTGTTTTTTATTGGCAAACCTTTGTAAGCCTGGCAACCTTAAGCATTTTATTTGCAAATAGTGCGTTGATCGCGAATAACTAAATTTCTGCGTTAGTAAGTCGCAATAAAAGAATTAGATGGCAACAATTTAGAGTTTTATTTGCTGTGTCAATGTGTAAGGGCAAAAGCTGAACACCCTATTAAAAAAATGCAAGGTTTCCGCTGGTGGGGGGAGGGGATTCAGCCGACTTTTATTATAAAATGAGCAGTAAATTTCAAAACATCGATACCCTGATACATAAATTTATTTTGGTTTTCCCTGGCTTAATTGATCGTCAAGCAATTGTTAATTCATTTTTATAGCTATGCTATTTATTTCATGACACAGGAGCTAGGACGTGATTTTCATAACAAAAATAATCGACACTAGTATTACAGTTAAAAATTTATTTTTGTTTTGATTTCGTTGTACTTAAAACCAGAGTACGAAAATAAACGATACACATTGTTTTGATTTTGTTTTGTTTCGTTCTTTGAAGTGAGTGAAACAATAACAAAACAAAAACAATGATAAGCATTGTTCAATTTGTTTTTGCACATGAGCACAAACCAGACAACATAGACGATGGGCTGTAAGCCGGCTAATAGCCGCCGCCGGCCACAAACTATACATTAATTTAATCGTACGCCGCTAGAAAAGAAAATAATGGAAAATAAATGGAAACGTTTCGAAATATTTTCGGCGAATTTGACATCATCATATAATATAATTTTATTGCATTGTTGTTTGACACATTAAGTTTGTTTCACATAGCTAAGCAGCATATCTATAACCGGGTGTCCTAAGACACTTCTCTTCTTTTTTTTTAAGAAAAGTAACAGTGTCACTCGGGCCATGAATGTCTGCTACTTTTATTTGGTCTTACCTTTTTTAGGAAAGGTATAGTGATAGAGAAGAACGACAGGCGGTGAAAGAAGAGGTAGAGGAAAGCTTCCTTCTTTTACAACCCATATTTTTTTTTATTTGAAATAAGACAGTGTTGCAGCGCCTCTGGTGTCAATGAGGCGTACTAGATTTTCGAAGCTGTGCTAAGAGCCACATTCAACATTAAAGACCTGATGCAATTTCGTTGAAACAAGATAATCGTTCAATTTATTTAAAAATTCATCTAAGGCGATTAAATTTTAAGAAATGTAAATATTCTGATAAATACTAGCAGAACGGAACAACTAGCTGTTTGCGAAGACCGCCATACTTCCATCGTCAGCGTTCTTGTTTTTTTTTTTGCTTTTTTTTTAGGAAGAGATAGAAAAAAGCTTCATTATTTTTATAATTCTGCTTTTTGCATGTTTTTAATAATGAAGTGTTGCAGAGCCTCTGGTGTCAATGAGGCGTATTAAATTTTCAAAGCTTTGCTTAGCATTAATTTAATTGGTTATTTTGCTTCGGCGATGATTCTGCTACACAATACCGACGAAGGAGGCTGCTCTGATGTTACATTAGGATTAGTATCCGCTGAAAGTCGGTATAGTTAAGTGACCAGTGACTACGCCTTCACTACTTGAACTTTCCTACAACAACTGACACAAAGGGACACTAATGCACATCAGCAAAAAATGCGTGCGTGGTATTATTATTTAATGACTAATCCAGGACCTTCGGTTTTGTATTCAACGTGCTAACTACGTCAGCCAATGCTGTATAATAAAATAAAACTTTTCTTTCTATGATTTTCATATTTCTTAGTAAATATTTTAAAATTTTGTAATTTTTGCTAAAAACAAAATAAACTTTGAAATATTTCTGGCAATCACTTTAAACTTTATGCGTTTTGCTTCAAAAAATTACTTTGCAACAGATTTTTCCAAGTGTATTTTATGCAAGAGTTGCAACTTTTTTTGTACGTCTAGTTTGTTGCCGTACGATGAATTAAAATTCATGTTACCACCTTGGTTCTTTATAATCTTTATTTTCTTGTTGTTAAATCTTTTTTTTAACAATATTTGCAAATATTACAACAAGCTGTGGCTGCTGCTGTTGTTGTTGCTCTTGTCATTACACATTTAATATTTTCTTGTAAGTCCGTTCGTCCGTCCTTTTGTCTATCTACCGGAGCAACTGCATCATCATACAACAGCTACAGTAAGACTTTGTCTGGCCATATTGAACAGTCATTAACAACTCGTCATTTTAAATTATTAAACACAATAAACATCAAAGTAACAAAAAAAAGCAAACAAAAAAATTAAAAAAAACTGGAAAAATTATATAATTGTTTTTGTTAAGACACCAATAGAAGAAAATATGCGATGGAAGGGTTTTAAAAGTCTTCACAATAATTTTAACTGCCTTATTCATTAAAAAAAATTCTGTTTTCTAAAGGCTTTCTAAAACAAATTTTGTATGGAAATCTGTTTTATAAATTTTTTATAAATCATAAATATTTTTTATAAATAAGGCCTTAAATATTTAATAATTTTTTTCAATTGATAGATGTAGGCATCGCAACTGTGCACAACAAAATCAAAGCTTTACCCACATAATATAATTCTATCGATTGATTGAAAGAAAAATAATTGAAAGTCTATGCCAGAATCTATTATAAAAGGGTGATAGTAAGTCCAACTTGGAAATCCGTTTAAGGGTTAATTGGGTATTTATTCAAACTTACATTCTGGGAACAGTAAGCGCTCAACATACACAGGCTGTACCTGGGGCTGACTAGCAGCAATGCTATCCTCCTAGCCCAGAGGTCGTGGGTTCGATTCGCATCATAGAACCTGGGGGTTTCCCGCAGACAAGCTGATCGCTTCGCGGGTTGTGTTTATATAAAAAAATATTTATATAAAACATTTTTATGGGACACTTTAAACCTCTAACTCTTCTCCTTATTGGTTTTTTCAACAACTTCCCAAAAATGGGGACAAACTTGTTAAAATATTTTACAAATTGTTTGGCATGAATCCTACTATAAATTTCTGAATACAGCTAACATCGAAATTTAACTTAAGTTATGTTAGGTTAGGTTGCAAAGAGGAGCCATTACGCTCATGTCCGGGGACATACACATAAGCTAGTATAGGCCTGTTGTGTGCTCTCATATACATTAACAAACGAACTCACCCCTTTATAGGAACTCAGTAACGTTCAGGTAGTCCCTCAAACTTTTCCAGTCCGCTAAGGTGTCATCCCCAAAATAACGGGATCTTGGTTGGGCGAAAGTTGGACAATGACAAAGGAAGTGCTCCATTGTCTCCATATCATCCATGCGAGCACTGCATTCATTGTAATTCGTGGCTCAAATCCGGTACAAATGTCCTCGTATATTAGAGTACCCTGTTAAGATTCTGGTCAATTTTAATAGCTCGGGCTTGTTAAATTCCAACAGTTTCCTTGTTTTGTATTCGTCCAGGTCACCCTCGGTTAGATTACCCACAGTATCACAATTCCTGTGGGCCATCTTCTTCCAATTTTGTAATCTTCGTTGCCTTGAAAGGTTTCGCATTAGTTGGAGTTACTGTACGTAACGTTCTGCCCTTTTCGCCAGTTCATTTGCAACCATACAAGACTAATGTTGCCATGAACCGCGTAATCGTTTATCGTACGAGTATTTTTTTAATCTAAAACGGTCTTAAGAGTTTGCTCTTTTGCTTGTGATTGCCCTAATTGCCGACTTACTGTGGGTAAATATATTGTCCTCTGTGGGTGTAATATTAACATTTTAAAATTTATCTTAAACGACAGCAATATGTAAGTCCAAAATGGAAACCCGTTTAAGGGTTAATTTTTTACTTATTCAAACTTACATTTTGGGAATAATATGCTCAACACTTTTAAGCAAAATTCTATGAGCAACAATCAATTAAAGATGTAATTGATTCAATTAAACTTTTGTTTAAAAATTTAATTTAATTAAAAGTTTAATTGACTCGACAAAATTTTTAATTGATTTTTGGTTTTTCCTCAATTAAACGTGTGTGTCGCAGGAATTTTTTTTCTTTGACTCAACAAAATGTTTAATTGATTTTTGTTTATTTTTCAGTTAAACGCGTTTATCGCAGAACATTTTTTTTCTGTGTATGAATAGCTTAATCAGGCATGTAGTATGTACCTACATATTTAAGTATTTTGAGACTTCAACATGCTCGTAAGTAGGTATGACGTCCTTTATTATACACAAATTTGAAATTTTATATGCATGTTAATGAAAAAAAAAACAGCCCATCAGGCCCATTAGTTATTCATCTATCAATCTGAGAAGATCATTAGTTCAATTCCCAGCAAAGGCTTGCTTTTGCCAGTTTTACGCTCGCTGAATTAAGCTATAATAAAATTTTTAATTTTATTGCTACATTTAGTTAAGAGAGAAACAGAATTTTAGAAACAGTTTGTTATCTGTTTATGTGTCTGAAACATATTTTCACGTTTCTGCTGCTTTCATACCAAAGCTCCCCTTTCAATGGTCTTCTTAATTCTTCTGCAATGTTTAACAAATTAAATAAATTCCATGTTTCTTGTTTTCTGGCTGGCAAAACCCCTGAATACAAATAAAAATGTTTCCATTTACATCAGAGAAATAACTTTGAAAAAACCAATTTAATTTCTTGACTTTCGACTGTTTATTTTTGTTTTTGTTTTTTGCATTTAAAATTGACCAACAAACATCTGCCAAAACAAGTTCGATTTATCACAGGCAACAGCAAAAAAAAAAACAAAAACCCAAGAAAAGAAAACTGCAATTCAAACAACTTCAATATACATTGAAAACACAGAATTAAAGCTCAAGCTATAAGATATTCTCCTCATAATATGGAAAGTCAGGCCTAAAAGTTATTGAACGAATGCGATTTCTTGTTATTTATTTTGATTCCAGGGATAAGTTTTTTTTCTCCTTTGTTTTTCTTCAACAATGTTTAACATTCCAGCAAAAGACTAATAAGTAGTGTAAATGAAATAGGAGTAACGGGTAATTGGGTGCATGGGAAAAAATTATAAAGTATTTATTTTAAAAATTACTACTAAGACATTTCTCGTAAACGATTACCCGATAAAACTGCCAGCAAATGATAAAAACAAATTTGATTCACAAAAATTAAATCTATGCTCTTCCAAGGTTATAACAGATAATTAAGACACAAGTCATACAAATAAAAAATATTCAAAATATAACAATTTACGAGTAACCGATTGATTTAAGACAAAACTTATTAGAAAAAGCTATAAAGATTATATAAGAATTATTATGAGGTTAAAAAGATTATTTGGTGGAAAAACAATTCGTTAAAAAAAGTTTAGTACCGGTTACCCGACTAAATAAGCGATCACTCGACAATTTTAAGCTATAAAGATTATATAAGAATTATTAAGAGCTTAAAAAAGATTATTTGATGGAAAAATTATTAGTTTCAAAAAAGTTTAGTACCGGTTACCCGCCTAAATAAACGATTACCCTATGCACTAAGAAATAATTTTTAAGTTAGTGTTTGCATTAATTAATTTTAAATTCTAAATATAGTAAAAAAAATTCAAACTAACTGCTCAGTATGTGGGTACCTGATAATCGGGTACCCAGGGCAAATAAAAATATATGTTATTAACAAAAATTAAATATTTACTTTTTAGAACCTTTAGCAGTTATTTACACGATTATAGGTAAACATCATAAAATAAAATATTAAAAAAATAACCAGTAACCGATTGTTTTAGCACCCAAATCTTAGTTTCCAGTAATGGGCCGGGATGTAGGTACCTAATACCCGGGTACCCATGGTAAATAGTCATGTATATTATTGGCTAAAATTAAATATTTTCTTTTTAAAATCTATAGCAGGTATTTCCACGATTATAGGCAAAAATAATAACATTAAAATATTTAAAAAATAACGATTAACCGATTATTGTAACACGCAAATCAAAAGACAACAACAAAATTAATTTCATAGAAAAAAAATTAGTTTGTAAACATTGTTGTTACCAGCTAAATTCAGAATACAATATATAAAAAAATAATATTTCAGTTAACGTCCTGAATGTGGGTACCTGATACCCGAGTACCCATGGCAAAGAAAAATATATGATATTAACAAAAATTAAATATTTGCTTTTTAAAACCTATAGCAGTTATTCATAGGATTATGGGTGAAAATAATTACATTAAAATTAAAAAAAAAAATACCGAGTAACCGATTGTTTTAACACCCCAATCACAAGCCAAATACCAAAAAATTTATTTTCATAGAAAAAGAATTACATAGTTTGAAAATATTATTACTAGTTAAATTCAGAATGAATGTGGTTACCTGATAACCGAATGCCCACAATAATTTATCGGCCCTGTTCTGTAAACCAAATCCTAGTAAACTTCGCGTCTTAATTAATAATGGCCCTGCAGACGTGTTTAAAATCATACACGATAATTTCCTTTCAGATATGGTATTTAGGAATCTATATAACAAAAAAATTAAAAAAAAACAGGGCCGAATGTTTTTCACAAAAACGAAATATATTATTTTTCATGGTGATAACAAGTAGTTGAAAGATTGGGTTTGATAATAATAAAATAAAGAAAAATTATAGCCTTAAAAGTAACCGATTAACTTAACACAAAACTTATGAAATAAGCTATCAAGAAAATCTAAAATTATTAAGAACTTGGCAAACATGAATTTAGTTACTGAAAAACAGGCTATTAAAAATAGTTATTATCGGTTATTTATTTAACCCAGATTGAAGAAACTGATCTTTCAAGTAATCGATTACTTGTAGATCGCTATTATGCAGATACACAAGTTTATAATAATATACCGCAAAGGAATATTAAAAATTTTATGGGTCCTTAATATTATAAAAATTAATATCACATTTATAACTTTACATAAGCCAGATGATTGAACTACTGTTTTTTGTGATTTTTCATTAAGTAACCGAGTACCAAAAAATATATTTATTTAATGCTGTAGATTTTGATTCAATTAAACGAAATTTTATTGGCAAAATAAAGTGCTAATAAAATATATTTATCTTTAACAAAATAAAGAAAAAAGGAAAATAGGTGTCTTAGGACACCCGGTTATAGCTATGCTGATTAGCTATATAAAACAAACTTAATGTGTTAAATAACAATGCAATAAAATTATATTATATGATGATGTCAAGTTCGCCTCAAAACGTTTCCATTTATTTCCCATTATTTTGTTTTCTAGCGGTATAATTATATTAATGTATTGTTTGCGGTCAGTGACGGCTGTTAGCCGGTTTACAACCGATCGGCTGTGTTCTCTGGTTCGTGCTCATGTGCAAAAACAAATTGAGCAATCATTCTCATTGTTTTTGTTTCACTCACTTCAAAAAACAAAATCAAACAATTTGTTTCGTTTATTTTCGTAGTCTGGTTTTAAGTACAAAGTAATCAAAACAAAAATAAATTTATAACTGTAATAGTGTCAACTATTTTTGTTACGAAAATCACGCCCTAGCTCCTGTGTCGTGAAATAAATAGCATAGCTATAAAAAACCATCACTTTTTCCAAACTGAATGTGCAACAAATTTGGCTTGCATTTAAAAAAACAAACAAACTGCACAAACATTATCAAACGAGAAGTTCTTTCCTCATTTGAAGGCCTTTCTTTTGCCATTAAGCAGCAGACAGCAACAAAGCGCATGAGTGAGTGGCAGGGGAAAAGAAGACAAAATCCAGCTTCACAAAAAAAAACTCCTCATCAGGAATGCGGTTCGGTTAGCTGGAAAGACATAAAAAATGCAATGAAAAAAAAACTATAAAGAAAAATAAACTAAAATATTTTGCTAACTTCGTTTTGCATTAAAGCAATTTGAAAGTTGGTATGGAATTTAAGCCTTTTTTTTATATTTGATAATATTTTTAACTCGTAATAAAAGTTAATTGATTTTCTTAGGTTTGAGAAAAAAAAATAAATTATTTGAAATAATGAATTTTTAACTTCGCCACTTGCTAAAAGCGTAATTAAAAAAAATTCTCGAAAAGGGATATATTACATAATAATTGCTTTAGTTTTTGTGACGAAATTCCATTTATTTGTTAATTTAGTCAACTTTCAATAATTTATGTACCTTATGGTTTTTCCACAGAAATGTATGAAGCCATCCCACTGTGCGATTGTATGCTGAAATAGGTGACTCAAATCATGCGAATATTCCTTACGAAAGCACGATTCTGGTGACCGTAAAAATGGACGAAGCGCACAGAACGTTGTCCAAACAGAGTACCTATTTTGTTAAAAACAATTTTAACAGTGGACCAAAACACAGAAGAACGCTGATGAGGAAGGTTTAGTGACCTTCGAAAACGGCTGGCTGTTCCGTTCAACTAAGTGTTGTTGTCAGAATATTTACAACTAACTTTGATGTTATTTGTTCATAAATAATTATCACATGTAATTTGGCTTAAAAAGCGTTACGAACATTAGCCTATTCAATTCATAAGAATATAGAAACAAATACAGTTCGAAAAATAATAACTAAATTAACTAAAAAATAATTTTATTATTTGCAAGTGTTGTTGAACACTCTATCCGTCCATGGTGATTTGACATTTCGACAGATGCAATTTCAACAATATGGCTCCTATTGGAAGACCTTTTATTTGCTTATAAATAATTTGCGTTTGTTTAAAATAAAGTGAAAAGATTTCAAGGCGGCAACACTGAATTAAACAAGTTTCTACAGAAGATTGTTTACTTTTGTAAAGATGTTTCTTTAGTCACAAACACACACAAACAAGCACTTGCATGCAAAAAATAACCACAAAATCTAATCACCAAAAATGGCAATGATCTTGAGTAAAAAGCAACAAACAACAAGCATTCATTGTGCCGCGTGCCATGTTGTTAAAAAAAAGTCTTTTGTACTGAAATACTATAAAAATAAAAAAATAAGTTGCACGTAAGAAAAAAAATTAAATAAAAGTATTGCAACCGATAGCAGTATGACGCCACCTTCGATGAAAAACCATGACATTTACATACACACAGAGACAAGCTTTATTTTTAACGTAATTCCACAAACTTTATATTCGGGCAAAAGCTGGAAAATTGGATTCGGGTAGTTCAAGAAGTATTCAATTACTTGGATTAGTACATTTTTTCGATCACTAACCAGATCCTTTTTTTTTTAGCTAATAAATACCCTAAACTGATACAAGACTAGTCACGTGATCGGTCTTTAAATGATAGGGAGCAGTCCAAGTTCTAACACTTTCTATGAAGCGGACCAGTCACTTTTACATGAGGATGGCCTAGGATGGGTTTAATTGATACTTTGTATACGCCCTTTGACTTGTCACTGGATAGTTCAGTGACAGTAACCTATTCGGTGTAGAATAATATAATTATTTTAAAATGTCATTCCGACACTTAACTGTAACAATGAAAACTTATAATTTTTGTTTTTATTCTTACAAATTCAATTATAATTTATTTTTGAGCAGATACTTTTTAGGACTCGAACTGACAACCTTGCACACTACCCACTCGACCACAGAGGCACTCATATTTCAAAAGTATAAACACCTGTTAAGCTTAGGTTAATATCTACGAGTAAGTATAGTTACGAGACTTGTTCCAGAGTGACCTGAGGGTCCATTTATATCGAGTCATTGTCTTTCCCAGCCAAGTCTTTCTTATATATGTATATACTAAACCAAAAAAAAAAAAAATTATTCGTAGTACATAATACATGCCCCAGCGGAGTCTTTCTTATATAGACAAACTAAACAAAAAAAATATTCGTAGTACATATAATATATAATATTCGTAGTAGTGCCGTATTGAACTATGGATGAACTGAGAATAAAAGTAAACGAACAAAAATGTGTTCAGGTAACATTTACCCTATGAAGAAAGAGATACTTGTTCCCAACTTGTAGTTATAAAAAGTGTGATGTGAGAGGCACTGTCTACTTTTATACAACAAGAGCTACAACAAAAACTTTTATTTAAGAAGAGTGTGCTGTGACAACTTTTCTAGACTTGGGTCGAACTCGTTCACTAGTTCATTTTTGCCACAAACCAATGATCAAACCCATTTAAATTACATGGGTTTGATCATTGGTTTGTGGCAAAAATTAACTAGTGAACGAGTTCGACCCAAGTTTAAACTTTTCTAAGAAAAGTGTGTTGTGGCAGCTACAAACAACTTTTCTATAAGAAAAGTGCGCTGTGGCAGCTATAGTCTGTAAGAAAAGTGAGCTGTGATAAAAACAGTCAACATTTCTATTGGAAAATTAATTTACTATTAGTTTTTATTATTTATACGAAAGGATACAGTATAGTTAGGAAAACTTGACTAACCTGTACGAGTAATTGGATTCAGTAACATTCATTACAATAATTACATCGCTATAAAAAATATAACGAAAATTTATCAACTTTGCTATCCACTAACATATTTTAACGATAGTCGCTGCCGTTAGAAAGCCAAAAAGTAAAATCCCAAGTTCATATTCATTTAGTTTTTTTCTTAATTCTTCTTTGCGCTTTTCGCTTATTTTGACATTTTGTTTGCAGAGATGCCACACAGATGTACACTATCGTAAAAAAGAAATTAAGGAATCACATTATTATTACCGCAAGCGAATAAATATATAAGAAAATATTACGATTTTGGATTCTCAAAAAGTTACTGAGTCCAGGTAATGAATAGAAAATAATACTCGTATATAGAATACATAACTTCTTTGGTTGTGATACGCGGCCAACTGCGGCAACATTGTTTACGTTATTGTTCTTAGTCAGGAGAGTGTTGGGAGGAATGTTAAGAGCAACATAAGCCTCAAAGTTGTGTGGTGATGCCAGGCAGTGTGTAGCTACCCTCTAGTCAGCCTAGAACCATATGTCTCTATGTCAACACTATTTTCTCTATCGACAATTGCACTAGTTGAATTGTCGACAACTTTCCTTTTATGCGCGAGTAGAGATACGTTAGAGACAACAGTTCTAGTGCATTTCTGGTGACATTGTCAATGAACGCGTCAATAGTTTGTTTTTCTTTTTTATTATGCTTTGCAATAATTTTAAAAACTTACGTACATACTTATGTATGTATGTATGTATTTAAGTTTATTGCTTCAACCCTTATAAAATTGTAGATGAGGGTCACTAAAATGTACTAGTGAATCTTTAGTTCAAATGTCTGCATATGGTCATCAAAGAATAGTGCTAAAGTCCAGCGATGCCAACTTGGTGTTTTTGGCACTGTTTTTAGTGCTTTTTACGCTTTTTAGATTTCAAAATTACGCTTTTTAGTGTTTTTTTTAAATATTGATATGCTTTTAGAGCCAAAAAAGTTGGCATCACCGCTAAAGTCTACTGGTAGATATTCAATGACAAGCCTATGTTATATGTCAATAGGCGATTACATTGGCTGTGGTACACCTAGTCAGTTGTACTATTGACAATGTCACTAGTAAATCACTACAATTTTACTATTGACATCGAGCGAGGAAATATCGATATTGTAGACTAGAGCCCCTAAAATTTACTAGTGAATCTTTGGTGCCAATGTCTCCATGTGGTCCCAAAAGAACTACTTAGTCAGTAGTGCTACAGTCTAGTGGTGGATTTTCAATGACAAGCTAATGTTAAATGTCAATAGATGATTACATTGGATGGGGTACAGCTGGTCAGTAGTACTACTGACAATGTCACTATTAAATCACTACAATTTCACTATTCGCATTTTCTGCAGGGTATTTATTGCATACATACATACATATGTATTTATGTATATATGTGTGTATGCAGTTAGAGTTGCATTTTTTTCAAGTACAACAAGTGTTTTTATGGACACTTACGAAAAAAGAAAATATATACATACATACATATGTACATATATACAATGAAAATAAATAAAGAAGAAAATATAGTAGCAAGAAAAACTAATAAAGCTTCTAGGCATGTTTTAAGTAACAACGAGCTTTTTATCAACAATAACGTCAACAACATTAGGGAAAGATAAACACAATGTTTAAGTTTGTTAACAACTCTTAAAACAGCAGCTACCAATTTACAAGGAAATGCTAAACAGACAAAATAAAATTAATGAAGTATGATACGAGTATGTAGTTAAAATACAATAACATATTTTGTTTTTAAAGAAATTACATATTTACTAAAAATAAAATAAATATCATGGTTGCTTGATGCAATCATTATTTTCTTCAAAGGCTTATGTCGTTAATGCAGTCATCTTTAGATATATTTGTAAGCAAAGGCGTTTAAGACTACCTTGCAACGCATACAGATGAATATTTCCATAATGTCGAACGCGACAGTGAGGAAACAGTAAAAATAAAACATATTTTTATTTTGACAAGAGTAACTGAGACCTCTTAATTAGCCCTATACTTACGCTCAGTTTGATTTTGAGCAATTTTTCGAATGTGACAAAAACAGAAGTTGTTTTTGGGCCAATAATTAAACTGCTGATTTCAGCGAAACCTCAAGCAATATTTTAATGGGACTAATTATGGAATCTTGTAGACTGATGTCTCTTTAAAATGTTTTTGATTTTGCAAAAAAAAATTTATAGATTTTTTAAAATTTTATTTTAATCACAATCCCAAGTAACATGTCGCACGTGACAATTATATTAGGTTGCTCTTTTAACATATGGGCATTTCTCCGAGAAATTCCACTTTTTTGTCGCGTGCGACAGCAAGCAATTGACCTTGTATTTCTGAACAACGTGATTAAATTTTTCTTAAAGTGTTACCTAACGTAGGGTTGCTAACGGCCTACACAAATATATAAATAACTAAAAAAAGTACGTTTTCTTTGAAAAAACAAGCATAATTGCTTGGTGTCGCACGCTACAAAAAGTTGACATTCCTGTGGAAATGCCCATATAAAGATGTATTCATGTACTTTAACACTTATGTTAAATTTTCGTTTCAATATCTAATACTTCACAAAAATTATTGCATCCGATAACACTGCTACATCTTTAAATAAATTTTTATTCGAATAATTTTATTCGAAATTGTTTATATTTTTGGTGAGTGTTACTTCTTTTTTAAATTTTTGTTGAGTACTATTTATTTGACAAATTTTTAGTAAAATTTTTCGAATAATTTTTAAGCGAATAATTATTATTCGAATAACTCTTACTCGAAAAATGTTTACTCGAACAATTTTTAAACGAATAATTTTTACTCCAATAACTTTTACTTGAATTATTTTTGTTCCAAAAATTTTTGATCGAATCATTTTTACTCGAATATCTTTTACTCTCATAACTTTTACTCGAACAAATTTTTATTGGAATAATTTTTACTCAAATAATTTTAATTTGATTAATCTTTATTGAAATAATTTTTACTCGAATAATTTTTATGCGAATAATTTTATTTTCTTTAAATTTATTTAGAAAATTTTGCTTAAATAAATAAAATGAGGTATTTTGATTCGAAAAATTTAATTGCTCAAGAATATTACTCCATAGTTTCATTTTAATAATTTCTTTTTGGAATATTTTTTTAAAATAATTTTATAAATTGTATTTGATTTGAATAATGCAACTGCTGAGAACATTACTTCATAATTTTATTTTAATAATTTTTTTAGAATGTTTTTTTTCGATTAATTTTTTTCAAATTAGTTTATTTTACTCTAAAAATATTTGAAAATAATTTGACTTCCCTATTATGTATAGTTTTATTTTTATGATTCTTTTCGAATATTTTTTTTCAAATAACTTTATTCTAAAAATATTCGAATAAATATTGTATTTTATTGTAAGTGTAGTGATTTTGATTCGATTCAAATAATTTGACTTCTTCAGAATATTGCTTTATAATTTTTTTTCGAATATTTTTTTCAATAATTTTATTCGAATAATTTCACTAACTATTATGTGCCCTAGACTATTTTCCTTTTTAAAATAATATATGTATTTATATGTATCCATATCACTAAATACAATTTTAGCAATTTTTCAGCTGACAATCGAATTTCTGTGTGTGCGAATTTAGGAATTGGGGTTTATTTAAAAAAATCTAAAAGCAATTAAATGGAGCTGATTTAAGCGAAAGACTTTTCTCTATATTTTATAAATTTGTTTAGTCCTAATTTTCACCAGGCAATTTTACTTGCGCAAGTCTTGAATTTGACGAACAAAGATATGAGGAAGAAGTGAGGAGTGTAAAAACCAACATAATTACCTGTTTTTGCACTCCTCAGTTCTTCCTCACTTCTTTGTTCGTCAAATTCAAGACTGGCGCAAGTAAAATTCCCTCGTGAAAATTGGGACTATGTATAAGCAATCGAAAAAGACTTGCGCAAGTAAACTTGTTCTATCTAAACGCTACAGTAAGTTTAATAGAAAATTTTATGACTTGCGCAAGTAAAATTGCCTCGTGAAAATTTGTACTTATTTTCTTAGAACACAAACTGCGAAGGTATCTTAGCTTCTCTGCAGAAACACACCCAATCTCAGGCAGGAATCGAAATTGCGACCCCCCGACTACTAGTCTAGCATGCTGCTTACTACCCAAAAGGGCAGTCACTCTTCTCTTCTCTTCTCCTGCATGATTTGGGGACCTAGCTTGTAAATCAATTAAGTGGAAACTACTGTAGCATATATGCATGCATATAAAATTTACGAGTGCATTAAAAAAAATATATATAAATTAATTTGTTTGAAAATACCAGTATTTATGCAAGTATGTATGTATGTGGGTGCAAGAAATAGTACGTGTATGATTCATAAAATTGTCTTCTATGCATTTGCATAGTTGTCATGGCAATGTAAAATTGGCATTTGAATAGAAACAAACAAGAAGAAAATAAATAAATAAATATAGCATCAGGGTTTTTATTCTAAAGAAGAGGCATGCAATGATATTTTTAATTGTTTTAAGAATTATTATAATTTGAATATTGGATGATTTTTAGGTGAAGATGTTAAGAAACTGCTAACTCTTCTTTTGTGAAAATTTATGCATTCAATACAGAAATGCTTTAGAAGTCAAAACTTTTTTTTCTATAACAAATTTTTAGATTAAAGAAAGTGAAACTAATCCTAATGAAGATAAATTCAAAGTTAACTAGCAGAGACAAAAACCAAACAAGTTTGCAGAGCCCATTTTGCAGTTAACAGCGGACTGTTAAGCACTTAACAGTCCTAGTAAAATTAAAGAATATTATTTCGGTGGCAACATCCACATGTAGAATTCTCCTATTTCCCACAATGACCATTTTTTCCTTCCAAAATAGAACCTTTTTTAAAATAAAGCTTCTATATTATTTTTATATCTGTAGTATATCCAGAAGTGCTTTCCGCTCCTGGATTTCGCCACCGAAATAATATTCATTAATTTTACTAGTAATGTTAAATGTTTAAGAGTCCGCTGTTAACTGCAAAATGAGCTCTGTTAACTTTTTTTGATTTTGTCTCTGCTAGTTATATTTCAATTTATCTTCATACACATATTCCCAAAATATATGAAATAAATTCCAAAATATTTTTGGGAATTATTAAATTAATTTTTTTTATACTCTTTTGTTTCGGACCTTATTTTATGCAGCCTGTGTTCACTACTCTATATATTGCTAGATGTACATTTCGACGATACTAAATTTTCTTTGAATGAAATAATCAGCAGTAGTTAATTTACATGATTTGGTAGCCAATTATCTGAACCATTTCCTAGATCAATTGAACTAGTCGTTTGAATGGAAGAGGAAACGGCCGCCATTTTCAAGAAGAAAAACAGAATATGAGAATCGGTTGACATTGCAGGTCATTCCTTGCGATTTCCGATGCACCTTTTAAGCCTAGACAAATCGGTAAATATCTCAAATCGGTTTAGTAATTGGACAGTTAAAAAAACAATATTTGTGTGAAAATTTGTTTTCAATCGATTACTCTTTTATGATGTCTAAATGAACTCAGATTTGCTTCCGATCCGTTGATCCGTTCTTAAATTGTAAGATGCTGAAATACTACATACTCACGCACACACACATGCATCATCCATACGGACATCATCACGAAAATAGACAGAATCGACCACCAGGACCTCGAAACATTGAAACATGATAAAAAAAAATAAATTTTTGAAAATTGGGAAACAATGAGTAACTCCCTCTAGCAGCAAGTAAAAAATACAGCTGTTGTTTGTTCTGGAGTCAAGCAAAGGAGGACATATGTTAATAGAGTTGCTAAAGTGACCATATGTTAATAGAGTTGCCAGATCTGACAATTTTTACCTGCAGTTACGTACTTAGGCTTTAAAATTTATATATCAGAATTTGGTCTCTTTCGACAATGCAGCGCTTTCCTGTAAAAGTTTTTTAATAGAAAAAAAGCTCGATTGGCAACGCTGTTCAGTGGGTTACCCAACATACGAGAGTGTGTGCAATATGGTTAAATCTATGTTTGTAATTGAACTTGTTTGTTTTACAGAAATTTTTAGCGTATGTTGCCTGCTTTAAAATTTAAAGCTTAAATACAAAATGCAAACAAATAAAACATTAAAAAAAAAACAAGGGCAGGCATGATTTTCAACGTGTAAGCAACTTATTTTTCCTGTTGTGTGGCTGCGGCTGTAGCTGTGCCTGCGATGGCGGCTGGCTGCCAGTCAGATTTTTTGCCTAACTTCATTTTTAAACCGAGTTGGAGGATATAGAGTATAAAAAAAATTTTGTTTTTTTTTGCTTAAAGTTTCTGATTTAAGCAGACATACTATATACATACATACACCATATGTATGTTTAAATTTTTTGCTAAAGTTGTTTCTCTTGAATGTTTTGTAAGAGTAGGTTATCAACCAGGAATCTTTAACAAAACTTTAGAATGTCAAGTTTTGTTTTAGCTTTTTTTTGTTTTCTTTTACTAGCTACAACGTGGCCGATTGTTAAATGAAATTTTAAACTAAATGCTTTAGAGGTGGTCCTTTTTTTTAAATATATGTACTCGTAGTATGAAGAGGATAACAAAAACCTTAAATAAGATATCAAAATTTAAGCCTAACTAATGCCGACATGAGATTTACTTAATAAAGCAGCCCAATATATTTAAAATAAAAGGATTTATTTTGAGTAGCAACTTCTAAGAAATCATTAAAAATTGTTTAAAAAAAAAACAGTAGCAAACCAGCAAGATTTAATGCTTAGTGCTTTAATAACATGAATTTTCCAATTTTTTTTTAATTCTAAAGAATTTTTTTTAAATAAACCTGTAGAATACAGAAAAAACTAACAAGAATCTTCTAACGACTTATTAAACCAAACAAAAATTCAACGATAGTTAGTGGAGTTTTGAAACTTTATGTCTGAACTTATTATAAAAACGAGCACCTGTTTTGCACAATGTTATAATGATCTTTGGTTAGAGAGAATTTTTGCTCATAAACAAAATTTTCTCACGACCTGTAAATAAAAATGTACGGAATAGAATATATGGAACGAACAAAAAATTCTCCACACATAATAAATCTTAAAAAATATTTACATCTTTTTAGTATAAAATTATATATTTTGCTTTATGTTTATGCTTTATAAACGTATTTAAAAATTCAGGAACAACAACGAACAAGGAAAACTGACCGTCCAGCCGAGTTCGTTTTAACCGAACTCCATTGTATTAGCAATTCTTTAAACCTTGCAGAGAAGTTAACACTGTTAATGTAACAACAACAGGGATGTTAAACCCGAAGCTAAAACGGGATTTATACGATGAGTTTATAGAAGAAAGGGGTAAAAAATCAGTAAGAGGAGTAAAAACACAAAAGAAATAAACACATATCGCTACCTTAACATATAAAGGCCCCAGCTCAATATTTTCTGAAATCAAGATTTTTATATTTTTCTGTACATTAGATGTTCTATCGAAATATAGAAAAAACTCGATTAAAAAAAAAAACTAATGAGGTAAGGCCTTTCTATATTAAGGCAGCGATATCTATGTATTTTGAGATTAATTAAAATTTATAAAAAGTTATTTGACATTGGTACTAATAAATTATTTTTTAATAAATATATATTGCTGCCACTTACCCAATATTCAACCTTGAATGTACTTATACAATCCCGAAAATCTTAGCTGTAAATAAACATAAAAAAATATATATTTATATAAAAAATTGTTTTTTATTTTTTAGGGTTGCATTTATAATTGTTAGTATAGAAATATCAGACATTTGAATGAAAAAACACTTTTTAAATTTATCTTTTGCTTTGGGTTAAATAGTAATGGTACGATGGCGGTTCCAAAACAAGGTAGTCATCTAGTATACTAGTATACATCTGGTATACTTTTTTGGAGCCAAAGAAACTAAACGATGTCAGTGAATTTGTAAAAGATAAAAAAAATTTATCAACATTATGTAATTAAATACTTTCATTTGAAAGGTCTCAGTACAATCAATATTATAAGCGAAATAGATTATACTCTGAGGGAGTCTTCTTCTTCCTTTATGACTGTAAATAATATTGCCCCCAACACGATCAATTATAATATCCACCAGAGAGCTGCAACGGGTAGTAAATTTTCGATTTTCTGATTTTTTAAGACTCCGTACACCAAAGGTGAAAAGGAACCCTATTATTTTCGCTACGATGTCCGTCCGTCTGTCTATCGCCGGTCGAATGCTGTTTTCTCGAGACCCGTTAGAGTTATGGATCTAAGACTTTCACAGAATATGTAAAACTTTGGCCGCTACAACATACATATGTACATATATCAGAGTAAAAAATCAATGGGTGTTCTAAACCGTGCAACGAAACCTGTTGAAATCATAATGCAATACACAGACAATTATATATAAACACTTGCAATTTTCAAAATTAGTATATTTCTATGCAAAGTACACCAATTAACACTGAAATTTAAAAACAAAACAAGTATTTATACAAATAAAATCTAAAACACCCACCGCGACCAACTTTGAACCGTTAAATATCCTAAATGGTCATTCAAAATTAAAAATCATAAGAGAAACCTAAAGATGATTTTAAAATACCTGTGGAATGATACCCATTTTGATATAGTTCGCCGAATTTTTATTTTTTTCGTATCAGATTATTTTCTGAAAAAATCTCGAAACAATTATTCGGTGGCAAAAGATTTGTCAACAATGAAGAGAAGTTGTCTGCGGTTGATGGTTATTTTGAGGAGCTAGACAATTCTTCGTATTAATAGGGTATGGAAGCTATATCGCTCAGAGAAGTTTATCAAGCTAAAAGGAAATTATGTTGCATAATAAAGAAACTTTTGGGACCTGCCTCGTATTTCTGGTATCCAGATATTTTCTTCAGTTCTTCGCGTTTTGAGAATTAGGCCACTTTTGCTCTCCAATATCATATAAGGCCTGTATTTCGCTACTCAGTGGACCTTTGAATTTAATTTGAAACGAAAAAAGAAAATCGTTCCAAATTAAAGAAAACCACGTGGGAAGAAAATTACATCACTTTAGGAATTTCTTTAATATATTTTCGTGTTTCGTGCATTTACCGACAATTGCTTAGTTTTAAATCAATAGTACAGAAATTTACAATTTATAATTGCTTTTTTATTAAATATCCTACAATTAATTACAGGTCAACCCACAGCAAATATACTTAAAAAACTTTGTGCAAAACACAAATGGCAGTTTGAGAACTGAAATTGAGAAAAAGAGACTGAAGTAAGACTTGACAAGCTGAACATTAAATAATTGATTATATGGAAAATAAAGCACTCAAATATTAACGATTAAGAATAGCTCGAGTTATTAATGATGTTTTTTTTAAACAATTTATATACAAGTATTGTAAATCAATAGAAAAGTTAATTTTTACTCAAACAGACGTCAAATCTTTCATTTTAGGGTATTCATATTTTTAAAAGAGGTATAAATACACAGTTAAAAGAAAATGTAGGTTGTGTAGCAACATACAAACTTAGAGAGTTTTTTAAGTGTAGCAGATGTTAAAGTTTACTTTACTCTTTTGTTTTCTTTTAATTTTTTGAAGTTTTAGTTTTTTTTTTTAATATTTATAATTCTTTACCTGCGTATATATACTTTTTGCTGTGTAGGCTGCAACGTTCGCTGCGTGTGTGTAATATAAGTACTTGGCCATTCATTGCAAGCAGTTTGAAAACAGTCATGTTTACTTTAAAAGAAAGAAGCATAACAACGCCTCCTTAAGATTTTGTCTTTAGCCATAATAAATAGTTTCTTTACATATTTACAGATCTTTATTTAGAATAAAATTATAGGCGCAGTTTGTTTAAGAAACATCAAAATTATCTACATGCAATTTTAGCGATTTCATGAATAAAAAAACATGTTTTGGTTCAATGATTTCTTGTAGAATGCAAGATGAAAAAGAAAAGCAATTAATTGTTAACAGTTTTTGTAAAACATATGTACATACGTATGTATGTACATACATATGTAAGTATGTACTCGTACATACATGAAAAAATTTTTACTTAACTATTTGGTATTACGGAAAATTACATGCAGAAAATATTAAATTAAAAAGAATTTTATTTAAATTTTTATTGGAATAGTTTTATTAATCGAATACTTTTTAAACAAATAATATACCAACACATTGATTTTTATAGCTATGCTATTTATTTCACGACACAGGAGCTAGGACGTTATTTTGGTAACAAAAATAATCGGCACTATTACAGTTATAAATTTATTTTTGTTTTGATTTCTTTGTACTTAATAGCATAGACATTAGCTGTCTTAATTCAAATTAACTTGTGAATTATCCAAATCCCAATGTGTATTTGATTTGAAGTAAATGCACTAAATGAAAGTGAATTAATACCTATTTCAATATGGCAACACCGTCAATAATCAATTAAATGTTGCCTGATGAGTGAATTAGATACGGACTGCTTGAAAAGGTGTGCGAATTTGCTACGAGTACATTCAGTTAATGGGGTTTGTTTTGGATAAAACAAATCATCGGTTGGTTATTGGTTTGCTGTAATCTTAATATATTTTGGATACACTGTGCCGCAAGCCAATAACCAAACGACGATTTACTTAATGAAAATACTGTCGTCTGTCAGGGTAAATTTTTAATTCACATTAGTGAGCTTTTAATGCAAATTAACACTGTCGTCTGTCTATGCTATAAAACAAGAATACGAAAATAAACGAAACAAATTGTTTGATTTTGTTTTGTTTCATTCTTTGAAGTGAGTGAAACAATAACAAAACGAAAACAATGAGAATGATTGCTCAATTTGTATTTGCACATGAGCACAAACCAGAGAACACAGCCGATCGGTTGTAAGCCGGCTAACAGCCGCCGCCGGCCACAAACAATACATTAATTTAATCGTACGACGCTAGAAAAGCAAATAATGGGAAATAAATGGAAATGTTTTGAAATATTTGCGGCGAATTTGACATCATCATATAATATTATTTTATTGCATTGTTATTTAACACATTAACGTACCTTTTCACAATGTATGGTTAAAATAAAATGAATTAAAATAAAAGATAACAGAGACTTTGGCCCCTATTATGAGCAACTCTCGATCTTCGACTGTAGTCGAAAGTACTGATCGAACGAATTGTCATTTGGTATTATGACGAGCATTCGACAAAGAATGTCGTTATTGTGAATAAAATCGACAAAAAATAGATTATAATTCTTGTTTGTGTACTTAAAAATAAAACTTGTTTAACATTTAGATTTTTAAACAAAATTTTTTATTAAAAAAATTCATCGAAAGCTAAATTCTGTTCGATAGAAAATTCGGTGCTCAACGAAATTTTCGATGCTCATAATATGAATTTAACATTCGATTTTCGATGTTCGATACCCAGCGAAGATCGAAAATCGAATTCAACTCATAATAGGGCCTTTTAACTGCAAGTTTTGTATGAAGAACTGTCAGTTAAAGTTCACGTTAACTCTTAACCATACATTGTGAAAAGTGACGTAAATTTTTTATATATAGCTAAGCAGCATAGCTATAACCGGGTGTCCTAAGACACCTACCTCTCTTTCTTTTTTTTCCTTAATCAAGTTATATATAAAAGTTGTTTGTTTTCATAAATTCATTTAAATTTTTATTCGAATAATTTTATTCCGATAATTTTTATTCGCGTAATTTTATTCTGATAATTTTTATTTGTATAGAAGCTTTAATATAAAATTTTATTGGATACATTTTATTCGGAAAATTTTTATTCGAATAATTTTAATTAATTATATAATTTCGAAATTATAATTTTCGAAAATTCGGGTAAAAGTAAAAAAAAAAATATATATCTGTATACAAAAAGAAGTAAAAAAAAAGAAACGGTTTGCGAACATTTGATAATTTTTCTTAAAAATTTACTGTCATGTTTTGGCTCTGCTTTTTTGGCAACATTGCGTGTGTATAGCATGCGTGGCTTTATTTACAAAAAAATATTTGGTAAAATTTTCATACAAATATAATTGAAAACTTCAAACTCGTTTCACAGATAGTTTTTTTTTGTAGTTATAAATTTGTCGCAGCAAATAAGCGATATGTACATCTATTTTTTAAGTGAACCTATTAGTTTTTTCTAAATGAGTTTGTGCTAAGTAAGCATTTTTAGCAAATACAAAAATTTCACCTTAATTGATTTTTATGCTAATTTGTTAAAAAAAACAAATCATATACCGAAAGATATTTAAAATTATATTTGAGTGGTTCAAAATATAAACACCGCTTGATTACACTACTCGACAAGTTATTTTTTTAAGAGAGTGTGGAAAAGAAAGTCTTCAATTCGGTTGAAATCTTTCTGCTTCTTACTTATTTTTTTTGGCCTCATTTCAAAAAAAAGTGGCTGCGTTCACTTAAGTTTAATATTGTTTTCTTCTAATGATAAAATCTGAAAGTTTTAAAAAGTGGGCAAGGTCACGCCCCTGAAAATTTATGCCCCTATCACGGTTTTCAACTTTTAAAATAGTTTGGTTGGGATTGATAAATTTGCATTGCCATTCTCCACTAAATTAACAGTTGACTTTTCAGTTGTGTTTTGGTATCGTCATTTACAACTCAGTGTAAGTTTGGTTGAGAAAAACGTTGAGTAGACACAACTGCTTTTTAGTAGTTGAATCTGTGGTTGTGATTTTCTAATTATAAGTTGGTGCGATATAAAAAGCAGAAAAAATGGAAAATTTTCAACTAGAAATATTTATTATTCTTAATATTTTTTTAACAGTTTCAGTATCGGTATACCGGGTACATACAAACATTTCTTTAAATGTGATGTTACGTGATCCAACATATAACAAAACGTTTCTTTGTTCTGCCAGAAATAACTAAAAAACCTTCCAAAATATTTTTTAAGGAATTCGTTCCCTATTTTGATTATTCCTTACCTTGCATTAGGTAGTTCAAGAGGGTTGGAATCACCACGAATTTTTCTTTTGATACGTAGCGCATTTTCGTCCTCATAAAATAAATTTACACATATTTTTATCTATTTAGGATGATTTCTTTGAACTAAAACACTAAAAAAATATATTTTCTAAAACTTTGTGTTTTTTAACTTTACACACAAATTAATTGTTTTCTGTCAGACTTGGTATTTTAAGTTGGCAACACGATGACAATTTCAACTAAAAGACAGTTGTGGTTCATGATACTAAAACACAGTTTGGTGGTGTGTAAATTTGGTCTACTCTTAGACGACCAAACTGAATTTGATTGAGAACCGTGATAGGGGCATTAATATTTTATTTCACGTACTTTTAATGAAATGATTCTTACGAAACTGGGATAAGGTATAACTTGGGCGATTGTAAGAATATTATCTTGGGTTAAATAAAGTGGGGATTCACTCCCCATCAATTTTTTAAAATATTTTATGTACCAACCGATTCCTAAAAAACTTCGCAATAAGCTTCAGGGGCTCTACTCTGCAGTATTTTGTCTTTTATACTGGTATATGATCAGTGTTGCCAGCTATTTTAAAATGTTCAATGGAAAATTCTATTAATTCTATCGGATCGATTACCAGGAAACTGCAGTATTTTGTATTTTATATACATATCAGTGTTGCCAGATATTGTTTTCTGCTATTTTAAAATGTTATGTGGAAAATTCTATTAATTCTAACGGATCGATTCCCAAGAAACTTTGAAGTATTTTGTCTTTTATATACATATAATCAGTGTTGCCAGATTTTGTTTTCTGCTTTTATAGATGTTCAGTGGAAAATTCCATTAATTCTATCGGACCGATTTCTAAGAAACTCTGCAGTATGCCAATGTTGCCAGATTTTGTTTTCAGCTATTTTAAAACGTTCAGTGAAAAGTTCTATTAATTCTATCGGACCGATTGCCAAGAAACTGCAGTATTTTTTTTTATATAAGATCAATGTTGCCGGATTTTATTTTCAGCTATTTTAAAATGTTATGTGGTAAATTCTATTAATTCTTTCGGACTGATTCCCAATAAACTCTGCAATATTTTGTCTTTTATAAACATATAATCAGTGTTGCCAGATTTTGGTTTCAGTTATTTAAAATGGTTCAATGAAAAATTCTATTAATTATGTATATCGGACCAATTCCCAAGAAACTCTGCATTTTGTTTTTTATATATGGTCAGTATTGTCAGATTTTATTTTCTAATATTTTAAAATGTTCAGTGGAAAATTCTATTAATTCTATCCGATCGATTCCCAAGAAATTTTGCATTACATATTTTGTTTTTTATATAAGAGCAGTGTTGCCATGTTTTATTTTCAGCTATTTTAAAATGTTATGTGCAAAATTCTATTAATTCTATCGGACCGATTTCTAAGAAACTCTGCAGTATGTTGTCTTTTATATGCATATAATCAGTGTTGCCATGTTTTAGTTTCAGCTATTTTGTTTTCAGCTATTTTAAAAAGTTTAATGAAAAATCAAAATGTTTAAAATCGTTGCAATGGAAATAAAAAAACTCTAAAAATTAATATATCGTGCTAGAAATGCATAGTTAGTATATAGATATGAAGCGAAAATTAAAAAAAGAAATATATACTACGGGCCCAATTCATAAAAAATATTTTGATTTTATAAAAGGTTTATTAATCAAATTTCCATAGAAAATTTGTTTCATAAACCTCTTATTAAACAGAAATATTTTTTATGAATAAGGCAGTACATATTTAACAGACATATGTATATAATAATGTTTAAATTAAATAAAATAAAAGCTTAAATTTTTTAGATTTTAGCTTCTCAAGTCGGTTCAATTACTTTAAAGTTTTTTTTTTCTGTCGAGAAGTGTTATTGCTGTGAGCTTCTTTGTTTCAGCTATTTGCGAAATTGTTTATTTAAATTTTTAGTTTATGAATATGCATGTACTTATGTACATACATACATATATGAATATACATACATACATACATACATGCCACTTGTTTGCTGCAACAAAGTCATAGCTCAAAAAAATAGTTTTAAATCTAAAAATTTACACACAAGCTAATTTTAATTTTTCTCTCAAGAGTTGGTTGTACAAATATTTGTATGAATAACAATATGAGAATTAATTTTGCATTATTATTATTATTTCAAAAATCCCATTTTTTGAGTTGAAACATTATTGAAGTAAATGAGCGATAGTACATATTTGTAGGATTCTATGTTTTTTCAAAAGCTTATTTGCGTCTTGGCTTAAATAAAGTTATTAAGAAGTTATACAACATTTTTGTTTTTTTTTTTTTTTTAATAAAAAAATTCGTTATTGATTTAAAAGGTTAATTAATTTTAAAACCGTATATAAGAGAATTCGCTTGGATTTTGAAAGGTATGTCCCATAAAAATTAATGAAATTTATTTCGCTTTAAAAAAATATCAATAAAAATGCGGTTTTATGGCAAAAAAAAAAAAACATTTAAAAAATTTGCTTAAGATTTATAACAAGAAATTTAACAATGTCACTTACGGCCCTTTTCACAATGTACAATTAAAAGCTAACAGGCACTTTAACGGCAAGTTTTGTATGAAGAACTGTCAGTTAAAGTTCACGTTAACTCTGAATCATACATTGTGAAAAGAGACGTTATAAACATAAATGCACGTTAAAATTAAAACTTGTTTTAAAAGAGTTATTTTTTTATTTAAAAATTTCTACTTAATAAAATATTACTTTAATAATTGTTTATGAATAAAACTTTATACCCCATATTCATAAAATTTTAAATGAATTTGAAATGTATTTTATTTAAAATTTGTCATGCAAATTTAAATTTATTTTATTTTTTATGAATATAGGGGGTATGTCTTTTACTGCCCTATTTATAAAAAAAAAATATTTTTTTTGCAAAAAAAAAATTTTTAATGGAAAGTTGTTTGTTAAACGTTTTGTAAGGCAACATTAACGCCGGTATATATGAACGTTCGTTAAAGTTGACATTGGTTTAAAGTATAAATTTTGTACAAAACCGGTTTAAAGAAGTTGGTTCCTTTGGCTCCTTATAAGCAGCATAGTTTAAAGAATGCTTTAACTTTAATAATAGTTTATGAATACCGGTATTAATTTTCAAGTATTTGTTTGATCAATTAGTTAGTAATCATTGACATGTAAATGTGTCACAAGTCTTTTATTTAGTTTATTTGTCATTTGCTTATCTTTTTAATTTCTTGTGAACTACATATTTAAAATTTCATCATTTTATTTTTAAATTCTATTGATAATACACATACATATTTATGCAAATTCTTTAATTCTTTCAAATGTAAGATTATTTTCATAAACTTTGAATTTTAGCTGAGACAAAGAGGTTTTTTTTGATACGAGAAACCATTAAATTTCAGGCGTATGAACAAAGCAGTAGAGCTGAAAACTGGACAGCAATTTTGTATAGAATATTTATTATTAACATAAATACATATAATAAATTATCACATTCGAAGATAAAGTTACAAGAAGCGATAAAAAGCTTATGTTAATCAATGAACTAAGATAAACAATAAAGTGACGAATGTAGATTGAAAATAAATGATTAGATAATTTTTGACTTTCATTTATACTAAATACACATACATATGTAGATACATTTGCTATAAAAAAAGATTAACTGATTTTTTTAGATAAAATAAAGTATTTCATGTGGGACAATAAAAAAATTTAAATTGTTTTGCTTTTCAATTAAAATTCAGAATCGAAAATTTATACTCCAAAAACTATTTTTATTACTTTACTTTCAATATTGTAAAAAAAGTCACTCCCAATTAACTGCTTAATTGGGCATTAAAATGACTTTTTATATACTCGTATCGTATCGTATCTATTATACTGCTTGTGTTAACTGACTACTGAAAATAAACAATAAATTAAGAACTGCAAAAAAAATTTATTTTTATTTACTTTACCACTGTGCAAATAATATTGTTGAAAATAATGATGAGGGTTTATGAAAAAAAAAAATTAAAAAAATTTAAAACATTTAAATATTGTGGTTAAAAGGTTAAATAAACAGAAAATATAAAAACCACATTAATATTGCAGAATTAAGAAAATCTGCAAATAATTGTGTATGTGCATAGTAATTGTAATGATTTGCACTTGATTAATTGTATACAGTGTTTAGCAAAAGTTTATCATCACTCGCACAGTATGTAAACATGGGTATAAGGATTTAACAGCTTCTGTAATACACATACGAGTATGTACGTGCAAGTATGCTGGTGTGTGGTTTTCTCATTGTTCTTGGCACTTTAATTGTGGCATCAGTAACAGTTTCTTCATGATTTCAAAAGTACAGTACGTTACATTGCTAATTTAATGCTTAATAATGGTATTGTGTGTGATTTGCATGTCGCATGAAGCAAAATAATTTCTTCTTTTTTGCCACATATTAATACTAATTGTTTATTGTCCGTATGCTGATGGAGCTGATGATGGAGGATGGAGTTTGTAAGCTGTGGCTGCTTAATGCCAATAATGCAAACCGCAACATCAATTTAAATATATTTTGTTATTTTCTTTCAAAAAATCATACCAACCATTAATAACGTGGTAAATGATACTGATATTTGCGGCAAATAAAATTGTCCAAAGTCTTTTTTTGCCGTAAGCTTTTAAGAGAGCAAGGAAAAGGCATATCGCAAGATGACATGAGAAGGCTCTTGGCTGGAAAAGGGGTCCTTTGTATTATCTTAGTTAATGAGCACAACTACATATATATTTCAACAACACATAAAAAAATTTAATTAAAACAAGTATTCATACAAAAACAAATCAAAAAAACTACACTGCGACCAACTTTGAACCGTTAAATATCCTAAACGGTCATTCGAAATGAAAAAAAAATAAGAGAAACCTAAAGATGATTTTAAAATACCTGTCAAATGATATCCATTTTGATATAGTTCGCCGACTTTTTATTTTTTGCGTATTTACAAAATGGCGTCTGTTGGCCGGCATATTGAATTTTGTCTTTATTGTTAGACAAAATATTTTTTGGGATTCGAACTGACAACCTCGTGTATGACAGGCTTGCACACTACCCACTCGAGCACAGGGGAACTCATATTTCAAAAGTATAAACACCTGTTAAACTTAGATTAATATCTAAGTATAGTTACAGGACTTTATCCAGAGTGACTTGGCGGTATCATTGGAGGGAACAATGAATCCAATCAAATATAACCTGATTTAGACACTGAATACTAGACCAAGTCCCAATTAAATTGACAAAGGATCAAGACGATACATCACGATAACGCTGAATATGTAACCATTTACAGGATATATCCTTTTTTCACTATACACAACAACATACTTTTCGTAACACTCTCATTTTCTCAAGTCATTGTTACCAAATTTTCTGCAGGGTATATATTGTAAATGTCATTCCGACATTTACATATGTATGTACTCGTAACTGTAACAACGAAAACTTGCACTTTTTTATCATTTTTATTTTTAAGTAAATTTTTTTTAACTTTCAGCTTTTGGTTCATAAATATTAATTTTAAACTTTTAATTAGAAAATATCGCATAGCGAATGAGGACACAAAGCATAAAATGAAAATATGTACTTAAAATTAATGCCACTAAGAAATAAAAATTATAGAAGACACTGTGTAAGGTGCGAACGAGAGGTTAGAATTCGCAATTATCTTCCATCTCGTGACATCTCTGTCTACTTTGTGTTCCACATTACCCACTCGACCATAGGGGCACTCATATTTCAAAAGTATAAATAGTATGTACAAGTTAATCTTAGGTTAATATCTAAGTATAGTTACCAGACTTGTTCCAGAGTGACTTGAGGGTCCATTTATATCGATTCATTGTCTTTGCCAGCCAAGTCTTTCTTATATATGTATATACTAAAAAAATAAAAAATATTCGTAGTACATAATACATGCCCCAGCGGAGTCTTTCTTATATAGGCAAACTAAACAAAAAAAAAATATTCGTAGTACATATAATATATAATATTCGTAGTAGTGCCATATTGAACTATGGATGAACTAACTGAGAATAAAAGTAAACGAACAAAAATGTGTTCAGATAACATTTACTCTGTGAAGAAAGAGTTACTTTTTCCTCAACATACACCTTGAGTACGCCCGCCAAATTTTCTGCAGGGTATGTGCATATGTACATAGACTAATAAACACAAATTAGAATCAAAAGTTCTTGGGTAAATCTCATCTCATGGTATGTTTACATGAATGATAGCGTATTCAAATAATTAAAAAAATTAAAATTTTTGAATTTTATTCGAATAATTTTAGCCGAATAATTTTTATTAGAATAATTTCTCTTAACATAAATTTTTTCATTTGTTTTATTTAATTCGAGCTATTTTTTTTGCATATTTATTCTGAATTTTTATCCGAATATTTTTAGTCGAACAATTTTTGATCGAATAATTTTTTTTTATCAAAATTGTTCTTTTTTCTAATTAAATTTTATTTCGCACTATTTGATTTGCATTTTTGTACTGAATTTTTATTCGAATAAATTTTAGTCGAATAATTTTCATTCAAATAGTATTTTTTTGGCATTATTTTTCGGTTGAAAAAATTAAATTTTTTTTTTAACTTTTATTCGAGAAATATTATTTATTTATAATTTTGATTTGAATAGCTTTTTTAATCGAATAATTTTTTTAACTAATTTGCAGGGTTAGCCTTATACCGATTACTTTACAAATAATTTTTTTTATCTTTTTTTTAATTTTTTTTCAAAACTTTTTACTAGAAAAATGTATTCGAATAATTTTTGTGTCATTATTTTTATTCGAAATATATTTGAATTTTTATTCAAATAAATTTTCTTGCACATAACTTGATTGTTCTTTATTCGAATAACTCTTGTCATAATTTAATTTTAGCGACTGCTTTCTTGGATTCATTCGCTTAATTTCTATTCGAATATTTTTAACGAATAATTTTATTCGATTAATTTTTATTCGAATACTTTACTTTGAATTTTCTAGCGATTAAAATAACAAAATTTTTACAGTTTTTTTTTGGGAATTATTACAATTTAAGCTTAACATTTGTTAACGCACTAACAATCCTAAATCTTTCCTGATGATATGCAGTGGAATATGCGCATATGATTCAAATAAACCCCTCAGTGATCAATTTCAAGGAATTTCTAATAAAAAAATATTTTACTTTATAAATAAAACAATAATTTGGTATTATTAGTAAGTTAACAAATGTTAAATTTAATTTTTATTTATTTAAATAATTTAAAAGAAATTGCTCTCCGGCTTTATTCGCGAAATTTTTAACGAATAATTTTATTCGACTAGTTTTTAAACGAATAACTTAATTTGAATTTTTATTTTATTATTTATTTTAATTTTAATAAAACTGTATTGCAAACATTTCCTCAAAAAAATGTTATTACCTGGACTCTCATTCGAATAAATTGTTACTGGTGTGATATGCGGTCTGACTGGCATAGCAATAAAAAAAAATGCTATGCAATCTGTGCTGTGCATTGCTGTACGATTATTCCCCTATTTTCCTTAATTTATATATATTTTTTTTAAAGAAATTCTTAGTAATTAATTTTATTACACCTTTAAATTTTCAAGCAGTTGCAATTCGCCCACTTCTAGACCCCGCAAGGAAATACTTTTCTTTTAATTAAAAATAGCTTTAGAATTTTATTTATTTGATTTATAAAATAGTTTGTAATAAATTTTTGTCAAATATCACCCTCAAAATAAAATCAAGTAATGAAAACAAAACTTTATGACAATTTGAACAGATGCCAAAAAAAAGAGGAGATAAAAACGACCAATGAAATATGCGTGCTTCCCCCTCTTGCTTTCATCTGTTGCTCTAGTCTACTGTCAGTCAATACATTTCTATTTGGTGTTTATGGCAACGCCACCAGAACTAAAAACATAAACAATTTAATGACTTTTGAGAAGAAGAAAAACATTTTTTTTGAAAGAAAATGATGGCGTAAAGCGGGAAACACAGAAAAAGATAAAATTTTTATTATTTTTATTTTGACAATTGTGGTTATAAAAATTAAAAAAGAAATCATGTTTAGCAGAAATTGTTGAAATTATTTTATAATTTATTGTTTTTATTATAAATTAATTATTGTTAAGTATTTTTCGCTAACGCCATCTCTCTAAATTCATTTTAACTGTTAGTTTTACGTAAAATCTTTAGAGCGTGAAATTAACAGAAAGCGAGTTAACAAATCAGCAAACATTCACCGTAATTTGATAACACATGCATTGCATTAATTAACCTACAAATTTAGTACAAGCAATTACTGCAAAAGCGTAAAATACAAGTAAATATTTTTTTCATTCATTTTAATGGTTAAAAAAAAATAAATAAATGAATGAATAAATAAAAGCCACAGTCTGCTGCTAAAGAAAAATCATTAGAAAAGTGCGTGTACGAAATTGAACGAAATATTTTTTTTTTCAAGCCAAAAAGTATTGCAAGCTGTCCAAAATCCATTTAATTAACAAGCACAATCATTCTTTTTTTGTTATAAATTTAAATGGTAAAACTAGATTTAAATTACTTTAAAAATGTGTATGTATATTTAAAAATTTTTTTTAATGTTTAATGTTTACTACAGTATTTTAATTTTTTTGGTTTCACTTATTTGGAAATAATAATTTGGGCTTATTATTTTTTAAGGTGTTCACCTTTTTCCATTACACATCCGGTAATTTATTGAAAAAATAAAAAGATTTAAGTTGCAACAATTAAGAACGCATTAAAACCAAAAGAAATTTTGAAATGTATAAAGAAAAAAATATTAAAAAAACAAAAGGGAAAAAAATTAATTATTACAGAGTTTAGACCGACCAGCTACGTCCAAGCCATATGCACAATGTGCAAACTTTTATAAAAGAGCTTTTGTGCTTTCACACCGAGAAGAGCACAACAGCCAATTAGATCACGGCGACAATAATGCTTGTTCTTACTTTGCAAAGAAACAATAACAAAATTAAGAGCTTTCAAAGCTGATTTACAATCTACATTATAAGAGCTTTTAGAGCTTTTTACCTCAAATGCAAACACACATACGCTGACATTTGCATTTGAGCTAAACAGCTTTAAAAGCTCTTACAATTTATTTTTCTTTCTTTCGCCGATATCTGATTGGCTGTTGTGCTTTCGTTGGTGTAAAAGCACAAAGCTCTTTTGTAAAAGCACGCATATTGTTCACATGGCTTGGAGGTAGCTGATCTAGAATTGATTAAATTATTATTATTATACGCAAAAGTTCTTTCAAGGGAAAAAAGCTCTTTAGCTAAGCTCTTTTCTAGTCATTAAGAGCCAATTTCACCAACTCTATTTAAATATCAACTCATATTTAAATGTCGATTTTCATTTTTTAATTTTATGGAAAAATGACTTTTAAATATGAATTGATATTTAAATAAGTTGGTGAAATTAGCCCTCAGTCTTTGTATTGCATATGAAAATAATAAATTTTAAATTGTTTAAAATTACTTATGGAAAGCTTAAAGCTTTATTTAAAAAAAAACAGCTTCGACAGGTAAAAAAAACGTAAAAGCTTTACCATCAAGCATAAACTTGAAATTGTTTAAAATTACTCAAGGAAAGCTTAAGGCTTTATTTAAAAAAAATCAAGCTACGAATGCTAATAAAACATAAAATCTTTAGTAGCAGTTTAATTTAAAAAGTAGTTTAAGCAAACCATTTGCATATTTTTACAGCTTGAAACAGCTACATCCAAACCATAAGCACAATAAGTAAACTTTTACAAAAGAGCTTTTGTGCTTTCTCACCGATGAGAGCACAACAGCCAATCAGATCTCGGCGACAAGAATGCTCGCTTTTACTTTGTAAAGAAACAATAACAAATTTAAGAGCTTTCAAAGCTGTTTACCTCAAATTCAATTGTCAGAATATGTGTGCTTGGCGTAGCTGGATTAAATCTTAAAATATTATTAGCTTTTGTTTCAAATTCTTTTGTTTTCAAAAGAAATACTTTTGAGCTGATAATTTTATAATAAATCAACCATAAAATCTGAAACTTTAGAAAATATTTCTTAAGGAATTACATATTTTTGTTCCTAATTTATAGCTTTTCTTTTTAATGTGTTCTTTTTTATATTCAAAATGATTTATGATTTCAAGATATGTGGGTCATTTTTCTAACGGAAATTTTTCAAATTAATGATCATTTATTTCATCCCATTTTCCAAAAATTTATGTATTTATGTATATTGCGTTATCTAACAATATTAAGTGACATAAACCAAAATATGTATTAAGCAGTTATAGATCTTAAGAATTAACACAATTTTGTCAGCAGACTTTGGAAGGGGGACCAAAAAAAAACAAAAAATTTATTTAAAGCAAAAAAGTGTGTCTGCTTGTATGAAAAACACGTGTTTTGAAATCTCGTACATTTCTTATAGTTAATCTAAAGTAGGGAAACTTACAAATTATGAAATTTAATATTTTTTATGCCCTGTTTCAATCGACGTCCAAGTTGTTAAATGTTGTCGAGAGTCTGCTATTAAAAAATACATGTGTATAATTTTATTATTAGAAACCTTTAAATGTCAGGCAAAATTAACATGATTTTCCACAACGATAAACATCACTAACATAATGTACCATTCATACATCTAAAAACGTGCATATTTCCTTAAAAAACTATCATACACGTCCACACTCACGTTTGTAGCAAAGTTAAGGGTTTTGCCGAGAAATTCTGTTTAATTTGCAATAAACATACGATAACACAAAATGCCTTTTGGAAAAAAACTCATAAAGCATAAAAACGTTGCGCAAATTACAGAAAAACATATTAAAAGTATAATATGAAGTCAGACATTTAGATTAACAACGACTTAAATCATCGGTACTGTACTTAAGCAAGCAGTAAAAGCTTTAAAAAAATTTTAAAGCTTAATAAGTACCAAAATAAAAACTATATTTTTAAACATTAAAAAAAAAGTTTTCGAAATTTTGTCTTAAGTTGTAGAATTTATTGTAAAAGCTCTATGTGTAAAAGCTTTTGAAAAAAAATTAATCCATTTATAAGTGTATTGTCGCTATGTAAGCTTTAAAAATTCTTTAAAAAATATAAAACAAAAAATTTTAAAACTTTAAAAGTATCTCATGTGTAAAGCTGTTAGGCTTTGTCGAAGAAGCTCCATGGAAAAAAAGCTTTTCAAAATATTTATTTTTTTGAGTTTTCTGACTATTTAAGCTTAAAAAATTATTTTATATCACAAAAGAATGAGCTTTAAGAATTATTCAAGTTGTAAAGCTTCTTGGAAAATCTCTATGAAAAAAAGCTTTTGAAATTTTTTTATTTATTTATGAGTGTTTCCTCACTATTTAAGCTTAAAAAATATTTTAAAATTATAAAAGAAAATGATTTTTAAGCTTGAAAATTACCTCATGTAGTAGGTTGTAAAGCTTGTGGAGAAAGCTAAATGGAATAAAAGCTTTCAATAATATTTAATTTATTTATAAGTGTTTTCTTACTATTTAAGATTGAAAAAGTATTTTAAATCATAAAAATAAGCTTTTCAAGCTTTAAAAGTACTTTCTAAGTTGTAAAGGTTGTTGAAGAAGCTAAATAAAAAAGCTTCCACAAATATTTAATTTATTTACAAGCGTTTTCTCACCACTTCAGGTAAAAAATTTATTCTAAAATTATTAAGGAAACATTTTTCCAAGCTTTAAAAGTACCATATCAAATAAGTTGTAAAGCTACTTGAAAAAGCTCCAAGAAAAAAGTTTTTGAAAAAAATTTATTTATTTATAAGAATTTTCACAATATTTGAGCTTAAAAAAGTATTTTAAAATTATAAAAGAAACATCTTTTCAAGCTTGAAAATTACTACAAGTTAATTTGCAAAACTTGTTGAAAAGGATTAGGGGAAAAAGCGTTTAAAAAATATAGTTTATTTATAAGCATTTTCTCACTATTTAAGCTTTCAAAAATATTTTAAAATTATAAATGATAAAAAAGTTCAATGGGAGAAAAGCTTTTGGAAAACAAATATGTATATTTATTTATAAACGTTTTCTCGCTATTTAAGCTTAAAAAATATTCTAAAGCTATAAAAGATAAAGCTTTTTAAGCTTTATAAGTTTTTCATTTAACTTTTTAGTCATATCAAATAACTCCTTGAAGCCTTATAAACCATATTTTTTAGTTTTTTATGGTTATGTTTTCTATTTTTTTTTTTTGTACATTAAAAAAATATATTTTAGATATTTCAAAAAAAAAATTATAAATATTTTTATTAATTTTTTAGACTCAAAAACATTTTTTTATGTTAAGGAAGAGCTTTTTACGTTTCTCTTTTAATTATTTTATACATTAATGCCCTAATTCTGTTCGACGAATGTATCGTCTTGTCTATGGGCGAAAAAAAGAAGCAGTTTTGATTCTTTAAAACAAATATAATTTATTGTCTATGCTAGAAGGTTCGTGTATTTGCTTTATGCTTTTGTTCTAAACATTATATCCAACACATATTTGTTCATATATTTTTCAAACTGTTGTACAATAATTTAATTGGATTTTTACGTCTTAAAAACATGGCAATAATATTTATATTTTTCATTGTCAAAGACAACAACCATTTTTGAAGAAAATAATTTAGAGACTTCAAAGACAAGAACTCAGAAGCATTTTCAAACAAATACGTCCTAAATCTTCTTACTGAATTAGGGCATAAAAAAGGCCTTCTGGTATTGGTTTTAAATCACCTACGCCCAAACACACCTACACTGATATTTGCATTTGAGGTAAACAGCTTTGAAAGCTCTCAAATTTGTTATTGATTCTTTGCAAAGTAAGAGCAAGCATTGTTGTCTGGTGTGTTGTTGTTGTGGCTGTTGCACTCTCGTCGGTGTGTGAAAGCACAAAACTCTTTTGTAAAAGTTTGCACATTGTGCATATGGATTGGACATAGCTGATTTAAATTTAAAATTTAAAAGAAAATTTAATTAAAAACTAAATATCAAGCGCTTTTTAAGTTATTTAAGCATATTAAAAAAAAACTGCGGAAATATTCTTTTTGTATACTTTTAATCTTTCTTAAATCATGGTGTAGCGCAAAGTTTAGTATAAAAAAACAACAATTATTTTGTAAATTGATATCTCGTACACAAAAAAAGTATCTCATTATAAATTATTTTCAAGTACATTTTTTTCATACTACCCTCCCCAGTTTGGAACACAAATATTAAAAACTAAAATAAAATTAAAACGCAGAAGACGCGTGAGTTGTTACCGATGATTTAAAAGAAAAGGGTCGATCGCAAAGAATTTTTTTATTATTAAAAGTTATAATAAAAAACTGAAATTTAATACGTTATAAATAAGATTAAGTTTCTCAAAAAAAAAAAAAATGTGTTAAGACGCATTCATAAAAAAGCTACAAAAAATCAATAACATTTTGATAAATCATAAGCGTAGGCAGATTTTCAACAACAAAAAAAATACTAAACCAAACAAAACATTGATTCATACTAAATATTTCATAATTTCAAGTCATTTCATTAAATAAACAAGTTATTTTAGTTTTTTTATAAGTTTCGGAGGTAGCACTTTGCATTAAACATGAATTAAAAAAAAAATATTAACAAAATAAATATTTTTCTTACAGCGAAACAACTTAAAAACCCATTAAAACACAAGTGGCAAAAAAAACAAAAACTTAAATAATAAAAAAATACCAGTACATTATCACACAGCCCACGTAGATAAAAATTTAGTTGTTTGTTGTTTTGCCGGGTGGTTAACTACATTAATAAAAAAAACCAATTCAAACAGTTGTGTTGGTTTTGAGTTTTCAATTTGTTTCTAGAAATTTTGACTGAATTATGACAGACATACGAGTACACGTACTTTAAATGGACAAAAAAATATGTTTGTTCCGCTCTAACCAAGGCACATTCACAAGGTAGTAGCGGAAATTCAGCTGAGCTATTTTTTTTTCAAATTAAAGTTCATCGGAAACTTCAAAAATTTTTTACGAAAGAGAAATTAAAAGAAAATGTTAAAAAAATTCAATATGAAAAATATTTTATTAAAAAAAATTCTGTGAAAACAAATTTATAAATATGAAAAAACTATTAAAAAATTGTGAGAAGTGCTAAACGTTGCAAATGTTGTTAGTGGTAGCTGCCGCGGAGAAATATTTTCCAAGTTATGTGAATAATTTTTATTATTGTTATGTTAAACAAATTCTATTTTTGAAGTTTTTGATGAACTACAACCCATGTTGTTTTTTTCATTGTTGTATTTTTTCATTGTTTTTGTAATCCTGATACTACCTGGAAATGAATCTGCCTTGGCTCTAACTGAAGATATAAAAAATATTATCAATAAACAAATACTGTGCTAAAATTGTCAAAAAAAAAATATTTATATTCATAAATAAATTAAAAAGCAGCAATTAGATTCGAATTTTTGAGAAGCCATTTCAAAGCTGCGAAAAAAACCAGGGCTTTATTTTTGCAAGCACCAAAGAACTTATAAAGAGTTTTAAATCCATTTAAATAAAAATGTAACATACCGACTTGAAATTGTTTTAGATTTGCATAAAAAAGATTTTACTCTTACATTATTCTATGAATAAATGAAATTTGTTGCAACATAATTTTAAAAGCTTCTTTTTTAGGTTAAAAAATAAAAAGCTTATTTGAAGCTTTATTAAAAAAATCTGCTTAAATATTCAGATTATCAAAACTTTATGAAAATTAAGTCTTGTTAACAATATATAAAATCAAAAGCTTTTTTTAAGCTTTGCAACAATTTTCCAAAAAATCAAGGCCCTCAAGAAAATCTTTTAAGTGATAAACAAAATCAAGAACTTTCTTTAAGGCTTGCCAAAAAATCAAGGCCCTCAAGGAAGCTTTTTAATAATAAACAAAATCAAGAACTTTCTTTAAGCCTACTCAAAGCTTTTTAAAGCTTTCGTGCGAAAACTTATTTAATTAAATTTTAGGTTTATCAAAATTTTATGCAAGAAAATCTTGTAAACAAAAAATAAATTCAAAAAAGCTTTTTTGAAGACTAATAAAATATATAATAAATTTCATATAATAAATTAAATAAAAAACTCTTCCAGCCTAAATTAAAAAAGTCTATAAACAATATTCGAAATTTTACCCAAAAAATCTTCTGAAACCCAGCAAAGCTTTTAAAGATTTTCTGAGAAAATTGTGAAGAACAGTTTAAGTTTATTAAAATTTTATGCCAGCAAGTTTCGTGAAGAATAAATAAATCAAAAACAATTTTTTTGAAGCCTTATGAAAAATTGGCAAAATATCAAGCCACTCAAGAAAATATTTTAAATAATAAATACAATAAAAACTTTCTTTAATTATAATAAAAAAAATAAAAATCTCGAAATTTTATCCAAGAAAATCTTCAGAAAACTGGCGAAGCTTTTTAAAGCTTTCCTGCAAAAAATCTTATTTAATTTTCAAGAAGAGCTTAAAAATTCGCTTTCTCAAAATTTTAAGCAAGAAAATCTTGTTAACAAAAAATTAAATCAAAAGCTTTTTTCAAGCTTTATATAAATTTTTCCAAAATATCAAGGCTCTTAAGAAAATCTTTTACATAATAAATAAAATCAGAAACTTACTTTAAGGTTATTCCAAAAATAAAAAATAAATAAATAAATAAAGTCTCAGGATTTTTCCAAAGAAAATCCTTTAAAAACTAGAAGAGCTTTTTGAAGCTTTCCTGCAAAAAGCTTATTAAATTGTGAAGAACAGCTGAAATATTACGTTTATCAAAATTTTAAGCAAGAAAATTTTGTGAACAATAATTAAAATCAAAAGCTTTTTAAGCTTTTTAAAAAAAATATATAATTAATAAAATTATGAAATATTGGCAAAATATCAGGGAACTCTAAAAATTTTTAAATAATAAAAAAAATCATGATCTTTCTTCCAGTCTAATACAAAGAAAAAAGAAATAAGAAAATCTCGAAATTTAACCCAAGACAATCTTCTGAAAACTGGCAAAGCTTTTTAAAGCTTTTCCGCGAAAAGTTTATTTAATTGTGAGGAACAACTTAAAATCAAAATCATTTCTAAGGCTTTATTAAACAAATTGCCAAAATATCAAGCTCTTTAAGAAAATCTTTTATATAATAAATAAAATCGAAAAGCTTATAAAGTCTAGTTTAATTTTTATTCTTTTTTTAGAAACTCACATTAATTAATAAAAATATTTCATTCAATAACAATTGCAAATACTGAACTTAAGCCCCTGTTAAGAAATTATTCCTGGTGAGAATCAAAAACTTTTACTAAGCTTAATAAAAAATTAGAGATCGACCGAAGGCGTTTTTTTTTGGCCGAAGCCGAAGCCGAACTTCGGCTAAAATCCTAAGCTTCGGCTAAAACCGAAGCCGAAGCCGAATGTTTTAAATTTTAAAAATGATACTTGTTTTATATGAATTAAGAAAAAAGTTTGCTTTTTTGAAATCACTGAAATAGCTGCAATATCTATTGGATACATAACAAGAAAAATAAAACTATTTTGCAATTTCTAGATTGCTTTTTCATATGATCACTCACAAGAACGTCCAAGTAAAAGAAAATAGAAAGCAACAGGGTTGTATTTCAAAGCAACCCTTTCAAAACGTTAAACACAACAGAAACTGTCGGCGAGCAACGACCAAAAATAATGTTATTTTTCAAGCTTGGAATGAAAAATATTCGGCTTCGGCTAATCGGCCGATTTTTGCCGTAGGCCGAATGTTGGCCGATTACCAATTTTTGGCCGAAGGCCGAAGCCGAAGCCGAAGCCGATTAATCGGTCGAACTCTATAAAATATATTAAAAACTGTAACAACTTTTTTCAAAGAAAATATACTGAAAACTGGCAAAGCTTTTTAGAAAACTAAGTATAAAATAAAGCTTTGTAAATGTTAATTTTCCACAAAGAAATTTAGTTCTGCAAGGAAATATCCGATAAAAAGCTCTATAAATAAAGCTTTTGTGAATAAAAAGTTTATTAATTTTTTTTGTTGTAAAAAAATGCATCAAAAAAATTCCAAAAATATTTTCGTACATTTTTTAAATTAATTGCTTGAGCTCAAGTGCACTTTTTCGTGTTTTATGAAAAAAGCTTTTTAATTTCTTATAACAAGATTTCTGTGAATGAAGCTTTTTTTAAAGAGCTTTTTAAAGCTCCATAGGAAAAGATTTACTTATTTTTTTTTAAACTTAAGAATGCATTTAAAATAATTCGAAAAGTTTTTTATTAATTTTTTAAGCTTAAAAACATTTTTTTGTGTTTTATGAAAAAAAAAAAACGTTTTAAGATTCACTTTTAACTATATACTTTACTTATTCAATAATAAAAAAAGTTTATTTTTTTTTCAATAATGATTTTTTTTATAAAGAGCTTTTTAAAGCTGCATAAGAAACATATGAAATAATTTTCGCAATTAATGGTTTTTTCTTTTTAAAAACAGATTTACTAAACATTTTTGCATAAAGCTTTCTAATTTAACTTAATTAAAAGCTACTTTTTTTGGAGTACGGTGTCTAAAATGAGGCATTTGTAGAATTTTTTGTCCCCAATAGTGAAGAATTATTTCAATTGCCCATTTTGGATGTTGTTAATGTTTAATTTGAGCTTCAAGCTTTGGTTAGGCAATATTGACTACATGTAAGCTTTTTGTATAATTTTGGATGTTGTTAATGTTTAATTTGAGCTTCAAGCTTTGCTGTATTTAGAGACTTAGCATTAGAATTTAATGGCAGACAGTTTAATCTTGTTTAAAGGTATTTTTTCATGGCTTTATACTGCTCTTGTCTTCTATACTTTCAAATTGAGTTAAAAAAAATTCTGGTCCCAAAATACATATTGCTTTTAAAATATTTAAACACGTATTCAAATTCAAAACTTTAAAACTTTTAGTTTTTAAAGCTTAGCAAAATGTATACATAAAGCAAAACTAACGTTCATGCCATAAATTTCAAATTTAAAGATTGAATGTTCGTTTTTTATTTTATTTTTTTTTACCAAATTTAAATTAACATTCACTATTTTTTTATTAATAAATATTCCATCATGTGTTAAAGTGCCTCAAAGTATTTAAAAAAAAAAGTATGTCAAACTAACTGAACCGGAAAAAATTTTACGAAAAACAGAAACTAGACAAAAAAAATATATTCAGCTTCCAAAATACAAAAATAGGAACACAAAATTTTGCAACTTGATCTTATAAATAATTAAACGTATGAAATGCCTAAAAGCTTTAAAGCAAAACAACTAAAAGAAAAAAAGATCTGAAAAAAGAAGTGCATCTAAAAAATATTTGAATTTAAAATTATGTATGTGCCAGCAAGAAGAGGCCAGCCGACCATTAAAATTAGCAGCAACTATGAAAAAAAAAGTGCAGAAAAATAAAAATTTCAAAATTGGAACTGTCAACATGTAAATGTGTTTTCTTGTTCTTTTCTTTTTTTTTTTTTCTTTCAGCAAAATCTGTCAACGTGAGCACATTTTTAATGCTGTGGTTTTTGTTGTTGCTAATCTTAAAAACAAAAGAAAATTACAAAAAAATTAATTTGCATGTTTTATTTTATATGAAGTCGAAAATAAGGAAGGCTGGGCAACAACTGTTAAACATTTTCCCTACACACTTGTCAGTCAGTTGATGTTATTGTTACATTTGTGTCATTGTCACTTGTCATTTATAACTAAAATTAGTTTATATAACTGCAAATAATTGTACATATTACACTTTAAATTTTTACTTCCCTCATAGTTTTGGTCACGTGATATCCGTCTTGAAATTGAAAAAAAACGCTAAAAAACCAAATTTAAAAAAACTCCCCAACGAAAAATCCCCCAAAATGAAATAAGCGCTTAAATAAAAAAATATAACCATAAATAAAATAAATCCTAAAATGTAAAAATAAATCACTAAAAGTAAAAAGTTCGCCAAGAAATAAAAAATCGTCAAAATTAAAAAAGCGCGTAAAAAATACCACCATTAATAAAATAAAACGCTAAATTGCAAAACAAAAAAAAACCAAAAGAAAATAGGTGGACAAAAAATACAAAAAATCACTAAAACTAAAAAAGTCGCTAAAACTAAAAAAACGCTAAAACTTAAAATATGTACTGTAAAAACCCAAAAAAAAAACGTTAAAAATCGAAAAAATCGCGAAAACGAAAAATATGCCAACATGGAAAAACGCTTAAATAGAAAATATCACCAGAAATAAAATAAATCGCTGATATGCAAAAAAACATCAAAAGTAAAAAAGACGCCAAAAAATAAAAAAAATCGCCAAGAACAGAAAAAATCGCCAAACCAAAAAAGCGCCAAGCTAAAAAACTGCTAAAACTTAAAATATGTATTGCAAAAAACCAAAAAAAAAAAATTATATCAGCGAAACGAAAAAAATCACCAAAAACAAAAAAGCGTTTAAATAAAAAAATAGCACCAAAAATAAAATAAATCGCTCAATTAAAAAAAAAACAGCTTAAGTTAAAAAGACGCCAAGAAAATAAAAATATCGCTAAAAAACCGAAAAATCATTAAAACTAAAAAACCGCCATAAACTTAAAATATGTATTGTAAATCAACAAAACATAAAAAGCGCTTAAATAAAATAATCACCAAACATAAAATAAATCGCTAAAATGCTAAAAATTCACCAAAAGAAAAATAAAAATAACGCCAAAACGGGAAAAAGCGCTACAACTATGTATTGTAAAAAACCAACAAAAAATCGCCAAAAACCGAAAAAAAATCGCCAAAATGAAGGAAGCACTTAGATAAAATATATATCACCATAAATAAAATAAATCGCTAAGATGTAAGAAAATCACCAAAAGTAAAACTTTCACCAAAAATTTTAAAAATAGCCAAGGAAAACCGAAAAATCGCCAAAACTAAAAACCCGCTAACATTAAAAATATTTATTGTAAAAAGAGTCACCACAACAAAAAAAGCGCTCATATAAAAAAATATCACCAAAAATCAAACAGAAGAATTCGCTAAATTGCGAAAAAAATAAACACCAAAAGTAAAATAAGCACCCCAAAATATAAAAAGTTGCCAAAAAAAAAACGCCAAAATGAAAAAAACGCCAAAACTAAAAAAACGCTTAAACTAAAAAACCGCTAAAACTAAAAATATGTATTGTAAAAATCAAAAAAAAAAATTGTTGCCAAAACGAAAAGAATCGCCACAACAAAAAAAAAGCGCTTAAATAAAAAACAAAACACCAAAATTAAAATAAATCGCTAAAATGCACAAAAAAAAAAATACCAAGACTGATGAAAAAGGTCGCCAAAAAACCCAAAATATCGCCAAAACGGGAAAAAGCGCTAATAATAAAAGTATGTATTGCAAAAAACAAAACAAAAATCGCCAAAAACCGAAAAAATCGCCAAAATGAAGAAAGCGCTTAGTTAAAAAATATCATCATAAATAAAATAACACGCTAAAATGCAAAAAAAAAACACCAAAAATAAATAGGTTGCCAAGAAATAAACAATATCGCAAAAAAAAAAAAACTGAAAAATCGCCAAAACTAAAAAAACGCTAGAACTTAAAATGTGTATTGTAAAAAAACCAAAAAAGTCCCCAGAACCCCAAAAAAGCGACCAAATAAAAAAAACGCCAAAAACAAAATAGCGCTTAGATAATAAAATATCATATAAAATAAATCGCTAAAATGCACAAACGGCACCAAAAGTAAAAAGGTAGCGAAAAAATAAAAAGTCGCCCAATACCGAAACTATCGCCAAAACGAAAAAAAAAGCCAAACCTAAAAAACCGCTAAAACGTAAAATATGTATTGTAAAAAACGAAAAAAAAATCGCCAAAACAAAAAAGCGATTGAATAAAAAAATATCACCAAAAATAAAATATATCGCTTAAATGCAAAAAGGTGGCAAGCAAATAAAAAAATCCCCAAAAATCAATAAAATCGCCAAAACGAAAACAAACGCCATAACTGAAAAAGACGCTAAAACTTAAATATGTATTGAATAAAGCCTAAAAAAACGCCAAAACGAAAAATTTTTTAAAAAAACGCTTGAATAAAAAAATATCACCAAAAGTAAAATAAATCGCAATGCAAAATAATCACAAGTAAAAAGATCGCGAAAATAGAAAAATCGCCAAAAACGGATAAAACGCCAAAACTAAAAAAAACACTAAAACTTAAAATATGTATTGCAAACAAAAATCACCAAAAACCAAAAAAAATTTACATAACGAAAAAAACGCCTAAACTGAACCAAACCTCAATACTAAAAAAAATCGCCAAAAAACAGAAAAAATCGCCAAACCGAAAAAATAACGTCAATACTAAAAAAACGCTTAAACTTAAATATGTATTGTATAAAACAAATAAAAAATCGCCAAAAAGCGAAAAAAACGCTAATAAGAAACAAGCGCCGTACGGATCACTTAGTATGGGAGTCAAAGTCGCACTTTACTGAATTTATTTGTTATATTTAATGTATGACTTTTCGCAGTTCTTATCAAAATTTTGTGATTGTCACTGTCTTTGTTGTATTTTCAATGTTATTTTTATATAAAAAAAACTTAAAAGTGTATAACTTTATTTATTTCGTTTTTAGTATGTCACCTGTGTCATTCATCTTTTGTCACTTTCAGAGATAGAAGAACTATTTTTCAAGTTTTAGCTCGTTTTGCAGCGTGTATGTATGTAGGCTGTTTTATTTCAGCAAAATGTTTTGAAATTATCTGCAGCCACGCGGCTGAATTGAAATATCGGATGCATTACAAAAGTTTAAAAAAAAAATTAAAAATACACAAATAGATTTTTCAAGTGACTGGCCTGGCGTCTTAAATTTTATATAAATAAAATTATGACTATGTATATGTTTGATTGAGATGCTTCGATAGATGAGTTAGTGTTTGATGTATTCAGTTGGTTTTTTATGGAAGTTTATAAAAAGAAAAAAAATAGTTGATTCAGGTGTCAGAAAATATATGTATGTTCCATTGAATTAAAAAAAAATGTAGGTGCCAAAGTTTTTTGTTCGAAAAAAAACACCTCCAAGTAAAAAAATTAATTTATGTATGTACTTGTTTGATTTAAAACATTTTTTTGTGACATTTTTATGTATTTTTTATTTTTTATTTTTTTTGCCTCCATACAAGCCCACTTTCTTCCGCTGTCATTTATAATTTAGCATAAAATTGTCATAATAAGCTGATCGGATTCTTTAGTTTTTTTTATACTTCTCTCCTAAAAATGAATTTAGAGCAGAGTTTGGTGGGTGTATTGAAATTATTATTTGTGGCTTAGGCTTAACAGCACGAAACTAAACTTTTAAATGCTTAATAAAAATTTAATGGTTAAACGCATTCATCTGTATGAAATTTGAACTAGATTTTGGCTTAAGAGCCCAAGCAAAAGTATAATTAAATTACATGTATGTAAATGCTAATAGAGTAGGCTGTATGAAAATTAAATTTTATTTTGTTGTTTCGTTTTGTAAATGATATAAATTATAGAAGGAAAAAAAATCGCACTCACCTTTTATGTTGTTAGCATTTTGCAAACCTTCAATTATACGTAGCAAAATCTGCAAAAAAAAGAGCAATAATGTTTCTTTTTAATTTTTAATATCTATCAACAGACAATACAAGAAAAGAAATTCCTTTTGAAACACATATATATAGATAAACATATCGCTTATTTACTACAACAATGTCATAACTCAAAAAGGCACTAGTTCGGTAAAAAACGAGCTTAATGTGCAGTTTCCACAATACAAGCAAGCGACTTGTCTAGAAAAAATATATGAAAAGCACTCAAATTTTTGAGTGAGTCCCATACAAATTTTCTAGACAAGTCGCTTGCTTGCATTGTGGAAACTACACGTAAAGCTTTTAATTTACAACAGCTACGTTCAAGTCATATACATAATGTGTCAACTTTTAAAGAAGAGCTTTAGTGCTTTCACACCGGCGAAAGCACAACAGCCAATCACATCTCAGCGACAACCATGCTTGCTCTTACTTTACAAAGAAACAATAACAAATTTAAGAGCTTTCAAAGCTGTTTACCTCAAATGCAAATATCAGATTTTGTGTTTTAAAGCTTTTTTTACTCCCAAGAGTGAAGTATAAAAAATATTTTTATGATACTTTTACACAATATGAATAACAATATGGGAATTACTTCTGCATTATTAACTCAAAAATCCCATTTTTTGAGTTATGATATTGTTGTAGTAATCGAACGATATGCATACATACATGCATATGCTTTTTTTCAAAAATATAACAAATACAATTATTTATATGTATTAGTTAAAAAGTTTTCAAAACCCAAACAGCAACAACAATAAAATGCCGACAATGTTGTCAAGCCGGCACCCATTTACAAAATACTTTATTTATGTTTGTTAAACGGAATTTATGTTCAAACATTTTAAAGCGCCTTAATAACATTTTGCTAACAGCACAAACAAAGCCTTGATCAATATGTGTTTGTGTTTGCTAACGCAGTTTGAGACTCTCTGTGTAGTGCAACTTCGACTCGAACACTATTGTCTTCTTTGTGTTTAGCAAAGTCCTTATTTAGCAAACAATAGTTTGCTGGTTGCCCTCTTAACTGCCTGCTGTCCAAAAAAAAACTTCACCAGCAGACGCATAATTTAATAGAATTTAAATTGGCTGGCAAATGCAGTCGCATAAACGCAAAACTTCAGGTAGATTTATGCAAATGTTTGGCAATTTTTTATTTTTTTTTTTTGCCTAAAAGGATTCTTTTTATATACATATAAGACATTTTTGTCACAATTTTATCATTGTCAGTTGTCATTTTGTTTTCTTACTGAAACTATAATACTTAGAAATTTCCTTGGTCTTTAGCCGACTTCAAAAAAAGTAGGAGGTTAAAAATTCGTCTGTATTTCTGCTTCATAACTTAGTACATTTTAGAGCGATTGTAAAAAGTATCTTTTTGTCTTGTAAAGTTTCCATTTAGTACCACTGCAAAAAAAAGTGGGCGGGAATACGCCCACTAGCTTTTTTCCTTTGATTTTATGATATTTTAGTTATTCGATTGCTACAAAACTTACCCATTATATTGGGTTTTCGTAACGACACAATCTCGAAGTTGAAAAAGTGGGCGCAGCCACGCCTAATAAAATTTAATATTAGATTTCACATGCTTCTATTTGGCCGATATTTACGAATTTTGGCACACACCTTCAGTTCAAAAAAGAACAAAATCTTGCATAAAAAAGTGGGCGGGCCACGCCTATTTAATTTTAATATTATATTTCACGTCCTTCCAATTTTTACGAAACTTGGCACACACACACCTTGAGCTGTTAAAATCACGCAATCTTGCTTTCAAACGAGTGGGCGGGACACGCCCATTTAAAATTTACTTTCATATTTCACATGCTTCTTCTTTATCGATTTTTACGAAACTTGCCTAGTATTTAAAACTCTGAAAAATACTTAATCTTGTGATTAAAAAAGTGGGCGGGGAAACGCCCATTAAAATTCAATAATACATTTCACATGCTTGTACTTCACCAATATTGTATTTCACGTCCTTCCTATTTTGACGAAACTTGTCACACATCTTAAGCTCTTAAAATCACGCAATCTTGCTTTCAAACGAGTGGGCGGGACACGCCCATTTAAAATTTACTTTCATATTTCACATGCTTCTTCTTTATCGATTTTTACGAAACTTGCTTAGTATTTTAAACTCTGAAAAATACTTAATCTTGTGTTTAAAAAAGTGGGCGGGGCAACGTCCATTAAAATTTAATAATACATTTCACGTGCTTGTAATTACCAATTTTTACGAAACTTGGCACACATCTTGTGCTGTTAAAAAAACATAGACTTGCATTCAAAAAGTGGGCGCAGCCACGCCCATTAAAATTTAATATTATATTTCACATGCTTCTACATTAAAGACTTCTACGAAACTTTGATACACACCTGGAGCTCCAAAAAATACTCAATCTTGCATTTTAAAAAGTGGGCGGGGCCACGCCTGTTAAATTATATTTCACGTCCTTGTTCTAAACAAATTTTTACAAAACTTGGCACACATCTTGTCCTTTTAAAAATAAACAAACTTGCATTAAAAAAAGTGGGCGGGCCACGCTCATTAAATTTTAGTATTATATTTCACGTGCTTCTACTTGATCGAGTTGAAAGAGAACTGGTATACATCTTGAGCTCTGAAAGATACTTAGTTCTGTGTTCAAAAATGTGGGCGGAGCCACGCCCATGAGACGTTAGTAACAACTTCTACTTGTACGATTCCCACGAAACCTGACAGAGTGTCAGCTCTTAGAATGACATAATATTGTGCTTAAAAAAGTAGGCGGGGCCACTCCCACAAAAATTTAATATTGTATTCTACGTTCTTCTACCTAATCGATGTTTGCGAAACTTGGCACACTCCGTGAGCTCTGAGAAATACTAAATCTAGTGTTTAAAAAAGTGGGTGGGGCTACGCCCATGATGAAAAAATACCCTCAAAGGCCCTAAACGGGCACATATCGACCCGAATGTTCTACAAAAATATTCGCTGAAAGCTTCCAAATACATATATACAAACATAAAAGATCGCATTTCAACTTAAACCCCAAAAATAAGTGAAAACTTGAATTAACCCTAGCAGCATTTTAAGTTTTGATATCTTTCTAATGTTTGAGTTGCATTTTGAATTTTAGTTTATTCACGGACTTATAGTATAAATTAAGGACGAATATATTTGTAGAAGATTTTAACCCATTATATGCGCGTTTAGGGGTACCTATTGGACCACTTTTTGGACACAAGTTGGAGTGTTAAGATTTTTAACAAAAATTGTTCTTCTAGGACTTACAAATATCAAATCATCCTTCACCTTGAGTGCAAGTGTAAATAAATTTAAAATTAACCCTTAAACGCAATGCAAGTTTAGAATTGTTTGCAGCGTTTCAGTTGAATTTATAGTTTTGCTGTATTTAGAGATTTAATGTAGAATTTTATGGCAAATATTTTTGTAAAATATTTTAACCCTTTATCTCCCGGTTTAAGGGCACTTTTAACACCTATTTCGAAAGCCTCTAAAAATAGTCATATGGAGGAGAGTTATAGGGTTAAAATATTCTACAAAAATTTTACTCAAAGGATTTTACGTAAAAGGGCTGAACACTACTTACATATAAAATACAAGGATTTCATGAGGGAGGGGGAATTCAACACCCTTTTTTCTAATAGTTTTTAGTCCCTTCTGCACACACTGAGTTTTTAGCACCTTCTTATTTCATTTTTTTGTGTTATAAATTTTACAAATCTTTTCTATATATTTTCTTTAAACACTTTTTGTTATGCACGGTCATTTTTGCAAATTAGAGGTTTCCTTAATCAACCATTTAAATGAAAGGCATGATTACGAGTATATAGACAATTAGCAGCACTTGTGATTTCGCTGCCTGCCCAACCTAATGGGGCTAAATGTGGATGGATGGTTGACTAAATTATGTTAAATGTGCGAGTGTGCATGACTGACGACTGGGCTGACTGACTTAAAGTTGTCTGCAAATTGCAACAATTATATTAATAAACCATAAGCAGCCAGCAACAATAATAATAATATTAATAATAGTACGAGTAAACTGCTGCACAAAAACGTCTTGAAAAGCACGCGTTATGAATTTACACTCCAAATCATTGAAATTGTGAAACATATTCCATATTAAGCTTAAACAGTAAGTAACAAAAGTTGAAACACATATATATACATATATATAAAAATGTGGTTTAATTTTCTCTTTTGTTTGCATTTTAAGCTGGTCGTCTTTGTTCGTTGCCCACTGTGCTTTAACTCACAAATTTATTTATTACATTTCTGATGAATTTTATGTATGTTGCATGTTTAGTTAACGTCTTTATGCAAATCATTTTCGCTCTAAATCAATGAGATTTTTTTTTACTTCACTGCTGCTGACTGACTGATTCTTTTAAATTTGTTGTAGCTTTTATTTAAACATGTGTTAAGTTAAATATTTATTGCATAATTTTCCTGGTAGTAATTTATAATTGTAACTATACCATAATACAGTGCGCTTGCCACTGCTAAGGAGCGGTTTATGCAGAACAAACTGAAATAGTGTTCACATATAAAAAGTTATACAGGTGCTAAGTGGCCTTATCATTTTGTAGCGCACTGTATAACTTTGTATGTGTGCAGTACATTAGAACCGCAGTGTTATTGCTTTCATTGTTCTCCTCTATTAATTCCAAGTAAACGTAAACTTTAAAGTTTTGTGGCAGAAATCTTGTGGCAAGTTTAATTTTCATTAATTGTATGTGAAAATATTTGTGGTGTTTAGTTAGTAAAGTTCTTAATAAAATGGATTAAGATTTCCTGCCTGTACATACAATTATTCAAGTAGAAAATGCTGATTTTAATAAAATACAAGTACATGTATTTTTTAAGGCATCAGTTGTTATTCTTGATGTACACTCGTACTTATGATTTTAAGTGTTTGAAGTAGGAAATGTCAATAAAAGAAACAGTATTAAGTTTATTTTCGAGTGGTTGTTGATTAAACAATTTAATTGTATAAGATTGTCATGGGAAAATTCTTTTGAATTTGCTAAAGAGCAAGTGTTGTTAAATTAATATTATGCAGTGTAGATTTGTAACAATAATAAGCTGTCATCATGGCCGTTGATGGTGTAAAATAAATGACTTTGGCTGGTTGACAACTCAATAAGTGGAATATTAATGGACATATTTTTAAGATGCAAATGCAAACAAAAATTCTTTGGAACTTGTGGGGACACAAATAATAAATAAAATATTCATAGATATCAAATCAGGGGGGTTGGTGGTGCGCTACCTGCTACAGTTTTTGGGTTCAATACCCACCAAATATGTAGATCTTCACTACAACCTAAGCAAAATAGCATTAACACACTTTTTACATTAAAAAATATAGATTTTTCTTAATATAATATTTATTTTAACACATAAATATATTTTTGGCGTTGCCAATTAATTCCTTAAATTCAACATAAGCAATAAACTTCCAAAAACAAACTATTGATAATAGTAGAACTAATAGTAAATCAAAATCTAGCCCTAAGTTTAAAAAATATATGTACATATATGTATATAAAAAATTCACTCGCGTTACCAACTCATTCCTAAAACTCAAGATAGGTACAAAGTGAAAAAAAAAATTAGTAATAGCACAGCCATTGATAAATAAATAAAAATTTAGTAGCCCTAAGCCGACATACGAAAAATATATTTTTTGCATTGCCAACTTCTTTTTAAAATATGAAGTCAAAATTTCCAAAATCCTTGAAATTATCAAATTAAAATTCTTTGTGAAATAAAATATTATCACTCTTCCGCGTTAATAAAATATGTATTAGTTCACCGCGTTGCCAACTTATTTTTAAAAACTTTGGAAAAATTAGAAAAATTTCAAGGCAAAACTTTAAAATATCAAATCAAAATGAAATACATAATATATAATTTTTTCGAGTTGCCAATGTATTTTAAAAAAGTATTACATTTCTAAAAGTAAACCATTGATAATTAAAAATCAAGTTAATAGACCTTATTTATGCCCTGGCCAGTAATTAATAATATAAAGTTTCTGATCTAAGGATTTTATTTAAAATAATTAATTCCACTAAAACTTTACATATCGTTACATTAAGATAGAAACGCCCTAACTCATTATTTTTTCTAAATCGAGATTTTACCATCCTTCTAATCTACCGAAATATGCACACGACGCGATTTGGAAGAATAAAGAGTTATGGCGCTTCTATCTTAAGGTAACGTTATATAAAAAGTCCTACTCAAACCTCCTTTTGTATAATGAAAACATGTGCGCATTGCCAACCGTATTTAAAGTTCTTCAATTCTATAGAAAAATATTATGAACATATGTATGTATTTATGTGATTATACACTAATGAAAAATATCAAATACTATTGATATTAAAATAGCATTCATATTCGCATTGCCAACTTTATCCTGAGAACTAAAAATTCAATGAAATCAATTTGGCTAGAAATATTTAAATACCAAAACCTTCAAAAAATGTTTTAAAATTTTCAATATTTTCAAACACTTTAAATTTATGTGTTGCCAACTATTTTCTTTAAGTTCGAGGTCAATAGGAAGCAAAAGCTGTAAAAAACACGCAGGTGTCGTGTGTTATATGTATAGACCACTTAAAAATTTTTTTTTCAGATAAAAAATATTTTTGAATTGCCAATTTAATTTTTATGACATTAGAAAACATAATTTGTTTATTTAATAAAGAGTTATGGAAAATTTTTAAATAAATAAAATATATATGTAAATGTAGATATATTTAGAAGAAAAATCTTTTGACTGCAAAAGTTTCGCATTGCCAACTTAATGTCTGACTTACACTTTAGCTAAAACAAAATAAATTAATTTAAGTGTTTCTAAAATAAGTTTCTTATGTTAACAAAAATTTCACGTTGCCAACAAAACGAATTTAAGACTCACAAAATTACATAATTGCATAAAAAATTCCTATACAAACATACTTAATTTGGTACATTCCATAAAAAAGTATATTCGACAAAAAAATGTTTTTGCATTGCCAACTTAAATTTTTATTAAAATACCAAATACACAATGTTTTGTTTACCAACACACTACTAAAAGGATAAAAACCGAAACAAATTAAATAAATATGTCTTCAATACAAAAGTTTTAGTTGCAAAAGTTTCGCATTGCCAACTATATATTTTTATTGCTCTTTAACCAAACCCTAGGTAAAGTCTAGAACTATAAAAAAGTAATCAAAATAAGAAATGCCACAAATTAATAAGAGTTGCCAACGTTAAACTAAAGCAAATTGAATTGTTCATTAAAAAAAATAATACTTATTTGAGAAATAAACTCAAATATTAGTTACAAACTAAAATTTCATAGTAAATGTATAAATATTTTATTATAAATTCAAGAGAAAATACTTAGAAACAAGTGATGGCAATACTAAAATGATTTTGTTTGTAAAAAAAAGTATAAAGATAAGTGTAGTAAAATATGTGAAACACAGGGTTTTCTAAAATTTATTAAGTGAGCTAGAATTTCGCATTGCCAACTAAATTCTTAATTTTCATTAGTAATACCTTTCGTTTATTAAAAAACTCATTCTAAAACTTTAAAGTAATAGGATATGTATGTATGTTTAAGGAAAACTTGTTTTAGATACAAAACCTTCGCATTGCCAACTGAATGCATAAATTGCATTTTTATATTTAAAATGCAGTTCAAGTTATATTATAAATATGTATTAACAATTACATATTTATTTAAAAAAGTGCTAAAAAGCAAAAAGTGTTGCCAACTTTGATTATGAACCCAATGAAATCGATATTTTTAGTAATTTTATTAATTTAAAACTTTTGAAACGTAAGTTTATTTTTTTTGCTAGTGTAAACGTTTCACAATATTTTCATATTTTTCTCAACCTTTTTCATTGTTGATGTTGTGTTGTTGTTTTTTCTAATCCAACCGCAAGTTTTATTTTTTATTTTTTGCTATACTTAGGCATTTTGTGGCTGCCACAGTATGCAATTGTGTTTCCGTGTTGCAACACAACCCACAAGAAACCACATAATTAGACACATTGCAGCACAGAATCAAAATCAAAAGTTATGTTGGAATTTCCATTATACTATTTCTACCACAAAACTAGATATTAAGTTTAAACGAAACCGTTAAGAAAAATGTGGCAAGAAAAATGCACACAGAAACTAAATTATTTATAATCAGGTCTTGAAATTTTTCCTTTACAATAGAAATAACTCAGGCTCATTGTGCCGGCATCAAAACGCTGTTCATGGAAGAGAATAAATAGAAAGGCTGGCTTGCAGATAAAAATAAATTATGCGAAAGGAATGTTTGGTGTTTGTATAAAATGTATTACAAAAATATGTTTGTGCAAAGCTTTTTATTGAATTTGCATAATATTTTTGAGATGTTATTGCAATAGAAAAAATTTGATTTTATGAATTTTTAAAATGGAAACAAATGTTAACTAGAGTTTTCCAGAAATCTGCACAAAAATAAATGTTTTCCTACAAAATCTCAATTCAAGAAATTCTTATGACATAATAGAAGTCTATGAAATGAACTTGAATCCATTATGACAAAGATATAGAACAGAAGTATTCAAAAAAACGAAACCTACACATTTTGCTCTCCACAATGTTTTTACTAGTTTATTTTTTTCCTTTCTCAGTGCAAAGGGGGGACCCTTTGGTCTCATGACAATTTTATTTATGATGGCGAAAATGAAGCAAACAAAAATGCATACTTGACACTATCTCAAGTGTCGCTGTTTGAAATCTTTCAAAATGAATAACAAACTCTAGCTGTTTCAAGACATTCAGTTTGAGACGAAAGAAAAACCCAGCAAAAACCCCCCTTTCGACATAAAACCCATGGGAAAATTTTTTTATTCAACATCATTACGATGATCATTGGAATCTTAAATTCTTATTTGTTTTTATTTTTTGTCATGGTCTTTGTCCAAAGGCAAACCCAAAGAAAATGTATGTTAAAGAACCATTAAAGCATTATTTCTCGCTATTTTTAAATCTGTTTCCTTAAACTTCAACAAAAACTTTAGAGATTTAAAAAATTCTTGCTAAACAACAAATAAAGTAAAGAAAATTATAACAAAGTCTAAAGCAACTTATGCACTCTTTAGACTGTCTGACAAAAAAAAAATAAGAAATGCAAGTAATAATCATAAAATTACAAAAAAAAAGGTTTATTGTCTGCCAGCAAACGGCCACCACCATAATGCCCATACGTGCAACCATAAAGGTAAGAGGAGAACTCATATACATGCATACAAATATTTACGAGTTTTTCATCTGCACAGAACCCACGCACTTCTACGCCGGTGATCAACCGCCAGGCAGACAACAGAGCGGAGACCAGGCCAGCCAACAAATATTTTTATAAACCCTTTAACTTTTGTTCTTATCCTCTTGAGATTATAATAAGCAACACCTACATACGAGTAGTAAGGCAACGCAACATCATCTTACAGTCAGCCCAGCCATTGGCCACAAGTACTCGTATTGTTATTAAAACTTACGACCTACAATTCTTTTTTTTTCTTTCTTCAAGTTAAATAAACACAGCACAAACTTGTATTTTAAGTGTCAACACCTCAAAATGATGTCAGAATATTTATTTGACCTCTGAAACTAATAAAGATCAATTGATTATTAACAAAATAAGCAACAGAAATTGCTTATTATCAATTAATTTATTAAAAAACTTGGTAAAAAACAAACAAAATCCTTAAATCGCATTGCCAACCTATGCTCCATATTGCTACAAAAAGGCAAAAAACTACATAAAATATTAGACCACACAATTTACTTTAACTACTAATATAAACTAAATATTATCTAGCACTTTTCAATATTTTCGCATTGCCAATTATAAGTTAACTTTCAAGCGACAGCTAAAATTAATTGAAAAATCAAAAATTGCACGCAAACCACAAGATGAAAAAACAAAATTGTTGATTATTGGAGCTTAAAATGTTTTAGCATTGCCAACCTATGGTTCATATTGCTTTAAAAAGGCTAAAAACTACAAAAAATATTAGACAGTACAATTTGACTTAACTAGTAATAAAAACTAAATGTTATGCAGCACTTTTCAATATTTTCGCATTGCCACCTATGTATATGTTAAATTTCAAGAGAACAGATAAAATATATTACAGAATGAGACATTTTATGCAAGTCAAAAGGCGAAAAAGCAAAGATGTTGAATATTGCAGTTTACAGGTTTTAAGCATTGCCAACTTATGGTTCAAATTGCTTTAAAGGGCTTTAAAACTAAAAGATCATTGGGCATTGCAATTCTCTTTAACTAGTAATATAAACTAAGTAACTTTTCAATATTTTGGCATTGCCAATTATAAGTTAACTTTCAAGCGATAGCTAAAATTTATTGAAAAATGAGAAATTGCATGCAAGTCACAAGAAGAAAAAACAAAAATGTTGAATATGGGAGTTTAAAATGTTTAAGCATTGCCAACCTATGATTCAGTTTGTCTTTAAGAGGCTTGAAACTACAAAAAATTTAGACATATCTATCTTATATATTATATTCTCTTTAACTAGTAATATAAACTAAGTAACTTTTTAATATTTTCGCATTGCCAATTAAATTTAATATTTCAAGAGAACAGCTAAAATTATTAAAAAAAATTAGAAATTTCTTGCAAGTAACAAGCAGCAAAAGCAAAGAAAGTTAAATATTGCAGTTTACAGTTCTTAAGCATTGCCAACCTATGGTTTAAATTGCTTTAAAAAGGCTTTAAAACTAAGAGATCAATGTACATTACAATTCGCTTGAACTAGTAATAAAAACTAAGTGTTGAACAGCACTTTTCAATATTTTCGCATTGCCAATTAAATGTTCAATTTCAAAAAATTATTAGGAAATTAGCAATTTCATACAGGTCACAAGAAAAAGCAAAGATGTTGAATACTGTAGTTTAAAATTTTTAGGCATTGCCAACTTAGTTCTCAGTTTGTTGGCACACTTCTTAAATTTCAAAATATCTATAACAAAAATTTACTTTTCACGATCATTGAGTTTTACCTTTAGTTAGTGAGTCACTACAATACTCGCTTTGGCAGCTTAGCTAAAAAAAATTAATAAACTATTTTTGCTTTGCCAACTAGTGTAACACAAGTGCAAAAAACTTAAAAAAAAGCTACAAAAGACATGTTTTAGCTGGGTCAAAGGCAATAAGTGAGCATAAAACCTTTAAGATAAAATTCGCATTGCCAACTTTCGTTTCGAACTGTTATAATTTCACTGCATATTATAATAAATCGATCTTGATTCGCCTAAAAAATTCAATTACTTTCAAATATTTTAATAGCACACATTTGTGCGCCATTGAAATAAATATTTAAGCATTGCCAACATGTTTTTAAAATTAAAGTCTCAGAAATGTGTATCATGTACATTAAAAATAAAGTTAGGTTAAAAACGGCTTTATACATTTTATCGTTGATTTCTAAACTTCGACTTGCCAACTAGAAACTTTTGAGTAATAAAAAATAAAGTTTAGTGTCTAATAAAAACTAGTTTGAGGATTATTGGCTATTCGCATGTTTTGTGACGATATTTTGGGAGTTTTTATCGCCCCAAGTTTCTTAACGTTTGTAAAAAATATATGATTTTTAATTTTTCGCATTACCAATTATATTTTTATATGCAGTAAATGTTTATTTAATATATGTATAAATGTAGAAAAAAAATATTTCTTAAGCAGAAAATATTTTTAAGCCATTCGAAAAAATACTTTCAAATCACAAAAACTTACGTATTGCCAATTAAGAAAAATATTTTTTTTAATTCTATACAGAGAAACCTATGTATGTAGTATGTGTTTTTTCATCCTTGGACTAAATTTGAAATGGTTATGATTTTACCCTGCAGGAAATGGAACTGACACGAGACTAGTCACGTGACCGGTCCCCAAGTGATAGGGACCAGTCCGAGATCTAGCACTTCCTGTGAAGTGGAGCAGTCACTTTTCTTCCATGGGGATGGCCTAGGTTGGGATTAATTGATGCTTTTTATGCACCTTGTGACTCATCACTGAACTATTTTATAGCGACCTATTCCGTGTAGAATAATATACATTATATACATAGTTATATAAATGTCATTCCGACATTTATGTATGTACTCGTAACTGTAACAACGAAAACTTGCACTTTTTTATTATTTATATTTTTCAGTTAATTTTTTTTTTAACTTTCTTGACTTGACGGTCCATTTATATCGATTCATTGTCTTTCCCAGCCAAGTCTTTCTTATATATATACTAAACATAAAAAAAAATATTCGTAGTACATAATACATGCCCCAGCGGAGTCTTTCTTATATAGACAAAATAAACCAAAAAAAATATTCGTAGTACATATAATATATAATATTCGTAGTAGTGCCATAGTGAACTATGGATGAACTAATGGAGAATAAAAGTAAACGAACAAAAATGTGTTCAGATAACATTTACCCTATGAAGAAAGAGACACTTGTTCCCAACTTGTTCCTCAACATACGAGTACACCTTGATCGACGGCTTACATGGAAACACCACATTGACTCTAGCTAACACAAATCAAGCTTAACTTAACTCAGATAAATTGGCTGATTAACTAGTAGAAATTCAATCCTCAGTCTAGATTGTAAACTTTTAATATACTTTTGAAACCTTTATGGTGGTACGAAATTCAGATACGGGTAACCTGCCCACACATCCCGCTATTGAAATTTTTAATCTCTTATTAGGTTTTTATTAAAATGTAACTGATAAAAATTTGATCCAAATATTTTTTAAGTGTAGTTATTGCTTAACTATCCAAATCCCTGTGTGCTTCGTAGTTCAGCTAATTTGTAGAATACAATTCTCATTATTAACATGTCATGAAGAGTTTTAAAATTATCGGAATCGGCGTAATTTCAAGTTTATGCTTGTATAGATTTATAAGCCTTGACACGAATCTTGTGCTTTAACAGTGCTTTATTAGTGTCTTAACAGAGCTCTGTTAAGCTATAATGCATTTATAAAGGACTTTTCCAGTAAATGAGCCAACCCAGGCGAAAAAAAGTAATGATCCTCCTTTATTAGTCCTAATCTACACTATGCTAAGCTGATTAGTTTGATGGAGAGAGAGAGACGATTGGAACAGATACGTTTAATTTCCCCTCGTCTATCTCTCTCATCTAACAAACTAAACAGCTTAGCAATAAGACTTGCATAGTGTAAACTAGGACTTTTGAATCTATTTCTGAAAAGCATGAATTTAAACTAGATACATACTAGTATTGCCAAGTTTGCAACTTGGCATTTTCTGGAGGATACGCACTTTTTAATGTCCAAGTGGTCCTCTAAAAACGTGCATACTCAGAATTTCTTGAAGTGCGAGTTTTCAGGAGTTCTTCAAAAAACTTTAAATTTGCCCTACCTCTATTAACATTTTCTAATGTTAGAAACTTTGAAAACTGTTTATCTTAAGTACATGCGAAACGGTATATGTGCATATTATGCACATCCCGCTTTCTAAAAGATATTTATTTTTAAATCCCAAAAAGCGGACATGGTCCAAATCCACAGAAACAAAAATATATTTATATTATTTGATAGGTCATGGACACGTCTACAATACTACAACGAGTTATAACGAAGCATGTTGTGATGTCGGTTGAAGCTGTTTAGCTTTTAAGATGTTTAGTAATTCTCAATTACTTTATGGTAGATTTTACATAATTCCAATTTTTTCCCCAAGAATTTTTTTTAAACATTTTCTGATAAATTGGCATTAGCATTAATGTAATGCAGCGTATAGAAAATATTAGACAACATAGTTACCTTAATATAGAAACCGCCTAACTCATTATTGAAATCGAGATTTTGGCATTTTTCAATATAATATTATTAGATACATCACGAAAATGGTGAATGGAACCATTTACACGATATATCTTCTTTTCATCATACACTACACCCTACTTTTTTTTAACATTCCCATTTTCTCAAATCCTACGACGAGTACGCTTGGTTCAATTGTCACCAAATTTTATTCAGGGTATTTATTTTTTAAAATGAGTTAATATCGATATTTTAAACACTATATATTGCCAACCTAATTTCTTGTCAATGAATTGGTATCTTAAAGCAGCCAAACATTGAACTTTTCCTACGGCATTCAATCAAACATTTCTTGACATCTATAAAAATATAACGAATTTAAATTTTTCGCGTTACCAATCATAATAGAATAAGCATCGAACACATAATACATACACAATTTCTTTTTTTAGGGAAGAAATAAGCAGCCCCTTAAAAAATATATTTTTATGTAAAAAAAATTGCATTGCCAATTAATTTTTTTTTATTACATACCAAGATATACATACATATGCATATGCATAAATAGATACATATGCACAACTGAAAATTATGCTAATTTAAATTTTAATTTAATTTAAATTTTTCGCGTTACCAATCATAATAGAATAAGCATCGAACACATAATACATACACATTTTTTTTTTGGGGGTGAAGAAATAATCCCCTTAAAAAATATATTTTTATGTCAAAAAAAATCGCATTGCCAATTAAATTTTTTTAATTACATACCAAGATATACATATGCATATGCATAAATAGATACATATACACAACTAAAAATTATGTTAATACTCAGCTGAACAGGTTCTGCAAGTGATTGCGAATCTAGTAATTTCAAAAAAAAAAAAAGATGTTACCAGTATCAAAGCAATTAAACTACTCTTGATTTATGTGTGTTTAGTTTAAAATAAATATTTGCTTAAGACTTTTGTTTATTTTAATATTTATGGTTAACTCAAGTTAATTAATTTTTGCTATTTTCTAAAATCACTTGTCAATATTAATTTTTCCTGCTTATTGTTGTTATTGCAGGTTTCAAATATGCATGTTCACTCATACAAATTAATCTAATATTAAGTAAATGAATTATTTTTCGAAATATTGAAACAGCGACTGGTGAACACAACTTGTAGTTATATTTGTTGTCGTCAATAAATGTATGCCTGCCTGTTTGTCAATGTTTTATTAAAGAAATAGAAAAAGAAATTTTATTCAAAGTTGGTGGTGTTGGTGTTAGTGATGATTTCTGGCGTCTGACTCAGTGACGCCATTCCTCCTCAGTGACAGACAAACATAGTAAATGATAGAAAATTTATGAACATTCTAACGCAGGTCTTGGAATTCAAAATTCAATTTAAATTTTACTAAAACACTTTCAAACATTTACATAGATTATTATACACATTCTAAAATAGCTTATGACACTTTTAAAAGAAGGTGCAGAGCTAAACGGCGTTAAGAATATTTAATAATAAACAAAAACAACAGCTTAATTCAGATTTTTTTTTCTATTAAGGTTTTCAAACGTTAAACGGTGTTTTAATAGTGTATTTGATTTACATAAAAGATAAAATATAAAAGAATATATGATAATCGTGTGGGAACTTATTTTAATGAATTAGAAAAAAAATAAGCTAGAAAATTTCGCCTAAACTGGCAACTCCAAGTAAAATATTTGAACTCACGTCTCCAAACGTTCTAATAGCATCAATAAAATTTAATATAGCTTTGCCAATTCCATTCAACTTCTAACAAAACCAGAAAGTTTATTGCCAATTCTTTTTGTCCCTAATTTTTAAATTTAGGCTTTTTATTAACTAAAAAGCAAAATTCTTCATTATTCAATTGTTCAATGGGTAAGTTTAATTAAGTTGGCAATGCTGGGTTCAGTATAAAAACAAACTATATTGATAGTATTTAAAATTTGATTGAAATAACAAACAGCTACGCAGCAACATTGTTAGTTTAATTTGCATGTCTGCGTTGCCAACTTAAATATACATATTAAGAAAATTTAACATTGATTAAATATTAATCATCAATTATTCACATAAACATTTTGCAACCATTTTTGGCATAAAGAAATTCAGAAAATTTCTTATAAGAAATAAATTGGCAACACTAAAATGACAACAAAATTTTCTAAGATATTATTACATATGCTAAATGGAAATTGCATCATAATAACCGGTTAAAAATACAACTACATACTACAAAACTTCGCGTTGCCAACTATTTTTAAGAAAGGCTAGCAACTTTGCTTTAGTTGTTTTTAAACCTAAAAATAGTTTTGTAATTACATTTATTAGCATTAGAAACGAGTTCAAGAATTAATTACATTTGAAAATATAATTACTTTAAAGCTTTGCGTTGCCAACTATATTTAAGAAAGGCTAAATGCATTGTTTTAGTTGTTTTAAGCTTAAAAATAATTTTTTAATTACTTTTATAAGCTCTAAAAACGAATACAAGAATTATTTAGCGCTGTTTGGGTTGCCTATTAAAATTATTCGCATATCGCATTATCTGGCAATACTTTTTTTTAGAAAAAAAATATTCTCAAAGATTCTCGGTAAATTATACCAAAGAAAATTGTTGATAATTTAATATCATTAATTTTTAGCGTTGCCAACTAATTTCTTAAGAGGCTGGCAACCTCATTTAAAAAGTTTTAATTAAAAAACTATATTTGAATTGCATTTACTGAAAATATAAAAAGAATATTTAAACGAGTTTTTAAACAAAGTCTTGCGTTGCCAAACATGGAAATTGGGTAATAAGGTCGTTAAAAAAGATATAATAAGGTGACTAAAATTTTCCAAAATAGTTTTACCATTTACAAAATATTAGTACAAACATATTACAGTGGAAAAATCTCAACTTTGCGTTGCCAGTCATAATTGAAGCAAAAACATGTCTGCATAGCGCTTTACCAATCTGAAATTGACAACCAGAACAACCTTTTATTTAAATAAGCCAACCTATAGACATTTGCGTAAAAATAAAAGTAGTCGCGTTGCCAATCAAAAAAATATTAGAGTAGTTTTGAAATATTTCTTCAAAATAAATTCAAAATGAAGAATGTTTTTTAGGTTTTTTATATCCCTTAAGCTTTTTTGGAAAAAAAGTTGTAAATTAGCGTTGCCAAGCAAGAAAAAAATTCAAAACAAATTAACATTTATCATAGTTATAAATTTAGATTAATACATAAAAACAACATTTTACATTGCTTTAAGCGTTGGTTTGCAAACCTTCCAGAAACAATTTTCAATTGATGTTTTATAGACTTAGTACAATTACTAAATCTGTTTCAATAACAATTATTTTCCCACAGTTTTTACCGATTGTGTTCACCAAATTTTACCAAAACAAATATATACCTGAGGCATGGGAATTTTATTACGAATAGCGCTATTAACAATTATTTTCAAATGCATATTTTTTTAATAATTTTAAATTTTACCTTTAAGGAAAAAATGTGCATAAATATTTTTAAATCAATTGTTTGGTGTTTTCCGCTTCATTTTTGGTAAAAGATACAAAAACATAAATTATTTTTAATTTGGGCTATTATTGATTATTTTTATACCCTTTACCAACAAAAATGGTAAAAGGGTATATATAGGTTTGTTTTTTTCTCAACTTTTTTCAAACCATTTAAGCCGCAAAAGCAATTGTATGTTTGCTTTTGTTTGTTTATTTTTGGCATTTAATTAGTTTAAATATTTTATGAAGGCGTTGTTGCTTGTTTTAAAGACGATACAAAAAAAAATTTAATATATTTTGTGGGAAAATACAAAATAATAATCATTGTGTAAATAAACATTAACGTTTCTTATAATTAGTTTTAATCTTTACTTAACAATGTTAATGTTTTTATTTTCGTGTAAAGAATTGTCTCTTTGTAGTAATTCAACTTGTGTTGAGAAATAACTTCCAGGGCATGAGGTCAAACACACACATTTTATATAGTCTTTTGAGAAATTAAAGTTTCATACACCTTTAATAATTTGTAATATTTATATTCTTGGGATTGACACTGAATAAATAAAAAAATAAAAAAATTCTAAAATTAAAAATTATTCGAACAGTTTGATTCGAATAACTTTTCTTCAAACCACAGTCATTCCAATTATTTTATTCAAACTGTTTTCAGCTTAATTTTATTTGAATAATTTTTATTCGAATAATTTTATTCGAAAACTTTTTATTCGAATAAGTTCTAATCGAATAATTTTTTTATCCGCCTTATTATGTGCAAATTACTTTTAGCTAATGCTATAATGTTATTACAATAATTTTTATTCGAATATTTTCTATTCGCAAAATTTTTTTTAATAATTTTTGTTGGATTAGTTTTCATTAACAATTTTACTACAACGAATTTTTTTCGATTTATTTTATTTAAATCGATTTTCACAAAATTTTTAATCGAATAATTTTTATTCCAAGAATTTTTTCAAATAATTTTATTCGATTAGTTCTTTTGAATTATATTCAGTACATTCTCTTCAAACATGACAGTTTTCCGATTTTTTTATTCGAATAAATTGATTTTTATTCGATTTTTATAAACTTTATTCGGGCAAAATTTTATCGGATAACTTTTATTTAAAAAATCATTATTTCGATAATTTTTATTCGAATTATTTTCATTAGAATAATTTTTACTTGAATAACATACATACATCCCATTTGTTTTTTAAGTAACGATTTTTATACAACATACTTTTTTGTATAGTTTTTATGGCAATCAATAAGTTAGATATGTAGTTTTAACTCCAATAACCAAACAACTTATTGAAATAAAAATTATTTTTGTTTCAAATACTTTTATTCGGATTGTTTTTATTCAAACGGTCTTTAATCCTACTACCTTTAAGAGAAAAATAATTTTTAATCGAATACTTTCCATCCCTGTTATTTCTACTTGACTGATATTTTATTACAATAATATTTATTGGAATCATTTCTACTTCGTTTAGTTTTTTTTTAAATAATTTTCATTACATTCCTTTCTAATGTGATGGTTTTACTAAAACATTTTTATTCGATTTATTTCATTCAGTGGGATAACTTATTCGCGTAATTTTGTTCGACTATATTTTTTGATTTATTTTCGTTACATTATTTATTTTATTATAAAATTTATTCGAATAATTTTTTTTCCAGATAATTTTTATTCATTGCATTACCTTTCCATTGTGATCATTTGCATAATTTTTTTTATTCGAAAAAATTTTAATCGAATAATTTTCAATCGATTGATCTTCATTTGTTCTAAACCTTTGTTCGAATAATTGTTTTTCCAGATATTCTTTATTCATTACATTATTATTACATAATTTTTAATTTTGGTCGTATAATTTATTCGAATAGTTTTGTTTGACTATATTTTTTTATTTATTTTCATTACATTATTTGCCATTGTGATAATTTTCATAATTTTTTTATTCGAATAATTTTTAATCGAATAATTTTCAATCGAATGTTGTTCATTTGTTCATAACCTTTATTCGAATAATTTTTTTTAGATATTTTTTATTCATTACATTATTTTCCATTATGATCATTTTCATAATTTTTTTATTCGAATAAATTTTAATCGAATAATTTTCAATTGAATGATTTTTATTTGTTCATAACCTTTGTTAGAATAATTTTTTTCAGATATTTTTTTTTTATTCGAGCAATCATTATTTCCGTAAGTTTTATTCGCATTATATTTATTCGAATAATTTTTACTTGAATAACACACATACACGATAATTTTTTTAAATAACGATTTTTATTCAAAGTATTGTATATTATTTTATTATGATTTCATAGTTTTTATTCGAATCTATTAGTTTGGGGTAATTTTTATTTGAACAAGTTTAATTTATTTTATTCGACTGAACTTTTCTAGAAGAAAATATTTTTAAAGAATACAATAATATAGTCTGTAGTACATATCGTTACCATAATATAGAAAGGCCCCAACTCGTTTTGTTTCCAAAACAGGATTTTTGTAATTTTCGATACATTAGATGTTCTTCTATCGATATATACAAAAAAATCGATTTCAAAAAAATAATTATTTAGGCCCTTTCTATATTAAGGTAACGATATGTATTATATTTATAACTTGAGTTATTTCTGGGGTCTAATCGCCACTTTCGATAACAAGTTGATTCGATCATGTGTTTCAGTTTGAAATTATGGCATTTGCTAACGAAAAATGTAATAATAATAATATGGTTCGATATCGAATGCCATCACTTCAAACGAAAACAACGTGATCGAAACAGCTCCTTATCGAAAGCAACGATTAGAACCCTGGTTGAGTAAAAGCTATAAATTTATTAAATTATTTGTAAATTTATTTTTTATGAATAAATATTTGCTTTAAACAATTTCATTCGAGATATTCAAACATGTACTTTTATTCGAATACATTTCATAGATACATATGTATAATATGCTCGAATAACTTTTTTTCGCAAGCTCAAAGCTCAAAGTTTCGAATAAAAATTATTTGTGCAAGCAATCGAATAATTTTTTTTTAAATAATTTTATTCCGATAATTTTATTAGAATAATTTTATTGGAATAGTTTTACTCGAATAATTTTATTGGAATAGTTTTATTCGAATAGTTATATTCGAATAACTTTATTCAAATGGTTTTATTCGAGTGATTTTATTCGGATAACTTTAATGAGACTATATTATTCGAATAATTTTATTCGAATAATTTTAATCGGATAATTTTATTCGAAAAATTTTATTTTAAAAATTTTATTCGAACAATTGTAGTCAAATAATTACATTGAATTCCAACAATTTTATGCACAAGTACATACATACCCGTACAATGATTTGTTGCAGGTACTAAAATTACACTTACTCGTCCTTTAACTGGGTTATTAAAAAAAAATTTCTTATGGAAGATTTCTTAATCAGTTTTTTTTTATTCCAATGGAATCTGAAGATTCTTTTTTATCTCAGGATACGTGACTACACAATTATAACATTTTCTTATTCCCTATAAATCTACCTGACTTACGAGATCTAGTTTAAGTTTTTTAGTTTGTATTCAAACAAACGATTGCCTTATTTGTGATGACGTGCGGACAGCTCTAAACACCTGAAATCTAAGAGTGCAGTGTACATGTATAACAACAATGTTATTTTCGAAATTAAAGGTTTCTTTCCTTAATGTTTTCCAAACTATTGCTACTGATGATTGGTTTGTTGAAATTTCTGAGAATTCTGTAACAAATCATTAAGAATTCGAAATGCATTTATCTGTATCTGTTGTAATAAAAACTGGAATAAGATCAATGAAATTTAAAGCAGGTACGAGTAGTTGAGAGAAAAAAAACAATTAGACGAGATCTAATAAAACATTTTTCTTTTGTAATGAAAAAATTTTTCTGTTAAGAAATATTACAGGAAGTGAAGAAAGAAAACTGAGTTAATTTTTACCAAGAAATTCTGGGGTTTGGTAGTGAATAAAGCCATTAATTTTTGGATATTTTCTAAGGAATTTTTGGTCTTATTATCAGCTTTGGTTAATGGAGCCGCAAAGCATTTTAAACTTAATTTCAATTTGAGATAGAATTTTCTTTTTTATACATTTGAATCTACACTAAAGAAGGCAAATGTTTTAAAAACCAAAAAATAAAACGTGTTGTCAAAAATTTAAAATTTTTCCCCGAATTTGTTGGTGTAAATTTTGTAACTTTGTTACTGCCCATATATTTTGTATAAGAAAAAAAAAATACTACAAAAGCATTTCGTCTTGCATAATTTACCAAGACTAAAAGTCCAAGTTCCATTAAAAAAAAATGGAAAACTTTTTTAGCAAAATTACATCTGCTTTTACGCATTTTGTTTTTTTGCTTTCTATCTTTCAATACAATTTATAAATCGTTGTTCTTCCTACATTTGTCACTTTCGAATAAAAATAAAATCAAGAGGGAAAACATTATTGCTTCATGTCATAAATATTTTATAATCACAACAAATTAATTCATCATAAAAAGTAAGAAATAAGTTAAAAAAAAAAAATATTTCAAGTCGTTTTGGAGCACACAGTCACTGAGTGTGAGTGGTATGAATTTGCTGCATGCACAACAGGAAATGTAACAGATTTTAAATAAAATCATTTCAAATTCTAGACATGCAACGGATATATTTATAATTTCTACTTTTTTCAATTTTGCAAAATGTCAACAGCATGTTTTTAAGACTATAAATCGTGTATAAATAAACATTTATTAATTAAAAAAAAAAAAATTATGTAATTATTTTCCAAACAAAAGATAGATATCCTTCCTTAAACAAACAATATTTATGTAAAAGAGAAGTGAGTGCTTTTGAAATGAAGTAGTTTTGCAACTTTTTTTTTAAAGGAATCATTATAGACTAGTCTGTATTATGTCACTTTATATAACCCCCTGTTTCCACAACGCAGACGATTGATTTGAGTAGAAAATTTATATGAAAAGCCCTAGTTTTCTTTAATGAAAAATTTTCTAGACGAAATAGGGGGAAATAAAAATACTTAAAACTAAGACTCTTTAATATATTTTAATTTGGTAAACCTACCAAATATATCGCTCACTTACGCCAATAACGTCACAACTAAAAATTCTCATATTATAGTTCTTATTGTTTAAAAATTTCATACGAAATCTTCATCAACTGACACTACACACAGTGACCCAAACACAAAGAACGCTGATGATGAAGGTGTAGTGTAATGGCCTTCGAAAACAGCTAGTTGTTCCGTTCTACCAAGTGTTTGTCAGAATATTTACAATTAACTTTGGTGTTATTTGTTCATTAATAATTATCACATGTAAATTGGCTTACAAGGCTAAAATAAAGAAACAAATGGATTGTTCGAACAATAATAATAAAACTGGCTTTTTAATTTTCTGTTTCCATTAAGTTGCAGCAAAACTAGTTTTTTTTTTACTTATGAGGTTATTGCAGTAAACGAGCGATATGTATGTATGATTAATTATACTGTTTTTTTAGCATAAGAAAAACATTCTAGGAGCTTTCGTGAAAAAAATAACTGCTAGTAACTTTGTTTCAAAAAGTAGTATTTTTACTACTTTTTTACAGTAGGTATTTTTGCTACTTTTTAGGACAGTAGAATTTTTACTATGTTTTTTAATATCAATCGGCCATGTCACAGAGTTCAATTCCGTTCGGAAACGGAATGCAATCCACCCCATTTTTGTAGGAGATGGTGTCTAAAAAAGAAAACTAAAATACGAATATTTGTCAGGTGTGTCCAGACTGTTGGATGCGCTGGTATTGTGGGTTATACTCCGGCTAGGGGTCGTGATATTGAGGTGGATTCAATTCCATTTCCGAACGGAATTGAACTCTGTGACATGGCCGAATATTAATACTTTTTTCAAAATAGTAGTAAATTAATACTTTTTTTCCAAAAACAGGAGTAGAAATTTAATTTTGCCTTAAATCATACGAAGTAGTATTTTACTACTTTTTAAAGTAGTATTTTACTATTTTTTTAAAGTAGTATTTTACTACTTTTTTAAATTAGTATTTTACTCCTTTTTTATAAACAAACTGGATGTAAAAAATAACCGATAGACAATAATGCCAATAATAAGTCATGATTTCGATGACTTTTTTTTAAGTTATACGAAAAAATTTCATCCGAATAAAGATTATAATCGATTAAAATTATTCGAATCAAAAAATATCTGAAAATCATCACGTTGAAAGAGAATGTAATGAAAATAATTCCAACGAACTAATCGAAATAAAAATATTAAAATAACTTTTTCCAAAAAAAATTACTCGAATAAAAATTATTCGAATAAAAATCATGTGAAAATCGCTCTAAATAAAATAAATAGAATAAAAGTCGTTGGTGTAAAATTGTCAAGTTCAACAAAACTTATCGAACAAAAATTATTTGAAAAGAACTTTTGCGAATAGAAACGATTCGAGTAAAAATTATTGGAATAAAATTATAACATATGCTAAAAGTAATTTGAATTAAATCGGTTGACTGAAAAAACAATTCGTATAAATACGAATAAAAATGATTGGAAAATTTATTGAATAAAAATTATTTAAAGAAAATTAATCTGAAAACAGTTAGCATAAAATTATTGGAATGAATGTTATTTGAACAAAAGTTATTGGAATCAAACTATTCGAATAATTTTTACTTTTAGAATTTTTTAAATAACATTTTACTCGAATTATCTTTTTTTGCTTATTCAACTACTTTTTTGAAAAAGGAGTAAAAATTAAATTTTTTTTTCTTAAATTATAAGAAGTAGTAGTTTACCACGGTTTTAAAGTAGTATTTTACTACTTTTTTTAAGTATGTAGTATTTTATCTATTTTTACAAAGTAATATTTTACTACTTGTTTTAATGTAGTATTTCGCTACTTTTTTGAAGAATTATTTTTTTCTACTTGTTTTAAAGTAGTATTTTACTACTTTTTTGAAGTAGTATTTTACTACTTTTTTGAAGTATGTAGTATTTTACTACTTTTTTGAAGTAGTATTTTACTACTTTTTTGAAGTAGTATTTTACTACTTTTTTGAAGTAGTATTTTACTACTTATTTTAAGTAGTATTTTACAACTTTTTTGAAGTAGTATTTTACAAACTTTTAAATATTTACATAGTATGTATTATTTTACTGCCTATTTAAAAAGTAACAACCTTATTTATAAAAATTATTAAGGCTTGTTAAGAAAAATTTTGTATTAAAATTTGTTTTAAAAGCCCTTTATAAAGCCTTAATAAGCTTTATAAATGAAGCTGTAATATTTTAATGTTTTTTTCGAAGCGTAGTATTTTACTACTTATTTAATTATATTACTTTACTACTTTTTTAATAGTATTTTACTACTTTTTTAATAGCACAATTTTACTACTTTGTTTTAAAAGTAGTATGTATTTTACACTAGTACCTTAAAACTTTTTTTAAGTAGTAGTTTTCTTCGTTTTTTAATTGCTTAAAAATTATATTAGTCTTTATACTACTTTTTCAAAATAAAGTATTTTTACTACTACATATATTCAAAACTAGTAGTTGTGAAAGTGCATTTTCAATATCATTTTTCTTCCTGCAATACATTTTTTTTTTCTTGATACTTTTTTGTTACTTTTTTTGCATACATAACATATATATTATTCCTACTACTTTTTATAATACATAAAATTTTGCAACTTTTGTTATTGGATAATATGAATAAAAAAAGTATTTGCTTTTTACTTAAAAATATGTTTTAAAACCCCAAATATGTGTGTGTATTTTGTTTTTTTAAACAAATTTTTAAGTAAAATGCTAATACTTTTTTTTTATTCATACATACTACCCATTGACTTGTTTACTACTATTATTTTTTATAAAAGTAGATATTTGATATCGATTAGTTTATTATTTTTTTAGCAAGCAGTATTTTTACTACTTTTTTTAAAGTAATATTTTTACTACTTTTTTTAAAGTAAAATTTTTACTACTTTTTTTAAAGTAACATTTTTACTACTTTTTTTAAGTAACATTTTTACTGCCTTTTTTGGAAAATATAATTTTTAGTACGTTCTTACAAACTTAAATTTCAGAAATGATGATTTTGAAAAATTTTTTAAAAAACCATTGACGCTTGCTTTTACTCATTACATAAATTTCCTTGATTCTATAATAAAATATTAAATGGGACATACAACCATGCATTTGAACTTAATATTGTATACAAATTCTAAAAAGATTATTTTTGTCATAAATTTATGTTGAAGAGCGTTTAGTCATGGTACTTTTCCAAACACAATTAATGTCGTATCTCTGTATTTTTTTTAATTTTTTTTTATGTAAAGATTCTCTTTTAAGAAGAATAGTTGAATAAAATTATTTAAAATTAATGGCTTTTCGATTCATATACACAAAAACAAAAACTATTCCCTAAACAAGATTGTCATATAAATTTTTCTACTCAGTTTTTAAATTGAAAGGGGCAGAGCACAGGCCCGTGTGTTTGAATTGTTTTGAAATGTATTAGACGCAAAAACCAAGAAAAAAAATTTATGTTGAAAAAAAAAGACGAGACAGACATAAATTTTGCAACACAAATCCCCAAATGAGACACATAAAAAACAAAGCTAAAAATAAATTAAACGTAGAGCGTATACAGCAAAGAAACAAAATGAAATAAATATTCGTTTAAATGGGGTCCAACCGGTGTTGAAAATTTTTCGAAATTTTTATGCTTATGTTGGCTTTTTTTGTGAGTATGATTAATCCAAAAATAAACCTGAGGATTCGTTGCTGTTTACTATTGAAAATAATAAAACAAAATATTCACGTTTTTTTTTTACTCTCGTCTCTCTACAGACGTTTCATTGAGTGAAAGAGATATATAATTGCAATTTTACATAAAGCAGAAAAGGCTGACGGTTGTCTCAATGCAACTTGTTGATTTTATAAAAAGATTAAAATTCAAAAAATAAAAGTAACCCTAAAAATACAAATTCAGATTCAAAATGTGGCCATTTTCATGATTTTTCATTTGCCAAATAAAAAGACAATTTTGCTCCCAAGGCGTTTGTTGTACATTATATATTTTAAATAAATAGGTAATTTAAAAATTTCCGGATAAGCAATAGTATGAACCTATCCCTGCATTATGTCAGCCCGAAAACCTACAGCTAATGGAAAGTTTTCGTCGATATAAAATCGCAAAATGCTCAAATTACTCATCCTAGGATCTACAGTTTACGCTATATGTCAATATTTAGCTAAAGTCACATTTTAAAACACAGGTTGGCAACGCTATTTTAAATTTTCTTGAAATTTTTATTATAAATCATCTGTGTTTATTTTCTTTTTAATAATAAGAAAAATATATTAACAAATAGCAAAATAAGAGCTTCTGATATACATATATGAGTTACCAACCCAAATTTTTTATATCCGGCATTTAAATCGAAAATTTTTCTAGAGTCAAAGACATTTAAAAAAATGCTTAAAATAAATTTTAAAATATTACCAATCAACAAAGTTTTAAAAAAATTGGCAACTCACTTAAATTTGTTTGCTAAATTTTTATGTGAAAAATACAGTTTAATTTTAATTTTGAGTGAATTTATTTAAATCTATTATAAAAATTTAGCAAATAGAGCAAACATTAACTTAGTTGGTAACGCATATGTATTTGAGATCTTATGAAATTTTAGGCGCTAATGTTTGCAAAAGCCTGTGTACATGTATTTAAGTAAAAATATATTCAAGTCTACAAGCAAAAAGAGACATTTAAAAAAATATGAAATAAGACAACGTACATATTGGCAACGCACTTTGTTTGCTCTTTTCAGGCGAACAATTAAAAATTATGTGGTTTGTTTTGTAGTCTGATTCTTTTTGTAACAAAACAAAGAGATATAAGCACAACTACTCGTATTAAGAATCATAGAATTTTTAGTTTGGCAATGCAGTTTTGAGATTTGTTGTTTTAAGGTGAATACCCTAAATTGTCTTCAAGGACTAGCAAATATTCGATTCGCAATACAAAAACTCAATGCGATTAAAAAGTTTAAAAAAATTTCTTTAGTTGGCAACTGCAATTTCAAGACCCTTACACTTGCGAAACTCTATGTGCCAATATTTAGTATATACATACATACATATACATATATATGTATGTATGTATATTGGCAACGCAAAAAAATTCCACATTATGTATGTATTTTATTTTTTACTCTCATTATTTTCATAAAAACTAAGATAAACATATAAATTCACATAGTACATAACTATTAAAAATTATAGAATTTTTTGTTTGGCAATGCAGTTTTAAGGTTTTCTATGTTTTATGTTAAAAGTCTAAAATGTCTTGCCGCACTTACAGATATTCGATTATTAATGCAAAAACGTAATGCGGTTAAGAAGTTATAAATTTATAATTGGTTGGCAACTCCATGTTTTAGATAATAATAATTTCAAGGCCCTCATGCTTGCGAAACCCTATGTGCAAATATTTATGTGTTTCTGAGAATCTGGAGACAAAATTAAAATTTTTAAACCCCTTAAGAAAGCATGTAAGTTGGCATCGCTTTTTCTGTGCCTTGAAAATCCTAAGTTATGTCGAATCTCTTGCAGATATTTGATTTTTAATACACAAAAATTCAATGCGAGTAAAACCTTTTAATAAAATTATCTTTGGTTGGCAACTCCATATTTGATATACATATGTACTATCAACTTCAGCAGCCTAACACTTGCAAAACCCTTATGCGCGAATATTAATGTATGCATCTGGACAGCAAGATTTCTTTTGTAACTTAAAATTTTGTTCTGTATATTGGCAACGCACTTTTTGCCATTTTTGGAACAAAAATTTAAAATTATGTGGTTTATTGTATACTTTGATTTCATTCATATAAAAGCTTAAAGATGTATTACAAATAAGTGATCGAATATTTAGGTTGGCAATACATTTTATAAAAGTTTTCTATATTTTAAGTTAATAAATCTAAATTGCATCGAAGCACTTGCAGATATTCTATTTTTAGTACAAAAATTCAATGCGATAAAAAAGTTACATAAAATAGTTGGCAACGCCATTTAATATTTAATTACAGCCAAAAATAAAAGAGTTGAAGTTACTTTTCCACACAAAAAAACATGAGCTTAACAGTTAAATAAATAGGTTATGAAAAATGTTGGTTGGCAATGCGATTTATAGATTTTTTTATTATCATATAATATTATATTTTTTACATTTTAATTAATAGCTCAAGTTTCTTCATCAAAGAAATACACAGTTTGTGAAATATTTTGGTTGGCAATACGATTTATTGCCTTTTTTTTGTTTGAAGTCTAAAAAAAACTAAATATGACATTTGCGGATGCATGAAGATGTTTAAAATTTCTTTGGAACATGAACCTTTTTTTCCACAAAAAAACATGAGCTTAACAGTTAAATAAATAGGTTATGAAAAATTTTGGTTGGCAATGCGATTTACAGATATTTTTATTATCATATAATATTATATTTTTTACATTTTAATTAATAGTTAAGTTTCTTCATCAAAGAAATACACAGTTTATGAAATATTTTGGTTGGCAATGCGATTTATTGCCTTTTTTTGTTTTAAGTCTAAAAAAAACTAAAAATGACATTAGCGGATGCATGAAAATTTTGAAAATTTCTGTGGAACACAAACCTTTTAAACGATTTCATCATATGCATACATTTAAAGCATTTGTTGCAAGAGGGTCATAACTCGAAAAATGGGTTTTTTGTTTGTTTGTTAATTTTACAGAATTAAACGTGCCATATGGTTTTTTATATGGTGTAAAAAATTTCTTTCATAAAAATATTTTCTATACTCAACTCTTCATAGCAACATTACATTTTATTTTACAAATACTCGTAGGCTTTTAATAAATTTGAAACTTTGAACAGGTTTTCTGTTAAACAAGTTATAACTCTTTGGCAGCAATGGCTATATTATACATTTTATGTCTTTCTGTTTTTTATTTATTTCCAACACAAGTCTAATTTTATTTTATAAGTAGAGTAGGGCTAATGAATTTGCAGGGAGTTTCTCTTCCAAATAATTCAAAATCACAACGATTGACAACTCAATTATGATTTCTTTTCTATTCTCTTTAAAGCCCATTCATTAATGTCTTGTTATTTTCTAATTAAAAAAAATTAATTATTATTGAGTTTGTTTTACGTGGGTGTCAGTCACTATTTGAAATTGTAATTGAATATGTAAAACAACAAGGCGTATTTTCTAAGTAGACTGAATGAGAAGTTTAAGGATATTGCCATTCACAACCTAAAAAACTGTTTAGTTTTTCGTTGTCTTAAGCTTTAACATTTTCAAGTGAAAATTTATTGTGCTTCATAATATTAAAAAATAATTTAGTTGTGTACGAGTTTGGTTGACGCTCAGACGACCAAACTGAGTTGAGTTTAGTTGAGAACGACAATAGGGGCAAAATAATTAATTAATTGTTTAAAAAACTTAAGTCGAAGTAGCAAAAGTCGTAAAATTTTTACTTTTCGCTGCTTTTGTTTTTTCCAACTGTTTAAAATGAACCAATGCTTTTGCTTGTGCTTGTGAAAATAAGCAGAAGCAGAAAACGAATCATGAACAGTCGACGATTTCAAAGGTTTGAATTTGATTTGCTGTTGCTTTTGGTTAGTTTCGCTAGTAAAAGCATAAGCAGTCTGTGTGCTTTTGTAGGTGCCAAACAGTCACGGTCGAAGAAGCAAAAGCTCTTGCTTTTAGATGCTTTCAGCAGGTTCAGTCAACTATTTTATGGTGATTGTCATGTTTTTGCACGTCAGACAAGAAGCAAAGTGCAAAAACCACTTTACTGCTATTGCTGAAAGCTTCTAGCAGAAGTTTTTGCTTCTTCGACTATGACTGATTGCGGCTTTCAAAAGCATATAAACTGCTTCTGCTTCTACTTGCGATACTCACCAAAAGCGAAAGCAAATCAAATTCAAACTTCCCAAATTGTCGACTGCTGAAAGTACTGCGCAATTGGTCATAAATCGTTTTGTGATTTTGCTTTGACTGAAACTGTTGTATTTTTCAAAACCGAAAGCAGAAGCAAAATGAAATGAAATGAAAAGCATTTCAGTTTTTTAAACACTGCAATTACAGGCTTCATCGCCATTGAGAACAGTGCAACAGGAAATTAAGGCATTAAGAAGACTTGCCTGCAGCAAACAAATATCTGATTAATGATATAATATGATATGATAGTAATGATCGCTTTCAGAATATATTATTGCTTGTAATAGAAGTAGCTCGGTTCCAAGTGTTGCTGGTGACTTCTCATTGAATTTAACTTTGCCTAATGTAATTTTCAGCATTTGCCTTTTATGATTTCTCCCACAACCCTCCCATATTTTTTCTCACTACTATAGTTTTATTTAATACATAAATAGGTTCATTTTAAGCAAAACCTTCAGTTACTTTTTAATTAACACCAGGTGGAAATCGGAGAAACCAACGAGAAAAAAACAACAAATAATGAATTTATTTCTGATATTTATAGTGCTGGTGTTATTTGCCCAAGCTCAAGCTCAAGCTCAAACTGAAGCTGCAGCTAAAGATTTGCCCCCGTTCAACAAACTTAAGCCAAACTCTGCAAGTTTCTCTACATCTGAAAGTAGTTTAGAGCATATAGAGAAAACTCCGGCAATTTTGGAACATGGCAAGATTAAAGCAAATAACTTAAGTGCCAAGTCCATTAAATTTTTTGAGCAGTTAATGGAAATGGCTCTTGCTATTTTAAAATTGGAGACTCTAGTCTTATTTACAGATGCTAAAAAGGACTGCAGAAATTTTGAATACTTTGCCTCTTTAAGACAGGACAAAATCATCATTAACCAGCCTCAAAAATGGCAGATAAGAACATTTTTAAGCAGCAATGTCTTGAATGTGGTTTTTCTAGACTCTGCTCAATTGAACCATGAACTATTGAACATCTTTAATTGCAGCATACACCGTTGGCACTTGAGAAAAGTTTTGTTTATAACGGAAACATCTTTATTACAATCTTCTGCTGGCCAGTGGCGGCATTTATTTGAATGGCTGCACCAGCGAGGGTTTTGGAATAGTCTTTTATTGGATAATCAGGAAAATACTTTGCTTATGGATCATTTTTCATTGGACATACATTACAATACTGTAAGTGTGGGGGAGTTTTTCCAATTAAGCATAGAATGGTCTGATTTAAAAGGTCATCCCGTGCACGTTAGCGTAGCCAATGATCCACCTAAAGCTTTAATATACCGGGATAAAAGCAGCAATAAAACAATCTTCGGCGGCTACTATGGCTCGATCATCAATATATTTGCTGAGTTTTACAACGCTTCGCTGGTGACTCATGTCCTTTCTGATTTGGATTATGTTCATGAATTGGATTGTTTGCCCTATATTGAGCAAAATAAAGTTGATATTTGTGGCCTTGCCATGTCCTTGGATCCGTATTCATTTTATGTTATGACAAATCCTGAGGAGCTTGTCGCCAGCTATTTGATAGTGCCAGTTGATAAACCTTTGGATCGCTTTTACTACTTGCTAAAGCCCTTCCATTGGTCTGTGTGGTGGCTCATGCTTATAACATTTCTCTACACCACACTGGCTCTCTCCTTGATACATCGTGTGCAACATGGCAGCTGGATGTTGGCGTTCCAACTGCAGTATGGTGTGCTGTCTTTCATATATCTGCCAGTGAAATTAAAGCGTGTAAGAGGTGCCCTGCGCCCTTACTTGGAACTATTGCTAATTTTCAAGGGTTTTGTGTTCAGCAATTTGTATTTAACTTTATTGGCCAGTTTGCTTTATACACGCTTGTACTCTGACATCGATTCCTTGAAGGATTTACAACGTCTTAATATCTCAATAATTGTTACTGATTATGAATATCTTACGCTCAATGCTTCTGATATGGATCCCATAATTAAACAACAATTGATAGTGGTAGCCGACGACTTCTTGCTGGAGCATCGACGCAATCTGGATGATCGATATGCCTACTACAGCCAATATGACAAGAATGCATTTTATTTGTATCAGCAGAAATTTCTTTTGCATCATCGCATGCAGGAAATGACTGAAGTGACCATTCAATATGTAATGGGGGGCATGCCCATGCGTTTTAATTGGCCTTTTGAGCATTTGCTGAATAATATTTTTAACTGCATTTTAGATACAGGCCTATCGCAATATTTAATGGAGAGGAGCAGAGAAGAGGGCATACGTTCAGGTTATTTGCACTTCTTTCACAACCAGTCCAACTATGTGGAGTCAATGAGTTGGGAGTATTTTTACTTGGCGGCGATGGTTTTAGCAGGGGGTTATTTTCTGGGATTCGTTAGTTTTCTTATGGAAATTCTATATTTCAAGAAATTTGCCAGGAAGTAAAGGAATGTAATTTTTGTTTAAAATTGCGCATTAGAAATATAAGTTATTCAGTAAAATTAAAAAATTTCACCATATGTATATGTATATGTATATTTCCGTAATCAGAAGAAAATTATTAATAAAAATTAAAATTAAAACAAATGAAAATTTTTTCAATTGAATAATTTTTTAAAATCGCATTGCCAACTAACTGAAATAAAATCACCATAAAATACTTAAGCAACATTCTCTTTTATTAAAGTTGTGAATTTTTAGTAACTACACCATCAAGCTAAAGTTTTAGCTGTCACTTTTTTGTATTCGCATTGCCAATCTTCAGCCAACTCAAATAACCCTTTGATAATTTCTTTTCAAATCACATTTCCCACATTGTGGTAATATAAAAAACCCCTTGATATTTCTTACTAATTGTAATTTTAACAATTTCGCATTGCCAACTTTGTCATTTTTTTAACCTTTTTTTATTTTGAATCATCACGATAGCTTCGCACTTTTTAATGAAATAAAATACTGCCCATGAATCTCATATATTCGATATATTTGGCAATAAGCATAAAAAAAATCGCATTGCCATGCTCAAAATTTTTATTATAAGGCGCAACATTTTTATAGCATGAATACAAACGTTAAGGTTTTAGAATTAGTTAAAGGAAATAAATTATTGAAATACATATGTATGTATATCGCTCATTTACTCAAAGAACGTCATAACTCAAAAAATTAATTAAATATCTTGTTTACTCAACTCTTGAGAGAAAAATTAAATTTTCTTTTTTCATTAAGTTGTGCATAAATTGAAAACTTCAAACTCATTTTCTGCCAAACTGGTTTTTTTGAGTTATAACGTTGTTTGAGTAAATGAGCGTTATGTAGCACATCAATGCATGAGTTGCCAACTGCTAAAAATTTAATATCAAAATATGTATAAAAATTTACTTATCTTAAAATCTCTTTACACATGTACGTAACTGCAATTTGAAACAAAATCGCATTGCCAATTTTTCTTATAGACAGCTTGAATAACTGTTTTTAATATTCGTTTTGCAATATTTTGCACAATTAATTTAATAAAATTGCATATTTGTAACTATTGGAAAAACGGCATTGCCAATATCTTGAGCACACATAAGAAAATGTTAAATAAATATTTTTAATCAATTTCTCTATTAAATTCTTAAAGTCAAACCTGATATTTGTTAAAAACAAATTATTTAAATTTTTTTTATTATAATTTTAAAGATTTTCGCATTGCCAATTTAATGATATTTTTTATTCTTTACTACAAATTAATATGTACAAAGCTTTCGCACTTAAAAGTAACATATTTTGCAGTATATTAAAATCCGCATTGCCAAGCATTAAATTTTTATTGTAAAGCGTTAACTGTATTAAAATATTTTAATACAACAGTACACGCAGTGCAACTTAAATACTAGAAATAGTTCATTATTAACATCAACTCTAGAACGCGTTTTAAGTTTTGATTTATTTCTGGATAACAATTTGAGATCGCTTTGAAATTAGCATATACTGAAAGCTGTGCTGAATTTTCGCCTTTGTACGAGCATGTCTTGTAATGAAAGTTTTGTGGATTAATTGATACTTTACAATTTTTGGTCACACCCGTCACACACAAATTTACAAACTTTAGTAAAATACTTGATACTTTCTTAACATAAAAACGTAAGCACAATTATGTAATAATATAATAAAATTTTGTGAATCTCCATTTTCATATAAGAGTAATTAGTTATAGGAAATAATTGGTCACACCCGGCACATCAACTCTAAAGTGCTATTATTTTCATCAATATGGCATGTGGTGGGATTCGATCGATTTCAAATCGCAACGATTTCCAAAAACAAATTTAACGGATGCTTTTTGTATTGTTTTCGACGATTAGAATATTTTAAATTGGATTTGACTGTATCGTGGGATTTACAGAACATATATCTATTGGCCATTTGAAATCGATCGATTTTCATTACATACCAAAGAAGAACAAAGAAAGTAACTTAAAACCAATAAAAGAAAAGGTGAGCTGCATTTTGCGTTAGAGAGATAGAGTGAGGGACACAGAAACTCTAATAAAATTATGATGATGAGGGTGGCGTTGCCTGAAGTAGTTAGCACGTTGACTACTAAACCGAAGGTCTTGGGTTCGAGCCCGGTATCCAGCAGTCATTAAATAATAACACCACCCATTTTATTTATGTACATTAGTGTCCCTTTGTATCAGTTGTTGTGGCAAAATTCAACTGATGAAGGCATAGTCTCTGTAGTAAGTAAAATAACCAATCAAATGGCTACAACAGCTTAAAAAAAATTCAATACCAGAGGCGCTGCAACACTTATTATTAAAAACGTGCAAAGAGCAGAGTTTTAAAAGAATAAAGCTTTCCTCTATCTCTTCCTTCACCACCTGTCTTCTCTATCACTATCCCACATAATCTTCCTTCTAGTCTATCAAAATAAATTGCTGTTAGTCATGTTTTACACTCGGCAGTTTTACTTGAAGCAAGTCTGAGTTTATAGGAGAGAAAGGAAAGAAGAAAGAAGAGGGGTACTGACTTGCCTGTACAGAAAAGTTACTTCAATTCTGTTTTGTTATTTCATTCGCTACATTAAAACAATACGAAAATGGAACAAGAAACCGTCTGAGTGTAAACAAATGGGCAGTTTTAAAACAGAATTGAAGAGAACTGCTTCAAGAAAAACTGCCAAGTGTAAAACATGACTTATTAAGCAACTCATAGAAAGAGATTCATTCACAATGGTTGGTAACTGGAATAACCACAAGAATCGAAATTATGGCTGGTGTCATGGAAAAAAACAACTATTTTCACACTGGGTCACACCCGTCACATATTCGAAAAAGTTTTATTTTTAAGAAAAACTAGTTTTTTTCTTGGAAGTAAATATTAAATACAATCAAAAAAATTTTAAGAATTTACTACGCCAAAATTATTAAGCTGGTTCTACGGAAAATTTTTTAATTCTGTAAAAACTGAGCTTTGAAGGCTCACACCCGTCACAGACTTCTGATGGCCATTCTGGGCAGAAACCATGTTCTTTCAACGTGTTTCTTTATTATTGAATGTTTGTTGGGGTTTAGTATTATAGTCACACCCGCACAGAATATCACCCTTCTATTAACTATTCACCCTTATTCTAGTTGGCGACATCGACGTCACTTGAACACAATACCAAACAATTGGGGCTTGTGTACCCGTTTACTTTAACGTGGTTGCAACAGTTGGCGTTAACGTTAAAACCAACTTTTATTAAAACCATATCAGTGTGAAAACACCATTAAAACATTATTGAGGATAAAAATATACAACCATATGCCCGCCCCCTTATTGTGAATGGCGTCCCCGACGTCACATCAAGACGACAGTAAGTATTGTGACTTGTCTGCTCTTTATCGACAAAATAAAATAAGTTTAAACAATAGTGCCAGTATTCATAAACGATTGTTGAAAATGTAAAGCCTAGTTTAACCCAGTTTTCTCATACAAAATTCCTTTTTTAAAACCAACATTAAGTTTAACAACAACAACAACAACAACAACAACAACAACAAGTTTATATTGAAATTTTTATTTTCATTTAATTTCTTTTAAACACCAACAATTCAAAAATAAAACCTATTAGGCCCAAAGAATAACCCACAGCCAACAGCATGGCAGGCATTTGAAAATATTCTATTGACAGCGGCTCCACATAATGATGTTGGGTGGGAAAATAGCGCAAATAGCCGGAGCGGATGCCTTCCAGCAGGGACTGTGCATAAATGGGCTGATATAAACCACTAGACATAATGTTTATGATAAAATCGTGCATTAGATGTTGAAAAGGCCAATTTGGACTCATGGGTATGCCCACAAAAACTTCATTAATGGGTGGTATGCCCGATAGAACTTTCATGCGCGGACGTATTAAATACTTTTGTTGATGCAAGTAGAAAGCCACCTTATCGTACTGGCTGTAGTAGGCATAATGAGGATCCAAATTACGGCGATGTTCCAGCAAAATCTCATTGGTTACCACTTTCAATTGCTGCATTAAAATGGGATCATTCTCGGTGGTATTTAATACATACATTTCAAATTCATCTATCATTATGGTTATATTGTGTTGCACTAAATCTTCCAAGGTATTGATGTTGTGAAAGTAGAGCCGTGTGAAGAGCAGACTGGATAATACGGACAAATACCAATTGGCTACCACAAAGCCCACTAAAATCATTATGGCTTCCAAGAAACGCCGGTAAGGTGGTTTAACCTTAGTCAATTGGAAGGGCAGATTGAGGACGGATAGTATAGCATATAATATCTGCAAGCTGGCATTCCAGGAGCCCTGCTGCAAGCGATGAATAAATGATAGGGTTATGATTTTGTAGAAAAAGCTTAAAGTGACAATGGACCATACATTTAAATGGAAAGGTTTAAGAAAGTAGTAGAATCTGGGCAAAGGTTCATCGTGGGGCACTATCAAACTACTGCGAACAATCTCCTCGGAATAGCTTACGACATACTGGTCCGTAGAGAAGGGCAAAGCATCGGCACATATATCCACCCGCTGGGCTTTTATATACTTCACACAGTCAAACTCGGTGTAAAAGTCCAGATGGGACAATATCAAGGGTTCTAGGGAGGCATTGTAGAGTTTTACAAACAGATTTATTAAGGTGCCGTAATAGCCCTTTAAATTTAGTCTTTGCTGGCGATCATACTGCAAATAAACTCTTGGAGGATTGGTGGCCAGAGCACATTTTATTGGATAGCCCAATAAATTTTGCCATTTAAAGGACTGCAGCATAAAATTTTCCACGCTTAAGTTGCTTATCAATTCTCCCGTCAAATGTTGTACAGTCAAGGAATTTCCTTCAAGATCCATTAAAAGACTTTGCCAAAAACCATTTACATGCAACCAGTTTAACATTTCAAATACATCCTTGTCTTGGGCTTTGAGTGGACTCTCCTTTATTATTATAATTTTATTCAAATGGGCTCCTCTTAGAGATCCTTTTAAAGTGTTTAATACCTCCAGGCTTGAGGGATGCTCGGCTTCGAAGTATATTATGCTTAAGAAATTATTACTGTACAGTTGCTTTAACTGCCAATTTATTTTACTCGTTATTATCACTAGCGGAGGAGGAGTTTGATTTTCCAGAAAAATGTCCTGTGATTTTAATATTGATCCTGAGTAGCCATACAACACTAAAAAGTCGAACGAGTGGAATTTTGCTATAGACAAAATTTCTTTTAAAATTTTCAATTGGTAATTCGCCTTAATTGTTAATTGTAAAAGATGTTGAAGTTTGGAAGGTTCCGCCAAATTTCTTTTGATTTCCAAACTTGTAGAATTTATTTTAAAATTTTTTTCTGTTGCTTGGCACACATTAACAGAAATTAATATTAAGCCCATCACAATTACTTGACAATGGTTATTCATATTTTTTTTTATATTTTCACACACAACTGCTCGCTGTGAATACTTGAGGTGTAACTAAATGTTTTTTTAGCTAAACAGTTGGTTTAACCTTTGGTTAAACAGCTTATTTAGTTAATTATTTTTATGGACAATTAAATTGTTATGGTCAAATTAATTGTTTCCATATAACAATAAAAGCATTAAACGCACCCTCGCCCCATTAAGGGATTTAATGATATACTGACTATTCACTTTAAGGATTTCATAATAACAGCCATAAAAAATCTCAAATATGAAAGTTAATCAATATTTCGTGCATAATTTATTAAAAAAAATAAAAAAAAGTCCCAAAGCTAATTTCTTTTTAAAGTTTTTTGTGAGAAAAAAAAAATTTTTTTGCCTTCAAGAGCTAACGAAAGGGTTAACTGTCAAATGGACTGTCATTCTATAATCACTTTATGACATTTATGATGATTCGTACTTTGGCAAATAATCATGAATAGTTTAGACAGTTGTGCAATTCTACCAAATTATGCAGAGTTACTTCGAAAATTAGTCATCAATTCGCGCAGCCTATAGACGACTTCGTGACTTTTATGGCGCACATACTTGACACTCCGTCGAGTTGCGCATTATTTCATATCACACAGTCCTTAAATTATGCAATAACACCAGCACGTCGAAGGAATGTATGTACGTACTGTAAACGAAAGTGTGGGAGAAGATTCAAATTTATCGGTTCATCGTCTGTGGTAAGAATTGGAGCCCTCTCCATTCAATACGTGGAATATTTTGCGCTAAAACCTTGGTCTTCACCCATTTGAGATCCAGCTGGTGCAGGAATTAATTGATATCCAGCTGGTGCAGGAATTAAAGCCACGAGCCTTTCCCTCACCGATTGGGCTCTAGAGCAATGCTGGTCAATGAGAGAACACCGAGAGAAATGTATTCGCGTATGTGTATTCATTTGTCTAAGAAGACGATTGATGTTCGGCACTCTGGTGTCAGTTTGGACAATCTTGCTCTAGAGCAGCATGGAAACTGCTCCGATGTTTTATCGCAAATTTATGTCCAGCGATTTTATAAATTTTGCAGACCTATTTTTCCCATCAGAAAAGGATTTTCATTAGTTTTCAAAACCACTTCAGGCTTTTTGAAAAATATCGCGTTGCCATCACACAAATTTAAAAATGTGTTCAGCAATTCTATAGATTTGCAAATATATTTTTTATCAGAGAAAAACGATCATTATTTTTTAAAATCACTTCAAGCGCTTGAGCTTTGAAAATTTTCGCGTTGCCATCACACGAATTTAAAAATCTTCTCAGCCATTTTATAGATTTGCAGATTTATTTTTTATCTGAGAAAAACTATCATTATTTTTTTAAATCACTTCAAGCGCTTGAGCTTTAGCTAATATCGCGTTGCTATTACCTGAATTTAAAAATGTGTTCAACAATTTTATAGATTTGCAAATTTATATTTTTCCCACAAAAAAAAGGATTTCCTTCATTTTCAAAACCACTTCAAGGTTTTTGAAAATAATATCGCGTTGCCATTACCCCAATTTAAAATAAAACTTTATAGTCTTTTAACCAAAAATTAAAATGTGCTTAAAATTTATTTATTAAAATATTTCTAAAAAACTTTAAATATTTGGCCATGTTGAAAAATGTGCATTACCAATTGAAAAAGTTTTTCTATCAAAAAACTGCATTTTGTGGTTAATTTTTTTTTAAATCTGCTTTTATTTTTTCCACTATACATAAATTTATTAAAAGAATGACGACATTCTTTTATTTAATTTTTATTATTATTATTAGTTTTTTTTAAGGAGTTGCCAAATTTATTTCATTCCAAAGGCCACTGAAAGTTGTTTTCAATAGCCGAAAATGTTTGTTTTTTTAGTCGTTTTTATTTTATTGAAAATGGAACTTCAACAATTAAAACTAAAGAAAAATATTTTGCTTATTGGCAACGCAGCTTTTGAAAAACTAGTAATTTTACTAAAAAAAATAGTATTAGACTGAGACATAATAGTTACGTCTGGCAAAATCTTTTTTAATGTAAAACTCAAGCTAATAAAATAAAATAAACAAATTGGCAATGCGAATTTTCTAAATAAAATCTAAAATATTTTTCTTGAATTTCATTTTGTTATTTATATAGATAATACATATAATTAAATGAAAGAAAAAAATTTATACACTGATGCATGTAGTATGTAGGTACATTTAGAAAATTGGCGTTGCCATTTTGTTTCTTTTTATTAGCCTGATTTTGCTGATACGTTAGTACTATTTCTCAGTTTAATTAATATTAGTTTATCAGTAAAATTTCATTAAATAATAGCTTTGCAATATATGCGTTGCCAACTTTTTGCTATATACATATGTAGTTAAATTGGTTTTCTCAATTGCTGAAAATCTATTTAAAATAGTGGAAAAACTACAAACAAAATAATATTTTTTTAAAACTCGCATTGCCAATTTTGAAAATTTTTAAATATTTGCAACTTTATATAGTAAAATAAATATTACTATTAGGGAATAACTGATCATTATGAAAACCGCATTGCCAACCACTAAGCCATAAACTTTGCACTCACTAGTTAAGGAATTTATTTCCTAAGGTCTTACATAACTAACAGCTTTGCAAAATGTCCGTTGCCAACTTTTGGCTATGAATTAAGTAAAATTAGTTTCTTTTGTATCAATTGCTGAAACTCTATTTTAAATAGAAGAAAAACTACTAAGAAAATTTAATTTTTGATAGATTCGCATTGCCAATTGGGAACACTTTTATATACACACGTATTTAGAACTTTATATTTTATGTAAGTAAAATAAATATTTTTAGTGAATAGTGTTAGGGAATAACTGATCTCTAAAAAAACTGCATTGCCAATCACTAAAACCTAAGCTTTGAACGTACTAGCTAGGGAATTTATTTGCTGAGGTCTTACATATTTAACAGCCAACTTTTTGCTATATTTGAGTAAAATAGAAGAAAAACTACTAAAAAAATTAGTGAATAGTATTAGGAAATAACTGATTATTAGGAAAACCGCGTTGCCAACCAATACAGTAAACCCTAAACATGTGCTTATTAATAAATTTATTTCATAAGGTCTTACATAATTAACAGTTTTGTAAAATGTGCGTTGCCAACTTTTTGCTATATATTAAATAAAATTCGTTTCTTTAATGTGAATTGATGAAATTCTATTTTAAATAGAAGAAAAACTATTGAAAAAATCTTAAATTTTATAAAAATTCGCTTTGCCAATTTTGAAAATTTTTAAATACTTGGAACCTTATATTTTATTTGTGTATAACAAATATTGGTAGTGAATAGTGTTAGCGAATAACTGATCTTTAAGAAACCCGCATTGCCAATTAATAAACTAAAACCTAAGCTTTGAACGTACTAGTTAGGAAATTTATTTGCAGAGGTCATTGTCATAATTTATTGTTATTTACAACTTTTTTACAATTATGTAATTTAATTGCAATTTCTTCGACATGCCGAGCATCATGTGGTTGGTGTTTTGGATTTTTACTTGAATTTTCACAAAAACATATGTTAGCCAATTTTAGGTTACTTTGGAAGTTGAGTTTAGAAAATAAATTAAATAATTAGTGTACTTTTTTGAATGATTTTTTTCTGCTTCAATGATCGTCATGTGTTTCAGATAAATTTTTATCACTTGATTTGAAATCAATTAACCAAAAATAAATTAGTACAATATAAAGACAATTGCAAAGAATTACAAAGGCAATAACAACAAAAACAACATATGTTCAAATACAACAAAGTTATGTATAAGCAATTGAAATCAAACATACCTCAATGTTAGGGCAATGAGTTTAAAAATATTCATATACTAAATTTTATAAAATGTTATTGTTAAAGATACATACAGACATACTCGTACTTTCAAATAAATTATAGAAACAAATACAATAAATTGAAACCAAACAGAGGGTGGGTGTGTAAAATATTTTCCAATGAATGAATGATTTTTTTTCACTGAGCCATTCATGAATGAAATCTTGCCGTAAAAAATATATTTCATCATTTTTGGAAATCTAAAAACGTGTTTAACAAAGATTTACCAAAAAAAAAATAATCGCCTGCATCCCTCTATTAAAAAGAAGTCTTTTGGAATTTTAAAAGATTTTGTTTCTTCTTTCAGCTTTTTCTTTCAAACAACAAAATAATTGGTCGCCTTTTATCATGGTATTTGTGTGTTCCTTTTTTAAAAAAATTTTTTTTTTGATGAATCATTATATTTTTTCTTTAGTTTTTAGACCTTAAAATTATGAACTTCCTGTACCCATGAAAAATTGGCCGTCTTAGGCGTTAAAGTAGCTGTATAAAAAATAAATGTATTCATGAAATTACTAGTTTCAATCGTTTTATTGATGAGAGCACAGGCTGTTTGTTGTGGTTCAAGTCTGCTTTTATCTTTTTAAGCTTAAATCTTAATTACCTAATAACACCTTTACAGTTTAAGCAGATATTTCTCCAATATTTTCAACGTTTATTTCATTACTTCAAATTGATAATAAATATTCCAAACATGTACGTAAATAAACTGGGACTTTGTTATAACTGAAAATAATAAAATAGATAACAAGTTTCTATGAATTGGCAACGTAATTCTTAAAAGCATGTCATGTACAATAAGGTTCACATATTTTTTTTTAGTACAAATAAATTTTATTTTATATATTAATTCGCCCATCAGGTAAACTATAAAAAATTGGCAACTCGAATTTTTTAAATCATTCTATTGTATGAACATTTGCGGACAATTCTAACTTTAACTTAGCTGTAATTATAAAACTAACTATGCAAGAAAGAGTATAATAAAAACTTACCAGCTTATAAAAAAAATTACGTTGCCAATTTTTTTAAATATTTTACAGCTGAAATAAGAAAATTGAAAAATGCTGACAGCTTATTCAAGTGTCTTCTAGCATGACTTGACTTTTTAATCAAAATATTTTTGAATTCAAAGATTTGTTAAATCCGAGTTGCCCATTCTGTTAATAATTTTACATTGGAAGTAATTAAAAAGTGCTTCATAAAGATAAAAAAGTTTCTTTTGATATTATTTGATTTTTTATATAAATTTTTTAAACTAAATTATTTTGATAACTATTAAAAAATTGCGTTGCCAATTTATTATTATTATTTTAAGCAGAAATAAAACAAGAGAAAATATTCTGATTTTAATAAAGTGTCTTCTAGTATTACATGACTTGTTAATCAAAATATGGTTGAATTCAAGGATTTTGAAAATCCGAGTTGCCCATTCTGATACTAATTTCCCATTTCAAGTAATTAGGAAGTGCTTCACAAAGATAATAAAGTTTCTTTTGAAATTATTTCATTTTTTTATATAAAATTTATTTAAGCTAAATAATTCTTAACTTATGAAAAAAATCGCGTGGCCAATTTCTACTACATATTTATTTACAGTAATCTTAAAATATTTTCTACCATGAATTTCTACAATCAGCAACCTTTTAAAATTTGTAGCATTACAAAATTATTGCGTTGCCATTTTTATCATATACATATTTTATACTTGAATGTGCTATTTACCTTGTTAGCTTAAATATTATGTCCAACTCAATTATATATTTAATAACATATTTTTACACAAATTTTTCTATATTTTTAGATTTTCAATTTTAGAGTTCCCAATTTTATTTTTTTTTTATTTTATATTTGTGGTAAACATTTTATTGCTGCTGAAACTATTTTTCAAAATTTAGCGCAAATTAAAATTTTAAATATGGATGTATGGATGTACATATGTATGTAATTGGAAATTACTCAAGTAAACCAATTTAAAAAATTTTATTTGTTGTTGGCAACAATGAAATAAAATAAACAAAAAAAAATTTTTTTAATAAAAGTTTCTTTTAAATAATTTTAAATTTTAATAAAAAAGTACAAATTCTGAATTTTAAAAAATAGAGTTGCCAATCTTTTTTTATTTCTATAATTAATGCAAATGAAAGGAAAACTAACAAAAATTTGTTTATACGAATTAATCATTTTAAAAATGAATTTAAATTTAAGAAAAGTTTTATAATTTTATTTAATTTCCTGGTTGCTCAGTCTATGAAGATAGGGCAGAATCTGACTTGGAAACCAGCGCTGAATTGGTGCAGGTGCCCATTAGTAGGGACAGGCTTATATGGGCTATAAACAGTTTTAGTCCTTTTAAGTCACCTGGCCCGGATGGCATCATTCCGGCTGATCTGCAGCGGAATGTGGACCTACTGATACCTTGGCTAATCAGGATATATATGGCATGCATAAAGTGGGCATATATTCCAAAGCCATGGAGGGATGTGTACTGTCGTTTTTATTCCAAAAGGAGGCAGAGCATCGCACACCACAGCGAAAGATTTTAGACCCATTAGTCTCTCATCTTTCCTCTTAAAAATATTGGAAAGGTTGGTTGATCTTCATCTCAGAATGACAATCGAACCTGATCGTATATCAGCATCTCAGCATGCATATACTAAGGGTAAATCAGTTGAGACTGCGTTACACACTCTTGTTGGTTCTATAGAGAAATCTCTGGATCAAAAGGAGTACACACTGGTAGCCTTTCTTGACATAGAAGGCGCATTTAACAATGTGAAACCAGAAACCATTATAATGGCTATGGCGAGACTGAACATACATCGGTCAATAATTAAACTGGTTCGGAGAATTCTTATTTACAGAACTATCTCAACCAACCTAGGGCAAGCTTCGATTAAAAGAATAGCTAATAGAGGTACCCCACAAGGAGGAGTTCTATCTCCACTACTGTGGAACCTCGCTTTAAACTCCCTTCTAAGGGAACTTGAAGATAAGATGTTCAAGTGCGTAGCATACGCAGATGACATCGCAGTATTGGTATCCGGTAAACATCTACATACCTTATCTCAGAGATTACAGGAGGCACTAGGTACTATTAGTAGATGGAGTGTCAATAGTGGCCTGAATGTAAATCCGTTGAAAACGGATCTTGTACTTTTCTCGAGAAGATACAAGATTCCGCAATTCCAACTTCCAAGGTTAAATGGAATGGAACTTAAGCTGTCTGATTGTGCCAAATATCTTGGTATATATCTGGACTCCAAACTCTCATGGCAACGAAATGTCCAGGAAAGGGCAAACAAGGCTGCCATTGCTTTGTATGTATGTAAGAAGGCAATAGGGACAACATGGGGCTTAAGCCCTTGCAATTCCAAATGGCTCTTCAATACAGTGATTAAGCCAATATTAACATATGGCGCGTTAGTATGGTGGCCCGCCTTGCAGAAGGCCATCCATCGTGGAACCATTGAAAGGATTCTAAGATCTGCAGCCCTTGCTATTACGGGTGCACCACGGACCACTCCCTCCAAGGCGCTCTTCGTGATGATGCACTGGCTGCCAGGGGATCTCATGGTAAAGCAAATTGCTATGAACTCTGTAACTAGATTACAGTCGGCAAATGCGTGGAAAAAGCTGACTTGCGGTCATTCTATAATAGGAGATCAGTTGAATGATCTACCGGCCAATGTAGATTACCGATCACCCATACCTCTGCCTGACAATAGATTCAAATCTAACACATCGGGCGCATCCAACTCGTCTATAGGGGCAGAGGAGGATGTGCTCGAGGTGTATACGGACGGATCGAAGTCACACAGGGGCGTGGGTGGGGGAATCTTTATTCCTCGTTTTCAAAAGAGGATAAGCTTCAAGCTGGACAGTAGGTGTAGTATACTACAGGCTGAAATCTCAGCGATAAGTAGAGCGGCTAAATGGTTGAGGCATTATAGGATATACAACTGGGATATCCGTATATTCACGGACAGCAAAGCTGCCATTAGAAACATTGCGGGTGTCTTTACGACATCGAATCTGGTATATGACTGCCGAATCTCTCTTAACAAACTGGGAATGTATGCTGACCTGGAACTACAATGGATTCCAGGACATGCGAATAGTGTTGGTAACAATATTGCGGATGAGCTGGCTAAGGCTGGAGCTCAAATGCAGGATGAGGACATTGATAGGTTGGTAGGTGTTCCGATGAATTGCTGTAAAATGCAAATACAGCAGAACCTTTTCAGGGTTGCACAGGCTAGATGGTTACATGAGGTCACATGTTCAACCTCTAGAATGACATGGCCCTGTTATGATATGAGGAGGTCCGCAATATTGGGGAGGATTCCAAGAGGACAACTCCGCAATTTGGTCGCAGTCCTAACAGGACATTGCTACATAGGCATACATGCTGGTAGATTAAATCTACCTTATAATGATTTCTGCAGAAGCTGTCAGGACGAGGAAGAGGAGGAAACTGTTGAGCATTTTCTCTGTCATTGCCCAGCACTTGCGGAGGTGCGTTCACTCCACATGGGGGCTCCGATACTGCAAGGTTTGGAGAGTCTGTCGGAATGTGAAATCGGTAGTGTGAATTCATTCATACGCCTTTCGGGTTGGTTTCAGCTGAATACGGATAATGTATAGGATAAATGAGGATGGGCAGCCCACCTCAATCTGCCCAGGCAGCACAACGGGACCTCTAAGGACCCAAGTGGGCTGGTTTACTATAAAATCAGCAGCCTGTTATAACCTAACCTAACCTTTATAATTTTACAAATGTCAAAATTCGAGTTGCCAATTTTTTTTCGTTTTGTGTTTGTAGTAATGAAAAATTACTCAATACAAAGTCACATAACCCACTCCTGCCAAACTATTTATAAACTCAAAGATTAAGAGGTTCATTTTAATTACCAATGAATTTATTTCTCATTTGTAGTGATTACATTTTTTTTTTCTATGCAACAAGATGATATCTTTTAACTTGATCATAAATAAATCATATTTCTTTACGGAGTTTTTGAAAGATTTTTATTAAAAAAACAATAAATCCCGCTGTGATTTGATTTAACTTTATATTGATGTTTTAATTTTAACCTCTCGCATTGTATTGTCATTCTGGGTATGTTAACTTTTTGTATACATTTTTTTCACTTGCTACCCACTGTGATTTTGACACTAAAGTTTTTTTTTGGTTTCTCTAAATTCACACATGTTCAATTGTAGAAATAATTAGAAGAACTCAATTAAACTTTATTGTTGCTGGTCTTTTTCTAAAAAAAAAAAAATTATAACGCCAAAAGCGAGCTTTTTATGACTCACAGTTAAGCTTAAAATGAGGTTGGTCTTAAATAAATTTAACAATAATGATGCCATGAGCATAGAGTTGTTTTATATTTGAAATAAAATTTAACAACGTATGTCTTCAAAAGCAAGTTAAATAGTTTTAATTAGAATGTTTAATTTATAGAAAAGGGTTTTAAGAAATTTGGACAAATGGTTTTGTAACTTTTAATTATTATTTTTAATAACTAATTAAAACATTTTTGTTTTAGTACGAGTACCAACATTAATATAGAAAGTGTATGTATGTACATGACTTTTGGGAATTGCTCTTTTGCAAAGCTTCACTGTAGTGCGAGCGGCAGATGTTTATCATCAAAGATTCCTAGTTTTAGCGTTAACATTTTGTTAAGTAAAAAAAATAAAATAAAATAAAAAAAATAAATAACCAAATTAAGCAAACGTTAACAAAGTATTGAACAACAACGGGTGGTAGTTAAAATAATTTTGATGTATTTTTATTATTTTTTTGGTCTGAAATAAAAGTGTGATTTGGCAAAAACTGAATTTTTGAAATAGAAATCTTTGTTTTTTAAGAACGTGACTTTTGATTATATACATATTTGTTTTTTTTTTTCAATAAATCAACATTTGGCAATTCAATTAATGGCAGCCACATTAGAACAAATTTATATGTAATTAAATACATTCGTTACTAAATTTGTAAAAATAATTGAGAAAAAAAAATTATAATGAAGTAATTTCAATTTCTAGGCACGTTCATATTGTTTGTTATCGTGGAGGAAACTTATTTTGTAATAAGCTAAATTTAAAATTTTATAAAATAATTTTTCTTAAATAAACTAGTGAAAATATGAAAAACTTTAACTTCTAAATTCATAAAATTTAAAATAACTTTGAAATGGATTTTATTTAAAATTTTACATAAAACTTTTTTTTTTAAGTTTTAAAATACATTTTATTTCTTTATGAATATAAGTTTAAGACTACTTTGGAAAATAAATTTTAAAATTGTTTCCATAAAAACAATTAAATATGTATATGGGATGCTATCAACTACGAAAATCTTCCCTCCTAGTTGCCTAAATAAATATCCCGAGCATGTCACTGTGAGACTTCACAGATCCGCTCGTAAGTCGTAATTTACACTCAGCAATTCTTATTGCTAAGCTGATTAGTTTTACAGGAAAGAGAGACGAGGGGAAAATAAACGTTTATGTTCCCCTCGTCTCTCTCTCTCATAGAAACTAATCAGCTTAGAAATAAGACTTGCTTAGTGTAAATTAGGACTAAGCAAGTTGTTGTAGTTACGGTTCTCTACTGCACCTGGGTAAATTTTTATTAAAATCAGATTAGATGATATATTTCCACAATATTTTCATTCTGCCCCACTGTGCGAAGGGCGTTCCTCTTAAGAGGAGCTTCCGTGGTCACTCCATGCACAAAGAGTTATAAGTGAGCGCGGGACTTGATCCAATATAGCCTAACCTAAACTTTTTTGAAGCTTGGGAACGAGGGTAGTTTCGAAGAATTTACTTTCCTTGATTCAAATCACTTTTTTCGTCAACAATACTTTTACTAGACATATTTACATAAGAATTAGCACAAACATTATCATTACGATTTATTTCCCGAAATCTGTTCTAAGCGGGCGAGCAGGGTTGCCAGATTTTTTTCGACCTATTTCTCCAACTTGATTTTAAAAATCGCCAAAAGTCGCCAAACTTAATGTTATGTAGTTTTTCTTTATATATTTGATAGTTAATTTGATTTAATAGACCCCTTTTTTAAATATAAGTTTTTACAAAATAATGATATAAAAAATTTAGCAAAAAATCGCCAAAAGTAAAAAATAAAATCGCCAAAAATTATTTCTTGTAAATTTTTCTCATCAAAATTCAAAAAGCATTAATTACGCTAATTAATATGAGAAAAATATATTAAAATCAAATTGTTTTAATTTCTTGAAGACGATTTTCGGTCATTTATTTTTGAAACTACTCCTTCAACAAACTAATTTTCCTGAATTACAAAAATGTTTAAGTTGAATTTTGTTGAAAAAAATAGCCATAAAAATCGCCAACAAATTTATTTATCGCCACAAAAATCGCCATGTCGCACAGACAGGTATTTGGCCCTATTTGTGTTTGTGTTAATTTAAATATTGGTAACGAGGGTCGTTGCGTTGGAATATCTTGTCTTGCAATTACACTTTTTGAGAGTTCAAAAAAAACAATCATGAATTCTTTTGAATTTCTAATAAAATTTTGTTACATTTTTGTTTTTTCTTTTCTCCTTGTTTTATTGTTAAAATTGAGTTAAGCCGCTGGGAAAGCAACTTTTTTTATTGCATTCTAGAAGATGCATGCATTTTACTTTCACAATAGAGATGATATGGTGAGTGTGAAACTTTTAACTCATGCTCATAAACAAAATTTAATCACTGCGGCCAGCTAACTAATGTAAGATTTTATTTCTCCATACACGCATTCTTCTTCAAAGTAAATCTTGTGGTAGAAACTTTTCATGAACACATACGAAGAAAGTCGAAGTGGAAAAATGAAAGTTTTGAGCAAGACGAATCTATATCAAGTATGGACTCAACAAATAATAATTTTCGCCGCTTGTAATTTGAATATTGATCAGATGTCAGTAAATTTTTTTTGACATGGGAATTATGAATTTTTGAAAGTGAATTGAATATGCCTTGATCTGGAGAATTTAATATATGGGCATTTCCACAGGAATGTCAACTTTTTGTAGCGTGCGACAGCAAGGAAATATGCTTGTTTTTTTCAAGGAAAACGCTACTTTTTTTTACTTCTTTATATACATATTTGTGTAGGCCGTCAGCAGCTCTACGTTACGTAAAATTTTAAGAAAAATCAAGTCACGTTGTTCAGAAATACAAGGTTAATTGCTTGCTGTCGCACGCGACAAAAAATTTAGATTTCTCGGAGAAATGCCCATATACTATTTTTTTATATTTTGTTATAAAATTATATTTGTCGTCGATAGATATACATTTGTTCCTTTTTTTCCTGAGCTATTCGTGAGGATTAAAGTGCGACAATTTTGTGGTACACAGAAAAAAATATTCCAGCAATAAACAACTTTAATTGAAAATAAAACCAAAAATCAAATAAAAATGTTATTCAGTCAATTAGACTTTGTTTAAAAATAAAATATTCCAGCAATAAGCAACTTTATAATTGAAAATAAAACCGAAATTCAATTAAAAATGATATTGGAGTCAATTAAATTTTTTAATTAATTAAAATTTTAAGCAAAAGAGTAATTGACTTAAATACTATTTTAATTGAATTTTAGTTTTATTTTCAATTAAAGTTGTTTACTGCAGGAATATTTTATTTTTAAACAAAAGTATAATTGACTTAAATACTGTTTTAATTGATTTTTGGTTTAATTTTCAATTGAAGTTGTTTATTGCAGGAATAATTTTTTCTGTGTAGACATTTTTTTATGAAAAATCTAGCAAGTGGAGTTTTTTTCAAAATTATTTACTTTATCACCGATATGCATTAAAAGACCTATTTAAAGACCTGCTGCAACTTTATTTTTTAGAAATAACATTATCAAACTGCCCATCGAGAGAAATATATTCGTGTACGGGTATTCATTTGTATAAGAAACCGATTGAAGTTAGGCACTCTGGTGCTACTTTGGCCGGCTATGATTTAGACACACACATTATGTGAACATTGCCCATCTCTATGCTTAATAACAAAATATTGGTGCGAACAGATTTTAATTTATTTCCGAAACAAACATAATATATGTGCATATGTTTTATATGTTCCTTCTTTTAAAGCCAACTTCATTTTTAATCACACAAGTATCTGTTTGTTACTAACGTATTTTTTTTTCCTAAACTCAGTTAAACTGTTCCAATGTAAGAGATGCCTGCCTGCCCTCTTTGTTATTTATTTAAACATTGTTTAACCCCACTGCTGGAATTTTCATATATACATACATACATACATACATACTTCTCTAATATAGGGATTCTTTCTCTACCTGGGATTCTAAAGAAATATCGCGGGGTAAAAATTTTTTTCTTAAATGAGAAAACCCTGCATATGTAAAAGCAAGCATTTCGTCTACACACTCATTTGTTCTAGTTTTTTATGAGCCGGCCATTAAAGGTAATCAAATGCATTCATATTTATTTATGTATGTATGTATGTGTGTATGTATGTATATTTACTTCCATGTTTTTGTTATTGCAGCAGGTTCATGCACTCATAGTGTTGCCATTTTTGGTGCGATTGGAAAAATTTTAACAGATCCCACTTGCAGTTAACAGAGCACTGTTAACCACTTAACGATCAATATAAATTTATTTAATATTATTTAGTCAGCGTAACCTAGGATATGTAAGCAAATAAAAATTCACAGCTTTATTTATAAAAATTACTATCTGACCCCGGCCGCGTTGCTGGCCCTAAGTAAACATTAGTGTTGTATATGGCATTGGTGGTACAATATGAAAATTGGATTTTGCCCACGAATAAACTAAATATTGCGCCATCTGCCCGACGAACTTCAAACTACACAGAAACGCTCCTCACGCCTCATAGAGCATGTATATAAAGTTTGGTCGAAATCGGTGCAGTAGTTCTTGAGTTACGGTGCAAAAACACAAAAAAAAAACTAAATATTGGGCCATCTGTCGGATGAACTACACAGAAACACTCCTCACGCCCCATAGAGCATGTATATAAAGTTTGGTCTAAATCGGTGCAGTAGTTCTTGAGTTACGGTGCAAAATCACAAACAAAAAAACTAAATATGGCGCCATCTGCCGGATGAACTTCAAACTACACAGAAACACTACTCACGCCCTATAGAGCATGTATATGAAGTTTGGTCGAAATCGGTTCAGTAGTTCTTGAGTTACGGTGCAAAAACACAAAAAAAGTAAAAATTGCGCCATCTGTCGGACGAATCACTATTTCTGAAAGGGGCGTAGCATAAAAACACGCGCCGGTCTTTTACAAATATTTTGTGGGGTGGAAGGCGAAAATCTGTTGGGGCATTGAAGAGTTCACCCCTAACAAATAAACGTGTTTTTGATTTTTATATATATTAAGATAAGATTATAAAGCCTTAATAAGAACAATTTTGTAGGGAAATTTTTCTTAAAAACTCTTTATAAAACCTTAATAATTTTTATAAATAGGGCTGTTAATATTTTATTTTTTTTGTATATTGTCGATCGAACATTTTCTGTCGACAGCTTATGGTAAGTGATTTTTTTATAAAAAAAAAACAATAATAAAACACTTTCCCCTATATTCATAAAATTTAAAATGAATTTGAAATGTATTTTATTTAAAATTTTTCATACAAAATTTTCCTAAAATGGATTTCAAATTAATTTTATTTTTTTTATGAATATGGGGGTTTAAGGTACGCAATATTATTGTGCAATAATTTATATTGCACAATAAAATTGACTGTGTCTGCGTATTATATTGGCTCCAAAAGCACATCAAAATTTAAAAAATGCACTAGAAAGCGTAATTTTGAGATATAAAAAGCGAAAAAAGTACTAAAGCGGCCCATCCATTATACAATATTATTGCATATGCTGCTGTACATATTATTGTCTCTTTGATCTATACTATGCAATTAATGGCACAATATTTTCAAAGAAAATACTGAAAAATTTTCCTCACAGTGAAAAAGTACATTGAACAATGTTGCCACCATATTACACAATTGTCTTGATTGGACAAATAAATATTGATATTTGCCAATATATTGTTCCACCTTCGAATACATATGTCATTGGCGATATTATTGTATAATACGAAAAATTAAGTAATTTTTATAAAAAAAAAAACAAAAATTAAAAAGGTGCCAGCCGATTTTCAATATTATTGTGCAATAATTTATATTGTACAATAAATTTGTATAATTATATTGGTATTTATATGTCATAATATATTGGATAAAATCAAAAGTCTTTGATTCATTGATTGTACAATATTTATTTAATTGTACAATAATTATTTTCGACTACATACATCACTAAATATTATTTTTCTATTTTTCAAATTACTTAATTAAATATTCTGCCTTATCGTGGTTGACGTATTTCAAATACGACTACGACTGGTTGGTAATAGATTAAAGAAGATTTCAACAGTTTTTCTTTAATCTATTAGCAAACAGTCGTAGTCGTATTTGAAATACGCCAACCACGATAATGCAGATTATTTAATTTGTTTCGAATTTTTTATCATATATATCTAGTATGTATCTCAAAAAATCAATTTTAAAATTTCTTAAACACACATTTGCGTGTAGCTTTTATTTACGCTCACATATCGTTACCTTAACATAGAAAAGACCTAACTCAATCTGCCTTATCGTGGTTGGCGTATTTCAAATACGACTACGACTGTTTGGTAATAGATTAAAGAAAAACTGTTGAAGTCTTCTTAAATCTATTACCAAACAGTCGTAGTCGTATTTGAAATACGCCAACCACGATAAGGCAGACTATTTTATACATTATTCTAAGCATTCTGCCTTATCGTGGTTGGCGTATTTCAAATACGACTACGACTGTTTGGTAATAGATTAAAGAAAAACTGTTGAAGTCTTCTTTAATCTATTACCAAACAGTCGTAGTCGTATTTGAAATACGCCAATCACGATAAGGCAGATTAAATGTTCTTCTATCGAAGTATACAAAAAACTTGATTTCACCAAAATAATGAGATATTGTAAAAAAAATTGTGCGATATATATTTTTTTAATATTGTGCAATTTGTTGAATAATGTACTCAGTAATATTGCCTAGTCTATGGGTTATGTACCTTTATCAACACATACTGGCAGGGAAAAACGTTTCTTTGTGGCAACACTGATTTACACTTTCTCAAAGAAAAATAGTAGTTATAGTAGTTAAAGTCCTGCACAATACCATTTATAAGAACTTTCAAGACATGAGAGATTTTTCAAATGATTTGTCCTAATTTACACTAAGCAAGTCTTATTGCTAAGCTGATTAGTTTGTAGGAGAGATAGACGAGGGGAACATAAAAGTTTCTCTTCCCGTCGTCTCTCTTTCCTAAAAAACTTATCAGCTTAGCAATAAGACTTGCTGAGTGTAAATTAGGACTTTACTACAGCGAAATATTCTAAAACAAAACGCTAAACAACACTGTTGGCAAGACATTTGTTTCAGTTGTTTGTCTTGTTAGCGTTTGTTTTTTCAGAGTATTTCGCTGTAGTAAAGCATTTGACAAATCGCTCATGTCTTGAAAGTTCTTATAAATGACCTTGTGCAGGACTTTAATAGTAGTGCTATTACATTCCGACTTTGTTGTTTGCTGTTGTTAACATTTTTTTTTTTATAGATAATTCTCATAATTTTCTGGCAGCAAGAATATTTCTAAAAAAAAATATTGTATTTGTTCTCCCGGTCGTAAAAGGAAATGAAACTGTTTTAAGATTTATGGACAGGAGTAGTTTGTCTGGTTCTATTGCTTTTGTTGTTCTTGTAGCTGTTTTAGAATTTTCCTAAAAGAAATGAGGGAAAATTAAGAAAAAAAAGAAAAGCCAGTTCAAATATTGACGAAAACAACAAGACAATAAACAGTTTGTATAACTATGTACGTATGAGTTTATCAGCCAGCAAATAATAATGACATTGTTTAAAAAGAAAAACTACCTGTGGATGGATAGTTTAAAGAAAATACACGTACAACGAGATAGGTATTCTTAAAGAAGTTAGAGAGAGAGAGAGAGAGAGAGAGACAGGGAGATACAGTAGAGATTCTTAAAACTATAAAAATTATTTTGAATAAAAATAGGTACATATCGCTCATTTACTCAAAGAACGTCATAACTCAAAAAAATTAAGTACCTATCACCCCTTTTCCACACGGAAAGTTTACTTTGCAAAGTCTTGATTCAGCTGGGAGAAAGACAGAAAGAGACTGTACTACTACCTCTGTCTTTCAAACAGCTGAATTACGACTTTGCAAAGTAAACTTTGCGTGTGGAAAAGGGTTAGGTATATGCCAGAAAACGCGTTTGAAGTTTTCAATTTACACACAACTTAATGGAAAAAGAAAATTTTATTTAGCTTTCAAGAGTTGAGCAATCAAGATATTTGTATGAAATTTTTCAACAATATGAATAAAGATATGAGGATTAATTCTCCTTCACTACCTGAAAAATTCAATTTTTTTAATTATGACGTTCTTTGAGTAAATGAGCGATATGTATGTATGTAGTTTGTCTGTATTCCCTCACAGAAGGTGATAAATTTCAGTTTAAGTGAAGTGAAAAATATTAAACAAAAAAAATTTCAATGAAGAATATAAAAAAATAAATCTCGATAATAGTTTGAATTTTAGACAGTACCTAGATATTTTTCCGAGGGCTGTTGTACACACATATGTACATACTTATATAATAGTGAAAAGTGTTCCCTTTCCCTAAAATTGTGATCGCCAATGTTTGCGTTGTTGTTGTGTCAGTATACTATTTTCTAATTTTCTTCACCATTTTTTGCTCATGGGAAATATTTCACGTGAACAAAATGTTCGCCTTTTATTCGCGAAAAGGGTGATTATAAGAGTTAACATTAACAAAATTTAAAATTTGCCTCTTAAAAGATAATATTCTCCCCTTTTTCATTTAAATTTTTCCCTTTTGAATTTTTAGTTATTAAGATAGATTTTGGAGGGACTATTCTTTTCAATATCTTTATATATATACATAATCGTGTGTATGTATGCACTTTACCTGTTATCTATATACATACATATGTACATACATATTTACATACACACATATGAGATAACAAAATTTATTTAATGGGAATTAATTTTTTAAGACTTCTCGTATCATTTTTGTTTATTTATCACATATTATTGTTAATTAGGCAATATAAATGATTTATTTGCTTATAAAAAAATAACGCTTATGTTGAACATTATTATATTTTTTATCAGCAAATAAAACAAATCATCAAAAAAATAAGAGATAAAAAAGTAGTATCACATGTAACTTAGATTAAAGCAGGATATTTGTTTTTTATTTTTTGGGAATAACAAACATTTTTTGTAAAAAATTGAACAAATAAAAAAAATTTTGATAAAAATATTAAAACTCTCAAGATCATAAATTTGTTATCATTTCGTGTTATTTTATTTAGCTTATTTTCCTCTTTAATCTTTCTAACTATAAAATAATACGAGAGCGGTTGTAGAATTCATCGAACATGTTAAACATATAATTATGAAGATTTAATCGTACGACTAGGTAAACAAAATTCGTCTAAACTAACATTGGATGCGGCTTCTTTCAGGAACGTGGTTTTGAGGAACAGCAACATAACAAAAAATTTATGATTTAGAATTTTTAACATAAGATTCTTTACAAATTGTATTTGATAATAAGATCTCACTTCCAAGCCCATCAAACTATACCCTTTTATCGCGGTTAGCGTATTTCGACTTCGACTGACTATGTTGTAATATATTAAGGAACATCGCAAAATGCTTTCTTCAATCTGTTGTTGAAATGTTGAAGTCGTATGTCAAATGTCGTACAGAAACAGAAGCCTTAGCTTCCGATCTCCATTTGGTGGTATGACCCCACCATTTAGATTTTGGCCGATATTTTGACTAAAAAATTCCCAAATATTCATTGATATTCTTGCTTGAAAATGTTATAAAATTTCTACTCTGTTAAGTTAACAGTGTTCAAGTGAGAGATTTTTTATTACAGAGTCTCTGAGCGAGAGGCATGTAAACTAACACAGGAATGCTGAAAACGAAACTAACTGACGGAGCTATCTATCGAATTTTGTCCATCTATGGTCTAGCTAGCGCTTCCACCGAGAGAAATGTATTCATTTTTATTAAAAACCAAATTAGTGCTCGGCACTCTGGTTCTACTTTGGCCAGCGTAGGTCTAGTACAGTGTCGGGCAGATTTTTGAAATCCTATGCACGCGTGTATAGAAAGCACATGTGAGACATATGAAAATGTATTGTGTCTGCCCCACACTGGTCTAGTGCCATGCAACACTTTTCACTGCCATTTCGCATACTAAATATTTCACAAACTACCCTCTCACGATTTTTAGTATTTCACATCTATACTGAGATATTTTTCTTAACATGTTGCGTGTTCATTAGCACTTTTCTACTCGTATATAGAAAAAAGAAGTCTTAAAATCTAACCAACATTTTTAAATCTATGAAACGTGTGTCTTTAATTATGGCTACTTCACTTACATACATATGTACATACAATAATAATCATAATAAAAATACTGGTAATAATAAAAACAAAGTTTGGCCAAATAAAGCTGCAGAAACTAAGACAAGTTGAAGAAGGCAAATACACCACACTGCTTTTGAATGAAGAAAATATTAATTTATTAATAAAGAAATTTAACCAGAAAAGTCTAAAATACAAGATTAAAAATTGTATCTACCTAAATTAAATGGACCCAAGTGATCCGAACACTTTCTCTTTCCTAACTAACTCATTATTTTTTATTTTTTTTATCCAGTTTTTTGCTTATTTATCGATATATGCAAAAAAAAACTACGATTTAAAAAGAAATAATGAGTTAGAACCTTTCTATATTACGGTAACGATATGTGCTTCTTTTTGTTAAATTGTGTTTTTTTATTTTAGTTACACACAGTTTAAATAAAATTTTTAGCGAAATTGGTAATGCGGTTTTTAAACATAATTTCAATTTATTCCATTGCGAGCAATTCTCTTATTGATGTTTTAATATGGTGTTTTTCCATTCGTAACTATCATATACATATGTACTAGAGGTTGGCAACGCGCTTGGTAAAACTTTAAGGAGAGATCAATAATTTTGAGCGCTGGATGTTCCGAAAAATTCAAGAATTAGATACAGTTTCGTTACAAAACTTACACACAGTTTAATTAAACATAATTTTTAATGAAACATAATTTCAATTTATTCCATTGCGAGGAATTCTCTTATTCATGTTTTAATATGGTGTTTTTCCATTCGTAACTAGCATATACATATGTAGTAGAGGTTGGCAACGCGATTGGTAAAACTTTAAGGAAATAGCAATAATTTTGTGCACTGAAAGTTTCGAGAAATTCAAGAATTAGATAGATTTTCGTTACAAAACTTACATACAGTTTAAATATTTTTTTTAGCGAAATTGGCACTTCGATTTTTAAAAATAGTTTAATTTTATTCCATTGCGAGCAATACTTTTATTGGTTTTACAATATGGTGTTTATTCCATACGTAACTGGCATATAATACACATATACATATACTAGAGGTTGGCAACGCGATCTATAAAACTTTAAGGATATAGCAATATTTTTTAACATTCAAAGTTAGGAACAACAAGCTTTAGTAAAAATTATAGGAATGAAAAATTTAAACCGAAGATACATACATACACATGTATGCATATATGTATGTATGTAATTGCAAAATTGGCACTGCGAGTATGAAAATGTGTGTTCCAATGTAGTTGGAACATACTTCAGTAAAAATTATAAGCATGGAAAATTTAATCCGGAGATAAATATGTACACATGTACATACATACATACATACATATGTTTGTATGCAATTGTAAAATTGGTAATGCGAGCAGGAAAATGCGTTTTTCAATGTACATAGTTGGTCAAAATATTTTTGTATATAACATTTTTATCATTTAAACTGTGGGAATAAAAAATTATTATTATGCTTCAAAAATTGGTAATGCGAATTTTTTAAATTTTTCCCTATAACAAAAAAGTTAAACAATTCTTTTATGGGCTTAAGAAATATATACATTTTATTAAAAAAAAACTACCAAAGGTTGAAAAAATTTTTTATTGGCAACGCGGTTTTGAAAAATGTTTGCCTTTTGATACCAATTCTAACAATGAAGTTATTCAAAAACTTTTATTTAAATTTTTAACAACTAAGGCCGGGTTTACATCTGAGTGTCATGTGCCCAAAAAAACGTAACCGCTAATTACTACTGAAAAAATGTTTGATTCAGACATATATTTATTGATTTAAACAGTTTCCAACCATGTTGGATCCCATAAAATTGTCTATTAGTTATGTATGAAACTTTTCAACTTAATAAATATGTATGTGTCTGAATCAAAGAGTTTTTCCTTAATAATTAGTGGTTACGCTTTGTTTGGGCACACGGCACACATGAAATGCCAGATGTAAGCTCAGCCTAACGGCCTTTTTCACAATGTACAATTAAAAGCTTACAGAAACTTTAGCGGCAAGTTTTGTAGGAAGAACTTGCAGAGAGAGTTCACGTTAAGTCTTAACCATACATTGTGAAAAGAGTGTACAGTTTTAATGTTGGCAACGCGGTTGGTTTAACTTTAAGGAAAATGTATTTATAAATATTTAAAGTTAGTAAGCCGAAAAACAAATGTAACAACTTGAACATCAAGTACGCTTCATACAGTAAATTGCTGATCTTACGGCTCTTTACCATCCTTCCCCATTTTTTGACCTCTAACCATATCTACGTTTCTTGGTTACTATGTCAAATTACAAATAAACAAATAGAAATCTGTTTTAATCAAAAATTCAATTTGCGTATCTGTTACAATTTGTTTTCGTTTTTTTCCTTCGCCTCTTTCATAACTAGTTTAAATACTTTTCCATAAGTCTTTAGCATAAAGATCTATTATCTATTCAAATGTATGTACATGTATCTATTTCTTTTTTGCATTACAAATTACGCGATGCAAATGAAATTTTATGAAGGCATTTTGTTATTTAAACTTCACCTACATATGTACATATTTTTTTTACAAAACTTAATGGTGGTAGAAGAAACTTATAATTAAACTCGTACGATTGGGAGTTATGTGAAATAAAAAAAAAGTGGGAAGTACAAATTGAATGGAGTTGGCAGTTTGATACAGTTATAAAAAAACTAAAACTTAAACGACTTTACCCAGTGAAACAATATAAAATGTATGTGAAGATAAATTTAAATTTAAGTAGCAGAGACAAAAACCAACAATTTTAGCAGTCCATTTTACAGTTAACAGCGCACTGTTAACCATTTAACATTCGTAGTAGAATTGATAAATGCATACTATTTCCGCGGAGAAATCTAGGAATGGGGGCGAGGATTTTACCCCCCCAATTAACGGAAAATATGGTGCCAGATATGATTAATGAAATTATACCAATGGGAAGCCAGAACACTTGACTCCTATAACGTCCCATTGTGCACATTTAAAAATTAATTTTTTACTTAATATTTTTTTATTACTCTTAACATATTTCTAACTCTGAAAAGCTTTTATTGCCACAAAATTAGTTTAGGGCGTTTATTGAGTTTTATTTTTATTTTTTATTAATTTTATTTTTATTTTTAAATTTCGACTTTTTTGGTCACAAACATTTGAAAGTTGCTGATCAAGCGTACTTAAAAGGATTCATTCAAAAAATTGTACAATTTAACAACTAAAACAGAAGGTTAATTAAGATAATGATTTTTTGGTGAATGAATGAGTGTTCAATAACTATGTACATTTTGTTAATTTGCTAAAATAACATCATAACTTAAAAAATTTAATTTTTGAGTTAGTGCATATTCAACTCTTGAGAGAAAAATTAAAATTTCTTTTATCATTAAGTTATATGTGTAAATTAAAAACTTTAGATTAATTTTCTGGCAAACAAGTTTTTTTTTACTTATTACGTTGTTTTAGTAAATGAGTGATATTTATGTATCTAAAACAAAAGTAAATGATTCTCAAAATGAATGAAAATGTTTTTTTTTTGTGACAAAATATCTCCATGAATAAGTAGATGAAAAAAAAAACAATCAGATATTTTGCTAAAGCAACAACTTTTAATTTTTAAGTAATTTTTTGTATTGAATTCATATATTTCTTATTTTTTTCTTTTTCAATTTACCACTTTTTAACAAAAGTTTTCTTTGTGCGACAATATTTTCCTAAAACAAATTTTTGTGCCATTTTTTTTTAATTTTCAACGGTAACTCTGTTATACAGTGCGGTGCAAAAGGGAGAGAAACAAAATCCCTACTTGACTTAATATTGCAATATTGTAGACATTTCATTATTTTAATCAGCTGCTATTATAAACTTTTATATATGTATGTGGTTAGAAGAGATAACAGCATAAGTCGACTTAACACAAAATCGGCAAAGGAAGCTTCATATTTACGTGAGATCTGTATTTCTTTACCAAGTTTATATATAACATATAAACCAATATATAAACCAAGCCTTAAAAAAAATTAATAAAATTTATTAAAAGCTCCAAATTATACTACAAACTACATTTTCATAAAATCCTGGGAGCATAAATTAATACAGAAAGATTAATTATTAATTAATTAATTATAAATTATTTTAATTTGCCCATTTTTATTTTTTCGAAAAAACGTTTATAACTTAAAAGTGGGTTTTCTTGAAACTTGTTTTTTTTTCGAAAATATGTTTTTCGACTAGTGTTGTAAAAATCGGCTACTTTTGAATACTCAATACTACTTGATACTTTTTCAATTGGGTACTCCATACTACTCAATACTTCAACCGCTTTTTGAATTTAATATTAAAACCACACATACATGTGAACGTATGTGCACATATCGTCGCTGTTTTAACTAACTGACCTAACTAACATTTTAAAAATTTAAAAGGAGAGCAGCTTTTATGGTTATTTTGTACATTCATTCTTATGGCTGCGTCAGAAATCTTTTTACTTATATAGGCACAAAAGTAATGCTTACAGTCATGAAAATTGTAGACAATGTGTATTATGACTTATAAAGTCTAGTAAAGGACTTAACTCATTTCTCAAAAAAATGTCAGTTAGGTCGGTTAGTTAAAACAGCGACGATATGAGAAGTTAAAAATTATTATTTATTAAAGCAAATCAACCTGCAATACATATTATATAATGCAATATGTATGCAAAAACCAAAATTAAATATATTTACATAAATTTATAACAAATAAAAATAAATTACTTTGAAGATTAGTTTTTGTACGTTAATGTTTGTTGGTTTCATGTGCTTTCCACCACTCTAAAGGGTCACTTTTTCTCCTCATGACTGAAGTTGTTTAGTTCAATGAAGCATTTTGAAGTCCTTGTTTCATTATGCGTTTTCGTATCAAAATAATTCGGAACATTCCAGTTGCTTTCTGAATTTGTATTTGTTACACTAATTCCAGGAGGTCCAGAGATATATTTTTCTTCTTGAGAGATATATTTTTATCAAGCTTAAATTCGCACACAGAGTTGTATAAATTTAATGTATTTTAAAGGTATAATTTCGTTTGAATACTAGAAAATGCACCCCTGAAAGTATTGAGTAGATACTTTTCTGTATTGAGTACCGGAAAAAACACTCGGTATTGAGTACTCAGTACTCAAATACTCAATACTTTTACAACACTATTTTCGACTTACGCTGTTCTGTGGCCACAAATATATTGTGCGCATCTGCTAGAAAACTTCTAGAAACCCTTTAATATAGCGTTAAGTAGGGTACACACTTTAGAACATGAATGACAGTGGCTTGATCGATAGTGTGAACACGAATTTCGTCAGACAACAGTCAGCCACAGCATTTTTTGTGGTTAGTTTTTGACTGATAGTGTGTACCAAAAGGTCTCAGTCAAGAGATACTTTTGTAGCATAAACATTATAAGTTGGACGTGGAAAGTTATTTTTTTACAGAACTCATATATTTTTATGAAATACAAAGCATTGAGATATGTTAAAGACAAAATCGTACGAGGAGTGGTTAGAGATAAGAAAAAATTAAAATATTTATAACTTTAAAACATTTTTGTTAGCAATAATGCCTGTCCAATTTTTGTTTTTTTCGTGAACAGCCGACACTATCATTCAAAATTGATGAATTTTTGACTATCGCTCATGTGTACCCCACTTTATAGCCCCATAGTCCAACCATCTTTATACTGCTTATTATTCCTTATATAAGATTAGATTTTGAATTGCCTCGTGGGGTCAGTTCTAGAACTTCTTGCCATCAAAACTAGAAACGATTCACTTTAGTCTCATCGGACCAAATAACTCGATTCTTATCGTACAAACTAACTCGTTTTGGAATTGTTTGTAATTGTTTCACTTTGTGGCACTTGTAAGAATTAATGGAAAAATCAAAAAGGAAGACTATTTTCCAAACTCATTTATCCTGTTTTCTGTATGAAGATGAAAGTATTTTTCAATAGGCTGGATACCCAAAAAAAACACAGTAAAGGTTGTTCCAAAATTGGTTGTATGGGTAAAAATTTCAAAAGAAAAATGTCGCGTTGACCGAGATAACGGACGTATTATGAGGTTCGAAATATTCCAGAAAATTCGAACATAAACAGCATTGCTGGTTGTGCCAATACTTTTGTGCCACAGAATTATGACTTTTTCTGCTACATGTGTTAAAGAAAATCTGTTCAGTGTATTTGAATAATAAAAAAAACAATGCTATTCGTTAAATCAGTGCAGGAGTTATTTGTAACCAAACCTTTTTTTCTAAGAATTTATTCGGAATGGCTGTAAAATAGTGATAAAACCGCTTTGCCGATAGTTATGTGCGCGACTGTATATATATATGGAGCCTGTCTCACGATGTCGAAAACGTTCGACTTGTCGCACGCTTACACTCAAAACAAAAACATATCGATGGCTTAATATAAGAAAAGCGGAACTTGAATTTTCGATATTTTATAGGAAAAGCAAAAAAACTGAAGAAAAACTAAAGCATAAATAATTATTTAAGTGGTCAAACATACATAAGTCCTTGATTTTGAAGTGTAACGTACTAAGATCTTCAAGGATGATGCAATTATACGTTGTCTCCCAGAAAACGTTAAAAACGCGATTTCGAACAAATTGAGTTACGCCCTTTTTATATTAAGCCAACGATATATAAAAACTTTGTTTTTGTTTCAATGCAACTATACGACAAGTCGGACGTTGTCGACATCGTGGAACAGGCCCATATTTGGCATTCCTCTAACGCTCTTTTTAAAAAAAATAAAAAGTTGCTGCTACAAAAATTGCAGGTCTGGACAGGGACTAAACCTCCTTTTGGTATTCAAAAGCAGGATGGAGCTAAAAAATCCTTTTTGACACAGAACATGATATAAATAAGCCTTCTCCGCAGTCGGATAAAAAGTATTAGAGCAATAAAATAACAAATAGTTTTATATACATACAATCTATAAATAATAGAATAAAAATAATTTAAAAACAAAATTGCTTTAGAAAATTAAGTACGGTACTCACTTTTAATATTTTCAATATTTTTGCGGAAATTGTCGCTCCTCTTAAAAACTGTTGCAATTTATATGCACATATGTATCTTATTTCCTTTTTGTTAATATAAATACATAAATATGTATGTATGTATGCGCATATGTATTTAGAAATATATAATTAATTATATATAATTAAATGCGAGATTTGTTGTATTTTTATTAAGGCACTTTTGCAAGATTTTCAAGTAATTTATAATAGATACCTATGTAAATACATATGTAATCTTTTAACTTTTTTATGCACTTTGGTTGTTTTAATTCAATTTTATATTACATATTAATAATAATTTAATGAATAGGTATTTAAAAAATTTTTCAACTTAAGTCTGAGACATTCTAAATTTTCACAAGTTTTAGGCCAATTTTACAAATTCTATCAATTGAAAATCTTTCAAGATTTCAATACCTACATATAGGGAATAGGCCAATAAAATAAAATAAATATGTACTAGGTACATACGTAGGTACCTACTCTTATTGAAAAAGAAGTTTCTAAGGTTTAACTAACATTTACTAACAATTTACTATTTTTTTTTAACAAACGATTTGTTTTCTTAATAAAAAAAAAGTAAACAAATTCACAACTCAGCACATGAAATTTTTGTTAGGTTTTTCTAAATTCACTATTTATTTTAATAACTAATTGATACTCGTATTATAATAATTTTAACACTTTTCCTAATTATTTTCACATTAGGTATGTATGTTTTAATTTCTTTAACTCCATTTCTTTCTTTAGCAAATTAATCAATAAATATTTCATTGAATTTCCTTCACAAATCAGCTAAAATTCATTAAATTCTTAAATTTATTTTCATTTCTTTAAGCACTTCCGTTATTTTGTATTTTTTTTTCATGCGTTTTATTTTTAAAGGAATCTTTACTTTATTTTGTTTTACATACTTTTTTTTATTTACTTGCTTGCTTGCACTATATTGTTGTTGTTAATGTTTTGCAGTAAATAAAAAAACTAAACGACCGTCGCAATTCCGAGTACGTCTTTACTGTTTAGCTGCACGTTAAAAACTGATCATTCTCTTTTGTTTTGTTTTTGTACAACAAACAAAAATCAGGTCCACTACAGGGTGACCGATGACATTTTTCAAAAAACGAGAAAACTACACTAAAGTTTTTATTTTAAATGTATTTTTATATAACTCACCCTAAAAAAAGGAGGAAACAAAGTGGCAAGGAAGTCGAAAAAGTGGAAAAGTGGAATCGATATATCGAAAAAGCGGAATTTTGCCACTTTAGTCGGTCAAACGGTCACGCTGGTCCTCTTGTTTAAGATAATAATGATGATGTTGTTGGTATTATGTTTTTGTAGCAACTACAAATTCAATAATAAAAATGGTGTTGTTAGTATTTGTATTTTTTTTCTGGCAACTAGCAATAGTTGCCAGACTAAACGATTAAATGAGTTTCATTCTGCATTAGGCGATTTCTTAAATTTAAATTGCGGCATTCGATACGAATCGAAATTTTTAAACATTTCCATATAAACTCTGTTGAAATATTTTGTTCCCCGTTCTTATTGAAGCCATTTGCGATTTTTGCAGAACTTAATGATCATAAGTAAAAAGTATACGTGACAGCGCATAGAGAAAGGGACCTAATGGTACACAAAATCAATTTTCACTTTTTTTTTGATGTGGACAACATCTGAGCATCGAATGAGACCGATCCCATGCCCCAAAAGTGTTCCTCCCACAGATATAGGCGTTTTATGAAATTGAAATCGACGATTCTAAGGTTATGTGAAAAAATTTTCGTACTAACAGAGTGATATTCGCAATTTAAAAGAATTTTAAATGAGTATTTATTATAATTCACAATTAATAATTTCAGAAAATAAATCTGGACTCGAAAAAATGCGAGCAAAATTGATATAAAACTCATGGAAACAACGCGCTAGGAGGAAAACAGTACAAACCAACTACACAAAACAAGAGGTAGGGACGACCTACGCGCGTTTTCAAGGTTGACCAACACGTTCCTGAGTGTCGCTTTCAAATGAGACCAATACCAACACGCTCAGTGATGGTACACCAAAGATACACGTATTTAAATCTTTAAAATGGCTCTCCTGAACAAAACCGGTTTTTACCCTTAGGTCCCTTTCTATTTTGCGCGTCACATATACATATCAGGAATGGCAAAGTTGGTTCAATTGAACCTTTTTTGGTACTATTTAAAATCGGAAAGTAAAATAGTACACCAATGACTAATTTAGTACATTTACGTTTCTTTCAGATTGCATATATTAATTTTCACTTTTGAACAATGAAACTCACATTCTTCTCACTTAAAAACAGTCTTGTGAAAGCAAAACGCAGCGAGAAACCCAAAAAATGTGAACTCGTCCATTTTCAAATAATTTTTCTTCCAAATTCGGGTGCTCGAGTACATGCTATTAATTTGTACATTTCAAATTTCAGCTTAAACAGTTTTAACCATATGCTTTAACATCCCAACTTACAAGCAAATTTGTGAAAACGATTCGGTAGCCAGAACAAAGTTGATTGTTTTAATAAAATCAAATAAAAATATGTAATTTGAACTAAAAAAATCTTTTAGCACAATTAAGGTAAAAGAAGTAAAATTTTTGAAAGTTGTTGGTACATTTTTAAAATTCTCAATTCCTTCCCTGATACATATGTACACCTATTAGTTATTAAAGAATGTCTTGACATTCCATGTGATAATATTTTTACTTATTCACGGCGACTGAAGCTAGCAGATAAAATTATCAAATAAATGATAAAAATGAATGAAGGCGAAATATCTGGGATGTGTTACTATTTTTCTGCTAGATAGCAACAATATGTTCTTAAAATTTTCCAAAAACCCCAAAAATCCTAAGATACGGGTAAAAATCCGGGTTTTCTTACCCGTATGCACTTATCAACTTGACTGACTTTTTTATGGAAATTTAAATTTAATGGGCCTATATATATATAGGCTGTACAATTTTATCGTAAGTGACAATTTACATACAAAAATATATTTGAATATTAAAAAAAAAAACTTTCTCCTAAAAACTTTAATTTTTGTCCCTTACGATAAAATCGAAAATAAAGCTCGATATAATGACATATCTATTGTATTTGTTAGTAAAATAATATACATTCATAAGCATTATTTAAAATTTATATATATTAAGATATGATAATCATATTTCTAGTAATTTGGAAGAACTTAAAAAATTTCACAAAATGTTATTACATCAGGTAGTACTATCAAGTCAAAACAATTAAAATTACGAGTATTTCCGTCTGTTGCATGATGTCACCAGAAATCGTCCGATCGACAATTTGTATTGCAAACAACAATAAATTTTCTTATGTTATTGTTGTTTGGAATACAAGTTATCGATCGAGCGATTTCAGGTGACGTTGCGGGTCAGGCCGTTAGTTTTGAGTGATCCTAAGCATATAAAATTGCTTCCAGAAAAGATATTTCCAACCGACTCTTTACTTTGCTTTGATTTAAGTTAACTTGTCTTAAAACTCTTTCTACATTTGCTAAAGATTGCGGCAAAACTAAAATGAAATTAGTTAAAATGGGATAAAATTAGTTAACGTCTGAAATAAAGGACTAAAGTCACTGTTTTAAAATCTGAATATTTTCTTTCCAAAAATGTAGTTTTAATTGTGTGTCAAATTTTTTTTCGAATTTCGAATATATTAAACTGCTTTTAAAAAACTACTCATGAATTTTTTAAGTAGATTTTGATTTGAACATATTAATTTTGTATATCTGTTGCTTCAGTCGATAAATTATGTATGTATAAAAACAGGTTAAAAACACTTAATTGCAAAACTATTAAAAAAATATTAAGATTGATTGCATTTTACTTTCGTTGCATATTCTAACATAAGCTGCCAAGTTATTGGTCGAGTTCAAAAATGTTTTACAGTTCAAATAAATGGTGTTAATCACCCTTATTGCAGACATAGACATCGATGCCACTTTAATACAATATGAAAAAATTGAGGATTGTGTAACCGCTGTCGAAAACAATTGACTCCTGTTGGCAGGTTTATGCTATATTATAGACCTTAGGGAACAAAAATAGATTGTTAGTAGCAAAAAATTGTTCTAGAGAGCGAGTAAACAAGTTCCAATTTTCGTATTATTGTGTTGAAGTGACGTCTATATTGGCAACTAGAATAAACGTGAATTTATAATTATTTAAAAATCATCATATTGAAGGCGAAAATCGTCCAGTCGTCACAATGTTATTTTTAGTACTCAAAGTCGTCAAAATGACGATAAATCTTCAAATCTGGCAACCGTGTATGTATGTATGTTTTGTTTTCAGCTTATGTTGTTTTTATTATTTTCTTATTTTTTAAGAATGCCTTTATTCTTGATTTTTTGTTATTGATCAAACTGTTTCTCTTGACTGCAACCAGGGTGACCGATGTCATTTTTCAAAAAGTGGCACAAAATAGGGGATTTATCAAAAGAAAAGTGGCAACATTAAAAAAAACGAGACAGATACACTAAACTTCTTATTTTTAATGTATTATTATATAATTCATTTATAAAAAAGGGGGACAAAGACTGGCAAGATAGTCGAAAAAGTGGCGACGCAGTCGGAAAAGTGGCAATTTGCCACTTTAGTCGGTCAAACTTTGCACCACATTCTTAAAATCATCTCTCTTTATTTGAAGTTTTATTGTGTATTCTGCAGTGATGCCAACTTGGTGCTTTTGGCACTATTTTTAGTGCTTTTGAAGACTGAAAACGCCAAACTTTGAGCGTTAGTGTCAAACTAAGAAAAAGCACTAATTAGCGCTTTTAAGAAATGTGTGTGTTTCTTAAAGTTACTTTAATAAAAACTTCGTGCATTTATTTTTTCAGTGTAAAGCAAACCTTTTTCTTAAGATATATTTCATTAAAGGATATACTTTTGCCGAAATAGAGAATAGCTTAAAAATATGAAACATTATTAAACATCACTCGCTTGAGTCTTCACTCGTTTTTCACATTAGTGCATTTTACGCTTTTTAGATCTCAAAATTATAATTTTTAGTGTTTTTTTTTAAATTTTGATGTGTTTTTAGAGGCAAAAAAGTTGGCATCACTGGTATTCTGTATATTTTTTTTAATAAAAAAAATTAATTTAGGTGATGCAAGGTCTATTTACCAACTGTGGACTAGGTATAAAGTTACCATTTATTGAAAGACAATACCTACATCGTTTTGTTATCAAATCATAAAATATTACATAATTCGGTTATATACGCATTAGCTTTTATGTCGATTTTATAAAAAGTAAGATGAATCTAGGTGTACGAAAAGTATATGTATATTATTCTCAGGAAATACCAGAAAAAGTTTCCTAAAAAATCCCCAAAGTATGAAAAAATTCTTATCAAATTCCAAATCCCCAAAAATATTATTTATTTTCTTCACAATTCCCTAATCCGACAGCACTGGGGAATTTTGTTTAATTATTGTGTGGAAATGTATTGCAGGGCATGAAAACAGTAACTCCCTGAAATATGCTTTAATTCTTGTTATTAGTTGAACACCTTAAGAGAGATGCCAGATTATTTAAAAGTTTACTTTTCGGTATAAAGATTGGGTGTTTGAATATGATGAGACGAGCAGAACCAAGTATGCATGTCTGTACATATTTAATCTACCCAGCAGAAAAAAAAAATGACAAAACTAATACATTTTTAAAACCATGAGTTTGAAGCTTTAACAAAAAAAAAAACTCGAAAGGAGCAAGCAAAAATGAAAAGTTATTTAGACGAGTTTGTAACTGTGAGCTAAAAGCATTAGGCAGATAACTGATTTTGATGTTCCGGGTATACCAGTAGATATGTAAGCTGCCCGATGTAGGCAGTTTTTTCCTCAAACGTATATGGCGACACTTGTCTCAGCTGATGCAATATTTTGAACAATCACAGTGAGTGAAGTTCAAAATAGTGACATTCTTTATCGAATGCGCTGCCATAATAACAAATAAAAATTCATGAGATCAGCACTGGAGTCGAAGGTTCATAAATTTGAAATTTATTTGAACTAGAGGGAATAATATTTTAATCTGGTTTAAGTTCGCTATTTTCAATTATCATGGAATGAAATATTTTTATTGTTTAATCTGATTTTCTAAAGAAGAGAAGAAAAATTAAACTAGAATTTTTCTAGGAGGGGGAAATGCTTCGAAGCTTTAATTTTCAAAAGAATTTAAACAAGGATTTAATTTTAATTTCGTACGGACATGTGACATGCCCCATTATTAGGTTCTCAATTTAAGTATAAATATTATTTAGATAAATATGCAGTGAGTTTAATGAAATTTGTACATTGAAAATATAATTTATATAAAAATCGAAGCCCCAATAAGGAAGGTCCACTTGAGAAACGGCTGAACCGATTTTGATTTAGTTTTTTCTGTTTGAAAGTCAACTTGATCGAGAGGGTTTTTAGCTAGAAAATCGGTCCAGCCATTTAGAATATATCATATCTTTTCTAGATACGAGTATATCGGGGGTTTTTAACGTTTTTAGTTTTTGTTATTATATAAAAATATAATTAATAATTTAAGTTTTACTCACCTATTAACTTTTAAATATGATTTGTTCTCCGATTTAAGTGTAGACATGTTAAATAAATAAAATGACTTATGAAAATGGATGACGGTGCATTGCGAGCTTAGCCTAGAAAATAAAAAAATATGATTCAAATAAATATTAAAAATAATTAAATAAAATGGTTTAAATAAAAATTTTTTGTTCTTTAAGTCAAGTTGGAAAATTGTATTATAACATCGAAAATGAGATTTTAGTCAAAAAACATATAATAAAAATGTTTTTCAAATGGGCAAATTTAATTGCTTCAGTTATATATCGAAAATTCGAATATAACATCGAATATGTTTTTCTAATCAAACAGGTGAAGAAAGGAATGGTCCAAACAGATAATACAATAATATAAACGCGTTCACAGTATCCTTGAAATTTGAAAAAAAAATTTTTTTTGTATATTATGTCAAGTTGAAAAATTCGAATTTGACTTCGAAAATGGGTCTACCATTTAAATATATTGATATACAAATACCAATTTAATTATATTATCAATATTAAACTAATTTATTGTTTAAATGCACAAATTTAAGTGATTTGAATAATTTCGAAAATTCCAACATAACATCGAAAATGGTTTTCTAGGTTAGAAATATTTGTATAAAAATACAAATTGATATATTAAACTAATTTATGATATAAATCCTCAAAATGTTGAAAAACTTTCGAAAATTCGAACATTATTTTATTCGAATTTTTTTTGTCCAACAAAATGGGGGTTTGGCTTAAAAATATTGATATAACAAATTCCAATTTATTTTTATTATCAATATTAGACTTATTTATTATCTAAATGCTCAAATTTAGGTGATTTAAATAATTTAGAAAATTCGAATATAATATTGATTTTTTTTTGTCTAACAAAATAGGGGGTTGGCTTAAAAGTATTGACATAAAAATGCCAATTTATTTATTTGTATCAATATTAAACTAATTTATTATTTAAATGCTCAAATTTAGGTGATTTAAACAATTTCGAAAATACGAATTTAATACATATTGATATTTTTTGTCTAACAAAATGGGGTTTTGGTTTAAAAATATTGATATAAAAATACCAAAAATTTTTGGGCATGTTAAAAATTCGAAATTCAGTTCGAAAAAGGTTCCTTAACTTAAAATTATTTATATTAAAAGAAAAATATATTAATTTGCTAAATTTAAGAATATTAGACAATTTCGAATATTCGAATATAGGATATATTTTTTTTCTAACAAATAAATAATAAAATAAAACAAATGTAGTTATACAATAAATTTTTTTGTGTCAGTTAAAGCCAAACATTTTCGAATTTGAATTTAGAAATAAGAAAAAATTATTGTAAATTAAATAAAAATAGGAAAAAAATATTAATTAAAAAAATATGTAATTGATATTGATAAAAAATATTTAAAAAATATTTGTTGTTGGTTTTTTTAAAATTTGTATTAATTTTAATAACAAATATTTATAATGTATGAAAAGAAAAATTAGCTTTGGTTGTTAATGTTAAATTAATTTGCTGTATATGTAATTAAATTTAATCGTTTTAAATAATTTCGAAAATTCGAACAAAAAAAAAAAAAAAATAATGATAAAATTATGTTTTATTCATGTTTAAACGGTTAAAAATAAAAAAATTAATTTCGAAAATTCGAAGAAAAAAAAAATAAAAAATAAGAAAATGTAAAAATTACAAAAAGTACTTTAGAAAATTCGAAGAAAAAAAAAATACTAAAAGTATGTATGTATTCATGTTTAAATGGTTAAAAAAAATAAAAAAAAACATTTCGAATTATCGAAGATTTATAGAAAATTTAAATTTTTATATATCAAAAAATTTCTGAAATTAATTTTTACCTTTTCGTTTTCTTTTTTGAAATGAAAGAAAATTTAAAGCTGTTGTTTTTTTTTGTAATATTTAGAAAACAGTTTTTCATTTATGTATATATATTTTGCTGGTTTCTCTTTTCAAATAATTCACATTTGTTTGATAAATTAATACTAATAATTTACAACGTAATTAATTTAATTTTAAATTTTTTTTTTGGTTTTGACTATTTTAGCATATAATTTTTGTTAGTTAATTTTTATGAATTGTTGTTTTTGTATGCATATAAATTTTAGAGAGCTTTTTCCTTAGTTCGAAAGCTTAAGATACAAATAATTGTATGTTGTAGGTATTTTGTGAAATTCTTGTAGTTTATTATGTCAGTTATAATTACAATTTTACAGTGTCACAGTGTTAAGATTTAGATTTTTCTCTTTGTCACACTGTGGGGCAAGAAAATAAAGTTTTGTTTTTATCAAAAAGAAGAAAAAGCTTTTTATCTAAAGTCATGGTTTTACAATAGTTTGTAAAAAAAATATTTGTTTAATAAATTATTTTAAATAAATTTTGGTTCTTTGTTTTATTTGCTGTTTGTTAAGGAGAGATAGAGAGAGAGAGAGAGAGAGGAGGGCATTTGTCTCTTTTCTTTCCATTAAAGTCAATGTGTATGTCACGGTGATAAGCTCACTTACACTTTGTTTATTGTTTATTGTAAACATTTTAAAGCAAAGAAATGTATACTTTAAGAAATCTTAATATTTACTTTAGATTTTTACAAATATGTAGCAGAAAATTTAAAGGACCTTATCGGTTTTAGGTGTGTGTATGTGTGTATGTACCTTGAGCTTTTAAGTTTTGTAATTAATTATTGTATTTTTTTTGGGTTTTACCTAAAAGGTTATTAATTAATTATTTTTTGTAGCATTTAAAGGCTGTTAGTTTATGTTTGTTTGTTTAAAAGACAGTTAACTTTTGTTTTTTTTTACTTATGGGCTTTTTAAGCAGTTCTTAGGCGTATTTTTGTTGTTACTAATTTTTTGTTAGGTTATTTAATTTGGTGTTTATATACAGCAATTTGTTTATTTATTTATTTCGTTTTGTTAATGGTTTTGCTCTAAATTATTAACAATTCCTATATTGGTTGTGATTTTTTGTTTAGATTAACTTTTTTATTTTATTTTATTTTATTTTATTTTATGTATTTCCCAACAATTCGTTTTAATAATTGCACTAATTTTTGGTTTTTATATTTTTTTTTATATATAATTAAGTTTATCAGTAAGTTTTGGTTTAAGGCTTTTTTGTGAAAATTTTGCATGTCATTTCTTTTTTTTTAATATTTGACATTATTTTATAAATTAAATGCAAATTATTAATTATTTTAATTCAATATGCTTTTAGTTAGTGTTACTTAAAATAGGCCAAGAGGAATAGCTAATAAACTGCAGAAAGCTTTAAGGACTCATTACTACTATTTAAAAGAGCTTTAAGGCTTACTTAAAAGAATGAGCTTTTTCAACGCTTCTAAATTAATAAATGCTTGCAAAAGCTTACCCAAAGCTTTCTAAGTTTCTCGAAGCTCTGTTGAAAAGGAATTTCAGGAATATCATCAGGCTTAGAAATATTTTATCAATAAGTGGTTTTTAAAGAAATTTTGAGACTTGTAATTTTTTAATTGAAAAATTTGAATTCCTAAGCTAAACAAATTATAATTTTTTTAAACTCACTTAATTGTTATTTCTAGGTAGTAATATAAATTTTCAACGTTTTAATTAGGAAAAAGCAAAAAGCTGTTAATTTTTTTTTTTAACATTTACCGCCATATTCATGAAATTTAAAATGAGTTTGAAATGTATTTTATTTTAAAATTTTCATACAAAATTGTCTTAAAATTTTATTTTTTTATGAATAGGGCCGTTACAGTGCAGATTTGATTGAATTCTAGCCATTTAAAATTTTTTAGCACTTTCGAGTATCGCAGTTCAATTTCGAAATTTAATAAAAGCTTAAAAACTTGAAAAATTGCTAAATACTTGGACAAACTTACGTTTAATGGTCATTCGAAGATATAAAATTTAATTTCGAAATTTCGAAGTTTATTTCGAAAATTGTTTTAGGGTGAAAATTTTCGAGAATTTCTTAAAAATCTTATTAGTTTTCTAGCATTTTTCTGAAATTTCTTAAATTCGAAATTCTATTTTAAAAATTTTCGAACTTAATTTCACTAAGTACATAAATTATTAACTGAAAATGATAGGGCAAGTGAAAATTGGAAAGCTTTAATTTTTTTAAGCTTTCTAAACATCAAGACTTTGCCGAATTTATTTCGAATTAAATTTAGAATTTTATCGAAAATTAATATTTTAAAAACTTTAATGACATATAACAAATATGCAATACCATACTAAAACTTTAAGGTAATTTTAAAAATTCGAGTTGTTACATATATGAATATTAAGCCCATAAAGCAATTTTGAAAGTTCGAATTATCTTCTAAGGTTAAAGCTGAACTTATTTTAAGCACATTTCTGCAATCTGTCAGCATTTTGTTGTGGTTATTTTAATTTACACTATATATTTACACAAGTATTTTACAAAATTTTTCTTTTTAGTGTGAATGAAATGTTTTTGTTTTTTTTAATTTAATATTTTTGGTTTGCGTGATTATATTTAGTTTCTTTAATACCATAATTTCATTGCTTTTTCTTTAAGTAAAACAAAAAAAGAAAATTAAAGTGAAAATATGTTTTTTAGAGGTAAAATATAGAGAAAGTAGCGTTTTAGGTGACCGAAAACAATTAAGCACAGTGTAGAGGAACCCAAATTTAACTTTTTTCGAATCTTCGAAAATTCGAAGTTAATTTCGAAAATTCAATTTAATTTCGAAAATTCAATTTCGAAAATTTTAAATTTTGAAAATATTTTACAGGTTTCTTTCATTAGTGAAGTTTGGTGAGATCTTAAAAATTTTTTAAGCTTGAGTTTTTTTTATTTCGAAAAATCTGTAATTTTATTTTATGTACTTAAAATTATTTATTTATAGTTATTTACTTATAAATAAGTGAAAAAAATTATTTTTGACAATTTCGAAAATTCGAACTTGATTTGAAATATTTGAATTTTAGTTTGAATTAAAAGTTTTATGATAATATTTATCATATCGGAAAAATTTATGCCATTTTTAATGCTCTCAATGGGCTTATTGCACTCTGGAAATATTTTTGAAACATAACTTTAAATTATTGCAAAAATTGGGAAATGTTTTTTAAAATGTTAAATTTTTTAAATGCAAAAATCTGTAATTTAATTTTACTTTTTTTTTTTAAATTATTTATTTATAGTTATAAACTTATAAAAAAGTGAAAAAAATAATTTTTGTCAATTTCGAAAATTCGAATTTGATTTCGAATATTTGAATTTTAGCGCGAATTGAAAGTCTTATAAAAAAAATGTATTATATAGAGAACATTTATGCAGTTTTTAATGCTTTTTATTCAAATATAACTTTGAATTGTTGAAAAAATTATTTGGGAATTTTTTTTTAATTATTAAGTTTCGATTTATTTTATTTCCCAAAATCTGTTATTTCATTTTACTTTTTTTTTAATTATTTATTTATAGTTATAAGCTTATAAAAAAGCGAAAAAAATAATTGTTGTCAATTTCGAAAATTCGAACTTGATTTCGAATATTTGAATTTTAGCGCGAACCGAAAGTTTTATAAAAAAAATGTATTATATAGAGAACATTTATGCAGTTTTTAATGCTCTCAATGATTTTATTGCACTCTAGAAATATTATTTAAATATAACTAGAATTATTTATTTTTTAACTTTCAGAAAACAGTATTTTTATTTCAATTTTGAGCTAATTTCGAAAATTGTAATTAAAATGAAATATAGTATATACTCGAATTTAAATTATAAAGGCCTATTTCTTAAAAAAAATATTTTTGGTTTTATAAAAGTTTTATAAAGCAGATTTCCATAAAACTTTTATAAGACATAATGATTTATTTTATGAATAAGCCAGTAAAAATATAAATTTAAATTTTCTTTGGATATTTAGAAATAAATTTGTAATTTATTTTTAAGGATTTGAAAAAAAAATTTTAATTTTTTATGTTATATTTTTTCAAGTTCGTTACACTGTGCTTTTTGTATATTTTGTTTTATTGCGATTGCATTTCTTTAATTAAATGATGTCCTTTAATAAATTATGAATTTTTTGCTTAACCATAATGAAACCTTTTGCATAATTTAAATTATAATAATTTAAGCTAAATTGAAGAAAAAAAAACTATAATTTCTTTATCACAATAAAAATTGGAATGTATTTTTTTTATACACTTCGGACTCTAACGGCCATTGAGATATTCTTGCTTAAGTATTTAATTTGTCTTTGGTAAAATGATTTAAGCTAAACTAAGTTGCTGTAAAATTATTTACATGGAAAATAATATTAAAAATAATTTTTAATGAAAAACTAATTTTAAAGAAATATATAATTTTTTATTTATTTTAATTATCTTTCCAGTATTTTGTTATTTAGTTTTTGTTTTAACGATTGTCTTTTTATTTTAGTATTCCTTAATAAATTTAGCTATTTTTTTCTATAAATAATTAGTTGTGTGATAAGTTGTACTGTATGAGAGAAATTAAAAAGATCACAGAGAAGAGTAATGATACAAAGAGGAGATGAGATGTCTCTTCCCTAGCCTCTCTTCTCTGGACTTTATTTCTTAAAATCTGTTATTCGAGCTACGAGTAAAACTAAATTGGATAAACTAAGACTATGTCTGATGAAAGGTAAACTAGTTCAGGTCACAAGGAAATGGTTGATAATTTAGCTAAGTGTAGTCTAAAATGGTTTCATAAAATAGAAAAACAGGGATAGGCAAATATGTCTATATTGCCAAAATTAAGAACTCAATAAACTTACTCGGGCACCAAGTCAGCCACACAGGAATTACTCTGAATAAAAGTTCTCAATTTGACTTATAACTTGTACTTAAAATTGAGAAAAAGTAACAGTGAAGTTTTTTTTGGAGATGCCGGGTCTATTTGTGGCTCTCTCAATGAAGCTCATCACTCTCTTGGATGTTGCTCAAGTGATATTGATTAAGAGAGTAGTCTATCCCTGTTTTTAAGTAGTTTACGAATACAAAGTTCTAATAATTCATAAAAAAGCTTTTATATACATATTTCTTTTTGTCAACTAAATAATTTTTTTTACACTGAAACAAAAGCTGACATGAAAATTAATATTACTATGTTAATAATTTTTATATTAAAATTTTTTCTTTTTCTTAGCTTGTTTTTAATATTTTTTTTTTAATAATTTTTTTAATAAATTTATACTATTTATTGCTTTTTTATATTTCTTTATATTTTTATATATTTTTTTTAGTTAAATTTAAGTTTTACTGAAAAAAGGACGGGTGGCAACACAAGTTCTATTTTAGGTTTAGTTTTAGTTCCATTTTTAAATATTTTTGCAGCGACTTGCTTTAAATTTTTAATAAAAACATTTATTTCTTAAATTGTTTGTTTCATAATTTATATGGCAGTAGTTGTGTATTATTATTTTTTTTTGTTCAAAGAAAATTCTTCAAAGTCTTGGAGGTATAAACTGGTAGATAAAAACAAAAAAAATAATTTAAATTTAAATGAAAGCGTTTAATTTTAAAATTTTATTTCTAAACCCGAATTTTCGTTTGATAATATCTTTAATAATTTAATTTCGAAAAAATATCGCATGGCAATTTTATTTTTTCCCGTCCGAAAATTACCTAAAATTTTACATAATATAAAAAGCAATAGTTAATTTTTAGTTTGAAGCATTTTCGAAAATTCGAACTTGACTTCGAAATCACCATGATATCATATTTTAACAAGTTTACTAAATAAAAAAATCTATTTCAACTGAAATTTAGCGTTATAAACATTTTACGGAAGTTCGAAAATTCGAACTAGGGGTCAAAGTCATTTTGTATATTTTTTTGTTGAAAATTTGAGCTAAAATAAAAGCTAAAAATTTATTTTATCGAAAATTTTATTTTTCTTAAAGCGAAAATAATATTAAAATTGATTGGCATATTTTTAAGCCCATAAAAATACTGAAGAAAAACTCCCAAATTATAACTTTAACTATTGCTTAGTATCTTCATTTATTAATTTTCGAAAACGGTTCTAGCTTAAATGTGATTTTTTCGAACAGAAACTATGTATATGAAATTTAGGAAACATTGAAAAATAATTTTATTAGAAACAGCACCTGATTTTTTTAATTTCGAAAATTCGAAATTGCAAAATTTTAATTTTTTACTAAATAGCATTTTAAAAATAACGGCAACTATGATTTTAAATACAGATACTAAACTGTATTATTTAATATATTTTTTTTGTATTTTCGAAAACGGTTCGAACATAATTCTATTTTTTTCGTACGTAAATTAAACAAACTTAAAAGCAGTATGAAGTGAAATAATTTCATGGGAAGCACTTACTTTTTTTAGTATTAAAAATTTTCGAAAATTCGAACTTATTTTCGAAATTACTTAAGATGTATGTTTTTTAATTTTAATAAATAACTAGCTATTTTTGTTTATAATTTAGCTTTAACAAACACATTAGCTAAAATTTTAACTATAGTTTTGTATCTTGATTTCAATTTGTTTAAATTTTTTTCTATTTTCGAAAACGCTTCGAATTTAATTGTAATTTTTTTTTCGTACAGAAATTAAACAAACTCAAAAGCATTATGAAATGATGCTTTTTAAATAATGATTTTTAATATTTGATATTTTCGAAAATTCGCACTTAATTTCGAAATTGCTTAAAATATATATTTTTTAAATCTACTAAATAGCAATTAATTTTTGTTTATAGTTTAGCATTTTGAAAATATCAATAACTAAAATTTTAACTTTACTTTAGTATTTTTACTTAATAATTTTTTATATTTCAATTTCGAAAACGGTTCCAGCTTAGTATTGAAAAATAATATAAACTTGAAAGTTATATGATAAAAAAAATATTTTATGGAAAATGCTGGCTTCTTTTTAAATTTTCAGCACTTTCAAAATTTCGAACTTAATTTCGAAATTACTAAAAAATTTTTTTTAATAGTTGACTAAATAATAAGCAATTTTTTTAATTTAGCATTTTAAAAATAACTATAACTAAAGTTTTAACTATAGTTAAATATGTATTCGTATCTTTATTTAAATTTTTTTATATGTATTTCAATTTCGAAAATGGTTCGATCACAATTGTGATTTTTTTTTGTACGCAAATTATAATAAATTGTAAGTTATATGAGATATAATAATTTCATGGGAAATACATGCTTTTTTTTGATATTCAACATTTTCGAAAATTCGAACTTAGTTACGAAATTTCTAAAACTTAATATGAAATGAAATAATTTCATGGAAAATAATTTTTTTTTGCTATTCAACATTTTCGAAAATTCGAACTTAATTTCGAAATTCCTAAAAATGTATACTTTTAAATTCTACTTAATAATGGATAATTTTAGTTTATAATTTAGTGATATAAGCATTTTCGAAAATTCAAGTTCACTCTCAAAGTTTACTTCTTGCGAAAAAATTTTAAAGTTCTGTTACATTTTCTATCAAAGTAATAAAATTGTTTAAATATTTTTGTACTAAGATTTCTAAATATTTTGCTTTAATTTGAAGTATTTTATTTTAATTTCTTTTAATTTCAAACATATTTTTATTTTCGCGAGTTCGAACTTAATTTCGATTTGGATTTAAATTAATTTTTTTCAGGTTTTTAGGTGATTTTCAAGTTCGAAATTGGATTTATTTTTTATGAATTTTTTTTTAATCTTCCAGTTTTTACCACCACGACTAATTTTTTTGTGTTTGCAAAAATAAGAAAAAACCGTCCTAAGAATTATAATTTTTAACAAAAGAAAGATTTTTTTTGCAATTATCACACTTAATTTGGGGTTTGTTGTTGTGTTTGATTTTTGGATTAAAATTGCTTAAATAATTTTTTTATTTTAATTTTCTTTATAATAGTAATTAATTAACAAAAATTTTAACTTCAAGTTCTTTTCAAATATTTAACTATCTTAAACTGTAAAGGGATTGAACTATTCCTGGTTTGGGGAGGGGGAAACAGGGTGTTGGAAAATATATATAATTCATCTAAGAAGTGGTTTTTTATATAAAATAATATCAAAAATTCTTAAGCAATATGCTTTTTAATTATAACTAAAATTTATTTCTTTCAATTTACAATACAATACAAATACAAGCTCACAATTGGATTTTGGGGTGTTTTTGTGAGATTAATTGACAACTGAAAACACTAATTCACTTAGGGTTTCCAGTACATACATTAAAAATTTACTCAAATTTCGTGTAATTTTCTTACTGCATTTCTCTCTTGCCCATAGAATATCAATGAGCTACAGAAGAAGTCCCACAAAAGTCATGCGTTTGCTCTCTTAGTTGTTCTTAATTTCACATAAATTTCGTATGTAAAATTGAGAATAAAAAATGAAAGATGAGTCTCTTAGCGATGACTGTTTTACCATAACATCTTTCAATTGAGGAAGAGAAAAATTAAAAAAAAAATAACTGATTCTTGCTGATTCTCTCAGCTACCGTGATATTGTCTTTCTAACCAAATAAAGGGCTTCTACAACTGATTTTTAGTATGAAAATAAAAGAGCGAGAGTTTAATAAAAGAAAAGAGGAAGAGGGAGCTACATAGTTTCATATACATATACATATGTACATGATAGTTATTTATAAAAAAGTTAGTTTGTGAGTATGTACTGTCAACGGGTATGTACGTTCGCCTTTAGCTTAAGCGATTTACATTATAATTAGAAATAAAAAATGAAGACGTTTTTACACCAGAAACATTAAATTTTAAAATGAAATTAATATTATTGTTCAAAGCTGCTATTGTCCGACTGATGGCGTACTAAAATTTTGGGCTAGAGGAACTCTCTTTTCGTACGTCCTCCGCCGCTGCTGCTGCTGCTAGTGACAGCACCTGTTGTTGAGCTAATCGTTGACGTGGTCATTGTGGTGGCTAGAGGCCCAGAGGCACTACTTGATGCTGCTGCGATTGTGGGTGGTGGTGAGGGTAGTTCTTCTTCCAGCAAGCGCTGCTGTTCAGGACTTTGAATGACGGCACTAGTAGCAGCAGCTTGAGCATGGGTCTGCTTGGGAGGCGCCGGTGCTTTTCTGCTCTTCGAACGCCGCTTTTTAAGCATGAGAGGCCCCAGTCCATTGCCACCCGACGACGTGACAATTTGCACGGGATTCAGCAGCTTGCCTGAGCTAGTTGCTGCTGCAGTAGTGACGGCAGAGCCGATCGCTACTGTCACAGCTGCACCCGTAGACGTTGGAGCAGCGGATGCACCGGTTGTGCCCACACCAGCACCACCTACTCCACCGATGATGGGTGGTGTGGGTGGAGCTGTAGATATTGTTATAACAGTATCGGCGGCTGGTGTGGTAGCGGTGGAATGTGTTGCCCCACCCTCTGGGCGTCTACCAACTAAGCCCACCGAGCTGCTGCCACTGGCCGCTGCAGTCGTTAATGTTGTGGTACCACAAACGCACATTGTATCATCGGCTGGTGTTGTCTGGCCTGAGGAATCTTGTTGCAGTCTCTTCACCACTTCATTCAGCAAATCTTCGATGCGCCCAATACGCTGCTGCATGCGCTGCAACTCGAGGCGTACATCCACTTTTAAATCCAATACTGTGGCTATGAGATCACGTTGAGCTAAAGTGGGCGGCTGCTCTCTGAGGCCGGTGTCATAGGTATCGGAGGTGGTGGCACGTGAGCAAGCCATTTCTATTTGACGCTCTCTTTCCAAAGCCAGATTGCGTTCTTTGGTGGAGAGGGCGGTGAGCACCGTAGCTGGAGTACTGCTGCCTTCGATAGCAACACGACTTTCCCGGCTGGGTGGTGATGAGTCCACCTCACCACCTTCGTCTATGGTGTCTTGGCGCGCCAAGGCGGCTTGGCTGGCTTGTAATTTGGGAGCTTTTGGAAAAACCTGTAAGGTGTTTTTAAAGGGAATAGGGGCGGGGAAGTAGAAATGGAAGAAAAAGAGAGAAAAAAAAACCCAGCAAACAAATACACACCCAGCAAACAAATCATCACAAAAGAGAATAAACGGAATGAGAGTTTACAGAGCCATGAAAGGTAAAAGTAAATATTAAATTATGAGTTAAAATTAAGAGAAGTAAAGATAAAAGAGAGAGTATATATATAGTAAAATTTTCCAATAATTCAAAAGGGAAGAAGAGAAAAAGATTGTGTTAGAAAGATATAAAGAATAAATTAATAGATTTATAAATCACAATCATCCAGTCGTTTGCAAATTTTTTACGTTGGTTATGCAACCATTGAACACCAAATATTTAATTTTCAATTATTTTATTTTCATTTTCACATCCACATGAAGACAACACAAAGTTTTTACAGAGTTATTTTTTTTCATCCATATGCAGTTCCATGTAGAGTTTTCGTTGCATTTTTTTATTTTATTTTTTGACATATTGTTAGAATTTATTTTTCAAATATTTTAAAATCAATAAATTTGTTTCAAAATGCGGGAAGGCAGGCAAAAGGAGGAAAAAATGAAATATTATATCATTATTTATGGGTGCAATGTATTGTTTTAACAAAAGTTTTTTTAAGGTACAAATAAATCAAAACAAATTTTCGAAAGTTATCAAATGAAAGCTTAACTAAAAGACAATTTAACAACCTAAAGACAGAAAAATAGAGATATCTAACTAAAAGGGAAATTCAAAAAGATTTTCTAAATAAATTTTTTTTATTATAAAGGACAACTGTTCTCATTCTAAGTTTTTAATTTTATTTATTTGGCAAACAACTTTAATCTTAAAAAAATATATAAATGTTCCTATTTTTAAATCAAACTGTTCTCAGTCTTTAGAATTAAAATAAAATACAAATTTTAAGCATAGAATTTCTCACTGCAGAATTATCCAAAAATAGATTCTTTAGATTTTTATTTTGAACTGCCGCCTTAAGCAAATAACATTCAAGCTGTGCTCACTTTCAAATGAAATGATCCCATACGTTAATGTTGAAAATTAATATATCTTTGCTTATGAAAGAAAGGGTTTCTTTCTCAGACCAACATATTTTAATTTTACAACTGTAATCCGTTTTATTTAAAATCGTAAGCCAAAATAATTTCAAGTTTTAACTGTTCCCAGTTTAGTTTTATATAAAATTCCTAATAATAATGGTAAAACTTTTGTAAGTTTACAAAAGAAATGAATTTTCAGTGAAAATGAAACTATTCCCATTTAAAAAAACTATTCCTAGTTGCATAATTCAAGTTTTTTTATCAGCTTTAATATTTGCTTAATTAAAATAAAGAAACAAAGTGTTTCTAAAACTTATTTGCATTTAAAAGACTGTTCCCACTTGCATAATTTTAGTTTTTATAATTTTTAATATTTAATTGATTAAAAGAAACAGTTTTCACTTTAAATAGTATACTATCTACAACTACTTTGCGATTCTTGGATAATAGAAACTGATCTCATTTCCAGAATATTGCTATACACATGTATATTTCACTTAAAAATCTTTTATTGCTAGGTGTTCTCACTACTAGCTAAAAATTAGTGTTCCAGCAAAAAAGGTTTAAACTGCCGTAAGCAGCTGTTCTCACTGACATAATTGAAAATAATTTTTTGCTTCCCATCCTTACTTTTTATTATATACAGATTAGCTTTTGCCACTGTAGCTTCTTATAGATCCATAATAACGATTTGATTTTTGATGTTAAAAAACTGTTCCCATATAAATACATTTTCAAAATATTATATATTTTTGTTTGTTTTATGTCGATACTTAGATGCATATATAACTATTCTCATGCAACTAAAACTGTTCCCACTTATATATATTTGATTTTAACTTTTTACTGAAAAAGCTTTGAATTTTTTAAGCCAAAATGAATGGTTTTTACTATATGAATTTTTAGCAAGCCTTAAATGTTCGTTAGTTCTAAGTGCAAGTAAGACTTAAAGAAAGTGTTTTTTTTATATTAATTTAGCTTATTAGACCAAAAATTTTGTTGATTCATAAATCATCATTTAGACTTTAAAGGCAAAAAACTGTTCTCACTTAAAAAAATTTTTCCTAAATTTTTCACTTTAGATTTTCATTAATCAAAAAAAATTTAGTTTTTAGTGCAAAGAAAACTGTTATCACATTGAAAACTATTCCTATATATACATACATACTTTATTCAGTTTCTTCTAAGGGTCTGCATATTAAATAGTCAATAATAAGATTTTCTCACTTTTTTTTAGAACTTTTGAATTTCTTTGAATCTTTCACGGTAAAAAAAACTGATCCATCTTAAAGGACAAATATCAAGTGAAACTCAGGTTTCTAACCTTTTCTATGTATATTTTAATTTGAGCACTTTAATATATTTGATGGAAATACTTTAATACATATTGTTCCCACGGTTAAAAATAGATCCTGAAGAACTGTTCTTACTTTGAAAACTACTACATATGTATATGATATAACACACAAGTTAAAGTTAAGTCTAAACGAAAATTAAAACAAAGTTTGTCAATTTTCCTCAAGCGAAAACTTTTTGAATTTCCCCAATTTCTTCTGTAACTAAACATAAACTATTTATAAAACTAAAAACAAACATCAATTTGAAACAAAAACTTTTTAAAAAATAATAATTGCTCATAAGGTGAATAGAAACCATTTGTAATGTCGTAATAATGTATTATATTAGAATAATGTAATAAATCAATTACTTTATTGCCTTGTCCACCATTACTACTCGAAGTACTACTCTGCCTCACTTGGGCGGCAGTGCTTTCACGCAGACTTTCGCGGGCACTCAAACTTCTCGAAACGGCTACTTTGGCGCTAGTATCGCTAGCTGAATCGACACTTGAACTACCCAAAAGGCGTCCCCATTTGCTAGCACGTGTACTACGTGCAGATGGTGGACCGGATGAAGGTGATGGAGAGGGTGATGGGGTGGGTGCGGCAGCGGTGGTTACAACACGGGAATCCTCGGTTAATGTTAATTTGGCAGGTAACTTCATTCAAATGTTGCCACATTAAAAGATATTTAATGATTAAAGAGTGTTGGAGGGAAACGGAGTGGAGTGAGTGTTTTGGTTGGGTTGTTGGTTGGTTTCGAAGAGAAGGGGAAATGGAAATATATTTATTTTTGTTGAGATGATTTGATCATTGTTTGTTTAAAGCATATTAAGCCACATTTAGTTTAACATTTATGTTTGAGTGTGAGACACATTTACATCGAGTGTTTAGGTTTTTTTTTAAATATATTTATTTGATGAATTCATTGATTTAATATTCATTTATATTTGGTTTATTTAGCGTTTCCAAAAGAAAAACAAAATAGACAAAGAAGAGACAAGACAACAAGCATAAGTATATTTATATGTATATTAAAATATTTATGGTTTGATATAAATTTTAATATCAATTCACACTTAAAACAATAATCTAACAAAATCTAAGATTTTGTTCAACTCCACCTAAAAGTATTTTTTACAAAAAAAACAAATTTAATAAATGGTATTGTGAGCTAGACTCTTATCGAACTTGTTCACTAGTTCATTTTTGATACAAACCTATGATCAAACTAGACTTGGGACAAACTCACTACGACTGAATTAGTTTACACCATTTAAACTACATGGGTTTGATCATTAAAAGTAAATTAGATAATGAGTTCGACCCAAGTTCATTCTCTAGTTCGAATGAATTAGTTCAACCCATCTAATTTAAATGGGTTTGATCAGAGATCTGTGTCAAAAACTAACTAGTGAATGAGTTCGACCCAAGTCAATGGTGAATAGAGCTAGGTCCAACTTGTTCGAACTTGTTCAGTCGGTCGTTTTGGACACAAAATGGGTTTGTTATATACTTGTATTGAACTCATTCAGTAGCTCAATGATCAAATACATGTAATTTAAATGGATTTGATCATAGGTTTGTGTAAAAACGGAGCTAATGAAAGAGTTCGATACAAGTCTAGAACAAACCCATTTATATTACATGGGTTTGATTAAAAGTTTGCGTCTAAAACAAGCTACTGAAAGAATTCGCTACAAGTCTAATGGGTTTGATCATACGTTTGTTTCAAAAACAACTGATTGAATGAGTTCAAACCAAGTTTAGTATCCAAAACGACCAACTGAACAAGTTCGAACAACAAGTTGGATCCAACTCGTATTGTGAAGAATGGCAGTAGACTTGTGTCCAACAGTTCTTTTTGAACTAGTTTGATAGCGTTTAAATAAAAAGTTGTTTCAAACCCATTTAATTTACATTGATGTTTTTGATCGGACTTGTGTCCAACTGAACGAACTAGTTCAAAAAGAACTGTTGGCTGTCTAAATGGCAGGAATGATTGTTTAACAAAAAAAAATTAAATAAAAAGAAACAGCATAACAAAGTCCGTACGTAGTGTTACAATTCTAGTCGGTTTTCTCTTAAAGTAATGCTAAAGTTATTTTTAGTTATACATAGTTAAATGCCATTCCCAGCAAACCTTTTAATAGAACTGGACTTCCCACACTGTTAGGAATAGTAGGGCAATTTCTAACAGGGTGGCAAGGGATCGTCGTAAAGAATGATTAAGAAAATCAATTTACAAAGGACCGTTCTTAATTTTTCGACAACTTTTCTTCTCAAATCTAGAACTAAACGTTGTTAAACCAAGAACTTGAGTACAAAAGTTTCATACCTCTCAAATGAAGAACGAAATATTGTCAATATGAGAACGAAATAGTAAAAGTTTTCAGATATTCTCGATTGAAGAATAAAATTTTGCTTAAACCAGAGGCAAGTGTTCTTAAAATCTAATACCATCCACTGTCAAATTGTTAACAACGGATGCCGCACAGTGTGCCGTCAGTTTGAGTATTTTTCGACAGAGATAGAGTTCGGTTAAGCTTCGCAGGTTACCAGAACCGGAAGGAACTGGCCACTTGAGTGCTGTTAGGTTCCGTTATGATACCGGGGGGGATATATGCATATATATATATAAATTGGTTCCTTTGGTTTCTATAAAAAGCATACGGCCTCGGTACTAATCGTGTAGTGATGCGACTTCGCCAGCTCTCCTGCACCACACGAGGCGTGCCCTGTTGTTACGACGAGGCTCTGACGATCATGGGCGGTTTAACCCTCACAAACGGTGGCGGATAAATCTTCGCTATCAACTGTCTACCTGGAAACGTCTTGGCAGCCCCAGATCCAGATCAGATGCAGAAGTCTAGTCAGCTACTCATCTTAAATTAAACGAAGATTGACGAAACCTCATAACAGGGTGTAAGATGCGATTAATTGTAGTTAAGACATCCTGGTCAGTGCTAACATAACCTGAGTGATGGATATTACTTTCAAGATGATACGCCATGATAAAGAAGTACCTCCTTTGAACATCTGGAGTGGGATCCTAGGAATTACTTTTATCATGATACACTTTCTTAAAGTATATGGAGTGCACGACTCTGAAAAGTTCTGTAGCCAGTCTATAAACAATATCATTTCCAAGTGAATTTACGTGTCGCAGCAACCAGGAAAGCTTTAGGCTAGTATACCTCTCTAAAGGGCTAAGAGATGTCCAGAATTTATAACGTAAATTCGTTGTAGACTATGAAGTCGATAGAGATTTAACAAAGTGGATGTCTTGTAAAGCCTTAATCATCCCTCTAATCGCTTGTAAGTTGAAAGTAGTAGAGGAAGGAAGGATAAGGAAGAAAGGGGAATATATACATAAATAGATGAATAGTTACTTGAGAAGAAAAGAGAGTGGATCAGGAAAGGGTCTAGTGTGCACACATGCCATAGCAGGGAGTAAACAACTATACCAGCCACTGCACCTAATATATAGACTGAGATTTTTGGGTCTTATTTCCGATAACGCAGATATAGGCTACTGACGGATAATCTGCCAAGGAAGTGCAAACGAAGGTTACAAGCAGAAGAGATGCGAGATGTTTTCCTCCTTTCCTTCATCATGAGGTTTTTAGTTCAGTGATGTATCTTGAAAATGTTTTCTAAACTAACCATGAACATTATTTCGCAGTTTCTGAAAATGTTAGTCTAGGGATTAAACAATCAAAAGGATCACTTCAAACAAATCGTCATACTAAAAGCTGATTTAAGTAACCCATCGAAGACTCAATATCCATCTACATCCGGAGCATAGTTAAGATGCCTGCAATTTTAGATGAATTGAAACTCGAAACTATACAACTATACTTCGTTTTTGGTAACGACAACAAAGAAGATCCCTCTCCCACAAACAAAAGAAAGCAAAATATCCGAATTTCAAGACCTTGTCGAACGCACTATTCATGCGATATGACGCCCTTACATTTATGCAGAGGAAGCAATCTCGGATGCAGCTGGGAGAGGTCAATGGAGTTCCTAGTATTAAATAAAAGACTAGGAATGCTTTTAGTTCAGTACAAGTTAATGTAAGTCAAGTCTATTTCAGTTCAGTTCGTTTGTAAATAAAAAATGTCCATTTAACCATAATTTCTATTTTCTTCCAACTCACACATCAAAATAAAGTTATAAATTAAAATTATAATCAAATTTATATGAATAGACATACATATTGAAAACATTTATTTAATTTACCAAACCTGTGAATCAAGTTATGTTTTATATAAAATTAATTGCAATTCAATTGATGAATTGATGGCAAAATCACTAGAGAATAGAAACATAAAAAATACACTCGGAGAAAAAAAGGCAGGCTAAACACTAAATTAATTTAACTCAAAAAAATGTAACCACATAGAACATTTAACATATTCACAAAAAATATAATCTTTGATGTTCAAATTAAAAAAAAAATAAATAAATTACACAACATTGACAACAAAAAGCAAAAAATTTTAATAATATTATAGCAATAATTGCAACTCACCTTACTACGATCCGGGTCAGGGGCGTCTGAAACTGCTACTCCTACTACTACGCCACCACCACCTCCGCCTCCGCCTCCAGGGCCCGTACTAGTACCGCCTCCCTTTTCAACATCGCTTTGGCCGGCAACGGTGTCTTTGGAGCCCGTTGTTACTTGGGGAGTGCGACGAAATTTGGAAAATATCTTGCGCACTAGATGATCCTGATTTTGAGGCAATTGCGGCTCGTTTTTACGCCTTTCGGCCAATTCTTTTTCGCGTTTCACATCAGCCACCTTGCGAAAAATCAAACGATGCCTGAGATTATAAGTGAGCACTAGATTGCGAGCAAAGCTGTTGGCAAATGCCGAATAAAAGTCGAGGACTTCGAGTAATTTATCACGTTTGATGGCATGCAAATCACAATAGGTAAGGGCACGCACATTGGCCGCACTTTGGCCAACGGCTGAATCCTTCCAGAATTGGTCACCAAAGACGTCTCCTTTGCCTTTTCGACAAAAAAAAGAAAACCAAAATCAAATAATTAAAATTAATATACTAATTAATTATCTCTTCCAACTCACCCAATATCGCCACAACTTCATCGTCCTGTATAACTTCCAGTGAGCCCGTCACTATGAAACACAGACTGTCTATGCTTTCGCCCGTATGATATAGCAAGTCACCCGGCGCCGAATGCGACATCATAAAGTGCATGGCCAGAGCTCTTAGGCAGCCATCCGAGGCAAGACGAAATGCTGGATGCTCGTTAAATACTTTGCGATTTAGATGAACACATATATCAGCCTTCATATCTTTCGGACAATAGTTTAGTACCTGTGAAATGAATTTCGGGTTTTTGTTTTGTTTTTTTTTTGTTGTCTTTTGGATTTCACTTGTTACTTCATGGGTTCTCCAAGAAATTAAATGTCATTAAACTCATATACTAAATTTAATATTATTTTTATGTGATTTATTCATGGTTCTGGTTTTTTTGGGGAGGGTGAGTTTTGAGGTTAAAAAGAATATTAAAATATTTGTATATTAGTTTGTTGACCTTTAAACACGACACGCAGTTTGGAATTCAATTCATTCTGAAGTCTTAATCTATAGGAGAAACATATGTATGAGCAGTGCTAGATTAATCTACTAATTCCTTAATACCTAAACTCTGTGTCTATATTGATTGTAATTCCGTAACTGTCTGCCTGGTCCTTTCCAGTTAATACGCATTTCTCAAAATTTCCAGCAAATAGAAGTTTAAAAAAAATCAGTTGCAAGTTTCTGTAACTAAAACAGCGATTGAAAATTTCGAATTTCATATTTTTAAGGAGGTCAGGATTTTCTTTATTTTGGACTTTGCTCTGGAAGCTTTACTTCAGACTTCTAGCTACCATTATATGATGATACTCCTCATTGCGGCTGCCTTGGCAGTACGAGTTTAGGTTGCACCAGTATTTTAGCGAAGTTTTTTTGTGCCTGGCATTCCAGGACACTTGGCTTTAAACTTGGGTCGAACTCGTTCCCTAGCTCATTTTTGACAGAAACCCATGATCAAAGACATGTAGCTTTAATGGTATCGATAATCGGTTTGTTTCAAAAATGATACAGTGATCGAGTTCTTCCCAAGTCTGCTTGGCATTCTACGACATTGTATTCACTTGGTGGGATTAGCTCGTTATGGCAAGCTCAAAAAACAACACTACTACTCTCTTGATTTAGTTGGCAAACGAGATTAGAGGTCTCTGAAGAAGGAAGCTTCTTGGTGATTTTGGAGTAACCGAACCCAAACTTAGAAGAACTTCAATGGTGTTGCCTATTTTATAATCTTAAAGAACTAAAGCTCTTTTTTCGTTTGGTCTGCTATCTAAGAAACAAATAATTTCTCTTAACTTCGGGTCATTAATTACACTTGTCTAGACCATGCAATTACAGATAGCAAGAGTGATTCCATGAGGTACTACTGAATGATGTACTGCAGCCTGACATAATACTTGGCATTCACTTGGGGTTTTCACCTGTTGACTGGAAAGCAATTCTTTCCTCCGGACTTCGCGTTATTTATTATATCTGTCTAGGTGGTAAGATATCTGATGGTAACAGCGTTTCCGTGAGGTATTGGTAAAGGTTTTACTGCAGCCCATGTTCAGGATGTGATACTCGGCATTCAATCACTTGCATAAATTGGCAAATTCGACTAAAGGAAATGATCCTTGAAGGTAAGCACCACTTTTAGGATATCCAGAACCTAATTGAATACCAATGTCTCCAACATTTGTAAAGAAGCGTTTACTTCATTGCTGAACTTTGAGTAATCGAATGGCTGTCGGAAGTTCTAGTTTTTCCTGATAATCTACATGGCAATAGTTTATTGGGATACGGAGAAGGTAGTCCAAGCTCTAATTTTACGCTGCCAGCACTTGAATTAAATTAGGATTGAACCTCGGAAACAATCGGTTCTTTCAGTATTTGGGCTAACTCACGTAAGTTAACAAGGAACCCATAAAATATTGGGAAAACAAACTGAAACTAAGGATATCAGAGAAAAGTTGAAACATCATAGTTGGAAGAAGACACGCAAAGGATCTGCTCAAAACTGCCAAAAAGTGAAGCCCAAAATCTAGATAACGTTCTATGAATGAAACTTTCATATGAAGTACACGGCAAGGCAAGAAAAGTAGACAGAGTACTTAACTAAAGGGATAGGAGCCCATGGAACCAATTATCTCTTTCGAATCACGAAGAACCTTACCAAAAGAAGCTTTGTCCCACTTTGTCAGTAAGGATGTAAAAACGTTTCTGTATAACTAACTGGATGTGACATGACTTAAAAAAAGGACTCATCAGTAACATCTCCAAAAAAGGAGACCTTTAGATATGCATAAACTGGCGAAACGTAATCCTTATCAATATCGTTAACATAATAATAGCTCAAATAGTTAATAAAATGTTGAAAAACGCATTGGAACCACAACTTCGAAATGAACATGCTGGTTTCCGACCATGCAAATCACGCATTGACTACATCAACAGCCTATGACTTATTATCAAAACGTCGATCGAACGGAGATATCCTCTTTACTTCATCTCTATTGACTTAACAAAAGCGTTGAACCGCAACTCCGCAATGAATAGTCTGGTTTTCGACCACGTAAATCGTACATTGACATCAACAGACTTCGGATTATTATCGAGCACTCGATAAAGTTGAGATATTCTTTATATCTAGTCTTAATTAACTTCAAGAAAGTATTTGATACCTTAGTTCAGGTCGCCATTCAAAGGTTAACAAAAGCGTTGAACCGCAACTCCGCAATGAATAGGCTGGTTTTCGATCACGTAAATCGCACATTGACATCAACAGAGTTCAGGTTATTATCGAACACTCGGTAAAGTTGAGATCTTCTTTATATCTGGTCTTTATTAACTTCAAAAAAGTGTTTGATTCATTAATTCCGGTCGCCATTCAAAGGTTAACAAATACGTTGATCCGTAGCCCCGCAATGAATAGGCTAGTTTTCGACCACGTAAATCGTACATTGACATCAACAGACTTCGGATTATTATCGAACACTCAGTCAAGTTGAGATCTTCTTTATATCTGGTATTTATTAACTTCAAAAAAGTGTTTGATACCTTAGCTCAGGTCGCCATTCAAAGGTTAACAAAAGCGCTGAAGCGCAACTCCGCAATAAACGGGCTAGTTTTCGACCGCGTAAATCGTGCTTTGACCACATTAGGAGCCTTCGGATTATTATCGAACACTCGGTCAAGTTGAGATCTCCTCTATATCTGATCTTTATTGACTTCAAAAAAGTCAAAATGCAGCAAAACTGCATTATCAAAAAGCGTGCAAAAAAAAAGCAGAGTTGTAAAAAAAAGAATGAAGCTCTCCTCTATCTCTTCCTTCACCACCTGTCTTCTCTATCACTATCCCTTTCCTAAAGAAGGTAACACGTAGTAATAGTAGTAGGCATTAATTGCCTGAGTGTTACTTCTCCTTTAAAAAAAAAAAAAAAAAAAAAAACAATAAAAGCAGGTGTCCTGGATAGCGTCATGTCAATAAACTCTCAGCATCTCAGCAACAATGGAGAATAACATAGAGCTTCATTAAGTGAATGGAAGAGCTTTATTATGCCGAGAGAGATAAGAGGCCAATATCGCTATTATCTCCCAACCATAGGGATTTTCAAGCTAAGATTCATGCAAAACAAACCAAATACCACAAAAATGAATGTGATGACACAAATGCCTTAAACAATAACAACAAGAACCTTCAAGAGGTTACCTCATTCCGTTACCTCGCTAGTTTTGGCCACAATTCGTCTAAAAATAAATACCGCAAAAATGAATGTGATGAGAATAAATGCCTTAAGCAATAGAACGTAACAAACGACCAGAACCTTCAAGAACCTCCAAAAGGTTAGTGTTAGTGTAAAATTTGCTGCTGTCAGAAAATGTCCAAATGCTTTGCTTTGATTTGCCACAAGAAAAACTAACAGCTGATCACCATATGCCGAACAGAGATCAGCTGATGTCACTTCGCCTGGAATATGTTTATCTAATATGAAATTATAATTAAATTTTTTTTTTTCACATTTTCCATCACTGTTCATAATTATCTTCCTCCAATACTCTTCAGAGAATTTTTTTGCTATTTTTTCTTTTTTTTTTTTTAAAGGCACAAACTATAGTCATCGAAATGGGTATAAAGGCAGTGTTAAGTAGTTTTCTTTCAATTTCAATTACTTGCACTAAGATATTTCAATTTCTCAATTAAAAGCTTTAAACCAAATCTGATTTTTTATTAAATTAATAATAATATATATAAAAAAATAAGTTTGGTTTAAGTTTTTCATCTAATGGCAAAAATTTGACGGACGCTTTTCGTTTTGGCGCGCGGATTTAGACTAAGCAATGAAGAGGAACATTCTAGCACTACCTAGAAACGATTGAATTAGCTTTTTTACCTTCCATGTTGGGAGAGAGAAAGACAGAAAGATAAAGAAAGAGAACAAATTAATTTAAAAAAATAAACTAAAAATTATGTTTAACAAAATCGCCAGTTAAATTTAAAAACTTAAGAAAATTCATTAGAAAAGCTAAAAACTACTTAAAGAAAGAAAATGCGTTAAAAAGCTTTACTGTAAAAAAAATTGATATAAGAGTAAAAAAGAGGCAAAATTCAAAGTTTGAGTAAATAAATTGTGCTTTAAAAAAATCATTTTACTGCTATAATAATAATTATAACTATTAAAATGTGAAAATATTTAACTATAGCTATAGGAAAATGCTATTGAGGCAAAAAGCAAAATATTATAGAAAAAGTTGAAAAAATTGTGGTATATTATCGAAAAAGTTTAAGAAGCTTGAATAGTAAAATAAGCTAAAAATAGCTTAAAGCAATAATAAAAACAGCTTTTCACTAAAGCTTTGGAGCTTTTTTTTGCCAAAACTGCTTTAAAAAATAAATACATTGAAAAAAGTGAAAAGCTTTTAAAATCAAAATAAAATAAAATAAATAAGAAGTATTAAAAGCTTTCTCTTTAATAAAAAGTTCTTCGATTTTAAAACAACTTTCATGGTAGAAGCTCTTGCAAACTTCTATCATTAATAATAAAATTCTCTAGTGGGTTTCCAATGGAATAATGGAAATACAGTTTTTGGTACATAAAATTTTTAATTAATTATTAACAATTGAAACAAAAAAAGCTTTGTAAAAATTTTTGGTTAAACGTGCTAAGTAAAATTATGAATCAAATATTTTAAATACAAATTTTCTTATAATTAAAGAAAAAATTTAAAACTAAATAACAAAAAGCTTTAATATAAGGGTGGCACTAAGGGAGCTTCTAAGCTTCTAAGCCTACTGATAAATAATTTTTATTTCTAAAATGATTGAAAAGTAGAAATTCTAGTACTCAGTTAAAGCTGTATGAAAATGAATGAGAAAAATTGCGAGAAAACTTTTTGAAATCCGTTATGAAAGAAGATTTTTGCGAAAAAAAAGTTTGAAAGCTTTTCCGCTAAAGAATTTGGAAGTTTTGTGGAAAAAGCTTCTGAAAGCTTTTTGTGCAAAAGATTTTTAAGAAATTTGTGTGAAGGAGCTTTTGCAAGTTTTTTTTTTTTAAATTAATTAAATATGCCTTAATACTTGATGACTTAAATTTTTTTGCAAGAAAACTAACGATTTTCTTGCTAGTTAAGCTTTCTAGTGTATATTTACAACTGCGTGTTGAGTTTTGATGATATTTTTGTGTATAATGTTGGTGTTTGATTAAATAATTAATGTATGTAATAAAATTATTTTGTGGTAAAAATATTATTTTAAGTATTAAAAAATATTGAAAAAAGTTTGTTTGAAAAATGTGCTTAAAGTTACCAAAGCATTAATGTCTACAACTTTATATGTACAAACAAAATAATTAATTTACTTCTTTGCAATATTTCAAACGTCGTCCGTCTGTTTAAAGCTTATTAATCATACATACCTTTTCCGTGTCTAGTCCTTTAGTCATGGCCCAAGTGGATACCACATAATCCATAACACGTTCACTTAAAGCTTTCGGTACCTCGTGCAACTTCATAAATTCACGCACATTATTTAGCATGTCATGATATTTAGCTGTAGCCGATGTCATTTGCTGTATGATGGTGGTGACATGACCAAATATAGTGGCATAAAGCAGAGCTGTTTTAATTTTGACAAAAAGATAACGAAATTAATTTAAACAGTGAGCCAGATCTAGTCTTAAAATTAAATTAAAGAAGTTGGAAAAGAAGTTAGTTACATATTTTGATTTGATGATGTCGGGGACATGATTTTAGCCAGTTTACCAGTGAAATTTTGGATTTTAATTAAAAGTTTTTATAACTAGAATACAGCGCAAGCTAGAACGGTAATAAAAGTTTTCGTATTGCATGTATTATAAAAATTCTTGGAGTTTTTCTTAAAATTAAAAAAAAAGTTAAAAAATGCTACAAATTAATTTTGTACAATAAATTTATGAAAAAAACTATGTTTATAAATTAATGAAAAAGCTTTTGAGTTTTATAATAACTCAAAAAAAAGAGCAAATAAATTAGCAAGCAAAAAAATTTTAAATCCTTAAGAAATATAAAGCTTTTATGAGTAATAAAAGCTGGAGAACGTTAAAAATTCATTGTGTTGAATTTGAATTTAATATTTTAAGAAAGCATAAAAATTTAAGACTATTTTGTTACAATGAAAAACAAAACAAAAGCTTAAATATTAAAAATTGGAAAATATCAAAAATACAGGAGCAAATCATGGAAGTTTCAACGTTTTTCACAAAACTAGTGACGTTCAAATAAATATATACCAACTTAAATGAATTAAAGTTATCAAAGCTTTTAAAAAGCTTTTTGTCGTAATCATAAATAAAGTGAAAGCTTTCCAAGCTTTTGAAAGCTTTTTGCTCAGAATCGTAAGTAAGATAAGATTCTAAGCATAATGTATTTCCAAAAAAAAATTTCAAACAAGGAGAAAAAAAATTATTTTTTTATCAAAAACCTCCAGATCTTTCTAAGTAAACATCAAAAGCTTCTGGTGTTTATTATAAATAATTCAATAATAATGAACTCACTAGTAGCTATGAGTTGTCCCACTAAAATTTGTGAGTTTGTAGGTGAATAAATAAGATTTTAACGCGTTAGGAATGTGTAAATATATAAAGAGAAAATATTATGAGCTTAAAGCAAGGATTTTTTTTTATAAAAATTAGAATTATAAAAAAAATAAAATAAAAAAAAAATCCGACAACATTACAAATAACATAAAAGAAAAACTACAACAATTCTATTTAGACAGTTATTAGTTCTAGCGAGCGTGACATAAAGAGATATGCGCCTGATACACAATATAAAATACCTAAAAACTGTTATAATAATTATAAATGGCTCTCAGTAACAAAAAGTGGAAACATTTTAGGTATTTGCCTTATAAAAAATGTATTGAAAACTACCTGTAACTGTTATACTAACTGTTATACTGAGTGTTATATTGTCAAATAACTAATGTTTCTTTTTTTATTCGACCTAAAACTGCTATTGCTGTGTGAAATAAAGTTAAAAATAATTTTATACAATTAAAAACTGTTATAATAATTATGAATAAGCTTTGTTAACAAAATAATAAACGTGCTTAGTTAGAACTTTAAGAATTTGCTGAGAAACTATATTAAATATTTTTGTAATTGTTATACAAACTGTTATACTGGATGTAATCGAAACTAGTATTTCTTCATGAGTTAGTGTTATATTTAATTTCATGTAGTTAGAAGTAATTTTATACAATTAAAAACTGTTATAATGACTACGAATAAGTTTTGTTAACAAAATAATAAACGTGCTTAGTTAGAGCTTTAAGAACTTGCTGAAAAACTATATTAAAGATTTTTGTAACTGTTATACAAACTGTTATACTAACTGTTATACTTGTATTTTACTACCATTTCCTTTCCTTTGGATGTAATCGAAACTAGTATTTTTTAATGAATTAGTGTTATATTTCATGTACTTAAAAACTGTTATAATAATTATTAATGATGATTGCTTACAAATTTATCAATATTTTTTATTTTTAGATTGAAGAAGTTGTTGAAAATGTGATTGACATATTTATTCAACTGTTATACTGACTGTCATATTTGCATATTATTTAAATATAAAATTTGATGTTTTGGTTTAATCTGTAGCTCTTTTATAAGACTTTTAATGACTCTTTAATAAACTATATTTGGCATATTTAATATTATCGTTTGTCCCTGCACTAGTGTTATACTACATGCCCATATTTTTTCATTAAGATATTATTTTTATACAGATAGAGAAATTTTTAGAAATTTTCTCAACCCAGTTTTTAAACTATTATAATACTGATAATACCTTTAATGCTTTGTTATTCTGGTCTAAAGTAACAACTGCTAGTTTTAAACTTAACACTATCCCCAATTTTTTCTTTTGTCAAAGCTGTTATACTAACTAAAAGTATAATATAGCTACACTGGATAAATTTTGCAAGCGCATATCTCAACTATGCTATTCTTGTGTTCACTATGATATCATTACTTTAGCATTTTCTATTGAATTATTTCTACTAAGAAATATATATATATAAAATGACGCGGCAACGGAACGTGTTAAAACAGCACCTGCAATTATCATCATGCAGATGGTGAACACCTTCTCGTTGTCCGTCTCGGCAGCCACATTTCCAAACCCCACCTAAAAGACAAAACATAAAATTTTTAAAAACTAAGTTATAGAAAATAACACATTTGTTTTCGTATAACTTTTACAACACAAAACTTACCGATGTCATGCAAGTCATGGTAAAATACAAAGCTGTCACATACATACTTTTGCGTGAAGGACCATTTATTAGTTCTGTAGAATCATTGTTGTATATATACGAGTAAGGAGATTGCGTAACATTTGCCAGTTTCCACAGCCAACTATACTGGATCTAAGGAACAGGAAAATATTTTTTTTTTCAAAATCAATGAAAATTTCAAAAATTTCTTCTAGTTACTTACTCCATTATCGGCATCGGTTCGTCCTATGGAATACCAGATACAGGCCAACCAATGGGCCACTAACATATAAAAACATAACAGTAGTATCAGCATGGCAGCTCCATATTCCAAATAACGATCCAATTTGCGCACAACACGGCCCAAGCGCAGTAGTCGCACAACTTTTAAAGCACTGAATAGGGAACCAATGCCATCTTCATCACGATCGAAAGCATTGAAGACATCGTATGGCAGGCAACTGAGTAAATCAATAAGGAACCAAGATTTCAAATAATTCATGCGTATCACTTTAGGATCACTAACTACTTCACCGCCGGGCCCAACAAATGTGGTGTGGAAGTTTAAAACTGAGAAGGTAACAAATAAAAAAAAGTTAGAAAAAAAGTTAACAATATTTTTTTAATGTAAATTTTTATTTAAAAACCTTTATCGTTCAAAGTCTTATATTCTTCAACACGATACAGAATATGCTATTTAAATTTCTTATAAAAAAAAATTGTTGGTTCAAAGTATCCTCACAACTGTTGAAGTCGTTTTAACTTGAGAATTCTAAAGTAATTTTCTAAGTATATGAAACTCTTATACTCGTACATACGTACTTAAAAAAATTAAATAGTTTTTCGTTGTTTGAATGTTTGTTTAGTTAATTCAAGTATTCTAAGGTACATAGGCACAAGTTCAAATAACTGAAAATCTTATACGCATGTGTGAAAAGTAATATGAAACTCTTATACGTATTTGAAGTTATTTAAAATTTTTTGTCTTTTGTACACTGATTTAGAAAATTTTCAGCTAAAAAACTCGTGTACTAAACATAAAAATGTGTGACATCATAAGAAACTGTGTGATACTTATATTACTTCCAATAAAAATATTCTCGAAACTTAAGAAATCATTTCAAGAGCGTTTTTTTGGAATTCTAAATTAATTTTTTAAGTATATGAAACTCTTATACTCGTACATACCTGTATAAAAAATTAATGCTTTTTCATTGCTTGAATATTTTTTAGTTAATGCAAGTATTATAAAGTATTTAATACACACAGCTTAAATATATGAAACTCTTATACGCACGTGAAAAGATAATATGAAACTCTTATACGAATGAAAATTTACTGTAAATTTTTTTAGAAATTAGTCAGCGTTCGATAAAGCTCATGCAATGAAAATTTTTAATTTATAAAACTCTTATACTCAACATAAGAATTTGTGACGTCATAAGAAACTGTGTGATACTCATAGTGCTTCCGTTAACAATATCCCCGGAACTTAAGAAGTAATTTCAATTCATTCCGGTAGTGTTTTTCGGAATTCCAAATTAATTTTTTAACTACATTTATGAAGCTCTTATAATCATACCAAACATATATAAAAAATAAACAACTCAAATATATAAAACTCTTATACGCATGTAAAGTTGTTTTAATATTTTTGTATTTAGTCAGTGCTCAATAAAACGAATGTAATGAAAATTGTTAGTTTTAAAAACTCTTATACTCAATATAAAAACTTATGACTTATGACGTAAAAAACTGTATAAAACTTACGCTTATTCAAATTAATAGCATAATTTTATTAAAAATCAATATAAATGATCTTAATTAAACACATTTCAGCTCTTATACGTGGCTTCATTTTTTTTTTCTTAGTACAAAATTCCGTTTATTTTTTATTTTAAGCTTACATGTGTTTACTTCATGAAAGTGTTATACTTTAAATTTAAACTTTTATACAGAGGACCGATTTTTATTATAGTTTTATACTGTGATTAAACTTTGTTAGTGAAGTTGTGTGCCCATTAATTAGGAGTTATATTTTGAATCAAAATCTGTTACACTTCAATAGTAAACTCTTATATACATTAGTAAGGTATAGTCTACCCAGTGCTAAACTTTTTTATGAAATTTTTATAAGAACCAAACTACAATAATAAAAATTTTCTTCAAAAAAAAAAAACTCTTATACAAAATATAAAATTGCCCAAGGGGACTGAAAAGTGCTTAATATTAACAATAATTGAAATAATAATGTTAATATTCAATAAAAAATCAATTAAATTGTATGCTATTTGAGGTTTATACGTTATGCCATATCTTTTTATAACACTTTTTTTGAGTTAAGGAACGGTTTCACAACAAAATTTCTAATTCCTAAGCATAACTTCAAAAACTTATTTTAATTTCAAACTACAAATTCGCATGTATTTTATACACACAACGTCAAAAATATGAAACTCTTATACTTATAATAAATGTTATACCAATTTCAGGTCTTATACTTATTTTTATACTTTGTAGCACTTATCTGATTTTTTTTTTCGAAAAATAGATTTCTAATTTTCTTGACCCGCCTAATATTTAACAAAGTCATTTAGTATGTTCACAAATCTTATCTACAAAAATATTAATTTTTCTACAAGGCAAACTTTGGCCCGCCTCAAATTTCGCGAATTTATGTTAGTTTGTGAGTAATTAATACTTTACACAAAACTTGTTTTTTGCCTTGTTCAGTCACAACTACAGATGAAATTATGGTGGTTTGTGAGTAATAAATGCTTGATAGTAAAAATTGTCTTCTTCTTCGGAAAAAACTATTGATGGTCCGCCTCAAATTTTCTAAAATCATTAAGAATATATAAAAATTATTACAAATATTAAGTTATGGATTTTTTGTCAAATAAACCTTTGGCCCGCATTAAACTTTATGGAATTATGTTGGTTTGTGAGTAATACATTCTTGTTCGGAGAAAACTAGTGATGGCCCGCCTGAAATTCCGCAAAATTATTATGAATATATGAAAACTATCACAAATATGGTTTACACCTTTTTGCTTTTTGTACAAATGTTTTTTCAATTAATAATCTGGCCCGCCTCAAACTTTATTAAATTAATTTGGTTCGAGAGTAATGAATGCTTTTTAGCAAAAATTTCATTCTTTTTCGGGAAAAACTATGAATGGCCCGCCTAAAGTTTCCTAAAATTATTAGAAATATGCACTAATTCTCACAAATATGGTTTACAGCAGCATTAGGTATTAATATTTTCTAAAGAAACCTTTGGCCCGCCTAAAACTTTAAGAAATCAGGTTGGTTTGTAAGTAATAAATGCTTTATAGCAAACAATTTCATTCTTGCTGGGTAAAACCTATTGATGGCCCGCCTAAAATTTCCTAAAGTTATTAGAAATACACAAAAATTGTATATAAGGCATTATTTTTTTTTCAAAGAAACCTTGGCCCGCCTACAACTTTATGAAATTGTGTTAGTTTTTTTTTTAGTTATAAATAATTATTTGTCAAATCTATTAAGCTATTTGTATCCAACAATTCATAATATAATATTTTATACATTTATAAAGAAAAACTGTGAACAAAGTGCTTGAAATTCCTTAATTTTTATTAACGACCTTTGGCCCGCTATATATATTTTTATATTTTGTAAATTTTATATGAATTTTAACTATGGCTTAGCTATTTTTTTACTACTGTTGCATTTTTTTTTTTTGACTAATCATCATGTGTGTCATTGTGAAATAGTCTTATATGAGTTGTATAAGAGTTTACTATTAAAGTACTATCAAGAAAAATAAACACATACAAAATGAAATAAAAATATTTGTTAAAAATTCTCACTAGCATTTGCAGAGTTTTTCTACAAACATTTGAAGTTCTTAATTTCTATATCAAAAATCTTTAGTCAAAGTGTACTGATGAGTTTCTTAAGCAGAATCGAAAACTTTTGCATATTTTATTTCTTCACTTAATATGATTTATTATTATTTGAGCAACTACTCTGTTGCACTTGTATTAAAGCCAAGAGTTTATGAAACATGAATTTGTGTAACCAAGAAAAAGTAAAGAACTCAGGTTACTCACGTTTTATATTAAAAAAAATAGTGAACATGACAAAAACTTTATAAACTCTTTTTTCACTATCAAACTATCATGTCTATTATATTGAGCTAACTATGAGAATATATTCATAATAAAATATTCATAAAATGTTATAACTTGCTGCATCACCAGAGCATATACACACACGCTGTTTGCGCCACATTTTATATTGCATATATGCATATTGCAATATAGTGCTTACATGCAGTGTAGAATAAACAACTAATATAGGAATTTTTTACATAAATCAATTTTGAAAAGTTGAAAAGTGAAGAAAAAATACACCATCATTCACCTTATAACTATTGAGGAAAACAAAATTAGTCAACTATTTTAGTTGACACCATAGCATAACATAGAACTTTTTTTTCAAGTTTATGTGCTATATTTCTACACTTCACTGTAACAATTTTACGGTATACAAGTTCATTTTTATCTAACACAACTTGACGTTAAGCGCATTAGATTTTCGTACTAGAAAATTTTTATAATATTTATGGCATAAATATGAAAATATTTGAAGCAAAAAATAAAAAATAAAATAAAATAAAAAACTACTTTATAAGCAGCAGCTTTCTACTTACCAATATCAATAAAGAATATTACATCTACAATTGAATCAACAACGAGTAATGAAACATCTTCTGAGGTTTTATTTTTAAAAGCTACATTATATGGCACCTGGAAGAAAGTTAGAGTGAAAGAAAATAAATAAAGTTACGTAAATACAATAAAGAATATAAGAGATATTTTTAATATATATTTCTTTTCTAAACCAACTTTTAGTAGAGGTTTAAGAAATTATTTAAATATTAAATACTGTCAGGAAATAATACTTGAAGTACAGCATGAATATAATGCGGTATACAACATTTAACCCCTTAAGTATTTCAAAAGATTTAACACTTAATTACACGAGTGTTTCCTGTATAAGAGAATATGCAAACGCAAATAAATAAATAAAGCCCTAACGGCAAAATGTACAGCTTTGCTTTGTAATAAAACAGGGAAGGGAAAGCTTTAGATTGATCATGGCGTAAAAATAATCACTAACTCTCCTATTTTTAAAAAAATATTTTGGGTTTATAAAAGGGTTATAAAACAATTTTTTTGTGAAATTATTTTGTGTATCAAAAACATGTTTATTACTTTTAACTATAAATCAGTCTCTTAACGCCTTAAAATGTTTGTTATTAACCATTAAAACTTAACTGTTATACTCTAAAAATTCGATATATAAGCTTAATAACGCTTAACGAATAGTTTTAAATTATATTGAATGAAAAATATAGTTTTTAGCTAAAACTGTTATACCAGAAACTGTTATACTATAACTGTCATACTGTAAAATTTTATACCAAAATTTCTTACAAGCAAGTTTTCTTCTCATATTTTAATATTCTAAGTTGTTGTAGGAAAGTTCAAGTGATGAAGGCATAGTCCACTGGTCACTGAACTATACCGACTTCAGCAGATACTAATCCTAATGTAACATCAGAGCGCCCTCCTTCGTTGTGTAGCAAAATCATTGGCGAAGTAAAATAATCAATAAAATGGCTACAAGACACAGCTTCAAAAAATTAATACGCATCATTTAACATCAGAGAGGCGCTGCAACACTGCATTATTCAAAAACGTGCGAAAAAGCAGAGTTGTAAAAGAATGAAGCTTTCCTCTATCTCTTCCTTCACCACCTGTCTTCTCTCTCACTATCCCTTTCCTAAAGAAGGTAACACCTAGTAATAGTAGTAGGCATTAATTGCCTGAGTGTTACTTCTCTTTATAAAAAAAAAAAAAAAAAAAAAAAAAAAAAATATCCTTACTTATAACAGATTAAAAACTGTTATAATTTAAGAAAAATTGCCATCATTTAAAATTTTTCAAACACTTTCAAATGCTCAGGAATAGCAATTAAAACTATTTCAAGAATATTAAAAGAAATGTTAAGCTCTTTAATAATAAAAAATGTGAGATTTTAAGTTTTTAATAAAATTTTTTAGCCGTATAACAAATGTTTTTTTTAACTATTGAAATATTTTTAGAGATACTATGTAGTCTAAAAACTGTTGGGCAGAATCGAATATTTATTCGAAGTACATATATAACAATGTATAATTTTGTTTATGTATATACAGGCATATTACACTTTTTGAAACTGTTATACTACAAAGCAACACACATACAAAATATGGTATAATGTTTTTTACTTATAAATTAATATGAATAAATTTAATTTAGTGCAAAAAGCACAATTTCTAATTGATATACCAACAACAACATTTATAGAAAGTGTTATACAAAGTCCTATAAACTGTTATAAATACTATTACAATGCTATATTGCGCATAAAAATATTGTTCTGAAAAGCAACAAAAAAATTCAAAATTAGTTGATAGCTATTAACTATAATTTATAGTGGCAAAAAAAAACTGTTATAATACTTGCATATATCTCTTATACATAAATGTATTGGGAATAAATTAATAAAAATCTTATTTCATTTCCTTGATTTTTCTTATTTTGTAGGGTAAAAACTATTTTTTGATCTGTAAACGAGTAAACAAAAACTCTTATACCGTATAAGACTTATACCATACAATATCTTAATGGGTATTTAGCTCAGTTTTTTATGCAATATATATAGGAGTTTATACGTTTGTTTCTAATCGTAAGCATTTATTATCATGTTTATTGCTGACAGTCTTATACTATCTACTATTGCTTCTTTTTTTTTTTTAAACGAACACAACAACCCGCGAAGCGATTAGCTTGTCACCCAGGGTCTATGGCAGGAATCGAACCCACAACCTCTGGACTGAGAAGCTAGCATCGCTACCACTCAGCCACAGGGGCACCCTGTATATAAGTAATGTAATTATAATATTCCCGACTGGGTTTGCTTTAATTTGAAATGATTTTCTGTCATACCACGTCAAATTTGACTGATATTTGTGCCGGTTTCGGCTAAGCGTTATTTTCAATATTTTCTTGCGCATTTTTGTATTTTATACAGTTTTACGGGTAAAATCTGATTTTACTAACTTGAAAAAAACTCTTATACAGTATAAAACTCTTATGCCATATAATATATACGATTATATTTTATACAGTTTTTGAGGTAAAAGCTGTTAATGATAGGTTGCCAAAAATTATTATACTGTATAATCTATTTTTGTTATGTAACTATCTAAACGGAAATTCTTATACTGTATAAGACTTATTCCATATAATCCAATCCAATATCTAATTTAATCAAAATATATTTTTAATTTTTTTCTTCCAAAATTCTTATACTGCATAATATATTTTTATTATGAAACCATGTAAAGCAAAACTCTTATACTGCAAAAAACCCATTCAATACAATATTTAAATTTGCATTTTGCTCAGTTTTTAAGCCAACATATTTTTTTACAACGAGTAATAAAACTCTTATACTGTATAAAACTTATATTATATTATATTGTATTTTTTTATATTTGCTTTAAAACAAAATCGTTTTTACTACGCAGAAAAAACTCTTATACTTTCAATATCTTCTATGATATTTCCTTAATTTTTCTAGACAAAATCTTTTTTCACTGGCTTAACAGAAGTTTTTAGTTTACTATTTTCTTTTTACTAAACGTGTGAATACGAATTTAAAAAAATTATTTTAAAATAATATTTTTTAAATGTATTTTATTATTTAAAAATTTTTATATTGCAAAATAGTAAAACATATTTTTTAATATATAAATTGTTTAATTAAAAATTTAAAAAAATAATAATTTTTTAAATTTGTATTAAAAAATTAAAAACTTTTGTTAGCCCATTGAAAAAAAGTTTTGTATAGAAAAATGGGCGAAATATCATAGAAGATATTTAACCACGTAGAAAAAAAATCTTATGCTGTATAAGAATTATACCATATATGTACAATTGTATTAGATCCACTCAAGATAAATTATGTTTTTAGTAGGTTGACAAAAACTGTTATACTGTTTAAGATTTATACTGTATAATATATGTATATTGCATTCATCTAATTTTTGAGACAAAAACTCTTATACTGCTTACGACTTAGACCATACAATGTCTACGCTTATATGTTTTCCAGTTTTTACGGCAGAATCTGTTTTTTCTATTTAAAAAATACTCTTATACAATATAAGGCTTCTGCCATCTAATGTCAAATATGATATTTTGTTTACAAAGTTGTATAATTGTATAATTCTACAGTGGTATTTTGTAAAGTCTTTAAGGCAAAATATGTTTTAATTTTGTTGATTAAAACTCGTATACTGTATGAGACTTATACCATATAATATATACTATATGCATTTCATTCAATTTGTGAAACAAAACGTGTTTTTGCTATGTTCACAAGAACTCTTATACTGTGTACAACTTCTACCAATTTTTAGGAACTTATATATTACATCTCTAGTAAGACTTATAATTTTGTTTTTGATCCTCAAGAAAGTTTGCTGATTGTGAATGTTTTGCAAAACATTTGAGACTTTATTTTAATCTTGGGGGCCTCATGCTGGTCCACTCTGTCGTAATTACAGCAATGTGCCTTTGAGGGTCTCTAAATATTGTCGCCTGCTTCATCTTCTAAATGATTAGATATCTTAAGTACACATCGGTAAGAGGTTTTGGAACTCAGAGGTACGAGTATATACATACACACATGCATAAATTAATGTGTGTGACACATTGGGTTTGTGCATTTGTTTTTTTGGTCTTTGTATGTGTCATTTATAAGAGTTTTCTCGAGTGGCATTTATAAGTGCATTTTAAGTATTTTGTTTAGAGAAAAAATTGCCCACAATTATTAATGAAAGGCTTAAAGAGTTTAGTGATGCTTTGATAGTGTTAACGTAACATTTCCAATCTCTTTGTTGGACTGTGGAAAGGTTTACCCCAGTGGAACGTATGAAGAGTAAATTTTGTTTCTGCATGCATTAGCAAGCATGTACCAGAATTTGTAACTACACGTAAAAATACGTTAACGAGAAAGTAAAGAAAAATGTTTAACTGGAAAAACTTATTTGCAAGACCCAGAACATTTTTTTCTCTAATTAACAACTTTAATTGAAAAAAATGCAACAAATAGTCTCATTATAAATACAAATAATCAATTAAAAATGTAAGAGAGTCAATTAAACTTTTGTTTAAATATTTAATTGATTGAAAGTTCAATTAATAATTTAATTAAAATTTTCTTTAAAAATTTATGTAACAAAAAATTTTAATTGACTCAATTAAATTTTTAATTAAATGTGATGATGGGAGAAGTATTTCGTTCTGTGGACAACAAGACTTAAAATAAAGGCAGACATGAGAGTCTTAATGAGAAAAATATTACTCAGGGAATTACTCACCATGATTGCTGTATAAAATGTTAAACATAAAATGACCCAATCCCAAATCGCTTTAAATGCACAATAATGCAGTAGAATATGAGGTGGAGTTTTTGGTGCTTCCTGGCGATACTGTGGCATTATATCTGCACTAAGTGACATCATCTGTTCAAGATAAGGATGTTTATTTATATTCTGTTCACAAGTCAACATTATAAAATCAACTTACATGCGCCAAATTTGATTGTTTCGTTGGATCCTTTAGCGTTGGCAAGTGTGCGCTGAATTGACGACTTCTCGTTACCGAACGGGCCAGTTTGGCGAATTTTGATAGACCTAAAACTAGATAGTTGAAAAATCAAATTTGTCAAAACAAAAAAGTGGACAGACAGAACACAGCAGGCAACATTGAAATAAAAGATAAATGTTAGAGGCAATAGTTATAGAGAAGCTAGAATTTCAGTAAAGAGATAGAGAAGAGTTAGAGCGGCAAAAAATATTTTTATTTATTTAAGCTTTTAGTGGCCCGCCTAAAATTTTTAACGGCAATTTAGTTTAATTAAATTTTAATACATAATAACTTAAGCCACTATGAAATATTGAAATTTCCATGATCAAACCTTTGGCCCGCCTCAAAGTAAATGCCAAAATGAAAAAAATCAGCTGAACTGCCAGGGCCACTATAGAATATTAAAATTTGCATGATAAAACCTTTGGCCCGCCTCAAAGTAAGTACTAAAATGAGAAAATTCAGCCAAACTGCAAAGGCCATTATAAAATATTTAATTTTTCATCAAAGAACCTTTGGCCCGCCTCAAAGTAAATGCTAAAATAAGAAAATTTAGCTGAACTGACTAAGGCCATTACAAACTATTGAAATTTTCTTGATAGATCCTGTGGCCCGCCTCAAAGTAAATGCTAAGATAGGGAAATTTAGATGAAATTCCAGGGGCCACTATTAAATATTGAAATTTTCAATAATTAGACCTTTGGCCCGCCTCAAAGAAAATGCTAAGACTAGAAAATTTTGCCAAGGCCATGTAAATTTTCATGTTACAGCCTTTGGCCCGCCTTAAAGTAATTGGAAAATTCTTCAGAACTGCCGAGGCCATTATAAAATATTGAAAATTTCATGATCAAAGCTGTGGCCCGCCTCAAGGCAAATGCTAAAATTAATAAATATAGCCGAGCTACTCGGGCTATTATAATACATAAAAATTTTTATGATCAAAACTTTGGCCCGCCTCAAAGAAAGTGCTAAATAAAAAAATTCAGCTGTAGAACCTTTTTCCCACCTCAAAGTAAATGATAAAATTAGAAGATTCATCCGAACTGGCAAGGCCGTTATAAAATATTGAAAATATTCATGATCAAAACTTTAGCCCGCCTTAAAGCAAATGCTACATTAAGAAAATTCAGCTGAACTGTCAGGACTTCTATAAAACATTAAAATTTTCATGATCAAATCCTTGGCCCGCCTTAAAGTTATTCCAGAATAAGAAACTTCAGTTGAACTGCCAGGATTATTATAAAAGAAATAAATTTTCATGATCAAACCTTTGGCCCGCCTAAAAGTAAGGCTTAAAATAAGAAAATTCAGTTAAACTGCCAGGCCAGTACAAAAAATTTAAATTTTTATGATAAAACCTTTGGCCCGCCTCAAAACAAATGTTAAAATAGTAGAATGCACGTAACCCCTCTAATTATGTGCTTATATTTCAGTTTGACATACAGAAATAGAAACTTTTATGCAAATAAATTCTTAGCAAAATATCTAGATGATGCGCCACAACCTGTTATTACTCAGATTATTGAAAAACGTTTGCAATCGACACAAATTTTAAACTAAAATTTCAGAATTTTTCAGTTATTTTTCTGCATTCTAATTCAATTAACAAAAATTATTTTATTTTATACATGGCCCGCCTAACATATTATCTTAATAGTTAATAATTATGGGTCCGCCACAAGCTTTGTGATATTTTGTTCAAAATAACTAGGATAAATATAACTTTTTTATTTAATAACAAAAAAATATAAATGGCCCGCCTAAGATTTCCCGTAGTCTTGAGGAATATTAAATTTTTTTGGCAGCTTTGGTGGAATAATGCAATATATTAAAATTTTTTAGAAAGGCAACCTTTGGCCCGCCTCAAACTTTATGAAACTATGTTGGTTTTTGCATAATTGATACTTTTAAATCATTTTAATTAAATATGCGTATACCATGTGGAACACTTTAGCCCAAATCACTAAAAATGAAAACTTGATATGACAAATTTCTAAGCTTTTACTCTACAAATTCAAATATGTTGCTTTAAATTCACAACATTTTGACAAAACTTGGCCCGCCATAAATCTTCAACTATTTTCAAAATATAACGTAGTTTTTTTTTAGTACAGCATTGTTAATTAGTTAGTATTGTTAGCATTATTTATAATTTGTCATGCAAATCCTTACAAGTTAGTTAGCAGTGTTATTCTTATGCTGTTGCGACATTGAAATTTATTGTTTAACATTATTTTAAATTTATTTTGGCTTATATATACACAAAAAATTCAAACACACACTTAATTCTATTGTATTATTTCAATAACAAGAAGAAACAGAAAACAATTAATAGATTTACACGAAAAAAGAAATATAATTTGAGCAAAAAAAATTTACTTACCACCCTTGGTATCTTCGCTGTCGATGGGTTGCTTTAAGGCGGTTATATCTCGAAACGTTAACAGAAATAAGACAACCAAATCCCTTTCGTTGCGTATGGGTGCCACCTGCAGCAGAAGCCATAATGGAGTTTCTTTATAATAAGAAAAACGACAACATGAAAGAGAGAAGAAAAAAAAAACACTTAAGTAAATTGGGCATTAACAAGAAAATACATGCATATAATGAAATTTTTACTACACAATTCTAATTAACCTAGAGTTCCTTTCTTATTTTTTCTGTTTTTCTTTTTTTTGTCACTGTGTAACATTTTAATCAAGCGAAAAACATTTTCATGACTTTCAAATGGGGAATAATAAGAAAAAATTTGCCACCACAGCAAGCCACTTTGGCAGAAATAAGACTTTGTTAAATTTACTGACAGCTCAAATGACCTTAAACATTTTTAAGCTTAAGGTAAAAAACATGTAACTGTATAAGCATTCATTCTTCATTCAATTGACTTTAACATGTTTCATTTTCAATATTTTAGAATCAATAAGTTTACATATGCTGCCTGCCATAGAAAAAACAATTCTCATTTAGTCAAACAAAAATATTTATTTTTTTTTCACTTGTTAAACAATTTAATAAAGTTCTTTATTCAATTTGCTGCAGTTGTTTTTGTTTTTTGCTTTTGAAAAACAGATAAATATTTTTGTTGTTTTTGGTACAAATAACATATGATTTCCGTTAAACGGATGTGGAAGTGATATCAGAAACATATATGGAAATGTTGTACATTTACACCCAAAGATAAATGACAATAAAAAAGGGCTAGAGTTGAATTTTTTGCTAAAAGTCGCCCAAGCCTTACCCAAAATTTCTAATTAATTTAATAACATTTCAGAGAAAACCTAAAAATTTCTAACCAGAAACCTTTGGCCCGCCTCAAAGTTTATGTTATTTTGTTAATCCATGAGTAGTTAACATATTAAAGCCAAATATTATACATATACTTTAGGTATGTTTAATGGTTTTCGCAAAATTCTATAAAAATTTGAATAAAAAATTCTTCAAAAAATATTTTAATAAAATTCAAATTTTTTTTTATATAAAATTGTTTAAATTGGCATTAAACGGGCTACGGATTTATTGAATTAAAAAAATTAGAGACTAAAAAAAAAATTAAATTTCCCTCCTCGGTGTTCTTAAAAATTTCTTAGTTTTGAGCACCTTATTACTTAGTGACTTTTGTAAATTATATACGAGTAAAAGCTTTTAAGTTAAATATTAAAATCATAAAAATTTTCAACTGCAAACTATGGCCCGCCTAAACTTTTTTGTAATTTCAACAATTTCAATGAATTAAACCTTTGGCCCGCCTGAAATACATTGCTATTTAAAAATAACTCCATGATATTCCATAAATTTCAGTCACACTTATTATATATGCACATATAGCTGATAAAAATGGAAAATGTCCAAGTACCAACCTTTGGCACGCCTAACATGCATTATAATTTCAAAATATATACCATAGAATCACCATAAATTTACTGCAATTTTGAAATTAAAATAATTGATGGCAAAAAAATTTTAAATGCAATACATGGCCCGCCTAAAAAGAATTGTTATATAAAAAATTGAAATAAAGTAAACCTCTGGCCCACCTGAAATATAATACAATCCACTTCAGTAAAGTTCAGGCAGGCTTATTATATGCATGCATGTATATAAATATGTCCAGCTGATGGATATAACCTTAGAATTTTCTAATACAACCTTCGGCCCTCCAAATTATTGCTATAAGATATTCAAAAAATTATATGAAATAAGCCATGAAACCACTTTTAATTTACTGCAATTTTAAAGTAATATAAGTGACACAAAAGTTTTAAAAATACAAGAAACATATGGCCCACTAAAATTTTTGGTTATTTCAAAAATACAAATCGAAGAAACCTATGGCCTACCTGAAATATCTTGCAATTCAATTCAATTAATTTGAGGCAGGCTTATTTTACACATACGTATATGAATAACTGATAAAAATAGCAGTAGGATTATTAAATACAACCTTTGGCCCTTTGGAAAAAATTTAAGCAATGGGAACACTTTACATCGACTGCAATTATGAAAATAATAAATATAACTGACACAAAATTTTTCAAAATACAAAAAACATATGGCCTGCCCCAATTTTATTGTTATATAAAAAATACAAATTGAAGCAAGCTCTGGCCCGCCTGAAATATACTGCAATTCTATTCAATAAATTTCAGAATGGCTTATTATATGCATACATATATGAACATGTGTATAACTCATAAAAATAGCACTAGAATTCTCAAATAGAACCCTTGGCCCGCCTGAGATTTATTATTGTTGCACAAAACCAAATGAAATTAAACATGGGATCACCTTAAATCTAATGCAATTTTGAAAATAGTAAAACTGATACAAAAATGTTTTAAGTGCAACATATGGCCCGCCTTAAATATATTGCAATCTAACTCAATAAATTTCAGGTAGGTTTATTATATAAAACTCATAAAAATTGAATTAAAACTTTCACTTACAACCTTTGGCCAGCCTGAAACTTATTATCAGTGAAAAAGCATAAATAAAATAAACAGTGGAATCGCCTTAAATTTGCTGTAATTTTGAAAATAATAAAACTAATACAAACTATTTTTGAACGCACTATATGGCCCGCCTAAAATTTAGTATTTTAAAAATCCAAATGAAGTATACCTTTGACCCGCTTCAAATATAGAGCAATTCTATTTAACAAATTTTAAGCAATCTTGTTATATACACATATGTATGTACAACTGATAAAAAATATTATGTATGGAAATGTTCAAATACAACCTTTGGCCCTCCTACAGTTTATTATTATTGCAAAAAAAATCAAATGAAAGTAACCCTTGGGATCGCCTTAAATTTACCGCAATTTTCAAAATAAATCTCATTGATATAAATATAATAACAATTTTATATGAACAATATGGCCCGGCTAAAATTTTTTATTTCAAAGAACCAAATAACGTCATTCTTTGACACTCCTCCAATACATTGCAATTCAATTTAATAAATTTTAGACTGGCTTATTTTTTACATGCATAACTGCTAATAATAACATTATAATTTTCAAATACAACCGATGGCCCGCCTGAAATTTATTTAATTATTTATTGTTGTAAAAAATTATATAAAATAAGCCAAGGGATCACCTCAAGTTTAGAGAAATTTTAAAAATAAAACATTTGACACAAATAAAATAAAACTTCTGATATGCGAAATATGGCCCGCCTAAAATTTGTTTTCTCAGAAAACCAAATAACGCAGTATTTGGGCCTAGCTGTCAGGCAGGCTAACTTTATTAACGTATAGCTGATAAAATCAGCATTAAAGCTTTCAAATACAATCTTTGGCCCGCCTGAAATTTATTATTATTGAAAAAAAATAAAATGAAAGAAACCTCAGGATCTTCTGAAAATTACTCTAGTTTAAAAAAAAAGCTTAAAATTCAATAAATATTGGCCTTATTTCATAACATTTTTTGAAGTAGCAATAAATTTAAGGCAAGTAAAAGACATTTATTCAACAAATAAACAATTTTAGGCGCACCAAAGATTCTTTTCACTAAATTTGTTTAAGTAATATTAAGTTTTGAGGCGGGTCAAAGGCTTATTTCATTAGATATTTTAAAATAGCAATAAATTTCAGGCGGGCCAGATATTACATATGAACATTTTTATGCTATTAGATTTCATTATAGTTTTATATGACAGCATTTGTTATATGTAATTATTAAAAATAATGTTTTAGGTGTTTTCAAGTTTTATTACTCTTGGGCTCACTTTTGTGTTAGTTTCCAAGTGGCCTGCCAGAAATAAGCGAAAGTGTCAAAGAATTTCTGAATTTCTTTAACATTACACATGCTTTAGAAAAAACTATTTTTTTCATAACTTTTTCTAAATGGCCCGCCTGAATAATTTTGCTATGGTATTGCTTATCTCGTTTCAATAATTTTTTTGCTTATATTATTTCTTCGGGGGTAAAAATTAAAAAAAAAATCCATAGATTTTGTTATGCAATTTCCCATATTTGCAAATTTTTTTTCACTTGCTGCCAATTTACTTGCACAAAACGTGCAACAGCTAGTGATGGTGGATATAAATAAATGCACTTACGGGGGATGTGTATGTGTGTGTTGATGTGTGTGTGTGTATTTGTAAGTCGGTTTGTTGTTAGCATGGTGTCAGCTTCCAATATTTCCTCTTTCAACACTTATTATGAAATATTGGGAATTTAATCTGTTGATGTGCATATTTATCAAACTTGAACAAAAATAAGTTAAAATGTCTTCTTCTTCTTTTCTTCTTCTTTTTTTATTCTTCTTCTTCTAATTAAAGGGTGTTTGTCTTAACTTTTAGGAAAATGTGGTCAGGATTTTCGGGTGAAAATCTTAATTTAAATTTTGATTTGTGGCTGCAAACCAGAAATAAGAAACATATTGTGGCAAATATAAATTCAAGACTAGTTGAAGAAAAATTTTATATTTATTATACTCGTATGTCAATTGACCTCAATTAGTGTGTGTCATTTTAATGTTTTGTTAAATTCTAGAAAACAATAGAATAAAAGTCAAGGGGAGGGAGGAGGCAGCAAATCAAATGTATCAACAGAAAAACTAGAAAGAAAAACAAACAAAACAAAAAAGAAAAACAATAGAAGAACATGTGTTAAACACAAAGTTTGCATTTAGTGTCTTGTGTTGTGCTGCATACAAATAAATAACTAAAGATATGAACGAGTGAGTAGTATAGTACTTTCACCTTTGGCATCTTTTCTTTTCTTTTTTCTTTTTTTAATAATATTTTCTTTTTGAATAAAAACAAAATAAAATCGAATCAACGACATGTGAGTGAATGAATGAATGAATGACTGACTGGGTGAGTTAGTGAGTGAGTGAGTGAGTAGATGCATGAATGAATGTTGGTAGTCTTTAGAAATTTAGGTATGCATGAATGCACAAAAACTCTAGAGATGCAAATGTGTGTTAAGTGTTTTGTAAAACTAAAAAAGTGTTAGACTTTGTTATTAAAATATCTGCAACAGTGTAACAGCAAAACTAAGAAACAAAAACATTGTTAAAGCAGCTTTGAAAGCTGTTTGCTAAATGGGCACAGATTACATTTTTTTTAACAGGGTCCAAGTGGAACCTGCAAAATTGTTCCAATTCTTGCAAGTTTATCAAGCCTGGAGTGTCCCTGCAAGCCTCCTCGCCCGGGATCCAGATGATCGTAATGTTGAACAGCTCTGCCATATCGTTTAGAGATGATCGGCAGACGAGGGCTGTTGTTATACTGGAAAAAATCTTATTTCTATGCGACCTCTTTATATTGTAGCGGCAAACTATTTGCACGAATAAGATTATCTATCCCGCACATTATGAGATCGATGGTCTTTTCAAACGAATAAAACGAATGACGAAGGTGTAGTTTCCATCGAAAACAGCTAGTTGTTCCGTTCTACCACGTGTTTGTCAGAATATTTACAATTAACTTTGGTGTTATTTGTTCATTAATAACTATCACATGTAATTTGGCTCACAAGGCGACACAAACTGTAGCCTAATCAAATTATAGATATAGAAACCAATGAATTTCGAACAATAACAATTAAAATCAACTAAAATTAATAGCTTTGGGCCTGTGGCAAAATTTAAATAAATATACTTAATAGTAACAAACCAAAAAAGTTTGTCCTAAGTAGAACAAAAATAAAGCAAATTAATTAACATGTGCATAATTAGTAAAAGAACAAACGACAATGGCAAAACTGTTGTAAGTTTAAAGATGGTAAAATTGAGCTTTCATTACAAAAAAAGCGTTCAGCAAATTGAAATAAGAATTCACATATTCCATTTGCAATAATGGCTAAGGAGTTAAAAAAGCAGAAAGCTACATCAACTGACACCACGCACAGTGGACCAAATACAAAGAACGCTCATGATGAAGGTGTAGTGGCCTTCAGACACAGCTAGTTGTTCCGTTCTACTGCGCGTGTGGCAGAATATTTACATTTAACTTTGGTGTTATTTGTTCATTAATAATTATCACTTATAGTTTAGTCTGATCAAATTATAAATAAAAATAACATTCATACATAACTCACACATGTTAACTTTGTTTTAAATTTTAATTTAAAGATAACTAACAAGCGCTTAATGGAAAACCCTTTATACTCCCCTAGAAATATGCCATATTTTTTAATAAATACTTCCACGCCAGTATTGTCAGATATGGCCAACCAAACGTGGCGATTTTTCAACTTGTTTGGCCAACAAAATTTTTGATTTGGCGACATGGCGATTTTTCTGGCGATAAAAATTTTTGTAATTCAGAAAAATTACTTTTTTGAAAGAGTGGTAAAAAAAATAAATACTACCAAAACACAGAGATACGCAGCAATTATCTGCTCAATTTGTTTCACTTAAAAGTTCCTCAGGGACTAAATTTCTCTTTCGGCTTTTACCAATGATTAAGAGTCTTTGTACTGAAAAAAAAACTCTGTGCATATGATGTAACAAGCCCAAGGCTTAAAAAATATATCATACCACCACCACCTTAAAAAAAGGGAGAAAATTGTACTTTTTCTTTTCTTGCTCGATAACACTACAAGATAACAACAGAAAATTGGTGAAATTGTATTCGAAACAAAAGACACTTAAGTTATTTTTGTTTTATTTCAAAGATCACGTTTGTTTACCAAATAGTTGCTAAAAGGGTCAAAAAGGTTTTAAATAGATTTTAACAATATAAACTACAAGTAGCAAGAAAATATATGACAGCAAAGAGAAATTTTTTTTGTTCCGTATTTAGACATGCGCGAGTACATGTTCATATCGTTACCTTAATACAGAAAGGACCTAACTCATAATTTTTTTTAATTAAATTTTTTTTGTACGTTACGATAGAGAAACATCTCATGTATTGAAAAATTTTAAAATCTCGATTTCAAAACAATCATAAGTTACGACGGCCTTTTTATATTAAGGCAGCGATATGAAGCATGAAAAGAAATATCAATATAAATCATAAAAAGTAGCAGTTTTAATACTTTTTTTAAGTACTTTAAATGACATATAAGAAAGTAGTACTTTTACTACTTTTTTTTAAAGTAAAATCAAGAGAAGTTTATCTAACAGCAGAAAAAAGGCTTCTAACTGTATATAAAAGTGATGAACTTTTTTATTAAGGGCAAGCAATTTGTGGAATTTTGTGATTTTAAAAGGTAGTAAAATAGTAGTATTTTTACTACTTTAAGTACTAAAGTAAGATTTTAAAACATTTTTTGAATATTTTAGAAAGTCACTTCTAATAAAACGACAAAAGTTGTATATTTTAATTGAAAATAAAAATAGTAGTATTATTTACTACTTTTTTAAAATGTTAAAATAAAACACATAAGTTCAAGCAACAAATTTGATGAAATATTTTATGTCACTTCGGAGTTGAAAAAGTAGTATTTTTAATACTTTTTAGGTAAAAAAAATAGTAGTATTTCTGATACTTTTTTTAAACTAAATTTATCTGATATAGTTGTTCATGAAATCGATTTAAAGAAGCTTTTATTTGTCCAAAGCACAAATAAAGAAAAAATTTAGAAACAATAAGTTTCTAAAAATTCTTCACAAATTTATGCTACCATATATTTTTTATTCTAATATCTCCTCTGGCGCTGCTCTTAACAAATAAAAAAAGTTTCATGCAACGAATTTTTATGAAATATTTCAAAATGTCAATTTAGTAAAAAATTAAAATTTGTTAGGAAATTTTTTTTACTATTTTTACTACTATTTAAGCAAAAAAAGAGTAGTATTTTTACTACTTTTTTTTACTTTTCAAAAATATATTTAAGTAATATTATAATTCTGTAAATCATTACCTTCATTTTAGCAGACATAAAAAAGTAGTAAGAATTACTACCAAATTACTAAAAGACCAATAAAGGAGTTTTTTAGTTTTAAGCATTTCGATATATAATTTTTAGTGTATTTATGTACATGAAATTTAACATATTCCATTGATATCAAACAAATTTCACTTAGTAGTATTTTCTACTACTTTTTGGAATAACACAAATATGCACATTTATTGCCTAATAAACTATTTGCCACATAAAGTTTTTTTTCATTAAGACATAAAAACATATTTTCGAACATAAAAAACAGTAGTATTTTTACTACTGTTAAAAAATATCATGATAAATAAATTTTAATATAAAAAATCATCTTTTTAAATTCATATTTTCATTAATATTCTGCTGAGCAGCAAATAAAGCTTTTTTAAAAAGAATATGGCAGATAGAATTTTTTAACATGTAGTATTTTTGCTACTTTTTTTTCAAATGTAAGAAATATAAGTAACAGAGGTAGCAAGTAATGCTAACATAAAGTTCAGTAAAAGAAAGAGAAATTTTTTAGGCATATTTAAAAAAGTAGTATTTTTACTACCTTTTTGAAATATTTCTTTCATGCTTAGAATGCCTTTAAATTATTTTAATAAAATGTGCTTTTACACACTTCTGTCAGTGCAAATGGCCATTTACAGAAAAATTAGCTAAATTTCTAAAACGTAGTATTTCTACTACTTTTTTTAAATTTCTTATATTTGAAATAAAAAAGAAAAATACTTTGATATTTTGTTAATGAGTATTGCTTTTTTAGCATTTTTTAAAAAAGTAGTATTTTTACTACGTTTTTGAAACATATCTATAATGGTTAGAATTCCTGTAAATTTAAATAAAATTTACTGCTTTTTAATAATCTCAGTAATAATTCGTATAAAAAAAGTTAAAGTGAAGTTATAAAAAGTAGTATTTTTACTACTTTTTTTAAACTTTCTTATATCTGAAACAATAACAGATATAATAAGTTATGACAGTGGAAGAATGAGGTTAAAATGCCTTACCAGAATTTAAAAAAATAGTATTTTTGCTAATTGTCATATATGAAAAATAGCCAGAAATAAGAAAAGGTAGCATATTTACTACTTTTTCGAAATAGAAGAAATTTAAGTTGCAAATGTAATGACTTAAACTATTTTCAAGTTCAGAGAAAATGCGAGTAATTTTCAGCAACATTAAAAAAAGTAGTATTTTTACAATTTTTTTTAAATATGTCTTAAATGCTTAAAATGTCTTTTAATTACAAAAAATTAACTCCTAAATATTAATTTCAGTAATAACTGTTACATTTGCAAAAATTCACTGAAATTATGAAAGGTAGTATTTTTAGTACTTTTTTTTTGGTTTCTATTATGTGTAAAAAATAAGATAGTTTAAAGCATTTAATATAATTTTAATGCAACTTATTACTTAAGGCAATGAATTTTGCACTTAAAATATTAGCAAAAAAAGGTAGTATTTTTACTACTTTTTTAAAACGAAGAACTACAAATATAATAATTTATGCTATTTTAAAGGTTTGTGAAAGAATAAGATATTTTGATGTATTTTTTAAAAAGTAGTATTTTTGCTACCTTTTTGGTTAAGTAGTATTGTTACTATATTTTTGAAATATGCATATCTTTAATGTTAAGATGCCTTCACATTTAATATAATTATACTTTTTGTATGTTACTTTCAGTGATATATGTTGCACTTAATATAATTATAAAATAGTAGTATTTTTACTACATATTTTAAAACGCAAAAATATATATTACATAGGTAATAATTTATGGTATTTTAAAGTTTTGCAAAGGAAAGAGCTAACTTGGGATTTTTGAGAAAGTAGTATTTTTGCTACCTTTTTGGTTAAGTAGTATTTTTACTACTTTTTTAAAATATGTATGTCTTTTGTGTTAAAATGTCTTAGAATTGAAAATATTAAATGTTTAAATGTTACTTTCAGTGATAATTGTCGTATAGGGCATTTAGTAGTATTTTTACTACTTTTTTAAACTTTATGACATATCTTAAAATGAAAGAGAATTTTAAGTTATACTTATTCCTTTTGAGCACTTTATGGTTTTTAGCAATTTTAGCAATTTTAGTTACAGTTAAAATAGTTTTAAAAAATAGTAGTATTTTTGACTACATTTTTTTAATTCCATTATTTGTTAATAAAAAACTCTCCATAAAAAAATTCATCTGTGTAAAATATATAACATATATAGTAAATATTTTGTTGTTCTTTAAAATAAATAAATTGTTATTAGGAAAATTAAATTTTTGAAGTTATTTAAAATGTTTACCCTAAAGCATTGTTTTTTTTTTTTGTTTGTATATTTTGTGCTATTACTTTTTGTATTGTTCTTTAAATAGAAAATTTCTGTGTTGGTTTCATTGTATATTCAATTGTTAATTCAAATTCGTTTACATACAATTTAATACGAATTTAATTTGGGTCACCGAAGGTTTTGTTAACATTTCAATAAACTTTCATTTTAATTTTTAATGCAATAAAAAAAATAGTAAATAAATAATTAAGCATATAGAATATAAAAAATGTTAAAAAAGAATATAATTTACTTGTTTTGCTACCTGGTAATACTTTGCCAAACTGTGTCAAGGCGCAGCCACACTGTAAATCTGTAAATATTTTTCAAGTAATTTTTTTTTAACAAAAAATATATTTTAAATTCCAGCAAATCTTTGTAAAATATTAAGCATTTCTTTCGCTACACTGGCCGTAAATTGTTTAAAGCGCTACATTTTATGGTAAATGTTTGCAATTTTTCAAAATACATTTTTTTTAAATTTTAATTATGAAAAGCATTTTGCGATTCGATGATAATCGAAATTGACCTTAATAAATGCCTTAAATGGTTAAAAATATGTTACGGACCACTAGTTTAGTGAGACCAATAAATGCTGGTGTATAGAAGAAACTTGCACACAGTGTCAAGAAACTGCACAACACATGAAAATTCAAACCCAGTAAATTAACAATTAATTGCTTTTTCGAAAAGCTCATCTGTTTTATAAGCACCACCACAAAAACACTTTATACTTCAATAAATTCAATTAAACACTCACACTAAGGCTTATATACAAGCACACACACATACATATATACACACACTCACACTAATACATACATACATGTGTAAAGCAATCTGTAATGGCATTTATTCCTTTAGCAGTTAATTGATATTTATTATTTTAAATTTGTAATGAAGTTTGCAAAAATATGTTTTAACATCTACTAAATGTAAAAATATGGTTTCATATGTCAAAAAAAAAAGATTACTATAAAAAAGGTAGTATTTATACTACCTTTTTAAAGGTAGTATTTCTACTACCTTTTTAAAATCGTTTCAAGCTGCAAGTTCAACATCTAATATTGTCTTTTAAGTCATTTTGAGATGCTGCTGTGTTCTTTTACTAAATTGGAAAATGGGAGTATTTTTACTACTTTTTTAAGTCAACTTACAAAAAGGGAGTATTTCTACTACTTTTTTAAAATCGTTTCAAGCCGCAAGTTATGCATCTAATCTTGTCTTTTAAGTCATTTTGTAACAATAATTGCTCTTTTACTGTTTTGAAAAATGAGTGGGTTTTACTACTATTTGTGCTACTTTTTTAAAATCACATAATAAGCTGAAAAATTATACTATATGTAAAAATATGGTTTAATATGTCAAAATATAACATATTATTATTTTATTTAAGCTTAAAAGATTACTATAAAAAAGGTAGTATTGCTACTACCTTTTTAAAAAACATGAATTGTATTAGGATATTTTTTTTTAAATTTTGAAATATTACACTGATATTTTTATTGAAAAAAAGTACGAAAACTGTAATATTTTTACTACTTTTTGTAGATTTTCGTTCCACTGTTGATATAATGTTATTAATTTTTTTTATTTTAATTTTATTTTAATGTTTCTAACATTATATTGTTTTTTATGAATTTGAGATAAGTAGTATATTTACTACTTTTTTTCAAATCGAATTACGAAAAGGGAGTGTATTTGCTACTTTTTCAAAAGCATTAAAACTCTATTAAAAATATCTTGTTCACATCATGCAACAAATAGAAAAGTTTTTTTTTTTGCTTTAAAAAACAGTAGTAGGAAAAAGTAGTTTTTTTACTACTTTAAAATTGTTCCTACTGAACGTCATGCAGGAGTATGAAATATTTTTAAGATACTTTCCTAATTAATTTTGAAATAGTACAAAAAAGTGGTATTTTTACTACTTTATGTAGATTTTCGTTCCGCTGCTGATAAACTGTTAATTTTATTTCTATATTTAGAAACATTATACTGCTTTTTTAATGAGTTCGCGTGAGTAGTATTTTTAAAACAAAAAGTTGCAGAGAAAAAGTAGTATTTCTACTACTAATTCTGCTCTAATGTAGAAACATGAAATGTTTTTAACATATTTTTTTTAAATAATTCTGATATATTACACTGCATATTTTTAATGAAAAAAGTACGAAAAAAGTAGTATTTTTACTACTTTATGCATATCGAATTGCGAAAGGTATGTATTTTTGCTACTTTTTTAGAATCCTTAAAAATCAATGAAAAATACATTGTTCACATCATGCAACACATAAAAAGTTTTTTGTCGCTAAATTTTGTAGTAGGAAAAATGTAGTATTTTTACTACTTTTTTAAAATTGCTCCTAATGAAAGTCCCGTAGGATACTTTTCTAAATAATTTTTAAATATAATACTTGATTTTTTATTAAATTTTTTTTTACGAAAAACGTAATATTTTTTACTACTTTTTGTACGATTTTCGTTCCGCTGCTGATAAACTGTTAACTTTTATATTTTTAGAAATATTATGATCTTTATTATTAAATTAGGATGAGTATAATTTTTGCTGCTTTTATAAAACATGCAAAAAATAATTTTATTTTAACTAAAAAGAGTAGCAAGAAAATAGTAGTATTTCTACTACTTTTTTAAAACTTGGTAAAACCAATCTAATAATAATAACCTATTTTTCTAGTAATTGAGAAACATTTTCTTGCGGTTTTAGTAAATTTTGGTGAAAAGTGTTTTTACTACTTTTTGAAATCGTGCTAAATGAGGATTATTATAGTAAAAAATTTTATTCATGTCATTACATTATTTTAAGTATCTTAGACCAATAAAAATGGTTTCTTATATTAGCTGGAAAGAGTCGTAGGAAATAGTAGTATTTTTACTACTTTTTCTGAAATCTTACTAAATAAGGATTTAATACTAAGCAATTTTTCATCCATGTCATTAAACTAATTAAGCATCTTAGACCAATAAAATATATATTCTATTTCAGCTCGTAATAGTTGTAGAAAAAAGGTAGTATTTTTACTACTTTTTTTAAGCAAGCACAATAACAGTAAAATATGTTATTTATGGTATTAAATTAATTAAGCATCTCGGACCAATAATAAATGTTTTTACTTTAGATTAAAAAGTAGCAGGTAAAAGGTAGTATTTTTACTACTTTTTTAAATCCTGCCAAACAAGCAATATAATAGTAAATATTGTTATTCATGTGATTAAACTAATTAAGCATTTTTGATTAAAAAATTTTATTTTATTTTAGCGTAAAATAGTAGTAGGAAAAATTTAGTATTTTTACTGCTTTTTTTAAGCAAGCAATATAACAGAAAATTTTGTGTTCATGTCATTAAATAAATTAATCATCTTCGGCCAGTAAAAATATTTTTTACATTAGCTTAAAACAGTAGCAGGGAAAAGGTAGTATTTTTACTACTATTATAGTAAAGCCTTAAACACGTAATATTCTTAATTTTTAATAAATAATAATAATAATACCTCATAAAACAATGCCTTCTATTGGCTTAATTTCATTAGCAAATTCATGTGTACAAGCATATACATTTATAATTAATTTATATGTGCATCCATATGTATATATTTTTCATTATTCCTATTACTTATCAATAAATTGTTAATGTTATTTTATGTGTTGGCAATTATTTGGCCATTACAAATTCTATATTATTTTAATTTATTACTTTTGTATTTTTATTTCCTAATACAATGTGAGCACAAGTAATTGACAAGTTTTTGCTACTGCAACCGTAACCAGAAATTGTTCTTTTTTTTGCTCTTCTCTTGTCTCTAAAACTAATTAAACTTTAGCAAAATTTTAATTAGTTTAGTGAATTAGATGGAGGATGTGTTTATGTAATTTTAGTGATACATATAAATGAAAATTTAAGCGCACAAAATGTGTAATGTAAGGGCAACTCGATGTACGTGCATATTTTGAAGCTAACTTAAAATAAATGCTACAATCTTATCGAAGGAGGAGGGATGAATGACATAAATAAATGACTGAATCAAGCAAAAGTTTAAAAATCGATTTATGAAAACTAAAGTAAATTTATATGACTTGCTTGAGATAAGCGCCTAAAAGTATGCTTTGAAATATTCTATATACGTTTTGCTGGTTGTCTAAAATTTCAGGTAATTTTTTATAGTCTCATATTTTTTTACATGTCATTATTTATAATATTTTTTACCCCAGCCTGCTGTTATACCTTTTTTTCATAATCTCACTTTAATCTCCATAAATCCTTTTATGACACGAAAAAATTTGTTTGTATATGTTTTAATCATAAAAAAGGTAAAGCAATTTTTTTATACTTTTAAAAGCATAAATATATAAACATTTGTGCAGCTTAAATTTTGCTAAAAGTACCACAAAACGAAAATGTTCATACAGTTTCGTTACTCAGGTAATTTATATGCATATCAGGCTAAAATATTTTGATTATATGATTACATTAGATAATCTTTAACAAATTGTTGCAAATATTGATTTAATACGCCAGTAAAGAAATTATGTTTTTCTTTTGAAACAAGAATTCATATGAAACTTGCCACAATTCAAGGATTAAAGATTGTAGCATACATACAGGCATATAAGAGGAAATTTAATAATATTCACAAAAGCACAAAAGTGTCATGAGTTATGGATTTTGTATGATGGTCAGTCAGTCTCAAAACAAGCATATAAACGAACTTGCTTTCATGTGACAATCTTGAAAATGGCAATTTTATTAGTCATAGTCCTGAAGCAAAGTCTGTTCTGTATCAAGACTATTCAAAAATTATTTCTTACAAGTGAAATATAAAAGTGTTTAAAAAAAATTTACTATGCATATATTTTGATAATAAATTTCCAATTACAGCCCTTGAATATTCCAATCACTTGAACAATGATTAAACTAAGTTCTAATCGTTTTGCTTTATTAAAATAATCTCATTTCCTGATCTCTTCCTCTCTCTCCCTCTACCGCATACTTTGAGGCGTTTACTGCTTCAAATATTTACAAAAGCCTATTAATATTATTGCAGTTTTTGCTTGCCATTAGATATACATGCATATAGTACATATGTATATTGCTATCAATTGTTTTTTCCTTTTGCTTAAGCCTTTTCTTGCCTACTTTTAGATGTTTGTCTCTTGAAAAATTCAAAGCATACTTTCAGGCGTTATTTTCAGTTGTGCCTGCAATACAGTGTGCTTACGTATTTGTTACTTATATTCCATTCCACTTTGCTAAATCTTTTTAGTTCTTTAGAAATTCTTTTTAACATTATTTTATTTAAGATTAAACTTTTTTGTTTGTTTTGTTTTAAGTAAAACACTTTCTGACGTCAGCACTCTATTGTTTTCCAGCATCCAGTAGTAGTAAACTACAGCCGTTTTTGTCTTAAATATAAAAAAAATCGTATAAAAGTGTTTTCTCTTTTTTTATGGGAAACAGCAGCAAACAGCAACTGCAGCAACTTTAAGCCATAAAAATAAATTGCACTAGCACATGACTACACTTGTGGAATCAAGTACACACATGCACACCTAAAGCGAAAGGCTAGTAAAAATTTAATTTGTTGCTTATAAAATTTCTCTAAGTGTAGTTTATTTGCTTCGAAATTGCTTTTGCTGGATTAACACAAGCAAATTTATTACTTTTTGTGTAAAAAAGAGTATATTTCTCACTTTTGGATACTTTAACTTTGTACCATAAGTCTAGATCTCTAAATACCTGCCTAATGCACTTTTCTACTTTAACCTTAAACTCTAAGAATCTCAATACTTTATGCTGATTGGATACAGCTGCTACAAAAAAGGTTATGGTCCACCTTCTTCATAAGAAATATAATAAGCCAGAATCATGAAAAATAAACAAATAAAATTTACTTTTCTTCACCTTATGGCAGAATAACTTATTAACGAAATTCGCTAGAAAATAGCAGAGATTTTAATATTAAAAAAAAGTAGCAGAAATACTACTTTTTTGAAATGCACTAACTTTTCAGTTTTCTTGTAAGAAATAGCAACATGCAAAAAAATTTAAGAATTAAAAAATTTTCTTTACCTCTTTCTAAAATATTATTAAAATAGTACTACTATTTAAAATACTACTTTTCAGTTTTCTTGTAAGAAATAGCAACATGCAAAAAAATTTAAGAATTAAAAAATTTTCTTTACCTCTTTCTAAAATATTATTAAAATAGTACTACTATTTAAAATACTACTTTTATGCAAGACATCTATTCATGGCCTTTAAACATTAAAACTGGAAGAACGAAATATGTATATCCCACTGAACAAAACCATAAAAATTTTAAAATTTTCAAAAAGTAGCAAAAATACTACCTTTTTCAAATGTATTAAAATTCTTAATTTTTTTTTTCATTAGAAATATTAACCTGTTAAGAAAATTTTAATATAAAAACATACTTTTTTATTTTTCATATAAACCTATAATATAGTAGTATATAATATACTATTTTTTTATATATCTTCTAGGCACTTCAACTGCAAAACTTAATGTATTGAATGAATTTTAGAGAAAAAATTACAAAAATTTTTAAAATTTTCAAAAAAGTAGTAGAAATACTACTATTTTTTAGTGCATTGAAAATTCAAGTTTTTTCAATCGAAACAGAAGTAAATAATATAATACTTTCAAAAATTCTTTCGTGTATATTTTTAGAGAAAAAATTAAAAAAAACTTTAAATTTTTCAAAAAGTAGCAAAAATACTACTTTTTTAAATGTATTACTACTATTCGTATTTCCACTAGAATTAATAAGTAATATTATTAAACAAACAAAAAAATATTTTCCTGGTATTTGAGCTGCAAAGCTGATTTAAGAAATAAATTAAAATTTTTCAAAAAGTAGTAAAAATACTACCTTTTTCCAAATGTATTAAAATTCTTAATTTTGCTAAAAAAATTTAATATAAGAAACACGTGTTTTTATTTTCATATAAAACTACGAAAATAGTAGTATATAATATACTACTTTTTGGAAATAACATACCTTCCTTGCACTTGAAATGTATTAAAGACCTTTTAGAGAAAAAATTACAAAAATTTTAAATTTTTCAATAGGTAGTAGATATACTACTATTTTGAAATGTATTCAAATTTCGAATTTTTTTCATTACAAATAGTATTAAAGAATGTACTTTATTAAAAAAAGAAATTTTTCTGGCCTCTGTGCTGTTAAATTGTTTATATTGAATACATTTGCGAGAAAAATTTTAATATGCATTTTTTTTAGAAAGTAGTAGAAAATAAACATATTAATTTTCTTGAATATGTTACACCTTTGTAAGTTTTTATATGTATGTACATATATCAAGTAAAAAATATTAAATATTCATATTTTGAAAAAAGTAGTAGAAAATACTACTTTTTAAAAATTTTAATTCCTTAATAGATTTCTTAACTTTATTTGCTTAGAAAAAATTTTAAAATAAAAATTCCGAAATTAAATTTTATATCTATATTTTATAAAAAAAAGTAGTAGAAAATATACTGCTATTTTGAAAGGCAAACTACATTTGAAATAAATTTGTACGCACCTATTTCCCTTATTAACACATGAATTTATTTTTTTTTAAAGAAAAATATATGTATGTCAGATAGTACTAAAAATTTTCAAAAAGTAGTAGAATATACTACTTTTTCAAAGTTTTTAAATATTTAGAAAATTTGTACTTTACACATAAAAATACAAGTAAACATACTTAAAAATATTGTGTTGTAATTTTTTTTAAAGTAGTAGAAAATATAGTACTATTTTTTAATATATTGTCTTTGGCTGATTTGAAAAATAATAATCATTTTAAATACTTAAATATGTTCTCTTTTTACCTAAATATTTTTCGATAAAGGAGCTGAATTCTCGCTTCCGCTTTTGAGCCGAACACGGTTTGGTGGTACTTTTTTTTGCACCAAAGGTATAAAAGTACTCAAATATTACTTAACAACATTTTAACTTCTGACTTCTGACTTATTTCTAATTTCTGATGTTTGAATTACATTAAGAGCTTGAAAGTAGTCGGAGATTTAGAGAGACTATTTTTGTAGAGTATTTTAAATCGTAATATCCTCATTGCAAATCAAGTTTAATTACTTAACCTGTTTTGACGCAGAGGACAAAAAGACCCTTATGGAGCATATTAAAAAGAAACTGCTGAACATATTTATCACCTAAAACCGAAGAGTTTCATAGTTTTCTATGCGGATTAATTATAAATAACAATGTGCAAGAGGGAAAATATATGTTTCCCTACTTTTTACGCAATCCATGAAAATTATTTCTACAGTAGTTTCCGCTTAATTTATATACACTATTCGGTTTATCTTTGTAATTAATCTGAAAAGCCCACTATTGCACTAGTGAGTCAATTTAATGATTTAACCGGTCAAATGCATCACAAAATTATAAGTTTTAAAAAATCTTTTAAGTGGAAACTACTGTAATTATAACTTTCATTTAAAGAAAAGTAAAGTAAGCAAATATCGTAGAAATTTTCTAGCATACGAAGAAGTATTAAAGGATTTTGTTTAGCCTTTTACATATTTCTGACAGGATTAAAAAAAATATTACGGTTTGTTTAGCATATACTTATAAAACTACGGGAGGGATCAAGCTCACATATGAAAAAAGGATTTTTGTTTATGACTTTTTGTTTAAGCCAACTTCAAAGGTACTCCTCTTGAAGTTTCTAATAAAATTAATTTCTTTGCTGTGGCTTTAGCAAATCTAGGATAACGAGCAGTACAGGAGTAGCACAAAAAATGATTAGTAGTATTTAGAAAATATTAAGAAGACCTCCATCCTAAATAAATATTAAATAGCTTTGATTTTCGTGTATGTTTACTTACTGTTCTTTTTATATAATAAAATTTCAAATTGGTCCTGTTGTTGATTTTCCAGCGTGTATTCCAAACGGGCAACCGTTTCTTTATCTGTCAGCTCACCATACATGAAACCACATCTGGAATAATAAAAGGAAAAAGCAACAAACATTATAATTAACAGCTTACAAGGCCATGCGAATCATTAACATATTCAGTATTAATCTGTTTATTTAACAGGACAAAAAGAAGTATACATTTACATTTAAACGATAACATTAAATGACTTAAAATAACTGCATGTCGATAACATTAATTGGACATATATACATACATACGTAGCCAGTAAAGCTAAAAAGTGGCTAAAAGCCATTTTTTTAATATTTTTTTTTTCTAAAAAATTCTTTGAAAAAAATATTTTTAATCTATTACTTCTTAGTAATTTCTTTATTTAAAGTTAATTTGTTTTAACTTGGGGCCTTTTTTACTCAAACGTCTAATTGAATTTTTTGCTTTAATTGCAAACAAATAAATATAAAAACTTTATTATTTACACATGAATATCGTTGCAGCTTTTTATTGCCATGTTTGCTTGCTGCTCAATTGCTTTATGTTAAATACTTTTAGCAATTATTGTTCAACAAATAATTAAAATTGAAACGAATAATTAATAAGAAAAAAAGAAAGAAACAATATAGCTTAACTGTAGCCTAAAATAAATGTATAAGTTCTGGCTGATTAACCATGGTACTAAAATTTGGCTCAGTGCACTTAAAATATTAATATAATTTTTTTAAGCAAAAAATATGTTACTAAAAGTGTAAATTATTAGCTAAAAAATAAATTTTTTGTACTAAATTTTGTACTAAATTATTATCACTGTACTAAAACTTATAAATTTTAAATCGATCTTCAATTTTGCTAAATGCATACAAAATTTACTAAGACTTTGCCAAAAATAAATGAAACATAATTTGTGTAATATGTAATTTGTGTTTTGAGGCAAAGAAAAACTCTGTACTAAAAATGTAAGTTATCAGTTAATGTATACATATAAATTCTGGCTAATTAATCTAAGTAATAAATAAAATTTTTAGTGTACTTGAAATTTTTTTAGCCAAAAGAAAAATTATGTACTAAAAATTTAATTTATCAGCTAAAATATAAATTCTGTGCTAAAATTTAAATTCTTTGGTAACTAAGCACTTTGGCTTTATGTGCTAGGCATAAAATTTTATTTTTAACTCATAATGATACAATAAATTTTTTTAAACTTAGTTGTTAAAATCAAGTGCTAAAATTATAATTACTATTTCAAACAAATTTACAAATTTTAGCACTAAAAATATAAACTTTATTTTTATAGGTAACTTTTATTTTAAGAAACCCAAAAAACTGCAAAGCATTTAAATAACCATTCAAAACCAAAACAACATCTTTAGTACTAAAACTTTGAGCAATACATATATATATTCTCATACTTTGTTTGTACCAATTTTTATTTTGTTCTACATATGTACATACATCTAACAAAAGTTATTCGTAAGGATTTTAGTACTAAAATTTTTCTCTCTCCCTCTCTTTAATGTGTTTGTTTCTCTTTTTAATGTGTGAAAATATCTATACCAAATATGTACTAAAATTTTATTTTGCACAAAACATGCACTGAAAAGTGTTCTTTGTGCTAAAAATCATTCAATTGGTACTAAAACTTTTTTGCTTAATATTTATAAATATATTAAGCTTAAACAAAAGCTTTAAAATTTGCATTTAAAAAATTTTTATACATATTTTTTGTTTTATAAAAATGTTGTTCTAAAACAAGAATCTTATGACTAAAAGTAAGGATTTTGTCTAAAACATTAAGTTGACACCAGCACCTGACATTTTGAATTTCTTTAGCATTAGGTGGCTATGTTCTAAAAAAATTTAACTTAGTACTAAAATCTTAGATTTTTTTAATAAAACACTTTTTTCTAGATTCCACTGGAAAAATTACTTTTATTAAAAATTTTACAATTTAGTACTAAGTTTAATTTTTAGAACCTATATGATTTATGCTGAAGAAATTGCATATGTCATGCACTGCTATGGAATTAATCTTTTTGATCAAATCACAAATTTTATTTATAAAATTATTGTTTGTTTAATTTAAGAATTATAAACTTTTCAGAGAAGCTTTCATATTTTGCATAGTTTTGTAAGACGAAAGTACATTTTCATTGGACATTTTTGCTTTGTGCAGTTTTTAGTACTAAATTGCTAGATAGCTCTAATTTTTAGAGCAAGGGAAGAGAAATATATTATTTTATTTGCTTTAGAGTTTCTTTTTTGTTTTTTGTAGATGATTTTAAAATTATTTTGTGTTCCACATAATGACCCAATTTGTTATATTTTTTTTAGGAAAAACTCTCTTTATAGTGGTGGAATATCATAGAACTAAATAATTGATTGCCAATTTAGCAAGAATATTGCGCAAAAAAGGGAAATGCTAGATGTTACCAAATCCCATGAAATTGCTTAAATGCAGTTGTTTAAATAAAATTACATTTATTTGTGGCATGTCATGCTTATTTATAATACTGTGTGATTTGTAAAATGTCGTTTATTTTTTTTTCTCCACTTCTAAAGAAGTCGTTTGCCAGTGATAGCTTGGCTGTTAGTAATTTTGAGACGAGTTGGTTGTTTTTTTTCTTCTTGCAATAACATCAAATCAGAATAAAGTATCATAAAGTAATATACCCATGAAGAGGATCAGATAACGTAGCACAAGGCTCCGAATTTTTTATACAATACAATTTTCTGCTCGCAATACACAAAACTAGAGTAGAAATAAAGCAGCCATAAGTAACTAAGGCAAATCAAGCATGTAATTCAAATGCCACAAATAACTGATTTTTAATAAAATGAAATGCGCACATTTATAATGGTAATAAAAGGATATTCATGAACATGTCTTTGGTTAAAACGAGGGCGGTCTGAGCAATGTTTGCGAATATATTTTTAAAAATATATTTTTTTTAACCTTTAAATGGACAGTTATAGTCATATGAAAGTAACTACTTCGCCATAACAGCGCTTTGAATTTGTAAAACTAACGTTTTTTTCTATTGCATACATTTAGGGGCAAATACAGTTGCATAATTTTTAAGCAGTAGCCTGAAGGTATGCAAGATTTTATGCTGAAAATTATTATATAAAATACATTGCAACTAAGGAAGGTAAATTGAAACCAATGGAAAGTGCATTCGTTATATTAAATAATAAATAAATTCATTATTTTAAACTCATAATTAATTAAAAATAAAATTATAACTTTTCAGTAGTTTTACATAAGACATATCTCATATTTTCCCACAACTTCTTTGTGCAAATTTTTTTCCAATCTCTTTTTAAAAATACTATGTGTGAGTTTTTGCAAAGAAAAAGTGTTTTATTTCTCGACTTACTGTCTGCCTAACTATTCAAGTGCTTTCCTTGTAACAATTCATTACTCAGACTTTTTCTTAACACACATTTAACATATTTTCAAATGATTGGGATTCTTCTTGCTAATATACATACATACAAATATACACACATTTATATATACGTTTGTATGTATGTAATCTGCTGTTCGATGTCTTGCTGTTTGTTCGCATTTTTCTGTACATATTTGCAGTTTATGTACACAAATATTTTTGGGGCCAATAGATAGATTTGTTTATTTTCATATTGATTTTTTCTTTATTTTTTTTCAAGTTTGTTACGCTACTTTTCTTTTCCTTCATCATTATAATCTTTGGCCTATAAAGTTAAAAATAAGTCAATGCCAATATGAAAGGATACACAATATCTAACTGAGTCATTTATTTACATACATACATACATACATACGTACATATTTTTTAAAGCTTTAAAGTGTGTACTTAATTTTTGTATTTAAATATTACTCATACGTCTGACAACAGCTGAAAGCTCGTTCTTACGTTGTTAAATAAACAATTTATTTAAATATATTACATGTTTTAAAAAATATATTTAATAGGTTTAATACGCACGAATAGCCCTTACTCTTATGGAAAATGAGTAAACAACATCTTAAATATGTTAAAAAAATTAGTTTATTTCAAAAATAAACAAGCTTTAGTTATGAACAAGGTGAACCCATGTTAGGTGGTCTCAACAGGCCAGAAATTCATTTTATACACTCTTCTTAAATTTTGTTAAAGGCAACATCTGGCTAAAAAATATACAATAGATTTTTTCGTAAGAAATATATGTATAACCCAGAAACTGATTTTAATTTGAACTTAAGTTTGTTTTATACACTCTCTAACTAACTCTCTCCTAAATTCTAACAATTGTTCATAATAAACCACTATTTTTACGGGCAAACAGTATTTCATGTTTTTTTATTATTATTTGCATTATCTAGAAACCAAAAATGATGAAGAAAAAAACTTGCTTTCAAGCTGAACAGAAACAAAAAATAAAAGCAGAGAATTCATAAAACCCTGAGGATGTTACTGGTATCATCGCACGGTTTGTTGAACCTGAGTATGTGCGTGTGTGTGTGTGTGTGTGGCTGTGTTTGTATACAACTTTTTCTATGTAACCCCAAATACCAGGGCTTAAAGGCAGACCTGAGTAACGGCTACTTATGGAAAATTTTCTTTTTATATTATTAAAACTATTGAAGATTCCACTTATATTTTCCCTCATTGCATTTTTCTGCAAGACTCTTTTAACAATTTTTTTCCTCAAATTATTAATAAAATTTTTTTATTTCCAAGAGATACACTTTTGAAAAAGACACTTTAACTCTTTCAAAACTGTCATTTATCTAAAAGGTACTTTTTCTAGCCGGTAGTTTTTCGTAAAAAGTTATGTTTTTATAAAAAAAAATGTTTTTTTTCTAAAAGGTACTTTTTGCACAAATCACTTTTTTCTCAAAGGCAATTTTCTGCATGTACGTTTTTATAAAACGTTCCTCATTTCTAAAAGGTACTTTTTGTTTATATAAACTTTTTCTAAGATCTCGCTTTTTACTAATGCAAATGGTACTTTTTCTTCTAGAAGGTACATTTTTAAAACTATTATTTTTAAAAGTACATTTTCTAGAGGCATTTTAAGTGGGAGTTTTCTTAAAATGTAATTTTTTCTAGAGGTTTTTTTCTAAAAGGTACTTTTTTCTAAGGGAAACTTATTTGCAAAAAGTACTTTATCCTAAAAAGTTTTTTTTAATGTACTTTTTCTAAGAAATAATTTTATCCATAAGGTACTTTTCTATAAAAAAAGGTACCTTTTCTCTTTCAAAACTGTAATTCGTCTAAAAAGTACTTTTTTCTAGTAAGCAAAATGTAAATTATTCTAAAAGATACGTTTTTGAAAAGGCTAATTTTTTCTTAAAGACATATGACATACTTTTTCCGGAGGGTATTTTTTTTCTAAAATGTACTTTTTCTCAAAGGTACCTTTTCAAAAATGTACTTTTTCCAAAAGGTACCTTTTCAAAAATGTACTTTTTCCAAAAGGTACCTTTTCAAAAATGTACTTTTTCCAAAAGGTACTTTTTTCTAAAGGTTTGTTTTTTTTTCAAAGATAATTTTTCTATGGATATTTATAAAAGGTACTTTATCTAAAAAAATACTTTTTTTTTCCAAATGGTACTTTTTCCAAAATGTACTTTTTCCAACGGGTACTTTTTTCCAAAATGTAGTTTTTCCAAAAGGTACCTGTTCAAAGATTTATTTTTTTAAAGGTTCGTATTTTTTCAAAGGTACTTTTGCCATGGATATTTATAAAAAGGTACTTTCCTAAAAAAAATACTTTTTTCTAAAAGGTAATATTTTCCAAAAAGTCCTTTTTTCCAAAAGGTATTTTTTTCCAAAAGGTAATTTTTATAAAGATTGGTTTTTTTGCAAAAGTACTTTTTCTATGGATATTTCAAAAAGTACTTTTTTCCACAAGGTACCTTAAAATAAAATACTTTTTCCAAAAGGTAATTATTTCTAAAAGGTACTTTTTTCCAAAACTAACTTCTTCCAAAAGAATTTTTTTTCCAAATGTAATTTTTTATGCTTTTTTTCAAAGGTAGTTTTTCTATGGATATTTTTTCCAAAAAGTACTTTATTTTAAATCATATTTTTCTTAAGGATACCTTCAATAAAGTACCTATTACCCTTTTTTCCAAAATGTACTTTTTCCAAAATGTTTATTTTTTTGAAACGTATGTACTTTAAAAAAAAAAATATATTGATCTAAAAAGTACTTTTTTTTAAACATAATTCTTTTTTTAAATTTACTTTTTATAATTAGTATTTTTTTAAAAATTACTTTTTTTTTAAAGTAATTTGTCTAATAGGTAATTTTTTTAAAGTTACTTCCTCCTAGAAATCTTAAAAAGTTTGTACTTCTTTTAAATATATAAATTTTTTTTAAACTTATTTTTTTCTAATTGGATTTTTTCTCTTAATGGTACTTTTTTTTAAAGGTACTATTTTTTAAAAGGTACTTTCTTTTAAAATGTATTTTCTTCCAAAATGTGCTTTATTCAAAAAATATATTTTTTCCAAAAAATACATTTTCCAAAATGTCATTTCTTTCTTAAGATATTATTTCCAAAAAGTACTTTTTTCTAATAAGTACATCTTTCTTAAGGAAAACTTATTCGAAGAACGTGCATTTTCTGAAAAGTAGTTCTTTAAAAGTTACATCTTTTGAAAAGGTACTTTCTTATAAAAAGGTAATTTCTTAAAAAAAGGTACTTTCTTATTAAAAGGTACTTTTTCATAAAAAGAACTTTCTTATAAAAAGGTACTTTTTTATAAAAAGGTACATTCTTACAAAAGGGCACTTCCATATAAAAAGGTACTTTCTTATTTCGTACAAAAAGATACTCTCTTATTAATTACTTTCTCATAAAAAGGTACTTTCTTATTTCTTAAAAAAAGGTACTCTCTTATAAAAAATTACTTGCTCATAAAAAGGTACTTTCTTGTAAAAAGGTACTTCTTATGAAAATTTTATTTTTTTAAAAAAGGTACTTTCTTATAAAAAAGCATTTTCTCCTAATAAGGTACTTTCTTGTAATAAGGTACTTTCTTATAAAAACGTACTCTCTTCCAAAATAGTACATTTTTCAAAAAATCACTTTCTTATAAAAAGGTACTTTCTTTCAAAAAGGTACTTTCTTTTAAAAGGGTACTTTCTTTCAAAAAGCTACTTTCTTTCAAAACGGTACTTTCTTTCAAAAGGTACTTTCTTCCAAAAGGTACTTTCTTTCAAAATGGTACTTTCTTTCAAAAAGGTACTTTCTTCCAAAAGGTACTTTCTTTCAAAGAGGCACTTTTACCTAAAACTTCTAGCAATTTTTTCCAAAAGGTATACTTTCTAATAAGACAATTATTTTTCTATGTAGATATCTTTTTAAGGATAGTAGTTTTTAAAATAACTTTCTTTTTTTACTAAGCTCAATTCCGCACGTCTTATTTAGTCTCTGGTGTAATATTGTCATGTGTGCACATACATATGGCTGAAAGTAATGTAAATTTTGCTTTTAATAAGTTCCGTTGAGTTTGTGTATATTTTTTTCTTTCGTTTAGAGCTCGTTTCATGTTACAAATAACATTCCACATGCAGTGAATAAATATGCGAGTTTTATATTGGTTTTTTTGTTGCTGAAATTTTTTTCATGTGTATTTTCATATTTCAGGAAATTTACGGTAACAAACATAAATTAACCCCGGGGAGATTCCAGTATGTTTTATGTGGTAGTTAATTCATTGTTAATTCAGCTAATGCTGATGTTTTTGCGGGGGGAAAAAAAGAAAACCTACCCTGAATAGTAATCCATTGAAATTACAAAACTAAATTCTTGCTCTCCCATGCCTTTGGAAGGTTAAACTGACATTTTATTTGGTGAATTAGGTTTTATAAACTTTTTTCTTTTAACATTTCTTTTTTGGTTTTGTAGGGTCATTTTATATTTTTTTTTTTATATATACATACAAGTTGCTATAAATTATTTATGTTAAGCTAATGGTTAGTTGTTGCATTTGTTAACTTACCTGCAAGATTTTTGCATAACCTCGGCCCGATTATAGCCACTAATCTTGCAAAAGGATTCATTGCAATACACAATGGGGAAGTCGACAATTTGGGCATTGGCTAGAAGGAATGAGCTGTCAGCTGCAAAGATATAAAACAGAAGATTTTTTGTTGCTAAAAACTGAAGCAAATTTAATATACTTGTACGTAAAAAAATTCTGTCAAAAGCCTTTGTAATTTGATGAGAAAATTTCTTTTTTCTTTTTTTTTTATTATTGAAAATAAACATTTTAATTGCCTATTTTTAGGCTTAATTAAAAAATGTCTCCTAATAGAAAAATTAAATTGTTCTTATTATTAGCATTTTCTTTTTTGTAAGTATTTGTAAATCACAAAGGCTTTTTTTAATATATGTGTTTATATGCAAAAAAATAAAAAATTTACATATGTACATATGCATAAAATTATCACAAAAGATGTTGACACTTAATTATGCAAATTTTAATATTACATCCGCCCTAAACTAATGAATAAAGCTTTTGTTGTTAACATATGTTGCAATTATAATGAAAATCTCACACTCACATGCATACATTGCTAATAGTATTACACTGAAAGAGACTTAAAAGAATGACTTCAATTTTTAAAAATTAGAACTAGAGCAGAGAATAAAAATAATTTTTTATATATTAAGCTAATTTTTTCTAGTTAAAAAAGTAATCAGGATTATTTGTGAAATTTATAAAGACGCCTGTTTTATTTAATTTAATAAAATAAAATTATTCTATAAGAAAAATATGCTGCGTGTTGCATAAACGAATTTTTTTTTATAAAAAAAAGTGCTCTGAGACAGATACGGTCAACTTTTCTAAAAGAAAAGTTTACTGTGACAGGTACAGTCTTTAAGAAAATAAAGCTGTGAATTTCACTGTTAAGTTTTCTATAAGAAAACTGTGCCATAGTCGCACTTCTGGTCATACTTTCTGTAAGAAAATTATGCTGTGAAAGGCAATGTCAAGTTTTCTATAACAAAATTGTGCTGAGACAAATACGGCCAATTTTTCTATGAGGAAAGTGTTTTGTGGCAGGTATAGCTGTCTCTCCTATAAGAAAATCATGCTGTGAATTGCACTGTCAAGTTTTATATAAGAAAAGTTTGCCATAGTCATACTTATAGTCATCTTTTCTATAAGAAAAAATGTGTTATGACAGGCGCTCTCAATTTCTTTCCTGTAAGAAAATTGTACTCAGACAGATATGGTAAATTTTTTATAAGAAAAGTTTACTGTGGCAAGTACAGTCATCTGTATGCGGTGAATGGTACTGTCAAGTTTTCTATAAGGAAAGTGTGCCACAGTTAAACTTATAGTCATATTTTCTATAAAAAAAACGTACTGTGACAAGCACTCTAAACTTTTCTGTAAGTAAATTTTGCTGACACAAATACGGTTAACTTTTTAACAAGAAAAGTATATTCTGGCAGCTACAGTCATCTCTTCTGTAAGAAAATTATGCTGTGACCCCCCACTTTTCTGCAAGAAAAGTATGGTGTAACACGAAGTGACTTTTCAGGACACTTTTCTATATAATAGTGGCTTCTCAAGTCACTTTTCTATAGAAGAGTGGCTTCTCAAGACACTTTTCTATAGAAAAATTTCTTTTCCAATAGTGACTTCTCAATACATTTTTCTATCGAATAGTTACTTCTCAAGACACTTTTCTATAGAGTAGTGGCTTCTCAAGACACTTTTCTATAGAATAGTGGCTTCTGAAGACACTTTTCTATAGAATAGTGGCTTCTGAAGACACTTTTCTATAGAAGAGTGGCTTCTGAAGACACTTTTTATAGAAGAGTGGCTTCTGAAGACACTTTTTTATAGAAGAGTGGCTTCTGAAGACACTTTTTTATAGAAGAGTGGTTTTGGAAGACACTTTTCTATAGAATAGTGGTCTTTCAAGACACTTTTCTATGGAACCGTGGCTTCTGAAGACAGTTTTCTATAGAAGAGTGGCTTCTGAAGACACTTTTCTATAGAAGAGTGGCTTTGGAAGACACTTTTCTATAGAATAGTGGCTTCTCAAGACACTTTTCTATAGAATAGTGGATTCTCGAGACACTTTCTATAGAATAGTGGCTTCTTCAGACACTTGTCTATAGAACTGTGGCTTCTCAACACATTTTCCTATAAAACAGTGGCTGCTCAAGACACATTTCTATAGAACAATTACTCTTCAAGACACTTTTCTACAGAAGAGTGACTTTTCAGGACACTATTCTATAACTAGAACAGTGGCTTTTCAAGATACACGATACAAGGCACAATAATTTTTTCTTTAAGAACAGTATACTGTAACTCACACATTTGAAGTGTCCTGTGGCAGGCACATTCGATTTTTCTATAACAAGATTAAGTTGTAACACTGTAAACCACAACTTGGGCAACTCTGTAGAAGTAGTCGTACCCTGTGTTTCGACTACCTGCACTTATACGCGAGTAGTCGGTAGCAAATATTCAAATCCTTGAGTACAAGAATATATAAGCGAAGACTTAAACATACATAAAATGCATATGTTTGAGTTTAAATACTCAGATATAAATATTTAAATATAAGTAACCGCATGCGAATACTCAAATAAAAACAGTTGAGTAACCATACTTCAATACGAATGCTTAAACTCGAATACTAGTATGCGAATACTTTAATTGAAATACTGAAGAATGATTGCTAGCAAATGAATACTCGAATGTAAATATTCGATGTAAATATTGGTATGCAAGCACTTTAAATGCGAGTACTCGATTGCAATTACGACTACTCGAGTACAAATGCTTGTTTAGATAATACAAAAAAATATAAGATTTCACAGTATTGTTTTACTGCTTTTGGGCGAATACTTTTTTTTATACGTGTAATATGACTGATATATATATATCTATGTACATATATACACACTAATGCACACTAAATTAGTTGCATGTGTATGTGTGTGTGTGTGTGTGTGTCACTAAAGTACAGATATATTTTTTTTGATGTTTACAAGTGCGCATTTTTAATTTCATTTGTTCATCATATTGTTTTTTATTAAATTTTTTTTACTGCTATAAAAAGGAAATAAAAGAAAGGGAAATATGATGACAGTATTAAAGGAGAAAAAAAGAGAAATATGCAGCAAAATCATAAAAGGAAGAATGTAAGTAAATATATATGTACATGCAGTTGTATTTCGCCCCAAGGAACTTTTTTTTTTGAAATATTGCATGCTATAAACACAAATTAACTTCAAGAAAAGAAATATAGAAATTAATAAAAAAATTTAAAATATTTTATGTTAAAGAAAACGAGAAGTGCAAGTATGGGAAATTGTTATTGAAATACAGCATACTTTTAGGATTGGGATAGTGACAAAGATGACAGGAGGTGAAGGAAGAGATAGGAAAAAGTCTCATTATTTTTGTAAAGTTCTGAATTTTTTTTAATAGGGCAGTGTTGCAGCGCCTCTGGTGTCAATGAGCCGTATTAAATTTTTGAAGCTTTGTTTAATAGCCATTTTATTGGTTATTTTACTTCGCCGATGATTCTGCTACACAATATCCACGAAAGAGGGCGCTTTGATGTTACAGTAGGACTAGTATCGGCTGAAGCCGGTGTAGTTCAGTGACGCAGCTTAACAATTAAGCTTGAAAATGATTATACATACAAATTTCTGATATTTATTTGTAATAAATGCTTTTAAGGCAAATGCTTTTCTGTTTGCTGAATAAATAAACTGAATGGAAATTAACTTCTCTCATGAAATTAATCCATAAGAAGAAAAAATATTAAAAAAAACAGTCCATAAAAAACTTTTAATAAACATGTTACCCGCATAAAACTTTTGTCCTCAATTTGGCTGCTGACCAGTTAGAGGGCAGTGAGGTGGAAATAAATATTTCATCATCAATCACAAAAAAAAAGTTTAGAAAAATGTTATTTGGAAAAATGTTAACATCAATAATAGCCAGGATAGCAACACACTCTTGCAAGAGAAATAAATGCCCTTTGATATGTTATTCCTTTCATGTTTTTTCTTTGTTTTGCCTGTTTTCATACAACACGTACATACTTAAGCAAGGATCATCAATTTCCTTTGGTAACAAATGACAGGCACAATGAATAATGAGTGTGTCGAACACGACAATTTTTCAGGCACACAATCTTAAAATCTATGCATATTTAATTTGGGCACAGCTTTAGCATACAGAAGTGTTTAACAATGCAGAAAAAAATGTATTGAAAATAATTGGAAGATTATTAATTGTTTTCAAATTTATGACTCTCTACAAAAGAGTCCTTTTAACACAATAAAATATATATTTGTTAATACTTAATATGTCAGGGCATGGCAAGCAAAATGTATGTATCATTTATTAGTTTGCTCAAGTAATTATGACAAATTACGATAAACTACTTAATATGTCTGGAGTAAAATATGTAAGTCAATGATTTTCCAAGGTAACAAAAAAACATTTAAGGAATTTTATCAGATCATTACAGGAAGAATAAAAATAAAGCTATATCTCATATCAAAATTAAAACAGACAAATGAAGTACAAAAAAAAATTAAAAAATTTTAAATAAAATAATAAAGTAAAATAAAATAATTTAAATTATAAAACAATAAAAAATAGTAAAAGAATAATTATTTGCAAAGTAATACCCAAAATTGATAATATTAAATAAAAGTGCATGGCTTAAAATAAAATGAGACGAAATGGAATGGAACAAGATGAAGAGAAATTCTATAAAATGTAAGCGAAAAAATTATATAAAAAATAATACTCGTAAAGTAAAATAAAATAGCATAAAATAGAATGAAATGGAATAGGTTAAAGTGAAATGGCATATAAAGGAATTAAAAAAAAATTAACAAAAATAATGGAAATACAATGAAATGAAAGCTGATCAAATAAAATATAAAGGAACTAAACTGGAGTAAAATTGAATAAAAGAAAATAGAAATTAAATGAGAAAAGAAACAACGCGGAAACGAGCGGAACGGAGTGTCAGTTCACTCCGGTCTCATGAAATTGTATAAAATTTAAATAAATTAAATAAATATGCAAAACAAAATAGTTTAGAATTTCAAAATTATTAAATAATATAGATAAAATGATTTAATTATTTACAAACTAATGAACAGTGAAGTGGAAATGAAATTTCAAATAATGCATTAGGGGAAATGAAATTGAATAAGATTAAATTTAAGGAGATGAGACAAAGTGGAATGGTACAAAATGAAGCTAATAATAATAATAATAATAATAATAATAATAATAATAATAATATCCCTCCAATATGTTATAATAAAATATAACGAAATATGTGTAATGAAATTAAATAAAATTATCTAAAAGAATCGGATGGAAGGATATAATATAAGAATGAAAAAAAAATTGATTATAATGAAATATAGTGAGATGGTCTATAAAGGAATGCAATAGAAGAGAAATAAAGAAAATAATATGAAATCAAAGAGACCTGGAACAAGCAAAATACGCTGCAAATAATTAAAATGAAATAAAACCAAATAATAAAATGTAACCAAAGAGGAGTAAAAGGAATGAGGTGGTAAAAAAAAGAAACATTTAAAAATAAAAAATTATAAAAGGGAATCAAAGAGAATGAAAGTTACGTCAAATGAAATAAAATTAATCTAGGATGTAAAGAAAAAAAAATTATATATAACAAAATAATAAAATGGAATAAGATGGCATATACAGATATGGAAATGAATAAACAGGTAGAAAATTCTAAAAGGGAAATAAAGTACAACAAACTGATAACATGGAATAAAGAAGAATGAAATGGAATGCAGCAGAATAAAATTAGAGAAATTAATATGGAAGAAAAAAGGATTAAACTGACGTTTTATCAAATAAAAAAAATAAAGGAAACAACATGGAAGGAGATGTAAAGAAACAAAATGATATTAAATGAGAGAAAATAAAAAAAATTAAGAGAAAAAAATAAATCAAATGTGACCAAAGTGAATGAAGAACCAAAATGAGCTGAAATGAAATGAAATATAATAAACTGGAATGTAGTGAAAAAATTCAGTTAAGTCAAATGAAATAAAATGAAACCATTTAGAATGGAACAAGGAAAAAAGACTGCAAATAAAGAAAATGATATGTAACAAAATTATTAAATGGAATGAAATGGAAAGAGATGAAATGTAAATTAATGGAATCCATTAAATAAAATAAATAAAAATAAAATTAAATGAAATGAAATCAAATAAAATAACAATAACGAAACAACCTGGAACACGTGGAAGGATCTGAGATATAACAAAATGAAAGGAAATAAAATATAATGAAATGTCATGAAATGCAATGAAAAGTTAGAACGTAAAATGATTTGGCGGGAAATGAAATAAATCAAATTTGACCACAGTGAATTAAGAAATTGAATGAATGAAAATTAAATGCAATATAATACAAAGGAATACAATGAAATAAATTGAAGCGAAGTTATGTCAAAAGAACTGAAACAAGCAGAAATATATAGTTAAGTGGAACAAAATGGAATAGTATGGCATGGAAATAGAATAGAACGAACTAGGGATGGGCAAAAAATATCGATATATCGAAATATCGATATTTGAGAAAATAAATATCGATATATATCGCCGATATTTCAAAAACCGATATATCGATACATCGATTCTTATTTACGAGTATCGGGTTTCGATACTTTTAAGAGCTATAGCCGTTTTTTAACTGTACGATATTGACATTACTACTAGTGATGCGAAGAAAAAAAAGAGAAATTTCATAATAACATCTCAGGCGAATTTATAAGGCGACCCAACTAAGGCAGGTAACTTTTTGGATTGTGTGGGTATAAGCCTAAGGGCAGAATTTGTTTTTACTTTCTGTTCTGTTACGAATCAGCTGACTCTTTTTGGCTTATAGAAATCATATACAAGCCGTTAGATTTTCTCTCCTTAATTCTGTTCTGTTTCGGTTCAACTTGTGAAAATAAAAAACTGTTAACAAATTGTAAGTGGCAGCATAAATAAAATAAAAACATTTCGAAATAAACTGTGATTGTGCTTTAAGAATTAAAAAAAAATAATTTTTACCAGAAAAACATAAAACTATATTGAAACATAACAATTACTGTTTTTCATATGGGATTTCCTGGGATCCCGCACATTTTCCGGGGAAGAAATCGCGGGAAATTTGTGCGGGCAACTTTAGTTTGTACACATTCCTCGATGAGTAAGGTGATGACAGTAGAACTATAGCTAAAACTTTACAACAATTATGGCCGGGAACTGAAATTGTGTTATTTGTTTGACTAATGTGTTTATAAAACGTTATTATTTAATCATGAATTATAATTTGTTTTTTGTTGAAATAAACAAATTAAAGTTAAATACAAAAATAGTTTGTATTGTTTTGCACCGGGCGAGAATTCCCGGGAAACCGAAAAGTCGTTTTCGCTTTCCCGGGAAATAAAAAAGTCCGGGAAAGGAAAAACTCTAACTACAATGGACGATGCAAACCTCATCACTTTAGTGGAAAACTGTGACCATTCTGGTCCAAAACAGCTGATAACTTATTACAGAAAAAGTAACTATTAAAATTTAGAAACAGAACGGCACAGCACAGAGCAGCAACAGAAAGTAAAAACTAATGAAGTCTTAAGGAGCTACAGTAGGTTACGTATAACTTAACATAAATAGTTCTTTTGTATTAAATTTCTTAAAGTGACTGATTGTGCATTCGAAATTAATGCAGCAAAAAATATCGATATATCGAAATATCGATGTTTTCAAAAAATATATATCGATACTGTTCAAAAATATCGATACGATATATATCGATACATTTTTTTCATTTGCCCATCCCTAGAACGAACTGGTGTAAAATTGAACTAAATGGAACAAAATGAAATGAAATCAAACGTAATGAAGGTAAATGGAATGTTACAAAGTAAAAACAATGGAGCAAAATAAAATAACTACAAATGAAATGTAGGGAAAAAGGAAATAAAATAAATCAAATATGACCAAAATGAATTAAGAAGTGGAATGAATTAAAATTAATTGAAATTTAATAATATGAAATAAAAGAGAAATAAAATGAAGCGAAGTTAAATCAAAAGAACTGATGAAGCAAGCGGAAATACATTGCTGTAGAACAAACTGGAATGGTATGGCATGGAAATCAAAAAGAACGAATTGATATAAAGTTAAACTGTATAGAACAAAATGAAATGAAACAAAAAATTTAATGCATATAATACAACGGAATTTAGTTTAATAAAATGAAGTGAAGTTCAAAAGAAGTGAAGCTGGCAGAAATATATTTAAGTGGAACAAAATGGAATGCTATGACATAAAAAATTAAACTAAATGAAACAAAATCAAATGAAATAAAATCTAATGAAATAAAATGAAATGTCAGAAAGTAAAAAATGAAACGGAGCAAAATAAAATAACTAAAATTAAAATGCAGGGATAAGTGCAATAAATTAAAATCTGAGCAAAGTAAGTTAAGAAATCGAATGCATAAAAATTAAATGCAATATAATAAAATTAAATCGACTGAAATAAATTGAAGTGAAATGAAATCATACAAAGCGAGATCAAACGAACGGAAATAAATTGAAGAGGAACGAAATGGAACATGAAAGCAATGAAATGAAATTTCATTCTAATTGGAAGTTGAGTTAAAAAAAATGAAGTGCAGTGAAATCAAACGAACTAGAGCAAACGGTAATAAATTAAAGAGGAACAAAATGGAATGATTAAACATGAAAGCAATGAAGTGCAATTTCATTGTAATAAAATGGAAGTTGAGTGAAATAAAATGAAGTGCAGTGAAATCAAACTAACAAGAGCAAACGGTAATAAATTGAAGAGGAACAAAATGGAATTGGAATAAGCTTAAACAAATTGAACGTAATGAGACATATTGTATCACAACGTGTGAAAATGTAATGGAATGAGATGTTACGAAACGAAATTAAATGAATTGGTGGAGACGAAAATGTCAGTTTAAGACATGATATGAAATGAAACTTAAACAAAATAAATAAAAGAAAGAGGAATTTTATTTCACAATAAAGTGTAATAAGATAAAAAAGAACTAAAATAAGAAAATATGTAAAAAATAAAAACTACAATTGCAACAAAAAACTATCACGCTGCAAAATAAATTCAAACAAATTAAAATGAAATTGATAATACAATAACATAAATCCGCTGGCACAGCGACCATCCACAAATATTAGAACAACTTCCATTTGTATTCATATAAAAAAAAATTTATAAGACCTTATATCTCGTCTATTTTTTAGCGTGAAGTTTCGCCATCTATTTAACACATAAGAGAGAAACAGGAAAAAAACTAAAGGAAAAGAGAAACAAGAAAACAATTTGCACTCATATTAAAAATTAATGGAAGCGCAACACGCCTGAGCTTATGCAATAAAAAATTACAAAATATACTTATAGTCGGTTGGTTATTGGTTTGCTGCAGACATAATGCATTTTGAATATACTGTGCCGCAAACTAATAACCAACCAAGCGAGGATATATAAACTGTATTTTAAAAGAAAATGTGCTAAAGGTTACGAGTTTATACCGGGCAAGTGATAATTACAGACGAAAATTTAACAAATTTTTTTTATTTATTTAAAGGGTACGACGGATGTTTCACTTCGTGTCTTCTTTGTTTGAATGAATGAATGCTAACATTGTGACATTGAAGTGATATTGGTTGATTTTTGTAACGAGTTTTTGTGATTGTTGTTATTTTACTTGCTTCTCAATATAAATTTTTTTGCGTTGATTTTCTTGTTTTATTGCTTTACCATTTTCCTTGAGATGTCTTGGTTTTTTCTGCTGTAAAGAAGTATATTTTATTGAGTTTCCTGCACGAAAAAAAATTGTAGCAATTGTTGTTCGGTTGTTGGTTTAGGGCACATGTTATTCTATTTTCGTGTTAAGCATTTATTAGTTTTACCGCATTGAAAATATGGCATTTATTTAAATAACACCTGAAGAAAAATTCTTAGAAAATGTGAAATTTTAAAAGAAGACTTGTTTTTTAAGCGCCGGAAATTATCCAAGAGTATGACAAATATGAGGCTTACAGATCAGAAACTATGAAGCTCTAATTCACCCAGATACTTAACTCTCAGTGTAACTTTCTTAAGTGGAAAATTTCTTTATGCTTTTGCATACCTCCTTGTACTGGCCTTTTTTTATTGCGGTCCCTTTTCAAAGCTACAAAGTATAACTTCATGGCACAACCATTAACTATTTACAGTTCTTTGTATACTCGCTGCTTGCTGACACTTAAATGGGTTAAGTTTAATTTCATATGCACGCAAAGAATTTCAATGCCCTTGACAAATATTTAGACGTTTCTTAAGTAAAACAACGGCAAATTAAAAAAAAAAGAAGAAAAAACTCTGTCTTAACAAATAAAAAAAGTGTTTCTCAAGAACAAGGAGAAATTAAATAAAAAGTTATAGCAAAAAAGCAGTTAAAGTTTTACCATCAGTGGCATAAAAAAGCAACAATATTTGTTGTTCTTTTTGCAAAAGTTTTGTAATCACTTTCTATACGAGTATTATTGCCTATATGTAGACTTGATACTCGTATCATTCTTTAAGCCATGAAATAAAATTATTGGATTTCTTACAACAAGGAAATAAAGAATAAAAATGTATGCATATAAAAAAGTTGACATTTAAATTCACAATCTACCAGGCCACCATTAATTTACATTTACATTCTTGTGAAGATTTATTTGAAATTCATTATGAAGTCAAGTTTGAGTAATTTACTGGAAAATAAGAGTCATCGCTGTCGAAATCAACTGAGTTAAATAAAAACTCAACTTAGATATTAAAATTTAACTGGCCGAAGAGATTTATAAGGGACATCACCCTTAACAGTGAAGCAAAAGCAGGAAATCGAATACACACTTTAATCGAATCAACAAAAGTTTGATAACAACAAAATATTTTCAGTAATTTTGAAGTGATTGCGTTATTTCGTAAAGAACTACAGCCCAGCATTAACGATATGGGCTCAACCAAGTAACATTTCTTTTATTCGAATAAAAATCGTTTTTAGTAACAAATAGCATACAATTAAATTTTTATATATTTTGCCTGTATTTTATTCGAATAAAAATCTATAAAACTTTTTCGAATAATAACCGACTAATTTTATTCGAATTAACCTGGTTCAGCTCATTTAAATAATTATTCCTACATGCAAAAATAAAAATATTAAAAATTAAGCGAATAAGAACCGAATAATTTTTTTTGAATAAACCTGGTTTATTTTATTTAAATAATTATTCCCACATGCAAGAATAAAAAATAATAAAAAATTCATAAAACATGTTATTATATCATACGAATAAAAACCGAATAAAATTTATCGAATAAGAACCGAATAATTTTATTCAAATAAAATTGGTTCTCTTCATTTGAATAATTATTCCTACATTATAAAAAATCGAAATAAAATTGATATTATATTATACGAATAAAAACCGAATAAAATTAATCGAATAAGAATAATATTTCTACATACAAACATATATAAAAAATCCAAATAAAATTAATATTATATTATACGAATAAAAACCGAATAAAATAAATCGAATAAGAACCGAATAATTTCAATCGAATAAAATTAATTCATTTGATTTAATTAATTATTCCTAAATACATACATATAAAAATCCAAATAAAATTCATATTATATTATACGAATAAAAATCGAATAATATTAATCGAATAAAAACGAATAATTTCATTAATTCTAAGATTTAAAACAATTATCTTGAAAGCAAATTAGGGCCAAAAATTTATTGTAAGTTTAATGATAAGAGATAAAATAATATGCTTAAAAAACCGGTTCAATATATCCGAATAATTGTTCACTTTATTTAGGATTAAATGAAATTAGGTAAGAAAATATTTTTTTTCTTATGTTTAATGCGAATTTATTACTATAGTTTGTAGTTGGTTTATTAGTTGGATAAGATTGGAATTTAATAATTTTATTCGCACAAAATTCGGTTAGTAAACCGGTTTACTACATAGTAATAACTTCTATAAGTTATTTAAAAGCATGTCTGAAAATGTTTTCCAAATAAAAATTCAATTATGCAATACAAAAATTTTGTTAATATGTATATTGGAAAATCATCAAGCGATTATATTCGATTAAAAAATTTTATTCGAATAAATTTCATTTGAACAACTATGCAAACATACATTCATTAAAAAGAACGCATGTTATTTTTTGCTAGTAAAACAGGTTAATAATAATCGAATAAAAGCCGATTATTATTTATTTCAATAAACTTGAAAGCAAAAAAATGTTAAAATTTTGCTTTAAGTTCATTAGAATAAATAAAATTATATTATGAAATAAAAACCGGTTAATAATTGGTTCAATATACCCGAATAATTTTTTTACATTATTTGGAACTAAACAAAATTTGATGTAAATGTATTATTTGCTCATTTTACATATCATTAATTCATTAATTTTAAAAACGAATCACTTTAATCGAACAAAACCCGGCTATATAGTTTATTCGACACTATAAATAAAAATGGTTCAGCATAAAATTTAATAATGTATTTAGATAAAAACCGGTTAATTTTTAATGAGAAAAAACCCGAACCATATTAGTCGATTAAAAATTCCATCAATTGAATTGAAAAGAGGAAAAACATGAAAGTTTGTTTTGAGGTCGGAAGAAAAGATAAGATTATTTTATAAAAAAACGGGTTATTAACTGGTTCACTATATTCGAATGGCTTATGCAAATTATTTACAACCTAGTTAAATTTAATGCAAACAAAATTTAGGTTAATTTTTAAATCAATTACTTTCTGCCGACAAAAACCGGTTACAAAACGTTTCTAATAATTTGAATAACCGATTCATTTAGTGTAATTCGAACTGTACATGGAAGAGCATATTTTTCGATATAACAACCAAATTATTTTATTGGAATAGCAACCAGATAATATTACTCGAAAAAAAAACCGATAAATTAATTTTATTCGAATAAAAATTCAATAAACTTAATTAAAAAATAAGTTTGACTTACTGAAAGAAAGTGGAAACAAAAAATTGTTTAAGCATAAGCATAAAAATTGCTTCATTTTACTTTTAATTTGAACACCCTGCTATTGCATTTCAAATGTAACTAATACATTCAACTCTAATGCTTTGCTCTTAATCGTTTGATAGACATCCATGGCTAGGAAATTTAATGAATATTCAATGGATTTTGCTGAAGTAAGTGCACTTTAATTGCTGGCAATATTTAAAAGTACTTTGCAAGTTATTGATTTAACATTTAACTTTAAAATCTCACTAGTGCATAATGGCCATTCCAATAACAATAACAAACTTTATAGAGCATAGAAAATATTTTTTTTCTTGATGATCTGATTGCAGAAATAACAACCCCCTTTTAAATATAAATCAATAATAGATAGGTTGGTTTACAACAACAGTCATAACAATTTGACCTAAATTACTTGGAAAAATAAAACGTAAAAAAATTGTGCAAATAAAATATATTTACAATTTTCTCATTTCTGGGGTAAAAATACATTCTTATATTATAAATTACTGAGAAAAGTTGTTTTCACTTAGCAAGAAATCCAACTGTGAAATAATAAGGCTTTAAAAATACCCAGAAGTTATTTCTCTCAGTGTATGTTTACATAAAAGTCATTACTTTCATTTCCATTCTAAAGCAGACATTCACAAAACACCTCACATAGGATTTACTATTTCAATAGTTCTAAATTATATGTATAATATAAATATAAAATCAAGAACTTGAAAACAATCGGAGTAGTTTGGCGATGTCGTTTCTAATACATTTATTCCAAAACAATTCAAATAATATTTATTTGTTCTGAAATGAAGTAATCAATTAGGAGTTTTTTTTAACAAAACATTGCGCCTAATTTACTTTCCTTTCAAAATTAAAAAAATCGCCAGAATAAAAAAAGCGCTTAAATGAAAAAAATCAGCAAAAATAAAAAAAATCTCAAAAATTGCAAAAAAAAAAAATACCAAAAGTAAAAAGGTCGGCAAAAAACTAAAAAAAATCGCCAAAAACGGAACAATATAGCCATAACTTAGAAAATCGTCAAGATAAACAAATCGCTTAAACTAAAAAACAACCGAAAAAATCACCGAAAACCGAATCAAATAACCAAAACAAACAAAAAAAAAACGCCAAGAATGAAAAAAATCGATTTAACTAAAAAATCAACAAAAACCATGCCACTTAAAACTCAACCACGTAACTTAAATAATTAACAAAATAAAATGACTGCATTAAATTTGATCCCTGTTGTTTCAACTTGAAATAATTTTATTTTGAACATACTTTTTCCTGTTATTGCAGTATAAAACTCACCTGGTTTCAACTTGCAATATCCCTAAATCAATATTATGCTTAATTTTGTTTCAACTGTATTGCAATCTCAGCTCAACATGAAATAAAGTTATTTCAAAAGGAAAAAAAATTTCTTTAAAAAGTACTGTAAATCATTGATGAAAAATATAAAATTAGTTTTGTTTTCGTAGACTTTAATATGAAATTTTTCTGTGTACATCATCTGTATAATACATCTTTTGAGTAAAGATTGAAAACCCGCCATACAGGGAAGATTAAGAGGGTTAACATAAATCTGCTTAATACAAGATAAGGCAGTTGTAAATTAAATTATCAATTCACTGTGCATTTTTCTCTCTCCGATTGTTTTTTCTTTTTCTACTCTTTGTATAAATAATTTGTACTTTATTTAATATAATTTCTCACACTGCTTTAAAAACAATCGTTCAAAATTAAATTTGAGCAACTTTTTAGCATTTCTCACTCTTACAAATTTTTTGCTACCAACATCATTTTAATTTTAACACTTTTATATTACTCTAGTAAATTAAATACAGCAAATGTTTTTTGTAAGATTAGCAGCTAAAATAATGAAAAAGGTTTTGCTTTTTTGGAAAACATTTTAATCAAATTAACATGAATTTCTTGTTACTACAAAAATTATAGGCACATGCAAAAATAAAATGAAAAATAATAACGAATAAAATATATTTGACTGCCTTATGATAAGAACACAACTGCGACGAACGACGAATTTCGTGCACGGCGGCGAATTCCTCGATAAGAACTCGCTGAGTAAATTCGTCTTGTGAAATACAACAACGACGAATAAATAGCAGCTCTTATAATTGATTAATGCCCTAATTCTGTTCGACGAATGTATCGTCTTGTCTATGGACGAAAAAAAGAAGCAGTTTTGATTCTTTAAAACAAATATAATTTATTGTCTATGCTAGAAGGTTCGTGTATTTGCTTTATGCTTTTGTTCTAAACATTATATCCAACGCATATTTTTTCATATATTTTTCAAACTATTGTATAATAATTTAATTGAATTTTTATGTTTTAAAAACATGGCAATAATATTTATATTTTTCATTGTCAAATACAACAACCATTTTTGAAGAAAATAATTTAGAGACTTCAAAGACAAGAACTCAGAAGCATTTTCAAACAAATACGTCCTAAATCTTCTTACTGAATTAGGGCATAATTTAGAGACTTCAAAGACAAGAACTCAGAAGCATTTTCAATCAAAAACGTCCTAAATCTTCTTACTGAATTAGGGCATAAGTTAGTTGTTGTTAGTGCAAGGAGAGAGAGAGAAAATACAAAATAGAAACAAATTTATCTCAAGTTCGATGGAGGTGTTGTGTTCATTTTCATATGCACAATTGTGTTTTATTTCTTACGATGAAAGTTCGTAACGAAAAATTCGTCCTTTGTCCCAGTTGTGTTCCCAGCATTATTCACAAAAAAGAAAATTATTTTGTTTCACTAACTATTTATACAACAACTTTTTTATGGAAATATGTTTCAGAAAACTTTTTTTTTGGTTTTAAAAGGTTTACATGTAAATTTTGTTTCCAGCCCTAAGATATACCCCACATACATTATTTCCTTAATATAGGCTATAATATTTAAAATGTATGTAATGTATGCTATAAAATAATAAATAAGCATTTTCGTTTGCATTGGCATAAAGCAGAAAATGTTTGCTCAGGGGACCTTACTTCCTAAAATTTTTTACATTCTTTACATAAACCCTTTTGTGGCATAGTTCCTCTTATTTCTCTCAATTTTTCTATTTAATTTTATTTGTGATAGTTTTCACTTATTTCCAAACAGTTTCAGACCCCTTTCTTAAACCCCTGTACATATCTTTTTTTAACATCTTACCCATAAAAGCGGAGTGGGAGCTTGAAATTCACAAATTTGTTTTTATTTATTTAAAGTTTTTATACAACTCATGTGCAAGCTAACAAGCAAACTCGCTTCAAAATGGTTTTATACTAAAGGTTAGAGTGTGAATTAATAGTTTAGTTTGTCTTAAATTATGCAACAATACATTAAGTACACTAAACAGCAACAAAGTGTAATAAGCTTCTAACATTTTTCTATGACAAAAAAAACTTTTTATATCAAAAAGTTTGTACAAATTTGTCTATTTATTTTTTAGTTTTGGCCTCCTTTATTAGAATTGGTAGTAAGAAGCTTGTTTGTTTTATGTTTGTAACGTGTTATTTTTTCTTACTTCCCCAGCTCTGCAGCAAGCCGCTGTGTCTTAAAGTCCTTCATGAAGTTAAATATTTGTTGCTCAGTCCTAAAAGTATGCAACATATTTTATTTAAACATTCTTTATATTCACGATTTTCCTTAGTTTTTAGCCAAACAACATTATCTTCCAGTTTCTTAGGAAATTTAAATAAATTTACTTTTAAATTTTACAAAGAGCTTAATTTACAAGAATTCAAGTTGAGTATTCAAAAGAAATAAAATTATCTTAGCACAGTTATTACTAAGACAAATTGAATATTTTATTTATTAAAATTCGTACAATAAAGAAAAGCATTAGTTGTATTTTTTAATTTGCTGTAACATTATTAATTCAACGTAATTAGCGGCAGCCTAAAAGTAGGCAATATAAAAAAATTTAACACACAAAGTTAAATATACTACGACTTTCGCTTGTTTTTTTAATCTGTAGCCTGTATTACAAAAAAAATTATTTACTCAAGTTTTTTAATGATATTTGTAAATTTTTAAAGTGGGTATTTAGGCTGAAAAAATAGCATTATCAATTATTTACACATTACTAAGGCGGCATTATATCAAAAGTATTGGGGAGGTGAAACTTTCGTATGAAAACATCATCATGTTTACAACTTAAAGCTACAGCTGACATCAAATGAATAATTAATATGAAAATACTTGCAATATAAATACACATTTATTTTTTCTCAAATGTTTATGGGATTTTTCCAAAATTATTTTTAATGCAAGGAAGAGTACACACAGCTCTCTTTTAGACCAGAATTTAGTTTTTTACATCAAAGTCAAACTGGTATTTTAAATAAAGCAATTTTACAAAAAGATGCTGCCTACTTTTAGGAAAACAACTAGAGTAATTGCAAAAAAGATGCTACAGGTTATATTTAGTTATTTTTTTATAATTAAAAATTGGAGAGCTTTAAAGTTTGTAAAGTTGATATCAACACAGATGTTAAAATGTAATAGTTTAACAATTAAGTACATCCATCGGCTAAATTTCTATACTTAAATAAAAAATTCCCATCTGAAATGGTGTAAAATCTAAGGCGCATAATCATGGTCAAAACAAAATATACTTTAACGGCCGTATAAAAAAATGGAGATTTTTTTAACATACACTTTAAGCTCAAATTATTTTTTGGATACGGCAGTTAAAATTTATTACCTTTATTACCATACAAAATATTGGTTTCGAACTCTTAAAGTTTACTTTGAGTATGAATATGCGCCAAAATTATTTAAAACAATGCAATGAAATATTGATTTTAATTTTAACTCCCTTAAGCTTTCTAATATTATTCCACTTTCCCATTTTTATTAGTGCCATAATTTTGTAGTCGTTTCTTATTACTTTCGAACAAGCATGCATTTAAATAAATCCGCGAAATTTCACTAATAATCCCTAAAAAAACGCACTAACCCCTTTTTAGCTTCAATTTCTTGATTCTTGATTAAAAACAAACACAAAACTTAATAAAAACACATAAATTTACAATTTCAATGTAAATTCTTGGAAGAAATTGCAAATTCCTATAAACAAAACAAAAATCCCCTCTCAGTGATTCTTGTGGTCCCACCTCTAATAAATCGTTGAGTCAAATAAAGTTTCCAAAAATATTTAACGACAATAACTTCACATTAAAAACTAAATTCCGAAAATTAATTCATAAATCTCCTGGCAAAAAAATGCATTTAGAAATTAAATTCCTAAAATATATGCATTAAATTCCCAAAGTGAATTTATGGGTCCCCTTAGCATTATTTTTGCTGCCATTATAAATTTAACTTTGAATATACCAACCAAACAACAAAATGTTAAGAGATTAAATCCCTAAAATAAATAATATAAATTCCCAAAATGTAGTTATAAATTCCCTTGCAGAAATGTGTCCAAGCTAATTATTATTATTTATAATAATTACAAATTAAACTTTGAGTATAAGAATAAAACAATAAAATATTCAGAAATTAAATTCCTAAAGTATATGCAATAAATTCCCAAAATTAATTTATAAATTCCCCTGCAAAAATGTATCTCAATTTATTTATTATCCTATTTAACAATTATAAATTAAACTTTGAATATAACAACTAAACAAGAAAATGTTAAGTGATTAAATTCCTAAAATATATAAAATAAATTCCCAGAACGAGTTTATAAATTCACTTTCAGAAATGTGTCCACATTTATTATTATTATTGATAATAATTATAAATTAAGCTTTGAATATAACAATTAATCAATAAAATATTCAAAAATTGAATTTCTAATTTATATGCAACAAATTCCCAAAATTAATTTATTAATTCCCCTGCAAAAATGTATCTCAATTTATTATTATTTTATGTTACAATTATAAATTTAACTTTGAATATAACAATCAAACAATAAAATATTCAGAAATTAAATTCCCAAAGTATATGCAATAAATTCCCAAAATGAAATTCCCTTGCAGAAATGTGTCCAAGTTTATTATTAACATTTGTAATAATTATAAATTTTACTTTGACAATTAAACAATAAAATATTAAGAAATCATATTCCTAAAGTATATGCAATAAATTCCCAAAATTAATTAATAAATCCCTTTGGAAATATGTTTCTAGGCTTAGCATTATTTTTGTTACAATTATAAATTAAGCTTTGAATATAACAATCAAATAATAAAATGTTAAGTTATTTAAATAAATATAAAATAAATTCCCAAAATGAATTAGTATTCTTTCCAAAATAGCTTGTACATTTAGCATTAATTTTGTTAAAATTATAACTTTAAGTTTGAATAAAATAATAAATATCAATTATTATTTTTATTATAATTTAAAATTTTTGTTTAATGGTGGTAATAGAATTTAAAATGGTAAAAAAAATTTATTCCGAAAAACCAATCAATAATCCCCCTTCGGCAGATTAGTGATAATAAAACAAAAGTCATGTGTGTAATTAACACAACTGCACTACAAAAATAAATTCCCAATGTGAAACAAAAAATCCCCCACCATAAAAATAAATTCTACTGCAGACTTTTAGCCTTAATCATATATTTGAGTCTGTTAGTGAATAAAATTATTATAAGATTATTATAAAAATTGTAATTCCCAAAAACCTATCAAAAATACCCTTTGGGAAATTTTGCTTATTATGAAACTGGTTTTTCCATTAAATTAATATCATTCATGTTAAAACAATTGATTCCCATAATGAAACAGAAAATCCCCCATACAATACTACATAAATGTAATTCCCAAAAACTTATCAAAAATCCCTCCAGGAATTTTTCACATAATAATAGAATCTTGTAAGTGGTTTAAATTCTTAATGAAATTTATGTTACACCAATTTATTGATTAGTTCCAATTAGGGATGGGCAAATGAAAAAAATGTATCGATATATATCGTATCGATATTTTTGAACAGTATCGATATATATTTTTTGTAAACATCGATATTTCGATATATCGATATTTTTTGCCAAATATTGCCAAAATATTCCAAATCTAAAATAAACACACATACTAACATATCGTGCCATAACTTTATGTTGCTGTGCCTTTCTATTTTTAAATTTTAATAGTTACTTTTTCTTTACTAAATTAGCTTTTTCTGACCAGAACGGTTACATTTTTCCATTAAAGTGGAAATGTGTTCATAGTGTTTATGTTCTTCTGGTAAAAATTAAATTTTTTAAATTATTAAAGCACAATCACAGTTTATTTCGAAATGTTTTTATTTTATTTATTTTGCCACTTACAATTACTTAACAGTTTTTTTTATTTTCAGAGGTGGAACCGAAACAAAGCAGAATGAAAGAGAAAAACTAAAGGCTTGTATAAGATCTATATAAACCAAAAAGAGTCAGCTGATTCGTAACAGAACATGAAATAAAAACTAATTCTGCCTTTAGGCTTATATCCACACAATCCAAATTTGGCATTTAGCTCAGTTAACAAATAAAAGTCACCTGCATTAGAGCGCCTAGGATGTTATTATGAAATTTCTCTTTTTTTTCTTCGCATCACTAGTAGTGATGCCAATATCGTAGTTAAAAAACGGCTATAGCTCTTGAAAGTATCGAAACCCGATACTCGTAAATAAGAATCGATGTATCGATATACCGGTTTTTGAAATATCGGCGATATATATCGATATTTATTTTCTCAAATATCGATATTTCGATATATCGATATTTTTTGCCCATCCCTAGTTCCAATACGAATATATTACTGAAACAAATTCCCAAAATAAAATAAAAAATCTCCTTTGGAAAAAATCTGTAATATGCTTAATTTTTATTTAACTTATGAACTTGTGTAGTTTTTTTTTTATTATTTGATTTTTAGTTAACGCATTTCAAATGAATACTGGCTTATTTCGTTGCATCTATATCTACTGCTGTGTTGCTTGAGCAGCAACGAAAAGCTTCTAGACATGCTGAACCAACAACAAATAATTTTTTTTAAACCGCATTTTTTCTATATAAAAAATTACAATCTCCAAGAAATTTTTTTTGATACCTTGTTTGATTTCTTAATGGATGTTGGCACCCAAACAAATTTCCAAAAATTAAACATAAAACTCTGTTTAAAAAAATTGTTTTTTCAATTAAATTTTTGTACTATTTTTTGGAGGTAAAGATTTTTAATTCCTAGAAATTTAGTAACAATCCCCTTGCGTAAAGTTTTGATATTATCATTTTTTTTATAAGATTTATGTAATACGATCGATCATGCTAAAAAAATTTAATTTTTAAAATTAAAACTGAAATAATATCTGCTTAAATTTTGAAATTGTGCTTAATTATGTTGCAAGTAGTTTTTTTTTTAGCTCATAAAATTATAATTCCTAATAAATATTGTCATAATCCCTCGGAGGGAATTTTTGTTAATTTAATGGAATGTTGGCAAAATTTTAAAATTTTTTATGTAATACTGAAGTTTTGTTTTTAATTTTTTTGTGGCTATGCTACAGACATAGATTCTCAAAGTGAAACTAAAAATTCCCCTTAAAAATTTTTTTCTTAAAACATGAGTTTTTTTTCAAATTCTAATTTAGCATAGAATTGTATTATTAAAAAGTTATATACATATATAAAAACTGCTCAACAATCCCCTCTCGGTTGATACAGAATTAAAAAAAATTAAATTCCCAAAATGAAACCAAAACTCCTTATAACTTTTGCTTTCTTTATTCAACGGAATTTGAATTTTTAGTAAAAGTTTTACTAAAATAATAAATTAACAAAAAATTTGAAAATTTTTTTTATGAAATTTGAACATTTTCTAAAAATGTATGCTTCCATATTGTACAGCAGCATTAAAGAAATTTTGAATCATTACAGAGCGAGAATATTTTATGCTTAAGTTTTTACCTATTACCTTATTATATTTTTAGAAGTTCTTATTGCCATTAACAAATAAGCCTCACTCGAGGGAGTTTTCTTTTTTGCCAAAATAATTTTTTGCCACTTTAATTATTGACTGCTTAAAGTATGCTGCAGTATGTACACCCGTACATACTTTTCATTATATTTCAAAGGGGGAAAATATTGAACAATGTCTTGCTTAATTCTTTAATACACTTCGCTTTTTCACTCAAACCCCGCCGTACTATATTGTTAATAGATTTCGTACTACACCATTAACAGCAGGGGGAATATTCACATAAAATGTAATCAATAGATTTAAGCATGTCCTAGTACATGCAAAGATTTAATCATAAAAGTATGCGTGTGGGGAATATGTGTATTTTGAAGTGCTTAAATAAAAAATTTTGGCAGTTATTTTTATTGTAGGCCTAAACAGGCAAACCAGCAAAAAAAATAGCTGTGAAAGAAATAAACATGTTCGCACATACACGTTACAAGGATTTATTAAAGTAATGAAAGAAAATCAATTAGTACTAAATGATATAATGAAATAAATTTTACTGTAAGGCAAGTATTTAAATAATTTAAATGAAAATATAAAGCATAAAGCGCAAAGCGCAAAGGGCGCTGTCATTTATGACAAATTTATGCAATTGCATGTTTTTTCTTGTATGACGTATTACTGTGAGGACAAGATATTTATCCGTTTCAGAACTTTTTATGAATTTTGACCTCGATTTGTTATTGCATATTTTTGCATATTTTATCCATTAAATTATGCTTTTGCATATATCAATTTTACAAGCATATTTTTAGCATATGTTCTAATTTTTAGAGCATATTTTGATACTTTATAGTATTTTTTTTATTTCAATATGCTTTCAAGCTTGTGTTGGTAAAAATTTTTATTTTTTGCCATCTAAATCTAATTTCCAACGTTCCATGTAATATATATTTTTTAAAATAAGAATCACTTTTGCTATATGTCACAGACTCAGCCTCGAGTAGACGTTGAAGGAACATCGTCAATGTATAAAAGTTTATTAAGCTGTGACAGGCAACGATTTTTATTTCAAAATCTAGGTCAATGTATTTTTTGTTTGTTTATTGCAATAAAAATCTGGGGGGTTATAATGTAATTCGATTCGAAACGTAAACTGTTCGAATTTTTATGTTATTAACATTGCAATTCGAACATATTTCCGTTCGATTAGGATTACATAATAACCCCCCCTGAAGGTCCTGCTTTCGAGCCCGGTCACCAGCAATGTCATTAAATACCAACACCGACCTCAGCGGATGCTAGTCCTAATGTAACAGCTGAGCGCACTCCTTCGCCGGTATTGTGTAGCAGAATCATAGGCAAAGTAAACTAACCAATAAAATAGCTACTTAACACAGCTTCGAAAATTTAATATGGCTCATTGGCACCAGAGGCGCTGCCACACAACATAACATGGACAAATCGGAATTGTAGCTCTCCTCTAGCTTTGCCTTCACCACCTGGGGTTTAATCGTCACTTTCGATAACGAGCTGATTCGATCACGTTTTCTAGTTTGAGATTATGCCAGTCGCTATCGAACAACGTAATAATATGGTTAGATATCCAATGCCATAATCTCAAACTGAAAAATCTTGAGCGAATCAGTTCATTATCGAAAGCGACTATTATACCCGCCCCCCCCCCCTGTTTTCTCTATCACTATCGCTTTCCTAAGGAATAATAGTAGGCATTCATTGTCTGAGTGTTACTTCCCTTTATAAAAAAAAAAAATTAAAAAAAAAGTAAAAACAATTATTTTCCGTGTGTTTTGAAAAAACAACTTTAACAAAATAACATTGACGCACATAGTAGAGGAATGTATTGCGTATTACTTAATTTTTATGTTGATATTTAAGTCAAAAGACGTCTATACCAATTGAACTTGAAAATGGAAAACATAAGTGAATAATGTATCTCTCTATATCTCTTTAAAAAATACTGTGTTGTTTTCTACTCCAGCGACAGCACTGGGAATTATTGAAATTGTATCAAGTCGCTGAAATTTACTGATGATTTGGCAAAGAACCAATCAAATGCATATAGACATGCTTAACCATCAGCAAATAAATTTGAATTAAAACAATTGTATATTTTTGTATTTTTTTGCTTTTTTGCTAACTCATATAAAAATATTATATTTAAGTGAATCTAAATTACTTTTAACTTTTTAGTGATTAATTTCTAAAGTCGGTTTAATTTTTATTCAAAATTTTAGTCCCAAATTTCTATTTTTAGGAGCGTGGTCACGCCCAATCTAGCAAGTATTAGTGTCCACTTAAATCAATTAAGTGGAAAGTAATTAAGCGGCAATTACTTTATATACGATAGGTATCAGTGATCGGCAATGATTAGTTTTTTCGCTATTCATACTGAATCAAGAAATTTTAAATATAAGTGAGTAGACATCATTTAAACTCAACTACTCTGATAAATGCATACTTGCGATGACATTGATTTATAAGTATGTATAGGTTGAAATAAACATGAATGCGACGTCGACGTCGATAGAATAGAACAGAATAGAATAGGGGGAAGATCTGGTCCAAAGACCGCCACTGCGACAACGCACTTGGTTACTTTTCCACAGAGGATAGTTCAGTCCAAAGTGACCAGACATCATAGTCATACCACACACACACACTCATAAATCACCTCAGTTTGATTTCTAATTTCAGGAAAACTCCTCACATTGATTCAGCTCACTCAACTTCTGTAAGTATGTTTATTTAAAAGCTTAGCCATTAAACAGTTTGTCCCAATTTACACTCAGCAAGTCTTAGTGCTAAGCTGATTAGTTAGTTTTTAGGAGAGAGTGACGAGGGGAAAATATACGTTTATGTCCCCCACAAACTAATCAGCTTAGCAATAAGACTTGCTTAGTGTAAATTGAGATTTTGCAAAGTGGTATACAATAGCAGTAAATAGGGTTGTTTTTGAATTCCTGCAAAAGAAAAAAACAACAGAGAAACACATAACCTCATAATGAAATCTTTAATGTTCGTATGCGAAGTTCGCATTGTGAATCATACTTATTTTGCATCGTCCATAGGCATTGAGTTAAGGAGAGTCGAAATCAACAACGTCATAAATGTTGCTAAGTACGAGTTCGATGCGCACTTCAAATACAAGTACATTAAATAATAAGTCATGATTCCACTCTACTCACTTTTTCACTACTCATTGCTGTTCTCTGATAGGTATATACATATTTAAAGATTATTGCCCTTATATTTCACAAAAAAAAAATTTCTATTCTAAGAGAGCTAACAAGCAAGCCTCTCTCACTTAATTCTAAGAAATACTCTCCTGCAAATTAAAGATAATAATACCATACAATTCTCGCCCTATAGATAACTCTATCTTTACTACAGAAATATTTCAAAATTCGGCCAATATTATGAGTAGCTTTTATAATTTAATTGAGTGAAGTTTAAAAAGTAATTGCTTTTAGTTTAATGTGAATATTCCTTTATTATGATTTTGTTAAAATATTCGTATCTCGACATGGTCTCTTTGATCCAATCCAAAAAGCTGGCAACACGAGTATAGCATGCTGGATATTCTATGCTACTTTCACCACCAGATATGAAAGATTGCACTCCAATTTGAATATTGGTGTATGCCAAAAATAGTGGTCCTCCATCTACAGTTTTTTTAAGTGGTGCAGAAACGCCATCGGAATTTTTCACACAAAGAGCTTTTGCATCTAGTGGTGTAAGATATTTCTCACATTCTTCATTGCTAATAACATTAAAGCTTTTTAATACACCGTCCAATCCGAAAGCGCTAACATTTTCATTTTCATATAAAGAGTAATCACTTTCAGGCAGTTTAACTTTCGATATTTCAGAACCTCTGGGAATTTTTCCAGCGGGAATCTTAATTAAGGCAATGTCATTTTTTATGGGAAAGTTTACCATGCCAGGATGAATAAATATATTTTCCTTTTCAACTCTGACTTCATTTAATGCACCAGTTGAAGTTCTTAAAATAACAAATTCCATTCCCCAGACACAGTGCGCAGCTGTTAATATCCATTGAACGTCAATAAAAGAACCTCCACAATGGGCTGTGGGATAATCGTGTTTGTAATAAATACGAATTTGATTTTCTGGAATTTCTATTGCAGACGCGGTAGCAGTGGTCAGTGCCAAAGCAACAAGAATCGAAAGTTTAATGCTGCTCATGATTTAATGATTGAAAGAACTGTGTTAATTTTCTTTAATTTACTTCAGCTTTATATAGCAATTTTCATAATTTTGGAAGGTGTTTTTACTCGATACATGCGCACACAATTATTTCAACAATAATGACGCAAATGGATAAAAAATATTGACGCATTTAAGAGTTGTGCAAAGTATTGACTAACTTTATTTCGCTGAATGTTCATATTTACGTACATAAGTACACACAGAAAAATTTCAACTCAAAATCTACTTAAACAAGGTCAATCTAATCTTTTTCGGCAATGATTTTGCTTCATGTGTGTTTCATGTTAATCTAACATGATTTATAGTAATTGTCAAAGAAAATTTTTCCTTTTCAAATAACTTTATTTCACGTTGATTTAATATTTGCGTACTGTTAAAAAACAAAATGAAGAATCATGTTGAATCATGTTGGAACAACATGAATTTAATTTAATGTAGTAATTGTATATTATTAATTATTTAACTTACGTGTGGATGACATAGACATCAGAAAAATTTTTTTATATAAAATGGCTTCACCAGCCAAGATTAGAACTCGGAACTCATTGCGTGGTAGTCAAAGTGCTTACCCCTGCAGCCACAACAACCTTAAACATTCTTTATATACACACTAATGGCCAATTTTACCAATTCTATTTAAATATGAATTGATGTTTAAATAGAATTGGTGAAATTGGACCTAAATATATACCATCATGATTTAAACTTTAACTCCCTATGATTTAATATGATTTCAAATCAAAATTTTTTGCACCTTGAGGTAAAATAACTAGGGTTAATACACCAACTTAACACTAGAGGCGCAAAAGGCACAACAGCAGAGTTTTTAGGAATACAAAAATAATTAATTAAGCTTCTTTCACTTCTCTCTATCTATCTGTCACTTCCCTTTCCTACTCTCAGGTAACACAAAGGGACCTGTTATTTGGGCCCAAGTGAGCTGAAGCTGTATGTATGTATGGCATCTGTATGGAGAGTGTGGACTTGCATAGTTCAGCTAAAGATATGTCGGTACAATTGGTAAACCATATCAAGAGGGAGCCACTGGTTTACTGGTGGAATCGATGAAATTGCAAGGTAAGGTTAAGATTTGATTATATACAAGTTCCAGAAGGTATACATGTACAAAAAGGTGAGGTAGTTTAGAGAATAGTGCACATCAAGAAGACTATAGGTATGAGAGGAAGGAAGGCCCTAAAAATTGCAATTCGCAGAAGCAAACGTCAGTGTTTTCTTAATGTACTCGTATGTGATGAGGTAGAGAATAATGCCCGTTGTTTCTCATATAACCTGGTAACTAAGAAGCTTAAATGAAGAGAACATTTTTAAGGGATGGCTATTCTTCTGGCGAAATTTTAAACTTTCCTTTCATTACGATAGCAGAGATTGAAGACATTGCCGCCTCTAAATTAAAAGACAAAAAAGCACCAGGATTGAATCGTATATCAAATAAAGTATTAAAAGAGGCCGTAAAACTGTGTACCGAAAAATTTTCAAGGTCACTTTTCCAACAACGTGGAGGAGACAGAAGCTAGTGCTAATACCTAAAGATAATAAACTCCTAGATGATCCTTCCTCTTTCTTCCCTTCTGTCTCTATAAAAAAAAAATTAAAAAATTAAAATAAAAATTAAAAAAAAACAATTATTTTCCGTGTGTTTTGAAAAACAACTTTAACAAAATAACATTGACGCACAAAAAAAGTAAAATAAAAATTAAAAAAAACAATTATTTTCCGTGTGTTTTGAAAAACAACTTTAACAAAATAACATTGACACACATAGTTAGTTGAGGAATACTCACTAAGGTCTCATTTTATGCGGATTCAAATTTATGCGATTTTTTTTTTTGAATTTTAATAGATTTTGAAATTTTAGATGTTTTTAAGCTCTTTTGCCGTTTTTAAATTGAAGATTCAACGCGAACTGGCTGATCTGTTTTCAGGATATCAAGATGCAACTCTTGAAGCAACTTAAAACTTCAAAATTGCAAAGTTTAATGACAAATTATTTTGCAAGAAAAGAAACTATTGAAGACCCCTAAAAACTCTTTAATCTCGTCCCCTATTCACGACATAAATTTCTAGTGATGAAAATTATATTTTGGCATATGATGACAATATGATTATATGTATCATCTAATGATGCAAGTGACGTTGAACCAATTCCAAACGATGCAGAGAATTACTCATACATATTTAAAGAATTTCCTTTTGATAATGATTCAGCTTATTTTAAAATCATTTTGTGTTTTTTCTGCATGTGGATTTTTTATGCGATTTTATTTTGATTTTTTAAATAAAATTTGAGTTTAAGCGGGTTCTCAGAATTTTGGATATTGGAACGTATCTACCGCATAAAACGAGACCTGAGTGTATTGCGCATTAGTTAATTTTTATGTTAAAGTTTAAGAAAAATAAAAGACGTATGTACGAAAGTAAACACCAGTGTTAATGAATAATTATTTCTGCCAAAAGAAAAGAACCGACTTCAATGAAAAGATCTGATAGAAGATAAGAAAAATTACGTGAAATATTAAATTTAATTTCAATGGGAGTGACTCCACCCAATTTTTGTGTGGTAAGTTTTGTACAAATTGGTTAAGTAGAACCGCGTGAAATATTATAATTGATTTTAATGGGCGTAACTCCGCCCATCGACATGTGTAATTACAAGAACAAAGGGTGTTTTATAGGTTTCGCAGCAATCAAATAAATACAGTGAAACTTCGTTATAACGAACTTCGTTATAACGCAAAACTCAATATAACGTATGTTTTATTGAGTCCCTTGAGAAAACCTATTTATTGAAAAGTTTTTCATACAAAAATACACTATAGCTATAACGAATAAATGCTGAGCAAAAAATCCTCTATATAGCGAAATATGCATTCACATTTCTCAATATAACGAAATCAGAATAAATCCTAAATGGCAAAGTCCCAATATAAAAACAGCGAAGTCTAAATGTATTTACAAGCGCATTTGTAAAGCCTCTATGGAACGAAGTACTCGAACAAAAGCCTCTATAAAGCGAAGTAAGAATAAAATTATGTATAGCAAAATGGGAAAGTCAAAAGAACGATTTGTAAATGTGTGTGCTGTTTTATTTTTTTATTTACCTCATGTTTTCTCATGTTAAATAGAGTTTGAATAAAGAAAACTATAGTTATAACGAATTTTTTTCTTATTTCACCAAATTTCGTTGTATCAAGGCTTTGCTGATTATATTTGTAGCGAATCAGTGGCTTTAACGAAGTATTTTCGGATCCCCTTGAAATTCGTTATATCGAAGTTTTACTGTAAAATATCATAAAATTGAATAAACAAAATTGTGGGCGTTCTCCGCTCACTTTTTTTTACAATCGGTCTGAAATGTACCGAGTTATGAAGTAAATTAAAATTTTGTTAATGCACTAACGATTTAAAGATTTTAACGCTTAATGAAGTGTTGAAAATATATTGCATATTTTAAGGCTTAAATAAAAACTTCTTTTATTATCTATTGCAATCTAGGAGAGGAAGAAGTTAAAGTATATATTACTGTAAAATTTGTACCTCCTTTAAATCCCTTAAAAGATTTGTTTACATCAAACAAAATAATTGAAAAGGCTCTTAAAACAACTCATTTATTTGCTGGTCATTGTATTTACATACAACCCTGGCCACATCTCTGTGACACACATTCCATTTGGCTGTCGCGAATGGTTTATGTATAATTTTCTTCTTTTTTTTTTTTTTTTTGACCAAATGTACCCACGTTCATAAGCATTTACGCCACTTGCTTGAGTACAATAAAATAATTATTATGTTACAATTATGTGCAGAAAAAAACATTTTTGTACATGTACTTTTAATGCAAAACTAAATTATGCTTTTACGTAGGGAAAATGAGAACGAAGTAATCAAGCCTTAACATAATTTTTGTTTTAACAGCAGTAATGGTCTTAAAATAAACATAAATTTGAAACTGAAATGCAAAATGTTTTCAAATGAATTTAAATACTTAATTAGAAAGGGCGGCGCTTGTGGCACACATTTAATTATTGTGCCAAAAGTATGCAGCACTTTTCAGTGAGCTCTCTCGAAGGACCAAATATACAAGCGCTGATGATAAAGCTGTGGCAACGTTGTTGCCTTCTGCTGGGGTTTATCGAAATATGTACAATTATCTTCTTTTTTTTTTCCTTAAATATTATCACATGTAATTTGGCTGCCTCAAACTTTAGCCTCTAAATAAAACCAAACAAAGCAAAAAAAAAAAAAAACTTAGGACGTAATTTTGTAACATGCAACGCTATGCTTTGAAAATATTTAAAATACAAAAAATAAACCTGATAGAAAATTTGTCAACGCTTAGCGTTGCTTTCTATAAAATAAGTTTATCAGAACTTTTGGAAAACAAAGTTATATAACTTCAATTAAGTTTATATAACTGCGGCACGTTTATTTGAAGATAATGGCAAACTATAAAAAATTATAAATTCTTCAAAAACTTATCAATAGTTTTTTTTTTTAATATGCACATAAGATAGAACAAAAAAAAAATAGAAATATATAATAATAGCTTTAATCCGTTTTTTTCTGGTTCAAGTGATCAAAAAATATTTAGGTACAACGCGCACAGTGGGATGCTTTTGAAAATTTTTGTGCAAAAACTAAAAGGAGTGATTCTAGATCATTTAGTTTACTACATTAAAATAAAAATGGAATTTCTACAAAATCGTCTACTTTCCATTCTCAAAAAAAAAAAACAGAGCCCTATAAACGTAAGCACACTGTTCGCCTTCCAGTCGCTCTGCCCGCCCGTCTGTCCATTGACCGAATGCAAAAAAGACTTTCTCTTTTGTTGTTTGCGCTTTGTGAGGTAAAACATTGAACCGATTTTAATGAAAATTAAAATATAGATAGATCTGGGCTTACAAGAACCTATACATAAGAAGTAGGACCAATAAGGAAGCCATAGGGCAATATGTCCCCTTCGAAACTCTCATCCTAATTCTTATGAAATTCATTAAAAAGACATATCTGCGTCTGAAAGGATAAATAGTCTTCATAGTCTTAAAAAGTAGGACCAATACGGGGCAGGGGCTAATATCTCCCCTTCAAAACAATCATAAAAGGTTACACATGTTTCATAGTTTTTAAAAATTAGGACCATTAGGACAGGGGCGAGAAGGGTAATATCTTCCCTTCAAAACTATCCTCCAAATTTTTATGAAATTCAATAAATATACATATCTGTGTCTGAAATGAGGGGGGGGGGCAACACCTTCCCTTCGAAAGTCTCATCCTAATTTTTATGAAATTTCATAAAAAACACATCCCATCTGAAACTCTCATCCTAATTCTCATGAAATAAATAGACATATCTGCGTCTAAAAGGATAAACATACTTCATAGCTTTTAAAAAGTAGAACCATTAGGTCAGGGGCGAGGTGGGTAATATCTTCCCTTCAAAACTATCCACCCAATTTTTATGAAATTCAATAAATAGACACATCTGTGTCTGAAAGGAGGGGGGGGGGGCAACAGCTTCCCTTCGAAACTCTCATCCTAATTTTTATCAAATTTAATAAAAACACATATCTGCGTCTGAAAAGACAAAAAGGCTCCAATGTTTCAATAAGTAGGACCAATAGGAAGAGGCGGGGTAATATCTCCCCTTCGAAACTATCATGCTAATCCTTATGAATAAAAAAAAATGAATACATCTGCGTGTAAAAGGTTACACATATTTCATAGTTTTAAAAAGTAGGACTAATAGGACAGGCGGGGGGGGTAATATCTTCTTTTCGAAACTATCATCCTAATTCTTATGAATTTCAATAAATATACATGTCAGCTTGTAAAAGGACATACATGCTCAAGGAGAAGTCAGCTGTGAATTTAAGGATGGCGTATTCCTAAAAGTACCAGGCCTAAAATATTTCTTGTTGAGCTATCTATCGTCCATTAGAATTTCAGCATTTTGAAACGATGCATATCGTATAAATTCGGGTACCAAGATAACGAATATTGAATATTGGATAGTTTGAAGTGCTGGGGACGATATCTTCCCTTCGCCACTATCATCCTAATTCTTATGAAATTCAATAAATATACATAGTTCAGAGTTCTTAAAAAGTAGGACCAGTAGGGGGCAGGGCTAGGAAAAATGGGTCTTATTACGGTTCTCGAATTTTTAGATTCGACTTCAACTTGCTGTACTAGATTAAAGAAACAAACAAAATTTTTCTTTAATCTGGTACAAACTCTCGAAGTCGAATAGAAAAATTCGAGAACGGTAATAAGGCCCATTACCTTCCCTCTGAAACTATCCCCCTAATTCTTATGAAATTCAATAAAAAAAATATATCTGCATCTGAAAGGATACACAGACTTCATAGTTTTTAGAAAGTAGGACCACAAGGAGGGCAGGGGCAATATCTCCCCTTCGAAACTGTCATGATAATTTTTATGAATAAAAAAAAATAAATATATCTGCATCTGCAAAGATAAATAGGCTCCATATTTCTTAAGAGTAGGACCAATAGGGGTCGGGGGAGTGGCAGAGGGCACTATCTTTCCTCTCACACTAGCCTACTGATTGTTATGAATTTCAAAAAATAGATACATGTGTCTAAAAGGACACACTTATTTCATATATACATATTTTTAAAAGTAGGACCAAGAAAGGACAAGGGCCAAATACGGCCCCACAGAAATCATAAAACAGATTTTAATGACATCAAACACATCAAAACATTTGCATCTAAAAAGACACATAGGCTTTATATTTTTTAAAAACTAGGACAAAGATGGAGGGAGCAAGGGGAAAACGTCTACCTCTCCGAACCTACCCAACCAATTTTTATGGAATTTAAAATATAGGTATACCTGTATCTTAAAGGATTTATATTTATATTAATTTTTTACTCTACCACCATGAGGGGCGGGAAGAAATCTATTCCACAGATTTTCATGAATTTTAAAATCTAGATACATTGGCCTTTAAGAGGACTCATATGTTTTATACATTATTAAAAATAGGACCAAGAAAGTGTTCGTTTGGGGGGGGGGAGGGGGTTTCTGCTTCTCAGCAACTAGCTAATCAATTTTTATGAAACTTACAACGTAGATAAATATAGGTCTAATATAATGCAAAGATTATAAATTACTTCAGAACTAGGATGGAGAGGATTATAGTAGAGGGCGATTTCTTCCTCTCTGAAACAAATTAAGCGATTTTGATAAGCGTTTAAAAAGACGCATGAAAATTTTAGTTATCACGATTTAGTGGCTATTCGCATATTATGTAACGCTCCCGGAGGGTACCCCCGCCGGCTTACGGTTTAAAAATTCATACTGAAATTTTTTTTTTAAATCTTTTTAAAGGGGAGGGGGCTGGTTATAAAAACTTTGAAAATAGCGTTATGTTACGATTTTTTCCATTTGCCATAAATATATATATAGATGACTTATACCACTTTCATAATTAAGGGCACATGTCACTAAATGATGATTTCACAATTTAATTAATATTTGTACGGAAATTGCACTTGAAAAGTTTAATATTGTAGCATTTAGTTATCGGTTAGCGTGCTAAACTGTTTATCTCATAGTTTTTGTTGCAGAAACATTTAACAGTATGTCGTTGTAATAACAACATAACAACATTTTTAGCAACCTTTAATTATAGCAAATTTTAGTTTATAAAAATGTTAATATAATTAATAACAATTAAATTGAGTAAATTATTATATTTTTTTTTAATTTCCATAGAAGTTTGTATATTATCTGTATAAATAGTAAATTAGAAAGTGAATATTGTTATTGTACGAAAATGATTTGTGATTTTAAATTGTGGCTGCTTTTGCTGGTGAATCTGATGCAAAAAATCCTAATCCAAGCCGAGGTGAAGTTGTAATTTTTTTTATAAATAATACGAATTTTAGAAATTTGTTTCTGAGTTTGGAGAAATTTGATGTCGAAACGAAAACGTTCGATCGACAATTTTATAACAACTTGTCTTGGTGCGATCGAACGCTTTGGTTCGACATTGTAGCACAGGCCGTTATTATTATTATTGTTATTATTTTTATTATTTCAGGCGGATTGGGAATATGATGTCGTCTCAATAAATACAACGAATAAAAACCCCGAGAAATTGCTTATTGATCTTTATGTATCGCGGCCTACTCGCGGCGTCTTTGGCGTAAGCGGCATTGTCGACATAAAAGAGGATATTCCCGATGATTTAACAATGACTACCGAGCATTATTACAGCGTCTATGGTACGAATTTCTTTAAAACTCCCTTTTCCATACCGCCATCGCGTCTCAACCAAACGATGAATGTTTTTTACAAAATGTATCTTATGAATACTCTCTTGAATTGTGCCGACAATGCGCCGGTCATAGGTGATGGGGATTTTGTACCACCTTTAACCAAGCGACAGATACATTTTAAAGATTGCATTCGACCGACTGATAATATGCCACCGAAGCTAAAAAGTGGTTTCTATAAAGAAGTATACACTTTTAAAAATTTCTTTGAGGCAACTATTGAAATTTACTTTGAAGTGTATCAAAAGTAGTTAAAATTTGCATAAGAACAAATTGCAATATAATTTAAAATAAAAAAAAAAGTTTCCAATAATAGTATTTTATACTTATTACAATAGTTGTATATTCATGAGGTGGTGGACTCTCTATATTCCGTATGATAATAAAACAAAAACTAAAAATTGATATATTGCTAAATCTATGCCATAGAGATTTTAATTAAAATCTGCTAGATATTGTGCAGGTGTAAATGCCGTATAAGAAATTTTTTAAAAGAATCAGTTAAAAATTTTAGAATTTTTCATACATATTTTTTTTTAATAAAAATTTTATATTTTTTATAACAACGTACCATATTTTTTTTCATAAAATATGCAAATAATTGAACATTATTTTATGCCTGGTACTCTGTTCAAAGTCTCACGCGAAATGTTGACATAATCAATGTAAAAAAAGTTTACATGAAATATTCATGAAAAAATGTTGCAAAGCTTGTCTCTGTTCAACAAGTCGTGAAACATTTATGAAATGTATCTGGCAACATTTTCTCGCCATATGTAAAATAATGTGACTGGCATTTATTTCGTGCGAAATATTGGCAGCTGATATTTTTGTTTACAAAAGTCTATCAATGTTGCATATCTACTTCTAACCAATAAGAACGAAAATTTTTTTTTAGAAAAAGTAATATGGGCATCACTGGTTACGTGTCAACTTTTTCACGCGAAATAATCAATGGTGTCTGAAAATTTTTCATAACTTCCAACAGTGTACTTACTAGGCTTTAAATAATACAGCGCATAAGTATATCAACATATTGCATAAGATTGCTTATCAACATGTTGCATGAAAGCATAGGCATACCTTTTTCTATTTTTCTTTCATATAAAACAGGGTAGTCCTTTCAACATTTCGTGTGAAATGCTGTCAAACTACAGTTAAAAAAAAGTGGCATGAATTCTTTATGATAAAAATGTTGCAGAATTAGTACTCTATTCATCTTGGGAAAAACATATGAAATGTATCTGCAACATTTTAATTTTTCATGCGAAATAATTTGAGTGGCACTTGATTCGCATGGAATTTGCAACAAATACAAACATAAACCCAATTTGTAGCACAGTTTCAGATATTTCGTACGAAATAATTAATGTTGCTCAACATTTTTCACAAATTTGTACAGAGTACTGGGCTTTACACAAAAATGCTTATTAAAATATTTCAATAATGCAAGGCATATGTATATCAACATGCTGCAAATATTTACTTCTCAACATGTTGCATGAAATCACAGGTATACTGTTTTATTTCTCTATCATACATATAACCATCACAAACATTAGAAAGCGATGTTTTTTTTTAACAAAAATGATGCAGTTGTCTAACAACATGCTGCGAGCAATATAATAGCTGTGCTAAGGAAACATTCAAATATAATCAGCCCCATAATGGCTCTGCTATGTGTTTCTTTAAACTGCAAAGTTTATTTTTATTTGATCCATCATACTCGTACTACCCCAACCACAAATATCCGTTTGCAACAAAGTTTATACAATATTAACACTTTTCATGGAGTCTACATATTGACGTCACTTGTGCTACAATATTACAGCTGAAATGTGTATGAGAAACTTTTTTACACTTTATTGAAAGCAAGTTTGTAGATAAACTATATTGCTTTGTATATGCAAATGTTTAAATATTTGTATTTGTATGTAGAAATATGTGTGTAAAAAATATTCGTACTCTTGTGTATTTGCGTGGTACTCGCATTAATGATTGTTACTTTAAAACAATAAATATTATTTCATCATAAAATAAATTTACACGCACACACACGTGCGCACCATAAATGTAAAAACCTCATGTGGGTTTTCCACAAAAGCCATGAACCCAACCGCACAAGACTAACAAAAAATGAGGTTTGTTGATTTATTACATCTACAGTGACTCTGTGCGCAAATAATATTGTAGCAAATATTTTTAACACAGTTTCATTTCAGCAGAGGTATACCAACAACAAGTTTGTGGTGAATAATTCCCTGTATAAGAATTGAAACATTTAGAGCAACATGTTACTAGCAACATGGCAACAACAACATGAACAACAAGTTTGTAGTAATTTTTTTTTTTTTTTTTTTTAAGAACAAACACAACCCGCAAAGCGATTAGCTTGTCTGCGGAAAACACCCAAGGTGTTTCGTGGGAATCGAACCCACGACCTCTGGACTCACTGCCACTCAGCCACAGGGGCACCTATATATGAATTGAAACATTTAGAGCAACACGCTGCTAACAATACGGCCACATTATTTTAGTACTTAATAACTAAGTGCCGGTCCAGACTTGAAATTTTTGTTGCAGCAACTTTTTAATTTTTAGTGCAAAGGAGCAAAGGAGGAAAGCACAAAGCATTGTATTTCTATTTATTGAAAAATTTAGCGCAACATTTTGCTAGCAACATGGCAACAACAACATGAACAACAAGTTTGTAGTAAATAATTCCCTATACATGAATTGAAATATTTAGAGCAAAATGTTGCTAGCAACATGGCAACGTTATCTTAGTACTTACTAACTAAGTACCGGTCCAGACTTGCAATTTTTGTTGCAGCAACTTTTTAATATTTAGTGTAAAAGAGCAAAGGATGACAACAAAAAGTATATATTTCTTTTAATTGAAACATTTAGCGCAACATGACAACAACAATATTAACAACAAGTTCGTAGTAAATAATTCCCTATACATGAATTGAAACATTTAGAGCAAAATGTTGCTAGCAACATGGCAACGTTATCTTAGTACTTACTAACTAAGTACCGGTCCAGACTTGCAATTTTTGTTGCAGCAACTTTTTAATATTTAGTGTAAAAGAGCAAAGGATGACAACAAAAAGTATATATTTCTTTTAATTGAAACATTTAGCGCAACATGACAACAACAATATTAACAACAAGTTCGTAGTAAATAATTCCCTATACATGAATTGAAACATTTAGAGCAAAATGTTGCTAGCAACATGGCAACGTTATCTTAGTACTTACTAACTAAGTGCCGGTCCAGACTTGCAATTTTTGTTGCAGCAACTTTTTAATATTTATTGCAAAAGATCAAGATAGGAATACAAAAAGTATATATATTTCTATTTCAACACTCTCACACATATCCAAGAATTGCTGCAACAAAAATTTTAAACCCTGGAACGGGTCTTAGTAACAAAAGAATACATATGCTGGCTGCTTAAAAGAAAACCCATCAACATTGTTGCAGCTTATTTTCAAGCAAGATTGTAGCTTTAAAAAAATATTATATAAACAAATATCAATACTTACGTTGTGAGTTGGATCTCCTGATGATATTCTCCAGGAATGTATTTTGTGGAGCAACTAGACCTCTTCTTCCGCCCGGCATTTTGTTGGTTTTACTTTTTGAACTAATTTTTACAGATTTTTTTGTAACACCGTGTTGAAAAAAGGGAATTTATAATATTACTATCACTATTCAAAGCTATTTGCAATTTTTTTTATTTTATTTATTTATTTATTTTTTACTTTTTTTTTGGAAACTTATTGCCCCACTGTAGTTATAAGTGACATGTTGTTTTAATACTTTAGCTGGCGTGTTGATTTCTTAATGCTGTGTACGATGTTGCAGGCTGTTGTGTGGCAACATGTTGCATGCTGAGGTTGTTTAGCAACATCGTATAAAGCGGCAACATTATAATCAGTCTTGTTTTAAAAGTCTTAAGTATACATTTTGGTATTAAGATAGTGATAAAAAAAATATATATAAACGGGAAGGATTAAGTGAATAAAGCTATAATAACAAAATCAACAAGAATGAATTTACAGCATAAGTTTAAGGCGTTTGTAAATTTATTTACATGTATACAATAAGATATTTTCGAAGCTTCTTTTCTCTTTGTTTGTTACAATAAAAAGCTAGAAGGAAAAAAGAAAACGAAAATATTTAATTAGAAAAATTGTATAAACCAAATCTTCTTAAAATAAAAAAAAAATATTAAGGAATATTCTTCCAAAAACTCTTATACAAAAATAAATTCTATATTTACAAATACCTATGTAGGTTTAAAAATGTTTTACAGCTTTTAAAATATATACTCCAAAGTATGTACCAAGAGCTAATTTCACCAACTTATTTCAATATCAATTCATATTTAAAAGTAGTTTTTCCATACAAATATTAATGAAAATTGATATTTAAATATGACTTGAGATTTAAATAGAGCTGGTGAAATCGGCTTTAAGGATCACATAAATTTTTTTACATTTGAAAAGATACTTTAGCAAATACACTTTGTAAAATATCTTTTTTATTTAAATTTCAAGTTTACCCCTCTCTTTTAATTTTTTCTTTCACATTAAAATAAAGTAAAAAAAAGGATTTTTAAAAGAAAGTTCTTTTACAAAATACCTTCAAGCCAAAGTAACTTTTTTTCCCAAATTATTCTTTAGAAAAAATACCTTGTTAAAAAATGCATTTTAGGAAAAATATTTTGTTGAAAGAAGAGAATGTTTGGGAAAAGTACCTTTCTGAAAAAAGTACTACTAAAAAAACCTTTTAGAAAAAGTACCTTTTGCAAAGAGTACCAATTAAAAATGTACAGGTTAGAAATAAATTTCCTTAAAAAAAAACCTCTTACAAAAAAGTACTTTGTAGAAGAAAGTACCTTTAAAAAATACATTTTAGACAAGATACCTCTTTTAAAAAATATTTTTTTTTTTAAAAAGTATTTTTAAAAAAATAAAATTTTGAAAATACAACCCCTTAGAATTAATTATATTTTAAATAATATTACCTTAAAAGGCATAGCACTTTTTTGAATAAAGTACAATTTTGAAAATAAGTAGAATTGTAAAAAAGTTTATTTTTAAAAATCCTTCTCAGAAAAAAGTTCTGAAAAAAGTATTCTTTAGAAGGAATACCTGAAAAAAATTACATTTAAGAAATTAGAGCTTTCTGAAAAAAGTAACTATTTGTAAAAAGTACATTTGCGAAAAAATACTTTTGTGAAAAACCTACAATTTTGAAAAAAATACTCTTTAGAAAAAAGTTAATTTTGGAAACAAGTAACTTTTAGTAAAATGTACCTTTTAGAAGAAGTACCTCTAAGTCTAAGATGAAAGTACCAGTTGCAAGAAAATACATTCTAGAAAAAGTACCATTTATAAATAGTGCCTTTTTGAACAATAAATATATTATTTTAAATAGTACCAATTTTAAAAGAGTACCTTTCAGTAACAAGTATCTTTTAGAAAAAAAATTAATTTTAGATGATAGTACCCGGTAGAGAAAAAAACCATTTTGGAAAGAGAAAATTTTGAAGAAGTTCCTTTATGAGGTAAGCTCCTTTTAATAAAAGTATCTTTACAAAAAAGTACCTTTTAGAAATATGTACCTTAAAAAATACCTTTTAAGAAAATTAGTTTGTTAAAAAGTATCTTTCAGAAAATGGACCTTTTGGAAAAAATTACCTTTAAAATACCACCTTTTAGAAAAAAGTACCTTTTACGAAAAAGTTTCTTTTAGATGAAAGTACCAGTTGGGAGAAAGTAAATTATGGAAAAAAGTACCATTTTTAAAATGACAATTATGAAAAAGTACCTTCTCGGAAGAAGTAATAAAAAAATAAAAGTACCTTTTAGAAAAAAGCACCTTTAAAAAATACCTTTCCGAAGAAGTAGCTTGTAAGAAAAGTACTTTTAGAAAAAGGGCATTTTAGAAAAAAGTACCTTTAAAAAACTATTTTTTGGAAAAATTACCTTTTTGTAAAAAATTACGCTTAAAAATACCTTTTCGGAAAAGTAGCTTGTAAAAAGTACATTTAGCAAAATATCCTTTTAGAAAAAAGTACACTTTAGAAAAAAGTACCTGTAAAAAACCAGCTTTTGGAAAAAAGTACCTTTTACGTAAAAGTACCTCTTAGATGAAAGTACCAGGTGGGAGAAAGTATGTATATTATCAAAAAATTTAACATTTTGTAAAAAGGTCACTTATGAAAAAGTACATTTTCGGAATAAGTAGTTTTTAGGAATAAATACTTTTTAATAAAAGTACCTTTTAGAAAAAGTAAATTTAACAAATTTTCATATTAGAAAAAATATCCTTTAAGAAAAGTACCTTTTTGAAAAAGCAGTTTGTAAGAAGTATTACCTGTTACCAAAAAAAATATACCTTTCAAAAAGAATTACCTGTTGGAAAAAAAGTACCTTTTAGAAAAAAGTCTTTTTATAATAAAATACCTTTCAGAAAATAAGTACTGTTTAGAACAAATTGCCTATTAGAAAATATCCCCCTTATGCTAAACTTAAAGTTGGTTTAGCACACGAATTTTATATGGCAAAACCGGTTTTAAAGCATGCTTTAACTTTAACAATCGTTTTTGCATAAGAGCATATATCTTTAAGAAAAAAAAACGTTTTACAACAAAGTATATTTTAAAGAAAATTGTTTTTTAGACGAAACTGCCAGTTGTGGGAAAGTAAATTCTAAAAAAAAGTACCTCAATGAAAAAAGAATATTTTGCAAAAGGTACTTTCTAGAAAAAAGTACCTCTTTGAATAAGGAAAATTTTTAAAAAAGTACCTCTTTGAATAAAGAAAATTTAAAAAAGTACTTTTTAGAAAAGAGTACTTCTTTTAAAAAAGTACATATTTGAACAAAGAAAATTTTAAAAGAAGTACTTTTTAGAAAAAAGTACCTATTTGAATAAAGAAAATTAAAAAAAAGTGATTCTTCGAAAAAAAACTACCTCTTTGAAGAAACAAAATTTAAAAAAATAGTACCTATTTGAATAAAGAACTTTTTTAAAAAAGTACTTTTTAAAAAAAGTACCTTTTAGAAAAAATATTTTTTAGACAAAAGCACAATTTGAAAAAAAAACATTTATAGTAAAAAGTACCTTTTAGTACCTGTTGGCACAAAGTAAATTTTATATTAAAGTATCCTTTTAGAAAAAGTATGTTTTAGAAAAATGATATGCAAGTAAATTTAAAATAATTCTTAACGCACATTAATTTTGTAGCGGAAGACTTTGATAAAGTTTCTTTTCTATATAAAAAAAAAACTATGATATATTTTTGTAAAGCCTTGTTTAAGGTTTATTTGCTTTGATTTCTTTTCATAATCCTGCCAGTGTGCAGGTTTTTTTATTTAAAGCTTATTGTATATTTTGTTTTAACAGTTGTTACTTTTATTCCATTCTCTTTTAAACAAAAATGCTTGGCATTACTTTAATTAGTGAATTTTTTCAACTTAAATATTTGTTGTATTCGTTTTGGGAATTTTAGCTTGCATTGCCTTTTTTTATTGAAAAGGAAGAAGGAAGCTGCAATTAAAATGTGGTTTTTATAGTGAAACAAATATTAAAAAGTATTTAATTTTTAATTTGGCCAAAAAGAGATATAAAAAAATAAATTTAACAAAATGTTTCGCAAATAAGCGAATTAATTTTACTTTGAGAAATTAATTAATATACCGCATACTCGTAGAATCTTGTCTTAAAGGGAGTATAGGGGAGTTATTTATAAGGCTACTGGTGGCTTATAAATTGCTTGTGTTCTATATGGAGTGCTAAAACTTGATCTGGAATTTAATTAAGAGAGTAAAAGAAAGTTAAAATATAATTTGTAATCCTGTGTAACATTTGAAATAAATGATTTAAGTTTGTTTAACTTCAAAATGCTTTCGAATGGCGTATGAGTGTTGAGCAAGTTTTAAATAATTAAATATCAAGTATACGCCACCGCACAATATCAAAATTCCTTAAATGTCAATGTAATGAATGTAATTTACCAAGTTTTAATTAGTTCTACGTAATATTAATCTACAAGATCTCTCCTTAACATAAATTTATATTTAATCTAGCGATGCTTCATATGTCTGTCTAAGAAAATTTTACAAAAACACAGCAAACACACTCATCACTAGCGTAAATGTTAAGGATGAAGAAACTTTGTGGTGTTACAAATTTTAGCTTTCCAGTCAAGAGGTTTGGAAAATACACATAAGAAAAATTTTTTTCGTTTTCAAACTAAAGGAAGCGGAGGTAAAACTCTTGTTAAATTGTGAGTAAAAGTCAAAAGGAATAAAACTAAGCATAAAGAAGCATTTTAATTATCAAAGTGATGTGTTGTAAAACTATCTAAGTGGCTTCAAAGGCAGCGGAATTCTTGGTATATTTATTTTATTTTAGTTGAAGCTTAAACAAAGTAAGTTTTTAAATATTAGAAGACTATGATGAATTTTTTTTATAAAGCTAAAAGTATCATTAAAAGTTTTGCAGACATTTTTTGCTTTTAACCTTAAATAGTAAAAGGCAGATTGCAAAAATTTAGTATTTATAAAAGCCATAAAACAGTGAGCAGCCTTATTAATATTATAAATGCTTCAAAGACTTTTAGCTTTTTGCTCGATAGCTTGTAAGCTTTAAACAACTTTTATTACAAATTCTGCTTTTTGCAGCAAACGATGCCTGCCTCCATATGTAGAGCATATTCTCATACATGATCTAATATGCATTTATGCAAATGTTTTCTGTTTCTTTTTGAATTTTTTTTTTACTAAATGTGTGTTTAGAATAATAATAATAATAATAAAAGAGAAAATATCTTAAGTTTTGAGTGTGTATCTAAGCGTATGTTTAATAAGGAGTGTGAGTGTATGTGTTTGTGTTGCATCTGCATTTAATGTTGCAGCATGTTTACACGGCTGGGAAAAGTGTTTTCTTTTTTTATTATTGGAATTAATTGAGTTTTATGCACAAAAAAAATTTTTTTGGTATTCAAATACTAAATTCAAATAATATTTTTACTGAAATAGCATCTACCACAGAATTCGGAAAACCAACTGACCAAAATTCGTAAGTTTAATAGAATGAAAAACGCATTTTTTTTTCTTTAATAAAATAATGCACTACATATATACATATTAGTCAAACTAAGGAACAAATAATAATAAAACTTAAAATCAGTTTCAAAAACATGTTTGTTAAAAAAGAAACCAATCATAATTTTTGCTGTGTAAAATTATGTTAATTCGTTATATTTTTTTTGTTGGTCTGTGAAGCTAAATTCGAATTTATTTAGCAGAGACAGAAACCAGGGGTCTAATCGTCGCTTTTGATAATGAGCTGATTCGATCACGTTTTTTCAGTTTGAGATTAATACATTCGATATCGTAGCATATTATTACATTGTTCGATAGCTAATGACATAATCTCAAACTGAAAAAACCACGGGTCTAATCGTTGCTTTTGATAATTAGCTGATTCGATTACGTTTTTTAATTTTGAGATTATGTCATTCGCTATCGAACAATGTAATAATATGGTACAATAAGAAATGCCATAATCTCAAGCTGAAAACCCCTGATTGAATCAGCTCATAAGCGAAAGCGACGATTAAATCCCAGATTTTTAAACATGGCATTTGTGGCATAACAGAGCACTGTTAGTTACTTAACAGTAGTTGATGAATGGATTACGAGGTGCGAAACTTTGACAAGTTTTTCATTAAAAAAAATTAATATGAATTGATATTAAAATAGAATTGGTGAAATAGACTCTAAGAGCGATTTTTATTTATATGAATTTTTTTTTTTCAATTTTATTGAGCCTTAGATCAGTTATGTTCAGAAAGCAATGACCTATTTTATTTATGTCTAATATTTCGCTGCCACTTTTGGTATCTTCTGCAGGGATTTATATAATAATATGACAAAACAAAAATTGTTTCGGCTTCGATATACATTTAGTAACGACTGTTATGTAAATAACAGTGCTCTGTTACATGCATATTGTGTTAGAAATTTTGGTTTATGTCTCTGCTAAATAAATTTGAATTTAGCTATACACTCATGTAAATATATTTTTAACCAAATTTAAATAGAAAATAATATATTTTTTATAAATAAGGCAGCAGATTTTTTTGTTTAATTTTTAACCAAAAAAAAAATGAGTACATACATCTATGTATTCGTATGTACTCTTATTTTTTCCGTAGATTTTAGACCGATTGTATATAGTCCTTTTTTTTGTCTGAGAATCTATAGCTTCCAATTAATCCCATTGTAAAAAAGGGAGAGGACACACCCACAAATTTTTTAGTTGATTTTATGATATTCTACTTATTTGATTGCTGCGAAACCTAGCAAACACCTTCGACTCTGGCAATTACGCAATTTTAAAGTTGCTAAAGTGGGTGGGGCTACGCCCATTAATGTTTACCATTATATTTCACGTGGTTCTACTTAACCGCTTTTTGCGAAACTCATGGCCATACACCATGAGCTCTAAAGTAGACACAATCTTCCATTTAAAACAATAGGCGGGCTCACGCCCATTAAAATTTAATGTTTTATTTTAAGTGGTTTTACTTCACGGATTTAAAAAAAAAACTTAACACACACCCTGAGTTCTGAAAAACACACAATCTTATAAAATTAAAATTTAATTTTATATTTTACGTACTTCTTCTTAACCAAGAGAATTAAAAAAAAAGTTTTTTTGACTTTACTTTCAGTTTTGTCCCATACATTTTGTTTCAAATATATTCTATCAGATTTTGGCATTGATGTAGTTTTTTTTGGCAGAATTATTTTTATCAAATTATTTAATAATCTAACAGTTTAAAACAAAAGCAAAATTACCTACAACAATGTTTATTTGCTTTCTAAATTGTACTTCTATGTTAAACATCTATGTAGTTTGTAGTACGGCCAAGCTGACGTTTTACCCAGTACACAGCCGTGGAAACACACTCTTAAGGTACATATTCGTATTTCTGATATACAAAATAAAATGCATAACAAAAAACTACAACTTGAAAATTCTTGAAACAAACACGTCATATTACATTTACACATTTTTTGTAGGAAAAACATTTGTATAAAAGAAATTTATATATTGCTGTAATTTTCCTACTTGATATAAAACTTTTTTAACTCAAATGATTTCATGCAAGTTAGTGCTGTGTCTTTAAATATGTATTTATAAGTATAAATTTTGTGTTGACAAGGGTAAATATTAACGAATGGAATGAGTATGAGTAATTTATGCAGCTTGTGTGTCATATGCAGTTTAAATTTTGTCAAGCAAATATTGAAAGAAAAAAATATACATACATATATACTCATAAAGAATCAAAAGGAGTACAAAATTAAAAGATTTCAAACAAATTTAAAACAATAAATCATTGGATTTGCTATATCAAAAATTGCTAAAATATTTGTTGCATAAAATTTTTTGTATGTGCTTGCAGCTGCAAGCAATACTTTTATATCTGTAAGCTTTTAAAGAACTTTGGAAAAATTTTTCTTAAACCAATTAACATAATCGGAATTATTTTTAAAGTTAGGTTTGACAGTTTGCTGAGCAGATATATGAAAGTTTTAGCTTACTTGGGTTCACATATCAGGCCCTCTTTGTGTCACTTGAGAGCAGAAAAGGAAATAGTACTAGTACAAATAGTGGAGGTGACAGATAGATAGAGAGAATAGCTTAGTTAAATTCTTCGTTTTGTAAATTTTTATAGCATCTTTGCAGCGCCTCTGGTGTTAATTACCCACATTATTTTAAGCTTTTTAGCCATTTCATTAATTATTTAATTCGCCGAAAATTTTTTCTTAAATATAACAACTAAACAGGGCTTTATCATTGATATTGATGTAACTGGGTCTGACGTCAAGGATTGAACTCGATACATCGCAGACCATTAGTTGCTTTGCAGTCGATGCACAGTTTACTTCAGCCAACGGGCGCTCCTCTCTTAGAGGTAAATGAAAAAAAGTTCAGGCTAAAGGTCATCCATTTCAAGTCTAGATTTATATAATTATGTATCTGTTGAAATTTTATTGCATGCAATTTTTTTAGAGGCCGAATATAGTGCTTATAACATTAATTTTTAACCAACAAAAAATTAATAAGACCCCTTAGTAATAGAGAAATGATGTTGTATAATTTTTTTTCGTCTGCTTCCCAGCTATACAAAAAGATTTTATTTTTAATTAAGAGGGTTAATTTTTATTAAAATTATTATTTTTATGCAAAATAATCGCATCTTTATTTAATTGTAAAGAGGAGGGTATGTCATTTACAATGAAAGACTAGCAACGTCACTCAAATGGCCGCCACAGATAAGCTCGCTGGACCATATTCTTTTAATGGAACTTTCTATTAAGAGGTTTTATATTTATATTTAAAATAAACGATTACTTTTAAGGCGAAATCATCATTTGTTTATTTAAATGCAAAGAGAAGGAGGGTATGCCATTAACAATGAAAAACATTGTCAGTGAAATGACTGCCATATATAAGCTCGTAGGACCATATTCTTTTAATGGAACTTTCCATCAATACTTCGCACATTTGGGCCTGCATGTCCTCGAAAACTACACGAGTTCCATCTATGAGGCCTTGAATCGATTGTGAGAAATTGTTATAGATGGTATCTTTTATGTAGTTCCAATGAAAAAAGCATAAATGTATTAAGTCACAAGATATCGATACCTAATTGTGATCGCCCATTCGAGAAATTACATAGTCAGGAAGCTTTTCACACAAAATAGTGATTATATCGTTACCTGTATGGTACGTGGTAGCGTTTTGTTGAAAATAAACCTTGTTCACGTCAATATATTCAGATTTCGACTACACAAAATGATACAAAATGCATAAGTTACGTTTGACCACCAGACCAAAACTCACACTAAACAGTCAAATGGTTCTGGATTCCTCGACTCCTAAATGCAAAAATTCTATTCGTTAAAGTAGGCTTCGAGGCAAAATTCGTCCTCATCACTCAATCTGATGTTTCGATGAAATTCCAGATCGGTTTAATGAATTTCAAGAACCCTATCAGCAAAGACATGACGTTTTTGATGATCCGCAGGCGTGAGTGCTTGTTTAAACTCAACTGTTAATGCCTGAACAGCTAATGTTGTATGCAAAATACGTTTTAATGTCGTTTATAGAATGCCCAATTCGAAAGATCAACGAGAAATGGACAAGCCGAGATTTCCCCCAACACTATGAGTGAGGTGCACGAGATCGATTCTTTACATCACTTGTCCCAACATCTCAAGTTTTTCCATAATTACAGGCCAATAAGATGCACCACGACGACCTCAAACTGGGAACTGTAACCGCGAAATTTGCACCCTTTTTTTAATTAATAAGCTGTTCCATTTTTATTAATGGCTTAGTTTTTACTTGTCATCTGAAACATATTATGGGAACAACCTGCGCATACTCTGTGATTCAATAAAAAAATTATAAGATCTATAAACTAAATTTCGTATGCAAAATTGTTTTGTTAACTTTTATATTGATAAAATAACATAAGAGCGATTTTATTCTTCTGTATTGTGAAGGAGAATGGCTACTAAGCACAGCTTAGAAAATTTAATACGCCTCATTGACACCAGAGGCGCTGCAATGCTGCATTATTAAAAAAACGTGCAAAATAAGAAAAAAAAACAAGCAGAGTTGTAAAAGAATAAAGGTTTCCTTTATCTCTTCCTTCACCATATGTTTTTTCCATACTATCCCTTCCTTAAAGAAGGTAACCAGTTGTTGCAGTAGTAGTGCATTCATTGCCTGAGTGTTACTGCTCTTTAAAAAAATATCAAAACTATTTGTTTTTTATTTTTTATTTTTTCTAAAAATTATTTTAAATTTATACTTCTCGGCTACAAAATAATTATTTTTCATTTGTCTTTAGCAATAGTAAATTAAATGTTATTACTGTCCTTTATAAGTTTTGTGTTTTTTTTTAATTCAATTTATAACATATTGACATTTAATTTTGTGTTTGATGTCATTTGGAACAAAAAATTATGCATTCAACTATTTGACATACATTCATTTATTTGCATGTAGTTCATTTTAATAGTTGTCTATAACAAATAAATAAATAAAACGGGTTAATTTTTATAGTATTTTCAATTCTTTATTTTTTTTATAGTCGACAAAAATTTGCATATAAAACGTTCACGACACCATGGTGCCATCAATAAAACAAGTCGTATCTGTTCACACGCACCCATACACATATGATGTATGTATATAAACAAGGATATGACACTTAATACAAACGCACACATGCAAGCCTTTGTTATTTATTTCACTCTTTCACTTAAATTATTGCCAGCTGTGTGTGTCATTTATCCCCTCGCTTTCACTAACGCACACACACACACGCTCTCGCACTTGGTTTGATTATCCATAACAAATACTCAAAATCATCATTATTATTATTTATAACGATATTTTACATGTGTAACAACAACGGCAATATATATACATACATACATACATACATACATACATACATACATACATACATACATACATACATACATACATATGTATGTAAAAGCCAGTATCATAAACATTAACACACATCTTCATATATGAACACTCATACTTTCATACATACATATATACATGCATACATATGTATGAATATGCATTTGGGTATACACTTGCTCTATTTATGTGTATTACATGCTCCCACTCTCCTCTGTGTGTACTCGCAATCAGCGTTGCCAGAAACTTTGGTATTTAAATAATGATTTGCAGGAAAATATCATATTTTATACAAAGAAATTATTATTATTATTTTTTAATTGTAAAAACCTTAAACTTAAGGCTTTCAAGGAGATATATAATATTATCAGCTTTATTTTGAGCGTCGTGTTCGTTTGCACCTTCGACATTTTTCTGTTTAAAGTTTAAAAACTTTGGTTGTTTGGATCCTGACTTCTGTCTGAATTTGAAATGTAAAATTTGCATGTATTATTTGTTTAACCCTTTTTAAAGAATTTTTGCTTATTTTGTTGGTTAAGCAACGTCTATATGCATTTCGTTTCTTTGTAATTCTCAATAATCTGTTGAGAGTTTTCCTATAAGCAATGAGGTTGCTGTAATTCAAACAGTGATATTAAAAGTGATATTTGTGTTATTTGAATTTATTTTATTTATATTTGCAAATTATTTTTTTATACTTAAACGTAAATTAGAATAAAGGATAAAAAAGAATTAATTATCCCTGAAGATGTTGGAAAATCCCAACGAAACGTCGGATGCATTACAAATGAAATAAACATCCGTTTTTTATTTAAAGTTTAAAGAAATGGAAGGACGTTGCAAGCCTGACTAGATACAATATTTATTAGACCACAAACATTTTTTTTAATTCTTATTCATTTGGATACGCTTTTTTTTTAAAGTTTTAAAGCTATATAAAAAAATGCCACTAAGTCTGCTCCTCTTTTAAGAGTAGTTTTTGTCTAGTGAGTTACCTGCAGAATTCTTCAGTTTCCTAAAATTACCATTAAGCCTTCCAAAACAGTATTCTAATCATATTTCGAACCCTATTTTCCATTAACTGGTGAGTACGACGACAGTCCCCATTCTTAGCTTTCGGCTCCCAAATAATATTTATTATTTTATTACAACTGACTAAGAGCTGTTAACTTTAAAATGGGCTCTGTTAAAATTTTTGGTTTATGTCCTTCCTGATTAAATTAACATTTACCACGATGTTAACTTCAAAGTTCTTTAAGCAAAACTGTCTCTTAGCTGATGCCTTGCCTTTTTTAAAGACGTCAAAAACGGAGGAGGTTATATATTCGTCTGTATTTTCGTTTTTTTACATTGTTATTTCATAATTCGGTATATTTTAGACCGATTGTAAAGATTATTTCTTTTGTATGGGAGTGCATAGCTTCCAACAGGTCCTATTGTAACAAAGGGTGGGCAGGATCACGCCTAATTTCCACTCATTTGATTGCTGCTAAGCATAGCAAACAGTTTTGGTTCTTGGAATTACACGATTTTAAAGTTGAATAAATGGGCGGTGCTACGCCCATTAAAATTTATTATTATATTTCACGTGGTTATACTTAAGCGATTTTTACGAAACTTACCACACACCTTGAGCTCTGAAAAACACACAATCTTGCGTTTAAAAAAATAGGTGGAGTCACACCCATTAAAATTTAATATTATATTTAAATCGGTTCTACTTTACCGATTTTTACAAAACATAACACACACCCTAAGCACTGAGAAACACACAATCTTGCATTTAAAAAAATGAGCAGAGGCACGCCCCTTAAAATTTAATTTAACATTTCATATACTTCTTCTTAACCAACAGATTAAAAAAAAATTTTTTTAAAAGAGTTTCCTTCCAGTTTGGTCCCATTAATTTTTTTTTCAAAAATGTTCTATCAGGTTTTTGCATTGAAGTCGTTTTTTTTTGGCAGAATTATTTATAATTAATACAAAGCTTCCAGAAAATTTTAGCATTATCTAGAAAGGCTCAGTAATTTGTTTTGTTGGTTTGTGTGTGTATGTACATTGACAATAAAAAAAAACATTGTAGAAGCTTTGTAGTTGTTGTTGTTTATGTCTTACGTCTGCATTGGTTTATGTGTTTATGTGCTTGTCTATTATGTTCATTAGCTAATAATATCAGAAGCATTATTATTGCCTACAAATCGTTTTATGGAAAACTTTTTTATTAGGTCAGTTCACAGCATATTTACATAGAAATATTTATATTCACCCTTATCGGCGATCACATTTCAGGGTAACTTTTATGCCCGATAAGGGTGATTGCAACATCATCAAAATTATAATGAATCATCATTGATTCTGGCAACGCTGCTCTTAACAAAGTCCGTTTATTGACTTTAATTGCAAGAGTTTATTGGACAACAACCAGAATTTTGTAAATGCCGGTCAAACAAAGAAGCAAAATAAATGATTGTTTGTGTTTGTGTGTTTTTGTATGGATGTGCATATGAAAGCAAGAGTCTGTTTGAAAGTGAATTGATAAGTATGCTATAAAAACAGTAGTAAACTTTTTAAAGGCGTCATATTGGCCACTGTAAAACAAGATGAAAAATAAAATATTGCCATGCACAATTTATGAATGAAATAACAAAAAAATAAAATAAACTACATATCGTTAGCTTAAACGAGAAGTCATGTAACTCACAAGGAAAATTTAAAATTAGTTAGTTTTAAGGATTATTGTTCGAACTTAATTTGTTTCTAACACTATCGCTCTGCAATCCAAATTACAAGTGATAATTATTAATGAAGAAATAACACAAAAGTTAATTATAAATATTCTGACACACGCTAGTAGAACGGAACAACTAGCTGTTTTCGAAGGTTACTACACGTTGGTCCACTGTGTGTGGTGTCAGTTGATGTAGATTTCTGCAAATGGAATATGCGAATTGTAACCGTCTTTGTTCACTTCAAATAATTTCACTGCTATCACCTTAACAATTTTATAATTTTTTGCTTTTAACCCCCGACCAAAAACAGGGGTGTTATAAGTTTGTAGTTGTGTGTCTGTGTATCTGTGTATCTGTCCGTGTCCACGTACAGGTCAAGCGGCTGGGCCGATATTGATTTAGTTTTCTCTGTTTGAAAGGTGACTTGATCGAGATGGTTCTTAACTATGTTTAAAGAAAATCAGTTCAGCTGCTTATAAGATGTCACATCTTTTCTAGATATATCGGGGGTTTTTAAAATTTTAATTTTTGTTATTAAACTAGTTACTTATTTTTTCGTTTCAACTAACAATTATATATACATATTTTTAAGAAAATATACCGTGAACTGACCTAATATAGATTTAGCCAGAAAAAAATTTGGAAACAATAAGAGTGATCTAGATATTATTAGCTAATGCACAAGCGCACAAACATACAAGAGGATGTTGCTCACAAGTAAACAATATAACAACAACTTTTACATTATAGCTTCTGCTTATTAAGAAATATACAACCACATAAACACACAAGTAAGTGCAGAAGATACAAACAACAGCAACTATAATGTTTCTACAATGATACTCTATTGTGAACGTATATTCGCACAAACCAACAGAACGAATTGTAAGACGATCTAATGACGTGATTGAAAGCTAGAATTGAGATGGGGATGCAATGTTGTCATTTTAGTATTTTCACTGTTAGATTTAGCATATTATTTTGTAAGAAAGCATTCAAGTTCTGAAAAAATAACAAAAATTAAAAATTTTAAAAAAACCGAATATATCTAGAAAAGATGTGATATCTAGATGTGATATTTTCTTCAAACATAGTTAAGAACCTTCTAGATCAAGTCACCTTTCATACAGAAAAAACTAAATAAAAATCGGTCCAGGCGTTTGGGCTGTACGTGGTCACGGACAGACACACGGATACACAGATACACAGATACACAGATACACAGACACACACTACAAGCTTATAACACCCCTTTTTTTGGTCGGGGGTTAAAAAGATTTTAGCATTTTATTTTTCTTCTGTAAAACATTTTAGTAGACATTTAGAATCAATTTTTTATTCTTTCACATAATTGGCTGGCAACACTGATGTACTTTTTGGATGTCGTTAACAGTCTTCTGGAAGTTTTGTATATAAAAAAGGCATTGTCACAGCTAAGAGAGCAACTTTGTGCAGCTTACGGCGAAGTGAACATCGTGGTATACCAGCAGCAGTAAATAGTTTAACATTGTGTATATCAAAGCTGTAGTATCTGAGTGGAGCAAGTAAAGTGTTATTTGATAATAAATTTGTACACTGATGACTTTTTATTTAGTTGCTAAATTCCAACCTAAAATTATTTTTTTTAACAAAAACGTAACAATGGGTATTTGCTTTTTACTTAAAAATTTTATGGAATAAAAAGCCAAGAACTTTAAATTTTAAAACAAACTCTTAACAGCCGTTTTCAAAATAAATACTTTAAAACAAGATGTACATACAAATTTTGACAGAAGTTTAAATTATTTTTTTTTGTATACGGCCGTAAGTAAAAGGTAACTATTTTTTTTTAAATCATACTACCCAATATTTATTTATAGTTTTGTATATTTGTATATGCGCCATAAAGCCTTTTGTTGTTAAATAATTGAAACCATTTTTATGGAAAAAATTATTTTATTTCTTACAATTTAACCTTCGTATTAACAAAATCATTTTAAAATTCCTAAAACAATTTTTGTAAATTGTTTAATCTTGATCCCAGACATTTTAATCGCACTTTTTTCATTTTTCAAATGCCAAACCCTTTTCACTTTTATCGGTCACTTCGAAAATAAAAAAAATAAGACTAAAGATAAAATTTCTTTCTCAAGTATATATGTGACAAAACTTACACTGGCAGTTTAAAAATAAATAAATAATGGACCGCAGACAAAGCTGACATATCTTGCACAGAAATCAAAGGTTGTCATTTTATGTTTTAAAGCAAACTTTTTGTGTTAAAAAAAATAAATCTAAAAACAGGGTTTAGTTGATAACAAAAAAAAAATAAGAAAAGCTTTCATGAATTTTTTTTAATTACCGCCAGTGTTTGATTTATGTTAAGTTTGTTGGTTGGTTTACTTCGATGCTTTCTTCACGCAGGCATTCAAAGAGAATCTAGATGATTGTTTTTAGGAAAAGACCACTCACTCCACTCATCGGTGTCAACCTATGTAGAACTGTATCTATGTACACGGATACGGTGATAGGTACCAGATCCAAGCCGTCTCTTTGAGATATCTGCTAAAGTCACTCAACCTCATCTCAAATAAATCTCAAAAATCGTCTAGTACATGACTGCTTTAGTTCCCGAAGAAACAGAAACCTATACAATTTCTTTAGATTCAGAATGTAGTTTCTCAATATATTTTCTTAACTTTCTCCAATATAAATCCTTAAGACATTCTATAGCTGGCATAATTAACATAAAGAAGGTTTTTATTTTGATTTTACTGAATAAGGGAGCGCTTTGAGTGCTTAATTTTCTTCTTTATAACATCACCAACACCCATACAAACCAGATGATTCTCTAACTCTCTGTGCCCGGCTATTATATTAGCCAATCTATTTTATTGGCCTGTTTAATTTCAGAATCTCTTTTGGGTTTAACCAGAGAATTTCGCTCGTTCTTCTACCAGTAGAATTCTACCAATATCTGTTATATTGTTTCGATCCGAGTTTTTTGAACGAAACTTGTGCTTTTTTCTTGTGCTGTACGCTTTTCATGTCAAAACTAAACCTTAAAGAATCTGTTACGTGGCTGCATAGATGTTGGCTGTTCTCTACGGTTCGGAAAACCCCAAAAATTCTGATAGCGAAAGGATCCGTAGATCTGTTGGTATTGAAGCTGACAAAGAACACTTGACCTAGGTTAGGTTTGGAAGGGTGGTGCTACAACACACCACCACTCGTAGGCTCAGTTGGATCCATTGTGATCCCTTCAGCTGATAGCCGTTATTAAAAATTTTAACCGCCCCCCAGGTCTTTTGAAGAAGAGCCCAGTGATGAAGGCAGTGATATCCTGCAGTTTATACTTACCGATATCACTAATGCTCTAATGGAAACCTCTGCTCAGCCATCTCAGCCTATGGCGTTGCAGACTCGGGCAATGACAGATAATATGTTCATTGGTTTCTGGTTCCTCTTTATCTGCGCACATCTTACAGAAATCTGGAGTGCCCATTTCCCAAATGCTGGTCTGACCGAGCAGTCAACACTCGCATCACCTTGCTATTTATATCCAGCAGCAATTTGAACCTTCCTGACTCAATTTTTTGGCCGCATGGCGCTACCTACATACTCATAAATGGTTGGTACTGCTTTCAACCCAATCACTGAGTGGTCCGTAGTGATAAACTGTAAGTAAATTTACGGATCTGTCACACATTCCCTCATCTAACGCCGACTCTATTCTTGCTAGCTCATCGCTTGACCAAGGACATCACTGAATTTATCGGCAGATACATAGAGGAATTGAATGCTCCAGATGTCGCGAGAAGTTGCATTCCATTGCGGTCGGTTGTGCTGCTTCCCCCACTGCTACATCAAAAGCTGTAAGTGATGATGGTGGCAAAGAGGAAGAAGCTTAGAAGGAAAGAAAACAAGAAGGTAGAATCCGAATCTGGAGATGACAATACGGGTTTCGCTCTCTTCGAATAAACATCATGGTGTTTGGTCTTATATGAGCCACTGCTTTAATTAGGTTTTGAATTTTTAAACCTATTTCTGGTGTGATGTTTCTCAGTGATAGTCCCATTCTCGTCAGCTTATCCTAATGCAATATCAGAGCATCTTCATTCACAGGTATTGCATAGCAGAACCATCGGCGAAGTAAAACAGCCAATAAAATATATACTAAGCACAGATTCGAAAATTTAATAAGTGTCATTGACACCAGAGGCGCTCCAACACTGCATTAATAGAAACAACCTGCAAAAAGCTGAGTTGTACAATAATTAAACTTTCCTCTATCAATTCCTTCATCATCTGTCTTCTCTATCACTATCCCTTCCTTAAAGAAGGTAACACCTAGTAATAGTAGTAAGCATTCATTGATTCCTCTTGAACAAAAAAAGTATAACCTGCTGATCGGTAATTCATATCAAATCGATACTTTAACAATACATGTAGTTTTTTATTCTAGATTTGATGATGAAATTTGTGCTTTCTTAAGATCTTTATCTTTAAACCATAATGGAGGCAAATAGGTCTCCGAGTGCAAGTGCAGTATAGTAACACCATTCCTAAGATAAGATCCCTCAAGATACGGATTGGCGGTTTGTTGTCCATATGCTTGAGCTATTTAATAACTTCCGTAATAGCTGCCATCGCAGTCTGAAAGATTGTTTTACGTTCTGGCAGATGAAATAACTGAGAAGGTTGCCCAGAAATGAGATGACACCCTGGCCATGTTTAAATTTATATTATGCCTCCCAAATTATAGTGCCAAGCAAGAACTTGGTCGAAATTTTCATCTCAGTACTTTTTGTGTTCGAAACTTTGAAACATGAGCTTAGTATTTTTTTCAATTATTTTAAAACACTCCTCGTTTGACACACTTAACTAGAATTCATCACAATATTTAAAGAAAAAACTAATGAAAGTGAAAAAAATTAAACAAAAAATATCTAAGGCAAATATTGTAATTATGAAAATGGGAAACTAGTAAAATGAAACCACAAATCAACAGAACACAAACAACTAACAAACAATGACACCATTAAACATACAATTCGAACTGACGAACGTACAGGCTGTCGGTCAAACAGAATGAAATGTTTAGATTTTAAATGGAAAATAAACAATATAAATTTGTTAACTTACAATATGGCTGGAGAGACAAAAGAAAGAGGCAAACTAGTCAACAATTTAAAAGTAAAAAGGAAAAATAAAATTTAACTAACAAAAACTACTAGTTAAAATGTAAAAGAATAAAAGAAAACAAACACACAGAGCAAGACACACATACAAACACAGATTTAGTGCCCATACGGAGGCAAGAGAGGACATCTATCGCACACTTGTTCTGAAGGAACAACACTTAAGTAAACTAACAACATGTTTATGTTGTTGAGGAAATCTAGATTATTTCCTCTACAATAAAAAAAAGTTTACACACACATTTTGCCAAGTAAGCAGTGGGTGTACTCAATTCATCGTTAGCTTGGTAACATTATGTTATCAGGGATATAATCAACGTTTTCAATAGCGAGGTGGTTCGATCAAGCCTGCGCCGGAGAGAGAAAGATGAGCTATAACCTTCATCTTTTACTAGTCTCCAGATTGAGTCGAATAAATGGGATTGGTTTGTATGCTCTGGCAGCGTCAGAAAGTTCCCTGAACTTAATAGGTCCCATGGTGACCTTTCTCTTTCTTGGTTCTACGTTTTCTTCTTCATCTACATACATATATCTTACCAACTGCGGTAATAGTAATTTTGCCTTATTACGGTTGTCAAATTTTTCGATTGGACTTCGAAATTTTGCATTAGATTAAAGAAAAATGTTGTGTGCTTAATATGTGCTTCCTTAATCTAGTCGAAATTGAATCAAAAAGTTCATCAACCGTAATAAGGCTCGTTGCATTAAGCCCTTAACCACAAGTGTAATCCGAAACGTATTAGATCAATATTAAGTGCACTTCTTTTCAATTTAACCTAACCTAAAAGTTGTATCATATGCGATAGTGTCTGGTTAATACGGAGATTCCTATTTCTTGATGCCTTGATCTATGCTTCTTTAATGTATTTGAAAAATTCGACAATCGTAATAGGGCCAATTGTATTAATCCCTTAACCTTAAGTGTAATACGAAACGTATTGGGTCAATATTGATTAACCCTCTTTTCAACTTAGCCTTACCTAAAATTTGTGTCATATGCGATAGTGTCAGTTGAATACGAAGATTCCTATTTCTTGATGCCATAGAAACCGTATTTAACTTCCTGGTGATCAAACAGTCACTTCTTGTGGCCCACCTTCTATACGTTTCTTCCTCAGTCTTGTGCCTAAGTCCAAGTTTTCGCGTTAGGAAAGACAAGGCCACACGTTCCATATCTCTCGGAACCTGTAAGATTATCCCAAATCTTGCAACCTCATCAGCCTCTGTGTCCCGGGATACATATGATGCTAATATTAAACTGATCTACCATCTTGTTAAGAGATGATCGGCAGTCGAGGGAAACTGGAATTCTAGGGCCATGGTAGCAGCTGGACTATCAGTGTATGTATTAATTATAGTTGTTGTTGCTTTGTAATGCAAAAATCTAGTGTCCCTGTGCAAATGCCGTGACCCACACCTACTTGAGCTTTGGGGCTATTAAACGGTAGCTTTGCAATTGATGCACTCATGAAGTAGAGCAGGTTTGATCAACCCTACACCCCCAAACTTCGGGGTCTACTATTCTGCAGTGGCCGATGCATGAACCGCTTCTTAAAGAAATGCAACAAGGACGTATTGTAGAGATTTTTGTTATCTCCTTACCTACTAAGACCAATATAAGTAAGGTAGAAGCATACCAAATGGATAAGCAGAAGTAGTGTAAAAAGCGATAGTTATATACACCAAGGCGTGTCCTTGAACCTTGGATAACATATGAAGCTACGTCTTTTTCTCCAGGGAAGGCAGCCAGAACGATCCAGAACGACCCCACTGCCACTTAGCTAAGGATTGCGACCCCAGCGACAGCAGTATCAAACGAAAGGTTCTTCCTCAGGTAAGCAAAAGCAAAAGCCAGCGACTTTATTTTAGTAAATAACTCCCTACAAGACCAAAAAATACATCATTGGTTGGAACTAAGTAAGATACATAAGAATTGGACATACTAAGGTCGTATAGATGCAGGGAACGTATTTTTGGTGTGATACCCTAACTTCCTTTAATGGATTTCTTACAGAGTGCAATTACTTTGCATTTGTTTGCCATAGTCATTATATTTCTCTCCTGCAACCATACATTGTTTGCCGCAATCATTATATAATTTATGTAATCACAGGACACTTAATGATTTGATTAATTTGTTTGTCCTTTAAGGCTTTTTGTAGGCTTGAAACTATTTAATGACTTCTGGCATGTTGTAGTGCAACTTTTGTTCGCCTTGATTGTTAAAGAAATATAATAACTTTTGAGCTTTTGCTTTCCATATAAATTTTCGCTTATGCTTTAGCTTTCGCCTTCCGTCGTAATGGTTTGTTTGGATTTTTACAAGTTCATTTTATTTTCCTTAGGTTTGCACTTTTAGTTATTTGTTTGTTTGTTGTTCTGGTTATTACTGCCATATTTATGTAGTTTTCATTTTCTAGTCTTCAACTTCGTAGCAGTCTCCACCCAACTACAACAACAGCAACAGCAACATTAACAGCAACGGCAACATTAACATTAACATCAACATCCTTATAGTGTCTTTTCTGGTGGTACTATTTGCCACTTAAAATGGCATGAGATGTTAAATGAAATATCACAGATACATACACACACATACACTTGCCAACTACGTACTCAACATGTTTGTGTAAGTGTTCTCGTTGTTGTTGTTGTTGTTGTAGTAACTGTGTTTATTTATTTGTGTTTGTTTTAACGTTTGTATTTGCATGAGTTTACTTTTAATTAAAAAATCAATAAATAACGACCTTTACTTAAATAGAAAATGTGTTTTTCTCTTCTTTTTATTTTTTATTTTTTGCTGTTGCTGGCTGTTTATTTATATTCTGCACACTTTGGCCGTTTGTTTTGTATTTTTTTTCTTTGCTATTTCGATTTTATGTATTTTGTTTTTAACCTTAAATATAATGTGTTTTATATAAAAGGATTAGGGTTAACAACGAAAATATATTTTAAAGTTTTGATAAAAATTAAATGCATAAAAATGCCATGCATAAATTAAGTCATTGCAGCATAAATAAATATTTCGAAATAGTTGACATAAGAAGAGCGTAAAATATTATTCTTTTTTTTTTGTCTATTCTCCTCTTTATCTCCAATCACTTTCTATTTAGGTTTTTCTTCTCGCAGTTTGGCAGGCACCTCCCTTGTGGCACTACGACCAAGCAACCGGTTATTAAAGTCTGCCAGCCAACCTTAATGTTGTTTTACCTTCAATGTCAAACTGTTTAGTTGTTGTTATATTTTTATTTTTATTTTTATTTTACAATTTGTTGTAGCCGTTGTTAATGCTGTTGGCTTTAATGGCTATAAATATTGCTGTTGCCGTTGCTGTTTTATAATGCAGTTATAAATGTGAACGTTTTCAACTTGAAAACTTCAAGTGTATAAAATGCAAAACAGATGATAAAATAAATAATAAAAAATATATATGCACGTAATTTGCGTAGACTCAATTTAATAAGGTAACACAATACTAAGAAAGATAGCAGAATAAAATGATCATATTGCTGGAAATCATTACAAATTTATGTTATACGGAAAAATGTAGAAATTTTTAAACACTTTTAAATTTATCGACAAATGATCTTAATATATATAAAAATCAAAAACACGTTTATTTGTTAGGGATGAACTCTTCAATGCCCCAACATATTTTCGCCTTCCACCCCACAAAATATTTGTAAAAGACCGGCGCGTGTTTTTATATATATTCTACCCCGGTTAATGTTACGCCCCTTTCAGAAATAGTGATTCGTCCGACAGATGGCCCAATATTTAGTTTTTTTTGTGTTTTTGCACCGTAACTCAAGAACTACTGCACCGATTTCGACCAAACTTTATATACATGCTCTATGGGGCGTGAGGAGCGTTTCTGTGTAGTTTGAATGGCGCAATATTTAGTTTATTCGTGGGCAAAATCCAATTTTCATATTGTACCACCAATGCCATATACAACACTAATGTTTGCTTAGGGCCAGCAATGCGGACCGAGGTCAGCTAGTATTTGAATAATATTTGAATAATATTTTTATATATTTCGCTCATTTACTTGAATAATGTTTATGAAATTTTTACACAACGTGAGTAACGATAATGAGGCAATACCGCAACTAAAGTAAAAGTTTTTTACACAAAAACCACCAATAAAACTGATGTAGAAATTCAGTTTAGATAACGTGGTTCTGCCCACTTTTAGCTCATTTTATTTTATTTTGTTTTATTTAATTTAATTTAATTTAATTTAATTTAATTTAATTTAATTAAATTTAATTTGATTTAATTTAATTTAATTTAATTTAATTTAATTTAATTTAATTTAATTTAATTTAATTTAATTTAATTTAATTTAATTTAATTTAATTTAATTTAATTTAATTTAATTTAATTTAATTTAATTTAATTTAATTTAATTTAATTTAATTTAATTTAATTTAATTTAATTTAATTTAATTTAATTTAATTTAATTTAATTTAATTTAATTTAATTTAATTTAATTTAATTTAATTTAATTTAATTTAATTTAATTTAATTTAATTTAATTTAATTTAATTTAATTTAATTTAATTTAATTTAATTTAATTTAATTTAATTTAATTTAATTTAATTTAATTTAATTTAATTTAATTTAATTTAATTTAATTTAATTTAATTTAATTTAATTTAATTTAATTTAATTTAATTTACTTTAATTTAATTTAATTTAATTTAATTTAATTTAATTTAATTTAATTTAATTTAATTTAATTTAATTTAATTTAATTTAATTTAATTTAATTTAATTTAATTTAATTTAATTTAATTTAATTTAATTTAATTTAATTTAATTTAATTTAATTTAATTTAATTTAATTTAATTTAATTTAATTTAATTTAATTTAATTTAATTTAATTTAATTTAATTTAATTTAATTTAATTTAATTTAATTTAATTTAATTTAATTTAATTTAATTTAATTTAATTTAATTTAATTTAATTTAATTTAATTTAATTTAATTTAATTTAATTTAATTTAATTTAATTTAATTTTATTTGTTTTTTATTTTTTATTTTATTTTTTTTTATTTTATTTTAATATAAATTTATTTTTTTAATTCTTTAAACCTATTTTGTTTTATGGTGGCGGTTTTGATTGTTAAATTACAAACAGACAATACACACTTTCATGCAACAAACAAAACGAACACTTGCCAACAACCGGGAAAGAAAACACTACAAAAGAAATTCTTACAAAACTTTGAGTGTTTGTGTATACGCCACATACACACACACACACATACACATACACACACACACACTAACGCCACTTACAAGCAATTAAATTTAATTAAACAAAAACAAAAAGCATCTCAAACAAATTAACACAACTAACAAACTAAAATAATATTAGGCTTATAACAGCATTCACTCACTTTTATATTTAGGCCATGAATTTGTTTGGATCTACAAACAGTTTTGTTTTGTAACACAAAAAAGTTCATACAAAAAGCAACAACGAAAATTAATACAGAAGAAGAGCTTGTAAAAGTTATGACTTTTCCACTTGGTTAACTATGAATGTGACATGTGATTACAATCACATTGACACAATACGACTACTAACCGCATTCGCGCTGTACTGTCTGTATGCCTTCATTTACCTCTGTGTATGTGTGTTTTTTTTGTGTGCTTTTAGTTCTTTTTTTGAAATCATCACACAGTTTGCTCTAAGCCAAATTGAAACGGAAGTGGGTAATTTTGAAAAAAACAAAACTACCTGAACATAAATATGAGGGCACGAGGAGCCACTTTAGCACACACACAAACAAACATGGATGCAAGTGCATACAAACAGGTACACACACACACATACACACAAACGCTTTTGTTTTGCTAACAATAACAATGATTCTCTCAAATCAACCTAAATAAACCTTGAGTGAAAGAAACATTTTGAAATATTTTGAAAAAAAAATTGCCTGTAAAGGATTTGTTTTTGGTTTTTTTTGATAATACTCGTACATATAGAAATCAAAGCATAAGATAATTAACTCAAAATTCATCAACCAGGTGCAAACAAGGCACATTAATGAACACATTGAGCCCAGCAGGCGACATGAACTTGCGACTACAAGTGCCGCTTGTCGCCTTGCAGCCAGCTACTTAATTATTTTGGAGGCATATAAACATGTGTATTCTATCCTTGACATTTTGAAGTCGGTAGCTTGCTGTGGTGAATGTGTTTAATGCTTCAGACTTGAGATTGAAAATCTAAGCTCTGATTTTATACAACAAGATTTTATACAATATTTAAGAAAACAAAAACACCACACTCAAACAATAAAAACATAACTTCATATCTGAGTAACCGATAAAAAAAAATCCTTCTTTTTTCCTTCAAAAAAAATATTTATAGAAACATATTTCACAATTCATATTATGGCTAATCAAGCGTTTACTCTAATCTAAACTAAAATAAACAAATCAAAAATGTTTTATTAAAATCAATGTAAGATAAAAATGTGTTTCAATAAAGAAAATGTCTTTCAATATTTTATTGCCATCATAATGATTAAATTGACTTTTTCTTGGAAACTACTTATCTTTTGTTTACTATAGTTTTTTTTTTAACAAAAAGCCAATAACACAAAAATAATTTAAGGCATATTTTGCAAATCTATAGATGTGTATCAGGCTTTATTTATGTTGGCATTAAAACATTAAGGAAATATATTACTAAAAGACTCAAGTTGTTGTAAATGATTTAATAATAAAGTAGAATTAGCTAAAGAAAATAATTTAAAAAAGTATTTTTACTATCAATTCAAATCTGTTAAGAAACTTAATATATAGTTTGATCTAAAATGATGAGCAGCAAGATTAACACTTTCTAAGCTATAGCATTTTTATTACTTTTTTAAATAATCAATATTTGCTGAGAAATAATTTTAATCGCCTTGGGATATTGCCTTTGAATAATCCAAGAAAATAATATATTTTACTACTTTTTTTAATCCCTTTAAAAACCCCTTTTGTTAGTAATATTTCTTTATATAGGTTTTATCGTACAAGTTTATGATTTTTTTATTTGCAAAATATTACTTTTTACAAATAGTAGTAGATATACTACTTTTTCGCCATCTGCTGAAATCATAAATTAAACGCACTTAGGCAGTAAAAACAAGCAACTATTTAATAAATTTTTTTAAATAGTGTGTTTTACCAATAGTAGTAGAAATACTACTTTTTCAAAACTTATTAAAAAAAATACTAGCGCAACGGCTAATATGCTCATGAGTGTATGTTACCATATATTGAGGGCTATTAAAAAAAATGCATTTTGGAAATAGTAGTAAATATACTACCTTTTCATAGCTTGCTAAAAATCATTTAAAAATGGCTGCTATAAACATGAAATGTATATTACTATCTTTTTAACTCAATTTCCTTTTAAATAATGTGTTTTACTAATAGTAGTAGAAATACTACTTTTTTCAAAAGTTATTTAAAAATACTTTACCATGCTCATGCAGTGTATATAAGCACATGTTGAATGCTTTTTTTTAATAATATAATGCGTTTTATCAATAGTAGTAGAAATACTACTTATTCATAACTTGCTAAAAAGCAAAAAAAAACTATTAAAATAGCTACTATATACATGATTTGCACACAACCATATTTTAAATGCAATTTTCTTTGATATCATGTGTTTTACAAATAGTAGTAGATATACTACTTTTTCAAAATTTATTTTGAAAAAAACTTAAAAATGACTGAGCAAGGTAATAATTTTTAACCACATTTTGAAGGATTTTTTTATATTTTTTTTGTATATGGTAGTAGAAATAGTAGTTTTTCATAGCTTGCTAAAAAGCAAAAGAAAATCAAAATTACTACTTATAAAATGTATATTAATATTTTTTAAATGCAGTTTTTTTTTCAAATAATGTGTTTTAAAAATAGTAGTAGAAAATGCCTAACATGTACGTATATGAAACCTACATATATCAATATCCATCTTTTAATGATTTCCCAGTAATACATTTTGCCGATAGTAGTGGAAGAAAAAATTTCTAAAGTAGTTGACACTCGTATGCATGTACACATATACCACGCGTTTAATCACTTTTTGGTAGTTTTTTTTTTAAATAATGCGTTTTTCAAATAGTAGTAGAATTACTACTTTTTCATAACTTGTCAAACAAATACTTGCAAAGTGCCAATAATGCATATGCAGTATACATATATTTATTGCCACATTTTTAATGCTATTTTTTTATTTAATGTGTTTTGCGAATAGTAGTAGAAAAAGTACTTTTTTAAGTAAAAGAATACTTCCAAAATAGCTATTATGCATATGAAATAAACATATTAATTTTTTTTTATTTTTGTTATCAAATAATCCCATTCCAATAGAAGTAAAAATACTACTTTTTCATAACTCATTAAAAAACACAACTTTCAAAATGCTTAAGACGTACATATACGACTACGTATGGTATATAATCAAGTTTTGACCATTTTTTTCTTTCGATTAATATGTTTTAACAATACTACTTTTTGAAAATTTAAAAAAAAATTTGCTTAAATGGTTTAGACGTGTTTTCAATGAATACAATTGTATATTTTAGAACATTTTTTTACATAGTACCTTTTTTTAAATAGTAGTGGAAATACTACTTTTTATATTTTGTTCAAAAGGTCTGCAAAAATATTAAACACAACTATGTTTTTAATGTGTTTTAACAATAGTAATAGGCATACTACTTTTTGAAAAGTTAGAAAAAAATTCCTTAAATGGTTTAGACGTGTTTTCAATGAATACAATTGTATACTTTAGAAAATTTTTCTGCATAGTACCTTTTTTTAAAATAGTAGTGGAAATACTACTTTTTATATTTTGCTCAAAAAGTCTTAAACACAATTATGTTTTAAATACAATAACTTTTTTTAGAATTTTTAGCATAATGCTTTTTACAAATATGTATGTACATAAGTAGTAGAAATAGTACTTTTACAAATCTTGTTTCAAAAATCTCTAGTACTAATAACCACACACAAAAAATTTATAAACACGATTTTTTGACGAATTTGTCTTATATAGTGCGTTTTAGAAATAGTAGTAGATATACTACTATTTCCAATTTTGTAAAATAAACTCCAAAAACTTTTAAAATGTGTATGCAATAGATACAGTTGCATATTTTACAAAATTCCTTTTAATCGTGCCTTTTACAAATAGTAGTAGATATACTACTATTTATATTTTGCAGAAAAAGTAAACAAATTTTAAACACACATTTTTTATGTCTACAGGCACTATTTTCAGATTATTATTTTTTTAAATAAAGCTTCTAACAAATAGTAGTAGAAATACTACTTTTTAACAATTTATAAAAAAAAATCTCCCAAAATGTCTACCATAGATAGTAGACAAGGACCATAATTGCATTTTCTAGTAAATGTTTTTAAATGATGCTTTTTATTAATAATTAATAGTAGGAGGAATACTATTTGCTACTATTACAACATTATATATCATAAACTCTATATGTATAGTTCCTCTAAATGGAACTTTTAGTTTAACCATTTTAGAGGAACAAGTGCGATATATTTAATATTAAAATTACTGTTTTAAATGAATTCTTCAAATATCCTTTTTTTAATTAAAACCAAAAAATAATAATTTAAAAAAAAATTTAAATGTTCCTTGTGCAGAAAAAAATAACAAATTCCCATTAAACATTTGTTTTGTAAACCTTTTGTAAATCAAATATATTTTTTGGACTACGGCAGTTGTTAGCCTTATACAGAAAAAATAATATTATAAAAATATAGGCTGAATTATTTTATTAAACTAAATTCTTATATTAAATGTTTTTTTTTTAAAATTACGAGCAAATATTGCTACAGTAAAACTTTTATTACATAACCTTCATTTAAAGGGAAACAAAAAAATCTCAACATATAAATATTATTACTATACAGTCTTAAAGACTTTTTAAAAATCATATCTTGAATATTACTTTAGCCAACAATTCTTCCACCAGTCTCCTTGAAAAGTTAAACAGAATAAATAGAAATTTTGTTTCCACTTGTTTAGATATGGCGCCATACTTTATGTGACTTTTAATGGCTCCACAATTCAAATGAATCAAAATAATACGAAATATGTACATTCACTCACACATACATACAAGCAGACTGTTTTTTTTTTTAAATGTTGAGAGCGAAATGCAATAAAATTTATGATTTTGTGCTTACTTTGCTTTCAAATACCAGCAACAACAACAATAAATACCACCCACTCATACGCTACGAGTATTACAAAAACAAACAAACACAGTCACACACACACACATACACACTGGCAAGAAAGAAGAGCAAGAAATGTAACATAAATCTGTGTGAATTTTTCGTAGCATACTTTGCGGGGTCAAGTAAGAAAATAATGGGATATGTATATGAGAAATTTATTTAATATGTGGGAGTTTTTATTTTTAATATTATTGACACAGAAAAGAGGAAATATATAAGTAAAAAATTTTTCAAGGCCATTTACTATTTCGTTATTTTTTATGTATTTATTTTAATGTTCTTGTCTGCCATTGGCCTTACAACTATATAAATGTTAGAGAAGCCATGATGGGAAAACAAAAACTGTGTAATTGATTGACATTTCCTGTCAATGCTTAAGCATGTGTTTTATTTTACCTACATTTGATTAGCGGTCTGTATTTGTTTTTTTTTTTTTTGAACTAACAAATTTTTGGTATTTACAAACTGTACATTTCTACCTTAATTGTCATTTTGTACAAAAGTATTTCTACTACAACTTACCATTAGACTATAAACAAGCCCCTTAATGTTTTATTGATATGTTGATATGTAGAAATTTCTAAGTATTCGTATATCGATTGCATTTTTAACACTAATTTTGTGTTCAATGTTTTGTTTTCTTTTAATACAGAGCTTATTGGAAAATAGTTTTGTTAGCTTTAATAATATAACTTTGAGCAAAATGCAACATTTACTAAATTTTTGGCACAAAAAATTGGGTATAATTAATTTATTATTTAGCAGGAATAGAAACTGAATAGTTCTGTATAGGAACACAGTAGTTCCTTAGAAAATATTAATTCCAAAAAGTTGTATTTTAAGTATGTACTTTTGTAAAAAATAATACTTTAAGAAATTTCTCTAAAAAATTGTTTTTAAACAGCTTTTCTAATAAGTTGATATTTTTACTACTTTTTTCTTAAAGTAAAATTTTTAGAACTTTTTGAAGAGTAATATTTCTACTACACCTTTTTTACGATGCAATAATTATTTTCAATGCTTTTTGCTAATAACGCATAGAACTACTATTACTTTTAGTACAACCTTTAATTTTGGTACAACTTTTACTTTAAGTACAACTTTTACTTTTAGTACAACTTTTACTTTGAGCACAACTTTTACTTTTAGTACACCTTTTTTAGTACATCGTTTGCTTTTAGTACAACTTTTACTTTTAGTACAAGTTTTACTCTTAGTACAACTTTTACTTTTAGTACAATGTTTACTTTTGGTACAATTTTTCCTCCTTTTTATAAAAACAGACTGCTGATTTTGAAAAAAATTACAATTTTAGAGCTTTTTAAATAAATAGTATTTTGACCACTTCATCAAAAAAAATCAGAATTTTCTTTAACTTTTACAAAAAAGAGCATTCCTACAAGTACATGTTTACAGACTTATTTATAAAAATTATTGAGGCTTTATAAAGGGTTTTTAAGAAAAATTTTTTATACAAATTTGTTTCAAACCCCCCCTTATAAAGCCTAAAATAAGTTTTATAAATGAGGCTGCTAAAATTTAAATTTTTAGGCACTTTTCCCAAAAAGAAAATAATTTTTATTGCTGTTTACAATTTATAGTACCAATTACCAATTGATTTAAAAACGTAGTATTTTACTATTTGTTTCCAAAAATAAATATTTTATTCTACTACCTTTTTCAATAGATATTACTTTAACTACATATCATTAGTATTTTTACTACCTTTTAAAATGTTATTTTTTAATTAAGCACTGTATTACTTTTACTACTTTTTTTAGGATATATGTACATATGTGCTACTTTTTCAAATGCATGATTTTAACTACCTTTTCAAAACAGTTTTATTTTTACTATCATTTTAAAATAAAAGTACTATTAAAAGTGTTTGAAAAGGTAGTATTTCTGCTACTTTTGTTTAATTAGTAGTATTTTTTGCTTTATTTCAAAAAATAATATTTAACTTTTAAAACATTGATATACTTAAGACTTTTTTCAAAAAGTAGTATATTTAGGACCTCTTACCAAAAAGTAGTATATAAACTACCTTTTTCAAAAGTATAATTTTAACTACCTCTTCAAAACATTTTTATTTATATTGCCATTTGAAAATAAAATCACTTATCCAAGTGCCTGAAAAGGTAGTATTTTTACTCCTTTTTTAAATTACTGTAAGATACTATATAGCTCTTACAAAATTAATAATTCTATTACTTTTTCCAAAAAGTAGTCTATTTTGTAATTTTTACGAAATAGTAGTATATCTACTACCTTTCCCAAATCTAGAATTTTAGCTACCTACTCAAAAAAGTTAAGTTATACTAAATTTTAAAATAAAAGTACTTTTACAGGTTTTTGAAAATGTAGTATTGTTGCTACTCTTTATTTAATATAGCATTGATATATCTACTGCTTTTTCCAAAAAGTAATAAATTTAGTACATTTTTTCCAAAAAAAAAAACTTACTACTTACTTACAAAAAAGTAGTATATATACTACCTTTTTCACATATCGAATTTTAGCTACCTCCTTAAAACAGTTTTATTTTTACAATAATTTAAAAAAAGTACTTAAAAAAATTTTTAAAAGTTACTATTCTTACTACTTTTTTTAAATAATAGTATTTTTAATATAACCTAAGAAGTACTATATGGTTTTTATAAAATTAAAATATTTATTAATTTTTTCAAAAAGTAGTATGTCTCGAAAAAGTAGTAATTCTACTACTTTTTCAAATTTTAGTATTTTATAATTTTTCTAAGACACATCATTCTTTATCAAAAAAAAAAAAATAGTTCATAAAAATGGAGTATTTTACTTCTTTTTTTAAGAAAAAACACAGCATAATTAAAAATCAATTTTTTTAATTTAATTATTCTGCCTTGTTTTAGTCCTGCTGCTCATAAGGTTTGATAAGCAATATTTATAGTTTTGTTCGGCGTTATTATTTTTCATACACCACAACTCTCAAATGATTACAAAGAAAACTGAATGCAAACAAAATTTAAACGCACAATGTGGCAAAATTACACTCCAACTTGTGGTCATGTGGCATATAAGTGTTGCCATTGTTTGCCACACGCGTTTGTGGTTGAACGAACACCCTTTAGTTGTTGTTATTATTATTTTATTATTGTTTTATATAAAAACATCATTATTCCAGTAAATTACTTCAAATGTAAACGAAAAGTGCTCAAACACAAACACACATACATACATACATATGTATGTGCCAAGACAGTGAAAAGCATGCATACAGTTTGTCTAAGAACTTTTAACAAAAATAAAGCCCATAAATTAACTATATTTTTTTCAGCAAAACTTAATTTTTATCAAAAAAATATTTAAATTTTTAAACAAATATTTACCAAATCGGGATTTTTTAAGGAAAATTAATAATTATTGTTCGATAATTATATATAAACCACACTATAATGAAAATAATAAAAATCAATAACGCATATTCACAGTGAAAATAAAGTATGCTTTAAAAATTTAAAACCAGTATTATCATACAAAATACTGGTTTTAAACTCTTAAAGTACACTTTGTTTTGACCATGAATATTCTTCCTCAATGACTGCAAGTTCAAGGAAGAAGGGTGAAAACATATTAATGGTAAATATTAATAACTTGATTATCTTTAGTCTACAATTTTACACCTTCCTTAATAGTTTACGCTAGAAATTAAATTTTTTTTCTAGTATTGTTTTTTTTTTAAATTTTGCATAGCGTTAGCTGACAAACTGTACATCATGACAAAAGAAAGTAAATATTTGCTCAGAGACGAAATAAGCAAAGCTTTATACATATGTAAATGTGAAATGAAAAACACACGCACACATACGCACTCACTTTTTATACTATAAAACAATATACAAACATATGCACAGCAAACAAGATAATTTATTTACATAAACGAACAGATAGAAAAAAAAAGATGCTCAATTATTGAATTGTGAATGTTTTTATTGTATAAAAATTAAAGAGTGCAAGACAGGGAAGGAAGCGCCATTGTTTGAACGTTATGCAAGTTTGAGTGTGCCTGTGTGTTTGTGTATGTGTGTGTGTGTGTAGCTGCTGAAAGGAATATATAAATTGTCTGAGATTTTTATGCAATTCTTGGTTAAATAATAATAATAAAAATAATAATAATAATGCAGTTAACGATATCAATATCAAGCAACACATATCGAAATATTTCTACATGTAGGAAACAACCTGGAAATGAATTTTATTCAACTTAATTCTATAGTGACACTTTCGAAAAGTATAGCAGGAATGGATATTTATTTTTAACGTGTTTTTTTTTTAACCAAGCTCTCTAATTTGTACAATTCTTTCCACTAAACTATGCACTTCCCGATTGCCAAATACATATAAGTGGAATGGTTGATGTTCGCCCGTAAATTAATCTGCGTTAGATAGGAAGTCATTAAATTTGGAAACCTTATATAAAGTATGTATGCTCGTATTAAAATTCAACTCAATTCAGTTCCAAAAGTTGTATTTTTACTACAAAAAGTAGTATTTTTGCTGCTTTTACAAAAAGTAGAATTTTTACTACTTTTAGAAAAAAGTAGTATTTTTACTACTATTAGAAAAAAGTAGTAATTTTACTACTAAAAGTAGTATTTTTAATACTTTTACCAAAAAGTGGTATTTTTTTTTTTATTACTTGCACAAAGAAGTGGCATTTGTACCCCTTTTATTAAACCGTAGTATATTTACTACTTTTTAAAAAAGTAGTATTTTTACTACAGTTACCAAAAAGTAGTCTTTTTACTACATTTACCAAAAAGTAGTATTTTTACTACTTTTACAAAAGAGTGATATTTTTACCACTTTTACCAAACAGTACTATTTTTACAAATTTTTATAATAAGTTGTATTATTTACTACTTTCACCAAAAAGTCGTATTTTTAATACTTTTACCAAAAAGTTGTATTTTTTACTACTTTCACCAAAAAGTCGCATTTTTAATACTTTTACCAAAAAGTAATATTTTTATAAAAAAATTTTAGTATTTTAACTGCTTTTTTAAAAAGTAGTATTTTTACGACTTTTACCAAAAATAGTATTTTTACTACTTTTACCAAGAAGTAGTATTTTTACTACTTTTGCCAAGAAGTAGTATTTTGTCTACTTTTACCAAAAAGTAGTATTTTGTCTACTTTCACCAAAAAGTCCTAATTTACACAACACAAGTCTTATTGCTGAGCTGATTAGTTTTTGGGGGAGAGAGACGAGGGGAAAAGAAACGTTTCTTTTTCCCCTCGTCTCTCTCTCTCTCTCTCCTAAAAAACTAATCAGCTTAGCAATAAGACTTGCATAGTCTAAATTAGAACAAAGTAATATTTTTTCAACTTTTACAAAAAAATTTTATTTTTACTTCATTTACCAAGAAGTAATATTTGTAATACTTTTTATAAAAAGTAGTATTTTTACTGCATTTAAGAAAGTTGTATTTTACGGCTTTTACCAAAAGGAGTATTTTTACTACTTTATGTAAAAGTTTTTATTTTTACAACTTTTACCAAAAAGTACTATTTCGACTACCAAAAAGTAATTTTAATACTTCTTATAAAAAGTAGTATTTTTACTACCACACCATATTTTAAGGTCATACTGATTTTCTAAATCTTTGGAGATCCATAAAGAAAAGTTGTTGACAAAAATCGCCAATCTGAGTATAGGGGTTTACTTCTCTTTGGTACTACTATCGAACCTATACTGTCGGGACCGTGCGGATTTGAACGTGTAATGCACAGTGTAATTTAAATATTTATTATTTTCATATTTAATTTTAAAAACCTTTTTTCATAGAGCAAAAAGGGTGGCATATCTCACGGGGCCTAGGACGACACCAAACATAATAATTACCACTCACTAGTTAGTTGACCTTGTGCTTTGGTTACCCTTTACTTTCTCTTAAATTATATCATTTTATTTGCAACAGTTTTACTGTTGTAGTTTTGCTCTAGTTTTCCCCTGTTTTCTTACATTTAATATATGATAATATTTCCTAATTTTCTCCATTTATCAATTGTTTTTAGCTTCATTTGTAACTTTGCAGCAAAAGAAAAAGTCAAACACAAGAATTGGGGTAGAAAGTTGCAAATCCAATTTCTTTGCTGCTTCATTTGTCTCATCTCCACTTGGAGGATATTTGTTGTTCAATGACACAGTTTTTCATTGCGATTATGTACAATTTATAACTTTAAAAAAAGGGGATGAAAACTAAACGCAATGAAGTTTTGTTGGGAAAGTGAAGCCGAAAGCAATATGGGAACACATACAACAGATTCTGAAATAAAATTAATGTTGTTGTGTGTAGTTGTTTTTTATCATTCACTTTTATTTATTTATTTTTTTTTTTTGGGTAAAAGTTTGTGAAAACTTGAAAAATAGTTGTTAAACCACATTCCAAAAAAAAAAAGAAATAGAAAACAACAAGGCAACAACTTTTTATTTACTTATTTGTTGCGGAATTGTTGGCAAAAACTGCCAACAGCTGTAACTACAAAAAATATATTGGTTGTAAGTTTTGTTATTGCTTTTTTACGTGCAGTTTATTTAGATTGTTGCCAGTATTGCAATAAAACAACACTTACAAGAAAAAATTCAACAATAATATATTGTAACCACTTAATGTTTCAAAAACAAATTTTTATCAGAAATAAATATATGTATATCTACGACAAAAAATTATAGGCTTTAGAAATTAATTTATAAAAATTAGTAGTATTTTTAATACTTTTTTTCAGAAAACAAACAAAGTGATTTATTAATCAGAAATATGTAGTTTTAGGGTCTTAACATAAATATTTTAATGAAAATTTGAAAAATAAATTTTAGACTATAAAAAGTGCCTTATAAAAAAATAGTAGTATTTTTACTACATTTTTCAGAAGGAAATTGAAGTGATGTTGTCGACAGGCATAGTTTGTAGGCCTTTAAATACGTTCCTTACTGGAAATTTGAAAAGATGTATAATTTTAAAAAACTTTAAACTTTAAAAACTGTTTTAAAAATATAGTAGTATTTTTAGTACTTTTTTTCAGAAAAAAAATCGCAGTGGTTATTATCAGAAATAGTTTGTGAGTGTTGAAATAATATGTTTAAAGAAAGTTTGGACTTTAGAAAATGACTTTTAAAAAATAGTAGTATTTTTAATACAATTTTTTACAAAAAAAATCAGAGTAATAATGTGTTTATCTGAATTATTTGTTAAGCCTTAAAAGGACTTTTTAAGGCAAATTTGAAGTGCTCTCGGATTAAAAAAAATTTTACAAAAAATAGCAGTATTTTTAGTACTTTTTTTAGAAAAAAAATCGAAGTGATATATTTATCAGATATAATTTTTCAGTCTTAAAATACACTATCTAATTAAAATTTGGAGTGAAATTTACTAATAAAAAATAGTAGTATTTTTAGTAGTTTTTTCGACAAAAAATATTTTTATCAGAAATAGTTTGTACGTCTTCAAATATAATTTTTAATGCAAATTTTAAGGGCTCTCTGATTAAAAATATGTTTAACTTAAAAAATATTTTTATTAAAAAGTAGTAGTTTTCTAGTACTTTTTTTTTTTTTTAAATCGAAGTGATATTTTTATCCGAAATCCTTTGTGAGATTTCAAATACAATTTTTAATCAAAATTTGAAGTGATCAATGACAATAGAAAATTTAGACTTTAGAAACTGACTTTTAAAAAATAGTAGTATTTTTAATACCTTTTTAAGAAAAAAATCCGAGTGATACACAATGATTAAAAAATATTTAAGCTTTAGAAATAGTCTTTAAAAAAATAGTTGTATTTTTAGTACTTTTTTAGGAAATGGTCAAAGTCATATTTTTATCAGAAATATTTTGTAAGCTTTAAAAAATATTATTAAAAAGTTTAGACTTAATTAAGTGTCTTTTAAAAAATAGTAGTAATACATTTTTTTGAATTGGAGTAATATTTTTATCAGAAATGCTTTATATGTAAGTCTTAAGATAAATTTTTTAAAATTAATTTTGCAGTGATCTGTGAAAAAAAATTTTAAACTTAAGAAATTGTTTAATAAAAATAGTAATATCTTTAATACTTTTATTTATAAAAAAATCGGAGTGATATTTTTATCACAAATATTTTGTAAGTCTTACGAAAAATTTTTAAACGAAGATTTGAAGTGATGTATGATAAAAAAAAAGCTTGAGAAACTGCTTTTTAAGAAACAGTAGTATTTTTAATACTTTTTTTGAGCAAAATATAAAAATAGGAGTGAAGTAATAGTTTATAGGTCTTAAAATACACTTCGCAAATGAAATTTGAAGTGAACAAGGACAAAAAAATTTTTTGTCTTCACAAATAGTCCTTAAATAAATAGTAGTATTTTTAGTACTTTTTTCAGAAAACCAGCGAGGTAATATTTTTATCAAAAATCGTTTGGAAGTAGTAAAATAATATGATTAAAAAAAGTTTAGATTTAAGAAAATGTCTTTAAAAAAATAGTAGTATTTTTAGTACTTTTTTTAGAAAAATATCTGAGTGATTTCTTTTATCAGAAATACTTTGTAAGCCTTAAAATACAATTTTTAAGGAAAACTTGGAGTGATCTCTGATTAAAAAATTTTTAGTCTGCAGAATTTGCCTAATAAAAATAGTAGTATTTTTAATACTTTTTTTTAGAAAAAGATCGGAATGATTTTTTTTATCATAAATAACTTTTAATTCCTAGGATGCACATTCTAATGAAAATTTGGGGTGTAAAATTTAAAAAAGTGTATATTAAAAATAGTAGTATTTTTAGTACTTTTTTTAGAAAAACACTTACAATGACATTTTCATCAGAAGTAGAAGTTTTAATGGAAATTTTTAGAGATCCATGATTAAAAAAGCTAAGATATATTTTAAAAAAATAGTAGTATTTTTAGTACTTTTTTCTAAAAAAGTATCGGAATGATATTTTAATTAAAAATAGTTTATTTTATGGAATTTTGGAGTGATTTATGTTCAAAAAAAGTTTAGGCTTTAGAAAATATTTTTTTAAATAGTAGTATTTTTACTACTTTTTTCATAAGAAAATCGGAGTGATATTTTTAGCAGAAATAGTTTCTTTTATGAAAATTGGCAGTGCTATATGCTATAAAAAAATTGCATTATTTTTTATACTTTTTTTAAAAGTGATTTGTGAGTTAATTTAGCGATAGTAAATATTTCATGAGCATTTGAAACGGTTTTCATGCAGTTTTAGATTTTTTTAAATTTGATTTATATTAAATTAAATCTATTCTTTTTTAAATCAGAAAAATACTAGCCAACTTTTTTATGCTTCCTTAATTTTTATAATTAACAAAAAATTTTAATTGACTTTTCAAAACTTTTTTCGTTATACTTTTTTTGCTATAAATGATTTAAGTATTTTCAGCAGTCTTTTAAGAGTTTTGCTTCCCTATTAATTAGTTTTTTTTTATATAAAAAAAATTGATTCAAAAACAAATAAAATTCTGAAGTCTACTTACCAGTTTAAAATGCTATAAAGTTAAAGCAGCAATAACAAGTTGAGATGTTTCTTTAATTTCATAGACAACAAGTTCTTTACACGTCGGTGTAAATCATGGACTTGAAGAAAGATTCTGCTTGGGTTTCTTTACTATTTTATTTTTGTTTGCTGATGTTGTATATATTGATTTTTTTCTTCTCTTTCATTAATTTTTATTGCAGAGGAATTTATAACTAAATTTTCTTTATTTTCATTTGCTGTTGGAAATTTCTTTCAAGAATTTTATATTTCACATTTCACATGGCTTGGACACGTTTTGTTTGCACTTTTAGGGGCGATTTCTTTTTACATTAAAGCATATTTTTCTTTTGTTACAAAATCCAAGGAAGTGTGGAGGGGGGAGTGACAAACAAGAAACTGAAAATTAAACAAGAGCAAAACAAAACATCGATTAGTTAGTCTTTTGTTATTTGTTATTGTCATTTGTTATTATAACTTTTACTTAAATGATTATGTATACTAATGTTGCGAGGTCAGTATTGCAATTGCTTAAAAAAAATTTTTAAAAAGTAATATTACGAAAAATAGTAGTATCGTACAAAGAAGTGTAATAACTTATTAACTTTTTTGCTATTTTATATATTCTAACAGAAATTTTGCTTAATATTAAAAAAAATATTTTTTGTCCTTTTGTCGAAATTAACACAGAGGTTTGTTCCTGAAAACTGACATTTTTTCTATTTTAGCTTTTTTGCTATTTTAGAAAATTTTGCTATTATTTTCTACACAAAGATTTTGCATAATACTTAAATGAAAGTATTTTTCTTGCTATTACCCCAAAAAATATTTCTGTTCCTAATATTTTTGCTATTTTACCTTTTTTACTATTTCAAATTAAAAAAAGTGCTATTAAGATTTTTTTGACACAAAGATATTGCAAAATACTTAAATAATACTATTTTTTCCTATTACTCCAAAAAATAGTTCTTTTATTAAAAAACTAATATTTTTGCTATTTTAAATTTTTTGCTATTTTAAACTAAAAAATTGCTATTAGCATTTTTCTACACAAAGATTTTGCAAAACACTTAAATAAACATATTTTTCTTCTAATTACCCATAAAAAAAAAAATAGTTCTGTTCCTAAAAAAACTAATATTATTGCTGTTTAAAATTGTTTGCTATTTGAAATAAAAATTTCTATAACTATTTTTGCAGAAAAATTTTGCAAAAATATTAAAAAAAACTAGTTTGTATTACTTCCGTTAAGGTAATAACAAAATAATGCTATTTGAACAAATAGTAATTTTTTTTTTTGCTATTTTAACTGTTTTGCTATTCCAAATAAAATTAAAATATTATATTTTTAACAAAAAGATTTTGCCATTTATTTAAAACAAACTCTTTTTTTATCCTTTCGCACAAAATAAATTAATTTTTGTTGCTGAAAATCTGCTACTGCCATTTTAGTTTTTTTTTTATATTTTAAATAAAAATTGCTACAAGTATTTTCTACAAAGAAATTTGGCAAAATATTTAAAAAAAATAGTTTCGTGCTATTTCCGTTCAGATAACAACATAATTTCGCTTTTTGTAAACTTATTATTTTTTTGCTATTTTGACAGTTTTGCTATTTCAAATAAAAATTGCTATTAGCATATTTTTAACAAAACATTTTTGCCATATACATACATATTTAAATATAAACTATTCTTCATTTTATTTCGCACAAAAATAAGTTTTGTTCCTGATAAACGAATATTTTGCTATTTTATTTATTTATTGCTATTTTTAATATAAATTACTACCAGTATTTTTTAAAAAGAAATTCGGCAAAACATTTAAAAAAAACTAGTTTGGTATTGTTTCTGTTGAGTTAATACCACAATTTTGCTATTTGAACATATATAAATTTTTTGCTATTTTAACTGTTTTGCTATTTCAAATAAAAATTACTTTTAGTATCGTTTTAACCAAAATATTTTGTCAAGCACACGTTTTGTTCTTGAAAAAACAATATTTTTGCTATTTTAGCGTTTATGCTATTTAAAATAAAACTTGCTACAATTCTGTAAAATATTAGAAAAAAATAAGTCTAACATGATCATCGTTACGGTAACATAATCCTGCTGTTTGAAAATGTAGTAATTTTTTTTGCTATTCTTACTTCTGCTATTTCAAATAAAAATTACTATTAGTATTTTTTTTCACAAAACGACTTTGATCCATTTTTAAAATAAACTAATTTTGATTCCCTTACACGACAAATAACTTTTTTTGCTACAAAACTGCTCTTGCTATTTTATTTATTTATTGCTACTTTAAATAAAAATTACTACAAGTATTTTTTAAAACGAAATTCTGCAAAGTATTTAAAAAAAATTTGTTTTGTATTGTTTCTGTTGAGTTCAGACCACAATCTTGCTATTTGAACAAATAGTAATTTTTTGCCATTTTAACTTTTTTGCTATTTCAAATAAAAATTACTTTTAGTATCTTTTTAACAAAAAGATGTTGCTACATTTTTAAAATAAGTAAATTTTTCAGCCTAGTACTCAAAAAAATAATTTTGTTCCTTAAATAACTGATATTTTTGCTATTTTATTAATTTTTTTTTTGCTATTTTTAAGAAAAAAAAAATACTACAAGTAATTTTTTTAATTTTTATTAATTATTATTGTATTTTTATTTTTAAATTAACTTAATTTTGCTGCTTAAACAGTAGTATTTTTTTAGTATTTCAAAGGTATGAATGTGTATAATTTTAATGAAATTTTCAAACCCCAAGAGTAGCATTCATTGGTTCATTAGTTCACACTGTAACCTACACACATTTCGGTTTGAGCATTTATTTCTCTTTCCTACGTCAACATTTTTTTTCTTCTTTAATTTCTACATTTACTGGCTTGTTATTTGCTTATTTTTGTTTTCCTTCAGGCAAATTTGTGTGTGTTCCCAGTGAAAATTCATTTGTGATTGTTTTAGCTTTTTATGGCCAATATTATGGTTTATTATTATAATGGAAATTTTATGATGATTTTCTGATATTAATTCAGTTATAATTGCTAAAAGTTTTCTACCTTTGAGCGGGTCACAGCAGCAGCAGCAGAGAAAAAACTTTCTTCGAATGTTTTATGTAAATTTGATAGATTTTTATTAAATTACAAGCACGCAAAAGGAACAGTAGAAGAAAATACATTAAAGTCCTACGTGAAGCTGAAGATTGTTATTACTCGTACGTTTCTCTCAGATTGTTTGTTAAGTAAGAGAAGAAACTTCTAAGGGCTACTTGAAAGTTTCCAAGGCTTTGTTTTTAGTCTATTTGTTAAAGGCACAATACAGACTTGTCTTGTATATAAGTGGGGTACTTAAGTCATACTCCCATTCTTCTCATACAGATTTTTTTCATACAGACTTTTACAAATTCATCATAATACACATTTTAATAAGGGTGGAGAAATATATCGCTAAGTGTCACTCACGGTGATTGAAGTCACTACTTTGACTGAATTTATCAAATATCCTAAAAATTGTTGTGTACTTATATTACAGTAAATAGAGCTCAGAGATTACCTGAAATTTTTTAAATCTTCCATTTTTACCGGAACAAATTTAGAATTAATGACAATTGGTGTTATGTGGCAATTGTAGCGCCAACATTTCTATTTAAGCAATTTTATTCCCTCTATCCTTCTAACTGTCACTCTCTCTCTCTCTTTCTATATCTCTCTCTATTTCACTTTCTACATCTCTCTCTACTTCTCTTTCTTTCTCCATCTCTCTTTCTCTATCTATATTTCTTAATCCCTCTTTTTCCCTCAATCTCGCTTTCTCCCTCAATCACTCTTTCTCTCTCAATCGCTCTTTCTCTCTCAATCACTATTTCTCTCTCAATCACTCCTTCTCTCTCAATCACTCTCTAGCACTATATTTTTTACATCAATAGTCAATAAGTCAAAAGAGTTGGTTGCTATTTTGTCTTTCTCTTTCTCTCTCCCTGTCTTTCTATGTCTCTCTATTTATCTTTCTTTCACGATCTCTCTTTCCCTCTATCTCTTTCACTCTCAATCATTTTTTCTCTCTCACTAATTTTTTTCTCTCAATCACTATTTCTCCCTCTCTCTCTCTCTCTTTATCTATCTCTTTTACATCAATAGTCAATAAGTCTAAAAAAGTTGGTCTTTATTTTGTCTCTCTCTCTTTTACGTCAATACTGAGGAAGTCAAAAAGTGTTGGTTGCTATATTGTTTTCTCTTGTTACTCTCCATCACAAAACAGAAAAGTAAATAAAATAGTTTTGAAATAGAACAGCCAAAATCTGTTAAACGTAAACACGGTTTCAATTTCACTAGGAACAACATTATTAACAAATCACTAAATCGCTCGTCTCTAATAAAACCTTTCAACATTTCTCTCTCCCTCTTTGTCTTGGTATTTATGCTCTCTTAAATATGTTAAAGTTAAATAAGCATATACACATAAATCTTATAATTCTCGTATTCTAATACGCTGTAATTTTTTTAAACCTAAATTTTTTTGGAAAAATCCATCAAATATCCGCAGGGATCAATTTTTGCCACTGAAGGATTGCCTGGAGTGCAGTTAAAGAAAATAGCATCATCATCATGACTAATTTAATTTTAGTGGCTTTTGCAATAGAAGAATGTTTGCAGGGCAAAATAAAATAATATGTACCCGACAACAAGATGTTAAATTAGTATATAAATTATTCAAAAATATTACTTTTTTCCCACTTTTTTATGCTTTTTGTACAGCAAATAGGTTGAGCAAATGTTGGCTATAAAACAAGTGAAATTAAAGCTGCTCACGGTTAGGGCTGAAGAAGGACTATAACAATAAAAAAAAGGGAAGTATGTGAATAAGTATAAGCACGTAGAAAAGAAACTCAGTATATGTGGGCAACCAAGAACAATATAATACATAAATATTTATATACCCCCCCACCCCAAAAAAAAAACATTCTTTAACCCCATTAACATGTTAAATAAAAACAAACATTCCGCCTTAAATTCCTTTTTAACCATTTCCTTTTCTCTTTTTCTTTTAGTCACAAGTAAAAGTATAACTTGAAAGTATTTATTGTTGAAGTAGCAAATAAAGTGAAAACGTTTCTTGCAAACGCCATTTCCTTTATTCAAAGTCTAAAAGACAACCCAGAAAGAAAAAAATAAGAACAAAAACTCTTTATTGTTAAGACTTTTCAGAATTTTTGGGAAGCATGCAAGGGAAATAATTGTCTGTTTAAGGTATTTTTAAAAGCAATTATTTTACTTTTGGTTCATTGTTGTTTTTTTTTTGAAGGACATTGTGCTGTGTACTTATGATTTCTTTTTTTTTTTTTGGTTTTTATATATAACGCTCTTCTTTTGGAAAAAGGTTCAAAGGCATTTTCGTGTTAAAAATTAAAAATAATTCAAGGTTTTCTTTTAGTCTTTAGATTAATAAATATAATAGAAATAAAGTGTTTCAAGAATATTTTTCCTAAGAAAAAATTAAGCCATTCAAATTAAATTTTACTTTTACTAATTTCTTTTGCTTAAAACGAATGAAAATAAATGTAGAAATTTTAGATTTATTACTTCAAATAAAGTTAACCACATATTTGCAATATTATTGTGCAATAATTGATATTTTGCAACAAAATTGCCTTATGTGCGAATAATGTGCCAAAATAATCGATTAAAATTATTCAATTAATAATCTTAGCTTTTCGAATAATCTGTCAAATTAATCGATTAAAATTAGTTAAATAATCACTTTGAAACAATTATTTATTTGTTAGTATTTTTCATGCATTTAAAAGTTTTTCAGTTATTCGAATAAGCTTACAAAATTATTCGATTAAAACTATTCGTTGAATCATTTGAAATAATTCTAAATTTAAAATTTTTTACTGGTAGTATTTTTTTGCTATAAGGTTATGATTATAAAAAGTTGAAAACAATTTTTTTATCAAGTCTTAGTTTTTAGAATAATCTGCCAAAATAATCGATTAAAATTAGTCATATAATCACTTAAAATTATTTTTGACTTTAAACCAATTATTTATTTGTTAGCGTTTTTTTTAGCTATTCGAATCAGTAGCCAGCAATCAATCGATTAAAATTATTCGATTAATCGCTTGAAATTATTTAAAATTTAAAATTTTGTATTGCTAGTTCTTTCTTTCTGTAAAGTTATAATTATAAAAGGGGAAAAAAGATTTTTCATATACATATAAAGAGTCTTAGCTTTGTGAATAATCTGCCAAAATAATCGATTAAAATTATTAAAATAATCACTTAAAACTATTTTTGAATTTAAACCAATTATTTATCTGTTAACGTTGTTCAAGCATTTAAAAGTTTTTCAGTTATTCGAATAAGCTTACAAAATTAATCGATTAAAATTTTTCGTTAAATCGCTTGAAACTATTTTAAATTTAAATTTTTTATAGGAAGTATTTTTTTCTGTAAAGTTATAATTATAACAAAGTAAAAAAGAACTTTTCAATTACATACTAAAAAATGGATTAAAATAGTTCAAATAATTTTAGTTTTTCAAATAATCTGTCAAAATAATCGAATAAAACTATTCATATAATCACTTAAAATAATTTTTGACTTTAAACCAATTATTTATTTACTAGCGTTTTTCATGAATTTAAAATTTTTCAGTTATTCGAATAATCTTACAAAATTAATCGATTAAAATTTTTCGGTGAATCGCTTGAAATTATTTAAAAATTTGTTATTAATATTTTCCTTCTGTAAAGCTATACATAATTAAAAAAAAGGCCGAATATAGTTTTTTTCAGTTATTAGTAGTTTTAGTTGTTCGAATAATCTGCCAAAACAATCGATTAATATTAGTATAATAAGCAAAAAGAAATATTTACAATTTAAAAGTGATTTTTTTTTATTTTTTAGATTTTTTCTTTTCCAATGGCATTGAAATTATATTACACGAATGGTCGATTTAAATTATACGAATTCAAAATAATACGAACATTCAAAACTATTTTTTACTTATTATTTGTGTGAAAACTGTTTACATTTATTTTATAGATTTCTTCTATTCCAATGGTATTGAAATTACATATTTGAATAGTCGATTAAAATTAATCGATTAAACTTATATGTATTCAAAAATATTTTTTGCTTTGCAACTTTATTTTTTATTTTCAAACGTCTCAAAGAAGGAGTTAGCCTAAACAAGTTAAAAATATAACCCCTCTAATCCGGATAGATATACTAGTTTCAGCTACTGTCCGGATTATTGGATCGTCCGGACTACAGTTAAAATAAAAATTTAATCGTAATACGTTTATGTACATCTATATAATTTACTTTTATTACAGAAAAGAAGAAAAACTACACATAAGAATTCATTTGTGTTTAATTAATTTACAGAAGACATAAAGCAAAATACTAAAAGTGGTCAAAAATATTCAGTTGGAAAAATAAGAATTTATTTTTGTTTGAATACACATATCATTATGTAATTTATGTTCTCTATTTTTAAATTCCTTTAAAAATAAAATTTCCTTTTCTGTCGCTTTGGTTTGCTCAGCCCAATAGAGGAAAAATTACTAAACTGTCCGAAAAATTCAAATGTCCGGATTACTGGATAGTCCGATTAGCGAGTGTTCGGATTAGAGAGGTTGTACTGTATATTAATTTTGGGAAAAAGTGCGATAATATTACTAAAAATTATTGTTAACTTGTATTGCCTGCAAATTAATTGTAACAATTTAATAAATTACGTAAATGTGATTTCTTTATTTTAAAAATGTTGAATTGGCAACACTCCCATTTATCATTATTTGGGTTTCAAGCAGTCTCACTTATACATACACACATACATACACACAAACGAGTTATAAATAAAGTTATAACAGCATGAATGATCCAAAGCCAAGCGGCACTTGCATAAATAAGATATTGAATTTCTGCAAGAATGTATTAAAAAAAGTAAACAAAATTGAAATGCATTTTGATAAAAAAAAATCAAAGTAAACAAAAATCGAAATGCATAATTTGAAGTAAACAATCTGAACAAATTGCAATCTCGCTTTTCCTTTATTAAAATATACTTTAAATAGTTTTAAGTCTACATTATAAGAGTCAGTGTATTTTGAGACACAAAAAAAGAAAGATCAATTTTAAATAAAAGTAAAATATAAATAATTACAAAACTTACGAGCACATTCTTGAACACTAAAATTTGTTTCTTGCCATTCATTCAGTTTGAGCCGCGTTGAATTGTCATTTAACATTCAATGCATGCTAAAGGAAGCAACACATTTCCATTGAGGTGTTGTTGTGTGTGTGCCTGTTTGTTTTTGTACCCAATGCCACATGACAAGGTAAACTTTTTGTAACAACAATGTTTTTACAACACACACAAAAAAAAACCCCAAAAAACGGGGAAAAATATTGTAATACTAAAGCAACAACAACAAAAAAACAGACAAACAATTCAACGGTGAATGCACAATTTACACACACGCACACACACACCTTCACTCATTTACCTTCCATAAGTGTGCTGGAGAGAGAGAGAGAGAGAGAGACAACAAACACACAAGCAAAAACAGTAGGCAGTTACTCGTTAAAAAAACCAATAAAAGTAGAGAGTAAGTAGTTAAAGGTTTAAAGAGGAATTTACACTGGCAGTGCGAGAGGTCTACTGGTTGGCATTTGTAGAACCTTTAATGAATACGAGTATGTACGAATATGCATTAATTTTATATGTATTATCTTTTTTATTTTTGTTAAGTAAATCTACATTTTCTGACCTATTTCGAGCAAAGTTCACTATGAATTTTTTTTTGCACATTTCAATTATCTCTTACATAAAAGTTAAGCTTTAATCAATGTTTGTGCGGCAGCTTAAATATTTTATGTTGAAATTAACCCAAAAAAAATCCCTGACTACAGTAAAATTATGTTACAAAAAAAAAAAAGAAATTCGACATAAATATACATAAGTTCTTATAAAATATTCAATTAATATTCTTCATCAGTTTATTATGGTCCCACGAGCCCATATGTTTTGCTCAAATCTGTTGCATACTTTCAGGCTTAAAATAAATTGTATAAAGTTAGTAGTACTTTTTGTTTCCCTTCGTAATAGAAAAAGTTTTTCAACAACATGTTTTTGACATTCTTGCACAATATAAAATGTCTTAATGGGAGTTATTAAAACATTCCTCGAAAGAAGAACTATGGAAAATAGATAGAGATGGGCAAAACGCCCATGTTATTAATTTGACTCACGCATGATAATGTCTGATAGTAAATATCTGTAATTAATATTATATTTTAACAAGAAGAGCTTGAATAGAAAAGAATTTATGCATGGTCTGGAAAATAATGATATTTGATTTCAAATTTATGAATATTAGCAGGAAAATTAAAGCATTTTTTTTAAATTTCAGCAAAATCTAGTACTTACGAGATTTTGAGCAGATTTCCCATGCAACACAAAATTTACTGCGTCCCTAGATTTTGGGGAAATCTACTTAAAATTTAGTAGAACTTAGTGATGCAATTATAATGTACTAAAGGTGTGTGAATTAGCTAAATTGCAGTTTTTTGCTACAGTTTAGGGAAAATGTCAGTCAATGGTTTTTGTTTTCGATACGAAATCTGGATAAAAAAACTTTTCCATTATTATGAGTCTTACGGCCTGTCACAGAAATCGTTCGATCCATAACTTGTATTGCAAACCACAATAACATGAGAAAATTTGTTGTTGTTTTCAATATAAGTATTCGATCGAACGATTTCTGGTGACATCGTGGGAGAGGCAGTTAGTTTTTGAATAATCTGGCAAAATAATTCATGAAACTTATTCAAATAATCTTAGTTTATCGTATAATCTGCAAATAATCACTTAAAATAATTTTTGACTTTGAATCAATTATTCGTTTGTTATCATTTTTTCATGCATGTAAAAGTCTATCAGTTATTCGAATAAGTCGCCAAAAATTAATCGATTAAAGGTATTTTATTCATCGCTTACAATTGTTTTAAATTTTAAATTCTTTATTGGTAATATTTTCTTTCTTTAAAGCATAAGTATCAAAAGGGAAAAAATCATTCATATGTAAAGAGTTTTAGTTTTTCGAATAATCTGCCAAAATAATCGATTAAAATTATTCAAATAATCACTAAAAATTACTTTTTACTTTAAACCAATTATTTATTTATTAGCGTTTTTTCATGAGTTTAAAAGTTTTTCATTTATTCGAATTAATCGATTTAAATTATTCGATTAATCGCTAAAAATGATGGTAAGAGGAAAAAAACGATTTTCATACTTTAAGATTTTAAATTTTTCGAATAACTTCCAAAATAATCGATTAAAATTATTCAAATAATTATTTAAAATTATTTTAAAATTTAAACCAATTATTTGTTTGTTAATGTTTTTTATGCATTTAAATGTTTTTCATTTATTCGAATATGCTGAAATTATTAATCGATTAAAATTATTCGTTTAAAAATCTTAAATTATTTTAAATTTAAACATTTTGTATTTATAGCATTTTTTTCTGTAAAGTTATAATTATAAAAAGGTGAATAAAAATTTCTTATATTTTAAAAGTTTTAGTTTTACGAATAATCTGCCAAAGTAATCGACTAAAATTATTCAAATAATTACTTAAAACTATTTTTGACTTTAAGCCAATTCTTTGTTTGTTAGAACTTTTTACGCAGTTGAAAGTCTATCAGTTATTCGAATTAGTCAAAAAAATTAATCGATTAAAATTATTCGATTAGCAGCTTGAAATTATTTTAAATTTTTTATAAGAAGCATTTTCCTTTTGAACACTTATAATTATCAAAATGTAAAAAAAAGATATTTCATATACATATATAAAAAGTCTTAGCTTTTCGAATAATCTGCCAAAATAATCGATTAAAATTACTAAAATAATCACTTCAAATTATTTTTGACCATAAACCAATTATTATTTTGTTAGCGTTTTTAATGAATTTAAAATTTGTTCACTTATTCGAATAAGCTGACAAAATTAATCGATTAAAATTATTCGTTAAGTAGCTGTAAAGTATTTAAAATTTTTTATTAGTATTTTCTTTCTGCAAAGTTGTACATAATTATAAAAACGGCACAACAATTTTTTTTAATTATTAGAAGCTTTCGTTGATCGAATAAGCTGCCAAAATAATCGATTAATATTAGTGAAATAAGCAAAATAAAATATTTACAATTTGAAAGTGATTTTTAATTTTTTAGATTTCTTCTTTTTCAATGGTATTGAAATTATACAAATGATCGATTAAAATTAATCGATTAAAATTATACGATTTAACATTCAAAACCAAATTTTGTTTTTGTCTTAGACAAATTTAAGGGTGTAAACGGTATAGATTTAGTTAAGGCTTTTAATTGAAATCTGCCAGATTTCTTGCAAGTGTAAATGCCCTGTTAAACTCTATAGAAATATTTTGCAATTACACATTTGAAATTGAATGACGTAAAATGTCACAGACCAAAAATTATGAAAAACTTAAACATAAATAGTGTGTTTAGGATAGATTATTGATGATGAAACTAAAAAATTCTGACGGAAAAGGGACTTCCTTATAAATCTCACTTAAACCTTACCTTGTCAGTTCAAGTTAAAGTCGAGTGGTCTCTCACTATTAATTCAATCGTCTTCAGCAAAATTCTTCTTAACTATAACACATATTCATTCAACTTAATGCTTATCTCACTGTAATTGTGTATGTAACAGTTTCCAGGGATTTTTGGGATAATATTAAATGAAGTGAACTCAACTGAAGTGGAAAGTTGGAAACAAAAACCAAAAAAAAAACACAAACCAGCAAAAAAGAAAGTTTCAGCAAATGTCATGTTAAGGCAGTTAAAAAAAGAAAAAATTTTCAAGTTTTCTTTGCTACACCAGAGAGTTTAATTTAAAATGTTTTCTTTGTTTTCATGTTTGAAACACACACTTTAGTGGAATAAGGTCATGTGAAAGGAAATTTATTTAAGCAAAATGTCATCAGTGAAAAATATTCTTTTGAAATAATATTAATAATATAAGCAAGTAATAATAAAATATATATATTAGAAAATCTTTATATATGTATATATTATACTATACACTCTTATGCTTCATGCAATCTGACTTGAAATGAGTATTGTAATTCTCATTTGCTTAGTATTAGTATTAGTAGTAACTTTTGATATACAAACGCTATGTCTAGAAATATGTCTTGTAATTCTCATTTGATTTGTATTAAAATCAATATAAGTATCTCAAAGTTACTGCCAGTTTTCTCTAGAAGTTATCGAATTAAAGTGCAGAATTGAACTGAAAAACACTCTGTTTGAAATTAGCTGCCTTTACAGAAGAGAGTCGGCAGGCAAAGTGAATTAAAACTTCTCTTCAAGCACCTCAAGTTGCTTTAGTACTTGACTCAATTATTCACAAGAGAAGCTCAAGATTAAACATATTTTTAATATTATTTTAAAATATTTCCTATAATTGCTTTAAAAATTGTTTTTGCTTGTAAAATATCGTTACGTTAATATAGAAACGCCCCAACTCATTATTTCTTTGAAATCGAAATTTTTGCATTTTCGGCTACATTAGATGTTCTCCTATCAAAATATACAAAAATCTCGATTTCAAAAAAAAAAAAAAAATAATGAGTTGGGGCTTTTCTATATTAAGGTAGCGATAAACATATGTTTTTAATAATAATTCCTTTAAAAAAGATTTTTTGCTTTTAACATTTCACAACCATTTGCTTTTCAAATAATTTCACAAAAAAAAACAAATTTAACGTCAGATTATCAATTTTTTTTCTTGATCGTTTTGCATACCTTGTCAATTTTAATTTTACACAAACTACATATTTTAAGCTTTTCCTTGTCTCCTGGCATACAAATTTATTATGCAATTGCTTTTTGCATTTATATTAAATTGTAATTCCTGTATTAAATCCATTATATGGTTTCTCATACTTTTACCCAAAACAAATAACATTTTAATGAGCATTTTTCATTTCACAGTACAAAAGCATGTAGAGAACTTTCACTTATTGCAAGGGAAAAAGCACAGCACACGCTTTCAAAACAGGTGTCAAGTTTAAATAAACGTATTTCAGTTAATTAAAATAGCAAATTAGTAGCACTTGTTTGCACCGAAAAAATAAAATAAGATGTAAATGGAAATGGGAATAAAAAACATGTGGAGGGTAATTAGCAAACAGTATTTCTCATACATCTACTCCTCCTCCTTTAAGCTTTAAGGAAAAGAAAAACAAGAATTTTATTGTTTTGTTGGCCAGAAAAAAACCTGAAAGACACCTTAATTCACTATAGCAGGGTATTCGCTGAAAGCAAGTCCGGGTTTCCTTAATTCCCAGTTTAAATGAAAATGCAAGGCATAGACTCTAAGAAACATTACCTTAACCGTTTCAATTTAAAGGTAAAATCTGCCTCTTGAAGCTTTGAAAATTAAACAATAGCGAAAGCTTAGAAATTTAAATTCTAATTCAAAAACGGAACATTTCGAACAAAAGAGCTTCAAAACTATTTAAATAGCAATAACTTACGAATAAATAAGAATTTAAGAATTTTCGAAAAATTCGAAATTATATTCGAAAAAATTCGAACATATCATTTAAGCTGAAAAATTAAATTTCAAGGATCTCGCAGCATTCAAAACAGTTCTGAAGCTCAAATTTGAATTTTTTGCGGCATAAATTTAATGTTTCACTTAGTGCAAAAGCAATTTCGAAAAATTTTAAGTTAAAAAATTAATTTTCAAAGCTCTTATAGCATTTAAAATAGTTCTGAAGCCCGAATTTGAATTTTTGGGGCATACATTTTATGTTTCACTAAATGAAACGTATGATTTGGTTTAAAAAAGCCAAATCCTTAGTTTTTAGTTTTTTAAATTGTTTAGAAGGCCGTATTAGACTTATTGCTTAGTTAGAAAGTAATTTTCGAAAATTCGAAATTAATTTCGAAAAATTCGAAGATATCATTTTAAGCTTAAACATAAATTTTCAAAGCTCTCGCAACATTTAAAATAATTCTAAAACTCGAATTTGAATTTTTGGGGTTAGAATTGTATGTTTAACTAAATAAATGATTTAATTTAGTTTGTAGAGCCACATACTTTAGAAATACTTTGTATTTTGAGTTTACTATTGTATAGGAAGTCGTATTAGACTTGTGGCTTACTTCTAAAGCAATTCCCGAAAATTCCAAATTCATTTCGAAAAATTCGAAAATTACTTTGCAGCCATAGGATTTACCTTGTAAGTCCTTAAAATGTATTTAATAATGACTAGGAGCATATTCCGAAACCTAGCGTAAGCAGCTTCGAAAATTTTAACTAGTTAATAATCTCCCTACAGATTAAAACTTTTGATATAGTACATAGTTTAAAACAGTCAGATATTTTACAAAATGCTTAGTTTTTAATTTTTTAAATTGTTTAGGAAGTTGCTTAGATTTGTTGCTTAGTTCGCGAGCAATTCTCGAAAATTAGAAATTAGTTTCGAAAAATACTAAAATCTATTTTAAGCCTTAATATTTACTTTTTTAAGCCTTAAAATGTATTTAGTAATGATTTGAAAGACGGTTCTGTGTATTTTCCAAAATTTTCACTAGTAAATAATATTAAAAAATCTAACGATTTTTAAAATTTTGAAGAAAACTTCAGAGAAACTAAATTCGAAAATATTTTCAGCCACTGATAAGTTCAGATAAATTCCACAATAACACAAGAATTTTCAAATAAAATCGAAATTAAACTCGAAAAATTCATAGAAACTAATTTCGAAAATATTTTCAGCCATTTGAGAATTCAGAAAATTTGCAAAAATGTTCATTGATTTTTTTTCAAAAACTAAGTAGCATATGCAGATACTTTTGAACTAATTTCGAAACTAAAAAAAAAGTTTCAAACTTATTGAGAATTCCTAAAAGTCGCATAATTTTTTATTAATTCTTATTAAATACAGTTTAAAATTTCCAACTTATTTTTATTATGAAATTTTTTTAAAAGTTTGTCGTTCTAAGTCCCGGTTCACACGATTCAACTTTTGTTGCTCAACTCGTCATTCAGCTGTGAGCCAGACGGAGACGGATATACAAATTTCTCTTTCTTTCTTACTGCTGAATTACGAGTTGAGCAATAAAATTTGAAACGTGAGAACCGGGACTAAAACTTGAAATTAAAAATCAACTTCCAATGTCTCGAGTTTGAATTTAAATTTTTATTTTAAATACTGTTTGAGTCACATAGAAATTTTATCCTTAAAGACTTCAGTAAATGTTTTTACTGACCTAATAAATTTCATTATATTTTAAAGAAAAATAATTTAAAATCTAAAAAAAAAGTTCTGGAAACTTGTTTCCCTTCAGCTGCAGCAATTTTAAGTGTTCTTTGTGCTGTAATAAGATTTATATTTCAAATAATCAATTAGACTAAACTTTAGCAAAATTTAATGTGGATAATATTGACCAACTTCAAATTAAAAATTGTGTGACACATTCATATACTAAATACAAACATTTCGATTCTTTTAAAACAAACTTCTATGAACTTATTAGTATAACTCACACTATTCTAAAAAGCAAACAACTCACGCACTCACACGTACACTTTCAAGTAGAAACAATAACTCACACTATCATTCACACACTTGTACTTTCTTTAAAACTGAATTTTGTTTTTGCAAACGAGAAATTCACCACTCCATGCGTGTTCCTTTTTTTATTAATTCTCATTTTACTTTCAGTTCAACAAAATTTTTAACTTTCCTCAAGTGAGTTTGTGTGAATTTTTGTTGTACGTATGTATATATATATATATATATGTATATGTATGTATGTCTGTGCGTGTGTATGTGTTTTCGTATATATATATATATATATATATATATATATACATATATATATATATATATATATATATATATATATATACATATATATATATATATATATATATATATATATGTATATAAGAAGTAGTGAAAAGGAAAAATTTTTTTTTTCGAAAAAGGGAAACTTAACGTTGTGTGTGTGCTTTTTTCCTATTGTACTCAATACTAGATTTTCACTTTCATTACACAATATTTATTAAAGAATTTTTTTTTTGTTTAAATTAAAGCTAAATTAAATTCATAATTACTTTTTTTTGTTAGATTTTATGATATCTTATTTTAGTTAAATATATCAGAGCTTTTTAAATTTGATAATTTGCTTTAAATTCTCTTAAATATTTAAATTCATCTTTCTATATATTTTCTTTCATGTAGATTTTTTCCTGCACTTTTTTTTTCTCTTTTTATATACATATATGACTTTTTTTAATTTTCTTAAATTTTCAACACGCGCTTACGTTATGCTTCAACACGCACCTAAAAGTAGACTACAAAAGTGTTACGAATTTCTCTAATGACAAAGGCTCTGCGAATGGTAAAAAGCACGAACAATATGTAATAACAACTACTACAACAACAACAACAAGGCTGCTACACTCTCACACACACACACACACAACACCTAAATAAGAAGGAAAATATTGCATACCGGCCCGTTAAGTTATTTAGGGTTTGTGTGTGTATTAAGCTGAATTTAAGGCTTAAAAGCGCATGAATTTTTGTAGAAGCAACAGTGGCTGAGAATTGGCTTATGATTTATTTTTTATTTTTGGAGTAATAAGTGGTGAGTTACGAAACAGCTGGTTCACAATAAATGGGAAAAGCTAAATTTGTTTAAGGAAACAGATAAAGTTTATTGTGAATTGTTGCCGAAAGGGAAAGTAAAAAGGAATCCCTGTAGCAATTTTTAGGGGAAAAAATTTACATACAAAATTTTAATATAAATTTGCAAATAAAATAGTAAGCAAATATGGAATTATTTAGGGATTTGCAAAAAGTTTCGCAGATTTTATGTCCAAAATATATACATGTGAAGAGGACAGATCTTAAGTTGAAATTTTTAAATGGTTTAATTTTTCATATTTATACTATCAACAAGCAAAATAGATTCTTAAAACTTACGGCCTGGCCCACGATGTCGACAAGAAAGTTTCTATCGCTTACTTACATATGTACATATATGGAAAACAAAAACAAATGTTCTTTTTCTGTTTTTGTTTTCCATAGAAGTAAGCGAAAGAAACTTTCTTGTCGACATCGTGGGGCAGGCCCTTAGTCTGAAAATTTTTTACAACAAGTAAAAAATATTTAACAAATATGTCATAATATTAAATATTTGCTGCAATAAAAAGCTTACTTAAAGCTTTAAACTTAACAATTAACTCATATTCGAACATAAAAACACATTCATACATTTTTCGGTTTTGACGTTTTTTCGAACTAAAATTGCAAAAAAGTAATTAATAAATTGAATAAAATGTTAATAAATTTTTATTTGAATATTTTTAGCTTAAAATTTTACTTTCGAATTTTCGAACTTAAATTTGAAATTGTTGAATAAGCTCTTTTAAATTAATCTAAAAATGTTATTCACAATTTCCTAACATATTTTTGATATAAATTTTTATTTTTAAGTTTTCGAACATAAATTCGAAATTTTTGAATTTAATATAATCTATTTGAATATATAATTATTGTATCCCTTATTCATTGCTGCATTTAACAGCAAAAATTTTATTCTAAAATTTTCGAACTGAAAATCGAAAAAATCGCAAACAATAAACTTTCAGCAAATGACATGTTAAAAGAAAAAGACAAAAAAAAAACACATAGAATACATTCTAATATTTTTTTTTAATTTTCGAACTTAAAAAAAAAACAAGTTACTAACAAAATATGCTTTTATTTAAATATTTTTGGCTAAAATTTTATGTTCGAATTTATGAACTTATGTTCAAAATTCTTTAAAAAACTTTTTTTAATTAATATAAAAATATTAATCACAATTTTTTAACACATTTTTTAATCGGAAAAATAATATTTTCAAAAACCCCTAATATTTTTTAAGTTTTTCGAGTAAGAATTGGAAAATATTATTAATTAATTCAATTAAATAAATTCTAATACTCACAAATTTGTTATTTTAATACTTTTAGCAAAAATTTCATTTTCGAATTTTCGATTCTTTTAACAGAAATAATATTAGTCACAACTTTTCTTAAACCATTTTTGAACTAAAACTTTGTTAGTGGGCGCTCGAACTTAAGTTCGAAAATTCTCGAATTTTTTAATATACGAATATAAAATATTTTTAATCTTTATTTCTTGTCATACTTCACAACAAAAACTTTTTTTCAAAACTTTCAAATCGAAGTTCGAAATTTTCGAATATGGACACATGGTGCCACGCATAGAAAAAAAATCTAAAGTTAAAAACTTAAGATTTTCGAATACCTTCTTTTTAATCGTTATTTCGAAAGCTTAGCATATATTACCGTATATTGAAACTTTTATGTAGATATTTATATTAATCATTACAATCAGTCATACTTTCAGACTACAGTTATATTTTGAGAAGCTCACGCACAAGTTCGAAATTTTCGAATAGGCTTACAGAATAAAAAAAATATATTACGTATCTTCATCATAGTTTCTGAGTGAAATTTTTTCCTAAAAATATGAAAATAACTTCAAAGATTTCTCGCATTCCTTTACTAACAAATACTCATTATTTTTCTTGCTAAAGTATTATTTATAATTTTCAAACTTAAGTTCGAAATTTCCAAATATACTGTCATGTATTCAAAAATTATGTATATTAGTCGTTTCTGAATTTTCGATTATATATCTAATCAAAACTTCGAATATATGTATATATTAAAATAATTATACTAAACACATTATTAATTGTCACATTTTCGAACTAAAATTTTATATTTATTATTTATGATTTTCGGGCTTAGGTTCGAAATTTTCGCATATACTTATCACTTACTGAAATAACTTTTATTAATCATTAACCCTGTAATATTTTCAGGGCGTTGCTTCATTTTTATGCTTTCGGCATAAGTTCGAATTTTCGAATATGCTGTTGTGCATTCAAATATTTGTATGGATCATTATTAAAATAACAAAACTCCTTTTAGTTGATGATTAATTTTTAATACATTAGAAAATTCACGCCAAAGCCAAAAATAAAATACTTTTTTTAATTTAAAAAAAAGCGTTACATGGCCACCTTAATTTTTCTTGCTGCCATCTTTTGGCAAATAGCAAAAACAGTTAAATTTAATTGTAGACTGACCATGCGCGTTAGAAGTCATCTGCTTCATTTGGCACCTATTTGCATAATGTTTACTTTTCGTAACTGTCATCATGGACTGTTGTTGTGATCAATGTCAGACCAATACAAAGTGGAATGGGTAAGGTATGTATCTACACACACAAATAGGTTGTGAGCTTTTTATAAAATTATATTTCGTAGTATTGTTACAATACATTACATTTATGTTACAATTATAAGAGTATGCGTACAAATTATTTATGTTTAGTGTAAGTAGTTTGTGTGTGAGTTTGTGTAGTCTACGCTTGAATTAAGATTGATTGCTGGGAAGGGGGTGGACTTGGCAGCTCATCCCCCCACACAATATTTTCTAGCAACATTTTAATTTTAGTGTATTTTGCGCCATTCGAAAGGTTTCACAAGTACGGAAAATATATGTATTCACGCCAGTAGTACATTGAAGGCATTAATTAATAATTAGAAGGTGTAAATGATGATGTGTTAAAAACAATTGAAGGAAAATATTTTGTACATGAATACATGCAGATGCACTAGGTTGCTACATATTTTATTGGCAATAATTAATTAAGTGTGCTTGGAAATAGTTTTTGTGACAGTGAAAATAAGTGAATATATATGAAAAAAATGAAAATGAATATATATTTAAGATGGTGTTAAGTAAAAAATAAGACATAAAAAAGTCTTGATTGCGATATACATATGTACATACCTACGTATTATGTATGTACATGCTTTTCCTTTATAATTTAAATTTTTACACAAACCAATTGGTCTTGAAATAACCTTGTGTGCTTTATAAATCATTTTATTGTTGGGAAAATGTTGTTTGCATAACAAAAATATGTAAATTTTCAAGTTTTAATCAATTTCGAATTTTTCGAACTTATTTTCGAAATTTTCGAACATCGCAAAAATCACTCCAAATGTGTTTTTAATGTATTAAGAATTAGGGAAAATTGTTTTTGAAGTGTATTTAGCAGTAAATTACATTAATTCAAGTTTGAATCTAGCATATATGTAAGTATTTGTTTGATTTATTTAGCTAGAATTTGGTTTTCTATTTTCTTTACTTTTATTTTGGCTTTTTATAGCACTTAAAATGGTCTTACGATTCTAAGATGTCAGATTCATACTATATGTTTATGAAACCATATGGTTCGCCAAAAAATAATAATAGTAACAATACATAGTGCATATTTTAAATTTAAAATTTTTCGAACCATTCAAAAACCAATATATTATCACAATGTTTTAAAAAAATGGCTTTACAAAAAAGCTTAGCTTCATTTTAAGCTTTGATTTTTTTCCAATATAAGAGCATATCGAAAATTTTAAACTTTTATTTTTAGAAATATTTAATTTTTAGATCATTTTAAAACTAACTATTGCTACCAGCAGATAGTTTAGTATTCTACAGGCTACATAACAATAACATTAGGTTTTCCTAGTTCATTGGTTGTATTTATTAGATGAAGGCTTTTTAATTTGGATTAATCAAGCCAAGTTCAAGCCTTCTGACATCTGTTAACCATAAGAAAAATGTCTGCATATAAAAATCTTATAAGTGGGTTAAGGCACGTTATAAAATTTTTTACAGAAGCAATACTTTAAGTGTGATGGAGAGAGAGACAGAGAGACAGGAAGAGAGAAAAATCAGCTGGCTTCCAATTGATGCTAAGACATGAATCAAAACAACAAGATTGCACATTGGGCAGGTCCGTTATTTTGTCTGCTTGTGTGACACAGACATAGAATATGTATGTGTTGTAAACAAGGTACATTTGTGTATGTAAAGTGCTTCCTCTCTCTCTCTCTCTCTCTAGCACTTTTTACAACAGACACTAAAGAATCAGTTAGCCAACTGTAATGGAATGTAATGAAACAGCTTAACGATATTTTTACGTGAAAAGTAATGTATAGATTCCTACGTTCCAGCTACATTCTATAACCATTTTCATTATTTTTCACATAACAATATCGATCAGCTGTTTCCTACCATTGCAGTTAGATTCCATTACAGTAGGCTAACTGAATCTTAATTTGTATTCTATGATGTCGTAGATGAGCAGTATAAATTTTTTTCTATATGGCTGAGTGAGCAATAGTGTTTTTTGATTCATGATGTTGAAGGTTTTATGCAGCTTTAACTGATTTCCGCCTTCACACAAGGTAGTGCACATGGATGTATGAATTTTCTGACAAATTTGTGATGTGGCTTGTAATAAATCTAACAGAGAAACGCACAGAAAGGCTGAGCTTAAAACTATAAATGAATAATTCGATTTTTCTTTTATACAATGACATGTTGAAATAAAATAAATTTAGCAAAATTGTTTAGCAAAAGTTCGTAACCTAAATTCCTTGGCTAAATGTCAAATAAATAAACTTCAGTATTTCTTATATAAATAATTTTATATAAAAGAAAATCTATAATGTTATTTAGCTGCCTGACGTAAAATAAATAAAACGAAACAAATTTCGTATCTGTTTTTTTTTATTGCTAGTTTTACGTTGAAAAATTGTTGAGTCAACGTAGTATCGTAATGTCGTTTTTATTTACATATCTTTTTAAAAATATATTCGAGCACGAATAGGTCCGCATATAAACTCTTTTGCGCAAAAAATTTTACGTCCTAAATAATCAGGCAGTAAATTTTTGTGTGAATATTTTTTCTTATCTGTATTCATGATATTGCGTAAAAAAGCAATAAAATTTTGCACAACTCACATAATCAAAAATACATACAAAATAAAAAAATATAATAATAGATAGCAAATGCAAAAAAAAAATGACCTGCAAAGAAGTTTAATATTTTTCGGTTTAATTAAAACTAGAAATTTAAAATTTCCAAAGCGAAAATATTTAAATAGATTATTATGTGTGTAATTGACATTTTTAACAAGATATATAAATAATTTCTTTCTGTGTAGCCTTAAAGATTTTAATCTCATGAATATGCAATTCCATACAAGGATTCTATTTAATTGATTTTTTTTTATTTGCTCTAATTTGTCTTGTTGCCACCAGATAAAAGGGTCAAATAAGCCAAATATTTTTAAACTAATAGAAATTACTTTATTATTACAAACTTCAAAAGTCAGCGATAAGATCAATCATTAAATAACACGAGTTCAAAACATTGCTTTGCTTCTTTTACAGTGTATTGGTAATTAAATCGCTTCTGTAAGTGCATTGAAAAGCCAAAAGCAATATAAACACAAAGAAGAAAACAAAAACATAAACCTGCTCTCTCTCGCATTAAAAACAAGTGCAAAATAAAAATAAAAGCAAAAGCAAATATAAATATAAATAAACAAATAAACAAAACAACAGTTTGTTTTTGCGGCCTGCCAAACGCACAGTGTAATTGTTGTTATTTTAATTTTGCAAACAAGTTTAAATAAAAACAATAATACAAACCTACACACACACACAGACCCATATGTACATGTATGCATGTAAGTACGTATTATATGTAAATACATATTTACATGTATGGAGTATAAAATAATAAAATTGTGGGCTGGCGGAAGATCATAATGAAAATTGTTTTAAAATTTTAGTCTTGTGTGGACTTTTAAAGGTTGTGGAAGTGTTTGCTTAAGAATTTATTGCAAAATTAAAACAATAACAATAATAATATAATATATCACATTGAAATAAATATAGTATAAAAAAAGTGTTTTTAATACCTATGTATAATAAAAATAATTAAAAAAAAATACGTTTTAAAAAAATAATTTTCAAGTGTTCGTTTCGTATAGAAAATATTATAAAACATGATGCGTTCCTCTACTGTACGTTTGACCGCGCAATTATTGCGCTCACCCTCGCCAACCCCTGGTTCTAGTTTCAAATTAATTGCATGTCGATCAATCAATACCAATAATCATCAACAAAATACGGCGGCCCCGGTTGTTACAAATTTAAACAATCAAAGCGATAAATGTCTACAGTATTCCAATGAAGAGGGTTACATTAAGACATCGCCCTTCGAAAACACACTCATACCAAATTGTACCTTGGACAAATATGTTTGGCGTGATTTTAAATTATGGGAAAATAGTGTGGCAACGGTAAGTATTAATAAATATACAGTTGTATGCGCAAGATTCTATCATTAATTAGAACTAAAGGTTATTATTTAAATTTATTTATATAAGGTGCTTTAAAATGTTTTTTTGTAAAGGTACTTTTTTAAAGGTACCTTTTATAATGTACTTTTCTGCATGCCACTTCTTTTAAAAGTTAAAATAGATTTTTAATGTTCTCTGTAAAATATACTTTCAAAAAACTACTTTTTTTTATAAGATACTTTCTTAAGAGATGCCTTTTTAAAGGTACTTTTTTAAGAGTTCCTTTTCCTGAAGGTTTGAAAGGTACTTTTTTAAATGTAGTTATATTAAAAAGGAACTTATTTTAAAATGTAGTATTTTACAGATCATTTTTTGGATGGTACATACTTTTTTAAAATGTACTTTTTGACAAAGTGCTTTTTAGGGTTTCGTACACCAAAGGTGAAAAGAAACACTATTGTTTTCGCTACGCTGTCCGTCTGGACATCCGTCTGTCACAGGGTATTTTCTAGAGAACCGTGAGAGCTACGGGCCTGAAATTTGGACACAGAGTGTAGACCTTTCTCCGCTACAACAACAAATACATGAGAGTCAGTTAATGTAATTTTGACAACTTGCTGTATCTTGGAAACCGTAAGAGCAAACTTCTTGAAATTTTCAAAAACGGTAAAACAAAAAATCCCAAAATTATAAAATCGCCAAACCGAAATAAATCGCCAAAACAAAAAAAAGCACGAAATTAAAAAAAATTCTAAAACGAAACTAAATCGCGAAAAACCGAAAAATTGCCAAAATTTAAAAATCGCCAAAATGAAAAAATCGCCAAAATGAAATAAATCGCCAAAATTAAAAAATCGCCAAAACGAAAAAAAGCGAAAAATAAACAAAAAAAATTATTTCAGCTGAAAAAACGTCTAAAACTTAAAAAAAAGCTGTATTAAAAAAATACTCAAAGCCCTACGCACGGAACCCTTCGTGCGCGAGTCAAAGTCGCACTTTACTGAATTTATTTAAAGATAATTTTTTAAAAGGTACTTTCTTAAAAAGCACTCGTACTTTCTCAAGTTACTTTTGATAAGTTACTTTTTTAAGATACTCTTTTAGAAGGAACTTCTTACAAAGGTACTTTTTTAAACGTATTTTTTTCAAAAACAGTTTCTTAAAAGTAAATTTTTTAAATATACTCTGTAAAAATTACTTTTGAAAGAATTCATTTTTTAAAGTACTTTTTAGTATTTTTATTACTTTTTGAAAGGTACTTTTTTAGTACTTTTTGAAAAGCTACGATTTAGTACCTTTTGAAAAGGTACTTTTTAGTGGTAGTTTTTGAAAAGGTACTTTTTGGTACTTTTTGAAAAGGAATTTTTTTAACGTAATTTTTGAAAATATACTTTTTCAAATTACTTTTTCAAAGGTTCTCTTTTCGAAGGTACTTTCTAAAAGATGCTCCCCCTTATGCAAAAACGATTGTTAAAATTAAAGTTGGTTTAATAAACGAATTTTGTATGGCAAAACCAGTCTCAAAGCATGCTTTGACTTTAACAATCGTTTTTGCATAAGAGCAACTATTTTTAAGGTACTTTTAAACATACACAGAAACTTTCTTTAGCAGGTACTTTTTTAACAGGTGCCATTTTTTATTATATTTTTTTTTTTCTTAAAAGTTACATTTTTATAAACGTACTTTAATTTTTTGTATGTATTTATTTTAAAAGGTACTTTTTGTAAAATGCACTTTTTTAAGGGTACTTTTTTTAAAGGTACTTTTTTTTAAGTTACTCTTTTTAGAAGGTATTTTTTGAAAGGTACTGTTTTTAAAAAGTACTTTTTTTAAAAAGTACTTTTTTAAAATAGGCTTTCTAAAAGGTTTCTTGCAAGGTGCTGTTATTTTAAAGCTTTGTAAAAAATGCTATGTACTTTTAAAGCAGAATACTTTTTAGCAGGATTTTTTTTCTGTTATAGTTTCATTTTTGTAGGCACGTAGTTACCGTTGATCCCGTGTATGTAAAAAAAATTTATTCAAGGTCAAAGGGCAAAAAAATTACTTTTTTTTAATTTTTTGGCCAGTGGGTTAGTTTTACGCTAAAAATCTGTGAGACGAAAATGTACTCGTAGATGAGGTAATTATCTACTAAGATTGTAACCATACTTTTTTCTCCATTTCCCATTCCTGAAAAAAACGCTTTCGAAAGTTAGTTATTAATATATTTTTTTTTTAATTGTACTTCCTATGAAAAAGTCACTGACAGTACAATTACTTTGTTTATATTTTTTTATTTAAAATATAAAGTATTTATTTTATAATAACTTCTTTCTAAACATGACTGGCAACAATTTAATCTAAGACAGTAAAGTTGCTGATAGATGTTAGTATGTAAATAAAAAATATATATACATATGTATGTATGTATGTATTTTGTATATACTCAAGTATATGTGTATCAAACAAATCTTTTTTAATCTGTTGTTTAGTTCCCTAATTGAAGATAAATAGCATTTAAATTGAAAAGCATCGCTTCTTTCCATTTATGAACTTCAATGCATAAAAAGCAAAAGTCAAATGTCTTTTTGAAAAGAGATTATTTGCAAAGATATTTTAAAAGAAAATTTATTTTTAGCGGTGTGGAAGTACACACATACATATGTACATGTACATATATTTCAATAAAAATTAAATAAATTTTATTTCATTTATTTTTAGTAGCAGCATGGCTATTCAATGATAATTTATTAAAATCCGGCTTAAGTTAGTTATTTTTAATTCCTTTTTTTATTATGGAACACGATTCCTGAAAAATTTTGTTACTGGACCCTTGTTTTACCTTTTGGTAGTGTCAGTTGTATTTAAATATAATCTAAATACTAAACCGAATTATATATAAATTGATTATTATGCATTAAACAGGTTACAGACTGATGACTGGTGCACTCATTTCCTTTTACTATGATCTACATATATTTATTAGCTGTCTAACGCTATTTGTCATAACTTTTATTGATTCATTTATATTAAGGGGTATTGTAAAACAACTTATCTTAAAGGTTAACACGAGGCCGGTTCAATAAGTATAATAACAATAAATGCATTAAATTTTTGAAGGTTTCGCCTCTTAATAGAAAGGACAATACAAAAGACTACTACCTGTTCCCAAATCTTAAGCAATGGCTGAGAGGAAAGAGATTTCACTCTAACGATGAAATCATCTCACAAACAAATAACTATTTTGACGAACTCGGCAAAAAAAAATTTTCTTTAACCCGATAAAAAAATTTGCTAAACGTGTGAGAAAGTGTATATGAAAAATAAAATTATTTTTTAACCAAAAACCTGAGTTTTTCACTCAAACTTACTTAATTTTATTGAACAAAAAAAAAGTAATCAAACATTTTGATAAGATTTGACTACATATATAATTTATTTTTATTTAAAAAAAATATTTGAGGCCAAATTTTTTCAAATCAAATTAAACTAACAACAAACTAATAATAAAAACTATATGTACATACAAACATACATATTTCTATTTAAACGGAGATAAGCCCTAAACTGCGCAGTTAGATGTGGCGTTCTATTAAAAACATTGAGAGAAAAAATTTCTTTTGTATTCCTTTCTGAATGATAAAACGCACTATTTTACTAAAAAAAATAGTTTCGTTTCTTATAAAAAAGATATATGTATTTACACAGTAAAATAATGTTGGATGAATTTTCAGTCTAATCCGGTATATACATCGCTTATTAACTCAAAAAACTTCATAGCTCAAAGAAAAACTACTTTGCCGAAAAACGAGTTTAAAATGTTCACTTTACACAGAACTTAATGGAGAAAGAAAATTTTATTTCGCTTTGAAGAGTTTTTAGAGTTTTTACACAAGAGTTTTTACACAAGATGAAGAACGATATGATGATTAATTCTGCATCATTAGCTCAAAAATTAAATTTTTTGAGTTATGACGTTCATTGAGCAAACGAGTGATATGTATTTAGCAAACCTAAAAATGAATTAAATTTATGCTAGAATAGTATGAATTAGAGATGAGCGCATGTCATGTTTTTTTCGATTCAACACGAAGTGTTTGATTTCGTGGCTGTTCGGGTCGTATCGTGTTGACGATAAGACACGAAACCATTTTAGGTGTAAAATATGTATGAATGAATTTCCAGTAAAGAAAAAATATAATATTTTGTATCATCAAACACGAAAAACTAGCAAATATGTTGATAGTATAAGGGTTTCTTAAGCTTAATGCATTAAACACATTTACCACAGCAGGCTACACGAACACACGACTTCAAATGCCGTTAGCAACATTTGTCGCCTCGTAGCCAGCTACTTAATTATTTTGGAGACGTCAGCAGCACCATCTGCAGCTGATATTCAAGTACAAATACATAGTTCAGTATTGCCACTTTCATATATTTTGCATTTATAAAAATTAATTACTCTTTTAAAATGTACTTATTTCACATAAAATTACAATAATGAATCAATTTATTCTTTACATCAATTTTTGCATATTGTTTGTGGTAAATAGTATGAAATAATTGTACAATATCATTCATTCACCATTTTGTATTATACTGGCAACACTGCATTTGCTCATTGTAGCCAGAGAAATAGAAATTAGTTTAATTGGAGTGGAACGACAAAATCAGCATAGACAACAACCTGTCACCCTGATGCCTTGCTGTCTTCAAAATAATCATTCTCATATAAACATGAGTATTCTATCCTTGACATTTGGTAGTCGGTAGCTTGCTGTGGTGAATGTGTTTAATGCATAAAGTTCTGAAATTAGTAAAAAAAAAAATATACATACATATGTATGCACTTCAATATAAAAAATCCTTTTTTATTATTCAATTTCGTGTTGGTAAAATTTTTCGCGAGCGTGTTTTGTATATTTTGCACATCTTGGTATTCGTGTACGTTTCGTGTCGTGTTGAAAAAATTCGACACACGCCCATCGTTAGTATGAATGGAAAATGGAATGCAACTCTCATGTACGGGCCGGCGTTTCAAGGGCGAAGAAGCTCATCGGTGACAGTAGGGTATTCAACTCTATTGATTCATTGGAGCATCGACGCAATGTGTGGTGCATTTCATTGTTCTATTGTTACTACAAAGGAATGTGTTCTAATGAAATTAGGGAACTTGTTCCTGAAACCCGCACATCTATACGTACAACACGTGCCTCATTCAGAGCACATCCCTTTGTGGTTGATTGGCCAATGAATCGCACTACAGAGAGAATTCCTTTTTTAGCCGCACTGTTCGTATGTGTACTCAACTACCTGCGGAGGTCTTTCCTGTCACTATCAGCGTGAGAAAATTTAAATCAAATATCCACAAGCACTACTCCCTCTGTCCTCCTTCCCTATAACCTATTTTGCTAGTTCTAGCACAATGCATTGCATGAGTAGGGGTTATCCCCTGAGTGCTGGTCCTATTAAAAAAAAAATAAAATGAATTTTGGTTTTAGGTATAAGCTACTAAGCTTAACCCGGTGTGCGTTGCTACCCTCCCCCTAAATCCTAAAAAAAAACTGCCATAGCACAAAAAAATTTAAAATTTGGTGCACTAGTGACCAAGTTACTTAATAATAAATTTTTCGTGAGGGCACTTTTAAAAAAAAAATTTAAATTAAACCACAACTTTTTACTGTGTATTATATTATGGTTCAGTTCCCTCAGATTGAAATTTATTAAAATCCCTGCGGTAGCTATTGCATGATACTTTTCATTCTTAAAATTCCGGTTTTCCAACACTCGTATTCATAAACAATTATTAAACGATTATTATTAAATTTAAAGCCTTCCTTAAACCGGGTTTCTTAGACAAAAAGCCTACATTAAACCATTAAATTAACTTTAACAATCGTTTATGAATAGCCCTTTATAAAGCGTTAACTATCTACTATCTTTATCAAAAATCTAATTTAAGCTTTATAAAGCTTTAACTATCTACAACTCTATCAAAAATCTAATTAAAATATGTATGTAGTTTACAGTATCATTAAATGTTACGAGTATATTTACATAATTTAAATAATCTTTTTGTTAATGCTTGTAATCTTATTAATACGAGTATTATCATTATTATTATTATATTTGTCTGATTTTTTTATTAGTACATACATATGTACTTTGGTTTTTCTTATCGCAAACCTTTATACAACAACAACAACAACACACTCACAGTGCATTCTCAGTACTCTTTTAACAAATAAAATTTCCCTATAACTCTTCCCCTCTGTTTACTGTTGCATTCTATTCTGAATACTTCATTAATTACATCACTGTGAGTGCAGTCATGTCAACAGCAATCTCTTAAGTCCAAATTACTGTTATTATTGCTGTGCTTGGTGATTGTTGTTGTTTTTGTGTGTTGCTTATCTTTTGTTATTATTGTTGAAATTATAAAAATATTACAACAACTTGTTGCATTTTTTTTTTGTGTGTAAAAGAATTTCATTGGAAAGAGTATTTCTGTAGAGTATTTATTACGAGGAGGAATTTAGAGGCAATTAAATTTTTTTTTTATTTTTATCTTATTTTTAATAAGTATAAAAAAAATTATTTGTTTATTTGTCGAATTAAATATTTATAGGTCTGTAGCTATGGGTGGAAGCAATAATGTTGAATTCTGTTTTTTATGCAGTCCCTGAGAAATTGGGTAAAAAAATTTTTTGCGGAAGATATTTCACACATAGACACATACATACACTTAAAGAAAAAAATCAAAACTATTCCTTTTTTATAGAACGAACATTAATTATCTCTGTGTATTTAATTTCTCAAAGCCAAATAATTCTCAATTTGGGATATATTTATATGCCTGCTCTAAGCCCCTCTCCAAACTTCCAGTTAATTTCTTAACGTAGTATTTTTTCTTTAAGTGTACTTTTTTTTATAAATTTACTACTAATTATTAGCTTGCTTTTACAAGAAAAGAGCAACAACAACAATCAACGGCCTTATATATATGTATGTATGTATATCAGGGAAGGCATTGACAATTTTAAAATTGTACCAACAACTTTCAAAAATTGTACTTGTTTGGCCTTAATTGTACTAAAAGATTTTTTTAGTTCAAATTAAATATTTTTATTTGTTTTTATTAAAATAATCGACTTTGTTCTGGCTACCGAATTGTTTTCACAAATTTGCTTGTAAGTTGGGATGTTAAAGCATACACATAGAAAAAAACTGCCTCATAGAATCAAGAAGATTTTCTCTATGCAACGTTTTTAGACTAAGGGGTATCCCAGCAGAAATAAGCGAAGATTTTTTAATAGAGATTCCTTATTGTTTTTATGTTGTAAATCTTATTAATTTTATCAAGAAGAAAACCACATAAAATCAAGAAGAAATCTTATTATTCACAACTTTTTTTACTCAATTTCCGTTATTTTTGGCACAAAAAAAAAACAATCCATAGAGAAAAACTTCTTGATACTATTAGGTTTTCTTATAAATTGTAAACTAACGGGATTTCTTATTGATTTTATTAGGTTGCCTTATTGATTTTTTTAAAGGTTTTCTTCTTGATTTTATTAGGCTATCTTATTGATTTTTTCAATAAGGTTTTCTTCTTGATTTGAGTAGGTGCCTATATGATTATGTGTAAAGCATCTTATTGATTTTTTTAATAAGGAAATCTTGATTTTATGAGGTGTCTTGCTATTTCGTTTCTATAAATAGACATCGCGACAATTTTTTTTTCATGATCGTTTTCATTTTTGTATAAGCATGTTTGTACAATTATTTCAATGGTTATTCAGGCTGCTTGTTAGCATATTGGTTCAATACTTGGTGAGTAAGTTAGTTAAGAATATACATAATGTGTATGTATGTATGTATGTATAAATAAATAACATCTACAATAAACTACATACATACATATGTATATGGTATAGAATTTAAATGAAAATACATAAGTACAGAGAATAAAGACGCAATTTTTTTTTATCTGTTATGAGGTCGCCTAATAAAAATAAGGAGAAAACCTTATTGAAAAAATCAATAAGATAACCTAATAAAAACTAGAAGATTTCTTCTTGATTTTTTCAAAAAGGTTTTCCCTATGAAATTAATAAGATTTCCTTATTGAAAAAAAACCATAGAGATTTCTTATTAATTTTGTTCTATTTTATCAGGCACTGTTTTCTCTGTGTATGGTGACACCTGTCTAAGTTGAAATTTAAGTTATACAAATTAAAAGCAGGTGCTCTAGTAAACGAATTCAGAAAATTACTTGGAAATGGACGAGTTCACATTATTTGATTTTCTCGCTACGTTTTGCTTTCATAAGAGTGATTTCAAGTGGGAAGAATATGAGTTTTATTGTTCAAAAGTGAAAATTGATATATGAAAGCGTTTGGTGTACTATTCCGAGTTTAATTAGTACCAAAAACAGTACAATTGTACCAACTTTGCCATCCCTGATATATATCTCTTATAAACAAACACACAGATACGCAATGTCGAGCCCATTGTGTGTAGAGGTGTGTGTTTGTATTTGGTGTGTTTGCCCACCCCGCTTGTGCTTTTATTATTGCATGCTATAATAAATACGGCAAAACTAAATAAATTTCTAAACAAAAATCTTCACTAGACTTTGGACATTGAGACATTGGACTTTGAACGTTTGATGTTAAACAAAAATACTTATAAAAATGACAAAAATTAAGTGGAAATTACTATAAACAAGCACATAAATATGTATGTTGATTCAATAAAACTTAATTTTCGGCTGCTATTTATATACAGACATACATACATACATATTTACATACTCGAGGGGAATTATGAGAGTCCGCATCTTTGCCTTTACTAATGAGCAGCAAGTGTTAAAAACAATGACGCGCCTCCCAAAAAAATATCTCTTTGTTCAATTGACTTTTTAATTGATTTTTCAAAGTGTTTTTAATCGTTTTAAATTAAAGGCATTCAAGACTTGCAGTGAAGTTGCATTGAAGTGTGATAAACAGGGAAACCGCAAATATGCAATTGCATGTTTGTTTTTTTTTTTTTTTTTTTTTTGGGTGTGACGTATTAATGCGTAGATAAGAAATTTTCATGAATTTTGTGATCGATTTGTTAGTGCATATTTTTGCATATTTTACCCCATAAAGCATTTTTTTGCATATGTCAGTCTTACATGCATATTTTTTAGAATTTTTTTTCGATTTTAAGAGCATATTTGACAATTTTGGGGCATATTTTCCTGCTTTATAGATTTTTTTTATTTTAATGCTTGGTCAAACTTTTTATTTTTTCCCCCCGTCTAGTGTAAGCATTTCGTCGGGTGGTTACTGGTTTGCCGCACAGATATTAAGAATACATTATTGATGCGGCAAACCAGTAACCACCCGACGATTATTACGTCATTTTATATAAGGTTTTTTGTTTTATGCAAGGCAATTGTGCTTTGCATAAAAATCACTCCACAATTATCCCACTATTGACGATTCAATAAAAATAAAGGACGTTATTTTCAATAAAGGTTTGGTTTTTGCCTATTAGTGACGTACGTGGCCCCGATTACATCAGTAGAAGTTGAAAGAAAATTTTCCATGTTTTATACATGCTTATTTAAATGTGACCTACAATGATTTTTATTTAAAAATCTGAGTGAATACTAATCCAAAATACAGTTCCACCGTTTTTATTCTGATATAGGGATTTATGTTGAAGTTGAAGTTAAGATTTATATCTTCATTAAATTAAATAAAAAGTTGTTTAACTGTACACATAAAAAGAGGTGAAAAAAGTTTTATTTATTTTAACCCCCGGTTTCTACAACCCGGACGATCGACTTGAGCAGAAAATTTATATGAGACGCACACATTTGTGTGAGTGATTTTCATAAAAATTGTTTAGACGAGTCGACTGCATGACTTGTTGAAACAGGGTGCAAGTTTTATTTAATTTTATTTGCAAATTTTATTTAAGTGTTGTATTAAAGATATATTTTTTTTTTCAAATAAATCAATTTATATTGTTTTTAAGAACATATTTTTTAAGCTTTAAGGGCATATTGAATGCATATAAAACACATTTTTTAAAACATATTTGTGGTTTCCCTGGTGATAAATAAATATTGCACTGTGAGAAAAGATTTAAGAGAATTGTGATGGAAGTAGTGAAGAGAGACAGAAAGTGAGCAAAGTAATTGGGGATACTCTTTAAAGGGAAACGGAAAAAATCTAGGACACATACAAGTTATCGCTATAATATTTATCGTACTTCAATGGGATCCCTATTGTTCAGATAAATCATTACTTTTTAGAGTTGGGTACCCCAAAGGTGAAAAGAACCCTATTTTTTCGCTAAGATGTACGTCTGCCGGTCACAGGCTGTTTTCTCCAGAACCGTTAAAGCTACGGACCTGAAATTATCACAGAATATGTAAAACTTTGGCCGCTGCAAATATATGATAGTTAAAACCCAAAAGAAAAAATCTTTAGCACTAAAAAAAGTCGGCAAAACTAAAAATTCGACCAAAAAAAAAAAAACCGCTAAAACAAATTTAAAAATCGCCAAAATGAAGAATCGGCAAAATGAAAAAAAACGCTTAAATATAAAATATCACCAAAATTAATATAAATCGCTAAGATTTTAAAAAATCACCAAAAGTAAAAAAGTCGGCAAATATAAAAAAAATCGCCAAAAACCGAAAAAAACGCCAAAAGAAAAAGAAACGCTAAAAAACCGAAAACAAAACAAATAAGCAAAATAAAAACAACCGCCAAAACAAAAACTTTTTGTTTAAAATTTCTACATCAGTTTACATATTTGATTATATAGGCCGAAGTTCGTGTAGTATTAGACATGTAGTGTCCTTACGAATGCGTGTGCGAGTCACATTCGCACTTCAGTGAATTTATTTTAAATATTACAAACTGATAAAAGTTGATAAGTTTATTAAAAAAAACAATTATCTCTTACAGGTCGATATCATTACTGGCCGCCAATACACCTATGCCGAACTCAGAGACTCCAGTGCTGCCTTGGCCGTGCGTTTGCAGACTAAATTTAAGTTGGCCAAAGGCGATGTAGTGGCTATATGCTTGCCTAACTTGCCCGAATACCCAGGAGCTTTACTGGGCGCCTTTGAGGCTGGACTAACAGTGACAACTGTAAATCCCATTTACACCGCAGGTAATAAGATAAATTAGTTATAAATAGCAGCAAGTAATCGTTGTAATAATTGTGAATGAGCGCTAAGTAGGATTTCCATTTAAGTACAGGTTTGAAAATTATTCGAATGAGAGGCTTAAGCTTTCAAAAACCAAAAACTTGGGTGGGACACGCCCTTAAAATTTTATTTTATTTGATTTTATGTACTTTAACTTGTACGATTGCTACTAAACTTAGCACACACTTTGAACTTTCGCAATAAGGCAATTCCGAATTTTTTTAAATGTGCGGGGCAACGCCCATTACAATTTCATATTATATTACACCTGCTGCTACTTAACCGATTTTTATGAAACTTGGCGGGGCCATGTCTATTAATGCTTAGTTTTATATTTAACGTGCTTCTAGTTGACCTATTGTTACGAGACTTGGCGAGCAGATACCCAGAGCTTTGAGAGTGCTATTATTTTACATTTAGAAAAGTGGGTGGGGCCACTAATAATTTTCAAAAGTGGGCGTGACCACGAATCCAAAAAATTTCAAATTGGCACTAAAATTAAAAAAAAGCTTTTTAAGCACTGAAAATTTTAAAATAATTGAGATTCAGTTAAATAAAACATATTGACATGTGTTACCCCTTGTGCTATTCATAAATAAATAAAGAATTAAAATTGTATGTTTTAATTATGTTTGCATGGAAATTTCTTTCGATATTGAATGCCGTGATGTGCCCCCCGATTAGCACCGACTTTGAAAATCACTATGGGCAACACATATAAAAATGTGTATAAGTGAATCTAAATTATTTTTATTTTCTTAGTGCTTATTTTTGCAGCCGCTTAAATGTTTTTTAAATAACTTTATTTGATTTGTTAAATAATAATTTGGAATTATTGCATTTTAATAGATGAAAATTATTTTTTATATTCACCTGCTCGCTGAAATTTCTTTGTAATAATGTCAAATAAAAAAAAGTCTGCAATTTAAAACAATTTCATAAATGCAAACATATGTATGTAAATATAAATAACACAATAAAACTGTAATCAAAGCGATCAATGAATGGACTTTGTTCAAGGTGATATTGACATGAAGCACTTATTTCAAACGGTCAATCATTCATTAAATTCACACAAACAACAGAAAACAGTAAAATTATACGCAAATTGATGGCATGCTACACTCGGCTGTAAGGCACTATATGTGCCCTTTACCATAAGAGTTTCTTAAAGCAGATGTTTTCTACATGACAAAAGCATTTGAAAAGAATTGCTTTTACTATAGATAAAATTAAACAGATTTGAAAAAGCGGATTTTTTAGCAAAAAAAAACATATATTTGTTTCAAAAAGTGTTTCAATCTATTTGCCAACTTTAGCGAAAATAAAAAATAAAAAAATAAAAGCTATTCTCCCAGACAATAGTTAGTTTTTGGTTTATAAAAATAATTTTTCAATTGATTTGTTGTTGATTATTTTGTTTTATTTTATTGTTAATTGCAATTGATATTATTAAATAGCTTAGTCATTCATTGAGGTGTTTGAGTTTTTTTTTAATTTATTAAAATTATTATTTGGATAGCCTTGAACTTGATCAAAATTTATGAGTATTATTCTAATCTAAAATGTATCAGCAATTACTTTTGTTTTCATTGTAATAGTCAATATTTTCCGCTCTTACATTTTTATCACACATACAAATTTTTACGCTTAAATAGGCATAGCAGATTTAATAAAAATGCCCCCCGAAAAAATTTACAAAAATATTTTTATTTGCTAGACTTTTAGTTGATCTTATCGAATGAAAAATACAACAATTTTAGACTTTTTTAAGTATTGTTCGAAAAATAATACTATAAAAATGTTTCAGATGATAAGATTGCAATGAACACAAAACATGAAATTGTAGGCGCCAGGGTTATAAATTAATTTCAAGTGAATGACTGAATGGAACGCGCCTCTAAGAGTAAATACAAATGCAGAATTTTGTGGACCTCAAAAAAGGTCAACAGCTTTGTTTGTTTTATCAATGTGTAAACAAAGAGTATACAATTTATTAAATACTAAAGCCACCCAAATACGGGAATTAATTTATATTTTAAAGAAATGAATATATGTATGTACATGTAGTGTAAATTGTTTTGGAGATGCTTTTAATTTAAGCACTAAAACACATAGCCCACAGCAGGCTGCCGACTACAATCAATCAAGATTTTTATACACTCGTTTATATGAAAACCCATTATTTTGACAATACCACAGCTAAACGGTTACACAATAAACTTTTTCGCTCTCGCCAACTTATGCATTAAAATACATACATTCACCACAGCAGTCTGCACGAACACATGACTTCAAATGCCGCTGGCTGCATTTGTCGCCTTTTAATCAGCTACTTAATTATTTCGGAGACAGCAGCAGCATCACCAACTAATGATATTTAAGTATAAATACAATATTTTAGTGGTGCCATCTTCATATTTCATATTTATAAAAATTAAATTAATCTTTTAAAATATATTTCGGGATGGTTTTTCTGTTCACTAAATCAAAATAATTGTAAGCTGTCATGCATTCCACATTTTGTATTATATTGGCAACATTATACAACGACAAAATCGGCATGGACAACAACCTGCCGCCATGTTGCCTTGCTGTCGCCGAAATAATCATTCTTATATATTTTTTATTTTTTTTTTTATTTTTTAAGTCGGCAGCTTGCTGTGGAGAATGTGTTTAATGCTTTAGATGCCTGATTTTAAAATTGTAAATGTACATACATATGTACATACATACATACATTCTAATATATATTGGTACGGAAATGTCCGCGAACAGAGCTAAGGTAAATGTTTTTATAAGAAAAACATTTGTTAAACAAAAAGTATTATCCAGGGTGTCTACTCTGTAATTCAAAACGAAAACAAATGCTTTCGAATTTTAATATTAATAACATACAATTTCGAAAGCGTTTTTTTATTTTCGTTTCGAAATACAGAGTAGACCCCCAAAATTATTTAGTTAAAGAACTAAAGCACACAAGCAACAACAATAATGAAAAAGCTTCTGCTTGTTAAGAAAATACACATACAAACCCACACATACATGGTAGTGCAGACAGAAATGAAATAAATTAAACAACAACAACAAATATACATATTTAATACATGAAATAATGACGTGACCGAAAGCAAGCATTGGAGATGCTGCTGAGATTTTCTAGACGTTGCTGTCACATTCTGGAAGCCTTGTGTTAAGTATAAATATGGGGACTAACTAATCTGCTGCAGTATGAAGTTCAGTTTTCTTGTTGTAGAGAGTTGTCTATTAAGATTTCAGTTCATTATTGTTAAGAAACGAGTAAATCTCAGTTGAAATCAGTTGACTATGGGAAAGTAAATAACAGCCGGTGAGTTGTTATTGTTGTACAAACAGTGAGCGTCGGTAGAGTGAGTCTTGTGTGGAAAACAGCAGAGAAGGAGTATTGCTTCAGGACCGGCGCAGTCAAGTATTGTATGACGTGTATAAACAACAGCGGAGTAGTAGTAGTGGCAAACAGTTGCGAATCATTTATGCAATTTAAGTTTGGTGTGTGTGTGTGTGTGTATTTAAGCTCTTGATTTAATAAGATAAGTGCAATTAGTAAATAAAGTGTCATTCTTAACCCCAATTAGTGCATGGGGGTCTTTTATTCTTTGCAAATTTTCTAATCCACAGAGAATAGTTTTTAAATGATAAAAACGTAATACTATATATTTCAAAGCAATTTTAAACTTCTACCACATTTTATACCCCATATTCATAAAAAAAAATTAAATGAATTTGAAATCCATTTTAGGAAAATTTTTTATGAAAAAATTGAAATAAAATATATTTCAAATTAATTTAAAATTTTTTTTTTAATTTTATTTAATTCCAGAGGAAATCGCCCGCCAACTGACTTTTAGCAAGGCTAAATTTATTATTGGCACCTCCTTGGGTTACCGCGTCCTAGTAGAGGCATGCAAATTGGCAAAAAAAGATATGCCAATTGCCTGCGTACGCATGCACCCTGGTGATTCTTTGCCGGCGGGAGCAATTGATTTCTTTGAAATATACAAATACAATGGCGACGTGGATTTCTCTCATCTAAAGACATACGATATAGATGCCAATGATTTGGTCTTACTACCCTTCTCCTCCGGCACCACTGGCCTGCCTAAGGGCGTCAAGCTATCGCACAAAAATGTTTCATCAAACTGTGAAATGATACAGTCCGTCGTGCATGTTGATTGTCTGAAGAAACAAGAAGTGTTGCCCTGTATCCTGCCCTTCTTTCATATTTATGGCCTGACTGTTATACTGCTTTCGAAATTAGGGCAAGGCGCCAAATTAATAACAATGCCGCAGTTTAAGCCGGAAGATCTAATGAAAGCTTTATTTGAATACAAAAGTACAATGTTGAATTTGGTGCCATCAATTGGTAAGTATGTGTGTAGTTTTAAAGACACACAACCGATACACAGACATACATACTTACATATACATATTTAAATATGTACAAACATTAAAATTTATATTTAAAATTTTAGCTCTTTTCATGATAAATAGCCCCAAGGTTACCAAAGAAACTTGCCCAGAATTGTCGGTGGCAATGAGTGGGGCTGCTCCAATTGGTGTCAACGATGTGGAACGTTTTGTAAAAAAGTAAGTGAAAAGAAATTTGTAATATAACTACATACTCGAAATAGCTCAAAAACCCGGCAAAAAAAGAGCTTTAACGACACTTCTAGTGGACTTGTTTTTTTTTTTTTTGACGAAAATCAATTATTTACGATCGCAAATAATCGATGGTCAAAAAAATTAAGTTCGAAAATTGTTTGACGATTATGGCACGATATATTCATTTATAATACGGCGTAGTGTTTTTTTTTTTTCAAAAGAAACAGTTTTTGGAAAAAGTACAATAAAATCTTTACTACTTAGTATTTTAAGTAATTGTATTTTTAGTACGTAGCAGTATTTTTAGTACTCAAAAATTATGAGTTTTAGGGTTCCGTGAAGCTACGATGTCCGATTTCCGTCTGCCCATCACAGGCTGTTTTCTCGAGAACCATAAAAGCTAGAGAACCTGAAATTTTCACAGGTTATGTAAAGTGTATGGCCGCTCAACAACAAAAATATATGAGAGTAAAAAATTAATGTGTGTTCTAAAGCGAGCAACGAAACATTTTCAAATCCTAAGAAAAAAAGCTAAGAAAATCGCCAAAAACTGAAATAAAATCAACAAAGCAAAAAAAAATCACCAAAATGAAATGGCAAATTATAACTAAAAAATCGCTAAGACTTAAAAACATCAAAAAAATCGCCAAAAACCGAAAAAGCTGCGAAGCTAGTGTATAGTTAAGCGCACAGTCTATATACACTCTGAACCCGGAAATTAAAAAAAAAACAAAATTAAAGGGGAACTATATATAAGAAGCAAACTCTTGAAATTTTCAAAAACGCTAAAACTAAAAAACCCCAAAATTTAAAAATGCCGAAGCAAAAAAGCACTTAAATGAAAAAAGCGCTTAAATGAAAAACAGCACAAAAAATAAGATAAAATAAATCGCTAAAATGCAAAATCTCCAGAAGTATAAAGATCGCCAAAAACTAAGAAAACTAAAGAAAACGCTAAAAAGAAAAAAAAAATCGCCAAAAGGAACAAAATAACCTTTTACACTAAAAAATCGCTTGTACTTAAAAACAACCAAAAAAATTTACAAAAACCGCAAAAAATCACCAAAACGAAAAAATAGCTAAAACTAAAAAACAACCAAAGACAATTGCCAAATACCGAAAAAAAATTGATTAAACAAAAAAAAAAAAAAACGCCAAACTAAAAAAAAACACCAAAAACCGAAAAAAGGTGGCAAAACGAAAAAAGCACTTAAAGAAAAAAACGCCAAAATAAAAACAAATCTAAAAATGTCTGCATCGGGTAAAATATTCGACTATACATATGAGCCAAAGTTCGTATGATATTACATACATATGCAGTGTTATACGGAACCCTTCGCGTGCCAGTATTTTTACTACTTTCTTTAATCTCCTTTAAATGCTTACTTCGTTGTAATATATACTCGTACATATTAGGCTACTTGTTGAAAAATGCTTTTTAATTAAAAAATTTAGCAAAAATGAATAGTTTATTTTTTTATATACTTCTGCTTATTTAATTTGGAAAAAATATGTTATGCGTATTTTTTATAATAACTAATTTTCCTCTGATCTATCTATCTGAATTTCCTTTTTTACAGATTCCCCAAAGTTAAATTTCTTCAAGGGTTCGGTATGACCGAGCTTTCGCCTGTAGTTCTTATGACTCCCGTTTGTAATACCCGTTACGCCTCAACGGGCTTCCTTTGCAGTCTCACCGAAGGGAAAATTGTACCACTCGATGGCAAAGATCTCAAAGGTTTGGGTCCAAATCAAACCGGTGAATTGTGCATACGAGGACCTCAAGTTATGTTGGGATATTTAGACAACGACGAGGCCACTAAAGAGACTTTCTATCCAGGTGGATGGTTGCGCACTGGCGATGTGGCCTATTACGACGATGAAGGCTATTTCTATATAACCGATCGCATGAAAGAATTGATAAAGGTTAAAGGTTTTCAAGTGCCACCCGCTGAGTTAGAGGCCATTTTAAGAAATCATCCCAAAATTCTTGAAGCAGCTGTCTTTGGCATACCACATCCACAAAATGGTGAAGCTCCCCGAGCTTTGGTGGTCTTAAGGCCAGATATGCAGGCTACAGAAGAGGAAATTTTTAACTATGTGGCGGAGAAGGTGGCCTCTTATAAAAAGTTGGAGGGTGGCATTATATTTGCTAACGAGATTCCGAAAAATCCTACAGGCAAAATTTTAAGAAAAACTTTAAAAGAAAAATTTTCCAGTTAATCCTTAAGAGTATTAATTATTGTTTTTAGTTTTTAATTAAGTTTAAGTTTTAAGTATTAAGTGAAATTGCGCACTTCTGTTGCTCTATGTGTGTACATATGTAAGGAAAGTTTTCAAGTTATTGCACTAGAAATTTTCAATTAAAAAAACAAAATGCATTTACTAAAAATTTAATTGAAAAATTTTAATGTAATAATTTTAATTTGTTTAAGCCTATAATGGAAAAATAATAGGGGTATTCGTTTAAGCTAACCTTAAATTTAACTCTAAAGTTTAAGAGATATAAAGGCATTTAGCAGCTTAAACGAATAATCCTATGCATATATACATATGTATGTATGTATGTATTTTTTTATGTAGACATTAAACCGATATTATAGAATAGCTGTTGAGTCTTAAAATTTAAGACTATAACCGATACCTCTATAACAAATATACCTGGCATATGGAACTATTATCACAAGCTAGATTAAAAATTTACTTTCAAATTGCTTTGAAAAAAAATTATATTTAAAACTTATGAAATGTACAAAGCATACATTCCGAAATCGATTAATAGAAATTATTTAAATGTTAACAATTATAATAAAAAATAATAAAAATGTAATAAATATATTTTGAAGTTTTGAGAAAAATGTACAACTACAATTTTGCCTAAATATTGCAAACAGTAAGTGTTGCAAAATTTATGAATGTTGTATAACGTTTGCATTAATGAGACATATCCCAAAGAGAGCACTACGAATTCTTCAATAAATCGCCGGGACTTTTATATTTAAAAAAAAATTGTCTTCCTAAAGCTACAGTAGGAGCTCGATTTTCGCAACCGAAAAGAAATTGGAATTATTGCTTTTAAATTAATGTATACAAAAATTTTTACTATACAAAAATATCACCATTTAATTTAAATTAATTAATTTCAATTATTTTAACATAAAAAATCGTTCATTAAGCACGGTTATAAAATTAATTGTTTGAGACATGAATAGAGCAGAAACAAATAGGTCAATCTTCATATTTTTTTTTTAAATTGCAGCAGCTTCCTTAATTTTTAGAATTGCAATCAATTTTTCTTTAGTAGTTGTAACCAAAGTCAGTGGATAAATTATTTTAAATTTAATAACACGAAAAACGTTGCGCTTATCGAGACTATTCTTTGAAAAAAAAAACTGTAATGTAAAAAAGATTGCCTGTTGCGCTAATCGAGGTCGCACTGTAGCTATTGTATGTAAATACATACAGTGTATGTACGAGCTCGATTTGCCCAACCACCGATTATTGCAACAGGTCATCTTTTTACATTACAGTCTCGATAAGTGCAACTTTTTCAAAGAACATTTTCGATAAGCGCAACTTTTTCTCTTTTAGTAAATTTAAAACACTTTTATCTCTGAATTTACTGAATTTAAAACAGTGGTGGGCGCTGCGAATGTATTGGTAAATTGTGTATGTGTTGAGGTTGCGAGCTACCCACCAAACACAAAGCCAAGCGTTTGAAAGATGACGGTACATTATGTATTTATACACAAGTAGGCATATTTTTTATCTTGAAAAAATCGTCGACTAAGTTGAAATATTAATTGGAAATACAACTTTTTCTAATTAAACAGTTAATTGAAAAAATTTAAAAAGATAGGACAACAATTTGTTGTTTTCCATTGAAGAATGGTTGCTTGGTGGAGCATAACGGAGAAAATTCGCCAAATAAAAATATGCGTTTGAATGTATCAAACTTAATAAGCTTTGATATTTGTCGCCATGGAAGATCATTTTCAGATGGGTATCATTTTAGCATAGCTGTCTCATCGACGACTAAATTACAGAGGGTAAGAATACGTGTGGATTCTTTCTGCACAATTGTGCAAACAAACGCCCTTGTCTGATTTACACTGAATTTACAATGAATGGATCCGAGAAGACTATTCAGATGAAAGCAAAGCTACATATATATTTTCAGACAAAGAAACTTCAAGGAATGTACAAATTAAAAATACACAAAGTTGTTGTCATTAATGGACCTAACACTTGCATAGAGTGTGCAACAGGGAATAATATTCGTTATGAAAAATTGCCATTCACGAAATTAAAGAGGCGGCAATATTATAAAAAAAAAATATGAATCCAAACATTTGAACCAAAATTTCAACATTCTTTTCCTCAAACTAGGTTGTGTTTATAAAAAAATTAACATGAGTAGAACTTTAATATGTATACGCAAGTACAAAATATGAAGATACATATTTTTAAGTTTACATGTCGTTAGCTAAAATGCAAAAAGGCGTAACTACCAAAAAATCCAAACTCGAGTTTTTGATGGATTATTAAACATTAAAGCTGGGGACTTAACTACAAGTTTGTTTAATTTTTTTTTTTAGTTTTTTGCTTCTCCTGTAAAATTATATTTTTGTTAGTTACGCCTCTTTGCATTTTAGCTAACGATATGTATGTACATATGTATGTATAAAATATTATTTTATAACTTTTTCAATCACATGTACATAGGTATGAATTTTTTTATGTTAACTATTAAAAATAAATTATTTTATGTTAAATTATGGTTTGGTTTATATGAAGTTTTTGGTGGTCGATTATTGCAACTTTTCGGTAAGAGCACCAACCTCGATTTCTTTTCGGTCGCGCAAATCGAGCTCGTACTGTATTTATATGTATATGTACATATGTATATACATATGTATATCCCTATATATAATTAGATTGTTATAAAAATTATTTAGAATGGGTACAAAAATATTAATAAAACTGACCTTTAATTTAACATAAATTTTATCTACTTATGTGTACCTATAATTATTTGTTCATCAACATTTAAAATAAATTCAAATAAACAAATAGGTATATAACCGATCTAAGAAATGCTTGAAAAAATCCACTTTACACAACTCATGGTAAAATTATACTAGGTACACGCACGACTACAACAAAATTGCAGCAACAAAGCTGTGTACGTCGATTTAACAATAAACAATTCTGTAGTACATGTAAATATGTATACCACTACGCCAACCTTATAAACAATTCAAAGACACCAACAAATCCATAAAAACCGTTAACAACAATAATTATGCTCTCTCTCGATCATCATTAAGAACACCATCATTTCGTTTTGTTGTTTTTTTATTGAAACGAGTCACTCATATTAAAAAAGAAATAAAACAAAACGAGGTGAGTTGCTCCTTTATCTCTTTTGTACATATGTATACCTACATAAAAAAAATTTGCACACAATACATACTTACATTTCAATGGCAATTTTCAAACGCCAATAACTTCTTATAAACACAACCGATCGCTATAATTTTTTCACAACTTAATTGCATTTATCCTTAGCTTTAATTTGATGCTAAATTCTTTTCATTTATTAAACTTTTACTTTGCACATTTTATCGAATTAAAACACCCGCACTCGCGCATCAACCACCGACCACTTTGAACATAAATCACCAACTAAATGCAGATGCTCCAAGTAAATGAGGGAAATGCATTCAACGTTCAAAAACTTCTCATTTGTGTGTGTGCACGAATCAAAGAATACTAGATTACGCATTGCGCATGTCTGTTAACTTGTGTGTCTGGTGTGACGTCAAAATGACGTAAAAATCGAAATACATACATACATATAAACAAAATTTCCCCATACCAAATACACGTGTTTGTGTGATTGTCCTTATGTTTATCGACTGATGTGACATAGATGCGCAGAAAAAAAAATATTTTAAAAGCTGAATGCGTTATCTTGTATTATTTGATTCATGGTGTGTGTGTGTGTGTGTGTGCTTTAGCTTTTGCTTCTACTTACGCTTCTGCTTCGTAAAATGCAAGCAGTCGCAGTCAACATGTTTCAAAAGTTTTTGGTTTGACTGACAGATTCTTTTTTATAAATTTGGAAGTTAAATCTGCAGAGCAGCTGTTTTCTCGAGCTAGGGACCTGAATTTTTCACAGATTATGTAAAACTTTGTCCACTAGAACAACAAATATATAATTGTTAAAAATTAAAGGGTGGTATTAAACGAGCAAGGAAACATATTGAAATTATAATGTAATACAGACACTGGTAGTTTTCAAAGTTGCTGCATTTTTATGCAGACTACAACAACTACGCTGAAGTTTAAGAAATCCAATTAAAGGGTATTCTATCAGTTAATGTAATTTTGATTATGTATTTTCACAACTTGCTGTATTTTGAAAACCGTAAAAGGGAAACTCTTTAAATTTTCAAAAACGCTAAAACTGAAAAATCCCAATATAAAAAGTCGCCAAGACGAAAAAAAGATCGCCAAAAACCGAAAAATCGCCAAAACTCGAAAAAAAAGTCGTCAAAACGAAAAAAGTGCCAAGACAAAGAAAATCGCTAAATCTAAAATTAATTGCCAAAAACTGAAAAAAGTCACCAAAAACGATAAATCAACGCCAAAACAACAAAAAAACTGCAAAAACCTAAAATTTCTAAACTAAGAAAAACCGCTAAAACTAAAAATCTCAAAAAAAAAAACGAAAAATAGTTTTACCGTGTACATACTTAATTTTTTTTTAATGTCTACATCAGCTAAGATATTGGATTATATAGGATAAATTTCGCATGGTATTATACATACATATATGTATGTAGTAACCCTTCGTGTGCGAGTCACAGTTTCACTTTAATGAATTTTTTAAATTTTTGTAATTTGAAGACTTCTGATAACAGAATTTGTATTAATTTTTAACAAACAGCTGAGCTAAATCAATATGGCAAGTCGCAAGTAAAACGCATGAGTTGGGTGCCCCTGTTTCCTACGTTGCAGTTACTTTACATTACAGTCGGATAACTGAGCCTTTAGACACTGTTGCAGTAATAAGGGAGTAAGAAAATATAAGATCGTTTTATTGCATACAAACATCACTTACTATTTTCGTCCAATATACTACAAAAGTTAAATTACATACACACATATTTATAAAAAAAAACCTTTACGAATTTTTATATTTTCAAAAAAAAATTATCTCAAAAAACCTCCAAAAAAAGGGAAAACTTGACAAATGGCAACGCTGGTGGTGAGCTTAAATGCGCACATCAGTGTTGCCGGAAGCGAAATTCAGTTTTACACAGACTAACCTTCAAAATTATCCAAAATGTTACAAATTACACAAAACAAACTTTGTGTTTGAATATATGTATGTACCTATATCCAGTGATTTTTTTTTAATTTTTTTTCAGTGTAAAAAAATATTCGTAACTTGTGGCAATTCCATTTGACCATGAATACACTAACAAACGAACAACACTTTTAAATCATTGAATTTTATTAACAAAATTTGTAAGAAACGCGTTTCGTAAATTACGTCCATTTTATGGTCGTCATAATTGACCCATCGGCTAGACTTTTCAAGCTTTCTTTCGCACCAGTTTCACTTTTTTTTGGACATTAATCCACCAACCTGTATGCAAAGAGTGCCAGCTGAAGAGAATATTGCTATTATATAGGCCAGTGTCAATAAAGATAGCGATATGCCCATTCGCATTCATGATAATTCAATTCATCGCTCATGATAATTTTCGATGAAAAGTTGTACAAAAAATCTAAAAAAAATATATTCCGCGCTCGTGAGGAGTACAGCAAATCATGACCTATATTCCTTTTTGCACCTTTTTGCACCACAAATGTCAAAAATATTATGCTCCATATGAAATTTGAAGCACGAAACTTTTTCTATTCGCTAATTGCAGCGCTATAGAAGAGAGTGATTTATAAAAAATTACGTAACATGAATCTCTGAAGTATTTTCAGCAAATTATTTCGATCTGATTTGTTTTTTCAGGCCTCCTGTTAACAAATGAAAAAATTTTCATACAACTAATTTTATAAAAAAATGTTCTTAGGTATTACTGTATGCAATTTTTAATTCCAATATGTATTTCAAAATTGTTTGATTCAAAAAGGTACCCTCAATATTATTAGCCTATACTTTCATAAGCAAAAAATATTGACACGATGGTACCAGACGGCAATTCGAAAATAAAAGAAAACGAACATTTTCAAGACAAGTTCAGCCAAACATAAACATAAAAATGTTTAGTATTAAATTTACGGAGTAAATTTTTTTAAATGAAATGAAGATCTATAATTAATTAAATAGTGTAAATGTTGGTGCAAAATGACACAAAAATTACACAAACAATTTTATAGTCCCAAAATAGTTCAGAAATTTTGGATAATTACACAGAAATCGGCAACGCTGGCGCACACACACTTGTTGCGATAAATAAATGCATTCCGCTCATTTAATTAGAGCATCTGCATTTAGTTGGTGATTTATTTTCAAAGTGTTCGGTGGTTAATGTGCGAGTGCGGGTGTTTTTTTATTCGCTAAAATGTGCAGTAAACGTTTAATAAATGTAATGAAATTGAAGCCAAGGATAATTACAATTAAATTATGTATAAAAAAATTTAATTATCGGTTACTGGCGTTTGAAATGTAAGTAAGAATTTTGTGCAAAATTTGTATGTATGTGCATACATATACATATGTAGTAAAGAAGAAACTCACCTCGTTTTGTTTTGTTTTGTTCTTTTTTAATATGAGTGAGTCGTTGCACTATAAAAGAAAACAAAACAAAGCAAATTGATGTTGTTTTTAATCAGCGTTACCATTGCGAATTTTCAAAAAGGGGGACAAAAAGTGAAATCTAAAAAAAGGTGGCACTCAAAAAGAATTTCTTAGAAAAAAGGAGACATCTTAAAAAAAATAAGGAAAAAAATGTGCAAAATAATTCATATACAGCCCAATCATGAATATTCCTAAAACCTGTATCACACTATCTGCACGATGTACCGCTTTTCGTCGGCTCACTGAAATAAAGTCATAAGTAATAAGCTAAATTTTATTTTTTTTATCCACTATTTGAAATATAAGGACATAATTGGAGCACACTGCTTTGGTAATAAAGCCATATAGAATTATAACAGAATTAATTGAGTAATAATGCCATTTTGTCGTATTATTTATGACTTTATTGAAGTGAGCCGAAGAAAATCGGTACATTGTCTCGATGGTGTGATCCTGGCTTTAGGAAACACTTTTCTCTAAAAAAAAATTCTCCCATCATAAATTCCGCGGCAACAAAAATATGAAGCAGTGGCGTAATTGAATATCAATTCCGGCTGTTTTGCTTGCTGATATTTATTAATTTTTTTTTGAGCAAAAATAAATAAAGTTGATGTTTTAATTAATGTGCAGTTTTTACTACTCAGGCAGACGATTCGTCTAGAAAATTTGTATGAAAATCACTCAAAAATATTAGTGCTTTCCATATAAATTTTATACTCAAGTTGTCCATCTGGGTTGTAGAAACAGGAGGTAAGTTTACGGCATGTCCCACGATGTCACCAGATATCATTCGATCGACAAGTTGTATTGCAAACAACAATAACATTAGAAAATTTCTTGTTGTTTGCAATACAAGATGTCGATCGAACGATTTCTGGTGACAACGTGGGACAGGCCGTTAAAGTAAAATTATATAAATAAGTGAATAAAAAACTTAAAATTAATTAAATAGCTGCACGGGTAGTTGTGAAGGAAATGTGCCGTAGAAGAAGAAAACCTTACTAGTTTCTCTCTGCTGCATTTATGGAAACCACAAGCAATGGTTTGTGCTTTATTTGTAGTATTCGATACACAAGAACAATAAAATATTTTTTTATTGATAGAAATTTTATTTTACTTAAACATTAATTCGATTTTTATGCAAAATTCCTTCGGTTTTGCAGTGTTAAAAATTTTGGGGGAAAAACGAAAATCAAATGCATTGATAATAGCTACTTTTTCCCTCATACAATTTTTCCCGAGGGATTTTTTTTTTCATAATAGGAGAAAAGTGAAAGAACTGGCGGGGAATTTTTGTTTGTGATTTGACTTATAATGTGTGTTCATAAATTTTTGAATAAAAAACAAACATAAAAATATGTGAATATTGAAGTCTCAAATATGGATGCAGGTACAAGGCAAGGCATAGCGCAAATATTAAGGAAATTTATTGCCTCAAAAGTTATAAAGGCTGTTTTTTTAGAGTGTCACAACTTTGAGTTGGCATCGCCGCTTTATTTGAGCACCCATTTAACAGCTGGTAGTTGCTTTTTGTTAAGTTTGCTTTAAAATTTTATTATGAATCGACTTGCAGCAGAGCAACGTGTGCAAATTGTTGAAATTTTTAATCAAAATACTTGTTCTATTCGTCAAACTCATAGTGCACTTTCTTTGGAGTGAGTAGAGTCCTTTTTCCACAACCTTTTAGCTTGGCTTGCTTAGTTCTGCACTTAAATAGTTTAATTATGCCGGCCATACACTACACAAGTTCACTGCACAAGTCTGGCACTGTACAGTGCGTTTGTGTAGTGTATGGGGGTGGTTGTGCTATTTACGCAGTGAACTGAGTAAATATCAAAACCATTTTGATATTTGGTCAAGTTTGAAAACTGTACAGTGAACTTGTGTAGTGTATGTTGCAAACGCTCAGTTGTTTCGTGATTTTTAAAGAGTTAACAACAAGACATGAGCGCAGAACAAATATTCTGGACAGAGTTCCTAGAATTATACAAATAATCACCAGCATTATGGAGAATTAAAATAAAAAATGCACAGTTTACTTGTATAGTGTGTGTCACAAGCTTAGTTTACGCAAGGCCAGACTTGAGCACTGAACTTGTGTAGTGTATGGCCGGCATTAGCTAAGACTTTAAATGTTTCTCCCAAAAGTATGCAGCGAATAATAGTTTATGGCATGATTCTAATTTCAAAAGCTTAACAGGTGATTTTATTAACTAAGTGCTTTTTGTGATTCTTATTTCAAAAGCTTAACAGTTAATTTTATTACCCAAATGCTTTTCCTACCAGAAATTTGCTAAGTAAAGATTTAGTTCAATAAGTCAACTTAACTTAAAGTTTCATTGCAATGCTTTTTAAGTTCCAATACAAAAATAAAATAAAAGCTTGGTAGAGGAAACAGCTTATTTTTGCTTTGGGGTTGAACAAGAAGAAGTAGCAAATATCACAATAAAAGAAACTGGTTTTTACTTACTTGTGGGAAACGAATTTGAAGGAAAACGAACGAGCCGATTAAATAAATAGAATACATAGATACACAATTTAGATTTGCTTTTTTTGCACACATTTTATTTTGCATTCACTTGTTGAAACACTTTGATATTGCCTTTTAGTGGGCATTTGCCTCTTTATTTTCATTTTTCTATATGCATTTTGCTTCTTAATAAATATATTTTATTTTTTTTTAACAATAAATTAACTTTTTATTAAACAAATTTCACTTTTAAACACAATAATTAAACGATTTAGCTAATACACACATTCAATTCTACTTAGAAATCTTAATAACTAAACTTTACCGAGACAATGAACCGTACGCGACAGAGATCTTTTTCCAACTGAATACATTTCTTCATTTGCTCATTCCTCTCACCCAAATATGTATAACTTGAAATTTGGCGGGAAATATGTAAGTATGTAAGTATGTAGCTATTTACTCGCTGGTTTGTGCATTAAGGAGGAACAAATTTGCAACGGAAAATTTCAAAGGCAATTGGTGAATGTTTTTTTTTTTGTTAATGTGTGGGGAGCTCAACCTGATCTAAATGACATATCGACCCTTGTGCGCGAAATTATCGTATGTTACAAAAACTAAATTTTACAGGGTAGCATTTTTATTACTTTTTTTTTAATTGGCTAACATCATTGGCATGAAATTGACAATTTGTATAAATATTCGGTTGCTTTAAATAAATTAATAGTAATTTTTAGGGTTTCGTACACCAAAGGTGAAAAGAAACCCTATTGTTTTCGCTACGCTGTCCGTCTCTCCGTCTGTCCGTCTGTCCGTCACAGGGTATTTTCTCGAGAACCGTAAGAGCTGCGGACCTGAAATTTGGACAGAGTGTGTAGACCCTTGGCCGCTACAACAACAAATACATGAGAGTTTGAAATTAAAGGGTGTGCCAAAACGAGCAACGAAAAATATTAAAATCCCATGTAATATACATACATACAAATTTGTAAAGTTAGTGTATTTTGATACAGACTACAACAATTAACACTAAAATTTAAAAAATTTTAATTAGAGGGTGTACCATCAGTTAATGTAATTTTGATAACTTGCTGTATCTTGGAAACCGTAAGAGCAAACTTCTTGAAATTTTCAAAAACGGTAAAACAAAAAAATACCAAAATTATAAAATCGCCAAGCCGAAAAAAATCGCCAAAATAAAAAAAATCGCCAAAACGAAAACAAAGCACCAAATTAAAAAAATTTCTAAATCGAAAATAAATCGCGAATAACCGAAAAAATCGCCTAAATGAAAAAATCGCCAAAATTAAAAAAATCGCCAAAATGAAAAAAAATCGCCAAAATGAAAAAAATCTCCAAAATAAAAAAAAAATCGCCAAAATAAAAAAAAATCGCCAAAACGAAAACAAAGCACCAAATTAAAAAAATTTCTAAATCGAAAATAAATCGCGAATAACCGGAAAAATCGCCAAAAAGAAAAAATCGCAAAAATTAAAAAAATAGCCAAAATGAAAAAATCGACAAAATTAAAAAAATCGCCAAAATTAAAAAAAATTGCCAAAATGAAAAAAAGTCTCCAAAATGAAAAAAAAAATCGCCAAAATGAAAAAAACTCTCCAAAACTAAAAAAATTGCCAAAACGAGAAAAAGCAAAATAAACAAAAAAAAAATTATTTCAGCTGAAAAAACGTAAAAAAGACACTATTAAAAAAAATGCTCAAAGCCCAACGTACGGAACCCTTCGTACGCGAGTCAAAGCCGCACTTTACTGAATTTATTATATACTACGTTTATACGCAGGGCTTATTTGCAAATAAAACAGTAAATTGTTGCCATATTATTGTTATTATTGCGACTTACTAATTCAGAAAACTATTCACGATTAACGCACTATTTGCAAATAAAATGCTTGAGGTTGCCACGCTAACAAATGTTTGATAGCAAAAAACAATAAATGGATAAATATTGCAACAAAAAAGATTGATATAAGCAAATGATGACGATTAAAACAAACAATTATTTGATATTTTGTACATTTACTCTATTTTTTTTGTCAAGATAAGTAAGTTTTCTGTAGAACTGCTACCAAGTTTGTGTACTTTTGCTATGCCATATAAACAGTGAGTTAATTTATTTGCAAATAATTTTATTTGCAAGTAGTGCGCGTATAAACGTAGTAATACTTGTATTTGTTACTTATGATAAATTTCGTATCAATTTAATATAACACATACAGGCAACTCCCGGTATAACGAACGATATAATGTCAGGCCCATTTGTTATACCGAAAAATTCGTTATATCGCAAAGTTTTTTTCAAATGTTATTTAAAATTTTATTACTGTAGACATGATACGATGCAATAAGAAAAATGAAGGCAATTTTTTTTTTAAATAAGCTACCGAATACAAATTAGCGGTACCACAATTTTTTTTTTGCAAAAATGCTGCTGTAGATTTTTTTAAATATTTTTTTGCCGTTTGTTATACAGAGGACATCTTTATCAAAACATTAGCTATATAAGGTAGAACTAAATGTTAGAAATATGATGCTAGCAAGTTTTTGTTTTTTATTTTGCAACTTTTTTTATCATTCGTTATATCCAGTATAAAATTAGGCTATTATTCGCTATATAAGGTTGTTAATGTAAAATATTTGGACGTTCGTTATATCGGATTTTCGTTAAAGCGAGATTCGTTATACCGAGATTTGCCTGTAGTATCAAAAACGCGTTGACATAAGTATTATTTCAAATAATTTATATACTTACATATATCGCTCCTTTATTGCAACATAGTCATATCTCAAAAAATGAATTTTTCGAGTTAATCCCATATCGTTTTTCATTTTGTGTAAAAATTTCATACAAATGTCGTGTTTACTCAGCTCTTGAGAGAAAAATAAAATTTTCTTTTTCCACCAAGTTGTGTGTAAAAGTGAAAACTTTAAAATCTGGAGAACTAGTTTTTTTTTTGTAAGTCATGACTATGTTGCAATAAAGGAGCGATATGTATTTGAAAAATATTCTAGGGAATTAATGTTTGTCGTCAGTTTCATTTCAAGAAGCTTGTTTTTTATGTATGCTTTAAATTTAAATATCCTTTGTGATATTTGGGTGGCATAGTTTTTCTAAAAGAAAGATTTTTTTAAATCTGTAAACTTTTTTGTTGAGATAATAAACGCTTACATGCAATATTTCGATCTTATAAGTGAAATTTATATTGTTTATAATCTTTTTCTCAGAATTGTCAAAATATACATAAACTAGTTTAATTGAAGTTGGATTTTTTTTAAATATCTCGTAACGGAGGTCAATAGAAATTGTATAAGTTTCATTTGGTTAAGCAGTAACGAATTAGCAAGGTACTTAAAATTTTTAAAGTCGTAGAATTGTGGGTTAGTTCGTGCATTGGGGATAAAAGTCGGCCATTCATTAGGCGCACGAAAGATTCAATGGTGCTATGTACGAAATCTACTGCCATCACATGTACATATGTATGTCCCGAAAGTAAATAAGTAACATGAATTTTATGGACAGAGGTCGAAGAATTTAAGAAATACGCCAGCATAGATATTACGGCTTTGTTGCGGTTCTGACCAGCGCAACTGTCGCAATACAGACTAATTTGACTCTCGTATATAAGATCTCGTATATTAAAAAATCTTACAAAAAAATCAGGCAACTCAAAATGCATTAATATACATACATAAATATCATTTTTCATGTTACGCTTGTGCAACAATAGAATATTAACTCGAATTTTCAAAATTTTTGGTAAAAGCAAAAACCTTTTATTTCACATTGAAGGTAAATATGTCTATGAAAGAGTAAATTTAAACAATAAAATTTGCTTGAATAGAGTTGGGGTGAAGCTACACCAAAGTCTTCTAGTAGGTGCATATATGAATTGTAATAGCAATTTTTATTTAATGTCAAACTATGCAATATGCAAATTTGTAATTGTCAGAAGATCGCAAAGACCCGTCAATTGTGAATATAAAGTCATCATATGCCTAAAAGTGCTATGCCTAAAACATTTCTTATTGACCTATCTATCGTCCATGAGAATTTCATTTTGAAAAGAGGCATATAGTACAAATTAGGGTACCAAGATAACGAATCTAAAAAACGAATTATGCATATTGGATAGTTTGACGTGGCAGGGACGATACTTAGAATATTTTAAAATCGTATGTTTTAAGGAAAACTAGTTAAATCGTCTATTTGACGTCAAATGTTGCTGCCCTGATGACATATACGATAATTTTGACCACAAAGTAAATTACACTGTTACATGTACATTTTAACTATTATAATTATAGCTATAATATTTTGCCAACAGACTTAGAACCAATTTGCATAAAAAACTCCATTTCGATACGAAACATACATACGATAATTTCGAAAACAGGGGTCGATATGTACACATATACATACATACATACTTGAATGAAAAACTTCGAAGTTTTCAACTAAAAATTATTTGAAAAATCATTTTTTAATAATACCTTCATATACCTATGAAATTTATTTATAACAATTGGCATAATAAATATATATGTAATAACTTTAATCCAAAAAAAAATAATATTTAATTATTATCCTCTTCCATGTTAAAATAATAAAAAAATCAAATTCTAATTAACGTGTAACCCCCTAATACTCTTGTTAATAAACTGTATGAACATGTGTGAACAAGTGCCTACAAGTCTACGCGCACTTGTTCATAAATTTTCATCAGTGTGACCAGCTGTTAAAATAACATAAAGCTAAATAACTTTCGAAAAAAACTAAAATATTACAGTCTTATTTACAACAAATATTAAAAGGCTTAATAAAGGGTTTTTAAAACAGATTTCCGTACACAATTTTGCTCATTAAGACTTTAGAATTTTTCAGCATTAATTCTAAAAATTTAAAAATTATTTTTATAAATAAACCAAGTGAAATCGATTATTGCCATGAGAGTAGGTTTTTCTAACTTGAATGAATAAATGAAATTATATATTAATTACACTACTCAACAAATTGACAAAATTTATTAAACTGACATGGCTCTATATGTTGTGAAATGACTTCAGTTTCTTTACTAAAGATCTAAAACTAGAAAAGGTCCAGGTAGATATATCGAAAAAACAACTTCGGAAAATTAAAGAACGGATAACAAATATTTAAAACTTATCAAAATTGGACCTCAACTCATACGATAATTTTGCGTATTCGTATGGGGGACAATATTTCCTTTCTTTCGAAAATAATTTTTTTTATAGTTTGGGTCATAAAGAGTCAGTTTCAGCTCAATTAAGTTAGAAATGTCTTCTTTTCCAGTTCTATTTAAAATTTATCTCAATAAATTCTACCTTCGAGCAGAAAAACGGGATATACTAATGAACTATGTACGAGTATTAATGGTAAAAAATTAGCTTAAGTGCATAAGGTAGTTCTTGAGATATATGATAAACAACTTTAATTTTTTCACGATATATGTAACTGATATTTACATAGAAAAAATTTAGTGCGAAAATTCTAATGATGCAGTTTTGCACTGTTTAGTGTGTAAAAACACATGCACATGACGAGAAGTTAGTTTCTGTGTGGAATAGTTTATTTTCTTAAATGCATATTTATTCAAAGGAGTTTTTAGTTTAAATCTTAATTCGTTTTTTTTTGTTTCGCACATAGATCGCACCAATAAATTTCTTGTAATATTTGCAAAGGTATTAATAATTTTAATTATTTTTTTTATATTATCATTGTTATACCATTAAAAATAAATAAAAAGTAAATAAAAATAAAAATATATTAAAAATGTAATTAACTTTTCTTATATCCCAAAAGCTACCTGATGCATGTACACTTTTTATGGCACTGATATGCTCATTAGTAAAGCTAGTTTCTGTGTGGTATAAAATTTAAAAAAGTTATATGCGCATATAAATTATATAGGGTCAAAACTGAACCAACTAAAAAAAAGACCATTTATAGCTTCCTTGCGAAAAAGCTCAGTCATCCTCACACTAAAATAAAACAGAAAATGACAGACAATTTTATATAGATTTAGAATCAATGAAAGTATTTCGAAGGCTCAAAATTCGAAAAATATAGAGAAATACGAAAAAGTGAATTTCTTACCTAAAAGTAAAAAAGTTCCTAGAAACCACCAGAAATCGATCGATCGATAACTTGCATTGTAAACAACAATAACAATAGAAAATGTGTTGTTGTTTTCAATATAAGTATTCGATCGAACGATTTCTGGTGGCATCGTGGAATAGGCCGTAGAAGTGTAATGTCATATATATTTGAACTTGCCACTTCTTCTATAAATTTATCGTACAGCTTGCATTCGGAATTATTTTAAACTATTTTGCAATGAAAAGAAGTTTATGTATTTAAATGATAAAAAACTATTAATTTAGATCTTTGGCATATTTTTTGTGGACATGTAATTGAGACTAAAGAAATTATTAAAAAAAACTAAATGACTTACAAAAAAAAAACTAAGAAATAAGCTTAGAGCTAAATGAAAACTTTAAGGATAAATCAAAAAAGAAATAAGCTAAATTTATCTAAATAGCTAAAATGGTCACACTGCTTGTAATGCAAATAAAAGAGAGATCTTAACCTAACTCAATAGAAACAAAATAGAGAAAATTTTATTCTCTATTATTATTATTTTTTTTTTGGAATAGAGAGTACATGCATTGAATGAAGTTTAATGACACCGCACAGTGACACAATGCGCGAGAATGTGGTCAAAGTTTTATAACTTATCAAACACATATCGTCGGTTGGTTTCTGGTTTGCGGCAAAGTATATTCAAAATACATTATGTTTGCAGCAAACCAGAAACCAACCGACGATATGAGTTATTCGATGTTTGATGCAAATGGTCTTGCGTAAGTGCAAATGCAAAATATTGTAGCTTTTCTTTGGATTGTGTGTGTATTTTGTATCAAACATCGAATACCGCCATAGTATAGTTATATTTCAAAACAGTTTTTTTTTAATAAAAAGAACAATAAGAAGAAAAAGAAATAAGATAATTGGTTGAAAATTAATAAGCAAGTTATAATGGTCCAAGTGCAAAGATCCTCCTGGAACTCGATTTTGAAGCTCATGAATCTTCGAAAGATTGTGATATTATGCTAGTACTTGGCAAAAATACTTTACACCTTAAACAATAATTAGCTTGTTAAAGTTTTATTGCAACAGGCTCATATTAATTCATAGGTCCCATGTAAGTCAAAAGTTTAAAAAAGCAGTAACACGGGAGTAATTACTTAGTCGGGCTCAAGTATTCTAAATTCTAAAATTAGAACGAAATGTTTTTTTAATCCATATGATTTTCTAAAGAAGGCAAGATATGTATATTAAACTACCTATATACTTTAGCTGGGGGAAATAATAGCGTTTTTCTGTGCTAACAGAACCACTTTGTAGGAACCAGATTCTATCTACTTGGTCAGAGATTGGTAGTTAACATCAGCTTTTTCATTTACCATTTTTCATTTATTTTTTAATTTTTATGTAGGGGTGGCATGAAATCATATCAATCTACCTAAGAAGAGCATTCATGTTTATTTAGTTATTTTTTATTGATATGAAAATATTTTTTTATTTCTCTGATAATTCCCAAAAACTGTAAGACGGTGCTCAACCATTAAAGATATGGATATAACGAATTGGAATGGCATAGCAAAAATAGTGTGTACAGTTTCTACTCGAAAAGTAATATGTATTGAATGTGGTCAAAATTTTTCCAAAGGCCTTACATAGAGTTTATAATATACAATTTTAATAACTATCTAATAAAAACTCGAACGAAAAAACTTTTTAATCTCCCAAGGTTAGCTAAAAATTTAAAATTTTAAGAAAATAACACTTATTTTACAAGAACAATTATTACATTTACAACAATTATTATATTTACAAAGAACAATTATTTTTTTGCATGTACCTGTTATAATTGTATCATGTTATAGTCGGGTAACTGAGCCTTTAGACACTGTTGCAGTAATAAGGGAGTAAGAAAATATAAGATCGTTTTATTGCATACAAACATCACTTAATATTTTCGTCCAATATACTACAAAATTTAAATTACATACATACATATTTATAAAAAACCTTTACGAAACTTTATATTTTCAAAAAACTTTTTGGTATCTCAAAAAACTTCCAAAAAAAGGGGAAACTTGACAAATGGCGACTAACTTTCAAAATTATCCAAAATGTTACAAATTACACAAAACAAACTTTGTGTTTGAATATATGTATGTATATCCAGTGATTTTTTTTTAATTTTTTTTTCAGTGTAAAAAAATATTCGTAACTTGTGGCAATTCCATTTGACCATGAATACACTAACAAACGAACAACACTTTTAAATCATTGAATTTTATTATCAAAATTTGTGAGAAACGTGTTTCGTAAATTACGTCCATAATATGGTCGTCATAATTGACCTATCGGCCAGACTTGAAAAGCTTGAAAAGCTTGAAAAGCTTTCTTTCGCACCGGTTTCACTTTTTTTGGACATTAATGCACCAACCTGTATGCAAAGAGTGCCCGCTGAAGAGAATATTGGTATTATATAGGCCAGTGTCAATAAAGATAGCGATATGCCCATTCGCATTCATGATAATTCATTGCGATTATTCAATTCATCGCTCATGATAATTTTCGATGAAAAGTAGTACAAAAAATCTAAAAAAATATATTCCACGCTCTCGAGGAGTGCAGCAAATCATGACCTATATTCGATATTTTGCACCTTTTTGCGCCACAAATGTCAAAGATATTATGCTCCATTTGAAAAAAGTATAGCATCTTCCGAATGATGACTAATTTTGCGCCAACCTGTATATTTATAACTAATTTACATTATGCATTTTGAAATGAAATTTGAAGCACGAAACTTTTTCTATTCGCTAATTGCAGCGCTATAGAAGAGAGTGATTTATAAAAAATTACGTAACATGAATCTCTGAAGTATTTTCAGGAAATTATTTCGATCTGATTTGTTTTTTCAGGCATCCTGTTAACAAATGAAAAAATTTTCATTCAACTAATTTTATGAAAAATGTACTTAGGTATTACTGTATGTAATTTTTAATTCCAATATTTCATAAACATAAAAATGTTTAGTATTAAATTTACGGAGTAAATTTTTTTAAATGAAATGAAGATCTATAATTAATTAAATAGTTTACTTGTGTATAATGTTGGTGCAAAATGACACAAAAATTACACAAACAATTTTATGGTCCCAAAATAGTTTAAGAAAAAATTTTTGTCCGATTTTTTGTTAATTACACAGAAATCGGCAACGCTGGCGCACACACACTTGTTGCGATAAATAAATGCATTCCGCTCATTTAATTAGAGCATCTGCATTTAGTTGGTGATTTATTTTCAAAGTGTTCGGTGGTTGATGTACGAGTGCGGGTGTTTTTTTATTCGCTAAAATGTGCAGTAAACGTTTAATAAATGTAATGAAAGTGAAGCCAAGGATAATTACAATTAAATTATGTATAAAAAAAATGTAATGATCGGTTACTGGCGTTTGAAATGTAAGTAAGAATTGTGTGCAAAATTTGTATGTATGTGCATACATATATATGTATGTATGTATATGTACATAATTATAAAGAAGAAACTCACCTCGTTTTGTTTTGTTTTGTTCTTTTTTAATATGAGTGAGTCGTTGCACTATAAAAGAAAACAAAACAAAGCAAATTGATGTTGTTTTTAATCAGCGTTACCATTGCGAATTTTCAAAAAGGGGGACAAAAAGTGAAATCTAAAAAAAGGTGGCACTCAAAAAGAATTTCTCAGAAAAAAAGAGACATCTTAAAAAAAATAAGGAAAAAAATGTGCAAAATAATTCATATACAGCCCAATCATGAATATTCCTAAAACCTGTATCACACTATCGGCACGATGTACCGCTTTTCGTCGGCTCACTGAAATAAAGTCATAAGTAATAAGCTAAATTTTATTTTTTTTATCCACTATTTGAAATATAAGGACATAATTGGAGCACACTGCTTTGGTAATAAAGCCATATAGAATTATAACAGAATTAATTGAGTAATAATGCCATTTTGTCGTATTATTTATGACTTTATTGAAGTGAGCCGAAGAAAATCGGTACATTGTCTCGATGGTGTGATCCTGGCTTTAGGTAACACTTTTCTCTAAAAAAAAATTCTCCCATCATAAATTCCGCGGCAACAAAAATATGAAGCAGTGGCGTAATTGAATATCAATTCCGGCTGTTTTGCTTGCTGATATTTATTAATTTTTTTTTGAGCAAAAATAAATAAAGTTGATGTTTTAATTAATGTGCAGTTTTTACTACTCAGGCAGACGATTCGTCTAGAAAATTTGTATGAAAATCACTCAAAAATATGAGTGCTTTCCATATAAATTTTATACTCAAGTTGTCCATCTGGGTTGTAGAAACAGGGGGTAAATTTACGGCATGTCCCACGATGTCACCAGATATCATTCGATCGACAAGTTGTATTGCAAACAACAATAACATTAGAAAATTTCTTGTTGTTTGCAATACAAGATGTCGATCGAACGATTTCTGGTGACAACGTGCGACAGGCCGTTAAAGTAAAATTATATAAATAAGTGAATAAAAAACTTAAAATTAATTAAATAGCTGCACGGGTATTTGTGAAGGAAATGTGCCGTAGAAGAAGAAAACCTTACTAGTTTCTCTCTGCTACATTTATGGAAACCACAAGCAATGGTTTTTGCTTTATTTGTAGTATTCGATATACAAGAACAGTAAAATATTTTTTATTGATAGAAATTTTATTTTACTTAAACATTACTTCGATTTTTATGCAAAATTCCTTCGGTTTTGCAGTGTTAAAAATTTTTGGGGGGAAAACGAAAATCAAATGCATTGAGAATAGCTACTTTTTCCCTCATAGAAATTTTCCGGAGGGATTTTTTTTTCATAATAGGAGAAAAGAAAAAGTGAAAAGTGAAAGAACTCGCGGGGAATTTTTGATTGTGATTTGACTTATAATGTGTGTTCATTACTAATTTTTGAATAAAAAACTAACGTAACTGAGCTTATTCATTTTACGAGAAAATTTATTTAACTTAAATAAAATATCTGAATATTGAGTTCTCAAATATGGATACAGATACAAGGCCAGGTATAGCGCACATATTAAGGAAATTTATTGTCTCAAAAGTAATAAAGGGTGTTATTTTAGAGTGTCACAACTTTGAGTTGGCATCGCCGCTTTATTTGAGCACACATTTAACAGCTGGTAGTTGCTTTTTGTTAAGTTTGCTTTGACATTTTATTATGAATCGACTTACAGCAGAGCAACATGTGCAAATTGTTGAAATTTTTCATCAAAATACTTGTTCTATTCGTCAAACTCATAGTGCACTTCTTCCAATAAGCAGAATCTTCATATTTGGAGTGAGTAGTGCCCTTTTTCCACAACCTTTTAGCTTGGCTTGCTTAGTTCTGCACTTAAATAGTTTAGTTATGCCGGCCATACACTACACAAGTTCACTGCACAAGTCTGGAAATGTACAGTGCGTTTGTGTAGTGTATGGGGGTGGTTGTGCTATTTACGCAGTGAACTGAGTAAATATCAAAACGATTTTGATATTTGGTCAAGTTTGAAAACTGTACAGTGAACTTGTGTAGTGTATGTTGCAAACGCTCAGTTGTTTCGTGATTTTTAAAGAGTTAACAACAAGACATGAGCGCAGAACAAATATTCTGGACAGAGTTCCTAGAATTATACAAATAATCACCAGCATTATGGAGAATTAAAATAAAAAATGCACAGTTTACTTGTATAGTGTGTGTCACAAGCTTAGTTTACGCAGTGCCAGACTTGAGCCAAAGACTATAAATATATAAAGATGTTCTACGTCCAATGCTCCTAAAGATAAATAGAGGGACAAATGCGCGTTGGGAAGAGCATGAGATAAGCTTTTCTCAAAGTATATTTTAAAGATCAACCTCCACATACTTGTTCTTAAGAAATATATTGAAATTGAACCTTCAGAGTCCTTCATCCTTTAGTGGATGGAGTAGCATTAAAAATTTGCAGCCAGGTAACAATTCATGTATATACAATGCGCTCACAGAAACTGTTAAAAAGATGCAACCTTTTGAAAAAGAATGCATTTTACTTTTTGATGAAGTATCTATAAGAAAAAATTTTACTTATAATAAATGTGCAGATGTTATAGATGGAGTTGTCGATTTAGGATATGAACGAGTGAATCAAATGGGGTCCCAAGTTTGCGTTTTTATGATAAGAGGAGTTGTAAAAAATTGGAAGTTCGTTTTAAACTATTTTGTTACTTCCAGTTCAATAAAAGGTGATGTACTAAAAAAACTTGTGGAGTCAAACTTTGAAATTTTAAGAGAAATGGGACTAAATGTGCGTGGGCTTACGTGTGATCAAGGACCCAATAATAGAAAATGCTATGATATGCTAGGCGGATCTTGTGAAAAACCTTATTTTATTTATAAAAATGCAAAAATGTACCTGATGTACGACGTACCCCATATTTTCAAATCCATAAGAAATGCTTTCATCAAAGCCGATTTTAAAACACCGCATGGCGTAGCGCGATTCGACGTTGTTAGAGAAATATTCGAGTTGGAGTATGGAAAAGTAACCAAAATGACAAAATTAACAACGGTGCACATAAACCCAAATAATTTTCAGAACATGCGTGTTGGCCTAGCTGTCCAAACTTAAAGCAATTCAGTTGCTGCTGCAATCCAATCTGTAAATGAAAATCGCCAATTTACACGAAGTTCCGCAGCAATAGCCACTACAACGTGCTCTTTTATAAAAAAACTCGATAGCTATTTTGATTGCTTAAACAGCATGTATTTTAACGATGCAAAGCCCCTGAAGCGTGGCCTGAAGCCGAAAAGCACAACTTGGCAATTAATCGAAGAGCTAATTACCTATATGAAACAGGTTGAATACGCAGGAAATAAAATATTTTCAATCGATGGCCTAATTCAAACTACGAGAGCTATTTTATCGTTATCGTCAGAATTGTTTGCGGAAAACTCAAATTTGATATGCATTTTAACGAGCCATTTTCATATATACGTGCCAAGGGCGGACACTGCAAAAATCCTTCGGTCTATGAATTAAATGTCGCAGTAGCTAAACTGCTATTAAAATAACGCAATTTAGTACCTCTTCAAATTGTGCAAACGACGATGCGATATTTTTACCTATTGAGTTCCAAACAATTTTAGAAGATACTCAAAGAAGTGAAAGTACGGCAGAAAGTATTCGCACACCTGACGTTAATGTAACAAACATATTCGATGAAAATGAAGATTATTTTAATGAAGATGCAGATTGTTTTAACTCTAATAATGTTCCAATAGAGTTAACATCAAGCCGATATTTTGTTGGTTATATAGCTCAACGAATTACTTGCGCTAAATGTCGAGTGGATATAATTAAACCAGCACAAGTTTTGTCATATCCTTCAGAAATGTTTGTTCACGCTAAAAATTATGATAAAGAAACAGATTTTGGAAGTTTGTGTGCTCCATCAGACTTATTTTTTGCACTGTGTAAGATTCACATAAAAGTTTTCGAAAATGTTTTTACTAATTCTAAAGAAATAAAAAACATAAAAAAAACTATTGTTGAGCAATGCGTAAATTGTACCAAAAATACAATATATTCCTTTTGGTTTGACGAGAGCTACGTATGCTTTAAGCACAGGATGCAGATGCTTAATTTATTAGTTCTTACACTGCTACGAAAACATTCGTCGTGGGAAACATATAAATTCAAATCAACAAGCACTGAAAAACTCAAAATGTTAAAGCAATAAATAAAACCTATTCTTTTGTAAACAAAAAATAAATAATCATGGTTTGCAAACTTATGTAAGTAAGCTCACGTTTTATTTATTTTATACATATACATATGTATATGTATATATATACATATATATATATATATATATATATATATATATACATATATATATATATACATATATATATATATATACATATATATATATGTACATATATATGTACATATATATACATATATAATTGAAATTTCTAAATAAAATAATTATAGTTCGGTGCGAATCAACTTATTTTTAATTTTACAACAATAAAACACGTATTTTTACCCTACAATAACACAATCGGTCGCATTTGATTTTCATGATATATTTGCACATGAATGTATCAAAACAAGAAACTTCTTTTAGTTATTTCATATTTTTGCTCCTACTTGACTGCGCTTTAAACAAGAAATATAACACACACACAACTAAATTTCTCTATAAGCTTCAATTATGTGTGTGCATCAGCGTGACCATATTAGCTTATTTTGAGCTAAATTTAGCTTATTTATTTCAGATTTAGCTTTAAAATTTTTATTTAGCTCTTAGCTTATTTTTTAGCTTTTTTTAAAAACTCATTTAGCTTTTTTAGCCTTTTTTTAGTCTAAATTGCGTGTTCTCTAAAAATATACTAAAAACATAAACAACTTATAAAAATTATAATTTTTTAGCATTGTAAAATAGTTTACAAAAAATACAAAATGTAAACTATACGACAATTTTATAACAGAAATGGAAAGAAGAAAAATAGTAGATAATGGCAGAATGGTTGTAATTCCAATGGAAAAAGTTAAATTGATATTAGTGGACAAAACACTTTTTGAGTTTTTTGGGTATAAAATTATTTGACTTGAGTTGAACGTTCATTCAGCGGCATCAATTAACTTAAAACAAAAACCTGAAATAGCCTTAAGCCTGGATAACACCATGTACTGATTTTCGTCGGGCCACCTCAATAAAGTCATAAGTAATAAGCCAAAATGGCATTATTATTCAATTAATTTTGGAATAAGTCTATATGGGCTTATTACCAATGCAGTGTGGCGCAATTATGTCCTTGTATTTCAATAAGTCGATAAATTAGAGCCAAATCTGTACTTATGACTTTATTTCACTGATCTGACGATACTCGGTACATTGTGCAGATAGTGTGATCCATGCTTTACCTTAAATAGCATTAATTCACTTAAAAAGCTTTCGTATCTTAGTATAAATGTTTTTACATTTTTTAAAACTTTTTAAGATTATTTTGGGGAAGTTTTTGTTTTGTTCTTCATTAAATCTAAAATATAATAATTAATAAATAATTTCATTAAACAAATATTCTATATGTATAATAAAAAAATATGTTTGTGTAATATTTAACGTTAGTTTAGCAATAAGAAACTACTGAAAAGTGATCAAAGAAGTGGAAAAAAGTTTAGCTTTATTTTCTAGCCTAAAATGTAACTTTTTAGCTTATTTTAGCTTTTTTTCAAACGTGATTTAGCTTAATATTATTTTAAAATCTGGTCACACTGGTGTGCATACATTGTATGCCATACAACATTACTACATACATATTTAAATAAGTGTGAATGCTCAAAAATTTTGTGCTCTCTTTGTGGTTTCGTTCAAATAACAAACAATTTAGTTTTCCCTTGTTACTTCCCCCACAGCATCTATAAACACAAAAAATTTTAGTTTTCATTTAATGTTCTACGTGGAACATCTTTATATATTTATAGTCTTTGCTTGAGCACTGAACTTGTGTAGTGTATGAACGGCATTAGCTAAGACTTTAAATGTTTCCCCTAAAAGTATGCAGCGAATAATAGTTTATGGCATGATTCTAATTTCAAAAGCTTTTCAGGTGATTTTATCAACTAAGTGCTTTTCTTACCAGAAATTTGCTAAGTAAAGATTTAGTTCAATAAGTCAACTTAACTTAAAGTTTCATTGCAATGCTTTTTAAGTTCCAATACAAAAATAAAATAAAAGCTTGGTGTAGGAAACAGATTATTTTTGCTTTGGGGTTGAACAAGAAGAAGTAGCAAATATCACAATAAAAGAAACTGGTTTTTACTTACTTGTGGGAAACGAATTTGAAGGGAAACGAACGAGCCGATTAAATATATAGAATACATAGATACACAATTTAGATTTGCTTTTTTTGCACACATTTCATTTTGCATTCACTTATTGAAACACTTTGATATTGCCTTTTAGTGGGCATTTGCCTCTTTATTTTCATTTTTCTATATGCATTTTGCTTCTTAATAAATATATTTTATTTTTTTAACAATAACTTTACTTTTTATTAAACAAATTTCACTTTTAAACACAATAATTAAACGATTTAGGTAATACACACATTCATTTCTACTTAGAAATATTAATAACTAAACTTTACCGAGACAATGAACCGCACGCGACAGAGATCTTTTTGCAACTGAATACATTTCTTCATTTGCTCATTCCTCTCACCCAAATATGTATAAGTTGAAATTTGGCGGGAACTATGTAAGTATGTAGTTATGTATTGCCAGGTTTGCACATTAGGGCGCAACTAATTTGCAAGGTAATATTATCGAAATAGATATTTGCGGGGACAATTTTTTGCATGTGATGTGATCAGAAGGCAATCAGTTTTTTAACTCAATTGGCAAGCATTAACGTGTGACGGCTTTAATGTGGAAAAATAAATCAAATTAAAAACTTATCAAAAAATGCTTCAAGGATTCATAATACCTAATTTTTTTTTATGTCACTCTCTTCTAAAGCCCTGGCATTACTAAATAGAACAAGTTGCTTAAAATAAATTATATAAAATTGTATGAAAAATGTAAAGCCTTATTAAAAAAAAATTTATTAAGGCCTTTTAAAGGCTTAATAAGCAAAATTTCGTATTGAAATCTGTTTTGCAAACCATATATAAAACATGAAACATAAAAGGCTCTCATAATATAAGTTCACTAAAACAATAAAGTTACTACAGGTATCCATAGAAAATAGTTTATTAATGTCTTATGGCTAAAATTTTTATTTTGACAAGAAACCAGAACTACGAATCTTCAGACTCCAATTAATTTTGAAAAATTTAATGAACAAATACGATTAGGGACTATTCATATATTACGTAATGATATTTTCGTAGTTTTTATACCCTCCCCCCCCCCTTTTACAGTAACGTTTTTTTTTTTTAATTTGCAGTATAAATTTTTAAAACCGTTAAATATATTTAAGCCTCCTGCCCTTGGAGCGTTACATAATCTGTAAACGCCCATTTCACATATGAGGTCACTTTATTTGATTAAATAAAAATCGCTCAATGTGTCAAATTGCAATTCGTACGAGTTTTATATATATATATATATGAAAAATATTTATTTAAAAAAATACATAATAAAAAGTCCCAGTCCAGACTTGCAATTTTTGTTCCAGCAACTTTTTATTTTTTAGTGCAAAAGAGTGAGAGAGGTATACAAAAAGTATATATTTCTATTTCAACACTTTCACACATATTCAAGAATTGCTGCAACAAAACTTGCAAGTCTGGACCGGCACTTATTTAGACGTTATAGTTCAATATCTTAAAATATTTTTTATTCCATATGCCAAATTAAAAAATTCTTAAGCAAACAGTTTTGTAATTTTTGAGAGTTCCTGATACAAAAAATACAAAATAAAAAAATCCATAATAATCTTTCTTATTTAGACGTTATAATTCAATATTTTGAAATCTTTTTTCGCTAGAAATAAAAATCTATACACGAATATATATAATTCTCGTGTCACAGTGTTAGTTGCCATATTCCTCCAAATTGTATATATGTATATTCGGTAGGTCTGAGAATAGGTTGCTATATATTTTTCATAATTGATTATCAAATAACCTTGTCCTTTATCGACCAATTTTCAAAATTCATTTTGCTTATGAAAGAGAACCCATTTTCGAAATTCTTTTTGCATATGGAAAAGGTCCACTAATGGAAGTTATGGGAGGGGAAGCAAAGTGCCCGCCTAAAAAGATTATTATAAAATAAATTTTCCATTTGTAGAATATGTAATTTAAACATTTTTGGTTTGTCTATGGAAAAGGTTCACGATAATAGTGTGTATTTTGGAAAATCTCCATAATGAAATCCTTTTCAACTATGAGAGCAAATTTTAAAAATCCGAGTTATATCATATATCGTCACCTAAAATCCAAAAGGCCGTAACAACCAGAAAATTCAAAATATACTTTGTGATTGACTATGATGTGATTCACGAAAATACATCTTTCCTTAAAATATTGCTCACATATGTTCAAAAATACCGATTTTATTCGTTATTCAATTTGGCGCCTAACAAATAAATAGTCTTAAATTTATAAGGTTTTTTGCTTCTCCTGTAAAAAAGTGAAAAGTATACTTACGGCCCTTTGGATTTTAGGTGACGATATGTATATTATATATTTCGGAATGCTCACATAGATATCTAGTGCAAGGGCTTGTATATGACACCGTAATTGATTTAGTAAAATTAAATTTAACCCTTAATAAAACCTATGAAACATATTTTATTTAAATAATGTAATGCCGCATTCGTATCTAAAAATTAGGGCACCTTCAAGGAAAAGGAAATAAATGAAGGTCTACGGGAAAGTCCATGGAATTTTGTTAATAGTGCCGTTAAATAGTTTTTAATTCAAATAACAAAATATGTATAGTACATATTGTTCAGAAAAGTGAATATCATAATGAAAGCTATATTTAAAAATATTTATGACTTAAAATCTTAGGACCAAATTTATTCAAACGAAAATCTTAATCTTTGACAAATTTTGTGTGTGTTTTGTTTTTGTAATCTATATACTTCCATATAAAATTTATTAACGCTTAACGTTTTTGTTTTACAAAATTTGGCCCTTAATATAACATTTTAATTCCACACCATATACAATAAATACCCAGTTTAATTTTTATAATTTATTTGGGAATTAGTTGCACCCTATTAAATATTTGGTATTATTGATGACACCTTAGGGTAGGCACCAAAAAATCTAGTTTTTAAAGAATTTTAATTGAGCAAGTGAAGAGTAATGCCAGTGTTAGAAAGCGTTGCCGTCTTCGAAACTTTTAGCCAAAAATGGGGATTTTATTTATGTTCTTATGTACAAATGTGTAATTCTTTTTATTATTTCGTACACTCTGCCATTATATGTTTACACAATTTATTAATCGAGAATTAATATGAATTCGATTTGTAGCTGAGTTTTAAGTTTAATTTTTAATGTATTTCTCATTTAAACTAATTGCTATGCTTTAAAGTTTTCAAGAGAAGTTTTTTTATAATATTCAAATATGTTTTACAAACGTAAATTGTCGTTTATGTTAAAATTTTATAACCTGCAACTTAAAATTTATTAAAAATTTTGGCATTTTGATCACTTAAAACTATGAGTAGAACCATAAAAGTTTAATTTCAATCAAAAAGTTAATTAAATCGAAAATTAGGCTCGATATGTTTCTCTACACAAGGACCTTTTCGTAATGAACAATTTCCAGCTTTTAGTTACATTTTAATGGGCGTGTAACTTAAATTTGTTGATTCACTACAGATGGAGTATCGCTTATAAGTAATTTGTGTTCTTAAGAGCTTTTGGCAACTATTCTTACAATTCATTTGTTTGAAGCAATCATTGGCCGAACATTTAGTCCTACTATTCCATCAACTATTTAGAGTGGTTGAGAAATTTGAACTCAGCCGTATTATTTTCCAGACTTTACCCTATTCGAAACTATTTGTTTCAATCGAGCCCTCTTATGCTGTACCTCAAAACAGAGTATACCAGATTGGCTTAATTTTTTTCTTGGCCTCAAAACAAAAGTAGTTCTTTTGATCAGGAATCCACGTATTTAAAGAAAGACAGGGAAATGTTATCATACCTAATGGTGGCCACTATATAAAACAATTTTATTTAAATTTTTTAACGATAAAATCTTGTATTTTTAAGCTATGCATTATTTTGATACCATAGCTTGCATTTTCTTTAAATTGTCACACTTTGTTATATACATGATATATTTTGTTTATTATTTGTCAAAGTTTGTTAAATTGAATTACTTAAAAAAGAAGAGAGGTGTCTTAGGACACCCGGTTATAGCAATTGCTACTTAGCTATATAATAATATGTTTACACTTATGTGTTTAACGTCCTATTCATCTTTAAGAGCTTAAACACAATAATTTTTTGATGTTTTATCATACATTGACTTGTTTTGTTAAGCATCTCAGTTAACAAGTTTTAAAATTAAACTCATCGATAAACACGTAAATGAAGTATGTTCAGTGCGTTTTTGATAGCTCTGGCAACTTTGTGTTGTTATTAAATAGTGGCACATTAAAAAAATTATTTGGAACACTATAATTGCTTAAAAAATATTACATTACTTACAAAAACATTTGTTGCTTAAAAATAATAAAGCAAACAAAAAGCATAGCTCGAAATTTCTTACAAACACAATAATTTATTCACAAAACGTCAACCTTAAACATCTCAAATATAATGTGAACGAGTGTGTTTAGTTCTTAGAAAACTTGTCTTAAAAATTTTTAAAAACATAAGTGTGAACATGTATTAAAAATGTTTAAAAACATAAGTGTGAACATAGTATAAAACAAACTTACGTCCCTTTTCACAATATATGGTTAAGAGTTAACTTGAACTTTAACTACAAGTTCTTCATACACAACTTGCCGTTAAAGTCTCTGTTATCTTTTAACCATACATTGTGAAAATATTATATGATGATGTCAAATTCGCCGCAAATATTTTAAAACGTTTCCATTTATTTCCCATTAATATATTTTCTAGTGGCGCACGATTAAATTAATATATTGTTTGCGGCCGGTGGCGGCTGTTAGCCGGCTTACAGTCGATCGGCTGTGTTCTCTGGCCTGTGATCAGGACAAAAACAATACAAAATCAAATTCAGCAATGTTTCTCATTGTTTTTGTTTTGTTTTTTTTTCACTCACTTCAAAGAACGAAGCAAAACAAATTCAAACAATTTGTTTCGTTTATTTTCGTACGCTGCTTTTAAGTACAAAGAAATCAAAACAAAAATAAATTTATAACTGTAATAGTGTCGATTAATTTTGTTACGAAAATTATTTTCTAACCCCTGTATCTCGCCATAAATAGCAATAGCTATAAAAATAGAAAATTGTAACCATTCTATAGAAGACTGGATAATTAACAAAAAAAGTATATATATACATTGAAGTACGTTTACTTGGCAATTAGTCTATATTTTACAAAAAAAAATTTGTATTAAAATTAGTTCAGAATCGAATAAATACGTTTGTTTGTAAACATTTTTGCTTGCAGCGCTAAGGCTTATTAACCTATGGAGAGTGTTTCATGTTTATGGCTTATAAGGGCTTATTCAGAAAAACAAATTAAATAATTAAGGCTTACAAAACGTTTAACAAACGAATTTTTTCTGAATATGGCAGATAGAGTTTCTTAAGCAGAAATGAAATGCATAACAAACAAATAAACACAATTATTTTATAAATATATAAAATTTTAATGCTTTTTGTAAATATATTCTAGCTTTTTATCATTTATCTATCATTTAGTTAGAACTCTTTTAGACACTCAAAGCTTCCGCAGCAAAGTCTTCAGTTTACTAAGCAAAGTAAAAAAGAAAATGATAAGAAGTACAGACTTTGACTTACTTGCAAAGTTGCTTTGTTTTTCGTTACCTTCATACTATAATGAAAAATTGTCGAAGTAAACTTTATGTGTCCAAGCAACAAAAACCTTAAAAGAAAATTTAAGAAACTTCGTCCAAGTAAAATTACCGCATGCAAAAGGGGTCTTACTTCTTTAAGAAATTTCGGTTTTAAAATTTTTTTGTTGTTGTGGTAACACTGATTGCAAAGTGTTTTATGCTCATGAGTCAAAGAATATAAGATTACGCATTGCGCATGGCTGTTAACTTGCGCCATTTTTTCATAAACTTATCCTCTCTCAATTTGGCTACATATTTATTTCACTCTGATTTTCTTTATTATATACAGCGCTGCCAGAAAGTTTGCAAAAAAAAATCGCCAACTCATAGAAGAGATATATTCGTGAGAAAATTATCACAGTTGGTTATTTATTACTTCCTTTTCAATGAAGAAACTTTAATTTATAAAATTTCCATTATTATAAAATGTGAGTATGTAATTTTCACTAAAGTTGTACTACATATATATTTTAAACCATTTAAAAAATTACACATTTTGTGATATTGGATAATTGAATGGTTAAGTTTAGAGTTTTGGAAACTTTGTAAGACTTCAAAATTGAAAGCTATCGAATAATTGTAATATTTAAGGGCGCGTTGAAAAAAATTTAAGTATGTATGTATGGATATTATGTATTCAAAATTTTTAAACAGCGTTTAACAGTAGAGAAATGTGGTTTTAGATAATATTGAATAAAAACACAATATAGCTACAATACATTCAAGCTTCAAAACATCGTCTATTGAAAGAAAAATTATTGGAAAAATTATATGTTATGTCATTATTTCTGGCATTATTTATTGCAAGAGAAAGATGTGACGATTTATCGTCATTATGACGATATTAAGAGATTTTTTAATAGTCCAAATATGTTAGCTTTTTATGAAAAGCTAAAATTAAAATTCATATATGCATAGCCACTAAGAGATTTTCTATTAAAAAATTATTATTTGAATCTACCATTACAGTTTTGAAATTTTGATTTAATACTCTATCGTTACGATATATGTGGATATAGTGGACGACTTTTCGATTTAGAGATGCAAGGATCCCTCATTTTGTGAACTTTAGAAAATAAATGTTTGAACCAAAAAATGGTGGCAGTCAGATGGGGAAAAAGGTTGCCGCATCACGCTCAAAGTTCAGTGTAAAAGCAAAAAAATATGCAAAAAACTATTTAACTTTTCCGGGTGACCGCTAAAAGGGTGAAATGTATGACCAGCTCTCACTTATTTTCTTTGCATAACATTTTTTTAAGCACATCGACCACATAACTCCTCTCCTTAAGGGAGCTCCCATACAAATGGGAAATATTTATAAAATGTACTCACAGGGTTCTAACTGCCCCTGGGGCATACTTATAGAAGTCAAATGTATCACCGGCCTTTAATATTTTTTTAATGCAAAGATTTTCTCTAAACATACATATAGTCTATCTTCAACCATTAAAGTGCTCAACATACAAAATAAATAATTTTTTTAATCATTTTTTTTAAATCCGCTTATTTCCCTTTTTTGGTGCCTCCCAGGGGGTTAAAATGTAAGACCGACCCAAAGTAATTTAATTTTTTGACATTTCCTCCAAACATATCTATGGTCTATGTCAAGGGGGTCCCAAGCAGAAAGGAAATTGTTATAAAATTTCCTCGTAGGGCTTTAACTGCCCCTAGAGCGTACCTATCACAGTCAAATGTATGACAGACCTCCAATAGTTTTTCAATACAAAGATTTTCTTTAAACATACTTATCGTCTATCTTTAACCCTTAAAATTATCCCCATAAAAATTCTTTTTTTTTTTTGTAAAAATAAAAATTTTCTTTTTGTATGGATGGGAGCCTTCTTAAGGAGTCGAGATAGAGCATAGATATGCGGAGGAAATGTTGAAAATAAAAAATTACCTTGGGTCGATTTTACATTTTACCTCCGTGGGAGGTACCACAAAAGCGCACAAGCGGGTTTCTTAAAAAAAGTTCTTTTTTGTATGGGGAAGATAGCTAATGATATCTTAAAAAAAAATAGTTAAAAAGTTCTAACGCCAAAACTTGGACCTGCTAACTTGTCAATATTTTTCATAGTTTCACTATTGATGGGTAAAAACAGCTATAAAGGGGCAAAGATAGAGCGGATGGCTTCGTCTAAATATATATGCTATGCGCATGGGACCTAAACTTGCCCTGGCGCACTAACTTGCGCCTAGATAAAATTTATATATGAATATGAATTGTCACATTTTTGTTTCCTAATAAATAAATTTTGATATGTCCGACTTTTCTGACGATTTTCTAATATGAAATGACGATTATTTTATATTTAAACGGGATGTCGACGATTTTTCGATAATGCTATCTGGCAGCCCTGGAAAGAAGGTACTTACAGATGCATCAGTGATGAGACATACGTATCAGTGATGAGACGTGAGTACTACGTGAATACCGTTTGAATCATCAAACCTTATCATCTATTCACCATAACAATAGCTTTAATAGTTGAACACCGTTTTGAAGTTCTTAGGAATTATATTAGATATTAGAAAATATTTTCTTACCAATGATAAGGGATAATTAAAGAAAAGAAATAAAAACAATATTCTGGAAATTATTTCTGACTAACAGTAAAAAAGTCTACATACGAGTATAGTACAATGAACGCCAAATTGAAACAGAAAGTTAGGATTTATGAAAGTGGAAGATATATCGTTTTTTTCGGATTTTTTACTTTGTCATTCACGCAATACTACCACTCTACTAAAGAAAGTATTAGCGTAGGTACATATTGTCTTCGAAAACAGAACAAAGTTAAGAAATACTTTAGAGTTTGTAATTTAATGGTCAAACCACAAAGGGATGAGGGATTCCATAGGGAAATTATCAAAAGACTTGCAGCCTGTTCAACGAGATCAAAACAGCGTGTTCACTCACGTTGTAAGCAAATGAAAATTTATTAGGATTTATTAACAACAAATCTTTATTCGAAGGGCAAGTCTAAGAAAACGCAAGTGTTTTCTTATAAAATACAGTTCAGTTACGTCGACAATGCTATCAATAATACTTCCAATCTTGGAGATCCAATTGGGTCCAGTGTGATTTTACTCACGTATGTATTAGGCATATCGCCCTCTGTTTTTTTTTTTCTAATTATTATTTTAAATGTTTTGCTTAAGGGAAAACAAAAGCTAAACAGTTTTGAAAGCTCTTAAATTTGTTCTTGTTTCTTTGCAAAGTATGAGCAAGCATTGCTGTCTGTTGTGTTGTTGTTCTGGATGTTGTACACTCATCGGCGCAAAAAGCTCTTTATAAAAGTTTGCACATTGTGCATATGGCGTGGACGTAGCTGATTTCAAGTAATCTTAATAATTAATTTTTTTACATTCTTATTATGTTAATAGTATTCACATATTTATTACGATACTGCCAAATACAGCCGAGTTTGCCATGGTGTCCCCCAACAACATGCAACAGTGACGTAAACTATAAAATTATGCCACCCTACCAACACCACAATTATGCCTCCTTACCCATCACTATTGCAATGAACAAGTGAAGAGCAAAACAATATACATATTTACATATTCCGTGAGTAAAGAGAAAATATATAAAAACAAGCACAATTCTCATTAAAAATTGTGCAAAGCTAGAAAAAAAATATTGAACGTAAAGCAAGACCTATTCACACGGCCGATGCAAGTGCTTAGCTATTTGCTGTTGTTTCTACTTTGTAGCACCTGTTGCAATAGTTTTTTCAGTCCTTATAAATGGGATTTGGTGTTGAAGTGAGATGTTCAAAACCGATTTACGCATAAAAAATGTACGAAGAGATTTATCAGGTTACACATTTAAAGCATAGCGTACGGCGCACGGTGGAACATTTCGCCAAAAGGCGGCCAAAATTATTGAAAAACATGCATGCTGCCGATTTTGTTTATTTTTTGAGTATACGGTCTCCATGTAGCAACATCTGTGGCGGAATTGTCGACAAATTATTGCCAAGCAATCTGCTGTCATTTTTGTTATATATTTTTATTTTATTTTTGCAAAGCAGTGAATTCTAGTAAAATAATAAATTTATTCTGCCGACGTTTTTGCTTGTATAAAAGTAATAACATGAGAACCTCGAAAGCCCAAATACCAAATACACTTTTTCAAGAGCAGTCTAAAATTCTGAATTTTATATGGAATTTTTTATAAAAGTGTGACACAATTATCTTCCTATTTAAGGGGCCAATTCAGAAAAATTTTCTATTTAAGGAAAATTACAATAAAAACATTTTCTTAAGACTTTTTTAATTTTAAAGGTCACACAAGTAGAGTTTTTGCAAAAAAAAATAGTTGGCCTGGTGGTTTTTGTGCTTTCATCAAAAATAAGATTTTTTTTTAATTTAAGGAAACAAATTGGGAAAAACAAATGTCAAATCATTATTTTTGTTTGCAAGAACTATAATTTTTGTCAATGAATCATGCAGCTTACATTACAATATTTATTTTTTCCGTTAATATTGTAAATAACGCTTTATAACCTTAAAAATTGTTCTAAAAATAAAAAAGTAATGATGAATTTTGACTGGTTAATTAGTTCTACATAATTAAGAAAAAAAAAATTTTGTTAGCTCTTATCGTTCCTGAGTTACATAGACATAGTATTTGTAATTTGACTGAGCTATATGGAATTTTATTTTCTTAATTAATGTAATTTTGTAGAGAAGACAACAAAAGTTAAGCTAAAGCCCATGTGACAAGAATATTTTCACTTGGCAATAACAGTTTAAAAAGTAAAACCACTAAAAGTAAAACCAACTATTGAAAGCAACAACAATGTAGTGTGATATCCACTATTTTTATACATACATATGTACATATGTATGAATGTACTGAGAGTACATCTAATAAAGTAACATAATTAATAATAAAAAAGTTTAAGAATTGAGAGCATTACAACACTGTAACACTTGTGACTACCTCTTGAATTTCCCAAATATTTTTTAAACTTTAATTTTGGATTGTAAAACAAATATTTATTTCTTAAAATTTTAAATTTTTAGCTAACCTTGCGAGATTAAAAAGTTTTTTTGTTCTAGTTGTATATATTTTATTTAGATAGTTCGCGACCTTAGGACAACAAGGTTCTAACTTACATTTTTTTCAAAAATGAGTTATATATCGCATCGCTCTAAAGCGGCTACGCTCTTTCGATTGGCGTTCTCAGTTTTTTTCTATCTCTTACAGTTTCTGAGATAATTAATACAACTAGGTTCTAACTACGCGTTTTTGACTGATAGAACCTTGCTAACCGAGAAAGTCTATATTATTTTGCGGATAGAACCATGGGAAAACTTTAATTGCAAATAGAACCATGTTGCTCAGATTCAAAATTGTATATTGTACAAATAGAACCAACTGGAATGTGAAATATACACAGAGAAAACAGATTCGTTAAGACAACCGAATTTGTTGCCAATCGAATTTTGGTGGTTGCACCAACTATATATAATTCTGGTATAACGACTGCAATTTTCTTGTGGTACCACTATATTTTAATTATAACCCTTACACAAGTAGTTGCAGCAACAGAAAAAATTGGTTAACAGTATGGACTTTGAAAAAAAAGTTATTCTTGCTACCGAAAATGTTGTTAGTATAACTGAAACAATATCATAATTGGTACCTGTGAAAGAAAAATTGGCCTTCCTTGCTGAAATAAAATAAGCAATAAACGCAAATAAAAATATACAATTTAAGAAATTTATTATTTAACATATTGTCATAAGTTATTTTTAATTGAAATTTATTTATTTCAACCACACATTTTGAACAGCCAGAAACCTGTTATCTTATGCACAGACTTTCAAAAACCATTTGAGAATTCATAAATCATAATATCTTTGAAAGTCACAAAATTTAATTTTTAATTTGCTGCAACGAGTATAAACTATGATAGTAAGCTCAACCTAAAGTTGGTTGCAGCAACTGATAGAAAGTGTTTATTTTAACCTTAATATAGAACGACAATTTTTTAGTTGCCAATACCAAAAGTTGGTAGTAACATCCAATTCATAATATTTTATTCGGTTGTGTTAACCAATCAATGAATTAGTCATGGCAAATGCATACGCTCGGTTGATGCAATCAATTTAAGAATTGTCAGAGTCATATCTTTATTACAATTATGCCCTTATGGCAATAAACATGGATTGTTTTTTGGATTAACAGAAAATTGATTGTGTGAACTGAAATATAGTTTATGCAAATGATATTTTGTTGGCCTAACCATTTTCCAACCAATCTTTTTTCTGGGTGTATGTTTTAAGCAGAGCTCGCAAAATATGTTCAACCAAATGTTTATCCTGTCGTTTTATATCTGAGATATTCCAATTTAAGTTTCTTTTATGTCTAATCATAATATAGGTTAACTTAATTTACTAAAAACAATAATATTTATGAATTTAAAAATGTGACTAAGTCTGATTTTTTTTTAATTAATAGGAAAACTATTTATTTTAAACACCTTTTTTAAAAATACAAAATAAAACCATAAATTTTATTAAAAAAATATTGACACTCCTATTTTATTATCCTTATGTTTATTACTTTTTTTTAGCATTTATAATTAGACACATGGTTCTATCAGCAAAAAAATATTTCTTACCGTCACACAAAGTTCTATTAGGTACTTAGAACCATATTGTCCTACATTCATGTGCCTCATCGTTGAGCATCAGAGTTTTAACTGTTTTTTGAGACTCAAATTGCGGCAAAACTAATATAGTAGCTTAGATATTTTTAAAAACATAATAATATTTCAGGTCTAAATTCAAATTTTTCAAAAACAGTTTTTAAGTTAAGTGGAAATGGACTAAGTAAAACGATTAACAATATTCAACCTTAGTTCCCTCAAAAGTAGTGTTGGTGCAAATAGAACCTTTATGTCCTAAGGTCGCGAGTTATTAAAATTGTATATTATAAAATTTATGAAAGGAAAAAAGTTTGACAATAACCACTAAATATTATTTTTCGAGCAGAAAATGTCCATACTGTTTTCGCTATGCCATGCCAATTCACAATAGCCATAGCTTTAATGATTGAGCATTGTCTTACAGTTTTTGGGAATTATTAGTGATATAAGAAAATATTTTCATATCAATAAAAAATAATTAAACAAACATGCATACTCTTCTTAGGTAGATTGATATGATTTCATGCCAGCCCTATATAAAAATTTAAAAAAATAAATGAAAAATGGTAAATCAATCGTTTTTATATAATAAAATTGTTTCTCATATTCCATTTCATTAAAAATTCACGTCAAAAAGCTGATGTTAGCAACCAATCTCTGACCAAGTAGATAGCAACTGGTTCTGATGAAGTGCATGGTAGCACAGAAAAACGCTATTATTTCCTCCCAGTTAAAGTATATACATAGGTAGTTTAATATACATACATATGTATCTTGCCTTCTTTAGAAAATCATATGGATTAAAGAAAAAACATTTCGTTCTATAATTAGAATTTGTAATACTTGAGCCCGACTAAGAAATTACTCCCGTGTTACTGCTTTTTTAAAACTTTTAACTTACATGGGACCTCTGAATTAATATGAGCCTATTGCAATAAAATTTTAACAAGCTAATTATTGTTTAAGGTGTAAAGTATTTTTGCCAAGTACTAGCATAATATCACAATCTTTCGAAGATTCATGAGCCTCAAAATCGAATTCCAGGAGGATCTTTGCACTTGGACCATTATAACTCGCTTATTAATTTTCAACCAATTATCTATTTTTCTTCTTATTGTTCTTTTTATTAAAAAAAAACTGTTTTTAAATATAACTATACTATGGCGGTATTCGATGTTTGATACAAAATGCACACACAATCCAAAGAAAAGCTACAATATTTTGCATTTGCACTTACGCAAGACCATTTGCATCAAACATCGAATAACGCATATCGTCGGTTGGTTTCTGGTTTGCTGCAAACATAATGTATTTTGAATATACTTTGCCGCAAACCAGAAACCAACCGACGATATGTGTTTGATAAGTTATAGAACTTTGACCACATTCTCGCGCATTGTGTCACTGTGCGGTGTCATTAAACTTCATTTAATGCATGTACTCTCTATTCCAACAAAAAAATAATAATAATAGAGAATAAAATTTTCTCTTTTTTGTTTCTATTGAGTTAGGTTAAAATCACTCTTTTATTTGCATTACAAGCAGTGTGACCATTTTAGCTATTTAGATAAATTTAGCTTATTTCTTTTTTGATTTATCTTTAAAGTTTTCATTTAGCTCTAAGCTTATTTTTTTAGTTTTTTTTTTGTAAGTCATTTAGTTTTTTTAATAATTTCTTTAGTCTCAATTACATGTCCACAAAAAATATGTCAAAGATCTAAATTAATAGTTTTTTAACATTTAAATACATAAACTTCTTTTCATTGCAAAATAGTTTAAAATAATTCCGAATGCAAGCTGTACGATAATTTTATAGAAGAAATGGCAAATTGAAATATATATGACATTACACTTCTACGGCCTATTCCACGATGCCACCAGAAATCGTTCGATCGAATACTTATATTGAAAACAACAACACATTTTCTATTGTTATTGTTGTTTACAATGCAAGTTATCGATCTAACGATTTCTGGTGGTTTCTAGGAACTTTTTTACTTAAGGTAAAAAATTCACTTTTTCATATTTCTCTATATTTTTCGAATTTTGAGCCTTCGAAATACTTTCATTGATTCAAAATCTATACAAAATTGTCTGTCATTTTCGGTTTTATTTTAGTGTGAGGATGACTGAGCTATAAATGTTCTTTTTTTTAGTTGGTTCAGTTTTGACCCTATAGAATTTATATGCGCATATAACTTTTTTGAATTTTATACCACACAGAAACTAGCTTTACTAATGAGCATATCAGTGGCATAAGAAGTGTACATGCATCAGGTAGCTTTTGGGATATAAGAAAAGTTAATTAAATTTTTAATATATTTTTATTTTTATTTACTTTTTATTTATTTTTAATGATATTACAATGAAATACTGATAATATAAAAAATATTAATTAAAATGATTAATACCTTTGCAAATATTACAAGAAATTTATTGGTGCGATCTATGTGCGCGACAAAAAAAACGAATTAAGATTAAAACTAAAATCTCCTTTGAATAAATATGCATTTAAGAAAATAAACTATTCCACACAGAAACTAACTTCTGATCATGTGCATGTTATTTTCCACACTAAACAGTGTAAAACTGCATCATTAGAATTTTCGCACTAAATTTTTTCTATGTAAATATCAGTTACATATAACGTGAAAAAATTAAAGTTGTTTATCATATATGTCAGCAACTACTTAACGAATTAAAATTACTTTTCTTTTGCCATAATACATAGTTTATCAGTATGTATATCTAGTTTTTCTGTTCGAATGTAGAATTGATTGAGATAAGTTTTAAATACAACTGAAAAAGAACATTTCTAACTTAATTGAGCTGAAACTGACCCTTTATGACCCAAACTATAAAAAATTATTATCGAAAGAAAGGAAATATTGTCTCCCATACGAATACGCAAAAATATCGTATGAGTTGAGGTAAAATTTTGATAAGTTTTAAATATTTGTTATGCGTTCTATAATTTTCCGAAGTTGTTTTTTCGATATATCTACCTGGACCTTTTCTAGTTTTAGATCTTTAGTAAAGAAACTGAAGTCATTTCACAACATATAGAGCCATGCCAGTTTAATAAATTTTTTGTCAATTTGTTGAGTAGTGTAATTAATATATAATTTCATTTATTCATTCAAGCTAGAAAAACCTAGTCTCATGGCAATAATCGGTTTCACTTGGTTTATTTATAAAAATGATTAAGGCTTTATAAAGTGCTTTATAAAGCCTTAATAATTTTTAGAATTAATGCTGAAAAATCCTAAAGGCTTAATGAGCAAAATTGTGTACGGAAATCTGTTTTAAAAACCCTTTATTAAGCCTTTTAATATTTGTTATAAATAAGACTGTAATATTTTAGTTTTTTTTCGAAAGTTATTTAGCTTTATGTTATTTTAACAGCTGGTCACACTGATGAAAATGTATGAACAAGTGCGCGTAGACTTGTATGCACTTGTTCATACATGTTCATACAGTTTATTAACAAGAGTATTAGGGGGTTACACGTTAATTAGAATTTGATTTTTTGATTATTTTAACATGGAAGAGGATAATAATTAAATATTATTTTTTTTTGGATTAAAGTCATTATATATTTATTATGCCAATTGTTATAAATAAATTTCATAGGTATATGAAGGTATTATTAAAAAATGATTTTTCAAATAATTTTTAGTTGAAAACTTCGAACTTTTTCATTCACGTATGTATGTATGTATGTGTGTACATATCGACCCCTGTTTTCGAAATTATCGTATGTTACACCTTTTTTTCGAAATCGACTTTTTTATGCAAATTGGTTCTAAGTCTGTTGACAAAATATTATAGCTATAATTATAATAGTTAAAATGTACATGTAACAGTGTAATTTACTTTGTGGTCAAAATTATCGTACATATCATCAGGGCTGCCACATTTGACATCAAAGTTTTCCTTAAAAATTACGATTTTAAAATATTCTAAGTATCGTCCCTGCCCCGTCAAACTATCCAATATGCATAATTCGTTTTTTAGATTCGTTATCTTGGTACCCTAATTTGTACTATATGCCTCTTTTCAAAATGATGAAATTCTCATGGACGATAGATAGGTCAATAAGAAATGTTTTAGGCATGGCACTTTTAGGCATATGCTGACTTTAAATTCACAATTGACGGGTCTTTGCGCTCATCTGACAATTACAAATTTGCATATTGCATAGTTTGATATTAAATAAAAATTACTATTACAATTCATATATGCACCTACTAGAAGACTTTGGTGTAGCTTCACCCCAACTCTATTCAAGCAAATTTTATTGTTTAAATTTACTCTTTCATAGACATATTTACCTTCAGTGTAAAATAAAAACTTTTTGCTTTTACCAAAAATTTTGAAAATTTGAGTTAATATTCTATTGTGTAACATGAAAAATGATATTTATGTATTTATATTAATGCATTTTGAGTTGCATGATTTTGTTTTAAGATTTTTAAATATACGAGATTTTCTATACGAGAGTCAAATTAGTCTGTATTGCGACAGTTGCGCTGGTCAGAACCGCAACAAAGTCGTATATCTATGCAGGCGTATTTTTTAAATTCTTCGACCTCTGTCCATAAAATTCATGTTACTTATTTAGTTACATAGCACCATTGAATCTTTCGTGCACCTAATGAATGGCCGACTATTATCCGCAATGCACGAACTAACCCACAATTCTACGACTTCAAAAATTTTAAGTAACTTGCTAATTCGTTACTGCTTAACAAAATGAAACTTATATAATTTCAATTGACCTCCGTTACGAGACATTAAAAAAAATCCAACTTCAATTAAACTAGTTTATGTATATTTTGACAATTCTGAGAAAAAGATTATAAACAATTTAAATTTTGCTTATAAGATCGAAATATTGTATGCTAAGCGCTTATTATCTCAACAAAAAAGTTTACAGATTAAAAAAAATCTTTCTTTTATCACAAAGGATATTTAAATTTAAAGCATACATAAAAAACAAGCTTCTTGAAATGAAACTGACGACACACATTAATTCCCTAGAATATACATATCGCTCCTTTATTATTGCAACGTAGTCATGACTTACAAAAAAAAAACTAGTTCGCCAGAGTTTAAAGTTTTCACTTTTACACACAACTTGGTGGAAAAAGAAAATTTTATTATTCTCTCAAGAGCTGAGTAAACACGACATCATTCTCCCGTATTGCGTATGTCGAATCGAATATTCGTCTACGAGAATTTTGTCATAGAACAAAGAAAACTTGTACAAGCTTTGTTTAATCAAATACAAAATTGTCGTAGCCGAATATTCGACTCGACATACGCAATACGGGTGATTAACTCGAAAAATTAATTTTTTGAGATATGACTACGTTGCAATAAAGGAGCGATATATGTAAGTATATATATTATTTGAAATAATATTTATGTCAACGTCAAATATTATAATATGAAGAAAATTAATAAACCTGATTTTTGATACTACAGCCAAATCTTGGTTTAATGAATCTCGCTTTAACGAAAATCCGATGTAACGAAAGTCCAAATATTTTACATTAACAACCTTATATAGCGAATAATATCCTAATTTTATACTGGATATAACGAATGATAAAGAAAAAATACCAAAATACAAAAAAAAAAACAAAAACTTGCTAGCATCATATTTCTCACATTTAGTTCTACCTTATATAGCTAATGTTTTGATAAAGATGTCCTCTGTATAACAAACGGCAAACAAATATTTAAAAAAATCTACAGCAGCATTTTTGCAAAAAGAAGTGTGCTACCGCTAATTTGTATTTGGTAGCTTATTTCAAAAAAAAGTTTTCCCTCATTTTTCTTATTGCATCGTATCATGTCTACAGTAATAAAATTTTAAATAACACTTGAAAAAAACTTTGCGATATAACGAATTTTTCGGTATAACGAATGGGCCTGACATTATATGTTCAATGGTGCTATGCTGACTTCTAAAACCAAATTGATGGTCCGGTATGCACCCACTACTAACTAGAATTGGGGACAATTTTGTCATGAGCAGTTTTTCGAAAAGCTTTGACATTGTTGACAGTAAACTTATTGGCCTATATGACTCAGCTTTGGTAAGATCTTTGTTTGGCTTTGGAATCATTTTAACCTTGGTTCGTTATACCGGGAGTTGCCTGTATGTGTTATATTAAATTGATACAAAATTTATCATAAGTAACAAATACAAGTATAATAAATTCAGTAATGTGCGGCTTTGACTCGCGCACGAAGGGTTCCGTACGTTGGGCTTTGAGCATTTTTTTAATAGTGTCTTTTTTACGTTTTTTCAGCTGAAATAATTTTTTTCTCGTTTTGGCAATTTTTTTAGTTTTGGAGATTTTTTTTTCATTTTGGCGATTTTTTTTCCATTTTGGAGATTTTTTTCATTTTGGCGATTTTTTTTCATTTCGGCGATTTTTTTTCATTTTGGCGATTTTTTTAATTTTGGCGATTTTTTTAATTTTGGCAATTTTTTCATTTTGGCGATTTATTTTCGATTTAGAAATTTTTTTAATTTGGTGCTTTTTTTCGTTTTGGCGATTTTTTTTATTTTGGCGATTTTTTTCGGTTTGGCGATTTTATTATTTTTGGATTTTTTTTTTGGTTTAACCGTTTTTGAAAATTTCAAGAAGTTTGCTTTTACGGTTTCCAAGATACAGCAAGTTATCAAAATTACATAGTCAAAATTACATTAACTGATGGTACACCCTCTAATCAAAATTTTTTAAATTTTAGTGTTAATTGTTGTAGTCTGTATATAAGTACACTAACTTTACAAATTTGTATGTATGTATGTTACACGGGATTTTAAAATTTTTCGTTGCTCGTTTTGGCACACCCTTTAATTTCAAACTCTCATGTATTTGTTGTTGTAGCGGCCAAGAGTCTACACACTCTGTCCAAATTTCAGGTCCGTAGCTCTTACGGCTCTCGAGAAAATACCCTGTGACGGGCAGACGGAGAGACGGAGAGACGGAGAGACGGACAGCGTAGCGAAAACAATAGGGTTTCTTTTCACCTTTGGTGTACGAAACCCTAAAAATTACTATTAATCTATTTAAAGCAACCGAATATTTATACAAATTGTCAATTTCATGCCAATGATGTTAGCCAATTAAAAAAAAGTAATAAAAATGCTACCCTGTAAAATTTAGTTTTTGTAACATACGATAATTTCGCGCACCAGGGTCGATATGTTATTTAGATCAGGTTGAGCTCCCCACACATTAACAAAAAAAAAAAACATTCACCAATTGCCTTTAAAATTTTCCGTTGCAAATTTGTTCCTCCCTAATGCACAAACCAGCGAGTAAATAGCTACATACTTACATACTTATATATTTCCCGCCAAATTTCAAGTTATACATATTTGGGTGAGAGGAATGAGCAAATGCAGAAATGTATTCAGTTGCAAAAAGATCTCAGTCGCGTACGGTTTATTTTATCGGTAGAGTTTAGTTATTAATATTTTTAAGTAGAATTCGATGTGTGTATTACCTAAATCGTGTAATTATTGTGTTTAAAAGTGAAATTTGTTTAATAAAAAGTAAATTTATTGTTTAAAAAAATAAAATATATATGTTAAGAAGCAAAATGCATATAGAAAAATGAAAATAAAGAGGCAAATGCCCACTAAAAGGCAATAAAAGTGTTTCAATACGAGAATGAAAAATAGGAAAATGTGTGAAAAAAATCTGTGTATTACCAAAATCATTTAGTTATTGTGCTTTAAAGTGAAATTTGTTTAATAAAATGTAAATTTATTATTTAAAAAATAAAATATATTTAGTAAGAAGCAAAATGCATATAGAAAAGTGCAAATAAAGAGGCAAATGCCCACTAAAAGGCAATCAGTGTTTCAATACGAGAATGAAAAATAAAAAAATGTGTGAAAAGAATCTGCTTAGCAAAAGCAAAAGCAAAATCAAATGTAAAAATCTTATACATAAGAAATAATTCGTTTCCTACAAGTAAGTAAAAACCAGTAAAAACCAGTTTCTGTTATTGCGAAATTTGCCAATTTCTTATTCTTCCTTCGTTCCAACAGCAATCTGTTTATCTGTTTCCATGTGCATCCGTACATAGAATAAACATAAGCTTTTATTTTATTTTGGAACTTAAAACTTATTGTACTGGAACTTAAAAAACAAGTTGAATTATTGGACTAAATCTTAACTTAGCTAATTTCTGGTTGGAAAAGCACTTAGCTAATAAAATCTCCTGTTTGAAATTAGAACAACAAAAAGCACTTAGCTAATAAAATCACCTGTTAAGCTTTTGTAACTAAAATCATGCAATAAAATATTATTCACTGCATATCTTAGGGGATGCCGTTAAAATCTTAACTAAGTCAACTATGTAACTGTAGAACCACGCAAACTAAAAGGTTGTGAGAGAAGCTATTTGAAAGCAAATCAATCACCCCTATTGGGAATAACAGTTCACGTGAAATGAGTTCCCTTTCCTTAAGTTTTTATTTGTCGCCTGTCAATTTTTGCGTTGTTTCCTTGAATATTTTTCATATTGGGACACATAATTAAGGGTAGATTTTGTAAATTCAAACGATTTTTTCGTTTTGAAATTTGGATGGATGAATTATTTTCTGAAATAAATTTCCGTTTATTTTTAATACAAATTTTAAACGTTTAGAAAGGAAATTTTTTACAAAATCTGCCTATTACAATACCTAACTCTGCCATTAGAATAAAATAATATTTGTTGCATATACTTTTGGGAATATACATATATACCTACTGAAAGTCTTAGCTAAGTAAACTATTTAGGTGAAGAACTAAGCAAGCTAAAAGCTATTTTTGAACTGTAGTAGAACTGGAATGAAAATTCAAGTTGAATTATTGAACTAAATTTTAACTAGAATGATGCAATAAAATATTATTCACTGCATACTTTGGGGGATGCCGTTAAAATCTTAGCTAAGTCAACTATGTAACTGTAGAGCCAAGCAAACTAATGCTATGTTTAGACGATACCTGCTTCGTGCTCTATTCATGCTTCACACCCCAATCATGACCGAATCAACTTGCTTCGCCATACAAAATTATGAGAGCGAATCAAGTAGATTCAATACGAATCTACTTGCGAAGCACGTAAAATTGGTATCTTCTCTAACTTTTATCGCAGTAATCGCCACTTTATCTGAACTAGCTGTCAAAACAAAATAAGTATATGTGTATGTGTGTGTTTGTAAACAAATGAAAACAAGCCAAAAAACATAGATGTGAGTTTAATATAAATAAATTTAATTAAGTTATGAATAATATAAAAAGGAAAAATAAGAAGAAAATATAGGGATGCCTTCAAAAACAAGATTTTCAATGAATCGAATTTATGTAAGTATGTATGCATGTATATACGTGCGTATGATATGTATATTTGTGTGAATATACATAAAAAAATGCCTCGCGAACAGTGATGCCAACTTTTTCAGCGCAAAAAGCACTGTGTGTTCATATAAAAGCACTAAATGCAATATATTTTTTATTTATATTTTTCTATTTATCTATTTATTTTCAATTCAGAGAAAGCCCACATGGCTAATTATATATGTATTGAATCAGTAGAAATTAAAAATTTAAAGTAACTACAATTTTAAATTTACTACATTTCATAGGTTTTATGTAATAATTTCAATTATATCGAGCCATATTTCGATTTTGCTTATAAGTAGAATATGAGTAGGAAAATAATTGAAGTTCATTTGGCAAGACCCTGCAATTATGGTGTATTATTTTAAGAAAAGAGTGATCAACGAGAATTATATTCTCGTTTCAGGAAATGCAGTTTCATTTTGTTCCTCTGGCCATAAAGCTGTTTTAATAAAACAATTAGATTTTAGGTGTTTCATCTGAATTAATTTTTACATGAACATGGTTCAGTATGTTACATTCTGTAGCTCGTTTCTGTATTTCTCGCATCGTAAAATTTCCCGCATGAAACAAGGGAATCGTAACAAAAACAGTGTAAATTGAAACACAAAATGGCTTTTGTCACATAAGTGTTTCTGTATCGTTGCTTTGAGAGAACTATCTGTAATTTAAACGAATTTCCAGCAATTATTGGAACGATGTGAGAAAAAGTGTTTCTGTAACAATATTTTGTGAAAAGTTTCTCGCAGGAACTGTCTAAATAACTCCCATTTTAAATTGGTGCGAGAACAACCAAATTTGTACAAAAACATGAAACATGAAAATATGAATAATAAACTAGTTGAAAAGATATGCAACGAATTGTTGAACTAAAATTATAATTTATATTATAATTTATATTAATTAATAATTATTATTAAGGAGTCGATATCATTATTTTATTTACAATTTTTTTGTGGAATTTTCTATAATAAAGACAGTTGCTAGAAAAAACTTATTTGAAGCATTTTACATTCACTTTATATTCAAGTTCATTATACAATTTTATTTTTCTTGAAAATTATTATTTTTTTGTTATTGAAATAATATTTTTGTGACTTTTGTTTTCATTTGACACTCGATTACTGGAAATATTCCAGTAAAAACAGATTCAGTGTTGTCTGTTTTCACATTCAAATACAGAAACACTTTTTTCACAAATCGAGAAACGATGGAATTTTGTGTTTCACACTTCATGTGAGAAATTTTACGATGCGAGAATTACAGAAACGAGTTACTGAACAACATAAGTCTTTTCATTTTAGACCGCATTTTATATGACTGAAACAATTTGATTTATAAAATCATTATTGTATTTCTTACTTACTTTTAAAATAGTTATAAGTGCTAAAAGTTATTTCTACTTCAACATTTGAACATGGTAATGTTAATAGTCTTAGAGGAAATATTGACAGTATTAGAAATGGATTATGATTAGTTGAATTTCTATAATTATAAACTTCAATGCAAAATAGATCAGTTTTGAGCAAATTTTTCCATTTATGTATCCTTAAATTTCTGATACTTCGTTCTATTTCTTCAATTTCACCATCCCAGCAAAAATTACCGCTTCCCAGAAGAGTTTTTGTAAGCCAGCTAGAAGCAATGCATTCAGTTTCCAAAAAGCCATTAATTTTTTGCCTTACTAGTTCGTTTTACAGAAGTAATAATGTGTAGTTCTTGTGTATTCAGATACAAAAGTTACTGGTTTACATTTTTTTTTACTTCTGTCCACTTTGTTAGAGAGCCTTACGTTAGTACTTTTCGGATGCATTTTTGAAAGCTTTCATTATCAAGAAAGCAATACATTGCTTCCCTCAGTGGTTAGTAATTAGATTATTGTAATTAAGTTATTTTATAACGTGTTTCCAACGTGGTATCCTCTGTAATTTCTAGAAATATATTCTTTTTTCTCACTATGAAAGATAAAGTTTTTCTTCCTTCGTATTTCACCCAGCTGAATTAACATTCTGCAAAGGAAACTTCGCATGTTTAAAAGGGGTGAAAGCAGATAGTTTTTGGAAAGTGAAAATAAAGCCACCACACTTTAACAAATTAATATTTAGTAGATTCGCAAAACGCATTAAAATCAAAGGTGAAAAGCACCAATTTAGTGCCTTTTTTTAAGCAACAATTTGAAAAATTCCGCACTGTTATGAATTAAAAAACTCTAAATCTAGTACGAAAAGCACTGAATTGGCACGCTGCACACGAAGCACGAATGAGTAGTCTAAACAGCATGATTCATAAACATGATTCAGAGAGCGAAGCAGGTGATTCAACTCGTCGTCTAAACATAGCATAAGGGCGACTTTTTGGGATCGAGATTAAGATTAGTTTATTTTTATAATTAGCTAATCCGAAAATTAACTTAATCTTAATTAATTGAGTTTGATATTTTTGAGTGGTAGTTTAAACTTCTTATTATGTGTAGTATTACCATACTGAGGAACAAAATAGTGGCAACTTTTTCAGTGCAAAAGTCGTACATGTTATCAACACTTTTGATTTTTTGTGGGAAGAAGAAGAAACTGATATACATATTTTATTATTTACAAGTAAAATTTTGCGCGTGTTAAAGGAAATATATAACTAATATAAAATATATATATTTATTTATGTGTTTTTAAATTATTTTATCATATAATTTTTACAAAAAATTATATGTTTCACAAGTGTATGTTGTCAATATTAATATAAGAGTAAACCACCACGATTGACCGCTTAAACTAGCAAGTAAAACCATATAATCGACTACCCAAAAATCAGAAATAAAGATTAAGGTTAATTTAATCTCTAATCTTGAACTCAAAAAGTCGCCCTAAAAGGTTGAGAAGGAAATCTATCACTCCTATTGGAAATAAAAATTCACATGAAATGTGTTAAATTTTTAATCGTCGTCAATTTTTGAGTTGTTTCCTTGAAAGAGAGGAGTAATATAATTTTATATTGAGTTTTTCGTTTTGATATTTTTATGGAAAAAATATTTTCTGAAATGAATTTTATTATATTTTGCATACAAATTTGAAATATTTAGAAACAAAATTTTTTACAAAATCTGCCTACTAAAAAACCTAATTGTGCCCTTAATTATGAAAGTGGTCTCAGTCATATATATTTTCCTTTGTTCTAGATATTTAATAGATTACATAAGTAAAATAGCGCGAGAAATTTCTCCCCTTTCCAATTAGATTATTTTCGTTTTCCCTACTACTTGCTATTGTTTAAAATTGCTCCCCGGGAAAAATTTCTCACGGAATTTTATTAATAATTGCCCTCATTATGCAACATTTTAATTTCAATATTTATTAAATATTTATTGAAGTTTTCTTTAAGACTTATTTAATATACCGAATCAAACATTTTTGTGACCACTTTCATAATTAAGGGCACAATTATTGTTAATTACAGCTTTTATTACATGTGTGTGAGACGGTGTATAAATACAGGGCGACTATGAATAATAATTCCCAGAAAATTTTAACCTTTCCCAATTAGAATTTTTTGTTTTCCCTATTACTTGCTATTGGTTAGTTGGAATTGTACACCGCAATATTTTTTTAATCGACTTCAGTAAAGCTGGGTATCTTGTGGTGTTGCCATCAAAAAGTCTAGGATTTATGTATATTGAAGAAGCTAATCAAAAGTGGAACGAAACCAAATTAAATATCACTAAATTTCCATTGAATTTCCCATATTAATTAGAAATAAATATTTGGCATTTATTTTATAATTTTAATATTTTTCTGAATTTTTTTTTTAAATGTATTTATTTATTTATTTATTTATTTGTTTATTTATATATTTGAAAACTAAAAATAATTTAACATATTCAATATATATTTTACCATTTTTCAGTTACATTGCTAAATTCTAGAATGTTTGTTACATATTCTTTTTTTTTTCTTTTTGTTGAATTTTTTTCACTTCAAGGTTGTTAAATTTTTTTAGTATACTAAATAAATCTGATATAAAACAAGAATAAATATGCATTTAACTACAAAATATCAAAAAACTCAATTGAATATTATTGAAATTGAATATTTTGAAACACAATATCAGTTACTTATTTCTTTTTTCTTTTTTTTTTTGTATATAATTTTATTTTAATAAAAACCTAATTAATTTGTTATATATTTTTTTACTTCATTTTACATACATAATTTAAGTTAACAAATAAAAAAAGTGTTTTCAATATTTTACTGTATATAACAAGTGTTGGATTGGTAATTTATTTTTTGTTAAAAAATATTTTGTTCTGCTTATTTTGTGTTTAATAATACTTTTATTTATAAGTTAATCATTTAAAGTATTTAATTAATTTATTAGTCTAAAAAAACATGCATTTCATGAATGTCTTAATGTTGCTTTGTTTTTAAGTTTTTGTTGTTGTTGTTGTTGTTGTCGTCGTAAAGTAAGAATATTATATACTTTGCTTGATTTCAAAGATTCTAGTGAATAGTTTTTTTGTTATATAACTAGTAATTAAATTATTGTTTCAGTAGTTATTTTGCTAGTCTATTTAAGGAATTAGTTATAAAGAGAGAAGTGTGAGATATATCTGAAAATGCCGGTTTCAGTTATTAGTAGTGAAAATGTTGCTTTAAATTTCATATTTAAAATCAAAACTTTTTCGCAAAAATCTTGTTCTTTTCATGAACGAAAGGTTTCAACATTTCTTTGCTGGAACTAACTAGCGAAAATTAATAATTTTCGATTAACACTTTAGAAGGTTTTTAGAATTTTTTAAGCAAAATTTTAAAGCTTTTTAACAAAATAGAATCAAAAATTACATGTAGAATTTTTTCTAATTTGAATTTGATACCTTATGACATGCTTTCATCACTAGATTGGTTAGATATTTGTTTAAATTTTAGATATTTTATTAATTAAATTTAGTTTATCTTAACATTTTCCAAAAAAAAATTTAAGCAAAAATAAGAAAATTAACTTAAAGAAAGCATAAAATAGTAAACATTTAAAAAAAAAACTTTCTTAAAAAAATTGTTAGAGCTTAAAATAATCAAGAACTTAAATTAAAAATTTCTTATGGTAATAAAAAAAAGCTTAAATAATATAATTTAATTCTAACTATTAAAGAAAAATATGCACATTAATAAAGGGCAAAAGACAAATTAAAAATTAGTTAAAAAATTAGAAAAAAAAAATATCTACAAAATTGAATAAAATATTGCCCAGGTTTTATAATATTTGTATTATTATTTGATTTTTTTAATATCTTTTCGTTTATATACATTTTTGCTTAGGGATTATCTTGTTTTTTTTCAAAATGGAATGCTTCTCTCTCTCTTGTTAAATATTATATATAAAATTACTTAGTTTTCTTAAATGTCTCTTTCACTAGAATTTAAAATTATGACTCATCTCTGTTGCTATGCACCCAACTGGCTGGCACCCATTGGGGTTCCCGTTCTAAGGAGTTGATTTCAGCCAACAGCTGATGATAAGCTCTTTCTGTATCATTATTTATAATAATCATATCGAATAGATGACCCCAGCGGGCTTCCATGTCGCGTGCGGTTGCAATTATGTCTTTGAGTTCTTCCTCCTAAAATAATTTTACATAAATTAAATTAGAAAAAAATTCAAAAATAGGACGAAATTATTAATTCGTGTTCTTTTTTTTGTAAAGTTACTTCATAATTCGGTACACCTTAAACCGATTTTAAAAATTCTTTTCTCGTCTGAGAGGATATAGCTTGCATTTAATCCCATTGCAACAAATGTGGGCGGGGTACGCCCAATAATTTTTATTTTTAATTTTATGATATCTTACTTATGCGATTGCTACACATTGGGGTCTCGTAACGACACAATATTGAAATTGAAAAAATGGGCGTAGTCACGCCCATTAAAATTTAATATTAAATTTCGCATGCTTGAATTTTACCGATTTTTACTAAGCTCGGCTTACACTCAGTTTTTACAAAACTTGACTCACGTCATTCTAAAAAGTGGGCGGAACCACGCACATTACATTTTAATATTATATTTCATGTGCTTTTACTCTATAGATTTTTAGGAAAATTGGCACACACCTTGAGCTGTAGAAAGTACTTAATATTGTGCTAAAAAAAAGTGGGCGGGTCCACACCCCTTAAAATTAAATATAATATTTCATTTGCTTCTACTCTATCGATTTTTAGGAAACTTGGCACACACCTTTAAAATACTTAATCTTGTACTATAAAAAAGTTGGCGGGGGTACGCCCCTGAAAGGTTAGAATTAAATTACATGTACATCTCTATATATCCAATTCCCATGAAATTTGGCAAAGAGTTTCGGATCTTAGAAGGACATACTTTTATGCTTAAAGAAGTGGGGCGGGGCCATGCCCATTCTAGCAGAACCATTTCTACGATGCTTGGCATGCACCTTGAGCTCTGAAAGTGACGCGATATTGAATTTAGAAAAGTGGGCGGACACCAAGCTGGGTGTGACCACGCGCCTAAGAACATAACTTAAAAAAAAATATTAAACTGACTTAAAAAATAAGCACGAAAAAGCTAAAACTAATTTAGATGCATTTAGCCCATCGTATCCCTTTTTAAGGGCTCTTGTTTTACGAAATCGACAAAAAGACCTATACCGCTAAGAGTTACAGAGTTAAAACTTTCCACAAAAATTTTACATAAGTAACTGATGAGCACTTCGTAGAACTAAAATGCAAGTGTTAATAAATAAGTACAAAATTAACCCTCAAACGTATTTTTAGTTTTGAAAACTTTCTGTTGTTTAAGTGGAATTTAGAGATTTTATGAGTTCAGAGATTTGTAGTAGAATTTGGTGGCAAATGCTTCTGTAATATATTCTAACCCTTTGGGGATGATAAAGGTATATTTTTGGCAGCTCTCGAAAGGGATAAGAGCATACTGCTGCGGAAGGGTTTTACAGGGTTAAAATTTTTCTCAAAAATTTTCTCCGCAAGATTTTACATTTAACTGATAAACACTTCCTACAACTAAAATGCAGTGTGAATAAATACCCCCAACGTATTTTCTGTTTTGTCTCATCACTGACGTTTAATTGAAAATTTTGATGGGAAAACTTACCTTAAAAGGTTCACCATTCCTCAATTTCTTTTGTCTCAACTTATCCAGACTAGGTGGCGCTACCAACACCACATATGGTTTCAAATCCGAGGCTCTTAATAGTTTTAAGCTTTGTGGGTGTAAATTTAAAACGCATATTTTACCACTGGCTACTACAGTGCGTATGGCTTCCAGGGAAGTGCCTAAAGTATTTTTATAATTAAAAATAAAACTCTTTAAAGAAATACGAAACACACAATAAATAAATCTTACCATAATAAGCCTTTTCATATTCGCCATGTTCCACAAAGCGTCGCGCCAATATATCGGCTTCAAATGCTTGACGCGTTATAAAATGATAGTCGACGCCAGGCACTTCGCCCTCACGACGGGCACGGGAGGTGTCTAGAACAAAGTAGAATATAAAATGAGCAACTCACAACAGAAACTCATAACAAGAAAAAAGCTTTACATGAAAAACTTTTGCTAAGAACTCTTTTTAATGAACTTCTAGTTTTAGTTACTTGTTTAGTTAAGTTTAACTAGTCTGCTTAGAAAGATTTTCTATTTAAAGAAAAAGTACCATACAAATGATTTCACAAATTTATTTTAATATTTTGAGATTTGGGAATTTGATTAACTAGTTGCAAGTCTAACTATTTCTAAGCTAATAACTAAAGGACTTTCTATTCCTTCGTCTAGCTTTACTTTAGCTACGTCCAAGCACACATACTCTGATATTTGCATTTTATAGAAAACAGCTTTGAAAGTTCTCAAGATTGCTCCTGTTTCTTTGCAAAGTAAGGGCAAGCATTGTTGTCGCCATTATCTTATTGGCTGTTGTGCTCTCGTCGGTTTGAAAGCACAAAAGCTCTTTTGTAAAAGTTTGCACATTGTGCATGTGGCTTAGAGGTAGCTGCTTTACTTTTTGAAAATACCTTTTTTCTTCCTCAAATTAGTTCTTTTATCTTTGCCCTGCATTAGGTAAAAAACTAAATATGTAAATAGAAAATTTTGAATTTCAGTTCCAAATTAAAGTCTCTTAACAAACCAAAGTTAGATTGTTTTGGAAAAGTGAATTTATGTGAAAAGCTTACGTGGTACAGCCGCTGAAAATCTCTCGGAATCCGCCATTAAACGTTGACGCAATTCATGGCGACCGATATTGGGTGGACCGATTAGAACTATGGGACGTTTGTGAGTGGCACGGGGATAGTACAAGGCAACCTCTTCATAAGTGAGTATTTCCTCGGGTTCAGTTTCATCGGGGGCGGTGGTGGCATACAGGGGATATCTACAATTATATTAGAATTAAAACTGCGCGTCGTAACTTTTTGCGTTTTAGTTTTAAGCTTAAACTTACCCTGCTTCCGAGCTGGCCTTCTTTTTCTTTTTGCGACCCTTGCGCGCACACAGCAGCGTTGAGCCCTTGCTAGCACCCTCTTTTCCCCTATTTTTACCTTGTAGCCCGGCCTCTTCGGCTATGGCCAGCTTCATGGTTTCTCTTTGATGCTGAAATGATTGACTAGGTATGAGACCAGCCAGGGTTTGGTCTTCCTCACCCTCTCTGTAAGCCTGCCACCAATTGGGATCCTCACGCGATATAACATGCAGAACATCGCCCTTTTGAAAACTTATGCCCAACTCCCGACAGGGTATATATAAGTCATCCTCAGGATCATAGTCAAAGTGGGCACGAACATGTAGGATGGCATTTTCGCGATGCAGGCCACCACCGGGTGGTGGACTGCCAGCGGGCACTATAAGAAATGTTAACGTACCTTGCATGGTACTCAGTAAAGCGCAAACCTCGTTTACAGTTTTTCCCCTCAACTCCTGGCCATTGACTTCGAGTATTTCATCGCCTTCATGTAGAAGGCCAGATTTTTCCGCAGCTCCTCCCCTCACTATTCTGCCTATGACCACAGCCTCGCCCTCGTTGCGTACAGTGGCACCTAAAGGTTCAGTCGATTTCTCAATTTGTATAATACGTATATTGTCATTTTGATCGTTGAGTATGCCAAAGCAAGCACTCAGTGGTGGGGAGTCAGGTCGATGACCTGTGCCAACCGCTGATTTCATGTGGGCGTAACCTGCCGGCACCGTACCCGGGGTGGCACTGTGCAGTGCCACATTGGGTGGCAAAGGCATGGCTCCTCGCTGGGCCAGTGGTGGTGGCACTACTGGTGGCGGTACAGCTGTACCTCTTAAAGAGGCCGATTTGGGAGGTACGGGTAAAGGAGGTGCTGCCGCTGAACCACTGCTGTGTGATATAGCAGGCTGAGGACTTACGACTCCACTTAGCATGGGCGAAGGTGTACCATCCGTGTGAGTAGCAACACGATCATGCGCCAGCAGCAGTCCTTCCATTTCATGACTGGTTAGCAAATTGCCCAATTCAATGGCTGAGGCTGAATTGGATTTAGCCAACAGCTCTACAATATCCTTTTGCAATTCCATGGCATTTGTACTGACGGGATTGTTGACTTTCGGTCGTCTGCGCTGGAGCACAGCCTGGCGAGCTGCTAAAGCATGAGCCACTCCCGTATTCGAGAGTATGTTGTGAGCGGCCGACACTCGGCCTGCGAGTGTGGTCATGCCATTTTTGGTAAGTTGACTTTGTAAACGTGTCAAGGCGGCTATGAGGTCCCCATAACCTGGTTAAATTTAAAAATAAGGAAAGAAAAATTATTAAGAAAGCATTTTAAAAAAATTCTGGGGAAGCTTTTAAAAGCAAGTTTTAAGCTTTTTGCTCTTACCAACTGTTTTCTCCGTTGCATCTTCATCTTCAATATACGCTTCGTTTTCCACACCTGCAACAGAACGTTCAGCCGCCACCGGCTGTTGCTGTTGGGCCGTAGATTTATTATCTTGTAAGGCTTTAAGCTTGCGGGAACCACGTAAACTAGCACGCAGAAATTCATTTTGTTGGGCAATGCGTTCCTCTTCCTCACGGCGACGTCTTAGCTGCTCCTAAAAGAAATGAGAGAGAAAATAATGTTTATTTAATTTTCTAATTAATTCAATTGAAATTTTAATTTATCTAAATAATTCATTTTAAAAGTTCCAATTAAATCTTTTTTTCATTTCTCTTGGCTAACAACAAGAAAACTTTATATCTCTTTGTCCTTGCACAAATAATAAATTCAAATCCGATTTAAGGCGACAAAACTATATCTACACTAAAAGAATTTTTATCTTTCATTAATTGAGTTCTTTTTGTTTAAGAATAAAAGCGTTTGTGTGCTCTTTTCCAGTTCTTTATTATACAAAAAACTTTTAACTTTTCATCCTCTATTTGAATCTTAATCCCTTAGCAATTGCTGCTGTTTCCTTCTTCTCGATTTCTCTCGTTTTATAATTTAATTAGTTGCATACAATTCTTACTATCAATGCAAGAATAGAAATATTAAAATAAAAAAGCAGGCAAAAAAAAAAAGCTTCAGCAATTGTTTTCGTTTTTCATTTGTTTTTCCTCTTGCACTCTTGCACTGCTAACAGAGTGAGAGGGAGAGAGGTAATATCTCATTTAAAAGTCTCATTCACGGATTTCACACTAAGCTTTGTAGATTTACTGAAATAAAGCTTTTACGGAAACTTTAAAGTTTTATACAAAAAGTAAAAGCTTTTTCTATGTGCTCGTATATAAAATGTATATATAAAATGTTTTGAACTTTTCAACTAGTTTTTATTCCATTTCTCAATTATTAATTAATTTAAAGCTTTATCTATTAAACGCTTTAGGAAAGCTTTTACGAAATCCTTTAAATTTCAGTTTTATTCCAGTTTCTTTATAACAAATTAATTAAAAGCCTTATCTCTTGAAAGCTTTAAGAAAGCTTTTACGAAAATTCTAAAGTTTTCTATATAAAATAAAAGCTTTTTAAATAAAATGGAAAATTGCGATAAAATCAGTAACTTTCTATAGCGGGAAGTTAAAAATTCTCAAAGATTTATGCTAAGCCATTGTTGTTTTATATAAAATTCAAAAATAAGTTTTATGGAATTTTTCTGGTGAGAAGGGAAAGAGAAATAGAAAGGCGTACACATATTCATGTACTTGAAATATGTTGTGTTCTCTCGTCGAGAATGCTAAAGCTAACAAGAGAAACTTCTTTGTGTGAAAGCCAGCGCAAGTTTAAAGAATTATTCGAAAAATTTCTACAAGAAAGCTTTCATCATCTAAACTGGGACTGAAACTTTTGCTGCATTTTTTCCAAATATATTTTATATATGTATGTATTTTCATTAGAGTTCATTCATCAAGAAATGAATCTATTTTTTACGCTTACTCACGCTAATGAGGGCATTAAAAGTTGCCCAAAAGGTTAAAGTGCCTTCACTCTATTACATTGTTTGCGTCGTACTTTTTATTTGTTTTATGCATATCTTTGTTCTTAAACTTAACAATAAGCAGCTCTTAAAGAATAGTGTCATTCATTTAAATGCTTAAATGGTAGGCAGTGCTTTTAAATTTTGTATGCTTTAAACCAAAAATAAAATTGTTTGTTGTTCTTTAAAAGTTTCTTTTCGAATTCAAGCGTTAAATAAGCATGAGTAGTCCGTCTTATGTGTTGATAATTTAGAAACCTGTCAAGTGTTATTAAAATCGACAACAGCAAAGAATGGAATGGTCCCCTCCCTGCGTGGCGGAATCCTACACATATTTTAAATGTGTGTATTTATGTAAATGTGCTCTACAAGAATTTACAATAAAAGAAGGCGTTTAGTAGTTCTCTGTTTATTTGTTTAAAGGTTTATAAATGATGTTGTTCTGTTGCTTTTATTATAGTTGAAGGATTATGCTGGGGTTGTGCATATGACAAGTTAAATATCGTGTTGTTGTTGCTGTTTTTGTGTTTGTTTTTGTTCCCAATATGTATGTCAAGCTATTTATTGGAATTTTTCTGTTGAAAAACTGCATAAAGAGAAATAAACAATGTGTGTGTGTAAAAGCTTTTAATGCTTTCAAAAAGGTTACAAGGACGTCTAACTAACACCACTAATTAAGTTCATTTAAAAAACAAGGAAAAATCTAAAGAAAAGAAATGCAAAATTTTTTAATTTTTAATCAAGCACCAACAGTCAAATTTTCTGTAAGAGAAGTTGTTGTATGTTGTAATAAAGAAAACTTTTCTAAGAAAAATCTTTACTTTTCTATAAGAATAGTGTTACTTTTCTATAAGAAAAGTGTTACTTTTCTATAAGAAAAGTGTTACTTTTCTATAAGAAAAGTGTTACTTTTCTATAGGAAAAGTGTTACTTTTCTATAAGAAAAGTGTTTCTTATCTATAAGAAAATGTTTCTTTTCTATAAGAAAAGTGTTTCTTTTCTATAAGAAAAGTGTTTCTTTTCTATAAGAAAGGTGTTACTTTTCTGTGAGGTTATCACACAATAAACTTTTCTATAAGAAAAGTAGGTTGTCACACAATCAACTTTTCTATAAGAAAAGTAGGCTGTGACACAATCAACTTTTCTATAAGAAAAGTAGGCACAAGCAACTTTTCTGTAAGAAAAGTGTGGTGTGATACAATCAACTTTTCTATAAGAAAAATTGGCTGTAAGAAGCACATTCAACTATTCTTTAAGGAAAATGTGGTTCATTACAGGCAATTGATCTATAAGAAAAGTTTGCTTTAACGTTTTTAGCTTTTTTATAAGAATATTTTGCTGTGTATGCCATTTTTCCTTAAAAAGGAATTTACTATTTATTAAAGCTTTTGCTTTTTATTAAAGAAACTCCTTTAAAAAAAAATACTTTTTCGAAAAAAATTTTGATATCTGAAAATTTACTTTTTACTTAAAAATTATTTTTTTCACAAAATACATTTTAAAAAAATTTATATTAATTTTTTTCTTAAAAACTTTACTTTTTCTTAAAAAGGTATAAAGGCCGCCTTAAAAAAAAATTAAAAAAAAAAATTTTTTTTTCCTAAAATTTACTTTTTAAAAAATATATATTTTAAATTATCTCTATAGAACTACTTTAACAAAAGAAATATTTTTTTCTGAAAATTTACTTTTTCCAAAAAATTTAATTTTTAAATTATTTCTTTAGAAAATCAAAAAATACTTTAAAAAAATACTTTTTCCAAAAAACATTTAAAGAGTAAATTTATTATTATTTCTTTAGAAAAAAATTACTTCTTAAAACAATTACTTTTTTCTGACAATTTTCTTTAAAAAAATTATATTTTAAATACTTTAGAAAAAGGATTTCGTTTTCAAAATAATATTTTTCTGAAAATTTATTTTTTATGAAAAATTCATTTTATTTTTTATTTTAAAATGTCCCAAAAATTTATTTTTTAAATAACTTCTTTAAAAAAGGTGATTTATTTTTACTTTAACCTTTTTCAAAATTTTAAGAAAAAATCTCAAAATTTACTTTTTCTAAAAAATATATTTTTTTTAATTATTTCTTAAAAAAAATTTTTCCAAAAAATTACTTTATCTAAAAAATTTAGTTTTTAAGTTACTTCTCTGGAAAATATGATTATTATTAAATTTTAAGTTTTAAAATTTAAGATCCGACTAGTTTTTATAAAAGAAGTTAATTTTTTAAAATTAAAATATTTTCAACACTTTCAATCTTCTGCCACTTTAATTCATGTTATTTATTTAAATTAGATTTTATAAAATATATACCTCAATATTAAATAACCGGTTTTAACCTTTCTTTTGAAAAAGTATTTTTTTCCTTAAGAAAAAAAAATTAAAAAAATATATATTTTAGAAAAAGTAAATTTTAGGAAAAAAGCACATATAATTCTTTTTGCATATGCAAAAGTTCTAATCTGCATGCGGATAATGAACTTTCAGTGAGCTGAAATATAATTTTTCTGATAAGAATATATACAAACATTGGTCTTATTTGCATCTTCTATTTCTGTAATTAATAATAATAATACAGATATAATTAATTTAAAATTTTAATACCGAAATTTCTTTAGAGCCTTCTATTTCTGCTGAATATGCTTAAATTACATATGTCTGTATATGTGCTCAAATTTGCACTAATTTTCTTTAAAGCTGAGTTATAAAATTTCATTGTTTTTTTTTTAATAAACGAGTTCCCATGAAACTCTGCATGCGGATAATGAACTTTCAGTGAGCTGAAATATAATTTTTCTGATAAGAATATATACAAACATTGGTCTTATTTGCATCTTCTATTTCTGTAATTAATAATAATAATACAGATATAATTAATTTAAAATTTTAATACCGAAATTTCTTTAGAGCCTTCTATTTCTGCTGAATATGCTTAAATTACATATGTCTGTATATGTGCTCAAATTTGCACTAATTTTCTTTAAAGCTGAGTTATAAAATTTCATTGTTTTTTTTTTAATAAACGAGTTCCCATGAAACTTAACTCTTTTTTTTTGTAACAGAAATATTTATTTTAGTGAATGAATGAATTGGCAAAATACTTTGTTTAGAGGAAATACTGGCCATAATCGGTTTTTTTTCACATGATAAAATTTAATTTTATTCTTTTGCAAAACTACTGGCGTTATCAAACTTAAGTCCGTAAAGTTTTAACTTTTTTTTATACACAGATTTACATAAAATTAATATTTCAATGAATAGTTTTGTTTTAACTCAAGTTTAAACGGCAGTAACAACGAACAACAATTAATTAAACTTTTTTTTTCTCACATTTAACTGTTGGGCGCAAAAAAAAACTAACTAATATAATATTTTAAACATAAAAACGTAAATGTAAGTTTTTTTGATGAGATCATCAGTAAGAATAATAAAAAGAAAAAAAGCTCAATTTCATAAATATTTTTGTAAACAAAAATTTTTGCCAACAAAACAGACCTTGCAACATTTGCATTTTTTTTAATTCAAATTCCCCAATGATTAATTGTTATTTGTATGTAAAAAATAAACATACTTGCTAGCTTTAGTAGGGGCATTCACAGTTATACGATTTTTCTAAATTTTATTTTTTTTATAAAAATAATATAAAGTGTGTGTTTGTTGTTAATACTCGTAACAGTGTAAATGAAGTTTTTTCTTAAATGTTTATTAATTGATATTAAATAACTTAGAATATTGTGCTCTTTACTTGAGCTTAAATATTTTCGTAATAGCTTGGACCGATTTCGTGTGTTTTAAATGGAAAGAAATATTTCAAGGCCTTGTTTATGAGTCAATTAAATTTTTTTTTAAGAAAAGTTTTAGCTTTATCTTTTAATTGACGTGTTTTTGACTATTTTGAAATTTTTTTTAATGAAATAACTGAAAACAAAAACTCGCAACACTGCTGATATACATATAAAAGCAGCTTTTTTAGTTAAAAACGAAATTTGGCAATTATGACACTTTAAACGACCATTTTCTCTTATTTCTTCTTGATACTATAGAGTAATTTAATAGTGGGGTTTCGAGGTCTTTATTGTATTTTAATGTAAATAAATCTGGCAACACTGATGATATATAAAGTGAATGTTTTTTTAGTTGAAAGCGAAATCTGGCAACATTGTATTTTTTCTGAAAATGAATTCTGTAAAAAGGGGGCACTGTGAAGTAAGGCCCAAGGAAATAACACCCAATTCAGAAAATAAAATAAGGCCCAATAAAATTAAAGAATTTTATGTGGGCTTTATTTAATTTTTTTGGGCCTTATTTTATCTTGAGTTTGGTTACATTTTATTTAAATTTTATGTTTTTTAATACATTTTCTCTGTAATTATAAAGGAAAACAAAATTTACCTGCACTGACGATATATAAAAGTTGTTTTTCAAGTTAAAAAGAAATCAGGCAATACTCAAAATATATAAAGAGTATTTTTTAAGCCCGCCAGGGTTAACTGTCAAACTACACTTACATTTTGACATTTATGATCAGTATACCCTGGCAATCATGAAGAAAAAGATTGACGTTTGAAAATTTGCTCTGTGTATGAAATACAATATTAAATTTTAGTAGGCGTGACCGACCCACTTTTTTGAGAATAGGGCAAACAAATGCTACTCCCTTTCAGAAAAAATCTATACATTGTTTTGGTTAACAAATGACTTGAAAATTTCTAGTCTAGTTCTTCTAAATTAATTTTTTCATAAAATACTTTTGCAGTTTGCTGCCTTAAATGAATACCCTTATTAATAAAGTCGAACAGGTTTCCTTTGTCACTTGCCTGCTGCTGTTTCAAATACAAAGAACGTGTTATGGGAACTCCTCTTTTCAGTTGCGAAGAACTTCTACGCACAAATTGGGCCGTCGTCTGTGGCTGCTGTCTCAATTGCGGTGGCTCATAATTATTGTCATTTGGAAGCTGACTATTATTATGAGTATCATTAATCGTTGATTGTAATTGTTGCATTTCAAATGCATTTAAGTTATCACATATCAATGGTGTTGTGGTTGTTGGTGTTATTGTTGTTGTTATTGCTGTGGTTGTGTTTGTGTTTGTTTTTGCATTAAAACCATTATTAATATCACAATCGTTTAGAATTTTATTTTGTTTGTCATTAATAATTATGTTGGCACTTTTGCTGGCATTATTGCGATTATTGTTTATTACACTAATATTATTGTTATTATTTAGTATTATGGCAGTTGTTGTAGTTGATTCCTTGTTCTCGTTGTTGTTGTCTGTAATGACAACTGCAGCAGCTTTCGTTGGCGTTTTGTATTCGGGGGAGTTTATTTTAAATGTATTATTATGATTTGTTTTATTGTCCTCATTGCTATTTTTTGTTAATACTATTAAATTATTCAGGTTGACACCCTCATTTATGCCATTGTTATTATTATTATTGTTATGGTTTTGTATGGCGTTAGCATTTAAATGATTAAAATTGTCACCTAAGCTCCGCTGTTGATTTGTCACATTGAAAAAATGTTGTTGCTGATTTGGCACATTGGTTGCCGTTATGGCCGCCGGGGCGTCTAATGTTATGCTCAGGGTGGATATCACCATTTTTTATTTTTATTGTTCTTTACCCTTTTGTATTAAAAAAATCCTAAGATTTTAATAGAAAGAAATATATATTTCTTAAATTTAGTATAAAAGCTTATTTTTAGTCAAAGCTTTTTATAATGTTTTTTAAGTATAATTAAAAAAAAACTCGTGATATGTAATGCCTCCTCATGCAAATTTTAATTTTAATTAGTTAACTTAAAAACAAAAGCTTGAAAGCCCAGCTTTACTTTTTTTTAGATATTAAAAATTGTTTCAAAACTATTAGTGCCTAACGGTTAAAACTTTTATGAATACTAAATTGAGTTCAAAAACTTTAAAAAGCTTTTTCAAAATCCTTAACTAAAAAGCTTAAATTGAAATTGTTTTCTTAAAGCTTTAATAAGCATGAACTTTTTAAGTTCAGTTAAGAATTACAGTTTTTACCTTTTTAACTTTTAAAAATTCAATAAAAAAAAGCTTAAAAAAAGACTTTAATTAAAAAGCTTAAATTTGAATTCTCTTATTAAAGCATGAAGTTGAAAAAAATTCAGTTCATAAGTTTAAAGCTCCTTAAAAGCTTTCTAGTTCTTTTCTCCATTTTGGTTGTTAACTTGAAGTTCTTAAAACCAAAGATTTAAAAATAAAAAGCTCTGGCAAATACTTTTTGTGTTGTGGGAATTTCTGGAAAAATTAACTTTTTCCCTATTTATAACTTTTAATTGAAAAGCTTAAATTGAAATTTTCTTATTAACACATGAAGTTAAAAGAAAGAATCAGTTAAGAATATTAAAGATCTTTAAAAGTTTTCTAGTTTATTTTTATTTTTTTTGTTGTCTGAAAGTTTTTTAAAATCAAAGATGTAAAAATAAAAAGCTTTTTGAAAAAACTATTCCTGCATCAAAATTCAATAAAACTTGTTTAAAAGCTTAAAAAGCTTATTTAAAACTTTTAATTGAAAAGCTTAAATTGAAATTGTTTTATTAAACCTTCGAATAAGCTTGAACTATTTTAAAAAAATAAGTTAAGTTAAAAGCTCCTCAAAAGCTTCTTAGTATTTTTTTTCTATTTTGTTGTGATTTTAAGATTTTAAAGACTCAAAGATATAAAAATTAAAAACCTTTTTGGAAATACATATTTTTAAAGTGTTGTGAGCCTTATTAAAACTTTTTTCTGAAAAAATTAATTTTTTTCACTTCTGCAAATGGTTATTAAAAATTCAATAAATTTTGTCAGGCTCTGTCTGTTTTCCTCCTTGTACGGTGTTTGTTTTATTTGATTTGCATTTTGTATTTTCCTGTTTAATTATTATTATTTTTTTTGTTCACGAAGAGTACAATTCAATTCTTTTAACTTTTTTGTTCCGTTCACTACCTACAATTGAAAATACGTGCCTAGCATTAAGTTATCAGTAAAGTTTTGTTTATAAAAAAATATTCATATTGTCATTTTTATAATGTTTTGTTAAACATCTACGCATTTTTTTTACAAAAAAAACCCAAGCTAAAATGAGTCATAGTGTGTATGGCTTGGTTGGCTTATTGTTGTATTTAAAATTTGCATATTTTTGTATTTTCACATTTAAAAGAGTTATAAAAATAAGTAATAATTGAAGCAGTAAAAATAATCATTTGCAAGGAACCTATTTAAAATAAATAAAAACGTCTATTTATTGTAAACACTTTCTTGTAAAGGTTTGCAAAAATAATCAAAATGTTAAAGCTTTTTAAGGAAACATTTTGCCGGCTTTTTGAGTCCTTGGCAACGCTTCGCAAAATTTTAAAAAACTAAATAAAATAAAATAAAAACTTAGAAATTTTTTTACAACTAGACAATAAAAATAGAAATTTTTCTTAGTTCGGCAACAGTTAGTGAAAATAAGAACTTGAAAATTTTTTATACACAGGCAATAAAAAATATACCTAAAATGGCAACACTTTGTTAATTTTAATTAAAAAACATTGTTGGTGCTTTTTGGAAGTTGTTACAATTAACTTTAACATTTTTTAACGCACAAATTATCCCAAATTATTATTTTACTTATTCAGTAAAGTACAGTTTCTTAAAAATACATTTATAATAATAAATAATAAAAGATTTATTAATCAAATTTTTATAGAAAATTTATTTAATTAACCTCTTATACAAAAGAAATATTTTTTATGAATAAGGAAGTAAAAATATAATATAAACAACTATGCTTAACCTGGCAACACTTATTTGCTGCTTATGGATTATGAAAAATGAAAACTGAATTTAACTTTTTATTCTCTAAAAATCATACAAAAATAAATCAATTTATTTTAATATATTTTCACAGAACCCTTTTATAATAAAAACAATATTTATTGGCAACACTTTTTTAAGTTGATATACAAAAAAAATCTTTTAAAACGCTTATACGAAGTTTAATTAACATGCACAAAATAATAGCAAGTGCCCAGTTTTTAAGAAAAATATACAGCACGTTGGCAACACCCTAAAAATGTGGGCAACACTTTGAGCAAAAAATATAAATAATTAAAATTAGACAATGTTTGATAAGATAAATATATTTGTTCGTCAAAAATAATCACCCTTATTCTAATTGTCGACATCGACGTCACTTTAACACAACACCAAACAATTAAGGCTTGTGTATCCGTTGACGAAAACAACTGACTCCTGTTGGCAGGTTTATGGTATTTTCTAGACCTTAGGGAACGGAAATAAATTGCCAGTAACTTAAAATTTTTCTCGAGAGCGAGTAAACAAGCCCCAATTTTTTTTGTATTGTGTTAAAGTGACGTCGATGCCGACAATTAGAATAACACAGAATGACTTTACTTAAACTTGGCTGCACAGAACTCTTGAATAATTAAAAAAAATATTTATTGGCAACTCTTTTTTTTAATTGAAATGGAAAAAAATATTTTTAGAAAATGTATACAAAGTTTAAAATGCATGAGTTAATAAAAATCTGCCAGTTCTTGATAAGAAAAATACACACTGCGTTGGTAACACCCCAAAATTTTGGCAACTCTTTTTGAACAAAAAACATTGGTAAAATATTGAAAATATTTAAAAGCTAAATATCAAATAGTAATAATTAGACAGCGTTTGTTAAGAAAAATATATATTTACGTTGCCAACTTTTTAAAAAATATTTATTTTTGTTTATATACTCAAGACAAAAAATATATATTTTTCATTTTTAATAATTTAAAAAATTGATAAAGAATAAATTTTAAAATTTTAAAAATTTGCACTTTAAATAATAATAGATTTCTAAAGTTCATATTTCAGTTGGCAACACATTTTTGGTGCTTACATGTATGTATGTAGTAAATCATAGGGTGAAACAAGTTTAAACAATTGTTTTGTTGACAAAAATTTTTTACAATGCTTTTCACAAAGCCTAGACTTAAAAATATTTACGCTTCAAATAATGATGATTTTCCAAAATACGAAAGCGGCAACACTTTCCTAGTGCTCATAAATATTTTATAAAGTAAATAAAATTAATATAATTTTAGTTATCAGAATTAACGTAGAAAAAAATAAAATTTTATCAAACTTTTTTGGTAAAAAAATTATATTAAACTTGGGATGAAATGAATCTATAGTTGGCAATAGTAATTTTTTGAAAATGATTGCAAAGTGACTCAAAAAGGAGATTCGATTTTGATATGTAAAAAATTAGTATTTGTAAAAAAAATTATCGGATGTTTATTGAACTGTTAAGAGGAGGGTATGAAAAACAATATGGCCGCCACGCTTATGCTCGCAGGACCATATGCTTCTAATGGTGTTTCATCACCAATTTTTATTCTTGGGGTTTTATTTATATTTTTCGAGTTGCTGTAAGTAACAAGAAATAAACTTTTAATAAAACAATGGATCTAAAATTCTACTATTCTGGTTGCCTGAAATTATTTTTCAAAGTTTAAGTAGAAAAGTTTAAAATTTGTGAAATCTCTCAGTATACATGTAATTAGTGAAATTTGTAAACCACTTTCATAACAAGTTTTTTTTTTTATATTGAAGTATATATTTTGAATTGTTTGAATATTTTTATTTACATATTTTTAAACTTATTTGAACTAATTTCACTTTAATATCAACCACGTTTTTGAGAACAGCTTAAAGCTTTTTTTGTATTTATTTGTTTCAACAAGGTAAATAACATTTAGAAAAAAAAAAACAATGACATTTAAATAAATTATATTTTAACACTCACTATTACAAAAAACCACTATAAAAAAATCTTACGACTTTAAACAACAAACAAGAAAAAAATACAAATACGTGTTTTATATCGAATATATGGAGGCATATTCAAATGGAACACCGAAACTATTTAAAACTAATAATAATAATAATAATGGCTTCAAATATTTGGTTTTATAATTGAAATTCATTAACAAAAAATTTCCCACACATAAAATATTTACATACATATAAAGGCAAATTAGATAAAATAGAAACAAATAAACAAAGAAGTTTAAAAAAAATAACAATGACTAATTTTCAAACAATTCGAATAAATACTTTAAGTAAAAAATAAATAAAAATGTTGTTTCCTTTAATTAAAAAAAAGGTTAGATCTTTGTTAAATTCTTAAATAAAGTTAATAACTTATTTATTTTGTTTTATAAACAAATAAATTCAAATGTGTATTTAAAATGTTATGATTTTGAAAAATGTCAGCAAAATTTGTCTTAACAATTTTTTTTCAAATGTTGCGTAGAAACATTGCCAACCATTTTGGAATTATAATTTCCAATTTTAATTAATTTATATTTCATTTAAACTTATTTAATTTAATTTAATTTTTTTAGTAAGAAAAATTTCATGAATTTCGTCTTTAAAAAAATTGGTGTTGCCAACTTTTTGCTTAAAACCATATAACCACTCTTTATTTTAATTTTTTATCTCTAAAGGTTTCTTATATCTTTGTCGTTATACATGTTTTATGCATTTTTTAAAATATTTGTTTAAAAAGTGTTGCCAAATAAAAAAATTAAATAATAATAAATAAAAATAATTTTTATTTAATTCTATGCGAAAATTGTTGTTATTTAAATCCGGTTTATGTTTTATGCATTTTTGAAATTAATTTTTTTAAAGTGTTGCCAACTAAAAATAATTTTTATATAATTTGTATGCAAAATTGTTTGTTATTTAAATCCGTCTTAACTCAACTATGTGAATTTCTTGATTTGAAAAGAAATGCACGAATTTTTATTATTATTTTCAGTATAAATTGTTGCCAAATTTAACTAATAGAAGTGCTTATTTTCAGCCAATTCTATTGATGTTTTTACACTTAAACTGTTGGTTCGTTTTTAATAATTTGCTATTTCTTACCATGTCGCAAGTTCATTACAAAGTAGCGAATTCCATAACCATAGTTGCCAACTGTAATATTTTTTTTAGATTAATTGTAATTTTTAAACATATATTTTGGAATATTAAACAATTAAAAAAACGCGTTTTTAATCACTTTAATATTGGCTACAATGTCATCAGTTCATTGCCAAGTTTGAAATACCATAAACAAAGTTGCCAACTATAATATATTTTTTAGTTTTATATTACTGCAATTTTTAAAGAAATATTTTAGTATATTAAGGAAATGAAAGCTTTTATAAAGCGTTTGCTCTTAGAAGGTAGAGTTGCCAACTTAAACATATTTTAGTTTTTTATGTAGTCTATATTTTAATTTAATATTTTGAAAATCAAAAAAAAAATATAGCAGCCAATGAAATATTTTATTCAACTTTTGCTCTTTGAAGGTAGAGTTGCCAACTATAATATATTTTTATTTTTATTTAGTTACATTTTTAATTAAAAAATATAGAATATTAAGAAATTCCACAAAAAAAATTTCGTTATAAAACGTTTGCCCTTAGAGTTACCAACTATAATTTATTTTTATTTTTCATATATGTAGTCAAATTTTTAATTTAATATTTTGGAAATCAAAAAACGTCTCCAAAAAAAACTATTGCCAATGAAAACTTTTATAAAATTTTTTTCTTAGAAGGTAGAATTGGCAACAATAATAAATTTTTATTTTTTATTTAGTTTAATTTTTAATTTAAAAAATATGGAATATACATACATATGTATATTAAGAAATTCCAACTATAATACATTTTTATTTTTTATTTAGTTTCATTTTTAATTAAAAAATTTGGAACGTTAAGAAATTCCACAAAAAAAATTTCCTACTGAAAACTTTAATAAAACGTTTGCTCTTAGGAGGCGAAATGCCAACTATAATGTATTTTTATTTTTTATATATGTAGTTTAATTTATAATTTAATATTTTGGAATATTCAACAATTCCTCAAAAAAACTATTGCCAATGAAAAGTTTTATGAAACTTTTTCTCTTAGAAGGTAGAATTGCCAACTATAATATATTTTTATTTTTTCTTTAATTTAGTTTTTAATAAAAAATTTGCAATGTTTAGAAATCCCACAAAAAAAATTTCCCACTGAAAACTTTTATAAAACGTTTGCTCTTAGAAGGCCAACTATAATATATTTTTATTTTTTATATACATACATATGTAGTCTAATTTTAATATAATATTTTGGAATACTAAACAAGTCCCAAAAAAACTATTGCCAATGAAATCTTTTATAAAACTTTTGCCTTTCAGAAGGTGGACTTGCCAACTAAAACAAAATTTTCTTTTTAATTATTAATTTAATAATTAATAATAATTAATTAGATATTATCGAATATTAGAAAAGCCCCAAAATACTATTGCCAATGAAATCTTTTGCTCTTAGAAACTATAGTTGCCAATTAAAATAATTTGTTTGATTTGCTTGGTATTTAAATTAGTTTGCGAATACATTTCTTTATATAATAAAACAGTGTTGCCAACCACATATATGAATATGTATGTACGTATATGAACATATGCATACATATGAATTCATTAATTCTTTAAGTTTTTTTAAATACCTTTTGATATTTGAATTTTTGTTATATATAATTGAAAAAGTATTGCCAACCAAAATGTCCCTTCAAACTAAACTTCAATAATAATATCTATTATTAAACATATTAATCTTAAACTTTACTTCAATTTATATTTTTTTTTTAGTTTTAGCTAGAGTTTTTAACTCTATAAAATTTTTTTTAATTAGTTTAGAGTTTCAATTTGAAACAATGAATATTAAATAATTAACAAAAAAAATTCTTAATGAAAAAAATTAAGTTTTCTGTAGGTGTCGGACATAAATATGTATTTGGAATAACATTTTCAAAATTCTTGCAGAGTTTATCATTTGATTAAGCAATATAATTTATCTCAGTATGCTGTTTTTTTGTTATTTGCATTTGAAAGAACGTTTCTCAGTATTTGTTGCCTAAAACCTTTTTGTTTTAATTAAATTTTTTTAATTTTTGTAATATGTACAATTTTTTAACTTTTAATCAATTGAATTTATTTTTCTTATAGCAACTTTGCACGATTAGTTAATTAGTTAAACAATAAAATTATTTTTTTTTAATGTTTCTATTTTTATTAATTTTTGTTAGGTGATTTCCTATTTTTAGCGGTTGAATTATTTTTATTATTTAATTATTTTTGTTTATATAATTATTATTTCTTGAATTATATATTTTTTAGAGTTGTTTAATTTTCCAGTTCATTCACTTCGTAGGTACTTTTAATTTATTTCATCCACTTCTAGAATGAATTTACCACAATATAGCAAATACTTTTATGCACGATAACGACACTGCACGGCACACTTCAATTGTTACCCTTTCAAAATGTGTACATACAACCATACATACATACATATGTATATGTACATATGTATGTTTTTACGTATTCACACACGCATATACATACATTCATATATTTAATTTGTTTATACATAAGTACATATGTATGTATATATGTATATATTTTTTTATCGCACTTCATACTCCCGCTGATATGGTTTATAATTTAGTATTTGTAAAAAAAAATTTTTTTTGCTGTTTCCCATTGTAAAAATAATGGTAAAAAAATTTATTTTTACATTGTTGAATAAAATTTATTTGATACGAGTATTTCTATTCTGTTTTTTACCGTTTTGCGTTTTGTTTGGCCAAAATAACAAATGTTAACTGATTTGGGTTAAAAATACTATTTTCCACTGCTGTATACGTTGGTTAGTTACACTTACATTCACCACTACAACAGCAACAGCAACAGCAACAGCAAAACAAACTTTAAACCAGAGAATAACTACAACAACAAAACAAGTGAGCAACACTTGAGTATGTAACAGTGTTGCCAGTATAGTAATTTTTCACATACGAGCAAAAATTACACATTCGTTTCAGAAAATCTATTTTTTTATTAGATTCATGAAAATGTATTTTTTTAATGAAAGTTCAATTATATTATTATTATATTAAAAAATATTATATTTTAAGGCATTATTCGTAAGAAATAATTTTTATTCATAAATTGCTTAACAAAGAAATGTTATGTTTTGTAAACCTTTTGTAAGTCAAAATAATTTTTTTTAAGTTCACGGCTTAAATATTTTAAAGATCATTAATGGAACATTTTAATTTTTAGAAACAATAACACTAGCACTAATACAATTCAGGTTCCATGCTGCTGAAAATATTATATAGATTTCAGTTATATATGTTTTTATTATTATTTTTTAACCTTAATTGTGAATAAGAACACAGACCCATATTGAGCAGAATTAATGGCCTTAAATCTCCCATAAAAATATCTCTTATATTATCTAAATATGCTGTACACCTTTTATATCTAAAAATCAAGTTTAAATAAGTTTTGAATACATTTTAAATTTGGACTTGAGTGTGGTGCTTAACTTGAATTTTGAACTTTCATGTATTCAGAGATTCATAGTAGAATTTCCACATGACACTAATACTTGCAATTGCCGATGTTACTTTCACTTCACAGGGAAGTGTTTCGAGGACCGATTGGTATTGTTATCTTTTTTTTAATAGAACCAGCACTCAGGGAATAGCCCCTACTCATGCAATGCATTGTGCTTGAACAAGGAAAATATATTACAGGGGAGGAGGATAGAGCGAGTAGTGTCTGTGGCCATTCGATTTCAACTTTCTCACGCTGGTAGTGACAGGAAAGACTTCCGCAGGTAGTTGGTTGCGGCTAAAAACGGAGTTCTCTCTGTAATGCATAGTGCGATTTTTTTTACCGATCGACCGCAAAGGAATGTGCTCTGACTTTATTCAGTGTTGTGCGTATAAATGTGCGGGTTTCAGGAACAAGTTCCTTAATTTCATTAGAACACATTCCGTTGTAGTAACTATAGAACACGGAAATGCACCCCACATTGCATTGATGTTCCAATGAATCAATAAAGTTTAGATACTCTACTCTCACCAGTGAGCTTCTTTGCCATCTCCTGTACGCGTTCAAGCAGCCCCAAAATATACTTTGAAGTGCCGGGTATAAGTGGTATAAATAGTAGGGAAATCAGATAGGGTGAAATACCGTTTGCACCTTTTCAAACATCTGAGGCACTTGAATGCTTCTTTTGCAACTTGAGAAATGTGTTTAGTCCATCGAACACCACACTGGGTTTTCATGTCAAGAGCATCAAGAGCTTCTGATTCCTTAATATTTATGCACCCTACAACCCCTATAGTTACAGAGTCAGGAACATTTTCGGTCATGCGTTTATTAGTAATCATACAACATTGGGTCGTACAGGCGTTAAAATCAATCCTATTCGCATATCCCATTCATAAATGTCTGTTAAACCATAACCTAAAGTCTCATTCATTGTTTGTCGCATAGCATCAACCTGCGGCAGGCTAGATCTATTGCTGAATGAGAAAGAATGGCAGATGCTGCCGTCGTCCGCGAATGAATAGATAGGGTTGAAAGTTTTAGAAGGTCATTTAGAAAGATAAGGAATAAAGTTGGTGAAAGAACAGAACCATGAGGCACCCCTGAATTTAACTTGAACTCATTTGATGAGATTCCATCTATAACAATTCCTATAGTGTGATACCTGAGGAAACTCGATAGGAATCGAGCAAGGGGAATACATTTTGACAAAAGTGCACCATGCCACACTCTGTCCAATGGCTGGGAGATATCTAGAGCCACCGCCTTACTTTCGCCAAAATGGTTAATTGAATTACACCATTTTTCTGAGAGGAGGACAGGTAGGTGTCCTGTACAGCAGCCTCTACGAAATCCATACTGCCGGTCGTTGAGTAAGCTGTTGGACTCCTGATACCTTAAAATATGGAAATTCACCATACATTCCATTACTTTGGAAAGTGCAGAGCATATTGCGATTGGGAGATAATTTTCAGGGTTAGTAGCTTCTTATTTTTTAGGGATTGGTGTAACATTGGCAATTTTTCAACACACTGGGAACTCACCAACATGGTACAACGCTCTGTAGAGGTTAGCTAAAGGATGTGCTAGCGTCGAGGAGCACTGCTTCAAGACCAGTGCTGGAATGCAGAGGTTTGTGACTGTTTAAAATGTGTGGCTGAAATCTGCTGATGATTTGGGCAAAGCACCAATGAAGTATATATACATTCTTAACCACCAGCATATAGATTTCACTTAAAAAATAAAATTATGAAAATATGTCAAATAATAAATTTCTTAAAATTTATGTTTTAGTTATGACACTATAAAACTTAAGATTTCCGTTTGAATCCCTACACCCCCTCCCCACTCCCTTATTATTACAACAAATTCCATGTACCGCTTTTCTGAGGATGCCTATTGTAAAACTCTGAATGATACAGAACAAATTCAACCGACATACATTGAACATTTATGGCAACTCTGTTGAATACTGAGTGCTAGAGCTTTATGGCGCTCTTTTTTTTAATTTTCTATAAGTATGTGTTAATGAACACACATACAAGATAAATTGGTATCAATATTATTTTTGTATGACCAGTGTTGTTATGGTAAAACTTATTTGTAGGCCTCTGAGGTATAACTTGATTAGGTTGGGTTTTTAGCGTTTGTATGGACGGTGTTCTAATAATTGTTTGAGTTTTTTTGTGTAAGTAATGAATTTGTTGGGGAAACAAAAATTATGGAAATTGTGCTGTGCTCAAAGTGCCGGTGCACACTTGCAATTTTTGTTGCAGCAATTCTTGAATATGTATGAAAGTGTTGAAATAGAAGTATATACTTTTTGTATTCCTCTCTCGTTGTCTTGCACTAAAAAATAAAAAGTTGCTGCAACAAAAATTGCAAGTGTGGATTGGGACAAACTAATTTTTAAAACTAAAAATTTTTTAAAGAGCGAGAGAGAGGGAAAATTTTTAAAATAAAGGCAGTAGATAAGGTTTTTGTTTCGATAGTGAAGAATTTTGATTGTTGATTTGATTTGAAAAGTTAAAAATATTTTATTTACGCAACTCTTGAGAATAAATTTAGATATTAATTTTTTTTCTCAAGTTGTTAGTAAATTCAAAACCTTTAATTAATTTTCTGTAAAACAAGTCTTTTTTTGCCTTATGACTTTCTTGCAGCCAAGGCTCGACATGTGCTAAGCAAAAAATATTTTTCACTAAACATATTCATATAAAATTAATTAAACAAATTTCAATTTTATATTATAAAACATTTTAAAATCGTTAAGATAAAACAAAACAAATAATTTAAATTTTTTTTATTTATTATCCATCATAAATTAATATAAATTTTAATTAAGTTAAACATTTAATGTGATGCAATTTTATAGCTTTCTGCATTATTTATTTTCTTTTGTGTTTTTGAATAACAATAATTGACGGCAATTAAGTTTCTGTTTTTAATTTTTATTATTTATGACAACCAGTTAATGAATAACAAAAACTGTTTTGTTTAAAACAATTTAATTTTAATTTTTTTTTGCAAAAAAAAAAAATTATTTGATATAAAATTAATTTAAAAAAATACTGGTGTAAACAAGCAAAATAAAAAATTATTTTAAGCAATGGATTGCAATATTTTGGTTTCCAAAACTAAAGTCAGCTGCTATTAAGAGATAAATATGAGTTTTTTCTCTAATTGTTCCTATTAATCGTCCCTGCCACTCTTATGTGTCATATGATTGGTAAATCGCCTCATACCACTTTTTAACAACTCATCTACAGATGAGTTGCCTAAGCAGCAACGAATTGCATCTAGACGTGCTTAATCAACAACAAATTGTTTTTTTTTTCATTTAAATTAAATCAACTTTTGGACTTTTATGTGCTTGTTGGCAGTGTATATCGAACAGAATGTTGTCAATTAAACGCTACTCACAAGTTTTTAATCTTTATGTTATTAATTAATTTTTATATATTGAAAAAAGATTGAGGTAAAAAGTTTATTATAAAAAAACATCAAAACTCTTAGAAGAAAAAACTATAAAGATCTATTCAAGAATTTATTCAAATTGCCTGACAAACCAGGTTGTTAGAAAAGCTGATTTTACAACTCTTAATTTAAAAAAGCTTCTTTAAAAAAACATCACACAATTTTAAACTTAACTTATACAAATAAACAAAATCAAATGCGCTTTAGAGCAACAGACGTAAATAAATAACCGGGAGATATAAAAATTTAAATAAAACAAAACACGGCTGACAGCTGCATTACTAATTAGCATATGAATAACAAAAAAGAAGAAAGTATTTTAATGTATTTTTTTACAGACCAGTTAAATGACAAGTTTGAATAAAACAAATAGACAATAATAGAAAACAATACTTACATACATATGTATGTGCGCGTGTATGCAGCAGGTGAAGCTCGAAGAGTCAAATGCATATAAATAACGTTAAAAGTGCAAGTATTTAGTTGTTCTTGCTTTTTTTTTAATTATAAAAACAATAGCATCACATGATTGGAAAAAGCTACAAATTTATATAATAAATTAAAAACACCGGTTCTTTACAATTTGTTGTTAAAAATAATAAATTGTTTAGCTAGTTTTGCTATGATTTTTTGCTGTGAACTTCCTCTCTTTTACAGCTAAGGGAGCGGGAGATTTGAAGCTTAATGTTAAATAAAATTTTATAACTATTTTCCTGGTTTTTTTTTTACAACAAAATGTCAAAGTTTTATACTACAAATCTATGTTACTCAAATGTTTGTTCTTTTGTTAGTTGTTCTGCTTTTTGCAGTCTCTCGACGGCAGTTGCTGGTCAATAAAAAAGCTTTTCACCAGGTTGACAAAATTTTAGCAGTTTGATTACAATATGTACATATTGAAGTTGTATGTAAAACAAAATTAAATATAAATAAAAAATTTTTAAACCTTCTTGAGTAAATTAAAAATTTATTCATTCTTGGCCATTTTTCTTATTACTTGCCGGTTAAACATCTGGCAGCACCTTAACTACGGTATTAAAGTGTTAAAAAGCAAAACTATTGCCTACTCTTAGGCTTATACGAAAATTATTCCAAACACTATCCCACAACAATTTCCTTTAAACAAAACATAAAATAATAAAACGAAAATGGTCATTCAACTCACCTGATATTTCTTAATACTATCCAACTGTTCCAGTGTTGGTTCCACAATCTGCGCTATTTGTTGAGGTGCTATTGCTATATTATTAGCTGTTGGCATGCCACGCCGATCGGGCAATTGCGGCGGCTGTGGGGTACGTTCCACCCGCACAGTGTCTCGAGGCGGTGGCACAGGTTTTAGTAAACCATTTAACTATATATGTAAATAAATAAATAATTTTTTTTTTGTCAAGAAAAATTTGTTTACTAAATAGTTTTTTAAATTCATTTGATGTAGTTTAGTTTCAAGAAAGCAATTTATTAAAAAGTGTTTTATGGTACTGAAAATGTATAATTTAGTAGTGAAATGAGAAATTGTTATGAAAGTTAATGATAAAATTGTGTAGAAACTATATAAATTGTGTATAACTAAACTGTTCGTTGCCAGCAACATAAATGGGAAGATAATATACGAAAAGCCAGGGAGGAAGTAATAAATTTAGAATATTAGATAGATTTTATAAAATTTATTTAAAATTTACTGTGAAAATATAAAAAAATGCGCATGTTTTTCAGATTTAACTTGTTCTTCAAATAACTCCGATTTCTCCCTTATTTTCGAATTTTTATTAACTGAAAACCCTCTCAAAATTTGTTCGTTTTAAAAACTTCATATGTTATCTTTAAATTTTAAAACTATTTTAACGGCCTGTCCCACGATGTCACCAGAAATAATTCGATCGACAACAATAGCATTAGAAAATCTGTTCTTGTTTTCAATATATATAAGTGTTCGATTGAACGAATTCTGGTGACATCGTGGGACAGGCCGTAAGTGTTCGATTGAACGAATTCTGCTGACATCGTGGGAGAGGCCGTAAGTGAAAAAAGTAAAATTATTCGCGCTGATCCTAGTTGCTCCACTTTTAAATATTTAATTAACACAGTGTTACCAAAACCCCGCAATTCTTAAAATAAAAAGTATTTGACAAAGTTTGCTTTTTTTTAATTTTTATGATGAAAATCGATTTTTATGTTTTTTTTAATAACAAATATTTTACTGAATAGATAAAATAATAATTTGCTATAATTAGTGCGCTAACAAATGTTCCTGTTTATGTAACGAGAAATAACCAAAACTGCCTTACAAAGAAATTTTAGATTTTCTTAACAGATAATACATAATTATTATACAAAAATTTCGCAGGAAATATTAATTACTCTAGTATTTTTTAATTTCTCTATGCCTTATATAAATATCCAAAATTTTTTTGCTAATTATTTTTAGTTTCAAAATTCTTTTAATGAGGTTATTTTTAAGTTTTTTTTTAACTCCCATCTATTTTACCAAAATATCTTTCATTGTGCTAATGCATAACAAAATGTTTCCAAAATTTCCCCGTTTACTTTTAAAGTTCTACACAAAGTCGTGGATTTCAGAAAAAAAAAATTAAATTCCCATTTAGCTTATGAAAATGCCCAAAACTACTATACTAAAATATAAGGATTTAATTTTTTTTTCCTTTACTAATAATATAACTTTTAATTTTTATTTAAGGGTTACATATTGCTAAAACTATACATAAGATCATGGATTTAAGAAGATATTTAAATTCCCATTTATTTTACGACAATACCCAAAACTCCAGTGATAAAAAATAAAAGTTTTGATTTCTTTTCAAGTAATGAATATTAGATTTCTGCATGAATTGTTAATTACGTAATGAATTTGTATTCCTATTTACCTTACCAAAATCTCCAAAATTTCCTTGGTAAGAATATAACTTTTGATTTTTATTTAATGATTATTACTAATATTATATAAAAAGTTATGGATTTAAGAAAATCTTAAAATTCCCATTTATTTCTAAGGAAATACCCAAAACTACTGTACTATTATATAAAGGTTTTGATTTCATGTTCCCGTTTGCCTTAAAAAAATCTCCACAATTCTCTCACTAAAAACATAATTTTCAAATTATTTTTAAATTATTGCAAAAATTATACATAAAGTCGTATATGTAAGAAAATATTTTAATTCCCATTTATTTAGAAAAAATATCCAAAACTCCTCTAGTTAAATATATATGTATAACCATTTCGATTTTTTCAACTAATGATTAGATTTCTGCAGAGAGGTTAAATTAGATATTATTTTATATTACCGTTTGCTTCACAAAAATCTCCGATTCCCAGTTATCCTGCTCAAATCTCCAAAATTTCCTTAATAAACATTTTATACACCTTAGATGCTTTTCAATTATTAAAGTTATACACGAAGTCTTGGATTTAGGAAAATATGTAAATTCCCATTTGTTTTCCCAACTAATGATTATTATATTTCTGCGGGAAGTGTTAATTACTTAATAATTTTTTATTCCCATTTGCCTTACCAAAATCCCTAAAATTTCTTTGATAAATAAGGTCTTTTTCAACGAGGTAATAAAAAAAATTTTAATTCTCATTTATTTAACGAAAATACCCAAAACTCCTCACCTAAGAAATATCAGCCTTGTATTTCAGCAGAAACTGTAAATTACCTAATTATTTTTTTTCAAGTCCCATTTTCCTTACCAAAATCTCCAAAATTTCCTGGGTAAAAGTATAATGCCGAGTACACATCTGGCATTATTTATGTTGTCATTTTGTGGTGCCATTTGCAAAGTGTGTGCAACGCCTTTCTCATTATTTTTTTTTGTGTGGAAAGCAATGCCACACAATGAAAGATATCGGAAATGACAAACGTTGCCACCAGTAAACACTATTGCGATGTCACAAAATGCCTTAGTGTGTATTCGTTAGAACACTTCAGATTTTTTTTTTTTAAAAAGGTAAATGCTAAAATATCACACAAACACAGCGATGTATGAGAATATTTAAATGCCTATTTATTGTTGCGAAAAAACCCCTAAACTCCTTTAGTAAGGAATAATTGTTTTTATTTCTTTTTTTCTTCAAATGATGTTTGTATATAAAATTTCTCCAGAAAGTCTGAACTACTTAAATATTTTCTGATTCCCAAATTCATTAACGAAAATCCCCGAACTCTTTTTTTTATTGAACTGCAACAGCTTGCAATTCACAAAAAAAAACAATTATCCAAATTCTGCAGCAGTTCATAATTCTATAAATATGTTTTAATTCCCATATATTAGGCAGAAATCCCCAAAATTTCTTAGTCAGGAAATAACAGCTTTGATTTTGTTAAAGAATATAACTTTTAAGAAATTCTTACAGAAAAGTAACAGCAAAGAATCAATTAAGAAATTGATTTGAAAGCTCTGCTGAAAATCGTGATTTCATATGTTAGTATTTTGGTTTTAAAGTGTTCTGTTGAAATTTTGCTAAAAGTCCTGATTATATGAATAGTTTTTGATTATGTTTTTTCTTAACGAAAATACCCAAAATTCCTAAAAGTTTTGATTTTGTTAAGGAAAATCTTTTACTAAAAAAAACAGCTCAGAATCTTTTAAAAATTACTTTATGTTTTTGATTCTATTTATTTAATGAAAATCCACCAAATTAATCTATTAAGAAATTAAACTTTATGAATTCTTTCAAATGATGCTTATGAACATTCTGCATGAAATCTGATTACATGTAAATATATTTTAATTCCCAGTTATTTGCCTTAAATTCCCAAAATTTCTTTATATAAAAGTTGTGATTTTTGTTAATTTTATAATTCGAGTTCTTCCAAAAGTTGTGGTTATGTGAACATGTTTGTATTCCCATTTCTTTAAAGAAAAATATCCAAAATACCTCAAACAAGAAATAAGACTTTGATTGTTTTAAGCAATGCTTATTAAAATCTGCAGAAAATCATAGTTTTGATTCCCATTTATTTAAAAGAAAATCCCTGAAATTGCGTTATAAGTAATATAACAAGTTTAGTAGATTTTTTCAATTTTAAATAATTTTAAATAAATTAGACTTTAAAATTTTGTGTTTTTCCTGACATGTTTTTAAGACACTTAATTCAATAATGATTTTTCTACTTCCTTTACATTAAATTATTATCCCTCTTGACGAAAAGTTTGCTGGTGGAATACTAAACTTCTTATAACTTAATTTAAATTGAAACATGATTAAAAGTTTCTTACCCTCCTTCATTTGACACAGTTTAAAAATTGTATAAATTTAATATTGCAAAATAAACCTTTTCCAGCGTAGCAAATGGAAATAATTTTTTTCAGTTTGTTTAATTTCCTTGAAAATTGTTACACACGCGTTTAAAATGTTACTTAAATAACCTCTTAGTATTTAACACTCAGACAACAGTTTGTAAAATTGTTGTAGTTTCTGTTGTCGGTTTTTTTTTTTGTGGGAAGGCAAAAGTGTCATCATTCATGGCTTGCACATTTTGCCAGGAACGCTGTCTGTCGGTGGCCAATGTATGAGAATCATTTAAAAGAGCTGACATTGCTGCAATTCATGTAGCAAATTGCACGTAATTAAAATTTTAGTTTGTTTCAGCTTTTATGAGTTATCAAATTTGACAAATTGTATGTTGAAGCTAAATTTTGTACTTTAAGCACTAATTTTTTTTTATAGTTTTTCAAAAAAAATTTTTTAAATAAAAAAAAACCTATAAAAATTGTTAACTTAAAATTCCTTCAAGTGTATTTTTGTTTTGTTTATTGTTACAGTGTTACCAGTGTATGTACTTAAATTGATGCTTCAGTTACCAGAGGAGAAAGATAGTATTCATTTTCCAAACTACATTTGACAAACTACAATTGAAAGGAAACAGGACTAACAGTGGTCTACAAGGTAAGAGATCATTAATTCTTTTTGCTACAAGGCTTCAGTTACAGTCAGACTGGGCAAATAATTTAGAAAAATAATTTCATAAACAGAAGTAGCTTTCATTTCATCATATATACAAGTATTTGTCCAGTCTGATCATAACATTACAAACGAAAGACAAACCAAGAAGGCAGCTTTTGAAAGCAAAGCTTTCTTTTTTTGCAGTTAAAATTTTATTATCTTAAATATTTTTAATTTTTATAATAATTTAGAAAGAATTTCTTTTCCACAAAAAAGCTAAAAGAAGCTTTTGAAAACAATTCTTTGAAAAGCATAACTTAGCTTTTATTTTCTTAAATATTTTTAATTTTTATGATAATTTAGATAGAATTTTTTTTTCACAAAAAGAGAGCTTTCAAAAGCTTTAGACCAGCGCGTCCAAACACATATGCTATGATTTTTGCAGTTGAGGTAAACAGCTTCGAAAGCTCTCAAATTTGTTCTTGTCAGAGTGCAAGCACAAAAGCTCTTTTGTAAAAGTTTGCACATTTCGCCAAATGGACGTACATATGTAGCTGCTTTAGACTATTGCCTGCTTAACGGCCCTTTTCACAATGTACAATTAAAAGTTAACACGGAATTTAACCATAAGTTTTATATGAAGAACTTGCAGTTAAAGTTCACGTTAATTCTTAATCATACATTGTGAAAAGGGATGTAAGACTTATTTTACTTCTTTCAATTTATAAAACTTAATTTGAATAAGAATAGAATTTTTAAAGTTGTCATATTGCACAATGTGTCGTGGCTTAAGAATATTTAAACAGTAATTCTTATAGATGCAATTAATATTATTAAGATATTGAAAAATAAGTTGAAGCTTTTTAATAAAAAATTTAATGTACTTGGTGATGAAAGCTGACAATAGCTGTACAAGATTTTGAACCTCTTGAAAACGTTCCTCTGACCAAACATTTTTGGAGAGAATATTTTCATCAAAAAGCTTTTTGAAAGCTCAATTGTTTAATTTTATCACAAATTAGGTCAATTGCTGTACAGGATTTTGCAGGACTTGAAAAGCTTAGATTTTTCGGGAATCTTTTAATCAAAAACTTTTTTAGAGCTTTGTTGTTAAAAGCTCTATTATTTTATTTTATCGCAATTTTTTTTTCAAATTTATGCTAACAATAAGTTTATTTTAATCTTTTTTATCCAAAAGCTTTTTTGAGATTTTTTTTATCCCAAAGCTTTTTTGAGCTTTTAGGCCAAAAAATTTTCAAATGTTCTTTTTTTCTTGCAAAAAGAGAATTCCACAAAATTGTCTTGTTTTCTGAATGTTTTTAAAATTTAAATTTCATATTCAATGTTTCTTTGAAATCTTGAGCTTTTATTATCTATCACCTTATCTTAGTTTGCCTTTTTGCTTTTTAATTTTTGCCTAATAGCAAAAGTAATAATTTATGTAGAAAAAAGAGAGGGTGGTCAATTTTATTACAACTAGAGAAGTATACAACAAAAGCCATTTTTGCCAATTAAGTAGAAACCAAATTTTTTAAACAAACAAACAAACCTCATCTAAACGTTTGCCAGCCACTTGCGGCTGGGGCTTTTGCGTACCCAGTTGCTGAAATCCTTGTTGTTGGTGTTGCTGATGCTGATGTTGCTGTTGCTGCTGTTGCTGGAAATCCTCATAGGAACCATTTAAAGACATGGTCGATATCAAGGAAGTCTCTTGCATTTGCACGCCTTGATTTTTCAACGACTGTGGTGAAAAGCTCATATTGTGTGACTCCGTATTGGAGTTATTGCAAGAATTTATGCGTGTCAAAGTGGTATTGGCCGTAGAGGCCGAGGAGCAAGAGGAAATTTGCGAGGACAAAGAAGACAAGTGAGCCGGTGGCGGGTAACGAGGAGGTGTTTTAACAATTTCTATAAAACTATCAGGGACATCGACTGGTAGCTCGCGATGTTTGATGAGGGGAGGTAAAATGGGATTTTTATTCGAAAATTCTTTAAGTTCATACTCAGGAGGAGGAGTAGAACTAGAACTGGTAATGCTGGGCAAGGAGTCGCCACTGCCACCGCTGCAGCCATTTAAAAGCTCTGCAGAGTGGCCATTATTTTTGGCATGATTATTTGCTGAGGTGGAGTTGGAGGTGGTGGTGGAGTTGGAAGAGGAGGAGGACGAGTTATTGGAATTAATATTGCTATTGGCGTTGAGGGAAGATTTGTTATTCAAATGATTATTGTTATTGTTGTTGTTATTGTTGAGCTGGCGATAGGATATGGAGTCGTATGATTCACAAGATTTCTTGCTCAAAAGCTCGCTTTCATACGAAGACGAGTGTGACGATGAGCCCTTGCGATAGAGCGAATCAACCATTAATTCCAAATCTTCAGCTGCGGAGGCTAAAGATTGTGCTGTCGCTCCTCCACCACCGCTAGGATTACTATTCACCGCTGACGGTTTCGCCTTTAGCGGCGTTAAAGCATTGTTAAGCTTCTGAGACTGACGTTCCAATTCCAAGCAATTTTCATAATTTTCAATTTGATCCAATTTTAATTGTTGTTGTGCATTGTAGGCATTTTGCAAGTGCAATTTGTCATTGGGGTCATACAATTTATTGGACAATTCCATCAAAGAGCAGGAGGTGTAAATGCAAGTTGTAGTCGAATGTTTAATTTTATGATTGTGTTGTTTTTGTAGTTTTTGTTGTTGCAATAGCCGAGATGATGATTGTGTTGTTTCATAATCGGAATTATAATTAATAATAAATTTTGTATTATTTTGCATTGCTTTAGCAGTACATTTGGGTAAAGTGTTATTGCAATTGATATGAAAATGGAATTTCTTTGAGAAAGGTGGTGAATTTTGATTGGAATGTGTGTTGTGCATTGGGGGGGATTTATTTAATGAGGATGTGGGTGATGTAGATGTAGATGTTGAAGTTGAGGTAGAGGTGGAGGTGAAAACAGGCGTGTGATGAGTTTGGATATAACTAGCTGACTGGCTGTTGGTATTTGTGGATAATTTGGATTGTTGTGTTGTCGTATTAAAAAATTTTGAGGATGTTTTTGTGTGGGTGTTTGTGTTGTTGATGGTGGGCGTGAATGTGGGTGTTTTGGAGGCTTTAGAGCTGCTTTTTGATTTTTTCTTTATAGACTGACGTCTTTTCGTTACCTGTGGTGGACGGGGTGGTGGATAACGTGGCGGTGTTTTATTTCTGGCTATAAAATTGTCGGGGCAATCCACAGCCATCTCTCGATGAGGTCCTGCAGCCGCAGAAGAAAGTTAAAGAAAAAGTTTAGAAATCATTTAAAAATTTTTTTTTAAATAAAGCTCACCATTATCTTGATTTATGGACTTCAACATGGTTGTATACAATTCTGTATCGATTTCTTGTGTATCTTCTTCGTTTGCTTGTCGTAGGTGTGGTAAATTATTATAAACATCGGGTAGACAGGGTTTTAAGTCCTCACTATCCAAAACCACTATACTAGAGCCGGAACGACGGCGGGGCCTGAAACGAAGCAGAGGAAATAAATAAATAAATAAATTATATTATGTGTTATTAAAAATTAGAGATGCGCGAAAATCGTTGTTGTTTTGTGTCACGTTTGAGTCACTCGTAAATCAATCGTGATCTTCAATAGATTCAAAATATACTACGCGTGAGTGCAGGGGCATGATTTAAAATAAAATCTCACGCTTTTACGACATAACATTTTCAATTAAATGAGACATTATTAGATTTAATTGAACTATAGTGAATTTTAATCAGAAATAATTTCTCAATCAGGCTTGAGTTCAGTAATTTCAATTCTTATGAATGAAATATTTTTATTAATTAATGTGAGTATCTAAAGAAGAGAAGAAAAATTAAACTAGACACTATTAGCTGGGGGAAATACCGATATTTTTCTGTGCAGCCACGCACTTCATCAGCACCCATGTCTATCTACTGGGGTAGAGATTATTATTAACATCAGCTATTAAACTTAAATTTCTATGAAATGGAATATGAGAATTGATTGTGTATACAATCATTGATTTGCCTTTGGCAAACACAGATAGACATGGGTGCTGATGAAGTGCGTGGCTGCACAGAAAAATATCGGTATTTCCCCCAGCTAATAGTGTCTAGTTTAATTTTTCTTCTCTTCTTTAGATACTCACATTAATTAATAAAAATATTTCATTCATAAGAATTGAAATTACTGAACTCAAGCCTGATTGAGAAATTATTTCTGATTAATTTTCATTTAAATTTATATTTTTTTTAATGGTAGACATGGTTTAAATTTTATTTCTTTAAACAAATATTCGAAGACTTTGTGTTATGTGGGATTGAAAATATAGAAAATGGTTTCCAAATAAATATTTGTTATAAAATACTACACTCGTGCTTGTGCGTGACTGTAACTGATTCTTAAATTATTCTGTTATAAACGTGAGTGAGTGTAATATTTTCTCTAATAAGAATGCGAGACGTAAGCCAAAAACCATTCAGGTACACATTTATATTAAAAACTATCAAATTTTCTCTAGTTTTTAAAACTGTAAGGAATCATTTTTAGCTCATTTTCGTTAAAAAAGACTGCGTGACGTTAGCAAAAAAATTATTCACGTACACATCTCTATTAAAAAAATTAATTTAAAAAATTTTAAATCATTTAATCATTTTGAGCTAATTTTTTCTAACAAGAGAACGTAATGTGAGCCAAATACCACTCACGTACACATTTATATTAAAAAATAATCAACATTTTGTTAAGTTCCCAAGACCACAAGGAATTATTTTTAGCTAATTTTCGCTAACAAGAGTGCGTAATGTGAGCAAAAAAATACTCACGTGTACATCTCTATAAAAAAAAACAGTCATCAATATTTTCTCTAGTTTAAAAAACTGCAAGGAATTACATTTAGCTAGTTTTCTCTAATAATAGATAGTGCGTAATGTGAGCCAAAAACCACTCACGTGCACATCTCTATTAAAAAAAAAATATTAATATTCTCTCTAGTTTTTAAAACTGCAAGAAATAATTTTTAACTAATTTTCTCTAATAAGAGTGCGTGATGTGAGCCAAAAACCACTCACGTATATATCGTTCATTAACTTCAATAGTGTCATAACTCAGAAAATGCGTTTTTTTTTAGTTAATAATGCAAAATAATTCGGCATTTTGTATTTTATTATGTGTAAAAATTTTCACCTCGTGAGAAAATAATATTTTTTCATTTCTTCATTGAGATGCATGTAGGTTGAAAACTTTAAACGAGTTTTATGTAACACTAGTTTTTTTTTAATTGTGAGACTATTGAAGTAAATGAGCGATATGTATTTTTATTAAAAAATTATTAATATTTTTTCTACTTCCGAAAAGTGCCTGTAATTACTTTTGCTTTGTAACGAGAAACATTTTTTTTAACTCTTCTAAATACTGATGTAAATATTGTGCCATAACCGCCAAAAAAGCTTAAGCGACATAATTTTCGAAGTAATTTTTTTTACCCAAATCTGTTATTTGCGATCGTAAATAATCGATTTTAGTAAAAAAAAACAGGATACACAATATGTGACGTTTAAGCTTTTTTTTGGGGGGGTTATGGATCGATATGTACATGCGCATATTCTTACAAAAACCGTTTGGGAATTACATAAGGATTTTCAGTGCTTACTAAAAATTTTTTTTAACATATTTGCAATGCAAGCTTTTTGTTATTTTTCCCATTGTTAGTTTAGTAAGAAATTCCTACCCCCATATTCATAAACAATAAAATGAATTTGAAATCCATTTTAAGAAAAAATTTTTTTTTTTAAATTTTAAATAAAATACATTTCAAACTGATTTTAAATTTTATGAATATGGGGGCTAGTCTGTAAATCCCTTTGATAAGATATCTTAAATTTAAAACGACATTCTGCGGCTATAACCTGCTAAAGTAGTAAAGCAAATTTTTAAATCGAGGCCGCTGATATTTTTGTCGTAGCAAAACAAAAAAAAAACAGCTGTCACTTGTCAAATGTCGGCAAAATAATTCTTTGAATCAAATGCTAAAATAACAAAAGCGGTAGTAAATTCTTTCTATACATACATATTTATATACAAATCTATGAAAACAACAACAATGATACGAAAATTACAATACAACATTGTTAAAAATATACATAGCTCTTCCCAAGAAACTGTCTATGACTACGTGAAGCTGACAATCATAAACAAAAAAGTGCCACGCAGGCGTCAAAAGGAATCAAAGAACAAGATTTTCGTTCTTGAAATTTTAAAAGAGAATAAAATGAAGGACATTTTGCCAGAAAGCAAACAAATAATAGGAAACAATGTGTTAGGAAAATGAGGCTAAAAGAAAAATTTGTTAAGAACAAAAAGGCTACAAAAAACTCAATTTTTATTTTTTTTTTGCAAATATTTAATTAACTTTTTGCTTTAATCTCCTAGTAAAGAAAATAATTTATTATTAATTTATCCAGTTTTAAGGTCTCTCCCATTAAACATTCTGGTGCCTAGTGGGGCCTAAGTTATCCGATACACAGTGGGGATTTTGTAAAAAAAATTGGAAATAATTCTGCACTATCTAAATTATCCGATTGGTATGAAATTTCATATAACATTTGAAGTGGTGTTACAAAACCTTAAGTGTGGAATTTGGACTGTGTATCTTTAATGGGGGCGGACCCACAAAGCCCCAAACCTGGCAACCTATGGTTAATGAAAAATCAAAACCGATGCCAAGCTGATGTTTTTGATCTGATAAAAAAGATTTTTTGCAAGTGGATTTTTTTCTATCCAAGAACTAAAAAAAGTCTGCTAGATTTATGGATTTTCGCGAGAAAAATATTTAAAATTTTGGCTTTTTTACCAACCTTGGTGCACTGTTCTGCTAAGGGAGAAGTCAAATCTTGTTCGATTTAGAAAAGGAAACTTATTATTAATTAAGAGCAAAATTTCTAACATTAAAAAAAATTGTTTTAAAAAATTACTAAAGGTGCGGTAACACTTAACAAAAATTTGCCCAAAAAAGCGTAACCAGCAAATACTAATGAGAAATCTTTTGCTTCAAACATGTGTTTATTAAGTTAATTAGTTTCGCATTTGACAAATAGGCAAAGTTAAAGAATACAATATTATTGGAAACTATTGAACTTAATAAACACGCGTCTGAATCAAAAGATTTCTCATTAGTATTTGCTGGTTACGCTTTTTTGGGCAAATGTTTGTCAAGTATACCTTAAGTCCAAAGTTAAACGCAATTAAAATTAAAATGTTGAAAAAAATGTTATATTTCGCCGTTTTTTGCAGAAAAAGTGGGTTAATTATTTCACTATTATAAAAAGTTTTTTTTGAAAAATACTAACCCAATATTTTTAATATTTCAAAAGGTAATACATAGATAAGAAATATTACAAACATTTTTTTTGTTCAATATTTTCGTTATTGAAGGAACCACATCGTTTCGAAATAGAACTATTTAAGGCCTTTTTGGGTCAAATTGCAAAGCTGGAACCAAAAAATTTATTATTCCACCTTAAGACAAATTATGTTTTAAAATATTTCAAAAAATCTTTTCTAAGCCCAGCGAAAAATTAGGAGAATACAGCAAAAATTCTGAAAATATCCCATTTTTGGGGATTTTGTGATTGTTTTTTGGCAATTGCCGGGACTTTAAAAGCAAATTCTATTTGTTCTTACTTTCTCCCCCATATTCATAAAATTTAAAATGAATTTGAAATGTATTTGGTTTCAAAAGTTTTCTAAAATGGATTTTAAATTCATTTTATTTTTTATGAATACGGGCTTTTGTGTATTAATTGCATAGTTTAGAAACTGCAGAATTATTTCCATTTGTTTTTTGTATCGGGCCCCACTAGGTACCAGAAGGCACTGTCGGATCGAGCTAAACAATATCTTATTTTTATTATTATTATTTTTTTTTTGTTAGCAAGTATTTTTTCAGTGTAGTTCTGGTTAGACTGATCGGGATTGACAAGAGGACCGTTTATTCTCCACAAATTTATGGCAACAAAGAACTTTCCAGAGGCTTAACAGGTCAAAATTTTTATATTGTGTAACTTTTTTTTATATATAAGCCAGTGTTGCCATATTGCCCAACCCTCGTGCCGGAGAAATTTATTTTAACGATTTTTTTTGCATTTTCTGCAAAATTATTATTATTTATTTAATTATGGCTTCTATCGCTTTTACTTTTTTCGCTGTTAGTTTTCTTTTTATGTTTAATAATATTGTTTGTTGCCTGATTTCATTTAACATCTTGAAAACTTTCTTTTAAAACTTCCTCTTGGTTTATAAATAGTATTTTTATAATGCTTACTTGTTTTACTTTTTACACTTAATTTCTTATTTTATTTTTAGTTTTAGTTTTCAGTTAGACATGCATTAATATTTAATAGCACGCCAACACAAATACAAGAAAATAGAGATAACATACTTTGGAAAATAAAAAATAAAACTAAGCAAATAAACCTGTAAAGGTAATAAAATACTTTTTTTTTGTTAAAAAAAACAACATGTGAAATACAATTTGCTGGGAATGATATGATTCTTTAAATGAAATTCTAAAAACAGCATGACGAAACGGATGTGTTTAGTTTTGCTTGAATTTGAACTAGAGGAGCGTTAAGAAAATCAACAAATGGAGAAAAAGAGGTGAATTCTCTACTAACCCCCCCCCCCCCCTTGAATAGTCTCTCACTCACTCTCTCACACTGGTTTTTCATTTAGACTCTTTCATTCTGGTCTGGCGTTTTTTTTTGGGATTTAATTTGCATTGTTTGCCTTGATTGCTGTAAATAAGAATTTTTCTTTCTGTTTTCGGGGTTTTTAAATCACCTGTTAACAAAATCATTGGGTTCGTTGTTGTTTTTGTTTCCAGGAATTTTGAGTTTGTATAAATATTAGGAAGGCAGGAAATGAGTGAAGCATGGGAAAAATGTGTACATATTTCTTTAATGACTGTTTTCTTAGGACTATTTCTATGTTTGCTTGTTTGCTTGCGTGCATATAACATAATCCAGGTATGTCAAATCGAACGGTTGGTTTTCTTTGATGTTTTTTTTTTTTGTGGAAAAATATTGAACAAGAATTTTTAAGGTTTACCTGTGTACATGCAATCATCACTTATGTACATGAAGTAAGAAAATAATTACTCAGATAAATTAGTTAGGCTGCCAGATAATGCCATTGCGTTCCATTATTCTCATTTGTGAAACCAGCCAATAAGTTGAAAATGTTGGGAAATTATTATGGAGGCGGAATAAATGAAAATAATAATCTCATTTACTGATACATCGGCACCATGTTTCTCATACTGAATACTTTATTCCAATTTTATTCTTATTTTATAAAGCCTTCATTCTTCTTTTCGGGAAAAAGCTGGGTACTGAGAAGAAGAAGAATAAGCTGAGAATTCAATAGCCTGATTATCATCCTTCTCTTTATTCTACACATTTCATTAACTGCCAAAGTAATAATAATTATAGAGAACTAGAAAACAATATCGAAATTTGGGCAGTTTTTGCCGGTCCTGACCTCCAGAGGTCAATGACCTGTATGTAGTCAGCCAAGTAAAGCATCAACTGACCAGACGTTTCCCAGTTCATCCAGATTTAGATTTTTGCAACTTAGTCTCTTCAAAATCTCAGCAAATGCAATTCGAAATTATATATGTGACGCGCAAAATAGAAAGCGACCTAAGGGTAAAAACCGGTTTTGTTCAGGAGAGCCATTTTAAAGATTTAAATACGTGTATCTTTGGTGTACCATCACTGAGCGTGTTGGTATTGGTCTCATTTGAAAGCAACACATCTCATGACGTCAGGAACGTGTTGATCAACCTTGATAACGCGCGTTGGTCGTCCCTACTTCTTGTTTTGTGTACCTGGTTTTTACTGTTTTCTACCTAGCGCGCTGTTTCCATGAGTTTGATATCAATTTTGCTCGCGTTTTTTCGAATCCAGGTTTATTTCTGAAATTATTAATTGTGAATTATAATAAATACTCATTTATAATTCTTTTAAATCGTGAATATCACTCTGTTAGTACGAAAATTTATTCACATAACCTTGGAATCGTCGACTTCAATTACGCGCATATATCTGGAAGGAAACACTTTTTTTTTTTTAATAAAGAGAAGTAACACTCAGGCAATTAATGCCTACTACTATTACTAGGTGTTACCTTCTTTTAGGAAAGGGATAGTGAGAGAGAAGACAGGTGGTGAAGGAAGAGATAGAGGAAAGCTTCATTCTTTTACAACTCTGCTTTTTCGCACGTTTTTAATAATGCAGTGTTGCAGCGCCTCTCTGATGTTAAATAAGGCGTATTAATTTTTTGAAGCTGTGTCTTGTAGCCATTTTATTGATTATTTTACTTCGCCGATGATTTTGCTACAGGAGGAGGGCGCTCTCATGTTACATTAGGATTAGTATCTGCTGAAGTCGGTATAGTTAAGTGACCAGTGACTATGCCTTCATCACTTGAACTTTCCTACAACAACTGACACAAAGGGACACTAATGCACATCAGAAAAATGCGTGGTGTTGTTATTTAATGACTGTCGGATACAGGGATTGAACCCAGGACCTTTGGTTTTGTAGTCAACGTGCTAACTACTTCAGCCAACGCCACCCACATGGGCGTCAAAGAATTTTTGAAAAGGTTTGATGTCTTGGAATATGATATCATTCAAAGATCGCTGTTTCCCTTAAAAATTTAGTGCCAATATTTCTGCCAACTGCTTATGATGGATCCATTGTGATTCCCTTTTATTACCAACCGTTAATAAAAATTTACTCCCCATTGTAGCCAGAAAACCACCTTTATCTGCAATGATGAAACCCCTGAATATCCTCCAGCTTACACTTTGCTATATATATCACTAATGCTCTCATGGAAACGTCTGCTCAGCCATCTAAGCCTGTTTATGGCGTTGCAGCTTTGACCAATGGCAGATAATATGTTCAATGGTTTCTGGTTCCTCTTCACCCCGCACATCCTGCTGAAATATGGAGTCTCCCAAATACTTGTCCCTGCTCTTACCAAGCAGTTGCCAGTCAACGCACCTGTTAAGACTCTCAGCACCTTCCTATTCATATTTTGCCTTCTGAGAATCTTTTACAAAAAAAAAATGCATCTGGGAAGCATGTTAATACGTTTTTTACTGATCCCAGAAACCAAGTAATGTTTTTGCTGCAGCATCACCACTATCCGGGGATGAAAGAGTTGGATCGAACTCTTTCAGTAATTTGTTTTTGATTGGTTTGTGTGAAAAACGACCTACTGAATGATTTCGATCCAAGTCTAGTGTATAAAGAATTTGTTAGTTTGTCCTTTGTACTGTCTGAGATATTTGAATATTTACCTGACTGCTTGACGCTTGAAAACCATAAACTACAATCTGTATTCATACGAATAATGATGTAACCTGAGAAAATCATACCTGACATATGTCCAATAAGTTATAGATATTATAAATGGTTATTTAAACTCTGTAGAGGAGATAGTATTAAACAGCGACATGAAATTGACAACAGAGATAAACTTACGCAGGTATTGTGCAATTATCAAGATATTATGAATTTTAAGATATAAGAGTATCGCAAGACTTGAAGAGTTGGATAACCTGACGAGATAGAATCAATTACTGAACGACATCATACTAGAGAAACATCATTCAAAAACGAACGAAAAATGAGCTAGAGAGCAACACATTAGAGACTGGCAGTACTCTATTGTTGGACATGTGACCAAAATTCTTTGAAAAATTCTTAAATCAAAACACTGGGCTCTAGAATAACACATCAGAGAGAGAAAGATAGAGAGAGAGAGCTGTCACTCTTTTGTAGAAAGAGTGACCAAAATTTTCTGGGGAAAACCCAATCGGGAAAGGATAAACAGATTCTGAGATAGAAATGGCCAATACTTCGGAGATTGTCGAATATAATAACCGGACATACAGATTTAAGGAATCATCTGGCTGTCATAAATGTTGTTGATGATATAACATGTAAAGCTTGCCAGAAAGATGATGAAACATTGTAATGATACTTTTGTCAATGATTAGGTTTCAGTCAAATCAGAAGACTAATCTTCTTTCTGGAAAATATAAAAGTTGTACAATATCTTATGGATGCATAGAGATTGGAAAACCTTAAGGAAATATATTGAGGAGACTAAAATCTTAACATAACCAAGTTTTATAGGTTTTCGGTTTCTTTATTAGGAACTCTCTTCCGTGCCCAATTTTCTTTTAAAAGCACACAACATGCTCTAAGATCATAGGGTATAATACGTAACTGATTGAGCCAACATTGATAGCCTCTCTATTCAACCTAACCTAACCTAACATAACCTAAAAAATACTCTTTAGCTAAGAGGGATATATATAGATTTAAGTCTGGCTTGTGTTAGTTCAATGTCATTCTAAACTCTTTATCATGCTCCTAAAGCAGTCACAGGTCGTTCATAGTAATACCCAGAGTTATAAATGAGTTTGTTATCGATATCTTTTTAGTAGAGTCCCACTTGCATGTTAATTAACTTTTAATTCTTTTAGTCCTTGAAAAAATTTTCCATTCGATAAAATATGAATATATTGTAAAACCTTAATTGCCTTTTCCTTTTAGACACTTAATTCATTTTCTTTAATATTTTTTTTTTTATTTTGTCAACAGCCGGAAATAGTTAAAATTCCATTAAGTATTAATTTTGGTAAATATTCATTAGCGTTGATTTAGGTTTAAAACGAAATTTTAAAATGTTTAAATATTTAATTCTGTTATCTTGTTGATACAGAACCTTTACGCTAGTGTAATATGGCTGCACAGTGGGACCGAACGGAAAAGTAAATGCAAACCAAATATTTATTACCGTTGAGATTAAGATGAGACTAGAACAAAAACCTAAGGCTTACAAAAGCTCTTCAGAAGAGTGACCCACAGTGGGACAAAAATAAAATTAGCATATTTAGTTAATCTAACGGCTTTTCAGTGCACTGTTGTTGTTGTTGTTGCTTTAAGCAGATGTGTAGTTTTTTTTTTAATCCAAAACTAAACAAATATTAGAAAAATAAACAACCTAAACAAAAGTAAGATGCTGCAGGGGAAAATGTAAGTAAATAGGTAAAAGAAAAAATTAAATCCATTTGGTCTTTTCACGGTATTAAGTTTTGTTTAGCTAAAAGTTTTATCACCTTTTTCGTTAAAACTATTTATTCAAATTATTATTTTGTTTGAGTTGCCTGCACATTAAAATGTAATTTAAGCTTGAAAATAAAAGAAACAACAACACCCACCACCATTTAAAGTTATTATTTCCAGTTTTCATTTCTCTACATTTTCTTTTATATTCTTTAAAGCAATTTTGTTAAGATTTCGTTATATATTTTTTTTACAAGTCATTACAGGGCTTTAGTCATATGAAGTTTTTTTTTTGTCTGGGGCTCAAGATGACTCAATCTGGATTTAAAATACATAATGCCATACAAATTTGTTGTTGTTGTTGTTGTACATTTATCCAGCAGTTCAGTGACCCTTGAGTGTCTGCTAGATAAAAAAAGGCCAAGAGAGGCAAAAGATGTCAGTCTCTGTCAGTCATCTAGACAGACAGACAGCCGGCGTCTTTCAAATTACAACATCAAGCAATTATTTTCTGCTTTGACTTTCAAGACTTAGGTATTTTTAATGGCAGCCCTATCTGCTAGATAATTTGAATAATGAGTCTCTTTCGTATGAAATACATTTTGTTTTTACTCGTATGTCGTTTCCATAAAATTGACTTTGAACTTGAAATTTTACATTTTTAAATTAAAGTAAGAAGACGTTGTGTAATTGAGGTAATTTAAGTTTAAAATTTTCATAGTGAGAGACTATTGTTTTGTAAATCAAGTTAAATTAATGTCATTAGCGTGTTTTTTAATTGCTATCAGGAGTTATTTGTAAAATTTTCAGAGAATTTGTTATAGTTTGGAATAAGTATTTTTCTTCGAAATTTTAGCTATAAATTTTGTGGTAATATGAGTTAATAGGCTAAGAAACATATAAATAGAGGTTAAACGAATGCCATTTGGCTTAGGGAACCATTTTTTTCTCAAATTCTTTCTAGGTAATTGGGATTATGGCTCCTGAGAACCCTAATTAATCTTGCGCAAAGCCCAACTTCCTTGAGGCAGTTTAGGCTGTGTTGTAAGTGATTCCCTGTATTTCAAAGTCTGCAAATATTCCTTTTTCTTGAAGTTGCATCTGAAGTACTTTTTGCAATTGCTCATGCAGAGAGAGAGAGAGAGAGAGAGTGAGGGAGAGAAAGAGAGTCCCATAATGATGTCACTTCCTGTTGATAAATGGATTTGATCCTAAGGGTTACAGTATCAAAACATAGCCTGTCACTTTCTTCCTAATCTTCCTTTTAATGAACAATGAATCTAATGGATTTCCAATTTTCTTTCCCTTATTCCGTCTGGATGATCGAATATTTACCCAGTGAACTGGTTGAGACCAGTATTAAAAATATACCTAAAAAGGGCGAATCTCGCTGAGGTTAATAATCAGAAGGATCTTCAATAGGTTGTCATATTTGAAGCAGTCACAAAGTGGATTCCGATCTCCTAAATCCCCTATTGATCACACAAATACCTTAAGTGTCTTCGTGTAACAGGCTGTGGAATGACGTTCGCCACTGTATTTTTGTTTTACATACTTCGAAAAAGTCTTCGAGAAACCGAATCACCATATGATTTGAAGCGTACTCATACCTCAAAGCAGAATCAAATACATCATATTGTTGAGTAAAATGCTAGAAATTGTTGTAGGTGTCCGTCCGAGGTGTGTTCTCTCATCTCTTCTTTTTAAGACAGTTTTGAGCACGAGTATTGAGAAGACACTCAACAATGGCAAGGAAGTAGTGTTGAAACTGCAAGGCCACCTAAACGATCTTGATTATGCAGCAGAATATCTGTCTCTTGGATCACAGTTTCTTAGATCTCACAGCAAATTTACTAGACTTAAAGTTGGCTGCGGAATCAGTTGTTCTGAAGATTAATGTAAAATGTATGTAATGTATGGCGTATTGTTGAGTAAAACAGTGGAAGTGGGAATCTGTGTCCGTCACGGGTATGTCCCGTTACCTTTATTTAATAAAGTTTTGGATACGTTCCTTGAGAAAACTCTCTACTACTGTGTGGGACTGCAGTCATCCTGAATGACGTTGATTGCACAGACGATAATTGGCATAAACTAAATAGAGGATGTTTACAAATTCTGTTATCTTGAAAACATTGTATCCATAAGCAGAGGTTGGAACGAGGATAGTGCATCGCTTGCACAAAAACCCATCTGGAATATAAAATCCCCCAACTTGCACGGTTTAAAAACTTGGAAAGCTACCACTCGAGACATGCAAAATATACAATTGCTTATAAGCCATTTCCTTTCCAGGATCCTGAGTTTATTTTGGCCGAGAACGATATCCAATTAGATGTTATGGCGAGTATTTGGTCAAGAGGCCATATCAAATGAAAAAAGTAGCAGCAATTGGTGCTGGAGTAGCCACAACCTTAGAGCTATTCAAGCGGCATCACTAGAATTTCCAAAGACTGGAATCTGCAAGGGAACAGAGGAACGTGAAGAAGATAGATTGAGGCCGAAGTAAATAATAGCGGCAAAAGTTGGGGGGAAGGGAAGGCGATGACACAAAACAGAGATATCTTTAAGAGATTTATTGAGGGCCTATGCTTCTTGTAGGAACAACAGAAACTTATTATTGTTATTATTTCCCTCATTGTCATCTCTCAGGTTAGGCCATTTATTGTACTTTTCTCACACACTTCCCTTTTCACGCTATCAGATTCAAACTAAACTGTGATTGTGTCATTTAAGCAGGTTCAGAGATTGAATGCATGCGGCTTTATCATCTTGGAATCAAAAGTCCCGATAGTGATGGTAAAATTCTCTTCAAATTTATGAGGGTACCCCTGTGGCTGAGTAGTAGTGATGCTTGCCTCTTAGTCCAGAGGTTGTGGGTTGGATTCCTGCCGTAGAGCCTGTCTGTTTTTCGCAGACACGCTAATCGTTTCGCGGGTTTTGTTGTGTTAAAAAAATAACTATGATATCTAAGCTGTGAGCTCATGATATCTTCTAGGGGAAAATGGAACATTTTCATGTCCAACTTAGGCACAGATATAGCATGACGCAGAATAGAACAATAGGCCGATGGATAGCAACCAGACTTAGGTTGCTCTGCCAGAGTTATTTTCTAGACGGCAACTGATAAATAGCAGTATTGATTCTCAATAGCTAATTAGTGCTTTCTGGCAATTAAAAAAATTCTGGTTGCCCGAAAATATGTCAGTTTGCATTGGTAATTATTTGTTACCATATATTGTTTGGCTATTATTGGTTGCTATCCATATTGGACCAATAAAGTAATATCTATGGAAAATATTCAGTTTAAACGCGTTTTTCTTTACAAAAAGTAAGAATGCCGAAAAGACTTGATGCAACTTTCGACGCAAGCAGCTCGATATCGTCCTACTTCTTCTTGTTATCTCTCTATCTCTTTCTCTATCTCTGTACTATCAACTTAGACTGGAAGCAAGAAAACTTGAAGTATTTAAAACTATTACCCTCTTATTAAAACTATAGTTTTTTTCAGTGAAGGTTTCTTTCTCTCTCTCTGTACTATCAACTCAGGCTTGAAGCAAGAAAACTTGAAAAAACTTAAAACTATAGTTTTTTTCAGTGTAGGTTTTTTTTTGGCAAAAACATTTTGCATTATTTTTGTTTGAAATAAAAACGGTTGCTAGCCCTTCCTCTAGCAGGTGTTTTTATAAACATATTTCAACAAAACATTTAGGGGAATCGTCAATTTCAAAGAATTTTATAAGATGAGTTCAAACATTAAAATACCATGGGACAGATAAGTAAATACATGTATATATATTTGAATGTTTGTATGCAATTTGTATAAGTTTACTCCCCTGTTAAAATTCTCGTTGCAATTAATTAAAATAAAGGAAGTCAGTGACAATATGGCAATACTCCAAGTGGTGAAAAGCAGCAAATACACCAAAACAACAATTGCAATAACATACAAATCTGTTTAGTTTTACACTATTCGAGCATAAACAGGTTTAACCCTTCAAATAAAAACAATAATCATCATAATAATAATAACAGGAACAACAGCAGCAACAATAACAACAACAACAACAAATAGAACCAAGTTTTGCATGCTTGAATTATTATATCGGATTCCGTTTGCATGGAGGGGGTCATGGTGAGAGTCGCCTACCAGATAGAGAATTATCCCAATAGGAAGTGTCAGATATAACGACTTCTCGCCATAAGTGGCGATTTTTCAACTTGTTTGGCGTCTAAACTTTTGATTTGACGACATACAGATTTTTCTGGCGATAAATAAGTTTAATGGTGATTTTTAGGGCTATTTTTTTTAACTACATTGAACTTAACTTGTAATTCACGAAAATTAGTTGTTGAAAGAATGGTTTCAAGGCTAGATGCTACTAAGACTTAGGTCGAAAAAAATCTGACAATCCAGACCACTACTACTGACAAATGAAGTATATCTCAGAAATAGTGATTTTTCTTGTAGACATTTAACATATGAGTGTCATTGAAAATCTACCACTGACGTTGGTATCATTGACTCGTTAGTTCTTTTGGAACCATCTGAAATAATTCTGGCAAAAATTCCGACTTCAATACAAAGATCTGATAGAATATTTTCGAAAAAAATGTATGATACCAAACTCTTTCAAAAAAAATTTTTTTTTTGATAATCTGTTGGTTAAGAAGAAGTATGTGAAATATAAAATTAAAATTTAATGGGCGTGCCTGCGCCCATTTTTTTAAAAGCTAGAGCTCAGGGTGCGTTTTAAGTTTTTATTAAAATCGATAAAGTAGAACTACTTAAAATAATATATTAAATTTTAATGGGAGTGACTCCACCCATTTTCGTGTGTGGTAACTTTGGCAAAAATTGGTTAAGCAGATCCACGTGATATATAAAAATAAATTTTATTGGGCGTAGCCCCGACCTTATTTTTAACTATAAAATTGTGTAATTAAAAAAATCCAAGGTCTTTGCTAGGTTTCTCAGCAATCAAATAAGCTGAATATCATATCAATCAAATAAAAAAAAATTATGGGTGTGTCCCCGCCCACTTATTTTAATATGACCAATTGGAAGCTATACCCTCTCAGACAAAAAAACTTTTACAATTGTTCTAAAATGTACCGAGTTATGAAGCAACAATGTAAAAATAGAAATACAGACGAATTGATAACCTCTTCCTTATTTTGAAGTCGGTTAAAAATAAGACTGATTATGCCGCCAAAAATTATCACTCAGCTGCTGTCGCTGAAAAAGTGTATGTAATAAAATATTTGCTACTCATCAAAAAAAATATAAATATGTAGACGTTCTGTTAACAATATCGCCAAAAAATCACCAAAATAGTAAAACAATGGTGACTGGGAGAAACTAGGAGTTAAGCTTCCTACAGGGATGTTTCATGCATGCACACACACGGGCTTATGGGAAACACTGAGCACTAAGTAATACAAAAACACTTGCTTTTAACAAAAACAACGCATTATGTACATGTTTTTTATGTATATAATTTTGCTGTTTACCAGGGATGGATAAAGTAATGCTATTGAATTTCGTAAAAGGAAAAATTAAACTGAATCGTTTTACTGTTTCAAAGTCAGCTGTGGACTGTAGAACAGCTCTCGCGTCATCATAATTATTTGTGGTATTTGGTTTTTAATTAAGGGTCTTCATTAGCTGCGAGCTTGGTATGAGCATCATGTCAAACATGTCATATGGCTAATGTTGATCGGTCATATCCATATTTTGTTCATGTTCTGACATCGATGCACGAACATATGGCTGAAAACTGCTGAAAGCCTTCCCATACACTGAGCCATGCGAGATGCCTGTGGCTTTTATAATCTCTCTCACTTTCAATCTTCGATTGGCGAACACCATATTGTGAATCTTTTTATATTAAATTTTTGAGTGTATGGACCTCAACTGGCCTTCCAGAACAGAACGTTCAAAATATTCATGCTTGTACAGTCACAACGAAATTCAGTAAACCGGAAATTAATGGCATTTGAGGGTGGCGTTGGCTGAAGTAGTTAGCACGTTGACTACAAAACCGAAGTTCCTGGGTTTAATCCCTGTATTCAACAGTCATTAAATAACAGCACCACACATTTTTCTGATGTGCATTAGTGTCCCTTTGTATAAGTTGTTGTAGGAAAGTTCAATTGATGAAGGCATAGTCACTGGTCACTGAACTATACCGACTTCAGCGATACTAATCCTAATGTAACATCAGAGTGCCCTCCTTCGTTGTGTAGCAGAATCATCGGTGAAGTAAAATTATCAATAAAATCGCTACAAAACACAGCTTCAAAAAAAAATTAATATGCCTCATTTAGCATCAGAGGCGCTACAACACTGCAACAAAAAAAAGCAGAGTTCTAAAAGAATGAAGCTTTCCTCTATCTTTTCCTTCACCATCTGTCTTCTCTATCACTATCCCGTTACTAAAGAAGGTAACACCTAGTAATAGTAGTAGGCATTAATTGCCTGAGTGTTACTTTTCTTTTAAAGGGTATAAAACACAAACTAAATGACACAGCTTGTTCAAAATTTGGCAGGAGTCAACTGACAGTTGCCTCTTGGCAGGAGCAATATTGCCTTTCCAGTCAATACATGAAAAATTAAAAAAAAAATCGCGGACTTATTGACCCGCCTCGTATACTTTTTTGTGGCTCTCGTCGTGTGTCTCGTCGCAGTCGTTAGAAACTTGTTATTTTTGTTTTGTTGGGAAACCTGAATTTTGGTTGGATTCTTTTTATCGCATAATAATAGATCGTTACCTTAATATAGAAAGGCCCTAACTCATTAGGACGTCTAAAGTATTGAAAAATTCAAAAATTTCGATTTAAAAAAATAAAATATATTAAGGTAACGATATATATGCATACATGAATATACTTATCCGACAAAAAGTTTATTGACAAAGTTCAATGGCAGGCAATTATCCAACCCTGGTGTGTATGTTTATTTTTGTGCTTGTTGTGTGTGTTTGTGTGCGTGTTAAAGGAAAAACGCAACAATATCTCCCCCATGTTATTTTGTTTTAATGCAATTGTAATTTCACCTGTTGCAATTCGATGCATTTGACATTTGATCAAACACATGCTACAAAAATAATAAAAGCACTTGTTAAAAGTACTATTTAAAAATACATACAGGCAACAACAGCAAACAAACCCCAGAGAAGATGAACCGCACACACTCATAAGTACACACACACACATACATACATATTCATTGTGCACACATGTGTTGCAAATGACATTATGTTACATTTTAATTAAAACTAAAAATGAAGGAAATTTTATATCAAATATAAAAGAAAATAAAATTTTTTTATACAAAATCTATAAAAAATTCATGGGTCAACATTTAGGTAAATTTCTTTCCCAAGCCGAACCAAAAAAAAAAAAAGCCAAGTTAACGATAAATACAGAGTAAAAATTAAACTTAATATTCTTCTATAGAATATTTCGTTTTATGAACAACATTTATGCCACTATTTGTTGCCAGAAAAAAAGAGGAAAATAACTACAAGAATTGCATAAAGAAAATACTTCAACTAAAGATTTTTGCTTCAATGATTTTCAAATGAAAAAAAAGAAACTCAAACAGCAAAACCTTTTAACACAAAGCAGAGCTAAATAATCTTTAGCTGGTGCTTGAGTTTAGGAATTTGTTTTTTTTTCCTTTTGCAACAAACTAAGTAACAATACAAAATCAAGCTTCCATTTACACTATTTACGACATCAAGTTGTTTCATAAAGAATAACAACAGTAACACAACATAATAAACACAATCAGGAGAATAGTAATGTTGATTTTTTGTTTTAAGAACACCAAAATATTTCCAGTGGAGGAGGGAGGGAGGAGTCAGAAGTCCTTAGTTAAAACATTCTTTGTAATTTCGTTTAAATTATTATTCGACTTGATTTGATGCTACCAGTGCGCTATCGCTTAATTTTTAAATTGGCTCATTTTGTTTCTAGAAAATTTTAATTTTTATTGAACTTGTTCAAATAGCTGAAAAATAAATGTGGCAACGCTGCTCTTGCTTATAAAAGTAGAATCACACTACTGCCTTAATGCACCAAATATTGGTTTATTTAATATGCCAATCGTGTGATTTTACAATTTATTTTGGGTCATACCAAAAACAATAACAATGTTGAGGTTATTTCGCCCAATCAAATGCAACCCTGGAGCGGAAATCATGTGAAAGCTTGATGATTGATTTCTATAAATATGTATCCATCTTATTCCCTTTAGAAATGATTTTTCTGTGGACTCGAAGGAAGATTTGTAAATGAATAAAAGACTACATCGTACTAATTAGGGTTAAGAATGACACTTTATTTACTAATTACACTTATCTAATTAAATCAAGAGCTTAAACCAGAGCCCCCAAACGTGACGGAGCGCTTTTGTGCGCATGTGTATGTTCTTTCTGCTTTTTATGTGTGTTTGTTGTTCTTTTCGCAGTTCGAGTCATCATCATCACACACACTTTGTCCGAAGTACATAGCTGACATACAGCAACGAAACAGCCAAACACACAACATCACACATACTTTGTACGAAGTATACGTGTGTCACCATAACGTCGACTGCGCAAGCCCATGGGCTTGCAAATGAAATTTTGAGTGGCTATGGCTTAAATACACACACACTCAAATTAAATTGCATAAATGATTCACAACTGGTTGCCGCGACGTCTAGTCCGCTTTTGTATATACACGCAATACTGACTGCGCTGGTTTTGAAGCAATACTCCTTCTCTGCTTTTCTCACTCTGCCGACAATCACTGTTTGTACAACATTAATGACTCACTAATTTTAATTTCCAACAGCCAACTGCCTTCAACTGAGATTTACTCTTTCTTCACAATAACGAACTGAACTCTTAATAGACAACTCAACTCTGGAATGAACTCTTCTCCATAAACATTATTATGCTAGCTGAGCAGATGAGCAGATGCGTCACCCTTTTTATACTTCACACAAGTTTTCCAGAATATGACAGCAATGTCTAGATAATCTCAGCAGCGTCTGCAATACGGGGCTTTCGATCGCGCAATTACTTCATATATTATTTATGTATGTATTAGCGTATATATGTATGTATATAGCATTATAAAATCAATTTATGGTGGTTGCTTATTTTATTTTTATTTTTGTCAGCACTACTATGTGTGTGTGTATGTGTTTGTATGTGTATCTTCTTAACAAGCAGAAACTATTTCATTATTGTTGTTGCTATATAGTTTTTATGTTTATTTAATCATCTGTTTGTATGTGCGAAAAAATATCAAAAGCTTAATTGATATTTTGTTTAATTGTTTCACTAAGCGGTTGCGTAATGTCTAATTTCAATGGGAGTGGGGCCGCCTATTCTGCTAAATGAGAGGTGTATGCAAAGTTTCGTGAAATTCCTATGAGTAGTACTGCAATGAATATTATGTTAAATTTAAAAGACCGTAGTTCCCCCATCTTCTCAAATGTGAGTGCATAGGTATAAATTTTCCTAAGCATCGGTTAGTTAGAAATATTTGAAATATGCTGTAGAATTTTAATGGGCGTGGCCTAGCCGTCTTTTCTTAATACAACATTGTGATATTTTGTGTACACAGTTTCATTAGAATCGGCTGCAAGGAAAAATAAAATACGATGCAAAATATTAAAGGGAGTGGACCGCACACTTGAAAAAAATCAAGACTCAACCGTTTCAGTGCTTGAGCTGTATGTGAAGTTTCGTAGGAATCAGTTGATTCTAAGTATGTGGAATATAATATTAAAGTTTAATGGGGCGTGGCTGTGACCACTTTTCCCACCAAGAGATTATGTCACAAGAGCTTAATGTACATAAAAAAATTCATTAGCATCGTCTGGGCTAAATTGCTTGAAATATTATGTAAAATGTTGATGTTTTTTTTTGAGAATGAGACTAAATGACCAAAAAAGAATTATTGAAATGAACTAACAAATGGCGGAGTTATTAAGTGACAAACATAAAAATGTACAACCTAGTTGAGGGGCTTTTCATTTTTTTAGGGTTCCGTGCACCGCAAAAAATATATGACAGTAAAAAATTAATGGGTGTTCCAAGGCAAAATTTCAAAATTTTTATATCCTAATGTTATATACATACATATATACAAATATATGTATCTACACACTTGAAATTTGCAAAGTTAATATATTTTATGCAAACTACAACAATTAGCGCTAAAATTATCAGTTAATGTAATTTTGGTAAGTTGGTGTATCTTGAGTCAAAGTCTTGAAACACGCCAAAAATAAAAAATGCCAATATAAAAAAATCGCCAAACCAAAAAAAGAGATCTAAACTAAAATAAATTGCCAAGAACAGAAAAAATCGCCAAAACCTAAAAAAAACGCCAAAACTAAAAAAACGGCAAAAACCCAAAAAGTCCCAAAAACTAAACAAACGCCAAAATAAAATAATGCGCCAAAACTAAACAAAAAATGGCAAAAACTGAAAAAGAGTTTACTGGGCACTTGAATTTTTATTTTAAAAATGTCTACATCAAGTAAGATATTCGATTATACATATAAGCTAAAGTTCGTATAGTATTACATATGTGATGTCCGTACGGAACCCTTTGTGTGCGAGTCAACAAAGTCGCTCTTTACCGAACTTATGAAGCTGCTTAATAGCCTATTTCATTTCTTCTATTTAAATATCAATTCATATTTAAAAGTAGCTTTTCATTGAAAAAAAATAGACATACATATCTGAAAAACAATTATTAAATATGAATTGATATACATATAAATAGCATTCACCAATAGCTCACATTAAGAGCGATTTAATCAACTTCATGCTGCCCTATTGGAAAATCCTTTGCAGTGATTTTAAAGTGAATTTAATGGATACGTTTTCATATGTTGAGCTCACGCTTGGAGCAGCAGGAATATGAACAGCTCACGACAGCTTAATTTGTTAAAATTTTTTTTTAATTTCAATCCCCTCAAATTATTGGATGATCGTATTGAACATGGCTTACTGCTTATTAATTTAATTTAATTAAGGCTCAGCTTTACATAAAAATCTTAAACAAAGTTGCGAAATATTGTTAAGAGTAAATCCCATCTGTGGTATTTTGAGGATGTCTGACTTACACACAGAAATTTTACTTTGCAAAATCTTGAGCTTTGGGAAAAAGAAGAGAAAAGAGAAGAACGGGATAGTACAAGCTTTCATGTAATCGATAAGCCGCTTTGCTCTTCGTTCGTTTCTGTTTTTTTTCCTTCGCTTCTCAGAATATTGAAAATCTGTGAACTAAACAAAAAAAAAAGCTTAAAGCAGAATTCAAGAAATTTTGTGAAGAAAAAAGTATAGCTTATCCCTCAATAAGTAATTTTTTTATCATTAATATAATATTGTATCTTTGTACGTTTTATCTACTGTATAGTCCCAAAGGTGAGGCCACAAAAAATTAATATTGTACCCAACATTTGACATTTAACGCCTTTAAATGACAGCCGGACAACAAAAAACGAAAACTTTTATTGTATTATATGAGTTAAATCGAGGAACTGTAAGCAGTAGATTAAATTACAACTTTATCTAAAAATTCTAAAGAATTGAAACAAAATAACAAAAGCAACAACTACAAAAACAATAAATAAAAAATAGCAACTGTGTGTACAGGCGGCCATCTTAAGTAACCAACAATGCAGCGTTTTCTTTTAAACGCCAATAAATCAAGGCTTAATATTTGTTTATGATTATGTTTGAAATTTGTTTATTTATAAACAAATTTATTAACAACTTACCAATGCTTTAATATGCGCATTTTGTTGTATCCAATAACTTTTGTTTTGTATTTATTTAATTGCTTTTCTTTTTTTTAGTAGAAATTTATGTTTATTTGTTCTATCATAGTTGAGTTTCATTGCTGAGAAAACTATCCCATCATAGTTGGGTTTGAGTTTGAATTTAGAGTTTCACTTTTACATATGTAAGTGAACACAAAAATTTAATACACTAGAAAAAATTAGTTTTATTACAATTATACATATTTAGTAAAATAATTTTTTTTTGCAATTCAAATAAAAGAAATATTTTTAAATTATTTTAAGCAATCTGAAAATAGTGATTGCTTGTTAAAGCAGGTATTCAAAAGCCCCAAATTTTATTGCTAGACTTTTGCACTGAGAGAAAATGTTTGGTTTAAATTCATAGTTCGGAAGTTAAAGCTAATCTGTATTTTAGAATTCAACACGGGACTTAAAAAGCATGAAAGCACTCTGCGGTATTATCCCAGAGCTTAGTTATGCTGAAAATCGTAGCAGAGATAGTTTTTTCTGCACTGACTTAACGTCAGCACGAACAATTTTATTATATACTTTAAATATAATAAAAAATTAATTAATTATGCTAAATTATTCTGCTTGCGCTCATACAATACTTTTTAAGCCACGTGATCTCAAGGATTTCTATTGAATATTTTTTGAATGTTAGTATACGTAAATGTGCGTAATTTTTTTTGCAATCACTTCAATATTGGCAAAGGGAAAGAACCTGCTTAAATTAAGCAATCGTCTAAATTGATTTTTTTGCTCCTAAGTTATTTGTCAACGCTACTGCACGCGTCAAATAAAATTTTTAAGTAACACGAAAGTGAGAAAAATTTAAAAAATTATTTAAATTTCATTGTTTTTCATTTCTTTCGTAATTCGAGAGGACAACCGCACGTGAGCGATCATCAGTCAGAAAATATATTTTCTTCCAAAATGTCCGCGGATTGCTCATGCTAGTTATATTTTTTCGTGAAGGTGACCGCACGTAATCCATTGTGTGAAATTTTTTAAGTCACGTGAATGTCAGCAAAAAATCCGAAATATTTTTTTTCTGCGTGTGTGTGCTGCACGTGAACGCACTGTGTATAAGTATGTGCTTACAGTCACGTGTATTTGAGCAAAAAAAAAAAAAAAAGAAAAGAAAAAAAATTCGACCCAAATTAAACAAATGGTGTAATAGATTTTTTAGAATTCTAAATTACTCGTGAACGTGACACTACAAGTGACACTGCAATTTTATTAAATCACATGAATTTTGGCAAAAAAGAAAATTGAAATTAAGAAACTGGTGTTATAAAGTTTTCTTCTTCTGAATTACTCCTTAACGTCATTGCAAGTGACAGTGCAGTATTTAACACTCACTTGCTTAAATATTTTTCAAATAATAGTTTTGAAATATGTATAAATATAAATATTTTTATAAACTTTTTATTTAATGTTTCGTGAGCGTGACAGCTTTAAATTGTTGGAAAGTTTTTCAGTCACGATAAAGTGAGCAAAAAAATTATTCCGCTTAAGCTACACAACTACTTTCCTGATTTCTTTCTTCTAAGTATTTCGTGAACGTGACTAGAAGTGAGTGTTAAAATATTTCTTGTCCTTTATTTTAAATCACAAGAATTTCGGCAAGCAAGAAAAATAAAACCAAATAAAACACGACTTTTTTCACTATGAACGTGGACGTGACTGCAAGTTACAGTGAAATAGTTTGTGCTCACGTAAAATTCAGCGAGAAGGAAACACATGCTTAAACTTAATAAATATTTTTGTGAACTTTTGTATTAATATTTCGTGAGCGTGACAGCTTGTAATTGTTGGAAAGTTTATTCAGTCACGTTGGCATGAGCAAAAATATTCATTCTGCTTCAAATAAACAAATACTTTATTGGTTTCTTTCTTCTAAGTAGTTCACGAACGTGAGTACAAGTGAGTATTAAATATTTTTTGTCACGTACTCTAAATCACATGAATTTCGCCATGAAAGAAAAAAAATGGTTTTACAAATTTTTTTTCACTCTGAATTACACGTAAACGTGACTGCAAGTGCAAGCGAACTTTTTGAAGTCACATAAAATTATAAGTTTTTTTTTAATATTTCGTGAGCGTGATAGCTTATAATTGTTAGAATGTTTTTCAGTCACGATAACTTGAGTAAAAAAAATTAATTTTGCTTCAAATAAATATATATTTTATGGGGTTCTTTCTTCCAAGTACTCGTATTTGACGAACGTGATTGGAAGTGAGTGCGTAAAATTTTTTTTCACCTGGTTTAAATCACATGAATTTCGCCAAGCAAATTAATTACATCAATTAATTAAATGTTATAATATTATTATTTTTCTCATGCTTCATAACTCGTGAAAGTGACTGCCGGTGACAGTGAAATTTCTTTTAATCACTTGAATTTCGTAAAAAAAACATGCTTAAATTTAACTTTGATATAGTAAATGTGTCACTTTTTTTTTAATATTTCAATAAATATTTTTATGAACTTTTTTTTAAATATTTTTTGAGAGTGACAGCTTGTAATTGCTGGAATTTATTTTGGGTCACGATGACGTGAGCAAAAAAATAAATAATTCTAATTAAAATAAACAAATAATTTTCTTGATTTCAAATAAACATTTATTTTTTTTTTTTGATATTTTTTCTTCTAAGTAATTCGTGAGCGTGACTGCAAGTGAGAGCTAAAAATTTGTTCAGCAACTAGGGGCGGAAATAAAAAATAAGCAAATTAAATATAAAAAAATTCTGGCATGAATTTTTCTCTAAGGGTGTGTGCACGTAATTGTGGGAAAAATTTTTTTCAGTCACGTACACATAAACAAAAAAAATTGCAGGAGTTCTGCTTAGGCTTGATGAAATAATTTATTTTTACTAGTGATCACGATAATAATAAATAATTTTTTTCTTGTGCATTTTTCTTGCAGATTTGTAACATCAAATAACAACCCACTGTATGCTTTTGAAGTTGGTGAGTCTATTTTTCTTATTTTATTTTGAATTATAAATATAATTTTAATAATAATTTGTGCTTTTGTGTGCTTTGAAATTTTCATTTTTGTTTCATTGCAATTAGAAATATTTCACTTTAATCGTTTTATGTATATGGATTATTTTCATACGCGTTTATTTTTCATTAATTTTTCACCACGTTACGCTTGTGTAAATTTGCTATAAATGCGCACGTTAAAATAATTTACAATTAATTTTATAGATTTTAAAATCAAACACCAAAAGCGCACACACGCACATACACAACAATTTCGAAAGCTTAAAAAAAACATGAAAATGGCAGAAACAAAAGAGATGTTATTGACTTGGGTAAAAATTTTTTTTCAAACTGATTAAAGTTGAAAAAAGTTTGAAATTTTGCAACTAGTTGCTGGATATCCTTATAAAAATAATGCTTTTTATTTTAAATGGTTAAACCATTTTTTTTTTTGTTAAAATTATTTAATAGATTTTTTCGTTTTATATAAAATACAATTTGCTTTGAATTAAAAAAAAACGTTTGTCAACACTTTAGTTTAGTATTAATATGATTTAATTTCGGTTTTTTTTTTAAAGAAAAAAATAGTAGATTTCTCATTATTGTAGTTGTTGTTGTTTTCATTTACGTCAGAGTTGCTTTTGATTTTTGTTGTAATACTTGTTGCCACTTTATAGGTACTATAAACCTTAAAAAGCACACCATCATTTATTCACGTTTGTTGCACGGTCATTTACGTACTGATGTCGTTGGTATGCAGTCTTTACTTAACAAGTCCATATATTGAATATGAAGCTGTCCGTTCGTCATACAACCAACCAGCCGCCATATCATGTTTTTTGTACTTTTGTACACAGTCTTATTTTATTTTTATATATTTTTTTTGTGCCAAGTTGATTTTGGTTGTTGGCCTATAGTTAGATACTCACACATGCATATGCATGTATGAATATCTTACCTGTCGAATTGTTAAAGTGTGTGTGTGTGTGTGTGTTTTTAATAAACTCGTGAGTGAATAGGATTGCCAAATGATTTTTAGGGTTTAACATATATTCATCCAAAAATCCCTCGTCCAAATACTTATTAATAAGTTAAAATTGAATTGGTAATAACTGCTCCTTAAGTTAGGCAACAATATTTTTGTATTAAGCCCAGTTTCCGGATTTCCCAAAAAGGCAGGATGTTGACAATTTTTAAACGGATCCAAAAAAAAAAATTCGAGTCTTTGTCAATTGTTTTTAGTCTGAGAGGGTGTAAATGTGCCTATAATTATGAAAGCTTCGAAATATTAAATAATTTTTATAACAACCTCAATAATAAACGAGAATGATACAACCAAGGCGGATTCATACCATTCATAATCTCAATTTGCAACTCTGCATATTCGCTTTGTATATTTTTTAGTGAAAAAATTTCCTGTTGTCTGAAAATTTTCGTACCTTTTGCCTAGATTATACACCAGAACAATTAACAGCTGATCATCATACGATCACCTGAATCGAGATCACCTGGTGGCAATTCGCCTTGGATACAACTCTAAATACAAATGTTGCGGCATATAAAAATAATTTTTTAGTTTTTTCAAAATATATAAATACATGATTAAGACCACATTCACAATAATTGACATAGAGTTCATTATAAAAAAGTAGGTGGGACTATTGGGGGAAAAATCGAACAGTTTGGCACGTGAAAATTTTTTATTTTTTATGTGGAAAAAATCTAAATTTTACGTGAACAAGTTCGCCATTTTTCTCCCCGATAAGGGGGATCATATGTATATCTTGTACTTCTAGTCCAAATTTTTTCCAAACTTCGCACACACCTACTGAAAGTTTTGAAAAAAGCATAACTAAAAAGTTGGGGAGGGGTATAAAAACTCCTAGAACAACGTTACGTAATACTGGAATGGCCCATAAGTGGGTCGAGTCACGCCCACTTAAATTTAATATGATATATTTTACATATTTACTTCTACCCCACCGATTCTTAATACACTTAGCACACACACACAACTTTCGGTAGCCTGTAATAAAACAATATAGAGTTGGGAAATGTGGGCGGACCATGCCCTTAAAATTTTATTATTATATTTATTGTGCTACCATGCAAGTGATTTCAAGAAAACGTTAAAAACATCCCACCATACGATCTCTCATTTAGAAAAGTAGGCGTGGCCACGCCCACTGAAATATGTCACTATATTATTTCTTCTGGATTTTTGAGGGCATTGGTTTTCCCTCAAAAATCTATACCCAAATTAGGAATAAAAAAAGGAAGTCCGTCATGTGATCTCAGAATCGTCATCAGTGTTGCCAGATTTTGTTTTCAAATATTAAAAAAATATCAACGAATAGTAAAATTTTCTAAATAAAAATCGCTCGACCGAAAAAAAAGTGTCGTGTCATCTAATAAATGTCATCTGTGTTGCCAGATTTTGTTTTCAAATATAAAAAAAAATTCAATTAATAGTATAATTATCTAAATAGAAATCGGTTTACTGATAAAATTCACTGAAGAGATAAAAATAAAACTTTTCTGGAAAATATTGAATAGGCCTTAAAAATAGAAACTAAGGGCCATTTTCACAACTTGCCTTTAGTTAAATGTGGTATTTTGTCTCCCGCATAAATATCTTTGCATTATTAGAACTTAAATTTTTTATTCTTATTATAATAAATAATAATAATATTGAATGGATACAAAAATAACAAATGTAAGGCCATTTATCGGGCAGACAAAATCCCACCTTTAACTAAAGACAAGTTGTGAAAATGGCTCTAAAAGTTCCAAATTATTGATCGCCAGTTAAATAAAATTCTGTGTCAATCCTTTTAGAAGCAGATACATTTACATATTTCGGAGTTTCTTTTTGTAAAAAAAAAAATAAAAAATATAACTCACTGAATAGTAAAATTTTGTAAAAAAAACGCCCAACTCAAAAGATTCACTGAAGAGATACGAGTAAAACTTTTCTAGAAAATATTGAATTGGCTTCAAAAATAGAAACTAAAAACTTTAAAGTTACTTAGAGTCATTTGAATAAAACATAAATAAAATTCGGTGCCACTACTTTTAGAAGTAGATATATTCACATATTTCATGGTTCTTGGTTCTTAAACCGCTGATCCTGGCAGCCCTGCTTGGCAACAGGTAGTTTTTATTACATGTATACGACATGTGTGCAACTTCATATGTACACCTCTTCGTACACAAATTTAACAACAATTGTAACAACAAAAAAAGCCTTGGGCTGCTCTTGTGCATCTCCTCTGTAAATGCAAAAGTGACGTTCATAATTATACCACCACTCAAATGTGCTTTTTGTTTTTGCTTAGACATACGGAATATTATGGTCCATAGTGCAGGCAGAATGTCATAATTGGTATAGAAAAAGATGCTATTTAATTCAAAGATTGTGTGCTGTTTTGGCCTACTGATGATTAAAATACAACAAAAGAGAGAAAGAGAAGACTGCATTTACGACAATAAAGAATATACGAAAGTAGTTCTTTAGAGTCTGGAAATAGAGTGCATTCCAATAATATTATTTCTCCAATTTGAAAAACGTACTTTGAATGAGTAAAAAGTACCTTTTAAGTAATGGTTCATCTTTACCTTCCATGCTTGGTTTGCTGCGGGACTCAGCGGATTTAAAAATACACAAAACAAAATATTATCACATACACATACACACTCACACACACACAGACACACACACACAAGGAACGTGCAATTGCGCTGTTTTAACAATGGGAGTATTAATCTTTTCGCTCTCCATTTCACTCATACTCTCTGTGTGGAAGAGGAAGTGTCTGTGTGTGTGTGTGTGTATGTGTGTGTGATTGTCAACTATGGGAACGTGATGGTAATAAATAGTAAAACAATTACACTTGGAAAAATGCTGCCACTAAACTGATTATTAAAAAGTATCCTCTATATTTTTAAAAGAACTCAATTATTCCTACACTGAACCAAAAACTCTTTCTTAAAACAAGAATTTTGTTTGTCGTTTTAAAAATGTTACAGCAATTTTTCTACTATATGTATATATGTAGTATATAAAAATCATTTTTAAATTAATATTTTTTTTATAATACTAATGTATAACATTTTTATTTTTATAACGATTCAGTTTTAGAACGAAAATGAGCGTTTTCATTTTAAAAATGAACTGTCTTATTTAATAAAATTATTAAGGCTGTATAAAGGGTTTATAAAACAGATTTTCATTGCAAAATTTTCTTGTTAATCCTTTATAGAGCCTTAAAAATTTTTATAAATAAGGCTTTTAAGTTGTAATTTTTATATAAAAAAAATAACACAAAACAATCTTACTGCCAGTTTATAGAAGTCATGTAAAAATTCTGGTCCAGAGCACTAAAATATGTTTTTGTTTTCAATATAAATAGACAGACGAGAATTTTTACATGACTTCTATAAACTGGCAGTTAGTTCGATTTCACACATGTTTCGTTTTTAAAATGAAATTCTTTTTTCTTGGTTGTTGTAAATATAATTTTCAAATAATTCTTACGAAATTACCAAATGTACAATTCTCATATAATATATAAAAAAATCTTTTCCAGCTTCACCATAAAATATCGAGCTATAACGGCCGAAAAAGCTTAAGCGGCATATATGTTTAATTTCGTTTCTTGACGAAAATGGATTATCTACGATCGTAAATAATCGATTTTCGTAAAAAAAATTAAGCTCAAAAATTATATCGCTTAAGCTTTTTTGGCGGTTATGGCACGATATGATTCTATAAAAATTAGGTTACTGTTTTTAGTAAATATATTCCTGCAGGAAATATAACTGACACAAAACTTGTCAAGTGATCGGTCCGCAAGTGATAGGGACCAGTCCGAGTTCTAACACTTGCTATGAAGCGGACCAGTCACTTTTACATTGGGATGGCCTAGGTTGGGGTTAATTGATACTTTGTATACACCTTGTTACTTCTCACTAAACTATCCCATAGGGACCTATTCAGTGTAGAATAATATAAATTATATATAAATGTCATTCCGATATTTAACTGTAACATTGTTACAAAAGCATTGACATCTTATTTTTAATCAGAAATTTTTTGCAGATTCGAAACAACAATCTCCTGAACACTACTCACTCGACCACAGTGCCACTCATTTTTCAGAAGTATAAATACCAGTTAAGCTTAGGTTAATATATAGGTATAGTTACGGGACTGGTTCCAGAGTCACATTGGAGGGAATAATTAACATTATATTTTCACTTTTTGATAGGTCCTGTATTCAACCACATCGAACATGTTCAGTGCAGTTTACTACAATACTAGACGGAATCACAATTAAATTGACTCAAGATCAAGACAATACATCAGAAAAATGGCGAATATGTAACATTACAGTATGCCGTACGAGTATTTCTGATAACACTCGCATTTCCTCAAGTCATAGGACGAGCACGTTTCGTTCAATTGTCACCAAATTTCCTGCAGGGATATATAATATAGGTTAGGTTAGGTTAGGTAGGGGTGGCAGTCAGAAACCCGAACTCAATTAGACCGTTTTGGTCCATTGTAATACCACGGAGACTCTACTTATGCGGAGTCCCCACCGTCGAACCAACCAGAGCTCAATATAAAGCTACTAATACGTTGAAGTTCAACACTGGCAACGTCAGAAAGTACCCTGAACTCAAGAGTGCCCATTGTGGTCATTCTCTTTCTTGCAAGTCCAGGACAATGACAAAGAAAATGCTCTATGCTTTCTTCTTCATCAATATCCTGGCAGCTACGGCAGTAATCATTGTGTTCAACCCGTAGCCTTTGTGCATGCCTACCTATGATACAGTGTCCGGTTAACACGGACACTAGTATCGATATTTGTTTCCTATTCTTCAAAATTAAGTAATCAGTACCTTCCTTATTTAGGTGAGTCCATAACTGCCATTTGATCACGCAATCATTTCTTGTGACCCACCTTCTATTTGTTTCAGCTTCTGTCTTGCGCCTAAGTTTGAGTTTGCAATAGAGTAGGGCTAAACCCACACATTCCGAATCCGGTGGAACCTGTAAGGTTGTCCCAATTCTAGCAAGCTCATCAGCCCTAGAGTTCCCCTGAAAGCCTCTATGCCACGGGATCCAGATGATCCTAATATCAAACTGCTCTGCCATCTCATTTAGAGATGATCGGCAGTCGAGGGCTGTTGTTGTTCTTAGAAGCAGGGATTCGAGGGCCATAATAGCTGCTCGACTATCGGTGTATGTGTTAATCAACGTCGTTGAAGTGCTATTTACTCTCAACCAATCCGCAACTTCTCTTATAGCAAGGATATCTGCCTGAAAGACACTGCAGTGATCCGGGAGTCGCTTTGCAATACGAAGACCTAAAGCCCCAGAAAAGACTCCATAACCCACACCTTCATGTGTTTTGGAGCCGTCCGTATAAAAATCAGCACTTTTTCTTCTACCTGGATTTCCATTCATCCACAATTCTGTGTAGTAGATCAGGAGAGGTTTGGTCAATCCTCCATCCCCTAACTTCATCATTGAGTATTCTACAGTGGCCGGTTCCATTTCCGTTCCACAGAGAGGTACATCGAAGACGGATTGCCGAGGACGTTGCCATCTCCTTCCCTACTAGGTCCAATGGTAGTAGATGAAGGGGCATTCCCAGTGCATCCGTAGGAGTAGTGCGCAGAGCACTGATTATATACAAGGATGCAAGTCTTTGCACCTTGTGTAAGATATGTAGATACGTCTTTTTCTCCAGGGACGGCCACCACACGATGATGCCATACATGAGAATCGGACGTACTATTGCAGTATAGATCCAATAAACTTTTAGGGGTAAGAGCCCAATTTTTTCCTATAAATTTTTTGCATAGATAGAGTGAAATTGTTGCTTTTTTCACTGTCTCTAGAATATAAGTTTTGAAACTCAGCTTTGAATCCAGAATAACACCGAAATATTTTGCAGTATTGGACAGCTTTCTAGAGCAATAAACAACTCACAATATTAGCTATTGTTGTTTTGTATTACGAAAAATTATTGAACAGTTTTAAGGTCTTAACAAAATTCACAACGCTATCAAACGTTCGATTATTTTTAAAGTGACGCTTTAAGCCCTTAAAATACACAAACGTGGTAAAAAATGCTCAAAATGTGGTTGTAGCATCAAAATATGCAATTATATGCTGCAAAGGCTAACAAATAAGCAAAAATATGCACTTAAAAATTCATATTTGCATATTTTTGCTTATTTGCTAGACTCTGCAGCATATGAAAATTCTCTAAAATTTGACATGAATTTTTAAGTGCATATTTTTGCTTATTTTTAGCCTTTGTAGCATATAATTGCATATTTTGATGCTAAAGTCACATTTTGAGCATTTTAACAACGTTTGTTCTGAAATATAGAAATATCTTCTAATAACCTGCTTAAATGACATGTTTTCCCATTTTTTTTTAAATACAATTAGTAAACAGATTTTTCGCAGTGTATGAGAATTTTTGAATTTGTATTGTCAGTTAAAAATCTGTGACAAACAATAGCAATCTTCCAAAAAAAAAAAACTGAATATGTGAATACTCACTCTCCTGTTGTGCACAGTGCACCTTAACTCACCCGCTCACTCATAGATACACACGAACACACTCACACACAGATTCTCCCACACACGCATTCTCACACACACACCCAGTTGCATAACAAAACAAATAAACAATTCAAACAATTGTTTTATTGTAAAACTAATTATTTAAACAAAAAAAAACTTTTGAATGGGAACTCAAGAACTTTGTTTGGATTACACTCAGAGAAAAAAAGGTTTACAAGGACAAAAAACAACACTTTCCTAGTCGAAGTCTGTCTGTAAGGCAAAGGCGGTGTTATTAATATGACATGTTGCAAGATAAATATGAATTTATGAATGTATGCATGTATTTCGCCATGTATGTAAATATGTATTTAAGTAATAATACAGGGTGTTTAAATAAATTATGGTTAAGTATAAAGTTTTATTACGAAATATTACATCCAGCATACATTTTTAAGCAATATTAATAACAATAGTGATGTTCTGCTTGGTGTATCGGTATTAAAATTTATTTATTATTTATATATTATTTTACTACTTTGTTTGTGTTTCTAGTATGTACTTATTTTTTTTAGGGGCACATAAGCAGAACTAACTTTATTATTCTCTGTTCTTTTTTTTATTACAATAAATAAAAATTCTAACCGCATGACAAGAGCATTAAAGAGGAATGATGATTATGAAGGGTATCATTTGCATAAGAGGGCGATCTGAAAAGTTTTTGCAAAGTGGTGTTTGCTATATCAAAGACTTTTTAGCCTTACACTTATAATATTAAACATTAAATTTTCTCTTCTCTGATTTTCCACCGATTTTCTTTTTTCATTACTAGTACATAGATATTTTATTCAGTTTACTGTCTATATATTTTTGAAATCTGTTCAGTATTTACGAAAGCAGGAGTTCCTCCAATTGCCACAGCTACACTTAAAATAAATACACATGCATATATAAACTTTAACGTCCCTTTTCACAATGTATGATTAAGATTTAACGTGAACTTTAAGTGACATTTCTTCATACAAAACTTGCCGTTAAAGTCACTGTTACCTTTTAATTGTACTTTGTGAAAAGGGATGTAAGGAAGACAAATCAGCGGAATTGGAAAAAGTTGGAAAGAGCACTAAAAACGAGTAGGGACAAGTTTTTAATGTCACTCATACAATCACAAAAGCTTGCTCCTAGTCAGTGGTGGCCATACATTCACTATATTATTGTTTTTTCTGTGTATGTGCTCTGCTGTTAAATAAATATGCGGTGAGTTTCACACACAGTGTGATTGTGTTGATGGTTAAAGCTTATACGCCCGATCGTAGGAAATTGTGAGAATGGACACCACTGTTCTTAATCAATGTCAACCGTTTTGTAGCCCAATTGGGCTGCTATTTCACACATACTGTTACGTTCTTGTGTTTAGTCGAAAGCAAGACAGCAAAAACAGAATCATGCGTTTGGCTCAGACTACCACTTCAGTTGTAATAAGGAAGAAGAAAACAAAATATTATGCACCCTCTGCTATGCTCTGGAGAATAACCTGCTTCGCCCTCGGGGCAAAAGATCCTTCAGTAGCCTATTTTAGAAATGGAGTTCAGAAACATAAATTGCATTCAATTTATGAAATGTTGCTTCCTGCAGGGAATATCTATGGTTTTTTCCTCTTTATGTTGTAAGCTTCTCTCTTTGCTCACTCTACATAATTTAACTTTTCTACTTAATAAGGGCTGATATCTTTTCTTGTCTATAACGGTTTAATCATTTAGTGGTCTGAAGACCGCCGGTCTGGCAAGGCTTTCAGCTGTTGAAGTATAATTTATTTAGTGAAAGGTTTGCCACTTACGACTATAGAGCATTTAAAAATCGAAGAACTAGTTAAAACTTACTTACCAAAGTGGGAGGCACAAACGTGGCCTCTTTTCGGTGTTGATTATGATCGTCATAACCGACCTACTGTGCAAGGAATTAGCAAGACTATAAAGAAATTTGAAGAGACTGTGCATCATCGCAAAGAGCGCACTAGCGAAAATATCGCGCCATAATCGCCAAGAAAAGCTTAAGTGACATAATTTTCGAACTTAATAATCAACTGTCGTCAAATAAACGAGGCCCAAAAATTGTGTCGATTAAGCTTTTTTTTTGCGGTTATGGCTCTATATTGCTTCTTTTAGTGAAAGTGTGGCAAATAGCCCGGGTTTTGTCAATTCCACGTCGTTCTCAGTAGTTGTGCCTATTTTACGGTTCATTATGAAGAATTTTGCTTTTGGATTTGCACCTCTATCCCTTTGTGAAGTCCAACTCCCGCAACAATTAAGGCCAGCTAACCATTCACAGCACCATAGATACATATGCTGATTGGCTGGTAGAGCAATAGGCTTTTAATGTTGATTTTTGGAAGAAAATTTTCTTCAGCGATGAAGCTCATTTACCACTCGGTGGGTGAAGCTGGAGTTGGCTGGGTCACCACAAAGTCATTAAATAACAACACCACGCACGCATTTTTCTGATGTGCATTAGTGTCCCTTTTGTGTCAGTTGTTGGAGGAAAGTTCAAGTGATGAAGCCATAGACACTGGTGACCAAACTACACCGGCTTTAGCGCATACTAGTCCTAATGTGACGTCAGATCGCCTTCCTTCCGTCCTTCGTTGGTATTGTTTAGAAGAATCATCGTCAAAGTAAAATAACAAATAAAATGGCTATTTAACACAGCTTAGAAAGTTTAATACGGCTCATTGACACCAGAGGCGCGGCAATATTACCTTAAAAATGTGAAAAAAACTGAATTGTAAAAGAATGACTACCTGCCTTTTCTATCACTATCCTTTTTAAGGTTGCACTTAGTAATAGTAGCAAGCCCTGAGTCTTTCTTCTTGAAAGAAAATATGATGGCAAAACCGTTGCCGTCAATTCAGTGTGCTATGGCCGCATATTCGAAGACTTTTTTGGGCTTGCAATTGAAGATTCTGAGACGATATTTGGTGTCAATAAAACGACCAATTTTGGATATATTGCATCAGAATGTGTGGCTATGCGGGTAACATTGATCAAGTTATCGCCGGGATACCGCCCGAAATATTGCGAAAGAGTGGTCAAAAACTACCTCAAAAGGATCGACTGCCGCAAACAATCTAAAGGTGGAGATTTAAATGAAGCACTGAAATTAAAGAGCTAAGGTTTGGAGATACGTGGCCCTGTGGCTGAGTGGTAGTGATGCTAGCCTCTCAGTCCAGAGGTCGTGGGTTGGATTCCCGCAATAGACCCTGGGTGTTTTTCGCAGACAAGCTAATCGATACGCGGGTTGTGTTGTGTTAAAAAAAACAAGCTCTTCAACTTTATGAATATGAAAAGATGGTTTTGGAAATAGACTAGTCATGGAGTCCTCCTAAGCGACAATTTAAAAAACCCAAGACCAAATTCGACACATTATGCCTTCGACTAAGAGTTTGAGCAAAATTTCTCTTGCAGTATCTTATCAAATTCCAAATGGAAGCATTAAGCGTTCAAATCACACGTCTACATCTTCAAATGATTTTACGAACTATCTTCGCCTGTTATGACTCAGTAACCAAGAACACTGGCAAAAAAAGCTGACATGAGCACCTAGAATGTAATCGTATAATAGCTGAGTGTCTCTGTATGTATGTTGATAAGATTTTTTCAGTTATTTTTCAAAAAAATTTAAGAAGAAAACAAAAAGACGGGCAACAGAGAAATATACACAGGTAATATAAACCTTTAGCCTTTAGGATCTTATGAATATAAACACTTCAGTTGTTGCTACGTAGAATGTAGATTTGGATGATGCTGCTGCTGCTGCTGTTTGTTGTTATGCCCAAGACATGGGAAGTAATTCTTTACCGAGTACTTAACATTTTATGGTGTATGTACAAGGGTTTCGTTTTTGTCAGTTTTTTTTTTGGTTTTGCCTGGCTGCTTCAAAGTAAATTGTTAACGTAATATGTGCAGTGCACTAGTACAATTTGTATTGGGTATAGATTTCATTAAGCATAATTTTTATTCTAGGTACATATTATTCATTTCAAATACTCAACAAAAAAAAAAAGAATCATTGAATTAAGTTGTTTAGTGAATGGAAGGGGACTTACTTACACAAGAGAAAGGCCATGAATACAAAAAATTCTAATACTCTATCACTTTTTTATACTTCTACATACTCATACCCATTCATTTTTATACCTGCGTATACCCGTACGCAATTTATCTCATACTCTGTCTTCTTTATACCATGGCATACTTATTGTTATGCCAATGACTTGCAACACGTTCTGTTTTCCAATGTTTTGTTATTTTTTTGATAAGTGCTGGACAATTTTTTTTTATTTGTTTTAAAGTACTAAATTTGTTTCCAATTATTTTTATACAAAGTGCAATAAAGCTGTTTTACAATTAACTCGATGAAAAATTAACTCATACATATTGCACAACCTCCGCAGTCCACTGACCTAAATTAAATTTTTGTGATTGAGAATGCGTGAGCGTGAGTTAAAAAATATTTTTTTTCTACTTTAATATAAAAATAATAACAAAGAAAACAGCTATTTTTTTAATTCGTCAACAATTTTAAACCAATTCAAACTGTCACGTGCTAGAATGCGTGAGCGTGAGTCAAAAAATATTTTTTTTGCTTGAATTTAAAAATAGCAATAAGAAAACAACTCTATTTAAAAAAATTCGACAATTTTAAACCATATTAAATTGTCTTGGGTGAGAATGAGTGAGCGTGAGTGATAAACTAATATTATTTTTGTTTACTTTAACATTAACATAAGAGCAAGAAAGTTATCGTCCTTTCTTTTTCAAATATTTTCATGGTTTTAAGCCAAGTTAAACTGTCATGCGTGAGAGTGCGTGAGTGAAAAATACTTATTTATTTTGCTCTAATATAAAAATAATAACAAAGAAAACAACTATTTTTAAAATGATTCGACAATTTTAAACCAAATTAAATTGTTACGTGTGAGAATGCGTGAGCGTGGGTGAAAAAATTATTATTTTTTTGCTATGTGTGAGAATACGAGAGCGTGAGTGAAAAAATATTTTTTGTTCATTTTAATATACACATAATATTAACAAAAGTTTTTTTTAATTTTTTAAATGTTAAACCAGTCTAAATATTCATGCCTGGGAATGCGTAAGCGTGTGTAAAAAATATATTTTTTGCTTCAATATAAAATAACAAAGAAAACAACTATTTTTAAAAATGTTCGATAATTTTAAACCCAATTATATTGTCATGCGTGAGAATGGGTGAGCGTGAGTGAAAAACTAATAATATTTTTTTTTTACTTTTTACATACAAATAATAACAAAAACAAAAGAACACCTGTTTCTAAAAAATTTCAACCATTTTAAAGCAAATAAAACTGTCATACGTGGGCGTGAGTGAACAAATGATTTTATTTTCTGCTTTAATAGATAAAGAATAGCAAAGAAAACAACTCTTTTTAAGATTTTTAGAAAATTTTAGCCTATTAATTTTTGCGTGACAATGCGTGAGCGTGAGTGGAAAAATATTTTTTTTTCTTTAGTATAAAACTATTAAAAAAAATAAATTGTTCTACAATTTTGCAACAATTTTGATTTACTGTCACTTTATAAAGCGTGTATGATTTCAAATAACGAGTGAGTGAAGCACAAAGTTTTTCACATCAAACATTTATAAATGTTGAAAATTAAGAAAAAAAAAATAATATAAGGGTGATTATATCGGAAATAAAAGTTCAAGTGAAATGTGTTCCCTTTCCCTAAAATTGTGCTCGCCAATAATTGCGTTGTTGTTGTGTTAGTGAACTATTTTCTAATTTTGTTCAGCAGTTTTTGTTCACGAGAAATATTTCACGTGAACAAAATATTCGCCTTTTATTTCCTATAAGGATGAATGTCGAAGATTAATTCTAGTTAGAGGTTGTTACGCGTGAGAGGACGTGAGTGTTAAAAATTGTTTTGTTCGTATGTGTAAGTTTTTTTTTCATTTCGTCGTTTTTTAATTTTGGAATTTTTTAGTTTAAGCATTTTTGTAGCTGTCACCGAACGACAATAATCGCATTCACTTGAGCGTGTTTATTATATTTTCAACTATTTGTAGTCGGTAGTCTGTTGCGGCCTATGTGTTTAATGCTTCAGTCATTAGAAACTTGTAATTTTAGAATAAGTTTGATTTTGTTGTGCTGTGCCATATAATAAGTTTGGCCGCTCTGTGCTTAAGTTTGTTTAATGCATGCATATGAATGTATCTGCGTGTGTCTAGATTTGATTTTTTAGCTAAAAAAATATATACATACATTTATATATTGAAAATATGAATTTTTAATACATAGATAGAAAAAAAAATGTAAACTAAGGTATACAATTTTTTCAGCTTAAATTTTAAATTTGGTTGCCTTACTTCCTCCTTCTCGTTCTCGCCACTCCCTTTTTCAACAAAATGAAAATAATATTTAACACTAATTTATAATTCAATTTATGAATTCTTGGGATTGGCTTGTTTTCGGCTTAACTAATGCGCCATTAGATACAAAGTAAATAAAATACATACAATTGATTTTCAAAGGAATTTTTGTGAGTTTTTTTCGTAGAATATGAAAGAATGTACCTATTAAGCCATTGTTTTCAGATGCCTAAACAAAAAATTCCAGAGAGTTTTAAGGTATCCAAGGCCTGCTGACTTTACATAACAATCGAATGAACTAAAGGGTGTAATTAAATGCAGGAATTTTGAAAATTTTTTGTCAGAAAATAAAAAAGATTCAAATTGGATTAAGAAAAAAAATAATTAGCGATAAGAAGACAGAGGGCGTGGGAGAGTGAGAGAGAGTGAGAGTGTGTGTGTGTACTTCGAGAAATAGAATACGAGAGTTTTTCTTACACAATAATATATTTTTCCGGGCCAATTGTCGCCTTCTTGATTCTTGTTTTTTATTTTTATTTTTCTTTAACACTCGCATTCCTTATTTCTTTATATGCATACATATTTTGCATATTTACATAAACACGCATATTATATTTAATGCATTCATCTGCTGCATTCTTAAGGACTTAAGAAATAAAAATAAATAAAAATATAAAATATAAAGAGAGTGCAAGATGACAATATGTCATTTGCATAAATAAGAAAAAGTAAGAAACGACCAAGAAAATAAATTTTATTTATTCAAGAAACTGTCAAACCAAAAGAAGGTGTGGCGCTAATCTAAAATAAATATATGTAAGTACATACTTGCAACATTGGATATGCATAAGAATTTTCCAGATATTTTAAAACAAAAATTATACAAAAGCCGATTTTCATAATTATAAAGTATGAGTCTCAAGCAAAGGTGGGTGGAGAAAAATATAATCCAAATATGTATTTAAAAACAACGTACAAAAATTATGGGGTTTAAGTCACTACTTAATTTTATAATGCAATTCAAGGCACATAAAATTAAAAAAAAAATATTTTGTATAATAATGAATAACATTGAAGAGCACTGGCTGGTTGGGGTCATCATAATGAAACTTGATTTTTGTTAATGTTAATTTGAGGTATCAGGAGCAGTCAATAATTTACTGCCTTAGTAGTATAAAATATGCAAATGAAAACCTTAAAATAGTTATAAAAAATTTTAAACTGTTTGAAAATTCCATAAGCTTCGTTGATGAAAAATACATTTACACAACATAAACAATTAAATCACTCTTAAATATCTGGATATTCTGTCCTTAACTCTAACCCCCGTATTCATAAAAAAATAAAATGAATTTGAAATTCGTTTTATGAAAATTTTGTATGAAAAATTTTAAATAAAATACATTTCAAATTCGTTTAAAATTTTATGAATATGGGGGTAAATAGTTATAAAATAATAAAAAATTAAAAAAAAATAATTTTCTACATGATGTAAAATATGTAAAGAATTAAAAATCATGTTAAGAATTAATAAGAGGTGCTAAAGTTAATTTTTTTGTTAATGCTACTTCAAAACGACCTGTAATTTGAATTTATCTAGTTCTTTACATCGTGTCAATAATGTAAATAAATTATTAAATTAAGATTTGTTATATACATACATTTTTTGAATGCATAATTTTTACTTAAAATTTTTATATAAATTGAGTTTTTTTAATTGTTGACATGATGTCAAAAATGTAAGGAATTGGTAAACTAATTTTTGTAAACATTTACTCCTTCTACTTAAGAGAAATTTTAAATTTTGTAGTGTTTTTGAATTTAAAGAAAAAAATTGCATTCAATTTGAAAATTTTGCTATTTTCGCTATTTTTTTACATTATGTAAAATATTTAAGAAATTGAAAGAAATATTTAAACATGTATACATACATGCATATGTATATAGTCAAAAGTAAATGTTTTACATGATGTAAAATATGTAAAAATAAAAAAAATCATGTAAAGAATTATTATTTTTGTAATTTTTACTTGAAATCGACTTTTAGTTTGAGTTTTTCGAGTTATTTACATCGTGTCAAAAATATAAATGGGTATTTAAAACAAACTCGTATTATAAATAGTGTTTTTACTTCCGATTTTTAAAGAAAATATATAATTTTTATTTAAATTTTTTGAATTTTTTTTAGTTGTTGACATGATGTAAAAAATTTAAAGAACCAGTTAACTAGTTTCTTAATATAAATATATTAATTTACTTAAGCTAAATTTTAAATTTGTAAATGTTGTATTTTTTCCATAATGTCAAATATGTAAATAATTTTTAAGTTAGCTATTTTTGCTTTTTTCGAACTTTATACATGATGTAAAAAATTTAAAGAAATATATTTTAGCATAAATACTTATAAAATATTTATAAAATTTATAAAAAGTTAATTTTTCGCATGATGTAAAATATCTAAAATTTAAAAAAAATCATGTAAATGTGTAATTAATAAAAAAGAGCAAAAATTCATTTGTTTTTGTTATTGTTACTTGAAATGTACTTTAGTATTTTTTTTATAAATGGGTATTTAAAATATGTATATTATAAATCGTGTGCTAATTTCCGATTTTTAAAGAAAATATATACATTTTATTTAAATTTTGTGAGTTTTTTTTAATTGTTGACAAAATGTCAAAAATGTAAAAAATTGGTAAGCTAGTTTCTAATTAAAAATTTACTCATTTTCTTTGAATTAAAGTTTAAATCTGTAATTTTCGTGTTCTTTACATCATGTCAAAAATTAAAATAATATAAAAATTATCTATTTTAGCTTCTTTCGAACTGTTTACATTAAGTAAAATTTGTTAGGAATTAAAAAAAAAATATATATAAACATAAATATATACTTATGAAATCATAAGAAATACGGAAAAATTTAATTTTTTACATGATGTAAAATATGTACAAAATTAAAAAATCATGTAAAGAACTAATAAAATAAGCTGAAATACAATTATTTATTATTGTTGCCTGAAACTGACTTGTAATTTAATTATTTTCCAGTTCCTTACATCATGTCAATAATGTAAATAGCTAAAATTTATTATGAAAAGTGTATGTACTTAAGTTTTTTTTAAGAAAATATAGCAGTTTTACTTAAAATTTGTTAATGAATTGAGTTTTTTCACTTGTTAACCTAATGTCTAAAATGTCAAGAATTGGTAAACTAGTTTTTTGTAAAAATTTACTAATTTTATTTAAGATAAATTTCAAATTTGGAGTTTTTTGAATTCTTTACACCATGTAAAAAATTTAAGGAATTTGAAAAGCTAATGCTATATAATTTTACTTAAATATTTTATATAAATTTTTGCTATGTTTGCTTAGAATTTATTTATCAATAGTAATTTTTTTAATTGTTTACATAATGTCAAAAATGAAATGAATTTTAAATAATTTTGTTTACATTAATTTGTTGTTTACTTTAGATTAACTTATCACGCAAACCTTTGCTAGTTTTTTTTACTCGCTGTCAAATATGCAAAGAATATTAAGATCATTTTTTATTAGAAAAATTCGTTATTTTTATTTTAAATTGTTTTAAAAGTTGTGTACAATTTGTCAAAAATGCAAACAAAAATTTAAATTGATAAAAGCGAATTTTTTATAATTTTTTTTGCTGTTGTTACTTTAAATTTATTTATAAAATAAGTCATTTGGAATTGTTTACATTGTGTCAAAAAATTAAAGAGCGTATTTTATAATTAAAAACATATTTCAAAGACTGGTCTCGAGTTAAAAAAAAAAAATTGCTTAGAATTGTTAAATTAAAAACAAATTAAATATGCTTAGTGTTTAAGTTTCTAGTTTTCTTTTTCGCTGTTTTTTATTTCAAAATTTCTTTTTGTTTCTTTTTAAAAACTTTCCTTCTTTCTATCAAAGATTGAATTTTATATTAAAGTTCTTAGGAAAACTTTACATTTTCTTTTGTATTTCTTGCACACTTTTTATTTTCAACAAACACGGGTGTCTTAAGGCGAATTGTTTGTTTTAAATTTATTTTATTAATTTTAACTTTTTCCAAAGAAAACAAGCAGCATGAAGACATAAGCAAAAAGAAGAAACAAATTATATAAATTTATAAAGTTTATATGTACGTGCTGGCTCATCGAAAAATTATTTGAACCTGCCTCAACTTAACTGAAGTTTTATGTTGGCTAAAGTGTGATAGGAAATTTAAAAAGGAAAAAATATATATATTATTTTATGTGTGAATCTAAAAGTGTGAATGTACAAACATATTTAACAGAAGAAACATTTCCATGCAAAGAAATAATATGAAATATCGTATAAAAAATAATATTTCAGTTGAGAAAACAAAATAATTTAATTAAGGCATCTCATAGTTTAGCTTCAATGGAGAAGACATTAAATATTTTTCTTTCTTTATTTCATTTCTTTCAATAATAAAAATAATAGGATTAATTTACTTTAGTTGTTATGAAAATTTTAAAATCAAAACGTAAACTGTGAACTGCCTTAATAATCTTTAGCCAGTCTTTCATGAAACCGAAGAAAAAAAAATTATTAAGGCAAGACAGACGCGTTAGTTTTTGTTTATGCCAGTTATTGTTGTTCTGTACAGCTACTCGTATTATGTGTTATCTTCTTTTCTTTCTTTCTTCTCTTTTGGATTTTTGTTCGATTAAAGGGAGTTTCGAAATTCACGTAATTTAATCAGAACCAACATTTTAGAAACCTTTCCGCTACAGAAGTAAAATTTCACACAGAATTAGGGCAGGCGTATTTAAGCTCTAGTTTGGCAAGAGTGGGAAGTTCTATGGCTTTGGAGTGACAGAACCTGTTTTAACTCTTGCCATAATTTTTTCCTTTACCCGTATTGCGTATGTGGAGTCGTATATTCGCCTACGAGAATTTTGTACTAGAGTAAAGGAAATGTGTACACGGGGTTTTTAATCAAGAACAAAATTCTTGTAGACGAATATTCTCCTTGACATACGGCAATACGGCTGCTAGTTTCTTATCCAATTTTGCCCGAATTTCGGAAAACCCTTTGCAACTTCTTGCCCCTGCCATTTCAAACTACGCTTTCATATTCATTTAACTAATTCGAAATGCACATCACATATTCAGATGTGTTTAAAACAAGTCTTTATTACTTCTACTCTTTACAACAACCAACTGTAGGTACTCAATAGCCACTTCAACTTTATTTTTATTAGACACACACGCACGTATGTGCATACCACAAAATTTTACAACAAACAGCAATGGAATAACAAAACAATGAAGTCTACTTTACTTGTCTTAAAAGCAAGTCAATTTCAAAGTAACATTGTATTTTAGACTGTTATTTTTTGTAGCAGTTATTTGTATTAAATTGAAATTGAGTATATAAAACGAATTCGAGATGTGTGAGATAATTTTTTTAATCGTTTTGAACGTTTGTATTATAAAAATTCCAAAAAATATATAAAAACCAAAGGATTTATTGTAATCCAAGACTTTCTTCATTGTTGACATCATGTAAACAATTCCATATTTACAGAAAATCTAAATTTTGTTGTTCTAAATTACATTTTTCTTGAAACTTACAAAAATGTTTAATTGTTTACATTGATGACATTGAGTAAACAATGTTGTCTCTTCTCATATTGAAGTAATTTTTTTCTTAAACTCTACTTCGTATACCTAATTTATATTAAGCATTTTTTTCATGAAATTAGTTGCATGAGCATATTTCATTTACCAATAGGAGGCCTGGAGAAGCAACACATATCAAAATTATATAAAATTCTCTTCTGTAACGTTGCAATTAGCAATACCCCTTTTAGACAGGGAAAGTTTACTTTGCAAAGTCTTAATTCAGCTGTGTGAAAGACAGAGGGAGCAATACTCTCTGTTTCTGTCTTTCACCCAGCTGAATTAAGACTTTGCAAAGTAAACTTTCCGTGTCTAAAAGGGGTACAAGTAAAAGAAGTTTCGTGCAAAAAAGTTCATGAAATTCTTTGAGAAAAATGCTTAATGTAAATTAGGTATTAGTCAGATACATACATACATACATACATATGTACATTAAAATCTTAAGCTATTTATTTTTTATGTAAATCAGTGTCATAACTACATTTACTATTCTTTACATTAATTTTATAATTTTGTCAGCTATATTAATTTTAAGTTTTATAAAATAAAAAAAAACATGCTCATCATAAGTTTACTTGAATTTTGCTCACTTTTAGAATTCTTTACATATTTTACATAACGTAAAGAATTTAAATTCTTTTGTTAAACATAAAAAAGTTTGGCCGATAAAGTTGTACCCCATTATTCTTGATATTTAAAATTCTTTAAATATTTTACATTATGTAAATAATTAAAATTCCTTGTTTCAAACATAAAAGACTTCTTGTTCGGTATAGTTTTACTTGAAATTTGCTCTACTTTAAAATTCTTTACATATTTTACATTTTGTAAACAATTGAAATTCCTTGCGTAAAATATAAAAAACCTTTTCTGTAAAATTTATTTGAAATTTGCTCAATTTTAACTTTTTTTTACATATTTGACATAACGTAAACAATTGAAATTCCTTGTGTTACCACATAAAAAATTTGTTCGGTATAGTTTTACTCGAAATTTGCTAAATTTTAAAATTCTTTACATATTTTACATTATGTAAACAATTGAAATTCCTTGTGTTACCACTTAAGAAACTTGTTCGGTATAGTTTTACCCGAAATTAGCTAAATTTTAAAATACTTTACATATTTTACATGATGTAAACACTTGAAATTCCTTGTGTTAAAACATAAAAAACTTGTTCGTTATAGTTTTACATGCCTTATAAAAACATACATTGTATAAACAATTACAATTCCTTTAGTCCCACATAAAAAACTAGGTTGGCTAACATAGTTTGACCCAAAATTTCCTCATATTAAAAAACTTTAACATATTTTACGTTATGCAAACAATTCATATTCACTGTGTCATATGTATGTATGTATATAAAAGACTTTTTCGGTATAGTTTTATCCAAAATCTGCAAACTTTTAAAATTCTTTACATATTTTACACAATGTAAGCAATATTGAAATTCCTTGTGTTGCAACATAAATAACTTGTTCGGTATAGTTTTACCTAAAATTTGTTAATTTTTAAAATTCTTTACATATTTTACATACTGTGAATAATTAAAATTCCTTGTATAAAGCATTACAAAAACTTTCGGCATAGTTTTACCAAAAATTTTTTCAAATTAAATTTTTTTTACATATTTTACATCATGTAAACAATTCAAATTCCTTGTGTCAAACATAAGAAACTTTTTCAGCATAGTTTTACTAGAAATATGCTCTATTTAGTATATAAAAAATTCTTTGCATATTTATATAAAATTCTTTACATATTTTACATAACGTAAACAATTGAAATGCCTTGTGTTACAACATAAAAAATCTTGTTCGGTATAATTTTACCCAACGCTTACTCACTTTTTATATTCTTTACATATTTTACGTAACGTAAACAATTGAAATTCTTGTGTTACAACATACAAAACTTTTTCGCTATAGTTTTACCCAACGTTTGCTCACTTTTTATATTCTTTACGTATTTTACATTATGTAAACAATTAAACTTCCTTGTGTCCAGCATAAGCAACTTGTTCGGTATAGTTTTACTTGAAATTTGCTTAATTTTATAATTCCTTACGTATTTTACTTTATGTAAACAATTTAAATTCTTTATGTCAAACATTAAGGATTTTTTTTTTGGAAAAGTAAATAAAGTATAATAAAATGTAGGATTATAAAGAAAATTTGAACTTGTGATAGTTTTTTAACCGGCTTTTATAATTCTTTACATCATTTACATTAGGCAAGTAATTGAAATAAATAAAAAACTAAAAATCTTTCCCAATATTTTGTTTTAGAATTTTGCAATTTGATATTGCTGAAATGTGTACATAAAATTCTTTGCATATATTTTTTACTAGAATTTTACAAGTTGACTTTGTTAAACCCTCTGTTTCCACAATACGGACGATCGACTTGAGCAGAAAACTTGTATGAAAAGCACTAATTTTTTTCGAGTCATTTTGACTTGTGGAAACAGGGTGTAAAAATTTGTTTTAAATTTTTTTTTGTAATAAATTAAAAAAAAATACACAATTTTACCTAAAACTAGATGTTCTGTTGTTAACTTTTAAAAATGTCTCAAAAACCGAAAAGTCATTAAACGTCCATATTCTTAACACCAAAATATAATTTCAGTTTAATTACATTTTAGTGAACGCAACAAATCTTTGTTTTAACTACTTGTAATAAACGAACAAATGAAGAGACATAAAGACAGACGATCAGACACACAAATCTACAGGTACAAGTAAAGATTCCTTTAAGCAAAACAAAATAAATATTTACGGCCTGTCCCACGATGTCACCAGAAATCATTCGATCGACAAATTGTCTTGCAAACAACAATAACATTAGAAAATGTGTTGTTGTTTTCAATGCGATTTCTGGTGACATCGTGGAACAGGCAGTTAAGTGGTGAGAAAAAAAACAAGGAAACCCTTTGAAATACGAGTCCAAAACCAAAAAAAAGCAGATTAACAAATTGTTTATAAAACAAAGAAAGAAAATTTATAAACATATTTTTCTGTTGCAGTTTTATAGTCTTGAAAATTTCTCTGCCAACTTAATAATTTCTTAACAATTTTGTGCAATGTCTTGCAGTCAACGGTGCAGTCAACGGTGAAGTTTCCTTGTTGCATGCAATATTTATTGCATACCTTAAGGCTTACGTAAAATTTTATGAAATTGTTTGTTCAAACAACTGCAGTTTTTCTATTATAATTTTTGCTATAATAAACTCGAATTAAAACGGCCGACTGTAGAAAGAGGAACTTAAGAAAAGCTCTTATAAAAGCTTTTGTACAAAGCACTTATTATAAGTGACTTATAAGCGTAAATAAACAGCGGAATTGTATTCATAAATTAAATAGAACTAACCTAACTAAATTATGATGTTTTTTCAAAAAAAGTATGGATGATGGATGGATTATTTAAACTTTCAAATAATTCATATAAATAGCTCGAATTTTATAGTTATTTAAATTAAAATAAATTGTACAGAGAAAAAAATACAAATGTAAAATTAACATGCTAAAACTTTGATTGGAAATCGTATTAAATTTATTAGAAATAATATGTTGTTTAAGGCTGTTGGTGCTCAAGGCTACAATGCGCTGTTGTGCTCAGTTGTATGACTTGAAACTTGTTTTGTTATTATTTGTTTTGATGTTCGTGTTATGTAAATAACCAACAAACTTCCGATTAGCAATGAAAACTTCCTGCTCTTGATTTAAAATTATGATTGTTTCATATTAATTTTAAACGAAAAATTGTTAATCTAACCTTACCAAATACCATTGATTTAATATGTTTCACGGTTAAAACAACATGACTATAACTTTAATTTTAAATAAATTTTATGTTAAATCATCAATTAAATGAAATAAAAATAATAAAATGACTGACTCCATTAAATTGAATTCATGTTGTTTGAACTTTGAAGTAACTTAGATTCAACCTGATTGTTCATCTCATATCAGTATTACATTCACGTTATTTCAACCTGTAATAAGCTAGATTCAACAGGATTTTTCATTTTGATTTAACAATACTGGAATAAAAATTTTCTTTAAATGGGGATGGTACAGGGGCTGGTGTCTATATATTGGGAACGAACATTCGTAGTTCCTTGAGACTAACGGATGAATGCAGCGTTTTGCAAACTGAGATCTTGGCGATCTTCAGGGCCATGGAACTAGTGGCCAGGAATGTGGCTGAAGGTGAGAAGGTAACTTTCTACGTCGACAGCCAGTCTTAAAGCTTTAAAGGGACACAATGTCAAAAAGTGACTGTAGGAGAGCACCCAACTTGCTTATGGACAAATATAGTGTTAGACTATGTTTGGGTTCCTGGCCACAGCTATGTTGAGGGATATGAAATTTCCAATGAGCTGGCAAGAATAGGGTCGCCGTTAGATGAGAGAATGTGTGACAGATCGGTGAAATTACTGATAGGTCATTACTTCAGGGAACTCAGTAATTTGTCAGAGAGCAGTACCAACATGGCAAAACAGGGAGGATTGCAGAGTCTCGAGAGCTATGAGGCCAAAACTTGACTAAGGAAAATCCAAACTGCTACTGGATACGAATAGGAAGGCGATGGGAGTTGTTATAGGCCCTTTTACTGGTCTCTGCTCGAGCAAGAACCAGCATTTGGAAAACTGGCACTCCAGATTTCTGTAGGGTGTGCGGGGATGAAGAGGAGCCAAAAACCATTAAACCCAAAGCTGCAACGTCATAGGCTTAGATGGCTGAGCAGACATTTCCATATCAGTATTAGTGATATCGGTGAATATAAACTGGAGGCTATCAGGGGCTTCATCATGGGAATTCACAGGCTTAATCGCAGATAATAAGGGCACTTCTGGGTACAATTTGGGGTTAAATATTATTATTAACGGATGTCAATAGAAGGGAATCACAATGGGCCCAACTGGGTTTCCGAGTCTCCGAGTCCTTCCTAACTTAACATTTGAAAGTTTTGGCAAATCATGTTGAATTAACATGAAACTAATATGAGGTAAAATCATCTTTAAATTAACCTTGTTTTCGCCGAATTTAATATGAAATTTTTCTGTGCACTTGCAGCGTCGTTGGTTATTTGATCTCTTTGTAATCCAAAACAAAAATATAACTCGAAATAAAAATAACTTAAGGACTTTGCAATTTACCACAAAGTTTTAGTATAAACAATTTTATTTTAATCTTTTATTTATTGGACAATTTCCGTAATTCCTTTTTATATGAATTCTTTTTTATATATTTCTTTTACATGAGTGTATAACTCGTATTCAGTTGAATGACCACAAATTTCTCTTGTTTTGTTTTATTTATTTTATTCCATTAAAATATATTTATGAGGTCAAAGGCAAATATTTGAGGGTAATGAAAAAAATATACTTTTAACACATATCAGCCAAGTTCCCAAAATTTCATGCTGCGTTTTAGTATTTGGAAAATTTTGCTTTCGTATTTTTATATTCGAGACAAATACATACATATAAAACAAGTGCAGCATTTAACGTGTCCTCAAAAGAACCACCGCAGCTCACACACACACACACACACACACAAACACACACACACTGTGCCACTTTTGTTTGCTTTTATTATTACAGGATTAAAGGAAGGAAAATTTTTGTATGTAACTCAACAAAAACAACATCAAACTGCCTGAAAATTAACAGCAAGCAAGCAAATAATAATAAGAATTTTGACACCGTCATAAACCCGCACTCGCCTCGCAACAATTTGTAGGCTTTTGTTTATACCTTTTCTTACTTGGCCCTGTTGCAAGCGAACTCAATTGCTTTGCTGGAAAATTCTGTTGTTAAGTAATTTCCTTTTTTACCTTAAATTGCAATTCAAGTGTGAAATTGAGAAAATGTTTAAATACCAAACTTGTAAATGAACAAATTTTTGCAATGAAAATATACAACAACAGCAAAAATCACATAATTTGGCCATTTAAAGAATTTTTTGCAGGCATGTGAACAATTTATTATGCTATTAAATTTTTAATACAGGGTGTGAAAAATAACCTTATCAGGAATATATTTTTTTTGGAAAAAATAAATATTTCGTGGGTGTTGTAATTATTAATTTTCGATTAATAATTGGTCAATTTAATTTTTATTTTTCCATTCTAAAAAAACCGGTTCATTTTCCTTCAAATATAAGTGTAGTGGTTCAATAATAATTTAATTCCTTATAAAAATATTTTTTAAAATAATTTTGTATGCAATAAATTTCATATAGAAAAATATTCGATTTTAAGCGAATCGGGTTTTATTCGTTGGTTGGTAGCAAACGGAAGCTCTTATTACCTTCTTCTACAATTGCTATTATTAAGTAATTATTTTGTAATTAATACAGAATAGGAAAAAACGAACCGCTTTATTTTTATTCAAATTCAAATGAACCGGCTGAATTAATACATCAATCCCAATTAGCCTAAATTTATTTTTTTTTTTGTAATAAATTTAGAATAAAAATTTATTCGGTTTTAATAAACCGGGTTTTCTCCTACCAATTATCGGTAATTTGTTGCACAATACATATTATTAAGCAAATTGAGAAAGACGTTCGTAATTATATATGACTTTTGTTATAGATTTTCCAAAAAAATATTCGGTTTGAAGTGAACCGGTTTTATATTCGGTTTTTTAACACTGCTAGGAGAGTGATTAGAGCATTTTTATGCGAGCCCTGCTGTTAAAAAATTTTATTTCAATAAATCTACAGTGGAAAAAAATTGGCGGTTCTAAGTTATCGGTTATTTTTCATTCAAATTTAAATGAAGCGCTTCGGTACTCGTTTGATTCCTTAAAAGCATATTTTTAAGTAATTTTGCATGCAACAAATTTAAGATATAAAAATTATCGGTTTTAGGCGAACCGGTTTTCTAATCGATTATTGAAAACTACTGGTTTTTTAAATTTAAATCTATGTTTTAGCTAATCATTTAATTTTTTATAAGCATTTTTTTAATAACTTTGTGTTATTTGTTTTAATAACTGTTTAAATTTTTACTCAATTGCAGATTAATTGGTTTATTTTTTTGCATGACCTAAAATGAAACGGTTAATTTTTTAATATGACTTGAAATGAATCGATTTATTTTTTGTATTGTTATGAAACATACGGTTAGTTGTTGGTATGATTACAAATGAACTTTATAACATAATAGATTTCAAATTAATTTTTCTTATTATTTGTTGTTTGAACACAAGTGAACCGGTTTATGTTTTATGTAGCTGCAAATGAACCAGTTAATTTTTTTATTTGATTTAAAATTAAATGTTTAGTTGTTTTCAATAACAAATGAATTGATCAACTTATCATTTGACTTCACTTTAAGCGGTTTAATTTAATTTGATTTTGAATATATAATATATAATTTTTTTTTCAATATTTCCATTTCGGTTTATTTTTGTTTCTTTACTGGTGAACCGATTCATAGTTTATGTAACTACACATGAATCATTTAATTTTTTATTTGTTTTCAAATAAGCTGCCCAGTTTTGTTTTTCAAATAAAAATGAAACGGTTAATTAATTTTTTATTTTTTGATTATAATACGAGTTGCAAATGAACCTCTTTAGTTTTATATACTACCAAAATGAACCATTTTATTGCTTATGTGATTCTGAATTTTAATTTTTATTATTTGTTTAGTTCTTATTGAATTCAAAATGTTTTTTTTTAGTTGAACCGCTTAATTTTTTTTGTAGAATTCTAATTGAAAGTGTCCATATTTTTTTATTCCGATTCATTTTTTTTTTCAAAATTAATAAAAATATTTCTACTGAAATGATCATTAAACTAAATGAGAAACACAATTTCAGATGCCTGACCTAAAACAACATTTTTGCAATACAATTTTTCGTTTTGCTTGCTTCTGAACACCTTTTTTATATTGTTTAGCAATTCGATCTTCGTATTTCATTCATTTTTATTGCATTTTTTTTCTGCTCTTGATTTATTTGGATTTTATGATTTAAAATTCAATGAAAGTTTATTTGATATACCTTAAGGTTCCAATTTCTTTCAGACACAGTTTGACAGTATTATACAAAAAAAAACTATGTACATATCTATATACACATGAATAGAAAATAGAAATGAACAGTGAAAATTTACACTGGGTTGGGTTGTTTTTCACTTTTTTCATCTCTAATTTCCAATAATTATTCGCTTTCAGATGAAGTAACAAAAAATAAATAAATAAAAAATAACGACAAAAAGTGACAAGTTGCATCCCGTTGTAAAGTCTCAACATCATCAGTGTCAACATTAAGCCAAGTTATTTACAACACAAAATTGCATTTGTTGCAATGAGAGGGGCTGGCATCGCTTGCTTGTGAGTGATTGTATGTAAGTGTTAGTGTGTGTGTGTATGTGTGCGTGTGTGTGCGTGTTTCTGTGTTTTTTGGGAGTTAAGGTCAATATAATACTGGGAGAAAATTGCATTGTTTTATCCGGTGTGCTGATGCTGTTTCATATATAAAAATGCACTTGTTGTTTGCAATCCATCAAAAATAAAAAAAACTTTAATGGAATTCATGTGGTTGCTTTTTGCTTTCTCTGGGATTTTCATTTCGCTGTTATTCAACGCATATTGAAAGTGTCAGCAACATGATTAAAAGTTGTTGATAAAAAAAAAGTCTCAAAGAAATGCACACAGCATAATAGAAATTGAGCCGGTATTTATGGTGACAATTTTGCGTTGAAATAATTCGCATTATTTTTTTTTATATATTATTTCTTTTCACTTACCTTATGTCTGGTCTTAACGTTTGATCACCTAGTAATAATTCAAATCCGCCTTTTGATATGCTGCTATTTGGACTATAATTTGTTAAATTATTTGTTAAACTATTTGTATTTAATTGTAAAACATCGTCATTCTCATCAATTTCATCTTCATCATCATCAGTTAGTAACTGCAATTAAAGTTAAGAAAATAAAAAAAAATATTAGAGAAAACTTTAAGACTTCTAATATGCTGACAAATGATTAACCCAATATTATCTTTCATATATATAAAAAAACAATTTTTTATTAATTGTATCATAAAGTAAGTGACTTTTTTAATTTCAAATAAATCAGGCATTCCATACGGTTCGAAATTTTAAAATGTTTCCATCGAAATATTTTGCAATTTCGTTCGATAACGAGTGGCGGTTTTCGATATATCGAGTTTCTATTAATCGGTTTCTTTTAAAATTAACCAGCATATTAACTATTTTATTCTAATTCGTTGAAATCCTTTAAAATTAATTCGTTTGTAAGCTGTCTTATTCTAAATAATGTTTATTCGAATTAAAATTATTCGGCTTTCGATTATTCGGCTGCCGTTAAAACTAGCCCGTCTATTAACTGTTTTGCTCTGAATGAATATATTTAATTCTGGCTTAAATTCGCTAAAATAAATTTTATTCGAGTTAAAATTAACCGGTTTTTGATAAATGATTTCCGTTAAAATGCACCTGTTTTTTATAATATCCGATACTAAATGAAGGTCGAGCTTTAATTGATCGTTTTTCGATTATTCGGCTTGCGTTAAAACTAATCAGCGTATTAACTGTTTTGATTTAAATGAATAAATTTAATTCTTGCTGAAATTCGCTGAAATAAATTTTATTCGAGTTAAAATTAAGCGGTTTTCGATTAATCGGTTTCCGTTAAAATTCCGATTCTAAGTGAAGAAATTTTCTTCGAACTTTAATTCGTTGAACTAATTTTTATTCGAGCTAACATTATTCGGTTTGCGATTAATCGATTTCCGTTACAACTACTAATTTTTATCTGCTTTATTATAAATGAAAAGTTTTGATTTGTGATAAAATTTGCCGAACTAATTTTAATTCGAGTTAAAATTAACCGGTTTCTGATTAATCGATGTCCGATAAATTATTAAGTCGTTTGTTAACTGTCTTACTATAAATAAAGCGACATGATTTGTGATAAAATTCGTCAAACTAATTTTTATTCGAGTTAAAATTAATCGGTTTTCGATTAATCGAAAGAAGAATAGATTTCATTCGAGTTAAAATCAACCGATTTTTGATTAATCGATGTCCGTTAAATTTAATTCGATTTATCTCCGTAATTTCTACATGCAGATATCTATTGGTGCCTAGATATCTATCGTGTAAGTTGAATTTTATAAGGAAAACTCTTGGGTAAAAACCTTAGGTAAATTACCTGTATGTAGAAATTACGGGCATTAAGCTAAAGTTTGCTGAACTACTTTTTATTCGAGTTAAAATTAGTCGGTTTTCTATTAATCGATGTATAGTAAAATAACCTAGTTACTTTTAACTATCTTATTCTTAATGACGAGATTTGTTTCGAGTTGAAATCCTTAGAACTAATTTTTATTCGAGTTAAAATTAATCGGTTTTCGATAAAATCGACTTGCATTAAAATTTACCCGTTTGCTAAAAGTGTCCGATTCTAAATGAAGAAATTTTGATTTGATTTAAAACTCGCTGAACTAGTTTTTATTCGAGTGAAATTTGATCGGTTTTCGACAAAATCGATTTGCGTTAAAATTAACTCGTTTGTTAACTGCCTTAATGTAAACGAAGAGATTTTATTCAAGCTAAAATTCACTTAACCAATTAATTAATCAGTTTATTAACTATTTTATTCTAAATAAATGATTCGAACTAAAATTTAAATTTTAAAAATTTTAAATACGCTGAACTAATGCTTATTCGAGTTAAAATTAATCGGTTTTTGATTATTCGTTTTTAAATGAAGAGACTTGATTTTTATTCGAGTTAAAATTAATTTAATAATATCGATTATTTTAAATTAAAAATTACGCAACTTGTTTTCACTTCGAGTTAAAATTAAATATTTTGTGTATTAGTCGATTGGAAATTAATGACCCAGCTCGTTTTTTTTTTCGAGTCAAAATTAAATGGTTCGTTTACCATTTATATTTCGGCAAATTGGATTGTTTATTAATTATTCGATTCTAAGCGAACTGTGAGGAATTTAATTGGATTTGAAATTAATCGCTTTCTTTATTATTCGACTCTAAGGGAAAAGTTTTATATTTTTTTATGCTGGAATTGTCTATTTAACGTTTCATTTTTGTTTATAAATTCGATTAATTATGAAGTTATAAAATATATAAAATGCTTTACAAAATCATAATATAATTAGCGTGGCTAGTTTTTTTTATATCAAAGCTGTAATGTTTCTAATATCTTGCACGGCCTGCTCAATAATAAGGTAAAATTAATAAAATACGAAGAGTTATTATTATTTTCCATAGTAAAACACTAAGATTAATTTTTGCTTTCAATATAAATTGTCGAACGAACGTATTCTTTCGACATCGTTGAATAGACCATAAATTTAACTCGTATTTGTGTGATCAGTTAATGCTAGAAATGCAAACACGAACGAGAACGACAAATTTCGCATAACACAACGGATTCGTCGATAAAAAAATTCGTTGTATAAAATAAAATGCATGGCGTCATGGGTTATTTTGATGTAAACAAATATCAAGGCAAGGCGAATCCATACTAGGTGACTATTTTCGCCGATCAGGTGACTATTTTCGCCGCTTGTAATTTGAATATACGTTGAATGTCATTAAAAGTATAAATTTCTCAAAGCGAATTAAATCGAGCATACCTTATATTAAGATATTAAGGCAAGGCATATTGATATAAGGTAGATTCACTTTAATTCGCCTTGAAAATGCATACTTGAGATGTCAAATAAATGTACCTAAAAATGTGTGCTGTCATCTGAGGGATATTCAAATTACAAGCGGCCAAAAAAGTCAGCTGGGCACTTGAGCCCACCTGTTATGAATTCGCCTTGCACAAATATGTTTTATTTTTGCAGGCGAAAATTCGCCGTACGTCGCAGTTGTGTTTCTAGCACTATGACTTTATTTTTATTGATCACGGTTAGTTAAACAATATGATTTTCTCTTTAGATAATCATGTTGCAAGTATAAAAATTATCCCAAACTTACCTCTCTTCTCGGTGGTTGTTGCTGTTGCTGTTGAAGATTATGGTTTGATAAATATAAATCACAATTATTGCTACTGATAAGATTTGTTGCTGATATCTGTTGGCTCTTGTTATTCGTGAAGCCTGCTGTATGCTGTAGTGATGATGATGATGATGTTCCCAAAGCAGAAGGAACTGTTGTAATGACAGCGCTTGGTAAGGATGATGTGGATGTGTTGACAGCTTGTGCTTGTGCTAATGCTGTGGCTGTTAACTGGGCTTTTGAGGCAATTGAATTCGATAATTTTTGTGTTGTATTATTATTGGAATGTAGTAAAGCTGTTGCGGTTGCCGCTGCCGCTGCTAATGAGGAGGCTGTGGCCAGCGATGTAGCTGTGGTCTGTGATGATTTCAAATTGTTATTATTATTATTATTGTTGTTATATTGAAGTAAAGGTTGCTGGACAATCACTGCGCTTGCTGTTGTATTGTTTGCTAATTCGGCTACATCCTTGGTCAGGCGAGGCGAGGTTAAGGTCTGAGCATCTACATAGATTTTGTTGGGCGGGGGCAGTTGTAAAGGCGGCGGTATATGATCGTGATAAGTGGTGGTAGTTGTTGAGGAGGAAGCTGTTGCTGCTGTGTTAGGATAATGTACATCCACCGTGGCACTTATGGTATGGGCTTGTGATTTTCTTCTGCCCAAAGTGGAACTTTGACCAGCGATAGCGGTGTGTGTGCTATTGTTGAATGGTGTGGCAACTACTGTTGCCGCTGTGGGCGTGGGTATTTCCGCATGCTTATTTTTATAGTTAATGAAATTTATATTACACAAATTTGCACCTAAAGCTGCCAATTCATCATCGTCATCATCCTCTTCCTTGACTTCCAAATGCTGTAGACTGCGTGCAATAGTTAACTTTTTATGCGGCAGGCCGTGGGGTAATTTTGATAAGGGGGTCGCTTGAAATATATTATTATGATTTGTCAATAGTGGGGCGGTGTTGGCTGCTGCTGCTGCTGCTGCTGCTGCTGTTGCTATTGCCAATCGGGTATAGTTATTATTGGCATTCCTATCGGCTGTGGTGGATGTTGACGCACTGTTTGCTGTTGCCAAATCTAAGCCACTGGTTGGTTGATTTTGTTGTTGTTGCGCTTTAATTGAAGTTGCATTAGTCGTTGTGGAGGCTACTGCTGTTGGTGTTATTGTTGTTGCACTTATAAGACCAGCTGTGGCGGAGGTCGAAGCTGTTGTTAAGGTCGTACTATTGCAGGTCGTGTGATTGCTATTGAATGAGGTCACATAAATGGGGGAGGCTTCGTTTAGGTAACTTAAATCTTGTTTATTTGTTGAGGGTATACCACTCTTTGATTGTTGCAACTAAGAAAGGGAGAAAAAATTAAAGAAAAAAATTTTTTCATATAAGTTTTAGTTCAGCAAATTTGTATGTTATAACTATTTAAAAACTAAAAACACCAATAATTGCACTATAAATTTACTAAAAGCTAAAACTCAACAGCAATTAATTTATTTTTTATATCGAGCCTTAACCGCCAAAATAGCTTAAGCCAAAAAGCCGTTTTTTGACGAAAATATAATATCTACGATTGGCAATGATCGATTTTCGTCAAAAAATTAAGTTCGAAAACTATGTCGCTTAAGCTTTTTTGGCGGTTATGGCGCGATATGGTAAAGTAGAACCTCCTAAGGCTCTGAACTGAACTAAGTCTGGTCATATGAGAGTCAACATTGAATTTTGCATTAGTATGGCTATTCAAAAGTTAGCATTAAAGTTGTCTTAATTTTTAAAACTTTCAGGTAAAAAAATTTTTTTTTGGTCATAATACTAAAAAATAATTTAGTTGCATAAGAGTTGCGGTCACCAAAGTCAGTTAAGTCGACAACGAAAATAAGGGCATTAATTAAAACATAAAGAAAAGTTTAACACAACTTTTTCAGTTATTAGTATTTCGAACAATTTTTAATTTTTCTAAATAGCATAATAAATATATCAATATGTAAAAGTATTTTTTTTTACAGATTTTCGAAAATAGAAATTTTTGAGTATAGAAATGAAATAGAAAATTAAAGACATATTAAGAATAACTTATTTATTACAATGTGCGAAAATTTATCACATATACATATATATTATTTTGATTTACGGAGATTTTCGAACATAGAAATAAAAGGTCTAATTATATAAAATTTTTTCTAGTTTTCGAAAATTCCAAGTTTCAGTTTTTGGAACTAACAAAAGTTAGATTTGCATATGTGCATACATATGTATCTATGTAATAATCTTAAGACTAAGGCTAAAAAATTTCCTTGAGCTATATTATTCGAATTTAATTTTCTAGCGAAATCGAAGGAAATTTCTTATAAAATTTAAAAAAATTAAGTATATTTTCAAAATTATTTTCAAAAATTAATATTTTTTATGTTCGAAAATTCGAAAATTTTTTCAGCTCAAAAAATTTTGGTTTTAAAAATTGTTTAATGTTTGTTAAATACATAAAATTTTTGGCATGATTTAAAAAGACAACATAATTACTCGTAATATTTTTTTTCAGAAGCAAAGTCCTTTCCAAATATCCAAAAAAAAATTTCTTGAAAAAAACATACATACATACACATATCGAGCCATAACCGCTAAAATAGCTTAAGCTACACATTTGTTGGACTTCGTTTATTTTTTAAGGAAAATCGACTATTTACGATCGCAAATAATCGATTTTGGTCAAAAAATGAAGTTCGAAAATTATGTCGCCTAAGCTATTTTGGTGGTTATGGCACGATATGCTTAATACCAATTTTTTTGAGCTGAAAAAATTTTCGGACTTAATTTCGAATTTTCGAATATATATTACTAATATTTTTTTGCCGGAAATTATATAAAAAATTAATATTTTCTTATGTTCGAATATTCGAAGTCAATTTCGAATTATTTTTAAATATCTAAAAAATTATTTAAAGCATTTAAACTATGAAAAAAATGTTTTTCTAACCAAAAAAAAAATAAAACTACAGGAAATTCGAATATAACTTCTTAAACAAAAATTTTAGTTAACAAATACAAACTATGATCAAAAGAGTCCAACTAAAAATTGACTCGCTAAAATCGTATACTATTTAAATTATATAAAATGGTGAAAGAATGTTCAGTGCTTTCATATTCGAAAATTCGAAATTAAGTTCGAAATTTTTTTTTTTTAGTTTGTTAAATATATAAAATGTTTCATGATTTAATTTTCAAACGATATACATATGTATATTTTACATTATTTTTATAAAAAAAATTAAACATACACACACACACGCCCAACAAATTAAAGAAAATTTATGTGAATAAATTCCATGAAAATGATTTAATCTTAAAATACGAATGAAAAATAAGATAAACAAAAGCAAAAACTCAAATATGCATTATTAAATTATGCAAATTGCAAAACTGCAACAGAAAAACCACAAAACCTCTCCATCTCTGATAAACAGTGAAGGGGGTGCCTTTAGGAGCGGGGAGAGGTATCTGAGGCAGAGGAAATACAGCAGAAATCAAAATATAAACGTGAATTATTTTCATCATTTATGTTTTACAAGATAAATTGCCATCATAAAGATTTTGAATACGAAAAATAAGCCAAAACGACATCTAATTGGAAGGAATGGTAAAGTTATGCATAAAAATATCATTGTTGCTTTTTTTTTTTGTTATTTCCAACTACAGAAACTACAGCAGATGTTTTTTTTTTTGCTCTTAATACGGAATACGTTGTAAAATTTCCAGACATGTAAAAATAAAGTAAAATAAAATAAAATTAAATAAAAGAAAACTGTGTAGGAAGAGGGTTCAAAAGCGTTTAAAAATAATTGATAATAAATAAAGGAAGTTGTAAAAATATATTTGAATAATTTTTAGGCAAATTCTTTTAGCTTTAAATGTGTGTGTGTTTTTTTCAGTTCTGTAAGAAACTAAAAATATTTTTATTCCTTTCGGAGAAAAAAATAATTAAAAATTTTCTGTATCGCCATCCAGGTTAAAAATTAAAAGAAATCAACCCAGACTCGTGTCTTCTAACTTCTATGTTCGAAAATTCTTGCACAATAAAACATTGTTTAAAACAAATTTAATATTTTATGCTAAGGTTTTTAATTAGGGTGTACATTTTTTTCTATAAATTAGTAAACAAAAATTTTAAAATGTTTAAAGCACGGTTTCAATTTTCGAAATAAGAAAAACTTTGATAATATAGATGTTCAGAAATGCAAATTGAGTTTTCTTAAAGATTTACACAGTTAATAATTTTTATATGTATAAGCTTGCAAGCTGAGATTAAAAAATTTAAATATTTCATAGCATTTCTTAGTTCGAAAATATTTAAATTTTAGAAAACTTGATTTTTTTTACAGGAGCTTAAAAATTTTTTTTTAGCTTAAGTTCGAATTTTCGAACATTGAAACAAATTAACTATGCAGTCCTCTGAAGAAGGTTATTTAAATTTTTTAGTGGTTTGGTTAAATTTTCCAAACAATTTTTAAGTTCGAATTTCGAAATTACATTTTTTTCTTTTGCTAATAATCTTTAAATATATGAGTTTGCCAGCTGATATTAAAAGATTTTAATTTTCTATAAAATTTTTTGTTTTATTATTCAATTCATACAGTTCGTAGGAGGAACATAGGGCTTCAAAAGAAGTTCTTAGTTCGAAAATGTTTGCATCTTAAAAAAACCTGATTTTTTTTAAATTTTTCACAATACTACAGCCTTAAAAAGTGTTATGGGAGGTAAGAAAAATTTTCGAACTTAAGTTCGAAATTTCGAACATTGAAAAAACTTAATTTTAAAGTCCTTTTGAGACTAGTCTCGAAATTTTTAGTGATTTGGAAGCTTAAAATGAATTTTTAAGCTCAAATTTCGAAAATCTGCCAAATTTTAAATACATAAAATTTTTTCTTCGCTTAAGTTTGTCAGATAATTGAGCTCTCGGGAATAGTAAACAGAATTTGCTACTGCATGCACAAGTAGTTTGGAAGGACCATGATTATTGCTGTTACAATTGGAAATCTTAGCTGTTGCCTCTGTTTAGCAGTATCAAACAGTGCTGAACTGGCAGAATTAAGTATATTTTCGTATCTTTTTTCAAGCCTCTTTTATTCGAACAATATTTTTTGCTTATTGTTGTTGTTGTTGTTGTTGTTGATATTATGTTGAAGATATTGAAAACATGAATATTTTATATTGCCTCTTGGCACATTTTAATGCCAAAACATACTCGTATATCAGTAATTGTTAATACATAATTAAAAATGTTGTTGCTACGTGTTCGCAAAAAAAATACGATATTATAATTAATTATTTAAGCACATGCTATTGTTCAAACTCATTAATTATCAGCAACTACTCGTACTTTAAAATTGAAAAACAAAAAAATTGGATTCATACTGAAGAGCACCCAGATTTTTTGCATTCATTCACTTAGTTGTTTGTTCAGTCAGACAGTAATATGGACAGAAAGACAGACAGACAAACAGACAGATGATAATTCATTGATTCATGCAGCAGCAATTTGCAAGAAAATTAAAACAAACGTGTTTAAATAAAATTTGTTTTTTTCTTTAAATTAATATGCATTAAGAAATGTAATTTGAATTATCGTTGGCTATTTTAATGCGTTTATTTGGTGAAACGAATAATATGCACTGAGAAAACAAATGTTTGAGTATGAGAATATTTTTATTTTAAAAGTTTAACATATTTTTAATATGTATCAAATTAATATTTGTTAACAAAATAAAAACTTGACTTTGAATTCGTTAATTTCATTAAATTAAATTGATGTCTATTGCACAAAATGTCTGGCAACACTGTTTATATTTATTTTGTCTGAAGGAAGTTTTGTTGTTGTTTTTAATAATTTTAAAGGATGAAATTAATTGAAAACGCTAATAAGAACTGAATGGAATTTTTTAATGCAATTTTCCTTTTCAGCTGAGTTAAGCTCAGTCTCAGTCTCAGTCTCAAAGATCGGCTTTATTTGAAACATTGTCTATCGATTTTTAAAAATTTATAAATTGTTTATTTTATTTACCTTTTTCGATAGCTGCGTTATGTCCACTGGCGTTACACGATTTAAGGCCGCTAAACGTTGCAAACGCTCTCTGGCATGCTCTTCAACTGCTATAACAAAAGCGTCTTGCACGGAGTTACCAATGTCCCAAGCTGAAAAAAAACCAAATACAATTTTTAATTTTTATAAATAACAATTTCGAAAGATAACTAATTTATAGAAAGTATTTATCATTTATTTTTGACGATTTTCTTTATAAGAATATTATATATACATAATTAATTATAATTAATCCATTTCCATGGAGTTGGTTTCTAAATTTAATTTCGTCTTCCCAGGTTGGAACTAAATTTTAAATTCAGTTAATTTGGTGATTATGATTGAAGGGATTAAAAGCAAAGTAGTACAAGTGCCAAAAAAGAAAATTGTTGGTTAATTAGGCTTCAAAGTGAATCAAATTTTTTTATTTTTTTTAAGAGAAATAACACTCAGGCAATGAATGCCTACTATTGTTACTAAATATTACCTTCTTTAAAGGAAAGTTATATTTATAGAGAAGACAGGTGGTGTAGTAAGAGATTAGGGAAAGCTCTATTCTTGTACAACTCGGCTTTTTTGAACGTTTTTTTAAACTAAGCAGTGTCGCAGCGCCCCTTGTGTCAATCAGGCGCATTAAATTTCTAAAGCTGTGCTTAAAAGCCATTTTATTGGTTATTTTACTTCGCCCAGAATTCTGCTACACAATACCGACAAACTTTTAACCTTTTATATTTATATATTCAAAGGCGTGGTTACGCCCAAATATATAAATATAAGTATTCACTTTTAAAAATTCAATACTGTGCTATTGACGTTAAATACTATATTAAATTTTCAATGGCGTGAAGGCCCCACCCACTTTTTCAATTGCAAGATTAGGACTTTTTCAGTGTTCAAGGTGTGTGTCCAGGTTTCGTAAAAATCAGTTAAACAGCTTTACGTTAAATATCATATTAAATGTTAATGAGCATGACTCCGTCCACTGCAAAATTAGGTCTTTTCGAAAGCTCAAGCTATGTGCCAAGTTTCGTAAGAATCGCTTAGGTAAAAGCACGTTAAATATGATATAAACATTTAATGGGCGTGGCTTCGCTCATTTTTAGGGTTCCGTACACCAAAGGTGAAAATGGAACCCTATTGTTTTCGCTACGCTGTCCGTCCGTCCGTCTGTCCGTCACAGGGTATTTTCTCGAGAACCGTAAGAGCTACGGACCTGAAATTTGGACACAGTGTGTAGACCCTTGGCCGCTACAACAACAAATACATGAGAGTTGGAAATTAAAGGGTGTGCCAAAACGAGCAACGAAAAATGTTAAAATCCCATGTAATATACATACAATTGTATGTATATGCACTTGAAAGTTGTAAAGTTAGTGTATTTTTATACAGACTACAACAATTAACACTAAAATTTAAAAAATTTTAATTAGAGGGTGTACCATCAGTTAATGTAATTTTGACTATGTAATTTTGATAACTTGCTGTATCTTGGAAACAGTAAGAGCAAACTTCTTGAAATTTTCAAAACCGGTAAAACAAAACAATCTCAAAATTATAAAATCGCCAAACCGAAAAGAAATCGCCTAAATCAAAAAAAAAATCGCCAAAACGAAAAAAAGCACCAAATGAAAAAAAATTTCTAAATCGAAAATAAATCGCGGAAAACCGGAAAAATCGCCAAATGAAAAAAATCGCCAAATGAAAAAAATCGCCAAAATGAAAAAATCGCCAAAATGAAAAAAATCGCCAAAATGAAAAAAATTGCCAAAATGAAAAAAAAATCGCCAAAATGAAAAAAATCGCCAAAATGAAAAAAATCCCCAAAATTTAAAAAATCGCCAAAACGAGAAAAAAGCGAAAAATAGTAAAAAAAAATTATTTCAGCTGAAAAAACGTAAAAAAACACTGTATTAAAAAAATGCTCAAAGCCCAACTTACGGAACCCTTCGTGCGCGAGTCAAAGTCGCACTTTACTGAATTTTTTTTAATGCAAGATTAAGCCTTTCTCGGAGCTTAAGCGGTACCCCAAGTTGCGTAAAAATCAGTCAAATAGAAGCACGTGAAATATAATATTAAGTTTTAAAGGGCGTGGCTCTGCTAGATTGTGACCTTTTTAAAGCTCATGGTGTGTGCTAAGTTACGTAAAAATTGTTTAAGTAGAAGCACAGTAAATATAATACCCCATATTCATAAAATTTAAAATGAATTTGAAATGAATTTTATTTAAAATTTTTCATACAAAAATTTCCTAAAATGGATTTCAAATTTATTTTATGTTTTTATGAATATGTGCGAATAAGTATAAGGTTTTAGTAGGCGTGGCACCGCCCAATTTTTTATTGCAAAATTAAATATATTTCAGTCCTTAAGATGTGTGCCACGTATCATAAAAATCACTTCGGTAGATCCTCTTTAAATACGATATGAAATTTCAATGGGAGTGATGGTCCGCCCACTTTTTTAAATGCATGATTAAGGCTTTTTCAGAGCTCAAAGTGTATGTGAAGTTGCGTAAAAATCGGTCAAATAGAAAGAAGCACGTGAAATATAATGATAAATTTTAAAGGGCTTGGCCCCGCCCACTTTTCTAAATGCTAGATTTTGATATTTTTAAACTTTAGTGGGCGTAGCCCCGCCCACCTTTTTGAGTGCAATATTGTGTCCTTTTTAAGCTGAGATTTGTGCTAAGTTGCGCAAAAATCGTTTAATAATCATTAAATTTAATAATCTTCAATAAAGAAAAAAATCGCAATTTGTTTATTAGTGCCAAAAAGTTTTTGAATAAATATAAAAGTTATAATTTTTCTCAGAATTTTAATTTCCATGTAAAGTGATAGTTTCTGAAGGTTTCATTAACTTTGTTATCGAAAAAAAAAAATTATTAAATAATAAACTATTGATTGATATAATATAGTATTGTTCTTCATCAGGAAGTTAACTGAAGTAAATAAAGTTAAGAGAATACAAATGGACATTTAAATGTCTGCTGTTATTATTCTATCTATTTACTATTTGTTTCTAATGATTTGTGGTTAACATGTGTTAAACTAAAGCTGTACAGTTAATTTTTTTTTTCATTCAGGCAGCTGTGTTATTGTTTCCATATTTTATACCTAGAAAAACTTTGTTAAGCTCCTCGCCCTACCCAACAACATTACAGCGAATGACAGAAGCTCTTCAAATACCATTATTAAAACTAACATTTGGCGTTTGCCGCCTTGTCCACAAAACAAAGAAAGAAAAAAAAAATGGTAAAAGCAATAGCAAAAGGCACTCAGAAAATAATGTGAGTTGAGGTCAAAACATAAATGGCCAAATTGAGAGCCTTTAATTTAGCTGTGAATACTTTTTCTTTTTGGCTAAGCAAGAAAAGAAAGTCAAGTGTTACATATAAAGGATGCAAAAAAAAAAGGGGAAATAACATAGAGAGTAGGGAAAATATACATAAAAATTGGAGCAAGGAGAAGACCAACTGTTATTTTTATATTTCTTCAAGTAAAGTTACAATGGAAATCTTATCTAAAGCTTCCTTGCTGCCTAGTTGGCTTCTCTTAGTTGGTCGCATTAAGGTTGCTTATATGTTGGCTTGAGGCCAAGCAAAGAAACCAACAAATCATCTAAACATTAAATGGGTTTCCTTGGTATTTACAAATGTGTGATAAATTCATATACATACACCCATTTTTATATCTGAACATATTCTTACCTTAATATAGAAAGGCTCTAACTCACTATTTTTTTGAAATCGAGGTTTTTGCATTTTTCAATACATTACATGTTCTTCTATCCAAATATACAAAAATCTCGATTTCAAAAATATAATGATTTAGGGCCTTTCTATATTAAGGTAAAGATATGTATGTTTGCATGTATGTGTGTGTTTATGTTTGGCTGTAAATGAAAGTTAAGCCAACACTTAGATTAGAAAATATGCTTTAATAAAAAGCAGAACTCTCTCATAAATACCAAATGATAGCACAGTTATAAGTACATATCGTTACCTAAAACGTAAAAAGCCCTAACATTTTCATAAAAAAATAAAAATGTTCACTATCATTTCATTACTGCCTTACATTGTTTAAAACAAATTTAAACTGTTATGGTAATATTTTTAATAAGAGTGTGTACATTTTTCATTTCATAAATTAGTAAAAAAAAATTGGAAAATATTTAAAATTAAGTTTTTAACGTTCGAAATACAAAAGTTCAGTAAAAGTGCCAAACATTTAATAATATAAGCTTAAAGCATTAAAAATTTATATTTTTTATACAATATTTTAATTCGAAAATATTTAAATTTTAGTAAGCTTTATTTTTTAATTTTTTTTGGCAATATAACAGCTTTAAAAACCGAAACAAGAGCCTTAAAATTTTTTCGAACTTAAGTTCGAATTTTCGAACATTAAAAATTTTTTATTATGGAGCCCTCTGAAGAACAGTTTTTAAATTTTCTAAGATATTTTTGTAAATTTTAAAAATTTGTTTTAAGTTCGAAATTCGAAATTAAAATTTTTCTCTTTTGCTAGTAATTTAATAAACTATTTTTATTAAATAAGAAATTTTAATTAAATTTTTTTTTGATTATTCAATTCCTATAACTAGTTCCTAAGTTTCTTAGTTCGAAAATATTTGAATTTTAGAAAACCATAATTTTTTGAATTGTTTTGACAGTATAAGAGCTTCAAAAAACAATACGAGAGCTTAACCTAGGTTCGAATTTTTGAACACTGAAAAAAATGGAATTATGAAGTCCTCTGAAGAACAGTTTTTAAATTTTTAGTGATTTGGAAATTAAAAAAAAAGTGTTAAGTTCGAATTTCGAAATAAAAATTCTGTCTTTTACTAAGAATCTTTAAATGCATAAACTTGCCAGCTGGCATTAAAATATTTAAATTTTTTGTAAAACTTCTTATCTTATTATTCAATTCCCGTAGTTTCTAGGTGAAACATAGGTCTTCCAAAAAAATTTCTTATTTCGAAAATATTAAAAATGTTTAGAAAACTTAATTTTTTAAATTGTTTTGACAATATAACAGTTTTATAAAATGCTGCGCTAGTTTAAAAAAATTTTTCGAACATAAGTACGAATTTTCGAACATTGAAAAAAATCAAACATACATAAATATTATAAAATTATCCGCTTCATAATAGTTTTTGCTATTCAGCTGCAAGAAACCTAATTCAGCAAAACAAAATATTGCATTTTAGGTATATAATATCTATAATTGTTTTTTAAGATACGATTGAGAAGACAAATATATAAGAAAATGGACACAATATGCCTAAATTCTATTCAGCTAAGGCTTAAGACATAAAAATATTACAAAATAATTAACTTTCATATAATTGTTTGCTATTCAGCTACAAAACACCATATTCAGCAAAGCAAAATACTGCGCTTTGGGTGCATAATATCCATAATTGTTTTGATAGATGCAATTCAGCTGAGAAATATGCGGGTTGAATGCATATTTGTATACATATTTGGCTATACATTGATAAAAGTGTGCTGTAAGTGATACAGTAATTTTTTTAGTAAGAAAAGTAAGCTTTGAAAAGCAGAATTCAGTGAACTTAGACGCATAAAATATATTATCATTTGGAAGAGACAATTTTATTTATTGGCTAAAGATATACAAATTTAATATATGTAAATTATTTAGTGACTTTATATAAATTATAGTCATTCAGCTAAAAAAAATATATAATTCAGCAAAGTAAAGTTACGCATTTTAGACAAATACACTTTATTAGGTTTAGACTTTAGTGATTGATATTCATTAACTGACTAAATTTTGGCAGAATTGAATTTTGCTAAAAAGCTACGAGCTTACAGATCTACATTTTTCTGTTGGGTGGCCAGCTTTCAAATAATTGTGCACAGTATGGCAACGCTGATTTAACATCAATACAATTGTTTCACTTTTGATTTAAATTGTCTGTTATGGTGATTCATATTTTCCAACACCCTCATGAGGTTTTGTCCTTTTGCATCTACAGCCATCTATCAATTTTAATTATGTATGGAAAATTTTATAAAAAGCGTGACTGCTTGCAAATGGATATTAAGGGATGAGTGCTCGGTTTGTATGCGTGTGTCCTTATATTTGCTTTAAAAGGTTGCTGAAATGTGATTGTGTGTTCAAGTCAGCATATTGCTGTTTTTGTTGTTGTTGTTGTTGTTTATGTTGTTTTTTTTGCTGCTGCTGCTGCTAGTGGTGGCAGTGTCACTATTGTTAACAATTTAATATTAGCAATATTTTATGACAAGTGTTTTCTTTGCAAATTAAAATGCAAACCTCCATAATGAATAGATGTGGGTAAGCAAGATATTATGTTTGTATATGCGATTTTGCTTGCAGCAAAATATTTTTATATATTGTGTCTAAAGTAATGAATTATTTATGCAGCAATTAGGATTAGTAATTAATTAAAATACTAAAAACATTGAAAAATAGTAATAAGACTGCCATAAATTAAAGATATTTTTGTGGAAACGAAAAAAAAAAATATGTAAATTTATTTCGCTCTATAAATTTGTTGAATTAGAATTGTTTTATTTTAAAAAACATATTTGCTTTGCTGAATTGCTATTTTTGCAGCTGAATTGCTAGAAGTTGCAATTGTTTTCATTTTATAAATTAGTTTATTCAGTGACTGTAGAGTTTCTTAAGATGTTGTATGTTTATTAAAACCAAAATCCAATTTCCTAACAACTGCAACTTTTCTCATAAAAAGTTGGTTAAAATATAAGATTATTAAGAACTTTTATATGTTATTTACACACACACATGCATACATACATAAGTATATGTATCTCTAGACAGACACACGCCCACACAAAGAAAATATGACAAAATGTCTCGAGTAGTTATGGAAATGTTTTCCCCCTTGAAGCATACTTTGTTTTTATATGTTGATATCTTGTACATGTGGTAGTAGTATTCCTTTTCTATTACAAATATACATATGTACATATGTATATTACGTATGTACATATCATATCATACTCTGCAATTTTTGCCATTTAAGTGAGTGTGTGTTTTTTTGCTTATATGACTTGTCAATAATAAAATGACAGTAATTGAAATGGAACAACAGTTCTAATAAGTAACACAAACTAACTGTCAATAGTAAAAACTATTGTTAAAGTAACAACTCTTTTTAAAATGGGAAAAAATCTGCTGGTGTTCAATTAATATACTCATAATTTTTTTATCTGGTTTAAATTTCAGTAACTATATAATTGCTATTAATTTTAGCTAACAAATTTGGGGATTTTATTACAAAAAGTAAAATTTATAACCATATGCATGCATTGTTTTTTGAAAATTATTCAATTCAGCTAAGGTTTAAGACCTCAAGAATTTAAATATTTTATGCAATAATTTCAAATAGCATAATATAATACAAATTAACGTAATTCAGCTAAGAAAAATACAATTCAGCAAAGTAAAATTTAATTTTTTATGCCCTATGATATAAATTTCCTATTGATAAGGACAATTCAGCTGGTCATTATCGAAAGTAAATTACTTAATCAGGCAATATCTTTTGCTTTGTGAAAATTTTCAGAACTCCTCCAAGCAAAATATCTATTCAGCAAAGAAAAAAACTTTTGGTAGGAATACAATTTGCAATTGCTGTAATATTTCGTTCATTTTGCCCTAGTTAAAGTTAATTCAGCAAGCAAAAGTAATATAGTTTCAATTAAAATTAACCTAATTTTGAGCTTCTATACTATTTCCTCATACAATGTTAAAGTTTTCCAAAAATTTAGCTCTGAGGAAATTCAGCAAAGTAAAATTTAATATTTTATGTTCGATGATATAAATTTCCTATTGATAAGGACAATTCAGCTGGTCATTATCTGAAGTAAATTACTTAATCAGGTAATATGTCTTGCTTTGTGAAAATTTACACAACTTCTCTAAGCGAAATTTATATTCAGCAAAGAAAAAACTTTTGGTAGGAACGCAATTTGCAATTGCTGTAATATTTCATTCATTTTGCCTTAGTTACAGTTAATTCAGCAAGCCAAGTAATAGAGTTTCAATTAAAATTAACCTAATTTTGAGCTTCTATACTATTTCCTCATACAATGTTAAAGTTTTCCAAAAATTTAGCTCTGAAGCAATTCAGCAAATGAAAATTATTCATAGAATGATAAAAAGGTAGGCAGGTTATAAGCAATCATACATAAGTTTGCAATTCAGCTGAGCAGAATGCTATTCAGCGCGGCATATACATTTTTTTATAAATTTTTATCGTATCATCTGATATTTAGCTAACTTTAAAATAATTCAGCAAGTAAAAATTTATATTTACATATTTATAGAATTTTAATTATTTATAAATTCTGTTTATTTTCTTTTTATTAAAATTTAATGTTTTTTAATGATTTCAAGTCTTAATAATTCCAGAAATTTCCTCTTAAACAAGTTTTTAAATTAATTTTCATTCACTACTTGCTAAATATTTAAATACATTCCCATATATTTTTAATTATACATTTGCACAAAAACAAGTAAAATAAAACGAATTTAAGTTCAATTTACAAAAAAATAAATGGTGGTGACGCTTCTACTTTTTTCTGTTAAAACAATTTTATTAATTAAATAAAACTGATAATCACATCAGTGGAAAATAGCTTGCTTATTTAAAAGCTTAATTTTAAGCTGAAATTATTATTTAGTAGTAAAATAACTTAATTCGTATAGAAAAAAATTAATCATTTTAAGTGCTAGGTAGTGCCAGGTAATTGTTAAAAATAATTTAGTAAAGTATAAAATATTAGAAGAAGCAATTGTTATAATTTTGCCCGTTTTAGACACGTAAAGTTTACTTTGGAAAGTCTTAATTCAGCTGTGTGACAGACAGAGATAAGTAGGCACTTTCTCTTTCTGTCTTTCTCCCAGCTGAATTAAGACTTTTGCAAAGTAAACTTTGCGTGTCTAAAAGGGGTGTTATTAAATGTACTATAAATAAAATTGTTATTAATTAAACCAAATTATTTACAAAGTATTAAATTTGTATTACATTTGCAACAAAACCAGAAAATTTAATTAATACGAAGCTACTTTTTCTGCGAAAATGCTATTAATAGTATTTACACAGAAAATTCCTTTTAGCAACTGAAAGAATGCTTGATTAAAAATGGCGAAAAGGGTGTTTAAGCATTATTTGTTATTCATTACTAAGTTTTGCATTCTTTATTTCAACGGCAAACTCAATTCAGCTAATGTTAACACAATTCAGCAAAACAAAGTATTAAGCATATAATAAAAATTAACGTTGTAAGTCTCTGGTAAGCACGATTCAGCTAAAAAAATTTAATTCAGCTTTAAATAAAACTAAATCTAAATTTTGCTCCTTTTAGACAAGGATTTGCCTGTACTTTGCAAAGTCTTAATTAAGCTGTGTGAAAGTCTTAACTCACCCAGCTGAGTTAAGACTTTGCAAAGTAAGCTTTCCGTGTCTAAAAGGGGTATTTATAACTTTTAAATATCTTAACACATTCACAAAGTATAACCAAAATAAACTAAGCTTAATGGAATAAATTAATAAAATTTCTTAGTTCGTGTTAGTATAAATATATTTACAATTCAGCTGAGGAAAACTGCTATTCAGCTAAGGAAATATTTAAGTTCAATGTAATAACAAGTGTATGTACCTTTTAAATTTTTTACATATTACTAGAACAATTGGAACTGCTAACAACATACATGTATGTGGAAATATGGAATAATAGCTTAAGTCGACTTAAGCAAAGCAGTGCATTTCGGAAGGTTTTACGCTTTCACTAAGAGATTAGAAGGCTCTAATACATGATTCTATTTTCTTGTGATTCTTTCTTTCCATATGTCACATTTTAACCCCTGAAAATTCCAACTGGAACATAATACAGCACAGATAGGCTTAATTTTCTTAAGTATACTTAAGCATTAGCCACAGGTATATACATATGTATATTTATATTTTTACTTATACCATACAAATCTGTTTAAGTCTTAACTGGTCCGAACTCAATTCAGCTAATGTTAAAGTAATTCAGCAAAACAAAACATTGAGCACATAATAGAAATTAATGTAGTAAAGCTCTACGGGGCCATTAATTACAATTCAGCTAGCAAAAATACCATTCAGCTAAAAATAAATCCAAAACCACACTTATAATTTTAAAATAATTTAACACCTTCAAAAATTTGGCAAAAATAAACTAACACATTATGATTTTTTTTAACCAGCTTAGATTAGGCAATTCAGCTCTAAAAAAATTAATAAAACTTACCTTTCCGTATTTAAGTATGAATATATTGGCTATTCAGCTGAAAAAACTGCTATTCAGCTAAGAAAAAAATGGCTTTTTTAGATTTTTACATCTTACAACTGTAATTGGCACTCCTTATTAGATTTATGTGTATATGTATGCCAAGCGCGTTAAGACATAACATTTAACGTTTAATTTTGCCCAGCTGAATTGTATATTTCTTAGCTGAATAGTAAAAACAATCTGTGATAGGCATAGTTTATTAAATTTTTCATCAAATGTGTTCAGAATCATCTAAGCTGAATACTAGATTAAAACGTTAGAAAAAATGTATAATGAGTCAATTGGTAAGTGTCTTGCTGCTGCTGTACACTTTTTATCGCATCGATTATAGTAAATATATTATTCTTATTATTATTTTTGTATACCTTCTACTTAATGGTCATAACGACGGCTAGTAAAAGGCTCGTGCCAACTGAATTAAAAACACCATAACAGCTTGATATGAGTATATTCATTAGAAGTGTATTTATGCCTTTTATCTTAAAAATAATAAACATTGATAGTACGAGTTATGAATAATAGTACAATAACGAAGGACAGAAAAACTAAATAGTATGAAATGTAAAGAAAACAAAACCAAATTTAAAGATAATAAACGTTTATTATGGTTTAGTTATTTATGGTTTAGTTATTTTTCTATTAATAACTTTCTGATAACCTGAATAAAAAACGATAAAAACAAAATCTGGTTCATCAACAATTCATAGTTATAGAAAATTTTTATCGTAACGTAAAACGCAAGTGAAAATGCAATGAAATGTATTGAATGAATAGTCAATAACAAACTGAAAATATAAAAAAAATGTGAAAAATATTCAAGTGTAAGAATGATGGAAACTAAATAGTGTTGTAAGGAAATCACTCTAAAGTTGCAGCTCTTCAATTAAGGCATAACAGAAATGATTTCAACAATTTCGTGCACGATTTTTATTCTTATCTCTCTACATTTCGCTTTTAAAAATGATTCTTGAAGAAAACAGCATAAATATACAAAAGCGGTCATAATAACTAAATTACGGATGCTAATACAAGACAAAATCTTAAGTACTTGAATTAACAGATGAAGAAAATATCAAGATTCCTATTAGGCATAGTTTAAACATTATAAAGAAAAAGAAAATGCACTCTTTAATGATTTTCTTCCTTAGCTGAAGCAACACAACTTAAAAACTGAATTTAGAAATTGTAGGAAAATTTTTAGTTTAATTTTTGTATTAACAGTTCGGTTATTATAAAGTAAAATTAGTGCAGCATTAGAGCAGTCATAATATTTATATGCTCTTTGCTTATTTTATACCAATTCAGCTAAGTATATACAATTCAGCTAAGTAAAAGTGAAGACTTGTGAGTAAATTTTTACTATATCAATTCTCTCTCTTTCTTCAGCTGGCTTAAAAACAATTCAGCTAAGAGAACCTAGTAATTTTAATGATATTTTATTACATTTGAGTGACATTCAAAATTTTTGTGCTAATTCAGTTTCAATGAAATTAAAGTCTAAAATTTTCATTATCTTTTTAATCCATAGAAAAGAAATTGTGGATAAATGTGTGGCTTGGAAAAAGTGCAGAATCTTGTCCTAAGTTTAGTTAAATTCAAGTTAATGACATTAATTTTTATTTATTAAAAAAGTAGCAGCATAGCATTATAAATCGTCGGTTGGTTTCTGGTTTGCGGCACAGTATATTCAAACAAGAAACCAACCGGCGAAATAGCAACAATATTTGTAAAATCTTCTACATGTTATAACAGTTCAGTTGAGTAAAAATATAAAATTGTTGCTACTTTTCTCATATATCAGTATCTTTATTCAGCTGGGTAAAAGACAACTCAGCTAAGAAAAATTAACACTTAGAAAAAATTTTGCGAAAGAAAAATAAACTCTAGAATTTTTCTAAAGAGCATAGAGTAGAATAGAGAGAAATGTTCAATTAAGAACAAAATTTATTTTTTTTTCAAGTTTAGCTAACTTTAAATGAATTCAGCAAAACTAAATGGCATAAAAAATCATTCATTGATTTACACAAAAGTATGTATGTAATTGGACATTCGGTCAATTTGAGTGCAATTCAGCTAGCGGAATATGTTGATGTTTTTTAAGGATAGAATAGAGGAAAGATCTGGTCCAAAGACCGTCACTTCAACGTCCGATGGATCTCTTATGCCATTATTTTAAGGATAAATTTAGTAGTGAAATTTTCCATTAAAACAATACATGATTTTTTTTAAGTTTAGCGAAATTCAATTACATCAAAAATACGCTTATAATTTACATAGAATCATGTAATTGCTGAGAAAACATAGAGAATTTGTGGCAGTTTTTCTTATTCAGCTGAGTTTAAGGCAATTCAGCTAAGAAAATTTAACACATTTAAAAAATTCATTGCATTTGCGATAATTCAGCAAAATCCTTTTAAGATTTCAATTTAATTGAGAAATCTTCAGTAAAGAAAAAAAAAATTAAATTTTTAGCATTTATCTAACTTTAGATGAATTCAGCAAAATTAAATAACATAAAAAAATCGCTAATGATTGATATAAATTGCACATTCGGGCAATTTAAACCCAATTCAGCCAACGCAAACGTTACGTTTTTCCAATTATTTAAATTGATGTCCTTAATATGATGTCACAAAGGCAGTACCCCTTTTAGACACGCAAAGTTTACTTTGAAATGTCTTAATTCAGCTGTGTGAAAGACAGAGGGAGGAGTACAGTCTCTTTCTGTGTTAAGACTTTGTAAAGGAAACTTTCTGTGTCTAAAAGGGCTATAAGTAAACTATTGCACTTTCTCATAGTTTGGCATACTAAAACCCAATTCAGCTAGTTCTTAGTTAGTTAGTTAGACTGCAATTCAGCAAAGCAAAATCACTTTTTAAATTATACTATTTCAATTTCATGAAAATGTCTATGCATCAGATAAAATAAATGCAATTCAGCTAAGTTAAAAAAACTTATTTTTAATATTGTATGTATATATCTTTGTGTTAGAAGTAATTCATCCAATTAAAAATAGCTTAGTATAGTTTTTGTATATTAAATCACTAGTAAAAATAAGTTTTTTGGATTACAATTGCATTTAGGCTTAATTCAGCAAAACAATAGTGAACAGAAAATGTAGCAATTTGCAAGCTCTTCACCTAAATTCTGCGAAATACGACATAATTCAGCTAGAATTGAATGGTTTTTCATTTTTAAGATTGTTCATGTATTGTGTTGGTAAAACATAAAAATATCTGCTTAGTCCTGGTTCACACACGTCAACTTTTCTTGATCAACTTCCAATTCAGCTGGTAGAAAAAAAGAGATGTTTGTGTATCCGTCTCCGTCTTTCTTACAGCTGAATTACGAGTTGTTCAACAAAGCTTGACGTGTGTGAACTGGGACTTAGAATTACTTTAAGTAGATATGTGTGTAAAGAGACGTTATGCTTACATGCACATACAATAGACATTTGTAAATATGTAATTGTATTTTTAAGCATATCTTTATATGTTTTTGCTTTTCTTCTTGTTTTCTTGTTGTTGCAAGTAACACAAATAGCAGACATAGAAGAAAGAATAAGAAAAAAACAAGGAATAAACACAGAAATATTTTCTTGTTATAAAAATTATTAAAGTGAGCAGCAGTAAAAGGTATACATGTCTGTAGTTCTTCCTTCTTTTGGCAATAAATAATAAAAAAATAAGAATTTATAATTAGAATTTGAATTGGAAAAAAATGTATGAATTGACTAAATCGTTCGATTAATAGAGAATAAAATTAATTTACAATCGAGCAAAGCAATATACATATTTACCAAAAAAATTAAAAGCCAGTCTTCACTAAAGGCCAATATTCGCCTAAATAATTATTCAGCTAACTTTAAGCTCTATTCAGCATATTAAATAATTATATTAATGGGCTGTAAATTAAAAATATTTTCAACTGCTTAGCAAATACTTATTGAAAGTACATAATTTTATTATTCATAAATATTTTTAAGCAATACAATATAAAAATAAAAATAAAAACATTCCTTTCAAATCGTCAGGTGAATAATTCAATTGTATGTACTATAGCGAAATTTTATTTAAACACATGTCCGTGCATAAAACTGGAAATATTACTTATTAGTTTATAGTCTTGCTTACTCCACCACCCTGCTATTTAGTTGCAAATAAAGTTAAATATCTGGACCACTTGCTAATGTTTATTAGTTTCAAAGGAAAGTATTTGGGTCAACGTTTGAATAAACTAAAGATCATTGGAGTTGCTTATGAAACTAACACATTCCTTTAGCTAACAAAAAAAATTTAAAAATAAAATAAAATTAAAATCATCAACTTGTTTTTTTGTTGTTTTTAACTTGAAATACAAACAAAACATGTACGAGAACAACAGCAATATCATTTGAGTAAAATATGACAAACAAGCCAAGAATGTAGAAGGCATTAAGACAAAGAATTCTGAAGCAATGCAAATAACACAAAAATTTTAGCTTAAGATATTTTATTTCAATATTATACAGCTACCCAAAAAGAACAATTTTGAGAAGAGAAAAAGGCATTTAATTTAGAAGCAGAAATTAGCCACAAATAAAAAACAACATAAAGAAGTCTAATGGAATTTTCAAATTATTATGACAATGCCAACATCACAAATCAGCCAAGCTTAACTCGTATATAGTGAAATACAACCCTTCTAGGCAATTCAGCTTTGCAGAATTTCAATTCAGCTGAACTCTAATAAAATTATTTGAAAAAATCAACTCTTTAGTTGTTAATATTCAACCATTTTTGCTATTCAGCTTACGACTTTAAGTACATGATTCCTTAACTACTTATGTGCCTTCAAATTTTGGTAATTAAGCTACAAAAAGTTCAATTCAGCTACAGTTTTTGGTGAAACAAATAAACAACAATAGATTAATTTGCTGTTCGCGAATCATTTTTGTAATTCAGCTGCAGTTTTCGGTGCAAAAAATAAGTGCAAAAAAAATTTTTAAATATTATTTTAGTTTAAGTGGCATAAATATTAATTCAGCTAACAGAAGGTGAATTCAGCTAATTTTTTTGGTGCAAAAATAATTAAACAGAATATTTTTGTAATTCAGCTGGGGAATTATCAATTCAGCTAACAGAAGCTTGATTCGGCTGTAGTTTTCGGTGCAAAATATAAAAAAACAAAAGCCTAACTTATTGTTCGCGAATCTTTTTTGTAATTCAGCTGCAGTTTTCGGTGCAAAAAATAAGTGCAAAAAAATTTTTAAATATTATTTTAGTTTAAGTGGCATAAATATTAATTCAGCTAACAGAAGGTGAATTCAGCTAATTTTTTTGGTGCAAAAATAATTAAACAGAATATTTTTGTAATTCAGCTGGGGAATTATCAATTCAGCTAACAGAAGCTTGATTCAGCTGTAGTTTTCGGTGCAAAATATAAAAAAACAAAAGCCTAACTTATTGTTCGCGAATCTTTTTTGTAATTCAGCTGCAGTTTTCGGTGCAAAAAATAAGTGCAAAAAAATTTTTAAATATTATTTTAGTTTAAGTGGCATAAATATTAATTCAGCTAACAGAAGGTGAATTCAGCTAATTTTTTTGGTGCAAAAATAATTAAACAGAATATTTTTGTAATTCAGCTGGGGAATTATCAATTCAGCTAACAGAAGCTTGATTCGGCTGTAGTTTTCGGTGCAAAATATAAAAAAACAAAAGCCTAACTTATTGTTCGCGAATCTTTTTTGTAATTCAGCTGCAGTTTTCGGTGCAAAAAATAAGTGCAAAAAAATTTTTAAATATTATTTTAGTTTAAGTGGCATAAATATTAATTCAGCTAACAGAAGGTGAATTCAGCTAATTTTTTTGGTGCAAAAATAATTAAACAGAATATTTTTGTAATTCAGCTGGGGAATTATCAATTCAGCTAACAGAAGCTTGATTCAGCTGTAGTTTTCGGTGCAAAATATAAAAAAACAAAAGCCTAACTTATTGTTCGCGAATCTTTTTTGTAATTCAGCTGCAGTTTTCGGTGCAAAAAATAAGTGCAAAAAAATTTTTAAATATTATTTTAGTTTAAGTGGCATAAATATTAATTCAGCTAACAGAAGGTGAATTCAGCTAATTTTTTTGGTGCAAAAATAATTAAACAGAATATTTTTGTAATTCAGCTGGGGAATTATCAATTCAGCTAACAGAAGCTTGATTCAGCTGTAGTTTTCGGTGCAAAATATAAAAAAACAAAAGCCTAACTTATTGTTTCCGAATAGATTTGTAATTCAGCTGGGTTAAATATAAATTCGGCTAACGGAAACTTAATTTAGCTTGTTTTTTGTTTTGTGCAAAAATAAAGAAAAATAGGTTACTTTACGGTATTCCAATACTTTTGTGATTCAGCTGGGGAAAATATCAACTCAGCTAACTGAAGGTTAATTAAGCTAAAATTTTCAATACACGAAATAAAGAACCCGAGCTTAGTTTAATCATCTCGAATACTTTTATCATTCAGCTAACAGAAGGTTTATTCAGCTAAATGTTTTTGAAAAGAAAATAAAACAAGAGCTTGGTGTAATGTTCTCGTAAATTTTTTTAATTCAGCTGGGGAATTGTCAATTCTGTTATTTACAGAGGGTTAATTCAGCTGAAGTGTTGGTGCAAAATATAAAGAGCAAAAGCTTAACTTATTGTTCCTGAATACACTTGTAATTTAGCTGGAAAAAATATAAATTCAGCTGACAAAAAATTAATTCAGCCTATTTTTTTGGTGCAAAAACAAAGAATAAGAGGTTAGTTTGCTTAAGCTTAAGCTTGACTTATTGTTCCTGAATACACTTGTAATTCAGCTGGAAAAAATATATATTCAGCTGACAGAAAATTAATTCAGCTTATTTTTTTTTTGGTGCAAAAATAAAGAACAAGAGGCTAGTTTGCTGTTTTCGAATACTTTTTTGATTCAGCTGGGGAAAATAGGAATTCACCTAACGGAAGATTAATTAAGCTACAATTTTCAGTGAACGAAATAAAAACTCTGAGCTTAGTTTAATCATCTCGAGTACTTTTATCATTCAGCTAGGGAAATACCAATTCAGCTAACAGAAGTTTAATTCAGCTTTATTTTTTGGTGAAAATAAAATCAAAACAAGAGCTTAGCTTAATGCTCTTGGATATTTTTGTAATTCAGCTGGGTTTTAATCAATTCAGCTAACAAAAAAAATAAATGAACAAAAGCTTAACTTATTGTTCTCGAATATTTTTGAATGCAGCTATGGAAAATATAAATTCAGCTAAGGTTTTCTGTCCAAAAAATTAAAATCAACAATTTAGCTTATTCCTCCCCAATTTTTGTTAATTCAGCTGGGTAAAGTATCGATTTAAAGTGTGGTTTTTTTGTATATAACAAAATTTTTTAACCAGATACTGCATTTTTTCTTATATATAAAATGATCGGATTATACTGTTTTGTATCAATAAATAAAAAAAATTTTATCCAAATAAAATTTATTTAGTAACACCCATTTTGCACACGCAGAGTTTACTTTGCAAAGTCTTAATTCAGCTAGGTGAAAGACAGAAGAAGATTGAACTACTGCCTCTGTCTTTCACATAGCTGAATTCAAGCTCTGCAAAGTAAATTTTGCGTATGGAAAAGGGGTGTAACTATAAACCTTGCAGAAAAACTTTAATATAATAATAAATGTGGTTATTTATATTTTAATTGTGTAATATATGTAATAAGCTATTGAACGAATAATTTTATGGCAATTTAATTAATTTTTGTTAAAGTTTTTATTCAGTTTCTTTCGACGTCAATAATTCATTTCAGTACATACTTGTACACGCCAGTTTGAAACAGAAAATTACAAACCATATTAATTTTTTGTTGGTTTCTCTAGTTGTCCATTAAATAACTAATGGCTCTGTATATATATATATATATATATATATATGTACATATATATATAAAGATATATATGTTTATGTATTTCGTGTTATTGACTTAAAGAATTTTGATGGTAAACATAAAATAACAAGGAATAGTAGGTGTGGTACCAAATGCGACCTAAACTTACAAACATGTACTACAACTTCTACTTTTATGCTTGTGAAGATTGAATGAGATGAAAAGAGAATCGTTAAGAAAACACGATAAAAAGTTTTGCTTCTAGCTAAAAAAAAAGAAAGAAATTTCTCTTGTCTATTCTACAGATTAAAAATAAACCAAGAAGAACAAAACTTGAGATACCGGAATTTATGCTGAATATTTTTTTCTCAGCATCGTCAATGAATATAAAACATATGAATAAACAACACCCATATAAAAGATTTGTTCATTCGAACTCTTCCCCTGTTGTCAATTATGAGACTGAATACATATGTACATATGTACATATGTACATATGTAGGTATGTATGTATGTACATATATAAGAAAAAATTGGCGAAACAGATTTAGTTATCAAAAGCTCAAAAATTCATAGAATTTTTTTATAGCATCTTTAGCTGAATTAATTTTTTTTGTGCATGTTTATTAAAAGGTTAAAGATGAAAAAAATATATTAAAATTTTTTATTTATATAATATTTTAAGCCAGCTGAATTAGTTATTTTATAGCTTAGATATGACAAGTTTTTATGTTTCAAAATAGTAGTGTAATTTTTAGAACAAAAGCTCTAAAATTCGTGGAAATGTTTCAAAGGCAACTTTAGCTGAATATATATTTTTATGCTTATTTATTAAGATTAAAAAAATTACACAAACATTTTAAAGTATTTATTTAAGTAATATTTTAAGCCAGCTGTAATTCAGCTAATAAAATATTTTCAGCGAAAGAAATATTGTTATCAAAAGCTCTAAAATTCGTGGAAATGTTTCAAAGGCATCTTTAGCTGAATGTATTTTTTTATGCATATTTATTAAAAGGTTAAACAAAATTAACAAATTTTTTAAAGTTTTTTATTTAAGTAATATTTTAAGCCAGCTGAATTAGTTCTTTTGGCAGCTTTGGTATGAAAATTTTGTATATAATCAGAAATAATTTCTTAATCAGGTTTAAGTTCAGTAATTTCAATTCTTACCTGCTTAAGCAAGTATTTCTGATTAAAATTCACTACAGTTCAATTAAATCTAAAAGATTTCTCACTTAATTTAATATATATTTTTAAATTCTAGAGTAATTTTAAAGCTGAGTAAATTTTTTTTGTCAGCTGAATTGCAAAACTATTAATAAATGACTTTTACAATTGTAAGTTAATGAAAATCTGAATTAGTAATTTTTTTGCTTAGCTGAATAAAATATTTTTGGCGAAAGAGATTTTGTTATCGAAAGCTCTAAAATTCGTGGAAATGTTTCAAAGGAATCCCTAGCTGAATTTATGTTTTCTTGTTCATATTTATTAAAAGATTAAAAAAAGTTAAAAAAAAATTACTAAAAGTTTTTATTTAAATTATATTTTTAGCCAGCTGAATTAGTTATTTTGTAGTTTAGGTATGCAAGTTTTATATATTTAGCACCGTAATGTTTTTAGCTGAATAAAACACTTTTGACGGAACAGAAAAATCTGATAACAAAAGATTTACAACATGTAGAATTTCTGTAGGGGCATTTTTAGCTAAATTTACATAGGTTTTCTGATGTACATTTATTAAATATTAAAAAAAACAAAACCATTATTAAAATTTTTTATTTAAGTAATATTTTAAGCCAGCTGAATTAGTTATTTTGCAGCATAGGTATTAAAATTATGCACATTTTAAAATATTAGTGTGATTCTCTAGCTGAATAAAAATTTGTTTTTTAGCTGAATTGCAAAATTATTAAAAAATTACATTTTTAACTGTAATACCCCTATTCCACACTCAAAGTTTACTTTGCAAAGTCTTAATTCAGCTGGGAGAAATACAGAAGGAGACTGTACTACTACCTCTGTCTTTCACACAGCTGAATTAAGACTTTGCAAAGTAAACTTTGCGTGTGGAAAAGGGATATAACTATCTTACAAAATTAATGAAAATTAGCTGAATTGCAAAATTATTGAAAGTTTTTCCTTAAATTATATTTTAAGCCAGCTGAATTGGACATTTTGTAGCCCAGGTATGTAAATTTAGTTTACTTTAAAATGTTAGTGTAATTTTATAGCTGAATAAATTTTTTTCTCAGCTGAATTGCAAAATTATTAATAAATAACATTATGAATTGTTGCTATTTTACAAAATTAATGAAAAACATTAGCTGAATTGAGAATCTAAATAAAATTATGTGTTTTACATTAGCTGAATTGTAAAATTATTAAAAAGTTTTATTTAAATTATATTTTAGGGCAGCTGAATTAAGCATTTTGTAGCTTATATGTATATGTAAATTTAGTATACTTTAACATGTTGGTGTAATTTTATAGCTGAATAAAATTTTTTCACAGCTGAATAGCAAAATTATTTTAAATGACATTTAGAATTGTTGCTGTTTTATAAAATTAATGAAAAATATTAGCTGAATTGACAATCTAATTAAAATTATTTGTTTTAAATTCTTAAAATGTCATCTGCAAATAATTAGCTACTATTAGAATACCTCTAGACCCTTTCAGAAACGCAAAATTTTCTTTGCAAAGTCTTAATGCAGCTGGGAGAAAGACGGAAAGAAAAAGTATTTTGCCCTCCCCCAGCTGAATTAACACTTTCTACGGTTTACGTAGTTAGCTGAATTACTACTATTTATATAAACGATATAAAAGCGTATGAATTAATCCAGCTGAATTAAACATATGTAAGTACAGTAGAGGATTTTAAATGTAAGCTAATATAAACTTTTTAAATATTTTAACCTTTTTTTTAAATTAATTTTTACTTGCCCTTAAACATTTTTAAAAGCTGTAATTTTAAATTACACAATTATTAATACATATGTACATATATTAAACTTTTTTAATATCTAAATTTTAATCTTAGTACTCTGTATTCATATAATTTTTTTAAGTTTCAGCTGAGCAAGAGTTTTTTTTTTAATTTTTACTCTTACCTGAGTTGATTACAATTTTTAAATAAATTTCATTTTCTAAAGTCGCGTGTTGTGAGTTTTTTATATTTTCTAAAATTTGTCGGTTTCATTGCTGAGTTCGGTTACGTTTGCCGTTTGTCTTTGCTTTACTTGAAACTTTTGTCATTCATTAAGTGACGTTAACATTATTTTGTAATCATTTTTGTACGTTTTTAAAATTTACTTTTTTCTTTAAACATTTCAAATTTTTTTTTACTTTTATTGATTGTTTTTTTATTTACATAAGAGTTAAACGTTTGTGTATTGTTTTTTTTTTATTTTAAACCAACAAGCAAAAGGCCCAACATTATTATTTTATAATAATAAAAACGTAAAAATTTTAAGATATGAATTTTAAAAACAAATAATATATATATCGCTTATTTACTACAACAAAGTCATAACTTACAAAAATTAGTTTTACAAAAATCGTGTTTAAATTTTTAATTGATTTCGCATTATTAAATAAGAAAAATTAAGTTTTTTGAGTTAAGACGTTATTGAAGCAAACGAGAGATTTGCATCGAATTTTTTCTTTTAACGAAGCGGTATTATTTTATTTTATTTCAAAATCTTACATTGAAATAAACCAGAATGTTTGCTGGGTTATTAAATTTTTGAGGCGTTTTTAAAATATGAAATTGAATTGTGGAATACATTTTTTTTGTTGATTGTTTTGCAAATGCGGAATACTGAATTGTTACGAACGTACGTATGATATCGATTATAGTCACAGTTGTTTTATTATGAATGACTTTGTTGATATTGCTGTTGTTTTATTGTTATAGAAATTTTTTGTTAATTCTTTGACATTCCTTTGAACATCAACAGGTCTGTAAAAGAATGCGATATTAACAGAAAAATGGTTCCAACTTGGCTTATAATGAAAAAAGAGTATATGATAAAAAAAATTAGAGAGTTATTTGGTGGGAAGCCAAACCATATTAAGTATGTTTTCTATATTTTCAAAACAAAGTGTCTTTACTATTTGGCTTTGTTTTAAATCCTTTAAATATATTTTTCGATTTATTCGTCATGCATGTCATGAAATATGAAACACTTGTGTGCAAGCAAAAAAAAAATTGCACAAAAAAAGTTACCAAATGTTTTTATATTTAAACAAACATTCAAGAAGTAACAGGAGTAACAGAGAAAACTAAAAAAATAATAATTTTGCAATTTATCAATTACAGAAGTAATTATTTGGAAATTAAAATTAGTCACAGAAAAAAAAGTTAGTAAAAAAAGTATGAATAGAAAATCTACATAGGTATAATAAAATTAAATGAATTCATAAACTTAAAGCAAACTAAACTAGGCTTAGAATCAACGGAAATTCACTATATAACTTTTAAATGATTTCCGCTACAATTTCCCTTTACTTTCTATCTCTTTTCTAATCTAATATTTTGTCTAAAAACCCAATATTGTCATCATCACACGCAAGCAACAAACAAACACACACACACACACACACACACACACACACACACACACACACACACATACGAGTAGAACGTATCATAATTTTCGTTATGTCAACCGAACTGATTTGGAGCTTTCTAAATATGAATGTATATCGTTTAGTACACGCATACCAACATGTCATTATTAAGAGCTTGAGCTTACATAAACAACCCTACACAAAACTGTCTGGAAATTACAAAATTTTAATTGGATTTAAAATAGAATGACAGTTTTGTTTTGCGAATTTGCTTGCTTTGCGTTACACAACGAAAGAAATTGTTCATAAATGAATTTAAATAGCTGTAAGCTACATAAGCTGTATTTTTAAGAATTTATATGATATAATATGGTATTCAGCAAAATAATAACTTAGCTGAATAGCTCTTTTCTTAGCAAATAAGAAATTTCGGGTAAGTTTTTTGAATAACATTAGCATTAAAACCCCACAGCTGAATAGTTATTGCTTAATTTCTGGTCAAGATGTATCTGAGGTCTAGCCCAAATAAAATTTTCTTGGATAAGCTGAATTGCATTTTGCTCTCTTCCACAGTTGTTATCGCTTTGTTTATAAGTGCTTTTGCTTCGGAATTCCTCAAAAAAACATATTTTTTTTAGAAAAATTATTTTTAATTGACTTGCACTGGACGCTTCTATCCAGCTGTTATTAAATTTTTATTACTTTTCCAGGCGAAGTGTCGCCTAGTAATTCAGCGAAAAAAAACTTAGCTGAATAATAAAGAATAATAAATTTTTTAGTCAAATTACTAAATCATTTAATATTTCTGTAGCCTTTATATTCTTTCAAACAATTTATATTAAAAACGTTCAGCTGAATAGCTGGTCTAGGTAGTTCCTAGTTGTTTTAGAGTTTTTAACTATTATATAACACATCTTTAACTGAATTACCGTTTCCTTATAAAAGCTGAATTTAATTTTACACTCTTCCCCAGTTGTTATTACATTTTCATTAGTATGTACTTTTTCTGCAAAAAAAAATCTTAGCTGAATATCGTATTTTTTATATAGAATTATAAAGCCATTTAATCTTTTTCTTAGTTTTCATTTGTTTTAACTCGATGTGTATAAAAAAATAAGAAAATAGCCAGCTGAATAGCACTTTATCGGTAGTTCTTAGTTGTTTTTGAGTTTTAGCAGAATTCTAGCCAATTTCCTTTTTCTTAGATATGCTGAATTTAATTTTGGTCTCTTCCCCACTTCTTATAACATTTTCATTACTACTTTTCCTGGCGGATTTTACCATAGAATTCAGCTGTAAAATCTTAGCTGAATAGTATATTTGTTAGACAAATTTTAAAGTTATTTGATTTTTTTCTAGTTTTCATTTACTTGTACTCGATTCGTATAGAAAATAGGCAGCTGAATAGCAATTTACCGGTAGTTCTTAGTTCTTTCTGAATGTTTGGTTAATACTTGACAGAGATCTGGCCAATTTAACGTTTTCTTAGATATGCTGAATTTAATTTTGGTCTCTTCCCCAGTTCTTATAAAATTTTCATTAGTACTTTTCCTACTGGATTTTACCATAGAATTCAGCTGTAAAAGCTTAGCTGAATATCATAGCTCTTAGACAAATTAATAAGCGAATTAAATATTTTTATCTTTCATTTATTTTTACTCGATTTGTATAAAAAGCAGCCAGCTGAATAGCAGTTTTTCGGTAGTTCCTAGTTGTTTTTAAATTTTTAGTTTATATTTAACGAAAAATTGTTTTCTTAGGTTAGCTGAATTGCATTTTAGTGAACTTATCCCACTTGTTATTGCTTTTGAATTAGTAGTTTTCCTGTCATACTTTGCATTAAAATTTAATAAAAAAGACTTAGCTGAATAATCATTTTTTTGGTCAAATAGTAAAAGAATTTAATACATTTATTTAGTTTTAGTCGATTTGTATAAGAAGCAGCCAGCTAAATATTATTTAGTTGTAGTAACTAGTTTTTTTTGGAATATCTACTAGACTTCTTGGCGAAAAATTGTTTTGTTAGGTTAGATGAATTGCATTTTACTCTTGTTGTTGCTTTTACATTAGTAGTTTTATTGACAGGTTTTGCATTGGAATTCAAGAAACAAAAACTATGCTGAATAATACTTTTGTTAGTCAAATAATAATATATTTAATTTTTTTTTTAATATTTCTCAATTTGTATAAGAAACAGCCAGCTGAATAGCACTTAGCAGCAGTTCTTAGTTATTTTGGAATTTTTAGTTAATATTTAACTGACCTCTAGCCGAAAACACAGTTTCATTTACGTAAGCTGAATTGTATTTTACTGTATATCGAAGTTGTTATTGGAATTCAACGAAAAAGATTAGCTGAATAACATATTTCTTAGTCAAATTATAAAGTCATTAAATATATTTATGCTTTTATTTTTTTTTTTATATCAGCTAGCTGAATAATATCTTAGCAGTAGTTTCTAATTGTTATTGTATTTTAAATTAGCGTTTAATAAACCTCTAGTTGAGGTTGATAAACTGAATCAAAGCTTTTATGAGAAGGCATAAGCAAAAAATATAAAATATAAGAAATTTTCTTGCTGAATAGCACTTCTGTTAAATAAAAAAAACATTAAGCTATTTAGTGCATTATATATAGATTTAGATAATAGATTTGCACTGCAAGCATAGAGCAGAGGAGCACTTTGCTTGCGTTTTATAGTTATTATCGAAGCTAATTTTTAACAAATCTCTAGCTGAATTACAGTTTTCTTAGCTGGAAATATCATATTCTTAATATAATTTAGTTAGGGTTAACATTTATATAATTGAATTGTGTGTTAGCGCTGGCTGAACTTGATTTTCTTTAGCTGAATAAGAATATTACGATAAATATGAAATAGTTTTTAGATCTGCAGTATTTTCTCGACAAAAAATCTCCAGCTGAATGGCATATTTTATAGTTAGCTAGAAAATATATATAAAATATTTTAATTATTGTTAAATTTCTAACGAAATTCTGGCAAAAAAAATCTAGCTGAATTGCATATACTGTAAGGGAAAATTAAAAAATCTTTAAGAACTTCTTTGTTGCAGTAATATTTTAATCAAAATACTTGGTTTTTCTTAGCTGAATTATAAAAGATTTATATATTTTGGAATTTTGAGAAAAAAATTTATTTATTTAACAAACAATTATGTCTTCATTTTATTTCATGTAAGTTTATATATAGTAATTTAATTTGAAAAGAAAATTTTATAAACGAGTCTTAATACATCAAGAATGAGAGTTTCAATAAATTGTAGCTTCTAAGAAGCTAAACATTTAATTTATGAAGAAATTGCCTGAACAAGTAGAATCGTAATTTATTTGTGTGTTATATATCAATAAATCATAAGCGGTATTACGCTTTTACCTATGAATAAAAATAAAAGAAACAAATTTTAGCTGAATTCCATCTAACTTGGCTGAATAAGAAAATTTTTGCTAAATATTTATTTTTGGCGTATTTTTGCATGGTATTTAAGCAAAAAACCTTAGCTGAATAGAGTTTTTTAAGTAGACTAAAGCGAAATACATATATTAAGAACTACATTTTAGATCTTGGAATTCACAAGTTGTAGGTTGTATAAGACATTCTATAAAACAATGGAACCGAAATAATAGTAAAAAGTAATAAAAAAATTAGCTGAATTGCACATGAATTAGCTGAATAAGATTTTTTTTACAAATATGTATTTTTTACTTATTTGTGCATAATATTTTAGCAAAAAACCTTAGCTGAATAAAGTTTTTTAAGTGGACTAAAGGGAAATACATATATTAAAAACTACATTTTAGATCTTGCAATTCACAAATTGTAGGTTGTATAAGACATTCTATAAAACAATGGACCCGAAATAAAGTAAAAAATAATTTAAAAATATTAGCTGAATTGCACATGAATTAGCTGAATAAGAATTTTTTTTTTATAAATATGTATTTTTAACTTATTTTTGCATAATATTTAGCAAAAAAGTTTTTTAAGTAGACTAATGGGAAATACATATATTAAAAACTACATTTTAGATCTTGCAATTCACAAGTTGTAGGTTGTATGAGACGTTTCATATCACAATGGACCCGAAATAATAGTAAAAAATAATTTAAAAAAATTAGCTGAATTGCACATGAATTAGCTGAATAAGATTTTTTTTTATAAATATGTACTTTTAACTTAATTTTGCATAATATTTTAGCAAAAAGCCTTAGCTGAATAAAGTTTTTTAAGTGGACTAAAGGGAAATACATACATATGTATATTAAAAACTATATCTTAAATTTTGAACTGTATAAGTTGTAGGTTGTATAAGACGTATGTATTACAATGGGCCAGAATCTCTCATGTTCACTAATGTCAAGCTTCCTAAAGATTTTTACTTTAATAAATAGTTTATATTGAGTGCACTTTGGTAACCAGTCTATGTTGTACTTCACCTTATTCTTTGCTCTTGTCTTTAAAACACTTACCATTAAATAAATTAGTTGAAAATTTTGTTTTTATTTGCTTAAGTTTATTACATACAAAGTATGTTAACAAGCGGAAATTATAAACAAGCTGAATGAGAATTTATCATTTTTATTTCAAGTGATATTTAGTTTTGTATTTTTCGCTTTGCAAAATACTTGAAAATCTTTGTGGCCTTTATGAACAAACATTTAAGCAACATAATTAACATATTTTTCGCCAAGAAAACATCATAGCAAATGATAATGTTAATTAAAAAGAAAAATGAGAGGCCATAGTAGAAAATAAAAACAAAAAGCGGAATGCTTTTTTTTCTTTTCAAAGTGCCACATAGAAAAAAAATTGATAATAAGTTGGACTATATGTGTACGAAAGGAAATAGACGTTTTAAGACAATGAAATAATGCCCCTGTTTTAAGGCAAACAATTAATGTTGCCATTGTGCTTTTTTTTAATTATTTATGTAGCAACATTTAACCTCTTTCTTGCTTTTTTCTTTTGCAATTTAGTATGAAATTTTTTTTTTATATAAAATGTTATATATGTATGTATTAGTGTATTAAGTAAGTTACTGTAAACTCAGCTACAATTTCAGTTTTTTCTTGCCAGTCTCTTATTTGAAGCAAAAATACTGGAAACATATTTTCATGTTCTATGTTAATTTTTTTCCTTGGCTTGCAATAGATTCTTTGAGTTTGCAAGAATAGTTCCTGTTTAAATTGAGGCATTGCACACGTAAAGAAATGCAATTTATAACGTTTAGCTAAAGTCTATATGCAGGAAAAATCTTATAACCGTTGCTATTTAGATCATAAAGTATGTTGCGAAGCCAACACAACTCGCGCAACGGCAGCAATCTTGGACGCGATACTGTTTCAAATATCTAACGAAGCCTGTGATAAGCTTAACAGCTTTAAAATGGTGTTTGGAGGTCTTAATGGAAAAGAACGAAATTTAAAAAGAAAATGAATTAAATGTTTGAATTAAGTTTATTTTTTTCTTACGGTTAGAGTGCATGCAGCATGGTCACATGGCTTGAGGTCAGAAAATGTGCTACAGGTTGCTAATCTAAAAAAGAAATAAAGTAAAGCTTCGAAGAAGAGAAGCCACAGAAATCTATTTTGATAAATACGATTGCAATCGATATAAATATTGAATTTCCTATATGGGCTTGTAGGTTATAAGCTAAAAACTAAGTTCAAAGGTCAACTAGAATATTCATATATGTAGGTATTTGAAAAAAATTGTATGTTCAAAAATAACAATTTTTAAAGCTGCTTTTGAGCTCGAATTTTCCGTCGAATTTTCGAACTTTTCGAATGATGGTAATAACTTGAGGGTGGCGTTGGCTGAAGTAGTTAGCACGTTGACTACAAAACCGAAGATCCTGGGTTCAATCCCTGTATCCACTGGTCATTGAATAGCAACACCACGCATTTTTCTGATGTGCAATAGTAGTCCCTTTGTATCAGTTGTTGTAGGAAAGTTCAAGTGATTAAGGCATAGTCACTGGTCACTGATCTATACCGACTTCAGCAAATACTAGTCCTAATGTAACATCAGAGCGCCCTCCTTCGTTGTGTAGCAGAATAGTCGGCCAAGTAAAATAATCATACAATGGCTACAAAACGCAGCTTCAAAAATTTAATACGCCTCATTTGACACCAGATGGCGCAGCAACACTGCATTATCAAAAACATGCAAAAAAAAAAGCAGAGTTGTAAAAGAATAAAGCTTTCCTCTATCTCTTCCTTCACCACCTGTCTCCTCTATCACTATCCCTTTCCTAAAGAAGGTAACAGCTAGTAATAGTAGTAGGCATTAATTGCTTGAGTGTTACTTCTCTTAAAAAAAAAAAAAACTTAAAAGTTTTGAGTTCGAATTTTCGAACTTCGAAATTAGCAATTTTTTTAAATAATAAATTAAAAATTTAATAGTTCTTTGATGATCTTACCCGAAAAAAATTACTTATAGGCAGATTTTGTAAAAAATTTCGTTTCTAAACGTTTCAAATTTGTATGAAAAGTAACGAAAATTCGTTTCAAAAAATATTTTTTCCATACAAATTTCAAAACGAAAAAAACGTTTCTATTTACAAAATTTGCCTTTTAGCTTCAAAATATTAAGCCAGTAAATAAGTTTCAGCTTAAAACTTTTTTAAAATGTTGAAAAAAAGTTAAACTTTTCAATCTATTTAACAACATAAATTGACTGCAGTTATTGTCATAATAAACTTATAACAAGTTTAAAAAATCATAATTTCTAGTTATAACTATTTTAACAGCAAAAACTTTAATAAAAAATTAATTTCGAATTTTTCGAACACTGTGAAAAATATAGAATTTAACCCCCTTATTCTAAACTTTGTGACAAATAACAAAATTATAACAAAATGACAATTTTTATATCTTAAGCAATGTAAAAATTGTTCTTTTGTTATAATTTTTATTTTGTCATAGAGCTTAGAACAAAAATTTGTCATACAAGCTGTTTGAGGAAATTTCGAAGTCATAATTGAACTTCAATTAATTTCGAAGTTTCGAAATTACTTAAAAAACATGTAAAACTACCATTAGAAATTGTTATTTGAATTTTCGAAATCTTAAATTTCAAAATAGAACCTTAATTCCAAATATAAATTTTGCGAAAAAAATTTAAATATTCGAAACTAAGCAATTTCAATTTTCGAATTTCCGAAACATAAAAACACCACTATTTTTCAAAAAAAATAACTATATTCCAATATCCAAAAGTAATAGTACTATGATGTCGAAAATTCGAACTTATATACAAAAATCTCTAAGACAATTGCATGGTCTCTACTTGAAAAAAAAAACTATCTCCGAATTTTCGAAATTCCAAAAAAAACTGGAAATTTAAGTATTTATCAACCTTAATTCCAAATATAAATTTTGCAAAAAAAAATTTCAAATATTCGAAACTAAGCAATTTCAATTTTCGAATCTCCGAAACATGAAAAACACCACTATTTTTCCAAAAAATTAACTATATTCCAATATCCAAAAGTAATAGTATTATGATGTCGAAAATTCGAACTTATATACAAAAATCTCTAAGACAATTGCATGGTCTCTACTTGAAAAAAAAAACTATCTTCGAATTTTCGAAATTCCAAAAGAACTGAAAATTTAAGTATTTATCAATCTGAATTCGAAATACATATTTGTAGCTGAGCAGAAAATTTCGAAAATTTGTAATTAAGCAATTTCATAATTTTGTGGGAAAAAACTATTCATTTTCGAATTTTCAAAATTTGAAAAACCAATCGTAACTGATAATTTTTAAAGCTCGAAGGTCAAATATAAACATTTAGCAAATTTAATTAATTTAATATAGGTAATATTCTAATTTCGAAAATTCGAAGTTTGCTACAAAAACGCCAGCATTCGTCTTGTCTTTGCAAATTCAATATATAATAAAAGCTTATAACGAAGAAAAGCTGCAAGCTAACGAATTTTAATTAATTTTCAGCTATGTAATACATTTCTAAGTAATAAATTTAACATTTCAGTTATTCAATTGGTTTTTCATTCATTTGCAATTTTGTTCCCACAACAACCTTCCCGCCTGTGAAACTTAATTAATTGTACAATTAATTTAATGTTTGTTTTTAAAGAAAACTTAGCTGCAAATGAACAATTAAAATTGCTTACTAATTACTTTTGCTTACATACATATATAAAAAATCTAAAATAACAATGAAAAGTCGTGTACCAAAATAAATAGTTTTGCAATTTGTTTGGAAATTAAACCGATTTTTTATGCTAACTTGAAAAATTCCCTTTTTGATTTCATTACATTGTTTGCTGAATTATTTTGTTTTATTTATATATATATATTTTTTTTTTTAATTTTTGCACTTTGCACCCCATGTGGGGCTTTTAATTGAAATTCATGAATCATAAATGGGGCACTGCAAACCAACTGGAAGTAACCAGCAACTTAATGCAATATTGACTTTATAATGTTACAAAATTGAATCATTGAATCACGTTTGTAGTATTTGTGGCTTTTATAAGCCATTCATGTTTACATAACTCTGAGTTGAGTGACTTCATTTATTATAGCAGCAAATTTAGGGTTGGTCAACGCAGTTGAAATAAACGTCAACTTTATGATTTGTTGTAGATTTTCTTTAAGTTAAAGTCTTACATCTTGGTATTAAAATTTTAAACTCTTAAATATTTTGTTATTTACTCGTATTTCATAAAACAAACAATTCAGCTAGAGCTATTATGTACAAATATTTTTCGCATAAATTTTTTTACTGCAGCAACAAATGCAATTCAGCTACCCTGTTACCCTTAATTATAACAGCAAAAGTAAAGCTAAAAATAGCTTCTTATTTTAATTCAGCCGCTACAAATTCATGTCAGGGAGATTTGGTTTGATGTATAAATTTTTTTTATGAAAATGTCTCACAAAGAACATTAATTCAGATACTGAAAAATAGATTCAGCCACAGTGTTTTTGTGGATTTTTCAGCAAAAAAAAATCTCTAAATCCAAAACGTTGCTTTAAGCATTTTTTATTTGATTTAAGTCTAGTTGCCCAGTTAAATTTGTAATTCAGCAAGCTTAAGTAAAAGCAAAAAGTAAAAGCAGGCTTAAGTAAAAGTAATTCAGCAGCTTCAATTTTGTTGGAAACCTAATAGCATCTGTAAATTCTTAATAAAAAAATTTCTTTATCTTTCAAATAAAAATTGTTTTAATCATATTTCACTTGTTAGTTTTCTTAGTCCCTAGAGATGTTTTGCGTACTTGTACCAAAATACAGTTCGGCTAATATTTTATTTAAAATAAATCCTTCAAATATTCTATTTTCGAAACTTAGCTTGAGCAAAAGGTCATGCTTAGTTAAGAAAACCTTAAATTCAGCTGCTTTTAACGCAATTCAGCTAGACTTTTATCTCCTCACCTTTAAGATATTCACTAGTTTCTAATAATTTGCTAATGATTCTAACAATGACATCACTCTAAGTGCAATTCAGCTAATATTTTTTTAATAATTTACTTTTTCATATATAAATTGGCTTTCAAGTTACCAACATTATTAATAATTGAATAACGTTAAGCTAATTCAGCAGGAGCTTATTAAAAAATTTTATAATTTTTTGTAAAAAAACTTAATATTAATTTTTGTGACCCAAATGTAAAAGATTTATAAAATTTTACTGCAATTTTGAACAATAAAGTATAAATATAAATTCGGGAATATTTTTATATCCCAGCTGTTCTTAACTAAAACTAATTGTTGAGTAACGTGTGGCTGAGTTTCATTTTAAGCTGGTTAACTAAAGTTCAACTTGACTTTTTGAAGAAAAAGCATAAATTGTAAGGATTCTGGGTTATAAAGAGCAGCTGAATTAAGATTTTTCAAAATTCAGCTGCTCATTCTTCAATTTTGTATATTTTCTTAACTAAAATTACAGCTAAACTTCAATTCAGCTGCTTTAAATGCAATTCAGCTGGGCGTATAAATATAAAATCGTAAATATTTGTATATCTTAGCTGTTCTTAAACAAAACTAACTGTTGAAGAATGTGCAGCTGAGTTGAAGTTAAGCAGGTAAGCTAAAGTTCAGCTTGCATTTTTGAAGAAAAAGCATAAATTGTAAGGATTCTGGGTTATAAAGAGCAGCTGAATTATGATATTTCGAAATTCAGCTGCTCATTCTTCAATTTTGTATATTTTCTTAACTAAAATAAAAGCTAAGCTTCAATTCAGCTGCTTCAAATGCAATCCAGCTGGGCGTATAAGTATAAAATCGTAAATATTTTTATATCTCAGCTGTTCTTAAGCAAAACTGACACTGTTGTAGAATGTGCAGCTGAGTTGAAGTTAAGCAGGTAAACTAAAGATCAACTTGAATTATTGAAGAAAAAGCACAAATTGTAAGGATTCTGGGTTATAAAGAGCAGCTGAATTATGATATTTCGAAATTCAGCTGCTTATTCTTCAATTTTGTATATTTTCTTAACTAAAATTAAAGTTGAACTTCAATTCAGCTGCTTTAAATTGAAATTCAGCTACCATAAATTACTACTTATAAATTTGTTTTCAAATTTTTATACTTAAATATAAATAAAAAAAAACTTATTTTGTTTTAGTTTTGTTAGTAAGCTTACATCTAAGCAAAAACAAGCTATAGCACTATTCATAAAACTCATTTCATTCACAAAAAGAAAAAGTAGTGGGCTACTTGTTTTTTAATGCATTAAATACTTCTATTTGCCTCTTCAGCAGAACAACATTGTACATATTTTAGTAAAACACAAACTAAATCTGCCAGAAATGAAACTGAACAAGTAACATGATCTGTTAAGGTTACTTTTCGTGATTTAGTTTTTATTTTGCTTATTTGTTTAATGCTTTTTTTTATTTTTTCTTTCTTTTTGCAACATGAAACATGCTACATTCCACATATTTAGAAGAAAAACTTCCAAACGCAATACTAATGCTTAACAAATGGCGTAAAAAAGCGTTGTAATGCCCAACCATTGAATCGGAACTGTTGAATAAAATTAAAAAAAAAAAGAAACACAAACTTGGAAAACAACAAACACCAAACGCTGTAAACTGTTAATAGCAGAAAAAAAATAACATTGCGTGTCAAGCTTAAAAAAGCAGCATAAAGCACAACAACTGGAAAGATAAGACTTTGAAGTGCTTGAGAGGAAAAATGTGCAAAAGTTTTAAAAGAAAATCAAAATAATATTAGAAATAATGAGTGACCAAAGCCACACTGAAAGAAAATCAGTTTTACACACAAATTGTTGTAAGCTGGAACATTTTGAAGTAATTTTATAATTCAGCTCTTTTTAACATGAATTCAGCTACATTTTAATTTAGCAGCCGTGCAATTCAGCTTAACCTTTCGGCTCAATAATTCAAAGTTTATGATTTTCAAATAGTACCATTAAAGCAGGCTTTTATCAAATACAATTCAGCTTGACTATTTCCAAGCCGACTGTTAGAATAAGAAAAATTAATTTTTGCAAAATTATGAGTCCTGTAAAATTAAAAAATAATAAATCTGATTTCAATTAGTTTTCTGTAAGTGTAGTACATGAAGTAAAATTGTTTATCTGGTACCCCTTTTAGACACGGAAGTATTACTTTGCAAAGTCTTAATTCAACTGGGAGAAAGACAGAAAAAGGTAGTATTCGTCCCTCTGTCTTTCACACAGCTGAATTAAGACTTTGCAAAGTAAATTTTGCGTGTATAAAAAGGGTACAGCATTATAGATAATGGAATTTAAATATTCTATTCAGCAGCTTTAAGTTTTATTCAGCAGCTCACTTAACAACAAAAAATAAAAATTTTACAGCTTTAAGCGAGATATGATAGAAAAAATGTAATTCAGCTGCTTAAAGAATGATTCAGCTGGACCCTTTCTATGCTTTGTGTGAGTTACAAAAAAAAATTTAAATGAATTAATAAATGTGTTTTGAAATTATTTATTCTAATTGCAAATCAGTTAGATTTTGTTTTTTTTTTAATTCGAATTTAAGTGTTCAATTCAGCTGCTTTACTTAATATTCAGCAGCTGTTTTTGCAGTTATATTTTAAAATTTTTTTATTTTTAAGCAAAATATCAGAGAAAAATAGCAATTCAGCTGATTAAAGAACAATTCAGCTGGACCATTTCTGTAATTTACATACAAATTTTGTTCGTATATTGTTACATTGCTTATAATTCAGCCTGGTTTTTCCTATATTTTTCAAAAAAAAAAATATTTGTAATATTGTCCAAAAATATCGCATGTAACTGGCTTCAAACACAATTCAGCAGGTATATTATTATTAAGTGTTCAATTCAGCTACTTTAAGTAATATTTAGCAGCTGTTTTTGCAGTTATATTTTAAAATTTTTAAATTTTAAACAATCTTTTAGATAAAAATAGCAATTCAGCTGCTTAAAGAACAATTCAGCTGCACCATTCCTATGCTTTGCGGTTATACAAAAGAATTTTTCTAAACGAATTAATAAATGTGTTTTGAAGTCATTTATTCTAAATGCAATTTAGTTAGATTTCTTTTTTTTAATTTCGACTTTAAGTGTTTAATTCAGCTGCCTTAACTAATATTCAGCAGCTGTTTTTGCAGTTATATTTTAACATTTTAAAATTTTTAAGGAATCTATTAGCGAAAAATAGCAATTCAGCTGATTAAAGAACAATTCAGCTGGACCATTTCTGTAATTTACATACAAATTTTTTTCGTATATTGTTACATTGCTTATAATTCAGCCTGGTTTTTTCCTATATTTTTCCAAAAAAAATTTTTGTAATATTGTCCAAAAATATCGCATGTAACTGGCTTCAAACACAATTCAGCAAGTATATCTTGAGCAATATATTTGTATAATTTGTATGTAACTAACTTGAATTTGATTTAAGATTAGTTAACACCTATTCAGCTAAGAAAGTCATTGGGAAAAACTCAAGTTACTCAAATTTTCCAACAAAATACTTCATTTTATATATATTAATACTTCCAGAAGTTTCCCTATTTCTCTTGCTGCATAATAAATATAGCGCAAAGAAAAGTAACCAAAGAAGGAAATACCTTTATTTTTATTATTTTTTCTTTGCTCTATTTGTAATTTGAAGTATAAATTTCAGGCAATACTTTTTATATTACTTTTGTTTGTAAGACAGTGTGGTAATTTTGTATGTTTATGCTTTGGACTGCATACCTCAGAAAAGACAACCAACCACCCAATTGCAACTGTTTTTGGTACTCGTATTGAATATCGTGTCCAAAAATATACATTTGCCATAAACCAGTTTACATTCCATTATTTTGTGTGGCACGTTCACGAAAAAAATTTCTATTTGCAAAGTTTAACAAAATAGCTGAACTATTTTTATTTTTATTTTTATTTTTATTTTTTGTTTGTTCGCAAGAGTGTACGTGTGTTTGTTTGTAACTTCTTGCAAAATCTTATAGCTGGAAGTCACATAGATGATTAGATAAATACTGTTTAAGAAATATTAAGTTTGCAAATATATTCTCATATTGTCAACTCATACAGATATGTACATTCTTGTGTATGTGTACATAGATAGATATTAAAGTCCTGCACAAGACCATTTATAAGAACTTTCAAGACATGAGAGATTTTTCAAATGCTTTACTACAGCCAAATATTCTCAAACAAACGCTAAACAACACTGTTGGCAAGATATTTGTTTTGTTCAGTTGTTTGTCTTGACAACAATGTTGTTTAGCGTTTGTTTTAGAATATTTGGCTGTAGTAAAGCATTTGAAAAATCTCTCATATCTTGAAAGTTCTTATAAATGGTCTTGTGCAGGACTTTAATAGATATTAAAGAATGTTAAATTGGGTTGAATGAGTTGCTTGTTCTACGGTGACTTCACTTCGAATTCCAATGGCAAGCAATGGTACCCTTTTATGGCTATTTAATATAACATTATTTAGTAAGCAAGCACTGTTTCTTTCCTTCAAATTTTAAATCTTCAATCAAATAATTCTTTTTATTTAAAGTTGCTTAATTATATTATAACGTAAGAAACTTTTAAATATATTGAACTTATTAAAAAAAAGCAGTTGAATTCTATTTAAGCCAGCTGAATTAGAAGATTTCGAAAAATTTGTTTCAATACTGAAAATTTTTTCTTGAAAAACCTTAGCTGAATTAAAATAACAGCAGCTGAATAACGATATTGTACCTTGAAAATGTATTAAACAATCTAAGTTTTAGGAAAAACTTAAAAATTATAGAGTAATTGTTATTAAAACAATTTTGTGTGAAATGTTTGCTTTTTTTAATCAACAGATATATTAAAGTCTTTTTTTTTTTAATTTAAAACTAAGATTAATTTAAGCTCATGTGTAAATAAACCCCCTTATTGTGATTGGCGTCGTCGACGTCACATCAAGACCCCTTTGTCTACTTTGTTGCCGATAAAGAGTAGACAATTGACAATATTTACTGTCGTTCTGATGTGACGTCGACGACGCCAGTTAGATTAATCGGACACCAAATATAAAACTCAGACAATCTCATTAAAACTTTAGTTGAGTAAAAAAACCCAGCTGAATTTCTTTTAAGGCAGCTGAATGGAGACCTGTGATAAAATTTTGTTTTAATACAGCAAAAGTGCAATTTGTTTCTTAGCTGAGTTAGATTTAAATTAGCTGAATTTCAATGCAGCTGAAAATTTTATATTTTAAATACAGTCACTAAAATATCTTGCTTAATTTTCTTAATAACATATTGATTAAATATAATTTGATCAGTTTATTTATTATAGAAATTGAAGTGAAAGACAAATAAAAAATCTGGCTGAATTAAGTATTCAGCAGATCTTGTAGGACTTGACTCACATAAAATACTGAATTTTATGGAATTATTAAAGCACAAAATAATAAAAAAAAATTAGAATTGCTGCTAAATAAGCGAAATAGCAATTTTTTTCTTAGCTGAATTATATTTAAATTAGCTGAATTTCGATTGAGACGAAAAATTTATATTTTAAAGATAGTCACTAAAATATCTTGAATAATTTGCTTAAAAACATATTGATTAAATATAATTTAGTCAGTTTATTTATTATAGAAATTGAAGTGAAAGACAAACAAAAAATCTGGCTGAATTAAGTATTCAGCAGATCTCTTGGGATTTGATTTGCATAAAATACTGAATTTTCAGGAATTAAAAAATAATAATTAAAAAAATTAGGACACTAAGTATTCAGCAGATCTGTTGAGATTTGATTTGCATAAAATACTGAATTTTCAGGAATTAAAAAAAAATAATTAAAAAAATTAGGAATTCTGCTAATTTTTGGGCATATAAAGTGAAAAAAATTTAAATTTTTTAAACAGCTGAATAAAAGTTTGTAAAAAAATCTTAAATATTTTAAAAATTTCTTTTCAATAGCTCAGCTGAATTGTAATCTAAATGGTTGTATTCAAGATTTGAGTCATCAACTTATCACTATAAAGTTGGAGATTAAGTCTTTAAAATTTAGCTGAATTGTATATAGTTAGAAATTAAGTTAAGGACTTGATGTGTCTTGCTGTTCCTGAAGAAATTCTGAATTTCATTAAATTTCTGTTTTAAAAGTGCAGCTGAATTGCACATAAAGTAGCTGAATTACAATAGTTTGTATTGAGCTTTCAACAATTTCGCTGAAATTCATTAATTTTAGTGTAGTGTGTAAAAAGTCTAGCTGAATTGCAAAAAAAAAGTTGCTGAATTGCAATATTTTATATTCAGCTTATAAGAAATTCGCTTGAAAAAATTTAGTATTACCACTTTAGAGAGTATAGTTGCTATTCAGCAAAATTTCTCATTACTTATGAGAAATAAATTTAATATAATGAAAATATTGTAAAATTTGCCAGATTGTTCTTTTCTGCTTTTTATTTATTCAATATTACAACTGATAAATATAAACTTACTTTAATATAGAATTTTTTGAGATTAAGGTTTGACTAATTTTTGTACCAAGTTTTTGCCACTTTCTGCTTTTAAAAATTTAATTATCACTGCACATTTCAAAATTTTTAGTAAATTTCAAATTGTAATGATTATTTTCAGCTGTTTTTTTGTCTTTATCATATAATTTAGTTGAAAATTCTTCTGAATATTATTTAATTTTTTTGTTTGTTTTATTGTTTTATTAAAATAATTTTTTCAAATATCTATTTGATTTGGCACTGTGATTCTTTTCATTCAATTTAATTCCCAATTGAAAATATTTTTTATTAACTTTTTTATTGAATAAAAATATTGTAAATTTTTGTGTGTTTAATGACAAACTGATTGAAATTTATCATCAACGGTTCAAGCTGTTTCTGTGGTTAATCAGCCAAGATCACTTGAGGAATTTGCTAAATACATTTTTAAAAAAATCTCAAACCAAAGGAGAAGCCTAGCGCAAAATGTGTGAGTTTAAGCACTAACAAATAAACTGAATTTCACTTATTTTATTTTTATTTTTTGTTATGTTTTTTTATTTATTATTTATTTTCTGAAGAGTATTAATTTCAGCAGTGTGATTTTTTTAAATTCGTGTAAAATTATTCAGACTTGGTATAATTTTTAGCCATTTTTTTCACAAATTTCTTTTCGCATTTTAGATGATTTTTTATAATTTTGTTGGCAATCAATAATTTACTAAACTAATTTTTTTTCACACATTTTCACGATTCATTTTAAAATTTTGTATCAGTATCCCCTTTTGCACTTGTTGAAAAAAAAATCAATCAATATTTTCAAATATTTTTCTATTAATTTAATTTATCAATTTGTATTATAGTTGTTGTTGGCTATTTTTAATTTCATTATTAATTGTATGTTGCATTTATGGGTGTATGTATGCATGGATTTCCTCTTAAGCAGAAAATAAAAGAAATTCAAAAACAACAATATACAGTGGCAACAAAAACAACAATGACAACAAGAACAACAACAACAGCAAAAGAATAAAAATAAAACAGGTCGCGCATACGCACATACACAAACACTTATGCAAACCAATATGTATCTAGATATTTTTACATACACAGAACCACACAAACACACACACACACACACACACACACAAACTCACACACACACTCGCGCTCACGTATAAACATTTCAATATAAACCTGTCTAAAACCAGGTATAGATTTCAATACAACTAAACAAAACTTGGTTAACACGACATTCAGCCAGAGGAAGAAGCAGAAGGAGAAGAAGAAGAAGAACGACAAGAAAGACACAAAAAAAATTGGACTATTGATTTTAAAAGAAACTTTTTTGCTTTTTTCTGAACACGTACTTGTAAATATGAATTAAGAAAAAATCTTACATATTTTAGCTTGATTTTTTTAATAGTTTTAATTTAATAGTTTTTTCTACTGCGTCCGTCCGTCGTCCAAATTTCAATCGAATTGAACTTTTAAGCTTAAACTCTCGTGGAATAACTTTGCGATCGTTGGCGATACGTATTAAAAAACGCGTTCAGGGTCTGAACTGCTGTAGCCAAAGACTAAACCGAACGTTTGAGCGAAACGAGTGTGTCTGGTGTTGCGGTTAGTCGACTGCAAAATACGCGTAAAAGTGATAAGGCAAATTTTTTTTTTGGTACCAATAGTTTCTTATATAGTTTTTTGTTGAAACAGAAATTGTTACTTTTACTGAATTTTAAAATATATAAATAATTTGAATTAATTTCTTCATAACAAAATAATAAAAACCTTATCATCTTGCTATAGTCAAGTTTAAATATTAATTGCTGAATTGTTTTTTCATTATCTATGTGAGAGATTTCACCATTACACTTTTACTTTTACATTTGCCATCTCAAAACTAGTCTGCTGAATTATGTTTTTAAATATAATAAAAGTCCAATTAAATGTCAAAACTAGAAATATTTAATTTTATAAGAATATGTAGGAACAATCACTTTTATCTAATATTTTAGGTAAAATATGTTTGCTGAATTAACTTTTTATGTGCTGAATTCATTATTTAAATTCGCTACTATTAGTCCCAGTTCACACACTTCAACTTTTGTTGACCAACTCGTAATTCAGCTGCAAGAAAAAAAGAGATATTTATATTTCCTTCTCCGTCTTTCTTACAGCTGAAGTACGAGTTGATCAACAAAAGTTGAAGTGTGTAAACTGGGACTTACATTTTTAAGACCTTGCTTACAATTGAAGTAAAAATATGCTTGCTGAATAAGTATAAATTATAATTTATATCCCAAAGTTATAAAAAAAATTGTCTTAATAGGATTCCTGCATAAATTTTACTTGCTGAATTATATTTTGATTCGCTGAATTGCTGAATAATATTAAGAAAAAACAAATATTGGAAATTTTCTTTTCATATTGCGCTAAATTTTCTCCAGTAGTGAAAATATGCTTGCTGAATTAGTATGAATTATAATTTATGTTCGAAGGATTTAAAAATAATACTTTTAACAGAACTTAGGTCTAAATTTTACTTGCTGAATTATAATTTGATTTGCTGAATTGCAACAAATATTTTCTTTTTATATTGTACTATATTTTCTGGAGTAGGTTGTGAAATTCAAATAAAGATATGCTGGCTGAATGACTATGAACTATAATTTATATACGAAAGATATAAAAATAATACTTTCCACAGAACTTAGGTGTAAATTTTGCTTGCTGAATTACATTTTTTTCTGCAAAATTGCATAGTAATATTTAAAAAATATTAAAAATTTTCATTTCATATAACACTATATTGGCTGAATTAAAATTCAAATAATAATCTTTCAAATTTAAGCCTAAATTTTACTGCTTGAATTACACTTTCATCTGCTGAATTACATAGTATATTGAAAAAAATATTGGAAATTGTGTGTGATATTTTTTCATTGACTTTATATAACATTTTTATGAATAGTGAATTTTTAAGAAGTTTTGGCTTGCTGAATTTAGTTTTTCTCAGCTGAATTGAAAATTGCTTATGTTTGTGTAAAAGAAATGCTTACTGATTCTTAATTAATTGATTTTTCAATACAATGTTCGTTGCTGAATTGGGCTGCGCTGAAGAATTCACCTTCAATGCTGTATTTGTTTTTTAACTAAGAGCTTTTAATAAAATTTATGCAAGCACATCATTTCTATTGACCTTAATTTTACTTGTTGAATTTAGTTTTTCTTCGCTGAATTTAGTTTTTCTTAGCTGAATTTAGTTTTTCTTAGCTGAATTTAGTTTTTCTTAGCTGAATTTGATTTTTGAAAGAAATATTATAGTTATGTATTATAGGTGTTTCTATTACACAAATGCTTACTAATTCTTATGTAAGGTTTAAAAAAAAACCTTATCATTTTGGCGTGCTTTTAATTTGTTATTATTTCAGTTAAAGCGGAGAACCTGTATGGGTTTTTGGTTCATGTTTTTGCTGTTTAATTCTCATGTTTCTTTTATATTTATTTCTGTTTTGTCTGTCACATCTTCGTTAAGATCCCCACCATACGTTTATAAAGTCTACGTACTTATGTATATTAAACAAGCAAACAAACAAATAAACAATTAGCATTACTTATGCATGCAGTTGGAGACACACACACACACACTCAAATGCACACATACATTTGAGTAAATAAGGTAAAATAATTTATATCTACACGTTGACGTTTACATCAACATTAATGATTTGTTTTGTCTTCTCTAGTGGATCCCAATATAAGACACAACTGGAAATTTATAACAAATTTTGTTTTATATTTATCTTTATCACTGTATTTAACTTGTTAAGCTTTCGCATTCGCTTACTCCAGCTACCAATTTTGTTTTGTCTCTCTCCCTCTCTCTCTCTCTCTCTCGCTCGCCCCTTAAACTTAAATAAAATATTAAAAAACACTTGTTAACTGCTGTTATTTGTTTATTCATTATCACTATTTTACTTGTTTTTTTTTTAAATAAAACAACAACATTGTATAAATAGAAAATATTACTTTAAAAAAAATTGTTTATTAATACATACAAGAAAAAAATGATTATCTATAGATATTTTAGAGAAAGAACTATGGCTCTTTTAATTCTTTGGTCAATAACAAATTTTTAACTAGCATGTTAAGAACTAAGCCATTGCTTGCTCAAAAAGCACAGTGCTTTGCATTTTAGGATAAATTTTATTTCATTTTATAAAATAAAAATTAATTCAGCTGAATTGGCTTTCAAGATAATATGCGTGAAAAATAATTGAAAATCTGTTAGCTGAATTTTTAAAATTTTTACAGCTGAATAGAAAAGGCATTTAGTGCTTTTGCAAATTATTATTTAGACGCAGAAAAATCTTTGAAACTTTGTTAGCTGAATTAAAATTTTCACAGCTGAATAGCTTAGACATTAAGTGCTTTTGTAAATTATTATATAAAAGAGGAAAAATCTTTGAAAATTTGTTAGCTGAATTGAAATTTTCACAACTAACTATCTAAGACATTAACGTACCTTTTCACAATGTATGGTTAAAAGATAACAGAGACTTTAACTGCAAGTTTTGTATGAAGAACTGTCAGTTAAAGTTCACTTTAACTTTTAAACATACATTGTGAAAAGGGACGTAAGTGTTAAAGAAGAAGTCAAGATATTTAAAAAAAAAAGTTTTTAAACTATTCTATATTTGTATGTATGTATGTATGTATATAAGACAAAAGCCACAAAATAGTTACATAAGCTACTAAATCGAATATACAATCAAATAGAAAATTTAGTTTTGAAGGCCATTACATCTTGCGACAATAATTTTCGACTATGACTTAGGCACAAGTGTTCATATGTAAACAAATTTCTAAATAAATGCGATAATAAGCTTATCACGAAATAATAATTACTACCATAAAAAAAATAATATTAATATCGAGAGCTGGTGTACTCCTCCTAAAACGTTTAAAAGTAAAAATCACTAGATAACAAAAATTAAGTATGTATACACAAAACTGCATTTAACTCGTTTCTAATGCCGTCCGTCAGTCGCTCTAGCTATTAAAAATATACAGCAGAAGATGAGAAAAATTAATAAAAATTCTGAGCAAAAACAACTAAAATATATAAAAATAGAAGCCATTGTAAAATAATAATGCTTTTGCATATACCTATGTACCTGGAAATCTAAATAATGAAAGTTTTCGCAACACAAATTATAATTATCTCGCTGAATGATTGCATGATTGTCATATTAAAAAACTTTAAATTTCATTTTACTTGGCTGAATAGAAATCATATAGACTTAATTTGAATATTTTATAACTGAACTGCTTAAAAACTCGTCATGAACTTACTACGAGTACAAACTGTCCTTTTTTTATATTAACTTCCCTTTTCACAATGTACAATTAAAAGCTAACACCCCTTTTCCACACGGAAAGTTTACTTTGCAAAGTCTTAATTCAGCTGGGAGAATGACAGAAATACGAATACTATCGTCTCTCTGTCTTTCACAAAGTAAACTTTCCGTGTCTACAAAGGAAAACTACCAGCATAGTTACAAAAACTACAACCCTACCGGAAATAAACCATTTTACCACCTAAGCTGTTCAAGAGAAGAAACAACCGTTTTTGTACGGCTAAGAATCGGTCACTGTAAATTTTCCCATCAACATCTATATTATAGAACTACACCTCCCGTTTGCCCTACATGTAATACCCAGCTTAACGTAACCCATATCCTAGACGAATGCACCACCTACAACTCATCGAGAACTCACTTTTTCACCAATAAAACTCCAACCTATTTTTTAAAAAATACATGTGATTCCAACATTAAATTAATGTACAAATATTTTGTTTTATAATGACAAAAATTATCAAATCCGTTTACATGATTTATGTTTAAAATTAACAAATTCCTTAAAAACATTTCAGCTGAATTGAATTTTTTTTTATAAAATTTTTTTTTATATCTACAATTATCTATCAGAATGTTAAAATGCCTTAGCTGAATTCGATTTTTATTAGCTGAATTCGATTTTTATTAGCTGAATTGCAAGTTATATGAGTTTCGAGTAATTTCTAACATTAATTAGAGTTTTATTTACCAAATATATTTTTTTTTATCCAGCTGAATCATAAACTTTTAGCCCTTTTACATACAAGTGTTTGTTCAATAACTTTTTACCTAATTAAATATAATTTTTAATTAGCTGAATTAAGTTTCTCTTGTACAAAAAAAAATGTATTATGCATACACACACATGTGTATGTGCTAGAGTTCGACCGATTAATCGGCTTCGGCCTTCGGCCAAAAATTGGTAATCGGCCAATATTTGGCCTATGGCAAAAATCGGCCGATTAGCCGAAGCCGAATATTTTTCATTCCAAGCTTGAAAAATAAAATTATGTTTGGTCGTTGCTCGCAGACAGTTTCTATTGTGTTTACCGTTTTGAAAGGGTTGCTTTGAAATACAACCCTGTTGCTTTCTATTTTCTTTTACTTGGACGTTCTTGTGAGTGATCATATGAAAAAGCAATCTAGAAATTGCAAAATAGTTTTATTTTTCTTATTATGTATCCAATAGATATTACAGCTATTTCAGTGATCTCAAAAAAGCCAACTTATTTTTAAATAAAATAAAACGTAAGTATCATTTTTAAAATTTAAGACATTCGGCTTCGGCTTCGGTTTTGGCCGAAGTTTAGGATTTTAGCCGAAGTTCGGCTTCGGCTTCGGCCAAAAAAAACGCCTTCGGTCGATCTCTAGTATGTGCTTGATTTTTCAAATATTCTACTTTTTGTAAAATTCTCATTTACCAAGAACCATTAATCCACCATACAATTAAAAATAAAACAACAAAGAATACCCCTTGCCAAAAAAAAACAAAAAAAACACATTAAATTAAATTGAATGGATTAAATAATACACCCACCCACGAAATAAATCACATGACCCAGAGAGTACAATAGCAGCAAACAGTCGTCAATAGCATTAAACTTTTGTCAAAAGCTGCATCTAGAGCAAACCTTAGTTTTGTAGAAAAAAGCTCACACACTTAGTCGTACTTGTTTGTATTCAGCAATAAAGAAAAGCGCCTCATTCAATTCTATTATTTTCTATAAAATTTCATTTCTGTGCACATTCATGATTAATGAACACTATTCATTACTTGTGTTTAGGTGATATATGTCAGGCTTAACTAAACTAAGTTTTTCGATTTCGGTAATTAGCTGGATTGTGTGATAGTGCTTAACAAATGTGTGTCAACACTTTTCATTAGAAATGTGTGAGTGTGTGTTGACAAATGAATTGAACCATAAAGAAACTGAATCAGTGAATGAGTGAATAACACAAAGAACACAAGTAGCATTCAAAAAACGAAAAAAAAAATGGACTTGAATGATACGCATTTTCTTTCGTATGTTTTCGATGCACTTGTTGTTGTTTTTGTTGCCCTTTAAATATAGACTTCCGTTCCATTTGGCTGCTTGGCAGCAATAGAAAATACCCCAATAGCCTGGCCAAGCGTCAATAATATTTCCGTTCAGAGGGCAAATGAATGTAAATTTCAGTCAAGTGATTTGAAAACGTAGGAATGTTCTCAGTCTTAAATAGTACAGAATGGATAAGCAGCGCATTTGTAAAATTTTGGGAACATGGCTTTTAGTTTTAGCGGGAATATCAATCTAAAACGTTCTAAACTGTATATTTTGTACGTTGTATGTCTGTTTGTTTTTCATAAAGCCGTATTGGCTTAAAAGATGAAAAGCTATTTTCACACTTATTTTTATGTTCTTCTTATATGTTACATCTACATACGTATGCATTCTTAAAAGTAAATTGTATCCCTATATTTTTTTTATTCGCAGGTTATGATTGCAAGACAAGGACATAAGAAACTTTAGCTGGAGTTAAAATTAATTTGTCACGTCTCCAGTCACAATCAAAATAAAATTATCTCTGCATCAAATAACCTTTTCATAAAATTTAAATTAAATAAATTATAAATTTATAGTGTAAATATCTATATGAAATAAAATATATAAAACAATAAAAATTATTTAAAAAAATATATTATATGCATTAAATATATTTACTTTACTATAATGGGGAATAATATGTTATAAAAAATGGTGTTTGCTAAGCCCACTTCAAAACCTATAAAAATGGGAGTTGATCGCAGATTACTGTTTCCTAATATGTAATTTCTTTTGTATTTCGAAAGTCAAAAAGCCATCCATATGGACCTCTCACCCGAAAAAAGTTTTTTCAAAATATAGCCAGTATTTCCCCAGATATAAGCGATACATTCTCATTTAGAATTGTAAATTTTTATAAAAATATCAATAAATCCTGCCGTTTGTTACAATGAAGAAATAAAGTTTTGCACGCCTATAAAGCGAGACTCCGCTCTTCGTATTAAAGTCATTTGCATTTTTCACTTCAATAACTTTTGAATATACAAAAGGCTTTACCTTTAAATGCATTTTTTTACTTACATGGTGGGCCACTAGGCGGGCCAATGTTTGCCCATCTTGTAGTCGAACATCCAATCTATCATTTGGTAAAACAATTATCCAAATTAGTCCACCGATTATCGAGTTATAGGGTTTTGAAAAAAATCAATTCCCGAAATCCACTTCCTACCAGTTCTGTTGACCTGGTGTTTCACAAAAAAAACTGCAAAAATTTCAAAAATTTTCAGTTCGAGAACAGTTTTAGTTTTTTTGCAATATCTCCGTAGTTTTTGAAGGTAAAGTCATGAAATAGAGAACAAAATGGGGAATGTTTTGTGGAAAATAAAATTTTGCCACGCCTACTTTGAAGTTGAAAAAAGTGGGCGTAAAACAGAAATTGCTTTTTTTCGTGTTTTCTTTGGAGTTTCGGAAGTCCAAAAGCCATCCATATTGAAGCTGAAGTTGCAACCTTTCACCCAGAAAAATTTCATCCCTATATACACAGGGGTTCCCGAGATACGAGGGTTACAGCTTGAGTAAAAACAAGCGTTTCCGGTCATTTCGCTTTTGGTTACAGCTTTAGCTTTCTTGTAATATCTCCGTAGGTTTTCCAGATAAATTCATGAAACTTTGCGAATTGATAGAACGAATAATGGGGAATGTTTTGTGGAAAATAAAATTTGTCCACGCCCACTTTCAAGTCGATAAAACTGAAGTCGGAAAAGTTGGCGTACAACGGAAATTTCTTCTTCTTCGTGTTTTCTTTGGCTTTTCGGAAGTCCAAAGGCCGTCCATATTAAAGCTGAAGTTGCGACCTTTCACCCAAAATCAATTTCATCCCCATACACTCAGCGGTTCCCGATATATGGCAAATACAACTTAGGTAAAAACAGGCTTTTTCGGTCATTACGCTTGGGGTACAGTTTTTGGAAAATTATCAATAACTCCGAAGATTGCAAAGATAGAGAAATGAAATTTTGCAGGTTTGTAGAGCGAAACTCCGCGCTTGTCATAGAAGTCAATTGCACTTTTTACGTCAACTCCTTCGGGAGATATAAAAGTTATAAGCTTAAAGTGCATTTTTTTACTTACATGGGGGGCCACCAGGCGGGCCAATGTTTGCCCATCTTGTAGTCGAGCACCCAATCTATCATTTGGTAAAAAAATTATTCAAATTGGTCCACCGATTATCGAGTTATAGGGTTTGGAAAAAAATCAATTCCCGAAATCCACCTCCTACCAGTTCTGTTGACCTGGTGTTTCACAAAAAAAACTGCGAAAATTTCCAAAATTTTCGGTTCGAGAACAGTTTTAGTTTTTTTGCAATATCTCCGTATTTTTTTAGGGTAAAGTCATGAAATTTTGTCGGTTGATAGAGAACAAAATGTGGAATGTTTTGTAGAAAATAAAATTTTGCCACGCCTACTTTAAGTTGAAAAAAGTGGGCGTAAAACAGAAATTACTTTTTTTCGTGTTTTTTTTGGCGTTTCGGAAGTCCAAAAGCCATCCACATTGAAGCTGAAGTTGCGACCTTTCACCCAGAAAAAATTTCATCCCTATATACCCAGGGGTTCCCGAGATACGAGGGTTACAGCTTGAGTAAAACCAAGCGTTTCCGGTCGTTTCGCTTTTGGTTACAGCTTTAGCTTTCTTGTAATATCTCCGTAGGTTTTCCAGATAAATTCATGAAACTTTGCGAATTGATAGAACGAATAATGGGGAATGTTTTGTGGAAAATAAAATTTGTCCACGCCCACTTTCAAGTCGATAAAACTGAAGTCGGAAAAGTTGGCGTACAACGGAAATTTCTTCTTCTTCGTGTTTTCTTTGGCTTTTCGGAAGTCCAAAGGCCGTCCATATTAAAGCTGAAGTTGCGACCTTTCACCCAAAATCAATTTCATCCCCATACACTCAGCGGTTCCCGATATATGGCAAATACAACTTAGGTAAAAACAGGCTTTTTCGGTCATTACGCTTGGGGTACAGTTTTTGGAAAATTATCAATAACTCCGAAGATTGCAAAGATAGAGAAATGAAATTTTGCAGGTTTGTAGAGCGAAACTCCGCGCTTGTCATAGAAGTCAATTGCACTTTTTACGTCAACTCCTTCGGGAGATATAAAAGTTATAAGCTTAAAGTGCATTTTTTTACTTACATGGGGGGCCACCAGGCGGGCCAATGTTTGCCCATCTTGTAGTCGAGCACCCAATCTATCATTTGGTAAAAAAATTATTCAAATTGGTCCACCGATTATCGAGTTATAGGGTTTGGAAAAAAATCAATTCCCGAAATCCACCTCCTACCAGTTCTGTTGACCTGGTGTTTCACAAAAAAAACTGCGAAAATTTCAAAAATTTTCGGTTCGAGAACAGTTTTAGTTTTTTTGCAATATCTCCGTATTTTTTTAGGGTAAAGTCATGAAATTTTGTCGGTTGATAGAGAACAAAATGTGGAATGTTTTGTAGAAAATAAAATTTTGCCACGCCTACTTTAAGTTGAAAAAAGTGGGCGTAAAACATAAATTGCTTTTTTTCGTGTTTTCTTTGGCGTTTCGGAAGTCCAAAAGCCATCCACATTGAAGCTGAAGTTGCGACCTTTCACCCAGAAAAAATTTCATCCCTATATACCCAGGGGTTCCCGAGATACGAGGGTTACAGCTTGAGTAAAACCAAGCGTTTCCGGTCGTTTCGCTTTTGGTTACAGCTTTAGCTTTCTTGTAATATCTCCGTAGGTTTTCCAGATAAATTCATGAAACTTTGCGAATTGATAGAACGAATAATGGGGAATGTTTTGTGGAAAATAAAATTTGTCCACGCCAACTTTCAAGTCGATAAAACTGAAGTCGGAAAAGTTGGCGTACAACGGAAATTTCTTCTTCTTCGTGTTTTCTTTGGCTTTTCGGAAGTCCAAAGGCCGTCCATATTAAAGCCGAAGTTGCGACCTTTCACCCAAAATCAATTTCATCCCCATACACTCAGCGGTTCCCGATATATGGCAAATACAACTTAGGTAAAAACAGGCTTTTTCGGTCATTACGCTTGGGGTACAGTTTTTGGAAAATTATCAATAACTCCGAAGATTGCAAAGATAGAGAAATGAAATTTTGCAGGTTTGTAGAGCGAAACTCCGCGCTTGTCATAGAAGTCAATTGCACTTTTTACGTCAACTCCTTCGGGAGATATAAAAGTTATAAGCTTAAAGTGCATTTTTTTACTTACATGGGGGGCCACCAGGCGGGCCAATGTTTGCCCATCTTGTAGTCGAGCACCCAATCTATCATTTGGTAAAACAATTATCCAAATTAGTCCACCGATTATCGAGTTATAGGGTTTGGAAAAAAATCAATTCCCGAAATCCACCTCCTACCAGTTCTGTTGACCTGGTGTTTCACAAAAAAACTGCAAAAATTTCAAAAATTTTCGGTTCGAGAACAGTTTTAGTTTTTTTGCAATATCTCCGTAGGTTTTTAAGGTAAAGTCATGAAATTTTGTCGGTTGATAGAGAACAAAATGTGGAATGTTTTGTAGAAAATAAAATTTTGCCACGCCTTCTTTGAAGTTGAAAAAAGTGGGCGTAAAACAGAAATTGCTTTTTTTCGTGTTTTCTTTGGCGTTTCGGAAGTCCAAAAGCCATCCATATTGAAGCTGAAGTTGCGACCTTTCACCCAGAAAAAATTTCATCCCTATATACCCAGGGGTTCCCGAGATACGAGGGTTACAGCTTGAGTAAAAACAAGCGTTTCCGGTCATTTCGCTTTTGGTTACAGCTTTAGCTTTCTTGTAATATCTCCGTAGGTTTTCCAGATAAATTCATGAAACTTTGCGGATTGATAGAACGAATAATGGGGAATGTTTTGTGGAAAATAAAATTTGTCCACGCCCACTTTCAAGTCGATAAAACTGAAGTCGGAAAAAGTGGGCGTACAACGGAAATTTCTTCTTCTTCGTGTTTTCTTTGGCTTTTCGGAAGTCCAAGGGCCGTCCATATTAAAGCTGAAGTTGCGACCTTTCACCCAAAATCAATTTCATCTCCATACACTCAGCGGTTCCCGATACATGGCAAATACAACTTAGGTAAAAACAGGCTTTTTCGGTCATTACGCTTGGGGTACAGTTTTTGGAAAATTATCAATAACTCCGAAGATTGCAAAGATAGAGAAATGAAATTTTGCAGGTTTGTAGAGCGAAACTCCGCGCTTGTCATAGAAGTCAATTGCACTTTTTACGTCAACTCCTTCGGGAGATATAAAAGTTATAAGCTTAAAGTGCATTTTTTTTACTTACATGGGGGCCACCAGGCGGGCCAATGTTTGCCCATCTTGTAGTCGAGCACCCAATCTATCATTTGGTAAAACAATTATCCAAATTGGTCCACCGATTATCGAGTTATAGGGTTTGGAAAAAAATCAATTCCCGAAATCCACCTCCTACCATTTCTGTTGACCTGGTGTTTCACAAAAAAAAACTGCAAAAATTTCAAAAATTTTCGGTTCGAGAACAGTTTTAGCTTTTTTGCAATATCTCCGTAGTTTTTTAAGGTAAAGTCATGAAATTTTGTCGGTTGATAGAGAACAAAATGTGGAATGTTTTGTAGAAAATAAAATTTTGCCACGCCTACTTTGAAGTTAAAAAAAGTGGGCGTAAAACGGAAATAGCTTTTTTTCGTGTTTTCTTTGGCGTTTCGGAAGTCCAAAAACCATCCATATTGAAGCTGAAGTTGCGACCTTTCACCCAGAAAAAATTTCATCCCTATATACCCAAGGGTTCCCGAGATACGAGGGTTACAGCTTGAGTAAAAACAAGCGTTTCCGGTCATTTCGCTTTTGGTTACAGCTTTAGCTTTCTTGTAATATCTCCGTAGGTTTTCCAGATAAATTCATGAAACTTTGCGGATTGATAGAACGAATAATGGGGAATGTTTTGTGGAAAATAAAATTTGTCCACGCCCACTTTCAAGTCGATAAAACTGAAGTCGGAAAAAGTGGGCGTACAACGGAAATTTCTTCTTCTTCGTGTTTTCTTTGGCTTTTCGGAAGTCCAAAGGCCGTCCATATTAAAGCTGAAGTTGCGACCTTTCACCCAAAGTCAATTTCATCTCCATACACTCAGCGGTTCCCGATACATGGCAAATACAACTTAGGTAAAAACAGGCTTTTTCGGTCATTACGCTTGGGGTACAGTTTTTGGAAAATTATCAATAACTCCGAAGATTGCAAAGATAGAGAAATGAAATTTTGCAGGTTTGTAGAGCGAAACTCCGCGCTTGTCATAGAAGTCAATTGCACTTTTTACGTCAACTCCTTCGGGAGATATAAAAGTTATAAGCTTAAAGTGCATTTTTTTACTTACATGGGGGGCCACCAGGCGGGCCAATGTTTGCCCATCTTGTAGTCGAGCACCCAATCTATCATTTGGTAAAAAAATTATTCAAATTGGTCCACCGATTATCGAGTTATAGGGTTTGGAAAAAAATCAATTCCCGAAATCCACCTCCTACCAGTTCTGTTGACCTGGTGTTTCACAAAAAAAACTGCGAAAATTTCAAAAATTTTCGGTTCGAGAACAGTTTTAGTTTTTTTGCAATATCTCCGTATTTTTTTAGGGTAAAGTCATGAAATTTTGTCGGTTGATAGAGAACAAAATGTGGAATGTTTTGTAGAAAATAAAATTTTGCCACGCCTACTTTAAGTTGAAAAAAGTGGGCGTAAAACATAAATTGCTTTTTTTCGTGTTTTCTTTGGCGTTTCGGAAGTCCAAAAGCCATCCACATTGAAGCTGAAGTTGCGACCTTTCACCCAGAAAAAATTTCATCCCTATATACCCAGGGGTTCCCGAGATACGAGGGTTACAGCTTGAGTAAAACCAAGCGTTTCCGGTCGTTTCGCTTTTGGTTACAGCTTTAGCTTTCTTGTAATATCTCCGTAGGTTTTCCAGATAAATTCATGAAACTTTGCGAATTGATAGAACGAATAATGGGGAATGTTTTGTGGAAAATAAAATTTGTCCACGCCAACTTTCAAGTCGATAAAACTGAAGTCGGAAAAGTTGGCGTACAACGGAAATTTCTTCTTCTTCGTGTTTTCTTTGGCTTTTCGGAAGTCCAAAGGCCGTCCATATTAAAGCCGAAGTTGCGACCTTTCACCCAAAATCAATTTCATCCCCATACACTCAGCGGTTCCCGATATATGGCAAATACAACTTAGGTAAAAACAGGCTTTTTCGGTCATTACGCTTGGGGTACAGTTTTTGGAAAATTATCAATAACTCCGAAGATTGCAAAGATAGAGAAATGAAATTTTGCAGGTTTGTAGAGCGAAACTCCGCGCTTGTCATAGAAGTCAATTGCACTTTTTACGTCAACTCCTTCGGGAGATATAAAAGTTATAAGCTTAAAGTGCATTTTTTTACTTACATGGGGGGCCACCAGGCGGGCCAATGTTTGCCCATCTTGTAGTCGAGCACCCAATCTATCATTTGGTAAAACAATTATCCAAATTAGTCCACCGATTATCGAGTTATAGGGTTTGGAAAAAAATCAATTCCCGAAATCCACCTCCTACCAGTTCTGTTGACCTGGTGTTTCACAAAAAAACTGCAAAAATTTCAAAAATTTTCGGTTCGAGAACAGTTTTAGTTTTTTTGCAATATCTCCGTAGGTTTTTAAGGTAAAGTCATGAAATTTTGTCGGTTGATAGAGAACAAAATGTGGAATGTTTTGTAGAAAATAAAATTTTGCCACGCCTTCTTTGAAGTTGAAAAAAGTGGGCGTAAAACAGAAATTGCTTTTTTTCGTGTTTTCTTTGGCGTTTCGGAAGTCCAAAAGCCATCCATATTGAAGCTGAAGTTGCGACCTTTCACCCAGAAAAAATTTCATCCCTATATACCCAGGGGTTCCCGAGATACGAGGGTTACAGCTTGAGTAAAAACAAGCGTTTCCGGTCATTTCGCTTTTGGTTACAGCTTTAGCTTTCTTGTAATATCTCCGTAGGTTTTCCAGATAAATTCATGAAACTTTGCGGATTGATAGAACGAATAATGGGGAATGTTTTGTGGAAAATAAAATTTGTCCACGCCCACTTTCAAGTCGATAAAACTGAAGTCGGAAAAAGTGGGCGTACAACGGAAATTTCTTCTTCTTCGTGTTTTCTTTGGCTTTTCGGAAGTCCAAGGGCCGTCCATATTAAAGCTGAAGTTGCGACCTTTCACCCAAAATCAATTTCATCTCCATACACTCAGCGGTTCCCGATACATGGCAAATACAACTTAGGTAAAAACAGGCTTTTTCGGTCATTACGCTTGGGGTACAGTTTTTGGAAAATTATCAATAACTCCGAAGATTGCAAAGATAGAGAAATGAAATTTTGCAGGTTTGTAGAGCGAAACTCCGCGCTTGTCATAGAAGTCAATTGCACTTTTTACGTCAACTCCTTCGGGAGATATAAAAGTTATAAGCTTAAAGTGCATTTTTTTTACTTACATGGGGGCCACCAGGCGGGCCAATGTTTGCCCATCTTGTAGTCGAGCACCCAATCTATCATTTGGTAAAACAATTATCCAAATTGGTCCACCGATTATCGAGTTATAGGGTTTGGAAAAAAATCAATTCCCGAAATCCACCTCCTACCATTTCTGTTGACCTGGTGTTTCACAAAAAAAAACTGCAAAAATTTCAAAAATTTTCGGTTCGAGAACAGTTTTAGCTTTTTTGCAATATCTCCGTAGTTTTTTAAGGTAAAGTCATGAAATTTTGTCGGTTGATAGAGAACAAAATGTGGAATGTTTTGTAGAAAATAAAATTTTGCCACGCCTACTTTGAAGTTAAAAAAAGTGGGCGTAAAACGGAAATAGCTTTTTTTCGTGTTTTCTTTGGCGTTTCGGAAGTCCAAAAACCATCCATATTGAAGCTGAAGTTGCGACCTTTCACCCAGAAAAAATTTCATCCCTATATACCCAAGGGTTCCCGAGATACGAGGGTTACAGCTTGAGTAAAAACAAGCGTTTCCGGTCATTTCGCTTTTGGTTACAGCTTTAGCTTTCTTGTAATATCTCCGTAGGTTTTCCAGATAAATTCATGAAACTTTGCGGATTGATAGAACGAATAATGGGGAATGTTTTGTGGAAAATAAAATTTGTCCACGCCCACTTTCAAGTCGATAAAACTGAAGTCGGAAAAAGTGGGCGTACAACGGAAATTTCTTCTTCTTCGTGTTTTCTTTGGCTTTTCGGAAGTCCAAAGGCCGTCCATATTAAAGCTGAAGTTGCGACCTTTCACCCAAAGTCAATTTCATCTCCATACACTCAGCGGTTCCCGATACATGGCAAATACAACTTAGGTAAAAACAGGCTTTTTCGGTCATTACGCTTGGGGTACAGTTTTTGGAAAATTATCAATAACTCCGAAGATTGCAAAGATAGAGAAATGAAATTTTGCAGGTTTGTAGAGCGAAACTCCACGCTTGTCATAGAAGTCAATTGCACTTTTTACGTCAACTCCTTCGGGAGATATAAAAGTTATATACTTAAAGTGGATTTTTTTACTTACATGGGGGGCCACCAGGCGGGCCAATGTTTGCCCATCTTGTAGTCGAGCACCCAATCTATCATTTGGTAAAACAATTATCCAAATTGCTCCACCGATTATCGAGTTATAGGGTTTGGAAAAAAATCAATTCCCGAAATCCACCTCCTACCAGTTCTGTTGACCTGGTGTTTCACAAAAAAAACTGCAAAAATTTCAAAAATTTTCGGTTCGAGAACAATTTTAGTTTTTTTGCAATATCTCCGTAGTTTTTTAAGGTAAAGTCATGAAATTTTGTCGGTTGATATAGAACAAAATGGGGAATGTTTTGTGGAAAATAAAATTTTGCCACGCCTACTTTGAAGTTGAAAAAAGTGGGCGTAAAACAGAAATTGCTTTTTTTTCGTGTTTTCTTTGGCGTTTCGGAAGTCCAAAAGCCATCCATATTGAAGCTGAAGTTGCGACCTTTCACCCAGAAAAAATTTCATCCCTATATACCCAGGGGTTCCCGAGATACGAGGGTTACAGCTTGAGTAAAAACAAGCGTTTCCGGTCGTTTCGCTTTTGGTTACAGCTTTAGCTTTCTTGTAATATCTCCGTAGGTTTACCAGATAAATTCATGAAACTTTGCGAATTGGTAGAACGAATAATGGGGAATGTTTTGTGGAAAATAAAATTTGTCCACGCCCACTTTCAAGTCGATAAAACTGAAGTCGGAAAAAGTGGGTGTACAACGGAAATTTCTTCTTCTTCGTGTTTTCTTTGGCTTTTCGGAAGTCCAAAGGCCGTCCATATTAAAGCTGAAGTTGCGACCTTTCACCCAAAATCAATTTCATCCCCATACACTCAGCGGTTCCCGATATATGGCAAATACAACTTAGGTAAAAACAGGCTTTTTCGGTCATTACGCTTGGGGTACAGTTTTTGGAAAATTATCAATAACTCTGAAGATTGCAAAGATAGAGAAATGAAATTTTGCAGGTTTGTAGAGCGAAACTCCGCGCTTGTCATAGAAGTCAATTGCACTTTTTACGTCAACTCCTTCGGGAGATATAAAAGTTATATACTTAAAGTGCATTTTTTACTTACATGGGGGGCCACCAGGCGGGCCAATGTTTGCCCATCTTGTAGTCGAGCACCCAATCTATCATTTGGTAAAACAATTATCCAAATTGGTCCACCGATTATCGAGTTATAGGGTTTGGAAAAAAATCAATTCCCGAAATCCACCTCCTACCAGTTCTGTTGACCTGGTGTTTCACAAAAAAAACTGCAAAAATTTCAAAAATTTTCGGTTCGAGAACAGTTTTAGTTTTTTTGCAATATCTCCGTAGTTTTTTAAGGTAAAGTCATGAAATTTTGTCGGTTGATAGAGAACAAAATGGGGAATGTTTTGTAGAAAATACAATTTTGCCACACCTACTTTGAAGTTGAAAAAAGTGGGCGTAAAACAGAAATTGCTTTTTTTCGTGTTTTCTTTGGCGTTTCGGAAGTCCAAAAGCCATCCATATTGAAGCTGAAGTTGCGACCTTTCACCCAGAAAAAATTTCATCCCTATATACACAGGGGTTCCCGAGATACGAGGGTTACAGCTTGAGTAAAAACAAGCGTTTCCGGTCGTTTCGCTTTTGGTTACACCTTTAGCTTTCTTGTAATATCTCCGTAGGTTTTCCAGATAAATTCATGAAACTTTGCGGATTGGTAGAACGAATAATGGGGAATGTTTTTTGGAAAATAAAATTTGTCCACGCCCACTTTCAAGTCGATAAAACTGAAGTCGGAAAAAGTGGGCGTACAACGGAAATTTCTTCTTCTTCGTGTTTTCTTTGGCTTTTCGGAAGTCCAAAGGCCGTCCATATTAAAGCTGAAGTTGCGACCTTTAACCCAAAATCAATTTCATCTCCATACACTCAGCGGTTCCCGATACATGGCAAATACAACTTAGGTAAAAACAGGCTTTTTCGGTCATTACGCTTGGGGTACAGTTTTTGGAAAATTATCAATAACTCCGAAGATTGCAAAGATAGAGAAATGAAGTTTTGCAGGTTTGTAGAGCGAAACTCCGCGCTTGTCATAGAAGTCAATTGCACTTTTTACGTCAACTCCTTCGGGAGATATAAAAGTTATAAGATTAAAGTGCATTTTTTTACTTACATGGGGGCCACCAGGCTGGCCAATGTTTGCCCATCTTTTAGTCGAGCCCCCAATCTATCATTTAGTAAAACAATTATCCAAATTGGTCCACCGATTATCGAGTTATAGGGTTTTGAAAAAAATCAATTCCCGAAATCCACCTCCTACCATTTCTGTTGACCTGGTGTTTCACAAAAAAACTGCAAAAATTTCAAAAATTTTCGGTTCGAGAACAGTTTTAGTTTTTTTGCAATATCTCCGTAGTTTTTTAAGGTAAAGTCATGAAATTTTGTCGGTTGATAGAGAACAAAATGTGGAATGTTTTGTAGAAAATAAAATTTTGCCACGCCTACTTTGAAGTTGAAAAAAGTGGGCGTAAAACAGAAATTGCTTTTTTTCGTGTTTTCTTTGGCGTTTCGGAAGTCCAAAAGCCATCCATATTGAAGCTGAAGTTGCGACCTTTCACCCAGAAAAAATTTCATCCCTATATACCCAGGAGTTCCCGAGATACGAGGGTTACAGCTTGAGTAAAAACAAGCGTTTCCGGTCATTTCGCTTTTGGTTACAGCTTTAGCTTTCTTGTAATATCTCCGTAGGTTTTCCAGATAAATTCATGAAACTTTGCGGATTGATAGAACGAATAATGGGGAATGTTTTGTGGAAAATAAAATTTGTCCACGCCCACTTTCAAGTCGATAAAACTGAAGTCGGAAAAAGTGGGCGTACAACGGAAATTTCTTCTTCTTCGTGTTTTCTTTGGCTTTTCGGAAGTCCAAAGGCCGTCCATATTAAAGCTGAAGTTGCGACCTTTAACCCAAAATCAATTTCATCTCCATACACTCAGCGGTTCCCGATACATGGCAAATACAACTTAGGTAAAAACAGGCTTTTTCGGTCATTACGCTTGGGGTACAGTTTTTGGAAAATTATCAATAACTCCGAAGATTGCAAAGATAGAGAAATGAAATTTTGCAGGTTTGTAGAGCGAAACTCCGCGCTTGTCATAGAAGTCAATTGCACTTTTTACGTCAACTCCTTCGGGAGATATAAAAGTTATATACTTAAAGTGCATTTTTTACTTACATGGGGGGCCACCAGGCGGGCCAATGTTTGCCCATCTTGTAGTCGAGCACCCAATCTATCATTTGGTAAAACAATTATCCAAATTGCTCCAGCGATTATCGAGTTATAGGGTTTGGAAAAAAATCAATTCCCGAAATCCACCTCCTACCAGTTCTGTTGACCTGGTGTTTCACAAAAAAAACTGCAAAAATTTCAAAAATTTTCGGTTCGAGAACAATTTTAGTTTTTTTGCAATATCTCCGTAGTTTTTTAAGGTAAAGTCATGAAATTTTGTCGGTTGATAGAGAACAAAATGGGGAATGTTTTGTGGAAAATAACATTTTGCCACGCCTACTTTGAAGTTGAAAAAAGTGGGCGTAAAACAGAAATTGCTTTTTTTCGTGTTTTCTTTGGCGTTTCGGAAGTCCAAAAGCCATCCATATTGAAGCTGAAGTTGCGACCTTTCACCCAGAAAAAATTTCATCCCTATATACACAGGGGTTCCCGAGATACGAGGGTTACAGCTTGAGTAAAAACAAGCGTTTCCGGTCGTTTCGCTTTTGGTTACAGCTTTAGCTTTCTTGTAATATCTCCGTAGGTTTTCCAGATAAATTCATGAAACTTTGCGGATTGGTAGAACGAATAATGGGGAATGTTTTGTGGAAAATAAAATTTGTCCACGCCCACTTTCAAGTCGATAAAACTGAAGTCGGAAAAAGTGGGCGTACAACGGAAATTTCTTCTTCTTCGTGTTTTCTTTGGCTTTTCGGAAGTCCAAAGGCCGTCCATATTAAAGCTGAAGTTGCGACCTTTAACCCAAAATCAATTTCATCTCCATACACTCAGCGGTTCCCGATACATGGCAAATACAACTTAGGTAAAAACAGGCTTTTTCGGTCATTACGCTTGGGGTACAGTTTTTGGAAAATTATCAATAACTCCGAAGATTGCAAAGATAGAGAAATGAAATTTTGCAGGTTTGTAGAGCGAAACTCCGCGCTTGTCATAGAAGTCAATTGCACTTTTTACGTCAACTCCTTCGGGAGATATAAAAGTTATATACTTAAAGTGCATTTTTTACTTACATGGGGGGCCACCAGGCGGGCCAATGTTTGCCCATCTTGTAGTCGAGCACCCAATCTATCATTTGGTAAAACAATTATCCAAATTGCTCCAGCGATTATCGAGTTATAGGGTTTGGAAAAAAATCAATTCCCGAAATCCACCTCCTACCAGTTCTGTTGACCTGGTGTTTCACAAAAAAAACTGCAAAAATTTCAAAAATTTTCGGTTCGAGAACAATTTTAGTTTTTTTGCAATATCTCCGTAGTTTTTTAAGGTAAAGTCATGAAATTTTGTCGGTTGATAGAGAACAAAATGGGGAATGTTTTGTGGAAAATAACATTTTGCCACGCCTACTTTGAAGTTGAAAAAAGTGGGCGTAAAACAGAAATTGCTTTTTTTCGTGTTTTCTTTGGCGTTTCGGAAGTCCAAAAGCCATCCATATTGAAGCTGAAGTTGCGACCTTTCACCCAGAAAAAATTTCATCCCTATATACACAGGGGTTCCCGAGATACGAGGGTTACAGCTTGAGTAAAAACAAGCGTTTCCGGTCGTTTCGCTTTTGGTTACAGCTTTAGCTTTCTTGTAATATCTCCGTAGGTTTTCCAGATAAATTCATGAAACTTTGCGGATTGGTAGAACGAATAATGGGGAATGTTTTGTGGAAAATAAAATTTGTCCACGCCCACTTTCAAGTCGATAAAACTGAAGTCGGAAAAAGTGGGTGTACAACGGAAATTTCTTCTTCTTCGTGTTTTCTTTGGCTTTTCGGAAGTCCAAAGGCCGTCCATATTAAAGCTGAAGTTGCGACCTTTCACCCAAAATCAATTTCATCCCCATACACTCAGCGGTTCCCGATATATGGCAAATACAACTTAGGTAAAAACAGGCTTTTTCGGTCATTACGCTTGGGGTACAGTTTTTGGAAAATTATCAATAACTCCGAAGATTGCAAAGATAGAGAAATGAAATTTTGCAGGTTTGTAGAGCGAAACTCCGCGCTTGTCATAGAAGTCAATTGCACTTTTTACGTCAACTCCTTCGGGGGATATAAAAGTTATAAGCTTAAAGTGCATTTTTTTACTCACATGGGGGGCCACCAGGCGGGCCAATGTTTGCCCATCTTGTAGTCGAGCACCCAATCTATCATTTGGTAAAACAATTATCCAAATTGGTCCACCGATTATCGAGTTATAGGGTTTGGAAAAAAATCAATTCCCGAAATCCACCTCCTACCAGTTCTGTTGACCTGGTGTTTCACAAAAAAAACTGCAAAAATTTCAAAAATTTTCGGTTCGAGAACAATTTTAGTTTTTTTGCAATATATCCGTAGTTTTTGAAGGTAAAGTCATGAAATTTTGTCGGTTGATAGAGAACAAAATGGGGAATGTTTTGTAGAAAATACAATTTTGCCACGCCTACTTTGAAGTTGAAAAAAGTGGGCGTAAAACAGAAATTGCTTTTTTTTCGTGTTTTCTTTGGTGTTTCGGAAGTCCAAAAGCCATCCATATAGAAGCTGAAGTTGCGACCTTTCACCCAGAAAAAATTTCATCCCTATATTCCCAGGGGTTCCCGAGATACGAGGGTTACAGCTTGAGTAAAAACAAGCGTTTCCGGTCATTTCGCTTTTGGTTACAGCTTTAGCTTTCTTGTAATATCTCCGTAGGTTTTCCAGATAAATTCATGAAACTTTGCGGATTGATAGAACGAATAATGGGGAATGTTTTGTGGAAAATAAAATTTGTCCACGCCCACTTTCAAGTCGATAAAACTGAAGTCGGAAAAAGTGGGCGTACAACGGAAATTTCTTCTTCTTCGTGTTTGCTTTGGCTTTTCGGAAGTCCAAAGGCCGTCCATATTAAAGCTAAAGTTGCAACCTTTCACCCAAAATCAATTTCATCCCCATACGCTCAGCGGTTCCCGATATATGGCAAATACAACTTAGGTAAAAACAGGCTTTTTCGGTCATTACGCTTGGGGTACAGTTTTGGAAAATTATCAATAACTCTGAAGATTGCAAAGATAGAGAAATGAAATTTTGCAGGTTTGTAGAGCGAAACTCCGCGCTTGTCATAGAAGTCAATTGCACTTTTTACGTCAACTCCTTCGGGAGATATAAAAGTTATAAGCTTAAAGAGCATTTTTTTACTTAAATGGGGGGCCACCAGGCGGGCCAATGTTTGCCCATCTTGCAGTCGAGCACCCAATCTATCATTTGGTAAAACAATTATCCAAATTGGTCCACCGATTATCGAGTTATAGGGTTTGGAAAAAAATCAATTCCCGAAATCCACCTCCTACCAGTTCTGTTGACCTGGTGTTTCACAAAAAAAAACTGCGAAAATTTCCAAAATTTTCGGTTCGAGAACAGTTTTAGTTTTTTTGCAATATCTCCGTAGTTTTTGAAGGTAAAGTCATGAAATTTTGTCGGTTGATAGAGAACAAAATGGGGAATGTTTTGTAGAAAATACAATTTTGCCACGCCTACTTTGAAGTTGAAAAAAGCGGGCGTAAAACAGAAATTGCTTTTTTTTCGTGTTTTCTTTGGTGTTTCGGAAGTCCAAATGCCATCCATATAGAAGCTGAAGTTGCGACCTTTCACCCAGAAAAAATTTCATCCCTATATTCCCAGGGGTTCCCGAGATACGAGGGTTACAGCTTGAGTAAAAACAAGCGTTTCCGGTCATTTCGCTTTTGGTTACAGCTTTAGCTTTCTTGTAATATCTCCGTAGGTTTTCCAGATAAATTCATGAAACTTTGCGGATTGATAGAACGAATAATGGGGAATGTTTTGTGGAAAATAAAATTTTTCCACGCCCACTTTCAAGTCGATAAAACTGAAGTCGGAAAAAGTGGGCGTACAACGGAAATTTCTTCTTCTTCGTGTTTTCTTTGGCTTTTCGGAAGTCCAACGGCCGTGCATATTAAAGCTGAAGTTGCGACCTTTCACCCAAAATCAATTTCATCCCCACACACTCAGCGGTTCCCGATATATGGCAAATACAACTTAGGTAAAAACAGGCTTTTTCGGTCATTACGCTTGGGGTACAGTTTTGGAAAATTATCAATAACTCCGAAGATTGCAAAGATAGAGAAATGAAATTTTGCAGGTTTGTAGAGCGAAACTCCGCGCTTGTCATAGAAGTCAATTGCACTTTTTACGTCAACTCCTTCGGGAGATATAAAAGTTATAAGCTCAAAGTGCATTTTTTTACTTACATGGGGGGCCACCAGGCGGGCCAATGTTTGCCCATCTTGTAGTCGAGCACCCAATCTATCATTTGGTAAAACAATTATCCAAATTGGTCCACCGATTATCGAGTTATAGGGTTTGGAAAAAAATCAATTCCTGAAATCCACTTCCTACCAGTTCTGTTGACCTGGTGTTTCACAAAAAAAAACTGCAAAAATTTCAAAAATGTTCGGTTCGAGAACAGTTTTTTTAGTTTTTTTGCAATATCTCCGTAGTTTTTGAAGGTAAAGTCATGAAATTTTGTCGGTTGATAGACAACAAAATAGGGAATGTTTTGTGGAAACTACAATTTTGCCACGCCTACGTTGAAGTTGAAAAAAGTGGGCGTAAAACAGAAATTGCTTTTTTTCGTGTTTTCTTTGGCGTTTCGGAAGTCCAAAAGCCATCCATATTGAAGCTGAAGTTGCGACCTTTCACCCAGAAAAAATTTCATCCCTATATACCCAGGGGTTCCCGAGATACGAGGGTTACAGCTTGAGTAAAAACAAGCGTTTCCGGGCATTTCGCTTTTGGTTACAGCTTTAGCTTAATTGTAATATCTCCGTATGTTTTCCAGATAAATTCATGAAACTTTGCGGATTGATAGAACGAATAATGGGGAATGTTTTGTGGAAAATAAAATTTGTCCACGCCCACTTTCAAGTCGATAAAACTGAAGTCGGAAAAAGTGGGCGTACAACGGAAATTTCTTCTTCTTCGTGTTTTCTTTGGCTTTTCGGAAGTCCAACGGCCGTCCATATTAAAGCTGAAGTTGCGACCTTTCACCCAAAATCAATTTCATCCCCATACACTCAGCGGTTCCCGATATATGGCAAATACAACTTAGGTAAAAACAGGCTTTTTCGGTCATTACGCTTGGGGTACAGTTTTGGAAAATTATCAATAACTCCGAAGATTGCAAAGATAGAGAAATGAAATTTTGCAGGTTTGTAGAGCGAAACTCCGCGCTTGTCATAGAAGTCAATTGCACTTTTTACGTCAACTCCTTCGGGAGATATAAAAGTTATAAGCTAAAAGTGCATTTTTTTACTTACATGGGGGGCCACCAGGCGGGCCAATGTTTGCCCATCTTGTAGTCGAGCACCCAATCTATCATTTGGTAAAACAATTATCCAAATTGGTCCACCGATTATCGAGTTATAGGGTTTGGAAAAAAATCAATTCCCGAAATCCACCTCCTACCAGTTCTGTTGACCTGGTGTTTCACAAAAAAAACTGCCAAAATTTAAAAAATTTTCGGTTCGAGAACAGTTTTAGTTTTCTTGCAATATCTCCGTAGTTTTTGAAGGTAAAGTCATGAAATTTTGTCGGTTGATAGAGAACAAAATGGGGAATGTTTTGTAGAAAATAAAATTTTGCCACGCCTACTTTGAAGTTGAAAAAAGTGGGCGTAAAACAGAAATTGCTTTTTTTCGTGTTTTCTTTGGCGCTTCGGAAGTCCAAAAGCCATTCATATTGAAGCTGAAGTTGCGACCTTCCACCCAGAAAAAATTTCATCCATATATACCAAGGGGTTCCCGAGATACAAGGGTTACAGCTTGAGTAAAAACGCGTTTCCGGTCATTTCGCTTTTGGTTACAGCTTTAGCTTTCTTGTAATATCTCCGTAGGTTTTCCAGATAAATTCATGAAACTTTGCGGATTGATAGAACGAATAATGGGGAATATTTTGTGGAAAATAAAATTTATCCACGCCCTTTTTCAAGTCGATAAAACTGAAGTCGGAAAAAGTGGGCGTACAACGGAAATTTCTTCTTCCTCGTGTTTTCTTTGGCTTTTCGGAAGTCCAAAGGCCGTCCATATTAAAGCTAAAGTTGCAACCTTTCACCCAAAATCAATTTCATCCCCATACACTCAGCGGTTCCCGATATATGGCAAATACAACTTAGGTAAAAAGAGGCTTTTTCGGTCATTACGCTTGGGGTACAGTTTTGGAAAATTATCAATAACTCTGAAGATTGCAAAGATAGAGAAATGAAATTTTGCAGGTTTGTAGAGCGAAACTCCGCGCTTGTCATAGAAGTCAATTGCACTTTTTACGTCAACTCCTTCGGGAGATATAAAAGTTATAAGCTTAAAGAGCATTTTTTTACTTACATGGGGGGCCACCAGGCGGGCCAATGTTTGCCCATCTTGCAGTCGAGCACCCAATCTATCATTTGGTAAAACAATTATCCAAATTGGTCCACCGATTATCGAGTTATAGGGTTTGGAAAAAAATCAATTCCCGAAATCCACTTCCTACCAGTTCTGTTGACCTGGTGTTTCACAAAAAAAACTGCAAATATTTCAAAAATTTTCGGTTCGAGAACAGTTTTAGTTTTTTTGCAATATCTCCGTAGTTTTTGAAGGTAAAGTCATGAAATTTTGTCGGTTGATAGAGAACAAAATGGGGAATGTTTTGTAGAAAATACAATTTTGCCACGCCTACTTTGAAGTTGAAAAAAGCGGGCGTAAAACAGAAATTGCTTTTTTTTCGTGTTTTCTTTGGTGTTTCGGAAGTCCAAAAGCCATCCATATAGAAGCTGAAGTTGCGACCTTTCACCCAGAAAAAATTTCATCCCTATATTCCCAGGGGTTCCCGAGATACGAGGGTTACAGCTTGAGTAAAAACAAGCGTTTCCGGTCATTTCGCTTTTGGTTACAGCTTTAGCTTTCTTGTAATATCTCCGTAGGTTTTCCAGATAAATTCATGAAACTTTGCGGATTGATAGAACGAATAATGGGGAATGTTTTGTGGAAAATAAAATTTGTCCACGCCCACTTTCAAGTCGATAAAACTGAAGTCGGAAAAAGTGGGCGTACAACGGAAATTTCTTCTTCTTCGTGTTTTCTTTGGCTTTTCGGAAGTCCAACGGCCGTGCATATTAAAGCTGAAGTTGCGACCTTTCACCCAAAATCAATTTCATCCCCACACACTCAGCGGTTCCCGATATATGGCAAATACAACTTAGGTAAAAACAGGCTTTTTCGGTCATTACGCTTGGGGTACAGTTTTGGAAAATTATCAATAACTCCGAAGATTGCAAAGATAGAGAAATGAAATTTTGCAGGTTTGTAGAGCGAAACTCCGCGCTTGTCATAGAAGTCAATTGCACTTTTTACGTCAACTCCTTCGGGAGATATAAAAGTTATAAGCTCAAAGTGCATTTTTTTACTTACATGGGGGGCCACCAGGCGGGCCAATGTTTGCCCATCTTGTAGTCGAGCACCCAATCTATCATTTGGTAAAACAATTATCCAAATTGGTCCACCGATTATCGAGTTATAGGGTTTGGAAAAAAATCAATTCCTGAAATCCACTTCCTACCAGTTCTGTTGACCTGGTGTTTCACAAAAAAAAACTGCAAAAATTTCAAAAATGTTCGGTTCGAGAACAGTTTTTTTAGTTTTTTTGCAATATCTCCGTAGTTTTTGAAGGTAAAGTCATGAAATTTTGTCGGTTGATAGACAACAAAATAGGGAATGTTTTGTGGAAACTACAATTTTGCCACGCCTACGTTGAAGTTGAAAAAAGTGGGCGTAAAACAGAAATTGCTTTTTTTCGTGTTTTCTTTGGCGTTTCGGAAGTCCAAAAGCCATCCATATTGAAGCTGAAGTTGCGACCTTTCACCCAGAAAAAATTTCATCCCTATATACCCAGGGGTTCCCGAGATACGAGGGTTACAGCTTGAGTAAAAACAAGCGTTTCCGGGCATTTCGCTTTTGGTTACAGCTTTAGCTTAATTGTAATATCTCCGTATGTTTTCCAGATAAATTCATGAAACTTTGCGGATTGATAGAACGAATAATGGGGAATGTTTTGTGGAAAATAAAGTTTGTCCACGCCCACTTTCAAGTATCGACTTGAAAGTCGGAAAAAGTGGGCGTACAACGGAAATTTCTTCTTCTTCGTGTTTTCTTTGGCTTTTCGGAAGTCCAACGGCCGTCCATATTAAAGCTGAAGTTGCGACCTTTCACCCAAAATCAATTTCATCCCCATACACTCAGCGGTTCCCGATATATGGCAAATACAACTTAGGTAAAAACAGGCTTTTTCGGTCATTACGCTTGGGGTACAGTTTTGGAAAATTATCAATAACTCCGAAGATTGCAAAGATAGAGAAATGAAATTTTGCAGGTTTGTAGAGCGAAACTCCGCGCTTGTCATAGAAGTCAATTGCACTTTTTACGTCAACTCCTTCGGGAGATATAAAAGTTATAAGCTAAAAGTGCATTTTTTTACTTACATGGGGGGCCACCAGGCGGGCCAATGTTTGCCCATCTTGTAGTCGAGCACCCAATCTATCATTTGGTAAAACAATTATCCAAATTGGTCCACCGATTATCGAGTTATAGGGTTTGGAAAAAAATCAATTCCCGAAATCCACCTCCTACCAGTTCTGTTGACCTGGTGTTTCACAAAAAAAACTGCCAAAATTTAAAAAATTTTCGGTTCGAGAACAGTTTTAGTTTTCTTGCAATATCTCCGTAGTTTTTGAAGGTAAAGTCATGAAATTTTGTCGGTTGATAGAGAACAAAATGGGGAATGTTTTGTAGAAAATAAAATTTTGCCACGCCTACTTTGAAGTTGAAAAAAGTGGGCGTAAAACAGAAATTGCTTTTTTTCGTGTTTTCTTTGGCGCTTCGGAAGTCCAAAAGCCATTCATATTGAAGCTGAAGTTGCGACCTTTCACCCAGAAAAAATTTCATCCATATATACCAAGGGGTTCCCGAGATACAAGGGTTACAGCTTGAGTAAAAACGCGTTTCCGGTCATTTCGCTTTTGGTTACAGCTTTAGCTTTCTTGTAATATCTCCGTAGGTTTTCCAGATAAATTCATGAAACTTTGCGGATTGATAGAACGAATAATGGGGAATATTTTGTGGAAAATAAAATTTATCCACGCCCACTTTCAAGTCGATAAAACTGAAGTCGGAAAAAGTGGGCGTACAACGGAAATTTCTTCTTCCTCGTGTTTTCTTTGGCTTTTCGGAAGTCCAACGGCCGTCCATATTAAAGCTGAAGTTGCGACCTTTCACCCAAAATCAATTTCATCTCCATACACTCAGCGGTTCCCGATATATGGCAAATACAACTTAGGTAAAAACAGGCTTTTTCGGTCATTACGCTTGGGGTACAGTTTTTGGAAAATTATCAATAACTCCGAAGATTGCAAAGATAGAGAAATGAAATTTTGCAGGTTTGTAGAGCGAAACTCCGCGCTTGTCATAGAAGTCAATTGCACTTTTTACGTCAACTCTTTCGGGAGATATAAAAGTTATAAGCTTAAAGTGCATTTTTTACTTACATGGGGGGCCACCAGGCGGGCCAATGTTTGCCCATCTTGTAGTCGAGCACCCAATCCTATCATTTGGTAAAACAATTATCCAAATTAGTCCACCGATTATCGAGTTATAGGGTTTGGAAAAAAATCAATTCCCGAAATCCACCTCCTACCAGTTCTGTTGACCTGGTGTTTCACAAAAAAAACTGCAAAAATTTCAAAAATTTTCGGTTCGAGAACAGTTTTAGTTTTTTTGCAATATCTCCGTAGTTTTTTAAGGTAAAGTCATGAAATTTTGTCGGTTGATAGAAAACAAAATGGGGAATGTTTTGTGGAAAATACAATTTTGCCACGCCTACTTTGAAGTTGAAAAAAGTGGGCGTAAAACAGAAATTGCTTTTTTTTCGTGTTTTCTTTGGCGTTTCGGAAATCCAAAAGCCATCCATATTGAAGCTGAAGTTGCGACCTTTCACCCAGAAAAAATTTCATCCCTATATGCCCAGGGGTTCCCGAGATACGAGGGTTACAGCTTGAGTAAAAACAAGCGTTTCCGGTCATTTCGCTTTTGGTTACAGCTTTAGCTTTCTTGTAATATCTCCGTAGGTTTTCAAGATAAATTCATGAAACTTTGCGGATTGATAGAACGAATAATGGGCAATATTTTGTTGAAAATAAAATTTATCCACGCCCACTTTCAAGTCGATAAAACTGAAGTCGGAAAAAGTGGGCGTACAACGGAAATTTCTTCTTCTTCGTGTTTGCTTTGGCTTTTCGGAAGTCCAAGGGCCGTCCATATTAAAGCTGAAGTTGCGACCTTTCACCCAAAATCAATTTCATCCCCATACACTCAGCGGTTCCCGATATATGGCAAATACAACTTAGGTAAAAACAGGCTTTTTCGGTCATTACGCTTGGGGTACAGTTTTGGAAAATTATCAATAACTCCGAAGATTGCAAAGATAGAGAAATGAAATTTTGCAGGTTTGTAGAGCGAAACTCCGCGCTTGTCATAGAAGTCAATTGCACTTTTTACGTCAACTCCTTCGGGAGATATAAAAGTTATAAGCTTAAAGTGCATTTTTTTACTTACATGGGGGGCCACCAGGCGGGCCAATGTTTGCCCATCTTGTAGTCGAGCACCCAATCTATCATTTGGTAAGACAATTATCCAAATTGGTCCACCGATTATCGAGTTATAGGGTTTGGAAAAAAATCAATTCCCGAAATCCACTTCCTACCAGTTCTGTTGACCTGGTGTTTCACAAAAAAAACTGCAAAAATTTCAAAAATTTTCGGTTCGAGAACAGTTTTAGTTTTTTTGCAATATCTCCGTAGTTTTTTAAGGTAAAGTCATGAAATTTTGTCGGTTGATAGAGAACAAAATGGGGAATGTTTTGTAAAAAATACAATTTTGCCACGCCTAATTTGAAGTTGAAAAAAGTGGGCGTAAAACAGAAATTGCTTTTTTCGTGTTTTCTTTGGCGTTTCGGAAGTCCAAAAGCCATTCATATTGAAGCTGAAGTTGCGACCTTTCACCCAGAAAAAATTTCATCCATATATACCAAGGGGTTCCCGAGATACAAGGGTTACAGCTTGAGTAAAAACAAGCGTTTCCGGTCATTTCGCTTTTGGCTACAGCTTTAGCTTTCTTGTAATATCTCCGTAGGTTTTCCAGATAAATTCATGAAACTTTGCGGATTGATAGAACGAATAATGGGGAATATTTTGTGGAAAATAAAGTTTATCCACGCCCACTTTCAAGTCGATAAAACTGAAGTCGGAAAAAGTGGGCGTACAACGGAAATTTCTTCTTCTTCGTGTTTGCTTTGGCTTTTCGGAAGTCCAAGGGCCGTCCATATTAAAGCTGAAGTTGCGACCTTTCACCCAAAATCAATTTCATCCCCATACACTCAGCGGTTCCCGATATATGGCAAATACAACTTAGGTAAAAACATGCTTTTTCGGTCATTACGCTTGGGGTACAGCTTTGGAAAATTATCAATAACTCCGAAGATTGCAAAGATAGAGAAATGAAATTTTGCAGGTTTGTAGAGCGAAACTCCGCGCTTGTCATAGAAGTCAATTGCACTTTTTACGTCAACTCCTTCGGGAGATATAAAAGTTATAAGCTTAAAGTGCATTTTTTTACTTACATGGGGGGCCACCAGGCGGGCCAATGTTTGCCCATCTTGTAGTCGAGCACCCAATCTATCATTTGGTAAAACAATTATCCAAATTGGTCCACCGATTATCGAGTTATAGGGTTTGGAAAAAAATCAATTCCCCAAATCCACTTCCTACCAGTTCTGTTGACCTGGTGTTTCACAAAAAAAACTGCTAAAATTTCAAAAATTTTCGGTTCGAGAACAGTTTTAGTTTTTTTGCAATATCTCCGTAGTTTTTGAAGGTAAAGTCATGAAATTTTGTCGGTTGATAGAGAACAAAATGGGAAATGTTTTGTGGAAAATAAAATTTTGCCACGCCTACTTTGAAGTTGAAAAAAGTGGGCGTAAAACAGAAATTGCTTTTTTTCGTATTTTCTTTGGCGTTTCGGAAATCCAAAAGCCATCCATATTGAAGCTGAAGTTGCGACCTTTCACCCAGAAAAAATTTCATCTCTATATGCCCAGGGGTTCCGGAGATACGAGGGTTACAGCTTGAGTAAAAACAAGCGTTTCCGGTCATTTCGCTTTTGGTTACAGCTTTAGCTTTCTTGTAATATCTCCGTAGGTTTTCCAGATAAATTCATGAAACTTTGCGGATTGATAGAACGAATAATGGGCAATATTTTGTTGAAAATAAAATTTATCCACGCCCACTTTCAAGTCGATAAAACTGAAGTCGGAAAAAGTGGGCGTACAACGGAAATTTCTTCTTCTTCGTGTTTTCTTTGGCTTTTCGGAAGTCCAAAGGCCGTCCATATTAAAACTGAAGTTGCGACCTTTCACCCAAGATCAATTTCATCCCCATACACTCAGCGGTTCCCGATATATGGCAAATACAACTTAGGTAAAAACAGGCTTTTTCGGTCATTACGCTTGGGGTACAGTTTTGGAAAATTATCAATAACTCCGAAGATTGCAAAGATAGAGAAATGAAATTTTGCAGGTTTGTAGAGCGAAACTCCGCGCTTGTCATAGAAGTCAATTGCACTTTTTACGTCAACTCTTTCGGGAGATATAAAAGTTATAAGCTTAAAGTGCATTTTTTACTTACATGGGGGGCCACGAGGCGGGCCAATGTTTGCCCATCTTCTAGTCGAGCACCCAATCTATCATTTGGTAAAACAATTATCCAAATTGGTCCACCGATTATCGAGTTATAGGGTTTGGAAAAAAATCAATTCCCGAAATCCACCTCCTACCAGTTCTGTTGACCTGGTGTTTCACAAAAAAAACTGCAAAAATTTCAAAAATTTTCGGTTCGAGAACAGTTTTAGTTTTTTTGCAATATCTCCGTAGTTTTTGAAGGTAAAGTCATGAAATTTTGTCGGTTGATAGACAACAAAATAGGGAATGTTTTGTAGAAACTACAATTTTGCCACGCCTACGTTGAAGTTGAAAAAAGTGGGCGTAAAACAGAAATTGCTTTTTTTCGTGTTTTCTTTGGCGTTTCGGAAGTCCAAAAGCCATCCATATTGAAGCTGAAGTTGCGACCTTTCACCCAGAAAAAATTTCATCCCTATATACCCAGGGGTTCCCGAGATACGAGGGTTACAGCTTGAGTAAAAACAAGCGTTTCCGGGCATTTTGCTTTTGGTTACAGCTTTAGCTTAATTGTAATATCTCCGTATGTTTTCCAGATAAATTCATGAAACTTTGCGGATTGATAGAACAAATAATGGGGAATGTTTTGTGGAAAATAAAATTTGTCCACGCCCACTTTCAAGTCGATAAAACTGAAGTCGGAAAAAGTGGGCGTAGAACGGAAATTTCTTCTTCTTCGTGTTTTCTTTGGCTTTTCGGAAGTCCAACGGCCGTCCATATTAAAGCTGAAGTTGCGACCTTTCACCCAAAATCAATTTCATCCCCATACACTCAGCGGTTCCCGATATATGGCAAATACAACTTAGGTAAAAACAGGCTTTTTCGGTCATTACGCTTGGGGTACAGTTTTGGAAAATTATCAATAACTCCGAAGATTGCAAAGATAGAGAAATGAAATTTTGCAGGTTTGTAGAGCGAAACTCCGCGCTTGTCATAGAAGTCAATTGCACTTTTTACGTCAATTCCTTGGGGAGATATAAAAGTTATAAGCTTAAAGTGCATTTTTTTACTTACATGGGGGGCCACCAGGCGGGCCAATGTTTGCCCATCTTGTAGTCGAGCACCCAATCTATCATTTGGTAAAACAATTATCCAAATTGGTCCACCGATTATCGAGTTATAGGGTTTGGAAAAAAATCAATTCCCGAAATCCACCTCCTACCAGTTCTGTTGACCTGGTGTTTCACAAAAAAAACTGCTAAAATTTCAAAAATTTTCGGTTCGAGAACAGTTTTAGTTTTTTTGCAATATCTCCGTAGTTTTTGAAGCTAAAGTCATGAAGTTTTGCCGGTTGATAGAGAACAAAATGGGGAATGTCTTGTAGAAAATACAATTTTGCCACGCCTACTTTGAAGTTGAAAAAAGTGGGCGTAAAACGGAAATCGCTTTTTTCGTGTTTTCTTTGGCGTTTCGGAAGTCCAAAGCCATCCATATTGAAGCTGAAGTTGCGACCTTTCACCCAGAAAAAATTTCATCCCTATATACCCAGGGGTTCCCGAGATACGAGGGTTACAGCTTGAGTAAAAACAAGCATTTCCGGTCATTTCGCTTTTGGTTACAGCTTTAGCTTTCTTGTAATATCTCCGTAGGTTTTCCAGATAAATTCATGAAACTTTGCGGATTGATAGAACGAGTAATGGGGAATGTTTTGTGGAAAATAAAATTTGTCCACGCCCACTTTCAAGTCGATAAAACTGAAGTCGGAAAAAGTGGGCGTACAACGGAAATTTCTTCTTCTTCGTGTTTTCTTTGGCTTTTCGGAAGTCCAAAGGCCGTCCATATTAAAGCTGAAGTTGCGACCTTTCACCCAAAATCAATTTCATCCCCATACACTCAGCGGTTCCCGATATATGGCAAATACAACTTAGGTAAAAACAGGCTTTTTCGGTCATTACGCTTGGGGTACAGTTTTTGGAAAATTATCAATAACTCCGAAGATTGCAAAGATAGAGAAATGAAATTTTGCAGGTTTGTAGAGCGAAACTCCGCGCTTGTCATAGAAGTCAATTGCACTTTTTACGTCAATTCCTTCGGGAGATATAAAAGTTATAAGCTTAAAGTGCATTTTTTTACTTACATGGGGGGCCACCAGGCGGGCCAATGTTTGCCCATCTTGTAGTCGAGCACCCAATCTATCATTTGGTAAAACAATTATCCAAATTGGTCCACCGATTATCGAGTTATAGGGTTTGGAAAAAAATCAATTCCCGAAATCCACCTCCTACCAGTTCTGTTGACCTGGTGTTTCACAAAAAAAACTGCAAAAATTTAAAATATTTTCGGTTCGAGAACAGTTTTAGTTTTTTTGCAATATCTCCGTAGTTTTTGAAGCTAAAGTCATGAAGTTTTGTCGGTTGATAGAGAACAAAATGGGGAATGTCTTGTAGAAAATACAATTTTGCCACGCCTACTTTGAAGTTGAAAAAAGTGGGCGTAAAACAGAAATTGCTTTTTTTCGTGTTTTCTTTGGCGTTTCGGAAGTCCAAAAGCCATCCATATTGAAGCTGAAGTTGCGACCTTCCACCCAGAAAAAATTTCATCCCTATATACCCAGGGGTTCCCGAGATACGAGGGTAACAGCTTGAGTAAAAACAAGCGTTTCTGGTCATTTCGCTTTTGGTTACAGCTTTAGCTTTCTTGTAATATCTCCGTAGGTTTTCCAGATAAATTCATGAAACTTTGCGGATTGATAGAACGAATAATGGGGAATGTTTTGTGGAAAATAAAATTTGTTCACGCCCACTTACAAGTCGATAAAACTGAAGTCGGAAAAAGTGGGCGTACAACGGAAATTCCTTCTTCTTCGTGTTTTCTTTGGCTTTTCGGAAGTCCAAAGGCCGTCCATATTAAAGCTGAAGTTGCGACCTTTCACCCAAAATCAATTTCATCCCCATACACTCAGCAGTTCCCGATATATGGCAAATACAACTTAGGTAAAAACAGGCTTTTTCGGTCATTACGCTTGGGGTACAGTTTTTGGAAAATTATCAATAACTCCGAAGATTGCTAAGATAGAGAAATTAAATTTTGCAGGTTTGTAGAGCGAAACTCCGCGCTTGTCATAGAAGTCAATTGCACTTTTTACGTCAATTCCTTCGGGAGATATAAAAGTTATAAGCTTAAAGTGCATTTTTTTACTTACATGGGGGCCACCAGGCGGGCTAATGTTTGCCCATCTTGTAGTCGAGCACCCAATCTATCATTTGGTAACACAATTATCCAAATTGGTCCACCGATTATCGAGTTATAGGGTTTGGAAAAAATCAATTCCCGAAATCCACCTCCTACCAGTTCTGTTGACCTGGTGTTTCACAAAAAAAACTGCAAAAATTTCAAAAATTTTCGGTTCGAGAACAGTTTTAGTTTTTTTGCAATATCTCCGTAGTTTTTGAAGGTAAAGTCATGAAATTTTGTCGGTTGATAGAGAACAAAATGGGGAATGTCTTGTAGGAAATAAAATTTTGCCACGCCTACTTTAAAGTTAAAAAAAGTGGGCGTAAAACGGAAATCGCTTTTTTTCGTGTTTTCTTTGGCGTTTCGGAAGTCCAAAGCCATCCATATTGAAGCTGAAGTTGCGACCTTTCACCCAGAAAAAATTTCATCCCTATATACCCAGAGGTTCCCGAGATACGAGGGTTACAGCTTGAGTAAAAACAAGCGTTTCCGGTCATTTCGCTTTTGGTTACAGCTTTAGCTTTCTTGTAATATCTCCGTAGGTTTTCCAGATAAATTCATGAAACTTTGCGGATTGATAGAAAGAATAATGGGGAATGTTTTGTGGAAAATAAAATTTGTCCACGCCCACTTTCAAGTCGATAAAACTGAAGTCGGAAAAAGTGGGCGTACAACGGAAATTTCTTCTTCTTCGTGTTTTCTTTGGCTTTTCGGAAGTCCAAAGGCCGTCCATATTAAAGCTGAAGTTGCGACCTTTCACCCAAAATCAATTTCATCCCCATACACTCAGCGGTTCCCGATATATGGCAAATACAACTTAGGTAAAAACAGGCTTTTTCGGTCATTACGCTTGGGGTACAGTTTTTGGAAAATTATCAATAACTCCGAAGATTGCAAAGATAGAGAAATGAAATTTTGCAGGTTTGTAGAGCGAAACTCCGCGCTTGTCATAGAAGTCAATTGCACTTTTTACGTCAACTCCTTCGGGAGATATTAAAGTTATAAGCTTAAAGTGCATTTTTTTACTTACATGGGGGCCACCAGGCGGGCCAATGTTTGCCCATCTTGTAGTCGAGCACCCAATCTATCATTTGGTAAAACAATTATCCAAATTGGTCCACCGATTATCGAGTTATAGGGTTTGGAAAAAAATCAATTCCCGAAATCCACCTCCTACCAGTTCTGTTGACCTGGTGTTTCACAAAAAAAACTGCAAAAATTTCAAAAATTTTCGGTTCGAGAACAGTTTTAGTTTTTTTGCAATATCTCCGTAGTTTTTGAAGGTAAAGTCATGAAATTTTGTCGGTTGATAGAGAACAAAATGGGGAATGTGTTGTAGAAAATAAAATTTTGCCACGCCTACTTTAAAGTTAAAAAAAGTGGGCGTAAAACGGAAATAGCTTTTTTTCGTGTTTTCTTTGGCGTTTCGGAAGTCCAAAAGTCACCCATATTGAAGCTGAAGTTGCGACCTTTCACCCAGAAAAAATTTCATCCCTATATACCTAGAGGTTCCCGAGATACGAGGGTTACAGCTTGAGTAAAAACAAGCGTTTCCGGTCATTTCGCTTTTGGTTACACCTTTAGCTTTCTTGTAATATCTCCGTAGGTTTTCCAGATAAATTCATGAAACTTTGCGGATTGATAGAAAGAATAATGGGAAATGTTTTGTGGAAAATAAAATTTGTCCACGCCCACTTACAAGTCGATAAAACTGAAGTCGGAAAAAGTGGGCGTACAACGGAAATTTCTTCTTCTTCGTGTTTTCTTTGGCTTTTCGGAAGTCCAAAGGCCGTCCATATTAAAGCTGAAGTTGCGACCTTTCACCCAAAATCAATTTCATCCCCATACACTCAGCGGTTCCCGATATATGGCAAATACAACTTAGGTAAAAACAGGCTTTTTCGGTCATTACGCTTGGGGTACAGTTTTTGGAAAATTATCAATAACTCCGAAGATTGCTAAGATAGAGAAATTAAATTTTGCAGGTTTGTAGAGCGAAACTCCGCGCTTGTCATAGAAGTCAATTGCACTTTTTACGTCAATTCCTTCGGGAGATATAAAAGTTATAAGCTTAAAGTGCATTTTTTTACTTACATCGGGGGCCACCAGGCGGGCCAATGTTTGCCCATCTTGTAGTCGAGCACCCAATCTATCATTTGGTAAAACAATTATCCAAATTAGTCCACCGATTATCGAGTTATAGGGTTTGGAAAAAAATCAATTCCCGAAATCCACCTCCTACCAGTTCTGTTGACCTGGTGTTTCACAAAAAAAACTGCAAAAATTTCAAAAATTTTCGGTTCGAGAACAGTTTTAGTTTTTTTGCAATATCTCCGTAGTTTTTGAAGGTAAAGTCATGAAATTTTGTCGGTTGATAGAGAACAAAATAGGGAATGTCTTGTAGAAAATAAAATTTTGCCACGCCTACTTTGAAGTTAAAAAAAGTGGGCGTAAAACGGAAATAGCTTTTTTTCGTGTTTTCTTTGGCGTTTCGGAAGTCCAAAAGCCATCCATATTGAAGCTGAAGTTGCGACCTTTCACCCAGAAAAAATTTCATCCCTATATACCCAAGGGTTCCCGAGATACGAGGGTTACAGCTTGAGTAAAAACAAGCGTTTCCGGTCATTTCGCTTTTGGTTACACCTTTAGCTTTCTTGTAATATCTCCGTAGGTTTTCCAGATAAATTCATGAAACTTTGCGGATTGATAGAAAGAATAATGGGGAATGTTTTGTGGAAAATAAAATTTGTCCACGCCCACTTACAAGTCGATAAAACTGAAGTCGGAAAAAGTGGGCGTACAACGGAAATTTCTTCTTCATCGTATTTTCTTTGGCTTTTCGGAAGTCCAAAGGCAGTCCATATTAAAGCTGAAGTTGCAACCTTTCACCCAAAATCAATTTCATCCCCATACACTCAGCGGTTCCCGATATATGGCAAATACAACTTAGGTAAAAACAGGCTTTTTCGGTCATTACGCTTGGGGTACAGTTTTTGGAAAATTATCAATAACTCCGAAGATTGCTAAGATAGAGAAATTAAATTTTGCAGGTTTGTAGAGCGAAACTCCGCGCTTGTCATAGAAGTCAATTGCACTTTTTACGTCAATTCCTTCGGGAGATATAAAAGTTATAAGCTTAAAGTGCATTTTTTTACTTACATGGGGGGCCACCAGGCGGGCCAATGTTTGCCCATCTTGTAGTCGAGCACCCAATCTATCATTTGGTAAAACAATTATCCAAATTGGTCCACCGATTATCGAGTTATAGGGTTTGGAAAAAAATCAATTCCCGAAATCCACCTCCTACCAGTTCTGTTGACCTGGTGTTTCACAAAAAAAACTGCAAAAATTTCAAAAATTTTCGGTTCGAGAACAGTTTTAGTTTTTTTGCAATATCTCCGTAGTTTTTGAAGGTAAAGTCATGAAATTTTGTCGGTTGATAGAGAACAAAATGGGGAATGTTTTGTAGAAAATAAAATTTTGCCACGCCTACTTTAAAGTTAAAAACAGTGGGCGTAAAACGGAAATAGCTTTTTTTTCGTGTTTTCTTTGGCGTTTCGGAAGTCCAAAAGTCATCCATATTGAAGCTGAAGTTGCGACCTTCCACCCAGAAAAAATTTCATCCCTATATACCTAGAGGTTCCCGAGATACGAGGGTTACAGCTTGAGTAAAAACAAGCGTTTCCGGTCATTTCGCTTTTGGTTACACCTTTAGCTTTATTGTAATATCTCCGTAGGTTTTCCAGATAAATTCATGAAACTTTGCGGATTGATAGAACGAATAATGGGGAATGTTTTGTGGAAAATAAAATTTGTCCACGCCCACTTTAAAGTCGATAAAACTGAAGTCGGAAAAAGTGGGCGTACAACGGAAATTTCTTCTTCTTCGTGTTTTCTTTGGCTTTTCGGAAGTCCAAAGGCCGTCCATATTAAAGCTGAAGTTGCGACCTTTCACCCAAAATCAATTTCATCCCCATACACTCAGCGGTTCCCGATATATGGCAAATACAACTTAGGTAAAAACAGGCTTTTTCGGTCATTACGCTTGGTGTACAGTTTTTGGAAAATTATCAATAACTCCGAAGATTGCAAAGATAGAGAAATGAAATTTTGCAGGTTTGTAGAGCGAAACTCCGCGCTTGTCATAGAAGTCAATTGCACTTTTTACGTCAACTCCTTCGGGAGATATAAAAGTTATAAGCTTAAAGTGCATTTTTTTACTTACATGGGGGCCACCAGGCGGGCCAATGTTTGCCTATTTTGTAGTCGAGCACCCAATCTATCATTTGGTAAAACAATTATCCAAATTGGTCCACCGATTATCGAGTTATAGGGTTTGGAAAAAAATCAATTCCCGAAATCCACCTCCTACCAGTTCTGTTGACCTGGTGTTTCACAAAAAAAACTGCAAAAATTTCAAAAATTTTCGGTTCGAGAACAGTTTTAGTTTTTTTGCAATATCTCCGTAGTTTTTGAAGGTAAAGTCATGAAATTTTGTCGGTTGATAGAGAACAAAATGGGGAATGTTTTGTGGAAAATAAAATTTTGCCACGCCTACTTTGAAGTTAAAAAAAGTGGGCGTAAAACGGAAATAGCTTTTTTTCGTGTTTTCTTTGGCGTTTCGGAAGTCCAAAAGCCATCCATATTGAAGCTGAAGTTGCGACCTTTCACCCAGAAAAAATTTCATCCCTATATACCCAAGGGTTCCCGAGATACGAGGGTTACAGCTTGAGTAAAAACAAGCGTTTCCGGTCATTTCGCTTTTGGTTACACCTTTAGCTTTCTTGTAATATCTCCGTAGGTTTTCCAGATAAATTCATGAAACTTTGCGGATTGATAGAAAGAATAATGGGGAATGTTTTGTGGAAAATAAAATTTGTCCACGCCCACTTACAAGTCGATAAAACTGAAGTCGGAAAAAGTGGGCGTACAACGGAAATTTCTTCTTCATCGTATTTTCTTTGGCTTTTCGGAAGTCCAAAGGCCGTCCATATTAAAGCTGAAGTTGCAACCTTTCACCCAAAATCAATTTCATCCCCATACACTCAGCGGTTCCCGATATATGGCAAATACAACTTAGGTAAAAACAGGCTTTTTCGGTCATTACGCTTGGGGTACAGTTTTTGGAAAATTATCAATAACTCCGAAGATTGCTAAGATAGAGAAATTAAATTTTGCAGGTTTGTAGAGCGAAACTCCGCGCTTGTCATAGAAGTCAATTGCACTTTTTACGTCAATTCCTTCGGGAGATATAAAAGTTATAAGCTTAAAGTGCATTTTTTTACTTACATGGGGGGCCACCAGGCGGGCCAATGTTTGCCCATCTTGTAGTCGAGCACCCAATCTATCATTTGGTAAAACAATTATCCAAATTGGTCCACCGATTATCGAGTTATAGGGTTTGGAAAAAAATCAATTCCCGAAATCCACCTCCTACCAGTTCTGTTGACCTGGTGTTTCACAAAAAAAACTGCAAAAATTTCAAAAATTTTCGGTTCGAGAACAGTTTTAGTTTTTTTGCAATATCTCCGTAGTTTTTGAAGGTAAAGTCATGAAATTTTGTCGGTTGATAGAGAACAAAATGGGGAATGTTTTGTAGAAAATAAAATTTTGCCACGCCTACTTTAAAGTTAAAAACAGTGGGCGTAAAACGGAAATAGCTTTTTTTTCGTGTTTTCTTTGGCGTTTCGGAAGTCCAAAAGTCATCCATATTGAAGCTGAAGTTGCGACCTTCCACCCAGAAAAAATTTCATCCCTATATACCTAGAGGTTCCCGAGATACGAGGGTTACAGCTTGAGTAAAAACAAGCGTTTCCGGTCATTTCGCTTTTGGTTACACCTTTAGCTTTATTGTAATATCTCCGTAGGTTTTCCAGATAAATTCATGAAACTTTGCGGATTGATAGAACGAATAATGGGGAATGTTTTGTGGAAAATAAAATTTGTCCACGCCCACTTTAAAGTCGATAAAACTGAAGTCGGAAAAAGTGGGCGTACAACGGAAATTTCTTCTTCTTCGTGTTTTCTTTGGCTTTTCGGAAGTCCAAAGGCCGTCCATATTAAAGCTGAAGTTGCGACCTTTCACCCAAAATCAATTTCATCCCCATACACTCAGCGGTTCCCGATATATGGCAAATACAACTTAGGTAAAAACAGGCTTTTTCGGTCATTACGCTTGGTGTACAGTTTTTGGAAAATTATCAATAACTCCGAAGATTGCAAAGATAGAGAAATGAAATTTTGCAGGTTTGTAGAGCGAAACTCCGCGCTTGTCATAGAAGTCAATTGCACTTTTTACGTCAACTCCTTCGGGAGATATAAAAGTTATAAGCTTAAAGTGCATTTTTTTACTTACATGGGGGCCACCAGGCGGGCCAATGTTTGCCTATTTTGTAGTCGAGCACCCAATCTATCATTTGGTAAAACAATTATCCAAATTGGTCCACCGATTATCGAGTTATAGGGTTTGGAAAAAAATCAATTCCCGAAATCCACCTCCTACCAGTTCTGTTGACCTGGTGTTTCACAAAAAAAACTGCAAAAATTTCAAAAATTTTCGGTTCGAGAACAGTTTTAGTTTTTTTGCAATATCTCCGTAGTTTTTGAAGGTAAAGTCATGAAATTTTGTCGGTTGATAGAGAACAAAATGGGGAATGTTTTGTGGAAAATAAAATTTTGCCACGCCTACTTTGAAGTTGAAAAAAGTGGGCGTAAAACATAATTTGCTTTTTTTTCGTGTTTTCTTTGGCGTTTCGGAAGTCCAAAAGTCATCCATATTGAAGCTGAAGTTGCGACCTTCCACCCAGAAAAAATTTCATCCCTATATACCTAGAGGTTCCCGAGATACGAGGGTTACAGCTTGAGTAAAAACAAGCGTTTCCGGTCATTTCGCTTTTGGTTACACCTTTAGCTTTCTTGTAATATCTCCGTAGGTTTTCCAGATAAATTCATGAAACTTTGCGGATTGATAGAACGAATAATGGGGAATGTTTTGTGGAAAACAAAATTTGTCCACGCCCACTTACAAGTCGATTAAACTGAAATCGGAAAAAGTGGGCGTACAACGGAAATTTCTTCTTCTTCGTGTTTTCTTTGGCTTTTCGGAAGTCCAAAGGCCGTCCATATTAAAGCTGAAGTTGCGACCTTTCACCCAAAATCAATTTCATCCCCATACACTCAGGGGTTCCCGATATATGGCAAATACAACTTAGGTAAAAACAGGCTTTTTCGGTCATTACGCTTGGGGTACAGTTTTTGGAAAATTATCAATAACTCCGAAGATTGCAAAGATAGAGAAATGAAATTTTGCAGGTTTGTAGAGCGAAACTCCGCGCTTGTCATAGAAGTCAATTGCACTTTTTACGTCAACTCCTTCGGGAGATATAAAAGTTATAAGCTTAAAGTGCATTTTTTTACTTACATGGGGGGCCACCAGGCGGGCCAATGTTTGCCCATCTTGTAGGCGAGCACCCAATCTATCATTTGGTAAAACAATTATCCAAATTGGTCCACCGATTATCGAGTTATAGGGTTTGGAAAAAAATCAATTCCCGAAATCCACCTCCTACCAGTTCTGTTGACCTGGTGTTTCACAAAAAAAACTGCAAAAATTTCAAAAATTTTCGGTTCGAGAACAGTTTTAGTTTTTTTGCAAAATCTCCGTAGTTTTTGAAGGTAAAGTCATGAAATTTTGTCGGTTGATAGAGAACAAAATAGGGAATGTCTTGTAGAAAATAAAATTTTGCCACGCCTACTTTAAAGTTAAAAAAAGTGGGCGTAAAACGGAAATAGCTTTTTTTCGTGTTTTCTTTGGCGTTTCGGAAGTCCAAAAGCCATCCATATTGAAGCTGAAGTTGCGACCTTCCACCCAGAAAAAATTTCATCCCTATATACCTAGAGGTTCCCGAGATACGAGGGTTACAGCTTGAGTAAAAACAAGCGTTTCCGGTCATTTCGCTTTTGGTTACAACTTTAGCTTTATTGTAATATCTCCGTAGGTTTTCCAGATAAATTCATGAAACTCTGCAGATTGATAGAACGAATAATGGGGAATGTTTTGTGGAAAATAAAATTTGTCCACGCCCACTTACAAGTCGATAAAACTGAAATCGGAAAAAGTGGGCGTACAACGGAAATTTCTTCTTCTTCGTGTTTTCTTTGGCTTTTCGGAAGTCCAAAGGCCGTCCATATTAAAGCTGAAGTTGCGACCTTTCACCCAAAATCAATTTCATCCCCATACACTCAGCGGTTCCCGATATATGGCAAATACAACTTAGGTAAAAACAGGCTTTTTCGGTCATTACGCTTGGGGTACAGTTTTTGGAAAATTATCAATAACTCCGAAGATTGCAAAGATAGAGAAATGAAATTTTGCAGGTTTGTAGAGCGAAACTCCGCACTTGTCATAGAAGTCAATTGCACTTTTTACGTCAACTCCTTCGGGAGATATAAAAGTTATAAGCTTAAAGTGCATTTTTTTACTTACATGGGGGGCCACCAGGCGGGCCAATGTTTTCCCATCTTGTAGTCGAGCACCCAATCTATCATTTGGTAAAACAATTATCCAAATTGGTCCACCGATTATCGAGTTATAGGGTTTGGAAAAAAATCAATTCCCGAAATCCACCTCCTACCAGTTCTGTTGACCTGGTGTTTCACAAAAAAAACTGCAAAAATTTCAAAAATTTTCGGTTCGAGAACAGTTTTAGTTTTTTTGCAATATCTCCGTAGTTTTTGAAGGTAAAGTCATGAAATTTTCTCGGTTGATAGAGAACAAAATGGGGAATGTTTTGTAGAAAATACAATTTTGCCACGCCTACTTTGAAGTTGAAAAAAGTGGGCGTAAAACAGAAATTGCTTTTTTTCGTGTTTTTTTTGGCGTTTCGGAAGTCCAAAAGCCATCCATATTGAAGCTGAAGTTGCGACCTTTCACCCAGAAAAAATTTCATCCCTATATACCCAGGGGTTCCCGAGATACGAGGGTTGCAGCTTGAGTAAAAACAAGCGTTTCCGGTCGTTTCGCTTTTGGTTACAGCTTTAGCTTTCTTGTAATATCTCCGTAGGTTTTCCAGATAAATTCATGAAACTTTGCGGATTGATAGAACGAATAATGGGGAATGTTTTGTGGAAAATAAAATTTGTCCACGCCCACTTACAAGTCGATAAAACTGAAGTCGAAAAAAGTGGGCGTACAACGGAAATTTCTTCTTCTTCGTGTTTTCTTTGGCTTTTCGGAAGTCCAAAGTCTGTCCATATTAAAGCTGAAGTTGCGACCTTTCACCCAAAATCAATTTCATCCCCATACACTCAGCGGTTCCAGATATATGGCAAATACAACTTAGGTAAAAACTGGCTTTTTCGGTCATTACGCTTGGGGTACAGTTTTTGGAAAATTATCAATAACTCCGAAGATTGCAAAGATAGAGAAATGAAATTTTGCAGGTTTGTAGAGCGAAACTCCGCGCTTGTCATAGAAGTCAATTGCACTTTTTACGTCAACTCCTTCGGGAGATATAAAAGTTATCAGCTTAAAGTGCATTTTTTTACTTACATGGGGGCCACCAGGCGGGCCAATTTTTGCCCATCTTGTAGTCGAGCACCCAATCTATCATTTGGTAAAACAATTATCCAAATTGGTCCACCGATTATCGAGTTATAGGGTTTGAAAAAAATCAATTCCCGAAATCCACCTCCTACCAGTTCTGTTGACCTGGTGTTTCACAAAAAAAACTGCAAAAATTTCAAAAATTTTCGGTTCGAGAACAGTCTTAGTTTTTTTGCAATATCTCCGTAGTTTTTGAAGGTAAAGTCATGAAATTTTCTCGGTTGATAGAGAACAAAATGGGAAATGTTTTGTAGAAAATACAATTTTGCCACGCCTACTTTAAGTTGAAAAAAGTGGGCGTAAAACAGAAATTACTTTTTTTCGTGTTTTTTTTGGCGTTTCGGAAGTCCAAAAGCCATCCACATTGAAGCTGAAGTTGCGACCTTTCACCCAGAAAAAATTTCATCCCTATATACCCAGGGGTTCCCGAGATACGAGGGTTGCAGCTTGAGTAAAAACAAGCGTTTCCGGTCATTTCGCTTTTGGTTACAACTTTAGCTTTATTGTAATATCTCCGTAGGTTTTCCAGATAAATTCATGAAACTTTGCGGATTGATAGAACGAATAATGGGGAATGTTTTGTGGAAAATAAAATTTGTCCACGCCCACTTACAAGTCGATAAAACTGAAATCGGAAAAAGTGGGCGTACAACGGAAATTTCTTCTTCTTCGTGTTTTCTTTGGCTTTTCGGAAGTCCAAAGGCCGTCCATATTAAAGCTGAAGTTGCGACCTTTCACCCAAAATCAATTTCATCCCCATACACTCAGCGGTTCCCGATATATGGCAAATACAACTTAGGTAAAAACAGGCTTTTTCGGTCATTACGCTTGGTGTACAGTTTTTGGGAAATTATCAATAACTCCGAAGATTGCAAAGATAGAGAAATGAAATTTTGCACGTTTGTAGAGCGAAACTCCGCGCTTGTCATAGAAGTCAATTGCACTTTTTACGTCAACTCCTTCGGGAGATATAAAAGTTATAAGCTTAAAGTGCATTTTTTTACTTACATGGGGGCCACCAGGCGGGCCAATGTTTGCCTATCTTGTAGTCGAGCACCCAATCTATCATTTGGTAAAACAATTATCCAAATTGGTCCACCGATTATCGAGTTATAGGGTTTGGAAAAAAATCAATTCCCGAAATCCACCTCCTACCAGTTCTGTTGACCTGGTGTTTCACAAAAAAAACTGCAAAAATTTCAAAAATTTTCGGTTCGAGAACAGTTTTAGTTTTTTTGCAATATCTCCGTAGTTTTTGAAGGTAAAGTCATGAAATTTTGTCGGTTGATAGAGAACAAAATGGGGAATGTTTTGTAGAAAATACAATTTTTGCCTCGCCTACTTTGAAGTTGAAAAAAGTGGGCGTAAAACAGAAATTGCTTTTTTTCGTGTTTTTTTTGGCGTTTCGGAAGTCCAAAAGCCATCCATATTGAAGCTGAAGTTGCGACCTTTCACCCAGAAAAAATTTCATCCCTATATACCCAGGGGTTCCCGAGATACGAGGGTTGCAGCTTGAGTAAAAACAAGCGTTTCCGGTCGTTTCGCTTTTGGTTACAGCTTTAGCTTTCTTGTAATATCTCCGTAGGTTTTCCAGATAAATTCATGAAACTTTGCGGATTGATAGAACGAATAATGGGGAATGTTTTGTGGAAAATAAAATTTGTCCACGCCCACTTACAAGTCGATAAAACTGAAGTCGAAAAAAGTGGCCGTACAACGGAAATTTCTTCTTCTTCGTGTTTTCTTTGGCTTTTCGGAAGTCCAAAGGCCGTCCATATTAAAGCTGAAGTTGCGACCTTTCACCCAAAATCAATTTCATCCCCATACACTCAGCGGTTCCCGATATATGGCAAATACAACTTAGGTAAAAACAGGCTTTTTCGGTCATTACGCTTGGGGTACAGTTTTTGGAAAATTATCAATAACTCCGAAGATTGCTAAGATAGAGAAATTAAATTTTGCAGGTTTGTAGAGCGAAACTCCGCGCTTGTCATAGAAGTCAATTGCACTTTTTACGTCAACTCCTTCGGGAGATATAAAAGTTATAAGCTTAAAGTGCATTTTTTTACTTACATGGGGGGCCACCAGGCGGGCCAATGTTTGCCCATCTTGTAGTCGAGCACCCAATCTATCATTTGGTAAAACAATTATCCAAATTAGTCCACCGATTATCGAGTTATAGGGTTTGGAAAAAAATCAATTCCCGAAATCCACCTCCTACCAGTTCTGTTGACCTGGTGTTTCACAAAAAAAACTGCAAAAATTTCAAAAATTTTCGGTTCGAGAACAGTTTTAGTTTTTTTGCAATATCTCCGTAGTTTTTGAAGGTAAAGTCATGAAATTTTGTCGGTTGATAGAGAACAAAATAGGGAATGTCTTGTAGAAAATAAAATTTTGCCACGCCTACTTTAAAGTTAAAAAAAGTGAGCGTAAAACGGAAATAGCTTTTTTTTCGTGTTTTCTTTGGCGTTTCGGAAGTCCAAAAGTCATCCATATTGAAGCTGAAATTGCGACCTATCACCCAGAAAAAATTTCATCCCTATATACCTAGAGGTTCCCGAGATACGAGGGTTACAGCTTGAGTAAAAACAAGCGTTTCCGGTCATTTCGCTTTTGGTTACACCTTTAGCTTTATTGTAATATCTCCGTAGGTTTTCCAGATAAATTCATGAAACTTTGCGGATTGATAGAACGAATAATGGGGAATGTTTTGTGGAAAATAAAATTTGTCCCCGCCCACTTTCAAGTCGATAAAACTGAAGTCGGAAAAAGTGGGCGTACAACGGAAATTTCTTCTTCTTCGTGTTTTCTTTGGCTTTTCGGAAGTCCAAAGGCCGTCCATATTAAAGCTGAAGTTGCGACCTTTCACCCAAAATCAATTTCATCCCCATACACTCAGCGGTTCCCGATATATGGCAAATACAACTTAGGTAAAAACAGGCTTTTTCGGTCATTACGCTTGGGGTACAGTTTTTGGAAAATTATCAATAACTCCGAAGATTGCAAAGATAGAGAAATGAAATTTTGCAGGTTTGTAGAGCGAAACTCCGCGCTTGTCATAGAAGTCAATTGCACTTTTTACGTCAACTCCTTCGGGAGATATAAAAGTTATCAGCTTAAAGTGCATTTTTTTACTTACATGGGGGCCACCAGGCGGGCCAATTTTTGCCCATCTTGTAGTCGAGCACCCAATCCATCATTTGGTAAAACAATTATCCAAATTGGTCCACCGATTATCGAGTTATGGGGTTTGAAAAAAATCAATTCCCGAAATCCACCTCCTACCAGTTCTGTTGACCTGGTGTTTCACAAAAAAAACTGCAAAAATTTAAAAAATTTTCGGTTCGAGAACAGTTTTAGTTTTTTTGCAATATCTCCGTAGTTTTTGAAGGTAAAGTCATGAAATTTTGTCGGTTGATAGAGAACAAAATGGGGAATGTTTTGTAGGATATATTATTTTGCCACGCCTGCTTTGAAGTTGAAAAAAGTGGGCGTAAAACAGAAATTGCTTTTTTTTCGTGTTTTCTTTGGCGTTTCGGAAGTCCAAAAGCCATCCATATTGAAGCTGAAGTTGCGACCTTTCACCCAGAAAAAATTTCATCCCTATATACCCAGGGGTTCCCGAGATACGAGGGTTACAGCTTGAGTAAAAACAAGCGTTTCCGGTTTTGGTTACACCTTTAGCTTTCTTGTAATATCTCCGTAGGTTTTCCAGATAAATTCATGAAACTTTGCGGATTGATGGAACGAATAATGGGGAATGTTTTGTGGAAAATAAAATTTGTTTCAAGTCGATAAAACTGAAGTCGGAAAAAGTGGGCGTACAACGGAAATTTCTTCTTCTTCGTGTTTTCTTTGGCTTTTCGGAAGTCCAAAGGCCGTCCATATTAAAGCTGAAGTTGCGACCTTTCACCCAAAATCAATTTCATCCCCATACACTCAGCGGTTCCCGATATATGGCAAATACAACTTAGGTAAAAACAGGCTTTTTCGGTCATTACGCTTGGGGTACAGTTTTTGGAAAATTATCAATAACTCCGAAGATTGCAAAGATAGAGAAATGAAATTTTGCAGGTTTGTAGAGCGAAACTCCGCGCTTGTCATAGAAGTCAATGGCACTTTTTACGTCAACTCCTTCGGGAGATATAAAAGTTATAAGCTTAAAGTGCATTTTTTTACTTACATGGCGGGCCACCAGGCGGGCCAATGTTTGCCCATCTTGTAGTCGAGCACCCAATCTATCATTTGGTAAAACAATTATCCAAATTGGTCCACCGATTATCGAGTTATAGGGTTTGGAAAAAAATCAATTCCCGAAATCCACCTCCTACCAGTTCTGTTGACCTGGTGTTTCACAAAAAAAACTGCAAAAATTTCAAAAATTTTCGGTTCGAGAACAGTTTTAGTTTTTTTGCAATATCTCCGTAGTTTTTGAAGGTAAAGTCATGAAATTTTGTCGGTTGATAGAGAACAAAATGGGGAATGTTTTGTGGAAAATAAAATTTTGCCACGCCTACTTTGAAGTTGAAAAAAGTGGGCGTAAAACAGAAATTGCTTTTTTTTCGTGTTTTCTTTGGCGTTTCGGAAGTCCAAAAGCCATCCATATTGAAGCTGAAGTTGCGACCTTTCACCCACAAAAAATTTCATCCCTATATACCCAGGGGTTCCGGAGATACGAGGGTTACAGCTTGAGTAAAAACAAGCGTTTCCGGTCATTTCGCTTTTGGTTACACCTTTAGCTTTCTTGTAATATCTCCGTAGGTTTTCCAGATAAATTCATGAAACTTTGCGGATTGATAGAACGAATAATGGGGAATGTTTTGTGGAAAATAAAATTTGTCCACGCCCACTTTCAAGTCGATAAAACTGAAGTCGGAAAAAGTGGGCGTACAACGGAAATTTCTTCTTCTTCGTGTTTTCTTTGGCTTTTCGGAAGTCCAAAGGCCGTCCATATTAAAGCTGAAGTTGCGACCTTTCACCCAAAATCAATTTCATCCCCATACACTCAGCGGTTCCCGATATATGGCAAATACAACTTAGGTAAAAACAGGCTTTTTCGGTCATTACGCTTGGGGTACAGTTTTTGGAAAATTATCAATAACTCCGAAGATTGCAAAGATAGAGAAATGAAATTTTGCAGGTTTGTAGAGCGAAACTCCGCGCTTGTCATAGAAGTCAATTGCACTTTTTACGTCAACTACTTCGGGAGATATAAAAGTTATAAGCTTAAAGTGCATTTTTTTACTTACATGGGGGGCCACCAGGCGGGCCAATGTTTGCCCATCTTGTAGTCGAGCACCCAATCTATCATTTGGTAAAACAATTATCCAAATTGGTCCACCGATTATCGAGTTATAGGGTTTGGAAAAAAATCAATTCCCGAAATCCACCTCCTACCAGTTCTGTTGACCTGGTGTTTCACAAAAAAAACTGCAAAAATTTCAAAAATTTTCGGTTCGAGAACAGTTTTAGTTTTTTTGCAATATCTCCGTAGTTTTTGAAGGTAAAGTCATGAAATTTTGTCGGTTGATAGAGAACAAAATGGGGAATGTTTTGTGCAAAATAAAATTTTGCCACGCCTACTTTGAAGTTGAAAAAAGTGGGCGTAAAACAGAAATTGCTTTTTTTCGTGTTTTCTTTGGCGTTTCGGAAATCCAAAAGCCATCCATATTGAAGCTGAAGTTGCGACCTTTCACCCACAAAAAATTTCATCCCTATATACCCAGGGGTTCCGGAGATACGAGGGTTACAGCTTGAGTAAAAACAAGCGTTTCCGGTCATTTCGCTTTTGGTTACACCTTTAGCTTTCTTGTAATATCTCCGTAGGTTTTCCAGATAAATTCATGAAACTTTGCGGATTGATAGAACGAATAATGGGGAATGTTTTGTGGAAAATAAAATTTGTCCACGCCCACTTTCAAGTCGATAAAACTGAAGTCGGAAAAAGTGGGCGTACAACGGAAATTTCTTCTTCTTCGTGTTTTCTTTGGCTTTTCGGAAGTCCAAAGGCCGTCCATATTAAAGCTGAAGTTGCGACCTTTCACCCAAAATCAATTTCATCCCCATACACTCAGCGGTTCCCGATATATGGCAAATACAACTTAGGTAAAAACAGGCTTTTTCGGTCATTACGCTTGGGGTACAGTTTTTGGAAAATTATCAATAACTCCGAAGATTGCAAAGATAGAGAAATGAAATTTTGCAGGTTTGTAGAGCGAAACTCCGCGCTTGTCATAGAAGTCAATTGCACTTTTTACGTCAACTCCTTCGGGAGATATAAAAGTTATAAGCTTAAAGTGCATTTTTTTACTTACACGGGGGGCCACCAGGCGGGCCAATGTTTGCCCATCTTGTAGTCGAGCACCCAATCTATCATTTGGTAAAACAATTATCCAAATTGGTCCACCGATTATCGAGTTATAGGGTTTGGAAAAAAATCAATTCCCGAAATCCACCTCCTACCAGTTCTGTTGACCTGGTGTTTCACAAAAAAAACTGCAAAAATTTCCAAAATTTTCGGTTCGAGAACAGTTTTAGTTTTTTTGCAATATCTTTGTAGTTTTTGAAGGTAAAGTCATGAAATTTTGTCGGTTGATAGAGAACAAAATGGGGAATGTTTTGTAGAAAATAAAATTTTTGCCACGCCTACTTTGAAGTTGAAAAAAGTGGGCGTAAAACAGAAATTGCTTTTTTTCGTGTTTTCTTTGGCGTTTCGGAAGTCCAAAAGCCATCCATATTGAAGCTGAAGTTGCGACCTTTCACCCAGAAAAAATTTCATCCCTATATACCCAGGGGTTCCGGAGATACGAGGGTTACAGCTTGAGTAAAAACAAGCGTTTCCGGTCATTTCGCTTTTGGTTACAGCTTTAGCTTTCTTGTAATATCTCCGTAGGTTTTCCAGATAAATTCATGAAACTTTGCGGATTGATAGAACGAATAATGGGGAATGTTTTGTGGAAAATAAAATTTTTCCACGCCCACTTTCAAGTCGATAAAACTGAAGTCGGAAAAAGTGGGCGCACAACGGAAATTTCTTCTTCTTCGTGTTTTCTTTGGCTTTTCGGAAGTCCAAAGGCCGTCCATATTAAAGCTGAAGTTGCGACCTTTCACCCAAAATCAATTTCATCCCCATACACTCAGCGGTTCCCGATATATGGCAAATACAACTTAGGTAAAAACAGGCTTTTTCGGTCATTACGCTTGGGGTACAGTTTTTGGAAAATTATCAATAACTCCGAAGATTGCAAAGATAGAGAAATGAAATTTTGCAGGTTTGTAGAGCGAAACTCCGCGCTTGTCATAGAAGTCAATTGCACTTTTTACGTCAACTACTTCGGGAGATATAAAAGTTATAAGCTTAAAGTGCATTTTTTTACTTACATGGGGGGCCACCAGGCGGGCCAATGTTTGCCCATCTTGTAGTCGAGCACCCAATCTATCATTTGGTAAAACAATTATCCAAATTGGTCCACCGATTATCGAGTTATAGGGTTTGGAAAAAAATCAATTCCCGAAATCCACCTCCTACCAGTTCTGTTGACCTGGTGTTTCACAAAAAAAACTGCAAAAATTTCAAAAATTTTCGGTTCGAGAACAGTTTTAGTTTTTTTGCAATATCTTTGTAGTTTTTGAAGGTAAAGTCATGAAATTTTGTCGGTTGATAGAGAACAAAATGGGGAATGTTTTGTAGAAAATAAAATTTTTGCCACGCCTACTTTGAAGTTGAAAAAAGTGGGCGTAAAACAGAAATTGCTTTTTTTCGTGTTTTCTTTGGCGTTTCGGAAATCCAAAAGCCATCCATATTGAAGCTGAAGTTGCGACCTTTCACCCACAAAAAATTTCATCCCTATATACCCAGGGGTTCCGGAGATACGAGGGTTACAGCTTGAGTAAAAACAAGCGTTTCCGGTCATTTCGCTTTTGGTTACACCTTTAGCTTTCTTGTAATATCTCCGTAGGTTTTCCAGATAAATTCATGAAACTTTGCGGATTGATAGAACGAATAATGGGGAATGTTTTGTGGAAAATAAAATTTGTCCACGCCCACTTTCAAGTCGATAAAACTGAAGTCGGAAAAAGTGGGCGTACAACGGAAATTTCTTCTTCTTCGTGTTTTCTTTGGCTTTTCGGAAGTCCAAAGGCCGTCCATATTAAAGCTGAAGTTGCGACCTTTCACCCAAAATCAATTTCATCCCCATACACTCAGCGGTTCCCGATATATGGCAAATACAACTTAGGTAAAAACAGGCTTTTTCGGTCATTACGCTTGGGGTACAGTTTTTGGAAAATTATCAATAACTCCGAAGATTGCAAAGATAGAGAAATGAAATTTTGCAGGTTTGTAGAGCGAAACTCCGCGCTTGTCATAGAAGTCAATTGCACTTTTTACGTCAACTCCTTCGGGAGATATAAAAGTTATAAGCTTAAAGTGCATTTTTTTACTTACACGGGGGGCCACCAGGCGGGCCAATGTTTGCCCATCTTGTAGTCGAGCACCCAATCTATCATTTGGTAAAACAATTATCCAAATTGGTCCACCGATTATCGAGTTATAGGGTTTGGAAAAAAATCAATTCCCGAAATCCACCTCCTACCAGTTCTGTTGACCTGGTGTTTCACAAAAAAAACTGCAAAAATTTCCAAAATTTTCGGTTCGAGAACAGTTTTAGTTTTTTTGCAATATCTTTGTAGTTTTTGAAGGTAAAGTCATGAAATTTTGTCGGTTGATAGAGAACAAAATGGGGAATGTTTTGTAGAAAATAAAATTTTTGCCACGCCTACTTTGAAGTTGAAAAAAGTGGGCGTAAAACAGAAATTGCTTTTTTTCGTGTTTTCTTTGGCGTTTCGGAAGTCCAAAAGCCATCCATATTGAAGCTGAAGTTGCGACCTTTCACCCAGAAAAAATTTCATCCCTATATACCCAGGGGTTCCGGAGATACGAGGGTTACAGCTTGAGTAAAAACAAGCGTTTCCGGTCATTTCGCTTTTGGTTACAGCTTTAGCTTTCTTGTAATATCTCCGTAGGTTTTCCAGATAAATTCATGAAACTTTGCGGATTGATAGAACGAATAATGGGGAATGTTTTGTGGAAAATAAAATTTTTCCACGCCCACTTTCAAGTCGATAAAACTGAAGTCGGAAAAAGTGGGCGCACAACGGAAATTTCTTCTTCTTCGTGTTTTCTTTGGCTTTTCGGAAGTCCAAAGGCCGTCCATATTAAAGCTGAAGTTGCGACCTTTCACCCAAAATCAATTTCATCCCCATACACTCAGCGGTTCCCGATATATGGCAAATACAACTTAGGTAAAAACAGGCTTTTTCGGTCATTACGCTTGGGGTACAGTTTTTGGAAAATTATCAATAACTCCGAAGATTGCAAAGATAGAGAAATGAAATTTTGCAGGTTTGTAGAGCGAAACTCCGCGCTTGTCATAGAAGTCAATTGCACTTTTTACGTCAACTACTTCGGGAGATATAAAAGTTATAAGCTTAAAGTGCATTTTTTTACTTACATGGGGGGCCACCAGGCGGGCCAATGTTTGCCCATCTTGTAGTCGAGCACCCAATCTATCATTTGGTAAAACAATTATCCAAATTGGTCCACCGATTATCGAGTTATAGGGTTTGGAAAAAAATCAATTCCCGAAATCCACCTCCTACCAGTTCTGTTGACCTGGTGTTTCACAAAAAAAACTGCAAAAATTTCAAAAATTTTCGGTTCGAGAACAGTTTTAGTTTTTTTGCAATATCTTTGTAGTTTTTGAAGGTAAAGTCATGAAATTTTGTCGGTTGATAGAGAACAAAATGGGGAATGTTTTGTAGAAAATAAAATTTTTGCCACGCCTACTTTGAAGTTGAAAAAAGTGGGCGTAAAACAGAAATTGCTTTTTTCGTGTTTTCTTTGGCGTTTCGGAAGTCCAAAAGCCATCCATATTGAAGCTGAAGTTGCGACCTTTCACCCAGAAAAAATTTCATCCCTATATACCCAGGGGTTCCGGAGATACGAGGGTTACAGCTTGAGTAAAAACAAGCGTTTCCGGTCATTTCGCTTTTGGTTACAGCTTTAGCTTTCTTGTAATATCTCCGTAGGTTTTCCAGATAAATTCATGAAACTTTGCGGATTGATAGAACGAATAATGGGGAATGTTTTGTGGAAAATAAAATTTGTCCACGCCCACTTTCAAGTCGATAAAACTGAAGTCGGAAAAAGTGGGCGTACAACGGAAATTTCTTCTTCTTCGTGTTTTCTTTGGCTTTTCGGAAGTCCAAAGGCCGTCCATATTAAAGCTGAAGTTGCGACCTTTCACCCAAAATCAATTTCATCCCCATACACTCAGCGGTTCCCGATATATGGCAAATACAACTTAGGTAAAAACAGGCTTTTTCGGTCATTACGCTTGGGGTACAGTTTTTGGAAAATTATCAATAACTCCGAAGATTGCAAAGATAGAGAAATGAAATTTTGCAGGTTTGTAGAGCGAAACTCCGCGCTTGTCATAGAAGTCAATTGCACTTTTTACGTCAACTCCTTCGGGAGATATAAAAGTTATAAGCTTAAAGTGCATTTTTTTACTTACATGGGGGGCCACCAGGCGGGCCAATGTTTGCCCATCTTGTAGTTGAGCACCCAATCTATCATTTGGTAAAACAATTATCCAAATTGGACCACCGATTATCGAGTTATAGGGTTTGGAAAAAAATCAATTCCCGAAATCCACCTCCTACCAGTTCTGTTGACCTGGTGTTTCACAAAAAAAAAACTGCAAAAATTTCAAAAATTTTCGGTTCGAGAATAGTTTTAGTTTTTTTGCAATATCTCCGTAGTTTTTGAAGGTAAAGTCATGAAATTTTGTCGGTTGATAGAGAACAAAATGGGGAATGTTTTGTAGAAAATAAAATTTTGCCACGCCTATTAAAAGTTGAAAAAAGTGGGCGTAAAACGAAAATCGCTTTTTTTCGTGTTTTCTTTGGCGTTTTGGAAGTTCAAAAGCCATCCATATTGAAGCTGAAGTTCGAGAACAGTTTTTTAATGAAATTTTGTGGGGGGGATATTTTTAGGTATTGTTTCAGCTTTCTGCGAGTTTTACTCAAGCAGACATATGAACTACTAACCTGAATTGGAACTTGGTACAGGGTTTGCCTAGGACTATGTGATTATTCTAGCTTTATTTGCGCTTTTTTCAGTTTCAGTTTCTGACTATACCAACGCTTTATTTTTAAAGGTTTGGAGAGTGGATATTTGTTACACTTTGTAGGTTTATTGATTGAAAAAATCTTATAGGTTTTGTTAACAAAAACAAGAGGTAGTTTACATTTTTTTTATTTATTTTAACAATATCATTAATTTTTTATTTGTAATAATGCAAATTTTGGTATTAATAAAAATTAAAGTTTTACAAAAGTAATTAATGAAATTAAAAAATAATACAAAATATATTAGGAAGGGTGCTGCTTTACCGCACCTCCACTCGGAGACACAATTGGGTCCATTGTGATTATAAATATGTATATTAGTTAAAATAAAACAACATTTCATATATATAAAATAATATAGAAAACTAAATTCTATCGTTACCTAACTCCTAACTAATATTTTCATAATATTACAGAAGGAGGAAAAACATTTTAAAATAGAAAACATTGAAGTATTTAATGCAAATTTTAACAATTTAATCAAATAAATAAAATCGCAATTTTTGCTTGTGTTGATTTGGTATTTTTTGTAACGATTGTATTGATGAAATACCACGGAATTTATTATTAAGTCGATTTTAAATTTTTTGTTAGATAGGGCGTCTCACGTTTTAGGTAACGATACACAAATATATGAATGCATACAAATAATAGAAAATTAACAATAATATTAAATGATAATGATGAGTGCCTTTAGAAAATAATGTCAGTTCGTAAGTTCCTGTTGAAAATAAAGCATTAAATAACCTGAAATTAAAAATTAAAAATAAATAAATAAAAAAGAAATATGTAATAAATAAGGTAATAATAAATAACAAAAATTAAAAATTTTAAAAACTCCCGTCGCGACCTACAGACCAAGCTCTGCTTCGATACAAAGGGATAAATTTAAAAAAAAAGGGTAATAAAAAGTGTCATTGGCACGAAAAAAGGTCAAAAGTGCTACTTTAGTGCCACAACGGAAACGTTGGTGAAGAAACAAGAAACAACACCTGTTCTAACACTTACTGTTAGACTAGATAATATTGTTTGCTGTTTGTTCGTATAACAGTGTGAGAGTGTTCGTATAACAGTGTGACAAAAACAATAGTTGAAAAATTAAACACTCATAAAAACACAACTTAAAACTATTTTTATAGTCAATTTCAACTTTTTGTATATTTTTTACGAGTAAATCCTATAAAAAAATATTAAAAAATTCTTAAAATAAAAAATTACTTTATTTACTAAATACTTGAAAACTAAAACCAAACATGGCAGCATGCTGCTGTTTTGCTTATCGTTTACCGGCGTAAAAAATAGAAATAGTACATAAATCTATGAATTTCGAGCAAGCCCGTTATACCCGTATGTATATCATCATCAGGGAAAAGGACTTCATGCATTTAAAATAGGTATTTTAGGCGCCTAAAATATGGCATTTACAACGCGAAATATGCACTAAAAACCATAAAATATGCACATATTTTTATTCAAACGATTACACATGCATATGTATGTATGTAATTCGAAAACTATCTAAAAATTTCTTTGTATTTTCTAACTATTCCATTATACTATTTTCTAACGTGAAGTTCAATCAATTTGTTATCAGGAAACTTTTGTGCATAGAAAAAGCCCTTGCAACGTCTGCGTTAATGTTATACATTTGTTTGTTATTATTACAAGGAATTGAATACCAGCTATTTTTTCAAAACCATTATTATTTTGAAAAACGATATCGAATTTCCGCCGATTTGTTTCAATACTTTCGGTTTTAATAGCAGATATTTGCCTTCTTAAGTCATCAAAATGGCAATTTACATTAAATTTGGTAGGTATGAGTGTGTATACAACAATGCAAACAAATTCGCAAAAAATGTGTCTTCTCCTGTACGTGGTCAAGCAGCCCCATAATCAGAAAAATTATATCACCATATGAAGTAGAGCCAGTGACTTCGTAGGATCATCAAAATTGCAAAAATTAAGGCTCAAGTATCTGCCCTCCAATTCAGGTAAAAAAAAAATTAATTACTAAATTCATGTGCACCTCTGTGCTGTTAGATAATAAGTGTAGTGCCAAATTACTGAGCAAATCATCCGTTATTTACTTCTATTTTGAATATGCCAAGAAAAGCGTTACAAAATGTTAGCTAAAGAATCTGTTTAAAAAACAAGTTGCTGCAAGTATTAGTGTGCGTGTGTGTATTTTTTGTCCTACTTTCTACCATTTCTCTTCTTTTCTGCAACCGCAGAATGCAACCGTATGTATGCTAAAATTTCTAAAGCTCACGGTTGTTTGTAGAGTAGCACTTCCTGTTAAGATGTCGAAAAAGGACACTTTCATATACTTACACAAACAACAAGGGCTTTAAAGCAGTTGACATCAACGAAAAGGACCTTGCCTTTGGTCTGATTGCGGTTTTTAGCTTTGGTTTCACTTTGTGGTTGCTCTGAAGTTAGAGATTTCAAATATTTTAATATATTCTCTGTTACGTAGAATTTTTTTTAGAACATTTAAGTTACGTTCGCTTTATTTTCTTTCTTGATATTTGTGTATAATTTTGTAAGAAATTTCTTTTAAACTACTCACATTGTGATTATAGTTAATGAGGGTAAGTAATTTGTTTTCGTTTTAATATTGGAAAAAAAATATGTATTTGTATAGATATACGATAATGGGAAAGAAATATCAAATTAAAAAGTTCCTGAGCTTCAAAATCTCAAAAAAATATTATTGCAGAAATAAATTTTGTGGTCTTAGAGAAGCAATTATCTGCCAATTTTAAAATAGTCTTTAAGGCTATTTTTACTAGTTTTAGTTAAGGAAAGGAGAAGGAACTTATAACTCGACTATGAATGGCAACCAGCGTGACCGTTTGACCGACTAAAGTGGCAAATTGCCACTTTTTTCTCCCTTTTTTTATAGTAAATTATATAAAAATACACTAAAAATAAAAAGTTTAATGTAGTTTTCTCGTTTTTTTTTAATTTTTCCCCTTTTTTTGATAAATCCCCTTTTGGTGCCACTTTTTGAAAAATGTCGTCCGTCACCCTGATGGCAACCGAGCATCAGTTGACTTGTCAACTGGCAACGCAGCCGAAATTAAAATTAATACTGCATATGGCAAAATTTTCCAGCTGCCGATATATTATTAGTTAAAATACGATTATGACAGATTAGCAAATCTTCAAAATGAGAGATAGATATCAAGCCTTATTTTCAATTTAATCGTAAGCGAGAAAAATTAAAGTTTTCAGGAGAAGGCTTTTTTATAAAAATCAAATTTGTCTAGGATAAAATTTTACAGCCCTTATCTCAAAAGTTATCAACAACTTCGGCATTTTGATAATTCTAAACTATGGATAGGCCCATAAATTTCAATTTCAATAAAAAAGTATATTTTCGAATACATGTCACTTACGATAATTTCGAAAATAAGGCTCAATATGTAAGTGATAAAAAATGTTTGAGTAAAAGTTTATAAAAATTTACTTATAATAATAATGATTAATTCAGTAGAATTATTTTCGCTGAAGAGAAGGAATTACAAAATGTGGCGTCTATCAGACGGCACTTAGAGACAATTCAAAACCTTTAGAATTACCGCATCTACTATGATAGTATATGTATATAATAATACTATATTATATTACAGATAACAAATTTTTAAAAAACTTCCTTAACTATGCTTTCTGCACGTTTTTTTCATCAGGCAGCGTTGCAGCGCCCCTGGTGTCAATGGGGCGTGTTAAATTTTCGAAAATGTGCTTAGTAGCCATTTTATTGGTTATTTTACTTCGCCGATGAATAAAATTTGCATATAACTATTAAATCAATTTAGTATTTTAAATTTTATGTGCAAAAAGTTTCAGAAATGCCGTAAATTTGGTTCCAATTTCTTAAATCATTTAAATTACGAGAGGTTTACACACATCCATAATGTACATACACATACACACACACACACACACACACACACTAACATACATACATACATACATACATACATACATACATACATACGTACATACAAACATCACCGCAAAAAATATACAAAATAAATTCCCATGTTCGAGATCTGATTAAAACACAATTTTTAATAATCGAGTTGAAATCAAAAAAATAAAAACTTCTTATTTTTTAATGAGAGAAGTTTAAAATATAATTCTCGATAAGTTTTAATTTAAGGTTAATTTAGTTGGAGGAAAGCTTGAAAACTATAAAAATTTACCGCCTGTTTTTGTAATACGAAAAATAAATTTTCGTTTATAGAAATTATCGGAATAAAAATTATCTTGCATTTTATAAAATTAAGCGACTAGTCTAAATATATCTGCCCATAGTTATGAAAGTGATCTAAGAGAACAAATCAAAATATATTTTTATTTTCACCTTTATTCCAGTTGTCAACATCGACGTCACGTCAATACAATACCAAAAAATTAGGACTTGTATACGCGCTCTCGAGAACAATTTTGTGCTACTGACAATATATTTCTGTTCCATAAGGTCTAGAAAATACAATGATTCTGTCAATAGCAGTCAGTTATTTTCGTCAAGGGGTAGACAAGCCCCAATTTTTTGGTATTGTATTGAAGATGCGTCGATATTAACAACTGGAATAAGGTTGATTATGCAACATTTTAATTTATTGCTAGAATCGGTTAATATAAATTTATTTAATATGTACTAAATATTTATGGAAGTGTTTTAAAGATTTATTTAATATTTCGAAGCATAAATGCATATGACTTAGACCACTTTCATAATTAAGGGCAAATATCGCTCATTTACTAAAACAACCACATAACTCAAATAATTAATTAAAATTAATTCTGATATCATTCGTGATATTTCGTAATCGTTTACTCAACTCTTGAAAGAAAAAGAAAATTCTCTTTTTCCATTAAATTGTGAGTAAATTGAAAACTTTAAACTCGTTTTCTGGTAAACTAGTTTTTTGAAATACGACGTTGTGTAAGTAAATGAGCGATATACTTATATTTTCAACTATTATGAAAATTATAAATTTATTACATATTTTCTTTAATTAATTTGATTTTCTACTCACCCAGCCTGGAATCATTTTTCTTTCGTACACGCAAGCATATTGTACAGGATTTAATGCACTAAATAAATTTTAAAATTAATAAAAACGAAAAATTTATTTAACAAAAATACTTTAACTTACATCATGTATGTGTCGTATTAATTCGGCCCGCGAAATATTATCCAACGTTAAGCCATTAACCTCGAGTATCTCATCGCCCACTTCCAAATTATCGCGATCGGGCGGTGAACCATATAATTTGATTTTGCCATCAGCATTTTCCACTAATATAATGACATAGCCGGATAATTCAATGACTTGCTGCAAGTAAACGAAAATAAAATATTAAAAAAACAAAAAAATTCATTTGATATATGATATTATATAATATTTTATTTTAGTAAAGCAAACTTTTTTAGGGATTCTCTTAATTTAGTATAATAAAGCCTTTACTTTAATTTTAGAATTTTTCTTTTTGTTTTTGCAGTTAACAAGTGCATTAAATATTTTTTTATTAAGTATTTAACTTAAAAGATTTTCACCCATTAAACTTAAAAAGCTTATTATACTTATTGCCCTTATTTCGATTTTCCTTTTGTTTGTGTGGGCGCTTTGTTTCCTTTTTACCAACACAAACTTGTAGTAATTAATTAAAATACTTTTTAGCTCTTTGAAGTGAATATATTTGTGTATGTGGGACATTAACTTTGGAATTTTATTTTTAAACCATTAATTAATCAGTTTAAAAACATTAATAAATAATTTATGTTTGAAGAAATATTGTGGTTTTTGGCATACGAAGGACTATATTGACCCAGCAGCCAGCAAAAATACGTAAGTGACAAAAGCAAAATTTTGTAGTAAAAGTTCTGTAACTCTAAAGAAAACACGTCTTCCAGCCATACTAAGCAAACACGGCATACGTTTTATTTTTGCTTTCAAAAATTCTCATCCCCATAAAATTTGTGTGATGTAAACCGAAAATCCTATTTTAACAGCCCGTTAGTCAGTGATGCCAACAATTCAGAAGCAAAACGAGCCAACCGAGTAGTCAAAAAGAGCTAAAAAGAGCTAAATTTAAAATTTTGAGATTTTTCCGTTTTACGAGTAAATCTATGAATGTATTTATTATTCAATTTGTACTTCAAGATTTTTTAACATTAATAAAAATAATAGTAAGAAAAAATCAGAGATCCCTTGCTAAAAACGGTGTATGTATGTATGGAGCCATATATTTTTTATGCTTTCGAGTATCCGAACTCAAATCAAAATATTTCGCTCTTATAATTAATTTGCAACATTTGCACAAAGCTTAACATGTATGTTCTGTTGGTTTAATCCATTTTTTAAACGAGGAATCTGATTCCCAAGCTTTCCTATATATGTTTGGCAGTAAGAATCCATTTCAATCATTTGTCAAAAATGTTGTAATTGTTCAGACTCGAATACACTAAATACATAAATACATATGTATATCTTACATAGTTTCAAAAAAGTATTTGCATTTGCAACAAAACATATTTACCAAAAATGTAAATGCCTCAAAGACGAAACAATAGGGTAAAAACGAGAAAATTTACTATAAGATGCGAAAAGTACTAAACGTGCCGTTTTTAAAATTGAAAAGAGCTGTGTTAGCTCTTTTTTTTAAAAGAGCTAAAGGGAAAAATTTGGAGTTAGAAGCAATCAAAAAGAGCTAAATCTAGCTCCAAAATAGCTAAGTTGGCATCGCTGCCGTTAGTTAGTCCTAGTTTACACTATCCAAGTCTTATTGCTAAGCTGATTAATTATTTTGGAAGAGAGAGAGAGTGAGAGACGAGGGGAAAAGAAAATTTCTGTTCCCTTTGTCTCTATCTCCCTCAAACTAATCAGCTTAGATTCAACTTTAGATTCAGGTACATTCAAGGCGAAATCATAACAGGTGCTCTCACCAGCTCAGGTCATTATTTTCGCCGCTTGTAATTTCAATATCTCTCACATGTCAACATAAATTTTTCAGTACATTTTTTGACAAGTATGATTTTTCATAGCGAATTGGGGCGATTTTAGCTTACATATATAAAATATGCCTTGGAAGGCAGGCACACTTTTATAAAAATAATCATATTAAAAAAAATGGTGCAGCATAGTTTTTTCTAAATAAACTTACAAATACATACATTCTTCTTGTTTATGTTCAATATAATTTTTTGTCTAAAAATTTATGAAAATAGTTTTTATGTGTTTGAATTATTTATGCTTTAACCAATTGTCTCTTTAACACCATTTCCTGTGCATTATTTTGATTACGAGTATTTTGTCCTTGTTGGTGCTTAAACACCACTAAAATCAGGCTGTTCACATCAACGTTTTGTGACAAAAGTAGAAAATAAACCACCACAAATACGATATTCAACGGCAGTCAATGGCAAACAGCAGAAATACTCTTGACACAAACACAAAAACTACCGTTACTGCAGCACTACATACACACAAAAATTCAGGGCCCCTAAAGATATGCTATGACAAAAAGAAAACGTAGAACAAATCAAGTTGAGCAAACACACTGTCTTGCAATTCAAAATTGCAAAGCACAAAAAAGCAGTAAAAAAAATTTTCATCAGCTGGCTGGAACACATTTATGTACGAGTAGTCAAATCGCCAAAGGCAACTGCTGCACAGTCACAACAGCTGCAGCCACAGCAGCAACAACTTGAATAATTTAACAACAATTTCAGCCATTAGTATTCATCAGCACCTTTTTAGTTTTCCTTTTTTCTTGTTTCCTTGCATAATGACGACAACATAGCAAACACTTTATTTTAAAATGTTTTTTTTGAAGAACTGCAGAAACTACAAAATAGGTTAATAGGCTCGATGCACCTTTAGGATTTGATAGACTCGCTGGCTGCTTGTTGCAACCTGTGAACTGCTGCTGTGCAACAACGGTTTCTGCTATATTTGCTGCCAACATTTAACCAAGGCGCCAATTGTAAATATTACACTTTGGCAAACTTCCAAATAAAACTTTTTGTTGTAGTTTTATTCGTATATTTTGTTATCTTCCTTTTCCGACTTTCAGCAATAGCCTTTTTTAAATTTTCTGCTTTTTTTCATAGTCTACATTGAAGAATTCTTGTCATTTGAAGAGAACTTTTTTTTGTTAAAATCAGTGTTAAGGTGAGTAATTGTGTTGTTTTATGATGTTTTTGGTTCATAAACTAAATTTAGTGAACAATGTTTTTTTATCCTTTTTTTTTTGTTAGTTGGTCAAACACATTGCAAGTTTTGTGTGGCAAGTTCACCTGCCAGGATTTCAATATATAAATTCAAATTTGTTGGGGCTCATTTTAAGTTATTTTTGCCAGATGTCAGCACGCATTTTTTCCAAAAATTTTTCAAAGCGAATTGAGATGATTCTACTTATTTGGAATATGCCCAAAGAGAATTCATTTTAGGTGGCCTGAAGGCGAATCCATACTAGGTGGTCGCCATGGTTGTCCGATTTTTTCCGACCTATTTCGCCAAATTGAGTTTAAAAATCGCCAAAAGATACCAAAATGAATTTCAAGTAGATTTTCTTAATATTTACTACATATTTGCTAATAAATTTGATTTTATATAACACTTTCTTTAACATAAATTTTTATAAAATAATCACATAGCAGAAAATCGCCAAAAATAGAAATAAAATCACCAGAAATTATTTTTTATAAATTTTTATCATCTAAATTCAAAACGCATTAATTACTATAATTATTATAAGAAAAATCATAAAAATCAAATTGTTTTAATTTCGTGGAGAAGAGTTTTGGTAGGATTTATTTTTGAAACTACTCCAAGAAACTAATTTTTCTGAATTGCAATTGAGCTTCAACAACAGCAACGAAAAAATCACCATCTTGCCAAACTAAAGATTTAGACCCCAAACAAGTTTAATAATCGCCACGTTCGGCGATAAATCGCCATATCTGACAACACTGGTGGTGGCAACCGATCAGATGACTACGACTATTTTCGCCCCTCATAATTTGAATATTGGATGAATGTCAACACACATTCTTTCAGTAAATTTTTTTTCACATAAAAAGTATAAATTTTTTAAAGCGAATTGAACGGGTATACCTAATATGAATTTGCCTTGATAATGGGCATATTATTGAAGCAACAAATCTGTCTACTTGGCTCTCATTTGTTCAGTCTGTTTTTGTCAAATTGCAATGGATGGATAAATACTATCCGCGCTTCGCCCAATTCAGCCATGAGGCTCATTTCTGGATGAATGGGTCCGTCAACAAACAAAATTTTCGAATTCGGGACGATATTTCTCCATATAAGATTCAAGAGCGTCCCCTGCACCTCAAATCATTGTTTGATATGGATTTTGTCCAGGCAGCGTCATTGGTTCGTATATCATGGAAAAACGCAAAAAACTCGATTTCAAAAAAAAAATTAAGGAGTTAGGGCCTTTCTATATTAAGGCAACGACATTATATGTACATACATATGTAGATAAAAATGTGTGACTTGGAAAATTTATTAAATTTTTCATGCATGTACACATCAGTGTTGACAAATCAGGTATTATTTTCACAGTTTGGGAGTAGAACGTGGGTAATTACTGTCAGATGTAGTTCATGAAAAATTCAAAACTGTTTCGGTTTCATATTTAATTCATGCCTCGTCTCTTTGTATAGCCCGACAAGGCAAATTGGCAAAACATTTTCATATTAAAATACTAACTGCCAGTTTTTATGATATTTCGTGTGAGAGTTAGCATTAAAAAAATTAAACCAATAAAATTAATTTGTTTATGAAATAAAAACAACTACAGGCAGTAAATATTTATTTAATATTTTTAATTTAAGAGTCCGTAGTGGTTCATCGATTTTTTTTAATAAAGGGCTAATTATAGTGTAAGCTATTTTAATAGTTAATTTTGGTTTTATTGTTTTTGTTTAATTTTAAAAATCTGCTTTAGCAACACTGGTGTGTGTACACATAAATTTTTACATATGTCAAAAAAATAAATAAATAATAATAATAAAAAAGTGCAACAACAAGAAAATAAATAAAATAAAAACACAACTGATAATCTAGTTTTACCGTAACACTTTTCCATATGTACATACGCATACACACTCCCTCTCACACTCAATGGTTTTGAAAACAATTCACGGCAAATTATTGTAATTACACACACATACATACATACATGTACATATACAGGGTTGTTATTGTTTGTATGCACTTGTAGGGTAAATTCAAGAGAGTGGCACGTTTTTGTGTGTAACATGGCCAGATATTCCCCAGTTCTGTGTGAAAAATCCCATATTTTTAATAATTCTCGTATTAAACTATTTTTTGTTAAATTCATTCGTTTAAGCTTTGTGTTGTAGCGATAAGACACTTGTTATAAATACAAAAACTTTATGGCAAGTCAGGGATGGAAAATGGATGGAAAAATTTAAATAGTACATGTATACTTTTTTACCTCAAAAATATTAAGACTATTCATAATTTTTGAGACTATTCGCCTGTTTTTAAACTTATAAAATTTTATTTAAACTTATTACTGCATATTTTTAAGCAATGTAAAATAATTTTAATTTTAAAATTTATATTGAAAAAAATTTGTGTTCATTGTTTACAAAATCTGTTGCATACAACTTTTTAATTTGCAAAAAGAAAGTGCGGAAAAGCGAATGAGGTAAAATAATTATCGAAAAGTAAAAAAAAAAGTGTGTAAAAACTCACGCTGTGCCGTTTCTTCTATACATACATACATACACATTCAGCCCAATTGTGAATAACAGTTCCACTGGTATTTTTTTGGGTTTTCCCTAGGAAAACATTCGCTGGGGGAAAAAAGTGGGTATTATAAATATTATGTACAGGGAGAATATTTTGAGAGTTTTCTCCCTAAATATATTGAATGCAAAAATAAGTCAACAATATACATATACATATGTATATATAGAAATATGTAATACAGGGCTGTTCTGTAAATCGCGCGATTTGAAATCGCCTAATTTCCAAGAAAGAGCTCAATTAAAAAGGTGACTTATTGCAGCTTTTTAATTGGTTTTAATGTTTTAGATGTTTAAGATATTCTATACGAACTTAACTTTGAATGCACTAAATCGTCCGATCAGCGAAACACTGCTTTCGATTTTGGAATTGGTACGATTTCAAAACACGCGGTTTACAGAACACCCCTGATAATAAATAAATAAATGTTTGGGAAAAACTTTACTCTGTGGCAACACTGAATAATATTTTTTATTTTTTTTGTGCATTAGAGTATAACAAATTTACTGTGCGTTGTCTTTTGCTTTTCATATAAATATGAGTTGTTGAGAAAATAAAGCTGAAACAGAGATTTAATGTGAAAAACTATGGATACATATTGTGGATTTGTTGTACTTTTATGAATAATGGATAAATAATAAATCAAGACAAACAATAAGAAGTTTTAATATTCTTATGAATTGAATAGGCTAAAGTTCGTAACGCTTTTTAAGCCAAATTACATGTGATAATTATTAATGAACAAATAACATCAAAGTTAGTTGTAAATATTCTGACAACAACACATAGTTGAACGGAACAGCCAGCCGTTTTCGAAGGCCACTAAACCTTCCTCATCAGCGTTCTTCTGTGTTTTTGGTCCACTGTGTGTGGTGTCAGTTGATGTAGATGTCTGCCTTATATACGTAACTTTATTGCAAATGGAATATGTGAATTGGTTTGATTCATTGCATTTCAATTTGCTAATGTGTTTCGTAATGTATACGCAAGTTACCATCTATGTATATATACCATCTTCTATATATATTACCATCTTTCATATATATTACAACAGTCTTACCATTGTCGTTTGTTCCTTACTAAGTATGCACATGTTTGTTAATTTGCTTATTTTTTGTTCTACTTAAGACAAACTTTTTTGGTTTGTTACTATTAAGTATATTTTTATTTTTAATTTTTGCCACAAGCCAATGACTATTAATTAGTTAATTTAATTATTATTTTTCGAACTGTATTTGTTTCTATATTCTTATGAATTGAATAGGCTAAAGTTCGTAACGCTTTTTAAGCCAAATTACATGTGATAATTATTAATGAACAAATAACATCAAAGTTAGTTGTAAATATTCTGACAACAACACATAGTTGAACGGAACAGCCAGCCGTTTTCGAAGGCCACTAAACCTTCCTCATCAGCGTTCTTCTGTGTTTTTGGTCCACTGTGTGTGGTGTCAGTTGATGTAGATGTCTGCCTTATATACGTAACTTTATTGCAAATGGAATATGTGAATTGGTTTGATTCATTGCATTTCAATTTGCTAATGTGTTTCGTAATGTATACGCAAGTTACCATCTATGTATATATACCATCTTCTATATATATTACCATCTTTCATATATATTACAACAGTCTTACCATTGTCGTTTGTTCCTTACTAAGTATGCACATGTTTGTTAATTTGCTTATTTTTTGTTCTACTTAAGACAAACTTTTTTGGTTTGTTACTATTAAGTATATTTTTATTTTTAATTTTTGCCACAAGCCAATGACTATTAATTAGTTAATTTAATTATTATTTTTCGAACTGTATTTGTTTCTATATTCTTATGAATTAGCAAATTGAAATGCAATGAATCAAACCAATTCACATATTCCATTTGCAATAAAGTTACGTATATAAGGCAGACATCTACATCAACTGACACCACACACAGTGGACCAAAAACACAGAAGAACGCTGATGAGGAAGGTTTAGTGGCCTTCGAAAACGGCTGGCTGTTCCGTTCAACTATGTGTTGTTGTCAGAATATTTACAACTAACTTTGATGTTATTTGTTCATTAATAATTATCACATGTAATTTGGCTTAAAAAGCGTTACGAACTTTAGCCTATTCAATTCATAAGAATATAGAAACAAATACAGTTCGAAAAATAATAATTAAATTAACTAATTAATAGTCATTGGCTTGTGGCAAAAATTAAAAATAAAAATATACTTAATAGTAACAAACCAAAAAAGTTTGTCTTAAGTAGAACAAAAAATAAGCAAATTAACAAACATGTGCATACTTAGTAAGGAACAAACGACAATGGTAAGACTGTTGTAATATATATGAAAGATGGTAATATATATAGAAGATGGTATATATACATAGATGGTAACTTGCGTATACATTACGAAACACATTAGCAAATTGAAATGCAATGAATCAAACCAATTCACATATTCCATTTGCAATAAAGTTACGTATATAAGGCAGACATCTACATCAACTGACACCACACACAGTGGACCAAAAACACAGAAGAACGCTGATGAGGAAGGTTTAGTGGCCTTCGAAAACGGCTGGCTGTTCCGTTCAACTATGTGTTGTTGTCAGAATATTTACAACTAACTTTGATGTTATTTGTTCATTAATAATTATCACATGTAATTTGGCTTAAAAAGCGTTACGAACTTTAGCCTATTCAATTCATAAGAATATAGAAACAAATACAGTTCGAAAAATAATAATTAAATTAACTAATTAATAGTCATTGGCTTGTGGCAAAAATTAAAAATAAAAATATACTTAATAGTAACAAACCAAAAAAGTTTGTCTTAAGTAGAACAAAAAATAAGCAAATTAACAAACATGTGCATACTTAGTAAGGAACAAACGACAATGGTAAGACTGTTGTAATATATATGAAAGATGGTAATATATATAGAAGATGGTATATATACATAGATGGTAACTTGCGTATACATTACGAAACACATTAGCAAATTGAAATGCAATGAATCAAACCAATTCACATATTCCATTTGCAATAAAGTTACGTATATAAGGCAGACATCTACATCAACTGACACCACACACAGTGGACCAAAAACACAGAAGAACGCTGATGAGGAAGGTTTAGTGGCCTTCGAAAACGGCTGGCTGTTCCGTTCAACTATGTGTTGTTGTCAGAATATTTACAACTAACTTTGATGTTATTTGTTCATTAATAATTATCACATGTAATTTGGCTTAAAAAGCGTTACGAACTTTAGCCTATTCAATTCATAAGAATATAGAAACAAATACAGTTCGAAAAATAATAATTAAATTAAATAAGAAGTTTTATTTCTAAAACTGTTGGACGAAAAAATCCATTATTTATAACAATTCTGCTTATTATTTATTACATATCTTATATGCTTCAGAATTTATTTAGAGAGTGTTTTAAAAGGTAATAAAAATGGTTAGTAAGAGAATGTTTAGACAAAAATTCTTTTAAATAAAATTTGAAAATTATTATAAACAATGTTTTTTATAAGTTATTCTTATGAATGTTTTCTTTCTATGAATATTTTCTTTCCTGTTACATAAACAAAAAAAAAAAAAAAAAATAAACAATTTTCCCAAGTCAAGCATAGAGTGATTTTGAAACAACTGTCACACTAAGTGAAAAATGCTGTAAGACTTAAAAAAAAAAATCATTTGCATTTACATTCTGTCATGCTAATTCAAGCACTTACATATGAATAAACAGCTGTCCTGCACACTACAGCTTAAATACTAGAGTTCGACCGATTAATCGGCTTCGGCTTCGGCCTTCGGCCAAAAATTGGTAATCGGCCAACATTCGGCCTACGGCAAAAATCGACCGATTAGCCGAAGCCGAATATTTTTCATTCCAAGCTTGAAAAATAACATTATTTTTGGTCGTTGCTCGCCGACAGTTTCTATTGTGTTTAACGTTTTGAAATTGTTGCTTTGAAATACAACCCTGTTGCTTTCTATTTTCTTTTACTTGGACGTTCTTGTGAGTGATCATATGAAAAAGCAATCTAGAAATTGCAAAATAGTTTTATTTTTCTTGTTATGTATCCAATAGATATTACAGCTATTTCAGTGATCTCAAAAAAGCAAACTTTTTTCTTAATTCATATAAAACAAGTATCATTTTTTAAATTTAAAACATTCGGCTTTGGCTTCGGTTTTGGCCGAAGTTTAGGATTTTAGCCGAAGTTCGGCTTCGGCTTCGGCTTCGGCAAAAAAAAAACGCCTTCGGTCGATCTCTATTAAATACACTCTAATAAAATATACAGTTAGGGGGCAAATAGAAATATATAAACTCAAAACTTAAAACAAGGTTTAAACTAAAACAGTATAATTTTAATAAGTTTGCATTTAAGACATTTTTTATTCGACATATTGTCAAATTTATTTTAATTTGAAATAATAATAAGTTTGATTATATTTATTTTCAAGCTTTTTTGCACACAGAAAAAAATACTAAAGTAAAATCAACATGCAATAATTTTGATTTCAAATCATATTAAAATTAAAAGAAGTAATGTATTGTTTAAGTGCAATACACTGACGTGTATTATTGTGTGACTTGTTTTTGTATTATTGTTATTTATTTTGATGTTCGTAAATAGCACGGCTAGTAGCTTACTAGTCTGGAGACAGGTCAAAGTTTGTATCTTTTTAAATTATAATTTTTCAAATAAATTGTATGTTAAATGATTAATTAAATAACGTCGAATTAAATATTCCCCTTATTGTGAATGGTATCGTCGACGTCACATCAAAACGACAGTAAAAATTGTCACTTGTCTACTCTTTGTCGACAACAATTGACTATTTAGATTGTTGCCGATAAAGAGTAGACAAGTGACAATATTTACTGTCGTCTTCGTGTGACATCGACGACGCCATTTACAATAAGGGGCATTACATATTCGAAAAGGTTGAATTAAACTTGTTTACGTAGATGGTAGGTTGAAATTTTCCTGTGTGTACAGGCAAATCCTGGTATAAAGAACTATACAATGCTTTAAAAATTATTCCAAAAAATTCTGCACTTTAATGCTAAAGAATGCTTTCCTTGGTTCAGTGTATAATATTTTATTAAACCCTTCGGAGAATACTTAATGGTTGGAACATAATTTTCTTAAATAAAGTTTAAAGTAGTTTTAAGACAATTGATGATACTAAATATGTTTTACATACGAAGGTGTAAAAGCGTTATAAAATATTTGCACATTCTGCTGCAAAATTTACTTTAATTAAAGCTAAACAGACAATTGTCTATTGTCACATTAAACTTAAAACTCATTTGGCTTAATTAAACGATAACGTCTTTGCCTGCTTGTGGGTGTATTTGTGTTTTGCGTGTGTGTATGCGTATTTTCAAATTAATGAAATTGTTTGTGTGTGTAAAAAAGAAGAGAATTTAATTAGTAAATAACTGCTTAACTGCTTTCCTTGATTTTTTTGCTAATATTTTAGAAACTTTGGCTTAGTAGCAAATGATTTGTATACATGTCTGTGTTAATATGTAATAATCGCTCAAGAAGAGTTAACAATATCTAGCTTGATTATGCTGTGTTATGTCCCAGTTGAAAGTTGCAGTCTTTACAATGTTATATATGCGAAGAAATCATCGCAAGAAAGTAGCATCATATCTTAGCGGTGCCGTTAGAACTAACGACAAACACTACTTTGTTTAAAGCCTAGTACTCTATTCGAAGTTGTGAATAGTTTTCAGCAACATTGGTTATTTCGCGTAAAAAATTTTTCACGTAACAAGTGATGCCCATATTAACTTTTTCGGAAAATTTTTTTTTGTTATTGCTTTGAAGTATGCAACATTGATAGACTTTTATAAACAAACACATCAGCTGTCAATATTTCGCACGAAATAAATAACAGTCACATTATTTCACAGATGACAAGAAAATGTTGCCACATACATTTCATAAATTTTTCACGAGTTGAACTTTTGCAACATTATTTCATGAATATTTATGAAAACTTTTTTTTTATATGGATTATGCTAACACTTTGCGTGAAATTTTAACAGAGTATCAGGCTTAAGACAACTTAAGCAATTATTAAAAAATTACACAATTAGTTTCTCAAGCAGACGTATGAGTTACCTAAATTAATTTCATTAAATATCAGTCATACGTAAGCAGTTTCCTCCAAAAAAAATTAATAAAAAAACACACACGAAATGATAACCTCCTCCTCTTTTAAAGTCGGGTAAAAAAAAATCAGTGAAACCGAGCAGCCAATGTGTTCTTAGCAAACAAATTAAACAAAAATAAGCAAATTGACAGGCATGTGGATAAATAATTACAATGGCAACACTGTTGTAAGCTACTGAGGCTTAAATGCAGTTTAGTGAAGCAGCTCCAAACAAAATAAAACGTCTACATAGTCTATGTGATAGAAAATTGAAAAATAAGAAAAAAATATTAAATAAAACAGTTGGCGGCGAGGCATATTTTCCGAGTTATTGGCATTTTTCACTCATGGAATTTTAAAAATCTTTAAAGTTTTTTTTAACGAATTAAGAAAAAATCACAATTTAACATTAACAAAAAATAAACAAAGCGACAACACTGTTACAAGTTAATAAAAAAAAACAAACAAACAGAAAGGAATATGTCTGCCATATGCACTGGAAGTGTATGAGTGTGTGTTGTTATTGTTTTTAACGGTAAATGTGTGTACATAAGGTCACTGTTAAACCACGACTTCTACTTCTAACACATATCATTAACAGTTAATGTTATTTAGAGCTATGTAAATAAATATGGTTATTTGTGTTTATTAATCATACGCACCTAGAATAATTCCCATGCACACACACCCACGCTTAAATAAGGCTGTTGCTGCAGGAAACTAAACGAAAATTCTACTTCTTTTAATTGAAATATTTTAGAAGTTTTTAATTTTGATAAAAATTTGCATTCAAATCTGACAAGTAATAATAATATAATTTTATTTAAAAAAATATGGAACATGGTTGACCTCACAGGCTGGCAAATCCATAGATTTTGTGGTATTTAACAAAAAAAAACACTTTGTTATAAATTTTACGACAAAGATCCATATCTCTGGAAACACTTGACTGGTTTAAAATTAATTGGTAGTACTCAAAGCAGTTGCTTAATTCAGTAACATTAAAAAATATAATTACGTGATTATTATAATTATTTTTTTTAATTGAAAAGAAAAACCAAAAATCAATTAAAAATGTAATTGAGTCAATTGAAATTTTGTTTAACAATTTAATTTAATTAAAAGTTTAATCGACTCAATAAAATTGTTAATTGATTTTAGGTTTTTTTTTCAATTAAGCGTATTTATTGCAGGAAAATTTTGTCCTATGTAGCCGGCAGCCTAGTAGTTAGTGTGCTAAGCTAGGCTATCACTAGGGTTCACTTCTCACCAAAGAGTGTGCTCTGTTTCACTGCAACTTGTGAAGGTCATTTTTATTAAGCTCGTGAGAAAATAATCCTATATAATTTGTAACTGTGTTTGTAACATTTAATAAATAAATAGTACAACATTTTTGCTTTTAAATAATACCTAGGGTAGGGTACAGATAGGCAACCGATTTTTGATAAATTCTAAACATATATGCATCTTCATCTGAAGAGACACACAGGTTTCAAATTTTGTTTTAATTTATTTATGCCTCTTCAATCGATTTTTAAGAAATTCAGAACCTGTATTTATGTATTTTAAAATTAAAACTATAGTCAAGAGGGGAAAGAGGGGCAATTTCTGCCTCTTCCATGCTATCCAACCGATTTTTATGAAATTCTTACCATGAATACGTCTGCGTTAGAAATTAGTTGCGAGCGGGCATATCTAGTATGATATGATATATAATTTTTTTATTTATTTTATCATAAAAAACACTCCATTGTTCATTACCCTGTGTTTGCCAGCATCTCGACCAACATCTCTTACATAAATAAATTTCTAAAATGTCCATTAAAAACTTTTATTTTCACTATAACCCCGCAGCCCAAATAAAACAACAACATTTTTGAGCACAACAACCCTCAATTATGGAGACTTTTTTCCATAGTTTTTTTTTTTGCATAAAGAGACGTACATATTGAGGAGCCTGCGCTTTAAAGTTATAGTCCACTTGAAAACAAAAATTGTTTTTACAATGAAAAATTTTAAATTAATTTCTCCTTTGTGCTGATTTTTATAGTTAAGCTAGTGGTTTTCTATAGTAAGAAAATTAACAACAGCAACAGCAAAAAAACATCAACAGCATTAACACTATATACACTTCAACTAAGCAGACAGACAGCCAACCAAGTCAAATACGAGTACTTGAATTTTTTTTTTACAAAACTTTTGTACGGCCTTTTTTAAGTGCTTTTGCGACCCAGTGTGTTTGGCAAGAACATGTTTATGAAGTATTCACACCCATTTGCCTACACCCAAGCAAGCACAGACATGCATACGTATGTACATATGCATATGTACACATGCATATACCTTTCATATAAACATACACGCACACACGCGTAAATAATTTAATACCATACGACTGCAATTAATAGCAAATGTGAGGAACAAAATTATTTAACAATACTCCCTGGGTAAAATGTTCAAATTTGCTGCTTTACAGGCGATAAATTTGCAACAAATTGGGCGAATTTGTTAGTTTTATTATTACTTCGCTTCGTAGAGAACCAACCGTTCAAGTGGAAGAACTTCAAGTGGGGAGAGTTGTGCCAAAAAATTTTTAATGAAAATTATCATAAATTACTTTATGCAAAAAATATGTAAAGACTTTTTGAAAAACACACGGATTGCTCAGTATAGGTCCGATAGTACTAGTACTACCAAAGGGTAATAAAATATAAAATAATATACTCAGTTTGGCAATTTTGGTGACCAACTTTTTCTTGATGGCTCTCAAAAATCATTGTGCCCTCAAAAACTAGTGTCATCAGTTTTTTTACCAACAGCTAATACAGATTTGTTGATATCTCTAAACGTGATATGGCAATTATGTAGCGAAGAGTTTTGCACTTTTTTCTCGCAAAAGAGACTATTTTTTTTTTCTTTTTTCAAGACAACTTACAGCGACTCTCAATTTTTTTTGTCAGTATTACATATGTAGTGTCCGTACGGAACCCCTCGTGTGCGAATCAAAGTCTCAATTTATTGAATTTGTTTTTTAAGAAACAAAGTTTTACGCTTATTTAATTCACCAGCCAAGAATTTGCATAAGCAAGCAGTTACTTTGGCAATAATTCTTTTGACCGGGTTCTCTAATTTCCTACACTGTTTGTTTGATTTTTTTTTTCAATAAACAAATATGTAATAAGTTCAGCGATTATTCGATGAATCAGCCAATCATTGTGGCGATTTTTCTATTTCTTATAAATGTGCCATTCATTTATTTTTTACTTAAAATGTTTCTTTATATTTAATTATATGGTTAGTCTTGAATTATAGACATTTATTTCCATTTCTTTTGTAATCTCGCCACTTTATTATAATTTGACTTTGTCTTGCTTTTATAAAATTTTTATAAAGTGACAAAGAAATTGCCAGGACTGTTGGTCCTTTTGTCAGCAATCATCATTATTATCATACAACAAATGACCTGCCATTGTTTTTTTTTTTTTTTTATTTTTGCCTTTTTGAGACATTTGGCCACTAAAATACAAAAGAACTGTAAAAAAAATACTGGCAATGAAATCACTTAAAGTGTTAACTTTTGTTTTCTCAGCATCAGGGGTGTTTGAAACCAAGAAGGAAAAATCAAGCGTTCCATGACTTCCCTTTAGTCTGTACGAAAATGACTTAGCAATTGACCGGTCTTCCTTTAATTAAATAATTAAGGCATTCGCCATAGCACGAAATTTAACAGTTTATTTGTGTCGTTGACGATAAAAATCTTGGCGTTTTTGTAATAGCCCTGTAGGAAATGGAACTGAAACAATACTAGTCACGTGACCGGTCCCCAAGTGATAGGGACCAGTCTGAATTCTAACATTTTCTATGAAGTGCACGAGTCACTTTTCCAAAGGGATGGCCTAGGATGGTGTTAAATGATACTTTGTATGCACCTTGTTTTATTATTTTTATTTTTCAGTAATTTTTTTTATATTAGAACTATCAACCTCCTGCATGGCAGGCTTCCACATCACAAAGTAGTACTTTGTGTTCCACATTACCCACTCGACCACAGGGGCACTGATATTTCAAAAGTATAAATACATATGTACCAGTTAATCTTAAGTTAATATTAGGGATGTAACGAATATTCGCATTCGCTTTCGCATTCGCAAATAATTCGCTTACTTTTGCTATTTGCATTCGCTAAAATGTATGCGAATATTTCAAGCGAATACTAAAGACAAAAAAAAATGTTTTATTTCTTTTACGAATAGTTTACGATTTTAAATTTACAGACGAAAATTATTTTAAGCCAGCATGAAAAATATACATGTAAAGCAATAATAGTTTAGCGGAAAACTTTGTTTGGAAATATTTTTCAGTTTTGAAAAAGAAAAGACTGTGTTTGATTTGCGCGAAAATATTTTCGGCTTAAGACTAGTCTGTTCAACTTTTGAACGCCATTCATTACTTCGTACAACAAATTTCAAATCCAAACAATATTAACTAGTCCTTGTTTGTTGTAAATTCCACGCAAAACAAGTGCCACTCATATTACGTATTTCTCATGAAAACTTAAAATGTTGAAGATATATTTCATATGTTTTTCCCAAGATCAACAGAGTACTACTTCTGCAAGATATTTTCAGGAAAAATTCATTACAAGTTTTCTTCATATGTATTTGACAGCATTTGACATGAAATGTTGAACAGAGTACTAGGATTTAGGGCTAAAGTACGAATGGGTGGATTGCCTAACATTGTGTAAACTTATTTTTAATTATTATATATACTTACTCTTATATGAATTTATTTGCATGTGATATTTTAACGAATTGTAATATTTGCATTCGCTTTCGCATTCGCAAAAATTAAAATGTATTATTCGCTTTCGCATTCGCTAAACTGGTATTCGTTACATCCCTAGTTAATATCTAAGTATAGTCACGGGACTTGTTCCAGAGTGACTTGACGGTCCTTTTATATCGATTCGTTGTTTAACCTTCATAGTGAACAGATGTTCCAGCGAAGTCTTTCTTATATATATACTAAACCAAAAAAAAAATTAATATTCGTAGTACATAATACATGCCCCAGCGGAATCTTTCTTATATAGACAAACTAAACAAAAAAAAATATTCGTAATGCATATAATATATAATATTCGTATTAGTGCCCTATTGAACAATGGATGAACTAATGGAGAATAAAAGTAACCAAACAAAAATGTGTTCAGGTAACCTTTAATTTATATTTAATAATGTGTAATTATAGTATTAGAATATACATTTTCATTTTAAATAAACATACCACAAGCCTGATTAGAAAACTACTTTCCTGGAAGTATATTCCATAATTAGAATTATAAGCTTGTTGTATACTAAATGCTAGCAATATTATCGCAAGGATTCAATTCTCTTTATAAAATAATTGTTAAGAAACCTTTCACTATACTATTCACAACACTTTTCTAAGCTTGAGGCTTATGGTAGAAACTTTGTTATAAAGTATTTCCATAGCCTTTTAGTGTGTTGGGTACCTAGAAAAAATGAGAAGTGAATAGTAGGCAATATATTAAAAACTTTAATTTTATGATTTTTAACAGGAATTTTCTTGTCTTTACAAACCATCTCCTGAAAATTTCGAATCGAATAAAAAATTATTGTATTAGAATATACATTTTCATTTTAAATAAACATACCACAAGCCTGATTAGAAAACTACTTTCCTGGAAGCATATTCCATAATTAGATTTATAAGCTTTTTGTATACTAAAGGCTAGCAATATTATCGCAAGGATTCAATTCTCTTTATAAAATAATTGTTAAGAAACCTTTCACAATACTATTCACAACACTTTTCTAAGCTTGAGACTTATGGTAGAAACTTTGTTATAAAGTATTTCCATAGCCTTTTAGTGTGTTGGGTACCTAGAAAAAATGAGAAGTGAATAGTAGGCAATATATTAAAAACTTTAATTTTATGATTTTTAACAGGAATTTTCTTGTCTTTACAAACCATCTCCTGGAAATTTCGAATCGAATAAAAAATTATTGTATGTATTAAAATATACATCTTCATTTTAAATAAACATACCACAAGCCTGATTAGAAAACTACTTTCCTGGAAGCATATTCCATAATTAGAATTATAAGCTTTTTGTATACTAAAGGCTAGCAATATTATCGCAAGGATTGAATTCTCTTTATAAACTAATTGTTAAGAAACCTTTCACAATACTATTCACAACACTTTTCTAAGCTTGAGGCTTATGGTAGAAACTTTGTTATAAAGTATTTCCATAGCCTTTTAGTGTGTTGGGTACCTAGAAAAAATGAGAAGTGAATAGTAGGCAATATATTAAAAACTTTAATTTTATGATTTTTAACAGGAATTTTCTTGTCTTTACAAACCATCTCCTGAAAATTTCGAATAAAAAATTATTGTATTAGAATATACATTTTCATTTTAAATAAACATACCACAAGCCTGATTAGAAAACTACTTTCCTGGAAACATATTCCATAATTGGAATTATAAGCTTGTTGTATACTAAAGGCTAGCAATATTATCGCAAGGATTCAATTCTCTTTATAAAATAATTGTTAAGAAACCTTTCACAATACTTTTCTAAGCTTGAGGCTTATGGTAGAAACTTTGTTATAAAGTATTTCCATAGTCTTTTAGTGTGTTGGGTACCTAAAAAAATGAGAAGTGAATAGTAGGCAATATATTAAAAACTTTAATTTTATGATTTTTAACAGGAATTTTCTTGTCTTTACAGACCATCTCCTGAAAATTTCGAATCGAATAAAAAATTATTGTATTAGAATATGCATTTTCATTTTAAATAAACATACCACAAGCCTGATTAGAAAACAATTTTTCTGGAAGCATATTCTATAATTAGAATTATAAGCTTGTTGTATACTAAAGGCTAGCAATATTATCGCAAGGATTCAATTCTCTTTATAAAATAATTGTTAAGAAACCTTTCACAATACTATTCACAACACTTTTCTAAGCTTGAGGCTTATGGTAGAAACTTTGTTATAAAGTATTTCCATAGCCTTTTAGTGTGTTGGGTACCTAGAAAAAATGAGAAGTGAATAGTAGGCAATATATTAAAAACTTTAATTTTATGATTTTTAGCAGGAATTTTCTTGTCTTTACAAACCATCTCCTGGAAATTTCGAATCGAATAAAAAATTATTGTATGTATTAGAATATACATTTTCATTTTAAATAAACATATCACAAGCATGATTAGAAAACAATTTTTCTGGAAGCATATTCCATAATTAGAATTATAAGCTTGTTGTATACTAAAGGCTAGAAATATTATCGCAAGGATTTAATTCTCTTTATAAAGTAATTGTTAAGAAACCTTTCACAATACTATTCACAACACTTTTCTAAGCTTGAGGCTTCTGGTAGAAACTTTGTTATAAAGTATTTCCATAGCCTTTTAGTGTGTTGGGTACCTAGAAAAAATGAGAAGTGAATAGTAGGCAATATATTGAAAACTTTAATTTTATGATTTTTAACAGGAATTTTCTTGTCTTTACAAACCATCTCCTGGAAATTTCGAATCGAATAAAAAATTATTGTATGTATTAGAATATACATTTTCATTTTAAATAAACATACCACAAGCATGATTAGAAAACAATTCTATAATTAGAATTATAAGCTTGTTGTATACTAAAGGCTAGCAATATTATCGCAAGGATTCAATTCTCTTTATAAAATAATTGTTAAGAAACCTTTCACAATACTATTCACAACACTTTTCTAAGCTTGAGGCTTATGGTAGAAACTTTGTTATAAAGTATTTCCATAGCCTTTTAGTGTGTTGGGTACCTAGAAAAAATGAGAAGTGAATAGTAGGCAATATATTAAAAATTTTAATTTTATGATTTTTAACAGTAATTTTCTTGTCTTTACAAACCATATCCTGGAAATTTCGAATCGAATAAAAAATTATTGTATGTATTAAAATATACATTTTCATTTTAAATAAACATACCACAAGCCTGATTAGAAAACTACTTTCCTGGAAGCATATTCCATAATTAGAATTATAAGCTTTTTGTATACTAAAGGCTAGCAATATTATCGCAAGGATTCAATTCTCTTTATAAAATAATTGTTAAGAAACCTTTCACAATACTATTCACTACACTTTTCTAAGCTTGAGGCTTATGGTAGAAACTTTGTTATAAAGTATTTCCATAGCCTTTTAGTGTGTTGGGTACCTAGAAAAAATGAGAAGTGAATAGTAGGCAATATATTAAAAACTTTAATTTTATGATTTTTAACAGGAATTTTCTTGTCTTTACAAACCATCTCCTGGAAATTTCGAATCGAATAAAAAATTATTGTATGTATTAAAATATACATTTTCATTTTAAATAAACATACCACAAGCCTGATTAGAAAACTACTTTCGTGGAAGCATATTCCATAATTAGAATTATAAGCTTGTTGTATACTAAAGGCTAGAAATATTATCGCAAGGATTTAATTCTCTTTATAAAGTAATTGTTAAGAAACCTTTCACAATACTATTCACAACACTTTTCTAAGCTTGAGGCTTATGGTAGAAACTTTGTTATAAAGTATTTCCATAGCCTTTTAGTGTGTTGGGTATCTAGAAAAAATGAGAAGTGAATAGTAGGCAATATATTAAAAATTTTAATATTATGATTTTTAGCAGGAATTTTCTTGTCTTTATAAACCATATCCTGGAAATTTCGAATCGAATAAAAAATTATTGTATGTATTAGAATATACATTTTCATTTTAAATAAACATACCACAAGCATGATTAGAAAACAATTTTTCTGGAAGCATATTCTACAATTAGAATTATAAGCTTGTTGTATACTAAAGGCTAGCAATATTATCGCAAGGATTCAATTCTCTTTATAAAATCATCGTTAAGAAACCTTTCACAATACTATTCACAACACTTTTCTAAGCTTGAGGCTTATGGTAGAAACTTTGTTATAAAGTATTTCCATAGCCTTTTAGTGTGTTGGGTACCTAGAAAAAATGAGAAGTGAATAGTAGGCAATATATTAAAAACTTTAATTTTATGATTTTTAACAGTAATTTTCTTGTCTTTACAAACCATATCCTGGAAATTTCGAATCGAATAAAAAATTATTGTATTAGAATATGCATTTTCATTTTAAATAAACATACCACAAGCCTGATTAGAAAACTACTTTCGTGGAAGCATATTCCATAATTAGAATTATAAGCTTGTTGTATACTAAATGCTAGCAATATTATCGCAAGGATTCAATTCTCTTTATAAAATAATTGTTAAGAAACCTTTCACAATACTATTCACAACACTTTTCTAAGCTTGAGGCTTCTGGTAGAAACTTTGTTATAAAGTATTTCCATAGCCTTTTAGTGTGTTGGGTACCTAGAAAAAATGAGAAGTGAATAGTAGGCAATATATTAAAAACTTTAATTTTATGATTTTTAACAGGAATTTTCTTGTCTTTACAAACCATCTCCTGGAAATTTCGAATCGAATAAAAAATTATTGTATGTATTAGAATATACATTTTCATTTTAAATAAACATACCACAAGCATGATTAGAAAACAATTCTATAATTAGAATTATAAGCTTGTTGTATACTAAAGGCTAGCAATATTATCGCAAGGATTCAATTCTCTTTATAAAATAATTGTTAAGAAACCTTTCACAATACTATTCACAACACTTTTCTAAGCTTGAGGCTTATGGTAGAAACTTTGTTATAAAGTATTTCCATAGCCTTTTAGTGTGTTGGGTACCTAGAAAAAATGAGAAGTGAATAGTAGGCAATATATTAAAAATTTTAATTTTATGATTTTTAACAGTAATTTTCTTGTCTTTACAAACCATATCCTGGAAATTTCGAATCGAATAAAAAATTATTGTATGTATTAAAATATACATTTTCATTTTAAATAAACATACCACAAGCCTGATTAGAAAACTACTTTCCTGGAAGCATATTCCATAATTAGAATTATAAGCTTTTTGTATACTAAAGGCTAGCAATATTATCGCAAGGATTCAATTCTCTTTATAAAATAATTGTTAAGAAACCTTTCACAATACTATTCACTACACTTTTCTAAGCTTGAGGCTTATGGTAGAAACTTTGTTATAAAGTATTTCCATAGCCTTTTAGTGTGTTGGGTACCTAGAAAAAATGAGAAGTGAATAGTAGGCAATATATTAAAAACTTTAATTTTATGATTTTTAACAGGAATTTTCTTGTCTTTACAAACCATCTCCTGGAAATTTCGAATCGAATAAAAAATTATTGTATGTATTAAAATATACATTTTCATTTTAAATAAACATACCACAAGCCTGATTAGAAAACTACTTTCCTGGAAGCATATTCCATAATTAGAATTATAAGCTTTTTGTATACTAAAGGCTAGCAATATTATCGCAAGGATTCAATTCTCTTTACAAAATAATTGTTAAGAAACCTTTCACAATACTATTCACAACACTTTTCTAAGCTTGAGGCTTATGGTAGAAACTTTGTTATAAAGTATTTCCATAGCCTTTTAGTGTGTTGGGTACCTAGAAAAAATGAGAAGTGAATAGTAGGCAATATATTAAAAACTTTAATTTTATGATTTTTAACAGAAATTTTCTTGTCTTTACAAACCATCTCCTGGAAATTTCGAATAAAATAAAAAATTATTGTATGTATTAAAATATACATTTTCATTTTAAATAAACATACCACAAGCATGATTAGAAAACAATTTTTCTGGAAGCATATTCTATAATTAGAATTATAAGCTTGTTGTATACTAAAGGCTAGCAATATTATCGCAAGGATTCAATTCTCTTTATAAAATAATTGTTAAGAAACCTTTCACAATACTATTCACAACACTTTTCTAAGCTTGAGGCTTATGGTAGAAACTTTGTTATAAAGTATTTCCATAGCCTTTTAGTGTGTTGGGTACCTAGAAAAAATGAGAAGTGAATAGTAGGCAATATATTAAAAACTTTAATTTTATGATTTTTAACAGGAATTTTCTTGTCTTTACAAACCATCTATTGAAAATTTCGAATCGAATAAAAAATTATTGTATGTATTAGAATATACATTTTCATTTTAAATAAACATACCACAAGCATGATTAGAAAACAATTTTTCTGGAAGCATATTCTATAATTAGAATTATAAGCTTGTTGTATACTAAAGGCTAGCAATATTATCGCAAGGATTCAATTCTCTTTATAAAATAATTGTTAAGAAACCTTTCACAATACTATTCACAACACTTTTCTAAGCTTGAGGCTTATGGTAGAAACTTTGTTATAAAGTATTTCCATAGCCTTTTAGTGTGTTGGGTACCTAGAAAAAATGAGAAGTGAATAGTAGGCAATATATTAAAAACTTTAATTTTATGATTTTTAACAGGAATTTTCTTGTCTTTACAAACCATCTATTGAAAATTTCGAATCGAATAAAAAATTATTGTATTAGAATATACATTTTCATTTTAAATAAACATACCACAAGCCTGATTAGAAAACTACTTTCCTGGAAGCATATTCCATAATTAGAATTATAAGCTTGTTGTATACTAAAGGCTAGCAATATTATCGCAAGGATTCAATTCTCTTTATAAAATAATTGTTAAGAAACCTTTCACAATACTATTCACAACACTTTTCTAAACTTGAGGCTTATGGCAGTAACTTTGTTATAAAGTATTTCCATAGCCTTTTGGTGTGTTGGGTACCTAGAAAAAATGAGAAGCTAATAAACTATAAATTTAATAATAAATTTAATTAATTTCTTAGCGAATATATTATAATAGCTTTATTTAATAAACTTTTTTTAATAAAATAAAACACTAATTTATTCAATCATCAGATTGGAGTCGAAATATATTATAACGAAGCATGTTGTGATGTCTGTTGAAGCTTTTTAGCTTTTAAGATATTTAGTAATTCTCAATTACTTTATGCTGGATTTTATATAATTCTAATTTTTTTTCAAGAATTTGGTTCGACATTTTCTGATAAATTGGCATTAGGATTGACGTAATGCAGCGTATAGAAAACATTAAACAACATAGTTACCTTAATATAGAAATCGCCTAACTTATAATTTTTTTTTAATCGAGATTTTGGCATTTTTCAATACATTAGCGGCCTTATATATAATAAAGTCCTGCACAAGACTATTTATAAGAACTTTCAAGACATGAGGGATTTTTCAAATGCTTTACTACAGCGAAGTCTTCTAAAACAAACGCTAAGCAACACTGTTTGCAAGAATTTGTTTCAGTTATTGCAAGTATAGGAGTAAAGAAGAAAATACTTCGTGACTGAAAAATTTGTGATGCTTGTTTCTTTCTACGCATGGGCGCGTATAAAAGCGTCATGCATGTACATACACACACACGTTGTGTATATGCTCTTTTATTTTTCTACACACAAACAAACGTTCACATGCATTTACATTAGTTGTGTGCGCTTGCTTAAAAAAAACCTCCCTTAAACACATAATAGCTTACCATCTACATCCTACACACACACTCAAACATACAATATGGAAAATAACAAGCATACACGTATCAACACTACTTTGTTGACTGTTTGTTCGTAACAAGAAGTCTTGACGACATTGCTTGTTAGCACTCATATACACATATACCAATGCACCTATCGTGCTTTGCTTATAATGCGACAGCATTTATTATTGGTTAAGTATAATGCAGCAATGAGAATACATTTAAAAAACAAGACGTATTTAAATTTCAAGACAATTTACGCAGGTCTATAATATATAAGCAAAAACTGGCATGAAGTTAGCATAAGTGGCAAACTTGAACATGATTTTAAAGAGTTTTATCATGAAACTTCACACTAAAAATCATGCTAGGACTTAGAGGTGGGTTAAAATTAGGTATGCGACCATTTCTAATGTCAAATTGTATGGAGGAACTCGTTAACACCTAATTCAATTTTGTCACTTAATCTAACTTCATGACAATTTTTTCCTATACATACGGCCGTAGAATTCTATTCTATCGAAATATACAAAAAAATTGATTTTATAAAAATAATGAGTTAGAGCCTTTCTTTATTAAGGTAACGATATGTAATTCATTTTAATAAAAATCAATAAAGCAATAAATTTTTTAAACGTGAGAGTTTACTTTTCAAATCCCACAGTTGACACCCATTGTTAGGTTTCACCTTTTAAAGATTTTGTTTTTGTTGTTCGAATATTTACAATTAAATAAAAAGTGTTACAGATTACTATTCTTATCACATCAGACACTTTATTTACTCAACACAGCTATTAAGAGCTTTAAAAACACGCAATGTTAAAAAAATTCACTGTTAGAATACCACAATGTTAACTTTGTCATTATTTCAACAGTACTCTACCCGACTAGCTAAGTTGAATTTTTTATACTGTGGATGCATAGGCGAATTTGGTCGTATTAATCCTTAGTGATATTAAATAAGCTTATATGGGTTAAATAAATAATAATTACAGTGAAATCTGCTTGTTGATGCAAGTGAGCATTTAGCAAAGCTTTTCTTGCGTGCTTTAAGCACTAAAACTTCAATTAAAAACCATTCAATTTAACTTAATTTCTTTTTATGATATTTATAGTTACGGGGCTTGTTCCAGAGTGACTTGACGGTCCTTTTACATCGATTCGTTGTTTAACCTTCATAGTGAACAGATGTTCCAGCGAAGTCTTTCTTATATATGTATATACTAAACCAAAAAAAAAAAAATAAAAAATATTCGTAGTACATAACACATGCCCCAGCGGAGTCTTTCTTATATAGACAAACTAAACAAAAAAAAATATTCGTAATGCATATAATATATAATATTCGTATTAGTGCCCTATTCAACTATGGATGAACTAAAGCTACATTACCTGATTGGTAGAAATTCAATCCTCAGTGTAGATTGTAAACTTTTAATATACGAGTACTTTTGAAACCTTTACGATATTCAGCTACGGGTAACCGTTCAATTTGTTATTAGATTTTTATTAAAATGTAACTGATAAAAATTTAATACAAATATTTTTTAAGTATAGTTATTGCTTAACTATCCAAATCCCTGTGTGCTTCGTAGTTCAGATAATTTGTAGAAACAATTCTCATTATTAACATGTCGTGAAGAGTTTTAAAATTATCACTGCATTATTTTCTGTCGGAATCGGCGTAATTTCAAGTTTATGCTTGTATAGATTTATAACACTTGACACTAACCTTATGGTTTAACAGAGCTCTGTTAACCTATAATGCATTTCGAAAGGACTTTTTCAGTAAATGAGGCAACCGAGATGGAAAAAATAATGCTCCTTTATTATTATTGCCCATAAATCTATTACTGAAAAGCCTGAATTTGAACTAGATACTCGTATTTTCAAGTTTTCAACTTGGCGTTTTCTGAATCTATTTGTTAAAAGCATGAATTTTAACTAGAGACTCGTATTGCCAAGTTTTCAACTTGGCATTTTCTGAAGGTTACGCACTTTTTTGAGAGTCCATGGTGGCGGATAATATTGGTCATAGATTAATATCCAAGTGGTCATCTAAAAACGTGCATACTCGACTTTTCAGGAGTTTTTTAAAAAACTTTAAATTTGCTTTACCTATATTAATATTTTCTAATGTTATATACATACACATCCCGCTTTCTTAAATATATTTATTTTTAAATTCCGCTTTTTGATGGATCATGTCCCGCTTTCAGCTTCCAATGTAATGAAAATCCAACGAATAAGAGATATATTTATACTATTTGATAGGTCCTGGATTCAGCTACAATACTAGAACGAGTCGCAATTTAAGACGATACATCTGGAAAATGGCGAATATGTAAACATTTACACGATATATCTTCTTTTCACTATACACTACGCCCTAGTTTTGGTAACACTCCCATTTTCTCTATATGGAGGTAAAGATATGCTATTCATTTTAATAAAAAGCAATAAATCAATTACTTGTCTGGTTTAAATTAGACAAAATTTTAATTGATTTACTTTTAACTTTTTTAAACGTGAGAGTTTACTTTTCAAATAACACTTTTGACACCCATTGTTACGGTTCACCTTTTAAAGATTTTGTTTTTGTAGGTTGGAATATTTACAATTAAATAAAAAGTGTTACAGTTTACTATTCTTATCACATCAGACACTTTATTTACTCAATACAGCTATTAAGAGCTTTAAAAACACGCAATGTTAAAAAAATACACTGTCAGAATACCACAATGTTAACTTCGTTGTTCTTTTAACAGTTCTCTACCCGACTAACTAAGTTGCATTTTTTTATTAGGTGGATGCATGGGCGAATTTGGGCGCATTAATCCTTAGTGATATTAAATGGGTTAAATAAATAATAATTGCAGTGAAATCTGCTTGTTGAAGGAAATGAGCATTTAGCAAAGCTTTTCTTGCGTGGTTTAAGCACTAACACTTCAATTAAAAACCATTTCATTTCACTTCATTTCTTTTTTTTCAAGCTTCTTTTACCTCTTTGCTTTGCAGCTTTTTAGGCATTTTGCGCTTAGGGGGTTAATTGCTTGCAATACACACACACACACACGTTTACCTTTTACGAAAAAAATTACTCGCACTTTGCTTATTATTTTCATTATTGTAGTTGTGTTTTTAAGTTCATGCCCAGGAGGCGCAAAATGTCTTCAAAATTTTCAATTGTTTTCTAAATGTGTTGCGAAAATGTCTTTTGTTACTCGTATTTTTGTAGGCTTCTTGAATGTGGCTGTGCTGGTGTTTGTGCTGACAAAGTACAAGACCAAATGTTTTACTTAAAAGCTTCTTTGTTTATTACGTTTGTTATTGTTGCAGGCATTTGCAATTTAATTTTAGGAACAAACAGCAAAAAAAAAAAAGACAAACGAACACTGCCTGATAGTAAAGATTCCTGCAATAAAATATACTTTTCGTTACGAGTTGTTATTGTTTTTATGCAGTTACGTTTAGCGGAAACGGATACATTGTTCCACTCTGACACTTGCAAATTTTTCATAAATGGGAGAGAGCTGAACAGAAAGGGAGGATATACAAACAAAAACACAAATAAATATATGAATATGTACATGTATATGCCCTTTAATAATAGAAAATAATACTAATTAAAATATAGAAAAGATTTAAATAAAAATCACTTAACAAAAGAAATCATTTCACAGCAAGCGAGGTCAGATGCCAGGGTATCTCTTTGTATCTCAAAAAAACATTTTCTCTATTGAAATGAAAAAGGTTTAAAATATCGTACTTGTTCCACAAACACAAAAAACCGATATCATTATTATTAATAACACAATATTATTATTATTATGATTTTCCATCAAAGGCAAACAAATTTTTCAAAGTTATTCTCTTTATGCAAATTAGAGAACAATGTTTAAAAAAAAGTGTGAATTAAAAAAAATCAAAAACTTTTGAAGAAAAAAAAAATATCATAAATACATACATACAACACCACTCTGGCACATACATACGAGTATCTAACCTTCATGTCATTTCAAGTGAAAATTGCAAAAACTACAAAACAACTAAATGGAAGGAAAACCTATTTCCATTGGCAACAACAACGACGACAGCAGCAACAGCAGCAGCATCATCAACAAAAACTGACCAAAGAGACACATTTCATGCACGAAGCAAGCTTAAATACCAACAACAACACAAGAGTTTGAAAGGAAACAAGACATAGAGACAAGAAAGCATACAAAAAAAATCAAACGTTGAATAAATACTCGTAACTCTGGTTAAAAACTGATGATAAAGAACATTCTTTTTAATCAATGGCAATCGTATCATCTTCGCAAGTGATATGCAAACATAGACATAACAAATCGGAAATAAGATATAGATTTCAAATATAGAACCAGAACAAACTGGAGAAAAAATATATTAAACGCTAGAGGAAGAAAAACTGAATTGTAGACGTAATTAAAAAAATTGTACACATCTTTCTACTAATAAACTAGGAATAAATACCTTATTAATTGCAATTCAAACATTCGATTAATCGATTAAATTGTAATCGGTTAATTGATTATTGAAAATTAAGTATAAATTATTTCTAAGAAATTACATTTGAGAAGTAAGAGTTTATTAGATTAAATGGGTACTTCAACAGCCGATTAATCGATTAATTTTGCTGCCTAAATCTATTGTTTAGAATTAAATATCTTTCAAAAATATCATTCCTAAGAAATTATCTTTAAAAATAAAGTAAAATTTGATTGGATTAATCAATTATTGGATCATTTTAATCGGTTAATCGATTGTTTAGAAATTACCTTTAAAAATAGAGTAAAAGTTGATTGGATTTGTTAATTACTTAAGCGGTTGATTATTCGATTAATTTTAATCGGTTAATTGACTATTTAGAAATTTCCTTAATCAATAAAACGAAAGTTTATTAGATAAATTAGTTACATAAACAGTCGATTATTCGATTAATTTTAATCAGTTGATCGATTATTTAGAAACTATCTCAAAACAGAAAGTTAAGATTTGATGGATTAATTTATTACTTAAGCGGTTGATTATTCGATTAATTGTAATCGATTATTTAAAAACTACCCTAAAAAAATACAGTGAAAGCTTATTTATACAATTAATTACTTAAGCGGCCGACTATTCGCTTAATTTTAATCGGTTTATCGATTGTTTAGAAGTCACCTTTAAAAATAGAGTAAGAGTTGATTGTATGAATTAATTACCTAAGAGGTCGATTAATCGATTAATTTCAAGTGGTAATCGATTATCTAGGAATTACCCTTATACATATATAAATTAAAGTTTTTTGATTAACTAAGTGTTTAAGTGAATTACCCTTATTCTAATTGTCGTCATCGACGTCACTTTAACACGATACCAAAAAATTGGGGCTTATTTACTCGCTCTCGAGAACAATTTTGTGGTACTGGCAATCTATTTCCTTTCTCTAAGGTCTAGAAAATAGCATAAACCTGCCAACAGGAGTCATTTGTTTTCGCCAACGGATACACAAGCCTTAATTTTTTGGTGTCGTGTTAAAGTGACGTCGATGTCGACAATTAGAATAAGGGTGAATATCTATTGGATGAATTACTTATTTAAGCTATCGATTATTCGATTAATTTTAAGCGGTTAGTCGATGAAATTAACTTGAAAAATAAAGTGAAAGTTTATTGGATGAATTAATTAACTAAGCGGTCAATTATTCGATTAATTTTCATCGGTTAATCGATTATTTAAAAATAAATAAAAATGATTAATAAGAAATTACCTTTAAAAATAACGTTAAAATTTATTGGTTTAATTTATCACTTAAGCGGTCGATTATTCGATTAATTTTAATCGGTTAATCGATTACTTAAAAGCTATATTTATCAATTAAGTGAAAGTTAATGGGATGAATTAATTAATTACTCAAACGATTATTCGATGAATTTTAATCGATCAGTTGATTAAATAAAATAAATAACTTATAAAAAAGTTATTCTTTTAAAATTTCTTTTAAAAGTAAAGCAAGTGTAATTAATCGATTAATTTCAATCTGTTGGTCGATTATTTAGAAATTACCTTTAAAAATTAGGTAAACGTTTATGAAATTAATCCAGTACATAAGCCTACCTAATCGATTATTTATAAATAAATAATTTAGGAATAAAATTGTTTTTAAAAGAGGTTGGGCTCAGACATACCTAAACGTTTATTATACTAATCGATTACTTAAATAAGTAGCCAATTGATCGATTAGCTTGAAACAATTATTCTATTAATCAACACCAAATTCTATCAAAGTGTAATTGCATTTTGATGGAGAAAACTTACAGTTGAAAAATAATTAAAAGTTTGGGTTATGAGCCGATTATTCGATTAATTGATTGTTTTAACAGATTAATTTTAAACGATTAATTTTAATCGGTTAACCAATTAAACATAAAATATTAAAATTAAATCATTTTTAAGACTTTATATATCAAAAAGTTAAAATTTGTTAATGGTCGTTTACTTAGATACTCGGTTACTCAAAATCACAACATTTTGTCGAGATGCCTAATTGGCATAATTATTAATGCCTCAGTATTGTACTCGTATATATAATTTTCTTCCTATAATTCGGTATATTACGAGTATTAGAACTAAAATAAATTTAAACATTAAATTTTTCTTCCAAGCATAAGACTAATAAAGATAAAATACCCCATCTTATGAATGACTAAATTTATGTTGGCAGTTGAGTTGAGCATTTAAAAAAAAATTTTTAAGATTTCCTTTAACTCTCCTACAGGAAATCGACTCACAATTTCCTTAATGTCATCATCGAAATGACAAAAGCAATGACAAGCCTTGTCATAACTCTTCTCAGCAAGAAAATAAAAGCTCGCAAATACATCGATCTTAAAAAAAAACTGAGTAGATGTGTTTGTAAATGTCATAATTTCTAGGCAAACAGCAAGACATTAAGGCTTGTCTATGGTTTGGATGTGTGCATATATTTTTAACACTAAAAACTCTGGCATGTCAATATATGTTAACAACAATGTCTCCGGAAAACATACATACAGAGTGACAGAGTGGAAATATGATTGTTCTGTTAAATACATTAATTTTTAGCAAAACGACATAAAACTAAAACTAGCTACCCTATTATAATGCTGGCAGAAGAGTAAAATGTTTGATAGCTTCCTCACTTAAAAGTAAATGCTTTTGATGAAAATTTCTAAAGACAACTCTTCACAAGCAACATTTATAAAATGTCAAGACATCACAAATATTTTTTACTTGTCAGAGAAGCACACAAAAGATTCAAAGGAAAAGTATTTTCTTGATTAAGAGTTTTGTAAACTAGGGATGTAACGAATGCTCGAATCTCTGGTTCCAGTGTCTACACATGTTTCCAAGTGGACTACCTAGTTAATGGTAACAGTGTCTATAGTGAATCTATGATTCCAAACTCTACACTGATTTCTTGTTGTTGTTGCACCCCCTACGCTGTGTCCCTACGTTCATCAATGCAAATTTAAAGTGAATAATTATTATTTTTCGTGTCATAATTCAACTTGAACTAGCTGCATGGGTGTGATCGGGCAGATGTGTTTCAAATTTACGTGAGCACCTGCCTTTAGAGCGTAATCTTACGATGGTCTAAGCACCGGCTAAAGGTGAGCGTCTAACCATCGCCCCCATGCACCCTTAAAAAACACCATGTGACTTACCAAGAACACACTGCTTGCAATCTTTGAACATAGTTATGCCTGTACTATGAACAAGTACACTCAAAATATTATGTAGGTAAATTCAAATGAAAAATCATTTAAAACAATAGTATTTTCAGTTAAAAACCGGATTACTAACATTTCATTTGAATCAAACGATTTTTTCAGTTATTTTTGAAGAGATTTTTTGCCAACACTGATTATTAAACCCCTGTTTGTGTACAACGTTGACGTTGTAGAAATTTTCTTTAATCTAATACAGAAACGCCATGATTTGCATCGTCAACGTCTTACACAAACAAGCTGTAAAACATACACCCAAATTCTTACACTACACCCGTTTTTGTAGTTTGCCATTTAAAATTATTTTGGTTTTCATTTTAAAATTGTAAATTATACTTTGTGGAAATATCCAAAAACCACAAAATACTACTTCAAGTTCTGTAACACCGGAATATATTATTTTCATAACCACAAAACAAAAAATGTGAACCTTAGTTTTAATTGGGGCCAATAAAAAACTGCAACATAAAGTAACTTTCTAGCTGCATTAACACACACTCAAACACGCACACACACTCTCACACATAATTAACAATATCTAATCTCCTCACTTACTCTCTCTCTCTATCTCTCACTTTTGCACTACTCCTCTTTATTAATGTATTTAAAACTAAAGCATATTTCTGGGCGAATATATTCGCATAATGTGGGGGGTTTTCGTTCACACTGAAAATGCGAAAACAATGGGGAAGAGAACAAAGCAAAAAAAAAAAAAAGAGAACGGAAGTTTGATTAAGGAAGTCGTTTACATTTAAGATGACGATATCATGATTTTAATGAGAAACGGAGATTTTTATTAGTTATGCTTTCATCATATACGACTACAATTTGATGCGTAGCATAAATTAGTTGAAATCAAACGCTCCTTGTTTCCTCTTTTTTTTTCTTTGAAGCATTGGAAAGGCGTGCGACAAGAAATGTGTTCGTATAAGAAATAATAGCTTACTAAGATTGAAGATGTGGAGATTGTGCATGGGCGGTATTAAAATTTTTAAATTAGACAAATAGGCGACAACTAGTTTTAGTTAAACGTTTCTTATAAAAGTTTACTTCAAAGAAATTTGTACGCTTTAATTAACTACGCTCTAGCTTAATAAACTACATTTATCATTCGCTTTTATTTCATCGTTTTTAACGAAATTTTATGCACACAGTAGATTCTTGTAAAAATAAATAAAATTCCAGGTAATTTATTTAATACATTTTCACTAATTGGAAAAAATCCACAAAAAGGCCATACAGAAGGTTGAACTTTATCAACTATTTCAAGAGTGTCCCTAAAGGACTCACATGCCCTTAATGTAACTACTCCCATGAAAATTGTATCACTCCGGGTAATAATTTCTGCTTAAATCCTTTTTCTTCCGTGTGGAGCAATTCTCCTGATTTTACATCCATCGGAGGCTTCCCCAGGTGGCGATTAGGGGATGTATGGGGTAATGTTAGAGATTGGCAGCTTGAGATTAGTTGAGGAACTATACATCTTCGTGCTTAGGAACTGCTAACATCTCTGGTTGTTAATCGCTTATATTACCTCCAGCTTTAGGGATTTTCGAATTCCCTCGCCGGACAAATAAAATCAATTGAGGGTGGAAGCCAATAAGATCCAAAAGTAAATAAAAAAATAAACATTATGGTGCAGAGCCTTAATAACACATTCCTAGGGTCATAGTAAGCAAACAGAGCCCCAGTCAGCGTCATCAAGGTTGGTAACTTGGCCTCCGTATTAAAGAAGCGTTAAGAAGCTTAGGAAATGCAGGATTGGAGCCAAGGATGATCACTTGGCATTCACACCCGCACAGAACGGGCGAGTGTTCCGATTCTTCTGACGCCAATGGAGAAAAAGATTCTCGGGAAGTAGCCAAACTCACCACAAAAAGGAGGAGTTTAACGGGAACACAACGAAGAAAAGCAGCCAAGATAAGGCAGAGAGAGAGAGAAAGATCAAAATAATAGCCAACAGGATGTTGCGAAGGAAAACTTTTCCTCTACATTCAACTCTAAGGAGAATGGCAAGAGAATTCCGTCCACGGAGAAGCAAAACACCGTTGACCATTATAAAAAGAACAAAACTAAAAGTTCCCCGCAGATAGAGAGTATAGCAGCTAGTAGTCTCCAATTTCCTAACATTCCTTTCTGGGAAGCAACTATCTCTAGACAAGCGATGGCTTGGAGGGTGATCTTCAGTTATTGGAGGAGTTTCTAATACGAATACCTTAAAAGCGAAAGCACTGAAGAGCAATTCGCACGAGAAGATGGCTAAAGAATTGCCCACATATGCCAAAATAGCATGCAGAAGGATGGCGAATGAGATTTGCTAGGCTGTTATTGACTCCAGCTGCTCCTTAGGCAAAATCGTGAAGGCACACTATAAAAATATGGAAAAGACCATATATGAGAACACTGTGGAATAGGTCCGATGAGGATGCTCCCCAAACTCATACAGAGACCAGCAAGTTTATAAGCACGTAATGCATCTAACAACTGGAGTGAAATGAAAGTTGATAAATAGCATCAAAACGCCATCATTGGGAAGGCTGTAGTCTCTCCCTATTAAAGAAGGCTGACAATATCCCAGCAGTAACAAAGGCTTCCTTTTTTTAAAGAAGGGGTGGCAACCTATAAGCTTCAGGCCATAACAAAACGTATTGCCAAACAAAATTAAAAGTGGGATGTGGAGAAGTGGGAGATCTTCCATCGTTAAAAGGCAGAGGACGGCACATTACTTGTGGTAATCCTAGATAAAGTGTCCAGCTCGAGGAAGGAAAGGCGAATGCCTTTTTTGCCAAAGTCGGCAATTAATTTTTTTTATGGAATCAGCTTCTACCGCTCTCATTTATTTAATTTATTTATTTTATGCAATATAAAAATCTGATATGACATGATAAATTTAATATAGAGTGCTCTAGTATGTTAATAATATAAATATACAGTGGTATCCCGGTTTAACGAATTCCAAATTTTTGCTAGTTCCCGATTTAATGCACAATAAAATTTAGAGTAGAACGAACAAAACAAATAATTTTGTACTCCATTACGGAACTTATTAAAACAGTAGAGAATGCCCATTAGATGGGTAAAATGTAGGATCGTATTTAACCTTCAAATTTTCTCTTTACACCAATGAAAATATCAGGTAGTATGGAATTATTGTAATATCGAGCCATAACCGCAAAACAAAACTTAAGCGACAAACTTTTTTGTAACTTTATTTTCTGGCGAAATCGATCATTACAAGCAATCGATTTTTGTAAAAAAAATTTAGTTCGAAAATTATGTCGGTTAAGCTATTTTGACGTTTATAGAACGATATGTTTGTTCGTAATTCGTGTCACTAAGAACTTGTATTTCTAATAAATTAAATCTATATAATTAATAGGCGAACACGTTTCTTGTAATCCCTTTTACGCCGGAACTACTGCAATTTTGGAAAGATTTATATCATTTTAAAGGAATTTCTTCGCAGATGTGCAGAATCTATATTTTATTGAAATCGGTTTAGTATTTTGGGAGCTATAAGCGTTTAAAGTTGCTACTACTACATGCAAACATAGTACACGCTCATTTGTTAGTTTACACTGTGTGTGTGTGTGTGTGTTTGTGTACTATTTTTCATGCTATTCCATATTTTTTCTTATTTGTTATTGTATGAAAGCCATAAAACCAGGGTGGCCGATGACATTTTTCAAAAAGTTGCACCAAATAGGGAATTTATCAAAAAAAGGGGCAAAATTAAAAAAAGACGTGAAAACCAGGGACCGTAACGGTTATAATTTTTATTTTAAAAATCACTTTTTAATCATTATTTCTTGATTTTTATTTATCCCTCACAAAATAACTCTTATTTTGTGACTTTTATTTATTCCTCAGAAAATAACAGTTATTTCTTGATTTTTATTTATCCCTCACAAAATAAGAGTTATTTTGTGACTTTTATTTATTCCTCACAAAATAACAGTTACTGTTTGATTTTTATTTTTTTGCTTAACTTTTAAAATGTAGAAAGCGTAATTTTTGCGTTAAAATGAATATTAACCGATTTAAAATTGAATTTATCGCCAGAGTCTTTAAAAAAACTCTTATATGTTAAATTAAATTTACTTTTTTATTATTTATTAATTTTAAAAGTTAAAATTTTTTTGAGCAAAAAAATAAAAATCAAAAATTAACTGTTATTTTGTGAGGAATAAATAAAAGTCACAAAATAACTCTTATTTTGTGAGGGATAAATAAAAATCAATAAATAACTGTTATTTTCTGAGGAATAAATAAAAGTCACAAAATAAGAGTTATTTTGTGAGGAATAAATAAAAATCAAAAAAATAAAAATCATTGCATCTATCGGTAGTCCATGTAACATGGAGTATCTTGGTATATTCCTTGTGCATGTAGCACTTCTCTATTATTGTGATTTTTTTACTTTAAATTTGGAAAATAATCGTTATTTGCGATCCCTGGTGAAAACTACACTAATTTTTTTATTTTTAATGTATTATTATATAATTCACTCTAAAAAAAGGGGGAAAAAGTGGCAAGGCAGTCGAAAAAGTGGCAATTTGCCCCTTTAGTCGGTCAAACGGTCACGCTGCATAAAACTTATAGGACGAGAGTTCAATAAATTGAATAAGGTTTAATAAAGAGATTTTGTTTCTGTTTAGAATGCGGACGATTGTATCGTCCGTTTGGTATATCTAGTTTATATAAATTTCAAATACAGGTAAAAGTAACACAACTTTATTATTTCGCCATGGCTAAAGTATTTTTAAAATTGAATAACCAGGTATTCCCAAGCCTTTCAACCTGCTTCCTTTCATTTATAATTCGCTCAGCCTTATACTGGCGTTATTTTTTCGCTCTCTAGAGTGCATAATGAATTTAGTATTTTTTCTTTTGGCATATCTTACCTTGCCTGATGATGATATGGTTGATGCCGATGGTGTACCCGATGATTGTGCACTTAAAGCAGCACGACTTGTGTTCGATTGCATGGCAACAACAAAAAGGCAACAAGCTAAAACACAACCGAAAATGGTATTTATTTTTTTTTTTTGCTGTTCTCTAAACTGGCGAATTTAAATTGAATTAAGGAAACTGTAGCCGTAAAAACTGGTCGACAGTAAGTAAACACAAACGTATACGCTAGATAAACCACTTACACGCGTACCGTTATACTCGTAAGTGGGTGTGGGAACGCAAACACATACATACACTGAAATGCACAAATTTTGTGTGTTGGCATTCAACCGTTCCTTATATGAGGATGCTGATGATGTGGTGATGCTGCAGGTGCAGGTGCATGTGGTAGTTAAAGCTGCTGCTCGTGAAGATGCTTTTTTTTAAATAGCCACCAACACCAGCAAACACTAAATATTTAACGATACATTTGAAACTGGCTAATACTCATTTTGTTGGAATATTTTTTAACACATATTTTTTTCTTTTTTATTATTTAATTTGAATTTTCACACATTTTTATATACATAGATTTTATTTAGCAAGTTTAAATAAACATTCACTACTTTGCTTTGTTTATATAAAACAAAAATTTATTCACAATTACTTTTTTTAGCTAAATATCTATTGAAAACAAACATTAGACTTTATATTGTTAAATGCGTATTTTTATCATGGATGGATGGTTTTTGTCATATTTCTATTTTATTTGTGGCTAAAGAATATAATACTAGTATGAAAAAGTCAAGCTTATTTTTTTGCCTAATCAGAATCGTAAATTGCATGTATTGTAAATTGCACAGACATCAAACATAGACAAGAGCAAAAAAAAAAAAAAACAAAAAATAGCCTAAATACAAAAAAGTTTCATTTACTTTTTTCATACATCAATATATAAAAATATTAAATACAAAACTTTAACTCATTGTAGTTAAGTAATTTTCTGGTTTTAGAAAATTTAGTGTTATACAACTTTTAGCTTTTTTTTCCTTATTTTGAAGTCATTTAAATTTTTTCTGAGATGGTTTTACCTTTTTAGCCTCCACTTGGACTCGTTTACTTCTAGCAAAAGTTTTTATTTTCACTGAAAATGTCGCAATAACAAAACAAAACCTGGCAATACTGATTTTATTTATAAGATCCCATGTTGCCCTTTTATATTCCAAACTTGTTTCATAGCAAACGCATAAAGTGAAAAAAATTTTAGAAATCGTTTGAGTAAAAGTACGTGCCCATTGGCGCAGCCATACATTTCTTTAGAGGGGCGGCATTATGACCAGCGATTTTCATATATAATATTAAAATAAATAATTAAATGCAATTTTTTAATACTTCTAGGGGGGAAACAACAATTCTTGAGAGGCAATACACCTCCCCCCAAAATGACCTCTCTACGCCTCTGTACGTGACACATTTTATAAAATTTTAAAAGGCAAGACCACGCTCATTTGTTTAACAAACACAACTATACGCTATTCGACTAAAAAATAAATTTTAAAAATTACGGATTAAAAAAAATTCATTTAATAAAAATAAATACAAAAATATTAAAACTACAAAATAATATTTAAGAAATTTATTATTCGACATATTGTCATAAGCTTATTTTAATTTGAAATTTATTTGCTGGTGGTTCAGTGATGTCTATATGCATTTCATTGTTGCTGTAACAAATCGTCAGTAGACTTCAACCACACATCTTGAACAGTCACAAACCTCTTATCTTATGTACAGACTTTCTAAGCCTACTATGCTTATTTTTCTTTTGTGATTTTCAAAAATATTATTATTTGTGAATTCTCAAATAGTTTTTGAAAGTCTGTACACAAGATAAGAGGTTTGTGACTGTTCAAGATGTGTGGTTGAAGTCTACTGACGATTTGTTACAGCAACAATGAAATGCATATAGACATCGCTGAAACACCAGCAAATAAATTTCAAATTAACTACAAAATAATAAATGAAATAAAATAAAATGAAATGAAATAAAATAAAATAAAATAAAATGAAATGAAATGAAATGAAATAAAAAATAAAATAAAATAAAATAAAATAAAATAAAATAAAATAAAATAAAATAAAATAAAATAAAATAGAATAAAATAAAAAAATAAAATAAAATAGAATAAAATAAATTAAAATAAAATAAAATAGAATAAAATCAAATCAAATCAAATCAAACTTAAATAAAACTAAATAATAAAATACAATTAATTTAAGTTAGTTTTATTATTATTGCTCGAACTTCATTTGCTTCTACATTTTTGATTTGATAAGGCTAAAATTCGTATCGTTTTGTAAGCCAAATTACATTATGAAGTCAGCCAATGTAGCAATGGTAAAGCAAGAAAATAAAAAAAACATGTTAATTATTGAGTTTTTGTTTCAACTTTATATATATTGAACTTCTCATTTGTTTTGGAAGTTTAACAAATATCACTAGTTGTTCTAAGAAATTGTTGGGTAAAGGTTCCCTGATTATCTGCATTAGCAACAGTGGAATGGGCATAGGATCCAGCTAAGCCCTTCAATAATCAATTTCAAAGTATTTTTAATGAAAAAAATATTTTACTGAATAAGTAAAATAATAATATGGAATCATTAGTGCGTATGTAATAAATGTTAAATTTAAATTGTAACAATTCCCAAAAAAACACTAATTATTAACTTGACTGCGCCTGGTCAAAAAAAACTTGTGTGGAAACACTCTATTCTTGAATAGCTGTTGTTGTTATTTACATTTATTTTCTTTACATACTTCTTACAACAACAATTCAAAAATCAGTTAATTTCATTAACTAATAAAAAAAGAAGCAAAGGCAGGCAATATAATTATACTGTCTTTATTTGTTAAAATGATGCTGAGCATGTGTTATAAAATATTCTGTATTCAAAATAGAACACAGCAGCTAAAGAATTTACATACTTTTTACGAAAAGTAATAATCAAATGACCGACCATTTAATACTTTCAATTTTATTACAATTTCTGCATATTTAATACATAAAAATAATATCAATTTACGAATGTGTATACTGCAGACATACAAAGGGAGTTCCAAATTAAAAAACAACAACAAACCCTTTGCATACTACATGTTGGTTTTTATGCCCCCCCCCCCCTACAGGAAAACATTGATAGAAGTAATATTAACAAACAATACACTTAATATGAACATTTATATGCTTATGAAACCAAGTACGAGGTCAGTCATAGAATTACTCTGCCACACATGGATACAGACATATGTATTTGTTGCAGGCATTTAATGACAGTTTAATATTGAAGTTTTGCATAGAGTAAGCAATAGTAGATATTATAAAAATATTTTAAAATTGTGTTCGGTTGCAATAATCTACAAATCACATAACTTTGGAACTTTCTCCCTTAAAATTGATTGCACTCGTACCTCGTACCATGTTTTACAAGTTATTTTATACAATTTTATGTTTACATTTCATATTCTTGTATAATATTTATATTCAATACTTATGCATGTTTTACTTTATATTACTTTGGGTTTACAATTTTCTTTGCTGAATATTTTTATGTACTCGTATGTATATGGACCATTTTTTGTGGTTCAAGGTATTTCTATGAAGCGAAGCACACAAGAGCAAGCAACTCACTTGCATTTTAAATAAAATAAAAAATTAAATTGTGTATACGGGTGGCAAGCATACTTTCGTTTGTATAAAAAAAATATTATAGCAGGCAAATATTAAGAAATAATATAAAACTACAAAGAAATTTACAGTTAAATTTTTTCTCACCCATACACACTTATACATACATACATACATATGCATGCATGCAGATTGCATTGCATTACAATAACAACTCTCGCTCTCACACTCATCATACACCGTTAGGTTAGTTTAGTAACAACAATGCAAAAAAAAAACAAAAACATTTTATTTACAGCTACAAAAACAGAAACAAAAGATAAAAATGTACTCAGGCAAAAGGAAACGGAAATAACAAGCACATTAAATATGCGCTCATAAGCAAAAGTATACAACAAGTTTTTTTGTATGTATGAATATATGCACGTATGCTTGTTGTACGTACAAAGTCAAGAATGAAGTTGTCGACAAGAAAATTGTCTTGCCTCAAAGGAAACTACTGCTGATAACCTACACAAAAGCGAAAAAAAAAACAATTTATGAAATAAACATGTAAGGAAATATGTACTTGCATACATTCAGATAAAGAATTTGAATTATTAAAATTATAATATGTATCTGCAAGGAGCCGAGAAAAATAGCAATCGATATTTTTACAAATTCCAAAATTTTGTATGATCTTTTTCGTAAATACGATTTAAAATATTTTGAAAAAAGCATAGTGTATTAAAACAGAGAAATAAAAAAGAAAGTCCAGATAAAGATCCCGAAGTGGTAATGTTTTAATAATAATTGAACTTTAAAGAAAAAAATCAAGTACAAGGAAATGTCGTAGAGCCTAGCCAATCGAAAAAAGAAAAATCAGAAAATAAAAATTGTTTCTGCTCAAAAAAAATTTAAATCAAAAAATAACTAGTATCTTCTGACTTTTATTATAAAATGCATAACAGTTACGGACCCTGGTAAATTGTAATTAATTTTTAATTAAAGGATTAATTTTTCCTAATGCGGCCTTTAAGTTGAGTATTTTCTATTCCTTGCATTGAAAATTTATTTTATTATAATTATAATGGCGTAAAAAATCATCGTTTTGATATTAACGTGTGCATTCTACATATTTTTGAGAGATTGTAGTCGGTAGCCTGCTGCGGCTTATGTGTTTTATGCTTAACAGATATATATTATAGGAAAAGCTTAATTCATTAATCTAAAAAAACTGAGGTACATTTATTTGGCAATCAAGTCAAGCTAGAGAAGTTTAACCAAAAACATAAATAATTAAAAAAAAAAAGAAAATATGAAATAAAAATAACAATAAAAAGTTAAATAAAAAAATAAAATAGAAAAAAATAAAAAAAAAATCTATAGAAAAGTTTCAAAAAAGTATTAAAACACGAGCGATAATATTTGCAAGGAAAATTTTAATTATTTTTAACGAAAATTTTATAAAATGGCAGTGAACCAAAAACTAATATTTAGGGCTTTGTTTTTTTAAAACGCAACCCTAAGCTGTGACAAATTTTGTATGGAAAATATGTAAATTATAACTTTTTTCAACAAAATAAGGCTCTAAATATAAAGGCCTTATTTTGTAAGCCGCAATGCCAAGAGGCACTGTCAAATTTTGTATGAAAAAAATGTAAATTACAAAATTGTGTTTGCCAAATAAGAGCCATAAGATTTAGGGCCTTATTTTGTTGAAAGTATTCAATAGGCAATACATTTTATCGATTCTAAGGCACTTTCGCCATTAGTATTTGTGCAAATTTCAGATTTTGCTCCTGATTTTTAACAAATTTTTACAAGACTTTGCTATTTTAGTAATTTTTATCAATTTAGGGATTTATTTTCCTATATGTGAGCTGTTTTTTAATTTTTGTTCTTACTCTTAAACAATTTTAAAATGTCTGGGAAATTTTTCTTATATTTTTTAACAAATTTTGCTCCTTGTTCACAGCCATATTGATTTCGTTTTAGTTGTTTTGCCAACAACCTTTAAATATTTCTAAGCCATCCAAACACAATAGAATTCCATTTGAATACCTCTTCATGTCCGTAAAACCTTAAACACTCCTTAAGGAATATCAATTAACTTTTCGCACCCATTCCTCTTTTCCCATTGCCACGAGATACTTAAGTAATTATGAAGGATTTGAATGAATATTTTAAAGTTGTACTCAAACAAGTTTATATGAATGCTCTAAGATGAAATTCCATAAAAAAAGAAGCAGCAGAAAATTCTTGTAAAATTTTCATTTGACATAACAATTAAATAAGAAAATTAAACAAGCACCATCTTGGGAGGAAATAACCACGCACACATCCACACACATGCACATACACTTTTGTACATGTATGTACGAGTATACTCGTTATTTTGCCTCCACTGATGGCATTATAATTGAAACTGCACTCATGATTACATATTTTTTTTTTCAATTATTGTTGTAATTACTTAACGTAGATGTATGTAAGTATATATGTACATAATAATAAAGCGGCATAAAACTATTTTCAACAATTAAGCTGCAACATCAAATTCTCATTTGGTTATATAATCAGCTGCGACATCTGTTAAAGTATATACAAGCAACTCAACACACACTGTATATATACACATGTAATAATTATATTCACAATTATGTGCCACATAACACAGAGATGTCAAGAAGCTTATTTTATATTAGAGATGTTAGTGAGCTTGACCTTGGATGAGTAAAACTTTTTATTTTTCGAAATGTCAATATTTTTACTTCTTCACTATCGAGATCCACTGATATTTCAATAGAAAACTAGAAATAAGTAGTTATGATTTTTGTTAAATCTTGAATTTTCGAAGTCAGCTGTTTGCATAGTTTTGACTGAACGTTTGTAAAAAAACTACCAGTGAACTATTGTTAAAAATTAATTTGTTTTCTTATTCCCAGGGAACTCATATTAAAAATGTATTTGGATTCTGATTCATTTTTCCCTATTCAAAAATCTCCTATTCGAAATACTTGGAGAAAATTCAATGAAACAATATTTTTAAGCTTGAGGTATTTATATATTTTTATTTTTGTATTTCGATATTTCGTTAACTGTCAGTTAACTTCTTCAGGATATTTCTTATTTTTGTTAATTTTTTTTCTTGTGACTGAAAAAAAATTTTTTTTGTGACTGAAAAAAAAACTTAAATAACAAAAAATGAGAAATATGCTGAAGAAGTTAACCGAAATAGAAAAATGAAAATATATAAAGACCAGAAAATAGTTTCATTGAACATATAAAAGAGATCGAAAATTTAAATAAAAAAAACCTGAAAAAAATAATGAGTTTAAAATTTTCGAAGACAGCTGTTTCCTTCCAGCAGTTTTGTTTTTACTGAAAGTTTGCAAATTATTTTTTGGAATAGCAGGAAATTCCCAGCGAACTATTATTTAAAATTCATTTTTACATTTAGAGAAATATGATAGGGTAGAGAGAATTTCGAATTTTCGAAGTCAGTTGTTTTTTGCCAGCTGTTTTGTTTCAATTGAAAATTTGCATGTTATTTTTCAGAATATGTAGTAGAAAATTCCTAGGGAACTATTATTTAAAATTAACTTTGTTTATTATTAATTTTTTCCCCTATTGAAAATTGTCTTTTTTATAAAGAGAGTTGGAGAAATATGCTAAGGGAAAGAGAGTTTCGAATTTTTAAAGTCAGCTGTTTGCTATCAGATGTTTTGTTTTGACTGAAAATTTACAAATCATTTTTCAGAATTATATTATATTAAAAAATCTGCTATTTTAAATAGACATGAAGAAAAAATGTGATAAGGCAGATAATATTTCGATTTTTCGAAGTCAGCTTTCAACTAAATCTTTAAAAAAAATTTAGTCTTACGTGCCAAAAATGCAAATGCAAAATCAAGTTTTTTTCAGTTTTATATGAGAGAGAAAAATCAAAACAAAATTATTTAAGAGGCTCAAGGAAAGTTTCTGATTCTTATGATAAAGGTTTGAAAATGTGTAGGGCCATGTGTTTCGATGTATTACGCAACAATTAATTAAAAATACGATTTTGATTTATTTTAGTTACGTAGTTTCTCATTTTAAATGACAATATATAAAAAAATATTTTTTAATCAATTCATGTTTAAACTCTGCATTAGTCAACATAACAAATTAAAAAAAATACATTTAATTTGAATTGGTTAAAGATTTTCTGTTTGTTGGGTAACAGCTGACGGCCTTCATTTTTATTTCACTAACACACACGCAAATATTTCAATAACGTTGGGTTTACTTATTGTATTTATTGTCTTGTAATTTTGTGCTGCATACTTTAAGGCATTTGATATGTATTTAAAAAGCATACATATGTTGTGCAAAGTAAATAGATGATGAAACATCTCTTACTAAATAAAACTACTTGCATAGAAGGGAAAGTATAAAAAAAACTTGATTGAATTTTTTCAGCAACCAAATTGGTTTGAACAACCTAATATAACTAACAAGAATGAAGCCAAGATTGTTTTAGAGACAACAAGTTTTTAATGACAGGTTCTGGCAGAGGAGACCAAAAAAATATACACATGTTCGGCGTTTTGAGAAAAATTTTTGTGGAACTTTTCAAACTTCTAAGTCTTCTGTATGTGTGAAAAATTTACGTTCAAACTGAGTCTTTATATCCTAGTTATAAGAGCCTTTATTAATAAAAAAAATTAAATTTATTTGAAATCAATTTTAAGAAAATGTTGTATGAATATGATATATTCTAAAAAAATATTCCTAATAAAAATTTTATTAAAAGTCGCTGAATACAGCAAAGCTCGAAATTTCATTTGTACACCAGAAATCAATGAAAACTTGCAATGCATTTAAGGCTTGATTTCGTTCTTTTGTAGAGATCATTTTAATCCTCTAAGTTTTCTCCATATGGATTTCTAATCCTGTTTGCAAAACGGGGTGAAATAAATACCCTTATACCCTTGAATGGGTTAAAATTAAAATCTATATATAAAAAATTCTCGTGCCCTCCGAAACGGCTTGACCGATTTTTATAACACTTTGTATGTGTATTAGGTAGGTCTGAGAATTTATTTTTTAATTTAATTTTCATACCCCAAAGTGGACTGTGCCACCCCCATACTAACGAAATATCTTCTATTTTGACAGCTATAGGAGTCGGAGTATTAAAATTTGGTATGGACTCTTTTGAAAGCAAGGTGAGAAGTAATTCAAAATATTGGTAGAATAGGACCGTGGGAAGGGGCTCACTCCATACAAAGTAATTAATAATAATCGTATAGCTTGAAAACTATAATGACAAAAGTCTTCAAATTTGGTATGAGTTAATTCGAAAACAATTAGTTTTTTTTTTTTTTTTTTTTTTGTAAAGAACAAACACAACCCGCAAAGCGATTAGCTTGTCTGCGGAAAACACCCAAGGTCTTTCGTGGGAATCGAACCCACGACCTCTGGACTGAAAGGCTAGCATCGCTGCCACTCAGCCACAGGGGCACCCTGTAAGTATAAATTATAATAAATTTACAACAACAAATATTTGGTGTTTTGTTATTTTCCGTCATCGTTCACAGCACTTCCTGCCTCTCTCACTCATATACCACATAATCACACACTTACAATGAGTTAGTTATTATTTTCTACCCTAGAAGTGCCCTAGAAATAATTTATGCTGCAAAACAACGTTTGTCGGGCTGCTAGTTTGCTATATAAATTTATTAAAAAAGATCGGCAACCAAAAGTGCACAATAGGGGTAATTTTCTACTTATTCACAATTTGGGCAAAAACAAATAAAATTGAATTTGTCGGATACTCGAATTTCTTTTAAACAAATGTTTTTACATTTGTATGTAAGTTTTTAAACGATTTTTAGTGCTTTTTGCGTACCTTTTCACAATTTATGGTTAAAAGATAACATAGACTTTAACGGCAAGTTTTGGATGAAGAACTTGAAGTTAAAGTTCACGTTAACTCTTAACCATACATTGTGAAAAGGGACGTTAAGGAAATAAAAGTTTATCAAAAAAAAAAGAGTTTATAACTTCTTAGTATTTAAAAATTTAAGCTATTTAAAACAAAATATGAAATCACATACTTTCCAATAACTATGTATTACAAAATTTAAAATTTTTGTTAATGAACAAAAATAAGTTTTTCAAGAAAATTATGATCGATATATTTTTTGGAAATTGACGGACTGTCCCACTTTTATTTGAAAAAACTAATTTTCTCATTTTATTGTTGTTTTCAATACAAGTTTTCCATCTAACGTTTTCTGTCTACATATGTACATCGTGAAAGAAGTCCTTAGAAAAAATTTAAGGCTTTCGAAACGAAATTTTTGACCACTTGTTTTATATGTTTCAATATTTTTAAAAATTTATGAAAAAAATAATCTACACCCAAAAAAATTTCTTAAATAAAGCAGAAATAATTTATGAAATAGAACTGAGTTTGATTAATTTTTAAAATAAAATCATTCTTATTTTAAAAATTATTTTTTAAAATGCAGTATTTTTAAAACAAAACCCCAAAATTCTTGTTTTAAAAATGATTGTTTTTTCTTCAGTGTATACATTTTTTGTAATGTTTATATGTAAATATTTTAACATTTTACTATAAAGTTCTTAGTATTTCGTGCCAGTTTTTAATGTACGAGTAACAAATTTTATGTGAAAGGATTGTACAGCGATTTTTTTGTTTGTTTTAAATTTCAAGGTTAGAAATTTTTCTTGTCTACTGACAGTTTTTTTTTAATACGAGTACATATTAATTTATGCTGGGAAATCAAAAATGTGATTTTTATTCTTTATTATATTGTATCACTTTCTAAAGCATAACCATGAAGGCATGAAAACAATGTCAAGGCAATTGTTCTCCGAAACCGATTTTATATACATACATAAGTAACTTGTTAACTAATTAATACAAATAGTTTGATCTTGACTCTAAGGATTTGAAATTATGTTAACTTGAGTTATAAAAAAAAACATGGTTTTATTAATAGTGGCAAAGTTTAGGTAATGGAATTTTTTTCTACTAGACAACAACAACAAAAACAACTACGACGACGACAACAACAAAATTATGCCATCCATAACATAAAATACACATTTGGGAGGTTTCCTTCATTAGAAAAAAAACGCCAGTTAAGCGTGATTTTTTCTTCTTTACATTTTATAACACCCACTTTTGAAAGCTTTAAATAAAATTTTTTATATAAAACCGATTTTCTTTCTTTATATTTTTGTATTAAATTATTTTATTTCTTTCTCTCTAACTTATACTTATTTTCATAAGACTTTTTGATTTTTGCAAAATTTTGCATTCTTTTTTTTTTCTTAGTAGATAGAGTAAAAAAAAATCACATATTTTTTATTAACTATTTTTCCAGCATTTAAATTAATATTTTTTACCGAACACGTTTAATCCAAAAGTCTGCGCGCAACTGAAATTTTTATGGGCACAAAAGTGGCAAAAATACAGATTCCTCATAAAATTAAAAAGAACAAGAAAAAAACGGAAAAATACTCATGTCACAATGGATGCTCGCAGAGGATATATACAATCTACATCCTGCAGTGTAGACATAAAAAAACAAATCACCTTCAACCATCGCAAAGAGAGCGAGTAAATAATCTCTTAACAAGAAGATGCTGTGTACACAGTGTTGCCAGAAAATTATGATGGGAGAATGCTAAATCCAACCCAAAATGTTTGCTAAAATGTTCTACAGAAGAAAAAAATTAAGTTTTAGATTTTAATAGGTTTTTAGCAGTTTTTTAACTTTAATGCTTTTTTATACGAAACAGTATGATATAGCAGTGAAAATGCTAAAATGGCAACAATGTGTATACACAAGTATGAACGTGTTTGTGTATAGGTCCATGCATCAATTACAATTTTTAACCGCTTTTTGTAGTGGAGAATTTCCTCTCTTTACAAATCTCTCCTTTGTGGATGATAATCTCTGGTTGTATGAAACATATGATTGTGTAAAGCAACTAATATTTCAACGAAATATGTACACAAAATAAAATTACTAAAAAAATATACATACATACATACATATATGTATGTATATTTTATTTATTGAAAAGATTTAACAGAAATACCAGTCCACATACAAATTTTTCAGTACACTGGCACTTTCACCTAAAATTTCATGTACAAATGTATATAAAAGGCACCACATGGTATAACAAGGAAGATAAAAACCCCTTTCCTACAAAATTGCTTTCAGCTGACATGTTAGAGTTGCCATACAATATGAAATGTGAAATAAAAGGCAACACACAGAGTTGTGTTTTCACAATAGTACGAAGCGAGTTGAGAATCAAATAGTTACTAAACATATTCAACACAACACAATCACATTCAAGGAACTGAATATTATTTTTCTACAAAATAATTTAATTTTGCATTTAAGTTATTTGTAAAATATTTCAGCTACATTAGATAACATCAATTATTATTTTATGCTCAGTATGGGTTACGATTTTATCATGATTAGAAAAATATTATAATACAGGATTAATTGTCACGTTTTCAGACTGAAAACCCCTAACAGAGTATATTGAGAAGGCTAGGTTCTTAACCTGACTAAGTTTGATAGGATTTTATAGATATTTATTGAGTACTTTCCCCGTAACGGATTGGCTCACCCCATTTTTCACGTTAAGACCGACAAGGTTGAATTAATGTACTTTAGACCGAAAAAATCCGAAAATTTCAGGCGGCTCTTCTTACTTATTATCATTTCAATTTTGTGTCCTTCGTCAGATTTTCACCACTGACGTCTCATTTATAGGGTTACGTACACCCAAAGGTGAAAATAAACTCTATTGTTTTCGCTACGATGTCCGTCTGTCTATTCGCTTGTCTGACACAGGCTGTTTTCTCGCGTGCCGTGAGAGCTACGGACCTGAAATTTGTAAGACCTTGGCCGCTACAACAACAATGTACAACAATAACAACAATATACAGACTATAATAATAATTATGAAAGTGATCTAAGTCATATGCATTTTTGCTTCGAAATATTATATGTTATAAAGGGTGTTTTTTATTGAGGTATAGAACTTTAAGTTGGCATCACTTTTTTAACTGGCGGCCATTTTGTCAGCTGTCAAGTGATTAATATTTAGTTTGGTTTGCCATTTCATCATGAACAGGTTGACAAAAGAACAACGCTTGCAAATCGTGCAAATTTATTTCGAAAATAATGGTTCAGTTCGCGAAGTTTACCGCAAGCTCCGTCCATTTTATGGTCGACATAATCGTCCATCAGAGCAATTAATTCGGTTAACCATGGATCGTTTTCGCACTACGTTTACTCTATGTGATAATACGCATCCGCAGAGACGTCGAACAGTGCGCACCGAAGAAACAATTGCCGCTGTAGAGCAAAGTGTTGAAGAGGACCCGAATGAATCGATTCGCCACCGTGCACAGCAATTGGAGCTTTGTCCATCAACTTTATGGAAGATTTTGAAGATTTTGAATGTGGATGAGTTGTGGTTCCAACAAGACGGCGCTACATGCCACACAGCGCACGTCACAATCGATTTATTGAAGGAAACATTCGATGAGCGCATAATTTCGCGGAATGGACCTGTCAATTGGCCACCAAGATCGTGTGATTTGACACCATTGGATTATTTTCTTTGGGGATATGTGAAGTCGCTCGTCTACGCCAACAAACCAGAAACGTTAGGGGACTTGGAAGCCAACATTCGTGGCGTTATTGCCAACATACGGCCCCATATGCTCGAAAAAGTGGTTGAAAATTGGACCTGTAGAATTGGCTTTATTCGAGCCAGCCGCGGCGGCCACATGCCCGAAATCATATTTAAACATTAATGGCATAAAATTATCCTTCCAATAAAGCCAAATTGATGGACATTAAAACGATTTTCTTGTGTTTTATTTCAATTCGAAGTTCTATACCTCTAAAAAACACCCTTTAATAATATTATATTTCATGCACACTACACCAATTAACAAAAAAAAAAAATTAAAGACGCTAAAAATAAAAAATCCCAAAATTAAAAAAAAATGCTGAAACGAAAAATCGCCAAAACGACAAAACCAAAAAAAATGGTAAAATAGAAATGTATTGCAAAAATACAAAAAAAAAATTACTAAAACAGAAAAAAATTGTCAAAAAAGAAACAAGCGCCGTATGGAACACTTCGTGTGCGAGTCGAAGTCGCACTTTACTGAATTTCTCCACTCGATTTTTTTAATATTTTCTATAGAAGTTTTCAAGACAGGCTGACTATTTGCAAAAACCATGTTTGAAGCACTGCTTGTGCGGTGTATGTGGTTCTTTAATGGGAAAGTTAACCAAATGTTTGAAAAAATTCAATATACATACATATATTAAAGTTTATATAATACATTTTTCTAATAATAAAAAAAAATAAATAAAACAAAACTTGTTATGCAAAAATAATTATATATACTAATGATATTAACTTATAAAGTCTTCCAATTTGTTGCAAATTATTCTGCAATTTAATTCTAATCAATAAAAATATAGTAATGTTTGTGTAAAAATAATTTTCTCTAACAAAAACAAAAAAAAAACTTTTACTTTTTTATCACTAATATGTATTTAAGCAATGGCAACACTGACTTTGTCACAACTTCGAAATTAAATGCTCCTTATTTCCTTTAATTTACTGTTAAGTAAAATTCTGTTTCAATTTTAAGCTAACGGCTCCATCTAATGTTATTTCCATGCATTACTTGCATGCTGTCAACCTAATACAACCCTGTTGTGTTTTATTTGACAACTACAGTAAAAAAAGAGAGATAGAGAGAAACGACACTTAGTTAAAAGAAAAAAATAGTACGACACACACCAAAAGAATGAAAAAAAATCGCAAATGATTAAATTTTGCATTAAAAATTCGACAAACACGACTTAAAAATTAACTTTAATTAATAAATAAATAACAACGAAACAGAAAAAGTTTAATTCCAATAAAAACTCGTGTTAAAAACGCAAGCAAAACGACTGAAGATATAAAAAAACGAAAATTCCAAATGAAAAAAGTTGCTGACAGAAAAAATAAGAAACAACAAGAAGAAGCAAGAAGAATTTTTTTTTTTATTAAAACAAGTAATAAGACCAACATTATAATTTTTTCAACTAGTTTCTTTTAAGAGGCATTTTCAGATATATATTTTTTTTTGTTGTAATTTCTTTCAACATACATAGATACACGAGTGTTTTCAAAATGCCTTAATCGAGTGTTTGTATGTAATCTCAATACTTTAAGCTGCTATATACATATGTATATACCTACATGAAAATAAATCCAACTAAAGCATAATAATAAATATTTAATGCAGCTGTAAAAGTTAAATCCCTAAAATATGTATTCAGTTTTAAACAATAAAATTGAAATACACAAAAAATGTCTGCAAAAGAAGTTTGATAAAAGAAAAAATTTAAAAATCTATGTTTAATAATTCATGTTGATCGATTTAATATGCTGCAAGGATATTGTGAAATATCAATAAATGTAGGCGTGTCTTTAAAATCCAACAAGAAATTTATTCGTTTTCATAATAACAATAACATACCATGAAAATAATGGAAATGCGACGGGTATTGAAAATTAAGTGCTAAAAAATTTTAATATTTTATGTTACAAATTTTGTGTAAACACCTGAAAAATTAATTGTTCTTTAATGCTTTTTAGTTTGAGAAAAACTACCCCACCCGCTGGCTGCTGTCTGCCTAACATAACGTATGAGAAAAGCAAAAAAAAAACACGAAAAATACCCATTCCGTTTCATTTCGTATCTATGAAGTTCAATATTCAACTAAAAACAAACAAAAAACAAATTCTCATACACACACGCATGCATATACATATGTACATATGTATGTATGTATGTATGTATGTATAATATCGTTTATCTTGTTTTGTTATTATTAGTTATTTCGTTTCCTTCTCCAGTTTATCTTTAGTTGCTTTATGTTGTTATTGTTTGTGTGCTCGCTTCGATTTTCTATGGCCGTTCTTGGTTGTACCATCTCCTTTGCCATCCGATCATCACAAATCACATATTTTAATTATTTTATATCGTTACATTTAGATGAGTGCTTGTGTATATATGTTTGTATGTGTGTGTGTGTATGTGTGTGTGTGTATGTGTGTGTGCGTACATGCATGTAAATAAATAATGTAAACGAGTGCTGTGCCATGTTCCTGTTCGTTCTAGTCGTTTTTACTGCAATTCATTTGATTCCTCTATTTTGCTGCTGTTGTTGTTGCTGTTAGTTTGCTTTGATGTCACTGCATTTTGTTTTTAATGTAATCAGGGATGTGAAATCAGATTTACAAATTGTACTCAGTTTTTCAGTACGATTGTACCAAATTCTTTATTTTAATTTTTTTTAATTACCTAAAAACGTCCCTGCAGGAGGTTGGGCAGTTACTAGAACAGCAAGAACTAATGCAAGAAGAGTTAAAGTTGTTGTATACTAGTAAAAAAAAATACATGCAAATATCGGCATAACGAATCTCTCACTAATGAAAATCTGATATAACGAACGTTCGATATTTTTTACATTAACAACCTTATATAGCGAATATTATATTAATTTTATATTACATATATTACATTACAAAAAATCATCGCAAATATATAAAATAAAACCTTGCTAGCAATATATTTCTAACATTTACTACCTTATACATATAGCGAATGTTTTGATAAATGTGTGATCTGCATAAGAAACGGCCAAAATATTAAACTAAATATACTATAACAGCAATGTAAATGCAAAAATAATACTTAAAAAACGTTGCGATATAACGAATTATTTGGTTTAACGAATGGGCCTGACGTTATATCGCTTGTTATACCGGGATTTGCCTGTAATAGAAACGTAGTTCGAATTAAAACGTGAGTTCCCATGAAATCTGCAACTGTGAATGAAGCTTCAATATATTCATAAACTTGTAAAATTATAAAATAAATTTCTGATAATACTGTAAAAAAAATAAACCTTGAGTAGTTTGCCCAAAAAATTTACATACGAAAATTATTGAATCTAGGTTTACCTAAAAATAATTATATGTATGTATGTATATTTTATAGAATTTTACTTTAGAAAAGAACTGGTAATAAATTAGTTCTAAATAATCTAATCAGGTACAAATACACTAATGTTTGCGTAAAACCAATGGTAGATACTAGTAGTTTTCTAAGCACACTCTGTACTAATAAAATACCAGTGGGACGATAGTTCGACTTCCTGCAGGGGTACGTAAAATTCATTCGCACATGGATGCGTGTAAAAACTCAACAATTCACAACGACACTTTGAAGTTATTTTATTTTATTATAATATTACTAGCTGACACCGCAAACGTAGTTCTGTCACATAAATTATTTCCAGGGAATTTCTACGGTAGAAAATAAAAACTAACTCATAGTAAATGTGTGGGGATGCGGTATATGAGTGATAGAGACAGGGATTGCTGTGAATGATGACGGAATATACAGATAGCAAAACACCAAACATTTATTGTTTTAAATTTATTATAATTTATACAAATTTGCACTCTTGTTATTATAGCTTTCAAGATATACGACTTTTATAATTACTTCGTAAGGGAGTGCCCCTTCCCCCTGGTCCTATGCTACCAATATTTTTAACTAGTTTGCACCTCGCTCTCAAAACAGTCCATACCAAATGTGAAGACTCTTGCTGTTATAGCTGTCAATATATAAGATATTTCGTTCATATGGACATGGCACAGCAACTTAGGGGTAAGAAAAATTCGACCTATTCTCCGACTTACCAAATACACATAGAAAACTTCATAAAAATCAGTCAAGCCGCTTGTAAAATTAATTAATTTTTAAGAATGCTAGTTGTTGAGATCTGAATACAAAAGTAACATTTAGGATATACTTTTCCAAAGGGAAAAATTTTCAATGGTGCTAAATTGTTCATTTGTTCTTTTGACTTTCAAATATTGCCACAAAAAATTACAATTGTACATACTTTTCCATCCCTGATGTAACAATTGGCAACTACGAAAAACATAACCGATTGTTTTTGTTGTCTCTCACACTCGTTATTCTAAATTCTGATTGGAAGGCTTACAAAATTACAAGCAGATTTTATTTAGTTTAAATTTAGTTCAATGTTACCAGCTTAGGAGTGTTTTTTGAAATAAATCATTTAATTAAACAAATTTATAACCCCTTCAAAGGCACTAATTAGATCAATTAACACTAGTGAGCGCATACAATGAAATATAATTTTATTTAAAAAAAGCTTTACTTCTCCTTAAAACTCTTCCTGTTCTAAGGCCGTTGCCACTCGCCATTATGTTGTAAAAACTGTGTATATGCTAGTAAATTGCATTTTTATCTTATATCATAATCTTTAAATCGTCACGTACTTATTGTTACATTACCTAACATTCATTGTTCTTACAAAAAAAAAACTGCAAGTGCATATCCCTTTGAGCATAATATTATGTAAAGGAATGTATTCCTTGAGTGAAGTCCATTGACTACAAATTAAATTATGACTAAGATTCGAGGATTTGAGACAAATTTCATTGCATTATTGTTAGGTTATCAAGGCATAGACAGCAGTTGTTACTAAAAAAATACCGGTAGCAATACATCTTTCCACGTATGAACTTTTTTTTTATTCGAAAAAATCAATATGCAAAAATTAAATTAATTTGGATTACTGTATTCACGAATGCACTTAAGATTTTGTGAAAATGTGGTATTTAGTATAATTTGGAACTTGTTATAAATTGTATTGGACTTTTTAAAAACTTATTATGTTTTTAAATATCTTTATAATTAACTTCGTGAGGGACATGAGGATTTCACGTTAATGCGAAGCTTTACTTTTAGAATTTTGTAGCTAATATACATAACTCGATTTTGTCTTAAGCAGACTTATGCTTTTATCGCTTTTAAGTACAAAAAAGCTGATGCTTTATACTGGATTAAGTCCAATTTGGTCCATTAAGCACATTTTATTGCAATATGATATAGCCACTTATTAATAAATGCAACAAGCTTTAATTAGAATTAGAAAGTTATTGTATGTTTCCATTATTTAAGAAACACACTATGTACAGTACTTTCCGCTTCATTGATCGCCGGTTAAATGACTTTTAACATTTAATTTTAAGATATGCAATGGCATTAGTGAAGCAATTGAATTACACTAAAAAAAATTTAAAAAAAAAATGAATTAAATAAAATTCAATTCAGCGTAACTTACTGTAATAAAGAAAGCGGGAGAAACTTCAGCAGAAATTCCGCAAAAATTTGCTTTTCGTTGCTAAAGAATAAATTAATTTAAATGAGTGAATGTGTTTTTTATGTAGATAAAATAAAGTAGATAAATTATTATATTTTTTTTCTCTACTTTAAACTCTGCATTAATATTTGAACAGCAGCAGAACATTAGAACGATACATCCGACGAACAAGACAACCAGAACAGAAAGAAACAGAAATAAGAAATTATAAAATACGCATGCATGGCTTATAAAAGTGTCAACAACATTGAAAAACAACGACAGCAGCAACAAATACAAGTTAACGAACAACAGCAGCAGCAACATTACGAACGAATTATAAAACAAGAAAAGCAAAAACCAAAGCTAAGACAACAGCAGCAGCTCTTCAATTATAATAATAACAACAACAACAACAACAACAACAACAATTACAATCAAGTGTTAAAATAACAAGAGAAGCAACAAAAAACATTAACAACCGAGAAAGAAACAAAAAAATATAATAATTCTTTAAGACTTAGTAAAAAAAACCACAGTAAACGTTTTTTTTTTTTTAGCCAAAAACAAACCCATTTCAACACAAATAAAAAGCCAAGAAAAAATTCAAAAACCTGAAAACATACTAAACTAAAAGTTAAAAAAAAACCTCCCTGCCAACAACAAACGAACTAGTCCACAAGGACGGACTTTTCATATAAAAAAAAAACAAAATGCTTTAAATTACCAAACTAACAAGCTGATTGTTTCTGCTGTTGTCATAGCCATAACTCTGTTTAACGCATTTTGCCCACATTTAATGCCTGAACGTCATAACAACGTCACACAAATGATCGCAATTAGCGAAGAACAACAACAACAACAAACAGACAATAATAATGCCACCACTACTGCAGCAACAAATGCCCACACCAGCCATACAAACAATATTATCACCCACGCCAATAACACCACCAGCAATAAAATTAACAATTCACCAGCCACCTCCTCAGGCACTAACGGTCACAACAAATTGCCCAACAACAGCCATACGAAATTGAAACCCTACAATGGCTACAACAATAAAAATCCACAAAGCACACTTAATACCAAGAACACCACTACCACCAGCAGCATCACTTGCTCCTCCTCCTCCTCCTTAACCAGCACAACTACGGCGAATAATGTCAACAGCCAAATGTCATCGTCCAAAGAGACTAACAGAACATTATTAAATTCCACCAAAACAAATGGCATGCCGGCGGCCAATACCATCACCGGCAGCAGTATGGTGTGTGCCACTGTAACGAACACTATTGCACATGTTGCAACAAGCGATTTCCAAAACTCGCAAACGCAACCGAGCGAAAGCATACCACCGGGCGGAAGTCTGTGGACGACTTTGTACGATTATGATGCCCAAGGTGAAGATGAGTTGACTTTGCAGAGGGGTCAAGTGGTATTGGTTTTGTCTATGGATCCCAATGTTTCGGGTGATGAGGGTTGGTGGATTGGAAAAATAGGCGATAAGGTAAGGAAACTTTAACTTTAATTTTTTTTTTGCTGACACCATACTATGCAAATTTACTTTGCATAGTATGTTAAATAAATAAATGAAGAGCTTTCAAAGCTGTTTACCGCAAATATCAGAGTAGGTATGTTTGGACTTAGCTGGTCTAATGGGTCTTTTATAAGTAGCAACCTTCTGTTCGGTTGCCGCTTGTCAACAGCGTGACCATATTAGCTTATTTTGAGCTAAATTTAGCTTATTTGTTTCATATTTAGCCTTAAAATTTTCATTTAGCTCTTAGCTTATTTTTTAGCTTTTTTTAAAAACTCATTTAGCTTTTTTAGCCTTTTTTTAGTCTAAATTGCGTGTTCTCTAAAAATATATTAAAAACATAAGCAACTTATAAAAATTATAATTTTTTAACATTGTAAAATAGTTTACAAAAAATACAAAATGTAAATTATACGACAATTTTATAACAGAAATGGAAAGAAGAAAAATAGTAGATAATGGCAGAATGGTTAGAATTTCAATGGAAAAAGTTAAATTCATATTAGTGGTCAAAACACTTTTTGAGTTTTTTGGGTATAAAATTATTTGACTTGAGTTGAACGTTCATTTAGCGGCATCAATTAACTTAAAACAAAAACCTGAAATAGCCTCAAGACTGTGCCTCGTTTCTGTAAGGAATGTGAGAACTTTTTGAGTAGAAAAAATTGTTATCATCCTGTGAAACACAGGGAGAGTAAGAAAAAAACTGTATTTGTCGATATTTTTTGTAAGTTTATATAAGTTTTTATGTGAGTAACCCTGTGTAAAATAGGACAACCAATATAATTATTTAATTTTTCTCGATGCGAGAACTTCTCACGAGTTACAGAAATGGGGTACTGGATAACACTATGTACCGATTTTCGTCGGGCCACCTCAATAAAGTCATAAGCAGGGAAACCACAAACATGCTCTAAAAAAAGTGTATTATGCGCATTCAATATGCACTAAAAACTTGTAAATATGCGCTTAAAAGTAAAAAAATATGCTCTTAAAAATATAATAAATTTGTTTATTTGTAAATGAAAATATATTTTTTAATCAAAAATTCAACATTTGCATATAAAATAAGAAAAAAATAAATAACCAAAAAACGGAAACATAATAAACAAAGAATAACTGGGTTTGAAGTGCAGGCTAAAACAAAATTACTATAAAAATTTTTACTAAAACAAATAATACAAATTAATTTTTATTGGATGCATAAGAATTTAACTTTAATTTCAAAAGATCACGATATCAGAATTAAGGCTTTGGAACTGTATTTTGGATAAATAAGAAAAGATTTTAATTTATAGTTTTTATTGCAATAAATAACAAAATATTGACCTAGAATTTCAAATAAAAATCTTTTCTGTCCCATCTTAATGAACTTTCATACATTTACAATGTTCCTTCAAGGTCTTTTCAGGGCAGAGTAAATCACACATAGCTAAACTAAATTTGTATTGCAATTAACGTCCGTAAAACTGCGTTATTTATAAAAAGAATGATACACTACATGGAACATTGGAACAGAGATTTAGATGGCGAAAATTAAAAATAAAAAATTCATAAAATTTTTTTTTCGGAATGGAGTGTTTTTTTAAGGATGGTGGTGCCAAGTGCGAGTTGAAATAAAATAAATTCTATAAAGTATCAAAATATGCCCTAAAAGCGTAAATTATGCTCTAAAAATTCGAAAATATGCTAAAATTATGCGTTTAAAACTGAAATATGCATAAACATGTTTTAAAGGGTAAAATATGCAAAAATATGCACTAACAAATCGATGCCAAAATTCATTAAAAGTTCTGAAACGGATAAATATCTTATCCCCGCATTAATACGTGATACAAGAAAAAACATGCAATTGCATATTTGCGGTTTCCCTGGTCATAAGTAATAAGCCAAAATGGCATTATTACTCAATTAATTCTGGAATAAGTTTATATGGGCTTATTACCAATGCAGTGTGGCGCAATTATGTCCTTGTATTTCAAGTAGTCGATAAATTAGAGCAAAATCTTTACTTATGACTTTATTTCACTGATCTGACGAAACTCGGTACATTGTGCAGATAGTGTGATCCATGCTTTACCTTAAATAGCATTAATTCACTTAAAAAGCTTTCGTATTTTAGTATAAATGTTTTTACATTTTTAAAAACTTTTTAAGATTATTTTGGGGAAGTTTTTGTTTTGTTCTTCATTAAATCTAAAATATAAAAATTAATAAATAATTTCATTAAGCAAATATTCTATATGTATAATAAAAAAATATGTTTGTGTAATATTTAACGTTAGTTTAGCAATAAGAAACTATTGAAAAGTGATCAAAGAAGTGGAAAAAAGTTTAGCTTTATTTTCTAGCCTAAAATGTAACTTTTTAGCTTATTTTAGCTTTTTTTCAAACGTGATTTAGCTTAATATTATTTTAAAATCTGGTCACACTGCTTGTCAACTAAAAATTTTCCCCTGGCATGAAATGCCGGGAAGCAGGATTTCTTGGCATCCCGAAAGCACTGTGTAACTTCCGCAATATTCACATGCGATCCAATAAAGTATATGTACATATATGTATGTATGTATGTATGTATGTATATTCTGGGTCCTTATGGTTAGGGAAGTCGAATAAGCGATGCCCATCTGTCCGTCTGCCTGTACCTGAAATAGGTTTTCCGAAGCTTCCAGAAAATCTAGATACTTCCATCTTGGACTGATGTGTCAGAATCGGTGCTCAATAGATCGGTATTGTAAATCATCAAAATCAAAAACATTTCAGGGCTGGAAAACTTATACTTTTTGCGGAATATAAAAGTAACAAACTAAAAATTATTTTCTTCCTATGTAATTATTATCTTTTTATATTTTAGAAAAAAAAATATTGGTATTTAAATTAAAAAAGACGCGTCCAGGTTTGGACGGCTTAAACGTTTTTTTTTTTTCGGTATATAAAAATAGATAACTAAAACTAATTTGATACTGATTGATACTGAAAATCAAAAAAAAAAAATTAAATAAAAAGATAATTCCAGGACTTATAAGATCACCTGATACTGAATTCGCCTTGGTCCCGCTTAAATAAGATTTTCAATTAAAAGGAGTTAAAGCTTGAGCAACAAAAAGAAATGCATGTAAAACGGCGCACTGTGAACCGTTTTCGTAAATTGTGCGGCCAAAACATAAAGAGCTATCTTGCATGAGTTTAATTACTTTAAGTTGCTTGCAGATGTTTCAAAATAGAAAATTGTTTAAGTCGGTGCCGGTATTAAAACGGTAAAGGCTTGCAAAATTTTTAACTTGCATAAAGCGTGATTTTTTAACTGCTTTATGAACACATAAAATTTAGAGAAATGTATGAAATCTTTGACTTTATAGAACGATATATATAATTCAATATTTGAAGATGCTTCTATATAAATTTTGCACGCGGGTATGTCTAGGTCCAATTTTTACATATTGGCTTCCAGTGCGTCAATTGTTGTAGGCTTATCTCTAAAGGCGTTAAATCGCACGATGCACGCGACCAATTAACCGGCCCGAAACGTGAAATAAACTGTTCGCCGAGCTCGCTTCTGAATTGGGCCATTGTATCGCGTGCTGTGTGGCATTCCAGCCAGAAGTATCCGACAATTGGAAGCATTAAAAGCTGTTAGAACCAATGAATTGCATATTTAAGAAATATTTTTTCCACAAATGCACTAAAGTAATGTATATTTGTTGACAATTATTATATAGGGCATGAACAAATGTAAAAATATATGTACCAATAAATAAATAATAATAAATGTAAAAATATGGGCAAAGCAACACAAGCACTTCAAATTTAACTGTTCCCACAGACGTTAGTGCTTCCGAGAAGCATTTATTTATATTGAAAACGAAAATGAATGTTCTTATTTCGTTGTTGTTGTAAAAATAGATAAAAATCATATGGTAAAAACATTTTAAAATATTCAACTATTGTCAATAACTGGAAAAATATCTATGAATCGAATTCTTTCATAGTTTAGTACAAATTGCAATAGACCAAAAAATAAGAGAAATATTTTACTTTCACAAATCAAATATTTATGTACTCACATATGTATAAACTCCATACGTACATCGGTGATGGGTGATTCGAGGAAGTCGGATAGTCCACTCTTACTTGTTATTAATCAAAATTTAAAGCTGCTATTTAGCGGTCGCCGACAATGCATCTTTTAAAGTTTGGTTGAATTCCATAATCCTGTCGTAAATCATTAAGTTAGCTGATGAGTTCTTAATCCAAAAAATATCCCAAAATAGCTTCCTTCTATGATCAACTCCGATATTGCAGATAGAAATACTTTCCATCATGCCGGTAACTACCTAGTAAGATTAAAAAAAATCTTTATTTTGTTTAGTTTTATTAAGGCTTAAAGTTCGTATTTCTGAGAAAGCCAAATTACATGTGATAATTTTTAAGGAACAAATAACATTAAAAACAATTGCAACAACAACAACAAAAATAATTGCGAATTGAGAAACAGGTGACCTCACCAGCCCTGATGATAATCAGCTGTTTGATGCCGAAATGAACTGCTTTAGACCCCAACTGTCAAGATCTGTTTTTTTTTTTTAATACTTTTGCATGTGTGTTCCAGCTTATGGAACTCGTCAGTAGACTTCAATCGCAAAAAATTTTTCAATTTAGCTAAACAGACTTGGTATGTTTATAGTAAGACTCTTAATACGTTATTTAGAATCACAATATACATACAAACATAATACATTTAAAGCTTCAAACAAAAATTAAATTGTGCTTTATTTTGTGATAGAGGTCACCTGCCTATAGATTCGACTTGTGTAGTTGGTCCATGGTATTTGGTTAGTTAATGAAAATATCAATCTTATATACATATATACATATTTTACACTGCAAATGGAATATGAGAATTGTTTTGAATGACTGTGTTACAATTTGCTGAAAGCTTTTTTGTAGTAAAAGCTCAAATTTATCATTTCTAATTTGCAACAGTCTTGCCATTGTTGTTTGTTTTTTTTAACAATGCAAAATTCACAATTCACATATTCCATTTGCATTCACACAATTGCAATAACAAAATCTCGCCCTGTCACCTGCTCCAGCTTAGTTAGTTGCGCACTCGTTTTCATATTTGGAATACCAAAATCTTTGTACTAATAAATTAAAAAAAATACTGGTAATCGTATTATTTGCTATCGTAAATAAACGATTTTCGTAAAAAAACGTGGTCCAAAAAATGTGTTGGTTAAGTTTTTTGGCGGCTACGGCTCAATATGTTTAGGTTATCAGTCTGAGCAGAAATTGCACAGCTGCACCTCGAGGTGTGTGTATTTCTTGAAAGGAGAAAATAGCAGATATAGCAAATCGTTCTGTCCTCTTCCCCACCCCACCACCTAAACTTTGCGATCTTAACCTTAACCCTTTTGAGGACCGAATAAAGTTCTTAAGGGCACTATTCTTGCTAAGTCTGGCAAAGGGGGACTGCTTATGTTAACTGGACAATGATGCAATACATGTTCAACACTCATTGTACAGCTTTTACAGAAGTCGTATCTCCTAGAAAGCACTTCACAGCACAGCACAGCACTGTACTCTCTCTTCCAGAGGAATACTATGGCCACTACTTATGCTCTTAAATAAAACTTGCGAATACTTCAATACATTTTCCAATTGCTGATTATTTAAAAATCGCTTATTTTTTTAGTCAATTGTTTAAAGGTATATGTATAATTAATTTTTATTTTTTACGCTTTTGTTACAGTGCGGTATATTTCCCAGTAATTTCGTGACGAATCAAGATCCCATGATGATAAATGTGCCTTCAGCTATTGGTGATATACAGCCGCACGAAATCGATTATGAAGAACTGGATATACAGGAAGTTATTGGGGTGGGAGGCTTTTGCAAGGTACACCGCGGCTATTATATCAATGAAGAGGTGGCCATTAAAGCGGCACGGCAAACAGCCGATGAAGATATGGACACAATGCGTGATAGTGTGCTGCAGGAAGCGAAACTCTTTTGGGCCTTGAAACATGAAAATATTGTGTCGCTAAGAGGGGTGTGCCTCAAGCCTCCCAAGCTGTGCTTAGTCATGGAATATGCACGTGGTGGCAGTTTAAATCGTATATTAGCTGGCAGAAAAATACCGCCAGATGTGCTGGTAAATTGGGCCATACAAATTGCAAAAGGCATGAACTATTTGCATAATGAAGCACCGATATCGGTGATACACAGAGATTTAAAGAGTTCTAATGGTGAGTGCGACAACTAAGTAGATATCACTTAGAGCAATTGTAATGAATGGATTTCATATTATATTTCAGTTCTAATATTTGAAGCTATAGAAGGAGATAACTTGCACAAGAAAACATTGAAAATTACAGATTTTGGCTTAGCCAGGGAACTGTATAATACAACACGTATGTCAGCAGCTGGTACTTACGCTTGGATGCCGCCCGAGGTTATAAGTAGGGGCACCTACTCCAAGTAAGTTAAAAGATAATAATTTTAAAGTAACTAATGATATTTATGTTATGTTTATATCTTTTCTAGATCTTCAGATGTTTGGAGTTATGGTGTCTTATTATGGGAACTAATAACGGGTGAAACTCCCTATAAAGGTTTTGATTCCTTATCGGTGGCTTATGGTGTAGCCGTCAATACCCTTACATTACCAATACCAAAAACATGCCCAGAGGCCTGGGGAAAACTCATGAAAAGTACGTATTAGAACAGGAGCTGGCAACGTTTGACACATAGAGAGAGAGAGAGAGAAGTTTAAGAATACTGGTTTTTTATATACACTCTTTTTTCGCTCTTTCGTTCAGCGAGCAGCAGTGTTGCCAGAAAATAATGATAGAGGAATTCTAAATCAGCTCGAGCGACTTATTTTTTGTACTCCGTTTTTTTTACGAAAATCGACTATTTACGACCGCAAAAAATCGATTTTGATAAAAAAATTAAGTTCGAAAATAATGTCGCTTAGGCTTTTTTTGGACGTTATAGCACGATATTTAAGAAGATGTTCTACAGAAGAAGCAAAAATAAATGCTGGGTTTTAAATTTACATAGACTTTTGGCAGAGTTTTGAAAAACTTGAATGCTTTTTTAAGAAAGAATATGCTAGAAGTGCAAATGCTAAACTTGCAGTAATGGCGAGCAGGCCATCTGGCTTCGCTGTAGTGATTCTATTTGGTGGAAGTATGGCGTTGGCTGAATTAGTTAGCACGTTGACTAAAAAACCGAAGGTTCTGGGTCCAGTCACCTACGAAGCCCCCTCAGGGGGTCCCTTAGAATATTGTGGGTGTGGCAATCCCGGCGACCCAGCCTGGGTAAATTGGCTTTTTCCTCTCCACGTACCTTTGGCTTTTTACACATACAACTTATGTGTTACTACCCAACCTATAGCAACAGAGTACAGGATGTACACATATTTATAAAAGGAAGTAGCTGGCTATGTTGCCTTGCAGTTGCGGCATCACCTGTAACTGTCCTGAGTTGAAAAGACGATAAAGGTGAAGACTTTTGGAGTGGAACTTCAAGGTCTAACCAGTGGCTTAAAATTTGTACCACGATTGCCGCCGTTCCGACAGGCGAGCTGCTCTAGGAGTTGGATAAGTGTGATATATCAGTAAGGTCCTTCACTGAAAGCTAGATTTCGTCTAACTCCACGGAGTTTAAATAGGTGATGTTTATCAGCGTGTAGTAGGTACTGGATTATGTCCGACTCGGGCATTCGTCTGGCTCCAATATGAGTGGTTCAGCTGTGCGGTGATTGCTGAGGAATTCTCTTGGAGAACTTGCTGTGAGTGTGAGTAACCACACTTGCAGCAGGTGGTCACGAAGAATCTTACGTGGTGGCTGTGGTTACTACAAAAAACGCTGGGAGATTAGTCTTGGCTTCCCAGTGTTAAATCAATGCTAGTGCTTGACGTGACTCGGTCAGCCAGACACTATTCTAGCTGCTGTTGCCATACAAAAGAAGCTGTTTTGACTACTATCTTAGCAGCAAGAGTTTAGATACTCGTAACTCAAAGTACCTCAGCAAGGTACTTGTTCATAGTACAGGTATAATTATGTTCAAAAATTGCAACCTCTGCATTCTTGGTAAGTCACATGGTGCTTTCTAAGGGTGCTTGGTAGCGATGGTTGGACGCTCACCTTCACCAAGTTTTTAGACCAAGTCGAGATTAGGCCGAAAGACAGGTGGTCACGTTAATCTGAAACACATCTGTCCACATCGACGTCAAATCAAGACAATACCAAAAAATTAGGGCTTGTCTACCCTTTGTCGAAAACAACTGGCTGCAGGTCACGGAAATAGCCTGCCAATAGCATAAAATTTTTCCCCAGAGCGAATAGATAAGTACCAATTTTTTGGTATTGTATTGACGTAACGTCTATGTTGACAACTGGAATAAGGGGTATTAAATTACAACATCGCGCATTTTTCTGATGTACATAAGTTTGCCTTTGGCATCAGTTGTTGTAGGAAAGTTCAAGTGATGAAGGTATAGTCACTGAGCTGAGCACGACTTCAGCTAGAATCCAAATGTAGCATCAGAGTGCAGGGCACTCTTCGAAGTAAGATAAATAATAAAATGGCCTCATTTCCATCAGAGGTACAGCAACACTATCCTAAAAACAATAAAACATGCAAAAAGCATACTTGTAAAAATTATTAAGCCTTCCTCTCTCTCTTCCTTCACCACCAGTATTTTCCTTCACTATCCCTTTCCCAAAATAGGTAATACCTAAGTTATAGTTCTAGGTATTAATTGCCATACCAGGGGGTCTACTCTGTATTTCGAAACGAGAGAAAATGCTTCCGAATTTGTATGTTATTAACACTGCAATTGGAAAGCATTTGCTTTCATTTCGAATTACAGAGTAGATCCTACGTCGACTTCTCAACATTTTTTTCCCAACGTTTGCGGGCTCTTATACCTTTTATATAAGCGAAAATATAATATCTCCTAACTTTATTTTAAATTTTAGGTTGTTGGGCGGGTGACCCTCACAATCGTCCTGGTTTCAAAGACATTTTACTAAATCTAGAAGACATAGCACGTTCCGGTTTTACTTCCACGCCACAAGAATCATTCCATACCATGCAGGATGGTTGGAAAAAAGAAATTGCTGAAGTTTTACATGAATTGCGCTTAAAAGAGAAGGTACGTATATTGATAATTCTACTTTATACTTAATTACTTCGATTTTTGCGTGTTTTATAGACTGTAATAGATACTAATAATTATTTAGTAACATAAGTAGATAATGGTAGCTTAATGTTGTTTTATTTTAATTTAATTTTTTTCAATAATTTTATATAACCAATAGAATAAACAACTTTCATATAACTACATTTCTTTTGGTCCTTTTTTCCCACTCGGTATTTATTTTTTTTTCTGAATTCTTGTGGTATCTTAATCTTTTACTTATTGTGGCATTACAAAATTTCATGGAATTTTAAAAATGTAAATACTTTAATTGCGTCCAAAAAATAATCAATCAAACATTAAAACAATTCATATGTATTAAAATATGTACTATACATCCAAATATCAGCGCTTTCAATCTATCGAAGAGGTAAGAGAGTTTCCCAATTTAAAAAATCTTTTAAATTTCCATTTAATTGTATACATAAGTATTTTTAAATATACGAGTACATATTTATAATTTTATAAAAACATTTTGTTAAGTAGTTTTAAATTATTTAAAATATAAGTGTAAAATTTTTTGAAATTCGTCTGTCTGTCTGTCTCTCCCTCTCACAGGTTGTTTTCTCGAGAACCGTAAGAACTACGGACCTAAAATTTTCACAGAACATGCAAAACTTTGGCCGCTACAACAACAAATAAATGACGGTTTCTTAGAAACCGTTAGCGGAACTAAAAATCCCAAAATTAAAAAAGCGCTTACATGAAAAAAATCGCCAAAGATTAGAAAAATTGCTTAAATAAAAAAACGCTAAGACTAAAGAAAACGCCAAAAATCGAAAATAATCTCAGAACTAATAAAAATCGCCAAAGCCAACATAAAAACGCCAAAATGAAAAAAGCGCCAAACGAAAAAAAATCGATTAACCTGAAAATATCGCTCTGGAAAATCGAAACAAATCGCCAAAAATTGTAAAAATTGCTTAAATAAAAAAACGCTCAAAGGAAAGAAAACGCCAAAAACCTAAAATAATCTCAAAAAATAATAAAAAGCGACAGAACTAATAAAAATCGCCAAAGCCAACAAAGAAAACGCCAAAATGAAAAAAGCTCTGAAATGAAAAAATATAACCAAAAATAAAATAAATCGCTAAAGTGCAAAAAAACAGAATTAAAAAGGTCACCAAAAAAATTCAAAAAATCGTAAAAAACAAAAAAATTGACCAAAGCATAAATTAGCGCCGAAATCAAAAAAAAAATCGCTAAAACTAAAATCATATATTTAAAAAAAACAATAATAAATCGCGAAAATTAAGAAAACGCCAAACCTTAAAAAAAGCTTCAATCATAAAAACTAATCGCCAAAAACCGGAAAAAAATCGCCAAAACCGAAAAAAAATCGTCGAAATTGCCTTGCTGTCGTCAACATAATCATTCTCATACAAAACATTTATATTCTATGCTTGACATATTGAAGTCGGTAGCTTGCTGTCGTAAATGTGTTTAATGCTTAGCTTGTACAAATTTTAGACTTTCTGCTTTCTACTTATTAATTGCTTAAAACTTTATACATTTTCTCTAATTAATTAGTTCTACTATTTGTAAGCTTCAATCTTAAGAATTTTCATTAAATTTAAAAAAAATAAAATAAAATAAAGTAAAATATAATAATAATTACTAACATCTTTTTTTTTATTATAGGAACTGCGCAATAAAGAGGAACAGCTGCGTCTCATACAAATGCAACAGCATGAACAGGCCAATAATTTGAAAATGTTTGAACAACAATTACGAGCCCGTGAGCTGGAATTAATGGGCCGCGAATTGATAATTGCTCAAACCATACCGAAGCCAAATAAACGACGAAATAAATTCAAATTTAAACCCAAAAAAGATCCAGTGCAAATATCTTTGCCCACAGAATTTCGTCATACAATAACGACAATAAGAGATCAGACGTGTGTGGTGCCCACGCCACCCGGTTCACCGGCCATTTCTGGTCTAAGGATAGTGGCACGTAAGTAGATTTTAAAATAAAACTTAGACAAACGATAATTAGATGTTAGAAGAGAAAAGGCCAGCGTGTTGTAAAGTTGTATTTTTCATTCATAGGAATTATTATTAGAAATTTGTTGTTTGTGTTGCAAAATTTATTATTTTAGCAGTCTTCACAAAATCCGCTGTTAGCGGTTTAGCTTTTAGTTTAGTTCAAAGCTGTATCATTTGTTACAACAAAAATTAATTATTTCCATTTAATTTTTATGACGCAAGGATTTTCCTAATTCGACCTTGACAGCGGCTTAAAAAAAGGAATCTTTCACAAAAAATTTTTTAAATAATTGGTGTTTAATTATGGGGGAATTGTTACAATTATTAATCTCGATATTTGATAACGCACTAATACTCCCATATTATTATTTTACTTATTCAGTAAAATATTTTTTATTAAAAATACATGAAAATAAATGTAAAAAACAACAACAACTATTCATTGCTTTCGCAAGAATAAAGTGTTGCCACCCAAGTAGTTTTGCCCGGGTGCAGTCAAGTTAAGAATTGGTGTTCTTTTAATGTGTTTTTAATAAAAAATATGTTGCTGAATAAGTAAAATAATAATTTAGGATTATTTGTGCGTTCCAAATATTAAACTTAATTTTTAGAAGAATTTGAGATTTTTAATTTTTTTATCACACTTTTTTTTAATAAAAATATTTAAGCTTAAATTTTTACAACATTCAGCAATTACAGTTAAACAAATTAAGTCTAAATTTAAGTTTTTTTAATCAGGAATAATTTCCTAAGCGGGCTTAAGTTCAGTATGTATTTTCAATTCTTATTGAACGAAATATTTTTATTAATTATTGTGATTTTCTAAAGCAGGGAAGAAAACTTAAATCAGGCTTTATTTCTAAGCAACCATGCACTTCATCAGCACAAATATCTACCTACTAGGGCAGAGATTGTTATTAATATCAGTTATTTAACGTGAATTTTTAATGAAATGGAATATGAGAAATGATAGACATTTCCCCCAACTAAAAAAAGTCTAGTTTAATTTTTCTTCTCTTCTTCAGAAAACCACATTAATTAATTAGTTCACATTAAAAGTTTTTCTTGTTTTCAATTGCAGTAATCAATTGAACATTATCTCTTGACTTCTTGAGCCAGGCCGTAAGTTTACTAAGCCTAAGATTTCTAAGATTTACGAGCTTTAAGCTTTTTTTTCATAATACCAAGTGGCTTGTATTGTAACATTGAGCTTGCCAAATAAAACTTCTATGCATAAATGTGTGTTTAATAAAATGAGGAAGTCTTTCTTTTCTTCGAGAATTTTCTTTCTCTGGAAATTACACAGTAGACTCTCAGCAGTTAGGTATATATAGAGATGTATTACCATGATTTAAGTCAGCAAAGTTTTGCTGTCTACCTCGATTTTATACTATAAAACCTCGCAAAGTAGAACACATATTTCTTTCTTTTAGTCCCACATTTTTCCTTCATTTGATTTTGTTGAGATTTGTTTATTTTAGTCGGTTTTTACGTTGCCATTTTATTAGCAGAAGTTTTCTTTTTTTAATTTAACTTCTTTTATTTTTATCACAACTTTTTTATTTATATAATTTTTGTTTTTTTTTTTTATTTCATTCTACTCTTGTATTTTTAATTTGTTAAAATTTATGTTGCTTGATTTATTAAAATGCAACTGAAATACCATCAAGTGAGTCCTGATGGTTTCAAGGGTAAAACCTGGGGTCCCTCTACGGTACACCAACGAGAACGTTGCCATCTTAATACTGCCATCCTTTCGACGGAATGGCATGCCGCAAATGTAACCAGCAACTCTTCGTTTAGCAAGAGTGCTCCTAATCTCGATAAAAAAGCCGCCATACGACAGCAACAACAACAACAACAACAACAACAACAAAATTCTTGCAACACCTCACCTTCATCGCCCAATAACGGTTTTAATACACCTCATCCTCTTCTGCATCATCTCAGTAATAATAGCAATAATAATAATGCAACAACTCTTACGGCCACTTCGCCCACGGCACAAGGTATCCATACAACTACAATAGGCTCCTGCTCAACGCTATCATTATCATCACCAGGTACACCATGTAGTAGTACAGCATCCATGGCCATGGTATCTACTATTCATCCAGCTTTTGTAACATTAATACAAAATAACCAAGGCAATAATTTAATACATTCTAATCACACTACTACTTCTACTACTACTAGTACTACTACTCCCACTGCAAGTAATTCTTCATCATTAGTTTTTCATCACAGTAACAATTCTAACAGCGAAAACAATAATTTTGTGGTTAATTCCAGCGCCAGTGCGCATACGAGTTCCAATACCTTAACTGCTTACAGCAAAGCTAATGATATACGTTTGAGCTCTAAGAAGCAAATTAAAAAGAAACATTTAATCACTAAATCCCATGATGGAGGTTTAGATGCTTTGCTTACTAAAAAGCCCGCTAAGCCATTGCCTTTTGAATGTCCCTTAAATACTTACGACTCGGATAGGGACTCCATAACACCCACGGTGGTGGGTTGTTTTCCATTTAGACGCAATACTTCTCAGCTGCCTTTGCATCAGGACAAAAGTCCTTTAAATGATTTAAAGCAATCGAATAGTTTGGGTAATAGTCCAGCTATCGGCAGGAAGAAATTCTCTTTAGATAGCAGATTGTCACCTTTAGCTAGACGTCAACAGCTGTCATATATTTCACCTGATATCTCCCCTCTAGTGGGAGAAAATCCCTTTATAACATCCTGTTCCCAGCAGGGTTCTTTGATGTTAATCGATAGCAATCCAGATAATGCCACTTATGATCGTTTCTTTTACACTTCTTTGCAAAAATCTTTAGATGAAATATTTTCTACTACTTGTGTTAATAAGACGTCGTCCGGTCTCAATCCTGCTAGAGATTTAAATTCCCATAACAAAGCAAATTATTGGCAAAAAACCGAGCCGATTAGTTCCAAGTCTAGTGTCAACTTAACCATGTATTCATCCACTTCCCAGTTGACGGAAGATTTGCAAGAAAACGAAGATCCCGAATCGCCTTATTATAGATTTCAGCGTAATGGTTCGGGTTCTCAATTTCCAAGACATTGTTTCTTCCGTAAGCCCTCTAATGCCCAAGAAAAATCCCAGCTCAAGCAAAATTTTAATAATAATAACTCCTCATTTCGTTCATGCGACTCTAATGAAGAACAATTTAATTCTTTGAATTCCATGGACAATTCCTCGCAGGATAATTCCTTAAATTCCCAGCAAACATCACGCAAATCTTCTGTTGTCACCTTCCATTTGAACCATAGCTCAAACAGTTCCCAAAACAATTCTTCGGCTTTGAACTCTTTTGAGGATTATCATACCGAAGCCGCCAATACTACTGCTACACAAAATCATTCTTTTAGTTTTGCCACTTACTACTCGGAGAGTGACAGTTCACAACAGCACATGCAGGAGAGTACTTTTTTGACCGAAAATTCCATAATGGCTCAAAGGAAATTGCAGGATGTACAGCCAGATCCGGAGGTTGTACAAATGAAACAACAGCTAATGCAGCAACAGATCTTGCGGCAACAGCAACAACAACAAGCCTTAATTTTACCGCAAAAACCCAAAGATAAAACTAAAAAAGCTAAGAGCTGTAAAAACTCGCACTCACCCACCTCCTCTTTGGAGCTGGGCTCACAGTCTCACAGTCATTCCTCAAATTCGGCCAAATTTAAAACCCTTATGAATTTCTTTAGTCTGGGCACGTTAACACGCTCAAAGAAAAAATCACAAAAATCAAAAAGCTCTTATAAATTATTTCAAAATACATTGGATGGACAAAGGGATTCGATAAGAATATCACCACAACGCACGAAGTCATGTGATCAATTGGAAATGGTGTAAACTAGCCAGATAATACACTAAAGTCTTTGCGGGGTTTAAGCAAGCAAGTGCTAAATGAAAAAGCTTTAAAAAGCTTAATAACATAATGGTTTACTGAATTATTTCCCATTACTTTGTTTAATTTTATCTTTGAGCTTTAGCCAGACTTTAATTATATGCTTATGTAAGCCTTTTAATTTTGTTTTTTTTTTTTTGCTAAGCCTAATTTGTAGTTTTCCTTATCATGTCTGTCAAGTTCTGCTCTTCAGCTCTAGGTAATGGTTTAGTTAATATATATACATAATTATATATTTATATATTTTTATATATAAAAAAATTAAGTGGAAAATTCTACAACAAGCAACTTTTTTGTACCTAAGAATTCAAGTAGTAGTTAGAAGTAAGAAGCAAAGCTTTTAAGCTTTTTTTTATTAAGACTTTAATTTTTATATTTTAAAATTAAATTTATAAAAGTGCCTTGTTTTAAACAAAAATGAAAACTAATCATAGTTATTTGCATTTAGTTTAAGTTTTAGTAACAATTTATTTTTAATATTACAACAACAACAACAAGAACAACAACAAACACGATCGATTGCATTTTTTTGTATCCGCCTTAATTTTAGTAATTTAAACTAAGTTTAAATTTTTCGATATGATAATTTACCTTTTTAACCATTTTAAGATAATTTATGATTCGTTATTTTTGTTTGCTGTTCTTTTCTTTTAAAGAAATGAATATGAGTTTTATAGCTGGAGTAATTTTAAAAAGAACGACCAAATAAGAGGCGATTTCATTGTTGCTGGGGTATTAATATGCTATAAGCAATTCCCATTGGGTTTATATTAAAAATAACATATACGCGATTCCACAGTGATGTCAACTTTTTGTAGCGTACGACACCAAGCATATATGCTTGTTTTTTTGAAAGAAAACTAAACTTTTTTTTACTTATTTATATATTTGTGCAGGCCGTCAGCAGCTCTACACTAGGCAAAATTTAAAAAAAAGATCGAGTCACGTTGTTCAGAAATACAAGGTTAATTGCTTGCTGTCGCACGTGGCAAAAAATTGGAATTTCTCGGAGAAATGCCCATATGTAATGCTTTGTGCACATTTGACATTTCTTTTGTTGTCATTTTTAAAATGTGTGAAATGCCGTTAACCCTATCGTAAAAATTTTTCCCTCGAAATATTTCCCCTTTTCGCCAAATTGCACTCGTGAATAATTCTTTCCTAGAAATGTTTTCACTTTTTTTTATTTCCTTTATCATGATTTTTTAACATTTCCCTTGGTTTTGTTCACTTTATTTTCCATAGCCATAACCATTGCCATAAACATAAATATATTTTTGCTGCCATAAACATAAACAGCTGCTTATGTTCTCATTTGTTCGTTGATTTCAAAAGTGCACCAAATATGTCTAAGAATCAAACAGGTGTTTATTGCACAATTGGTTTCTATGAGTTATAACTCGATTTGTTCTTCCATATTTTACTGATAATAAATTTGCTGCCTCCCCATCAAGGCATATTTATATAACGTAGAATCGCCTCAATTGACTCTGAAAATGCACACTTTAGATGTCAAAATAAATAAATATGGAAAAATTTGCATTGACATCTGAGGGATATTCAAAGTACCAGCTGTGAAAATAGTCAATAGAGCTGTTGAGATCAGCTGATATGGCTTTACTACAGCTTTAAAAGAGTTTAAAATTCAAATTCATTTCCTTGAAAGTTTTTAGTTGAAAATTACATTAATATTAATCTTTAAATTGTATTCTTTTCCATACAATATACATATTTATTTTAAATTTCAAAACTGTATTATTTTATTTTATTTTTTTAATTATTTATATTATTTTATTTGTAACGCAAATATGGCAATTATGAATTTTTAAATTCAAAACTTAATTTGCAATATTTCTCTCCCTCACTCTCTCTCTCTCTCTCTCTCTATTAATTTTGTTTTTAAAGTTTTGCTTCATTTTTTATTTATTTTGTTGAGAAAAAAACTGTGATTTATTATTGAAAGTTTGTTTAAAATTTGTGTATTATTTAAAAAAAAAAGAGTTCAGTTTTTTAATTGTTGAAATGTCATAACAGTCTTTTTTAAATGAAAAATTTTTTAATCTTTTAAAGTTCTGATATTTTTGTTCTTTTTTTTTGTAATTGTAATTGAAACTATTTTTTTTTTAATTTAATTTAATTTAATATTAAAAGAGTAGATAGTTACACTGCTTAGTTTTTTACTTTTATATAAATTTAAGTAAATTTTTATTAATAATATTTTCAAATTTAAGAGAAGAAAAAAACATATTCCATATTTCAACCGACAACAACGATTTAAACAAAATAAAACGAAAGAAAAAAATTTATAAAAAGAAATTAAACACAAAAAAAATTACTAAAAAAACAACAAAAATAAAAACTTAAAAACAACAATTGAGCACTGGTTTTATTTTGTAATCCTTCATCATATCCTTAAAAAATATTAAACCAAACCAAATACTTGGGTAAAGGCCAGTAACTTTATTAACAAATGATTTCTCGAAAACAAAATGTGTTAAAAAAAAGGAATAATTTTTCTCAATTTAATTGCTGCCTCCTCCTGAACTACTGAAGGATACAATACCAAAGACGATTGGTGTTCTCCTATACACGCATTGCCGGGCGGTGGTCCAAATCTTCCTATTATGTCTCCGAATCCTTATTTATTAAGTCGCTTTACTTCCAACATCCCCATGCCTACTTTGTATGCTGGCGATGCCGTACGCAAACCTAAATTATCAGTTATCGAGGTTTTACTGTATAATATGGCGGCATTGCTAGCAGGTGTGGCCGCCGGTTATGATGTGCGCATGTCGAATGTTTCGCCTTTTCATCCAACGCTTTTAAGTGATGTACCTGCCTTAAAAGCTCCCATGGATATGGAATTGCCGAAGGTGGTGGGAGAAGATCGTAGATTTGCAGCTAACACTTATCATGGTACCGGTAACAGAAATCGGTAAGTATTTACAGTAATGGTGTGAAAAATAATTTGAAAATTTGAAAAAAAAAACTATAGAACCGCCTTAAGCTCCCTCACCTATGAGCCTAGCGAGTCAAACGATTCGCCCTTACGCAATACCGATTCACCTTTAGCTGCTCACCTTAAACAAAACAAGACTTCGTTAGCCCAAAGTGCTGCAGATAATGTTGCAGCATTTAATAAATTTCAGCTGCACCAACAGCATCATCCACAACAGTCATATATACCCCAGCCGCAATACAATAAATCCGTGACACAACCACCAACACCCCAACACTATCATCATCACGCCCTGCAATTGCAGCAACAAATACGCAAATTGCCTTCAACGATATCGACGACAACAACAAGTGGTTTGGGATCAAATTTCACGAATAATACATCGGGTATATTGTCTTCCTCGTTGGGTAGTCATACCCAACCTCCAACGCCTTCGCCCAGGCGCAAAATAAGCACTTCATCGTTTACCGAAAATTTGGAATACTCCGAGCAGGAGGATAACTTGCCCATAGAGAATGTCTTTAGGGGATTTCATTTGGGTGGCGAGGTGGGTATGCAAGAGAACGCCCAACAAGCCATGTATGGGCCGCCAAACAACTTAAGAAATGGTCCCAGTTTTTCCAATGACGGCGGGGCTTATGGAGCAGGCGCACACAGAGCGGGTTATCTTGGTAAATGTTTAACTTTTTTCAGAATTTTAAAATGTTTACCATTTTATCACTTATTTTTGCTTTTCGCAGGATCTCATTACTTTCCTTGTCGTCCCGAACACCAAACAACATACGAAAGGGATTGCAAATCTTACCCCGACTATTCGTATGAATACAATCATCGTTTGCCCAATTATTATGACTACAACTATGAGCCCCAACCGCCACCGCCTCCCGCACCACAACAACAGCATTCACAACCGCCACCACCGTCAGTGGTGAGAACTCCTCCTCCCCGAGTTCCTCAAATGGGAGTTACAGCTGCCGGCCATAGACGTACCCCATCCACTATATCCAATAATTCCAACTACAATCAAGGCTTCAGTTTGGACTACGATGAAGCTCTTAACCAGCAATACGAATACCATACCATGGTTTTACCTCTAACGAGTGATTATGGAACTGGCGGCGAAAGCGGCGCTTACAGGGAGCCTGGATCCTTTATAACTACGGGATCAGTGCCGGCTCCAACTAAACAGGAGCTTTACAAAAGCTCACCCAAACCTACAAATCGTTTTATGGTCAGCACACGAAATGAAATCTCAACGCTCAATCGTATGCGCGAGTATGAAAATCTTCCTTTTAATGTAAGTCCTTTGCACAAACCTTTGTACCAATACAAACGAGGAGAGGGCACACCTTTGCATAATACTCCTCAGCGCAACATGTATACACGTTCGAGGTCCACACCCATGTCACCCATAAATATGAAGACATCACCACCTTCACCGGCACCCGCTCCCGCAACCGCTCAGACTAACCACAAACCTTCTTCTATACCACGTTTAATGCCTGAGAGGCCAGATAGTCTGCCTTTTGATCCCAATGCCTTGACTATGAGTGCTGGAGTGGGCACAAAATTGCGTTCCTCTTTGAAAAAGTACAATAATTATAAAACAGCCAATGGGGCTGCTTTGACGGGTGTGGGTGCAGGTGCATCTGCAGCTGCAGCTGCAAGTTCTAATATAACACAACCCACAAATAATAACAGTAACACGGGTACGGCCAACAGTACCCCCACAAATCCCACACCACCCGATTCATATACCAGTGATGACAGTTCTTATTTAAGTGCCAAAGAAGGTTCTTCGATTTCATCGCACAGTCGTGTGCGCTTTAGTCCCGAGGCTTTTTTGGATGCCAATAGTCCAGGAGGTCTTAACAATTCAAATAGTTCATCCTCAACACACAAGCCACTGGCATTATATAGCAGGCGATTGTCGCGATGCAGTGCAGCCGATATTTCTGGTTCTTCAACGTCGCCTTCATCCTAGCAGGGTTTTGCTAACTTACGAGTGCAATTGGCCCGTAGTCCTGGTGCTCGTTCCAGTACATTGTCATTGAACAACACAACAAATTTTCTATCTACAGGTTTGACTTCACCTCTACTGCAGCATCAACCAAACCCACAACAACAACTGCAACAACAGCAGCACTTGCCCTATCGTTGGTATTCCGGCGCAAGGCGTTCACGTTCCGCTCAATATGAATATCATATGTAATCATTGTTTTTTTTTTTTTTGTATATAAAAACTAACTGTAGGTATGTTTATCAAATAGGTATTCCAGATTTTAATCTGTTTCTTCTCTCACCCTTATTTATGCATTTTGTATTAACAGGTTTCGTAGAAATATTTCATACGTACAATATAATATTTTTTGAGTTTGAATTTTTAGGTTTCATAGCTTTAATCATTGCATAGTTCGATTTCTTTTAATGGTCCTTCTCATCCTTTAAGTCATTGTGGATGAAAAAAAGTTAAAGCGAATCTGATTTCAATTTGTTACACAACAAAATAAGATTCTAAGGTCGGGGTGTCTATTCCGTATGAAAGAAAAGTCTTTCCGGTTTGCATGTTATAAACATATAAACTGAAAAGCATTTCCTTTCGTTTCGCATTACGGAATAGACAGATCCCTATGCTTTAGAATCTTATATTTTTGCATTACAAAGTGAAATCAGATTGTCTCCGATTTTTTTTGCAGATGGGCTTTAATTTTTTTTTCATTTGTATGTTTGTATGTTTATAACATATAAATTCGAAAGCATTTTCTTTCATTTCGCATTATGGATCAGACCACCTGACTCTGGCAGACAAGACCGTATATAAACAAATGCTTTGAAATTACCCCTTCTATACAAGTCTACGATGGAAACCAGGAGTTCGTTTGCGTAATATGTAAGGGAAGTCTTCCGTACTTTAATGCATAATCTTACAGGGAACACTTTTGTGAATAACATAGTGGAAATGCAGTCGAGACAGTGGCTACACCAAGTGGTCAGGCGTTGTCATGACATCCTTGACTCCCTCTTCCCCCGTTTGGCCCATTTCGAACACGGGGACAAGAAAGCACTCTTAAAACGGCATATAACGACTTAAAATATTCTGGGAAAATGTTCGCCATGAAGTTCTACTACAAGTCTCTGAATACTGCGAAATTAGACACTTAAGACAAACGCCATAACAGTATAGAACATTTTAACCCTTTAAACCCCCGCTTAAGGCCCATACGGACAAGTTGAGGCTTAAAATTTTCAACAACTAAATTTCTTGTGGAATTTTACATAAAAGTTCAATGATTTCATGGCTTCCAAAAAAGATTATTCTGCCATAATCAGTTGTTAGAAACTTGTTAGAAAATACTGGAAAAAAAATGACATGTGAAACTAGCAGAGTTGCATGTCAAAGTAATAAAGTTGCCATAAAAAATAAGCACTCTCAAAATAATTATAAACTTTATAATTGTAAAGGCTTGGACTGGAACAACACAAAGCAATTTTTGTTGACTAATTTTATCAGGGATCGACAATAATAATTATTCTTGAATTTTTTAAGAAAAGAAAAATCAAGTACAAGGAAATATCGGACAACGTGGCCAATCGGCCATTTTTCGACTACATTTTTTCGAAACTCGAATTAACCAGAAATAATGTAATTTTTTGTTTTTATATTTTTGAGCAGAAATAACAGTTAGTTGGTTGGTTGGTTTACGTGGCTGCCTACTACACACAGGCATTCAAGCGGAATTTAGATGATTCCTTTTTGAAAGGACCACTACACTCATCGGTGTCAACCCATGTAGAACCGTATTTAAGTATTATAATACCGTGATCGTTAATAGATTTAACCCGTCGCGTTGAGATAGCTAATAAGGTCACTCAACCCAATCTCAGATAAATCTAAAATATCGTCTAGTATATGAATACCTAAAAATTTGTGTCTCGAGAGATGCAAAGGTGGGCATTCGCAAAGAAAGTGGAAGATTGTTTCTTCTTTGCTTTCTTCTCGACAACTTCGGCAGAACTCATTATAGGACAGACCTATCCTACTAACATGTCTGCCGACCGTCAAGTGACACGTCATGACTGCAACGGCCCTCGAGATGTGCCTACAATTCATATTTGTTAATTGTATTGAGCGCCTATCATTGTAGCAAGGCCATATTTTCTTAGCAACCTTGCACGTGACTATATTGCGCCATCTACATTCAGGCTTATAGAGATAGTGCTTGAATATACCGCTTCTACCCCGTACCTTCCTATCAATCAGCTCTCTAGGAGCTTCCCTTACCGCTAAAATTCCATCCTGAAATTACTGTGGCTTCGTTAGGGAGACGAAAGGAGTATTATATACCAAGATCGTCCAAAAAGATCCCAGAGTCGACACCACAGGCGATTCTTGATCCATCAGTGTATGCTATGACGTAGTATTCTGTTACTATCGTGCTTCCCTTCCATTCCATTCTGGCATGACCATAAGACCTTGATCACCACCTTCCGGATGCCGCTAATCTTGCCGCACTACTTGAGGATACTGCCAATACATGAAGGTCGATCGGAATAAGGTTTAGTATAGCATTCAGAGCATCCGAAGGAATAGTACGTAAACATCCTGTTATCCCCACACAAGCGGATCTCTGTATTCTATAAAGCTGGTCAACCACGTATTTCTTATTTGAGGCAGACTATTAAATTATGATTATTAACAATATCGATCAGCTGTTTCCTACTGTTGCAGTTACATTACATTACAGTCGACTAACTGAACCTTTAGCCTTTATAGATACACATACATATATGTATGTATGTAGTATGTATTTATATTTAACTTCCAAACTTTCGAACTCATCGGGCTATTTTGAGTTTTCTTCTTTACTTTCGAAATCATATAAAAACAGAGTAGCAGTAAACTGAGGCTGTAATTTTTCTAGTTTTTTTTTTTGTTTTTTGTTTTACCAAACTCCATTTTTGCCAAAATTAGTTACGACTCAACATTGTAAATAAATTTTTAATTAAAAATAAATAAATATAATATTAAACCAAAAAAAAAATTCATATTTAAAACACAAACTTCTTTAAAAAAATATGAAATCTAATAAAAAATCTTTCAAAATAACTTATTTGAATAATAACACATAATACTTAAATCATAAAATTCGCGTACATGTAAAATTGCCTTAAATCACACAAATAATTGTAGTTTTCGCCTAAAATTATTCAAATACATAAGTACATATAATATTTTAAGTCTAAAACTATTATTTAACAAATCCTACTATAACTATTATAGTTAAGGAACGGAATAAAAGTAAAAATGAAAATATAAAAAAGGGCAGAGAAAATTAAATAAAGATTTAAGAAAAATATGGCACAAAAATACAAGTATGTAAATGCTGGAGCAGTAACTGGTTTATATGAAGAAAAAAACTGGTCTATTGTCGATAGCTTTTTTTATTTTATTGAAATGATTCAGTTATCTTCCAAGTACTGTATTTTATAGGAAAACTATTCGCAGCTTATGTATTCTATATATCAATAAAGCTTGTATGTATTGCAGAGAAAATTTACATTTTTCTTAATGTCTTTATTTACTTTTGAGGAGCGTACGTCGCTCTACTTTTGATAAAATGTAAGAAAAAATCTAACCGCATTGATCTGACATGCAAGCTCAATTGATTGTCATCGTACGTGACATTCTGTGGAAAAATAGCTTGATTTTGTGAGGAATAAATAAAAATCAAGAAATAATGATTAAGAAGTAATTTTTAAAATAAAAATTATAACCGTTATGGTCCCTAACGAAAAGTTATCGACAACATATCCTTGAATCAGAGAAACAAGCCGTCTTAAAAAGTCGGCGGCGGCGGTGGTATAGGACAAAATAATCAACGGCGGCTCATAGCCGGCTGACAGCCCTTAGTTTTGTTTTCTGCATAACAATATATATTTTTAAGGTCCAAAGCAAGGCGAATCGACACCAGTAGTGTGATTCAGTAACTTTTTTGGCGCTTGTAATAACGATTGTTTGATTCTGTAGCTTCCTTTTAACGATAGTACGCAGCTGATATTTTCTGTTGATTTTTGTCTATAAAATTAAGAGCACATAAATTATTGTCGCTTAAATAACGACACAGCTTACATTAACCTACAGCGAATATCGTTAAAAATGTTACTGAATAGCAAATTCGATAAATTATATTTATTTTATAATTATTTTAACGATGTGATTATCGTTAAAAAAAAATAAGTGAATCGCCTTATAGGCGATCTCTATTCAGCATATCGTCATATAAATTCAAAAGGGGCGTAACTTACAAAAAGTTCCAAACCGTCCTTTTTGATTGATTATGATGTAATTAAATAAATTTCCACCAACCCACAATATTTTCTGCAAAATATCTTAAATGTAACTTACGCCTTTTTTTAATTTATAGGACGATATGGTGATTAGCAATTAATTTCTCGTGTGTCAAATCAAAACAAAACGTTCGGAAATTTTCTGACAGCAAGAAATGTTTATAATTAATATATAAATATATAAATATATATGGTTCCAAGTTCAATTCAGCAGTATATGAAAGTCATCAGATGATAAATTTTTTTCTCGTTTGGAGAAGAAGTACATACTGTCAGAAATTTTATATTTTTACATATTTTGTTTTGAAGTATTTTCTAAACATAAAAATGTGTATTTGAAAAAATTTATATAAAATGTGTTTAAAAGGCATATAAAAGAAAAACATACATACATAATATAATTTTCTAATAAAAAAGTTTAATATTTACGCAGCCGGCTGCAATTTTGAGCCGAAGCTACCCGCAGGGATCGGCGCCGGCTTCAAGTTACACTATAAGCCGGCGGCGGCTCTTGAGCCGGATATGAACAGATCGGCTTGTTTCTCTGCCATGCATTATGGGTTACTATTCTATTATCAAAGAAAAAGTTATCGACAACAAAATAAAAGTTATCGATCAGTTGTGCTAGAAAAGTTTCATATACAGCACATCTTAAGTATTAGTTTAACATTTTTAAAGCTCATATTTTGTATTACAGTGGAGGCTCAAAAAAGTTAAGTAGTTTGTTTTGGGGGTGATGAACTTTTCCGAAATCTTAACTTTTCCGTAGTACGAAAAAATCAAGAGGTTATATGTGTATTTGTACATTGTTTATTTATTTTTTAATTGTCAATTAGAATTATGTATATTCTACGACTAATTTCTTTTACAACCAACTGATGAGAGCAACTACATTATGCATATAAAATTCACAAAAAAAAATATATATAACGGTAACGGTTTTATTTTTGCATGTATACAGGCGCATATGACTCACTATATATGTATATAAATATGTATTGAGGATTTACATACAAAAGTTGAGATCATCTTAGAAAGAGAAAAAAACTATACATATATAAAAAAATTGTCTCAGAAAAGTTGAGAATTACTTAACTTTTTGGAGTCACCAATGGTGAATAAAAGCTGCTTAACTTTTCCATATACTTAACTTTTTCGAGGCTCCACTGAAAAACTAAGGGCCAATCCCACAATGTCGACAACGTTCGACTTGTCGCACACTTATGTTCAAAACAAAAAAAAAATTTAAAATTTTATTGTTGTTTCAAATGTGGAAAGTCGAACGTTATCGATACGTGGGATTTGGCACTAAATCAATCATTTGACTTAATGCAACTGTTTGAATTATATATAATTAAAAATTGCATTATGGCAAGCGATAGGATTTAACGAGCATGACTGGATATATATAAAATATATGTGTACGTATTATTCCATTTTCTAAAAACCGAAAGGCTGACATATGTACATACATAAATCACAAAAATTAAATATTTTAACTCAACTACTTAATTTAAAAATCATTTCCAAAAGCTTCATTTACGGCACTTATTATTCTATATGAAAGCAAAAAAAAAAATATACCAAAGGTACGGTCCCAACTTGGGCAAACATTTGCCCAAATAAACGTAACCACTAAACTTTTTTTTGTTGGTGATTCGAATAGCCTAAAATAATTTGGCTTACAGTGTGATATGAAATTTATACATAATCGATAAGTTCGAAAAAAATAGTTCAAACAAATAAAACATGTTGATTATTGAGTTCGTGTATCAACTTTGATATTGGTTGAACTTCTCATTTGTTTAAATGAAAGTTTAACATAATAACTCTAGTTGTTCCAAGAAATTTTTTGGGTAAAGGTAGCAATATAATAAATTTCTTTAAATTGTTTCCAATAATATTAGATTTTATGATATTAGATTCTATTAGTTTTTTTTAAGAGAAGTAACACTCAGGCAATTAATGCCTACTACTCGTACTATTACTAGGTGTTATTTTCTTTAGGAAAGTTATAGTGATAGAGAAGACAGGTGGTGAAGGAAGAGATAGAGGAAAGCTTCATTCTTTTTTACAGCTCTACTTTTTTGCACGTTTTAATTATGCAGTGTTGCGCAGAGCCTCTGGTGTCAATGAGGTGTATTAAATTTTCAAAGCTGTGTTTGGTAGCCATTTTATTGGTTATTTCACTTCGCCGATGATTCTGCTACACAATACCGACGAAAGGGGGCGCTCTGATTTTACATTAGGATTAGTATCCGCTGAGGCAGGCGTAGTTCAGTGATCAGTGTCTAAGCCTTTATCACTTGAACTTTCCTAAAATAACTGAAACAAAGTACATCAGAAAAATGCGTGGTATAGTTATTTAATGACTGTCTGAGACCGGGCTCGAACCCAGACCTTCGATTTGTAGTCAATGTGCTAAAACTCAGCTAAAGCCACCCTCACATGAAACTGTTTAACTTAACTTAAACATGTGTCTGAAGCAAAAGGTTCTGTATTAGTATTTAGTGGTTACGCTTATTTGGGCAAATATAAAGGTTTGCCAAGTGTGACCGTGCTTTAAAAAATTATATATATATATATATATATATATATATATATATTTGTAAAAAATTAAGAAAAAAAACTATATATTCAATGGAAAACTTGTATTTTAAAAAATTAAAAAGCAAATAAAACGCTTCGTTATTGATACTAAATTTAATAAAAAGAAATAAAACTGTAACCATTATTATTATTCAATACATAAAATATATCAAAGAAAAAGAAAACATAAACAGGAAACTTATAACAGCAAAGTTATCGATAACTTGTCATATTGATAACTATTTCATAGAATATATCGTGCCATAACCGCTGAAAAAGCTTAAGCGACATAATAGTCGAACTTAATTTTTTTTACCCAATATAATCAACTTCCTTAAAAAACGAGATCCAAAAAAATGTGTCGGTTAAGCTTTTTAGGCGCTTATATCGAGCCATAACTGTATGCATATTTAATAAATTATTAGACCAAGTGTTCCATATGTCGGATAAAAATGTATCGATAGCTTATCTTTTATAAAGAAGAGTTTCCACAACCCACACAATCGATTTGAGCAGGAAATTTATATGAAAAGCACTTATGTGAGGTTCATACAAATTTTGTAGACGAGTGGCCTGTCTGACTTGTGGAAAACTTATGTGAGGTTCATACAAATTTTCTAGACGAGTGGCATGTCTGACTTGTGGAAATAGTGTCACAATTTGTGTTTTTTTGTGCAGAAAGTTTTTTATTCCTTAGAAAAATTAACGATTTATTGATTATTAAAAACAATATTATCAAAAATTTGGTAATAATTTTCTTTAGAAGGATATTTAAAAAAATGGATAATTTTTGTAGAAAAATTATCACAGGAAAGTTATTGAAAATTTATCAATTATTTATCTACCAGTCAAAACAGTTATCGATAACTCGTTTATTGTATAAAAAATTTAAGGATGATTTCTTTATCCTTTGAAAAAAATTATAGACCAGCTATGTATGTATATCCTGTAAAAGTTATCGATAAGTTTCATATTCAATATACAAGCTATCGATAATTTATATATTTTATAGAAAATACATATGGAAAAGTTATCAATAACTTTTATATTCCACACACAAGTTGACGATAACTTGTCTATTCTGCTGTACAGTTATCGATAACTTATTTGAACAACAGAAAACTTTGTCGATAAATAGTTTATTCGATAGAAAACTTTTCGATAATTTAATTATTCTTTATACAAATTGCGAATAACTTCCTAACTCTATTAAGAGATTATGGAAAGCGCATCTAATGTTTAGAAAAACCATCGATAACTTGTCTCTTCCAGCGAAAAGTTGTCCGATGACATTTCACAAATGTTGTCGACAACACATCTATTCTAATGAAAATTTATCATTAACTTGTCTATTATCTATGCAGAAAAATTTTCGGCACAAAACGTGCTAATCTATTATAATAAAAAATTATCGATATCGAGAAAATCTTGCGATAACTGTTCTATATTACAGAATACCTATTCTATAAAAAAAGTAACGAAAATTTCTCATTTGTATAGAAAAACTTGCCAGACCTATCGAAAAGTTACCGCTAACTTATTCCTGCTATCGAAAAGTTATCGATAATTTATTTCTTTCATTAGAAAAGTTATCCACAAAAGTCTTTGCATATGAAACTAACCAACCTATTAAACGATTTTCACTAAACAAATATTTTATTTTTATTTCAATAAAATTTTAAGCTTTTTGTACCTAATTTCGTTTATTTTGCGATTTTTATTTCATATAACCATTGCAAATAATAAACAAAAAATATTTAGCTTAAGCTTTTTATATATTATTTATGACAGATAACTAATTTATTGTTTAGCTAAATTTTTTTTAATAAAAACCAAATTAAAAGTAAAGAAATCAAACTATATCTTCAGTGCAATCTACTATTCAATATTATTGAACAAATATTAATTACGTGTGTTTAAAATCATTAAGAGTTTGTTAACAAAAAAAAATTCCTATATTAACCCCTCCCCACAAACCCATATAACATTTTTTTAACAATTTTATAGACCAATATATATATAAAGAAGAAAATGGTAGCCCCCTAATAAACTTGTACCCAATGAAACACAACAATTTTTTAAAAAACTTCTAGTTAAATTTAAACTATATGAAAAAAGTTCAATGTAAAGTTAATAATAAATAGTTAATTTTGAAAATAAAGACAAAAAAATTTAACATTAAGAAAATTATGCAGAAAAGCTTATAAATGATAAAAATAAAAGCAAGAAAAGTTTTAGAAGTGAGCTGTAATGTTTTTTTTTCAAATTCCAATGAATGTAAACAGCATCGTTTTGAAGAACAATTTCGATAACACAATTTCCTTAAAAAAACCGAATAATCAAGACCTTAATTCGGTTTAACTTTCTTTACATTTTCATTACAAAAGTTATTGTTAATAAATTGGATAAAGAAACAAAAATAGTTCAGTTTGAAAACCTCTCATTGCTTATTGCGTGAATTTCAATAACAAAGTTATCGATAGCTTAGAAATTTGTGATTGAAATTTAAGTTATCGATAACTTAAATTCTAAGTGAGCTGAAGTTCTAAGTTGTCTATACTTACTTGAATTTCAATTTCAAGTTATCGATAACTTAGAACTTTGTAATTGAAATTCAAGTTATCGATAACTTAAATTCTAGGTGAGCTGAAGTTCTAAGTTGTCGATAATTACTTGAATTTCAATAAAAAAGTTATCGATAACTTAGAACTTTGTGATTGTGAAAAACAAAAATAACAGTTTGAAAAGCTAACGATTGCTTATTACGTGAATTTCAATAGCAAAGTTATCGATAACTTTGTGATTTAAATTCAAGTTATCGATAATTAGTTATCGATTACTTAAATTCTAGGTGAACTTAAGCTCTAAGCTATCGATACCTAATTATAAAAATAAAAAAGTTATCGATTACTTAAGAATTTGTGATTGTGAAAAACAACTAAGACTAACAGTTTGAACAGCTATCGATTGCTTATTACGTGAATTTCAATAACAAAGTTATCGATAACTTAGAACTTTGTGATTGAAATTCAAATTATCGATAATTATTTATTGCTGACTTAAATTCTAAGTGAGCTTAAATTCTAAGTTATCAATATCTAGTTATCGAAGAAAGCTTTCGACTACTTATAACTTGAATTTCAATCAAAAAGTTATCGATAACTTAGAATTGTGAAAAACAATCAAAACTAACAGTTTGAAAAGCTAACGATTGCTTATTACATGCATTTTAATAACAAAGTTATCGATAACTTTAAATTTTGTTATTGAAACTTTGTTATCGATAACTTAGAACTTTGTAATTGAAATTCAAGTTATAAGCAATCGAAAGCATTTAAGCGATAACTTTGTTATTGAAATTCAAGATATCGAGCCTTTTTTCGATTTTATCGTAAGCTTCGTGTTATCGAAAATAGACTTTTTTATTAAAATTAAAATTTTATGGGCCTACCTATAGTTTAGAATTATCAAAATGGCAAAAGTGTTGATAAATTTAAAGATACGGGCTGTAAAATTTTATGTAAAATTTTATGTAAAACTAATTTTAATATTATAAAAAACCTTCTCCTGAAAAATTTAATTTTTGTCGCTTACGATTAAATCGAAAATAAGGCTCGATATAAGCAATTGAAAAATTTATCGATAACTTAGAACTTTGTTATGGATAACTTTTTTTATTGAAATTCAAGTTATAAGCAATCGAAAGCTTTTATCGATAATTTAGAACTTTGCGATTGAAATTCAAATTATAAGAAATCGAAAGCTTTTATCGATAGCTTAGAACATTTTTATAAGTAGTCGAAAGCTTTTAGAACTTTAAACTTAGAACTTTGTTATTGAAATTCCAGTTATATGCAATCGAAAGCTTTTATCGATAACTTATATCTTTGTTATTGAAATTCAAGTTATAAGCAATCGATAGCTTTTCAAAATGTTATTTTTAATTTTTAACCGATTTATTTTTGTATCTTTATTTATTTTATTAATTTCTCTTAAAAAAAGTACCATTATCAGCACATATTTTTTACAGCTAATGCTAGCTTTCTGTAAGTGCGTTATCGATTTAGTTTTTATAAAAAATTTATGCATATTTTTTTCTCTTTTTTCAAAAGAATACATATCGCACCCTAAATACAAAAGGAGCACAACTCAAAAAATTTCAGATGCTGAGTAGTTGCAAACAACTGTTGATACTGTACAAATGACGCAAGTATGTCACATAAAAACAACCATAATGGTATTTTATATTCTTCAGGAAGACTGTATTGCAAAAGAAATTGTTGGGGTCGTTATAAATTTCTTCAATTACCTGTTTTATAAAAAAGCAAAAGCACTTTTATAATTTTGAGTTGTGCCCCTTTTGTATTTAGAGTGCGATATAATCGATAATCTAGCAATAAATTCCTTGATTTCTCAAAAAAAAAGTTAACGCTAAATTTTAGTCACTTGTAATCGAATTTTCGATTATTCTGTTTAAAAAGTTATCGATAAGTAATTCTGCTTTTTTATTGAAAAAAATAATTATGAATTTAATTTCCTTCGGTTTCTTTTGTTTTCATATGAAATCCATGTGTTATCGAAAAAAATCAATAACGTAATTGAGAAGTTGTGGCTTAACGGACATACAACTTTTATAAATAGCGAAAGCATATTTTTTTTATTCAATAAGTTCTATTACTATTTGCCAAAATAAGCCTAAGTGCTCTCTATTGTAACAATATATGTACATATTAAATTGTTCTTTAAAGAGCAAGTTATATATTGATATTTTTCCTTTTCTGGGATCAGCTCATTTCTAAATCACATCTTGCAAAGTAAAGGCTAGGATTCACTAGCCTACACAATCGTACTACTCTTAATAAAATACAACCCTGGTATGATTTTCTAAGGACAACAAGAAGTTATTAGATCAGTAGCTGGATTCAGTAACTTTTTGCTAACCGAAAATCGTGATATTTATCCATATATTTATTCGCTTGCGGTAACGATAATGTGATTCTGTAATTTATTTTTAACGATAGTGTACATCTGTGTTACACTTGCTTTTTAATTATGTATATGTGTATGTATATTTCATGCAGCATCGCTGCATACAAATTGGCAAAATAGGCGAAAAGCACAAAGAAAAAGTGAAGAGAAACTAAATAAATTTGAGCTTTTTATTTTACTTTTTTTTCAACCGGCAGCGAATATCGTTAAAATATGTATGTTACTGAATAGCAAAGTCGATAGATTTTCACTATATGTATCATAGCGATACGATTATCTTAATAAAAATTACTGACTCCAGGGTTGTATTTTTTCAAAAGTCGTACGATTGTGTAGGATATTGTTTTTTTTTTCAATTTAATATAATTTGCATTACTAAGCTGTTCTATTCTTTTTTTTTTTTGCTACAAAATTTAAATTTGCTGTATATTTTTTTAAATTAATTTATTTTTTTTTAAGTAACCTTTTTTTATCTAGTCCTCTTGATTTTATTTATTCACATAAATATTCATTGTTAAATTTGCAACTTGTTTAGCCATATATATAAATTAAAAGTTTCCACAGTCTTTAATTTAAACTTTTAACAATTGTTTTACAAAGTGTACAAATTTCGCAAATTAATTATTAAGTAAATTTATGAATTAAGTTTCTTAAAATTTATAAAAAAAAATTCAACAAAGAAATAATGTAAAGATTTAAATAATAATAAATAAAAAAAATATTTTTTATACAAAAACTAAAAAAAATATAAAAAAAGCTTTTCAATAATTCATGGTTGAGCCGTTACTTGTCATTGCACGCACATTGGGTAATTCGAGCTACTTTTTAAGCCAAAATTAATTTCAGCACGTTGCTTGCAAATGTCAAATTCGACTCCCCTTAAATGGGCTGATATTTGCTTTTAACAAGAACCAAATATGCAGTGATTTGCTTTCATACATTCTTAATCGAACGTTATTAACAAAAACATTATTATTGTTAGTGTAAAAAATTATTTGTGGCCAAGATTTCGGGTTAAATTACCCATTGTGCATTGTGCAGCAAATCAGTAATTAATAATTATACCCCTTTTAGAAACGGAAAGTTTACTTTGCAAAGCCTTAATTCAGCTGCGAGAAAGACAGAAAGAGATAGTATTGCTCCCTCTGTCTTACACACATCTGAATTAAGACTTTGCAGATTAAACTTTGTGTGTCTAAAAGGGGTATTACATTCTATAGCTTATTAATTAATTAATACTATGAGTACAATGAAGGGCATCCACTATTCGGCGTAGCTTAAAAGCACTCTATCCTAGGCAAATTGTTCTTATAAATCAAAGTATTTACATACATAGGTAAAGTGTGTTTTTTTAGAGTGTCACAACTTTGAGTTGGCATCATGCTGCGAAAAGTTGTTGAAAATTTGTGTTCCAGATTGCGTCGCCTTCGCGCCAGCCGTAGCGGCCACATGGCAGAAATCATATTTAAACATTCATTTCATAAAATTTTCTTTCCAATAATGATATTAAAAATATATGTACTTGTTTTATTATGATTTCAACTTGTGTCACTCTATAAAAAAAACACCCTTTATATGTGAAATATTTCTCATGTGAAAATGGTTTAATTTAATTCAATGATTAAAGGCTTTCGCTTTTCCTTTAATTATTTCAACTTATCAAAACTACGCCCCTTCTTCTAAAAGCACAAATAAATTTCAATTGAATATTTCGTGCAAAAATCTTAACATTGCAAAATGAAATTTGAAACACAATGTAAAGTTCTTCTCGTCCGACAACAACATGTTCGAAAAGTTTTCGATGAGCAAAAGCAATTTCCAGGCCAGTCGTGAGGCAACTTATTATCTATTTAAAAATTTCTTATTTTTGGGTTTACTACAGCCCCAACAGTGGAAAGCTCTGTATTATATATATGCAGTGTTAATGAATGTAACAGTGTGCTTTTTAACACCAATATTGTTCGCTTTAAGTTATTTCTTCGAACGCAACAAAATGAACACCTCCCAGTTGTTGACTTCTCTGCAAGTGGCCATAAATGTTTGTGGTCTACCAGCAAAATTTACCACCATGTTCATGTCAATGAAACGTCGCCAAGCAGAAGCAATGGATTTAATGGACATTTTGGATGCTAGATGCCAACGTCAAGACGAACATGAGATCATACGTCAGTGCGCCATAACTGGCAACCGTTTGACTTTATTTTATTTAACATTTTACGCTTTGTATTCGTCAAGTACTTTTGTCACATCTGTGATTTCGGGACAACCACCGTATTCATTATTTATGCCCATCATGGATTGGCGCAATTCCACTGTAGAATTTGCAACGCAATCGCTAATTGAATACACTCTAATGAATTTTATTATCCTGCATCAGGCCGGCTATGATGTGTATAATGTCATTTATGTCTACATCATACGTACGCATATGAAAATTTTGGTGGAGAGAGTAAGGAGATTGGGCACAGATTTGAACACCACTCATGAGGAGCACTATAAGCAATTGATGCAGTGCATTAAGGACCATCAGAATTTGTTAAGGTGAACTTGTATACAATTATAGAAGTACGAGTATATATGGAGCATTCCACGCCAAAAGAGTTTTCTTAGTAAATTCTGAGATTCTTTTGATTAATACTTCAAGAGATACGATTAAATTTTCAAAAAATTATTCTCTTTTTTAATCAGAAATAATTTTTTAATCAGGCTTAAGTTCAGTAATTTCAATTCTTTTAGAATGAAATATTTTTATTAATTAATGTGAAAGAAGAGAAGAAAAATTAAACTAGACTTTATTAGCTGGGGGAAATACCGATATTTTTCTGTGCAGCCACGTACTTCTCTCTTTTTTTGTTAATTTCTGTTCGAACTTTTTCCGGGAAAATTGGGGAATTTTTTTTCCATTACTAATTCAAAGAATATGAAATTTTTACAAAATCTTTTTTTTTGGTTTTTTGCCCATAAATTTCTTCTTTGTAAAATTTTTATTTTTAAATGTTTGTTACAGAAAAAATATAAAAAGCATTCCAATTGTTTTTGATGTAAGATTTTTTCGATTTTAATGGCTTGTTTCACAATAACGAAAGAAAACTTTCGACTTACAGTTTATATTGAACACAAAAACAAATTTTCATATTTTATTGTTGTTTTCAATAGAAATTTTCAGTCGAAAGTTTTCTTTCGTTATTGTGAAACAGGCCATAAATTTTATATCGTTTTTATATATAAATTTTATGTTTTTTATGTAAAAAATATTACAAAATTGGGGATATTTAAAAACGATCTGGCATGGAGTGCCCCATATGTATGTATGTATGTATACAAAAGTTTACCTACGAGTACTTTCTGGTTTTAAATTTTTTTTGTTCAGTTTGATAGGAAAAATCAGTCCCCTGATCTCTGTCACCATGTTTACTCAATTATTGGCTACCGCTTTCATTCTCGGCACAACTTTAATAAACATTTTGATATTCGCCGACACAAATGCCCAAATTGCCTCGGTAATATATTTTATAGGGGTTCTGTTTCAATCAACACCGTGTTGCTATCAAGCAACTTGTCTCATAAGAGATAGTGAGCAATTATCTCTGGCCATATTTCATTGTGAATGGATTGAAAAGGATAAGCGTTTTCGCAAGTTGATGGTATTCTTTATGATGCGTTCCCAAATACCCATAACGCTCAGCGCAATGAAATTATTTCCTATTAATCTGAGCACCAGTTTGGGGGTAAGTGCAAAACCATAAACTTTGTGCTTTTTTAATCGTTTTTTCTTTTCTAGATTGCAAAATTTTCATTTTCACTCTACACCTTAATTGAGCAAATGGATTTTGGGCAAAATTTAAAGAATTAATACATGAAGTTTTCAGCATAATTAGTTGTAGCTTAAAATAGCGGGGCCTATCAGTATGCCAAGTGAGCTTATTCTCGTGGAACTGGCAGCCTGAGAAATCTAGCTGTAGCTTCAAGTTTTTCACTTAGAATAATAACTGCACATCATTCGCTGTAGTGAATAAATTATTGATATATTTTTAATTACACTGAGCAACACAAAAAAAAAATTAAGGTTTTAGCTTCAGGTTCGGGCAGAGTGGACCAGGAAAAAACTCGTATAAAAGTATTGAAGTTTTTAAAGCTGGTTAAAAGTGCTTAAGTGGAGATAAGCAAATTTTTTATTAATAACCCTGCTGCTTACCTTTTTCAACTTATAATCTGATATGGAATAATAGGTTTTTAGGGTTTCGTACACCAAAAAAGAAAAGAACCCCTATTGTTATCGCTACGATATCCGTCTGTCCGTCACAGTCTGTTTTCTCTAGAACTGTAAGAGCTACAGACTTAAAATGTTCATAGTATATTGCCGCTAGAGCAAAAAATATATGACAGTTAAAAATTAAAGGGTGTTCTACAGCGAGCAACGAATAATATTTAAATCCTATTGTTATATACAGACAATTATTTATAGGCACTTGAAATTTTCAAAGTTAGTGTATTTTTATGCAGATTACACCAATTACTACTGAAATTTTCGCTTTTGCATTCGCTAAAATGTATGCGAATATTTAAAGCGAATACTAAAGACAAAAATATTGGAAATATTTTGCAGTTTTTGAAAAAGAAAAAACTGTTAAAACTTTTGAAAAATGGTAAGCACATCATTACTTCGTTCAAAAAAATTTAAATGCAAAAATATTAACTAATCCTTCTTTGTTGTAAATTTTTTGCGAAACAAGTGCCACTCATATTATTTCGCATGAAAACTTAAAATGTTGAAGATATATTTCATATTTTTCACAAGATGAACAGAGTACTACTTCTGGAAAAAATGTTCATGAACAATTCATTCCAATTTTTCTTAATATGTATTTTGGTAGCATTTTACAGGAAATATTGAACTTAGGGCCAAAGTACGAATGGGTTGATTTTGTAAATTTATTTTTAATTATTATCTATACTTATTTTAATATGATTTTATTTCTTTCAGTTTAACAATTTTTATTTCTAATAAATTAATAAATACATATTTGCTGAATTCAAGACTCAAGTAGATCTATGTATACAACACAACTTCATGTTCTTAGATAAATTTATTTTCATGTTATTTTTTTAACGTATTGTAATATTTGCATTCGCTTTCGCAAAAATTAAAATGTATTATTCGTTTTCGCATTCGCTAAACTGGTATTCGTTACATCCCTAGTTAAAATTCTATCAGTTAATGTAATTTTGACAACTCGATGTATCTTGGAAACCGTAAGAGACAAACTCTTAAAATTTTCAAAAACACTAAAACTAAAAAATTACAAAATTAAAAAAAATGCCGATACAAAATATCGCCCAAAGGAAAAAATCGCTTAAATGAAAAATATCCCGAAAAGTAAAAAGGTCGCCAAAAAACTAAAAAAATTGCCAAAACAGAAAAAAATCGCCAAAAACAAAAAAACGCTAAATCTAAAAATAAATCGCTAAAACTAAGAATTAAAAAAATCACAGTAACGGAAAAAAACGTCAATACTAAAAAAATAGGAAGGAAGTGTTAGAGCTTGGACTGGTCCCTATTGGGGACTGGTCCCTATCACTTGGGAACCGGTCACGTGACTAGTCTCGTGTCAGTTCCATTTCCTGCAGGGTAATTTTTAGGGTTCCGTACACCAAAGCTGAAAAGGTACCCTATTGTTTTCGCTACGCTGTCCGTCATAGGCTGTTTTCTCGAGAACCGTAGGAGCCAGAAATTTTGACAGACTATGTAGAACGTTGGCAACTACAACAAATATATGACAGTTAAAAATTAAAAGGTGTTCCAAAAAGAGCAACGAAAAATTTTAAAATCCTATGTAATATACATACATACAATTATACATAGACACTTGAAATTTAAGTGAGTGTATTTTTGTACAGACTACAATAACTAACACTAAAATTTAAAATAATCAAAACTAAAGGGTGTTCTATCAGTTAATGTAATTTTGACAACTTGCTGTATCTTGGAAACCGTAAAGGGCAAACTCTTAAAATTTTCAAAAACGCTAAAACTAAAAAATCCCAAAATTATAAAATCGCCAAAAACAGAAAAAACACCAAAAGAAAAAAAGCGCCAAACTTAAAAAAAATCTCTAAAACTAAAATAAATCGCCAAAAACCGAAAAAATCACCCAAAAAAAATCCAAAACTATATATTGTAAAGTTCGTATAGTATTAAATATGTGTGCGAGTCAAAGTCTCACTTTACTGAATTTATTACATTTATTGTTCTTTACATACATACTTCTTACAACTATGATTCGAGCTGAAAAAAAGTCAGCCAATGTAGCAATGGAAAAGTAATAAAATAAAAAACAGAATGATTATTGAGTTCTTGTTTCAACTTTGATATCAGTTGAACTTCTCATTTGCTAACCTATCTCTAGTTGTTCTAAGAAATTTTTGGGTAAAGGTTCCTTGATGATCTGCATCAACATCAGTGAAATGCGCATAGGATCCAGCTAACCCCCCAAAATAATCAATTTCAATATATGCATTTTTAACAAAAAATATTTTACTGAATAAGTAAAATAATAATTTGGGATTATTCGTGCGTTAACAAATGTTAAACTTAAAAACCAATATGTTTTGGAAAAAATACAATTGCAATTCTTTTTTTTTTTGTGAAAAAACACGCACAAAAAAATATAAATAAGTTCGTAAAAAGCAGTCAATCCCTTCGATTACGAATTATCGATGTTCTACTGTATTATAATTTTTTTTCCTTAGGCGCCACTGTGAGGGTTGTAATAATATTCTATAACGAGCAAATCTTATGGTTTGACTTCTTATAATTTAACTTATTAAAATCCCATACATACACACATACATATGTACATATGCTTGTATGTATGTATGTATGCATCGGTTTTTTTTATAAATTATAAAATATTAATTTCTTAAGTTTTCTTAAGTAATTAAAAGTAATTAAGATTCATTGTAAAACTTCCTCACACATGCAATTGTCAAGTTAATTTCGAAGAAAATTTTATAATATATTATAATGAAATGGAATATTTTCTATATAAAATAATTTTTAGTTTTCAAATGAAAATGGTTAAGTACCAAACTAGAGTCAAGCGAAATTTGGATTTTGTGTTCGAAAAGGCTTGTAAGTTACAACTTATATTGTTTTCTTTTCTAGAAAAAGTGCAACATTTTTTAGCATTTCTGATAAATTCTTTATTTCAAAAAACCATTTCATTGCGAATTTTGAGTGAAAGGTGTAATAAATGTAAAATTTTTTCCTAGAAAAGAAAACGCCATTAAACTAAGAAAAACTGTCATATCTAAATATTTAATTATTTATGTACTATACATTTGCATATTTTTTATATTTTAGACTTTTCCGAAAACGAAGTAATAAGCACCAAACAAGCGCTAAAGTATCTCTATGGCATTTTTCGCTTTATGGGCTTGCTCAGCGTGGAAAAATATAAAAATGCTTATATATTATACGCAATTTTTATACACGGCTGCTTCACCTTATTCTTGCCATTTTCCTTCACAGCCAGCTACTTCCTAAAGTCTAATCAAAATTTGGAATATGACAGGTTATTATTTTCGATACAAGTAGCGATAAATGTATTTGGCTGTGTTTTAAAAATAATCATGCTACTATTTTATATGCCTAAACTGGTGACGGCGGAATATGTTTTTGCTGTAATGGATGCACGTTGTGAGTCCGAGGATGAAGTTGAATTACTTTACAAGCTGAAGAGATTGGGACGGAAACTGATAGTAAATTATTGTGTTATATTTTGGAGTTACGCTATTTCTACCTATATCGGTTCCATTTTGGCCGGACATCCCCCATATTCGTTGTTTTTGCCTTACATTAATTGGCGCAACTCGAAATGGGAGTTTTTCGTTGCCTCTTTTATAGAATTTTTTCTAATGAGTGGCTCATGTTTTCAACAAGTGGCCAACGATTCATACGGCACCATGTATGTCTGTGTTTTAAGAGCTCATATTAATATTTTGCGCTTACGAATCGGGAAACTGGCTTCTGATGCTAATAAACCTTTAGCAGAAAATGAGCATGAGCTTAAAATGTGCATTAAGGACCATCAAAATATAATACTGTGAGTTATTTGTTTGATTTTGTGTTTATCCAACACCTAAAAGTAATTGAACCATGTATGTTCTCCGTCAGATTGTACAATACCATTTCACCGGTTATATCAGCCACCCTATTTTTGCAATTCCTTAATTCGGCTGCTATTTTGGGACTAACTCTTATTAATATATTGATTTTTGCAAAGGACTTTTCCTTCAAAGTAGCTTCGGCTGTTTATTTTTTTGCTGTGGTTGTGGAGATTTTCCCCTTGTGTTATTATGCCAACCTTTTATATGCCGATTGCGAACTATTGAACTTCGAATTATTTCATTCTAAATGGATAGAGCAAAACAAATGCTACCGGAAAATGTTAATTTTTTTCATGCAACGTTCGCAGCAAACTATGGAGCTTATGGCGGCTAAAATTATTCCCATTAATTTGAATAGTTTTATAAGTGCAAGTTTAAGATTGATTGATTACATTTGGCTTACAAATTGGCCTAATTCTTAACAAGTTTTTGTTTCTTTTTTATATTTTAGATGGCTAAATTTTCATTTTCACTATATACTCTCATCAAAAAAATGAATTTAAAGGAAAGATTGGGTTACCAGTAAAAACTCCGAAAGAAGTCTATGAAATAGTTCTTCATCATAAATTTTAAAATTATTTTTCCTTTTTCAATAAACTAAAATTGCACATTACATACTTTTACAATAATCTGTCCAGTAAGAATTTGCATTTACATACTCAGTCTGTGAACTGTCATTTAGTAAAAATTTTAAAAAAATTTTACTTCTCGAACGCAGCTAATAAAGGCCTAAAGAACAAACAAATATTACAGATTACATTTTGAACAAAAATTGAAAGAGAACTTATAATAATTTTAACGAAGTGTTCCTAATTTGCGAGCGTCTACTGTATTTAAATAATAAAACCTAATGCGTCTTTTTCTATAAAGTTTTTAACAACTTATTAGTAAGAGTTACGAAGAATTTAAACTTAAAATATATTTTTTTTGAGGCGACCCATTACGACAGAAGTATTTTTGTTTTCATATAAAACTCAAAGAAAAAACCACATAAAAACCGTCACGTCGAATTATTCGACCAAAAAACCGGTTAACCAGATTTCGCTTCCTGTTTTTACATCCCGTTATTAGTACTGCCTAAAAATACAACACTGCATTCAGATCAGCTGATTTTATGTTTTATTTGGGTGGCAGCTTTCTTCTAATGAATATTTATTCGTTTTGTTTACATTCTTCACAAATGCAAACATACGCAAAAAAGTAAAAACTATAAAAATCATACAAATTTATTATAAATTTAATAACAATAAAAATGGGACGCGCTGAAGTTGGTACACCCAAATATTTGGCCAATAAAATGAAGGCCAAAGGCTTGCAAAAATTGCGCTGGTATTGTCAAATGTGTGAAAAACAGTGTCGAGATGAAAACGGTTTCAAGTGTCACACCATGAGCGAGAGCCATCAAAGGCAATTGCTACTCTTTGCCGATTCTCCTGGCAAATTCTTGCACAATTTTTCACAGGAATTTTCCGATGGGTACATGGAACTGTTAAGAAGACGTTTTGGCACTAAACGTGTCAACGCTAACAAAGTATACCAAGAATATATAGCACACAAGGATCATGTGCATATGAATGCCACACGTTGGCTAACACTTTCAGATTATGTCAAATGGTTAGGACGGACCGGCCAAGCCATAGCCGATGAGACCGAAAAGGGTTGGTTTATCACATACATTGATCGCAGTCCAGAAGCTTTAGAACGGCAAGCGATTGCCGAGAAAAAGGAAAAAATGGAAAAGGATGACGAGGAGCGCATGATGGAATTTATAGAAAAGCAAATCGAGAAAACAAAGAGCAAGGTCGAATCAATAGATGAAAAGGACAAGTATACTGAACTTAAAAGGGAAGAGGATCAACCCTTAAAATTAGATATACGGTTGGAAAAAAAGTTTCAGCCTGAAAAGAGTTTGGGAGCTTCAGCTTTGCTCAAAAAAAAGGTAAATGAAGAGCCAGACGAGGATTTTTATGAGGAAAACGAAGGCTTTAAAAAACCTAAGGCAATAAAAATAGAAAGAAAGCGTAAGAACAAAGACGCCCCCAAATCCAGTACAGCTTTAGAAGAAATTATCAAGATCGAAGAAGAAAATAAGGAAAGAGCGAATCGAAAAGATTATTGGCTACATGAGGGTATAGTGGTAAAATTTATCAGCAACTCGTTGGGGGACAAATACTATAAACAAAAAGCCGTGGTACAAGAAGTGATAGACAAATATAGGGCCAAGGTAAAGTTCTTGGATACTGGAGATAAAATTAAAGTTGACCAGGTAAAATAAATAAACACGTAAATATACATACATATCGTTAGTCTCAAGTAGAAAGGCACTAACTCAAATAATTGTAACTTTACAGGAGAAGGTAAAATATAACGGCCTGGCCCACGATGTCACGAGTAATCGTTCGATCGACAACTTGTATTGCAAACAACAAATTTTCTAAAGTTATTGTTTTTTGCAAAACAAATTGTCGATCGAACGATGTCTAGTGACATCGTGGGCCAGGCCGTAATAGTAACTGTAATACATATTCACAATGTAAATTTTTTTTGTAAAACTGCTTGTAAAAGCGTTATTTTTTACACTATTGCAATATATTTTTGTGAGAACGCGTATTTGTGTGAAATGTATTGGAATCACTGAGAAACTCAATTTCGTAAAAAACACGAGTTGGGGCCTTTCTACTTGAGACCATCGATATGTACATATGTATGTATCAAGGAAATGAATCTGCCTTGATATGTATGTATGTATATTAAAGAAATATTAAAGAAAAACTAATTTGCAAAATAATTTTTTTCAGGCCCACTTGGAAACAGTAATACCGGCTATAGATAAATTAGTTTTAGTGGTTAATGGTGCTTATCGCGGTTGCGAAGCAGTTCTCAAGAAATTAGATGAACAAAATTATTGCGTTTCGGTAGAAATTTCAAGAGGACCCCTCCAAGGACGTGTAGTGGACAAAGTACAATATGAAGATATATCAAAATTGTATTAGTTCTACAATTTCGAAAGTGTTTTGTTCCCACAAATGTAAATTTTCAAACTTTCGTATAAGAGCATTATTTCATTATTTTTCTTGAACGATGTAATTTATAATCACGTAACATTATTATAATAAAAAAATTACAAATAATTTTCTTTTACATGAAATTTTAAAACAAGTCGAGTTGATTGAATTTTAGGATAATATAATAATAATCATGATACAATAATATAATATATTATTGTGTCATGATAATAATAATCAAGGCAGATTCATTTCCAGGTAATATCAGGATTACAAAAACAATGAAAAAATACAACAATGAAAAAAACAACATGGGTTGTAGTTCATCCAAAACTTCAAAAATATAATTTGTTTAACATAATAATAATAATAATTCTTCACATAAATTTGAAAATATTTCTCCACGGCAGCTACCACTAACAAAATTTGCAACGTTTAGCACTTTTCACAATTTTTTAATAGTTATTTCATATTTTTAGATTAGTTTTCACAGAATTATTTTAATAAAATATTTTTCATATTGAAATTTTTTTTACATTTTCTTTTAATTTCTCTTTCGTAAAAAATGTTTGATGTTTCGGATGAACTTTAATTTGAAAAAAATAGCTCGGCTGCATTTCCGCTACTACCTTGTGAATGTGCCTTGATAATAATAATAATACCACTAGAATGGAGTTATTATGGACCTAGGATAAACAGTTTTAGGTCTCAAAAGCTTTTAGTCGGACCATTTATAAGGCTCTTTTATGAGACGAATGTCTGCAATTTTGAATTTGGTTTTTTAACAGCTTATCTCTAATTTCTTCGAATAGTTTTCTGTTATTTTTGAATACATGTAAAATTACTTTTATTTTTTGTTTTGTTGTTATAGGTGGCTTAAATTTTTTTTCATGCGAACTTATGAATACCTAGATACTTGCGCTTTATAAGTGGGTGTTTTGCACTAACAAAGTATTTGTTTACCGAAACTTTCGTAGCAGTTTTTTATTTTGGAGAATTTTCGACAAAAAACAAGTTAAGTGTTTATACCTATGTACTTTATCAGCACTTTCCTTGCGTGTTTGCATTGCTGTTGCAACATTTTAGACGTAATTTAATTTTTTTTTAATACCTACATATGTATGTATATAGGGATGTAATTGCAAGCTTATCGGAAAAGCATTATTGTGCAGCAGCATCTCATGATAAAAATTTAAGAGTGTAAACCTGCTAAATCCACTTTTTTTAACATATGACATTTTAATGCCGTTCTAAGAGGAAAGAGACGCCGCATCGACTGGCTGAAATATGCAACCAACATACTGAAAATTCTTGTGACGTCATAGCAAAGGGCTCAAGTGGCCATATAAAAGGCCACATATGTACTATATACATACATACATATGTATGTATATACATTCATATGTATAGGCTTAAAGCAGGACCATGATCTTGTGATCAAAGCACAAAGAAAGATGTATGGCTGCATTTACATATCGTCGGTTGGTTTCTGGTTTGCGGCACAGTATATTCAAAATACATATGTCTGCAGCAAACCAAAAACCGTAAGGCTTTAAAGACCTACATACATACATACATATGTATCTATACTGCCATAACTAAAACTTTATATGCATGCATACATATCTACATACTATGTGTATCTCCCACAAGATGTAAATATGTATGGAAGTAGGTAAGTGTATAAAAGAATAGAATTAAAAAGTAAACTTACCTTTCTTTAACAATTTGCGAAAATTACCACTTCACTTTTTGATTTTATTTAATAATAAACTTATTAGCAATTAAATTACATATTAAATCACTCACAATTATCAACAAACAATTAAAAGCACAAATTTTTCGCTGGATTAAGCAAATGACTAAATTAACAGTTATATTGCAGTGCTGTCTTCTTGACAATGCTGCTTCTTTAGCGATTTATTTGTATGAAAACGTTTAACAAGAGCGCTCATTTAAAATTCATAATAATGGAAGTTAGGATATATTAAAGCTGATAACATAAATAAATTGGTGGGAAGAATTTTTTTGTTATCAATTAAGCAACGTTTATATGCATTTCGTTTTTGCTTATGAATATCGTCATTAGATTTCAGCCGTGTTTATAGACAAACTCTCAAAATGACGAGTTTCTTAAGCAGAAATAAAATGCATATAGACTTGGCTTAACCGATAACAAACAAAAATTATTTATATTAATACATTGCAGACTAACTGCCAGTTTACAGAAGACAATTAAAAATTCTCGTCTGTCTGTACGTGTATTTATGTAATGATTATATATACATATGTACATATGTATGAATTTGTATTCACATACATATCGTCGGGTTTTTACTGGCTTGTCCACAGTATATCAAAAATACATTATTGCTGTGGCAAACCAATAACCACCCGACGATATGTATGTAAAAATTTTTTAGTAATGGATTGCGGATAATTTTAAAGTTCTACGAGTACACACTTGCATGATTTTGATATAATATATAAAAAAATAAGCAGCATTCTACTCTCATTGCTATTTGTGGTACAATAAAATGAATAATCATGTAATGCCTAAATAAATTATATGCGTCATTTGTTTTGAAAATAACAAATAGTATCAATTGATAATTTTATGACGTTGAAAGCAAAATATGTAATACAATTCTTACCTCGGAGTGATAATTCACAGGCTGAGAATTTTCTGTGAAAGTGCTCAGAAATTTTTTTTCTTAAGAAATTTATATGGAAATATAAAAATTCTCAGTAATTGTTTACATAAAAAATTTATTTATTCATCTCCTGTTTTTATATCTGCAATGTGCACTAAATATTAATATGAATAGTTTTCACGTCGAATAATTAAAATTTCAATTACATACATAGTAGATTTGTCGTTATTATTGTAATATTTCCTAAATTGTTTACATGTTTTGTACACAATTTCTATTTACGCAGGAAAATAATATTGAATCATAAATCTTGATCAACAATTTTTATTTAAAAAAAATATACAATATTAGTATACTTATGTAGCAACTAAAAAAAATTTCTTCTGAATTTATATAATACTGCTTACAGAGAATCAGATAATCTGCAAAAAAAATTGATAACGAAGAATTCAAGCTAGACTTAATACGTACATTAATGAATGATTTTGATTAAGACAAAGCGAAATGTACATATGTATGTATGTCTATGCGTATATACTTTTAAATTAAATTTGTTTTTAGATCAAAGTCCGCAGAAGATAAATGTATGTATAAAATACGTCAAACACTATATTCAAGAATAGTATAAAAATAAGAACGTATTATATTAATATTGAATTTAAAAGAAAGTGTCAAAGATCTCAGTTTTGAATAACCTCTGGGGGTATTTTTAGAATAAATCTCACAAACACACGTTTTGAAATTTAAAATTTTTATTCTTTTATATACTACTTTTTTTATATATTTTAACGTTAATAGAATTTTAGTTATTAAACTGTTCTATTCTTTATTATTTACTTAAGCTTATAGAGTTTTAAGTACATTACAAAGTCAATAAATTTGTTGTTCTTCTGCTACATAATTTAAATTAATTATTAAACAATGTTTAATAGATTCAAAGTTAGGACAGCAGTTACATTTTTGTTATTTACCCAACATATTTAGTTTTATATGCATATTATAATAGTATAAAGAATGTTTAATAGATTAAAATGTAACTGATCATTGTATTTACGATCGTAAATAATTGATTTTCGAAAAAAATTAAGTTTGAAAATTATGTCGCTTAAGTTTTTACATTTAAGCACATGATAAAAAATATGTATACACCTATATTTGTATATATACTTACTACACATATGTATGTATGTACATACACATATAGTATATACATGTAAGTTAACATGTTGATCAAATAAATAAGTTAAAGTTTTACCTCTTTTCAACACAGAAGAACTATTTAGACCAGCAAAAAATTGATTGATGGTGTAGGCAACTGAAATGATAAAAAAAAGTTCAAGATAAAAAATATCTTTAGATGAATATAGAGTAAACATAAGTAAAAATATGAATTATACTTGAATACTAAATACACAGGTATGTTATAGAAATCGAAATATTTTATAACGATTAATTTTCAATACATGCGATACATTTCGAACATTTTCTATAATTAATTTTGTCCTATCACAATTTACTTTCTATCAAAAAGGGGAACAGAAATTGGAGTACAAGCAATATACCTAGAGCAATTTTGAAGAGATTGTTTACAAACATTTTTCAAAAAATATCGAACACAAATATTGGGCACATCGCAACATACATATTTCTATTTTTAATAGAACTCTTTTTATTTAAAATCTATTTAAGAAACAAACTGGAATTGTAGTATAACTGTTATCTCAATATAGAAAGGCCCTAACTTATCATATTTTTGATATCGAATTTTTTGTAATTTCGGTAGAACATCTAATGCATCGAAAAATTCAAATTCAAATCTCAATTTCAAAAAATAATGAGTTAGAAAAGGTAGCAAAAGTACACGTTTTTACCACATAAAAATATACTATTTTAATCACGACCATATAACATATGTCTACTAAATTTCATCCAAGTCTGTTAAGTGGAGCAAACATCCAAACTCATAATCTAAAAACTTTCACATTTATAATATAATAATAGTAGCATACATATTTTTATATTATTTGAGAATTTTTGCCATTTTCCCAGTTTTGTTAAACGAAATTTCTATTTAGAGAACTTTTCAACTTTCTTCTTTTAAGCAAAAATTTATGAAATTGTTTAAATTCCTTTTTAAATTACATTAAAAAATATTAAGTATTTTCATGAGAATGTTTAAAAGTCTAGCAAACTGTGCAATTGTGCATTTTTACACTCTCGTAAACAAAATGTCAAAAATTGTAAAGAAATTTATTTACACAAACCTGTTAAATTTGCCCAATAATTTTCACTCGTAAACTTAAGCTGTGCAAATGTGCATTTTGTAAATAACAACTTCTTGGTTTTTTTTAATTTCAATTTGTAAATCACACTTTTTTTACTAACACAATCAAACTTTTTAAATTGAAAACTAGATTGCTTTCAAATTCACCTATCCATTTATATGACAATTTACTTTTCAATTTGAACAGCTGGTCACAGCACACATTGATTGAAGCTAAACACTTGAGTTGTTTCTTCGTCGGTGGCATTTCATTAATGAAACTGACTATCAATTTGTGTTACAGCTATCAATTTCAAGGAATTTTGACAAACAGTATGTGCAATGAAATTGAAAGCCATTTATTGAACAACCTTTTTTATTTTTATAGTAATATATAAATATGAATTGAAATTAAAAACTGCTTGAAATGTTCTTGTTATTTTTATTAAATAAATTTTTTCACATTTCATTAAAATTGACTTGAAAAAGTTAAAGGGGTTTCATAAAACAAGTTTTATTTATTTATTTTTATTTATTAGTTTATATGGTATATATAGTTTATTGCACAAATGGCAATTTTAAGAGTTCTCATGAAAACCCTTATTAATTTTTGACTCATGTGTGCATGTCTCCAAAATTATAGCGTTTAACTAGCATTTCAATTGTCATCACTGTTAGAAATGATTGATCCTTTTTGCATAGCTTGGTAGCACTTTTTTCTCACGTTATTTTCTCTGTTTCCTTCGTACTTATATACATATGTACAAACCATGCAACATAACGTGGAATGTTTACGAGATTATTACTAGTTTATATTATAATCGCAGCGTGTTTGTAAACAAAAAAATGTAAATATTTACTTAATTGATATATTTCATAATATACTTACATTAACACAAATTAAAAAACTGCAACGTATGTATATAGTATATGTAAGTATGTATGTATATATAAATATAGCTTCAGCTGCCTTAGCAGTCAACTTTAAAATTGACGGACTAAATGGAGGGTGTTCAATACGATACAAACGGAAATAACATTTGGAGGGTTACGAGTTTTAAGTGTAGATACTTGTACTTATTTGCTTTTTTTAAGTAGTTATCAGCTTTATAGGAAAGTACCTATATTATAGAAATTGATTTTAAGATGTACATATGTGAGACACTTCATGGAAGCGCTCGTGGCTACTTTACTTCATGCTTTCCTTTTCTTCTCTGTTTTCTATTTCAATACTTCTTATTGTTTCTTAAGTAAGCTTTTTGTTTAATATGCTGTTTGAGACAAGTACCATCATTCGCCTGTTGTTGACATATAATTTCTTTGTGCAATATGAAACATTGGGTCTGCACTAGATTGAAAAAAAGTTTGCCTATAGTATTGGCATCCTCATCGTTGGCCATTTTTAGGCACGTACGAAAACGGCGATCACAATTACAGTGAGACAATGTATAGGGCCGGTAATTGAACAAATCAAAACGATTGCTCATAGCAGGAATATATACTTTGCAGTGGTCATGAGTGCGGCAGCATTTATCCGCCATTGAGGCACCACCTAAGTGGTTGTAGGTGCCATTAGCAGTGTTGCCACGACCGCACCAGCGTGTATTAGGAGCTATTAGGAAATCTGACAACTGACGGCGTTGGCGTGAATGATGTAGGGTGCTGCGGTAATCATGTACTCCAATAATTTGTGTTACTAATACGTCATTATTGTGTCCCCCATGTTGCTGCTGCTCTGATAAACCAGTTGGTTGTGCCTCCAAATTCTCTTTTACATTTGCTGTACAATTTTTTTCACTCAAAACGACGTCATCATAAATATCGTATGATTTTTGCTGTCTTGGTATTGGTGATAGTTGCTGTGCATTTGTTAATGCCTGGCGTGCAGTAAATAATATTTTTTGGCCATCACCATTGTCTTCTTCACTTATATTATTAATTAAGTTATTAAGACTTTTTTGTAAATTCTTTAATGTTGCTTGTTTTTCAGGCACATAATCCCCGCCATTTAGATTTATATTATTTCTCGTGTGTTCTGGAACATAAATTGTCCATGTGAGTGGCACAAAAATTGTAACGAATATCAAAATATTAAAATTTTCTTCCATTTTTTTTAATATTTAACACCGCTTGCAACCTTTTTTTAATTTTTGTGCTTAATTAATTTAAAAATTTGACTGTTAGTGAGGTTTTATGGCCTTTGTATGATTTTAATTGCTTTTAGTGTTCGTTAATCAGAGAAACACAAACAAACACACTTCCTACTCTTGATACAAATTACAATTATTATTTAGAAAAACTTTTTCCGACTATGTTCTTGCTGCGTGCTGCAGTTCTCGCGTTCACAAACAATAATAGACTGCCCCTGGTTATTATTCGACTGTTCACTTATATATACGGCAATGAATATTGGCCCACTACTTGACTACTTATGTGAAATGTTTGCTGATTTTGTGGTGAGATTGGTGTTTTGTGTGTTCAATTTCATACACAATTAAATATTTGCCTTTGCGCTCTCTCACTTTCGGGCTTCTTATTTTTGCTTTTAGTAAAGAAGCCGGTGCAATATTCGAGGGTAGTTAATAAAGAACAACATTTTATGGGTTCTTTTATTTTGCCGTATGAAACATTTAAAAAGAATTGAGCTACTGATTGATTATATCGCACACTTTTAACATTAAAAAAATCGAGTTACTGATTGATTATATTGCACTTAATCAAAAAGAGTGTAATAACTCAAAATTTTCAGTGGAAACGAAAAACCTTTTGAAAATCCGAATACATACATACATACATCATAGTAAGCAAATTCCATTTGAAAATATATGTATGTATGTATGTATTTGCACTGGTTTTATTTTAAAATCTTGCAATTATTGGGGAAAAATAACTGCATACATATCGCTCATTTACTTCAATAGTGTCATAACTCAAAAAATTATTGTTTTTCAGTTAATAATGCAGAATAATGCGACATTTTGTACTTTATCTTGTGTAAAAATTTCATATAAAAAGCTTGTACCAACACCTCCTGAGAGAATAATATTTTTTCATGTCTTCATTGAGTTGTATGCTAATTGAAAACTTAAAACGCGTTTTCCACAAAACGCGTTTTTTGAGTTGTGACACTATTGAAGTAAATGAGCGATATGTTTTGAAGAGTCACAACTCAAAGAAATGTAAGCATGTAAAAATCAGAGTTGTAGAAGAATTAAGCTTTCCTCTATCTCTTCCTTCTCTATCACTATCCCTTCCCTATCGCCCTAGCACAAAGGGATCATTGTATTGGACCCAAGTGAGATGGACTCTAAATTTCACTCTTCCTTACCGCAGCTAATTTTCTTATTAAATTTTTTTTTCGTATTTTTTCAATTTTCTATCAGATGAGCTTTAAATTTTTTTCGAGATTCTTCGCAGTTTCCTATAAAAAATTCAGATGCCCATAACTCGGAAAATATGATCCGCCGCCACCTTTTTTATTTATTTTATTCTATTTATTTTTTGGAGCTGTTTCACTAATGAGATATTTAAAAATTATTTTTCGCAGTTTCCTATGAAAAGTTCAGAGGCCCATAGTCGGAAAATATGGGTCGCCGTCAAATTTTGTATTTAATATTTTTTTCTAATTAGGGTTTCGTACACCAAAGGTGAAAAGGTACACTATTGTTTTCGCTACGCTGTCCGTCATAGGCCGTTTTCTCGAGAACCGTAGGAGCTAGAGACCTGAAATTTTGGCAGACTATGTATAACTTTGGCCGCTACAACAACAAATATATGACAGTTAAAAAGAAAAGGGTGTTCCAAAACGATCAACGAAAAATTTTAAAATCCTATGTTATATAAGTGAGTCGATTTTTGTACAGACTACAAATCAAAATTAAAGGGTGTTCTATCAGTTAATGTAATTTTGACAACTTGCTGTATCTTGGAAACCGTAAAACAGCCAACATCTTGAAATTTTCAAAAACGCTAAAACAAAAAAAATCCCAAAATTATAAAATCGCCAAACCGAAAAAAATCGCCAAAAACCTGAAATTTGGACAGAGTATGTAGAACTTTGGCCGTTACAATAACAAATATATGACAGTTAAAAATTACAGTGTGTTCCAACGAAAAATGTTACAATACCATGTAATATACATACATAAAATTATATGTATGTACTATGTATGTATATAGACACTTGAAATTTGCAAAGTTAATCTATTTATACAGGCTACAAGAATTAACACAAATATTTAAAAAAAAATCTAAATTAAAGGGTGTTCTATCAGTTAATGTAATTTTGACAACTTGCTGAATCTTGGAAACCGTGAAAAAAGGAAGTAAATACGAACGTGTGTATATACATATGTACATTAGAGTGGCCGTTAGTTGTATGGAGAAGTTTTTTTTCGATTTCTTCTACTCTCACCTCCTAATCGGTTCAGTTTTATGTAAAAAATAATTCAAAACAATTTCATACCGATAAGTTGCGTTTTAGGGGGTTGGCCTTCAAGCCCATTTTTCAATGTAATTTTTTGCATATTTAAAAAATCATTTTACAAGAATATGACACATATGGGAATTTCTCCGAGGAATTCTACTTTTTTGTCGCGTGCGACAGCAAGCAATTCACCTTGCATTTCTGAGCAACGTGACTAGATTTTTTTTTTTAATTTTACCTAACGTAGAGCTGCTGACGGCCTACACAAATATATTAAAAAGTAAAAAGAAGTTTTGTTTTCTTTAAAAAAAAACAATCATATTTGCTTGGTGTCGCACGCTACAAAAAGTTGACATTCCTGTGGAAATGCCCATATGGCAATATTTTAGCTCTTTAAGTCAACATCATTAGTCTCAAAGAAAGTTTTCTGCTAAAATTAATATTTTAGAAAATAATGAGGAAAATAACCAACAAAATACCAAAATTTTTATGTAACAAAATTATATTTATATCGAAATTTCTTATTTTAAGCATGTACAACAAGAGCTTATAAATTAAATTATGTCATACATATGTACATATATGTACATAGTCAAAAAAAATTACACTGAATATATGGGCTTGAGGGCCGGACGGACCCCCTAAAACACAACTTGGGTATGACATTTTTTTATGTTTTTTTAAATAAAACTGAACCGATTTGGGGGTGAGAGTAGAAGAAATAAAAAAAAATAAATAAATAACGGCCACCCTAATATGCATACATGCATTGACGTTTCTTTTCGTGTTAAAATTTTGGTTTTTCGCGTTCCCGTACTTTTGTGCATATTTGTATATTATTGAGAAGAAATTATAGTTTCCTGTCATTTTACCGAATTTTACCCAAAAAGTAAAGAAACAGACCTTATATTTACACACCCCGCAACTGCTGTGGAAACTAGTAACTGGTTTCCACAGCTGCTTTGCTGCTGGTTTCTAATGTAAACTGTACACTTAAACATATGACGCATACCCCTCAATGGTTAGGCGACCGATAACTGTCAAATCTAATTAACAAAACAAAAGAAATCAATATTCCTTTTTTTATACAATCTGTAATACATTTTTCGATCCTTAAGTGCACAAAAGATACATTAATTATTATTTCTTTTTTTAAGAACGTTGTTTTTCTAGAATTTTTACAAAGATTTTTTAAAATAAATTTTATACAAAAACTCGTATACAAACGAACAAAAACATGCAAGATGGACGTCAAGCGGCACAGTATCATGAAGAACTTTTACCAACAGACAGATTGGCTGAAATGGAATTGAATCAACGACCCCAACCCCCTCAGCGACTAAATATTAGACACTCTCTATTAGCCAATAGAAGCAGCAGTACAGAGGAGACTGAGCCCGAAGCCAGGTATGAATGTGCCATTTGTATGAATTGGTTAAACGAACCAGTAATAACTTCCTGTGGTCATCGTTTTTGTAAATCCTGTCTTAATTCATGGTTACGTAATCAAAGACAATGGTGTCCTATGGACAACAAAAAAATAGTAGCTGATAAGGACATTTTTCCGGACAACTATACACGCCGTGAAATAGAACAGATCAAATTGAAGTGTGAAAATGTTAAGATAGGCTGCAATTACATAGCTTCACCTTTGGAAATGGAACGCCACAAGCAGGAGTGTCCCTACCGCAGTGATGAAGAGCAAACCGAGGAAAGGTGCCCGTTTGCCAATATCAAATGCGATTTTATAGGTAGGCCCGAAACAAATGCCTTAGAAATGCATTTAAAAGATGATATGCCACATCATTTACAACTTATGCTGAGGGCTTTGCAAAATACGGCCATTTCGACGTGGAATCCCCAAAAACAACCCAAGGGTCAGCAAGCAAATGGCCACAATGGAGGAGGACCCTTGCCACCACCACCCCAATATGCCAATGGCGGCGAAGAGCAACTCATACAGGCTATGTATCAACGCATAGTAGTTTTAGAGCAAAGAGCATGTGAACAAGATGTCAAAATCGAAAATTTAAACAAACAATTGGCAAATACACGCAATCAAGTCGATGCCCGTTACAGCAACGGCACTATAGTATGGGAAATAAAAAATTTCCATAATCTGGTCGACTACTTGCGCTCAAATACCAACAATTTGATATATTCCCGTGAATGCTATACCTCACCCTATGGCTATAAATTCTGTGCTCGACTAAATATACAGCCCAAAAATCCCCACCTGCTTAGTCTACATGTGCATTTAATGCAATCGGAAAATGATGTGCATTTACATTGGCCCTTTATTGGACGCATAAAGTTGTGCATGGTACATCCAAGAGATATGAAATTATCGCAACATGATACCATAATGACAAAACCAGAAATTTTGGCATTTCATCAGCCAAAGGAGCGTATAAGCACTAGAGGTTTTGGCTTTGTGGAATATGCAAACATATCGGATATTATAAAGAAAGGATTCTGCGAGGATGATCGTTTGCTAATAAAAATACAAATTAATTTAGTTTAAATATGTTAACGTTTTAGAATTAAGTCGAAGTGTCTAAGTATTAAAACGAAAGTAGTGGAATTGATGTTTAATTGGAATATTTACGATTAAAATAATGTCAAAAACAAAAGCTTTGTGCAAACAGTAAAAAGTTAATTTTTTCACAACTAAAGCACAAGCAAACCTTTCAGTGTAAAATTGTATTCCGCATATAAATGCATACATATATACATACATACAATAAATCCCTGGACAAAACCTATTGGAGTCTTCCCATAAAAAAGCAAATAATAATAAACATTATTAATATACACTCTCAAAATGGAATTGGTTGATTAAAAAAAAAGAAAATACATAATACTCTATATTTCTAAAAAAAATTTTGTAATAACATAAAAACATGAACTGCATAGACTTAAAAATGAGCAGCCAAATTTACAGGAATTTATATTAATATACTAATAAAGAGATGTGTATCTAACAAAGCTCGAATAATATTTTTTTTACATTCAAATTGTCATATTAAATACATATTAAGAAATGTTTAAACTTAAATTTTTAAATTTACATACATATGTATATAACTGTGGCAATATATACTAATCGCTTAAGTCGATTTAAGCAAGGCAATGCTTTTCGTAAGATTTGACGATACCGTTAAGACATTGAAAGGCTCGAAAAGCATGCTTCTCGTTTCGTGAAAATCGTGCCATAATCGCACGACATAATTTTCGAACTTCATTTTTTTTACCAAAATCGATTATTTGCGATTGTAAATACTCGATTCTCGTCAAAAAAAATAGAGGTACAAAAAATGTGTCGGTTAAGTATCTCTGGGCAAAATCTCAATTATTTTGTGCAATTTTTCAGGAAGTTGTAGCGCAATGACTATCTATGATCTCATATGGAATAATAGCTTAACTTAGCTTGTACTTTGGCATACTTCAAATGTAATGTAATATGTAGCTACAGTGCGTGGAATGATGATTTTCTAAACAAAATAAAATATAATACCGAATTTCCTAACTTAAGAAAAAATGTAAATCTAAAAAAATCTGAAAATCGACTTGAAAGTTTAAAAGTGCTCTCCTGCAAAACAGTAAAATATCAATTAAGAACTTTTTCCTCATTGCCACAGATATGTATATGTATGTCCTTGAATCAAGTCCATTCAGTGACTGATTTAAGGCGCTTGGTTGCCAAATTTTTTATAAAAACATATTTTTTAACTAGAGCATGTGACAGAGAGAGAGAGTCTCAGCAAATTGGCTTAAACTCGCCATTTTTTTATATCTTAATAATGGGCCTTGGTACTTACTTAATCCTGCCTGTTCTGTAAATCGAGTCGATTTAAAAACGTTCGATTTAGAAAAATTAAATCCACGAATATCGCATTTTTTCAGACTTTTTTGCAGTTTTCTGTTTTTTGAGCTTGAAATATCATATCTGAAATTAATTTAGTAAGTCTGATTTAAAATACATCAATGGGGTCATTATTATTTACTTTTGAAAAACGAGAAATTTACTCGGATTCGGTTTACAGAACATGGCCGAATATCTGTGGCAAAAAGGAAAAAGTGCTAAGTCGAGATAACCTGATTTTGAGTTAATGGTACCTCCGTAATCTGCATATTCGAAAGTATCCCTGGTCAAAATCTGAATTAATTTGTGTGATTTTTCAAGAAGTTTTAGCACTATGACTTGCGACGTAGCTTTTTTAAACTACCAATCTCATTTGGAATAATAGCTTAATTTAGGTTATACTTTGGTATACATAATCCAATTTAAATGTATTACTTATAGTGTGTAGAACGATGTTTGCTTAAAAAAGTATAGGTTAACAGGTAAAATAAATAAATTTCTGAAAATCTACTTGAACGCTTAAAAGTGCTCTCCTGCAGTAAAATATGACTTAAGCATATTTTCCTTATTGCCACAGATATAACATGGCAAACAGAGTAAAATGCAACTAGTAACAGTTTTAATATAAACACAACACACACATAATATACATTTTTATTCTAGCCTATAAAATAACTAATAAACGATAATATTTAGTATAAATTCACTACATGAATGTTTATCTACTTGAAAGAAATAATTTCAAAGAGGGAAACGAGACAGTTAAAATTACGAGTAAAAGTAATTTTTTATATACATATTATTTCGAAATATACATGCAAATATCCATGCTTATTTTCAAAATTAACTAAATTTCAATAATAGTTTCAAAAATATTTCGAGAAAGGCAACAAGTATATACATACATATCTTGTTTTCAATATCATTCATTCATGTTTGTTATCTAAACTCTGTTTTTATTTCTAGTTTCCCACTTATTACTTCATTTACACTGAAAATGATAAATTAAAAAAGTTAAATTTAATTAATAATTCTTCTAATTTGTTTACCTCTTTTTAACCGACTTAAAAAAAGTGGGGAGGTTATCAATTAGTCTGTATTTTTTTCTTTATCTTCAAGGAGCTGTATGTAAATTCAAAACTTATTTTCTGCAAAACTAAATTTTTTAAACATAATTTTTTCTACAAAATTACAAACAACACACATTTCTAATTTTACTTCTTAAATCATATACATACACACATACCTATTGGATCCACAATCTACTTTCTGGTGGCATACTAACCTCGTTGTTATTTGAAGTTTTGCAGGCAGCTGCACTCAATATACTCTGAATTTCCGTATGTGAACTTGAGCTGTCCAGCATTACAGAGGGCAGTTTTAGATGGGCTGCTTCATTTGTTGAATTCTCTAAGGCAGCATCAATGCCAGTTTTTCTAGAGTTTTAAATTCATCAAATGCTGACCCTACTCGTTTGTCATTTTCTGTCTTATTGCTTGCTTGCCTTTTCTGTATCTTCTAAGAAATTCTGCAAGCTTTTACCATCCTCCACAATATTTTAGTAATTTATTATTACTTTTATTTTGTCTATCTACTTATATGTACCTATGTATGTATGTACACATTAGTGGTTCGCCATTTATACAAAAAAAAATGGTGCCAGTCACCCCCTAGTATTAAAGATAATGTAAAAACAATTCCAAAGATATTTTTTTTGCGACGCTTACAAATGCCACCCTTTTAGTATTTTGTTCACTGTGTCGCCATTTTTAGTTTATGGCTTGGAAGGGCTACATTTCTGCCTTTAATAGTTTTTTAATACCACGTCACATTCTAATCATGACTTTTAAAAACTCGGTTCGTACCCACGCTAATGCTAAATAATTTTTGAACGAAAATAAAGCCATCATGACTTAAATTTTCTATCATCTAAGATAATTTTTTTGGAACAAATCTACTTTAGTGAAGCTGCTCCAAATTAAAAAAAAATTATCTTAGATGATAGAAAATTTAATTCTAAGAAAAAACTGTTATGTCCGAAAATCCTCGGAAAGCCATATTTACGGAAATGGCGCGAATAGTAAATATTTCCTGCATAGCCGGACTTCGGCCGGGCTTAAACTTTTTCCCTTCTATGACATTTCCCGATATGGCGCTTAATAGTAATGATTTCCTGCATAGCAGGCCTTCGGCCGGGCTTAATGATCTTCTCCTCTATAATATTTCCCAATATGACGTGTAATAGTAAATATTTCCTAAAAACCCGACCTTTGGCCGAGCTTAAAGATTTCTCTTCTATGACATTTCCCGATATGGCGCGTAATAATAAATATTTCCTGCATAGACGTACTCCGGCCGGGCTTAAATATTTTCTTCTCTATATTTCCTGATATGGCGTGTAATAGTAAAGATTTCCTGCACAGCCGGCTTTCGGCCGGGCTTAAGGACTTTCTCCTCTTTGATATTTCCCGATATGGCGCGAAATAGTAAATATCCCAGCAAAAAATAAAAGGAGTACTTCCTTACGAACCACTTTTAAATTACTTCTAAGTTTGCATATTATGAAATGGTAAAGAAGTTATTTTTAACCACATATGAAATGGAATTTTAAATCACTACTTTGTTTTCAACAAATTCATTACTTTTTTGGCTCAAGCCAAATACAAATGTTTTTTATTGCATTTAAGGCTTTTCAAGTCAAAAATTGTTATTATTAAAAATAAAAATGGAATAAAATAACAATAAATTTAATTATTTTATCTTTTTTCTTTGCAAACCCTATAAAAGGGATTTTAATCACATTAATTTTTAAACTACTTTTGTGAAGTGAATTATTTTCACACCCAAATTTCAGATTTTTATAGCACCAAAAACATGATTTTTATTGAGTTAGAAAACCACTTCCTTCCAATGACACGTCAATGTAAAATTCATTGTTTTTTACCTAATTTTAAGTGGTTTGATTCAGTAGATGTGGTGTTTTTTCTACTTTTTCCCCACTTTTTTTGCTGGGATGTTTTGCTTAGCCGACCTTCGGCCGGGCTTAAAGATTTTCTCCTCTATGGTATTTCCCAATATGGCGCGTAATAGTAAAGATTTCCTGCATAGTAGGCCTTCGGCCGTGCTTGACGACTTTCTCCTCTATGATATTTTCCAATATGGCGCGAAATACTTGCATACAAATTCTTTTTATATGTAATTTTGTTTTTTTTTTTGTTTTAAAACAAAAGTAGCACACCGGCAGTAGCTTTAGCTTCAAGAAACAGGGAAAAAATACTTGATTTTCCTTAAAAATTTATTAACCATGTTACAATTTTGATAATCTTTCATATGATACCCATATTGTTATAATAAATCAAAACTTGTTACGAAAATGCCAAAAGACATTCAAAACATTGGAGGTCCGTAACTCCATAAATATGGCTTTCCGACGATTTTCGGACATAACAGTTTTTTCTTAAAATTACATTTTTTATCATCTAAAACAATTTTTTTTTAATTTGGAGCAGCTTCACTAAAGTAGATTTGTTCCTACTTTTGTTCTACTGCATGCAATAACACTTGGTTATCTCATTTACAGGCTTGTTTAATTCGTCTAATAAACTATTGACCACTTAAGAAACTTCCAACGATGTTTTGAAATTAGCTAACATACCAATTATAATTACCACACGAAAATTATTTTACGGCTTTTACAAAGAGCTCTGAAAAGCTTGCTCAAGACTGTTCGAATTATAAATTGTTGCTGTATAACCATAGCACGCAACGGATTATACGGGATATTAGCATAAACGAGCACGGGGACAAACAATTTCTACATATTAAAATTTATATTACGTTTATTTACATTACTTTTTCTATGACTACTTCAATTACTATAAAAAGATTACTTTAATTAAACGAACATACAAACTAAAGTACAATGAAGACACAATTTTCTAATTTTTTTTTAAATCATATACTGGTCCATACTAACCTCGGTGCTATTTGAGGTTATGCAATCAGCTGTACTCAATACAATTTGGTTTTCCATGAGTGAACTTGAACTGTCTGGCATGACAGGAACGAGCATTTGTTGGGTTGTCTCAATTATGGACTTCTCGAAGGCAGCATCATGTGTTCGCATATGACAATTAACACCAGCCATTTGAACAAAACGTTTACCACATATTTTACATGCATGCTTACGATCATCTGAGTGTATACGTTTGTGTAAGCGCAAAGCTTTTTTACGTTGGAACGTTGCTTTGCAGAGATCACACTTGAAAGGTCTTTCACTGCTATGTGCAACAGCATGCACATTGAGATCGTGGATAGAAAAGAAACTTTTACCACAAACATTGCATTTGGCTGGCCTCTCGCCCGTATGCCTTCTCATATGGGCAGATAGCACCCCACCATCTCTACAGCGTTTGCCACATATTTCGCATATGTGAGGCATGACACCTGTATGACGAATCATGTGAGCTTTCAGTTCTTTAGATGTGAAAAAATCTCTATCACATTCGTTACACTTATGAGCCTTTATGCCCGTATGACGTATTTTATGAACCATCAGGTTTCCAGGCTTAGCAAAAGATTTACCACATATGTCGCAAACTGTATCGCTGTGTTTCAATTTATGGTCGCGCAAATCTTGAATTGATTGAAAAATCTCGCTACAAAAAATACATTTATGTTCAGATTTAGATTTTTTGGGTGGTTTATTTGGATTATGGATGTTGTAGTTATGCTTTTGCAAACTTTGCTTTGAAGGATACGCACGCTTGCAAATGTGACAAGGGAATGGAGCATCTTCAAGGTAGTCTTTGTCGTCAGGTGCAGACTAAAAAGAAGTATGAAACAAGCAATTGATTAGAGAGCTACGTTTACGAAAACTAACAATAAACTTACATCTGTGTCTGAAATTTTATCTTCCGGCGACCAATCCTTATCCACATCGCTGTCATGCTCTTCTTTCAAATCTTTTTGATTTATTTCCACATCTATTTTATTTTCATTCTCTTCGATTTCACCTTTTATTTCCGTGAGAGTACTTGATATTTGCCTTTTCCTTGAGTTTCTAGTGTTCCGCTTAATAATTTGCACTGCTGGCCCTACTCGTTTATCATTTTTTGTCTTATTGCTTGCCTTTTTTGTATATTCTAAGATTTTCTGCAAACTTGTATCATCCTCATCAGCATTGTCTTCAAGTTCTTCTTGTTTAATAGGATCATCTACGGGATCCTCCTCCTTGATTATCATGTTATCTATTAGGTTTTCATCCTTAGCCAGTTTAGATTTGCACTTTAGCTCCAATTCCTCCAGATTAATACTCTCTTCGACCAACGTAAGATGCTGCGTCTGAAAGTGGCTGGGGAACTGGTCGAGATGCATTTTGCTAGCACACAAGCTGCAAGTAACATTGTAAACTATCGGTGAAATACAAAAAACTTCTCCACATTTGAAGTTGTGAAAATCAGTAGGAGGTTGGGATATTTTTAACATAATTTCGGAAGTATACAATTAATTTTATAACCTGTGAATTTTATAATAAAAAATTCTCTAGCTAAAATTATACTCTGGTATCAACCCAAGACAAAATGAACGTTTTAACAAGTGATGCCAGATTTAATTTTCTATCTAAAATACCAAACTCTTCAAAGAATTCAGACCAAAATATAGGGTATCCAATTTTCGGGTTCAAGAGTAAAATGAAATGAAACACAAGGCGAATCCACTATCAGGTGACCTTTTCCGCCCGGCTGATGCCAAATTGAGCAATTTGAACCAAAATGCCAAAATTTGTTTAGAAATCTTCCGACATATTGGTATTGTAGCACAGCAAACTACTTGTTGTTTTTTTTGTAGTTGTATTGTTGTAGGGAAGATACTGACACTGAATTCGCCTTAATGATCTCAAGGTATTTCTTTTCTGTTAAAACTGTGAGGTTCGACACAAAAAGAATATTAATTTTGCAATTCAATGTTTGCTTGTTTGATGTATTCATTTAGTGAATTGCATGCAGTGATTTACACTCTCAAATATTTGTATCAAGAATTGTTTTTTACATCTGTTGAAAAAGTTTGCAAGTCAAGAACTTTGATCTTTAATAGCTACACATTTCCAAATGTACATATGTCCCGTCAACAATCCATCTATGATATTTAACTTTCCGTTTCCAAGGTTGCACGCTTACTTTGAATATTAGGGAATTTTAGCAAAAAAAAACCTTTATCCTTAGTTTTCACGACTAACCCATTTATAAACTATTGAGAATTTAAAGAACTTCCCAACGATGGGTTAAAATGAGCTAACAGACCAATTAAAAACATCACGAAATAAGCTTTTGGGAGATTAAACGTACAAGCATAGTTAGGCGATAGATTTATTATATGATTCTTGTGTTCGAATTATAAATTGGTGCTGCATAAACATATCACCTAGGCGTATTATACGGGATATTATCACAAACGAGCACTGCAACAAGCAATTTTTATATAGTATATAGTACATATTATTATGTACTAAGACTTAAATTGCGTTTATTTACATTGTTATCTTTTCTGTGTATACGTTTATTACTATAAAAATCTTACTTTAATTAAACCTACACGCATACATACGTAATGAACTAAAAGTGCAACGACGACACACTTTTCTAATTTTCTTCAAATCATGTACTCGTCCATACTAACCTCGGTGTTGTTTGAAATTATACAATCAGCTGTACTCAATACACTTTGGTTTTCTGGTTGTGAACCTGAACTGTCCGGCATAACAGAGGCAAGCATTTGTTGGGCTGTCACAATTGTTGTCTTCTCAAATGCAGCATCATGCGTACTCATATGTGAGTGAAGGCCACCAGATTGAGAAAACCCTTTGCCACATATTTTACAAATATGATTACGATCTTTTGTATGTATACGTTTGTGCACACGCAAAGCTTTTTTGAGCTGGAATGTTGAACCGCAGATATCACACTTAAATGGCCTTTCACTGCTGTGTGTAACGGCATGCACATTGAGATCATGGAAAGAAAAGAAACACTTTCCACAAACATCGCATTTGGCTGGCCTTTCACCGGTGTGTCTTCGCATATGGGCAGATAGCACTCCACCATCTCTACAGCGTTTGCCACATATTTCGCAAATGTGAGGCATGATACCTGTATGACTAATCATATGGGCTTTCAACTCTTTAGCCAGGAAAAAGTCTTTACCACATTCTGTACACTTATGAGCCTTAATGCCCGTATGACGTATTTTATGAGTATTCATGTTTCCAGTCTTTGTAAAAGGTTTACCACATATATCACAAAATATGCCGGTGTGTTTCCATTTATGGCCGCGTAACTCTCTAATTGATCGAAAAACCTCGCTACACTCATTACATTTATGTCCAGGTTTAGATTTTTTGGGTGGTTTATTTGGATTATGGACACTGTAGTTGTGTTTTTGCAAGCTGCGCTTTGAAGAATACGAACGCTTGCAGGTGTGACAATCAAATCCATCCTCATCTTTAAGGTAGTCTTTGTAGTCAGGTTCGCACTAAAAAAGACATTTTAAACACGCAGAGTTCTATTCACGGAAACAAACAATATACTTACATCTGTATCCGAAATTTTATCTTCCGGCGACCAATCCTTATCCACATCGGCATCATCACTCTCATGTTCTGCTTTCAAATCTTTTTGATTTATCTCCACATCTATTTTATTTTCATTCTCTTCGATTTCACCTTTTATTTCCTTGAGAGTACTTGATATTTGCCTTTTCCTTGAATTTCTAGTGTTTCGCTTAATAATTTGCTCTGCTGGCCCTACTCGTTTATCATTTTTTGTCTTATCGCTTGCCTTTTTTGCATATTCTAAGATTTTCTGCAAACTTGTATCATCCTCATCAGCATTGTCTTCAAGTTCTTCTTGTTTAATAGGATCTACGGGATCCTGCACGGGATCCTCCTCCTTGATTATCATGTTATCTATTAGGTTTTCATCTTTAGCCATTTTAGATTTGCACTTTAGCTCCAATTCCTCCAGATTAATACTCTCTTCGGCCAATGTAAGATGCTGCGTCTGAAAGTGGCTGGGGAACTGGTCGATATGCATTTTGCTAGCACACAAGCTGCAAGCAACATTGTAAACTATCGGCGAAATACAAAAAACTTCGCCACATTTAAAGTTGTGAAAATCAGTAGGAGGTTGGGATATTTTTAACATCTTTTCGGAAATATTGTAGTAATTTACAATTAATTTTATAACCTGTGAATTTTATAATAAAAAAATCCTCTAGCTAAAATGATGCAGACAAACCAAGACAAAATGAACGTTTTAACAAGTGATGCCAGATTTCATTTTCTCTCTGAAATACCCCTCTTCAAAAAATTCAGTATAGGGTATCCAACTTTCGGTTTCAAAAGTGAAGTGAAATGAAACACACATCAAGGTATTTCCAAGGCGAATTCATAACCATTCATAATCATCTGGACTGTTTTTTTTTATTTGATTTAGTAGTATTATAGTATTTAAAATACTTTTAATATAACATTTTACTTTATATATACAAATTTATCTAATTTAATTATACACTAGGAGCAAAAACTGGTAATATTAATTCAAGTTATTTCTTACAAAGCATACTATATTTCTTCTATAAATATTAATATTTAGTTCGAATTTAATATAATTAGGAATTAGATTGTACAGATAGATACAAGTGCTTTATGTTAAGGTCACCTGTTATGATTTCGCCTTGGGTATTTCTTTTCTTTTCATCTGAATTAAATTGACCGAAAATAATATTCACAAATTGCCAGGTTCGGCTCAAAAGGTATATTTGTTTTACAGTTCAATGTTTGCTTCTTTTATAAATTCGTTTAGTGAATTGTATACAGTGATTTGCACTCTCAAATATTTGATTTAAATCTTTCATCAAAAATTGTGTTCTTCTTTCTGTTGAAGTTTGCATACGAACATCAGAAGATCGGGTGGTCTCAGGTACATGACAGAGTTGATATATACTCGAATCAAGAAGTTTGATCTTGGATAGGTACAATTTCCAAATGTATGTTCCGTCATCAAATGTACGGACTATACAAAGATTTCTGGTGGTGTGTAATAATAGTACGTAGACGGATTATACGGGACATTGCCGTAAACAAAATTTCGTTTATTTACATTGTTATTTTTTCTATTACTGCCTTCATTACTATAAAACTCTTACTTTAATTAAACCTACATACATACATAAACTAAACTAAAGTACAACGACGACACACTTTTCTAATTTTTCTCTTTAAACCATGTACTGGTCCAAAATACTATTTTTTGGTGGCATACTAACCTCGGTGTTATTTGGAGTTTTGCAGGCAGCTGTACTCAATACACTTTCGTTTTCGATGTGTGAACTTGAACAGTCTGGCATGACAGAAGCAACCGTTTGCTGGACTGTCCCATTTGTTGACTTCTCCAAGGCTGCATCATGAGTACGCATGTGAGAGTTAAGACCACCAGATTGGGCAAAACCTTTACCACATATTTTACACACATGCTTACGATCTTTTGAATGTATAAGTTTGTGCACACGCAAAGCTTTTTTGCGCTGGAATGTTGAACCACAGATATCACACTTAAATGGCCTTTCACTGCTGTGTGTTACAGCATGTACGTTGAGATCATGGAAAGAAAAAAAACTTTTGCCGCAAACATCACATTTGGCTGGCCTTTCGCCAGTGTGCCTTCGCATATGGGCTGTTAAAACTCCTCGATCTCTACAGCGTTTGCCACATATTTCGCATATGACAGGCATGAGACCTGTATGACAAATCATATGAGATTTCAGTTCTTTATCTGTGAAAAATTCTTTATCACATTCTTTACACTTATGAGCCTTTATGCCCGTATGACGTATTTTATGTCTCGTCATGTTTCCAGTCTGTGTAAAAGGCTTACCACATATATCACAAAATATGCCGGTGTGTTTCCATTTATGGCCGCGCAAATCACGAGCTGATCGGAAAACCTCGCTACACTGATCACATTTATGTTCGGCTTTTGGTTCTTTGGATTTTTTGGGTGGTTTATTTGGATTATGGACACTGTAGTTGTGCTTTTGCAGACTGTGCTTGGAACGGTACGAACGTTTGCAGGTGTGACAAGGAAATGGAAGCTCATCTTTAAGGTAGTTTTTGTCTTCAGATTCCGACTGCAAAACAAAATGAAGCAATATTACAACATAATTGATTGGAGGTCTGTTAAAGAAAGCTTTTATGTAAAAATTATATACATACTGATAAATAATTAGGCTTAATTGCAGTTTATTGTTTCATGTACCTATTAATATAGAAAACAAACAAAACACTCACTTCTGTATCTAAAATTTTATCATCGACCGACCAATCCTTATCCACATGAACATCATTGTCATCATAGTCTTCTTCTAAATTTTCATTTTTATTTATATCCGAATCAACTTTATTTTTAGTTCCTTCGATATCATTGCCATGCAGTCCCACAAGTTCCTCATCACTTTTCTCTTTTTTTATTTCCTTTAGAGTACTTGCTTTTAGGTTGTTTTTCCTCGAATTTCTAGTGTTCCGTTTATTCATTACAATTTGCACCTCCAGTTTTTCTCCAATATTAAATTCATCAACTGTTGCTTCTACTCGTAAATCTTGTTTCTCGTTTTCTGCTTTAGTCTTTGCCTTTTTGTCTCTCAAAAGTTGCTGCAAACTTTTATCATCCTCATCAATTTCGACCCCTATTTCTTCTTGTTTAATAGGATCGTCTTCGGGATCCTCCTCCTTGATTATCATGTTATCTAAAAGGTTTGCATCCTTAGGCAGTTTAGCTTTACACTTTAGCTCCAATTCCTCCAAATTAATACTCTCTTCGGCCAATGTAAGATGCTGCATCTGAAAGTGGATGGGAAATTGGTCGAGATGCATTTTGGTAGCACACAGGCTGCAAGTAACATTGTAAACTGCCGGTGATATACAAAAAACTTCGCCACATTTGAAGTTGTGAAAAGCAGTAGAAGGAGGTTGGGATACTTTTAACATCTTTCCGGAAATATTGCACCAACTTTTATTAATTTTCCATTGTTTATATGAAAGTAAAGTCCTCTCAATAAATTACATTCATCTTTGTGTCAGACTAGGAACTGTAGTGATGCCATATTTCAGTTTCTCTCAAAGTAAAATAGTATAGCCAACTATTCAAATTAATTCAAACCAATGTCAGTTAATTTTGCGTTAATCAAACGCTAAACTTTTTTTTTTTTTTAGATGTATTTCCTTTGTGGGATGAACCAACGAAATTCCAATTTTTCCAGCTATGATCGCCATTTGAATAATGCTATAAAGTGAAATTATATGCTAATTGTGTCATCTATTTGAAACAACTTTTTTATTTTACGAGTTATAATACAAATTTTTTGAATATACGACATGTAGGAGTGGTACATTTCCAAATTTTTATGTAAATTCCAAAACTCAATTAAACATACATAATTATTTTTGTCAGTTTTCAAATGAAAATTACTTTTTTTTATTACGTTTACGCTTTTTATCAGAGCCATGAAGGCCTTTTTTCCGGGTTATGCACACACGACAAAACCAGTCTTCATTGTCTTTGGGTGCCACAAATATACCCACACAAACCCTTGAAACAAAAAAAAAATGGTCGATTTAATAAACATCGTTTTATTGCCTTATATTTTAATACAAACCAATGATACCAGGCATCACAACCATCGCATCCAATCATAGGGGAACCATCATCAACTTTGCCACAGGCGGGACAAATCCAAACTCGATTACCCTCGGCATCCTTCATCACATACAATTGAAAATATAAAGACAAGCATAGTTTGTACAAAATTGTTCTTGAATATAAAGAATATGATGAGTTTCTTACGATATAGGAAGACGGTCGGCTAGTTTCTGTTACGAGCGTCAACGGACTTTGCCTATCCGAATTGGTGGCATTTTTAGTAGTAGTATCGGAATTATGTGCTGCACTCATAGATGTAGTTGTCATGTCGTGCTGTTTAGTTGTTTGTAAAAGTTGGTGCGGTAACAAAACCGAACTAGCTGATATGGTGCCACCAGAAAGCCAGGGACTTGGTGGAGGTACAATCATATTAGAATTCAATGTAGAACAGTTTTTACTGCTTTCGCTAATTTCCAAGGAACTAGCGTTTGCAGCTGAAACGCTGTTACTTGTTGTAGAAGAACTGTTTGCTACCTCGCCACCTGAACATCATTATGTATTTAAATATATATGAACTTATTATAATATATATACGAATACTAAGGTATCTATATGTGGTTAAAGTTTTATTTAAACCGTATTTACGATATGGATAAGTTTAAAAAGCTGTTAAATTGCCAATAGTTTTTAAATGAAACTAAACAAAATAAGAAAAAACCTTTAAAATAAATTCTTAAGTTTACTTACTTGTATTCAATTTATGTTTGGGAGGTCTCGTTACTAATGGCGATATTCTGGCCAATTCGGGTGAAGGTTCCCGTTCACGAGGAGGTGTCGAGTGCGTTGGTGGAGGTGGTTGCACCGAAGGAACTACAGCTGCCGACGATGTCACTGTTGATGTATTGCTGTTTTTGATACTATCTTCTCGCGGCGGAGTGGGTGAGTGAGTCGATCCTAATTTTAGAGTCAATTTTGGTATCATTGAGGCTGGTGTAGTGGCAGCAGTATTAACAGTTAAAGAAGCTTCCTTATGCTCGTTGGCAGATGAAGTAGAATAATTCGGAGCTGGTGATAGTTTTTGTTTTTTTGGTTGTTCATTTTCCAATACAGCCACAGCAGGATTATCCTTATGAAATGAAGACGTTGAGACTGATGCTTGTTGTGTGGCGCTTGGATTTTGTGGCGGCGGTTCGTCCAAAATCGTTCTTTGTTTTTCCTTTTTCTTTTCTTTTTTAAGCCTTTTCAATAAATCTTTTTCTTTGACTTTTTCTGGGCCGCCGTCATTACTATGAGCTGCTCCTAGCACAGGTGTTATATTTCCTAGCGGTTCTGGTGCAACTAAAGATTCCTTTTCTTTCTCTTTAGGTGTCAAAATTTGCGCCTGACTAAGCAGATGTTTTTCTACCCTTTCTTTGCTCTTATTTTTGTCCTTTTTGTCTTTTTTCTTTTTAATTTTACCCTCCTTAAGTTCTTTAAGCTTTTTAAGCTTTTTATGCTCTTTGCGTTTCTTTTGCAAATCAAACACCGTGTTTGAATTACTGGATGTCATTGGAATGGAGGCTGTAATTGTTAGATTATCAAACACAGATGTTGAAGGAGGTTGGACTACAGCTGGAGTTGCCGTTACAGTAGTAGAAAATTCGTTTTTGTGTGAATGAAACGAAGGATTAGCATTGGCTGTCAAACTGTTGTAAGGTATATTTTTTGCTGAATACGCCAGACCAGTAGATGTCAAAGGTATTAAATCGGCGCCACCTGCCAATTTTCCGGGTGCGGGTGGAATTGCTGTTCTGCCTTCAACTTTATCCGCATTTATTATGCTGGCGTTAATACTGGATGATGTTTTCTTCACTTGTTTTTTAAGCTTTTTCAGTTCCTTAGTAGACAAATCAGTTTCCATATTTTTTGGTAACAAGTTTGTACCAGCATTAGCTATAAACATGTCATCCATATTGAAACTGTTATGCGGAGTTGGCTGCTGATGTTGTTGGCTACCTAGGTGGGGTATAACTGCGGGAAGATGTACCGGTCTCTTTTCTGGTTTCGGATGCTGCGGTTGATTTGTTTCATCTGAATCGTCAGATACTTCAATGGGTTCATTATTTAAGGTAATTGGCGTTTTAATGCTTAATCCACCGGCCATACCACCAACGTTTGTATTATGAGATTGTTTTTTGTTCATGGAAAAATCTAGACCCGAGTCCTGGGAACCAGGCAAGGACTTTGCGTGTTTATTGAAAGACATTAAATCTATGGGACTGTCACTCTTCTTCATTATCTGCTCAAAAGTGTTGAGCGAAATACCGCCTGGTGTTGGAGGTATTGATTTGTTTCTTAAGCTGCTAGCTGCGCTTTCGGGTGTGTGAACATCTATCAGTTTCTTAAGCAAATTATCTTGTGACAAATTGCTCGAATGTGCACTACGTGGTTTAGGCGTTTTTGGCAAATCTGGTTCATTAGCGTGCAGAGTGTCGTGAGAGTGTTTATTAATGTTGCTTAAATTTAGATTTTGGTCATTTAATTTTGTAAGAAAATCGGGTACTAAAGGAGCTACATTGCAATAGCTCCGTTCAACAGTTTGCAAATTCGTTTCGAGTTTCTTTCTATCCGTTGTTAAATCTTGTGATTCTGAAAAGATAATAAGAATTATTTTATATATACATACATACATATGTAAGCATATGTATTTAAAAATGTAGAATTTTCGTTTTTGTTTTTTTTTTTTTTTTTGAGATAAACGATACATTGTACATGATTTTTTTAACTCTAAGTAGCATGTTACTACTTATTATTTTATTATAAAGGCTGGTAAAGAGTTCTTAAGGAAAATTAGTTCCCTATAAGATTTCTTAAGGAAATTTCCATTTGCTTTAAAAATAAAATAGACAACACATGCTGAATAATATTGTCTGTTGATTTTTAAAAAGTTCTTTTCATACACTATGATTTTAGATTTGTGATAAATGCATTTAACCAACAACAAATAAACTTTTTCATCTGTATTAATTTTGATACTCGGTGTTAAACAAAAACAACAAATAACAACACAAAAAAAATATTTAGATTTTTTAACTGACCTTGACTTATTGATGAATTATCCGGCAACGTATGCTTAAAATTCGGGAAAGGAAACAGTCCAGGCAATAGAGGATTTTTGGGATTATTGGGAAATGATCCCAATCCTGGTGTAGGAAAAAGCCCAGGTGTGGGTATTAAGCCGGGACGTGTTGGAAATGGAAATTGTAGCATAGATAACATGTTGGTTGGCAAATTGGGAAATGCTGGACGATTGGGCAGCATAAATGGTTGCACTAAACTGTTCGCCATGACTTCAGCCGGAGAAGGCAACATACGTTTCGAGTTACCAGGCGATTTTAAGGGCGCCGAAGAGGGAAACATGGAGGGAGAGGGTAATTTCTTTCCCGTTATTAAACTAGTATCGATGGTCAAATCTGATGGCCCCGTTGATGGTGCTGCTTTAAGTATTGTATCCATGCGCATAAGTTTTTTATTAATTGATTGAACTTCCTCGTTACTGGGTACAATATGCGGATTTGTGAAGCTGGACATATTCGGCATATTTTTGTCTTTATTTACGAGATCTTGCTTAAGTATTTTATTCTTTTTCTTTTGGTCTTTGCGTTCTTTCATACTGGCCATTATCATCATTTGTTGCTGCAAATGTTTGTTCTGAGCCCATTCTATGGGATTTAAAGGATTGCCAAACAACTGAGCAACATTATCGAATGATAAATTGCCCATACCGGCTGCTGCAAATTCTGGCGGAAAATGTGGCGGCATTTGCGGACCAAATATGTTGGTAGCATTATTTGGTTTCATTTTTTTGCTGTTTTTCTTTAATAAATTATTTGGAAATACTCCAGGTATTTTCGGGGAATTTTTACTGCCGGGCTTTCGTCCTCGCTTTTTGGGTTTATTAACCAATTCAACTTCAGGAGGTTTTTCACCGAAAACACGATTAAGCATGCTTAAATCAGTAGGTTGATTGGGATTTATGGGTGGCAGTAAAGATTTGTCTTTAATGCCATCTACGTTGATAATATTATTTGAAGCACCGCCACTGCTGTTCTCAGGTAAAGTAGGAAACAAATTTCTACCTGCAGTTGCGGTGGCGGTTAATGTTGAAGAGTTGGCAGAATTAGGTGCGGGAGTGGGTGTGATAGTTGTACCAGAGGGTAAATTTATTATAGGAGTATCATTAAGAACAGGCATGCGCACAGGTGTGGGTGAAGACGATTTTGTGTTCTTTTGTTTTGAAATCTTTTTAAATATATTCAATTTAGAGCGATCTGGTTCATTGGACAGTTTCAGCTCTTTGCCATTCTGAGTGTTGTTTAAGAGCTTGGTAGTAATATCTATATCCATTGGAGGCGTTTCGATGATGGCTGCTGTCGTCTTATTTACTTTGGGCAGCAAGATATCAGGCAAATTATTAAGTACTGAAACAGTTGTTGGTATAACGATAGGTGCGAACAAGGACTTCGTTGGTGATATATTTGCTATATCATTGTTTTCAGATTTGAATTTTTGCTCTTGCAGATCCAGGGATAAGGGCGGCTTGCTTACAACTTCGGCTGCCCTTGGAGGAAATATGGGTATTAAAGGAGGTAGTTGTTGTAGAGGCTTTTTTGATTGCTTTTGCACGTCTGCCATCATTTGCTGTTTGAGCAGTTTTTGCCTTTGTTTAGCTTGCTTGCGGAGCAACTTTTCCAATTGTACTTTTTCTGGGCCCGGTGGCATACCGGCTACTATAGCGGGATTTATTATTTTCGATTTTTTATCGGGTCCCATTATGTTACTTAATAGTTCGGGAGGTATTTTGCCTTGTTTAGCCATTTTTTGCAGCATTTTCATATATTTTTTATGAGCCTTGTCAGCAGCATCCATTTTGCTGATTTTATCATTAAGGGGTTTGCTGTGTTTTTCGGTAATTCCAGGTTGTCCCGTCATAACAGGTACCTTTTGTTTTTTAGCCTTTTTCAACAGCATATTAGCGGCATTTTGATGCGTCATAAATGATTTTTTGTTATAATTAATAGGCGGTTGAAGATGAAGGTCGTTTGGATAGTTTTTGACTACAGCTGGATTAAATAATTTGTTTTTCTTAGCTTGAAATTCATGTAGTAATTCCAATTTTTTGTTGGGAATTGGTTGAGGTTCTAGATTTCGTGTCAATGCTTTTTTTGTGTCTTTGCTAGTGGAAGGCATTACTTCACGATCTGCCATATCTTTTTCCACTACAGGCATTTTTTCACTTGTAATTGGTCCAGGTGTGGAATTGTCGCAGCGTGATGCTGGTCTAGATTGTGGTAAAGGCGGAGGCGGTGGCGGCGGAGGGGGTGGGGGAGCATCTAACCCCAAGAGTTTATCTGTAAAAAAAATGTTTTGTACATATGTATTTGCTCGAAGAATAATGAATTTTTATTTAAGATATTCATTTGTGATCATATCTGCAGCTTACCTATAATATCTGGAACGATGGCTTCCGGCATTTTACCCTCTACGGCTGGTGATATGAAACCTCCAGTCGTCATAACCACACTACTGACCTCCCTCGTTGGTCTTTCGCCTTCTTCATAGCTATTTGAGGGCTTAAACAACGACTGTAAAGTAGTTGTATCCAAAACCGATAATGATTTATTCGTTGCATCTACCAATATTAATAACAGTTAATTACTTTGAATATTAATTTTAAACATTAAACATACCGCTGTTGATGCCGCCACTTGAGTTAGCCTTACTTATTAAATTATCCTGAAAGGCTTTTGCGTCATTTAAACTGTTTGAACTGATGGTCAATGGCGTTTCGGGAGTTTGTGTAATGTCCGGTGGCAACATCGGAGGCAAATGATCATGTACATGTACAGGTCTGGTTAGAACTTCCTTGCTGCCTGGTTTTAAAAAGTTTAAGGCGGAATCTTTGCGTGCCGGAAATTTGGGCACTTCCAAGACGAAAGGAACTGGCTCGACATTGTTAATGTAGTCCAATAACTCATTCAAGTTTACATTTATGCTGTTCAAGGTCAAGGTAACATCATTTAAATTAGCATCCGTTCGGTTGTCTACATCAAACAATTAAAGCAACATTAATACGTAAAAACTCCCTATTTCATTTCTTCTGTACTTACAATGCTCCACTTGCCGTCTTAGATCTCGTGTAAATTCTCTCATAAATTTGTCCAATACATCTTGTAAAAGCTCAAGCGGTGCTGTTTGGGTGGCATTATAGCCAATTGTTTGACAAATTTGTGCCACAGCAACACGTAGTAATTCTCTCATATATTGGTCACTCATTTGGAACGACTTTATATACAAATTATTTGCACTTTTTTATTCCCGTTTTTTTCTTTCACTTAGGTTCAAGAGTGTGTATTTTCTTATTTTTTAACTTTGTGGATATGCACTTATTTGATACACATTATTCTTAAATTAAATTTTAAGTTTTTGTAAATATTATTGTTTAAATAAAACAACGCATTAATAGTTTTTTTTCCTAATTTGAAAACTAAATTCTTGGAAACAAAATTATTTTGTGTACACTGAATCACGTCCAAGTAACAGAGTTGAATAATTTGATGAGAATAAAGTGGAATGAATCAAAATCTACCAGATGGGTGAGCATTAATAAAAAAAGAGTTGTTATGTTTGGCATTCGACTATTAAATAGTGCAAAATTTCGTAGTCGAAGTTGAAATGAAATACGCCCTCGCAATTAGGCCCATTGCAAGGCGAATCCATACTTGTAATTTTAATATATGTATGTCAGATGTCAATACACATTTTTCAGTACATTCTTTTGACACTAAAAGCATACATTTCTAAAAACGAATTGAGATGAGTATACCCCATATCAAGGCGAATTCAGTATCACGTGACCTATTCCTTACAATACCACTACACAAAAAACAATGCAACAATTACCAATCTGTCAGAAGATGTCTAAGCAAATTTTGACATTTTGGTTCGAGCTGCTCAGTTAGGCATCAACAGCTGATTATCAGTCAGGCTGAAGAGGCCACCTGATACTCAATTCGCCTTACTTATATGTATATACAAGGCGAATCGATACCAGGTGGTCTTGACTTGCAACTGTGGGTATTCGCCTTGTATATATGTTAGTGTAAAATTTCCTACTGTCAGAATATTTGCTAACGTTTTAGTTGATTTGACAGCAGAGAAGTTATGTCAGCTGGTGAATTGAGATAACCTTATGTGAATTTGCCTTATGTATATATTTGTCTTGGCGAATTCACAGATAATCTGAATTCACCAGCTGACATAACTTCTCTGCTCTCAAATAAATGCAAAACGTTATGAAATAATCTGACACTAACAAATATACAAGGCGAATATGCAGAGCTGCAAATTAAGACCACCTTGTGTCAATTCGCCTTGACCTTGTATATTTGTTAGTGTAAAATTTCCTGTTGTCAAAATATTTCCTAACGTTTTGGTTGATTTGACAGCAGAGAAGCTATGTCAGCTGGTGAATTAAGACCACCTTATGTGAATTCGCCTTGTGTTGGGCTATTGTTGTTCCAGTTTCAGTTTTTTTAGGCGAATTGACTCGCCTTGGTATCCTCGATTCAAGAAATGGTCATCAGCTGTTAATTTCTCTTATGTCAAATCACATGCATTTTATGCAGTTGCAAATGGAGATTACCTGGTATGAAATCACCTTGGTTTTTGGATTGTATTTGACATTTCGGAATGGATCAGCTGATCTGAGCAGATGTTAATCCAGTTGCCTGGTTGGACTAATTATTATTCTGTGATAAAAATACAAAAATGATTTACAGAAATAGGTGAAAAATGGAAAACTTTAAAATTGAGGATATCGAACGAACTTCCCACTGCGATATTGAAAAACAGATATGCCTGCTGGAGGATAGCGATATACAATGTGGTTATGTGTTTTACAATGAAATCACACGATTGCTTAAATTTTATTGTACATACTGTCGGGATACTTATGATAATATTGAATATTTTTGCCAACATTTAACTAATCATGTCAATGAATCTAATGAGGTGTGTAATGAAGACTTTAAAAAGGAAGAATTGGATGAAGAGCCAGTCACAGAAATTATAAATTCGGCTGATACAAATTCAATGATTATTAAAAATTCTGATGCATTTGAGATAAGATCATATCCTTCCTCAGAAAGGAATGATGAAAATACCGGTGACATGTTTGAGTACGAGCATCAGTTGGACGAAGTGTCTTTAGGAATCCTCAATGGTGATAGTGAGCGAATTGGCTATAAGTTAAACAACGAGGAAATGTTTATGGAGACAATTGATGTTGCTGAAGAAATGCAAACTGAAGATGAACTAGGAACGTTCGACCAAATAGAAGTGGGTAGTACCAGCAATTTGTTTTTTCAGGAAAGCGCTTCATCAACAGAAATATTTAATTATGATGAAAATCACAAGCCTGCCAGTGAAGAAACCCCTAAATCGATGGATAATTCAAAAAGCGGTAATAGTTTCGAAGAATGCTTTATTAAGGAAACTAATATAGACAAGATTCGTACAGAAGGTGTTTGTGTATTAGAAGAAAAAGTTCATAAAGATCGGAGGCCGTTGCAAAGGAAGAGGGTAGGCATTCTTTAATCTTTTAATTTTTTTTTTACTATGCAGTACACAAAACAACGGGTATGTTCTGTATTCCACGTGAAATTAAAACGTTTGGGATTTCTATAGAATTATTGTTGGAAATATGTATGTACTTATTACAACAATACTATGGCAATTCGGAACGATTTAATTTTGCGTGGAACACACCCGAACATGTTCTAATTAAAATCTAAATGGAAAAGAAAATACTTCATACATACATGTCGTCACCTAAAATCCAAAAGGCCGTAACAACCAGAAAATTCAAACTATACTTTTTGATTGATTATGATGTGACTCACGAAAATACATCTTTCCTTAAAATATTGCTCACATATTTTCAAAAATACCGATTTTATTCGTTATTCAATTTGGCGCCTAACAAATAAAATAAATAGTCTTAAATTTATGTTTTTGCTTCTCCTGTAAAAAAGTAAAAAGTGTACTTACTGCCTTTTGGATTTTAGGTGACGATATGTATGCATGTAGTCTATTTTACATAATTTATATTATTCTTTTAGTCCAATATACAGGATTTGCTGCGCCTAAAACGTCGTCGGAAAAAGGTGACTACTGTTAAAGTTATAGCTGTAAAAAACCGCATTGCGGAACTTTATGAGAAAATACAAAATGAACAAAATAAATCGCAACAACTTTATTCTAACGACTTTTTAAATACACAACAAGAGCAGGAAACACAAGATGCTATAGAAAGTTTAATAAAAGATGACATAGAAGATATTAATAAAATAGATGAATTGAACAAAAACCAGACTAATGCGGGAAGATCAGAAATTTCAAGTAAAATTATAGGAGAAACTCTAATAACATTAATACCAGAAGGAACTAAAATACCGGACAAGATGCCTTCACTCTTTAATATTACCACAAAAAAAGATAATAGCAATGGACAATTACCAATTTCAAATACTTCTGATTTCCAGTCATATAAATTAGAAGATAAGAAGGAAAAAATTGCAATATGTCCAGCATGCGGAAAGAGTTTTCGTAGCCACTTTAGTCTAACTATACATAAGCGCATTCATTATCTCGAATCGGATAGCAGTGTAAAATTGGCCCACAAATGTTCGGATTGCGATCAACTTTTTAATAAATTGAGTCAACTCAAGCACCATGTGGAAACTGTGCACTATCCTGAAGGCTTTATATGTAGAATATGTAACCGCCAACTCAGCAGTCTTTCTCTGTTAGAAAGACATATGGTGAAAGTTCATTTAGATCGACCTTTTAACTGCAAAACATGTAATAAAAACTTTTCCGATCACCTAACATTTGAAGAACATATGGCTTCACACAATTCAGGTGAAGTGTTCAAGTGTACTACGTGCGGGCGCAAGTACTCTACGGAATACTTTTTATTGGAACACATGCGTAACCACAAGGAACAAGTGCCTCAAACTTGTGTTGTGTGTGGCAAGGTTACATTGCGCATTACACAGCATATGAAAATACACACCCCTCGTCCTAAACGTTTACTTAGCTGTTCGGAGTGTGGTAAAGTATTTAATTTTAGTTCAGGACTGAGTCATCATTTTAAAATAATGCACAAACTCCCCAGACCACCACCAAAACCCAAAAAGGAAATTCACACCAACATATTCAAGCGCAAACGTAGAAATCGCACTAATGAACGTGGAATATCCAAGAAACAACAATGTGCCAACCCGAGCTCGACAGATGCTTCGTTCGTTATGGATGATGTAAAATTCCCCGGTGAAATTATTGAACAAATTGAAATTCCTCATGAAGTGTATAGTAACACAACAAATACAGTTATAGCAAACTTTGAAAAAAAGGAAAATCATGGTACAGAAAAGTCTTCAAATCTAGAAAGTTCTAATCGAACATATATATCGAATCCCCACGAAAACGATCAGAGAGAAGTGGAACATTTTGAAAATGATTACGTCATTAATCATAAAGAAGAAGAGGCTAAAAGAGTTATAGTAGAGTTAATCCAAAACTCAACCTATACTTCGTTCTTTCCCGATAATTTGTCAAGTGTTTTGGAAATAACACCGCCTATAGCAAGAGAAGAAACGATTTCTGCTGTAAATAGTATTGTACATGAAAGATAAGTTTATTAATAATTACTTTTTTATGCAAATAATAAACTAGTTAATTCGATTGTGGATTCTGTTTGCTTATTTATTGGTGGTTATGTAATCTGAATCGAACGGAAATGATTTCGAATTGTAATGCTTATAACATACAAATTCGAACATTTTCTTTTCGAAATTAATTACATAATAACCAGTGCTGCCACAACCAAAAAATTTTTACAACCAAAATTCGTTTTAAAAGTTACCAAATGAGAAAAAAAATAACCAAATTTCAATATGTAGAATTTTTATTAAATAACATTTAAAATGCATACACTTTGTGCCGCACTACAACAAGAAATCAAGGTACATGAAGCTGACTTGCCAGCAATAGTTCAATGCTCATTTGTAAGGTATATGCCAGTCGGCAGCTGATTAATTTTTTCTCGTTTAGTTTTCCGTTTTATTGTTGAATTTTGTTTTTCTTCACACGTTTAGTTTTTTTATTTGACAGCTGAACAGTATTTTTACACAAACAACAACTTACGTGCATATTCTTTATATAAATTTACTTTGTAAAATCTTTTAATTGAATGTTGCCGCCATTACAAAAGACATGTCATTTCTGTAGTAAAGAGTTGCAATAATTTAGTTAAATTAAAAGCTGTTGTCACAGCTGTTTTATTTTCAGTTGCCTTGGTAGCAATACTAAAAATTGAAGAACATAAAAGCTTAAAAAGTATAACATAAAAAATATGTACATGTGTATCATTATTTTGGCAAAAAAATAACCAAACTGAGAAAAATATTCACATCTCCACATTAAAGAAACAAGTAACCACTTTTGGTTAGAAATAACCAAAAACGGCAGCCCTGATAATAACCCCTTGCTTTATTTATTTAGGGCCATTATCACAACTTAGGCGAGTAAAAAGTTGTTCATTTAAAAAAAATATATATACGCAAATAAGAGCATATTTTCTGGCGTATTTCCACACAAACAAAATTTAGAATTTTGACTCAGTTAAACTGCTTTCACACGGCAACTATACAGCGATGTCAACTTTGAAATTTAAAAAGCCCTAAAACCATTGCTTAAAATTAATATAATTTGTGAGCACGTCTCAAAAGAATATAAAAAATTATTTTTCTAATACTTCAAATAAAAATAATTTATCGGACATACATATGTACATACATACATATGTATCTGATACAATATGACAAGTTGGCTAAAGCCAATTAGAAGCCGCCGCCGGTTCATTGTTCTCAGCCACCGCCGTCGACTCTTCCGTCAGCTTCGTTCTCTGGTTTTATTAAATTAATGTTATTGACAACAAAAACTTAGTTCAATAAATGAGAATAATGTGCCGCAGTAAGTACTAATTTTTTATCTAATACTTAATAAAAAACTGATTAATTTGACTTTAGCTTAAAATCTAAAATTACGGAGCTTCTTTGATTATAATACCAATTGATTTTTGATTCACTGTATTTATACGTAAAGTGCCATAACAACATATTACATATTCCTTTCAAACTATTGTGAATGTTTACAAACTTTTTTATTTTCTCTGATAGATACACAAGGGTTAATTTTTCGTAAATAAATAAAATCGCAGGCAGAGGATTTTTTGTTTATAAATATTTGTACCTATGTACATAGTTAGAACCTACAGCAATAAAATATTTTTTATGTGAAAACAATGTTAAAATTATTGCCTACTTTTAACTTTAACACACAAGCAAAAACTAAGTGTGGCGAAATATTCTGTCACAGCTCGACAGATTTCACGGTCTGCTGCACTTTTTGTGAAATGAAATCGTTTTCATTTGAGGACTTTCTGGATCATCTTAAATGTTTGCATTTTGCAAAAAACTTGTGTAATCCTGTAGAATCAACCCAAGACACTAATTATTATGCTGGTATTACAAAGGACTCGACGAATTTATATAATAATGAGCATGATAAAGTAATTGACGGCCTTATAAAGCCTTGCGATGATGATGATCATGATGATGCCGATAGCGATAGCGAAGTTTTTATAAATGATCCAAGTGAAGACGAAGACTTTATCGCGGCTGAATTCTGTGACATTGATATTTATGATGAGCCCTTGTCTATTTTAAAAAAGAAAGCGCAAAATCCAAATAAAAAAGTTGGCAATATCCGTGACACAACATGCTTTACAAATGATAAAAGTGAAGAAAATTTAAATTTTGAATCAGATGAAGATTGTCAATCAGCGGTAAGTAGCATACATATTGGTAAATTTTAATATAAATTATTTTTATTTTCCTGCAGGTAACTGAAAGATGTGGGGAAACATTTGAAACTGTTGGCCAGCTTAATCACATACCTGATGACAAATCATCTGAATCTTCTAACAAAAAAGAAAAGTCCAAAAGCAAAAAAATATCGTGCAATGAATGTAATCAAATATTTCCTTATAAAAAGTCTCTTTACAGTCACATTGTGGAATACCACTCGGGTTTCAAATGTTCGATGTGCGACAAACGTTTCAAATACCTACAGCAAAGAGATAGACATGAATTTTGTCATACAGCTGAAAAAGTTTTTTGCTGCGACATCGAAGGATGTGACAAAAGTTTTACCCACAAGTATTATCTTCAGCGGCATATCGACAGCCACAATAAAGAGCGGAAGTTTGTATGCGATTTTGAGGATTGTACTAAAGCTTTTCATACGCTGCGTTGTTTGAAAGCCCACAAAAATCGTCATATCAAGCCAAAAAATCTTAAATGCGATACTTGTGGGTACTCATGCAGGGAATACGACAGACTTCGTATACATCAACGTGTTCATATAGTGAAGAAATAAGCTGACCATGATTTTATATAAAAAATAAAAACGTTATTCATAATTATGATAGCGCAATATTAACAAAAATATTAAAAACTCATTGGACAAAAGTATCCATACAGCCATAAAATATATAAAAAATACATGCAAAATGCATAGGGTTGTAATCTTGTTTGAAAATTCAGTAATTTCCTGTTCCAAGCCGGCAACAAATGGCATGCGAATATGGTCTTATATGTTCTTAAAATAACAACAGTTGACTTTAACTTTGAAAGTGTCTAAAATATTTACTACAAATGACGCTATCGAATTTATTTTATGTCATGCATAATAATGACTTCAATTTATCTCCAGATAAGTATGGTGGTAGCAGTGTTAAGGTTTAAAGGGCAATGACTTCATTCGCGGCAACTGTTTCAGATACTTTCGGAATTAATCTCAACTGTTGCTATTTTAAAAATATATTCGATCATATTCGAATGGCATTTGTTGACGATTTGGTACCTGAAATCACTGAATTTCAAAAACAAGGTGACAACCCCATGCCTGTATGGAGACTTTCGTCCATGTTTGTAATCGTGTTGATCATTCGGTATCGCATACTGGTATTAGATCCCATCAGGGGTGTTCTGTAAATCGCACGTTTTGAAATCGCCTAATTTCCGGGGAAAAGCTCAATTAAAAAGGTGACTTATTGCAGCTTTTTAATTGGTTTTAGTGTTTTACTTGTTTAATATATTTTATACGAACTTAGCTTTGAATGCACTAAATCGTCCGATCAGCAGAACACTGTTTTCGATTTAGGAAATCGCACGATTTCAAAACGCGCGGTTTACAGAACACCCCTGCATATTTGTATTAGCAATTGCAATTCTTCATTTCTGGCGTATCTTTGTATCAAAATCGATTAAAATGTACTAGTATAACTACGCAATCAACACAAAATTCTTAAACATGTTTCAGAAATAAAAGAATTCGAGCTTAACACTGCAATTTGTATGGTGCGAATGAGTTCCAATACAATAAAATAGTTTTATTATCTCATGACCAGACAGCTGCAACGGGTAGTAAATTGTCGAGTACCTTGCTATCGTTTACTATGATTTTTTATAATTTACTTTTTTTGTTCAACAAGGAATGATTGTAACTAGAGCTGGGTCCAACTCGTTCGTTCAGTCGTTAATTTTTTACACAAACTTTTGATCAAACCAATTTAAATTACATGGATTTGAACATAGGTTTCTGTCAAAAATTTTAGAACAAACACAACCCGCAAAGCGATTAGCTTGGCTGCGGAAAACACCCAAGGTCTTTCGTGGGAATCGAACCCACGACCTCTGGACTGAAAGGCTAGCATCGCTGCCACTCAGCCACAGGGGCACCCAGCTCTAATTGTAACACAAAGCGTTCGTTTCAAACACACAGTTTAAATGGGTTTGACATAAACCAGTGATCAAAAATGTACTAGAGTACGAGTTCAACCCAAGACTAATAAATTTTAAAGAAATAAGAACATTCATGTTCGCTGAGCAAACTAGTACTTCAAACAGAGTTTTTTAAACGAACGCTTTGGCTTGCAATCATACATGGGCTTGATCATAGTTTTGTGTCAAAAATAAACTACTGAACGAGTTCGACGCAAGTCTAAAATTTATTTATTAAATTCATAAGTAATACATGTGGTATCGTGGCGAATATAAATAATGAAATGTATTTTCATATCACCGACACAACTTTATATGTATCACACATGATACAATTATACAGGTAACCGCGAAGCGCCAGCTGTTTTGCTTGTTTCGTGGTGCCATCTGCCAAATGTTACAAACACACACACACGCTGTTTATCTTTCATTTCAATCACTTGCTCTATGACAGTTGGCACCACAAACTAGCAACAAAAAGCCCTGTTGTTTTATTTGCTGTAAATTTGTTGTCGATTTGCGGTTACCTGTATAGTTGTATCATGGTATCACATTTCCAATTATTGGAAAAGCCTTTAAATCAAATCAGTATGGCAACCTTTTTTCAAGTATGTACGACAAAACATATTGTGAATGTTGTTAAGTCTAAAAATTTTTGTTCACGTAGAAAACACATAAATGGTTAATTCGAAATCACGGAATACATATTAATATTGTTATGCCGAGTTCACATCTGGCATTTCTGTGAATATTGTTAGTCTATGTTGGAAATAAATATAAATAAAAGGCAAATTTTAAAAGTTAAACAAGTTACAATAATGCTAAAAATTCTACCATTAGCTAATATTGGCGATAAAACCAAAGCAAAATGTGGAGAAATATTTTGTCACAGTTCTAAAGACTTTACAATTTTTTGTACATTTTGCCAAATGAAATCTTTTCAATTTGATGACTTTCTCCTCCATATCAAAAATGTACATTTAGAAAATGTTTTAGGAAAAACACTTCCAGAAAGCGCTGAATTGAATATCTGCTCACAGCTCGGATTCAAAAATGAAAATATTTCGTGTAAAAAGGAAGAGGACTTGCTCTGGAGTAACCTTGAAAAGCCTTCATTAGAAAACCTGAATACAAATGTTAAAAATGAAGTTGTTCCTTATCAAAAAAATAACGCAATATGGTGGGATATTGAGCGGTCGTTGTCAGATTGTAGTGAAGATAACTCGAGTTGGGAAGAGGAGAATTTGAAAGTTTTAACTAAACCTGATAAGAGAAAGAAGATAAGATCTAAAAGTAAACAATACGCAAATACTGTTCAGATAGCTGCCGAAGAACTAAAAAGCGAAGTAAGTTTTTAAGATTACGCTAACGTATTGTAAAATGTTTTATTGATACAAAGCTTTCAAAGAAAAAAATAACGATGGCTAGTTATGCTCATTTTTATGTAGGAGCAAATTTTCCACGAAAAAGAGATTTCTTTTTGCAAAAAAATTCCTACTACGCTCGTGTTCCACAAATATTACATTCTTTTTCTTTTAGCAAAATAGACCTGCTGAAGATGTTGCTGAAACTTTAACCAATTTTACGAAAAAGGGCAAAGCGCCGGAGTATACTTGTACGGAATGCCTTGAAACATTTTTGCAAAAAAAATGTCTAGATAAACATGTTCGGGATCTGCACAATGGATACAAATGTTCGTTATGTGATAAACGTTTTAATCGTACATCTCATGTGGATTATCATTTAAAAACGCACACTACAGAGAAAAAGTTTATATGTCCGATGGAAAAATGCGGTCGAGGTTTTGCCGACGAAGAGTATTTAAAGCGACATCTTGAGGTTCATACAATGGAGCGTAGCTTTGTATGTGAATATGAAAACTGCAGAAAAGCGTTTCAGACGCAAAGACGTTTGGCTTCTCATGAATATACCCACAGAATACCAAAAAAATTTGTTTGTGACATGTGTGGTTACAGTTGTCGCTCCAATCCCCAACTGATAACCCATCAACGTGTACATACTGGTGAAAAACCATTTCCCTGTGGAGTTTGCGGCAAACCTTTTATATCGAAAATAGCTTTGCAAGAACATATGATTTCGCACTCAGAAAAACGTCCGCATGTATGTCCAATTTGTAATAGAGCCTTCGCCAATCGAAGAGTGTTAGTGCGTCATAAATATATTCATTCCGATGAGAAAACATTTAAGTGCAAATTGTGTGAAAGCGCCTTTAAGCATCCGAATTCTCTGCAAGGCCATATGCGTCACGTACACCGTGAATCAAAACTACTTAAGAGAATTTAATTATTCTAGAGGAATAAGATAATCTTAGTTAAATAAAAAATGCTTAAGGCATATGGGCATTTCCATGAAAATGACAACCACGACTGAAAAATTAAAAAACCTTGAAAATTTTTTTAAAATACGTCAAAGAGGAAAAAATCACTCAAATTTTACTATGCAGAGGTATTAATAGCTTATAAAAATTTTTCAAGAGCAAAAATAGCAGTTTAAACTGACCATCTCTTTGATTAATGTTAAGAAATTGCAATCACCTATTTTTTCTCAACTAGCGACTCGATTCAGGTATTTGTAGCATTACAATTATACTTTAAAATTAATGTTACAACAACAATGAACAAGATCCACGAGGAAAGAGAAAATTTAGAGTTCGATAAGGGGTATTTTTTGGTTTGCTTTGGATGCTATTCTAATGTCACGTACGCGGTGCAAAAACCGTATTTGTCTATATCATTTGAATTTGACCGGTCGGTCGCAACTGTTTCAAAATAAAAGTTCAAAGCAGGATAATTTTCGCAAATAAATATTGTTCGAAATTTTTTCTCAATTTAGTGTAATAAAAATTTTATAAGCATTTAAAGTTTGTCACGTACGCTATTGTAAGTATTAAAATTGAAATTAAATGTATCAGCGTTAACTTGATAATTATCAGGCATGTTCTGAAAATCACTTTTTGTGAAAGTGAATTGAAAATACAAGAAAGGTGCTCTGCACACATAACTTTTTGAATTTTTGTGATTTTAAATCGGTCACCTAAATGCCTGCCGATTTGAAATCACCTGGTTATTTTTTCAATCACTTTATTTTGAAATTCTCAAAAGATTAATTAAATGAATAACTTAATATCTTCTTTATTGATTTTTATAGTAAAATAAGCAATTTTCTACGAAAGAATTTATGAAATTATGAAAAAATTTAAAACTCTCAATTTTGCAAAAATGTTGTTATTTGCTTTGTGATTTACATTTGTGATATTGCATTTACAAAACAAAACGTCAGCTTCTTCTATTCTATTCTTCTATTTTTAAAGGGTAAAATCACACAGAAAATTTAAAACTTTTGTGATATTCAGAACACCATCAAATCACAATTGTGATTTTAAAATCACAACTGATTTGAAAACTTGTGATTTCCAGAACACGCCTGTATAAGATGGCGGCGAAAACTCAGCGCCCAAGTAAACAGTATGTAGAATACATAGTTTTGTTTTGTTTTTAAGTTTTTGTATGCATAAATTTCTGTGGCAATATATAATAATGGCTTAAGTTGACATAAGAGCTTTTTCATTTTATTACATATTCTTATTCTCTTCTTCAAGATCTATCATTTAAACTATACCCATTTATATTTTAACTTAAGTCTTCTTCTTGGAAAATAATACATAAGCCATAACATCTTAACTCAACTTAATTTTTGTAAGGTAGCTACATCAATATTAAAATATTTGAGCATCAAAACTTGTATACACTTGAGTTCAATAACTCAATAATAACGACTCGTCTAGAAAATTTGTATGAAAGTCACTCAAGAAAATGAGTGCTTTCCATGTAAATTTTATACTCAAGTCGACCGTATGGGTTGTAGAAACAGGGAGTTATATTTAACTAACTCCCTGTTTCTACAACGCAGACGGTTGACTTGAGTATACAATTTGTATGGAAAGCACTCATCTTTTTGAGTGATTTTCATACAAATTTTCTAGACTAGTCAGTCGCCTGCCTGACTTGTGGAACCAGCACATAAGCTTTTAAAAAATTATCTTATTTCAGGTTTTCCGCATTTTTCAATTTAACCTAAAGCACTTATCTCGACTTACTATCAATAAAAACTATTTTGCCTTTCAATATAATAAGTTCACTTTAGTTTTTATTTTTCTGCCAATGGATTTTTCATAACATCTTAACTAAAAAACAACGAATAATAACTAATAAAATCGTTTCTTTTTTTTATAAAATTAACAGTTTTGTTATAAATAAATGTGCATTTTTTTCGGTTCTAAAAATGTTATATAAAAACCAAACACAATTTATTTTAGGCAAAACCCATAATATCTCAAAACACGAAATTTCGACTCAAGCCATTATTATTTATTTCCACAGATTAAAAAAAAATTTTTTTACTTAAGAATATTATAAGAGAAAAATCCGTCACGTACGTTATGTCACGTACGCTATTAAACTTCATTCATTATAAAATCAGCCAAAAGTCTTTTTTATTTCAAAATTGCTGATAATAAAGGAAAAATAGTTGGATTCGTGTAAGAAATTTAAAACAAGAAAAAAACTTCAAAATTCGCAGATTTTCGTATACTTTTGCATGCACCTTGATATCAGTTCCGTTTTATGTCACGTACGCTATGCCCTTATTTCCCTCGATATTTTGGACAACAGGGTTCCAAATGTAATAATTTTTTTTCGCATATAGTACGCCCTGAATGGAACATAACAACAAAATATTTTTGAGTTAACTCTATTTTTTCAGAATCTATTCCACTTTGTAGGCGTACAAATGTCACGTACGCTGATATGGAAATGCCCATATGCAATAAATTAACTAATGTAGGTATGTACATACCACGGAGGATACTTTGTGGTACATACATACAATAAGTTAATTCAAATGTATGTAGGTACATACATACCCATCAAACAAAATTCTCCGAGTTCGTAAAGAATTCGTAACGACTGGTCGACAAAATCTTCCGATTTCGGAACCGAAATATTACCGAAATCGTAACAATTTTTGTATGAAATGGTTGACACGACTTCGTAACGATATGTCGGTACGAATTCGTTACGATAAGTCGGTACGAATTCGTAACGACATGTAGGTACGATTTCTTTTTGCTTTTATAGCTTCACCGTTATGTTGCTGCTATTGTCGAAATAATTTACACATACTCACACTTTCTAATATTTGGTACAATCCTGTTTTTATCAACATATGCACATATTTATTAAAAAAAAATTTTCACAGACTTTTAGTTATGTACTCAAAAATCAAAGTTTTAATGTTAAAAAAAAATTGTTCAGAAAAACTACCGAAATTTCTTAACTAGTTCGGTACGAAAAGTCTGAGTTCAGACAAACTACCGAAATGTCTTAACGAATTCGGTACGACAAGTCTGACTTCAGAAAAAGTCGAAACATTTTGTTTGGGGGGTAATTACATGTATGTACATACATATATGTATGTATGTATAGTAAAAGCTTGAAAGAAAATATAAAAAACTTTGTGAAAAATAAATATTAATAAATAACAGCCTTATTTATAAAAAATATTAAAGCTTTTTAAGAAAATTTTTTTGTTTGTTTGATTGATTTTAGAGTTACTCTGTATTAATAACAGATAATTATTTGGCCGAAAGAAAAACGCCAACACCAATTATGGACAACCAATTGTCCCGTGATGATAATAATAAAATAATCAATTGGAATCTGATCCAGTAAAAGGGAAGTAGATTGATGAAAATGAAATTTTGTCTTTTTTTTATAAAGGCTTTTTAAGAAAACTTTTTTATGAAAATTTGTTTTAAAAAGTCTATAAAGACTTAAGGCTGCAAGAGTTTAGAAAACAAACCCATTAAGAGAGTTGGTGGCCTTGCTTTGTTTTTGTTGTTGTACGGAGCTTCTTTGATTATAACAAGGGATTATAATAGCAAATCGTTTTTTTGTTCACTGTATTTATACGTAAAGTGCTGCCATAACAACCAGCGATGCCAACTATTTATAACCCAAACGCGCTATTCCCCTTCTCTAAACGCGCTAGAACACGCTAAGTTACAGCGTTATCAACAATTTATGGTCAAAACGCGCTATTTTCCTACGCGCTAAATTAAATTTTAATAAACGTCGATGTATGTATTAGTAAATACAATTAATTTTTTTAGTAAATCTTTTTCATATTTGGCTTCTCCGAAATTATATCCTAAATAAATTATTAAATGATTTAATACAGAATCAGACTCGCCTTCCAAATATTCGAAATTCTTAGTTTTTATTTTAATTTTATTTGTCAAACTTTGTAACAACTTATGTAAATTGCCGAATAGTGTTGCGATTCAAATGATTTTTGAAGTACAAAAAGAATAGATGCTTAATAAGTTTTTGGGGTCACGAGTAGGAGATTTTAAAATATTTGCCATTTATAGTATTAGAATGCGTTTTTAATTCTAACCACAGTCAAGAGAATATTATTTGCAACATCTGAATCATTAACCAATTTAAACAAAAATGTATCCGAGTTTTGGATATTAGAATATTGTTAAATCTATACAAAAAAAGTAAAAAGATATTGAGCTGAAATGACATTGTTGACTTTAATCAAAACGCGCTAATTCAGCGCTTTTTTTATTAAACGCGCTAGGACAAAAAAAAGCGCGTTTGGCATAGTTAAAACGCGCTAAAACTAGCGCGCAAGGCGCTAAATTGGCATCGCTGATAACAACATATTACATATTGCCAAGGCAGATTCATTTCCAGGTAGTATCAGGATTACAAAAACAATGAAAAAAACAACATGGGTTGTAGTTCATCAAAAACTTCAAAAATAGAATTTGTTTAACATAACAATAATAAAAATTATTCACATAACCATGGTATAATTATACAGGTGACTGCGTAAGGATTTTTTATACAAAAATACGGCAACCATAGCTATGTAAAGAACCGAAGAATGTCAAAAGCATAAAAATAATTGTACTAAAACCAAAACAAAATCGAAGTTTTTGACATTCTTCAGCTACAAAGCACATAGAGCAAAAAATTATCAGCTGAAGTAACGCTGCCACCTAGTTAGATACACCTTGCACATAACTTTGAAAATATTTCTCCGCGGCAGCTACCACTAACAACATTTGCAACGTTTAGCACTTCTCACAATTTTTTAATAGTTTTTTCATATTTATAAATTTGTTTTCACAGAATTTTTTTTAATAAAATATTTTTCATATTGAATTTTTTTAACATTTTCTTTTAATTTCTCTTTCGTAAAAAAATTTTTGAAGTTTCCGATGAACTTTAATTTGAAAAAAAAAATAGCTCAGCTGCATTTCCGCTACTACCTTGTGAATGTGCCTTGCATATTGCTTTCAAACTATTGTGAATGTTTACAAACTTGTTTGTTTATTTTCTATGATAGATACACAAGGGTTAATTTTTCGTAAATAAATAAAATTGCAGGCAGAGGATTTTTTGTTTATAAATATTTGTAGATACATAGTTAGAACCTAAAGCAATAACATATTTTTATGTGAAAACAATGTTAAAACTATTGCCTACTTTTAACTTTAACACACAAGCAAAAACTAAGTGTGGCGAAATATTCTGCCACAACTCGAAAGATTTCACGGTCTACTGCACTTTTTGTGAAATGAAATCGTTTTCATTTGAGGACTTTCTGGATCATCTTAAATGTTTGCATTTTGCAAAAAACTTGTGTAATCCTGTAGAATCAACCCAAGACACTAATTATTATGCTGGTATTACAAAGGACTCTACGAATTTATATAACATTGAGCAAGATAATAAAGTAATTGAAAGCCTGATAAAGTCTTGCGATGATGTTGATCATGATGCTGATAGCGAAGTTTTTATAAATGTTCCCAATGAAGACGAAGACTTTATCACTGATGAGTTCTCTGACATTGATAGTTATGATGAGCCTTTGTCTATTTTAAAAAAGAAAGCGCAAAATCAAAAAACTAAAGTTAGCAATATCCGTGACACAAAATGCTTTGAAAGCGATAAGAGCGAAGAAAATTTAAATTTTGAATCGGATGAAGATAGTCAATCAGCGGTAAGTACCTGGTAGCTTACATACATATCGATGGTCACAAGTAGAAAGGCCCTAAATCGTATTTTCACGAAATTGAGTTTTTCAGTGATTCCATTACATTTCACACAAATACACCTCGTCACAAAAATTTATTGCAATAGTACACAAAATAACGCTTTTACTAACTTTTGTACAAGCAGTTGTTCTGATTATTATTAAGTTTTTACCTACTCCTTTAAGGTTACAATTATTTGATTTACAATGATATGTACATATTGGTAAATTTTAATGAAAGTTCTTTTTATTTTCCGGCAGTTAAATGAAAGCGATCACGACTGTCATAGATGTGGGGAAACATTTAAAACGGTTTTCCAGCTTAAGGCGCATTTTAATCGCATACATGATGACAAATCATCTGAATCTTCCAACAAAAAAGAAAAGCGGAAAAGCAAAAAAATATCGTGCAATGAATGTAATCAAATATTTCCCTATAAAAAGTCTCTTTACAGTCACATTGTGGAATACCACTTGGGTTTCAAATGTTCGATGTGCGACAAACGTTTCAAACAGTTACAACAAAGGGATAGGCATGAATTTTGTCATACAGCTGAAAGAGTTTTTTCCTGCGACATCGAAGGATGCGACAAAAGTTTTACCCACAAGTATTATCTACAGCGGCATATCGACAGCCACAATAAAGAGCGGAAGTTTGTATGCGATTTTGAAAATTGTAGTAAAGCTTTTCATACGCTGCGTTGTTTGAAAGCCCACAAAAATCGTCATATCAAGCCAAAGAATCTTATATGCGATACTTGTGGCTACTCATGCAGGGAATACGACAGACTTCGTATACATCAACGTGTTCATACAGGCGAAAAGCCGTATAGCTGCACCGAGTGCGGTAAACGTTTTACAAGTAATGCCGCACTGTTGGAACATTCGGTATCGCATACTGGTATTCGATCCCATATTTGTATTAATTGCAATTCTTCATTTACACGCCAGAAATCTTTGTATCAACATCGACTAAAATGTACTAGTGTAACTACGCAATCTACACAAAATTCTTAAACATGTTTCAGAAATAAAAAAATTCCAGCGCAACTGTGGCCGTTTGCTATTTCTGCGAACGAGTTCAAATTAGATTGTGAATAATAAAATAGTTTTATTATCTTATGACCAGACAGCTGCAACTGGTATTAACTTCGCTTACTCTGATTTTTTATAATTTATTTCTTTTTTTGTTCAAGGAATGATTATAACCCAAAGCGTTCGTTTTGAAACACTCAAGTTTGGATGGGTTTGAAACAAACCGATGATCAAACCCATTTAAATTTCATATGGGCACTTCCAGAGAAAAGTCCACCTTGACGAAAAAATTTTAAGTTTGCCAACAGATTTGTTTTCTTTTATTATAAATTAGAAACATTTACAGTTAACTAAATTAAGTAGTTCGAAGCTTTCCTTAGTGCTGATGCGAAATAATGGGCTACAAAGTTAGGGTTCTCGTTTTGGTAAGTTTTACTTAATTTCTTTACTTTTTACACTTCTAGGAGCAATTGAACAGTAATACTTTTATTGCAAAACTTTTGCTACAGCAACAACCAATCATAGAAAAATTAAAAGAAAATCATTATATATATATATATATATATATATATATATATATATATATATATATATATATATATATATATATATATATATATATATATATATATGTATATATCATATATACATACATATATATATCAATTAACGGTAAAATTTAGTTTTTCTTAAAATGATATTTCAATGTAACGTAACGCCAGGAAAAGTAGCATTTATTTTAATTATCTCTACGCTGACGATCGCAAGTGCGTGAAATTTTGCATGTTAACAAAGTGTTATTAGCTTATGTGATAATAATAAAAAAAATCCTTTATAAAACAAATATTTAATATAATGTTAATTTTCAAAAGTGTGTAACGTAACGCCAGATTGTGAGTATGTTTTTTTTGCATAGTACAATATTTGTTTGAAATTTACTTAAAATTTTGGTTTTGAGTTTGTTCGTTTGTTATCTTCGCTTTCACTCCCAAACCGCTAACCGATCTTTAAATTCCTTAAATATTAAAAAGCTACTTTACCAACGTAAAACTAAGCATATTTTTTGTAACCGGTACGGAACCGGTTTTTTTTTGTATATGGTACGGATATTTTTCGAAAAATATGTTCGCAGAGTTAAGCAATTTTGTTAGCCAAGTCAAACCCCACTTCTGTTTTTTGTATATCTTGAAATCCTTAGGTTTGATTGTTAGCATTTAATCACTTCTCAAATGTTAGAAAAAAAAAACTTTTTCAAACATAATTTTAAATTTTTTTTTTAATCTTTTGTCATGCAAATGGCATGTAACGCCAGAAAATAATCACCCATATGTAGGTTCAATCATAGGTTCGTATCAAAAATGAACTAGTGTACGAGTTAGAAACAAGTTTAATTTAAACGAGTACTTCAATCATTGCTTGGTGAGCAAAACAAATCAGAGCGATGATCATACCCATTTAAATTACATGGGTTTGATCATAGTTTTGAGTCAAAAATGAACTACTGAACGAGTTCGATCCAAGTCCAAAATTTATTTCTTTAAATTCATCAGTAATACACGTGGTCTCGTGGCCAATATAAATAGTATATAAACATTTCCCCGTTAAAATAAATTGTGAACCACAAACTATACTTTGTGTTCATATCACCCATTGTTAGACACAACTTTACAACATAATTAACAATTATTGGAAAAGCCTTTAAATAAAATCAGTCTGGCAAGCATTTTGCAAGTATGTACGACAAAACATATTGTGAATGTTTTTAAGGTATAAAATTTGTATTCACGTAGAAAACATACATAAAGGGTTAATTGGAAATAAATATAACACAAAAAGTAAATTTAAACAAATTACAATAATGCTAAAAATTCTACCATTAGCTAATATTGGTGATAAAGCCAAAGCTAAGTGCGGAGAAATTTTTTGCCACAGTTCCAGTGACTTCACCATCTACTGCACATTTTGTGATATGAAAGCCTTTGCATTCGATGATTTCCTGTTGCATATTAAAAATGTTCATTTCGAAAATAATATTTTGAAAACGGAAACATTCATTAACGAATGCAATCAGTATTTAGAAGTAAATGTCAAGGCGGAAACAACGACGGACACTTTTGCTAGCAGACAGCTCGAGGAAACGAATCTGAATTGGGATACCTTGGAACAGCCTTACGATGACGATATTTGTCAAAACGACTATGAGAATAATGACAATGATGACGACAGTTTTGAGGAAGAAACTTTCACGGTATTGAAAAAACCTAAAAAACAAATCAGAGCCAAACGGGAAAAAGTAGTAAAGCCGAAGAGTGACATTGAAAGTGAAGATGATGAAGAAAATGATCATAGTTCTGACGAAGATTTTAAGCCAATGGTAAGAGTGGATACTTTTAATCTAGTCTATTATTTTTCTTTATAAAATTTACATTCTTAAACTTAGGTAAATGACAAAATCTCTTGTGCTGCGGAGGAGAAACCTTTTCAATGTCCAGAATGCAGCAAAGCATTTAAAAATATTGGACTCTTAAAAATACATCTTAATCGTATGCATGAAGAAAAGGCCGAAGAAAATTCAGAGAAAAAGGAAGATAAGGAACAGTTATGCCCGGAATGTGAGCAAATTTTTCCCAATAAAAAGCATTTAGATCGCCACGTATTCGAAGATCATGGTGGTTATAAATGTACGCATTGCGACAAACGTTTTAAACAACGACATCAACGTAAAAGGCATGAACAGTGTCATACTGCTGAACGAGTTTTTGTTTGTAGTTTTCAGGGTTGCGGTAAAAGTTTCACAGAAAAATACTACCTTAAACGGCACGTTGATATCCACACCACAGAACGAAATTTCATATGTGATTATGATAATTGTGGCAAAGCATTCCATACACAACGACGCCTTTCGGCCCACAAAAAAATTCACACAAAACCAAAAAATTTGGTATGCGATGCTTGCGGCTATACATGTCGTGAAAATGAAACGTTGCGAGTTCATCAGCGTGTTCATACAGGCGAAAGACCATATGCCTGCAAAGTATGCGATAAACGTTTCGTATCGAGTTCTGCTTTGGGCGAACATATGGCTTCCCATTCTAATACCCGTCCTCATGTGTGTAAAGTTTGTAATGCATCGTTTGCCCGCCAAAAAGCATTATACCATCATAGTTTCCTTCATTCAGACGTTAAGAAATTTCGCTGTAAAATATGCGGCAGTGCCTATAAGCAGGCCTCAGGTTTAGCCGGTCACGTGCGTAAACATCGTGAAGAAGGCATGATGTCCATGGTAACCGACAAAACAGTTATTTCAACGCCTGGTGTAGGCGTGCCACCTTCGTATCAATTTATGTCGTTTTAGTTTTAGTTACATTTTTTGTATAGACTATACAAAAAAATTTATAAAAAGTTTGTTGATATTTTAGTTGTATAGTACATAAATGTATAATATAATATATACATACATATATGTACATATGTACATGCATAAATGTACATTAATAAAAACAATCGGAATTTAAAACTCTATAAGCAGTAAAAAAGATATTTTTATTAAATGTTAACATTTCAAAGAGAAATACGTACATGCGAGTATACACAAACTCGGGGAATCTGATAGTAAAAATTGAAATCAGGGGTCTAATCGTCGCTTTCGATAACGAGTTCACGTTTTTTCAGTTTGAGATTATGGCATTGGATATCGTATATCATTACATTCTTCGATAGCGAATGCTATATCACACCGAAAATCGTGATCGAATCAGCTCGTTATCGGAAGTACTAAACATTACATACATACATATTTACATATCGTTACCTTAATATAGAAAGACCTGGATGTCTCTGTAACTCGAAATGAAAGAAAATGCTTTCGAATTTTCATATAATTAACATACAAATTCGAAAGTATTTTCTTTCGTTTTGACTTACAGAGCAGACTCCCTTATCTCATTATTTTTTTGAAATTGAGTTTTTTGTATATTTCGATAGAACATGTAATGTACTGAAAAATGCAGAAATCTGCTGGCGTCTAATTGTCGCTTTCGATAACAAACCTATTCGATCATATTTTTCCAGTTTGAGGTTATGGCACTCGCTATCGAATATTGTAATAATATTGTTTGATATCGAATTCCATAACCTCAAACTTAAAAAACGTAGTCGAATCAGGGGTCTACTCTATAATTCGAAACGAAAGCAAATGCTTTCGAATTGTAATGTTAATACCATACAAATTCGAAAGCTTTTTCTTTCGTTTCGAGTAGATCCCCAGCTCGGTATCGAAAGCGACGATTTGGCCCTGGATTTCAAACAAATAATGAGTTAGGGCCTTTCTATATTAAGGTAATGATATATGAAACTAAAATATGCAACAAAATAAAAACAAACCTCCGAATATGCTAAAATTTTTTAAAAGGAAGTCGATAACAAGAATAACTTCATTTTATAATTGTTTGAGTTATTATTTGATTTTTTTAATCTCTTCCAACTGCTTATTTAATAATTTTTATAATATTTGTACACCTTTCGTGCTGCTGGCGATGCCAACGTAAGTGTTGTGACAACCCGGCCGATTGTCTATATGTTTTATCGCACAATTTGCAACTATATGTATGGTCGTTCGTATGGATAGCTTCATGATGGTATAATGCCTTCGAATCGATAAAACTTTCGGTACAAACAACACAACAATATTTTCGCTCGCCCGTGTGTATTTCTCGATGTATTTTCAATTGATAAGATGAAGCGAAACCGTTAGCACAATACTCACAGCAGTAAGGTTTCTCGCCAGTGTGTTTTCGCCTATGTACCGTTAGATTACATTTAATGCGTGTATGGTAACCACAATATTCGCAGATATAGTTTTCAGTATTCAAATGGTAACGTCTTTTATGATCACTCAGACGTTTTGGATTTTTAAAAGAGCGTTTACAATCTTTAAAAGAACAATGAAAAGTACTAGTACCGGGATTATGAGAGTATTGATGATAACGTAGTGTACTTTTTGTTTTATATGAAATTTTGCAAATGCTGCAGTAGTGTTGTGGCATTGCTTCCTTATGTGAAGCCTAAGTAAATTTTAACGTAGATAGTTAAAAAATATTCCAGCTTAATTATTTGAAAAGAAAATCAATTTCCTTACCATTTTCAATTTCTTGGAAAATAGACTCTAATAAAACGATGCAACATTTTTCCCGCAAAACATTTTTGCAGTTATTTTAAAATTGATCACTAAAACAAATTGATTTCTAAAAGCAAAGATTTGTTCATGTGTAGACAGTTCAAACATTTAATCATTGGCCGTTTAAATAATTATAGGAATCTAAATATAACATCAATTTTACTCGTATTTGTCTTGTCTATGTGAATACTTTTTGGTTCTCATCATAGCATTTATAAAGTGCAATGATATTTCTCAAACATTTTCTTTTTTGTAACATAGGCTGAGTTTACATCTTGCATTTAATGTATGCCATGGGCCCAAAAAAGCGTAACCACTAATTACTAATCTGTTTAAATCAATAAATACATATCTGAATCAAACAGTTTTTCATTATTATGAGTGGTTACGCTTTTTTGGGCACATGACACACTGATGTAACCCGGCCATAGAGACATTCTATTTGCTGCAATTTGGCTTAAATATGTATTAGTAGCAAAATTTATACATACATATATGTACATACCCTGCAGTCAGACTGGGGCCAAATGTCTCTATGTCAACACTAAATTTCTAGTAGTAGGTACATTGTGTACAATTTCTTTTCTATTCGTCAGTATAAAAGAAAGAGAGACAACAAATGTGGTATATTTCTGGTGGCTTTTGCAACAACTTGTCAATATTCATATAATTGTATGTACGTAAGGTATAGAAATGTACCACTAAATGTCTGGTTGGTATGTCTCCATGTTCCCATAAGAACTATGTATTCACTACCTAGTCAATTGTTTTAGTGTTACTAGTAGATTTTCAATGACAAGCACATGCTAAATGTCTATAGCACAAAGTATTGTATGGGGATTAATTAGAGAGTAGTACTGGTGACAAAGTCAAAAGCGACTCAGTACATTTTCACCATCGACATTTCCTTCAGGGTATGTACATACACACATACATATGTATTTATGTATTTATGCACATGCAGTACATGAATTCAAATGTATAATATCCACATTATTAAAGCGTTTTCTTACATTCTATATGAAGTAAAAAAAGTTTTACTCCCGACAAACGCAAAGCAACTGTTTAGAATATTCATACATATCGTTAGCTAAGATCACAGGGTATACGCTAAGATGCAAAATCAAGTAACTAAATTTTTATTAATTTTATGGGAGAGAGAAACAAACGAAATTATTCAAGGGAAATATGTACATAAAATAGAAGTTTAACAACATTTTATGGGCGTGGTGACGTTCACTTTTGAAAACGAAAAATTATATCCTTGCATAGTATGTAAGTGCAATGTGAAAGCTGTTTCAATAACTTGTCAAGTTTTTCTAGTTGGTTATTCACCTAAGCCAACTTATGTTCCAAATTTCAGCTCTCTAGATATAGTGCTTAATAATATTCGAATCGATTTAAAAACGCTCGATTTAGAAAAATTAAATCCACTTATAGCGATTTTTTCAGACTTTTTTGTAGTGTTCTATTTTTTGGAGCTTGAAATATCATATCTGAAATTAATTTAGTATGTATGATTTAAAACACATCAATGGGCCATTATTTATTTTTAGAAAACGAGAAATTTTCTCGGATTCGGTTCAAGAACATGGCCGATTGCTACGTGAGGCAGTCAGTCAGTCAGTCACATAATAAGGCAGCCACGGTTTCACCGAAAGTGCAGTGTGCTTCAGATCGTTAATTTGTTTCGAAGACCGAATGAGGTCCAAGGCGCAACATATCTACCGAAACTTGCGAATTATCTCTAATGTGCTCTTGTATTGATATTTAATATTTTTGATTATATTTATCAAAGAAGATAAATAAAACTACATGTTCAAAATTTTCATATAAACTTTCGTTTTCTTTAAATTACAGTTTTGGGGTGTGTATTTAAACTGTAGTCTCGACTTTTGTTTTCTATACTCTCTCTATAAAATCACACTTTCTTCAAGGAAAATTTCTGTCTGATACGAAAAATGCGAAATTTGATCATGAGGCCTCCAAGGGCCACACGCTATAGATACATACTACATACAAATGCGAAACTTGATGGATAGATACATACGCATATGTATGTATGTATGTTATGTTTTTTCAACAGCAGCGAACATGAACTGCGAAGCTGTAAGGAAATTTGTCGCGTTTGCGTTTGTTTGATAAAACTATGTATGTATCAATTTTAAGAAAACCGAATAATTAAAAAGAAAATTTATTACTTACATATATGAATATATGTATGTATGTACATACCATCATGATTTTGGCTTGTGTTTTAAGTTAAGTAACTATTGACGGCAATGCAGGAATGTGAAAAACACTTTGTGAAAAAAACTCCATTTCCACGAACAAATTAAAAGTTGTAATTCTTTGACGAAAAACAAATTAAAAGTTGGTAAAAAATGTTGCTTTAGAGACTGCGTCGAAAACTTCGTGCACCTCCACCTTTTTTTTTTTTTGATATTCTTCTAAATCACCTCCGCCATTTTAAGTTGAACGAACTTTTTCACAAAATCTTTATCTTTTACACACTTTACACGTTGATAGTTTAAACACAAAATTGATTTCTCTGATTTAAGCTTTTCTTTTACTGATTTCATTTTTTCACTTTTTATCAACAATAAACCAAAAAATTTATTTAAAAAACTTACTAATTTATAGTTTTTGTTTGCAGAAAATATATGTACGTCAGAAATAACGGAAAACTTGTCAAATAATTTGTTAGAAGTTGCCACACTAGTTTATTGAGCAGTGTTGGTAAACGTCCCTACAATGAAATCTTTGCTGCGAAACATTTTTAAAATTTCTTTTGTAACTGCATTATTTAAATGTTTTTTCTTTCAAACAAAAATTAATAATGTATTAAATAAATTTCAATTTAAATAATGGATTAAGATTATAACAAAACAGCATAAGTACTGTAAACTATACATAAGGGTTTATCTCGAAAACTGTAGTAAAAAATTGGTTATACTGTTCTCACACACAGTAATTTTATTTGAGCAAATTTTTAACTTATGGAAGAGAGAGAGAGAGTTAGATAGAGGAGAACGTAATGAAGAGGGGAGCCAGCATATTTTTTTCTCCTTCAAATGATTACGCGAGCTGCTTTACAACTGATATATAATTCATTTTTTCGTAAAAATTTAAATCCTTAAATAACCTTATCCGGATTCCTACTCAACGCTGCAAAGTTTGCTTTGCAGTATCGCGTTTGTAGGAGAGAAGGGAAAAGATAATGAGTAACTTTCCCTTCTCTCCAACAAGTTCGTGTGGTAAAGCCGTCTTAATAAGTTATTTTTATTTCAACTAAAACAAATTTTAATCTATTTAAATACATTTATTTAAGAAGTTTTTATTTTCCGCTATCGCAGCGTAAGGTTGATGCTGTTTTCGATGCGTTCTTAAACCCGAATCTTGGGCAAAAGCTTTGCCGCAAACATTGCACTTGTAACGTTTCTCTTCATCGTGTATAAGTTTGTGTCGTTGAAGGTACTTGGCTGCTGTAAAACCCTTACCGCACACATTGCATATGACATCACGTATATTGAGATGAGATTTAATATGAGTATTAAGTTTACACAAATGGTTAAAGCCATGTTTGCAAATATGACACTCATAACGAAAACGTTTTTCATGGCGCCGTATATGATTATCATAACCGTGACGAGCTCTAAAGCCAGCACCACATATGGGACACAAGTAGGGTTTGACGCCTGTGTGGGAAGTTAAATGCCAGTCTAATTCCGACTTGAACGGATAACCCTTGCCGCACACGTTACAGTGATAGCTGTTAATTCCCAAATGCCTTGTTACGTGTCTCAGATAATTGTCGAATTTCTGAAATCCCATCTCGCACAGGCGACATTGGAATGGTATTGTGCCATTGTGCTGCGCCACATGTATGTGATAACGATCGTATTTCGTAATAATTTCATTGCAGTGCAAGCATTTGTATGGACCCTGGCTATCACTTAGGAATGATAAGTCTTTATAATATTTCGATGAAGCTTTAAACTCTGTTTTATCTAATTCACATTTCAGTTCCTGTTCTTTATCTTTGTAAAATATATAATTTATGTAGTCAATGTGATCCTGCAGCTGATCCAAGTTTTTATCGAAACTATGATTCAGTTTTAGTTCTTCAATCATTTTGCCAAAGGTTTCATTTCTTTTAGGCAATATTCCAAATGCAATATCATTAACTTGCCACAAAACTTCGTACTTTTTATACATTTCAATAAGAATTGGTAATTTGGAATCATCGATGTTTTTCTAAAGTAAAGACCTTATAGTTAATTGGAATACATAATATAAACCAAACAAAAGTTGACAAAAAATCAACTTAAAAGTAGCATGATGAATGAGAACCAAACAGAGCATCCAGTTTTGCATCCTTTGTCAGAAATTAATGACGAAAACAAGTTATTTTACTTACCCAACGCTTTTTACAACGTTTGTGTTTCTTTGTTGTATTCGAGTCTTTTTCAACCTAAAAAGAAGTGAAAATGTACTTGGAAAAATGCAGTATTTCAAATATTCAAACAAGGAATCAAATTCGTATTGGCAACATATAAAGTCATTCAATTATTTTCTCTAAAAGATTTATGGCCTGTTTCACAATAACGAAAGAAAACTTTCAACTCACAATTTATATTCAAAACAAAAACAAATTGTTATATTTTATTATTCTTTTCAATATAAATTTTCAGCCGAAAGTTTTCTTTTGCTATTGTGAATCAGGCCATAAGCTACAAATATTTTGCAATTTAAATCAGGGGGTCGGTCTACTCTGTATTTCGAAACGAAAGAAAATGCTTTTTTTTCAGACCCCCAGAAATGCGGAAACCATATTTTTATAATTAAAAAATAGGAATATATTCTATGCATACTTTTAGGAGCAGTAAATAAATATTGTTACGGAAATGGCCGTCGACAAGATTAATGCATCATTATGCAAATAAATTCCAACAGGGTTAATAGTGCGAAAATATTCCTACAGGGCAATTAAAGAAGTATCTGGAATAATAACAAAGAAACATCCAGAAGAAGTAAACGTACACACGTACATACATACATGCAAGCACTATAACAAATAACTATATACGCATGCCTAGTACATACATACGTGATTAAACGTAAACAACCAACAACAACTACAAGCTTCTGCTTGTTGTGAAGATAGACATAGCTACATGCATACATACATACATGCCTGGCAATTCCAACGAAAGGTAGAAATAAGTAAACAACCACTTAATGATGCATGCATATACACACGTATGTACATAGTTACCACAAGAACTTAATTACGCGCTTTATAAACAACATTGAAGATAATGATGATTAGGTCTAGACTTTGCATGAAAATTCTAGTGGTTGTTGTGCGAAGTATAAAAAGGGGTTGACGCATCCAACAGCAGTTCAGTTGTGATTAAGAGTTCAGTCGCGATCAAAAGTTAGTTGCGAATAAGTCAGTTGCGAAGAAGCTCAGTTGCTAATAAGAATTCTGTTGTTAATCAAGTGAGTTGACAATTAAGTTGTGCGCAGTCCGTGATTTGTGATACAACAGTGAGTTGATATTTGAGTCTGTGCTTTACAATACGTGAGTTGGAAATTGAAGAGACTATAGTACAGTCTATAGTGACAGTTAGAGTCTGTCGTGATTTGAGATTATTGTGGAGTCCCTTGAGTAAAGAGTAAGGGAGCAGCGAAGCTGATAGACGTGTGAGTGAAGCCAGCGAGTCCTGATTAGTGTATCAACTGTGAGAGTCTGCCATAGAGTTGTTATTGGTGTATCAACTGGAAGTGTCGGCAGAGTGAGTCTTGCGAGTGGCGAGCAACAGAGAAAGCAGAATTGTGTCAACACTAGCGCAGCCAGTGGTCTAAGACGTACGTATACAACAGCGAAGAAGGCATAGTGGTAACCAGTTGTGAATATTGAAGTATCTATGTGTTTGTATTTAAGCTCTTGAATTGAATTTAGATTAGTGTTATTTATTAGTAAATAAAGATTGTATCATTCTTAACCCTAATTAGTACACTGGGGTCTTTTATTTATTGCAAATCTACGAATCTACGGAAAAGCGTTTTTAACAGAGAATAAAAACGTAACATTTGGTGTCAGAAGTGGGATTTGCAAATAAAAGCGGCACGTTTAAAAAAAAAGGTTAAACGTAAAGTAAGAGTGATACGAAAAGGAGAACCTCACACGTTTGAAAAGGTTAAACGTGAATAAAACCACATACGTTTGAAAAGGTTAAACGTAGGAGCAATTGGTTTTGAGGAGAATGAAACTTCAAGAGCTTAATGTGGAGCAACTCAAAGAAGAGTTGAGTAAGCGGAAACTGTCAACAACTGGTAATAAAATACAACTACAGGAGAGACTACTGCAGGAGTTCCAGCGGTGCAACATCGAGATCGAGACATATGAGTTCGATGAAAAAGAAAAATATGAGATGGAAGCATCCACTCCTTCTATTAGCACTTCAATCAGTACAGACATCAGCGCAATGTTAGCTGCTTTGATGAACGAAATAAAAGAAACCTCTCGAGCAACCAATGAGAAAAGGGAGGCACTCCACGACAAACTTCTAGACCAAATGGATAAGATATTTCAGAAGTCTGCTAGAGCTGAAATGAAGGCTGTTTTTCAAGAAACCTCTAAAGCCAACAGCGAGAGAGTTCTAGCTGAAGTTAAGGCCACAATTGACACACTTGAAAAATGGAAAGCGAAGATTATGGTAAACGTTCAAGAATCGTCTGAAGCAATCTATGAGAAACCCCAGGAAATTGCTGAAGCCGTAAACAGACGGACAGATGGTGCAGAAATGCAAGTCAGTAAATCGGACGAAGAGATTTTTGATTTGGGAAACAGTGTCAACGAAGACATTTCTGGCACAAAGGAAGACGCTGACGAAAAACTGAAGGCAGGAGATGAAATCAACAGTGGTCAGTGTCAACAAGTTGAACGTGAGCGAAGTTTGCCAGAAGTTTCCAGCGAAGTAAATGAAGCTCGTGACCTAGATGATAGTCAAGTGGTGTGTGACACAGCGGGAATAGCTATCTTTGAAATGGACTCGTTTGCTCAGGGTAAAGAAACTGCTACAGTATACAAAGCGAGCAGCATAAAAGCAGTAAGGAAGAAGAAGACAACTTCTATACAGAGCTTCAAGCGTGTGGTAAGGCCAACTCTAGTCAAGGGACAAGGTAGAGTCGCAGCCAAAGGCCATAAATGTGGAATGGTAAGGCAAGCTCTAGTCAAGGGACAAGGCAGAGTCGGAGCCAAGGGCCATAAATGTGGAGTGGTAAGGCAAGCTCTAGTTGAGAGACCAAATAGAGTCAGAGCCAAATACCACAAATGTGGAAGAAGTTGTCGCCTAAAGCGTAAAACAAGGCCAGCAGTAGAGGAAATACGAAGCAGATTCAGTACCAAGGGTTGCAAATGTCAAAGAAGGTTTCAGCGCCAGCATACGGCAAGGCAAGCTGTAGTGGAAATACTAAGCAGAGTCAGTGCCACCAGGGGCCGCAAATATCGAAAAACTAATCTCCAGCGCATAGTAATACAAGTCCCAGTTGAAAGCCGAGGCAGAGCCAGAACTAAAGCCAACAAATCTGGAAGAGGTAGTCGTCTCCAACGTAACTACAAGGCGTATAGAAAACGAAGAAAAAGAAAGGCGATGATGTGCCTATTCGGGACGAATAGGCTTAAGTGGGCGGCAGTGTTACGGAAATGGCCGTCGACAAGATTAATGCATCATTATGCAAATAAATTCCAACAGGGTTAATAGTGCGAAAATATTCCTACAGGGCAATTAAAGAAGTATCTGGAATAATAACAAAGAAACATCCAGAAGAAGTAAACGTACACACGTACATACATACATGCAAGCACTATAACAAATAACTATATACGCATGCCTAGTACATACATACGTGATTAAACGTAAACAACCAACAACAACTACAAGCTTCTGCTTGTTGTGAAGATAGACATAGCTACATGCATACATACATACATGCCTGGCAATTCCAACGAAAGGTAGAAATAAGTAAACAACCACTTAATGATGTATGCATATACACACGTATGTACATAGTTACCACAAGAACTTAATTACGCGCTTTATAAACAACATTGAAGATAATGATGATTAGGTCTAGACTTTGCATGAAAATTCTAGTGGTTGTTGTGCGAAGTATAAAAAGGGGTTGACGCATCCAACAGCAGTTCAGTTGTGATTAAGAGTTCAGTCGCGATCAAAAGTTAGTTGCGAATAAGTCAGTTGCGAAGAAGCTCAGTTGCTAATAAGAATTCTGTTGTTAATCAAGTGAGTTGACAATTAAGTTGTGCGCAGTCCGTGATTTGTGATACAACAGTGAGTTGATATTTGAGTCTGTGCTTTACAATACGTGAGTTGGAAATTGAAGAGACTATAGTACAGTCTATAGTGACAGTTAGAGTCTGTCGTGATTTGAGATTATTGTGGAGTCCCTTGAGTAAAGAGTAAGGGAGCAGCGAAGCTGATAGACGTGTGAGTGAAGCCAGCGAGTCCTGATTAGTGTATCAACTGTGAGAGTCTGCCATAGAGTTGTTATTGGTGTATCAACTGGAAGTGTCGGCAGAGTGAGTCTTGCGAGTGACGAGCAACAGAGAAAGCAGAATTGTGTCAACACTAGCGCAGCCAGTGGTCTAAGACGTACGTATACAACAGCGAAGAAGGCATAGTGGTAACCAGTTGTGAATATTGAAGTATCTATGTGTTTGTATTTAAGCTCTTGAATTGAATTTAGATTAGTGTTATTTATTAGTAAATAAAGATTGTATCATTCTTAACCCTAATTAGTACACTGGGGTCTTTTATTTATTGCAAATCTACGAATCTACGGAAAAGCGTTTTTAACAGAGAATAAAAACGTAACAATATGTACTTGCTCAACAGCGTGTTAAATGAAAACATTTTAAATCAATCCCATACAAAATTTTACTTTAACTCGGCCTTTTTGATTTTAGGTGACGATATACATATCTTATATAAACATACATACATACATATATATATCAAACCAATACTTACATTACAATCTCCATATTTAGATTCATCAGAGCTGACTTCATTGGTGATTTCCTAAAAATTATATTATATATTAACATCTAAACGGGCATATTTTATGAAATAGCATTGATACCTTTTGTTTAGATTTTGCGGCTTTCTTCATTAAACTTATTTTTCTCTTTTTAAGTGGCATTTGATCCAAATCACATTTGGTTTCATCATCAAATACAAAACTTTTATCAGCACCTGTTTTCGAAATTTCCCATTTTTCTTTACCTTCTTTATCGCTATCACTTATGGAAGGGGCAGAATCTCCTACTTCCCTATCGAAAATAATACTACTTTCGTCATTAGAGCTCTCAATCAGTTTATGTTTGACTTCACTGTTAAGAACGTCATGCTTTATAACTGCTTCTTCTGCATTAACTGTATCCAAAGGATCTGGACTTGCACTAGTTTTGTCCTCTACAGAACTTTCAAAATCTTTTATGTCCGGTCTATCTATTACGGCAAATGTTGGAACTTCTTGAGATTCGCCTTCAACTTTTAATTCAGTTTCCTTAAGAATGTCCTTAAAATTATTTAAATGTTCTTTACCGATGTGAAGGGAAAACTTTTTTAGCTGATCACATTCTATGTTGCAAAATGTACAATGAAACATGTATATTTTGTTCTTCTTATTCTTCGATTTAATGTCCATTAGGATTTCACCGCACTTTTGAAATTTAGGAAATTTATTTGCTCCCATTTTGGTTATTATTATGTTAGAACTTGTATATAATTTTTATTATTTTTTAATTTTGCAATTTGTTTATACATCTCAACAATGTTTATTTTTTGTATTTACATTTTTGCGAATGAATATGTTCAGTGGTAATCGATAAAATTCAAACGGTGCTACCAGAGCGGTGAATGGCCATCACGAACAGGGCTGCCGTTTTTGCTTATTTCTAACCAAAAGTGGTTACTTTTTTCTTTAATGTGGAGATGTGAGTATTTTTCTCATTTTGGTTATTTTTTTGCCAAAGTAATGATACACATGTACATATTTTTTATGTTATAATTTTTAAGCTTTTATGTTCTTAAATTTTTAGTATTGCTACCAAGGCAACAGAAAATAAAACAGATGTGACTAAAATCGCTAGTGCAGCCACCTGTTATGAATTCGCCTTGATTGCTACTCACTTGTTTACAATACTTTTACAACACTGTCAACAGCTTTTAATTTTACTAAATGATCACAACTCTGTACTACAGAAATGACATGTCTTTTGTAATCTAGAAAAGATGTGATATCTTCTAAGCGGCTGGACCAATTTTCTTCAAACATAGTTACGAACCATCTCGATCAAGTCAACTTGATCAAAAAAAATCAATATCGGTCCAGCCGTTTGGGCTGTACGTGAAAACGGACAGACATACAGATACACAGATCCACAGACACACTACAAACTTATAACACCCCTTTTTTTGGTCGGCTGTTAAAAATACTACATATTGAAATTTGGTTATTTTTTTCTCATTTAGTAACTTTTAAAATGAATTTTGGTTTTAAAAATTATTTGGTTGTGGCAGCACTGATCACGAATGCGTCGAGCTTTTACTACAATAGAGTCACAAGTCAAAAAACGTAATTTTTAAAATTTAATAAAAAATATCTTGTATATTGAACTCTTGAGAAGCGCAAAATTTTCTTTTTCCATTAAGTTATTAGTAAATTCAAAACTTCAAACTCGTTTTCTGCCAACAAGTTTTTTTTTTTGAGCTACGACTCTATTGAAGGCTTGATATTAATCCTCGAGTGTGCCTGAATATAAGTATTGCAATTCCAAGAAGAACTTTCTAAGGAAGACTACAGATTTTGTTTTCCTCTATTAAGATTGCAGACCCAGTATATTCAAGACTAGTGTTATTAACCACATGTCAAAATCAGCTGGTTTGGTAAAGTGTGAAAGATATGTAAGTAAAAAAAAAATTTACAAAATTAAATTTGCAAAACTTTTCGATTTCTTCTTCTCTACGTAGAAAACGTCAATTCTGAACAAAATATGTTTGATATCAAAACATTCGAATTTAACCAATAATAAGCATAATTTAAAAACAAAAAAACTGTACACTTACACATGCATACAAGGTCCCTATCTCCGACAGTCATTAACAAATAACAACACCACGCACTTTTTCTGATGTACATTAGTGTCCTTTGTATGAGTTGTTGAGGGAAAAATTCTAGTGATGCAGGCATAAGGCACTGTTCACTAAAAACTACACCGGCTTCAGCGAATGCTAGTCCCAATGTAATATCAGAGCGCCCTCCTTCGTCGGTATTGTGGAGCGGAATCATCGGCGAAGTAAAATAACCAATAAAATCGCTACTAAACACAGCTTCGCCTCATTTCCCACCAGAGGCGCTGCAACACTACAAATAAGCGTGCAAAAAAAGCAGAGTTGTAAAAAGAATGAAGCTTTCCTCTATCTCTTCCTTCACCACCTGTCTTCTCTCACTATCCCTTCTCTATCACCCTCTCTCACTATCTTCTCTTCATCCCACAGCTACCACAAAGGGACCCAAGTGAGCTGGACTCTAAATTGCACCCTTCCTCACCAGCAGCCTGCTAACCTAACCGTACTTACGGCCTTTTGGATTTTAGGTGACGATATACAACTGGTATCTATGTAATGCACGTTCAAAATTAAATGTCAAAAAAAATGAAAAGCAACTTACTATGTATATGCATATATTAGTGTGCCGCAAAGCTTACATTTTACATTTTTTAACGCATTTCGCGTGAATACAACGTTTTTTTATAACTCTTAAAGCTATTCGTATGTCCTTCTCTACATCATTAGACCCAAGCGATTGACAGGCATCTGTTTAAAATATGCACATAGTATGTATACATATGTATTTGTTCTATTATTGAGTATATCGCTACTTTATTGCGACATCGACATGTAGACATTTACTCAAAAAATTCATTTTTGGAGTTATCGTGTCATAACCGCCAAATAAAGCTTAATCGACATAATTTTCGAACTTGATTTTTTGACCAAAATGGATTACATACTTGCTATCGTAAATAATCGATTTTCTTAAAAAAAAAGAGATCCAAAATATGTGTCGGTTAAGCTTTTTTTTGGTGGTTATGGCTCGATATGTACACACTTCTTGAGAAAATAAAAAATATTTTTATATCTTGTATTGGGTTGTATGTAAATTGAAAACTTAAAGCTTGTTTACTACAAAACTAGTTTTTTTGAGATATGCCTCTGTTGCAATAACGCAGCGATATACATACATATATGCAGTTTACCCTTTAAAACATTGAAGAAAGCTTTAAAGTCTTTTAATCGCCTCTTTCCCATTAGCCCATCCAAATTAACGTCCATGCAGAGATTTTCTGAAATAACATCTGTTAAGGTTTTTGGCAGCCGTCCATTTAATAATGATTTCAGTACATTAACCTTGAAAGAATAGAAAATATCTTTAGTTTGAAAAAAAAATATTTATTAATTAACACGAAAAAATAAACTTACATAGAGCTCATGATTGTCCGCAGTAATAGTGTTGTTGAGTTCATCCAAATCTTGAAAACTTTTTATGGGGAAAAGAGTGCACAAATTGTTAGTTTTTTTAAGAGCTTTTTCTACCAGCACTTTCTGTTCAGCCAAGTCCTTCATTATTACATCGTATTGGTTGACGACAATTTCTGCAATTGCATACAATTCATGAATATGGCATGAATTGGATTTTTGTGAAACTATTTCCTATTTACGTTCCTTTTCACAACGTCGTATGATTAAGAGCTACGTGAACTTTAACTGAGAAAGTTCTTCATACAAAACTTGTCGTTAAAGTATCTGTTACTCGTAGGTTTTAATTGTACATTGTGAAAAGGGCCGTTAATAAATTATTTACCTTGCAGGTTTAGAATGGCATCTGAAAATGAAATATGTGTGTATGTGCGATACACATTAATTAATTTAATTATTGATTGAGTTTTTTAATTCGAATTTCTTACTATTCAATTCCTGAAGTCTTTCCTCAATATGTAGTTCCAAATTGCAACAACCTTGGCGGGAAATTGATTCTTGTTTAACTGTAAATTAGTTAATTAAATGAATTTGCATACAAAAATTTTAAGTCAATAAATAATACCCACATGCAGCATTTGGTTGTAATTCGAGCGAGCAATACGTTAGGTGCGGAAGTGATATCTAAATTTTAACAATTATAATTATTGGAGTATTTTTAAGTCATAAACATAAAACACTACATTTCGCTTAAAATGTCTTAAATACTATTCATTAATGAGTTTAAAATTCAATTATTTTATTACAACTTGTCTTTAATTAAAGGTAGAATTTCATTACTTTAAAGTTTAAATTAAATTTGTAATAATGGCTTTACAAGAAATATTTTACTATGTAATCATACTTGCGAAATTCAATACATCTTCTATAGCAAATGTAATCATCCGCATTATTTCTCTATCAAAAAGACACGCACCCAAAACTTGAGCTTAATCAAATGGCTACTGAAACTCTTTCTATTACTTTTAAATCGGTGCATAAAAATGTATGTACATCTGTTTATACTCGTATTCCTACTCTTCCTGTTCAATAACTGAGATAATGTATTTTAATCTTGAAAATAATTATAGTTTTATTAATGAATTCTATCGAGAATAATCGTTTTAAAAAGAGGATGCGATAATTCCAAGTAAAGTTTAGTCCCGGTCCAGACTTGCAGTTTTTGTTGCAGCAATTCTTGAATATGTGGGAGTGTTGAAAATGATATATATACACTTTGTATTCCTCTCTCATCTCTTTTTCACTAAACGAAATAAAAAGTTGTTGCAACAAAAATTGCAAAACTGGACCAAGACTTACAATAGTTAGCAATGAGTCAGTTGTAATCACTACCAAAGCGTATCCTGCTTTGATGATGACTCGAAATTTGTGGCTTCCGCTTGTAACTGCGGTGGCAGCGGTGTTGACGTTTTATTGAATTCTCGGCCAGAGTTTCGAGGAGTTACTCTCCTGCATAATTTGTACTGAATGCTTATGTTCTAAAATAATATAAATCGCTAACTGATACTTCGCTTGTTTTGTGTTGACATGGGGGGGGGGTCTAATCGTCGCTTTCGATAATGAGCTGATTCGATAACGTTTTTTCAGTTTGAGATTATGGCATTTAATATCGAACCATATTATTACATTGTTCGATAGCAAATGCCATAATCTCATACTGGAAACAAATTATGGCACTCGTTATCGAACGAAATTACGAAATATTTAAATAGAGTTTATATGGAAATATTTTTAAATTTCGAATCGTATCGAATGCCGCAATTTGCCCCCTGAAGAACGCGAACGAAAGCGACCATTAAACCCCTGAGTGGACAAGCATCTGCTTCTCATCAGGTCATAACAGTTGGGTTGGTGTTTACTGTCTGTTCGCTCCGTATTCCTTATTTGGTCAATGTAATCAATAATCAAGTCTACCACCCGTCTAGACACCGTACCAAATAACCACTTTGCCATTCGCGGGTTCTCCGAGAGGAATTGTACATTTCTGCCCTTTTTCGAAACTTCGATTATTTGGTAGGAATTGCATATACTATTTTTCCATAACTGCACTTGGAACGTTGCTAGGATATACGAGGTTCAGTCTTGTGCGAATTTTACGTCCCAAAAGCAATTGTGCTGGCGACTGACTGATCTTTTTCTTGTTGAGTGCGGTGCCTTTCTATATTGTCTTAGGAATTTGTTCAAGTTCTCTCTAAGGGCACTACCAGGAGCCCATGTCTGGCCATTACTAGAGGGACGATAAGGAGCTGTAAGCTTGTGGTACTAACTCCTATTATTTCCTGATGTTTTAATTCACTAAAGTGAAGACTGGAACTCCGTAAGCAGCGAAAAGTTCGTCAAGTGCACTTATTGTCGCAGCAGTGCTGAGAGAATTGGTAATTTTTACTTCGAGCCATTTGCTGAACGCGTCGGTCAAAATTAGCAGCATTGCACCCTCAAATCTGCTCGCATAGTTCACATAGATGCGATCCCGAGGTCCTGCCAGGTACTCCAAGCAATGTTGCCTAAACTTGGGCTGGTTGTGAGCGTTCTGGGTGCAGTCAGCACATTTTTTTTAGACACGTTTTCTGTAACAGATTCGATACTTGGCCAATATACGAACGACCTTGCCAATCCTTTCATTTTAACCATTTTCATTTTGTTTATATTTTGTACCGGCTGGTTAGGGTAATTTTCGTTTCGGTTTTAATTATTTAAACAAATAATGATAATAAATAATGAACTGTGTATTTTTGAAACACATCAACGCGAGCGGAGCCACGGTTAAAAGCAAGTTTTTTTTATAAACACAATCTAGTTTGAGGAAAAAAATGTTGAAATTTTGGATTCTTATTATTTTTCTTTTATTTCCTTAATGTCTACAAATTTTTCATAAGGAATATTATTCTCTGTTGCTGTCCACTTCAGCACTAATGGCATCATCTACTTAAAACGTTTTTTGTGTTTTAAATTTGTATATTCTCTGAAATTTCTTCGTCTGAAAAATCTATATCTTCTTCGCATTCATCTGAATAGTCTTCTTTGAGCCATTCAATAATTTCGCCATCTGTAAATCTAATTTCTGGTAAAATATCTTGCAACAAGTTTGAAATAGATAATGACATTGAGGCCGGTTCTTGTGCCACCTGATCTCGTAACAGACTCAATGGCAGATTGTCTTCATTAGTCCGCAGTGCTGTTTTTGACATTAAACAGTTCCAGAATTTCTTAATTGCCACGGCAGACACTTTCTCCCATGCATTAGCCAAAAGAGTAACTGCCATATGAATATTGAAATCGTTTATGTTTTTTTCCAAGCCTGTAGTACCTTTTGTGCCAATTAAATGTGTTAAAAGGTTTTGCTTATAACAAAACTTTGTTAAATTTATTGCGTTCTGATTTAGTGGTTGAAGTAAAGATGTGCAATTTGGAGGCAGGCACATTATGACAAAGTTCCCATCATCACTTTTGAGTTCATTATTTTTGGGATGACATGGCGCGTTGTCTATAAGCAGTAAAGCCTTTTTTGGAAGATTTTTACAGCAAAGAAACTGCGTCACCTAATATTAAAAGAAGTAGATTCACTAGAAATAAAATTTTTTAAAGTGGGTTTTATAAAACACAAACCTCAGGCACAAACACATTTTTAAACCAGTTTTTGAAAATTACATAAGTCATCCAACCACTTTTGTTTTGTCTGTAATGGACTGGCCAGTTATAAAAGTTCTTAAGTTCTCGTGGATTCTCTGATTTTCCTACAACAAACAGTTTTAGTTTATGAGTTCCGGTTGCATTCACACATGGCAAAAATGTTATTCTTTCTTTCGAAGTCGATTTTTCACTTAAGCTTGCTAATGTTGTGTTTGGTAGAAGCTTAAAAAATAGCCCAGACTCATTACAGTTGTAAATCTGATCAGGGACTAATCCTAGTTCATTGATATTTGTCGTAAATTCTTGTAAAAAGGCATCAACATTTTCCATTTCATTAGAAAGCTTTTCTCCGCATATCTTAAACATACGTATGCCATGTCGCTCTTTAAATTTCCTTAACCATCCCAAGCTAGCATTAAAAGGTTTATTTGTTAATTTGTTGTGGAAAAATAAGGCTTTTGATTTTATAGCTGCCACGGAGACTGGAACCTTATTTGCTCTCTGCTTTGAAAACCATTTGAATAAGAGTTTTTCCATTTTCGGGTACTCAGCAGTCTTTAGTGAAAATCGACGCCATGTTGAATTTTCAGAGTTTTTAGCAAATTTTCTTATTGCAGCCTCATTTTTTTTCATTCGGCAGACTGTGGATCTACTAACGCTATAATCAACACAAATCTTTTTAATTGATTCACCATTCTTCAATTTGTTCAAAATTTCTACTTTTTGGTTAACTGTCAACTTGGCCACCTTTCTTACAACTCGCATATTTTTATCATCAATGAAGTTTTCTTGACAACGATCTTTAATTAAATCACATAAAACTTTAATCTTGAAAAGAAAGAAAAGTTAAAACAAAAAATATGTACGAAAAATTGTAAATAAACAAATTTTGTTACTCATTCACGAAGATTAAAGAGAGAAAAATAAATAATAAAGTTTTAGCATTGACGTGAAAAAAATATTTTTGGCATGAGTTGTTTAACATTTCCTAAAAGAGCAAAAGTTGCGCTTATCGAACCCATTTTTTTAAGTTGCAATAATCGATGGTTGTGCAAATCGAGCTTGTACTGTACATATCGTTACCTTAATATAGAAAGATCCTAACTCTTTTTTTTCAAATCGAAATTTTTGAGCTTTTCGATACATTAGATGTTCTCTAATGAAATATGTATACAAAAAACTCGATTAACAAAAAAAAAAAAGTTAGTTACGGCCATTCTATACTAAGGTAGCGATATGTAAGTAAGTACACATGTATAAGCAGAAATCAAATTTAAAAACTAAACGATTTCAATTAGGAAAAGACACATTAATAAGGTTTGGAGAAGCCGAATTTATTGCTAAATAAATAATGCCCCTTATTGTGAATGGCGTCGTCGACATCAAGCATCAAGACGACAGTAAAAATTGTCACTTGTCTACTCTTTGTCGACAAAAAGTGACTACTATTAACATGCTTCATTAATTTAAAAAGCCTTAGAGATTAGTAAAGAGATTGTCAATAAAATCCAATTGTTGCCGATAAAGAGAGACGTCAACGACGCCATTCTTAATAAAGTCAATATATAGTATACATATATATATGTATGTATGTGTATGTATGCATATAGTTAGATTAAACGGAAAATAAAAAATATTATAAAATCGTTCAAGAGATTCTATGAGTAGTAGCTCCAAGTTGTTTGGATACATTTTACAGAATTGAAGCACCTTCACAGAAGGCTGTTCTTATACTTCAATCCGAACAGTAAAAAAAAACGAAATTTTAAACTATGGAGAATATATGTTTTGTTACACAACATACATATGTACATAGGCACTCGACGAATTCGTTCAACGATTTGTTTGCTCTGCCCGCTTCAATTTCTAGCTGTCTCTTGCAGCTGTGAGTAAGACGTCCCCTCTCTTTCGGCTGCCTTGAGGATTCCTTTCTATGGCACTTTTCTTAATGTCGTCTTGGGGTCTGCGTGTCCGTTCTACCTCCATTTAAGTTTTTTTTATTTCAGTTTCAATTGGCGACTGACCAGTGTCAGCCCTAGTTGGTGGTTGCTAATAATTTTTGCACAGAAATTCCTAGAATTTTGTGCAAGCAACGGTTAATAAAGTTTTGTAGAACATTGAGATCGCGCCGGTCTACGTTCCAGCTTTCAATGCCACAGCAATTAAATATATTAATTTTCGTTCGTCTGGATATATGGTGCGAGTTTCACACTGAATTGAGCTGTGATTCGACACATCTTCTTTTGAACCACCGGTTGATATTATACTGCCCATTTAGGAGAAAGTGTCAACGTTTTCCAGTTAATGGTTATTTAGGAGGAATTGCTGAGTACTGGCGTTGCTGATTCGCATTGCTTTTGTTGTTGCAGTATTGATCTTTAGGACTCATTTCTTCAATGCCTCAGCTTCTAGGGCTTTAAGTTTGGCCTCCATATCCTCGAATCGGTGAGACAGTAAGCAGATGTCATCGGCATAGTCCAAGCTTTAAACACCTTCTGCTGAAGCACCAAGTGATGCCCCTAGGTGTTATTGTAGCCATTGTTAGTTTGTTACCAAGAACTAAATTAAATAATAGAGGATAGAGGACAGCCCTGTATCCTGGACGCAAGATTTTGTAGGCCTGAATCCTGGTTGTTCGCTTCGGATTTCATGGATCAGAGCGTCGGATAATCGCTTGTGAAAAATATTGGCAATACTCGTAGCTTTGTTGATCATGCTGAGTAACGTTAAGCCTCTCCAATTCTTACATTTCGTCAAATTTCCCTCCTTTGGTATGTTAATAATCATGCCTTCTTTTAAATCGTCATCAAGATTGCCTGAGGTCCAAAAGCCAGATATCATCTCGTATATTATATGTTAAGGTAGACTTTAAGGAGTTCCGGGGAAATGTTTGTTTTTGTCGGTTTTCAGTTTCACCGAAGTTTAAGAGTCGGTTGGTGGTATGCCATCTCTTTCAGTGCGTACAAGAACATGTAATACCATACCGCTCATTTACTCGAAGAACGTCATAACTAAAAAAAATGGAATTTTTGAGATATTGATGCATAATTAATCCTCATATCGTTCCTCATATTGTGTAAAAATTTCATACAAATATCTTTTTTACTCAACTAAATGAAAACCTCAAACTCGTTTTCTGGCAAACTGGGGTTTTTTTCTATTTATGACGTTGTTTGAATAAATGAGCGATACGATGGTAAAGAGTTATTGCTCAGAAGGGCTTTGTAGTGATCTACCCATATTTCGAGCTGCCAAATTGTTGTTGTGAAAATGTGTGTTGTTGCAATTTTTTTATTAGATAGTTGTTTTATTGCTCTGTATAGATCTCGGCTTCTGTCGCTTTCGAATGCTCGTTGAGGCGTTTTGCAAAGTAAACTTTTCGTATCTTAAAGGGATCCAACTATTTTTTTTTTTACTAATATGTCAAATGAGTTTTAAACAGCTTGGCAATAATAATTAAACGTAATTGAAGTTTTATTTTACATTAATTATATTAATGATTCAAGCAAGATCCATAAGATTGAATATTTACAATTGCTGGACCGAGAGTACATAGATTTTCCTTGTCCTATGTATTTATTGTTCAATTTGCCGAATCGTTTTAATTTTACTACAACTAATATTGCATTTTTATCTTTTTTTAATTTTTCTACGTTTACCACGACTGTCACCATACATGACAGTTCCCTCCAATTTTTTCTTCACAGTTGTTCGTATAAATTGTTCTGTTTCGCATAAGGTATATCGGAAACATTTTTGGCAAACAGATATCCTTTGGCCTTGTATCTCAAGGTAATACTTAAATGTATATTGCCTTCTTGTAGGCTTCGCTAAACTTATATTTCTTCTTTGCGTTTGCTGTACATCAATTAAACTCGCAATAAACATCTGCCTCAGATGATAATATCCCAGCTTCCAATAATAGTCGAATATAATTTGTTGCTGCTCCTTGGAGACTTTTTCTTTGCACTTGTTTTTGCAATTCGTTAAATCACGAACTTGGCGCTCAGATATTAATTTTCCAGACGAGGAAGTGTAAGATTTTCCGGAATTTCTTAAATATTTTCGAATATTTTGGGCTGAATTTGGTTCCAAATCAAGTTCAACTTCAAGCTGTCCAAGAATGTAATCCTGAAATTTATTTATTTTTTTTTTTCATTACAATTTTTACATACATACATACATACTATTCAAAAATCTTACTGCATAACTCTGCTATCACTAGGCTCTATGTTTTAATTAATTGGGGTCATAAGCGAATTGCGAATAAAATAGGGGAAAGATCTGGTCCAAAGAACGCTACTGCAACACCTAGTGAATATTTTGTGCCATAAGAGCGAATTTAAGTATAAACACGAAATCAGGGTCTTTGTTGAAAGTATAAGAAACTCGTCTTCAAATTGTTGCAATATTTAATAAAGTTATAATTAATTATTTAAGGCAATGAAAGATTTTTTAAGAATTTTGTTACATGTAAATACATATCGAACCATAACCGTCAAAAAAAGCCTAACCGACACATTTTTGAACCTCGTTTTTTTTAAGTAAAAAGTAAATTTCGAAAATAATGTCGATTAGGCTTTTTTTAATTATAAATTTGTTTTTATATACTTTTTTTAATAAAAATAATCGTATAAATGTTTAGAAGAAAATCGCCAAAAATTATTTTTGGTACATTTCTTTTTGTCATCCAAATTCAAAACGCATTAATTACTAAAATTGATATAAGAATTATTATCAAAATCAAATTGTTTTAATTTTTTTTCCTGAATTACAAACATTTTAAAGTTCAATTTTGTTAAAAAAAATAGCCAACAAATTTATTTATCGGCAGAAAAATCACCATGACGAAAAAAAGTGGAAAAATCGCCACGTTTGGCGAGAAATCGCCATATGTGACATCCTTGCTCATAATATGAATTTGACATTTGACTGCCCAATCACAACCTGTTGCTCACAGTTCTTCTACTGAATTTAAAAATGTCGTAGTTGAAGTTAACACAATAAACGAATAACTATACAAAACGAAGAGCTTCAACTCTCGAGATGTTCGAAACGTTTTCGGTTTTGCTGACGGCTGCTTTAAATAAATACGAAGTTAACGAAGCAGAAATGTTTGTGTGCATGTGTTTGAATATGTGTTTTGTGTGTGTATGAGTATTTTTTCGCTTTACTGGAAATAACCAAAATCCAATTTTTTTTCAGTTATCCGATTTTTTCTCTAAAACGTAGTTCGGATTACTGAAAGTTAAGTTACAGTTAAGCGTACTGCTTAAAATCAGTAAAACAATATTTTTTATATCAAATCTCTAAAATTTTTTACGTCAATTTAACCTAAACATTTTATTTTAAAAAAATTATTCATAGAAACACATTCATATTTTTTTAATTATTTTTAAAACAAAAAATAAAAGTTTCACATTGCTATGTGCATTAAGTATTTACATTTGTATGCATGCAGTTAAAAAAACATAAATTAATAAGAATTCAGTCTCAGAATGCAATGCATTAAATATAATAATCAAAATCATTTTAAACTTAAAATCATGCATTGCTTTTAAAATAATTTTGAATTTGACTTTGAGTCATTTTTTTCAAATTTGCACAGGATAATATATTTTCTAGGTCATGTAGCATGTTTTGTGCTTCAAAATTTTCATAGAAAAATTCTTTTAGTACACATATTGATTTAAAGGCTTCTTGAACAGTTCGTTTTTGTAACGTGATTGTTTCATCCATCACTATATCTGGATTTCCTACAACTGCTCCAGTTCCAATTACCTCTTCAACTATGTCCTCCTCTGTGAAACCATCGCAGCAACATTCCAAATTATTATCAATTTCTATAAAGGCTTTCATTTCATCTCCGATTGCATTTAATATGTCATCCTCTTCTTCCAAAATTTCCAATGCTTGACTAGTAACGAATCCAGCTTTTCTAAAACAGTTCTTAACAGTTTGTGATGTTACACTTGACCATGCATTTTTGACCATATTTAAGGCTTCAAAAATGTCAATTTGCTTTGAAAAGTTCTCTAGTGTGCTGGAACATTCAAGGTACAAAAGTTGCTTTGAAATAATAATCTTTCTATAGCAGCATTTGAATGATCTAATTATACCTTGATCCAATGGTTGAATTATTGAAGTGGTGTTTGGAGGTAAAAACTCAATTCTAATGTTTGTCAGTGTTACTTCATCCGATATTTTGTGACAGGCTGCATTGTCAATGATCAAAATAATGTTTTTGTTTCTTTTCTGGAACTCTAGGTCTAGATCTTTGATAATTTTTGTCCATAAAATACTTGTCATCCAAGCTTTCTTATTAGCAGAATAGTTTACAGGCATGCTTTCTCCTTTAAAGCATCTAGGGTTTGCAAATTTACCAACGCTATAGACATATTTGTCACTTCCAGTAGAATTTGTAATGAAAAGAAGTGTGATTCGGTGTTTAGAAATGTTGCTTCCTGATGGCTTATCAGCCCTGTTTGCTAACGTTTCACCTGGCAATGCTTTATATAAAAGAGCTGTTTCGTCGGCATTATATATATCGTCTTCAGAGTAGTTTTTGACAAGCTGGGGCAATATGTTCTTAGTCCATTCACTTGCTTCAACATTATGCGCGGAGTTTTTTTCTCCATGTGGCTTTTTAAAGTGAATGTTTTCTCTTTTCTTCCAGCGCTCTAGCCACCCTGTCGTTGGAACAAAATCTACGTTCATAATATGGGCCAAGTGTTTCGCCTTTTCTATTATAATTGGCCCTGTTAATGTTGCGTCTTTTGATCTCATATATTTAAACCAGAGAAGTAAAGCCTCTTCCACTTGCTTATTTGAACCCCCTCTGATGCGTTTCATAAAAATGTTCTTATTTTGTGTGGCAATGTTAGCAAGAGTTTTCTCAGTTTTTAATATTCTGCTTACGGTTGCTGCGCTACATCCAAACTTTTCATAAATAACCTTCCTCGACACACCTGCTTTAATTTTCTCAATAATTTCCAGTTTGTTTTTAATAGTCAGGCATATGTATTTGGGAGATTTTTCCTAGTTTAAATAAATAAATTTTTATAAACAATAAAACGAATATTTCCTATTATTTCCTAGTTTAAATAAATAAATTTGCATAAATCAAATATAATAGTAAGATAAGCAACAACAACATTTCTTCCAGCAAGCAATTGAAACTGCAAAATCGAAAAAAATAAAAAAAAAACACACAACATCTCTACTACGATCACTTAAGAATTTATTTAAAACAGCGTGCTGACAAACAGAAAACTTTTCGAACATGTCGAAAGCTGAAGATCTTCGTTTTGTATAACTATTCGTTTATTGTGTTAACTTCTACAACGACACTTGAATTTTCAAAAGCAGAAGTTTGAGCAGAAGCAAAAGAAACACATTTACACAGTTTTTAAACGATGATTATTTTTTTTAAATGCAAAAAATCTCGATGTCCAAAAAAATAATGAGTTAGGCATTTTCTATATTAAGGTAAACACACAATAGCGTAGCGAAATTTACATTTAGTTGAAGTATTCCCCCTTATTGTAGTTGACCTAATTCAACTACGTCTATGACGTTTTTGTAATAGATTAAAGAAAATCGCAATCTAGGATCAAAATGGCGTAACTGAAGTCGAAATACACCAACCACGAGATAAGACCCATTACATATTTTCAATTTATTATGGTGAAACTTTTCAATATTATTATTGTTGTAGGCATTAAATATGTATAAAGAAACAACATTAGTGATAAAATACCAAACCCATTAAATATACAATGGAAAACAAATTACATATTTATGTATGTATGTATGTATACTAAAATATAAAAGCGCATATAAGATTAGGCACTACTTTCGATATCAATCGTTTTCATATTATGATGTAAGAACATTATTTTCTCAACCGAAGTAGAATTCCATGATGGAACGTTTTTCACACAGCAAGTTTCTTGCTGCTGAAAAAAACCTTTCCGAAGGATCGCTGCTTGCTGGGGTGGCAAAAATCTTGCAGCTCACTTGATATAAAAGGGGAAATTTAGATTTATTCAATTTCCACCACAACAACACATCAAAGCCATCGTAAAGGACTTCGTTAACATTTTCATATGCACATAGCTCAGCCTGCATGTTATCATATGCATTTGTTTGTTTGCGAGATGGAAGAAAACCTGCAAAAAGTCGTTCATTTTCGGTTGATAAAGACCTCACAGATGATTTATTTTGCACTGGCGCCGCAGAGTCGCGCGAAAAATTCGCCATCATATCTTTGCAATGCTTTCTTATATTTTCTTTTTCATCGGAAGAAAATTGAAGCATTTTATTTGTTGGTGGAAATAGAAACACTGCTATTTTGTGGAAAATCGTAAAATTCTGCATAACCACTTCACTAAGCAAGCTATTTAGCTTTTCTTTGAATTCTTTTAAGCAATTCTTATCATCACTACTTTTACATTCGCATAATCGCTTTAAGAAATGAACATGTATTATGGCTAGATGCAAAGTTGGTTGGCTGTCATCTTCAAGCTTTTCCGACGTTACAGCGAACCGTTTCAGCACATCAATAACCAGCTTCATTAAATTTACATTAATTCCAGTTATTCTGTGTTGCTGGTTTTTCTCCTGCAGCATCTTTACAATTTGAGTCCAATTTTGTTGAATAGATTGCAGTAAAGAATAAGTGGTGTTCCAACGAGTGGGTGTGAAACTTTCTTCTAATGTTGTCGTTGTTGTTGTTATTGTCAATTCAGCATTGAAGCTGGATTTCTTCAAATATTTTACCAGTTGCGTGCATTTTTTGCACAAGTCTTCAACAGCTGAAGTTTCTTTGATGGCTCTTTCCACTATTTTATGTAGCAAATGATTAAAAGAAAAAATATGATGATAGCCACTAAATACGGCCTTCATTTGGGACGCTCTATTCGTCACAATCATTCCTTTATCCAGACTACACGAAAATTTTTGCAGTATTTTAGTTACGTTGCGCAAAATTTTGTCATCTAAATTGAAATGTAATTGTAAAACAGTTGAGTATTTCCATGCATAAGAAATGTGTTCATATATAAAAGTATAGACACTTACTGGTGCAAGACTCAAAGTTCATTGATTCGAATCCCAGCAACTTGGTGTAAAGTTTAGCATTCTTAACAAAATGTATAGTTAAGGCTAAGTAAGATGTTTTTGTATAATTGTCTGTCCAAAGATCTGTTGTAACAGCGAATCCACAGCCATGTATATCATTTATTTCCGTCTGCAACAACTCATAGGCCTGTTTATGCAGTTTATCAACATTCTGCGACACTAACGTAGGGTGTGGCAGCAACTTTTCCACTTCTACCTCAGCTCCATACTTTGCTCCGATGGATAATATTAATTCCGTATATTTCAAAAGACCCTCATCTTCTACGATTTTAAATGGTCTGCAGTTGTGGATCGTCCAATGCGTAATTGCTTTAGCAACTTGTAGCTTAGTGTGTTGGTCCACATCCACCTTTTGCTTGCTTGCTGACAATTCTTTGAAACATTTATGCCTTACCAAAACAGAAGTACCATGCAATCTATAAACCCCTTTGCAGATTCTGCACACTACTATTTTATTGTTGATTATTCCATTCATTTCTAAATGCCCGAATATTTGCCATACCTTGCTTTTTCCTATTTTCGTAACAATTTTATATTCACCACTGGCGATTTTATCTTTAATTATCTCGGAACTGCCACCAATTGCAGAGCTTGGTTGCTGCAAGTTTTCTGTTAAGTTCTACATTAAAAATTAAAACCAAAAGGAAATACAAAAAAAAAAATAAATAAAATAAAATCAAATGCAACAACAATTCTAATACACAAAAAAAGCTCAACCGCCACATTTTTTGGAGCTCGTCTTTTTACGAAAATCGATTACTTATGGCCAAAAAATTAAGTTCGAAAATTATGTCGTTTAAGTATTTCGGTGTTCTTTGATCTATTACAAAAACATTGTAGTTGAAGTCGAAATACGTAATAATAATAATAATAGTACGTAGTAATAATTTATTTATATGTATGTTAAAAAGCCTTTATTCATCTGAAAATAATGTTCCAATGAATGCCGCAACGTATCAGATGTTTGCGAAATGAAATCAAATGTCATTTAGTACCAGTATGAACACTTTTGACTTCTTTCGTAATTTCATCTGGAAATAACTTTATTTCGTGGTACGCTGAACGGACTATTCAATACATAAATAATAAAACGTATAATATATGTATGTATATTAACACAAATATGCATATGCTTGCACTTATAGTTAATCTTAGCTAATCTAAAAGAAAAATATACGGCCCTGTTATGACAATCATGGCGATTTCAAAAATAAGCCACATAGCGTCGGGTGGTTATTAGTTTGCCGCAGTAATAATGTATTTCTAGTATACTGTGCGGCAAAACAGTAACCACCCGATGATATAGCGGAATTCACTGTTCGTATTAAATTTAAAGCCCTTTTTAAATATACCAACCCCCCTATTCATAAAATTTCAAATGAATTTGAAATGTATTTTATTTCAAAATTTTCATACAAAATTTTCCTAAAATGAATTTTAATTTTTTTTTTATATTCCACAATAGTGTGAGTCTCCGAATTATTTATTTATAAAACTTATTAAGGCCTTATAAAGGGGTTTTAAAACAATTTTTCATAAAATATTTTTAAAGCCTTTATAAAGCCTTAATAATTTTTATAAATAAGGCTGATACTTGATAAAAAAATATATATCAGGTATATACATAGGATTAACACCCCCTCCCCGCCCAACACAAAATAAAAATATAAAAAATACCAAGGACTTTTTATTTGCAGTGTTTTCACTTGAAAATCAGTTTTTTTCTTCTAACTGTAGTTTTTCAAAAACATATTATGGCAACGCTGTCTGTATTGTAAACATTTGTGCAATTTTGTGCAAATTTGCACTGGATTTTACTGAAATGCGTTCGTTTACACATAAATTTGCAAAAAAGAGTGCCAATTGAGAGAGTAAACTGACAGTTGTTGATTGAGAGTATGCAAATTTTTCCTGGACAAATTTTTGCCAGTAAAATCCAGTAGATGAGAAAAACATATGATTCAATAAAATAAACAAAAGTAAAGTGCGCCAAGATAGCGTCGATTTTGGGAATTAAAAAACCTGGAAAAAATGGGAGAAATTTTCTGGGTATTTTTAAAAATATATTAACAAGCTAGCAACGATTTTGGGAATTCAAGGGGGGAAACAAAACAAACAACGTGGATGAATTAAAAATGGCCAAAAAAACCGTTGATGAATTATCCCAGGAGCACTGTTGGACGGACTCCCACGCCAAAACGTTATTTATTCTTAAAGTGGACACTTTGGTGAACAAAATGGGACAACCGTGCAAAAATTCTGTTCGCACGTTTTTGAGAAAATCGACTTAATCGAAAATGACAAAAAAAAAACCGTGGATGAATTTTCCCAGGAGCACTGTTGGACTCCCACGCCAAAACGTTATATATTCTTAAAGTGGACACTTTGGTGAACAAAATGAGACAACCGTGCAAAAATTCTGTTCGCACGTTTTTGAGAAAATCGACTTAATCGAAAATGGCAAAAAAAAAACCGTGGATTAGTTATCCCAGGAGCACTGTTGGACTCCCACGCCAAAACGTTATATATTCTTAAAGTGGACACTTTGGTGAACAAAATGAGACAACCGTGCAAAAATTCTGTTCGCACGTTTTTGAGAAAATCGACTTAATCGAAAATGGCAAAAAAAACCGTGGATGAATTTTCCCAGGAGCACTGTTGGACTCCCACGCCAAAACGTTATATATTCTTAAAGTGGACACTTTGGTGAATAAAATGAGACAACCGTGCAAATATTCTGTTCGCACACTTTTGAGAAAATCGACTTAATCGAAAATTGCCAAAAACAACCGTGGATGAATTTTCCCAGGAGCACTGTTGGACTCCCACGCCAAAACGTTATATATTCTTAAAGTGGGCACTTTGGTGAACAAAATGATTTTTCAAAGAATTAATTTTACAATTTTTTATAGACACGAATTCTTATTTGTGTAAAGTTGAAAAATAAAATCACGAATTCTTATTTGTGAAAAGTTGAAAAATAAAATCAATAAAGTGATATAAAATAAAATAAATAAACAAAATAGAAAATAAATAAACAAAATAAAACTAAAGAAGCTAAAAAAATTGTGTAAATATGACAACGTAAGTAGTTTGCGTATTTAAAGAAAAAGTACCTTAAGATACTTAAAAGTGTAGGACAAAAAATTTGTGCTTAATATACCTATGTATGTACGTATGTATATAACATTGGGTGGTCACTGGTTTCCCGCATGGAACATTAAAGAAAATTGAGTTATAAGTATCAAGTAAAATAATTAAAAAAAATAAAATCATAGGAAATCTGCAATAAATATTAGTTTTTTTAATATTTATTGCAGATTTCCTATGAGTTTATAAAAAATATATATATAAGAAAGAACACAGCTATACATCAAGGCATTTTAATCGTATTTTTGTAAAAGAATTGCATGCATTTTGACTAAAAAGTTGCTAAAGAAAATATTCTGTGTTATCGTGGTTGGCGTATTTCAAATACAACTACGACTGTTTGGTAATAGATTAAAGAAGACTTCCACAGTTTTTCTTTAACCTATTACCAAACAGTCGCAGTCGTATTTGAAATACGCCAACCACGATAAGGCAGATTATTTTTTCATTCAAAAGCAAATTTATTTTCATAAGACGTGTACGCTTTGAGAACGTTTTTAAATTGAACTTACAACTGAATGTGTAAACTCTCAAGTAACTTACAAGACTTTCGGTTAGTTCTACGAAATTTTCATTAATACGTAATACGTATAGACTACTTACAAGTAATAACTTACATGTGTAAATGCAAGGTTAAAATACTTGAAAGTGTAGCACAAAAATTTTTTGCTTAATATACACTTACCCGCAAATCTCTACATACGACTTAAAAAATTAAAAAAAAATTGTAGTTTTTCAAGGAAAATTATTAATTTTGACAACTTTTTTCGATTTTAAAATAGAAGTAATTTTAATTAAATAAAAATATCACATTTTATTTAAGTAAACAATATTAAACAAGCAAAAAATAATAAAATTCAATATTTTATCTGATTGCAAAAGTGTACATACGATGTATTGTTCAATATATTGTGTAAGATTTTTTAAAATTTTAATAGCCTGTGTGTCCGCTTTTTGATCAAAAAGTTCTGTAAGCCTTTTATGCATCGAAGAAACCAGATCTTTATGAATCTATTATTATCTATGAATTAAAAATATGAAATACCTAATATCGTATGTAGAGTTTTGCTGCTAAGTGTATGTATGTTAATTACACTTTAAAACGATGTGCATATTTTGATACATTTGTAAGTTTTGAGTTTTGTTTTTCAGAATATCCATAAAATTAAAACTAAAAATAAAATACACCTAGAACTATAAAAATACAATACACCTACAAACTTTAAATTAACAACTACGAATTTCAAAACAAAAGAGAATTGCCGAGCAAATAAAAATGTGTACCCCTCCCCAAAATTCTCACCCCATTTTATGTTAAAAATTTGCAAAAAGGTACTTTTTGGGGAAAGTATTTTTTAGAAAAAGGTACTTTTTAGAAAAAGGTACTTTTTAGAAAAAGAGACTTTTTGGGAAAAGTACTTTTAGGAAAAAGTTTTGGGAAAGTACTTTGGAAAGTACTTTTTAGGAAAAGGTGCTTTTTGGAAAACGTAGTGCTTAGAAAAAGGTACTTTTTTGGGAAAAGTACTTTTTAGAAAAAGGTGCTTTTTGGAAAACGTACTTTTTAGAAAAAAGGTACTTTTAGAAAAAAGTATTTTTTAAAAAAAGTGCTTTTTAAAAAAAGTACTTTTTTGGAAAAGGTGCTTTTTGGAAAAGGTAGTGCTTAGAAAAAGGTACTTTTTTGGGAAAAGTACTTTTTAGAAAAAGGTGCTTTTTGGAAAAAGTACTTTTTAGAAAAAGATACTTTTAGAAAAAAGTACTTTTTTAAAAAAAGTACTTTTTAGAAAAAGTACCTTTTTACAATAACTCGAAATTTTTAAATTGACTTTGCAGCTCCTCCACATCATTCTGCATTTGTTTGGGTGGTGACGCTTGTTTGCCTTCAATGACTTTGCCAGGCACCGCCTCACTTGCTTCCGCCAAGGATGGCGTACATGGTGCCATCTGGGCCCCATATGCTGCCATCTGGGCCCCATATTCTGCCATATGGGGACCATGTGCCATCTGTGGCCCATATGGTGCCATCTGGAGCCTATATGGTGCCATATGGGGACCATGTGCCATCTGTGGCCCATATGGTGCCATCTGTGGCCCATATGGTGCCATCTGTGGCCCATATGGTGCCATCTGTGGCCCATATGGTGTCATCTGGGGCCCATATGGTGTCATCTGGGGCCCATATGGTGCCATGTGCGGCGCATATCCGGACATCTGGGGCGCATGTGGCATTCGTTGGCGCCGATAGGGTGCGTAATGCACCGCCCTCTCCAGATAGGGACTCGCGTAGCGTCCGGCATATTTTTGTCTTATGTTTCCAGGCTACAAAAAGAAAAGAAAATTAATTAATATATTATTCCACAAATATATGTTTTACTTACAGTTCTTGGATTTTTACGTCCTCTTCGGTCCCGGTCACCTTCACTGAAGAGTAATTTTAATATATTCTGAAAAAGAAAACACAAAATTATTGGTAGAAAAATTTAGAACTATAAAAATGAATAAAAATATACTACTAAAATTTTGAAATTAAAATAAATAAAAATTTACTACTTACCACGGCGTCGCGATTCATTTCGATCAGTTTTACAAAATAACAAATATACAAAACCAAAACCACCAAAACTGCACAAGACAAGGACTGCAAAATGCTAAAAATTTAACTCCATGAAAAACAAGTAAGAGTGCTATATTCGGCTGTGCCGAATCTTATATACCCTTTACCAACGTGCGTACATATATATAGTATACAGACACATACAAACATATTTGTTTTGTGAAAAAATTTATAATTTTTTTCTCTAAAGCAATTAATAGTAAGTGACCTTTCAGTATTTTTCGATTAAAGAATTTGATTCAATTATTTTATTTTCGATATTAGCAATAGTTGAATATTTTACTCTACACTCTGTGGTTAAGATATATTTTACATTCACTCTTATTTCAGTCAACATCGACGTCACGTCAATACATTACCAAAATATTGGGGCTTGTTTACTCGCTCTCCAGATGTTCAAAAACCGTGCTGCTATTTAATAACTCTAAAATATTCTTAGTATTGCACCTCCATACCGAGGAAACTAACTTGTTTTATATTTTCCCGTATTTAAGAATCATTGATGTTGCAAAACTGCTTAGTGTCTTGATTTAAATTTCCCATTGCAAATGGTATACGTCGTGGTATTATGTAAACGTTTTATTCCTACAGGATTTGTTTGAAATTTGTTCAGCAGAAAGGAAAGGTATCAGGAAAATGAAACGGAACATGTCCTTTATGTCTTTAGCGATAAATTTTAGTTTTATCTCCATTTACTAAAAATTAATAGTTATTATGCTGTGAGCACAATAAGCACAAACCTTCGTTTATACTTCAATTAGTTTAGATATCCATAAAAAAATTAACCATGTATAAAAAATCTTGAGTAATAATTTTCCTAAAACATGAAATCTGTTTAACTGAAAAAAAAATATTTTTGGTTATTTTTTTACCGAAACATTTTTAAGCTCCAACCCTGGAACCATTTTTCTGAGTTTCTTTATAAAATATAGAATATATGTAATTACCAAACTAATAATTAGTTTTATATACCAGAAAAAAATTAAGTTTTCCAGCTCTGGAGCTATGTCTTTTATTTTTCTAATTTCTATGCCAAACTATTTCACTCTAAGTCATAAAGTATATAAAACTTGTAAACAAAAAGAAAAAACTGAATTGACCTAGTTACTTTTGTAAAAAAACAATAAATGGAATCAACCTTTTAGATTTTTCTGATTTAAAAAATTAATAAAGTGTGTTAAGTGAACAAAGAAATAAAAAAAATTAATTTTATACTTTAATATTCAAATTTTATACGCCAAACTTTTCTTTCAGAAGCATAAAATATATTCAATTATAAAGGAAAAGAAAAACATTTTTAGAACTACATTTTTAATTTTACATAACACAAAAAGTGTAAGTTTTCCAACCCTGGAATCATAATTTAGGATTTTTCTAATTCCTTATACCAACCTAGTTCTTTAAAAAATACATAAAATATGTTAAGTGAACGAAGCAAAAACTAAATAAGAAAAAACTTAGTTTCATTTAATTCCTTTAATATTAAAAAATTCAGTAAGGTGCGACTTTAACTCGCGCACGAAGGGTTCCGTACATTCGGTTCTGAGCACTTTTTAATGTGGCTTTTTTGAAGTTTTTTTTCAGTTTAACCGATTTTTTCAGTTTTGTCGCTTTTTTCTCATTTTGGCGATTTTTTCTGTTTTTCTCAGGTTTTTCATTTTGGCGATTTTTTTCTGTTTTTGGAGATTTTTTTCATTTTGGAGATTTTTTCTGTTTTTGGGCTTTTTTTCACTTTGGCGATTTTTTTATGTTTTTGGGGTTTTTTTTCGTTTTGGCGATTTTTTTTCATTTTGGCGACTTTTTCCTGTTTTTGGGCTTTTTTTCACTTTGGCGATTTTTTTTTGTTTTTGGGGTTTTTTTCGTTTTGGCGATTTTTTTTCATTTTGGCGATTTTTTTCATTTTGGCGATTTTTTCTGTTTTTTGGGGCTTTTTTTTTAATTTTGAAAATTTTTTCATTTTGGTAATTTTTTTTCATTTTGGCGATTTTTTTCATTTTGGCGTTTTTTTTCATTTTGGCGATTTTTTCCTGTTTTTGGGCTTTTTTTCATTTTGGCGATTTTTTATGTTTTTTTGGGGTTTTTTTCGTTTTGGCGATTTTTTTTCATTTTGGCGATTTTTTTCATTTTGGCGATTTTTTTTTCATTTTGGCGATTTTTTTCATTTTGGGTTTTTTTTCATTTTGGTGATTTTTTTTCATCTTGGAGATTTTTTTCTTTTTTTTGGGGTTTGTTTTTCGTTTTGGCGATTTTTTTCATTTTGGCGATTTTTTTTAATTTTGGCGATTATTTCCTGTTTTTGGGCTTTTTTTCATTTTGGCGATTTTTTTCTGTTTTTTTGGGGTATTTTTCTCTTTTTGGCAATTTTTTTCATTTTGGCGATTTTTTTTTCATTTTGGCGATTTTTTTTCATTTTGGGTTTTTTTTCATTTTGGTGATTTTCTTTTATTTTGGAGATTTTTTTTTCATTTTAGCAATTTTTCCGGTTATTCGCGATTTATTTTAGTCTTACACATTTTTTTTTTGTAATTTGGTGCTTTTTTTCGTTTTGGCGATTTTTTTTGTTTTTGGCGATTTTTTTCGGTTTGGCGATTTTATAATTTTTTGATTTTTTAGTTTTACCGATTTTGAAAATTTCAAGAGTTTTGCTCTTACGGTTTCCAAGATACAGCAAGTTGTCAAAATTGCATTAACTGATGGCACACCCTTTAAGTTAAATTTTTTTAAATTTTAGTGTTAATTTTTGTAGTCTGTATAAAAATACACTAACCTTACAAATTTCAAGTGTGTATACATACATACATACAATTGCATGTATATTACATGGGATTTTAATATTTTTCGTTGCTAGTTTTGGAACACCCTTTAATTTCCAATTCTCATGTATTTGTTGTTGTAGCGGCCAGAGGTCTACACACTGTGTCCAAATTTTAGGTCTCTAGCTCTTACGGTTCTCGAGAAAATACTAATATAGTTTTAGACATAGTTAATTTTACATAACACAAAAAGTTAAAGTTTTCCAACCCTGGAAACGTCTTTTTAATTTTTTTATATTTTTTTAATTTAAAATTCCAATTTTAGTCGTACTGAAGTGTAAAATAAGTTTATTTATTAAAAAAAAAATAAAAATTTGTTTTCGGTAGTTACTTTTATATGGCAAAATGAAGTTTAAGTTTTCCAGCTCTGCAATCGTCTGCCCGATTTTGCTGAATTTCAATACCAATCTATTTTGGAAAATTTCTGACACACCAGTCCAAGAACGAAGTCTCTAGCTCTTCTGGGAGCTTCGGAAAACCGATTTCACGTACAGACAGACGGACAGACGGACATCGCTTATTCGTCTTCCCTATGCATAAGGATCCAGAATATATATATTTTATGGGTCGCTTATTGATATTATAGAAATTACAAACGGAATGACAAACCTATATATACCCTTTTACCATTTTTGTTGGTAAAGGGTATAATTAAAACTTTTTTACAGTTACTTCAGTAATGCCAATATTCTTAATAAAAGCGATTAATAACTTAGCTATATTTCAGCGATTTTTAGAAAAATTTGTGTCCGCCATGTTCACACGGCAATCTAAATTGTCTGAACATAAGTAGTAGCGCCGGCTGGTCAATGTTTACAAACCTGGTCAATGTTTGCATAGAAACTGGTCAAATGTATCCATTAAATTAATAAACATTTTTGCACGGTTGTCTCATTTTATTTACCAAAGTGTCCACTTTAAGAATATATAACGTTTTGGCGTGGGAGTCCGTCAAAAAAACAGTGCTCCTGGAATAATTCATCCACGGTTTTTTTTTTGCCATTTTCGATTAAGTCGATTTTCTCAAAAACGTGAGAAACAGAATTTTTGCACGGTTGTCTCATTTTATTCACCAAAGTGTCCACTTTAAGAATATATAACGTTTTGGCGTGGGAGTCCAACAGTGGTCCTGGGATAATTCATCCACGGTTTTTTTTTGCCATTTTCGATTAAGTCGATTTTCTCAAAAACGTGCGAACAGAATTTTTGCACGGTTGTCTCATTTTGTTCACCAAAGTGTCCACTTTAAGAATATATAACGTTTTGGGAGTCCAACAGTGCTCCTGGGATAATTCATCCACCGTTTTTTTTTTGCCATTTTTAATTCATCTACGGTTTTTGTTTTGTTTCCCCCTTAAATTCCCAAAATCGTTGCTAGCTTGTTAATATATTTTTAAAAATACCCAAAAAATTTCCCCCATTTTTTCCCGGTTTTTTAATGCCCAAAATCGACGCTATTTCATCGACGCTATCTTGGCACACGTACAAAAGTAAGCAAATACAAAGTATAAATTTTTTAATAAAAACATTTGAATGAAGAAAAGTAGAAGTAAAAGTTTAACGAAAAAAGAACTGAAGATTATTATGTTCAAGGTGAAAAAAATTACAAATTGTAGCTTTGATAAATTGTGCTTAATTTAAAACACGCCAACAACAATATGCATAAATTTTTAATTAACTATGTCTACACCATCTAAGTACTATATATACTGAAAACTGTAGTAGATGTTTTAGCTGAATTTATTTACCAGAGAAGAACAAGATACATGCAAATACTCTTAGAGAGACTCTTTGAATATAACAATACAAATTTTTTACAATACAGAAAAAAAGTCGCTCACACTTGGACGTTTGAAATGGGAGTATTTTTAAAAGCAATGATTTAGCTTTTATAAATTTTTTGAAAATACCCTGATTTGCAGATCAGGCCCAATACATACATACATACATATGTATGTATGTATGTGCTTAAATTAATACAACCCAATTATTTCAAATTGTTTGCTTATCAGCATTAATGTTTAGAAACATAATTTGATTAAAAGTTTCAGCGCTTGATGAAAAAAGACTTGTTCCCTTTTCTGATAATAGTTGCCTAGCAATTGAAAATATCCTTTCCGATGCTGCGCTGCTAGCTGGAGTGGCTAAGATTTTGCAACTCAGCTTATGTAACATTGGGAATTGTAATTGGTTCAGGTGCCACCAATTGATGACGTCGAAATTTTCTTCAAATAAAACATTAAGACTTTGATAGCTTCGAATTTCTCTGTCGATTTTATCTTCGAAACTTAAAGAAGATGCAGGCATAACAAAACTCTTAAAATATTTCGATATTATTGAGCTTCCTTCAGTGCTTGCTGATTGCTCCACATCTATTTCATCTGTCTCCATATGAGAGTACTTTCGCATTTGTTCAGCACATGCCTCTTTAATGACATTCTTTTCATCATCAGTGAAATGCAGTAGTTTATTTGCAGGCGGAAAAAGAAAGTGTGCAATTTTATGAATCGAGCTCATTTTTGTAAATACTGTTGTCTTTAAATGATGCCGTAATGCTATCTTAAATCGTTTTATGACATCGATATCGCCGGCTTTAGGCATGCAGTCGTTTTGCAATCCATTGACATATGAATAGACGAGGTGCAATGTAGCACATTTTTCTCCTTCTAACATTTTGGACGCGTGCTCAAAAGGTTTTAGGGCACTCACAACGCCTTTTACGTAGTTTATATTAATGTTTTCAATTCTTTGAAGCTTGACGTGTTTAAGTTTAAGCATATTTTCGATTTCCGACCAATTTTTTTGTACTGAATCCAACAGATAATACACCGTATTCCAGCGTGTCGGAGAAAAGCTGTTTAAGGTGCTGCTTAAATTACCATTTCCCCCTGATTTCTTTAAATATGTTACTGCCTTAGAGCACGAGTTATAAAGTTCTTCCACTTCTTTCACTTGTTTAACAGCATTTTCAATGACATTATCAATTAGATGGTTTATGCAGTTAATGTGTGGAAAAGGGCTGAATGCGGCAACCATGTTGGAACCACTATCTGTTACCATAATTCCGTCATCTAGACTACAATTATAAGGTTGGAGTATTTTTTTTATTTCCGATCTAATGACATCATCTGAAAAAAAAATACAATAAGTACATATACATATGTATAACATTAAATAAAGTACAAATGTATATAAGCACCATAGCTGTTATGTAATGATTACTAATCGTAATGATTACTAATCGTAATGATTACTAATTTGATTACTTTTTTTTTAAGGTGAAGTAATGATTAAATTACGATTATATTCAGTTTCGTACTTAGTAATCGTGATTACGATTACTAATAATGGAAAAGTAATCTGAATTACTTCAAATTACTAAAAATAATCAAAAAGAATCAAAAAATAATCCGACTACTTTCAAAGATTACTTTTGATCCTTAATAAATAATCAAAAAGAATCAAAAGTAATCCTTAGAAGTAATCGGATTATTTTTTGACTACTTTTGATTATTTTTAGTAATTTTAAGTAATTCAGATTACTTTTCGATTATTAGTAATCGTAATCAATTATTTATCAGCAATTCTTTTAAAGGCAATTATATAATCATTACGATTCTTTTTAAAATGTAATCTACTTGATTACTAATCGTAATAGAAATTTAACAGCTCTGATAAGCACATACGAGGGCTACTATTTATATTTCGGGAGCTGGCAACACTAATGTCAATTGCTAAAATCTGGCAACACCATATTAAAGTTTGACATTTTTTACCAAAAAACATACCCACAAAGTTTTGATGTACAAGTGCTATTTGTTTTGTTTACAATGAGTTCAGAAAATCAATTTAAATTATTTTTTACAACTTTAGACGTGGATTATCTCAATAAGAATGTGTCGATGAACTCATTTTCATTTAAAAATGTTTGTTATTGTTTGCTATAATAATATAAATATATATAGTAGCCCTCGTATATGAATATACATATATGTATTTACATACATACATCTAATAATTTACTTACTTGTACATCTTTCTGCATCCATTGAATTGAGACCTAATAGTCTTGAAATTAACTGACCCTTTCTAATGAAATGTATAGTTAGCGAGATATAGCTTTTTCGTAAGTAGTTATCAGTCCATATATCTGATATCAAGCCATATCCATGTTTGCAGTTTGCAACGATATCATTTTTCACGCTGATGATCGTGGTATCGTACATTTTTTTGATGTTTTGCGATAATGTAGTGGGATGAGGTAGCAAGGTTCCAATATTAACATTTGTTCCGTACTTTGCGCCAACTGAAATTAAAAATTCAGAGTACCGTTTGAGGCCGCTGTCCTCTACAATCTGGAAAGGGCGACAATTGTCTATGCACCATTGAGAAATTAGTCTTGCTGCTTCCTTTTTGATGTCACCATTAACTTCAGCTACTACTAGATTTGATTCCTTCCTCATGTTGGCGTAACACTTATGCTTTACCAGATTAGATGTGCTTCTGCTATCATATTTCAATACAGAGAAACACTTTCTGCATCCCACTCTGTTTTGTATTTCACCGTCATTTTTCTCTATCTTTGCATATGCATCCCAAACCTTGCTCCTACCAGTTTTTACCACTAATTTATACGTTCCAGACAAAATATTTTGCTTTATAGCTTCGTTATCCAATAATTCACAGGATCCCGAAATAGTCGAATTCTGAGAACACATATAAAATATAAAATGTTTTAAACTAAACTCATTTTAGTTAAATCTTTTTTTTTAGCATTATTGATGCCATATTTATAAGGAATATTTTTTTAACACTTTAAATTGTAACACTCACACTTGCTCGTAGAAAGTCTATTTTTACACTTTCATTGCCACTTTTTTTATTTACAGTAATTCACGAATAAATGCGTTCGAGAAACGACTTAAATTATTATACTACTTACATACATACATACATACATACAATAATAGATCTTCGTTTTATTCAATTTAATATATTATTAAAATATTTTGATTAAAAATTAAAATTATGTTGGGAATAAATATAACAAAAATTAAGAATTTAAGAACCCCCGATATATCTAGAAAAGATGTGATATCTGAACCGATTTTCTTCAAACATAGCTAAGAACACTCTCTATCAAGTCACCTTTCAAACAGAAAAAAACTAAATCAAAATCGGTCCAGCCGTTTGGTCTGTACGTGTACTCGTCCATACTAGAGCTGAGCACAAACTATTTGCTTGCTTAATCTTCATGATGTACATTATTGAATTGTTCTCTTTGTTTGTGCTCTTGATTTTATGAGAACACTAAAAATACACACACATACACAGACACACACTACAAACTTATAACAACCCTGTTTTTAGTCGGATGTTAAAAATAAAGTTCTAAAAGAAAAGAAAAAATACAAAAAAGGGGTATTATAAGTTTGTAGTGCGTTTCTGTGTATCTGTGTTTATGTACGAGTTCATATATCGACCAAACGGCTGGACCGATTTTGATTTAGTTTTTTTTCTGTTTGGAGGGTTCTGGGCTATGTTTTAATTAAAACGGTCCACCTGTTTAGAAGATATCACATCCTTTCTAAATATATTCCGGGGTTTTTTTAAACATGTGTGTACTTTTGTGTTTGCAAGTACAAAAGAAAATAGAGAAGATTGTTGCTGATGAACACACATTTCCCAAATAGTATGGAGGGAACCACGGTGGAACCGGCACTATTTAGAAATGTGGATCGCCAGGGGCCAACCATCACAGATGTCATGGTTAGGAATGCAATAAGTAGCTTCTCTACTTTCAAGGCAAGCGGGACGGATGGTATTTTTCCTGCGCTTGTACAGAAAGACATGGATATCTTATTTCATCTGGTTAGAATTTTTAATGCCTGCCTAAAATTAGTATTTATGTACCCTAAAAAGCTGGCAGGAGGTTTTTATACCTAAGCCTGGCAAGGCGGGTTATGCGACTCCAAAGGCTTACAGACCAATAAGTCTTACTTCCTTCCTGCTCAAGATCTTGGAAGGAATAGTGGACGACATGATTAAGAGCAGGATATTAGATGATAATTTGAGGTTTAGACAACATGCGTATGTAAAAGGAAGGTCAGTAGAAAGTGCTCTTCACAGGGCAGTTAACTACATCGAAAAATCTTCCAATGACAAGTTGTATACGCTTGGCGTTTGTATTGACATTTAACGCCCTTTTAACAATGTGAGTACCCACACCCTTATCCAATCCTTAGTACAGTTTTAAGTTGACCAATTATTGATTGGGTAAACTTCATGCTGGAGAACAGGTGGATAAGTTGCGGTATGCACAATGTAAACGTTAGGAACAGGGTGTAACGTGGGACGCCTCAATGAGGAATAATTTCACCCTTTCTTTGGGTAACCACTATACACAACCTGCTAAGGGACCTGACTAATGAGGGTTATGAACCTATCTGCTATTCAGACGATGTCATGATACTTCTAAGAGGCCAGGACCTTAACCAACTTTGCAGTTGCCCTAAACTAGGCTCGGCCGAGAGGACTGAATATTACCCTAGGAAAATAAAGATAATGTTGTATATTGATGCTAGTTTCCAGAGAAATACCATCACCTTATCCGATAGGATTAAATATTTAGGAGTGATACTAGATCGGAAACTGTTATGGAGACATCACATAGAGCAAAGAGTCTAGAAGGCTAACTCGTGCTGGTCTCTCTGCAGAAGGGGCATTGGGTCCAGATGGGGACTTAGCCGTATTGCGACACACTGGCTCTATAGGAGTTTGATCAGAGCAGTTGTAACATACAAAACGTCTACAAGTGATGGGGGAATGGATCGGAAAGATAAAATACCACACCATCAGAACATATGGACGTCACTGAACGGATACGACCAGACTTTGGAAATCTCTGAACGGGTACGTGAGACTAGGTTTATAACAGAATGCGCGACATTTATTACAGAAAGAACAAATACCCGTGGAAGTTTGCTCCTACACGGATGGCTAGGGGAAAGACCTGGCCTAGGTTTCTTCATAGAGGAACCGGAGACCGAGATTTACTTCCGCTTGCCTGACCATAATACAGTCTTCCAGGAGGACATTCGTGCGATCAAGGAGGCTTTAAAATGGATTAGTGTGAATATTAGACCCACAGAGGTCAACATATTTACCGACAGTAAGTCGGCAATTAGGGCGATAACAACCGAAAGAGCAAACTCTAGGACCGTTTTAGATTGCAAAAATATGATAAATGATTACGCGGTTCATGGCAACATTCGTCTTGTGTAGGTGCCGGCCCACTACGTCGTAACCGGAAATGAACGTGCAAATGAACTGGAGAAACGAGGCCAGAACGTTACGGAAAGTAACTCTAATGCGAAGCCTTTCAAGCAACGAAGATTGAGTTACAAAATTGGGCGAAGATGGCCCACAGGATACGGTGGAATTGTGATAATGTGGGTAATCTAACCAAGGTTCTATGGGGCGACCCGGACGAAGACAAAACAAGGGGACTGTTGAAACTAAACAAGCCCGAACTAGGAAAGTTGACCGGCATCTTAACGTTGCACTCTAATATACTTATGAGGGCATTTGTACCGGATTGAATAAATGCAGGGCATGCATGGAGGACATGGAGATAATGGAGCACTTCCTCTGTCATTGTCCAGCTTTCGCCCGCCGGGATCCCGTTATTTTGGGGATGACACCTTACCGAACATTGCCCACCTTAGAGGTATTTACTGGAAAAGCTTTAGGGACTACGTGAACGATACTGAGTTCCTATAAAGGTGGGGTTCGTTTGTTAATTATGAGAGCGCACAACAAGCCTACACTGGCTTATGTGCATGTCCCCGGGACATGAGCGTAATGGCTCCTCTTTTCAACCTAACCTAAAAAAAAAAGAAAAACAAAATAGATATTCGTTTTTTTATAAGCAAATTTAATTCGCTTTTTTACCACTTTTATGCTAAGAATTTTTAAAAACATTCACACATATTGTGCATATCTACACAAAAATACCTTTTAAACCATACATTTATGTTTCACCAATATTGGCTGGACGATAAGATATTTAAAAGTGTACGACAAAAATATGTGTGCCTTATTTATATATAAGATTGTCAATTAACTATTTATATTAAGTTTTTCAAGGGTTATTATAATACATATATTATTTATTTAAATTAAACAACAAGTCATTACTACAGTCGGCCAACCTGATAATATGATCGACCCGATCATCAGGAAGCCCTACCATAACATACAGAACTTAAGTTTAAAATATATATAACACGTAGCTACTAAGAGTTGCATTTTAAAATAAAATCCCTAGAGTTCCAGGGCTTAATGCTGCATGCTTCGATTACACCATTGCAGGGAATCTGAGTGGTTTGACAACTTTCGATATCCCTTATTACGTATCTGTCATTCGGCAATACTTTATGCACACCAGTTGTATCTACGTTTCTGATAACCACGAAATTGCCCTTTTCAAATGAATTCTCACTCTTTCCTTTCGCCCCAATCCGTTTCACATTATACTCCTGTGAAGCCCTAATCTTGGCTTCCTTCCGAATATCATCTAAGCTCCCCATCGGGCCCCAAAAAGTTTTCTTGTATGCATTCTTTCGCTTTGTCAATCAGGCCTGTGATCTACACCAAATAATAAACGACTCTATCTTCCCTAATTTCTTTACCCAGTCCGAATGTGTCACTGGCTCACTAAGCTTTGCCAACATACCTATTAAAGCCCTATTTATTCTTTCTACCTGACCATTTACTTTCATTCATAAAATCTGTAAAATCCTTTAAAGTGAAACAACTACCCCTAATCCGCGATGCACCTAACCGGACGACAGTAATTATCCAAATACTTCCTTTGCTCCAGTATATAGTGCTGGATATCTGAGTGGCGTTGGCTGAAGTACTTAGCACGTTGACTACAAAACCGAAGGTCGTGGGTTCGATCCCGGTCTCCGACAGTTATTAAAATAACAACACCACGCATTTTTCTGATGTGCATAAGTGTCCTTTGTATCAGTTGTTGTAGGAAAAGCTCTAGAGATGCAGGCATAAGACAGTGGTCACTAAACTACACCGTCCTAAGCGAATTCTAATCCTAATGTAACATCACAGCGCCCTGCTTCGTCGGTATTATGTAGCAGAATCATCAACGAAGTAGAATAACCAATAAAATGGCTACTGAACACAATTTCAAAATTTAATACGCCTCATTGATACGAGAGGCGCAGCGCCTCTACACTGCATTATTAAAAACGTGCAAAAAAAAAGAATGAAGCTTTCCTCTATTTCTGTCTTCTCTATCACTATGATCCTCTCTCACTATCTTCTCTTCAACTCACAGGTAGCACAAAGGGATCATTGTATTGGACCCAGGTTAGGTTAGGTTAGCAGGCTGCTGGCTAGGAAAAAGAAAATTGGAGTCCAGCTCACTTGGGTCCATTACAATGATTCCTTTGTGCTATCTGTAAGTTGAAAAGCAAAAAGAGAGGGAGGAGGGAAGAGTGTGAGAAAGGTAGAAGTAGAAAAAAGAATAGTTAATTTAGAGAAGGTGAGAGTGGGTCAAAAATTGGCTAGGGGCTCCTATACCAGCCACTGTTCCTAACATAAAGGAGGTCGATTTCCGATAACTCGGATAGGCTGCCGAAGGATATTCTGCCAAGGAAGTGCAGACGGATATCCTCCAGAGCGGAACAGAGGAGATGATACTTTCCTCCTCATCGTCGTCATTGCAACTGTAGCAGTAGTTATTAAACGGCAGACCAATACGTTTAGCATAGGCTCAGAAGGCACAGTGGCCAGTCAACGTGGCCACGAGGTTCCTCAAGTGCTTCCTATTCAAGTTCATGAGATTTTTCGTTCTATTGGAGTTTAGGCGAGGCCAGAGGGTTCTCACTATTGCACAAGTGGGCTCATTGCGCCATCTATCTTAAGCTAATTCAGGAAAGCTAACATTGAAGCATCTCCAGCAGGATAAGAGTGGGAGACCACAGAGATTGTCGATATCGACTTCTATTAGTAGGGTTCCCCCTCTTTGACAGGTCATCCACAACTACTTATTTTGCCTGAAATAGTCCCGTGTCCACGCACCCAGTTTAATAAGATATTTGGGTGCTGCGCGAGTCCATCCAGGGCTTTGCGACATTCTTGGACAAGAAAAGATATGGTATACACACCTATGAGGGACTAAGAACCCTAGTGATCCATAGCTCACTAAATATAAATTTCATCCTTCCTTAGCAGCAGCATGGTAGCCTAACCTAACCTAGTACTGGATATAATCTAACGAATTTCGTGAATGCATCTATAACCATTAGAATATGTTTTCTTTTCGATTGCAATGACAGCAATGTATGGTGTGGAACCGTCTTGGAATCACTTTGTCCCTGTGGAACGGAGAACATAATGAACTTAAGACAATTCTTCCCAAATGTTCCTATTATTCCCTCATATTAGGAATCCAATATGTCTCCTTCCTTCTCATGTAGCATTTGTTTACTCCCAAATGTCGAAACTGCTCATGAATGCTCCTGATAAATACAACCTCCATTTCTTTGGGTACAACTAACCTCAAGTTACCATCATATTTCCTGCAAATAACACGGTTCACAATTTCATAATCCTTTAGGTTTTCACAGTCAAGCCTCGTCCTTAATTCACACAGTCCCTATCTTGCATTGCAAACAATTGAAAATCAATATCCTGGCTTTCGATTGTGCCAACTGTTCCTTGAAATCCCATTTCAACCCTGGACAATGCGTCAACGTGGGGCATCCTAGTCCCCGGTCTATGATGATGTGGGTAGTCAAAATTTGTTAGCTCCAGCGCCCATCTGGCTATCCTATTACACGCTCGCCTATTCAAAGTTAGTGCTAATGAATTATATAGTCTGTTATAATCTTAAATCTAATGCCTCCTAGAGTACACAATCGTTAGTGTCTCCAACTCAAAACTATGGTATCGTCCCTCTGCATCGGTTATTTTTTAAAAATACGTGATTGAATAGAATTGACCATCATCCAAAACCTAATGTAGTAGCATCCCAATGCAGCGAGAAGATCTGTTAGTGTTTCGAATGGCCTTTTGCATTCTTTATCAGTAAATGAGAATTTAACAAAATCTTTTACAAGTGCATAATGTGGGCATGTATTTCATGTTTTTCTTTGGTTTTACCATATCATATTTTTGTCATTCGTTACCTCAGTTTAGCACGCTATTATTTTTATGCTATTTAAAAAAATTATGCTTTAATACTTAAAATGATTTAAGTAAACTGTTTTTCAATGAATAAGTATTATTATTTTGTATCCATTTTAACCAAGACGAATCCATATTAGGCGACCTCAACTCCTCAGGTGAAGTTTTGTCTTTATATTAATAGAAAACAAATTTCAAAAAAAGAAGAAAAAGAAAAAATTAAGTAATTGGAAAACATTTTATTTTGAACCACTATATACTTCAGAATAGAATGATGAAGTCTTTGTGGATTTATTGTGGCTGAGATTTCTGATCGAAAACGAATTATCTTTTCGTTAGAGCCAATACAAACGCAAAAATGATTGATACAATAACACGCAAGATTGAGATGCTGGTTCCCTTCTTATTAGGCAGCAACTTATTTTTGGCGGCAATTTGTTGCGAACTAGTATAAAAAATTTTAATGTTGACTTTATTTTGGCAGCTACGACGTCGGCTCCATAACCTGCAATATTTTCGGTGGTGCGCTTTAGCACTGCTCCGACACCATCCGATGCACATTTTCCGTGTGCTCTTTCGAAGAAAGACCATTTTGCTAGCGAAAATCGGTATATGAAAATTTTTGTGCCCATTATGAATTTTTTTTTGGCGATGGTGTGATGAGGAGACCTTCGGAAAAAAATTAATTCCCTTTGCATTGGGAGCAATTTCAATATTAGATCAAAATAGCACCGGGGTCATGTTCCGAATTTGGAAAAATTGTGCAAAAGTGTAACATCTCTGTAACTCGTACTTTTGGTAAAAATCCAAAGGGGCTAGGATTTCGCTATTTTTAAGATTATCCTTACATTTATTTTTTCTTTAAAATAGGACCAAAATGCCATCGAAGTCTAAATACGCCAACTGCGATAAATTTTCCCATTTTTCGGGAATTCCAAGGTTTACAAATTCCCCAGGCACATGATGTGGCTCCATTATTACTTTTTCGCGAAACAGCTTTTGAATTTTAAACTCAATGTTCTGGTGCTCCTTATGAGATTGTTTATTAATCTAAAATGGGATCAAGCTATTTGACTTCTTGCTTTAGCTGAAAGACCGAATTTTCCAATTCAAAACTAATATTTTTGTTTATCTGATTTTTAGTTTTATCCTGATTTGTTTGGCGTTTCTGTTCATTCGTTTTCTTTGTTCCAATTATGTCTTTAGTTTCTTAACTTGTCCTCGAAATTTTGTAATTTTCAGTTTTTTCTATTTTATACTTCTCAGATGTGATTTTCTTTTGGCAAGAGTTTTTGAAAAGTGAGTGCTTCTGTCGACGCTATTTAGAGAACTTGTAGACGGTCTATCGTTAATGAAGGGTTCATTCTCGGAGATGTTAGCACAACTTGCAGACGATGTATTTTCAATACAACTCGACTCAATTGAAGCTGGTGTGCCACAGTCTTTTTCACGCTTCCGCAATTGGCCCTTTTTATTATAATAACGCAACAGGGCTTTTGCTCGTACCGATTCCAGCATTCGTGAAGACATTTCACCTCGTTTTGATTGCTTAGAACTCCTTTAAATCAAAGCCAAAATATAAATAAATAAGATAAGGTTGTTTTAAGAGCAATTCCCTTTACCTTTCCCTTGCCTTTTGCTTATATTCTGCATACCGTTTTTCGTCTTGTTTTAATTTTTCTCTATAACGCTTTTGGACTTCTGCTCTGGTTAATTTAGTTTTCTTCTCCTTTAAAACCCAAAACAATAACAAAAACAACGAAATCACATATTAGAAACTACCACAACAGAATCCATACAAATAGAAGACAAGTCACGAAATACAATTTTTTTCACATAACTTTTTCTGAACAATCTAATTTTAAGCAAATATGGTCTAATATAATTGTAATTGAATTATTTAAGACTAACATTATTACAATTTTCTCGCGTGAATTTTGGCAGTTGCCAAATAACATTAATATTTATCAGTTTGCCAAGGTTAATAAGATTAAGGCAGAACTATCGTTCCCTCTCTAAGTGTTAGGTTATGTTAGGAAAGGTGGTGCTACAACACACCTCCACTCGAAGACCCAGCTCAGGTCCATTAAAATTCTCTGCTGTTGATTTTCGTTAGTATGTAATAATTTTAACCCCTATTTGTACCCAGAAGACCTCCAATTATCTGTCATTAAGCCACTGAATTCCCATGATGAAGCGTCTGATATCCTCCAGTTTACACTTACCGATATCACTAATGCTCTCATGGAAACTTCTGCTCAGCCATCAAAGTCTATGACGTTGCAGCTTCGGGCAATAGCAGATGACATGTCCAATGGTTTCTGGTTCCCCCTCATCCTACAGAAATCTGGACTGCAAGTTTCTCACATGCTTGTCCTTGATCTGACTGAGCAGTGACCAATCAACGCGCCTATTAAGACTCGCATTACCTTCCTATTCATATCCGTAGCAGTTTGGATCTTTCTGAGTCAAGTTTTGGCCACATAGCTTTCGAGACTGTACAATCCTTGCTATTTCGCCATCAACTGTTAGTCCTACTCTCCACCCAATTAACCAGTTCCCTGTATTAATGACCTATCGGATCTATCTGTCACATATTCCCTCATCTAACGCCTACCCTATTCTTGCCTGCTCATCAGCAATTTCTTTTCCCTCAACATTGCTGTGGCCAGTAACCCAAGACAGTCTGACACTATATTTGTCCATAAGCAAGTTGAGGGCTCTCCTACAGTCGCTAATAAGTTTCGATTTGACATTGCGTCCTTTCAGAGCTTTTAGTGCTGCCTGGCTGTCGACGTAGAAGGTTACCCTCTCGCCTTCAGCTATATTTCTGGTCAAAAGTTTAGTGGCCCTAGGGATCGCCAAGATCTCAACTTGGAAATCTCTGCATTCATTCGGCAGTCTGAAAGAACTACGAATGTTTGTTCCCAAGATATATACACCAGCCCCTGTGTCTTCCCCATTTTCTCAATGGGGAAGTCTCTATCAGGAATTACCAGTGAGGGCGTTCTACTAAAATCAATTTCAACGAACTAATGCGTGAACCCTGGGGTTACGGATCTCTGATCATTAAAACATATCTCATTTAAGATTGATGTGTGGCCTGTTACTCCTGTCCTCACCAAACCTGCTTCAACGAGTCTAAGGAGACTTCTAGCCGCCGTTCTCACCACAAAGTACTCTATAGGAAGTAGGTGAAGACTGACGTCTAAGGCAGCCTGAGGTGTGCTCCTCTGAGCACCTGTGATGCCCATCGAGGCACACCTCTGAACCTTAGCAAATAGTTTCCTATGACTTTCCTTCCTCAATGCCTTCCACCATACCACACAACCATAGGTAATAACCGATGTGTAAGTCCAGTTTACAGTTGTAACTCTCGGGTCTAATCGTCGTTTTAGATAACGATTTGATTCGATCACGTTTTCCAGTTTGGGATTATGGTATTCGATTCGATAGCGTACTATATTATTGCATTGTTCGATAGCGAATGCCATAATCTCAAAGATTAGATAAAGAGCACCGTCCTTCTTTTACGAAAAACGATTATTTACGAACGCAAATGATCGATTTTGGTCAAGTTCGAAAATTATGTCACTTAAGCTTTTTTGGCGGTTATGGCACGATATATGATTGTAAAAACCTAGGCACTCGCATTTGGGAAAAACAGATTAGATTTTGCCCAAAAAAATATTTATATATTTTTCTTTATTGCAATATTTGTATTGTTTCTGTTGCTCTCTTTATAAATACATTTAAATAAACACGCTTGGTAAAAATGTTTTCAAATTAATTTAAGTATGAATTTATTTTAACATAATAATAACAAACTTAATAAAAATATGTAGTATGAATAAACACTAGAATGAGTAATAAACTAAAATAAATTTAAATGAAAAAAAAATCAGGAATACCAGTTTTTTTTTACTTCTTGGCCATCGCATCAAAAGAAGTGCAAATGTACTACAGCTGGAATTACTTCTTCCATTTTTCGTCTAAATTACACAAATTTTTTACAGCTTTTTTTCAAACGCTTTCTTTCAATTTGCAAGGCTCGTTTTGGGCTTTTTCGGCATTTCGCATTTCTGCAAGCTTTTGACGACTTTGTCTCTTACGTATGCGATCTTTCCGCCTTTTCTCTTCAATCATTTCATTTTTTCCTTCCGCCAACGCTTTCCACTTTTGCCTAGCATTCCGCATTCTCTCCCTGTTTTTTAATCTATGGTTTTGTAATAATATTTCATCTTGTTTGAGTTTTTCTCTCCACCGTTTGCAACTCTCTTTATTTTTTCCGCCGTTTTTGCTCATCTAAATTTAAATAATTTAAAAGTAGGTAAATTTTTCTTAATGTATTTTTTTTATTTTTATTTTAAGCATTAAACACATTCACCACAGCAGGCTACACGACTACAAATGCAGCTGGCTACAAATACCGCCCGGAAGCCAGCTGCTTAATTATTTTGGAAACGGCAGCAGCAGCTTAAGTACCTGATACTGTCGTTAAGGCGATCTTATAAAAATTTTGTTTTAACATGCACTTCAAACCCAAATTATTTTTTTTTCGGAATACGCCAATTAATATACATATGTATATTTCAGTGGAGCACTTTCAAATATTTCACATTTATAAAAATAAAATTACTTATTTAAAATGTACTTATGTATATCACGTAAAAATATAAAAACGAATCTTTTAAATTTTTTCATTCATTTTTTTTTTTTTTAGAAATTGGCCAATTTATCGGAAATATCGACAAAAGTCATGTTTGTATTATATGTACATAAGTACATACTTTACATACGAGATACATACATATGTATATATATATTTTCTAAATACAGACAATAAAAACTGTCATTTGATGTTTAATATACTAGAGTAGTTAACAAATAAAAGAAATAAGCGACCAGAAAATAGGGCATACATAATTTTCAACTTGTGTGCCTTCCCCCGGGAAGGTGCCCACAAACGAGAGAAAAACATACATGGTTGCAGATATGTACATATGTACATAAACTTCACTTAATAGGTAGTGTGAATAATTTCCAGAATTTTGCGTTTTAGAACATTTATTATTATTATTTTATTATACTATTATTAAAACACAATTACTTATGCATTAAACACAATCACGACAGCAGGCAAATGACGCTGGCAACATAAGTCGCCATGTGGCCAGCTGCATTTCAGTAGTGCCACCTTCAAATATTCAACTTTTATAAAAATAGAATTACTTATTTAAAATTCACTTATATCACGTAAAAATATTAAAGCAAATAATTAATTTTAAGCAATCATTAATTTCATATTTTGCATTATATTGGCAGCACTGTATTTGTTCATTGCAGCCAACTAAATAGAAATTAGTCTAAGTTGGCTGCAGCTACAAAAGTGTTTGTGTAGTAGTGTAGGCGTGTAAATAAACACATGTATTTTATTTTTGACAGGTTGTAGTCGGTAGCCTGCTGTGGCCAATGTGTTTAATACATTGCACATTTTGAATACATGTATATAAAAATAAAACAAATAAATTTATATAAGAAATGCCGAACTACATTATGTATATTTATGTATTTGCAACTAGTTTCTTTTTTCAAAATTTTACTAAAAACTAAACCTATATTCTAATAAACTTATATTCTGAAAAAGGTGTGTGAACTAGCTATATTACAGTTGTTTGGTTGTAGTTTAGGAAAAATTTCAGTCAATGGTTTTTGTTTCGAATGCGAAATCTTCATAAATGTCAATAAAACTTGGGTGTAATCGGTATAGATTTTGATAAAGATTTCAATTGAAATCTGCTAGATTTAATGCAGGTGTAAATGCCCTATAAGAGAGTTGAACTACAACAAAAATAGAAATTAGACTTAACGACTGCATGCAGTAAACGACATTTAATAAGCCACATGTACATGTGGCTCTGATGTAATTTTGACGTCATCGTTTATTATAGACTTTACGATGTATCACGTGACCAGCTTTATATACATAAGTACCACGATGACAAATCTTTTATGTTTTTCCGCCAAGTTTTTTTTATATATTTAAATTGTGTTAAATATCTGTGTTTGTACTGAATATTTGATTAACAGCCAAACCTAAATTAGAGCGTCAAGCGTTTCGTAAGCAGCTCTAATTAATGTTTGACTCTTAATTCTCTGCACGTAATAATAATGTATTCTTAATATTCTGTGCGGCAAACCAGTAACCACCCGACGAAATATTGTTTTTCAATGTCGCACGTGACATAGAAATATGAGATTTTGCAAAGTAAAAATTTACAATTATCCAATCACATCGTTTATTGCAGATTCTAGTACGAATCTTTGCACATTTCGAAACGTTTTAGGATAATGTTTAATTCGAATATGTACTCGAAATGGGTTAAGTATAAATGTTATTTCTTTTTGCATTAATTAATTTTGATTGTGACGCTATGAAAACGTAACAAAACAAAGTATTTTGAAGAACTTTTAATTTTTTGGTGCCCATATTGCTCCTTTTTGCAAGAGATGCATAACTCAAAAAAGAAAATAAGTTTTCAATTAGCATACAACTCAATGAATATTTACAATTATTTTCTGTTCTCAAGAGGTGTGTGTACAAACGTTTTTTTTTATATTTATATATAAAATAACGATATTTTCTGCATTATTAACAACAAAAACACATTTTTTAGATAAGTTTATTTTGCAATAAAAGTGCGATATATACATATATCGTTGGTCACAAGTAGAAAGGCCCTAACTCAAATAACTGTAACTATACAGAAGGTAAAACCATAATAATAAACAGTACATATGCTTGTACAACTGCTTGTAAAAGCTCAATTTTTTACACTATTGCAATAATTTTTTGCGACGAGCTGTATTTGTGTGAAATGTATTGGAATCATTGACAAACTCAATTTCGTGCAAATACGAGTTGGGGCGTTTCTACTTGTGGCCATCGATATGTACACATGTACACGTAGTATGTACTACATACATATTTATATACATATATGTATGTATGTATGTATATCGTTATCTTAATATACATACTATGTAGAAAGGCCCTACCTCGTTATTTTTTTGAAATCGAGATTTTTGCATTAGATGCTTCTTCCTATTGAAATATACCATAAACGCAATTTCAGAAAAATAATGGGTTAGGTTCTTTCTATATTAAGGTGACGATATGTACATATGTATATTAAGTTAATTATTAAAAAAAATCATAGCTGCTTTATTTTGAAATTACAGTCATAATGTAATACTTCGTAGATTTAAAATTGGGGGTTCCTTCTACAGGACATTATTCTGCATGTGCAAAAAATATTAATATTTGATGTGTCAATTCCTAATTGAAAATGATTAACAAAATGTAACATAACAAAGTCAAAGCTTTTTGGGTGTTTCCGCGAACAGCTAAAACAAATTCAATTGAATTTTTGGATTTTTCTTGTAATACACGCATAAAGCGCAAAACGCAGTCACGGTTTGTAAGGATTTGTAACAAACTATAATTTCCCGCTAACATTTGCGCTCTAATAAACTAACTCCTTTCTGTTTAAAATTGTAGTTTTTAAACTCTACTCATTTCCTCAGGCTATTCTTAATACTACAATATACTGGTATATTATTACATGAATGTATGTACATAAATTGTGGTCAAATTTAAGGTTAGGAAGTAAATTGGCTTAAAAACACACTTATTTAGGAATTAATAATGGAATATGATGTTCGGCAAATTACCACCTATAGCACGCCGACAGACGTCAGCTCTTTTTACAAAATTTTGAACCCAACTATGTACTAAATAAATGTCAAAGGATGACAGCTCAATTATTGACATTTAATCATTTGACAGTCAATTTACTTCACTTTTATTTCACATTTTTATAGCATTTCAGTCTGGTGAAAAGCACTCGACTTAACGAGTTGGTGGTAGCATTTATATTCCGGAAGAATACTGAATTGAAATGTCATTCAGAGTCTCGGACGAATTTAGTATATTACAAGCAGAGTTATATGCCATTAAAAAAGCGATACACTGGCTAAGGTTCTATCGGATTTCAAACAGAGATATCCATATTATTACTGACAGCCAATCTCCAATTAAGTCCCTCATAGGTTTTGTATACATCTTTTCTTGCCCAAGAATATCGCAAGACTCTGAATGGACTCGCGAAGCACCCAAATATCTTATTAAACTGGGTGCGTGGTCACGGGACTATTTCAGGCAACATAATTGCGGACGACATGGCAAAGAGAGGAACCCTACTAAGAGTAGTCGATATCGACAATATCTGTGGTCTCGCACTCTCATCCCGCTGAAGACGGTGCAATGAGCCAACCTGTGCAATAGCACAGGCCTCGCCTAAACTCCCATAGAACGAAAAATCTCATGATCGTGGCCACGTTGACCGACCATGCTAACGGTATGGGTCTCCCGTATAATGACTACTGCTACAGTTGCAATGATGAGGAAGAGGAAAATGTATCCTGCATCTGTTTTTGTTCCGCTCCGAGTATCTCCGTCTTTAACTACTTGGCAGAATATCCTTCGGCATCCTCTCCGAGCTATCGGAAATTGAATTCAAAAACTTGAGCCTTTACATTAAGAACTGTGGCTGGTATAGACGCTGACTCCCTCCTCCCCCTCCTCTTTTCTACTTATACTCTTCTCACCCTCTTCCGTCTTGCGTCTCTCTCTCTCTCTATCTTTCTTCCAACTTACAGGCAACACAAAGGGATCATTGAAATGGATCCAAGTGAGGTGGTCTCTAGTTTTTCGCTTGTCCTTATCAGCAGCCTGCTAACCTAACCCTACTTCCTAAACTCAAATTTGCCCACCCTTTATTATATACATACACACATATGTATATGTATGTATGAAAAATTTACTTACATTGCAGTCACCTTCTTTCGATTCATCATAGTTTGTTTCATTGTTCATTGTCTAGAAATAAATTATATACATATGTATTAAACTCCCCACATGTTTATACATACATATTTCGATATACTTTACCTTTTTCTTTGCTTTTTTGTCTTGGGTAGCGAGTTTCATTTTTTTCAAAGGTGTTTTATCAGCATCATTATCACTTTCACTGTCAAAAAGAACACTTGTATCAGCACTTGTCCTAGAAACGGATACTTCTTCCATTGCTTCTTTATCACTTTCACTTATAGCATTGACTTCTGCATCGCAAAATATACTTTCTTCGTCCATTAATTCGTTTTTAACTTCACAACTTAGATGATCGTCTAATACATTCCCTAAATGAATTGGATATAAATTTGTACCATCTTCTTCAGCAGTTTTATAGTCTTTTAAGTCTGGTCTTTCAATTACAGTAAATGTCTCGACTTGGCTAACTTCTGGGGCGACATCAACTTTTGGATCCGTTTTCTCAACTACAGAAAATGCTTCAACTTGGATTTCTTCCGTTTCTGTTTTAACTTCTACTCCTGCTGCAATATCATCAAAATTATTGAAGTGTTCTTCTCCAATGTGAAGAGAAAACTTCTTGAGCTCATTGAATTTCATATCGCAAAATGTACAACGAAACATGTATGTTTTGTTTTTCTTATTCTTCGATTTAACATCAATCAATATATCACCACATTTTTGAAAATCAGGGAATTTATTAACTTCCATTTTTATATGTATTTGATAATTTTACCACAGGATTAATTTAATTTGCTTAAAAATATGTGAACCATGAATGTATACTTTGTGCTCTGAATAAGACGCCAATAGCGTTGCCATATAACTTTAAAAAAAAATTACAATGGTAGACAATAGTCTACCTATGGGTATACTCAATCTTAATTGAGTGCCAAACAGAAGGAATGCAAGCGTTTGAATATAATTTAATGTGTTTTTATTTATTGTGTTAAAAAAATATTAATTATTTATATTACATATGTACTTTAATTAAAGTTTGTCTAGTACTTTATAATTGGAGATTTTCTCATAAGAAACAAGTGCTACCAGACTCTGGGAACGAATTAGTGCTTGCAGCAATTTTTATAGTGCACAGGAACGTTACCAGACTACATATAATCGAGTCAAATAAAACTCGCGATTTCCAGCACATGAAAATACGAACTTGGCGATTTTTAGTAAATGTGATGTAAAAAAAAATTCCATTTTTGATTACATTGGCCTACACTTTGTTCGAAGAGAAAGCAAATGACATTTTGGAAGTCCGCCCTTATCAAGAGAAACTTTGGCTGATTCGCGAAAAAATTTGCTTGATTCAAAGCAGACCTCATTTACACAAATTCCGAATACCAGGACGGTTTATGCTAAAATGGGAGCCCCCTCAAATTACATGATTTTTATACGTTGGCAGTGTTTTCACTCTGTGTTAAAGAAAAAATAATTAATGAACACTCAAAGCAAAAAAAAAATTAACCCCCTGTTTATACAACCCGTCCGTCTGGGACTTGAGTATACTATACTTGAGTATAAAATTTATATGGAAAGCACTCATATTTTTGAGTGATTTTCATACAAATTTTCTAGACGAGTCGTCTGCCCGACTTGTAGAAACTGCCGATAAATTTAATATTTATTTACCTTATTAAATTTAAATCAATTTTTAATCAGAAATAATTTCTTAATCGGGCTTAAGTTCAGTAATTTCAATTCTTATTAATTAATGTGATTTTCTAAAGAGAAGAAAAATTAAACTAGAATTTATTAACTGAGGGAAATACTATTCCTTTAGAAAATCACATTAATTAATAAGAATTGAAATTACTGAACTTACGCCCGATTAAGAAATTATTTCTGATTAAAAATTCACTACAGTTAAATTAAATCTATTTATTTAATAACTATTTTATTAAGCTTGAGGTCTTTTTTATATAAATAAATATTGTTAATTTTATTTATATAAAAAAGACCTCAAGCTTAATAAAATAGTTATTAAATAAAACTAAAAGGTCAAAGAAATTTGCGAAAATCGTTAAATTAAATCTAAAAATTGCTCATTTAAATCAATTTTTAAATGTTTTTCGTTAATTTATCGACAACTCTGAAGAAATAAATCAGTCCTTCATTTTATTAGAAATACAATTGTTTATTATTCTGTTAAAACACTAATGCAAAAACGTAAATAATAAACAAACTTCTTTCTACTTGTAATGCTTGTTAAGGAATAGTAGTATGTATATCAAAAATGTATGATGAGTAGTTTTGAAATTTATAAGTAAAAATAGTTTCTATGTTTCCCTCAATAGCTCAAACAATTCATTTTTCTTTACGTTAGAATGTAAAAACATTACTTCACTTATATTATCGTCATCAAAAGCAACAGAACCTTTTTCTGAAATTAAATTCCACGCTGAGGACAATAATCTTTCTGAAGCTGCGCTACTTACAGGAGTTGCTAGTATTTGACAACTTAGTATATAAAGAAGAGGAAATTCATTTTTATGTGAGTTCCACCAATGTATAACATTAAAATCATTGTTGAAGCTGGTAATATTTAAATTTTCATAAGTCGCTATTTCCTTTGCTATTCGGTCAAGTAACATATCGTTTTGTGGTGGTTGCACATAATCGAAAAATAATTCTGTAATTTCGAATTCCGTTTGTGCTTTATTTTGATGTTCTGGTTCAGGCATGTCTTGTTGATAACTTTCCATAATTCGGCGGCATTCATTTTTTATTTCCATCTTTTCATTCTGATTAAATTTATATAATTTATTTGCTGGAGGGAAAAGGAAGACAGCAATTTTATGATATATAGTTAAATTGTTTAATATTTCTGAATTTAAATAAGCGTTTAATTTAACTTTTAGCTGTTTAACCATTTCCAAGTCGGAGCTATCACAAACACATTTCCTTTGTAAATGGTGTACTATCATATAAACAAAATTAATGGTTGCATCATTTTCACCTTCTAATTTTCCGAGGGCTTCTTGAAAAGGCTTTAAAACTTTGATAATTTCGGTTATGTGACTTGGGTTGATATTACGTATTCTACTTAGTTCATTACGTTTTTGTATTGTTTGAATTATATTGGGCCAATTCTCTTCAACCGAAACAAGTAAAGAATACATGCTATTCCATCGAGTAGTTGAAAAACTCTTAAACGTTGTATCAAAACATGAGTTAGTCCCAGATATCTTCATATATTTGGCTAAATCACTACATCTTTTACTTAAATCAGCTAAATCAGAAATGTCTTCAATGGATTTTTGTATCATATTGTTAAGTAAATGGTCTACGCAAAAGATATGGTTATGATTCTGAAATGCTGTAACCATAATCGACCTTCGGTCGGTAACAATTATTGCCTTCTCATTTAGGTCTAAGTCAAATTCCTTCAAAATTGCACAAACTTCCGCATTGATGTTGTCACCTGCAATTGATAAGATACATATGTATGTATTTCTTATGTATATTGTGAGAAGTCAAGTAGACAAACCGCTTAGCTCTGTAATTTTAAAAAGTAGTGAAACCACACAAGGAATTATTAAAATGTAAGAGCAGAATTAAGCGATTTTTTCCGAACTAAACTGCATAATTAATTACTTGTACATTTTTCAGCTTCCATACGCCTCATTCCTAAGAATCTGATCATCAGAGTCCCCTCTTTTACATAATGAATAGTTAAAGATACGTATGCTTTCTTGAAGTAATTATCTTCCCAAATATCGGCCATAAGACCAAATCCATTGTTTTTAGCCGAGGCTATTTCCGTTTTCAGTTTTTCAAAATTATCTTCGTATACTCTAGTTATATTTCCAGATATAGTTTTAGGATTTGGTAACATGGATTTTACATCGACATTCCGACCATAATTTGCTCCAAGAGATATGAGGTATTCAGCAATTTCGATAAAACCAGAATCTTCAACTATTTGGAAAGATCTACAATTCTCTATTATCCACTCCGTAATAGCATTACCAAAAGTTAATTTTGTTTCAGTGTCTACTTCAAATTTTGAATCGTTGTTGTAATCAGATTTAGCTTTAATGAAGCATTTATGTTTACTCAAATTTGACATTGAACCCGTGGAATATTTGTATATATTCGAACAATTCCGGCAGGCAACTATATTTGGTATTTCTTGACCAAAATTATTTTCAATTTTGCCAAATATACACCAAAGCTTACTTCTGCCTGTCTTCTCAGTCACTTTTAACTCACCATTATTAATTTTAGACTTTATTACTGAATAATTATAAAAACCACTGGTACTTTCAATTAATTCATCTGCTGTATTTGATTCGTTCGCTGCCATCTAGTTGTACAAGTAATAAATCAGATTATCCAAATAAGTTTAGGATTATTCGATTACATCCTATCAAATACATTTACTCATAGTTACTATGTACTTTTGCTAAAAGAAACTTCACGAGTACAACTAAAACAAGTGTATCCATGCATACATTTTCTGTATGTATGTACACATTTATAAATATCGCTCATTTACTTCAATAGTGTCACAACTCAAAAAACCAGTTTTGCAGAAAACGCCTTTTAAGTTTTCTATTTGCATAAAACTCAATCGAATACTTGAAAAAATATTCTTCTATATATTTATATGAAATTTTTACACAAGATAAAATACGGAAAGTCGCATTATTACCTCAAAAAAATCATTTTTTTTAGTTATGACACTATTGAAGTAAATGAGCGATATGTTCATAGCAAATAAGTATCCATGGTTCTTTTATCTTTTTGTAAAATAATTAGTAATTCTTCATTTTTTTGTGATAGCGTATTTCAATAAAACAAGTTTTAGCCTAAAAAACGGATGGATGTATTTAAGTATCCTTGTAAATGTTTTTTACAATGCATACCTTTGAGTGTAAATATATTTATTAGTTTCCTTAGATATGAATAAAAAAATCAACTATTCCAAATTAATACAAGGCAGACTGAAAGTATTATGTATACTATGCACTTGTACACATACACATTCATACCATCAGTTAACCAAATAATATTTGAGTGTTTTGAGTATAAACTACAGCTGCAATGACAGCTGCCAGATTACACGATTTTGGGTGCTGAAATTAGCATAACGATTTGGCGATTTTTGTTTGGAACCGGATGTTTTTTTAGAAATTAAATATTTTTTAGTACATACATCGGGTGTTTACTGGTTTGCCGCACAGATATTAAGAATACATTATTATTGCGGCAAACCGACAACCACCCGACTATATGCATGTCCTTTTAACGCTAAAAACAAATATATACTTATGTGTTTCTTCAGTGATAAGAAAATGATTATTTCGTATACAATGAAAACATTCAAATAATCTTTTGTAAAGTTTATGACATAACTAACAAAAAACTAGTATTTTTGTGAATTAAGTGAAATTTAACAAATTTTCATTCTGTTATCAGCAGTACTCGGATTTCGATTAAAATCATCTTGAAACAAGTCTAATTTAGTCAAGCAGCTCGAAATAAAATAAAACTTATCTCAAATAGAAAATTTAATTAAAAAACAAACTGTTTTGTACAAAAATTCTCGCAGTCATATTTACAGAGTTACGGACAACAATATTGGATATACATATTTTGACATTTTCTTGGTATTGTTTTACTTTTTGATTTAGTATAACAAAATGGGTATCATATGAAAGCTTATCAAAATTATTAAATGATAAACATAAAAATATAAGTTTTCACCCGAAACGATCCAGCCGTATATATACGGCCTAATTCTAAATATTCCCCGGGAAATAATTCCTACGAACTAAATCAGTCCTTCATTCTATTAAAAATACAAATATTTATGTATAGGATTTATTATTCTGTTATAACAATAATACAAAAACATACAAAATAAATAAAATTCTTTCTACTTGTAATGCTTGTTAAGGAATATGAAGCAAAATATCTCATCAGTAGTTTTGAAATGTATGTGTAAGTAAAAAATAAATAGCTTCTATGTTTCTCTTAATAGTTCAAATAATTCATTTTTCTTTACGTTCGAGTGTAAAAAAATTAATTCACTTATATCATCATCATCATTATCAAATGCAATACAACCTTTTTCTAAAATTAAATTCCGCGCTGAGGACAATAATCTTCCTGAAGCTGCGTTACTTACAGGCGTTGCCAATACTTGGCAACTTAGTTTATAAAGTAAAGGATATTCATTTTTATGCGAGTTCCACCATTGTAGAACGTTAAAATCATCGGAGAAGCTGGTAATATTTAAATTCTCATAAGTCAATATTTCCTTTGCTATTCGGCCAAGTAACATTTCGTTTGGTGGCGGTTGCACAAAATCGAAAAACAATTCTTTTATTTCGAGCTCCGTTTGTGCTTTACTTTGATGTTCTGGCTCAGGCATGTCTTGTTGATAACTTTCCATAATTCGGCGGCATTCATTTTTTATTTCCGTTTTTTCATTTTGATTAAATTTATATAATTTATTTGCTGGAGGGAAAAGGAAGACAGCAATTTTATGATATATAGTTAAATTGTTTAATATTTCTGAATTTAAATAAGCTTTTAATTTAGCTTTTAGCTGTTTAACCACTTCCAAGTCGGCGCTATCATAAACACACTTCCTTTGTAAATGGTATATTATCATATAAACAAAATGAATAGTTGCACAATTTTCACCTTCTAATTTTGAGAAGGCTTCGTGAAAAGGCTTTAAAACCTTGATAATTGCGGTTATGTGACTTGGGTTGATATTACGTATTTTATTTAGTTCATTACGTTTTTGTATTGTTTGAATTATATTGGGCCATTTCTCTTCAACCGAAACAAGTAAAGAATACATGGTTCTCCATCGAGTAGTTGAGAAACTCTTAAACGTTGTATCAAAGCATGAATTCGTCCCAGATATCTTCATATATTTGGCTAAATCACTACATCTTTTACTTAAATCAGCTAAATAAGAAATGTCTTCAATGGATTTTTGTATCATATTGTTAAGTAAATGGTCTACGCAAAATATATGATTATGTTTCTGAAATGCTGTAACCATAATCGACCTTCGGTCGGTAACAATTATTGCCTTCTCATTTAGGTCTAAGTCAAATTCCTTCAAAATTGCACAAACTTCTGCATCGATGTTGTCACCTGCAATTGATAAGTTACATATGTATGTATGTATTTCTTCGTTTATATGTATGTATGTACATATACATACATATATTTGTGAGCAGTTAAGTAGACAAACCGCTTAGCTCTTTAAATTTAAAAGGTGGTAAGTAAAACCAAACAAGGAATTATTAAAATTCAAGAGTAGAATTAAGCGATTTGTTGCCGAACTAAACGGCATAATTAATTACTTGTGTATTTTTCAGCTTCCATACACCTAATTCCTAACAGTCTGCTCACCAATTCCTCCTCTTTTACATAATGAATAGTTAAAGATACGTATGATATCTTGTAGTTGTTGTTATTTTCCCAAAGGTCGGCCATAAGACCAAATCCATTGTTTTTAACCGAGGCTATTTCCGTTTTCAGTTTTTCAAAATAATCATTGTATATTCTCGTTATATTTCCAGATATAGTTTTAGGATGTGGTAACAGGGATTTTACATCAACATTTTGTCCAAAATTTGCCCCAAGGGATATAAGGTGTTCAGCAATTTCAATAAAACCAGAATCTTCAACTATTTGGAAAGATCTACAATTCTCGATTATCCACTCCGTAATTGTATTAAGAAATGCTAATTTTGTTTCAGTGTCTACTTCAAATTTTGAATCATTGTACAAATCAGATCTGGCATTAATGAAGCATTTATGTTTCATCAGATTTGACGTCCTACCGTTGAGATGTTTGAATACATTGGAACAATTCCGGCAAAAAACTATATTTGGTATTTCTTGGCCCAAACTAGTTTCAATCTTGCCATATATACACCAAACTTTACTTTTTCCTGTCTTCTCAGTTACTCTTAATTCACCAGTCTGAATTTTAGATTTTATTACTTCATAATTATAAAAACCACGGGAACTTTCAATTAATTCATCTGCAGTAGTAATTGATTTCTTCTCTGCCATCTAGGTGTACAAGTAATAAATCCAAATTATCTACATAAATATTTTTTTAGAATTATTCGATTACATGCTATCAAATACTTGTATTTATTTATTTACTCATATGTATGTACTTACTAGGTATGTACATACTTTTACTAAAAAAAACTTTAGAGTAAAACTAAAACAAGTACACACATCCATGCATACATATGTATGTACGCATGCATATAGAAGCGACTTTAACATGACCAAACAGTTAAGTTACATACATACATACATTTACTCTATGATATAGTACATACATACACGCATACATGCATGTTTGTACATACATACATAGGAAATGAGTATCTATGCATGTTTTTTTTTTGTAAAATAAAAAGAAATTCTGATTTTTTTTGTTATTGCGTATTTCAATGAAACAAGTTGTAGCCTAAAAATGACCGAGTGCTACGTATGTATGTATGCTTAAATAAGTCTTTTTTACAGTACATACCTCTGAGTGTCCATATGTTTATTATAGCTTGTTAGAGATTAATACAAAACCTACTATTCCAAATTAATACAAAACCCACTGAAAGTATTTTTTATACAACGCATATAAGTACTTATGCATTAATACTATCAGGTAGGTAACCACATAATACTTGAGTGTTTTGAGTATAAACTCTAGCTGCAATCAAAGCTGCCAGATTTCTGAAAATAGCATAATGAGGATTTGGCGATTTTTGTCTCAATTGGCTGATTGTTAGAAAATAATTTTTTTTAGTACATAAATACATATGCACACACATACATACATATCGCACATTTATTCAAACAACGTGATAACTCAAAAAAAAAAACTAGTTTGCCAGAAAACCAGTTTTCAATTTACACGTAATTTAATGGAAACTAGGATATTTAATTGTTCTCTCAATAGCTGAGTATACAAGATATTTGTATGAAATGTTTAGACAATATGAAGAGCGATATGAGGATAAATGGAATGGGTCCTTCTAAAGCTAAAAACAAATATTTATTACTTCAGTGAAATAAAATTCTTATTTCGTATACCTAGAATGAAAACATACAAATACTGCCTGGCTCACGATGTCGACAAGAAATTTTCGTTCGCTTATTTATATTGAAAACAAAACAAATTTTCTTATTTTGTTTTTGTTTTCAATATAAATAAGCGAACGTAAATTTCTTGTCGACATCGTGAGCCAGGCAGATAATCTTTTGTAAAGTTTATGACACAATTCTTTTTATTATTTAAAAATATTTATGGTACAGATGTTTGATAACAAAAAAGTACTCGTAGTATTTTTGTGAATTAAAGGCATGTTCCACGATCTCACCAGAAATCGTTCGATCGACAACTTGTATTGCATTAACATTAATAACATTAGAAAATTTGTTGTTGTTTTCAATATAAGTATTTGATTGAACGTTTTCTGGTGACATCGAGGGACAGGCCGTAAGTGAAATTAAACAAATTTTCTTTTTATCAGCAGTGCTCGGATTTCGATGAAAAGTCATCTTGGAACAGCTCCAAATAAAATAAAACTTATCTCAAATAACAGAAAATTGAAAATTTTCTAAGGAAAAATGAAGGCCCGTACGGAGCTACGGACCATCGAAAGTTTGAATGTCTTGGCATTTTAATTAAAATTATTAAATGATAAACATAAAAGTACAAGTTTTCACCCTTTTTAACCCCTGAAAAGTTCCCAGTATTTTTTTAACTGGACCATATTCGTCTACTGAATTTCATCAAATTCCATTAAGCCGTTTCTGCTTTACAGTGGAACGAACTGAAACTTACAACAGAAATTTCACCTATTTGTATTTTGTTTCACAGTGCAATGTTCCGCGCAACTTTCTTGATTTTTTTTCTTTCATATCATTCTTCTCCAGACAATAATAAAAAAAAACAAATAAAAAAAGGGTGGGGGGAGGGGAATCGGTCCAATGAAAATAGGTATTAATTTTTACATATGTATATATATAGCCCTATTCTAAATATTCCACGGGAAATAATTCCCACAGAATTATTTTTTTTCTAAAAAGAAAATCCACCTATCCTAAACGGATTCAGATAAAAATTCAAATTTGAGGGAGAAGTTCGAATTTTCGAAGTCAGCTATTTTGTTTCCAGTTTTTTTTAACTGAAATCTTGCAAAATAACGTATTAAAATGGGAGAATAATGAATAAGGAATAAACTAGCGGGGAGATTTTATTCATAATAAAGCTGATGGATTAATAATATTTTTATATTACATTTAATTATATTTTTTTATATAACTACAATATTGTTATCCTACTAACCATACACGGCCTCCATAGCTCGGTTAGTCAATTGAATGCATATATAGGTCTGTTCCAGATGCATAACAAAACAGTCCGAACTTGTACAAACTTATCCAAAAGCGTTCCAGATAGCAATTTTTGAGCAATTTTGAGAGCGAATGAGAGAGTATTTTTTTCATTTCCTGTACAAACTAGTACGAACTTTTTCTTCTGGGTAAGTTCCTGTACAAACTAGTACCAAAGAACATAAATCATTTTCAAATTTCATTTTATAATTTTTTCAATGAAAAATCAGCAAAATGCAGAGAAATCTGCAAAACTGGCAACAGTGGCGACAAGCTGTAGCAAGAACTCGAAGCTCTGTCGCTGTAGCGTACAGTGTGACCGTTTGATCGACTAAAGTGGCAAATTGGCACTTTTTCGATTGCCTTGCCTCTTTTTGTCCCCCTTTTTCTAAAGTGAATTAATAATACATTAAAAATAAGAACTTTAATGTAGTTGTGTCGATTTTTTTAATGTTGCCTTTTTTTTGATAAATCCTCCGCTATTTGGTGCCACTTTTTGAAAAATGTCATCGGTCACCCTGGAAGCGAATGCTCTCTCTGCGTGTTTGCTTGCGCTTTATACTTTCCCCCCGCATCTGAAGCGTAAGCAAAAAATGTTTCATTTTTTATCTCAGATGCGCATTCTATATAATTTATATTCTTTGCTAGTACGAACTTTTTCTTCTGGATAAGTTCGGACTGTTTTTTGTTTATATATGAAACTGAAAAATTAATCAGAAAATTTGCAAATAAAGCAAAAATACAAATTTATTAAAAAGCATAATGGAAAGTTTTTGAAATAAAGCTGAAGTTGTAAGTACATTTGGGCACATTTCCCCATTTCTTTAGAATAAAAAAAATTATTTTTATGATTTTTTTAAATAATTCACGTAGCTTCTACTTTTTTTTAAGATTTTTTTCATTTACTTTTTACAGCTGTTGCCAATGATGCAAATTTTTTTGTTTTTATAATGTTATGCGTTTTAAGCGACTAAAATCACTAAAATAAAATTTAATTTAAAAAGTAAGCAGCACTAGTATTTCAAGATGGGCAATTATAGTTTTTTGCGTTCCACCAATTTTGAATAGCTTTTGCACATTCAGAGAGTTATTTTCTCTTTACTCTCATTAGTCTGAACTTTCAACAAAATCTTGTGGAACACACCTTATGTAAATAAATAAAATCAGAAATTAGATTTTAAGATCAAGAAGAAACAATTTCATTTGAAAACGAAACATTTATGAAATATAACCAATTTTTATTTGATTTTTAAAATAAAAACTCTCTGCTTTGTTATAAAAATTATAATAGTCTTATACATACATACATACATATGTATATTAATATTATAAGAAACATACTTATTTTAAAAAATATTTTTAAAAATGCAGCATTTTTAAAACGAAAATTCAAAATTCTTGTTTCAAAAATGATTTTTTGGTTTATCTTTCTTTTAAATACAATATTATTGTTGTTTAAAATTTTGTTCAGTACATTTGCTTATGCTTGGCTGGTTCGACATTTTTGTAAATTTCCTTCAATCATAATAAGATAATATAATAATACACAAATGATCATTATTTTATGTGGTTTATTGAAATGCAATTTTTGAAAAAAGTAATTGTCAGAAAAATTCAATATCCTTTTAAAATTATATTATTGCAAAGAAAACTAAAAACTTATGCACGATTTAAATAACAATTATAAATTCAATTAAGTGTTAATGAAAAAAAGTGTCGTATGAATTATGCATCACTTTCGAAATTTTGCGTTTTCATATTATGATGTAGAAACATAATTTTTCCAATTGACTCTGTATTCCACCCAATGATACCACGTTTTTCGGAAAGTAAATTTCTTGCTGCCGAAAACACCCGTTCCGAAGACGCAATGCTAGCTGGCATGGCGAAAATCTTAGAGCTTACTTGGTATAAAAAAGGAAATTTAGACTTATTTAATTCCCACCATAGCAACACATCAAAGCCATCATGAAAATCTTCATGAATGCTTTCATAAGCAATTAATTCGCTTTGAATTCTGTCATAAACACTTGTTTGAACCGATGATTGCAAAAATCCTGCGAAAATCCGTTTATTTCTTGCTGACAAAGGCACGACTTGGTTACTTTGAATCGGATGAGAGTCACTGGAAAAATCATTCATCATACATCTGCAATGATTCCTTATTTCTTCTTTTTCTTTACTTGAAAATTGAAGCATTTTGTTTGCTGGGGGAAACAGAAACACAGCTATTTTGTGGAAAATGTTCAAATTTTGCATAACAACTTCACTGAGCAAAATATTCAATTTTTCTTTGAATTTTTTTACGCAATCCTGATCATCAGTATTTTCTTCCTCACATAATCGCTTTAAAAAGTTAACATGTATTATGGCTAGATGGAGAGTTGGATAGCTGTCACCTTCAAGTTCTGTCGACGTTTCCGCGAAACTTCTTAGTACATTCATAACCTGTTGCATCAAATTTTCATTTATATCAGATATTCTGATCAGCTGTTGTTTTTCATGCAAAATTTCGCCAATCCGAGTCCAATTTTGATGGACTGATTTTAGTAAAATGTAGATGGTGTTCCATCGGGTGGGTGTAAAACTTTTCAAAGTCGTTGTCAATTCTGCATTGCATCCTGACTTTTTAAAATACTTAACAAGTTTTGTGCACTTTTTACATAAATCTTCGATGTCCGGTATTTCTTTGATGGCTTTTTCTACTATGTTGTGTAGCAAATGGTTGAAAGAAAAAATATGATTGTACCCTGTAAACGCAGCTGTCATATTAGATCCCCTGTAAGTCACAATCATCCCTTTGTCGAGACTGCACTGAAAGTTATCCAGTATTCTAGTTACTTTCCGCAAAATTTTGTCATCTATAGTAAATTTATTGGCAAACAAAATAAAAACCACACATTAATATTCCAATTCATAAAAATCATTATGTTAGTACATAAAAAAACATCCACTTACTGGTACAAGATTCAAAATTCATTGATTCGAATCCAAGCAATTTACTGTGAAGTTTAGCATTCTGAATAAAATGTATTGTTACGGCTATATATGACATATTGGCATAATTGTCTGTCCAGAGATCAGTTGTAAAAGCGAACCCACTTCCTCTGAGTTGATTTATTTCCGCTTTCAAAATGTCAAAGCTCTGTGCGTACAATTTATCAATATTGCGTGAGACTGTCGTAGGATGCGGTAGCATCTTTTCCACTTCCACTTCTGATCCATACTTTTCGCCAATGGATAGTATCAATTGTGTATATTTTATTAAACCCTCATCCGCCACCATTTTAAATGGCCTGCAGTTTTTAACTGTCCATTGGGTAACTGCTTCAACAACGCGTGCCTTAGTTTTCTGGTCCACATCCATCTTATGGTTATGCCCCAGCATTGATCCCTTATGGCATTGATGTTTTACCAAAATAGAAGTAGTACTAAATTTGTATGCGGTATAGCAGCACTTGCATGCTACTATCTTCTTATTTATTGATCCATTCATTTCTACCTCCCCGAAAATTTCCCAGGCCTTGCTTTTTCCTAATTTTGGAACAATTTTATACTCTCCACTGGCTATTTTAGCTCTGATTTGTGAATTTTTCAAAACTTCTTGGCTTTCTGTTAAATCCTGTATCAAAAATTGTTATTCAATAAAAACAATTGAGATGTAGACAAAATTAGGAACGAAATCTTAACAAGTAATAAAAATCACCTCGTGAGTGAGGGCCCTTTAAGAGGTTTGTAAGTCAAGCTTGTGCTACAATCAGGGAACGTGTCGTTTATAAGTTTCATTAAAAAAATTGCTTTATAATTATTGTTTTCTGAATATTATTATTTGCTTGGAAAATATAACAGCTATTTCTCAAAAAAAAAAATTTTTTGCTTACAAAATAAAAACTATTAAATAAATAAAAGTTGATTTACGAGTTGATTTGATTTCAAGCAAAAAAGTAAAAGTTTAAAATTAGCTTCATATTATGTTCCAAGCAAAAAATAAAACCAGAAAATGTTCCCATTTTAAATATAGTAGCGCAGGGAACCATTTAGGAATCATTTATATGAAAAAACGTATTTGTCAAAAATGGGAGATGTTCCCTTTTCGAAATGGCTGATTCAATTATTTTTTTCGGACAGCGGTAACAATTAATCAAATAAAAACAATTAATTATTTTTATATACATACATTAATTTTCAATTTTTTTATATCATATGAAATAAAAAAAAACAAGCACGTGACCAAAACCAAAATAATCAAATTTCCTTAAAAACATATTCATTTCTCATAAATCAATTCCTTTTTTTAATTTTTCATCTTGTTTCCATAGCATTTCATTTTAGGGTTTTGTGCAGTTCATTACAAGAATAAATAATATATTCTAACGGCACTATGTATAAGCAAAAATTGGCATGAAGTTAGCAAAAGTGACGAAATTGAATTAGGTATTAACGAGTTCCTCCATACAATTAGACATTAGAAATGGTTGCATTACCTAATTTTAACCCACCTCTACTCCCTAGCATAATTTTTAATGTGAAGTTTCATGGCAAAATTCTTTAAGATCATGTTCAATTTTGCCACTTATGCTAACTTCATGCCAAATTTTGCTTATACATAGGGCCGTAATAGTTTAAAGATTTTATTATGAAAAATGCACTTACGAGTAGTTATGTATTATTGGCCTGCACAAGACCATTTATAAGACATTTCAAGACATGTGACATTTTTTAAACGCTTTACTACAGCGAAATATTCTAAAATAAACGCTAAACAACACTGTTGGCAATATTTTTTTTTTAGTTCTTTGTCTTGCCAACAGTTTTTTTAGCGTTTGTTTTAGAATATTTCGCTGTAGTAAAGCATTTAAAAAATGTCGCATGTCTTGAAAGGTCTTATAAATAGTCTTGTGCAGGACTTTAGTATGTATGTATGTTTGTGTAAAAGTTAAAGCTTTAATTTAAAAGTGGAACCAATTACACATGTGGGACGCATAAAAAAAAATCCATGATTTCACTATATTGGCAACATTGTTATTGTGTATTAATAACAAAAGATGAGATGAGAGAGCAGCGATGCCAACTTAGCTATTTTGGAGCTAGTTTTAGCTCTTTTTGATTGCTTCTAACTCGAAATTTTTCCCTTTTCAATTGTAAAAACGGCACGTTTAGCACTTTTCGCATCTTATAGTAAATTTTCTCGTTTTTACCCTATTGTTTCGTGTTTGAGGTATTTACATTTTTGGTAAATATCTTTTTTTTTGCAAATGCAGATACTTTTTTGCAACTATGTAAGATATATTTATGTATTTAGTGTGTTCGTTTCTAAATAATTAAAAAATTTTTGACAAATTATTGAAATGGATTCTTACTGCTAAAAATGTAGGAAAGCTTAGAAATCAAATTCCTCGTTTAATAAATGGATTAAACTAACGAAAGATCCATCTAAAGCTTTGTGCAAATGTTGCAATTCAACTATAATATCGAAATATTTTGATTTAGTACGCCGTTCGAAAGCATACAAAATGTATGGCTCCATTTAACGATATTGTGCTATCCTAGCCATATAAGTATATCATTTTCACCAGAAGTTCCAACACAAACGCAAATTGCGCAAGCGAATCTTGCATTATATGCTGCAGTACATACACCGTTTTTAGCAATGGATCTTTTATTTTTTCTTACTATTATTTTTATTAATGTTAAAAAATCTGGAAGTACAAATTGAATAATAAATACATTCATAGATTTAAAACGGAAAAATCTCAAATTTTTAGATTTAGCTCTTTTTGACTACTCCGTTGGCTCGTTTTGCCTCTGAATTGTTGGCATCACTGTGAGAGAGAAAGCAGCATGAAACAACCACTGTTGCCAACTTTTTTCCAACAAATATCGCTAAAGTCATGATACAATTATACAGGTAACCGCAAATCGACAACAAAATTACAGCAAATAAAACAACAGGGCTTTTTGTTGCTAGTTTCTGGTGCCAACTGTCATAGAGCAATGAAAGATACACAGCGTGTGTGTGTGTTTGTAAAACATAAACAACATTTGGCAGAGTGCACCACGAAACAAGCAAAACAGCTGGCGCTTCGCGGTTACCTGTATAATTGTATCATGGCTAAAGTATAAGTAAATTTGTATAATATATAAAACATATAATTACATACATATGGCTACATATACATACAATGTTTCTCTTTTGTTTATAATTATATTAGTGCTTATCTTGAAATTTGAATACGGCACTATGTAAATAATTTTGTTTCCTGTTATTTTATTATTTTCTTATAATCAAATTATTATTTATTATTTTGTGAGTAGAATATGAATCGTATTTGGCCTTAAAGGCTTGATTCTTAATTAATAAAAATTAACGGCCTGGCTCACGATGTCGACAAGAAATTTTCGTTCGCTTATTTATATTGAAAACAAAAACAAAGTAAGAAAATTTGTTTTTGTTTTCAATATAAATAAGCGAACGAAAATTTCTTGTCGACATCGTGAGCCAGGCAGTAAAAAAAAAAAAAAAAAAGTAAACAAGAAAATAGCTAAACTTAAAAAATATTTGAAAACTTAGCGATAAATAGCTATAAAAATTAAAAGCGAAAGTATTGAGTTTGAAATGTATTTTTTATTTAAAATATTTCATACAAAATTTTCTTAAAATGTATTTCAAATACATTTTACATATGTATTTGTTTATGAATATGGGCGTTATTAGTATTTAATTTTTGGTAGAACAAAAAATTATTCAAAAACATTCACTTCTACTTCGACTTACATATACAAAATTAAGTAATGATTATTAGAAAATATAGTATACCTTCTATTTTTCCTTCAATAGCTGAAATAATTCATTATTCTTTACGTTGGAATGTAAGAACATTACTTCAGCTATACTACAATCCTTAAATGACGTTTTTTGGGAAAGTAAATATCTGGCTTCCGAGAAAAGCTTTTCAGAAGCTTTACTACTTGCAGGTATTGCTAGTATTTGACAACTTAATTTATAAAGAAGTGGAAATTCATTTTTATGTAAGTCCCACCATTCCAGAACGTTAAAATCAGTGGTGAAGCTGGTGACATTTAAATTTTCATAAGTCACTATTTCCTTTGCTATTCGGTCGAGTAACTTATCGTTTTGTGGCGGTTGCACATAATCGAAAAATAATTCTGTAATTTCGAGCTCCATTTGTGCTTTATTTTGATGTTCTGGCTCAGGCATTTCTGGTTGATAACTTTCCATAATTCGGCGGCATTCATTTTTGATTTCTGTCTTTTCATCCAGATTAAATTTATATAATTTATTTGCTGGAGGGAAAAGGAAGACTGCAATTTTATGATATATAGTTAAATTGTTTAATATTTCTGTATTTAAATAAGCGTTTAATTTTCCTTTTAGCTGTTTAACCACTTCCAAGTCGGAGCTATCACAAACACATTTCCTTTGTAAATGGTGTACTATCATATAAACAAAATGAATGGTTGCACAATTTTCACCTCCTAATTTTCTGAAAGCTTCTTGAAAAGGTTCCAGGACCTTGATGATTGCGCTTATATTTGATATTATGTTGATATTATTATGTATTATATTCACTCCATTATCCTTATGTATTGTTTGAATTATATTGGGCCAATTCTCTTCAACCGAAACAAATAAAGAATACATGGTATTCCATCGAGTAGTTGAAGAACTCTTAAGCGTTTTATCAAGGCCTGAGTTCAGTCCAGATGCCTTCATATATTTGAGTAAATCAATACACATTGTAGTTAAGTCAGTTATAACTGAAATATCATCCATGGATTTTTGTATCGTATTGAGGAGTAAATTGTCTACGCAAATGATATGATTATGACCTTGAAATGCTGCCACCATATTCGACCTTTGGTCGGTAACAATTATTGATTTGTCATCTAGTTCCAAGTCAAATTCCTTTAAAAGTTTAATAACTTCTGCATTGATTTTATTACCTGCAATTGTAGAGATACATATGTACATATGTATGTATGTATATTGTTTTGCTTATGTGAGCAAGCAAGTAAGGACTAACTAACCACTTAACTCTACAAAATTAATAGGGAGTAATACCAAAATTCAAGAGTAGAGTTAAGCGATTTGTTTCCGAACTAAACTGCTTAATTAATTACTTGTGCATTTGTCACTTTCCATACGCCTCATTCCCAAGAGTCTGCTCACCAATGTTCCCTCTTTTACATAATGAATAGTCAAGGATACGTATGCTTTCTTGAAGTAATTATCTTCCCAAAGGTCGGCCATAAGTCCAAATCCATTGTCTTTAACTGTGGCTATTTCAGTTTTAGCTCTTTCAAAATAATCATCGTATACTCTGGTTATATTTTCAGATATATCATTAATATGTGGTAACATGGATTTCACGTCCACATTTCGTCCATACTTTGCCCCAGTATATATAAGGTATTCAGCAGTTTTCACAAAACCCGAATCCTCAACTATTTTGAAAGATCTACAATGCCCTATTATCCACCCAATAAATCTATTTAGGAAATTTAATTTCTCTTCTGTGCTTAGTTCAATTTTTGAAGCCTTTTCATGCTCAGATTTAGCTTCAATGTAGCACTTGTGCTTAATCAGATTTGAGGTTGAGCTGTTGATAAATTTATATACATTTATGCATTTCCGACAGGCAACTATATTTGGTATTTCTTCGCCAAACAAATTTTCTATTCTGCCAAACACCTTCCAAATCTTACTTTTGCCTCCTCTCTCACTTATTTTTAGCTCACCTCTTAAAATTTTATGTTTTAAAGCTGAATTATCATAAAAACTGCAGCTACTTGCGTTTCCTTCATCTGTATTAATTGATTCGTTCGCTGACACCTAGTTGTGTAAGAAATAATATCAGCGATTATGTAAAAACAAAAGTTTAATTTTAATTGTTTAATTGGTTTCATAAATGAATAAGTTTTCACATGAAGACTTTCGCGTTTTTGTCTTTTGAATACATTTATTATTGTTACTCCATAATAAACATTTTAAAAATGTAAGAAAAATATTCAAAAAGTAGTAAATAGAAAATATTGGATATAAGAGACCTACCCAGCGGACAAAGCTTGTGAAGTATGTACATTATTTTATAATTTTTAGTAATTCGATCACACCCTAAAGGGAGAAAAACGCAAATCTTTCGAAAAAATAATTATCAAAAATTATCGGCCCTGCTCTGTAGACCGAATCCAACTAAATTTCTCTTCTCGTTTTCAAAAAATTAACAATGGTACTGCAGACGTGTTTAAAAAGCATACATAAGTTGGGAATCTATGTATATAATAAAAAAATTTAAAGAAATCTAAAAAAATATTTCTAATGTCGGAGTTAGTTTCCTAAAATCGTGCGGTTTCAAATCGATCGGTTTACAGAACAGGGTCGAATATGTCGAATAATAAATTTCTTAAGTACTTTATTGTAATTAAAATAAAATTTATTAGGAATTGATAAATATGCAATTGTTTTGCAGAAATTGCAATGTGAAGTAGTTACATACATGCAAAGGATAATTTTCTTTTGATTTTTTTTAATATAATTTATAAGTTCTTCTAATTTTCAAGTTTGTCCTAATCTTTAAATAAATGCAACAATTACTTATTTAATGAAAATTTTTTCCGTATTTTAACGAGATCTCCCGCTGCCATAAATAAGTTTTGGCTGTTTGCTAAAACACTTGCTGTATTTCTTAGACGTCGATCGAGTCGAACTTTTGTGATCACTTGTGAGATATAACATAAAAAAACATTATTAACAAAATTAAATTATAGATTCAATTGCAATATGCAAATTGATTAAAATCTATCGAATTCCGAGAAATTTTAAATCTTTTAAGGGAAAAATATACAAGAACTCTCGAGTATCACAGATTTTCGTAATATGTACAAAAAAAATGTACAAAAAGTCAATAGCTAACTACTTGCCCGGCTGCTTCGCCCAAAAATTTCCTTAATTCAAAGCCGCCCTCATTTACACAAATTCCGAGTACGGCAACGCTTTTTGGTCAAAGTGGGATCCCACTCACTCACTTCATATGATTTTTATACGTTTTCAGTGTTTTTCATTCTGTGTTAAAGAAAAAAATTAATAACAAACACTCAAAGCAAACCAAAAAAAAAAAATTAATAATATTTAACCTCATAAAAATTTAAATAATTTTTTTTAACATTTATTAACGCACTAATAATCCAAGTTATTATTTTACTTATTTAGCAAAATAATTTTTTATTAAAAATACAATGAAATTGACTATTGAGGGGTTTACCTGGATCCTATGCGCATTTCACTGTTGCTAATGCAGATCATTAAGGAACCTCTACCCAAAAATCTTAGAACAACTAGAGTTATTATGAGAGTTATTATAATTTTTTTTAAATTCATTTTGCAACAGCACTTAAGAAATAAATCAGTCCTTCATTTTATTAAAAATACAAATATTTATGTATAGGTTTTATTATTCTGTTATACGAGTAACAATAATGCAAAAACATAAAATATGAAACAAACTTATTTCCACTTGTAATGCTTGTTAAGGAATATGAAGCAAAATATATCATCAGTAGTTTTGAAATGTAGCTTCTATGTTTCTCTTAATAGTGCAAACAATTCATTTTTCTTTACGTTCGAATGTAAAAAAATTAATTCACTTATATTATCATCATCATCACCATCATCATTATCAAATGCCGCACAACCTTTTTCTAAAATTAAATTCCGCGCTGAGGACAATAATTTTTCTGAAGCTGCGCTACTTACAGGCGTTGCTAGTATTTGGCAACTTAGTTTATAGAGCAGAGGATATTCATTTTTATGTGAATTCCACCATTCCAGAACGTTAAAATCATTGGAGAAGCTGGTAATGTTTAAATTTTCATAAGCCGCTATTTCCTTTGCTATTCGGTCGAGTAACATATCGTTTTGTGGCGGTTGCACAAAATCGAAAAACAATTCTTTTATTTTGAGCTCCTTTTGTGCTTTATTTTGATGTACTGGCTCAGGCATGTCTTGTTGATAATTTTCCATAATTCGGCGGCATTCATTTTTTATTTCCTTCTTTTCACTCTGATTAAATTTATATAATTTATTTGCTGGAGGGAAAAGGAAGACTGCAATTTTATGATATATAGTTAAATTGCTTAATATTTCTGAATTTAAATAAGCTTTTAATTTAGCTTTTAGCTGTTTAACCACTTCCAAGTCGGCGCTATCATAAACACACTTCCTTTGTAAATGGTATATTATCATATAAACATAATGAATAGTTGCACAATTTTCACCTTCTAATTTTTCGAAGGCTTCTTGAAAATGTTTTAAAACCTTGATAATTGCGGTTATGTGACTGGGGTTGATATTACGTATTCTATTTACTTCATTACGTTTTTCCATTGTTTGAATTATATTGGGCCAATTCTCTTCAAGCGAAAGAAATAAAGAATACATGGTACTCCATCGAGTAGTTGAAAAACTCTTAAGCGTACAACGTTCGAAGCATGAGTTCGTCCCAGATATCTTCATATATTTGGCTAAATCACTACATTTTTTACTTAAATCAGCTAAATCAGAAATTTCATCAATGGATTTTTGTATTATATTGTTAAGTATATGGTCTATGTAAAATATATGATTATATTTCTGAAATGCTGCGACCATAATCGACCTCCGGTCGGTAACAATTATTACCTTCTCATCTAGGTCTAAGTCAAATTCCTTCAAAATTGCACAAACTTCAGCGTTGATGTTGTCACCTGCAATTGATAAGTTACATATGTATGTATTTCTTCGCTTGTATATGTATGTATATATGTATATATATGTATATGTGAGCAGTTAGGTAGACAAACCGCTTACCTCTGTAAATTTAAAAGCTAGTAAAACCAAACAAGGAATTATTAAAATTTAAGAGCAGAATTAAGCGATTTGTTGCCGAACTAAACTGCATAATTAATTACTTGTGTATTTTTCAGCTTCCATACATCTCATTCCTAAGAGTCTGCTCACCAATACCTCCTCTTTTACATAATGAATAGTTAAAGATACGTATGCTTTCTTGAAGTTGCTATTTTCCCAAAGGTCGGCCAGAAGGCCAAATCCATTGTCTTTAACTGAGGTTATTTCCGTTTTAAATTTTTTTAAATAATCATCGTATACTCTCGTTATATTCCCAGATATAGTTTTAGGATGTGGTAACATGGATTGTACATCAACATTTCGTCCATAATTTGCTCCAAGAGTTATAAGGTATGCAGCAGTTTTGATAAAACCAGAATCTTCAACTATTTTGAAAGATCTACAATTCTCTATTATCCACTCCGTAATTGTATTAAGAAAAGTTATTTTTGTTTTAGTGTTTACTTCAAATTTACAATTATTGTAGTAGTCCGATTTAGCTTTAACGATGCATTTATGTTTCAACAGATTTGACGTCCTGCTATTGGCATGTTTTAATATATTAGAACAATTCAGGCAAACAACAACATTTGGTATTTCTTGACCAAATTTATCTTCAATTTTGCCAAATATACGCCAAACTATACTTTTGCCTGTCTTCTTAACTACTTTGAAGTCACCTTTTCGAATTTTAGACTTTATTACTGAATAATTATAAAAACCACGGGCAATTTCATCAGCAGTATTTGATTCGTTCGCTCCCATCTAGTTGTATAAGTAATAAATCAAATTATCTAAATAAGTTCAGGTTTATTCGATTACATATCGCTCATTTAGTCAAAGAACGATGCAGAATTAATCCTCATAGCGTTCTTCATATTTTGTAAATATTTCATTCAAATCGCTCATTTACTCAAAGAACGTCATAACTCAAAAAATGGATTTTTTGAGTTAATGATGCAGAATCAATCCTCACATCGTTCTTCATATTTTGTAAAAATTTCATTCAAATCGCTCATTTACTCAAAGAACTTCATAACTCAAAAAATCAACCAGTTTGCCAGAAAACGCGTTTTAAGTTTGCAATTTACACACAACTTAATGGAAAAAGAAAATTTTATTTTTCTCTCAAGAACGATATGAGGATCAATTCTGCATCATTAACTCAAAAAATTGATTTTTTGAGTTATGACGTTCTTTGAGTACATGAGCGATTTGAATGAAATTTTTACAAAATATGACGAATGATATGAGGATTAATTCTGCATCATTAACTCAAAAAAATCAATTTTTTGAGTTATGACGTTTTGGCACATGGCACACAGATGTAAACCCGGCCTTAGTTTCATACATTTTCTGTATAATATACATACACTGAACCAAAAAAACCGCTCATAAAACAAGAATTTTGCGATTTCGTTTTAAAAATGTTGCATTTGTAAAAATCATTTTTAAAATAAGAATGTTTCTTATAATATTACAGTCTTATTTATCAAACTTATTAAGGCTTGTATGAAAATGTGTTTTAAAAACCCTTTAATAATAATTAATAATAATAATTAATCATTTTTACAAATAAGGAAAAAAAAATGTTTTTTTAAATAATTCACGTAGCTTCTACTTTTTTCATTTACTTTTGCCAATGATGCAAATTTTTTGTTTTTATATTATGCGTTTTAAGCGACTAAAATTACTAAAATAAAATTTAATTTAAAAAGTAATCAGCACTAGTATATTTCAAGATGGGAAATAATGGTTTTTTGCGTTCCAGCAATTTTGGATAACTTTTACACATTCAGAGAGTAATTTTCTTTTTACTCTCATTAGTCTGAACTTTAACAAAATCTTGTGGAACACACCTAATGTGACTGGCATTTATTTCGCCCGAAATATTGACAGCTGATGTTTTTGTTTACAAAAGTCGATCAGTGTTGCCTACTTCAAACCAATAAATGCGAACCTTTTTTTCCGAAAAAGTAATATGGGCATCACTCTTAACGCGTCAAATTTTTCACGCGAAATAATCAATGTTGCTAAACAAAAATTTCACAACTTCGAACAGAGTACCAGGCTTAAAACAAAAATTAACATTTTTAAAATAACACAAAATAAACTTAGTTCTATTTCATAAAGGTTTTGTTTTTAAAATGAAATTGTTTCTTTTTGATTTTAAAACTTTTTTTTGTGTATATGCGACAACTAAAATGTTTAACAACTCCCAAAAAAAAAATACTACGGGGAGGTATCATTTATGATCGAAAAATAAGCTCATATGCGGTTATTTTTCCCTTCAAGCTGATTCGGAAAAGATTCGAGCTGGGATTAAACAGCTCTTGGCTGGCTGGCTGGGCTGTGCATATTGACATCAAACAAATATCAAGCATACATACATATACATATGTATGTATGTATGCAAATGTATGTGTGTATGAAGATATCCCAACAAACCAAGACCAATGAAATAACCATATACTATTTGTATTGCACACTGAATTACGCTAGTAATTTTTTTTTGATCAGAATTTTATTTATTTTTTATAAACATATGTATGTATTTATAAATTAAAATTTTTTTTTGTTTTAGCCACATATTTCTTGCGGATTTCTTGCCTACTCTTAGCGAACTGGAAGAATGATTTAGTGCTTCTCACAAATTCGTCCTCTAGCACTCCAATAGAAATTGCAGCATCTGTAAAATTGAAAAAGTAAATGAATACGCCATTGAATACAATGAAATGAAATATGTAATTTACTTCTTATAGCTCTAGCTGCATTCAGGCTGCGCGCACTCTTTTTACCTGCAGTTCCCTTCCAGCATAAGTGCTCTGCCAGCTCATCTGTCAATAATTTGCGCCAACAGTTTTTGGTAAAATTTGGGCTTTTTGCTACCGTAAGCAGCTCTTTTTCCTTAAAAAAGAAACATGTTATTCTAAGGCACTTAAAACGTGTGAGTGTTTTTATTGAACTTACAAACGATTTCAAAAATTTCTTGTCTTCCTGCAACAAATTTTCAAATTTTAAAAATTCTCCCATTATTTTGAAAGGGTTATCAGGTATGACGAACTTTACTTCGAATTTATCTTTTTTAAGCTCTTTAATTTCATTGCGGAGATAATTTATCTCCTGTCGCATTGAATTCACCTCATGCGTAAGGCGTAGAAACATTGGTTCAATTATTTTAGAAAATTTAGTTACCATCCCTGAAAATTTACAGAAAAACACACTAAAGTAGTTAAAATTTATATATGTAAATAATTTTTTGTTTAATTAAATTAAAAAAAAAAGAATTGCATCGAATATTTACCTGCAAATGTCGCAGATTCAGCATGTGTTACATGTTGATCTTCGGAAAACGAATTATTTAATACTGTATTTTCTTCAACCTTAATGGATAACTGGAAAAAACCGAATTCATTACTTTTACTGCTTAAAAGTTCAGCCAGACGTGCCATACCATAATGCCGTAGTCATAATCAAAACAAAAATTCAATTGGTTTCTATGGTTATGGATATGGCGTTAAAGGCTCAATCAGACGTGACATAACCATAGCCATAGAAACAGCCGTTCGAACCAAACTAATGGGCAACACTGTATTTGATTATAGGTGACTCGCCATAACGCCATAACTCTCACCATAGAAACCAATTGAATTTTGATTTGGTTATGGATATGGCATTATGGCTATGTCACGTCTAATTTAAGGTTAAGGAGAGTCACCTATAATCAAATACAGTGCTGCCCATTAGTTTGGCTCGAACAGCTGTTTTGTATGGTTATGGTTAGTTATGGCACGTTTAATTTAAGGTTCAAGGTTCAATCAGACGTGGCAAAACCATAACCATAGAAAACAGCTGTTCGAACAAAACTTATGGGCAACACTGTATTTGATTATAGGTGGGTGACTCGCCATAACGCCATATTCATTACCATAGGCACCAATTAAATTTTGGTTTGGTTAGTGCTATGGCACGTCTAATTTAAGCCTTAAGCTTTAAGCACAAATTTTAGTAATATCTTTTAAGGAGTGTTCATAGGTTTCATTTCAAATGTTAAGTTTGTTGCTTCCCAAATGTCGAGAAGAGAAGTTTCAAGTGGTTTCTGAAGTATTGATCGAAATTAAAAAATTTGCTGACCAATGACTTTGCGAACATTATTATTAGAGCGTTGCGCGATCTTTGTTTTAATGTCCTTGCATCTTTTTGTTGTGTTAGGTATGTTTAACAGCCCAAATATCAATGTCTTTTTTAATATCCATATCATCAATATGATTAAACTAATAATTAAAATTTTCATCACTGAAAGATGATGCTGCTCTTTTTCTTTTTATTAATATTTACGAGGGTGGGTCGGTCATTAACTCACATATATATACAAATTTTATTTTATTTTTCAACATAGTATCCTTTGAGTTCTGTAACACTTAGTCCAACATTTCTCCAATTTTTTTATCGCTTCCGAAAAGTATGATTTGTTGAGGTCATCAAAATATGCATTTGTTTGCTACATGATTTCGTCGTTGGAGTCAAATCTCTTTCCGCCGAGCGATTTATTTAAGTTTAATTTGGAGAATGGGGTGGATGAGGGAGCAATTCGTAGCCCTATCCATGGATGTTTGCCATCGAAACTTCACATGCGTTTGTGGTAGATTGCGGAAAGCTTCCTCATACCCAAGTGATCATTCAAAATTTAAACCACTGAGCATTGTGAGATGCCTATGGCTTCCACAATCTACATATATCAATTTCAATCTCCGATCGGCTAAAACCATATCGTGAATTTTTCCAATTGTTTCGGATGTAGAGACCTCAAATGGGCGTCCAGAACGTTCGGCTTGTACGGCCACAACGAAATAGAGTAAAGTGAAGAGCCCTCGTAGTATTTATTTAGCCTTGGTTTGAGTGATGCTTTCTTTTTAAGCAAAAAATAATGCTTAATGAGCACACGAAATTCACTCTTTTTCCATTTTCTTTTCAAAACAAGCGGCAATCTGCTATAAACGGCTGTCAAACACAAGCTAAATGGCGCAGCTTGTTCAAATTTAGACAGGAGTCAACTCAAAAACACACTGAGTTAATGACCCACCCTCGTAAAAGCATTTCAACACTTTCCTTCGATTCTTTACGAACACTTTGTTTAAAAATTATAGGGCATATTTAGAACTATTTTTTACGAATATAATTATTAGTTTTTTAAATTTTGCACTGTTTAACTTTCACACTTCATTCTGCGAACAAAACCGAAAAAAATTTGTTTCATAAAAGGTTATTATAAAACAATTTTTGGTATGGAAAAAAATGCTTTAATCGTAAGACTAAAACTTCAACAAATAAAACGAAATTCAGCAACGTGCCAAATAACGGGACATCATTCACAAGAATACTTATACTCAGTGTTGTCAACTTTTAAATTCCAAAAAGCACTGAACCCAGTATTTAATTTAAGCAAAAAACACAAAATTTAAACATTTTTTAATTATGTAAAAAAAAATTATATATAAGAGAGCATAGATATAAAAAAATAATAGCAAAGTTAAAAAATTCATATCACGATTCTTACAAAACCCCAATGTTTATAGAAAAACTCTCAACAAACATTATAATTTATTCAAACTCATATAAAAGGTAAAAATGTAAAAATAACAGATAAATTTTAAATATGTAAATGTTAAAATCTATAGCATCAACATTATTATCACCTGGTCGTAACACCGTTTTTGTTTCAAACTGAGAAATTTTATACACGTAATTTCTATTTATATGAATATTTCACCAACACGAACTTAATCGCTCAAGACCGTTTTTTATGCAAACCAGTATAAGGACATTCAGTTACGTATTTTTGACTTAAACAAATTCAAAGAGCTAAAAACGCATCCATCTTCTGCCCCTGAATCTTCTTTATAAGATTTCTATTAGACTCTATTTGGATAGCCAATTACATTATGTCTTCTTTTTTGTGTGACAAAACACATTTTACATTAACTATGCCTATTTTACTTGAGTTGTTAAAATTACAATTTTTCGAAATGCTAAGTGGAAGTTCAGAAATTACATATGTTTTTTTAAATAACAAGCATCCTCGAAATGAAATATATAAAATGCTATTTCTTTTTGAGTCTTGAGTTGAGTGCCACCGCCAAGAAACAAAAACCACCAAAAAAATTAATTTAAAAAAAGAAAAAAGTTCAACAAGCACCAAAAACGGTATACTGGACTCACACATGGCAATTTTGGTTGAGCAACTTTTGAGCTTATTGACGGCATACGAAGCGTCCAGCAGTGTCCAGTTAATACCGCCACTAGAAGTCTACAGTTGCTTCTGGTTAGTGATAAAAGGAATTGACTGTGTTCGTAAATACATCACTGCTCTGCATCATACGTGCAAACTTTATTTAAAATGCATTACAAGTTCGCTGATAATCTGTTTTAGTAGTAATAATGTCTGTACACCAAATTTTATATTTATTTGTGCGTTATCTATTTCAGTGAACCAGTTTAGGACATTTAAAATTCCATTTGCAGCGCAGTGATGCATTTACGAACCATTTAGTCGATTTGGGATCATAGGAGCTCCACATGATTTTAGAAGTTTTCCTCCGCTTCTTCCTTCATCTTAGAGTCTATGATCCATTTCAGCTGTTGAATTGGTTTCCAAACATATACCGTTTCTTCCACCGGTAATTGGACTCCCCTTTTGGACAGTGTATTGACCATTTTATTTATATAACATATTTAGAGAATTCATACACAGGAACACAATCGAGGAGTAGTTGCAGTCTACTAAAGTTGCCTTAATTGCTGCCTGACTGTCTATATATTTACACGCGCATTCATGGTTTTAGGGGGTGAAAGCTAATTCTGCAGCCATTTTGACTTCCCCTGGAAGATGCTATAGTAATCAGGAAGTTTATAAGATTCCTCTATATTAAGCTTCGGGCAGTAAACCCCAGCTCCCACCCCTCCACCATCTTTGAACTATCAGTGAAGAAATTAAAACTATACCCACTAGTTAAGACCTTCGGGATAACCTTCTTCCCTTATAGGGATCTGTGGTTTGGCAAGGAAGTTTATTTCTGGAATGCTCGGACTACAGAACACTCCATGTCTTCCCGCAATTTACCGTGACCAAATGGATTGTAAATCTGTCCTGTTGTCCTGAGTCGGATAACGGATTTGCATGACGCGTTCAGTGCAGTTAGTTTTATTGGTTTAAGGTCCAATATAACGTCTAAGGCTGCAGTAGGTGTGCTTTTTAGAGCTCCAGTGATGCAGAGTTCTGCTAGTCTCTGGATATTTTCTAGCTTTTTTAAGATATGCTTCCACCATACAAATATTCCGTAGAGTAGAATTGCTCTAGCTACCGCTGTATTGGTTCAATATGTAAGATTGGGCGAAAGACCAATGGTGGCCTTTTTAACTCTATCCTCTATATTGGGTTTCCACGTCAGTTTACTATCCAATATAACCGCCCAGGTACTTTGTATGTGTTTTGGGCGAGAGCGATATACCATGTAATTTTGGTGTTTTCCATTCCTTGACTTTCCTTTTAGTAAAAAGTATAAGATCTGTTTTTTTCAAAGGTTCAAGTTCAGAACTATCCTGGCCGCCCATCTATGAATAGCCTTTAACGAGGACCCCATAATAGAACTAATTGTGTCGTGGAGCTTACCAGTTATGATAATCAATCCTAGCTGCTTTACCCTCAAATTCTGTGAGAATGGCATTTACGACCAGCTTCCAAAGAAGCGGTGAAATAACTCCTCCTTGGGTTGTCGAAGACAGCCATTGAATATTCCCATTAGCCAAGGAATTATCATCTGTTTGTCATATAGTAATAGAGCCGGAAAGATACTGTCTGGCCCTGGTGATTTATAAGGTTCAAAAGAATGAGAGCCATCATGTTTTACTCTCTCTCTCTCTCTCTCCTATCAACTAAAAACTTGCTCAACTAAATATGCCGTTTGTGAACCGGGACTTACGAAACTATAGGGATCATAAATAATTGGCAATCATATTTGTTAAATTGTTTTCCAAACCAAGTACATATTATTGTAAACAGTATTGTCACGTGAAGAATTTTTAAAATACTTTAGTTTTTGTTTGTAATTAAATAATTATTACAATAACAAAAATTAAACATTTTAAAAATCCCTGATATATCTAGAAAAAATGTGATATCTTATAAACGGTTGGACCGATTTTCTTCAAGCCTATTTACTAACCTTCTCGATCAAGTCACCTTTCAAACAGAAAAAACTAAATCGAAATCGGTCCAGCAGTTTAGTCTGTACGTGGACACGGACAGACACACAGATACACAGACACACACTACAAACTTATAACACCCCTTTTTTTGGTCGGGGGTTAAAAACAATTAATATTAAATGGTCGGTTGGGATGTATTTAATTAATTATATAAATTCACAATGTATGATTAACGTACCTTTTCACAATGTATGCTTAAAAGATAACAGAGACTTTAACTCCAAGTTTTGTATGAAGAACTGTCAGTTAAAGTTCACGTTAACTCTTAACCATACATTGTGAAAAGGGACGTAGAGTTAACAGAGAACTTTAACTGAAAGTCCTTCATACAAAACTTGCCGTTAAAGTCCCTGTTAACTTTTAATTGTACATTGTGAAAAGGACCCTAAATTATATAAATTCAAAACACATACGTACATATGTATGTATCTAAGGTTTCAAAAAAAAAAAATTCAAATTTCAGTTTATTTTTCATATCTATATAAATAAGTCAAAAATTTCACATTGCGCGGAGTTTCAAAGCTGATCCTTTTATTACACAAATTAATATTGCTTATTACAAAATAATTGATGCATTTAAGACATCGCTTAGCGTGTCGTTCTCATCCATGTTGGCATGAAGAAACATTATTTCATTTATTGCAACGTCATTTGATGGTATGATACATCTTTTTTCACTTATGATGTTTCTTGCTCGTGACAACACCATCTCCGACGATGCACTGCTAGCAGGTGTCGCCAATATTTTACAGCTCACTTTGTAGAGAAAAGGAAATTCCTTGCTGTGCAAATTCCACCACTGTAAGACATTAAAATTATCGTAAAAATGTTACGTTGAGCATTTCGTAGGCCAAAATCTCTGCGTCTATTTTATCCATTATGGTTAATTTTGCCGGCTGCTCGAAAAAATCACAAAATAACTCGTTGTTACTGGCAGAGATATTTTCATTCTGTACTGTTTGGTCCACCAGTTTAATACCTTCCAAAAAGTTTTTCATCATTTGCTTGCACGCATATTTTATTTCAATATTTTCCTCTTAATTAAATTGAAGTAATTTACTGGCCGGAGGAAAAAGAAACAAGGCAATTTTGTGGATAGTTGTTAAATTGCCCAATACAGTTGTATTCAAGTAACTATTCAACTTTTGTTTGAGTTGCTTTATTAGATCAATGTCTTCAGCACAACTATTGCATACTTTTTTTAATCTATGTATGTAAATTAAAACGAGATGAATTGTGGGATAATTCTCCACTTCTAGCTTTTTAATTGTATCCTGGAAATGTTATAATAGCTTGGTAATTGCACTTATGTAGCTTAAATTTATGTTATTTATTCTTTCCGTTTCGTTTTTTTCTTGAAGTTGTTGCCCAACTTCAGCCCAATTTTTTTCAATGGAGACAAGTGCTGAGAGCATTGTATTGCAACGAGTTGGCCCAAAAGTTGTTGATGTGATTTGCAAATTTGAATTTAAACTTGATATGTTAAAATATTTTATCAGTTTAGTACACTGGTGGCATAATTCTGCTACTTCTTCTATTTCTTCTATAGATTTTTGCATTGCATTTTGCAACAGATGGTCAATGCAATATATGTTGTCATGAAATCGGAAGGCGGCAAGCATATTTAAGTCACGACGACCAGTGACGATAATAGCCTTATTTAGATCTAAATCAAACATATTTAGTAAATGGTCTACTTTTTTCCTGATATTTTCACCTGAAATTTAAGAAACATTTTCTCTTGTACATATATTGTTTGTTACCTAATGCCCATCAGACAATCTTATTTTAGGGCCACATAACAAAACGTTTGACAAATGCACATTTCTGTGTTTTTGAAGCCATGATTATATTTATGTACCTCCCTAATTCCTCTCTTTCGAGAGATAATCTTCTAAGATAGGTAATCCCGCCTATCGTGAATAACAAGTGGAATTTTTGTTCCCATGAAATTTTTATTCCCCTCCAAGGGTAAAATGCTGTGAAATTTTTCCCCACTATTAGTCCCAGTGAATGTAAAAAAGGGAAGAAGACTTGTTTTTTAAGCTTAAAAATCAATTGAAGATCAAAAAAATTTAATGGCCTTTTTAACGATATTGAAAGAAAACTTTCGACAACAATAAAATATGATAAAATATATAATACAAATATAAAAAATATGAAAATTGGTTTTTGTTTTCAATATAAATTTTCAGTCGAAAGTTTTCTTTCGATATCGTGAGACAGGGCATAAGTTTAATAATAGTAAATATGTACACAAGTTTTAGGTTCCAAATAATTTTTTTTTTAACTTTTAAAGTTTGTTTAAAAATATTTCGAGGGAAAAATGTTCACGATAGAGATGAATGTTTATGTTTTTTTTATGGGATTTCTCGGGGAAAAATTTCCGGGATTTCTTTCCCGAATAATTTTAGGGGATTCCCGGAATTTTTTTTGTATTCACATATTTCTCGATGAGTCTCGTTATTCATTTTATGATTGCGATGGTGCAATAAAAAAAGGTTTATTTAATTTAATGAAGACAGTAGTAGATTTTATAAAGACTTTTGCGAATGAATTTACAACAAGAAATGAAAATGTAATTTATGTGCCAAAATTATTTTGTAAATTATACTTGGGAAAAATTCACAGAATTGAAATGGAAGCCCCAAAATCATAAATTAAAAAAAAAATTAAAAAATTAGTTTCCCAACTAGTCTCAAAGTAGGGGTTTTCTTCAAGGGCACATTTACATATTTTTTATTCTCTGAAACTTTATTTTCCAAAAGCGGAACACGACACAATTCATAAATGTAAAAACAGAAATGTGTACGGAAATAAAAGTCCTAGATTTGTTTAGTAAAAACAAAAAATATTTGTTCCCACTTCCTTCTAATTTTTTATTTTTTATTTTTAATTTAATATGCAGAAGAGTTGCATTAACATTTCAGGAGTTACTCTCGGTCCAAACCTGCAATTTTTGATGCAGCAACTTTTTATCTTTTTTTTAGTGAAAAAGAGCGAGATAGTGGTACAAAAAAATATATATTTCTATTTCAACACTGTGCCACATATTCAAAAATTGCTGCAACAAAAATTTCAATTCTGAAAACGCATTAAGTACTATTGATGAAAGAGATGATGACAAAAGTCAAACATTAACATTTGAGTAAGGCAAACGCTGTTTTGCTTCAAATAAAATCAAACTTACGAGTACAAATGTTAAACTTAAGCGGCCCACACCCATTTGCAATATAATTGTGCAATTTTTCGTATTGCACAATTTATATAAAGAATTGAAATTAAATATGTTTTTTACTAACATGTTTATAAAAAGTAATTATTTAATATATTTATTTTGTTTATTTTGATTTTGGAAGGCCCAACACAATGAGGTTATATAGGCCCTTTTTATAGATTATATTATTTAATATATCTAATGAATTATTGTTTGTTTTTTTAATAAATTAAACTAAATAATATGTATTTTGTATCTTTATGTGTATTGAGCTGGATTTCCCGGGAAATTGAAAAATGATTCCCGTTTTCCGGGAAAAGGAAAATGATTCCTCGGAAAAGAAAAACTCTAGTAATATTTATATACATATACGCTAAAAATTCAGAAATGTGGATTTTAAAAGGCTTACATATGTGGCCCCAACGTTAAGAGTTCATATTAGATAGAAATAAAAACAAAATCGTTTAATGCTTATTAAAAATTCCTCTCATTTAGGCGGAGTCATGAGAGTGTGTGTTGCCAGGATGTTCAAAATTTATTTTTTTTTTCGTGTTTATGTAGGTTCTTTTAAAAACTTTAAAACTTCGAATATTTTTAAGAATATTTAAAATATATTTCAGCTCGTTTTTTACTAGAGAATCTGACACTTTCTTTTTAATTACAAAGAAATTTAACGGATTTCCTTCAAAATTCTTTTCAGTTTCTAGTTTAAGCATATTTTAAAGACTCTATCTAGAAAAACTAATCAGATAATAATAGTTAAGGATCAGTTTAATATTTCGTTCAGCTGTGTGTTATTTATATATTTGATAAAAATAATATATAATTACTTGTTCATTTTTCCGCTTTCATCGATTTCATTCCCTACAGTCTGCTGTATAAATTACCATCTATGACATAATGTATAGTTAATACTATATATGTTTTATTCAAATAGTTATCAGTCCAAAGGTCTGAAGTAATGCCAAATCCATTATCTTTAATTGATATTATTTCATTTTTAATTTTGTCAAATAAAATGTTAAATGACTTGTTTATATTTCTGGATATGGTTACTGGATGGGGCAGAAGTGCCTTGATGTTGATATTTGCTCCATAGTTTGCTCCAATTGAAATGAAGTATTGGGCAAGTTCTCGAAAACCAGAGTCTTCCACTATTTTAATTGGCCTACAGTTCTTTATTGACCACTCTGTAATTTTTTGTACCGCCTTCTCTATGGTTTCGGCATTAGGTTAGATTTTTTTTGTATCGCCTTCGGCTCCAATGTAACATTTATGTCTCACTAAGTTAGACGTTGCTTTGCCATTATATGTATAGAGATTTTTACAAATTTTACAAGCTACTATATCAGGTAGCACTTCCATATTTTCATTTTGTATTTTGCAAAATATTGTCCAAATTTTGCTTCTGCCCTTCATTGCAAGCAACTTATAATCTCCACTAAGAAGTTTGGCTTTTATAGCAGCTTTGTTCAACATATTTGTAGCATTTCTTTCCATTTCCGTATCAATGGAGTCCATACTTATATCATCGTTTGACAACATATTCTAAAAGATAGCAGTATTCCATTTATAATAAAAAAATCGATCGAACTTTTCTCGAGTTACGAGTACGATGCTCAGCTATGTGGAACATATTGTTCCTGGAGCGAAAGTTTAATTTAATTTAATTTAATATAATATAAGGTTAAGGTAAGATCCCATTTTTACCGAAAACTGTAACCGTACTCAAAGTCTGGGCAACTGAAAGCACATCAAAATTTAAAAAAAAACACAATCAAAATTTGGCCTTTTCAATTTTCAAAAAGCACTACAAATAGTGCCAAAAGCACCAAGTTGGCATCGCTGACTGAGAGATCTTTTGAGAGCGTAATGTGTTTTCTTCTTCTTGCACGAGCAAGCAGAAAATCAATCAATCAGCTGTTTGAAAACTAAACAAAAAACAAAGAAAATTAAATTGACCTAAAAACTAAAAAAATTTTAGAATTTATCAAAAAAAACAGAATTATAAACAAGGTGTGAACAAAGTTTAATCCTTTTTATATAAAAATTCAAAAATGATCAAGATTGAAAACTTGCTTAAAAGTACCTAAAAATATAAATTTTTCCAGGTTTCTACAATTTATTAATTTTTATATCGATTAAAAGAACATATCGAGCCTTATTTTCGATTTAATCGTAAGCGACATGTAGTACAAAATAACCTTTTTTATTGGAATTAAAATATTATGGACCTACCCATAACTTTTAAGATAAAAGACTGTAAATTTGTATCGTAAGCGACAAATTTCGTATGATTATTAAAAAAAAGCTTTTTCTTTTCAAAAATTTCACCTTACTGGTGTTTGGTGCTTTAAACACATCATCAGTTATGTGGCCTTCCCAAGATTATGTGAGTTTATGGGTTGGCTTTCGGTCATTGGATTTATTATATGAAGTATTATATGAAGTACGTTCTCCGCGTTTTCCACACCTTTGCAGGTTGGCGTCTATTTTATAATAATCTTTATAAAGAGTAACACCCTATGGAATTTCATTTCCACTAATAGATATACACCATTATATTCATTTGAGTGCTTAAAACGAAAAAGTACTTAAGTCGAGATAAGCTGCATTTAAGTTAATAACACCTCTGTAATCTTCATAATCAAAATAACGCCTGGGCAAAATCGCAATTATTTTGTGCGGTTTTTAAGGAAGATATAGCGCAATGACTTGCTGCTATCTTTTTTCGACTTATAATAATCTCATGTGGAGGAATAATAGCTTAATTTAACTTTATTATATTTCAAATTTAATATATTAGTTACAGTGTGACGAACAATGATTTGCTAAAAAAAATTAAATTGGTCAATTTAACTGAAAAAGAAATAAGTTTATAAAAATGCTTTAGGTCAAAACGGTTTCCCTATTGCCACATAATTTTTGCAGCAGATAAATTCTTATTTTTAGAAGTGAGGTTATATTAAGCCCCACGCTTATTCTCAGAGCGCCATCAGCACAATTGGGACGAACAACGCATTTTCTGCGGCGAAAATTTCTTTTCTTCCAAGATCCACTCTTAAAGTTTTTTATTGTCTCCAGCAGATTAAGTTTAATTAACAACGTTTCCACTTGATAATGAAAAATTCCACAAAATATCTGTATAGCTTTTTTTCCTCCTTTTCTTGTCTTTAGGTGTTATCATCATCCATAAACTCCCATCATTCTCAGCTTCTTTCCCGATCCATCGACAGCTTTATCCTTCATATTGACGTCACACATCTTTTCTTTCACCCAAGTGTCACTTTTAGCAAATTTGCACAATCCATATAAAAAAGAAATACACCACTTGGAAACACACTAAGCAAACTCCACAAAGATCAAACACAAAACCAGTTCAATTCATATATTGTGAATGTATATCAGATTCCACAAAAAAAATTCAAAACAACGATAAAAAGAACCGTTTAGCTCTAGACGACAATTTAGTGTAAGTCCTAATTAGTTTTTTAGGAGAGAGAGACGAGGGGAAAAGAAAAATGTATGTCTCCCTCGTCTCTCTCTCCCCGACAAACTAATTAGCTTAGCAATAAGACTTGCTTAGTGTAAATTAGGACTAAGAGATAAGTGAAATTACAGTTACTACCAAATTATACTGATCGAGCTGATACGATTTAATGCTATTTCGTATTCATCTCATACTACACATGTTAAGTTGAAAACTAACTGTAAACCAAAACAAAGCACCTTTCAAGAATTCAATGGCAGTTTCCAGTCGCACGTTTTAATTTCACGTGTGTGATTTGAAACTTGTTTTAAAGGCACTTATACAGATTATTAGTAAACAGCAATTTTAGAATATTCTTTAGATTTTTTTCTTTATAAACTATCATCGAGTTTTAAATATTCCTCATCATCGTGTAAAATGTTAGCGATGAAAAACTTGTAATTTTTCCAACATATACAAACATAATTTCAAGTATTTTTCAATCTAGAATAAAATGGTAATTATACAATCTTATATCTTATATGTATGTAAATACAGCACACATTTTTTTTGTAGTACAAAAGTGTACGTATAAGTATCTTATCGTCCACCAATATTAGTGAAATATGTATATACACTGGCTTAAAAGGTATTTTTGTGTAGTTATGTACAATATACATAAATGTTTTCCAAAATCTAGTAAAAATGAATCAAATTTCTATTTCGTTTTTTATTTGTAATTGCAAACATATGTATGTATGTACATGTACACACATGTCAAGTGGTCATTCATTCAAATATTTAAAACCTGAAATGTATCTCCAGCAGAATACACATATCGCTCATTTACTTCAATAGTGTCACAACTCCCAAAAAAGATCAGTTTTGCAGAAAATGCGTTTTAAGTTTTCAATTTGCATACAACTGAATCGAGATATGAAAAAATATTCTTCTCTGAGGAGGTGAATGTACAAGAAATTTTTACAAAAGATAAAATTCTAAATGCCGCATTATTCTGCATTATTATTTGTATGTTAAAAATTACTTTTTAACTATTATTTCTTGATTTTTATTCACCCTTAAGGATGGTACTCTGTTCGAAGTTGAGAAAAGTTTTCAGTGCAATTGGTTATTTCGCGTGAAAAATTTGACATGTACTAAATGTAGCCCAACTCGCGGTTGTTTTAATAAATTTCTCGCATTTTTTTGCTTGTAAGTATGCAACATTGCTAAAATTCCGTGCGAAAAAAGCACTGCTCATGTTCATGATACAATTATACTAGGTACATGCACGACTACAACAATTGGAATTTTGTTGTATTTGTTGTTATAAACAAACGATAAATTGTCAGAAACAAATGTCTTTTGTTTATAAAAAATTGCAATTACAGGGCAACTATAGTACAATTGCAGACGCGGCATTCCTGCATGATTATAGTTATTCAGTGTTGCCATTCTGTGTGTAGTTAAATAGTGTGTAATTTCTACTCTCATGTGTAGGCCATGGAATTAAATTCTTGTATAATGTCTGTGAAATTCTACTTTGGGTTCTATTTGTATTTATTTTTCTTTTAATTTTAACCTACACAAAAGATGTGTAGTGTAATTTTCTTCAATGTTTAATTGCAGACACAGCCTTGTGTAAATTCATTGGCAACACTATAAACATTTTATTCACACACATACACTAACATTTTTGCAGCTTGTAAACAAAGCTTGACATTTATCTGCAATGTATACAGTAACAGGCTGGGCTTGTGCATGTACCTGCTATAATTGTATCATGCTCATGTTGTTTCGCAGCGAAACTAAAATGATACCAGATTAATTTCGCATGGAAAGACATGATTTTCCGTGTTTTTCACACCAAGAACAGAGTACTACTCTTGCGAATTTATTTCGCAAATATTTCATACCAAATACTTTTATATGTAGTTTGACAGCATTTCGCACGAAATTGTGAACAGAGTACCAGGCTTTATCGGGAATAAAAGGCGAACATTTTATTCACGTAAAATATTGAACAAAAAATGGTGAACAAAATTAGAAAATAGTATACTGACACCACAACATAGGATCCTAGAGGTGACGTTGGCTGAAGTAGTTAGCACGTTGACTACAAAAACCTGTAGCCTGGGTTCGAGCCCGGTCTCCGAGTCATTAAAAATAACAACACCACGCATTTTTGTGATGTGCATTAGTGTCCTTTGTATCAGTTGTTGTAGGAAAAGTTCTAGTGATGCAGGCATAAGGCACTGGTCACTAAAAACTATACCGACTTCATCAGATATAATAATCCTAATGTACATCAGAGTGCCCTTCTTCGTTGTGTAGCAGAATAATTGGCGAAGTAAAATAATCAATAAAATGGCTACTAAACACAGCTTCAAAATTTAATGCGCCTCATTTGACACCAGATGGCGCTGCAACACTGCATTATCAAAAAATGTGCAAAGAGCAGAGTTGTAAAAGAATGAAGCCTTCCTCTATCCTCTATCACTTCTTCACCACCTGTCTTCTCTATCACTATCTTCTCTTCAATTAACAGGTAACACAAAGGGATCATTGTATCGGACCCAAGTGAGCTGGACTCTGAATTTCACCCTTCCTTACCAGCAGCCTGCTAACCTAACCTAACCGAACCATACTGACACCACAACAACAACGCAAACATTGACGATCACAATTTTAGGGAAAAAGAATACATTTCACATGAACTTTTATTCCCGACAGCGTTGCCGTTGTGACACTAAAGTATCACTTTTGACCCTTTTTCGTGCCAATGACCCTTTTTTTAATTTATCCTTTTGTAACACCTTAACAAAATGTATGCCGTATGCTCAAAAATAAAACAAAATACTTAACCCTATTTTACTTTAAAATACTCTTTTTTTTTTCTTAAAATCCCTTTTTATACTTTTTCGAAATTTCCAACGGCAACCCTGATTCACTATAAGGGTGATTTATTTATTCCTCAGAAAATAAGAATTATTTCTTGATTTTTATTTACTCCTAACAAAATAAAAGTTATTTTCTTATTTATTCCTCACGAAATAATAATTACTTTTTGATTTTTATTATTTTGCTTAATTTTTCAAATGTTGAAAGTGTAATTTTTCCGTTAAAATTAATATTACCCTATTTAAAAATGAATTTATCTACAGAGTCTGCAAAAAAACTCTTTTTAAACATACCTAAGTTAAATTAAATTTACTTTATAGTTTATTCATTTTCAAAATTAAATTTTTTTTGAGCAAAAAAATAAAAATCAAAGAGCAAAAAAAACGTAGCAATTCTCTATTGGTGTATATTTTTCAGTTTAAATTTGGAAAATAGTCATAATTTGCGATCCCTGTTATTAACTCAAAAAATTCATTTTTTGAGTTGGGGCACTATTGAAGTAAATGAGCGATTTGTATACACGTATGTCGTCACCGGAAATGCAAACGAACGTAACTACACAAAAATTCAAAACCGAGTTTTTGATTGATTATGGTTCATTTTATCAAACTACATCTTCACGCAAATATTTAAACCTCTGCGATAAAAAATTACGACTTTATTAAAAAAATCAAACGGGCGTAATTATGAATGCATCTATTTTTCATTGCAAAGAACGTAACTAAAATAAAAGCTTAAATATACTATATATAAAAAGGAAATAAATGGTTAAAAACATATAAGTATCATATCATATCATATAAGTAGAACACTTTATTATTATTGATTTTAAAACGTTTTTTGTTTCTCCAGTAAAAAATATAAAAGTGTAGTTACGTCTGTTTGCATATAAGGTGACGATATGTATGTACATATGTGACCTTCTCCGAGAAGAGACCTAGTGTGTAAAATTAGTTTTGAGAAAAGCGCATTTAAAAAATATAATTTTAATGTTTTTCTCATTTTTATCGATTTTGACACACACCCGTTTTTTACACACTAGGTCCCTTTTCTGGGAGAAGGTCACATACATATGTATATGTATATTTTTCTGCATGATTTTTCGAATAATTCTATCACTTTACTCGGGAAGTGTTTTTTTTTGTGTTCGTACCACGTATTTTGCTAGCAACCATAGGCTTTAACTTCTTACTAATAGTTGCTTTGTAATACGATGGATTTTTTTTTGGGAAGAGTATGGCCTCTCCACTTATTTTGCAGTGTTATTTCTATGCAAGCAAAAAGTACTGCACAAAGTAACATAAATTACACTACAAAGTGCATACTTCATTAGTAGACTTGTGTCCAACAGTTCTTTTTGAACTAGTTTGAGAGCGTTTGAACAAAAAGTTGTTTCAAACCCATTTAATTTATTTACATTGATGTTTTTGACAGCACTTGTGTCCAACTGAACGAAAAGAACTGTTGGACACAAGTATATTCATTAATGTATGAATGTATGTATGTAAGTACAAAAGTATATAAAATGTTTACTTACTTTGTATTCACCATCCCTGGATTCGTCGCAGTTTGTCTGGAAATAAATTACATTGTATATACATATTATGCTGCTCCATATGTGCTTTAGTAAAATATATGCTACCTTTTTCATCGATTTTTTGCCCCGGCTAGCAGAATTTAGTTTTCTTTTTTTTAATGGCGCTTGATCAGTATCATCACTTTCATCCTCAAACTCATCACCGCTTTCAGTTATAGAAATGCCTTCACCGTCGCAATTACTTTCCATTTCATATTCATTCATGAATTCATTTTTACCTTCGCAACTTAAATCATCCTCGACTGCTGCATTTAATATATCCACTTGGAATACATCCGCATCAGTTTCCACTTTGAGTTCAGATTTTTTAATTGCAGTAAATGTTTGAATTTGCACTTCTTCTGTTTCGGCTTTAACTTCTGTTTTTTTCACATCTTTAATTCCACTTATGTGCTTTTTTACAACGCCTGGAGAAGATTTTGGTACGTTGTAGCTTTCCATGTTGCAAGATGATGTACATTCAATCACCATTCAATGAAGAAATATGTATGCTTTGTTTTTTATACTTCAATTGAAAAACATCGACTATAAATAAACATAGAAAAAAAACGCGACAAGCGTTGCCATATGTATGTATTTTTAAAGCACATAAAAAGGCACATTCACCAGGTAGTAGCGGAAATACAGCTGAGCCATTTTTTTTTTGCAAATTTAAGTTCATCTGAAACTTCAAAAATTGTTTACGAGAAATTTAAAAAATTTTTTAAAATTTCAATATGAAAAATATTTTATTAAAAAAATTCTGTGAAAACAAATTTAAAAATATAAAAAAAATTGTGAAAGTGCTAAACGTTGCAAATTTTGTGTTAGTGGTAGCTGCCTTGGAAGAATTTTTTAAAATGTACGTGAATAATTTTTCACTTTATTGAATTCGCATTGCGTATAGCAGTAATTCATTAAAACGATTTAGCTGAGTTTGGAATTGATCATGCTTTGACGTTTACCTAAATACATAGCTAAAACTCAAAAAATTTGTGTTCTCGAACTTACAACCAATTAAGGAGAATCAAATCAATTCCTTTATTTAAGAAAAAAGTAACATCGTATAAAATGTGTCTAAAAATTACTTTCTTTTTATAATGCACAAATCGAGAGTCTACTGTAAGTCCTCGTCCATACAGTGCAACATTTGCTGCAAAACTTTTGAGGTTGTCGATGAAAGGGGAAAGAGGAATGGTAAAGGGTACTTTGTTTCATGTGCACGAAGTTCTTGTTGAGTACGTCATTCTCGCCTCATTCTCATGAGAAATATATGAGAAAATGTATTAAGCTGCAAAACAAAAACTTCACAATGTGGACACGAATGCAGTTTCAAAAAAAGAGAAATCAAAAATGTTTCACTGTATGGACGAGGACTAACTGGCAGTATTTACAACCTTGACATTATTATTCATTATACGAAATTCTTTGTTTAAACTTGTTTGCATTTGCGGACTTTTTTCTTTTTTTTCTACCTTTTCCCTTATTTTCCATTATAAATTTGCGTTGCCTTCTTTCTTAAGTTCTCTTCTTTTTCGCTGATAAGCCCTATATTTCTCTCTTTCAGATATTCGCATCCATTCAGGCATTTAATTCTGTTTTAATCTTCTGGAATTTCTGTAAAAGGAATAATTTAATAATAAAATTAATAATTTATAAAATACATACATACATATTGCATTGAAAAAACAAATAAAGGAAACATTCATAAAAACACTACTATACATAAACATTTTATTTGAAAAACTGCTTGTTTGTTTTATTGAAACAAATCTGTACTTACCTTGTATATGCATTGTGGCGGGCTTTATCAAATTTAAGTCTTTCTCTATACTGCTTCTGCTTTTCCGCAGGTCTTAACTTCTTCTTAACATCCTTAAATTAAAAGTAGTCATATACAATACATTTTATTTCGGAATCCCAGTTTCTTCTATTGCTGATTCAATATCAAGATGTGGCCTTTCAATTGTAGTAAATGGTTCGTGATGGAATTCCTCTGGAATAGGTTCATGTTTTATATTTCGTGTCTCGATTGCAGTTTGGATTCCTTATGTTCAACAACAATGTGAGGTTCTTCCGGCTCGTCTTTAACCTTTATTTCATACTCCTTTGGAACGTCTTCTGAATAATTCAAGTTTTTCTTTAAAACTTAAATTTTTATTTCGAAAATTAAATTTTAATGAGTTTCAAAAAAAAATTTTATATAATTTTTTTCCGGAATGGGGTGTTCTTTTAACTGATGACATTCTACGTTGGAAAATGCACCATGAAATATATATAGATATCGTTTTGTCTACTCTTTGATTTAACATCTATTAATATTTCACCGCACTTTTTGGAATGAGAAAATTTATTTTCATATTTCCAGTGTATAGGTTTATTTAAAAAAATTACATTTCCTTAATAATAAATTAATGAAAGTATAGTGGTATGCAATTATTTGTGGTGCATGTACACAAGGCGAAAATATATCAGCTGATCTCACAACTCAGGTGAACGTTTTCGACACTTACAAGTTACAAGTCTTGTAATTGGAATTTTCCCCACCACAGGTCAGCACACATTTTTTGACACCCCAAGTACATATCGTCGGGTGGTTATTGGTTTGCCGCAGTAAGTCCCAGTTCACACTAGTCAAGTCTTATTGTTAAGCTTATCATTTTTTCTTCTTTGTACTTTCATCGGTGTTCACAATGCAAGTCTCATTTTTTAGCTCATATTTTTTATGCATAGCTTTGTGTATGTACATACATATGTATATGTGCTTTTTTAACATTAAGAATGAGAATGTACAACGTGTTGCCAGTACATGAAGCTGAGTACTCGTTTCTCTCTCTCTCCAACAAACTAATCAGCTTAGCAATAAGACTTGCATCGTGTGAACTTGGACTAATATGTATTTTTAATATACTTTGAATGCAAGTTCAGGCGAGTCTACCTGAACATATTTTGGTTGAATTGGCATTAAATTCGCTTCAGCGTTGCCAGAACATTAATAAAAATTTTAAAAACAATATCTTGATGAGCTTAAAACTAATTAAATATTTTAACATAAGGTATGTTTTATTCGAACTTTGTATAAATATTCAGAACAAATTTAAGTGTGTATAATCTTATTAATTAGCTATAGTTATAGCTGCTTAAAAATTAAGTAGGTATATGTTTCGAATAAAACATACCTATAGTCAAATGAATATGGTATGTATATGTACATATCGCTGATTTACTTCAATAAAGTCATAACTCAATAAAGGCGATTTTTGTGTTAATAATGTAGAAATAATTCTCACATCACTGTTCATATAGTGTAAAATTTTCATAAAAATATCCTATTTACTCAACTCTTTTTAAGAATAAAAAATTTTTTTCTTTTTTCATCACACATAAATAGAGTGATTTTAGTTTTGTTGACTTCGAGTTTTCTGTCAAAACTAGTTTTTTGACTTGTTATGAAGCTGTTGAACTAAATGAGCTATACATATGTGTATGTATGTGTGTATGTATGTAATTGGCAAAATTTATATTAAAATAAGATTGACTAAAATCTATTGTTCCTAGTAGTAAAGCATGAATATTTAAACAAAATTTATTCGTAGTGTTGTGTAAAATGTATTTGGCCGTAATTAGACGATGATCACAATTTTTTATATTTCTAAAAAATTATATGAAGAACTTGATACAGCACTAATGTCAGCAAATGTTAAAAATTAAGTTTATGAATGGCAAGGTTGAAAATGAAGAAAATGTTACGAGTAGAGTATTGTGTGGATAGTAATGTAGATATTCTTGTAGCATCTGAAATTCATATACACACACATACACATATGTACATACATGCATATAAGACCATTTACATACATTTTAAGACCAATATTTGAAACTTGGGCGAAAGATGCGTTTTGATATACATACATACATAAATAATACTTAATAATAACCAAAAAAATCTACATTGAATTTTGTTACTGTACATATTTCTTCCTTTAAGCACACGATATATGCCTGTATTTCTTAGCTTTAAGCTTTTAGTTATTGCATTGTATTGTATTGTACATCACCTGTGCAGTTGCATATATGTATGTATGTATGTATAAATATAATTTGAAAATTATATTCCAGTTGAATAAAACATCAGTGTCCAAGGTTTTCTAATTGATGCTCATGGTTGTTCTCTGGTCCTTTGAGCTTGCTAATGCTTTGTTTAAATTTTATTCTTTGTTTATATTTTTTTCTGTAAGCTCTACAAATAAAATAAGAATAAAAAAACTTCAATATAAAAGCAATTTTTGCCACATTTACTCAATTCTTACCTTTTCCTTTCTTTTTCTCGAATTTTGTAAGCGTCATAGCGGGTCTTATCAAGTTTTAGCCTCTCTCTATATTGTTTCTGTCTTTCGGCTTGTGTTGTTATCATCTTCGTTTTATTGTGTTCACTTTTGTTTTTTCTTTTCTAAAAATTCAAAGTAATTTATGGTTATATTATGAGTCAAACCAGGTCAGTCCAAAAATATCGTATTTTTTTTGTTATGACCAGGGACAGGGAGGTTCATGCAAATGCATGTTTTTTCCCTTAATAGTGGGATAGTGGCAAAAGCGAAATATATTTAGTTTAATTTAGTTTACTTTGATATTTAAGTTACTCTACTAACAAACAATTGGTAAAGAGTTACGTGGCCGCGAAATAATTTATACCGCCATTCAAATTCCGCGAAATATATTTACAAAACAATGAATTTGTGTAAAAATTACATAGATTTGTTAGTGCATATTTTGATGAAAATACCTATTTCTGCATAATTTGGTCATAAATGCAATGTTTGTCTCATATCTTTGTATAAATTCATGTTTTTATTTATTTATTTAGAAAAATATATGTAATAGGTACAAAGCCAATAATGCCATGTTATGTGTAATATTTTGTCAAAAACATTGGATGGTTTTCACAAATTTATTTTCTTGTATTGCTACAGAATTGTAGGACGATTGCACAAATCGTCGGTTTGTTACTGGTTTCCATTAATACATCTGTCAAAACTTATACGATGTAGCCTCAAGTGGGCCAACAAAAATTTAAAATTTTTTTTGGTATATTGATAATAAATGTTGTAGTTTCATATGGAAATAACTTATTTATGTATATTAAAAATATTTAAAAATGTAAAAGGAGAAGAAATGAAATCCATTTAAACAGTTTAACTACAATTTGTCTTAAAAATTAGAATTTGTCGTACTGTGTAGGAATCTATTAAATTTTTTATAGAAATTATAGAAATTTGTGTTTTGTATTATTTTGAAATATGTATTATTTAATGACGATTATTAAAATATTGGATAGTTTTTATTAACTTTAAAGGATTATGAACAAAAACATATCAGCAAATTGAAATACGATGAATCAATCCAGTTCACATATTACATTTGCAATAAAGTTTCGTATATAGGGGCAGAAATCTACATCAACTGACACCACACACAGTGGACCAAAAACACAGAAGAACGCTGATGAGGAAGGTTTAGTGGCCTTCGAAAACGGCTGGCTGTTCCGTTCAACTATGTGTTGTCAGAATATTTACAACTAACTTTGATGTTATTTGTTCATTAATAATTATCACATGTAATTTGGCTTAAAAAGCGATACGAACCTTAGCCCGTTCAAATTATAAATATAAAACTGTAATAGTTATGTTACGTCAAATTTGCTTATTATCATATTATGCAATGATAGATTGCAATTAAAAAATAATATATAAAAAAAGTTACGATTTTATAAAGCCTTAGTTTAATAACTTTTATAAATAAGGCTAATAATTTATATGTAGATATACAAAATTTACTTACAGCACACCTTTCTTTTTTTATATAAAATTCGGGAATATGAAATTCATATACAAAGTCCTCAGCTTTCTCATCACTTTCACTACTAAACATAAAATTATCAGGACTTATTCTCGAAAAATATGCGCCCTCTGCTACTTGTTCTTCGGTATCACTTAAAGAAATTGCAGGTTCCATATATTCCTCTTTGCAAATAACATCGTCTTCATGTTTGCCGGTGGTCTCACTCTCTACTTTACAATAACTGATTGCATTTGCAAGATGTGGATATAAATTTGTTTTGTCCACAAAAGGTTTTATATTTGGTCTTCCGATGGTATTTTCATCTAATGGGGCTTCAACTTTTACATCCGAATTTTCAATTGTTGTAAATGGTTCGTAATGGAATTCTTCTGTATTGGGTTCAACTTTTATATGAGGTGTTTCAATTGCAGTAAATGGTTCATAATTGAGTTCCCTGGGATCAGGTTCAACTTTTATATTGCATACTTCAATTGCAGTAAATGCATCAGTTTGGATTTCTTCTGGTTCGACTTTTATTTCAACTTGGCTTTCTTCCGGTTCAGTTTTAACTTCCACTTCAGTCTCTTTTAGAATATCTTCAGAATAATTCAAATGATCTTCAATGTGCACGGAAAATTTTTTTAACTGATGGAATTCTACGTTGCAGAATGCACAATGAAGAATATATATTTTTTTTGTTTTATTTTTTGATTTAACATCTATTAATATTTCACCGCACTTTTGGAAATGTTTCATATTTGTATTGCGTAGTTTTATTTTAAAAAATTACAAAACATTTCTTTATGATAAATTAATATTTATTGTATCAAATTGTGGTATGTAAAATATGCACGATGTATGGTGGGTAAAGATGAAATGGTACGAAATTTGCCCGTGCTTGTCATTCGCATCAGCGTTGCCAGAATGTTCAGAAGAAACCGCCATCTGCGAGATTAAAATTATTTTTATCACAGAGTCTACTCTGTAGTTCCAAGCGCAACCAAGCATTGTCGAATTTGCATTTTTAAGAACATATAAATGCGAAAGAATTTCATTTCATTTCGAATTACAGAATAGACTCCCAGATGTCATAATTTCTGGACGAGGTATTCTTTAAAGACTACACAATCAAATACATCGATATGGCACCACTTAACGAAAAATTATACTAACTTAACGTACCCAAAGTTTGAGTCTTATTTTGAACATACAGGCTGTAAAAATAAACAAACCTTATTACAATTTTTCGTAAAACCACTTGGGCTCTGATAAATAAATAAATAAATAAACATATAAATAAATGGGTGCAAATAAAAATTCCGATAGTCGAAAATGTGGCGACATATTAATTGATATAAAAACTATGAAAAATAAAGCAAAATTTTTCACATTTCATTGTGCTCTGTGTAGCATGGACTGTGACCAATTGAAAAAGTTTTCAAAACATCTTGAAAACCACTTGCATTATTTTGAAAATTTGGAAAATCCAGATGACTGCGCCAAGGAACAAAATTGTCTCTTTGAGCCAGAAGAAATAAAGGTTGAAGATATGGATCCAATTGATAATATTGACTGCAAAGTTTCGAGTGGGCCCATCACTTCACCTGCATATGAAGATCCTTTGGAAACAAAGAAATTCTCTCAAAGAAATATGAAAAATGACGATAACACTGAAATGCAAATGCTGAAAAATGTTAAAAATGAAGATAATGACAATGGTGAAGGGGAAAGTGAAGAATGTACTAGCATTAAAGTTACATATGATAGAAATGTAGATATTCCGGAAGGATCAGATATTGATGGTTCTAACAAATATATAAATAAACCATATCCTTTAATTCTTAACGACTTCAGCTCCGATGAGTTCGAAGATTATTCGAGTGATTCAGATTTTGATGTACGTTAAAAAATACTTTATTATAATTTACTCATTATATTTGAATAAGTAGAAATATTTTACATTTATAAATTTTAATTGGCAGGTCGAAAAGGAATTAGAAAATTATAAAGGTTTGGAAAAACATGGGGTAAGTGGTGATATATGAATATGAATATATTTTTAGTGGTTTTTAATTAAAAAATATATTTTTTCATGACATGTAGATGAAAAGAAAATCAGACAACTCAAAAAGAAGCCAAAAGAAAGCAGTAAGTAAATCAAATAAACGAGAGTTTAATTATATTTGATATAGGTACCTAGGTAAAAGCTTAGCTTCGTACATACATACATACTTCTGTACGTATGTATGTATGAACAGTTTTATTACAATTTTAAAATCGTAAAACTACTAATCTCGCCGTGTTTTACAATGCCTAGGCAAAATGTTAATATAATAGTTTAGTATTTCGTATCTGTATTGACATATCGTTGCCTTAATATAGAAAGGCCCTAACTCATTATTTTTTTTTGTATATTTCAAAAATCTCGATTTCAAACAAATAATCCTTTCGGAGTCGAAATACGCCAACCACATTAAGGGTCATTCTGTATTAAGGTAACGACATACATACATACACACGTACATACATATCTGATATTTTGTAAATATATTTTTCGAACATATCTATTTTTTGAAGCTATAATGCGGCGGATACTTTATTTTAATATGGAAAGTCTGAGCATAATATTTTTGTAAAAATAAAATAAAATCTAAGTGTGACAGGATACTATCTTTTTCAACTTTACCATCAAGTTTATGAATACAAACGATATTAGGTATTATTTTACTTAATGTTACCTGCCCTATATCAAAATAAAAAGTATAAACAAGTACATATGAATGTCTCCATACATTTGTTTATTTTTAGAATGAAAATGATACAAGTAAGGAAAAAAATACTAACAAGCCAAAGAGACGTCGCAGGGTAAGATAAAAAAAGATATTCATCAATAAATATAAAATTTTGTTTGTTCGTTTTAGGTTATTATTGAAACAGTTTTGCCCATTTTAATACAACAATACAGAAAGTATACTATATTATGGCAAGTAGATGATATTGCATTTGGAATTAAAAATAAGAAATATGAAATTTATGGCAAAATTGCTGAAACGTTAAAAGCGGAGACGAACAAAGTTGTAAGTTTGGAGGATATCAACTATCATATCAATTATCTCAATGAATTATATTCAAAAGACAAAGAACAAGAATTGAAATGTAAAATGGAGAAAAAGGATTTTTTACCTGAATATAAACATTATGAGGAATTGTCGTTTCTCAGCAGCAGTCAAGGACCTTTCCTTTGCACAGTTTGTAATGAAATACTGCCAAAGTATCATGCCTATTGCCAGCATACGGCTGAACACAATGAAACCCAACCGTTTAAGTGTCCGTCATGTGATATGATGTTTACGAATTATCACAAGTACCTGATACATAAAAAGCGTCATTTGGGCATACATGATTTTCACTGCGATATATGCGGCAAAGGTTATTTGTTTAAAAACGATTTGGAATGGCATGTGACTTCGCATACGGGTGACAAACCCTATTTGTGTCAGATATGTGGAACCGGTTTCCGAGCACGTCACGGTTACGATAATCATATTCGAAGACATGAAGAGCGTTTCCGCCATGAATGTCACATATGTAAAAGAGGTTTCAATCAACTACATGCTCTGAATAACCATGTGAAATCGCATCTAAATATACGTGACGTGATTTGCACAATTTGTGGTAAAGGTTTTGTACATAGCAAGTATTTAAAGAGGCATGAACTTATACACGGCAAAGAAAAACGCTATAAATGTAATGAATGCGGCAAAGCTTTTTTCCAGTCGTGTGGCTTAAGAGCCCATCGAAAAAATCACCATTCATAATATGAAAAGTTATCAACGTTTTATGTTAAATAAAGTGCAATATTTGTGGCTTAGCACGTTATATTTTATTTTTTTATTTACAAAATCATATCCCTTGAAAAGAAAACAAAACACCAAATAGGGAATATTTGAGGGCATTGCGACACTAGTTCTATAAAAAATATATAAATGTATTCTTGATGATATTAAAATATTTTTTCATTGTCATTTCATTTAATTTTTCAGCAACAAAATGTATGAAGACTGAAACAAATATATATACCGCAATACTTTGTTAAGTAATGTCCAATTTCAGTCGATATGTTGCATCACCTCAATAATTGGTCTTCCTGAATAGGAACCACCTACAATGTATGTAGATTATGCGTTTCATGCATGAATAAAAAATAAAAATCAAGTACCTATTCGGGCTTTTCGAAAAGTTTATACATACTAATAACAACAGACTATTTATTAGACATGTTCACATATATTTCACACTAATCAAATTTAAAAAAAGGACTTAATAATTATTTAGAACGTATTTGATTAAGTACAGTTAGCTTTTTCAATTCTTTATTAAAAAAAAAATAAATGATTAGTACCTAATTGGTAGGTATTTTTTTTTTTACATACCATCATTTGAGGTATTACGACCAGCGTCTTTAGCGTATTCCTGTAAAGACTTTTGCAAATGTTTGTAACGTACAAAGCCAATTGAAGATTCAGTTGGCGTGCCGAAATTATTTACTTTAAACTTTGAAACTTCATTTGATCCAACTTCATTGATAGTAGCCTTTTGCAATGAAGCATTTAATAAATCAGCATTAGTGCGATTTTTAACTTCTTTCGCATACAGAACAATTTTATTTTGTATATTTTCGATGTCAAATTTGTTTGATGCTTCTAATATCTCTATCCAATCCAAAATTAAATCTTTATCGAAAGTTTTCTTATACCAATCAGGCAAATTTTCTGCAAAGAATCCATTCTGGTGAGCCTTAACTTTTGTGTAAATAATGTTTACCAATAGTTGTTCACGATCGCTGAAAGATCTTATGATAGTTTTCTCACCATAATTTGAAGAAATTCTGTTTAATTGAAAATCGAGCTCAGTATCCAATGTTAATGGCTGATCCTTAACAGAATCTATAATAAATATATTCTTATCCAATAGATCTCCTTGACTTTTCGCAAGTTCATATTCCTTCAAAAAATTTGTGGTGGCTTTTTCTAATTGTTCTTTTTTGCATAAAAACTCCTGGCGTAATGGTACTTCGAAGTTCTTATTAGTCTCTGTATTGGCAACAGGTTGGGTCATCAACTTACATAACAAGTGTGTACACATAACACACAATATATTAAAAATATTTTAAACTTGGAATTTATTCACTGACTTACCATTGGAATATTGCCCACACTTTTATTGTGAGCTTGTATTTTTTGTAGAGTTGCTAACTTGGGTTTTCTTAATTTAGGATATTCTTCCAAATCGACTTTTGGAATTTTCTCTAAATGTGTCTGTAGCTTTATATTTTGAAGTCTTTCTGCTACCGATTTGGATTTTTTCATCTTCACTAATAATTTTTAATGGAAAATTTATTAAAAATTAACAATGTACCCTTTTTTTCAAAGAAAATGTACGCCAAAAATAACGGAACACATCAGAAAAAAAGTCTCGGAGAGTTGCCATATCAAAATAAAGGGAAGTAAGTCCATGTGGGATTGAAATAAATATTTTTAGTTATTTATTGTGCACACATTATCAGGCATATTGTCACTTCGTATCTTGACCTCAATTATACGTCAGCTTACTTCTATTATCCATGCTTCAATTTTTTATACCTCTATTAACCATGCTATACAACTCTTATCTGTGTAGAAATTAGATTTCATGTTTAAATATAAACTTATTTATTTTGTAATGATATGTGCTGTTTGTGCTTTTATATAACCTTTATTAACCGTGTTTTTCGATCATCCGCGTTAGGCACCGTCCCGTGAGAATCACATACTCGAGGATCAACTGTATGTATCTTGGCACCTTTTAAACTTTTGACGACTCTGCAAACAGTCTGGCAGCTCATAGTTTGACATTTTTGTATTTTACGGAAAGAAAGCAAAGAAAAATAAGAAATAGTAAACAATTTTTTGGTAAAGAAATTTTATTCATTAGTTTATGAAAACAAAATGTTAAGAAATTGCCTTTTACCAGTAAATTATCACAAACCAACATCTCAGACATGTGGAGAAATAGTTTGTGAAAATTTGGAGGAATTCATAATTAATTGCAAATTGTGCAAAATCAAGATATTCGACTTTGGAGAATTCGTACAGCACTTTAAAAGTGTTCACCTGGATGAAGTCAATGAAAACCAGTTGGACAGTACTATAGTAAATGTCCAGGACAAAGAAGAGTACAGTGAACACATCCTAAAGTTTGAAATAAAAGAGCACAAAAACTCAGATGCAATTAAAAGCGAAACTTTTGAAAACATCGAGGAGAATGAATTATTATGGAATGTGGACAGTAATGCGTCTTCAGATGGTAATAAAAATGAATCAAAAACAGATGATGAAGAGGAAGAAGAGGCCGAAGAAGATGAAAGTAAAAGTATAATAAAGGTAATGGTATATTGTGTGGATTCATATAAATTAAGCACATATTAATTGAAAACAAAATTTAGACAAGAAAGCCAAAAGAATTATCGTGTGAGATTTGTAGTAAAAAATATGCCGATTCACGGCGCTTACAGTTGCATGTAAAAATAGTACACTTACGAGAAAAATCCTATAAATGCTGCATGTGTGATCAGGCTTTTGCTGAAGAGCGATCCTTAAAAAGTCATATTGACCGAAAACACACTGGATATGAATGTCCTAAGTGTAATAAAAATGTCACAACAAAACGCAATCTTAAGCGTCATATGTTGATTCATTTAGATAAAAAAGAATTTGTATGTACTGAGAATAACTGCCGCAAAGCGTTTGCTACTAAGGGACAACTTAAGGATCATCAACGTTATCATACTAGTGAATTGTTTATATGCGAAGAATGTGGCTACAAATGTCGTCAACGAGAATCATTGATAGTACATAAACGTCATCATACTGGGGAGAAACCATTTGGCTGTAAACTGTGCGACCGCCGGTTTGGCTCTAAGCCTTTACTAAATGAACACATGGCTACACATGAAACTGAACGTAAACACGTTTGTGATGTTTGCGGTAAAAGTTTTAATCGTCCTAAAGCATTGTATCACCACAAACATTTACATTTGGGTGTAAAAAAATTTGTTTGTAAAATCTGCGGACAAGCGTATGCTCAAGCAGCTGGTCTTTCTGCACATACGCGCAAGCACAGGGAGGATGGAGCCTCTGTTACTACTGACACTCTACCACATCCTAATAATACCAATATATTAAATGTGTTTTATACTTTTTGAGTTATTAAAAATGCCGTAAACTATAAAATGTTATTGTGCGATTTTGTACAGCTTCATTTCATGAAAAAGAAATGTAATATATGTAAAAATTCTTGTAAGTATTCAAATGCGAATCGGCAGTATTAAAAATTAACGATAATACCAAGATACGATAATACATTATTATTACGCATATAAAGACGTAAAAATTGACTAAATAAAAATCTTTGGTCACTCTTGCGCTTTTGACTTGAAACTTGGCATTACTTTTAAAACTGTAAACAAACCGCGTACATATCGCTCATTTACTTCAATAGTGTCATAAATCAAAAAATTTGTTTTTTGAGTTAATGCAAAATAGTTCGGCATTTCGCATTTTATCTTGTGTAAAAATTTCATATAAATAGCTTTTACTGACTACCACCTCGTGAAAGAAGAATATTTTTTCACGTCTTCATTGAGTTGTATGTAAATTGAAAACTTTGAACGCACTTTCTGCAAAAGTAGTTTTTTGAGTTGTGACACTATTGAAGTAAAAGCGATATGTGTACATATATATATATATATATATATATATATATATATACACATATGCACATACATACATATATAAAATAAACCATTCGCTTTACATAAATAAAAATTAAAAAAAAATGTTAAAAAATTGCTTTTTATCACCAAAATATGATTGTTCAACATCTAAAGTATGTGGAGAGGTTATATGCCAAAGTGAAACATCATTTGCAATAATCTGTAAAACTTGTGATATTAAAATTTTCGAATTTAATGAATTTATTCAACATTTTCGAAACACACATTGGACTGAAATTAGCGCAGCAGAGGATATTTTGAAACAATTGGATGTGAAGAATAAAGATACCTCTATTGGAAAACAAAGTGAAAATGAATACATGAAAGTGGAGGACTGTGATGAAGAACAAATTTTGTATGAGGAATATGCTTTTACAGATACTGATGATATCGATGATCACGATGAATGGATGCCGGAAAAAGATGTTGATCAAGGAGAAATTAATGATGACGACTCGAGTGATGTAGAGACAATAGCTATATTAAAGAAGGTTAGAAGAACACAATTTAATTTTAAGTCAATTTTTATTTAATACGTTTTTTATAGAAACTAAAGCCTACAAGTAAGGAAAAAGCCAATTTTAAATGTTGTTTGTGTGAACATACATTTACCAATAAATCTTATTATGAAAACCACTTACGAAGGCATGAGAGTGACCAATTCAAATGCGATAAATGCAATAAAACCTTTGCCAAGGAAAATCAACTGGCACAACATCTTATTATCCATAACGGTTACTGCTGTAAGCTTTGTACAAAAGTTTTTAAGTCTTATGACTCTTTAAGATATCACAAAGAAACTCATATTCAAACAAAAAATTTTGTATGTGATTTTGAGGGATGCAACAAAGCATTTGCTACCAAACGTCGAGTGCGCCTTCACAAACGGGTACATTTTCCTGAAGTGTTTGTGTGTGAAGTGTGCGGTTCACGACAGCGTAATAAGCAAGCCCTAAAAGATCACATTCGTAAACATACTGGCGAAAAACCATTTGCTTGTAATTTATGTGACCGCCGTTTTACTACCAACTCTTTGCTGAACGAACATAAAGTCTGCCATGAAACAGAACGACGACACGTGTGCGACGTGTGTGGAAAAAGTTTTAACCGCCCAAAAGCCTTGTATCATCATAAACCTTTACATTTGGGTATAAAAAAGTTTGTGTGTAAATTGTGTGGATTGGCATATGCCCAGGCCGCTGGGTTATCAGCTCATATGCGTAAACATAAAGAAGACAAAACTACAAACCAAGAAGCAAATTCAGCATTAAATATATTTAACATCATTTTCCCAGAAGCAAATCAGACAAAATACTAAATAAAACCAATATTGACGAAATGTAAATTTGAAGCAGCATGAATTTTAAACCATTCATATATACATATATACATATGTCCAAGTAAATATGTAAATAGATATGTGTTTACGCATGTAAATATTTACGTTGTATATACATCAGGGATGGCAAAGTTGGTACAATTGTACCTTTTTTGGTACTATTAAAACTATTAAAGTAGAATAGTACACCAATGACTAATTTAGTACACTTTAGGAATATCCCAGTTTCACTCTGCATTTCTTTTCAAAAGATTTGCATATGTCAATTTTCACTTTTGAACAATGAAACTAATAATTCTTCTCACTTGAAAACAGTCTTGTGACATCAAAACGAGACGAGAAAGCCACAAAATGCAAACTCGTCCATTTCCAAATAATCTTTCTTCTAAATTTGGATGTTAGAGCATTTGCTATTAATTAGTATATTCTAAATTTCAACTCAAACAGGTGTAACATTCTTTATCATCCCATCTTACAAACCAATTTGTGAAAACGACTAGGTAGCCAAAACAAAGTCGATTATTTCGATAGAAACAAAAATATACAATTTTATATTATTAAAAAAGTACAAATTTTGAAAGTTTGTGGTACAATATGAAAATTATCAAATGCCATCCCTGATATACATGAATATCTAAAAGTAACTAATAATCTGGCAACTCTTTATATGATGCAAAAACCAAAAAATTTTATTCATTTTCAGGAGATAAAATCACAAAACATAATAAAATGCTTAAAACTTGTTTACCAACGTTTCACCCCAATTATTTTAATAAAACTTGTGGCGAAATTATTTGCCAAACAGAAGAAACTTTTACCATAATCTGTAAAATATGTGATATCAAATTATTTGAATATGATGAATTTATTAAACACTTTCGCAACTCACACTGGCCGGACATTTGTGGTGATAGCAATGAGAATTCTACAGGCAAAGGAACAAAAATCGAATATAAAACTTCCAAGAAAAACAAATGCAAAGGGGCCTCATGTACGGAAAAACCAACGGATGCAGGAGTAGAGCAGAATACAAAACGTAATGTAAGTGAAGAGGTAGCAGCTGTCAGCAGCAATGTTGAGATTTTCAATGAAGATAGTGGTTCAGATGATTTGTCCAAAACGGCAGTATTAAAAAAGGTACGTCCAACTTTCAATATTTTATGTATGAATATGAATACTATATATGAACACTGTTTATGTGTATTAAGGCTCCTAATAGATCTTTAGAAATCACCGGAGAAAAAAGTTTTGAGTGCCTTCAATGCAAACGTAAGTTTACCACAAAATTCTATTTACGTTATCATATACGACAAAAACATGAAGCAAAAAAATTTCAATGTGGTAAATGTAGTAAATCTTTTGTGGAAAATCGTTATTTAACTTTGCATCAGCGTTCTCATAATGGCTATACTTGTAAAATTTGTAATAAAATGTTTGATAAATATGAAGCGTTGCGTTATCATGGCGAAAGTCACATTCAAACAAGAAACTTTCTATGTGATTACGAAAATTGCGGAAAAGCGTTTCCTAATAATCGACGACTTAGCGCTCATAAACGTAGTCATTTTGTTCAGCCATCCTTTGTATGTGAAATATGTGGGTCACGCCAGCGCAGCAAAGAGTTTTTAATTGTTCATATACGCACTCATACTGGGGAGAAGCCATATGCTTGCGAACAATGTGATCGACGTTTCGCCTCTAAGCATTTTCTACAAGACCATCAGGCCGTTCATGCCACAGAACGTTCTCACGTGTGCACAATTTGTGGCAAGGCATTCGCTAGCAGTAAGTCCTTATATCATCATCGTCATCTGCATTCGGGTATCAAAAAGTATGTGTGTAAAATTTGTAATAGCGCATATTCACAATCTGCTGGATTATCAGCTCATATGCGTAAACATAAACGGGATTGCGGTATATTGGATTCAGAGCAAAAAGTTATTAGTGATGATCAAATTTCTTAACTTTGAAATAAATTTATTTATGAATAGTAAGTTTTTTGAGTTCAAGTTAACATTTATTTACATAAAATTCAAATATCGCTTTAACATGCATATTATTATTAATATTAATGCCTGCAAACATATGTATCTACTGCAGCATGAGCATTATAGACTAGTAACTATATAACTACATACCGTTTAGTTCAATTGGGAACGGAAAAACTATGCAATTTTCAAATTAAATAGATAGCCTTTAATGACATTTCCATCTTTTTAAGCCCAAACACGTATAGTATAATCCCAGCTTCCGGTAGAAAGAGCTGTGCCATCCGGTGACACCTGTACACAAGAAACCTTATTCTCATGACCATATAATAAGCAAATACGTTCCGATTTAAGAGTGTCCCACAAGTTGACAGTATAATCATTGTAACCGGCAAATAACAAACGTCCGCTTACAGAGAAATCTACTGAATTTACTCCAAAAATAATGCTTTCCTTGGAGAAAACTGCGACTTCTCGATCAGCTCGCATATCAAATAGACGGCAACTACTATCATCCGAACCAGTAGCAATGGCATCGCCACTAGGATGAAATTTAACACTATTTACGTCTGATTGATGACCCTCAAAGGACTGCACCACCTGACCTGACCGCATGTCCCATATGAATGCCATACGGTCACAGCTGCCTGAAACAAATGTGTTTCCAGTTTCGTTTGGTGCCAAATCTATAGCCATAACATCACCCGAATGACCATGGAAACTTTGTAAAAGTTGTCCCGACTCCACATCCCACAAAGCACAAGTTGAATCTCCGCTTCCAGTTAATATTTGCTGATCCGAATTTGGGTAAATACAACAAGACATGTAAGAGGTGTGTGTACCGACAGTACGTTTTTTTGCTGCCATTTCTTCGTCTGAAGTTATAGGATAGACTGTAACCTTATTGTCCAAACCTCCACAGGCTACATAATTCCCAGAAGGTGCATAAGCGCAGGCCATTATCCAAGTAGTAGGCATTGTGACTGCGTGCTCCTTATTCGTAGTGAAAGCATCCCAAATAATGAGTCGGCCATCCTGAGAAGATGAGATTATATGACGTTTATCTGGACTCCAATCAGTGCATAACACCTTAGCCTGATGTCCCTTAAGTATCTTTCTAGGCTTGATATTCACATATGAAATTTGTTCCAAACGCTCGGCTATTGATGATAAACTATAATCATTTAGTTTTAGTCGTTCTTCTTCAAGTTTAGCCTTCAAATTTTCAGCTTCTTTCATTAAACTAACCATTTTTTCGTTCGCATTAGGATTCAGTTGTGTTTCCGTCATTTTAATTCAGTTTAAAATGTTTGTTGGTGAAAATTTTCCCAGTAGTAATCAATAATTTACAACAATAGTATACAAAAAGATTTTATTATACACACATCCCCATAAGAAAAAAAAGTAGTGCTACCGTTTGTTGTTGAAAATGTCATGTGGTAACACTCAAACGGAAAGTTGGTGACCGTTATTTCGTAAACAAGAGCCAAAAAATCGAATTATGTACATAGAACGAAACCGGATGAATTTAAAGAGAAATTTGCAAGCTGTAATAGCAAACAAAAAAATTATCGGTTGTTTTTTATTGGTTACATTAGTTATTATAAATTGCAGTTAAAGGTAGAGTTGTATGGGACGTATAAAATTTTTTTAATTATTTATAGGCATCACAAACTTGCATTTTAATTAGCGCTCACTTTAGGTTAAAGTAAAGTAAAATCCTATCTTTAACTAACGCCAAAATGTAATAATGCCCCTTAGTATTATTATATATTTAAAAACCATATAAAAATTATTTTATTTAAATAATCGCATTACACTTCAAATTTGTCAGTCATTGCTTTCATGCTCATCGGTGTTGTGGTCTAGATCAAACTCGGTTTTAATTGTTTTTTCTCTTAATCTACCACGCTTTACATGTTTATGAATGTCGTGTTCAATGGTATCCTTTATAGTATACCTTTCGAATTCCTGTTCCGGTTGATAGATACAATTTTCCTCTTGTTTTTTAATGTTATTGAAAGCAACTGCATTACTGTGTTCCAAATCACAGTTTTCACAGCGAAACTTTTGTTCATTTCCATGTAGCTTTGAAATATTGTTGATTGCTTCTTTATATTTAAACGTTAAAAGACAATCAGTACATTGTAAATTACCCTCTATGGAATGAACTGGATGATAATTTTTGAGGTATTATGATTTAGAAAATTTCATGTAATACTGACCGCACTTCGAGGAACGCTGTATGCTATGAAGTCTAATAATGTGCTGTATAAGAGATCCCGAGCTAATAAATCCAATTCCACAATCATCACAAAAGTAAGGCCGTTCTCCCTTATGACAATATTCATGCAAACGTAGCTCAACTTTGGTAAAAAACTTCCTTGGACACAACGAGGATGATGACACTTTTTTATTAGAATGCCTTAGAAGATGACTTCGCAAATTATATTTCTCCTTAAAAGCGAATCCGCATATAGCACAAATATACTTCCGCTTCTCGTTAGAAATTACTTGATAACGTGTTAATGTATTTATTTTTGTTCTTTCAGTGGTACTTTCCATTAATTTGTTGCATTGAACAAAAGTTTTACTAGAATTGAAAAGTGGTTGCATTTCCTAAGGAATTCTTGAATATTAATAACATAATAATATGTGTTTATATTAAAATGTTTACATACCCCATTTTCTGAGGGAGCTTTTATTTCGGTGATTTTATTGAAAGTTTCTAGAAGATGTTCGCTAAAAGACGGTTCGTACTTTCGTTCCTCCATATTGTTTTCAACAAGTAAATTACTATCAAAATTAGAATTTTTTGCCTTTAAAACAATCAATTCTTTTGCAGTTAACTGGTTTCTGCTGTCGTTTTCTTTTGTAACAATTGTTTCAACACCTCTGGCTTCCATTTTGCTATATTCTTTTGTATTTTCATAATGGTCTTTGGTTATGTGGCATAAGAGTTCATTAAATGTTGCATATATTTCATCACACACTGAACAATGATAGATCAGGAATTGTTTTTCCGTTATGTATATTTCAGCACAACGTCCTTCATATTTATCTCCTGGCAAAAGTTCAAAATTTAACATGCTTTTTTACTTTAAAAAATTTTTGAGCAAAATCATTACTTGTAAAGTGATCAGTAAAAGCCAAATGGAAAATGTTGAGAAGTACTTTGGTTTAATATACGTACATATGTATGTACATACATACGTACATATGTAAGTACCCAGCTAGCATTTTGTATCACAATCGAATCTTTTCCGAATCAGCTTGCCGGGAAAAATAACCGCATATGAGCTCATATTTCGATCATAAATTATACTCTCGTTGTGAGAAAATGGTACCCTACAGATGAATCATACCAAAGAATCATTTACGATACGATTTGCTGATTCATTTTTGAGCAATTTTCTTGTAGTATTCAATCATCAAATCACCTTTTTGCGGTTTCTTTGCATTTTGTTCCTCTATTTTTAAGAAATCATTATTTGATCATATAGATGAATATAATAAGTGAATACTTTTTCAATCACCCAAGTGATTAATCATCAAAAGTGATCTGATGAGAATCATATGAGATATCTGCAAAAAATAATCACCCAAATGCTAGCTGGGTAGAGTACAATTATTGTAATGGAGTTGATGAATTGCCAGATATGAATTTTTGTTAATCCGTATACACATACATACATAGATATATAGCACCGCTGGAAGTCCGCATTTTTAACGACAATGCTATGACAATTCCGAACGTTTTGTGGTTTTCATTTCATCTGGAACACATGCCTAAGAGCTTACCGTCGCGTTGGAACTCGAAATACGACAGTCGTAACTAAACCCATAAAAATTATGACGTTGACTTGCTTCAATTCGATTCGGTAAATCGATACTTGGGTTATCAAAAAAGTTGTACTGAAAAATGTCTGTTGATATCTGAGGCTGCTGAAACCATCTATAATTTTTTTTTTCACAAAACGTACATTGTAAACATTGCTTGATTTTGACATCTGACAAAGTAGCAGCTGACTGGCATATGTTGAGGTCACCTGAATGAAATCGCCTTGATGTATAAATTTTATAGTCATTCCGTCTCAAAGCAGTAATCTGGATTTTATTCTTCTGGCAGCACTATTCTTAAACAATTTCATTCCACATCATTCCTTTTGAGCAACAACTAAGTTCATGTAGGTACCCGATTGAGAAATTTTCCTACGTGTCCCGCATTGAAGAAAATGGCAAAGGCGTTGCAGCAATTTTATAAGCCTATAACATGGCATTTTATTTGTATAATATTAATGTTTATAAGCTTGGAAAAGGTATCAACTGAACTTGTAAATAAACATGTTGACCGTGTGCTTGATTTATCCACCCAGTTGGCTAAAGAATCACTCAAAATCACAATCACTGAAAGTGCCGGCAAACAATTTACAAAGTATTCATTAGTCATTCCCAAGGAAGTCGAAGCATTATTATCGTACATCTCTGTCAAAGATGGCAAGAAAAAGGACTTAAACGTACGAAAGGAGATCAAAGATGGATTGAGCCATTTTAACGCAGAACTGCCTAACCCCGTCAGCAGCCAAGACATTTTTGTAGAACTAGTCTACAGTAAAGTAATTAAACCTTATCCTGAAGAAATTAAACAATCGGAAAAGCAGTTGGTTAAATATAATGGTCTCTTATACTTCTATACGCCTTATAAAACGGTCGAACAAAAAACACAAGTAGTTTTAAGCTCGCCCAACGTAATAAGTTACAATCAAACGAAGCCTTACAATTTAGCCGGAAGCAAAATTAAATACGGCCCTTATGAAAACATTGAAGGTAAGTTATTTCATACATAATGGCCGCAGAAAAGCAATAGTTTAATATGTTTCATCTTCATCATTCATAATCTTTATTTTAAATGTATAATTTAATTTTTTAGCTCTGACAAAGGAAAATCTATATATTCATTATGAAAATCAAAATCCCTTTATAACCGTCAATCGTTTGGAGAGAACCATACAAATTTCACATTGGGGTAACATTGCTGTAGAAGAAAACATACAGTTGACACATTCAGGCGCTAGACTAAAAGGCTCATTCTCTCGCTATGAATTCCAAAAAGATGGACGCTCTGGGCAAGCTGCTGTTAAATCTTACAAGACTATGTTGCCATCTTCAGCGTTTGGCGTCTATTATAGAGATAGCAATGGAAATATTTCCACATCAAATATGAATGTGTTGCGCGAATATGTCGATGTTGAATTAAGACCTCGTTTTCCCTTGTTTGGTGGATGGAAGACCCAATACACTCTTGGCTATAATATTCCTTCTTTTGAATATCTTTTCAATAATGAAGGGGATTATTTGCTTAAAATGCGCCTGATTGATCACATTTACGATGATATGTATATTGACGAAGCTGTTGTGAAAATTATCCTACCTGAAGGTTGCACAAACATCAAATTAAAAACCCCCTATACAGTAAAAAGAGAAGACGATGATTTGACTTATACGTACTTGGACACTTTTGGCCGCCCAACAATAACATTTACCAAAAGGAATTTAGTTGAGAATCATATTACCAATTTTGAATTGCGCTATAAATTTGCAAAAATATTGCTTTTACAGGAACCCTTATTAATTATTTCCTTTGTTTTTATCATATTTATTTTAGCGATTATTTGTAAACGTTTAGATTTTTCAATTGCAACACATTCGCATAAAGATTAAATATTTTTAATAAATATATGAACATTTAAAGCTCTTTAAAAATAATGATAGAATTATAAAAGAATTCAAATAAATGAATTAATATGAAAGAGGTTTAATAAAAAAAGATTTAACTTTTTATTTGTCTTAAGTATATGTATAAATATATAGTAGGTATATGAATTAATAGTCTTAACTTGAGCTGCTTCAAGTAGATTTAACCTGTCGGTAATGTGCATAGTTAATTCTGAGGACTGGATTACATAAGGTGAGGAGTAACTCTATAATATCATTAGTTAATTTGAAGATCTTTGAGCCCTAAAAGTCTTCTGGTAGCTTGTACGAGGTGGAACGGAATTGATAGGGCTGGACCACGACAGGCTGGTCTTTACGCAGGTCAACTAATCTTGCTGTACTAGCATTTTACGATGGATTATATCACATGAGGCGAGTTTATCCGCCTTTGATTTTGATCTATTTCATTCGAGATCGGTTTCTAATATAGGTCACATTGTGGACTGCAGTTTTTGTCATATTCCGCTTATTCGAGGAGGGAACGGTTCGATGCTGCAAAATTTAGCAAGAATACCGAAAATTAAGGAAATCGCAATTTCTTTGAACTTGTATTGAAAACTTAATCAACCCTGGTAACACTTTTTTTCTATAGTAAAACGTCAAATCGATATAAAAATCCAAATGCATGTTTGTGCAAACAAAAACACGTTAAAAGAATAATCGCGACAAGAAAATTGTGAATAAAACTGTCTACAAGATGCATCCAGATCTTACAGAAAGAATTCTACAGCATTTGGAAAGTGTTGATAAGGTTGACACGCTGGATTTGGTCGATGTTTTTGGTGTTGAACATCAAAAGATTGTGGGTGCATTGAAATCAATACAAGCGCATGGTGAGCTGGTTTCTGCGTCGACAACTTCGCGCAAAACCTTAGAATTAACTGATGAAGGTCGTGCTGTGGTGTCCAATGGCAGTCATGAAGCTCTTTTATATAATGCTGTGCCTACAGGTGGCATTGCGCAAGCTGAGCTAATGAAAAGTGGTCCGAATGCTAAAGTCGGCTTCAGCAAAGCCATGTCGCAAGGTTGGATTACAGTAGATAAAACAGTAAATCCTCCCTTAGTAAAACGCAAAGTAGATAAAATAGAGGATTGTGCTCAGCAAAATTTAGTGGCTATTAGTAATGGCAGAACTGATTTAGCAGTAAACTTGGTGACGGAATACAAGAAGCGTAAATTATTACAAGAAATCACAACTAAAAGTTTCATTCTCTCCAAGGGACCCGAGTTTGCCACTACCTTAACTCGATTGGAAACCGATTTGACTGTTGATATGCTTGCGTCTGGTTTATGGAAAGACTTGAAATTTAAGTCGTACAACTTTGATGCTCTGGGTATCCCACCCGCCAGAGGTCATTTACATCCTCTGCTTAAAGTTCGCACCGAATTTAGGCAAATATTTTTGGAAATGGGTTTCTCCGAAATGCCAACCAACAATTACGTAGAATCTTCATTTTGGAATTTTGATGCCTTATTTCAACCTCAACAGCATCCAGCTCGCGATGCTCACGACACATTTTTTATTAACCACCCAAATAAAAGTTACAAATTTCCTCAACACTACTTGCAGCGTGTGAAAGAGGTACATTCCAAGGGAGGTTATGGATCGCAAGGCTATGGATATGACTGGAAGTTGGAGGAGGCCCAAAAAAATCTCTTAAGAACTCACACTACAGCTGTAAGTGCACGCATGTTGTATAAGCTAGCAAATCAAGCTGAAGGCTTTAAGCCTGCTAAATACTTCAGTATCGACAAAGTATTCCGTAATGAGACTTTGGATGCCACACATTTAGCTGAATTTCACCAAGTTGAAGGTGTTATAGCCGATGTGGGATTAACGTTAGGCGATTTGATTGGTACCCTGTATGAATTTTTCCTAAAACTGGGCATTACCCAATTGGAATTTAAGCCAGCCTATAATCCTTATACTGAACCTAGTATGGAAATATTCTGCTTCCATCCTGGCCTAGACAAATGGATTGAGGTTGGAAACTCCGGTGTTTTCCGGCCGGAAATGTTGTTACCCATGAATTTACCGGAAAATGTCAATGTTATCGCATGGGGATTGTCTTTAGAACGACCAACTATGATTAAGTATGGCATTAATAACATAAGAGATTTAGTAGGGCCTAAAGTTGATTTGAAAATGGTGGAAGAGAGTCCCATATGTCGGTTAGAGAAGTCTTAATGAAACTGTCATACATCGTATATACACATGTGTATGAATTTTTTATATTAATAAAAATTGTTACGATCATAAGGTTTAATCAACATGCAAGATCTAATCTTAACGAACCTCGCAGAATTAAAATTATTTTTGGGAAATTGCTTAATAGTAGTAGTAAAATATTTTCCCAACTGTTTTACTTGTATTACAAAACTTTTAAAAAGTTTTGAAAAACAGGCCCCAGTTATAGGTACATACATATTCAGGCTTGACATAAATAAAATTTGACATGGAAATTTCCGATCGTGTGAAAAATTTTTATCAAAAAACTTCATACGATTGCGAAATATGTTGACAATTTATGAAAAAAATTATTCACAAAGATTTGTCTGTTGGAAAAAGTGGAAATATGTAAGTTTTTAATTTGATTGAATTGACGATACGAAATTAAAATCCGTGTGGACGAAAAATTTCATTCGGAAATTTTCACATCAGGAATTCATGATAAGGCTGATTGTCGCTTAATACACCCACTTACAGGATATACCGTTACGAATGAAATGTACTTTCAACGTGCAATTCAAGGCGAATTCAGTATCAGGTGACCTTATCAGCCCAGCTGATTATCAGCTGTTGCTACCAAATTGAGCATTTTGAACCAAAACGTCAAAATTTGCTTAGAAATCTTCTGACAGATTGGTTTTGTAGCATAGCAAACTACGTGTTGTTTTTTGTGTTGTAAAATTGTTGTAGCGATAAGGTCACCTGATACTGAATTCGCCTTAGAGCAATTAAGTGGACTCGATTCAAAAATAAGCTAGGCCCAGCTCTGAGGTGTATTTATAAGGTAGAGTACACGAGAACGATTTTTAAACCGCACAATTTTTGTTCTTTTCCAAATTACACGAGACTAATTCAGCTGGCATAAAATGTGTACGCATACACAGCTTTGTGTGGGCTAGTGTTTTTCGTGTTCATTTAAAATTTGCTGTTTTGCAAGTTGTATGTGTGTTGGTTTTGAGCAGCTTGAAAAATTATGCCAACCACAAAACCATTCTCTTCACCGAATTTGCCAACAAGCTGCCATGTTATCCCAGCATAATTGTACCCGTGTAAATAAGCACTATCAGAAGGTTGTTTGCTGAAAGGCAAAACCTCGTAACTAACAAAAATTTCAAAATTACATTTTTAGTTAGTTATTGAGTATTACTTTGAAGCATAACATAACAATCAGCCGAATTAAAAACGAAAATAAAAAACTGCTTCAGTCACTTAAATATTTTTTTTTAGTTTTTGTATCTTCTATAAAATTTAAAAAAGTGTAGTTACGAGATATTGCAGTTAGGCCAATAAAGTATCACTTCTGTGTGAATGTCAAGGAGAACTCTGTTGTGTTTCTTTTTTTAATTAATGCGTCACAAAGTTTATTTTCAAGGAGAAATTGCAAATTTTCGTTTTAAAATTATATTAAAAAAATCAAGTGGTTAAATAAATAAAAAAACTACTCCAACTAGACTTTTATGCTATACTTTAACAACAAAATTGTACTACATGGATCTTAATGTAAATGTTTTAAGCAGCAATCGGGAAAATAAACTATTGTTAGATGCAATTATAAATAAATTTGATGATAAAAGTTCGACAGAGGCGGCGTCTTTTAGTCCACCGAAATTCAATATTCCAATATTAAAAATTCCAGGAGGTGATACTTTGGGAAATATAAATATCGATCATAAAAATGCTAACACGCAATCAACCCAAAGTGGCAATTCAGCTACACAACTTAATCAATTTTTATTAAAACAATTGAAAGAGAAACATGCCCATAATTCCGTGAGTCAAAAAGATACAGAATTTTCGTTGCCAGAATTCCAATCTTTCCCTGACAATAATAAAGGAGCAGTGAAATTCGAGCTACCTGCAATGAAAATACTGCCAACTAGTACGAATATGGGCAGTTTGACAAACGCCATTAACAAACTAAAAGTGCAAGACGAAAGGAAATCAATAAAATTAACTTCCGCCACCATCGATCTAACGACCGCACTATCAAGTAAATTTCAAACGCATCAGGGCACACCACCCACTAGAGATTTGATAAAACCTCAACATACCAATGAACAAGACTTTGAAATACCATTTATAGACTGTGATCTCCTGGATACATCAAGAAAACAAACAATTATTTTGCCCGCCTCCAACGAATATTGCATTACAGATGTCTCACAAATGTTACTACATCATTCATTAACAGAACCATCAGCTATAGGTCGTTTTTTAAGCATAAGCAATAAGAAGTATTTGGACCCCTTGCCATTGAAATGTTTGGCTTCGGAGTTTCGTCACCAGAAAGTAAAGCATAGTATAGAACCTTTTAATTTTGACACCAAATCACCCGACGATCTTGTACAATTAGCCCTAAGTCAAAATCACAGGCGTCATTATAATTGAAGTTGTGAGTGAGTGAGAATTTGATACATATTTAAAAAAAGGCTAAAGAAAATTTTAATCAGCATGACACTCAGAATTGTAAGTTAAATTCATAAATAAAAGTTTTATTATACACACAAAGACTATTTTTAGAAGAATAATAAATGACAAATGCTTTAGCCATAAGTGAAATAAATAGGCCAAAAAAGTCCTGTATGCATGTAAGATATAGCAGCAGTCAAAATAGCATCAGCTGAAGGAATAATTTTGGTAAGTCCAAGTTTTTTATTTCGGTAAAAATTCTATAAAAAATCTGTGTTCATCATCAAAAAGACCTAATAACCTATCTGCAGTTTTCAAAAGTTTACAGGAGAGGGAAAAAACGTAAAATTGGAACTATTTGCAATATTGAAACGAAAATTAGGTACAAGAACTGGTAATAACTTGGTCATTTGTAATATTAGATGTTCACAAATTTGCACATTTATGCGTTATGATATAGGGAATAACAATCAATAAAAACTCAATTTTGAAATTTTTGCAATATTAGGTCTTTGTGATGGTATGTATATATAGTTATATTATAAATTTTTTAACAAATACAAACCGCGAAGCGATTAGCAGCTTATCTGCGGAAAACACCCAGGGTATATGGCGGAAATCGAACCCACGACCTCTGGACTGAGAGGCTAGCATCGCTACCACTCACCCACAGTATAGTTAGTATATCGCTTATTTACTTCAATAGTGTCATAACTCAAAATATGAGTTTTTTTTAGTTAATAATGCAGAATAATGTGGCATTTCGCATTTTATCTTGTGTAACAATTGCATGTATGTAAATAGCTTGTACCATCACCTCCTGAGAGAAGAATATTTGTTCATATCTTCATTGAGTTTTATGCAAATTGAAAATATAGAACGTGTTTTCTGCAAAACTGTTTTTTTTTTTGAGTTGTGACACTGTTGATGTAAATGAGCGATATGTATAAGCTAAGGGCCTGTTCATCTAAATGCGAACGATATATTCGATCGAAAATTTATATTTGAAACAAAAACAAAAAACTTAAATTTGTTTTTGTTTTCAATATAAATATTCGATCGAATCTATCGTTCGCATTTAGATGAACAGGCAATAAATTTTTTATCAGTATATCGCACCTCACTGTAAGAAAAATAAAGCTCTTCAGTGTTTTGTTTACAAATCATATTTATAAATTATAAATTCATAAAACGAAACCCTGGCCTTAAGGCCATAACCGGTTTTCATTTTGTTTAAATCTTTCCAATGGCTTTCGTGAAGTTAAAATTCGATGACCTTGCAGCAGAGACCGTGTGTATATAAGTTTTATTTTAAAAATTACTTTTAGTTTAAGAACTTAGTTTCCTCAGTATTTTTTTTAATTTGTTCCACGTTTGAGTCCCTAAGATATTTTATATCCAATATATTTTTCAGAGTGAAAATTTAGCTTCTTAGTTTGACTGAAAGCTGGACAGTGATGTAAGTAGTGTTAGAGAGTTTCACCATCTTTCTGGCAAGCTCTACATGTTGTATCGTCAACAACACCCATGCAAGCCATTTGATTGTTTAACTCTGTGTGTCCTTTTATTATCTATGTTAACCAATTTCCGAAGTGTTAGCCATTTTAAACTTTTCCAAACAGTGTTTCGGCCAGGGAATTTCGGTCACTCTTCCAACAGTAGAGTCCTATAGCCCATTGTTTTAGTTCGTTTTTGAATTTTTGAAAAGGTTTGACCTTTTCTAGTGTGATGTTATGCAGTAATGATCCCATCTTTGAAAGCTTATCCGACTCTTGGTTTCCAGCGATACCATGGTGCCCTGGAATACATGTAGGATTCGATAACTTCTCTACTATCTGTAAATATACGGATTGGTAGTCTGTTGTCAATTGGCACGATTTATAGGTTATCCATACAGATGCTGATAAAGCATTCCCCCTTATTGTGGTTGGCGATTTTGTGGGCGAAAATCAGGCGTTTTGCACTAGATTAAAAAAAATTTTGCTTGTTTTCTTTAATCAACTACAAATAGTCGAACTTGAAGCCGAAAAACCCCAACCACGATGAGGCCCATTGTCTCTGTAATCTTCTCTAGAGATGTCCACCACATTAACTTTACGTACATACGTTATGGTTGATTATACAGTGTGTAATCTTTGGATTTATTACCCATTTGGACCCAAAAGCTCTTTGCAAAAAGTCCAATCTCTTAGAGCTTTAAGTACACTACTTTCTACATTGTCCTTCCAGGATAATCCCCAATCAAGTATCAGTCCTGGATCTTTGACCTTTTTGGTAATTCCTTTATTTATTTATTACCCATTTGGACCCAAAAGCTTTTTGCAAAAAGTCCAATCTCTTAGAGCTTTAAGTACACTACTTTCTACATTGTCCTTCCAGGATAATCCCCAATCAAGTATCAGTCCTGGATCTTTGACCTTTTTGGTAATTCCTAGTGTTTTATTTTGTATATACTTTCTTTATTTCCGCTTTTACTAATTATGTATATTACCGGTTTAACACCAACACCTCGCTGTTTTTGGTTCAGGCTCTAACTATTAACGTGACTGCAGCCGGTCAAACATACTTGTGTGGTAACACTGTTCTTGCGAAAGCAATGAATAGCTGTTGTTGTTTTTTACATTTATTTTCATTACATACTTCTTACAACTGCAATTTCAGTTGAAAAAGTCCGTTAACATTATTGATATATTTTTTTTATTGATATTGATAGTTAAAAGTATGTGACATAAAAACAAGCATAACGGTATTTTATATTCTTCAAGAAGACTATATTGCAAAATTGTTGAGTTCGTTATAGATTTCTTCAATTAACTGGTTTATAAACAAGCAAAACCACTTTGATAATTTTGAGTTGTGACTCTTTATGATTTAGTGTGCGATATATATAGTACGTTAAATTTTTCTATATAAAAAAAAGGTATATATCGCACTTTTGATTGTTATATGTGAAAAATGGACGATGTGTTCTTTTATTTACTTCTATTTTTTTTACAAAGCAGCTGCTCAATGAGATTCCATATTTAATAATAAAAACAAAACGCTTTAAATTTTTCTGATTTATGAAAACGTATGCAAGTTGAAGAAGCAAAACAAAAACGGTACGAATTAAAAAATGTGAAAATTTTCACTTTCGTACAAGTTCTGTCACACACCTGATTATTTTATGTCTCTTGCAAAAATGGCAGTGGCCACGCCCATTCAAATTGATTCTTGTGAAACTTGCACAGAATGAGAAAGGTGCAAAACTAACATTACGCTGTTATGGTTATGCAATTTTATTTTATAAATTTTCTTTATTAGAAAATTCGGGCAGTGTAACGCATATAGATAATAGTATGTACTATTTTTTTCAATTAATTCCTGCTTATCCAATTTATAATCAAATTATTTTTATTTATACTTTCATTGAAAATCCGAATCATTTCTAATCTCTGATACAAACTTACATATTTCTTTATTTATTTCTAACAGAATTATAATTATATACAACTAAGTAAATAGACAATTAAAAATTAATAAAAAAAATATAATTAGTGCTTATAACTACTAAATAGATGTGTTTATATCGCCCATTTATTGCAACATAGACATAACTAAATAACTGCACTTTTCGAGTTAATAATGCAGAGAAAATCGTTATATCATAATTAATCTTGTGTAAAAATTGTATATAAAAGGCTTGTACGTACACTCACCTCTTGAGGAAGGAAAATTACATTTTTATATCTTCATTGAGTTGTAGGTATGTAAATTGAAAACTAAAAAAAAACTTATTTTCTGTAAAATTAGCTTTTTGGTGTTATGGCTCTGTTGCAATAAAGGAGCGATGTGTATGTGTATATAGATATAATTTTTTTGCAATAATGAATTTTAAAACTATTTTCAGTTCTGGAATAAAAAAATAAATAATGTGAAAAATAGGAATACTGTAAAATTAATAGTTTATAATGAAGTTCTAACAGGTGGTCTATTTTGTAATTCGAAACGAAAGCAAATGTCTTCGAATTCTAATGTTAATAACATACAAATTCGAAAGCATTTTCTTTCATTTCGAAATAAAAGAGTAGAGCCCCCAGGTTATGGAAAGGAAATGAAGACTAGAGAAATGTGTGGAATGTTATAAGGTGTTTAAAATATTATTTTAGAAATTTTCTTTCCTATTCATAATTACATATTTTTATGTATTAAGTGTTGCTATAAAAAGGGAAGTTTTGTATGTATGTATGTGATTAATTCAACTTATTATATAAGATCTATAAATAAAATCTATCATAATTCTTTTATGCACTTGATTTATTTCCGATTCTGCGGAATTTATTAAGTGTTATTAATTAAATAAATTAAATGGAAATTAAAAATTAATTTTAGGCTTATGAAAGGCTTAAAATTATATGTAAAATATAATTTTACCAAGAATTTTGAAGTTTTTGGAATATTTGCCGAGTTATTATATTTTTTTTTACTATTTTTAATAAAGAATTGTAAAATGTAACACGCTGCCATTTTCTTGGCATTAGGCAAACTTATGGGATTTGAAGCACTTAAATTTGTTGTTTCACTGCTACAGTATAAAAAAGTTGAACTCTGGTTTTCTAAAAAATATATCATTACGAAGTTGCGAAATAAGTTTTTCTATAAAATGTATAAAAAATATTAAATAAATTTCTTTTATACTGACGAATTTAGCTGAATTCTTTAAATAAGTGCTTCTTTACTTCGGTTCTTGTGATCGATCATTCATCACATGTAGTAAATCAAAAATTAATTCCCTAGAAATTTCAGTTCCCAGTTATTATATTTTTAATAATTTTTAAAACTTTTTACCTCAGTTCATCATCTACCTCCATACATGAGAATGTTTTTGTCGCATATGATAATTAAGAGCACTGCTGTTTTTATAAGCACGTGTGCAATATTGACACGTCACACGATTTTTACCGTTCGATGCAGCCATGGTGCTGGTCTCGCTCTCATCATCATCGTCATCCGATGCCAAATCAACACATTCAGTGTTATCGGCTTCGCGTGTTCCACCCGTTTCCTGTGCTATTTCCAGGGGATTGACCTCACTGTTGTTTAAGGATTTTGAACGCTGCTTTTCAACTTGTATTCTAATCTCGGGATATTCTTCGCAAGAGGCACAAGCATAAGGTCGCCGCTGCGTTTGCGTCGAAGAGAATTCCTCTTTGCAAAAATCACAGCGATATTGGCAATGCAATTTTAAATGATTTGAAAGATGATGCTTTTGACGAAAACGTTTGTTACAGTAATTACAACCAAAAGGACGCTCTTCGGAGTGAGTCGACAAATGTTCCTCACGTGCTTGATCGGTCTTTAGGATTTTTCCACATACCATGCAGGGAAAACAAGTGTCACTTTCATGATTTAAAACATGTGTTATGAACTGATTTTCGGTGCCATAAGTCATTGGGCACAATGGGCATGTGTATTGGACTTCCTTAGTATGTGTATTCATGTGATAACGTATAGCCTGTTTAGATTTAAAGGCTTTGCTGCAGTATTCACATTTGTAGGGCGTAATATTGGAATGTTTAATCATGTGATTACGATATAACGAATAGTATTGAAATGTTTTGTCGCATAAATTACAATATGCTTTACCGCGCACATGTGAACGATATTTTTTACTGCCCCCCTTGCCTACAACGCTGGTATTATCGCCTACAGCATCTTCTATAGAACTTGATCTTAAGAAGAGTAATTTATCCTCCTCTATGCTCTCCCCTTCATTATTCTCTTCATCATTTACTATCTCCACGGCATCTTCGTCCTCTTCCAGGTCGTATTCAAATAGTTCATTTTTATTTTGTGAATGATCCTGTGTATTTTTGTCATCATTCTTATCCCCATCATCATCAAGGAAGTTGAGAACATATTTATTTTTTTGCATCTGCTGATTGTTGGTTTCTTTTGTATTTGTTTGACGTACTGTTTTTATACCTGATTTTGTTGCATTTACTCCATTATTAGGCAGTTCGTCGGCCTCAGTGTGTACGTTTACATCCAAATAGTTTGTGCAGTCAAAATACTAAATTCAAAAAATAAGCAATTCGATTTTTATAGATTACATGTTAATTAATTTTAGAAAAATTGTTTATTTTAGAAGAAACCATGTTCAAACAAAAATGATTTTAAACTGAGGATATTTAAAAATGTATTATTAACCCCCAACCAAAAAAAAGGGGTGTTATAAGTTTGTAGTGCGTGTCTGTGTATCTGTATGTCTGTCCGTGTCCACGTACAGCCCAAACGGCTGGACCGATTTTGATTTAGTTTTTTCTGTTTGAAAGGTGACATGATCGAGACTTGATCGAGAAGAAAATTGGTCCAGCCGTTTAAAAGATATCACATCTTTTCTAGATATATCGGGGGTTCTTAACATTTTTAATTTATGTTATACAAAATGGTATTGAAAAAAAATTTATATGAAGTAATGGGCCTTATCGTGATTGGCGTATTTCGACTTCAACTACGACATTGATCATAGATTAAAAAATATCAAATTCTGCAGTGTTTTCTAATATATTACAAAAACGTCCTAGTCGAAGTCGAAATACGCCAACGGCGATAAGAGTGAATATTTCTCTGACGGAGATTTGAATTGGCAGCAGTGTTGCCAGATGTACAGATTTATCTGTTTCGTAGTTTTTTGAACTGTTGAGTCCCGGTGGAGACTTGCAATTTTTGTTGCAGTAATTCATGAATATGTGGGAGCGTGTTGAAATAAAAATATATGTATATATTTTGAATTCCTCTTTTGTTTTTTTCACTAAAAAACAAAAAGTTGCTGCAATAAAAATTGCAAGTCTGGACAGGGACTGAGCAGCCGTTGATTAAAAATTCATAGCAGTGCTAAAATTTTAATTGTTATGTTGTTGTAGAAAAGTGAAAATTTCATATCAATTCTACTCTATAAACGTATTCAAAAACATAATAAAAAAAACTACACATATTTTGAAATGAAGATCATATAATTTATTTTAAATATGGTTTTAATTTTGTTTCAAGATCTCCGCCTGTGTAAACAATTCCCAAAACATATACATATATTCATACATATCACTCATTTACAAAATAACTCAAAAACACTAGTTTGACTGAAAACGAGCTAAAAGTTTTCAATTTACACACAACTTAAGGTAGATTCACCCATTGTTTCGGAATAAAATGTTTGTTCGAAGAAATTTTTTTTACTGAGAGTATTTTGCAACACGATTCACCCATTTCGAAAAATTTTTCTGGAAAATTAAAGCTACCGTACGTGTGGAAACGAGGCTTGTTAATTTTTTTACGGTGGTAGCTCAGTGGCTGATGATTACAATTTGCTGTTTTCTTGGTGTCACACACATTCTTTAATTTATTAATAAGCAAATTATAAATATGAAATATAAATAATCAAAGTTGTGTAAATTTACAACTTTTACTGCAAGTATACTCTGTGCTTTTATTATACGTGCAATATGATGTGGCAGTCCCGTTCAACTTTGGCTGAAAAACTAAAATAGCGAGCAGCACAGTTAAATTTTGTCCGTACAAAAATGAAAATTAAACCAATTCAAGCTTAAAATGTTCCAAACAAAACTGGTTCTCTTCTTCTCTCTATCTCTCTCTCTCTCTCAAAAAGAGAAAAGTCAAACTACATACAAAAAAAATTCCTCCGGCCAAAAATTTTGTTCCGGAACAATGGGTGAATCAATCTAGCTTTAATGGAAAGAGGAAATTAAATTAAAAATTAAAATTAAACCAATTCAAGCTGAAAATGTTATGAACAAAATTAGTTCTCTTCTTCTCTCTCTCTCTCTCATACAAAAAAAAATTCTCCGGGCAAAAATTTTATTCCAGAGCAATGAGCGAACCCAGCTTTAATGGAAAGAGATAATTAAATTTTTCTATAGCTTGTAAAGAGAAGGGCTATAGCTTGTAGAAAGGGAGCTCTTTTCCCTTCGCTCCAACAAACTCAAGATTTTGCCAAGTAAACTTTGCGTGTGGAAAATCCGTCTAAACAATATATTTGTGTGAAATTTTTACACAATAAAAACGACAATATGATGATTAATTCTCATAATTTTAAGTTATGACGTTGTTTTAGTAAATGAGCGGTAAAAACAGAGGTTTTTGTCTCGTTTTATAAAAAAAAATATTTTATTTTAAAAAGAAAAAAAATGTTTCATTCTTATTACTTACAAAACTTAAAAAAGTCCACTTTGATAAAAAAAAAGCAAAAAAAAGGACTTAACTATGCTTTTGTTCAGTTTTTTGTTTCTCCTGTAAAATTATATTCTTGTTAGTTACGCCTTTTTACATTTTAGCTAACGATATGCAAACTCATGCCTGTTTATCGTTGTAAATTATTTGCATAGGTATAAGTTGGTCCATCTTCTTGAAAATACATTTTTAATTTTTATAATACAGAGTAAAATAACTAGTTTTTCAGTTCTCTTGAAAAGTTGGGGTTATTGAATATATTTGCTCAATATATCAAAGCAAAATTAAATTTCTTAATAATACTTTTCGAAATGGTTGTTGGCGTAAAGTCATTCTCGACAGACTGTATTTATGTATGTATGTATTTATATTAGAAAACATAAATAATTATGTGATTTTAAACAAAAGTTTTCAAACTTTTCAGTTTTCGCTAACATGATAGACACATATAATTTATTTAAAAAAATTGTTGAACCAATTATTTTTTATTTAATTAAGATTGTAAATTAAAAAAAAAGAAATACAAATTGAAATAGAACTTTTTGCTAAATTAAAATAATACCTAGTGTGCATAAAAAACTACAAAACATCGTCACAGGCAATTTCAACAAAAGCAAGACAATTTGTATGAAAAAAATATCACAATGAGGAAGTGTGTGTATGTGTTTATCTCTTTTTTTTAAGAAAATCCGTCATACAAACAAACAGGCACATCAAAAAATAAAAAAAACCATCGTAAAATTTTAAGTATAAAGAAAAATCGATAGGCATGCACAGAATTTTTTTAAGAAAAACAAATCCGATGAGTCATTGCTTTTTTAGAAAAAAAGGGATTTTCAAAAAATTAGGTAAGAAAATAATGAAAAATATTGACCAAGGGTATAAGACTAACTAACTAACCTCTTCTTTAGAGGTGAAATTTACAGATTCTGTAGTCTTAGTTTTGGCCATTGAGGACACCTGTGCAATGGTGGGTATTTTAGAAGGTAAGTTTGGATTTATTGCTTGAGGTTTTATGAGGGATGGCTCATCTAAATGAAAGGATGTGCTTGTAGCAGAATTGTTTAAATAAGTTCTTACATCTTGATCGTGATTATCATAGCCATCATCCTGAAAATAATTATTCTCTTCTCGTCGGTCCATCACATATTCTTCCCCATCATAATCATCATCTTCATCATACTGTTCCAGCAAGTGTTTGAATTTTATATGACACACAAATTCTCCAATATCCCTTGTAGTCTTCTGGCAGTAAGAGCAAACAAAAGTCCATTTCCTTGCGTTGTTTGTAACAAATATTTCTCCACATTTTGAAGAGGCAGTAGTAGGTCGTTGCTGCTGCTGTAACAAAGGTGGCGGCGATGTTGGTGTTTTCTGTTGTTTGGAATATCGTACGGGTGTTTGCACACGAAAGCGTTTATTGCCTACTTTATAGCCGAAATTTGTTCTTTCGTTCATATCTGCTTGCAACTGTTCCGTTGCAGTGCAACTAACTCTCTTTCCAATTTGATTTGGCGACTTTGTTGTTCGTTGCGGCCGTTGATGCTTCTGTGGCATTAGCAGGTTTTGATCTTTTAAACGTAGATTTAATTGCTTAGCTTCGCTTGCCACTTTAAGGGCTGCTTGTGTTTTTTCTACAACTGCTTTTGGCCCCACAGTTGCAGCAACACTACCACAAACTCCTCCTGCAGCAGCATTTCCAACACCACCGCCTTCTTTTATTTGTGGTTTAACATCTTCACATTCAACTTGTTCTGTTTTAACAACAATTGCAGACATTTTTAAGCAAAACTCACAAAATAGTTAACTTTCTCTGTTTTACAAATTTCTTTTTTTTTTAATTAATTAATTTTCATAATTGAAAATTTTACTTGCTTGAATTTTCACACTCAATAGATACGAAAAATCGGTTTATTAACAGCTGTCAAATGGTAGTACAATTCCGTGTGTGTGCGAGAGCGAGTAAGCAGACGAGTGTGAGATGCTTTTGTAATGAGTTACCACCCTGTTTAGAGTATGAGTACTACTTGGTAAGGTACTGCCAAGTTAGAAATTTCTCATCAAAATATTGACCGTTAAAATATAAAATTTGAAAAGCATTGCCAAGGGCGAAATTGTCATAATCAAATTTCTTTTGTACAAAAGCGACGTCTTCATTCGCTGAACCGTCATCCGCAATAAAATTTTGTATGAAATCTATCACTTGAACATTATGTATGTATGTATATGTAATTATTATTTTTATTTATCTTTAATAAAAAAACTTCTACTATTGTCACGATAGTTATCCTTAGTTTATTATAATAGAAATCGTTCAGCGGCCGAGATTAAAACTTAGAAATAAGAACTGACCCCCATATGCAAACAAAATTAACGTGTGTGTACGTTAAAAACGGGTTTTGTATATAAATTTTGTTTTAACATACACCTCAAGCAAACGTTAATTTTTTTTTGCATATGGTTGTAGTAAGTCTTTTTAGTTTATCACTGAATTTTTATGTATATAATTTTTCTTATTTTTATTATATAATCCAATAAACTATATTATATGTATACATACTTTTAAACTATCTTAATATAAGTTGTTAGCTCCCAATGCAAGCAGACTAACAAGTTATATGCATTAGCAAATTTAAATTCAATTCAATATGTACATAAAACGAACCTTTTAAATTATCATAATATTGTGATTAAGATTTCCAACTTTTTAAATATCTCACAAAAGTTTACCACACATATACATATATGTATGTATGTACGTAAGGAGCAATGTGGCATGGTTCACGAATGAACGCGTTCTTCTTAAAATTACTTTTCTTAGCAGAGCCAAATTCAAGTATACATACATATACATACATATGTACATATTATGTATTTACAAAGTTGATCATGTTCAACTTTATGTTATATATGCGACCGCGAAATTCCTCACGTCAGTCGTCCTGGGCGCAGAGCCTTTTACTTTTCCGGCTCTTCATTTTAGAGTTTCCGAGATTTTACTTTTGAAATTGATTTGATTTGATTGACCTTTGATTTTCTAATCTTCTCCTTATGTCAGGCAAATTTTCACAGGTGGTACAAGCATATGGAGGCTTCTGGGTCTCAACTGCATTGAATTGGGTGGGACAGAATTGACACTGATATTGAAAGTGAGATTTCATATGATGAGTAAGATACTGTTGTTTACGAAAACGGCGATAACAAAAATCACATTTGAATGGCATTTCATATGCATGGGTTTTCCAGTGTTCCACACGCTCTTCATTATTATTAAATATCTTGCCACATACCTGGCAAGGAAAGCACGTAGCGCTTTCATGTGATAGGACATGGGCAACAAAATAGCTTTGCGTATGTTTTACCTGACAAATTGGACATTGTATATTGTTTTTTTCATCATGAGATTTTGAGTGGTTCTTGAAGCCAGCTACACTGCGAAATTTTTTTTTGCACTCTCTACACTTAAGGGGCATTTCATTCATTTTAAGGTTATGAGTTTTTTTCAAATGGTAGTCTAGCTCACTTCTAAACTTAAAACTCATATTACAAAATTCACACGTGTGACGCAAATCCTGCTTTTGGTCTTCTTCTCTTTTGCGTTTACTGCAGCTGGCTCTGTTATCATCGTTATTTTCGAAATTTGTGCTTGTATCTTCGTTCGCTGAATATTCATCATCCAGAGAATAAATAGAATTTGTGTCTTGTTCAGTAGCATCTTCAATTGTTTCGTAATTAGTTTCGTTCGTAATGCTTTCGAATTCATCATTTCTACTATAGAGAACTCGTACAATTTCATTTTTTTCACTCGGGTGAAAATCTTTTTGTTTTACAGCTGGCATAATTGTAAAATATTCTTCCGTCATTTCCATTGAAGGAGAACCATTTGAAAATGAGCTCTAAAAAAAAACAATTTTTTTTATAATGTAAAGAAGTCTGAATACATTTATTATTTATTTATTTTTATTATAAATTTAAAGTACATGTGTGAAATGGCCCAGTTTCAATGAAAGTCTTTCATAACCAAAAGTGCAAATTTTTTTTTGCAGTTTCTTAAAAAGATTCAGTTGAGCAGGAGTACATCTGTACATCATTCATGAATATGATTGATTTGTCATAAGCTTGCTGCGTCTGAAGAAACATTTTATCAAAAGAAAAATAAAAAAGTTTGAACCTTTTTTTGAGACATGTAATTTAGTTTTAAGTTTAATTTTTCTTGCAAAGACTAACACGCCTTTTATAATCCACTTACAAAGTTGTATAAATATATGTACATATTAAAATAAATTATTCCTCATTTGGTTTAGTTGGGTGTTTTTATGGTTTTTTATTTGATGAAATTCGTAGCCGCTCAGCTACTTGTGTTACATCTGGCAATTTTGCACAGTCTACACAAGTATATGGAAATCGTAGATGGTCTGTCGTTATGAAGTACTTCGAGCAAAAATGACAACTATATTTGCCATGCTGACTTAAATGACGTTCTAGGATATATTCTTTACTAAAACGACGAAAACACGTACTGCAAGCAAATGGTTTATCCTTGGCATGCGCTTTCCAATGAGTTACACGCTCCTCATTGCTATAAAATACTTTGCCACAAGATTGACAAGGAAAACATTTATCGCTTTCATGCTTCATTACATGTTGAAGTAAATTTCTCAGATTGTATAGATTTACAGAGCATACTTGGCATTGCATTGAATTATTTTTGTCATGCGCTAATAAATGTTGTTTTAAGCTACGTTCTGTTTGGAATGCTTTATCACATATTTTGCATTTGAAATGCAATTTTGTGAGGCATTTTTCACCATGCTTTCGAATTTTGTGGTAGTGTAAGCCTCGTGCAGATGCGAAACGTCGCAGGCAAAACCGACACTTATATTTCAAACTATTTTCAATTTCTGTATTTTCACCTTCGTTATTTTTATTGGATTCATCTGAATCTAAAATTTCTTCAACATCTTCTTCATCATCGATATCAATGATTTCTTCATTACTTTCAAAATCTAATTGTATGGTTTCATTGTTTCCTTCTATAGGCATAAATTCTTCCTGTTGTGAAGCATTGTCTGTTGGTAAGAATTCCTCGTTGCTTTCATCTGAAGAAATATATGCTTCAAACGCATTCTAAAAAGCAAAAAATAAATATGTATATGTATCTGTTGGGTTTACAATTGTTAATTTTTTTGCTACGTCTATTTTTAGTTGCAGGAAACAGCGTCCACATTGAAATGTTTTCGATTTTTTTTAAATTTAATTTTAACGTCTGTTTATGCGTTGAATGTTTTAAAGAAACTTATCGAATAACTCCAAACAATGTTGTGAAAAATATATTATCCTGCCTATTCTGTAAATCGAGTCGATTTAAAAACGCTCGATTCAGAAATATTAAATCCATTAATACCGAATTCTTTTTCAGACTATTTTGTATTCTATTTTTTTAGAGCTTGAAATATCATATCTGAAATTAATTTAGTATGTATGATTTAAAACACATCAATGGATTTTGGAAAACTAGAAATTTACTAATATTCGGTTTACAGAACATGCCCGTATATAAAACAATAGTTTCATAATGTAAATATTGAAAATTGGGTGTTTACGATTTGAATATTGTACATCTATGTAAATCGTTGTTAAGTCACGAACGATACGCAACTCGTGCCTTAATCAATCTTTTGCTAAACACCTTAAAGGATTTTTGTGCGTGTATCATATTATGTACATATGTATACATAACGTGACCATTTTTTTAGTAACTCAAAGCGGCACACAGACCGGGACACCACAATAATAGCGTACGGAACAAAAATTTTTAACTTTTTTACATTTTCAAACATGTATATTATGCTATTATATTATGGGGCAAATTCCCATTTCCCATTTTCCTTCCGGGACACCGGAACGGTGAACCGAAAATCGAGACTGTCCCGCCAAAAGCGACGACATGATCACATTATGTATACATGAAAGTATTTGGCTTAGTTATTAACTGCGCAATAGTATATTCATTTTTCCAGCTCACGAAAAAAGTTTGTTACGGTTCCTAAAGGGTCTAATAATAACTCTTCGAGGGTGAGGGTTTTAAAAAGGTCAGGGGGTCTACTGTGTAATTCGAAACTAAAGCAAATGCTTTCCAATTGCAATGTTAATAACATACCTATTCAAAAGCTTTTTATTTCGTTAAAAAATACAGAGAATACCCCCTGCTTTAGTACCTTTTTCTATTTTGTTGTATTTTCTTTCTGCCAAGAAAAAAATATAAATTTTTTTAAAGATTGTATTCAATCCAGCGCCATTTGTGTCATCATTATATTCTTTAAAGCCACGTATTATTTAAAGATTTTTAAAGCACTGATTATTAATATTAAATTGTATTCTACATTTTGAAATATTAAACTTAAAGCATTGTGTGTATTTCTTTTTTTTTAACTCTTCAAAATTTTTTGGGTACATGTAGATTAAAAATAATGAAATAATTAATTATAATTAATGTAGAACTTTCTTTCAATACAAGTAGAAACTTAGTTAAACCCACAGAAAAATAATGTTTTCTATATTTTCTTGTACAATATACCATTGGACGTCCTTGAACAGATCTGTCGGATAAAGTAACATTTTTAATTTCTTACTTTGACGGAAAATTCAACAAAGTGTACTACAACTTATTTAAACGGACCAGCTTACTAACAGTTATAGATAGAAATATGTACCATTAAAATGTTTTGGGAATCGTCATAAATAGGAAAGCAATCTATGATCTGATTGAGAGTAAAAGGAGATACTTCTTCATCTTCATTCTACAATGTGAGACGTTCTAATATTCACTTGTATGCACATAAATATATATGTATGTTTTTAAACTATAAAAGAAATATTCACCTTATTAGAAACATTATTTTTTACTTCAGTACAATCATCAGAGTCGTTATATTTTTCCTTCGGAATTTTAGAGGTAAACGTCTGCGAGTTAAATGAAAATTGAGAAAGTGTCTCCTCATCTTTCACGAAATGTTTTCCCCTTACGTCTTCTGCCACAGCGGGACAAATATTATCGCATTGTGTGGCCTCCACAGCTTCGAATTCAGATGGATCAGAATAAATTGTTTGCACTTCTGGTTTTACTGTATCGTTTTCGAACGCCTTGAAATCCTCAACACTACCCAAGTGATCTAATCTAATATGGCATACAAAAACTCCAATATCATCGATGGTCTTCTGACAATAAGAGCAAATAAAAATCCACTTGTCGGCGTTATTTGTAACAAATACTTCACCGCATTTGGAAACACCAACTGTAGACAGTGCCATGTTCCACACGGCGGAATTTAAGTCAAAAAGCAAAAAGTCCAATTCTTGAAAACTTCTGTTGGCCAAGTTTTTAAGGTATCCTGTGTTTTTAAGTGGGCAACTTACTATAAGTTCAAATCCAAGCTTGTTTTTTTATATTTAAATTAAATGTTTTGTAGACTTTGAATTGAATCGAACATTTAATTTGTATAGCTTACTAAAATTTTATTTATAATATTTTTAAAATGGTTTTTCTTTTATGTACAGAAAATTTTCGGCGTCTTTCAAGCAAATTATGTAGACATATGTATTTACTAATATAGAATTTTGACAACTTAAGGAAAAACAGGGTGTTTCAAAAACCTTTTTTGAAAGTTAAATCCACTGCACTCCCTGATCACCATCATTGTACGAGCCCATATCACAGAATACAAAAACCTCTATATTGCTACATATATAAATCTGTAAAATTTTGACCTGAAAGCAATTAAACTGGATAAGTTTTTAATATTTGGGAAAACAACAAAAATATAAAATAATTCCGATTTGAAAGAAAATCGCAGCGGCACAACTGAAATACATTTTAAATCGCTGCATTGTCATCATTGCGAAAGTCATTAATCTGGCTCTGAAGTCTGATACCAGCCACAATTATTTTTATTTTACATTTTTGTTCGTATAACAATTTTTATAAAAAGATATTTGAAAATATTATTCAATCATTGTCTAGTGTTGATATTAAACAAAAAATAATTGTGCAAAAGTGAAGTCGATTAAGAAAAAGGAAAAAAAACTATACATTTTGAATGTGCAAGTGATTTGAGGTAGTTCAGTGCACAAAGAAAAGAACATATGTATGTAGGAATGTGAGTACATGTAGAAAGATACGGAAGGTAACCGCAGACAGAATCAAGGGGAGGCTGGTGGATGCAAACAAGAGGCAGAAAGAAAGAATAATATATGTACATTAAATAGCAAAATACAAAAAGAAAGAGTGAAGACAAATAATCAAGCAACAAAAAAAGTAAATTAAAACTTAATAAAGCAGAATCATATACATACATAAGTACATACTACATAAATTAAAGCAATCACAGACATCGTCACTTATCTTAATTTATTATATAAAATTTTCATTTCATTTAAACCAGTTTTATTCATAAAATTGGGAAAGATAAGTAAATCAAATAATGACAACAGCATCTTTTGTTTCGCAGAATGAATCAAATGAATTGGACATAATATGTATGTATGTATGTATAGTATCTATCTATGCAAGTTCTGTAAATATACTATATTTGTACGTGTGTTCGGAGAGAGTGAAAGGTCAAATGTCTTGAAATTAACCAAATAAAAAACAAGGCTGTCTACCATAAAGAAAATCCTAACCCAAACAACATGAATATGATAAAAATATAATTCAGTGATTCCATAAATGTGCGTGTATGCTTCTTGTTTGTTTTGGTACCATAAAATGCATATGTACATATGTATATGCATATGCCTTTCATTTGGACATTGACCAACCGGCTTTTATAGCTGTTCTTCATTAAGTCCACGGCACACTGGTACATAAATATGTATGTTTATGTACGTACATAACTATATACATACATACATACATGCATGCATAACTAAATAAGTATTTTAATATTGTAAATAAGTTATGTATTTAAGTTACCTATTATTATTTGTGCATATATTAACTACTGATCGACCGTAGCGGGGAATATTTTCATTATAACCGCTGAATAATAGTCTACATCGACCAAACATATCACAAATTGTACCTATGTGGAATTGATTTGTATTTCGATTTCGTGAATAATTTTTAGCCAATTGCAAATTGTTGAGTATCGGCAATTAACACGGTTAGAATACAAAATTTATAAAATAAATTTGAAAAAAAGTTTAACCAGAACTCTCGAAAAACTATACAAATAGAAATATGTATGTATCTACATTACATATCAGAAGTCTTTTCCGTTTTAAAATCGATTCGTTTTCACTACATGCATGTCTGCATAATTGTTCCATGTATCACATCTCATAGCAATGACAAATACTTACATACATACATACATTAAAATACACATTTTTAAACAGCGCTATTTCTAAACAACACATGCAACACAAATTATTTTTTGGATATAAAAAAATTAACTTAAAAACACTATAGTCTTCTCTAATAAAGATCTCACATTACGTTGCCGCTCTGCGCCGAGCTAGCTGATTGCAGGATCAACAAAAAAATAATAATTACAACATTAAAAAGGGGGCCACGTGAAATGTTGCCATTTACACCACAAGTCGTTAAACGTTTATTGGCATTGAAAAAGTGTAACGAAGACAGTGTCGAGGGCAAGTGGTCCGAAAAAGCTGTTAAAAATTTAGCGAAAAAAATAAAAAAGAACTCCTCGTTGGAAGAACTAGAAAGGGCTATATCCACACAGAATCCTAACACTAGGTGTGTTACGGTACCTCGCAGTAAACCCACAGCTTCGGGGGAAAACTTGCGCAAAGGTTTGCCGCACGTCATCTATTGTCGTTTGTGGCGTTGGCCCGATTTGCAATCGCAAAACGAACTTAAAGCATTAGATCATTGCGAATATGCCTTTCATATGCGAAAGGATGAAATTTGCATAAATCCCTATCATTACAAGAAATTAGAACTGTCCATATTAGTTCCGAAATCATTGCCCACACCGCCAGACAGTATAGTAGACTATCCACTGGACAATCATACACATCAAATACCAAATAATACAGAATATAATGCAGCGACCATACGCAGCGCTTCGCTGAGTTCGCCACAGTATATGGAAATTGGAGCGACTAGTGGTCTATTACATCAACAACAGCAGCAACAACAACAATATCAACAACATTCACCATCTCCATTTTTTACTGGCAGTAATATGAGTTCTAACACTTCCCAGCAACAACAACAACAACATCAACAACAACAACAACTGGCAACAAATAATCTACCACCTGGAGCTTGTAATATGGACTCGCAGTCAAGTGTTCTTAGTGTGGGCAGCAATAGCATACCAAACACTGGCACGCCTCCTCCCGGCTACATGAGCGAAGATGGCGATCCTGTTGATCCTAATGACAACATGAACATGTCGCGCTTGACACCTCCTACTGATTCAGCCCCTGTTATGTATCATGAACCAGCCTTTTGGTGTTCAATATCATATTATGAGCTTAATACCCGAGTAGGTGAAACTTTTCATGCCTCCCAACCATCCATTACAGTTGATGGTTTCACTGATCCCTCGAATTCGGAAAGATTCTGTTTGGGCCTGCTCTCCAATGTTAATCGAAATGATGTGGTTGAACAGACACGCCGCCATATTGGCAAAGGCGTGCGTCTTTATTACATAGGCGGTGAAGTATTTGCCGAATGCCTCAGTGATTCCTCCATCTTTGTTCAGTCGCCCAATTGTAATCAACGTTATGGTTGGCACCCTGCCACCGTATGTAAAATACCACCCGGTTGCAATTTGAAAATTTTTAATAACCAAGAATTCGCCGCTCTATTATCACAGTCTGTTTCTCAAGGTTTCGAAGCCGTCTATCAATTGACACGCATGTGTACCATACGTATGTCATTTGTTAAAGGCTGGGGTGCTGAATATCGGCGTCAGACAGTAACCTCTACGCCCTGCTGGATTGAATTGCATTTGAATGGTCCCCTGCAGTGGTTGGATCGTGTTCTTACACAGATGGGTTCGCCACGTTTGCCCTGTAGTTCTATGTCTTAAATAATATTTAACAAAAAAAAAAACAAAAAAAAAACGAGAAATTGCTAAGGTTATTCAAATTTCTCTTTCTAATTTAAGCATACCTACATTAATATTATTAATCTTCTTTTTTTTTGATATTTAAGTAAATTCTCTCTGTTGTTCATGAAAAATAATTCTGTTTTATAAAGGCTTTATTTACATATTTATAAAACAAATTTTGTATGAGAATATGTTTGTTGAAATCACGTGATTCCCAGAAAAGGCCTTTATAGGTTTGTTTCTTTACTCTACATTGGGATCCCGCGGGATCCCAATTTGCACGAAAAGCGTTCCCGTACTCGAAAATTGGGTAAATGAGAGAGGTTTTGTGAGAGTAATGTTCTTCTTCTTCTTGCACGAAACAGCCCGTACTTTTTCTTCGTGCTAGTTTGGGCAAACACAAAATCAATCAGCTGTTTGAAAAATAAACAATTACAAGAAAAATTACATTTACCTAAAAACTAAACATATGAATAAATGTATGGAAAAATGTTTAGAAACTAGTGGTGAACAATGTTTTATAAGTTTTTATATGAAATTAAGATAAAAAACCTATATAAGTATGCTGAATCATGTAAGTAAATACGTGCGTGTGTATGTACAAAAGTATGTGTTTAGTTATGTGCATAAGTATGTATATGCATACATGCATTGACGTTTATTTTCGTGTTAAAATTTTGGTTTTTCGCGTTCCCGTACTTTTGTGCATTTTTGTGTATTGTTGAGCGAAATTATAGTTTGCTCTCATTTTACCGAACTTTACCCAAGAAGTAAATAAACAAACCTTATAAATCAAAAATATTTTTTATCAATAATGCCTTCTATATTTTATTTGATATTTATTTTAGTTTTATATTGTTTTACTTTTTCAATGGAAATTTATTTATTTTGTTATGCTAAAACGTCCAAAATTGTGAAAAATTTCGTGTTTTTATTTTATTTTATTTAACATACATATTTATTTGATCAAATGTTAGTACATGTGGCATACTTATACATATGTGTACATAGTCATAAAATAATTTTGTTGTAAGACTGAGTTCACACCATGATACAATAATATAATATAATAATATAATATATTATTGTATCATGGTTCACACACGGCAATTTTACTCGCTCAACTTTTTAAAAACAAAAATTTCTGTTGAAATTGCTTGTACTCGTATGTTCACGCAATAAATTTTTTCCAGCAATTATCGGATTTTCTTTAGTTTCATTTTCTTGAATTTTTGAAATATGCATATGTCTTTATGCTGCTGGCCAAAGTGACACCAGTGAGCCGAAGATCAATCGACTTCTTATACAAATGTGCCCTTAATTATGAAAGTGGTTTAAGTCACAAATTTCTTTGGTCGAGATACTTAGTAGATTACATTGGAACAGTTTAAAAAATATTTTTATATTTTGCAACACATTTTAATTTAGAGTTGTGCTAGTCTCGATTTATATAAATTTATTTAATATTTTTTAAATATTTATGGAGGTTTTTTAAAGATTTATTTGATATTTCGAAGCAAAAATGCCCATGACTTAGACCACTTTCATAATTAAGGGCACAAATGAGTACACATACGAGCAACACTCTTGGAATATACGTCATGAGCACGTTTTTGTTTTTATTAACTACTGCTTAAAATTTTAAAGGTATTCTCCAACATTAATTCTAAAAAATTATTACTTTAATTATACTTATAAAATTATTGTAAAATAAAATTTTTTTTTGTGAGAAAATGCAAATGAAAAAAATTTTTAAATGAAAATTGTAAATAACAAACCAAAAGGAAATATGCTCCCCTCTCTATTCCTCTTACCTCTCTCTCTCTCTCTTCTACAAACTTAAGACTTGAACAGCTAAAATTGCTGTGTGTGCAGTCAGTCGAAAGGAATAATTTTTAAAAATGTGCAACAAGCTGGAATTTTTTTGTATAGAGATTAAAAAGAAAATTATGTTTGAGCCCTTTTTCACTTACGCAGTTTGTTTATTTTTTTTTATTTCTTTTTCGATATTTATATTTTCTTTTAAAATTTCTTTCACTTCTTCACACGCATAGTTTAGTTTGACAAATACATATTCACTATACAACGAAGTAACGAGGGAAAAACAAAATAAACAAACGAAGAACAAAGCAACTTTGCGAGTATTTCAAAGTCTGTGCTCCCTCCCATTCTTTTTATATCCTCTCTCACTTTGCGTGTGCAAAAGGGCCTTTTATATACTATATTGAGGGAAACAAACATTTGTAAAAGAAACTCCCAGCTCTGTGTATTTGAAATTAATAATAAAGCACCAGTGTGATCAAAATAAAATCCTGCAGTCAATCGACGATTTTAATATCAATGATTTTTTGGTTTCATTTCTCAAATTAAACACTTTTTGAAGTGAGGTAAATTTTATTTGTCACTTATAATTCGAAATCAATGATTTTTTTTCAATTTGTAAGTAAGTAATATATTGAATTTTTGTTTGTTGTAGGTGAATCATGTCTATATGCATTTCGTTTCTGCTTAGGAAATTCATTCGTAGACTTCAAGCAAAAAATTTTTGAAAAAACCTAAAATATATCATGTATAAAAAACAAATATTCTTCATATTAATACACCGGACTTTTGACGTCATATAAATCTACTTTGGTTTTTTTTATATAAAGATTATATTGTTGATTACATTTTAGATATCATGTGAACATCAAATGTTTTAAATAATTTTGTTAATTCCTTAATTCTGTTTGTAATTTGATTTTTAAGATTTTTATTTTAAAATACCTATTAGTCATATTAATAGTACTAATAATTTATATATAAATATATACATACATATTTTTTAAATATTAAAAATATTTGAATAAGTCAATATGTATTTAATTTTCAGCAACATACATACATACATATGTATGTATGTACATTGAGTTTTATAGTTAATTAAAAAAAAAGTATATACATAAATAATATAAAAAATATCTACATATTAAAGCCATTGGCATGATATACATATGTATGTATGTATCTACATTCGACTACGACCATTTTGTACTAGATTAAAGAAAAAATGTTGAAACGTTCTTTAGTCTAGTACCAAATATTCGGGCTCAAAATTGAAAAACGACACTCGTAATTAGGTAATTAGCCTTATTTATAAAAATTATTAGGTTTTTATAAAGCCTTTTTAAGAAAAATTTTTATGAAAATTTGTTATAAAAACCCTTTATAAAACCTTAATAAGTTTTATAAATAATGAAATAAATGAAAGTAAAGATCGCAAATGATCAATTTTGGTAAAAAAAAATAAAAATTTGAAAATTATGTCGCTTAACCTGTTTTTTGGCCGGTTATAGCACGATATGTCAAAAATATGAAAAATGTATACATATGTATGTAGATATGTACATAATTTTTTTTCAAATTAGTAATGAAAAAATTAAAAATTTTGACTTACTAAAAATAATGATACTCATATACACCTGGATGCATCGACTTTAGTTGTTTATTATGCCATGGCCATTGGGTTCATTCAGTTTGAAATTAAAGAAAAAAGAAACTTTATTGTAAAATCAAATTTCACATTTAAAAAATTAATAAAAAATGTTTGTGCAGGAAATAAGTTTACATAATCTGATATTATTGAGTTCGAAGGAAAAATGTTCATGTACATATGCATGTAACAGGAGCACAACAAACGACGATAACGGAACAATTTGTCGTTATTGAGATGTAGTAAACAAAGTAACGGCGACATATCGACGGCATTGTCAATAGTGATTAAATATCCTCTTTTGTTTTTTGTTTTTGAAAAGATTTTGTTGGCATTTTTTTATATCTGCATTTTTCATTAATATCAATTTCTACAACGTTTTTAAAAATAATTTTGTTTTAATTAATATGCTTATAAAATATTTATTTATTTATCGCAATTTCTATTTAAATATTTTTATTTCTAATAAAAATATTATTATCTAACGTGTACTAAAATGAATAGGAATTAAAAAAAAACGTTTGTTGTTGGCTAAGCACGTCTAGATGAAGTTAGTTGCTCCTTAAGCAAGTCATGTACTGAAATGCATCTAGACAAACTTTTTTTAATTTTATTTAAAAATTCCATATACATACATCAAGTTTCGAAAGGCATACATACATACATACTATGTATTTCGATGCATTGCTGATGTCCTTTTTATTTTTGTTCATAGTTTTCGGTAGGTTATTTTATTGAAGTTTTTGTAAACAACTTTTATAGTAACAGTAAAAATCTAATGAAGATTCAAAGTTTAAGAAAATAGCAATAATGAAGATATGTACATGTGAAAATTTGGGCTTTCTCAACGAATTGGGACAGCAAGTTAATTGGTTTTCATTTCAGTTTCAACCGTAGCTCACTTGATTTTTTTCCTCTGGGAAAACGTTAAAAATACAAAAATTTTTAAAAAGGCATATTCTTTTATATATTGAGCTCAACTTACAAATGGACATTAATTATTTTATTTTTTATACATAAGTTAATCTGAATCACTCAGCCCAAAGGCTGCAGTTTCAGCTACTCTCAAATTCTAATAATGTTTTGAATTAAATTTTATTTATATTTATTGAGCTTATGTAAAGAATTAAGAATTGTAAATTATTTCCAATATTTCGTTTTGAATTAAAGATAAAAGTTCATTTTATTAAAAATTTTAACTGTAGTAAATGTTTGCATGAAGACATTTGAAAAATTTGTTGCAACTAATTTCATCATTTCGTGCGATAGCAAGAAAAACTTGTCATAACAATTTTTATAAATTTTAAGTAATTGAATATGATGCATCCTTATATTCGTAAAGAAATAAAATGTATTTAAAATCTATTTTAAGAAAAAAAAAAAAAGATTTTTATACTTTATGATGTCAAAAAATTGTATTGAAAAATGTATTTTGAAATCTAAGAGATGCCAGCGGCAAAACTAATCAGCTGATCAGTTGTACAAGTTTATTTTAATCTACTACAAAACACTATTTCTAACGTCAACTTCTTACACAAGCAGGCTGATATTCTTACCTTCACGTTCGAAGCCGATAATTGAAAAATATATTCTTCAAATATTTATCAATCCAGCATACATACATATACATATTTGATAATGTAAATAAGTTTAATTATTTATAAGCTCAATGCTACTTTTTATTTCAAACTGATTTTGAGAAAACTCTCTTTAAACATACATATGTTCAAAACCTGACCTCACAAAACCTCCAAAACAACTTTTATACTAAAAATTTTTTATATAATACCCAAACTAGCCATAATTTAACAAAATAACGATTAAATACCTACATACATATACATATATACATACATATGTCTGTATGTATACTTACATACAAAAATAAAACGGACATATAATAATACAATACAAATTCTGTACACATATTTTCATATTGAACTGACGATTAAAAGAAATACAATTGCTCAATTCAAAAGCCTTATTGTATCGCTCAAAAATGTATTTGAAAATCAATTTTCAAATAAAATTTCTGAAAACAAAAGCATAAACAAATTGAAGTTGAATTTGAAATTGTTTTTTTTTTAAATACAACTTTAAACGATACAACAAGTCTATGAATTGAGTAAATATAAAGAAAACACAAATTAAAAGAAATTATGATGACTTTAATTTGAAAAGCCATTTTTCTCAAGTATACAATTCTTTTAAAACTAAATTAAAATTGATTTTATTTAATATAATTTTTCTTTCAAAACTTTATAACGTACGTACATACTACATACTTGGAAATTAATACAATTAAGGAGATTTAACTATTTTTATAAATATTAACATCTAAGCGTTCAATAACTATTTACAAAATATAAAAAAAACAAAACATTTATATTTTATAACAAAAAAAAATCACAAATCTAGCAAACAAAAAAAAATACATGTATATATAAATATATTAACATTTATATATTATATACAAACACATTATACTTATACACTAAAAGAAAAGTTAATCCAAATAAATAAAAAATCTAAAAAAGATATATTTATGGTAAAAGAGAATTTTAGATTAACAAATAATAAAAAAATATCAAGTAAACAAAAAGTAACATACTTCAATTAAATGTATTAGTTGAAAGCCGAAAAACTTTAAACAAATTATATGTATATATTATTACAGAAATCCAAATAAAATTATGTATATCAAATCAACAACAATTAAAACAAATAAATTACTTATATGAATAAATATTTTTTAATAAAATATATTTTCATACATACATACATGCATACATATTGCTCCTTTATTGCAACAGGCATGACTTAAAAATCTTCCTCTTTTAGAAAATAAGTTTTAAATTTTCATATAACTCAACGAAGATATAATAATATTTTAATTTCTGAAGAGATACGTCTATGTTGCAATAAATGAGCGACATGTACACCTATACATATGTACTTATGTACATACATATATGTATGTATAAATATCTGAAAAATTAAAACAATTTAAAACAAAAGGCATTGTGTAAAGAAATGCATTTGATTGATTTATCATAACACAATTAATTGAAATTAATGTTTGACACATTTTCTTTCGATTTCAGTTGCAAAATATTTTCCTTGAACTTAAATTCATAATTTACACAGTCGTTTCTCAGGTTTTGCGCGCATCACTTTCTGTTGCTCAACTTTTGATTTTGTATGATGGAGATGAAAAAATTGTATACATACTATATGTATGTCCTTTAAATTTTATCTTTAAAATTCACTGCTAATTGGAATGTCTATGTATGTAGAAAGTTGAATTATTTCCTTAAGTTTTATTTTTCACAGTTCAAATTACATACATATTTGAAATAACGGCAAATTTTTTTATGAAATGCAAATTCAACTTTCCATCCCTGATTGGTTCACTAGTTTTCATTGAATGACGATTTGAAAAGAGGAAGAAGAATTAGTTGTGAAAAGTGAGTATTTAAAAGTGTATGGTTGAATTGAAAAAATTTAGTTTATTGAAATCAAAATCATAAAGTGATAAAAATAGTTTGCAAATAAATACATGCCAAAGTAAGCCACTTAATTATTATTATAAAAGTTATCATCCAAAAATTTGAACTCTCAATTTGCTGCCAGTAATTTGTTCAGTCTGAAAGCAAATAGGTATGTACCTAAGACACAGAAAGTTTATTTTGCTCTTTTCTTTCCTATCCAACAAACTCCAGACTTTCCAAAGTAAACTTTGCCGTCTAATTCACATAGTTAAGAAACATTGTCAGCTAAAAACCGCAAATGCACATAGCCAAAAAGCTAGGTTATGTCACGTGAAGGGGCTGTACTCGGGAGCTGCAAACGAGCTATGGCTGTGTGTATGTATGTGTACCTTCGTATATGAAGTAAGAGTTTCCTAGATTCACTCCAAAGAGTTTTTTATGGTCTCCACCTGTATAGGTTAGGAAGGGTGGTGCTACATCGCACCTCTACTCGGAGACCCAATTGGGTCCATGTGACCTGGGGATCTACTCTGTAATTCGAAACGAAAGAAAATGCTTTCGAACTTACATACATGTAATTAACATACAAATTCGAATGAATTTTCTTTCGTTTCGAATTACAGAGTAGACCCCCTGTATAAATCTTATCAAAAATGTTTGCACTAGATAATGGCAAATATCACAAAGCGATACAGTTGTTGAGGTAACCATTAACAAGTGCGAGTGAGACGCAAAACTCTGGAAGGACAAATAACACACACAAGCCTGATCGCACTTCAGAAATATGTAATTAGCTGCTTTACAACTTCACATACGTATCGATGCTCACAAGTAGAAAGGCCCTAACTCTTATTTTCACGAAATTGAGTTTTTCAGTGATTTCAATACACATTTCACACAAATATCTTGTGACCAACGATATACAAATATACATGTACCTGATTTACATTAAGCACTTTTTCATGAAATTTCATGACGTACAATGAATCTCTGATGTATTTGTAGCAACTTTTTTGGTATAATTTGTTCCTCCAGTCCTCTTATTGACAAATAAAAATTTTTCATGCAACTAGTTTCAGGATTTGTTCATCCATTCAATTTAAACCTCCCTAATGTAATCACACACATACATACAAATTATGTATGTACCCTGTCGGAAATTCGGTTAACTTTAAAGTAACTTTAATTTAACTATTTCGCAACTAGTACTGACTGACAGTTGGATTACTTTTCAATGTAATCAATTGGCTATTTTAACATTGTTTTTTCTGGGGTTCGAACATCTAACATCACACGTTGTGTACTCAACGCGCTACCACTCGGTTAACGTGCCATCTAAAATAACAGCAGCAAAATATAAAACTGAAATGAGTTTCAAAGTAGCTGAGAATAAATTTGTTGGCTCTCATCAAATTTGATTACGTACTCAACTTGAGAATTAATTTTGGGTTTGTTCTGGATGACATTGCAGTTAGCGTTTAGTCAGTCTAAGAAAAGCTAACTATAAGTTGACTATTTTTGTATTCCACCACACATTCTCTGACAGGGTATGTACGTATATCACAAGCACGTACACATACAAATAAATCTGCTTTTAAATTGGTTTTCAATATGATTAATTTTGACTCATTATGCTCCAAACATCAGCGTTAAGAATTTCGAAAACTTTCATCAGCATACATAGTCATCTTTTGTCGATAGACAACACGTATAGAGAAAAGTCAAGTATAAGATAGCCATTCGATTGCATTTCTGATACCAGCTGGATCTATCATAAACCGAGATTTTTATTAAAAATTTTACCTGCCAAAATTGACTAAATTGAATAAAACATATTTTTTTAATTTTATTTATAATGCAGAATACAATTTAATTCAGTATAAATGGAGAAACGGAAATTAGAGGGGGAAAAATATAATTTCATATATAATAAATATGCAAACAAAATTTTGAGGTTGCTCATTATTTAATTTATAACTTGTTTAAATATCAAACCAATTTAATATTTAAAATGAATAATAGTTTATTTTATTTTTAATAACAATAAATTATGATTTAACAGCATTATTCAGGCCCATTTCACTGAGAATTTTCAATGCATTTTTAGCAGCATCTTCTTGAGATTCATTAGCATTAACGCCCACACCATGGCAAATTTGTGGAGGAGTAGTGGAGAGCATAACGATCGTAAGAAATTCATTGTGGTTGCCTTTAGGATAATCGGAAAATTCAACCTCAAAACCTAAAAGTTTAGCTAAATACATTAGTTGATCTTTCATATGAAGATTTGGGCTTTTCGCTAAAGTATTTGTGGTTACGTGTGAAGCTGCATCGTTTGAAGGTGTAACAGAAGCATTTGATGTTTTTTCATTTGTTACTTGTTCCTGACTCGATGTATTATTGAGTAAGACAGATTTAATGGCGACTTCTTCCTCCAGGTGACCGTGAGAAGAGGTTGTTGTTTCAGTTGAATTCTTCTTGACAGCACCAATATCAGATGCTATTTCAATCTCTTCATTTTCTGCTACTGTTGCAGTAAGCATTTTATTTTCCGATCTAGCTGTGAAGAAATTCTGGGCTGGTGCTGCATCTTGTTTAGCAAGTTTTTTGCTATGGCCGACTTTGAGAAAAATTTCCGTTTCTGTTGTATTTTTCTGTTTTTCACTAAAATTAGTTGTTTGCGTAGTATTTTCGTTTTCTGCTACAGCAATAGCACCATTACTTTCTTCTAAAGCCATTAAAAGATTTTGCGCTGCATTTTGTTTGGCTAATTTTTTGTTACTGCCTACACCACGTGCAACAATGCGATTTGAACTCACTTCCATTACAAATTGTCTTCTGCGTGAATTTTCTTTACCAACGTCACTAATCAGTTTATACTCGGGCTCCTTTTCCTTGTTATTCTGATGCCATTCTATCAGCTTGTTAATGGGATTTGTGGCTTCCGATTCAGTATATATTTTTTTATTTTTATGCCATGGCCGTTCCATCTCTTCTTTAGGTTGATCACCAGAATTTTTTTTGGAAGAAGTTTTTAATTTTGTGCGTTTGATAGGCGAAGCAACAGGTGCTATAGGAGGCAACTTTTTTAATTCTTCTAGCATTTTTTGAGCAGCTTTCTTTTTTGATATCTTTTTGCCTGTGCCCTCGCCTTCAGTCACTATATCCCCAACTATGCAAGCGGTGACAAAAGTGCGCATGTGTGCCGGTCCCTCCTCTCGTAGTACCTTAAAGTCTACAGCTAAACTTCTTTTAATTCCTATTTCAAAAACCAAAGAAATTGGTGATTTGTTATCGTTATCTTCAACATTTTCACTTGGGGTTTCTATTTGTTCCTTTGCCAATTGTTCTTTTAATACTTTCAGAGCGCCGGAGGCAGCATCGTGCTTGGCTTGTTGTAAAGTCCTGCCAACGCCTACAAATTCTTTTGTTCCAACTATAAGGGTTATTTTACATGGCGAACTGGAAGGAAAATATGAGTAAGCTGACGGAACTGAACTATTTAGTGGTAAGTGCTGAAATGGTGTAAAACGGTTGTGATACTTTGACAAAAATTGACGCTGTTTATGATGTAGAGTTTGAATTTGTTTGCCATTGTTTATTATATTTTCAATCACATCATTTGATTTTTGTTGCGTCAACGTATTGGTAGCTTCAACAGATTGGCTCATTAATCTATAACTAGAATTATTTTCCATTTGCTGCGGATCGAAAATATAATACGTTTGTTGTCCAAGTTTCATGGCAAGTGCGTTTAATTCAACCGTTGGTGTAATATTAGATTTCGCTGTGTTTGAATCATCAGTACGACGATTTGTTCGAGGTGTAGGATGCTTGTACTTTGTCTTTTCAATCGCTTCTTTGGCAGCCAGATGTTGGGCTTGTTTAATTTTTAAACCTTCTGCCGTATACTCCTCATCACCTAGTATGAGAGTTACTGTAAAACGTTTGCAATGCGCTGGACCATTTTCACTCGTAAGACGATACTGAAATGATATTTTATTAAATCTAGCCAAGTCATTGATCAAGCACATGGGAGTTTTTTCCCTCGCAGTTTTCGCTGATTTATCACTAGTCTCTTCGCCCTGATCCTCTTCAGATTGTTCTTTATCGTCATTTAATATTTTTTCAATATCCTGTTGAGCTTCGGTCCTATTAATGTTCTCCTTATTGCATTCCACATTTTCACCTGAGGTCAAGACTTTTTCAGGAACTTGATTGTGTCTAATAAGACTTGCATTATCGGCTGATTTTTCTTTCAATAATATTGACGGTCCTTCACCGTTGGTTGGTTTTGTAGGTAATTGTTTGCTTTTATTTAGCTCATTGGCTTCTTCTTGATTGTGCAGTTCCTTAGGTCTTTTCATAATTTCAACCCTTCCGAGAGGCTGATTTAGAACTCCCGCCACCGGCACTGTTTGTTCTTTAACAATTTTTCTTCGCATGGGATGATGGATTGGAAATTTTTGATGCATATTTGTATGCAGATGGTTGTGATGATATTGTGGCAACATCAGTTGATGCTGTTGTTGCCTTAAGTTGTGATAGTGATTCATTTCCAAGTTGTTATTTTTTATTTGCATATTGGTAGTTCTATGATATTGCAAAACCGACACTTCATTTAGGTTTCCCATATTGTTTATATACTTTCTGTTGATTTGCAGCTGTCCCGTATTCGATACATTTGGTGTTGACAAAAAATGTATACCAGCATTGTAAGGAGGCGGCATTTGGCCATTGTGATTCTTTACTTTACCATTTATGCGTGGTGGCTTTGTGGAATAGTGCATTTTAGGGAGCAAAACTTTATAAAGCCTTATAAATTATGTTTTTAACTTGGATGATTTCGTTTTCATTAATATAAAATGCAGTATGTATATCAAAGAACAACATCAAATAACAGATGATATAAAAGTACTAGGTGCCCGTTACTCAAGGTTGATTTTTTAAGTAGCAGACTTGGTCAGAGCAAGGAAATACTTGATCAGCTGAGTGTAACCACTATTTTCAATATATATTGCGCCTTTATTGCAACATAGTAATAACTCAGAAAGTTACTTTTCTGAAGGGGTGTCTACAAGCCATTTGCATAAAAGGTTTGCGACCTTGAGTCAATTGGAAAATATTTAGATTTGAAAATTGTTTAATAAAAAATTTTTTTATTACAATTTTTATTTACTCGTTCATGCCAGACTTATCCACTAATTTACCAAAACAACATTATTCAAATTGTGTAAAAATCTCATACAAATATCTTGTATAGATGTTCAACTCTTGTTGTGGGTAAATTGAAAACTTTAAACTACTTTTCTGGCAAGTAGTTTTTTCGAGTGCGATGCAAATTTTCAACAAAAAGCCCCAATGGATTTTTACATTTGCTACAGTTAAACTTATTTTTATTGACTGAAACGCATTTATTATTCTATAAAAAAAAAATATTTTCCCTATTATTTTATAGTTTTTAGAAACTTTATGATCCCATTAATTTTTAAACTCATACTATTTTATGCTCTATTTTGTTATTTGAAATTCTTATGCAAAAAATACAATGTTTTATTAATACATAAGCTTTTTTCTTCCTTGTTTAAATTATTTAAAATATAGCTAAATCAATAAAAACAATATACATATGTAAGTGCCTATACTACGTTAGGAGTATAGGAAAATTAAGAAGGGAAAAATCACTCATTACTATCTATGGTTATTTCATAAACTAATTCCTCATCATCGGCTACATCATCCGAAGATATTTCTTCGATTTTATGAGTCTGTAACAAATCATTATTTAATATGAAATTTTTATAATCACAATCATCTATGATTTGTACTGTTTCTATAATGTCATCTATGTGAGGGTGCTGTTGGTGCTGGTTTTCATCGAGCTGGTGTACAAGGTGTTTGTGATCGTTGGAGTTTTGAGAATATTGTTGACTACAATCGTCTTCAGCGGGCAGAATGTCGTCCTTAGATAGTTCGCTATCATTTTGCTGCATTGTTTCTAGCTGAATTTGTTGTTCCTCTTCCTCTTCTTGTTGTTTTTGCAGCTGCAAACCCTCCTCCTCTTGCTTACGTCGTGTATTGTTGCGACACTGTATTGACCTTTTATGTGCATCGAAGTAATTTATATCTGTAAATTCTTCATTGCAAATATGACATTCAAAATGGCTCTGTTGCAGATGGTACTGTTTGCGATGGCGGGCCATTTTGTGGGCATCACGACACTGCATGCCACAAAATGGGCAAACTATAATGCGTCGCTTTCCCATATGTACCGCTCTAATGTGCTCCTGAAGGCTGAAGTTTTTGTAGTATGACTTGGGGCAAATATCACATTTAAATCGTCTCTTCTTTTCATGTGTCGCTTCTCGGTGCCTTTTAAGTTGAGTATTTTGCGCAAAAGTCTTACCACATAATTCGCAGATATGATCTTTTTCTTGATGGCGCCTCTGATTGTGAACCCTCAGGTCCTGCTTTGTTGAAAAATATAATTTACACAGCTCACACACATAAGGCCGGATGCCCATATGTCGGCGGGCATGACCAGCTAAATATTTGCAATCTTTATAGGTTTCGTCGCAGTAAATACATTGATAACGGTTAGTGCCAGGAACAAGATGTGTCTTAAGATGGACATGTAGTTTGGCTCTAGTCATGACATCTGGACAAATGCCACATTCTATAGGTAGTTTTTCATCTCCATCATTATTGGATACTGAAAATTCTACTATGGGTGTGCCATCCGAATCAAAATCAACGATTGTGGCCACTAAGTCATCATATAACATGTATTTTCTGACTACACCTTTCGGTCCCTTATCTTCTGGGCACGGCTGAGGAGGAGGCTTTTCTGTTTTTTCAACTGCAGCTGCTTTTTGATCTGGTATAATCGAATCAAGGTCTGCTTCAGTTTCGCCTTCTAAGCCTACTTCTTCATATTCAATATCTTGGAATTCTTCGTCCTCTTCCTGACCATACCCGTTTGTCGAAACCTCGTCTATCAAGTGCTGTTCTTCAGGCTCTTCATCGATGAATTCTTCTTTAATTTCGTCATCTTCCGATTCCTCCAGAATTTCAGTTTTAATATTTAATGCAGTATCCGAAATTAAAACTTGATCTAATTCATCGTCTAATGTTTCAACAATCTCGTAATCATCATATAGAAAGCTACTTTCTGGGAATTGGCCACTTTGTGGTATTAAAAGACATTCGGGGTCATTTTGTGCGATAGTATGACTGTCCACTCCATCATCTTCACAGCCTTCATCAATTTCTATACAATCGCGTGCGAATTCGTATTCAATATATTCATCCATGTCTTCGGCCGTATCACACATTTTTGGTTTGTATTTTTAGTTTATACTTTTTACACAAATTTACTTGATATTTCTTTATTTAAATAATTAATTAAGTTAACAATTATTTTGTTTTTTTTAAGAAAAGACATTAAAAAAAAGATTTGCCTTGTAATATTCTGCGCGTTTTCCCTTTTTTCCTAAACTTTTTTTTGTTTTAGTAACTGACAGGCAGAGCAACAAGCCGCTTAAAAAGTCGGCAGCGGCAGATTTGTAAAAAATAGTCGGCGGCATCTCATAAGTTGGCTTGAGCCGGCTGACATTGACAGACGCTGATTTTGATTTTGATAAGATTCTTAAACATATTTCTATAAAAAAAATTTATAATTGTAAGATTTGGTAAAAATTTGCCACTACAAAAACAATAAGCTGGCCGCTAAATTGAAAGTCGGCGGCGGCTCTTGAGCCGGCTGTGAGCCGATCGGTTTGTTTTTCTGCTGACAGGTGTCGGCAGACACGTCAGGTATTGTTGTTGATTTTTAATTTTAATTCACAATAGTGCCATGTCAAACGGAAGTTAGTTTGTTTATAAACAGATGGCACTGCGGGTTTCAAAAATCGTCTAAAATTTATAAAAAAACTGCAATGACAATTAATCCCTATTGTCGTTCTCACCTCAAGCCAGTTTGGTCTCTGTTTTAAACTGCTTTGTTATACATATTTTAATTGAAATTTATTTGCTGGTGGCTAAGCATTGTCTATAATATATTCGGCCCTGTTCTGTTAACCGAATCCGAGTAAATTTCCGTTTTCAAAAAAATAATGTTCCTGTAAACGTGCTTAAAATCATACACGATACTTTTCTTTCAGATATGATAATTGAGAATCTATATAATACAAAAATTTAAAAAAATACTTCTTTTGTCAGTTAGTTTTCTGAAATCGTGCGATTTCAAATCGATCGGTTTACGGAACAGGGCCAATTATATCGTCGGGTGGTTACTGGTTTCCGGTATGTATGTATATAAAACATTTTATTTGGTTTTTATTTAAGCATAATTTTACGTTATACACATATTCAAGATCATGATATAACATATCATGCGATAACCGCCAAAAAAAGCTTAAGCGGCATAATTTCCGAATTTAATTTTTAGACCAAAATCGATTATTTGCGATCGTAAATAGTCGATTTTCATCAAAATAACGAAGTCCGAAAAATGTGTCGCTTAAGCTAGTTTAGCGGTTATGGCTCGATGTAGTATATACATGTATATATGTATATGTACAAGTAAGTATACTTGTTGTATACATATGTATGTATTTTCTTATATGATCATTCGGTTTATATGTATATACTTGGCTCTTGTAATAGTAAATATGTATATATGTATATTAGAAAAAAAAAAACAAAATTAAATTGTATACATATGTATGTATTTTCTTATATGACCATTCGGTTTATATGTACTTGGCTCTTGTAATAGTAAATATGTATATTAGAAGAAAAAAACAAAATTAAATTGACAATTAATCTTATTGAACTAAACAATTATGCATGTATGTACTTATGTATGTATATGTATATTTTATAACAGTTTATATGCAATGTATAATTAAAAGCAAATTTTTCTAAGCATTATCCATAGCGGCAATTTCATATAAAAGTTGTTGTTCAGCTTTCACCTTTTCATGTTCATCCACTTCAATATTTTCTTGATCTTCCAGGTCCTCTAAATCGTGTTCATTGACGATTTCGTTATGCATATCATGCGTTATCTCTTCGACCACCACCTCCTGCTGCTCCAGGTGCTCTTGCTTAAAATGTTGGCTAAGCTGTTCTTCGTCTTCCTCTACTACTTGTTGTTGATACATATCACTCTGATTTAGTTGATCTTCATATTGATATCGTTGCGAAATCATTTGTTGGTCTTCGTGTTGCTCTTGTTGTATTGATTCAAGTTCGTCATAATTGTCCTGTTTTTGTTGGTACAAATGACGTCCCAGTTTTTTACGACACTGCAAAGAACGCCGATGAGCATCAAAGAAATCTATATGGTTAAATTCCAAACCACACACGCGGCACTCAAATGTAGATTGATTTAAGTGCATGTCTTTGCGATGCTGGGCCAATTTGTGGGTATCTTTAAATCGCAAATCACAAAAAGGACAATCTAATAAGCGTCTATCGCCATAGTGGACATTGCGAACGTGTTCGCTCATGGCATATTTGCGCAAAAACTTCTTGCCGCAATGTTCACACTCATAGTTACGCTGCTGTTCGTGTACTAACAGGCGATGATGGCGCAGAGAAGTATTTTGCGCAAATGTTTTACCGCACTGTTCACAAATGTGCTCTTTGGCCAGATGACGCCTCTGTTCGTGTACTTTTAAATCCTGTTTAGTGCAATAGTACATTTTACAAGGCATACATACATACGGACGTATACCCATATGCCTTCTAGCATGGCCTGCCGCGTATGCTCTTGTCACAAAGTCATCTTCACAGTATATACACTTAAATCTTTTTGTACCTGGTTTTAAATGAGTTTTCAAATGGGCATCCAATTTAGACTTGTGCATAATATCTGGACATACACCACATTCGACAGGCAATCGTTCGGCTTCACGGTCATCAGCAACCATAGAAAATTCTACTATGGGCGAACTATCCTCATCATCGTAGTCTACTATCTCTGCACATATTCCATCAAATAACATAAACTTACGAGGAACTCGTGGCAGATTTAATCTTTTCCGTTTCTTTTCCAATTCAAACCACAATTGCTGGGGAGTGGGTGGCTCTTCTATCACTTCTTCATGTTGATACACTTCTAGTTGCTCGCCACTTTCCTCATCCATAATTTCATGCACCTCCTCAACCATCATCATTTGACCATCCTCTGTTATCATCATAGTGCCATCTTCATGTTCATCCCCTACTTCCCTGGTTTCAATTAACTCTTGGCCATCGGCCAAGTAAATGACGCTGCCATCTTCACATTGCTCCAATTCTTCGCCCTCTGCCAGTACCACATAATCAGAAGCATCAACGGCTATGTACTCCTCTGTGTCGTCCACAATAGATTCTGTTTCGCTCATAATAGGAATTTTTGTATTTTCAAAATAATTTCACCGATGATTTTTGTGTAAAAATAATTGCGGCACGAAAATTTTACCAACGCTGCCTTGAATGATAGTGATGCAATAAAAAATGGCTACTAGTAGAGTACTCAATAAGGAAACGGGTACTTTTGTTTAGAGTACTCTTTGAAACTGTTAAAGGAACAAAGATGTAATAAAATGTTGTTGATGCATACAAATTGAGTTATATATTTATAAAGAAACATTTTTGAAACTAGAAATACATATATAAATACATGTATATATATATAAATTACACAAGTACCCTTCAAAAAAGTAATCATCGCTTGCTGTCTCAATAACAACTATTCACAATAACATGGCATATATACTATTCACAATAGCATTAGAGGAATTAAAGAAAAACAGTAAAGTGAGCGGAAAAAATATAACGATAAAGAAATATTAATAAATATAAAGTATACGATTAATTATGTGTGTGTACGTAAGATCCTTAAATAGTAGATATTGTGCTACAGAAAGTGTTCGAAGTTTTTCTTTATTTAAAGAAATCTATGCTTAAAAATGTATTCAGCAACACGTGTGAAGGAAAAGGTATGAAACCAAATTGGTTTAATTATGTAAATGTGTACATATGTATGTATGTAGGTTTGTACATATGTATACAAATATATACATACATATGTACATATGTAGTTGTTTTTTTTTTTTTTTGCAATTGGATAGCATGTGTAGCAATATGGCCAGGGTGTCATCCAAATAGGAGCGTCCTCCAGAAACTGTGATCGACCTTAACGTTCATATAGAAAGAAGCATTGCTGAACTCCTCACCAAGAGTATACATACATACATATATCGCTCTTTTACTTCAATAGTGTCATAACTAAAAAAATGTGTTTTTTTGAACAGGATATGAAAGTTAGTACGTGAGTGTGAGAGAATTTCACTTGTGCCATTATTTGTAAATGCAATCACGGTCGTACTTAATTCAAACGTGACTCACGCATGACGCGAATAAATCTCGACATTTCTTCATCTGTAAATAAAAGCGTTTGTAATATTAAAAACAAATATTCTATATTCTATTCTACTTCCCGCAAATAGAATTGTTGTTATAATTTGTGAAGATTATAATTAGTTGAATTCAATATTTTTGTAATTAAAAAAATTATGTACTTACATATTACATACATTTTCTATATATAATTGCGTACATGTTTATGGATTCATTTTTCCAATTACATGTAAATGTAATTGTAATTCAGATTTTTTCCACCACAATTGCTTTTAAATGTAATTGTTTTTTTTATTTTTCAGTGCAATACAAAAAAATCATGTAATCGATGTGTAATCAATTACAAAATTTAATAATTTCTGCCCAAGTCTAGTATAAATAATAATACATATCACTCATTTACTCAAAGAACGTCATAACTCAAAAAATGGAATTTTTGAGTTAATGATGCAGAATTAATTCCTCATATCGACCTTCAAATTGTAAACAAATTTCATACAAATATCTTGTTTACTCAATTCTTGAAAGCAAAATAAAATTTTATATTTCCATGGTGATGTGTGTAAATTGAAAACTTTAAACTCTCAAACTAGTTTTTTTGAGTTATGACGTTGTTTGAGTAAATAAGCGATATGTACATATGTATGTATGTATGTTATAAATTATTTCTAAATTTTTTAAAATTGTACTCTTAAAAAATAATTAAAAGAACTTTTATTGAACTTTTAGCAAAAATGTAATAAACTTTATTCTTTAATTTCAGATCTTACAAAAAAAATTAATAAATATAATAAATGACGTAAACTTAACTGATGAAATACATGTATGTATATACATATGTATGTATGTGTGTATATACATAGTTATAAAAGGAAATGTTATACATAATATAAAAATATGCAAAGCTTCCAACAACACCTCATCAAACGAACAAATTGTAAAGAACGCATTAAAAATCATACTAAAGAGTTGCAAAATCCGGTCAAGTGTAACAGTATCATAAAAGGTTTTCTTAACGACTACGCAGTAAAAAAAAAAAAACAACTTAGTGATACATATAAGCAAACAATAAAAGTACTCGTACATACATATTAATAACAATGTGCCACAAATTATTAACACTCCACAAAAAGAAGAGTTTGTTAGTGCGCCCGCCTAACAAAGATTTGGTATTTGATTTTATGGTTTTTATACGAATAGCAAACAGGCAGACGGAAAGCAAGGTAAGTTGTAAGTTTATTTTTGTCTTAACTATTTCATATTAAATATACATAATATGGTGTGGTATATTTATATATGTCTATTGTTATTGAGTGTTATTAAATAAAGAAGACGTATAGAAAAAAAATATTAAAAAAATATGATCGCATTAAAGAGGAGGTATGTATCTAATAGTGTGAGGGTCTAACGGTCAATGCTACTTTAATTACATACTTATAAATTGTATGTATGCATATTGTCTTTCGTTTTTCCGTCGCAGGTCAGAAATATATAGCGAATTTTTATTTGTAAAATGCCTTGAGTACATAACCTAACCTAACCTACATATCGTTACATTAATATAGGAATGCCCTAACTCATTGTTTTTTTGGAAATCTTGTTTTTTGCATTTTTCGATATATTACATGTTCTTTTACTGAAAGATACAAAAAACTCGATTTCAAAAAAATAATCAGTTAGGGCCTTTCTATATTAAGGTAACGATATGTATGTATGTATGTATGTATGTATGTATTTCTAGCAGGGACCGTAAATAACAGTTATCGATATCAAAAAATTATTTTATAACAGTTATTTTGTGAATTAAAAAATAAAACTTCATCTAAGACAGTTATTTTTCAACGTAAAAATAAGAGGTCGGATGAAACTCTTAAAAAGAAAGTTTTATTTTTCCCGTCCGAAAATAAAACTCAGTTTATGTAAATTTCCTCCCAATACAATTACGTTGCATTGCAATTAAATAAATCGGAATTAAAATAAAAACATATTGTGCTATAAACATCAACAAAAAAATTTTAAGCGACTTATTTTTTTTACTTCATTTAACTAAATGAGTTTTATTCTAGAGGGAAAAAATAAAATTCCTTAAAAGAATTTTATTTAATGACGTCAAAATAAAACTCTCTTTTTAAGAGTCTCATCTGATATTTTATTTTTCCGTTGAAAAATAACTCTTAACTGTGGAAATGAGATCGTTTCTGAAAGTGCTCGCCAATACGAATCTATTGGTATATGACAGTATTTTTTTTTCTTGAGTTTGAGTTTGAGTTTTTGAGTTAAATTTTTTTCGATAACAGTTATTTACGGTCCCTGATTTGTATGTAGTCTTATATACATACGAGTATGTATGGTCAGAGTTAGAGATGCTAATGCCCGGGTTTTTCGGGATTATCTGATTTCCGTTTTTTGCATAAATAATGTTTTTGACTGTCATCTTCTATGTACATCAAGAACTATTAAAAACTCCCTGTTATAAAAAGTTAAAATAAAAAACTTGCACTTTTCAATGAAAATTTGCAATTTACTTATATCCTTTAAATATGCAAAAAAAAAATATTTTGTAAAATTAAATTCGGTATTTCGAGATTCCATCACTAGATCCCGAAGCCCGGGATTTTAAAAAACCTTTCTAAAAATGTATAGCAAAGGTATTTTGTACACTTTCCTTACAGTACGGACAAGAATTTGTATATCTCTCATCATTAATTTAAAAAAACTAGCTAAAATTATAATCAGCAACAGAAATTTGAATTTTATTCCATTAAATCTCCATTATACAAGGTACATAATGTAACTATGTTAAGTCACATGTGCTAAGGGATCAAATTGGATTAACCAGGACACAATTGACGGTGTCACAGGACACTTTTTCTCATGGAAAAGTTGACTGCGTCACAGCACACTTTTTCTCATAGAAAAGTTGACAGCGTCTCAGCACACTTTTCTCATAGAAAAGTTGGTAACTTTTCTAAAAGTTGACTGTATTACAGCACACTTTTCTTATAGAAAAGTTGACTGTGTCACAGCACACTTTTCTTATAGAAAAGTTGACTGTGTCACAGCACACTTTTCTTATAGAAAAGTTGACTGTGTCACAGCACACTTTTCTTATAGAAAAGTTGACTGCGTCACAGCACACTTTTCTTATAGAAAAGTTGACTGCGTCACAGCACACTTTTCTTATAGAAAAGTTGACTGCGTCACAGCACACTTTTCTTATAGAAAAGTTGACTATGTCACAGCATACTTTTCTTATAGAAAAGTTGACTGTGTCACAGCACACTTTTCTTATAGAAAAGTTGACTGTGTCACAGCATACTTTTCTTATAGAAAAGTTGACTGTGTCACAGCACACTTTTCTTATAGAAAAGTTGACTGTGTCACAGCACACTTTTCTTATAGAAAAGTTGACTGTATTACAGCACACTTTTCTTATAGAAAAGTTGATTGTGTCACAGCATACTTTTCTTATAGAAAAGTTGACTGTGTCACAGCACACTTTTCCCTTTTTTATTACCTTACCCCAAAAACGGGGAAAATAGAAGTATTGCTCCAATTTCAGTATAATATTGAAATTTGTATATTAAATTAGTACGAAAGGTTTAATTAAAAACGATCAAAAAGTGCTCGTGTGCTGACAAAATGACATAATTGTGCCACAAAAATTCCATCAATGTTGCGAAAATATTTTTTAATTTAAGTTTTTTTTGTGTATGCTGTTGGATCTTAAGTGATTTATTTTGTTGTTATTATTGTTGCTTTTGCAGGTAGTTGGTATTGTTTTGAAAATTACTACTGTTGCTACTCTTCTGCCATTCTCCATTCAGAAAACAAGCCTGTCAGTCAGCCACGCAGCCGTTTTGTTTACATTTCTTATTTGCTTTTTCTACTGTTATTATTGTAGTGTTGTTTCTGTTTACAAACTCAACAGCAACATCATAATGAAGTTGACTATAATGATCGTTGTAAGCATAAAGTTGTTTGTGATGATTCCATAGTGCAGCGAGTTGCTTCTTAGCTTGTTAAAGTGATAAGCTTTTGTTATTACGTTTTTAAACGCGCTCGAGTGTAGTTATACAAATAATACGTGTATTTAGGCGCATGCATCTCAATTGACTTTAATATATTTATTTATTAGTTCCTAAAGTGTTAACTGTTACTTACGGCCAGTGTTTAAATAATTTTATGTTGCAAAAAAAAAAACAAACAAAAAACCTTATTAGTTAATTGTGGTAATATTTTATTTTATCTTTTTTAAATTTCAATAATAAACGTGTTGCCTTTGTGCCGTGTCTTCTTGGTCGCCAGTATTCCGCTTATTCCTGTGAACGTCTTACACATCTTAACAGACGTTACTACGTTTTCATGTTAAAATTTTACTTTATGCCGGTTTAAAATTGTGTCAGTTCTAAGTGGAACAGAGTACATTAGTATACCGGTTGGCCAGTGTAGTCTGTCAGTCTCCAGAAAAGTGTGTTACAAATTATTTATTACCATTTTCTTTTGCTTATTGCTATCAATAAGAATTTTTCCATGTCTTCCGCTGCAAACTGAAAAAATTTTGTGCAAATTTAACTAAAAAAAAGTATTAAAGAATAAAAATCTATAAAAATAGTTTAGTATAAGTGCACATACATATAGTCCAATTATAAATCAATCATCTATCTTTAAATGGTCAAAAAGAATATTTTTAAATTGGTAAGAATTTTCAATAAAGATTTCTGTTACAGAAAAAAATCCGTTAGAAAATAATAAGCATTATTTTATGTACACACCATTCAGGAATGGGAAGTTGGTCTTATTTTGATATCAAATCAATATTTAATAAACATTTATTAACGTCCACAGTACTATAACAAATTTTTTAAATTTATATCTGTATGATGATGTTGCTATGGCCTGACAGTGAAATTCCACAGAACAACAGTACAGTGTTGTACAGTTATATGAGTCAAAGAGTGCGAGCGAGGCGCTAAACTCTCGAAGACCAAGCAACAAACACAAACCTGACCGCACTTAAAAACGCACTAGGATAACACACTGGTAGCGTAGCACACCACGCACTAGGCTACCGGGGCTGTTAACAGCAGCGTATGTGACCATTCGATCAAAATCCATAAAAGCTTTGCAAAAACAAATGTCTTGCCAACAGTGTTGTTTAGCGTTTGTTTTAGAATATGTATTTCGCTGTAGTAAAGCGCTTGAAAAATCTCTCATGTCTTGAAAGTTCTTATAAATGGTCTTGTGAAGGACGTTAATATGTATGTACGTAAATATGGGTAAATACTAAAAAATGTGTACCAAGGGCTCAATTTTAGAGTTATCAAAACTGCATATCGTATACATATTTAATTAAGAAATACTGGGATATATGTATGTATATTTAACTTTAAAAATATATAAAGCATACGGGTTTTCAGGTATTCCTTTATAAACGCCAGGGCTATACCAACACAAATACCTTATATTTTTATTTATTTTTCTAAAAGATATTTTTTTAGATGTTGGTAAAGATGGTAAAAACAATATACGAATACATACATATACAGAATTATTTATAAAACTTACTAAGGCTTTACAAAGGGTTTTTAAAACAGATTTTCATACAACATTTCTCTTATTAAGCCTTGATAAAGCCTTGAATAATTATTATATACATATAAGTCGGATAGTATATACATACATACATATATGTACATGTAATCCTTTCCTTTTGTAGAAAATTAGAATAGATTCATATCGAATATAAATTATTTGCTGGGTTTTGTATAAGTTTCTAAGCCTATTGCGCTTATTTTTCTTTTGTGATTTTCAAAAATATTATTGTGTGTGAATTCTCAAATAGTTTTTGAAAGTCTGTGCATAAGATAAAAGGGTTGTGACTATTCAAAATATGTGGTTGAAGTCTACTGATGATTTGTTACAGCAACAATGAAATGCATATAGACAACGCTGAACCACCAGCAAATAAATTTTAAATTAAATGTAATTCTTTCTATTAAAAACTTAAAATTTATTTAATTATATACAATTAAATGCATACAACGACTCCTTCGTCGGTATTGTGTAGCAGAATCATCGGCGAAGTAAAATAACCAATAAAATTTCTACTAAAAACAGCTTCAAAAATTGAATAAGCCTCATTGACACCAGAGGCGCTGCAACACTGCATTATTAGAAACGTGCAAAAAGCAAAAGCTTTTCCTCCATCTCTTTCTTCTATATTTTTCTTCAATTGAAATTCGCTCAACAAGTTTTCCATCCCTGATACATTATCTAATAAAAATAAATTTATTAAGTTGATTAATTAAACTTGATACTGTAAAAATGCGGATCTATTTATTTCATCTTCAACATCAAAATTACTATTGGCAATGCTGGTAAATTGAAAGTAACGGCAAAAATGATATTTTATACTCCTATAAAGTTTGTGTCTGAAGTCTTTTATTTCAATTTAATTATTTTAAAGTTTGACGCTTAAGTCTTCTGTTAGTTCGATTTGATTAAAAAATGTTACCTTAAACTCGAATATTTTGAATATATATTTGTATATATCTACATATCGCTCATTTACTCAAAGAACGTCATAACTCAAAAATGGAATTTTTATATTGTCTAAAAATTACATACAAATACCTTGTTTTCTTAACCCTTGAGAGAAAAATTAAATTTCCTTTTTCCATTAATTGAAAACTTTTTTAAACTCGTTTTCATTGTAATACATACATATATATTTTTTTTGGAGTTATGACGTTGTTCAAGTAAATGAGCGATATGCTGTATTATGTTGCCATTTCGCAAAATAAACCAGTTATATTATTTGAAATTATAATTTCTGTTAATAAGAAATAAATTTGTAACTTGTACACACTCATGACCCCTTAAGCCTGCAGTTATTTGATATTGATATTGATTGATGTCGCAAGTTATTTTCACAAATTTTAAAATTTCGTAAAAGTTTTGTGTTACATACATATATTTTTTTCCTCTATTATGATTTTTTCTATTATATTGATATGCATACATTATTAGCACACCAGCACTATCATCATCATCTGCAAACTATCCAAACAAATAAATTGTCCAAACAGACAGTACGAAATACAAATCAATAAACCAGATTTAAATGTTTTACTTTATTTTCTGTCCAGTGAAGATCTCATCAAAGCATGCACATTTAAGTTGGTCAACTGCTAACATTCGTTATTTTATTACTGATCCAATACACACACACACACATACACATAGAGTCCAAAGCAAACATATGCAAGAAACAGCTTAAATAATTTGAATTGGCCAGTACATATTGATGACGTTTTCTTTTTCACGCTATGACACTGTGACTTTGACGACTTAATGAAAAGAAAGGAAGCGAGAAACAGAAATAAAGTTTAGAAAAGAAGCCATATATGTACATATGTAATTAAATTATACAAATGCTCAGGGACCGAAAATAATAATTCTTGAATTTTTAAAGAAAAAAAAATCAAGTACAAGAAATCAGTGGACAACGTGACCAATCGCAACATTTTAGCTGTTTTCAATTAGATTTTTCGAAACTCGAATGCTTTTAAAATTTTGGATTTTATTTTTTAAGCTGAAATTTTTGTTTTTGATTTTCATATTGCTATTTTTTGAGCAGAAATAACTTTTATTTTATGAATTCCTATTTTTCCGAGCAGAAATAAAATTAAATTTCAGAGTTAAAATTTTTCTAACAGAAATCGAAGTTACATTATGTTAAAAAATATGTATGTATGTATATACATACATATGTATGTATGTACATACATAACTAGTACGATGAGATCAATGATAATATCATAAAAGTGATTAAAAATAGTGCCACCATTTTCTTCTGCTGCGGAATCTCAGAAATTGATTTTTATTTTTGCTCGAAAAAAATTTATTTCTGGCCGAAAAAATAAAAATCAGAAAATACCAATTATTTTTGCGGGAAATAATAATTATTTCTGCTCGAAAAAATAAAACTAATAAATTTACAGTTATTTCTGCTCAAAAATATAAATTTCAAAACATAACTGTTATTTTGACTTTTATTATCACATTCATACAACAGTTACGGTCCCTGCAAATGCTGCATTATAAAGAGATGTGAGTATGTATGTATGTACATATGTATAGTAGAGTTTATGTTATTAACATTTTATATGTGTGTACGAGTATTTATGTTTATTATGTTTGTTTTAAAATCAGGTCAATATGATGCTACTTAAGCTGTTGCAAATATTCGTATTGGTAATTCAAAATATTTGCATTTACTGAAAAATGTTAACCGATTGGATCATCATATAATAAACATTTACATACAGTTTGTCTAAGAGTTGTGCGAAAGACGACACAAATAGATGTATGTATTTATTTATAATAAAATAGACGTACTTATGTATAATCATATAAATTTACATATTTGTTTCACAACATTTTTGCTATAGGAACCATAGTCAAAGTTAGAATGGTGTAAAAGAAAATTTCTTGCTAGTCTGAAAGGCTCATTCTTGATATTTTATAATTTAAAACATGATTTACTAGCATCTTCCCGCGACTTCGTACGTATTCAGAAAGAAACTGAGTAGGCATAAACCAGAGAATGACAATGAGTACTTAAAAAAATATACATATGTACATTCCAACTGCTACATGAATATATTTATACTCAGGCTATGGATATTTCATCAGAAAAAAAAAATACGCATGATACTCGGGATATTTATTCATAATTCGCCACAGTACACATACACTTGTGTATATAAAATGAAATGTAAAATGAGTGTGGCTGTTTGAAAGCATGCTGTATGTGTGTAAAAATAAAATAGCCCTGTATATAAGCATGTGTAACCGATTAATATTCATAGTAGTTTTATACTGCCCAACAATTGTTGTAAACAAAATTTTGGATATTTGTTCATAATGAATAATTTCCAAATTTCTGCAAAATGTTAAAAAGCCAAAAAAATTGTTGGGCAATTATTCATTCCAAATTCGACTGATTACACCCAAACACTCCAGGCGATTATTCATTTTACGCTTTTGGGTCATTATTCACTTATTATTGGGCGATCAGGGACTGTTCTTTTTGGTATATCTTCACAATGACCAATCACCCAACAGTTTTGGGATTTCCTTCATTTAGCTGTTTCGGGAGATTTGGACTTAAGCGATAATTCGTACAGCCCACAAATATACATACATAATTTAAAATTTATGATATTAGTGGGATTAGTAGAGTTCAATTTCCCTTAGAATTATACTTTTTTTTTAATTTCAAGTTTTGAATTTATCTGGCAAAAAAAAATAATAATAAAAAAAACATATTTCGTACAAAAGGTCCCATAGTGCATACATAGCATATATGATACAATAAGTGTGAACTAAAATAGCTATAGCTAACAAATAGTCTTGAATTTGAGCACTTCCATTACAATTCCCGACTCTGCCTTAACACAAGTTTTCAATCATGCGTAGTGCCACGCAAATCCTAGTCAGGTGGCTGGAGCTCAAAATTGCAAGAAGATCAATTAGTGCAATTATGAATAAAATTCCGCGAGAAATTTCTCCCTTTTCCAATTACACTTTTTGTTTGTGATTTCCCTATTACTTGTTCTTGTTTGAAATTGTTCCCCGGGAAAAATGCCTCGTGGAATTTTATTCATAATTGCCCTCAATTTCTTTGGGGTCTCAAACACACGTGTACTATTGTAGCCGGGATACGGACGGAATAAATTCTTCCTTGTAAAGACTCAAAAGATGATACTAGAATTAAACTAAAAAACGTCAATACTAAAAACATTGGCAAAAACCAAAAAAAAAAGAACTTCTAAAAATAAAAATATTTATTGTAAAAATTAAAAAAATCGCCAAAACCCGAAAAAAATCGCCAAAATGAAAAAACGCCTAAACTAGAAAAAGCGTCAATACTAAAAACATTGCCAAAACGTGAAAAAAAAATTCTAAAACTTAAAATATGTATTGTAAAAAACAAAAAAGAAATTGTAAAAAACCGGACAAAATTCGACAAAACGAAAAAAATCGCCTAACAAGGAAAAGAGTCAATATTAAAAAAAACGTCAAAAATCGAAAATACGCTTAAACTGAGAACATGTATTGTAAAACACAAAAAAGAAATCGCAAAGAATTTGAAAAAAATCGCCAAAACGAAAAAACGCCAAAAACCGAAAGAAATCGTCAAAAACCAAACAAATCGCCAAAAAGGAACAAGCGCCGTACGTCCTCGTCATACAGTGAAACATTTGCTGCGAAACAATTTTGATTTCTCTTTTGAAATTGCATTCGTGTCCACACTGTGAAGTTTTTGTTTTTAAGCTTAATACATTTTCTCATATAGTTCTCATGAGAATGAGGCGAGAATGACGTACTCAACAAGAACTTCGTGTACATGAAACAAAGTACCCTTTTCCATTCCTCTTTCCCCGTTCATCAACAAACTCAAAAGTTTTGAAACAAATGTTTCACTGTATGGACGCGGATTACGTAACCCTTCGTGTGCGTGTGTTTACTGAATTTATTGTTGTTTAACTGAACTTTAATAAAATTTTATGGTCAACATTTTTGTAGAAAATTTCATAACGGCCCTCCCTCTTTTTACGGGTTGTTTTTATGATTTGTTAGAATAGTGCTAAAAATTACCGTTATGTGGGAGAGTTGGAGGATTAATATGTTCCACAAAAATATTTGCCTGAATATTTTCGACTAACTTGCTGGACATACCCCACACCTCAGGTGTAAGGCACTCATAGCTTCATATACCGATATGCTAAACGAACAGGCCAAGGAAAAATTTTAACCCTCTAAAATAAAATGTCCATGTGATCTTTCAAAACGCCGTTACAAGTACATACATATGTATGTATATACTTTTTGGTCTCCTTTACCGGAATCCTCTTTTTTTCAGAACTCCGTTATTTTGGAAACAGTTAGAAATTGTTGTACAGTGTTATTATTAAAAGTCTTTCCAATCTTTATTAAAGCTCAAGGCGGTAATTAGGTTGGCTCATCCCTTAATTTTCTTTATAAAAATGTTCCAAATGTACATGCATATGTATCTATATCATAAATATGTAAATATATGTATATACTTACGTATACTTTGTTTCATTGCTAATTATATATTTCCTTTATTATTATTTTTTATTGTTATTTCACTGAACGTATTGCGTTAGTTGACATTAAGTGATGCAAGTGTTTTAACTTTTATTTATATTTTCTTAAATGTGAATTTGTTTTACTATTATCGTACAGTAATTAACACAACATTATGCAAATTAGATTGACTTAATAATAAAGTAAAGAAATATTTGACCTAAAAATTATCACTTAAAAGAGAGCAAACAACAAACAATGGTTGGTGGTAGTGTAGTGCTTGTTGTTATTTGTTGCTTTTAAATATTAATTTAAATATAAAAATTCGCTCTAAACATAAAACCATAAATTTTTTTGAATTAAATTTTGTCATACCATTTGATGCAAGCAAAAAAAAAATCGTAAAAATCAACACAGTTTAAAATTTAATAATAGAAAAGTATAACAGTCGTATTAAGAATTTCGTGAGATTTCATGCTTAAGCCTGGTACTCTGTTCACAATTTCGTGGGAAATGCTGTCAAACTACATGTAAAAGTATTTGGTGCGAAATATTTGCGAAATAAATTCGTAAAAGTAGTACTCTGTTCTTATTGCGAAAATCTATCTGGCAGCATGCTTTCCATGCAAAATGACTGTGGCATCATTTTAGTTTCAGCTGAGAAACAACATGAGCAGTACCAAAAACAGAAAAAATAATCGCCAAAATGAAAAAAAAATCGCCAAAAAGAAGAAAAATTATGCCTAGGGGCATAAACTTTAAATACTTCCTTTTAACTTGTACATATCGTTATCTAAAATTTAAAAGGCTGAAACTACCAAAAAAGAAATTTACCTTTTCATTGATTACGATGTAAATTTTTCACGTTTCACATTAGGAAAGTATTCTTTCAAAAAGTATTGATTTAATGGGTGAGAGGGGAAAGAAGAAAGGAACGGGATATAGACTTTCGTGTACTTGGAAATTTAAGACAGTTAGTTTTACTTTTTGTTTTGTTACGAATCAGCTGACTCTTTACAAGTCGTTAGTTTTTCTAATCCGTTCTGTTCTGTTGCCGTTCAATCTGTGAAAATGAAAAACCTGTTAAGTAATTGAAAGTGACAGCAAAATATATGAACACATTTTGAAATAAACTGTGGTTGTGTTTTAGGATTTAAAAAATTCAATTTAATTTAATTTTATTATATTTTTTTTTAACCCCAGACCAAAAAAAGGGGTGTTATAGGTTTGTAGTGCATGCGTGTTTATCTGGGTATCAGTACGTCTGTACGAGTCCACGTACAGACCAAACGGCTGGACCAATTTTGATTTAGTTTTTCTGTTTGAAAGGTGACTTGATCGAGAAAGCTCATAGCTATGTTTGCAAAAAAACGGTCCAGCCGTTTAGAATATATCACATCTTTTCTTGATATATCTGGGGTTTTTAAAATGTTTAATCTTTGTTATATATAATATAATTTAATAAATTAAACTATATTTAAATTTAATTTAATTTAATGTTAATTTATTTTAAATTTAATTCAATTTTATTTCATTTCATTTTATTTTTAACCCCCGACGAAAAAAGGGGTGTTATAAGTTTGTAGTGTGTGTCTGTGTATCTGTGTGTCTGTCCGTGTCAACGTACAGACCAAACGGCTGGACCGATTTTGATTTAGTTTTTTCTGTTTGAAAGATGACTTGATCGAGAAGGTTCTTAGCTATGTTTGAAGAAAATCGGTCTAGCCACTTAGAAGATAGGGATGGGCAAAAAATATCGATATATCGAAATATCGATATTTGAGAAAATTAAAATCAATATATATCGCCGATATTTCAAAAACCGATAAATCGATTCTTATTTACGAGTATCGGGTTTCGATACTTTTAAGAGCTATAGCCGTTTTTTAACTGTACGATATTGACATTACTACTAGTGATGCGAAGAAAAAAAGAGAAATTTCATAATAACATCCCAAGCGAATTTATAAGGTTGCCCAACTAAGGCAGGTAACTTTTTGGATTGTGTGGGTATAAGCCTGAAAGCAGAATTTGTTCAATTAGTATTTTTTCATACGGGATTTCCTGGGATCCCGCACATTTTCCGGGAAAGAAATCCCGTGAAATTTGTGCGGGAAAATTTAGTTTGTACAAATGTACACATTCCTCGATGACTAAGGTTATGTCAATAGAACTATAGCTAAAACTTTACAACAATTACGGCCGGAAACTGAAATTGTATTATTTTTTTGACTAATGTGTTTATAAAACGTTATTATTTAATCGATATCATGAATTATAATTTGTTTTTTGTTGATATAAACAAATTAAAATTAAATAAAAAAATATTTTGCATTGTTTTGCACCGGGCGGGGATTCCGAGAAACCGAAAAGTCGTTCTCGCTTTCCCGGGAAATGAAAAAGTCCTGGAAAAGAAAAACAATGGACGATGCAAACCTCATCACTTTAGTGGAAAACTGTGACCGTTCTGGTCCGAAGCAGTTTATAATTTATTATAGAAAAAGTAACTATTAAAATTTAGAAACAGAACGGCACAGCACAGAGCAGCAACAGAAAGTAAAAACTAGTGAAGTCTTAAGGAGCTACAGTAGGTTACGTATAACTTAACATAAATAATTCTTTTGTATTAAATTTCTTAAAGTGACTAATTGTGCATTCGAAATTAATGCAGCAAAGAATATCGATATATCGAAATATCGATGTTTTCAAAAACTATATATCGATACTGTTCAAAAATATCGATACGATATACATCGATACATATTTTTCATTTGCCCATCCCTATTAGAAGATATGACATCTTTTCTAGATATATCGGGGGTTTTTAAAATGTTTAATTTTTGTTATATTTTATATTTTAATTTATTTTATTTTTTTTATTATATTTTATTTTAATTTAATTTAATTTATTTTATTTTATTTTATTTTATTTTATTTTTATGTTATTTTATTTTATTTTTATGTTATTTTATTATATTTTGTTTTATTTTATTATGTTTTATTTTATTATATTTTATTTTATTGTATTTTATTTTATTTTGTTGTATTTTATTTTATTTTATTATGTTTTATTTCATTATATTTTATTTTATTGTATTTTATTTTATTTTTATTTTATTTTATTTTATTTTTATTTTAATTTAATTTATTTTATTATGTTTTATTTCATTTTATTTTGCTATATTTTATTTTACTTTAAATTATTTTATTTTTATTTTATTCTACATAATATTATTTATTTTATTTTGTTTAATTTAACTTATATAATTTTATTTTATTTTATTTTATTTTATTAACCCCCGACTAAAAACGGGGTGTTATAAGTTGTTATTGTGTGTCTGTGTATCTGTGTGTTTGTACGAGTCCACGTATATATTTCGATTTAGTTTTCTGTTTGAAAGGTGACTTGATCGAGAAGGTTCTTAGTTATGTTTTAATAAAATCGGTCCAACCGCTTAGAAGATATCATATCTTCTCTAGATATATTCGGAGGTTTTTAAAATTTTTAACAGTAACAGTAAACATTTACAATTTATATGGAAAATTTTTAAGTAAAAAAAAAATCAGTAGCTTTCGCACGAATTTCACGTTTTACTTTACAAAATAATGCGATACAAAAATTTACATTTGAATATTTTAAATTTACTGCGTGAATCTGGAAATGTCTCTTCACATCTAATAAATAAACTGGCATTATTATCAACAGTGTTGCAGTTGTTGAGAGCTGCTGCACAACAAATAATAAATAAACAGTGATGAAAAACATTTTTGAATTGATTAGGCGTTATAATATGTGTACAAATATTTATATATGAATTTTTAATTGGAAGACATATTAATGCTTTCTATCTCATTCGCTTTTATTTAGTTTTTTTTTTAATTTTCGCTTAACCCAACTTGATTTACCGATTTGTTGACACATTTCAAAGTCACTTTATTTGTTTGTTTTTGTAGCTTAAATTTGCCCTTCACCTTTTGTTATTAGCTTATAAGCTAATTTCATAATGTCTTTTACCCAAAAGATGCAAATAAAAGATCGCACAGACCAAACTCGTTTCCAAATTATTCAGTTTAGCAGACCGGCACTGTTCAAGATGTTATGAATGAAATTCGTTACTTATTCGAATATTCGATTGTTTTTCATCTTTTTTTTTTTTTTTTTTTTTTTGTAAACTTTATACAAACATAATTAAGAATTGTATGAAATGCTAAGTGTTTTTTTTTGTTCGCTCGCTAGCTATGGTACAATATAAGAAAAGAAGTTAAAATAAAGTGATTTTCAAAATTATACAAACTCATCGTGTAGGCATATCAAAAACATCTCATCATTATTATTATCCCCATCTATTTAATAGTTTTGATGAGACCATTATGGTCAAAATTAATGTTTAATTTTTGATTTATAAAGATTAAAATAATTTGTAATCCATCTTTGTTACTCGTATTTTTAAAGCAAAAGCTCATCGCCAAGGTTTATCTCTGACTGCTTCTGAATACTTTTATTTACGAGTAAAAAGCATAAAATAAAATTAAAAAAAAAAAACATTTTTATATGTGAAGCAATACAAAAGTTTATATGCGTTTAACGGGTAGTTTTGGCAGTAACAAATATGCATATGAAAAATTCATTAGAATTATGAAAAAAAAAGAGTTATTATTTTGTAAGACGAGTACACCTGTGTGTATAAAATAAAACATATTAACACATTCGTATGTATGTAAGCGATTTGTATTTTGCCTCTTCTCATACGCTTGTACTTCTTAATATATGTATAATAAAAATGCTTGCACAATGGCCATGAACGCCATGAAAAAATAAATAAAACAAAGTGGTAATAAATCTGCAGTTTGATAATAAGCAAACTATTTCAAATGAGAACTTGTTGTGAATCACAATACTAAAAAATAATTTTGTTTTGACTTGAGAACAACAACAGGAGCGTAAGTGTGACACCTGTTGATCTACTCTGTAATTAATAACATATACATACTAATCACTGATGTTAAAACACGAATTGTGCGATGATAACTTTTTGACGGAAACATTTAACAGCTTCAATGAGTTTGTTCTGCAATATATACATACCTATGTGACCTTCTTCGAGAAAAGGGACCTAGGATGTGAAAAATAGGTTTTTTTTTTTTTTTTTAAGTAACCCTCAGGCAATTAATGCCTACTACTATTACTAGGTGTTACCTTCCTTAGGAAAGGGATAGTGATAGAGAAGACAGGTGGTGAAGGAAGAGATAGAGGAAAGCTTCATTATTTTTTACAACTCTGCTTTTTGCACGTTTTTTTAATAATGCAGTGTTGCAGCGCCTCTGATGTTAAATGAGGCGTATTAATTTTTGAAGCTGTGTTTTTGTAGTGTTTTTTTTATTGATTATTTTACTTCGCCGATGATTCTGCTACACAACGAAGGAGGGCGCTCTGATGTTACATTAGGATTAGTATCTGCTGAAGTCGGTATAGTTCAGTGACCAGTGACTATGCCTTCATCACTTGAACTTTCCTACAACAACTGATACAAAAGGGACACTTACGCACATCAGAAAAAATGCGTGGTCTTGTTATTTAATGACTGTTGGATACAGGGATTGAACCCAGGACTTTCGGTTTTGTAGTCAACGTGCTAACTACTTCAGCCAACGCCAGAAAAACGCATTTTAAAAATAAACTTTTTTTTCTAATTTTTATCGATTTTGACACACACCCTTTTTTGACACACTAGGTTCCTTTTCTCGGAGAAGGTCACATATATATATGTATATTTATTTAATTTAAGTTTTTTATATATTATTTTATTTTATGTTATTTTATTTTGTATTATTTTATTTTATTTTGTTTATTTTTTAATTTATTTAATTTTACTTTATACTATTTTGTTTTATTTTATTTTATATATCTTTATTTTATTTAATTTAATTTATTTTATATTATTTTATTTAATTTAATTTGATTTATTTTATTTCATTTAATTTTATTTTATTTTTATTTTATTTTATTTTATTACATTTTATTTTATTTTAGATATCTTTATTTTATTTTGTTTTATTTTATTTTATTATATTTTATTTTATTATTATTATTCATTCCAAATTCGACTGATTACACCCAAACACTCCAGGCGATTATTCATTTTACGCTTTTGGGTCATTATTCACTTATTATTGGGCGATCAGGGACTGTTCTTTTTGGTATATCTTCACAATGACCAATCACCCAACAGTTTTGGGATTTCCTTCATTTAGCTGTTTCGGGAGATTTGGACTTAAGCGATAATTCGTACAGCCCACAAATATACATACATAATTTAAAATTTATGATATTAGTGGGATTAGTAGAGTTCAATTTCCCTTAGAATTATACTTTTTTTTTAATTTCAAGTTTTGAATTTATCTGGCAAAAAAAAATAATAATAAAAAAAACATATTTCGTACAAAAGGTCCCATAGTGCATACATAGCATATATGATACAATAAGTGTGAACTAAAATAGCTATAGCTAACAAATAGTCTTGAATTTGAGCACTTCCATTACAATTCCCGACTCTGCCTTAACACAAGTTTTCAATCATGCGTAGTGCCACGCAAATCCTAGTCAGGTGGCTGGAGCTCAAAATTGCAAGAAGATCAATTAGTGCAATTATGAATAAAATTCCGCGAGAAATTTCTCCCTTTTCCAATTACACTTTTTGTTTGTGATTTCCCTATTACTTGTTCTTGTTTGAAATTGTTCCCCGGGAAAAATGCCTCGTGGAATTTTATTCATAATTGCCCTCAATTTCTTTGGGGTCTCAAACACACGTGTACTATTGTAGCCGGGATACGGACGGAATAAATTCTTCCTTGTAAAGACTCAAAAGATGATACTAGAATTAAACTAAAAAACGTCAATACTAAAAACATTGGCAAAAACCAAAAAAAAAAGAACTTCTAAAAATAAAAATATTTATTGTAAAAATTAAAAAAATCGCCAAAACCCGAAAAAAATCGCCAAAATGAAAAAACGCCTAAACTAGAAAAAGCGTCAATACTAAAAACATTGCCAAAACGTGAAAAAAAAATTCTAAAACTTAAAATATGTATTGTAAAAAACAAAAAAGAAATTGTAAAAAACCGGACAAAATTCGACAAAACGAAAAAAATCGCCTAACAAGGAAAAGAGTCAATATTAAAAAAAACGTCAAAAATCGAAAATACGCTTAAACTGAGAACATGTATTGTAAAACACAAAAAAGAAATCGCAAAGAATTTGAAAAAAATCGCCAAAACGAAAAAACGCCAAAAACCGAAAGAAATCGTCAAAAACCAAACAAATCGCCAAAAAGGAACAAGCGCCGTACGTCCTCGTCATACAGTGAAACATTTGCTGCGAAACAATTTTGATTTCTCTTTTGAAATTGCATTCGTGTCCACACTGTGAAGTTTTTGTTTTTAAGCTTAATACATTTTCTCATATAGTTCTCATGAGAATGAGGCGAGAATGACGTACTCAACAAGAACTTCGTGTACATGAAACAAAGTACCCTTTTCCATTCCTCTTTCCCCGTTCATCAACAAACTCAAAAGTTTTGAAACAAATGTTTCACTGTATGGACGCGGATTACGTAACCCTTCGTGTGCGTGTGTTTACTGAATTTATTGTTGTTTAACTGAACTTTAATAAAATTTTATGGTCAACATTTTTGTAGAAAATTTCATAACGGCCCTCCCTCTTTTTACGGGTTGTTTTTATGATTTGTTAGAATAGTGCTAAAAATTACCGTTATGTGGGAGAGTTGGAGGATTAATATGTTCCACAAAAATATTTGCCTGAATATTTTCGACTAACTTGCTGGACATACCCCACACCTCAGGTGTAAGGCACTCATAGCTTCATATACCGATATGCTAAACGAACAGGCCAAGGAAAAATTTTAACCCTCTAAAATAAAATGTCCATGTGATCTTTCAAAACGCCGTTACAAGTACATACATATGTATGTATATACTTTTTGGTCTCCTTTACCGGAATCCTCTTTTTTTCAGAACTCCGTTATTTTGGAAACAGTTAGAAATTGTTGTACAGTGTTATTATTAAAAGTCTTTCCAATCTTTATTAAAGCTCAAGGCGGTAATTAGGTTGGCTCATCCCTTAATTTTCTTTATAAAAATGTTCCAAATGTACATGCATATGTATCTATATCATAAATATGTAAATATATGTATATACTTACGTATACTTTGTTTCATTGCTAATTATATATTTCCTTTATTATTATTTTTTATTGTTATTTCACTGAACGTATTGCGTTAGTTGACATTAAGTGATGCAAGTGTTTTAACTTTTATTTATATTTTCTTAAATGTGAATTTGTTTTACTATTATCGTACAGTAATTAACACAACATTATGCAAATTAGATTGACTTAATAATAAAGTAAAGAAATATTTGACCTAAAAATTATCACTTAAAAGAGAGCAAACAACAAACAATGGTTGGTGGTAGTGTAGTGCTTGTTGTTATTTGTTGCTTTTAAATATTAATTTAAATATAAAAATTCGCTCTAAACATAAAACCATAAATTTTTTTGAATTAAATTTTGTCATACCATTTGATGCAAGCAAAAAAAAAATCGTAAAAATCAACACAGTTTAAAATTTAATAATAGAAAAGTATAACAGTCGTATTAAGAATTTCGTGAGATTTCATGCTTAAGCCTGGTACTCTGTTCACAATTTCGTGGGAAATGCTGTCAAACTACATGTAAAAGTATTTGGTGCGAAATATTTGCGAAATAAATTCGTAAAAGTAGTACTCTGTTCTTATTGCGAAAATCTATCTGGCAGCATGCTTTCCATGCAAAATGACTGTGGCATCATTTTAGTTTCAGCTGAGAAACAACATGAGCAGTACCAAAAACAGAAAAAATAATCGCCAAAATGAAAAAAAAATCGCCAAAAAGAAGAAAAATTATGCCTAGGGGCATAAACTTTAAATACTTCCTTTTAACTTGTACATATCGTTATCTAAAATTTAAAAGGCTGAAACTACCAAAAAAGAAATTTACCTTTTCATTGATTACGATGTAAATTTTTCACGTTTCACATTAGGAAAGTATTCTTTCAAAAAGTATTGATTTAATGGGTGAGAGGGGAAAGAAGAAAGGAACGGGATATAGACTTTCGTGTACTTGGAAATTTAAGACAGTTAGTTTTACTTTTTGTTTTGTTACGAATCAGCTGACTCTTTACAAGTCGTTAGTTTTTCTAATCCGTTCTGTTCTGTTGCCGTTCAATCTGTGAAAATGAAAAACCTGTTAAGTAATTGAAAGTGACAGCAAAATATATGAACACATTTTGAAATAAACTGTGGTTGTGTTTTAGGATTTAAAAAATTCAATTTAATTTAATTTTATTATATTTTTTTTTAACCCCAGACCAAAAAAAGGGGTGTTATAGGTTTGTAGTGCATGCGTGTTTATCTGGGTATCAGTACGTCTGTACGAGTCCACGTACAGACCAAACGGCTGGACCAATTTTGATTTAGTTTTTCTGTTTGAAAGGTGACTTGATCGAGAAAGCTCATAGCTATGTTTGCAAAAAAACGGTCCAGCCGTTTAGAATATATCACATCTTTTCTTGATATATCTGGGGTTTTTAAAATGTTTAATCTTTGTTATATATAATATAATTTAATAAATTAAACTATATTTAAATTTAATTTAATTTAATGTTAATTTATTTTAAATTTAATTCAATTTTATTTCATTTCATTTTATTTTTAACCCCCGACGAAAAAAGGGGTGTTATAAGTTTGTAGTGTGTGTCTGTGTATCTGTGTGTCTGTCCGTGTCAACGTACAGACCAAACGGCTGGACCGATTTTGATTTAGTTTTTTCTGTTTGAAAGATGACTTGATCGAGAAGGTTCTTAGCTATGTTTGAAGAAAATCGGTCTAGCCACTTAGAAGATAGGGATGGGCAAAAAATATCGATATATCGAAATATCGATATTTGAGAAAATTAAAATCAATATATATCGCCGATATTTCAAAAACCGATAAATCGATTCTTATTTACGAGTATCGGGTTTCGATACTTTTAAGAGCTATAGCCGTTTTTTAACTGTACGATATTGACATTACTACTAGTGATGCGAAGAAAAAAAGAGAAATTTCATAATAACATCCCAAGCGAATTTATAAGGTTGCCCAACTAAGGCAGGTAACTTTTTGGATTGTGTGGGTATAAGCCTGAAAGCAGAATTTGTTCAATTAGTATTTTTTCATACGGGATTTCCTGGGATCCCGCACATTTTCCGGGAAAGAAATCCCGTGAAATTTGTGCGGGAAAATTTAGTTTGTACAAATGTACACATTCCTCGATGACTAAGGTTATGTCAATAGAACTATAGCTAAAACTTTACAACAATTACGGCCGGAAACTGAAATTGTATTATTTTTTTGACTAATGTGTTTATAAAACGTTATTATTTAATCGATATCATGAATTATAATTTGTTTTTTGTTGATATAAACAAATTAAAATTAAATAAAAAAATATTTTGCATTGTTTTGCACCGGGCGGGGATTCCGAGAAACCGAAAAGTCGTTCTCGCTTTCCCGGGAAATGAAAAAGTCCTGGAAAAGAAAAACAATGGACGATGCAAACCTCATCACTTTAGTGGAAAACTGTGACCGTTCTGGTCCGAAGCAGTTTATAATTTATTATAGAAAAAGTAACTATTAAAATTTAGAAACAGAACGGCACAGCACAGAGCAGCAACAGAAAGTAAAAACTAGTGAAGTCTTAAGGAGCTACAGTAGGTTACGTATAACTTAACATAAATAATTCTTTTGTATTAAATTTCTTAAAGTGACTAATTGTGCATTCGAAATTAATGCAGCAAAGAATATCGATATATCGAAATATCGATGTTTTCAAAAACTATATATCGATACTGTTCAAAAATATCGATACGATATACATCGATACATATTTTTCATTTGCCCATCCCTATTAGAAGATATGACATCTTTTCTAGATATATCGGGGGTTTTTAAAATGTTTAATTTTTGTTATATTTTATATTTTAATTTATTTTATTTTTTTTATTATATTTTATTTTAATTTAATTTAATTTATTTTATTTTATTTTATTTTATTTTATTTTTATGTTATTTTATTTTATTTTTATGTTATTTTATTATATTTTGTTTTATTTTATTATGTTTTATTTTATTATATTTTATTTTATTGTATTTTATTTTATTTTGTTGTATTTTATTTTATTTTATTATGTTTTATTTCATTATATTTTATTTTATTGTATTTTATTTTATTTTTATTTTATTTTATTTTATTTTTATTTTAATTTAATTTATTTTATTATGTTTTATTTCATTTTATTTTGCTATATTTTATTTTACTTTAAATTATTTTATTTTTATTTTATTCTACATAATATTATTTATTTTATTTTGTTTAATTTAACTTATATAATTTTATTTTATTTTATTTTATTTTATTAACCCCCGACTAAAAACGGGGTGTTATAAGTTGTTATTGTGTGTCTGTGTATCTGTGTGTTTGTACGAGTCCACGTATATATTTCGATTTAGTTTTCTGTTTGAAAGGTGACTTGATCGAGAAGGTTCTTAGTTATGTTTTAATAAAATCGGTCCAACCGCTTAGAAGATATCATATCTTCTCTAGATATATTCGGAGGTTTTTAAAATTTTTAACAGTAACAGTAAACATTTACAATTTATATGGAAAATTTTTAAGTAAAAAAAAAATCAGTAGCTTTCGCACGAATTTCACGTTTTACTTTACAAAATAATGCGATACAAAAATTTACATTTGAATATTTTAAATTTACTGCGTGAATCTGGAAATGTCTCTTCACATCTAATAAATAAACTGGCATTATTATCAACAGTGTTGCAGTTGTTGAGAGCTGCTGCACAACAAATAATAAATAAACAGTGATGAAAAACATTTTTGAATTGATTAGGCGTTATAATATGTGTACAAATATTTATATATGAATTTTTAATTGGAAGACATATTAATGCTTTCTATCTCATTCGCTTTTATTTAGTTTTTTTTTTAATTTTCGCTTAACCCAACTTGATTTACCGATTTGTTGACACATTTCAAAGTCACTTTATTTGTTTGTTTTTGTAGCTTAAATTTGCCCTTCACCTTTTGTTATTAGCTTATAAGCTAATTTCATAATGTCTTTTACCCAAAAGATGCAAATAAAAGATCGCACAGACCAAACTCGTTTCCAAATTATTCAGTTTAGCAGACCGGCACTGTTCAAGATGTTATGAATGAAATTCGTTACTTATTCGAATATTCGATTGTTTTTCATCTTTTTTTTTTTTTTTTTTTTTTTGTAAACTTTATACAAACATAATTAAGAATTGTATGAAATGCTAAGTGTTTTTTTTTGTTCGCTCGCTAGCTATGGTACAATATAAGAAAAGAAGTTAAAATAAAGTGATTTTCAAAATTATACAAACTCATCGTGTAGGCATATCAAAAACATCTCATCATTATTATTATCCCCATCTATTTAATAGTTTTGATGAGACCATTATGGTCAAAATTAATGTTTAATTTTTGATTTATAAAGATTAAAATAATTTGTAATCCATCTTTGTTACTCGTATTTTTAAAGCAAAAGCTCATCGCCAAGGTTTATCTCTGACTGCTTCTGAATACTTTTATTTACGAGTAAAAAGCATAAAATAAAATTAAAAAAAAAAAACATTTTTATATGTGAAGCAATACAAAAGTTTATATGCGTTTAACGGGTAGTTTTGGCAGTAACAAATATGCATATGAAAAATTCATTAGAATTATGAAAAAAAAAGAGTTATTATTTTGTAAGACGAGTACACCTGTGTGTATAAAATAAAACATATTAACACATTCGTATGTATGTAAGCGATTTGTATTTTGCCTCTTCTCATACGCTTGTACTTCTTAATATATGTATAATAAAAATGCTTGCACAATGGCCATGAACGCCATGAAAAAATAAATAAAACAAAGTGGTAATAAATCTGCAGTTTGATAATAAGCAAACTATTTCAAATGAGAACTTGTTGTGAATCACAATACTAAAAAATAATTTTGTTTTGACTTGAGAACAACAACAGGAGCGTAAGTGTGACACCTGTTGATCTACTCTGTAATTAATAACATATACATACTAATCACTGATGTTAAAACACGAATTGTGCGATGATAACTTTTTGACGGAAACATTTAACAGCTTCAATGAGTTTGTTCTGCAATATATACATACCTATGTGACCTTCTTCGAGAAAAGGGACCTAGGATGTGAAAAATAGGTTTTTTTTTTTTTTTTTAAGTAACCCTCAGGCAATTAATGCCTACTACTATTACTAGGTGTTACCTTCCTTAGGAAAGGGATAGTGATAGAGAAGACAGGTGGTGAAGGAAGAGATAGAGGAAAGCTTCATTATTTTTTACAACTCTGCTTTTTGCACGTTTTTTTAATAATGCAGTGTTGCAGCGCCTCTGATGTTAAATGAGGCGTATTAATTTTTGAAGCTGTGTTTTTGTAGTGTTTTTTTTATTGATTATTTTACTTCGCCGATGATTCTGCTACACAACGAAGGAGGGCGCTCTGATGTTACATTAGGATTAGTATCTGCTGAAGTCGGTATAGTTCAGTGACCAGTGACTATGCCTTCATCACTTGAACTTTCCTACAACAACTGATACAAAAGGGACACTTACGCACATCAGAAAAAATGCGTGGTCTTGTTATTTAATGACTGTTGGATACAGGGATTGAACCCAGGACTTTCGGTTTTGTAGTCAACGTGCTAACTACTTCAGCCAACGCCAGAAAAACGCATTTTAAAAATAAACTTTTTTTTCTAATTTTTATCGATTTTGACACACACCCTTTTTTGACACACTAGGTTCCTTTTCTCGGAGAAGGTCACATATATATATGTATATTTATTTAATTTAAGTTTTTTATATATTATTTTATTTTATGTTATTTTATTTTGTATTATTTTATTTTATTTTGTTTATTTTTTAATTTATTTAATTTTACTTTATACTATTTTGTTTTATTTTATTTTATATATCTTTATTTTATTTAATTTAATTTATTTTATATTATTTTATTTAATTTAATTTGATTTATTTTATTTCATTTAATTTTATTTTATTTTTATTTTATTTTATTTTATTACATTTTATTTTATTTTAGATATCTTTATTTTATTTTGTTTTATTTTATTTTATTATATTTTATTTTATTTTTATTTTATTTTATTTTATTACATTTTATTTTATTTTAGATATCTTTATTTTATTTTGATTTATTTTATTTTATTTTATTTTATTTTATTTTATTATATTTTATTTTATTTAATGTTATTTTTTATTTTGTTTTATTTTATTTTTATTAGTTATATTATTTTATGTTTTATTTTATGTTATATTATTTTATTTTGCGTTATTTTATTTTATTTTTAACCCCCGACCAAAAAAAGGGGTGTTGTAAGTTTGTAGTGTGTGTGTGTGTATCTGTGTATCTGTGTGTCTGTGTATCTGTGCATCTCTGTGTCTGTCCGTGTCCACGTATAGCCCAAACGGCTGGACCGATTTTTATTTAGTTTTTTCTGTTTGAAAGGTGACTTGATCGAGAAAGTTTTTTTTAACTATATTTGAAAAAAATCGGTCCAGCCGTTGAGAAGATATCACATATTTTCTAGATATGTAGGGGGTTTTTAAAATTTTGAATTTTTGTTATGTTTTATCTTATTTTGTTTTATTTATTTTTTGTTTCATTTTATTTTATAACTTTGTTATTTGTTGAGCTTCTCATTTGTTTAAATGAAAGTTTATAACATAATAACTCTAGTTGTTTTAAGATTTTTGGGTAAATGTTCCCTGATGATCTGCATTAGAAACAGTGAAAGTCGCATAGGATCCAGCTAAAACCCCTCATTAATCAATTTCAATGTATTTTTAATAAAAAATTATTTTACTGAATAAGTAAAGTAATAATTAGTGCGTTAAAAAATGTTAAAATTAAACAAAATATTTTTTGGGCAAACAAATTTTTTTGTAGACCTTTTTCTGGAATTACCCATATGTATGATTTGTCATATTACATACAATTCAGCTTTGAGAAAAATATGTACATACATACATACATATTTCAACTCAATGCGACTTATAACCTGCCACGGATTCTATGTGCCTCGGCCTTAAGAGATAAGAATAGAGTGATTTCAATTCTCTATTTTTTTTTGTCGAGTGCCATTAACTTCTTTAAGAATATGAGCACAAATTCTTGTATGTTGATAAATGTAAATATTTAAATAAATAAATAATAAATGTAATCATTTCGCTGGCTATTTTATTAATCAAAATATTTTTTACTTCCAGATGTTTTTCGTCCGGTAGCAGAAGTGTCAATTAATTGACCACAAACAAGTGGCAGCTGCTGGCATTAAGTAAAAAAAAACACAAGAAAATAACCTTTTTAAGAATACTGTCCACTAAAAAGCCAATCAAGCGAAAATTAGAACAAAAACTTTAAATCAATTTCTAATTAACCCAAGAACCGAACGAACGGTGGCTTGATTAAAAAATTAAATGACAAACAACGAAAATCTATGAAAAATTTTAATGCAGCGTTAATAGAAAAATAAAGTTGTTAAAAAGTCTTTGCCAACATAAAACCAGTGTAATAAAAATCACCGAAATGTTTGAGTTATATTTATTATACATAATTGTAACTACAACAGCTTTCTTGCCAGTCTTAATACAAAACGTCTTAGCTACCGACAACTTACCACCACCGTTGGTATCGGCATCAGAAGCCACTCTTCTTACCACAGCTCCTCTGGTAGAGGAGTCACTCAAAAAGTACAAACTTAAAGAAGAATTTAATGAAATCCCTTCGGAGGAAGCGGATGTATCGAATTTCTCGAAAAAACAAACGAATAAAGTAACAAAAACTCGTTTTAAAATCGCCAAAGTCTTTACCAACTGTACACGAGAAGTATTTGAAATGCGTGTTGAACTGAATCGCCCATTTCATGGCCTGTTATATGCCAAGGAATTTCCCCATGAATGTAGGGCACATGGTACCTCAGAAAGTAATATTACTTTACGCTTGCCCACCTCGGGCTGTGGTGTGCGGGTAGAGCCTAGACATGATGGTTCTATGGAGTTGTCGGTGCGCATAATGATGCAAATGGAAGAAAAACTACGGCAAAGTTCTGATATCTTAAAGACAGTCAAATGCAAATTGCCTCTTACGGCTATGGGAATGTTTTTGGCGGGCATGGAGGGCAAAAGCAAAATTGGTTTGAGGTAAGTTTATAAAAACAAATGAATACTATTCTATATATACATATGTACATATGTATATATATCGCTCCCTTATTGGAACACAAGCATATATGTATGAAATTTGTACAGCAGATTAAATATGAGACAACGATTTTTTTCTGTAAAAACGCATTTTTCAAGTTATGTCTATATTGCAACAAAGGAGCGATATGTATTCGTATTAATTTTTGATTTCTAAAAAATAAAAATCAAGCATAATAGGTGTTTTTTTAGAGGTATAAAACACAGATAAATGGTGTTCATTTTCAGGAAGATAATTATTTTCCATTTTTGTTTTAATTCGATTATTGGCATATGGCAACCTCGCGGGCAGGCAGTATGTATGTATGTCAGTGATAACATAACGGTTATTGTTCAATTCACAATGGGATTTTTGTGTAAAAAATACGGTTTTTTTTACCATTCAATTTAAAACATTGAATGGTGCGATTTTGTAGAGAAATTTTTAAATAGGAAAAGTGCATACCGCTGGCTTAACATGCAAAAGCTCTAAGTCCACTTTTTTTTAGAAATTGAGATTTTAATGCAGTAATATACAATAAGTATAAATACATTGATTACAAAGAAAAAAATTACAGTTACCCCCTTTATTGTTGTTGTTTTGTAGTGATCAGCAAAAGCGCTTAGTACAATTTATCACAAGAAAAAACTGCAAATTCTTATAAAAAGTACAGTTTAACCTATATGTTTTTTTTTACAAAAATATAACTTTATTTTTGAAAATTTTATATAAAGTCCATGCAAGTGTGCTGAGCAAGAAATTACTTGTAACTTCATGCTATTCAGTGGTACATACATATATACTCGTATATGTATGTAATTATAATTTTTTTGATAATACCTTTGACTTTAGCATTTTCTCTACAAATAAAAAAAAAATATGGGGATATTATAAACTCCAATCTACATTTAGTTGGTCACAAGTAGAAAGGCCCTAACTCAAATAACTGTAACTTTACAGGAGAAGATAAAAATATAGAAATAATTATTACAACTGCTTGTACAACTGCTTTGTACTGCTGCGTTATTTTTTACACTATTGCAATAAATTTTTGCGACGAGGTGTATTTGTGTGAAATGTATTGGAAAAAGAAGGTATTCTAAATATGAGGGAGAATTTTTTGAGTTTTCTCACCCCCCCCCCCCCAACTCCAAAATCATTTTGAAGGGAACTAATGCAAAAATTTAAAATCAAATTAATCAATTTTGTAAAACAAAGGAATAAGCATTTATTTAGAACATATATGTACATATGTATTACAAATAGATAGTTTAATTTAATTGAAGTTGTCATATCTATATCAGAAAATATGGCAACTTTAAATTGTTAAAGTTCGCTTAGAGGGTTGCCATGAGGATAAACCTGCTGTTAGCTTATCAGTCACTTGTTATGTTAATGTTAACTTGTAATGCCGGGTATACACGATACTTAATTTCGCACTTAGCGTAGTATGAGTTGTAGTACAGGTTTTCAGATACACGTTACTACAAATCATACTAATTCATTTGAACGAAAATTTTTAAGGCAATACACAAGCAGATAAATTAAAATTGTCGTTGATGTATTAATAATAAGTGAACTGCAGTGGAAAAGAATAAAAAAAGGAATTAAAATATCCACTACATAAAGCTAATTTTAAAATTTAGCCGCAGAAACACTGCGTTTTCTAAATCAACTTCTCATAAAATAAATTTTGCTGCACAACAGCATGATACACAATACTTATTATCGTACTTATCGAAGCTCCGCCCACAAAAATCAAAAATGTTTGATTTTCGTACTACAAAGTATACTTCATAAGTACGACAGCATGATACACGTTACTAATTTCATACTTGTACGATTTATCGTACGATTTGTAGTAACGTGTATACTCGCCATAATAATTAAAATATATTTATCACTCAGATAGCATCCTCTCGACATTAGAAGCTGAAGCAGTGCCCCATAACTGTATTCTAATGTCGAGAGAATCCAACGAAGGCAAAACAAAATTTTACGCTTAATAACATTGGCTCCATGGTATATAAAAAATTCAAATATACATCGTGATTTAAATATGCCACTAGTGACTGAAGAAATTGCAAAATACGCTGGCAAATATTTAACAAAACTCGAGTCACATCCTAATCCGCTTGCCCGTAATATTTTGAACTTTACTGGACACATCCGCCTAAAAAAGAGGGACACATGGGCTCTTATTCATAGCACTCCAGATGGGACTTCTTGAAAATACTTTATTTTTTTCCTTTTGACTTTATTTTTTTCCTTTTGACTATCACTACTTATGTATTATATATAACTATTACTAAGCTTATGTCCGACACTGGTCGGGCCTAATTATATTTTTAGATTTAAGATTTGAATACTTATTGTTAGTTCATATATGAAGATACAATAAATAAAAAATCATGCATTCAAAAAAAAAAAAGATAGCATCCTAAATTTAACTATTTGTAAGTTTTAATAATGGCCCTAACTGTTAGTTAGTCTATGTGTGTTAGACAATAGGCAGAAAAAATTTCGGTAAATTTCGGATAAAAATATACAAACCTACCTCTTCAGTTTATTTATTTTTTATCGTTGTTGTTATGCCAAATTCAGCTTAACCATATGTTGACCTTTGATAAATAATTTCTGTTAACTGTTTCATCTAATTTCTTTATATTTTTCAGTTTATTAATAATTTTTCTTCTGCCTTTTGCCTTTTTATAATATTTTACAGACATGGACGTATGCAAAATGGTGACAATTATTTCCATAAAGCATCACAAATCAAACAGCAATTAAATATTTCTGATATGGAAACGACAAATTTACCACCTTCATCGTCATCGTTGTCGTCGGACACTCAACAACAACCACAACAACAACAGCAGCAGCAGCAACAACAATTTACAAATTCACACTCATCTCAAACGCCTCGCGTTCGCATTTGGCTTGAATTGGGCGGGCCGGATGGCTCCGGTTCAGTTGTTGTAGGCCAAGCTACAACGCTGACCGTTCGTGCTATTGTTCCTGGTACTATGGGTGTGCGTATTGTTGATTGCGCTGCTTTAGATGGCTTAGGAGAATCTACTCAACAGCTGTTGGATGATCGGGGTTGTCCTATAGATGAACAGGTATGTACAAAAAGTTTTTCAATTGTTATAAATTTTGTAAAAATGGGAAAGCACTTTAGGCTCATTATATTTGTATGGTAAAGGGAAATGTAATAAAGTAAAAGCACAATTAGGGGACTCAAAATGTAGTCTTAAGTGTCATAATCAGGGAAACCAGAAATATGCTCAAAAAAAAGTATTTTATGCGCATTCAATATGCACTAAAAACTTCAAAATATGCACTTAAAAGTCAAAAAATATGCTCTTAAAAAAGGAATAAATTGGTTTATTTGTAAATGAAAATATACATTTTTTAATCAAAAACTCAACACAATTTGCATATAAAATAACAAAAAAAAAAATAAACAGAAAAAAGAAACAAAATTAACAAAGAATGACTGGGTTGGAAGTGCAAGTTAAGACAAAATTACCACACAAACAATACAAATTAATTTTTATTGGATACATAAGAATTTAACTTCAATTTCAAAAGATCGCTTTGAAACTGTATTTTAGAAAGATAAGACAAGATTTTTATTTATAATTTTTATTCCAATAAATAACAAAATATTGACCTAGAATTTCAAATAAAAATCGTTTCTGTCTCATCTAAATGAACTTTTATACATCGACAATGTTCCTTTAACGTCTACTCGGGGCAGAGTTTGTCACAAATAGCAAAACCGAATTTGTATTGAAACCAACGTCCGTAAAACTGCGTAATATATAAGAAAAATGTATACACATTGGAACAGAGATTTAGATGGCCAAAAATAAAAATGTTGAACAACCCCTTAACTTGAAAGCATATTAACACAGATAGCGCAGGAAATTTTTTTATTTAAAACTTAAATTTTTATTCCGAAAATGAAATTTTAATAAGTTTGTAGAAAAAAAAATTTATAAAATTTATAAAAATTTTTTTTTCGGAATAGGGTGTCCTTTTAAAATGATGGTTCTGCCAAGTGGATTAAAATAAAAAAATTCTATAAAGTATCAAAATATGCTCTAAAAGCGTAAATTATGCTCTAAAAATTCGAAAATATGCTAAAAATATGCGTGTAAAACTGATATATGCAAAAACATGCTTTAAGGGGTAAAATATGCAAAAATATGCACTAACAAATCGATGCCAAAATTCATAAAAAGTTCTGAAACGGATAAATATCTTGTCCCCGCATCAATACCTGAACCAAGAAAAAACATGCAATTGCATATTTGCGGTTTCCCTGGTCATAATGTTTTAAATTAGTTTTATATCATTGTTTTCGTTGTTGTCAAACATTATGACATTTAAGGCTACATAAAAGATAATTAATAGTCATTATGGGGAATTTAAGCGATAGGTTAAATTAAAAATAAAACCATCGTTAGAAAAAATTTAAAAATTTACAAACATACCAAACATAAAAGACAATCACAATCAATTGTGAATTTTCCCGGAGAGTTTTTTTCCCTTCACTATCATTTGCTCCCGGGGAATAATCCTCTTATTCTAAATAGCCGGGTAATAAGCAAATACGGGGGAAAGTAAAATCTTGATTACCCAAGGTTGTCAGATATAGCGGTTTCTCGCCAAACGTGGCGATTTTTCACCTTCTTTGGCATCTAAATTTTTCATTAAGCGACATGGCGATTTTTCTGGCGATAAATAAATTTGTTGGCTATTTATTTTTTAACGAAATGAAACTTCAAAATTTAGTTAAAAAAAATTAAATCCTAACGAAATTCGCCTGTAAGAAACTAAAACATGAGATGATGAGAAAAATTTACAAGAATTGTTGGCAATTTTATTTCTACGCTTGGCGATTTTCTGAAAAATTTGTATACAATTTAAAAAAATTATATTAAAAAAGGGTTACATAAAACATAAATTTATTATCAAATACATATTAAGAAAACCTACGTAAAACTAATTTTGGTGAGTTTTGGGGATTTTTAAAATCAATTTGCGAAATAGGTCGGAAAAAATCTGACAACACTGGGATCAGCTGCTTAATGCTTACATTTTATTCTGCACTAACGCCAATAAGGGCTAATAAATCAGTCAAAGCTTAAACGCTGGTTTAGTTAAACTGAACTCAAATTTATATGTAGTTTAAATTCAACAGGAGTAATTCAGTGAACCATATCTTATGTGTAGTTTAAAAAATAATATTGTTGCAGCACTAGAATAAATATCAAAAAACAGCTGTTTTGCAACAGGCTATCAATTCTTTGCATAATCAAAAATGCAAAAAGTTAAACAATTTTAATGAAAACCGGTCGAACAAGATTTCAAGGAAAAGTATCTAGAGACTTGGAAAAAAGTTAAGTGCTCTTTAATGCAAAACATATGGTCTCTAAGTAACAAAACTATATGGTCTGTATGGGTAGTTCAAACGCCCAGTTTTATGCGTTTTAATACTGTATTGATTTGTAGGTTTGCTAGGATTAACTTGCACTGATTTATTAGCCCTAAGAATGTGTTCTACTATAAATATCTCTTTTCCTTGAATAAAATTAAACTGAAACTGAAACTATTCACAAGCATGCTAAGAAAGCGGAGCTAAAACTGACCACCCGCAGATGTAAAAAGGAAATTGTACATTTTATGGTTTTTCTTATCGGTCTTGATATTAGAGGGAAACAAATCTTCCATTTACTTATTATATGAACTTAAAGGAGGCGTGACAAATATTGTGCTTTAGTTTTTTTTCCGAAGGCAGAACTATTTCATGTTTTTAAAAAGGGAAAAAACTGCCGGGGAACTGTTATTCATAATTGGGCGGAATATAAGCAGCTCGATATAGCAAACGTAAGACTGTAGGTTAGATTAAAAATCAGCCAGCATATCGGGCTGCTGGATGATCCTTCTTCCAATAATTATGGAGTCTACTGATGTTCGTTCCCGTAAGAAAAAAAATCGGCCATAATTTCTTGGAACAATATTTTGACTTTGAGATTGAAGTATTGTAAATACGCAGCAGTTTCTCTTGATATCGTGTTTTTTATGTTTAAAAATTCACTAAGAACGATCGATTACAGGTAGACTTGTGTCCAACAGTTCTTATGAACTAGTTCGTTCAGTTGGACACAAGTCCGGCCAAAAACATCAATGTAAATTGAATGGCTTTGAAACAACTTTTGATTCAAACGCTCTCAAACTAGTTCAAAAAGAACTGTTTCACACAAGTCTAATTACAGGCCATAAACTATCACTATCATACATAATCGTACGACTTGTGAGAAAATACAATCCTGGGGGTCGATTCTGTTTCTGTGAAATCGTGAAAATGAAAAATAAAATATCACTTCATTGAAAATGCGATTCTGATTTTAGTTTTTTATGAGAACTACCTGTCAAGTGAAGTGAATATGATACATTTTTTATCACTTCATTTTTATCATAAATTCAGAATCGACCCCCTGGTATGATGGAGTTTATGATCAGGGTTGAATTTTTTTTTTTAAATTTATACGATAGTGAGTCCTAGCCTTAAACAAATTTTATACAACATTCTGCATATTTTCGAACTATAAAATTGACCATTGTTACCACTTTATGCAACTGTTAAGTGCCGTTACTTTTAACTTAGATCATTTAAAATGCCATCTTTCTCTCTCGTCCTGTTAAAGAAATTGTTAAAAAATTTTGATTTTGTACCATTTAGAATTTACAACAATTTCAAACTACATTATTTCAGAAATATGTACAAATCAAACATTTTCATTGGCCACATACTTTTCCATCCTGCATTTCGTTGGCAATTTTATAGACGATTGCAAACTCTGCAGTTGTTCTTCAGCCAGTTGGCAATTATTTTTGGGTTTCTAACACCTAAATTTCTCATAAGACATACTTACATACATACAGACATGCATATGAGTAAATTTTATTGGGTCAAACATTTGTGCATTGTAAACTCATATCTACATACATACATGTATGTATGTATGTATGCATATCTGTCTCTGTCGTTTTAAAACTGTAACATCTTTTCCATACAACTTTCTCTTCCTTGACTAAACAACTAAACCAAAGCACCTGTTCTTTGTTATTATTATTGTTTTTTTTTCCTCTCTTCTAATAATAATTACTTACTATTCTTTTATACAATATGTGTGTATGTCTATAGATTTGATCTTTAGTTTTTTTTGTTGTGATTTTGTGTTCTACAATGCTTTTGCAAAACTGAAAAATTATATAGGTAACTTCCGTTTAAGAACGGGCTGCTGTAATATACAGTAGCTGAAGTTTCTACATTAAATTTGCGAGTTGAATTTTTTAATTGTATATTTTAATACTTCCGGCGATATGGGCTTGCTAGCACCCATCCTCGTACTGGCCAAGAATTTGACACAGTTTCAACATACATATTACATTAATAACAATGAGCTGCTATTATACACCAATTATAAAAGAAACTCAAAGAACTTTCATTTTTCATTATACAAATAATAGTAATCCAAGCTATTAAGACAAGAGCCCAAAATTAAATAGGCCACTATCAAAAAAAAAAAAAAGAAAAAAAAAATACCCAAAACAAATTTTTTTATTTCAAACAAAAAAATTAAAGTTTTACGCCTCTAAATGGAAAGAATCTTGTTAAAATGTTTGTTCGTTAGTTTGATACCATGTAATCAATTCGATCTTGCTGTTGTTGCTATTATTATTATTGTTGTTGTTGTTGTTGTACAGGCAACAGGTTTATCATTAACTTGAAGTTCTGTTGACTGAAAATGCCCGTGGCAGTGAATATAAGCAGTTTATTATATGTTGAGTGAATGGTACTTGTTCTAATCATCGCTTACAAAATGATTATGATGTTGTTTGTTGTTACAACAACAAAAAAAGAAAAAAGAAACATCATATTTTGGTAACAGTTTTCTTAATTTTTTTCGAAATGCAAAGGAAAAAGTAATTTCTTTCTTTATAAATATTTTTTTAATGAACTTATCTAGGGAAATATAATGCTTTCTTTCTACGCTGCGTTTCATTTAAATACTGACTAATTATTCTGAAAAAAAGAATTAGATGTATTTGTTAGTTACAAATAAAGCGGACGACAAAACTGTGACTATAATTTGTGTAAAATTTGATCTACATGATGATTATCTGGCAACCATTTATTTTGTTAATTGTTAACAATGTTATTTATTATAAATCTGGTAACTCGATTTTGAACTAACGGAACTTTTAATAAGCTGTTTAGTAACAGCTGCAATAAATTACATGTGAACAGTATTGCCAGCTAATAGATTTTCTCTCTATTCCACTTGAGATTAAAACGTGCGGAATTGCCATAGAATTGTTTTTGGAAATATGTATTTATAACAACAATGCTATAGCAATTTTGAACGATTTAATTTCACGAGAATATCCCTTAATTCAGATTTTTTTTTAATTTTAGTGTTAACTGTTGTAGTCTGCACAAAAATACACCAACTTTGCAAATTTCAAGTGTCTGTATACGAGTATAATTGTATGTACATATGTACATATGTATGTATATTACATGGGATCTTAATATTTTTCGTTGCTCGTTTTGGAACACCCTATAATTTTTAACTGTCATATATTTTTTTTTGTTGTAACGCCCTAAGTTCTACATAATCTGCCAAAAATTCAGGTCCGTAGCTCTTACGGTTCTCGAGTAAAAAGCCTGTGACGGACAGACGGACAGCGTAGCGAAATGAATAGGGTTCCGTACACCCAAGGTGATTTTTTGTAAACAGTTATGTCGTCGAGTATACATATGTACATACAATCTTATTTATGTATCAATTTCTTATGATAATAACAATTATTTCAGTAGGTCAGTCCTTAGCGTGATACGCCAAACTTCCTGTTATAGGTTCATTACCCATTATTTCGTATGCTTCCTGTAAATATTACATTACATCAAAAAAATTAAATAAAAACTATTACTCAAACCATAAAGCCAATAAAAACCTTAATTGTGCCCCATATCTATTTATTGAAAATTTTATAGCTTAACATTTCTAAGAAATTTCTCTTTCTTTCACCTAAAAAGTCATATTAGAAATATTTAAAAAAACTCTTACTTTGGACAAATTCTAAAAAGACTGCCTTGCCTGCATTTTCTGTTAGCTGCTTTTTAACGGTTCACTTTTTCTTCTCCGCTATTAATCTATTAATTATATTTTAATGTTTTTTAAATTTAAAAGAACAGTTTAGTTAGTTTTGTGGTTTCTGCTGCCGCCAACTAACTATAATTTTTAATTTTATTAAGTTGTGCTCATCCGCTAAAAGTGGTATTATGTATTTCAAACAACTTAAAAAAAATGCAGAAACTTAAAAAGATACAAAAATTAAGAATAAAAAAAAAACAATAGTAGTACTCATGTTTAAATAAATACATGAATAGTAGTAATAAAAAAAAAACAGTTTTCTGCATAGTTGACTAGATTACGAGGTCACAACAATTAGCCAAGAGTGAAGAACAAACAAATAGCAAACAAACACTCTTTCAAGAGCTGGCTGACAGATAAACGTAGTACAGTGGAATGTTGGTAAAAAATTTAAACAAATGATTAAATTAAATTCTTGTGCATCCTGAACCAAAAAACCTACAAGGTTTTATTTCCAAAAATTTTAAAAAAATTTGGCCAATGCATGTTATACGAGTATATTAATCGATTAAAAATGTCATCAATATTGAACTTTGTAGTTAAATTTTTTTTTCAAATAAGTAGGATGTAAATTAATAATAATAATAGTTGTTAGAAACAATCGCGTTTTTTGTGGGTGTTTTGTTTAAAAGTTATATTTTGCGATAGAGATTAAGCTGTAATACATACGACTTTCAAGTCTGGCAACTCCATTATCATATAAAAAAGTCTAGCTTGTCATTTTATTTGTGAATGATTACAAACGGTATAAATTTATTTATAAAATCATGGTTCATTTAGTTTGTTCATTGTTAATGGCGAAATAAAAGGAAAATTTAACACATTTCACGTGAAATTTTATTCCCGATAAGGGTGTGGGTCATACATACGATGCAATTAGAGTGATGGGGGCATATTTTATAAAATAAATAAATAATTATTTTACTCCAGGGAGTGGAAATAGCACTAAGTTGTTGAAAGAAAATATCGAGCCATAACCACTAAAATAGCGGAAGCGACACATATTTTTTACTTTCTTTTTTTTTTTTACTAAATTTTGTTTCGACTATCGAAAATAATTGATTTTGGTAAAAAAATTAATGAACGATACATATGTTGAGGAGGAAAAATGGAAGTTGATCTTATATGTGTTTCGCCTTTTGCGGGGCAGTTGTGGACTTTTATCAGCTAATATTTACTTTTTACTTCGATGAAGAAGCATTTCCCCCTACCGTACTTATTTTGACTGTGTAATATCAAAAAAGCTAAAACTAAAAGATCCCGAACGTAAAAAAGATACCGAAACGAAAAATCATCAAAATAAAAAAAAAACGCTTAAATGAAAAATATCACCAAAAATATAATCAGGCAATTATGAATAAAATTCCGAGGGAAATTTCTCCCTTTTCTAATTAGAATTTTTTGTTTTCCCTATCACTTGCCATTAGTTGGAATTGTTCCCCGGGAAGAATTTCTCACGAAATTTTATTCATAATTGCCGTCAATAAATCGCTAAAATACAAAAAAAAGCTAAAGTAAAAAATTCAAAATTAATAAAATGCCGAAATGAAAAATCTCGAAAATGAAAAATAGCGCTTAAATGAAAAATATCACCAAGAATACAATAAAATCGCTAAAATGCAAAAAAACACTAAAACTAAAAAATGCAAAATTAAAAATAGCCGAAACGAGGAATCGCCAAAATAAAAAAGCACTTAAATGAAAAATATCATACAAAATAAAATAATTCGTTAAAATGCAAAAAAAAACAGCAAAAGTAAAAAATCCAAAATTAATAAAATGTCGAATCGAAAAATTGCTAAAATTAAAAAAACGCTTAAATGAAAAATATCACCAAAAATACAATAAAATCGCTAAAATGCAAAAAAACACCAAAACTAAAAAACGCAAAATTAAAAATAGCCGAAACGAGGAATCGCCAAAATAAAAAAGCACTTAAATGAAAACTATCACATAAAATAAAATAAATCGCTAAAATGCAAAAAAAAACAGCAAAAGTAAAAAATCCAAAATTAATAAAATGTCGTATCGAAAAATCGCTTAAATGAAAAATATCACCAAAAGTAAAGCAACTCGCTAAAATGAAAAAAACACCAAAAGTAAAAATTCAAAATTAAAATATACCGAAACGAAAAATCGCCAAAATAAAAAAGCGCTTTAATGAAAAAAATCACCAAAAATAAAATAAATCGCTAAAATGCAAAAAAAAAACAAAAAGTAAAACTCCAAAATTAATAAAATGCCGAAACGAAAAATCGCCAAAATGCAAAAAGCGCTGAAATGAAAAATATCACCAAAAGTAAAAAAATGGAAAATCGCTAAAATAAAATAAGCGCTTAAATGAAAAATATCACCAAAAATAAAATAAATCGCTAAAATGCAAAAAAAAGCAAAATTAAAAAAATCAAAAATTAATAAAATGCCGAAACGAAAAATCGCTAAAATGAACAAAGCGCTTAAATGAAAATAAATTACCAAAAATAAAATAACTCGCTAAAATGCAAAAAAAAACCAAAATTAATAAAATGCTGAAACGAAAAATCGCTAAAATGAAAAAATATCACCAAAAGTAAAATAAATCGCTAAAATGCAAAAACAAACAAAAAATGTAAAAAGGTCGCTAAAAACCGGCAAACTAGCCAAAAACCAAAAAATCACCAAAAATCTAAAAAATCGAGAAAGCTAAAAAGTCGCTAAAACTAAAAATATGTATTGTAAAAAAATTAAAAAAAAAAAATGCCAAAAACCGAAAAAAAAGAAAAAATTTCTAAACTAAAAAAAGCTTCAATAACAATAAAACATCGCAAAAAAAAAAATAAGCGTTGCACGGAACCCTTCATGAGCGAGTCAAAGTCTTACTTTACTTCTATTTTAACCAACTTCCCTTTTTAACGCTTCTAATTAGTGTTAATGGCGCATAATTTTGGTTTGATTCATATGGGAACGACAAAATATGATAAGTAAGTAACGCTCGTTACTGCGTAGAAAAGTCGGTAATTTTGCTTTTATTATTTCTAAACGATAAAATAAGTTAGCGAAGTTATTCTCTATTTCTAATTAAAATTTCTTTAAATTTATAATGTACAAAAAAAAGAAATTTTAAAATGAAATTGAAATCATAAACATTTTAAGTTCTTCTTTTCTATAAAAGTCTTGATTATAAAATTACAGTCAAATCCCGATAATTCGTAATCGCAAGGGACCGGCCATTTCTTACGAATTATAGGGGTTTTCGATTTAGCGGGGTTACGATTTAACGGGGTTAAAATAAAATAAATACGAATTAGCGGGGGTTTTACTAAAACTATAAAAAATTAACATAAAAAACAATTGTCAAAAATAAAATACAAAATAAATAAAATAAATACATAAAGTAAAATAGCAAATTCGTTTAATTACCGTAAAATACGCGTAATTTTAATAGCAAACAAAAAACAATAAAATAAAAATAAAACTGACGAATTCATTTCATCATTCTTTCCATTTTTTTGTTGTTTTTATTACGAATTATAAGTGGTAGTTAGCAAACAATTACGATTTATAAGAGGTAAAGATTTTATTAAAAAAAAAATTACGAATTAGCGAGGGGACCAAAATGTATGGAAATTTTACGAATTAACGAGATTTTTTCAAGGGACCGACTGTTTATTACGAATTATCGGGAATTACGATTTATCGGGGTACGAATTATCGGGATTTGACTGTAATTAGTAAAAATTTTTTTTCCAAAAAAAGTTAAAGTATAAAAAACGATTTATAAATCATTTCCATCATATTTTCATTAAATTCGTCTCACTTTCCGCTAAAGTCATGTTTTAAGATTTTTTTCCAAGCTCCCCACTGTGCAGTGCATTTGCATTTTGACACAGTTTTGATTTAAAAAAAAATTCTACACGGTTTTATTTTGCTAAATGAGTACTCGTAGAAGTATGTAGGTCCCTCATTAAATCTTTTGTCTTGCATTTTAAATGCACACACATACACGTACATATTTTCAAATAAAGACAAATTTTAAATTGAAAAACTTAGCTATAATATAGGCCAACAAATAAATGAGTTTCTTATTTGTTGTTTATTTATTTAGTATAAAGAAACAAATTTATAACAAATAACAAACTCATTCTTTATATATATGTATGTACATATACATATGTATGTATGTATCTTAATTTATTATTATATTTTTTATAAAATACCTTAGAAGCTTTAAAAGAAGACTGACTACATTTTCCATTTTTTAGAAAACGAAGACAACAATAATAAAATAATTTGAATTTTTAATCAGATGATGAGATAGAGTCTATTTAGAATAATTTTAATAGAATTTCTGTTGGGCTTTGTAAACAAAGTGAAACGCATAAATTAAATTATAATTTTCCCTTTCATTTACTTTGTTTAAAGGTTTTGAACTAAAACTTTTTGTTTTATTTTGTGAAAGCGAAACTTGGCGACTTAGTCTAAATATGTTACTACCGTTAGGAATGGATTAGTGAAGAGATAAATTTGGACATGCTTATTTATTTACAAAATTTAAAATTCTTACTCTACTGACCAAGTTTTCTTTTAAATTGGCTCTAGCATTTTTCTATTTATCAAATGATAAATGATGATACTATTTCTTTTTTTAGGACAAGCAAAAACAAAAAATGTGATCAAGTATAATACACAATTTGTTTTAAAACAATGCAAAATATCTAATACAAGCAAATAAAATAATGCAAAAATTCTTACACCCCAAAAGAGTTAAAAAAAACAATTTTGGTAAAATCGAGTCAAAATGGGCTTATGCAGCTGTTCACAAAAAATGTAACATGTACACCGCTGTCGTGGGCATTTTTTCCCTTGAAATGTTTCCCCTTTTCGTCAAATTGCAATTGTGAATAATTTTTCCCTAGAAATTTTTCCCTTTTTTTTCATTCTCCTTATCATGAATAATATTTTTACGGGGATTTTTTCACTTTTCCTTTGGTATTTTTTACTTTGTTTTTGCAGCGAACTGAAATATTACATCGCATAATTTCGATATTTTCCTTCCAATTGTGACGGTACAATGCGGTGGTACACTAAAGAATTTTTTTTCACTGCACATAAAATATTTAAAAACACAACTTTCAGAAAAGAAGTTGAAAATTTTCCGCACAGTTGTATATTTTGTACAAACGATCACAACTTTTATAAGCAACATATTTGTCTGAAAACAAATCGCTATAAGTAAGTGCAAGATTTATCAATAAATACTATATTCAGTTTATATATAAAATTCACACTCAGTGGCAAACCTCACAGTAACTATGTTAAAATTAAAAAAAAATATATAGAAAAACCCATAAAATTACGAGAAAAAGTACAAACAAACAAAATTCCCTCGTTTTTATTTTTTTATTTGTGCAACTTTTGGCTGTGTAAAATTTAATCGCGACAACGGCAACACTGGTTTTAAGTAAATGAGTTAATGGCGATATGGCAGCTTTAGTTTCGGTATTAAGGTTTGTCTCTTAAATCTTTTGTGCAACCCACACACCTTGCGACCGTTGGTACAACACGTTGGATTACCAAGTGTGTGTTTTGCGCACAAACTATACAACAACGTGTACAACATTAGCGTACAACTTCATTTCTTAATTATATTTTTTTAGTAAACACGACAACGGGTAGCATGTCGCGTATTGTACTGGAATATTTTTTGATGAAAAAATAAGAAGAATAATGTAAAAAAGGACAGAAATAAATAATTTTATTAAAGGAGTGGTTTATATAAAAAGAAATGTATGCTAACAACAAACTTTTGAAAATATTAAAAGAAAGTGAGAACAAAAATTACACGTGTATGTTAGACGAAGTATTTAACGACCTTTATCAAAGGTTCAGATGCATACACAAAAGCAAGTTTGAATTCGTGCGCAACGTTTTTTATATGACCACAACAAAAATACGAACAAAATGAAATGAAGTTGTACAACCAACTCCTAAATTTTACAACCTGTCTATACAACTTGCCAAAAAATCAAATCTTTTCAACCTTTCGTACAACCGAGACACAACTTCATCCGACGACCCCACACACTTTACAATCTCATATACAACCTGCTCATTTTGTACCAATTCCTCCAATTTCTTACGAAAATTTTTAATTTTAATTTAATTTTTATGTACATTATCATAGGAAAATATTTTAATATAACAACACCTTATAGCTGATTATCACGCAGTAGATACTCGTAGTAGTGGGTGTCTGTATTTTAAATTAAATTTTCATTTAACAAGTCAAGCTATTTTCTTGCACTCATGTAATATTATCCAATATTTAATTTAATCCAACAAAATCATTCATGTGGAATAGACACATATTTGTACTTTCTTTATTTTTGTTTAATTTATTTCTTTTCAACTGATTTTATTTTTTTACTCATCAATATGAGTAAAATTCATACACGTAACATTATTGTACCAGTCAGAAAATATGAACATTTTGCAAAGCCTTAGAAACTAAAGTCGATTTCAAATACGATACGACACTACATTTTGTTTCTCATTTGTTGCTAGAAATGTATAATTGGGGGATTCAAACGGTAGTCATAGAGGTCATATTGTCATAATTTTTTAAATTATTTTAATATAATTGTTTTTGCTTTAGTTTCTTCTTCCAAACAAACATTTTAGAACATTATGAGACTATCATCTTTATGACGATTGATGGTCATTAATCCGTTTGCGCATTTGCTTTTCGTATCTCTATTTTCTTTTTCGCAAGTCTGGTAGCTCCGAACTCTTTGATGCAAAAGCGATTGTCAAAACTATGCAAGTGCGTGCAAAAAATTGTTGGGTTCGATATCTACATAAATTGTTATTTTTGTTTTTTTTTAATTTCATTGCAAACCAAACAAGCAGCAAATAGTTTTTAGACAAAAAGTGGACTTCCTGTTACCTTACGTCTGCACCTGATACATTTGTATCATAACAAAAGTCGAACTTAGTATTGAAAAATATTTTTTTATGTTAGCTCTTTTTTCTATATGTAATTTGACATTTGTCATGATATAAATATATCAGGTGTAGACATAGGGTAAGGTAGGAGACATTGACAGCTGCCAGTTTTATTGTTATTATTTTATTGGAATTGCTGCGGATCTCCTTAGAACTTTCAGCTCATCTTCAATAGCATTTAAAATGTGCACAAAGGTTTAAATAAAGAAATACATATGTATGTATTTAAAAACATTTTCTAAAAGAGATTTACTTTCGCCTATCGGCGGCCATTTAACGAGACTATATCGTTCCTATCTCTTAAGATTCTCATTGTAACTCGTTTAACACATTCGTTTTCCTTTTCAAACCAAACGTAATCCATCACTATTTAGTTTATTTTCAAGCAAAATCTCATACAAGAAGCTTAACTTTCCTTTTTGAAATAATTTTTTTTTCATATTTTGACATTTCATTACTGTCAATATTCGCCATCTTTTTGTCTTTAAAGTCAGTGTTGCTTCTTTAAAAAAAATTTGCAAATGTCTTTGATAGATAGAGGGTGCCAAATAGCTTTCGAATCGAAATTACTTTCGCTGTGCAATGTGGCGAAAAAGTTCAAAATAAATCTGGCAAAATAAATCGTTGCTATGGTCTTCGAAACTGAATCTTTCAATGTGATTAGCGGTTGATCAGCTGTTTGATCCATCCACTTAAATAAAAAAAACTTGATGAGCTGGAAAAATTATTTTTAACCGACTTTAAAAAAGAGGAGTAGGTTATCAATTTGTCTGAATTTTTTTTTTTTACATTGTTACTTCATAACTCGGTACATTTTAGGCCAATTGTAAAAATTATTTTATTTTTTTGTCTGAGAGGCTATAGCTTTCATTTGGTCCCATTGTAAAAAAATGGGCGGTACTACACCCATTAAAATGTATTATTATAAAGGGTCCGCCATCTAACGTTTATTTTTTTTCAACTAGTGCTTATTTCGTAAATGGTAACACTTAGCTCATGTCTGATTTGACAGATAATTAGTTTTATCCTTCCGCTGAACGAATATGGTTATGTATACGCTTGAACAACGCTGGGAAATATTGCTTACAGAAGATGCCGATTTTGCCAAAAAAAAATCATCTTTTCAGATGAAGTTCATTTTGATCTTGGCGGGTATGTAAACAAGCAAAATTGTCGCATTTGGGGCACAGAAAACCCGCACGCATACATTGAAAAGCCGACACACCCACAACGAGTCACTGTTTGGTGCGGATTTTGGTCCAGAGGCATAATTGGGCCATTTTTCGAAAATGAGAAAGGAGTGGCCGTTACAGTCAATGGCGATCGTCATCGGGCCATGTTGAACGAATTTTTGTTCACAAAAATTGAAGAGGAGGATATTGGCAACATTTGGTTTCAACAGGACGGCGCTACGTGCCACACAGCCGAAGCTACACACGATGTTTTGCATAGCATTTTCAAAAAAAAAAGTTATCTGGCGGACCCTTTATTTCACGTGGTTCTATTTTACCGATTTTTACAAAACTTACCACACACCTTGAGCCCTAAAATAGACGCAATCTTCCGTTTAAAAAAATGGGCGGAGTCACGCGCATTAAAATTTAATATTTTATTTTATATTATTTATTTCTACTTTACCGATTTTTACAAAACTCTGAAAAACGCAATCTTCCATTTAAAAATAGGGCCGATGCACGCCCATCTTAACCAAGATATTTAAAAAAAAAAACACATTCATAACTATTTTTTTGTGTAATCGCTTTACTTATGCCACGTACACATACCCCCCCCCCCCCCTGTAGATCAAGATGTCCAACACGCAAGAAACACACAGGCGAAAATTTTTCCCAATGGTCCTATGTTAGAACTAAAAATAGCTGATACTATCCCTTTATGTACAAAACTTTAAGCTTAAGTGGCCCGTCTACTATCAACAAATCTGCCAATACAAAATATTAATTTTTTTCTTGACTGGAAATTAAAATCATTTCGAGTTTTTTCTGTGGCGAACACTTCGTATGGAGTCTCGTTCGTGTTCGAGTCACAGAAAAAAAAAATCGCGACACGTGCTAATCTCTAGTATGTACTAGTGGCAAAGTTTGTCATTTTCGATAGTTTTCGTTGTGTGGAGTTGCGTTGAAAATAACACCACAAAATGATGACAAAAGTAATGACAAATGTGTACTGAGCGTTATTTTCAAAATCTGGCAACCTGTAACATAATATATAAAATAATTTTTTATTAAATTACATCATAATAAGTATGTATCACACACGTTATTTCACAGCATTTCTTTTTTGTTGCTTATTCAGTAACGCATTAAAATACATGTACGAGTACATACGTAATAAAACACTAAAACGAAACTGTAAATAATACTCGTACATGTTTGAAAAGAAGCAACACAAAAAAGTGTTGATGTCAAGTTCAATGTTTTCTAAGTATGAATGAAAAAAAATTAAACAAGCAACAACAACTACATATGTATATCTTTAGCAAGAAAAGCAAAAGAAAAGAAGAAAAGGTGAACGAGGTGAGCCTTTAAGTATGGTGCATTATGTGACAATGAGTACTTACCTGCTTTTTATTACACGCGTGGTAAATACATATTACCACACATCATCAAGATTTCATTAATGGCCCAACTTCTTTCCTCCACCCCGTTGTTGATGAGGAGTAGTACGTAGGTATGCGCTTTATAAAAAAATATAATGCACTAAAATAAAAGCTGTAATAAAATATGTATGTATGTATGTAGCTGCTGCGTCGTGAGTGCAAAATTGTTTGTTTGTCTGTCGATGAGAAAATTTTCTAGATAACAACAGAAACTCATAACAATAATAAGAAGGGCTATTGTGAAGTAGTCTTCTTCACATTACGCTAAACATACATACATAGTTACTAATTGTTAATCGTATGTACGAGTATTCGGTTTGTACTCGTATTAGAAAATTCACATAATTTTAAATATATGTACATACATACATATACATACATACATACGTACGAACATATAAATATGTACTTTGTATTTGCAATAACATAAAAATGAAAACATTTAACATTTTGTCATATTTCCGCTGTAAATTTGAGCATGAGAAATGATGGATGGATGCACTCATAAAACGGAAGTTAAACTTTTTAATTACACACTTTAATAAAATTTATTTATAGCTAAGCGTTGACAAATTTTGTACACATGTACATATTTTGTATTTGTAAATTACACTTTTTCCATATAAAATTTGTTTTAAAAAATAAGACACAATAATAATAACTAGTGTTCGCCCAGTGGTTGAAAATCAACCATTAACGCACAGAGGTGGAGAATAGAATGAAAATATTTAAAGTTTGATGAATTTAAAACACAATTTAAAAACTATATTCAAATATACATATGTATAGACTCCAAGGTAAACCACTTTCTTAACTACTAAATACGAATTTAAAATTTCATTTATCGGCATAAATAAGAATAGATTTTAAGCAAACTATTTGAAAAAAGTTGTTCACTTTTTGAACTAAATGTAATTAGATATTTGCTCTTAGTGTTTTCACTTCATATTCATTATTATTGCCCAAAACAAAAATATTCGTTTATTTTTTCATTGAACGCTTTTTCTCTAAAGTTTTAGACTCCCCATTAAAACGTTTGTTTCAAAAAAAGTTTCTATTCCCTATTCTTTGAGAAAGACCCCATATGTATGTACGAATATGCTAGCCTAATAATATAAACATTCCATCATATTCCAACATTCCATCATATTCCAACATTCCAGTATGTTCAGTAATTTAAAGCACAGAAAAATAATGAAAACAATGAACAAAAACAAAACGCACACAAAATAAACCAAAAATAAAAAACTTACTTTGTGCTGTAGGTGAATTTAACTTTAATCAAAGTTATTAGTAATTCAAAAAATATATTATTTTTAAGCATCTAAAGAAAAATAATACAGTACCACTCGTTATTTAAATATCCAAACTTTATTAGTTTCAGCAATAATCGTTTAAGTACATAGAAAGATGGAAATAAGAATAGAATGAACAAATAAAATACGTTTTTCCTTCTGAGTGTTTATGGAGTTGCCAAGCCAAATTGTTGTAATTTTTTTTTAGCAAATTAAGAGAGAAAGAGAGATCATGGCTTTATGATTGGCTAATATTCTTAACTGTTTTTAACTATCTAAGACACAAAAATGTAGAAGAAAAAATACATTCTGCACTGCTCCTATTGACAATCTATCTAACAAAAAAAAATCAAGGGAATACGTTGAGTTTAAGTCAGTTAAAATGGTTCTTAACTTTTTTCACTTGCCTATTTATATATAGATAATTGAAAGCAAAATACTCGAACGGTTTGAAAACCAAAACTAACTTTTAAACGACTTTAAAGAAGCTGGTGATTGTCAATTCTCCTGTATTTCTTGTGTGTATGTTACTTCATAACTTCGTTATTCTGAGACCGATTTTAAAAGTAAATGGTTGAAGCTTCCATTTGATACCATTGCCAAAAAAAAGTGGGCGGGAAGAGGTCCATTAAATTTGTTTCCTTTGATTTTGTGTCTATTTACTTTACTTATGGGCTTTTGCAATGAAAAACCTTGAATTTAAAAAATTTAATATTATATTTGGCGTCTTCTATTTAACCGATTCTTACGAAACTTGGCACACATCCTAACCTCTAAAAGTGGCGCTATTTTGCATTTAAAAAAGTGGGTGGGGTCACACCCATTAAAGTTTAATATTAAATTTTATGTACTTCTACTTATACGATCGCCAAGAAATTTGTCAAGCGGTTTGGGGTCTTGTACTTAAGTGGGCGGGGCCTTGTCCAGTGAAACTTAATATTATATGTATATTACGTGCTTCTGCTGAAACTGGACACACATCTTGAGCTCTGAAATTTGGCGATGTTTTGCAGTTAGAAAAGTGATTGGAACCATTAATATTTGCAAAAGTAGGCGTTACCTTGGGCCCCTGAAAATTTGAAAAAATTAAAAAGTTTAAAATTATTTAGATTTAGTTAAATAAAACGTTTTTATATGCTTTAGCTGCGTTACTGCTATTAATTACTTTTAATTTAAAAATATTTTTACTAAGCTTGCTTATTTATAATTTCGTAAAAGCAGAAACTATATAAATAAACTGATGGGGAAAAATCTCACGTGCGACAAAATTGAATTTAAAAAAATATAAATAATTTTTGGGCAAAATCAAAAGCAATTTAAAGACACATCAGTGCACAACATTCTAAAATTACTCACATTAAAATATGACTTCAGATTTCGTTGAAATCAGCGTTCCCGCAAAAATAACTTCTGGTTTTGCTTTATGCGATTGAGTTTGTTTACTTTTTGGCAATTATCTTGAAAACGAAATGTAGCTCAAAATGAAAGACTGAGCACCAATTATAGGACTAATTTAGAGCTAAAAGTTACGCTTGTTTATACTTTTTTCACTTTAGATGTATACGATGGTCACGTACTATATCATATGGAAATGCCCATATATAACATTTCCATATGTATTGTTTTAAATAATAAGAAAAATTGCCTCAAATATCGTTCGTCGCTGTTTTAACTAACTGACCTAACTTAAAATTTTTTAAATTTTACGCGAGAGCAGCTTTTATTTTTGTTTTATACACGCATTCTTATGGATACGTCTGAAATATTTTTTCTTTTATAGGCACAACAATAGACCAAGCCTATTATGACTTATAAAGTCATAGTGGACTTAATACATTTTTTTAAAAACTGTCTGTTAGGTCAGTTAGGCCATAACCGCCAAAAAGGTTTAAGCGACATAATTTTCGAACTTAATTTTTTGGGGAAAATCGTCTATTTGCGTTTGTGTATAATCGATTTCTGTCAAAAAATTAAGTTAAAAAATATGTCGCTTAAGCTTTTTTATGCGGTTCTTCCTCGATATGTTCATTTTGTCAAATTTATGCACCATTTAGCCTTTTTCGATATGAGCAATACATTATTCTTCATCAGTATTTACTTTCTTATTCGCTTTTCAAAAAACTAACATCTTTAAAATAAGTTCAGATTTGTACGACTTATTAGCTTAGAATAACCCTAGGTGGTTAACTTTGACACCCTGTATTTCAGATTGTATTATAACAAGATGTTCAAAAAATACATAAATTTTCAAAAATCTTAGGTCCTCTTCTACATTTTTGGAATACATAATTTTGTACTCGTATATGGATCACAAGCGCAGAAGATATACAGATATGTGACCCGGTCTATGAAAAGGTGGCTTATGACTCAAAAACAAAATTTCGAGAAATCAGCTGTTAAAGATAAACAATGCATTTCGTCAGTTTCTCGGTAGTTGTTATCCTTCGTTCTGTTTCTGTTGGTCTTTTCCTTTATAAACTAGTGAAGTTTTGAGGGGAAAAAACAGTGTACGGTTGTTGTTGTTGTTAAAATGTCATTTATTTCCAGGGAATTTTGATTCGATTTTCAATAAAATTCTGATTTTCTTTCATTTGTGCTATTCTTTCTCTACATTTTTAGTACACTTCTAAGCAAGTTAGGACTTTCTGCTTTTCACCATGTTAAAGAGCGTCTCAAAAACTATCCGAACCAAAAAAAAAGTGAAAAATAATTTTTTGAGTCATAGACCGGGTCACATATACATACATATGTACATATTTATATTTATTAAAATTATTTTTTGGCTTGGTAACCACTGTGCGACGTACGAAATCAAAAAACATAAATAAATATAAACATACATTTTACATTATTTATCTATTTCTTTTAAAACGCACAATATTTTACTTGTAAACACGGCTGCCAGATGTGACGAGTTATCGTCATTTCGTCGATTTTTCGTGCCGAAAATAGCAAAATGACGATTTGACGATTTTTTTCCTTAAAATCGCGAACAACTAACTTAAAACTTAATGAACTCCATGAGTGGAGAAACCCCAAATTGATATTGGTATCGAAAAAGAAAATAAATGTATCCATACATCTGTATGTTTAATTTGTATTATAAGATAAATTCTGAAAAACTGGATTCATTTCGAATGCACAATTAGTCACTTCAAGAAATTTAATACAAAGGAACTACGTATGTTAAGTTATACGTGACCTACTGTAGTTGCTTGAGGCTTAATTGGTCTTTACTTTATGATGCTGTTCTGTGCTGTGCCGTGCTGCTTCTAAATTCTAATAGTTACTTTTTCTGTAATATATTATCAGCTGTTTCTGACCAGAACGGTCACAGTTTTACACTAAATTGATGATTTTTGCATCGTCCAATGTTATCTTAATATATATAAAAATCAAAAACACGTTTATTTGTTAGGGGTGAACTCTTCAATGCCCCAACAGATTTTCGCCTTCCACCCCACAAAATATTTGTAAAAGACCGGCGCGTGTTTTTATATATATTCTACCCCGGTAAATGCTACGCCCCTTTCAGAAATAGTGATTCTAGTTTTTTTGTGTTTTTGCACCGTAACTCAAGAACTACTGAACCGATTTTGACCAAACTTCATATACATGCTCTATAGGGCGTGAGTAGTGTTTCTGTGTAGTTTGAAGTTCGTCCGACAGATGGGGCCATATTTAGTTTTTTTTTGTGATTTTGCACCGTAACTCAAGAACTACTGCACCGATTTAGACCAAACTTTATATACATGCTCTATGGGGCGTGAGGAGTGTTTCTGTGTAGTTTGCAGTTCGTCCGACAGATGGCCCAATATTTAGTTTATTTTTGTGTTTTTGCACCGTAACTCAAGAACTACTGCACCGATTTCGACCAAACTTTATAAACATGCTCTATGGGGCGTGAGGAGCGTTTCTGTGTAGTTTGAAATTCGTCCGGCAGATGGCGCAATATTTAGTTTATTCGTGGGCAAAATCCAGTTTTCATATTGTACCAGCAATGCCATATACAACACTAATGTTTGCTTAGGGCCAGCAACGCGGACCGGGGTCAGCTAGTATTTTAATATAATGTTTATGTTTTTCTGGTAAAAATAAAATTTTTTAAATTCTTAAAGCACAATCACAGTTTATTTTGAAATGTTTTTATTTTATTTATGTTGCCACTTACAATTACTTAACAGTTTTTTTAATTTTCAGAGCTTGAATCGAAAAGAACAGGGGCCCGTTTCTCCAACCTACAAGTTACAAATTTACAAGTAAAATAGACACAAAACAACAACACTTTTACAAATTTTGTTGTTGTTTTGTGTCTATGTATTTTATTTTTAGATTTGTAACTTATAGATTTCAGAAACGGGCCCCATAACGAAAGAGAAAAACTAACGGCTTGTATAAGATTTCTATAAACAAAACAGAAAGTAAACACTAATGCTGTCTTCAGGCTTATACCGACACAAACCAAATTTGGCATTTAGCTTAGTGAAAAAATAAAAGTCACCTGGCTTAGTGGGGTCACCTTATAGATGTGCCTTGTTATTATGAAATTCCTCTTTTTTTCGCATCACTAGCAGTGATGCCAATATAGTACAGTTAAAAACCGGTTAAAATTTGTAGAGCTCTTAAAAATATCGAAACCCGATACTCGTAAATAAGAATCGATGTATCGATATATCAGTTTTTGAAATATCGGCGATATATATCGATATTTATTTTTGCAAATATCGATATTTCGATATATCGATATTTTTTGCCCATCCCTATTATCAAGTATGAAATGACGATTATTTTACATTTTATCGGGATTTCGACGATTTTTCGATAATTTTATCTGGCAGCCCTGCTTGTAAATACAAAATATTAGACAATTTTTTCTTCTTCCCACAAAAAATCCAAATGTGTTAATGAAGTAGTTTACACGAGAAAAATTACACGAGGCTAATTCATCTGGTATAAAATGTATACGTATACACAGCTTTGTGTGTGTTAGTATTTTTTGTATTCACTTAACATTTGCTGTTTTTTTGAGTGGTGTGTGTTTTGGTTTTTTGCTGCTAATGCGGGGTTGAAGCTGGTTGAAAAATTATGCCAAACCCTATACCACTCTCTTTGCCTCTCTCACCAACAAACTGGCATCTCACAGCACCACGGATGGAAATCATGGTACAATTGTACTTTTTATGATACATTTTTGACCTCGTTGGTACCGTGGTACTACCGCGAGTTACTTCCCTGCAGGAAATGGAACTGACACAAGACTAGTCACGTGATCGGTCTTTAAGTGATAGGGACCAGTCCGAGTTCTAACACTTCCTGTGAAGTGGAGCAGTCACTTTTCCATGGGGATAGTCTAGGATGGGGTTAATTGATACTTTGTATGCACCTTGTGACTCATCACTGAACTATTTTATAGGGACCTATTTGGTGTAGAGTAATATAAATTATTTAAAAATCTCATTCTGACACTTAACTGTTAACAATGAAAACTTATAATTTTTTTTTTGTTACAAATTCAATTATAATTTATTTTTGAGCAGATATTTTTTGGGATCGAATCCGAAATTCGAACTGGCAACCTCGCGCATGACAGGCTTGCACACTACCCACTCAACCACAGAGGCACTCATATTTCAAAAGTATAAACTGTTAAACTTAGATTAATATCTAAGTATAGTTACGGGACTTGACGCCAGATTGACTTGACGGTCCATTTATATCGATTTATTGTCTTTCCCAGCCAAGTTTTTTTCTTATATACTAAACCAAAAAAAAATAAATAAAAAATATTCGTAGTACATAATACATGCCCTATCGGAGTCTTGCTTATATAGACATACTAAACAAAAAAAAATATTCGTAGTACATATAATATATAATATTCGTAATAGTGCCCTATTGAACTATGGATGAACTAATGAAGAATAAAAGTAAACGAACAAAAATGTGTTCAGGTAACATTTGCCCTATGAAGAGATACTGGGGCCCAATTTGTTCCTCGACATACACCTTGATCGACGGCTTACATGGAAACTCAGATACAATGGCTGATTAACTAGTAGAAATTCAATCCTCACTCGAAACCTTTATGGTGCTATGAAATTCAGCTACGGGTAGGTAACCTGACCACACATACCGCTATTGAAATTTTCAATCTCTTATTAGATTTTTATTAAAATGTTACTGAAACAAATTAAATCCAAATATTTTTTTAAGTGCAGTTATTGCCCCTGTGGCTGAGTGGTAGCGATGCTAGCCTCTCAGTCCAGAGGTCGTGGGTTCGATTCCCGCCATGGACCCTGGGTGTTTTCCGCAGACAAGCTAATCGCTTCGCGGGTTGTGTTGTGTTATGTTGTTAAAAAAAAACTATCCAAATCCCTGTGTGCTTCGTAGTTCAGCTAATTTGTCGAATACAATTCTCATTATTAACATGTCATGAAGAGTTTTAAAATTATCACTCCGTTATTTTCTGTCGGAATCGCCGTAATTTCAAGTTTGTGCTTGTATAGATTTATAATCCTTGACATGAACCTTGTGCTTTAACAGAGTTTTATTAGTGTCTTAACAGAGCTCTGTTAAGCTATAATGCATTTCTAAAGGACTTTTCCAGTAAATGAGGCAACCCATACGGAAAAAAGTAATGCTCCTCCTTTATTATTGCCCATGAATCTATTTCTGAAAAGCATGAATTTGAAGTAGATACTCGAATTGCCAAGTTTTTAACTTGGCATTTACTGAAGGATACGCACTTTTGGAAGTCAATGCTGTCGGATAATATTGGTCATAGTTTAATATCCCAGTGGTCCTCTAAAAACGTGCATACTCAGAGTTTCTGGAGTTCTTCAAAAAACTTTAAATTCTCCCTACCTTGTATTAAAATTTTCTAATGTTAGAAACTGTGAAAACTGTGTATCTTAAGTCCATACGAAACTGTATATGCGCATATTACACATCCCGCTCTCTAAAAGATATTTATTTTTAAATCCCAGTTTTTGATGGATCATGTCCCGCTTTCAGCTTCCAAAGTAGAGAAAATCCAAAGAAAAAAAACATGTATTTATATTATTTGATAGGTCCTGGACTCAGCTACAATACTAGAACGATTCCCAATAACTAGAACAAATCTGTTGAAGCTTTTTAGCTTTTAAGATGTTTAGTAATTCTCAATTACTTTATGGTAGATTTTATATAATTCCAATTTTTTTTTTCAAGAATTTGATTGGACATTTTCTGATAAATTTGCATTAGCATTATCGTAATGCAGCGTATAGAAAATATTAAACAACATAGTTACCTGAATATAGAAACCACTTAATCATTATTTTTTTTAATCGATATTTTGGCATTTTTCAATATACATATTAGATACATCACGAAAATGATGAATATGTAACCTTTTACACGATATATCTTCTTTTCACCATACACTACGCCCTACTTTTTTTAACACTACCATTTTCTCGAGTGCTAAGACGAGTACGCTTGGTTCAATTGTCACCAAATTTTCTGCAGGCTTGGTACAATTTAAAAATGCCCATGTTTCACTATATGGTAACATTAATTTTGCCTATGTTGTCTGAAATTTTTTTGTGTGTGCTCTGTTTTAGACTGTCAGCTTTTCTGTTTTTGTTGCATTGCTGTTGTCAACGCAAATTCATGTACCAGGTGGTGCCAATTCTGTAACAAAATATCTGTCTAGTACTTTAACTGTACCTGTTCACTTGACAGCACCTGAAATTGACAGTACATGAACTCGCCTTGGCTGTGGTTATATTTATTTTTGTTAACTACATATCGCTCCTTTACTTCAATGGTGTGTTTTAGGTTTTATCGCGCATTTTTTATGCCCATAACTTAGATTTTATAGTGGATGAAAATAACAGGCCTGTTAATAAGCAAAATTTGTAAAATAACCGATCTCTAACAAGTCTAATCTACGAGGGCGGTTCGGAAACTTCTTAGCCTATCAATGAAAGAGAATAGTTAGTTTTTCAAAAATATTTTTATTTTTCAATATAATCTGAAACTTCAATACACTTAGTCCAACGCTTTTCTAGCAATTCTATTCCTTGATTAAAATAGTTTTCCTCAAGGTCTTCAAAATAGTGGTTTACAACTGTAATTGCATCTTCATTTGAGGTAAAACGCTTGCCAGCAAGGAATTTTTTTAGATTTGGGAACAGGTAAAAGTCACTGGGAGCCAAATCAGGAGAATAAGGCTGGTGGTCAAGCAACTCGTACTTTAATTCGTTGATTTTAGCCATTGTTAAAACACTCTTGTGCGCTGGTGCGTTGTCTTGATGAAAAATAATTTTTTTGTGTTGTAAGCCAGGACGTTTTTCTCGAATTTGTACATTTAGTTGATCCAAAAGGTTGCAATAGTACTCTGAATTTATTGTTTTACCCTTTTGCAGATAGTCAATCAATAAAATACCTTTGAAGTCACAAAAAACCGTTGCCATAACCTTACCAGCCGATTGAATTGTTTTTGCCTAATTTGGGGCACTTCCTCCAGCTTCAGTCCATTGTTTGGATTGTTCTTTTGTCTCTGGAGTATAGTGGTGGATCCATGTCTCATCAACAATTATGAAACGACGCTTAAAATCCATTTTATTTCGCTTAAAACGATCCAAACAAGCTTGAGAAATGTTCCTTCTTATGCGTTTTTGGTCGACTCTTAACAAATGCGGCACCCATCTTGCAGAAAGCTTTTTCATCTGTAGTTCTTCATGCAAAATTAAATGGACTCGATCATTTGAGATGCCCATGATATTAGCTATTTCACGCACTTTTATTCGTCGATTATTTAATACCATATCATGCACTTTGGCTACAATTTCTGTTGTTGTTGCTGTTTTTGGACGTCCACTACATGGTTCATCTTCAATGCTTGTACGGCCACGTTTAAATTCAGCAACCCAATTTTTTAGTGTTGCATATGAAGGAGCACTTTCATCTAACACATTCACCATATCATTATGAATTTCTTGTCCCGATAAACCTTTTCTATGTAAATATTTAATGACACCACGCATTTCTAATTTTTCCATTGTTAAAAAATCGCAGATGCGTCTTTTGTGAACACCTGTTTCTATATGAAGGAGTTGCCAGATCGAAACAAAATTTAACATGTGTTCATAGCAGAGATGGAAGTTTCCAAAACACTTAACTTTTTTTCTGTTTATACCGCGCTTTTTGTGCTAGGCTACGAAGTTTCCGAACCACCCTCGTACGAATGTACCCTTATGAATGTAATATTTAATATTTTTTTATGTTATTTTTTATTTTTATACTAAATTTTTATACACATTTTTGTTCAGTTTCTGTTTTTTATTGTTTAAGCCTGGTACTCTGTTCGAAGTTGTAAAAAATTTTCAGCAACACTGATTATTTCGCGTGAAAATTTTGACAGGTAACAAGTGATGCTCATTTTACTTTTTCGGAAAAAAAATTTCGTATTTATTGGTTTGAAGTAGTCAACACTGATTGAATTTTGTTAACAAAAACATCAGCTTGATTCGTAAAGCAGCTCTGGGCGAGTCAACATCACGCGTCGTTGGCAATTATTTCTTAAATGCAACCAGGCCACTGTTGTTTATTGGCCTTCGAGAGTTTTGCGTCTCACCGCATGTGATTAATGGTTGGCGTCGGTTAACGGTATCACCGCGATATCCCGTTGGTTTCCATTAACCACATGCAAAAACAAAAACAACAATAATAAAAACAACCACCACAAGGGAGTGGATCTTGGAAACTCCTACTTCCTATATGAAGGTATAGGTCGTTCGCAGCAACCGAAGGAAGCTCCTACACAACAAAACAAAATTATCACCACAAAGGTGGCACCATGGATTAAGTGTCCGAAGCCACCTTTTTTGACATACATAGTATGTCAGCACAGGAAGAAGAAGAAGAAAAACATCAGCTGTCAATATTTCGCACGAAATAAATGTCAGTCTCATTTTTTCACAGATACCAAAAAAATGTTGCCACATACATTTCATACATTTTTCACGAGTTGAACAGAGTACAACTTTTGTAACATTATTTTATGAAAATTTCACGTAAAATTTTCTTGTATGGATTATGTCAACATTTCGCGTGAAATTTTGAACAAAGTACCAGGCTTTACTTAAAAATTTTTTTACGTTTCCGTTCTTATTAATAAATATTAAAAAAAAATGGTACCGTCATGGTACAAAAAGTACATTTTGTTTTCACAGTTGGTACAAAATCCAAGAAGTCAATTTCTTTCCCTGGCCAGCACAATTATGCCCGTGTAAATCAGCGCAATAACATTATGATGCATAGAAAATGTTGCCACCATTTTATTCTGTTCCTCAGTATGGTAGTACTACATACAAAAAGAAGTTTAAACTACCACTGAAAGGCATCAAATTCAATTAATGCAAGATTAAATTAAAATTTTCGGATTAAGCTAATACCAATAACTTCAAAAGTCTTCGCGAAATAGGTTTCAGATATTTAGTGATTTTGATAGACTTAAAAAGTGTAAAGCGGGAAATTTCAGAGATGTCCTGCAAGGTCTACTGATTCATTTTAATTTGTAAAAATTTATCACAACTATTTACCAATCTTTATTATATTACAGGTCATGCCGGCCTTACACACCCATTCCAAACCACTCGAAGAAGGCTGGTCCAAACACAATGACGAAGATATAATTGAGAAAACCTATACAGCTACTTTTCCCGCCTTCAAGTTTCCCGACCGTGAGCGTTTGCATGTTAGTTGCGGTGTGCAGCTGTGCAAAGGATATTGCCCAAATGTAAGTTTTACTTAAAAAAATAACAAAAAATTAAAACATAGTCTAATTACTAATTGCAACATGTTTGCATAAAATCAAATCAAACGAAATTGCATGCACTTTGTGTTATTTTAAAACAAATGTAGAAAAAACAAACGTAAATATAATAAAATTGTAAACATTTTCTGTACGTTGTATGTACATATTTTGCAATCGAATGAAATGAAATGAAATTGCAAGTGTTTTCATAAAATCACCAAAGCGTTAATTACCCTAGCAAATTTATATTTTAAACACTGAAAAAGCATGAAGTTAATGCTCTTAAATTAACTGAAGCATTAATTTATTAATTAACTACAATGTAGAAATTAATTAAATGTATGCGTTGAACGAAGAAATAGTCATAGACGAAAAGCAACATTATTTCACAACTTAACACATGATTTGTACGAGTAGATTAGAATAAAAAAATTAATCTTTTATTATTATGGGAAAGAAAGAAAGAAAGAAAAGTATTTGCTTAATTTTTTTTTACGAAAATCAATTATTTACGGCCGCAGATAATCGATTTTCATTAAAAAATGAGGTTCGAAAATTATGTCGTTTAAGCTTTTTTGGCGGTTATGACACGATATGAATCAAAACCGCCATATAGTCCGTTTAATTTTTTGCATGACAAATATACAATGTATTATAGTACTTCATATTTTTTCCATAAGAAGTGGACGATGAATAGTCTTTTAAATTTTTTCATAAAAAAAATGTTTGCATAAAAAATTGACGATTAACAAATTTAATGAACTATACATCGTCCATTTATTATGCAAAAAATTAAATGGACTATACATCGTCCATTTCTTACGCAAAAATTTAAATGGACTATACATACTTTATTTTTCATGCAAAAAAAAATAATGAAATACACATCGTCCATTTGTTATGAAAAAAAAAAATTAAAAGGACTATAAATCGTTTATTTTTCATGCAAAATATTAAAAGGACTATACATCGTCTATTTTTCATGCAGAAAATTATACATCGTCCATTTTTCATGAAAAAAAAATTTTATGAAAAGACATTAATACACTACATCTTCTATTTCTTATGAAAAAATTAAATGGGCTATACATCGTCTATTTTTTATGACAAAAGTTAAATAGTCCATTTTTCATGAAAAAAAATTTTAAGAAAATAATTTAAGGGACTATCTATCGTCCATTTCTTATAAAAACAAATTTTTTCTGAAAAAATTTAAATTAAAAAAAAATTAAACGGACTATATACATACATCGTCTATTTGTTATGAAAAAAATTAATGGACTATTACTATTACTCGAATAAAAATTTTTTTTATGCACTGGAATAAATATTTTTTTATGCACTTTAACATTTTATTTTTATTTAGCCCACATCGAGGTGAATTTTCACATAAGGTGATCTTAATTCACCAGCTGACATACATAACTTCTCTGCTGTCAAATCAACCAAAACGTTAGGAAATATTCTGACAGCAGGAAATTTTACACTAACAAATATACAAGTCGAATACGCAGAGTTGCAAATTAAGACCACCTTGTATCAATTCGCCTTGACCCACATCTAGATGCATTTCGTTGCTGCTTAAGCAACTCATCAGTAGATTTTAACCACAATTAAAAAAAAAACTTACAAAAACTCAAACGTTATCTACAAACTCACAATTGAGAATTACAAAACTACAATGAGGTTTGGTAAGCTCTTTTGAATTGCGGTTGAAATCTACTGATGAGTTGTTTGAGTAGAAACGAAATGCATCTAGATGTGCTTAACCAATAACGAATAAAGTTTTTAACTTTTGTATTTTTAACCCCCGACCAAAAAAAGGGGTGTTATAAGTTGGTTGTGTGTTTTTTCTGTTTGATAGGTGACTTGATCGAGATGGTTCTTAGCTATGTTTGAAGAAAGTCGGTCCAGCCGTTTAGAAGATAAAACATCTTCTCTAGTTATATCGGGGGTTTTTAAAATTTTTAATTTTTGTTATTCCTATTATTATTTTAGACATTACGTTTGTTGTTTTCCTTTTGCTTATTATTATTTTCTAACTTTATAAATTTCAGATTAATTGCCGCACCAGCGAAAAGTTAGTGTTAAGCGCTGACAAACACTTGGCACGCATTGAAGTCTTCAATTCCTTGGCAGTGACGGCACCACAAATTGAAGTTGATCGTTTACGCTATGATCGGCGCCATAATATAACTGGTAAATAATTTATTTATACACAAACATACATACATACATATGAATTTCTTTAAAATTGTGTGATATTTAACATTAAAAATTTCTCTTTCCCAAAGTTGAGGAGTATCCACCTTATGTTCGACCCCTGATAAATGATGGCACTTTGTGCTTATCAGTCTCCAAATTGGCCATGTCATTTTGTGTATTGGGCCTTATATTTCTAATTGCTGTTATTGTAGCTGTTACCTCCTTAATAAGATCACGCCGTAGATCAACGACGCTCAGTTGTGGCACCTTATCAAGTAATAGCGGCCGTTTGCATCGAGCTGACATGTGCAATTCTATGTTTTCTTCAAGGTAAGAAAATTATATAAAAAAATTGATATGTTTCTTGAATGTTTTTCTTATATTTTATAGTGGCGAATCAGCCCAGTCAGCAGCACGCTTTGGCGGTAAATTCTTTATGCCCTATTATCCCAATAATTTGCCCTATGGAAGGGTTTATTAAGAAAGTTAGTATTAAACTTTATAAAAAAAGTGAAAGTTAATTAAGACTTTAAAAGCGATTGCTTTTCTTTTAATAATTTTGAAAAGTTATACATATGTATGTAATTAGCGGTTTCAAGATATCATTTTCATGGACTCGAAAAGCAACTCATTTTTGGATTCTTCTTACCTTTTGCCTTTTAAAAAAAAAAACTTTTATTAATGTTTTCAAGACTGATTTTTTATTTAATACATATTTATTATTTTATCTTATCATTAATTTTTCTATTTCATTTAGTAATCTTTGTTACTGAAGGAATTTTGAGAGCATTTTATGCATTTGGTGTTTTTAAAACTCTATGGAAATAAATGATAAAATGAATTTCAATATTCTTTCAGAAAAAAAATAATGTATAAAAAAGTTCCACATATTCATTGTGCTTATTTTTTTAATAATGAACTGTTTTGAATATTAAGTTAAATATATCTTTTTATAACTCCCTTTTAAAAATAGTGCCTTTGAGGACTTAAAATAATATTTGTATTTAAATAAATATCCAGCGTAAAAGGCATGCAAAAACGGAATTAAGTCATCAAATAAATGACGCATTTGCATAAAACAAGCTTTACCTCCAATAAACTGTAAGAGTTGAATAGCTCAGTGGTAGCAGGTGTGCCTTGATGGTGAGAAAAGCCTGGTTCGTATCCTGCCTGCGATAGAATGTTTTTTTTTATTTTTGCGTATGTGTACGTGAAAAAATAAATAATACCCTCTGCTTCTAAATTGAACCAACTCATTTTCAGCAGAACCCATGCATTAACAAATTCTTTTGGATGCCTTTTTTGCTGGTTACTAATATGATTAAGCAACCAAATTATGCATACATGTATCTTATTTTATATTAAAATTGCTCTTGTAAAGGAAACTTTAACAAAAAGTAGCTGAAAGCTGCTAAATATTAAGTAGGTGTTGGCTAAATAATAAAATTCATTAAAAATGTAGAAAAATTAAAAAAAAAATTGTTTAATTATGCCGAAACCCGGGATTGAACCGGGGACCTTTAGATCTTCAGTCTAACGCTCTCCCAACTGAGCTATTTCGGCACATACTAGAAGTGTGGCAGAAATTCATGTTAAGTATGCCGACTTTCAGGCGCAGTAAGTACAACACAACTCAACACACCATTTTATTCACCACCAAAATCACAGCCGCTAAAATTTGTGCTCGTGCTAAAAAAATTTCTTCGATTTTTAGTTTTTTGCGATTATCTCGGAAACGGCTGGGCGGATTTCGCCCGGGGACCCTACTAACCACAACTCCACACGCCCGATCCGAAAATCGACTTTATTTTCAAAAAAATCCATTTATTTTTCTCGATTTTTAAGAATTTTTTTCAAAGTATGGCAACGCCAAACAAAAAAATATTGTCTTTGCTATTAGCAAAGACAAATAGATTCATTAGGAATAAAAAACTATTTTTAGCTGCCGAAACCCGGGATTGAACCGGGGACCTTTAGATCTTCAGTCTAACGCTCTCCCAACTGAGCTATTTCGGCAGGTGCATAACCGTCGGCAAATAGCCTATACAAACATTTAGTTTTTTGTTACTTTTATATTCAACAACTAGATTTAATATTTTAAAAACAACTCCAAAGATAAAGAAAGCTGCAACAGCAGAAATGCGTATTTTATCGAAAAATTCTCTAATTTCTGTTAGTTTACTGAATTTTTTCACAAGTTTATTTAACATTTATTTATTTAATTATACAATGGAGCCTTATAATTACAACAAATAGCGACTGAATATATTTGTATGACTAATTTGACAATTTTTTTATTTTATTTTATTTATAATACACTAGTTATTTTGTTTGATAGTTTCAATAGGAGTTATTGGAATTATTACTGTTGTAACTTAATGAAATAAAAAATTATAAGATTTAAAAAAACAATAAAACTAAATACATACTGTCTTTTGTATGCAACAATTTTATAAAAACCAAAAATTAAAATAGAAATAATAGAAATTTTAACGAAAAAAGAAAATATGAAAATTAACTTTCTTTTGTGTTTTCTTCAATTTAAATGTAGTACATACTAATTATTATTGTTGTTTTTGATGTAATTAATAAATAAGACTAATAACGTCTCAATTTTATCTAATCCCACTTAGAAAAGTACATCATCATCGCCTTCATCCAAAATGTTAGATACCTCGCGTACATCGATACCTCGTTTTAGTAGTTCAACTTTACGTGCTTCTGCTTTTTGACGAGCTTCACGTTTCTTATCTTGAATTTTCTTTAAGCGATAGAACTCTTCACGTTCTAATTCATCCAATTCCGAGATAATGTAAGCCAAAGTACGATCAATACGGGGTATGATTACTGAAATGATTAAATAGAAATAAATAAAATTTAAAAACAAATGAAATAAAAAAAGAACTAATATATGCATATAAGAATTAAAAGCTGTTTGTCCAACAAGTATATAATATATTGTATTTTTTAAATGTATTTGTTGTTTTGTCTTAACTGGTATAATACAGAACACCATAATATCAAATAAAGGCGTGAAATATTAGAATAGAGCACAGACAGCATGAAACAATCCCGTATTTCAACTACGTTTTTGTAATTTGAACTAGGACTAGGTCCCTTGGAGACCGGTCCATTTTTCGAAATTAACTTATCGCCGAACGATGATTTCAATAATTCGATGGTTAAGGTTTTATTATGGCACGAACCTGTTGAGATCAGTTCACAGGCGGATCAATACCGTCCATATGCTCAAACAAAAAGTGTTAACGCGAGCTGCTGCTTCATTTTTTTTAAATAACGAATATGCATGGTCTTTTGTTGTGGATTGGTTTCACTCCGTGTTCGATAGTTTTAACCCACCTCCAAGTCCTAGCACGATTTTATACGTAAAATTTTATAGAAAAACTCGTTAAGATCGTGTTAAATTTCGCCACTTATGCTAACGCTGCATTACCATTTCTGGTTTCCACTGTAAGCACTGAGTTCAAGAACAAAAAACTGTTTAATTAAAATCGTTACCAGATTAGGTGGTTGATAAAATAGGAGTTATGCAGTTAGCACTGTAGTCAACATGTTATTTCTAGGATACAATTTTATACATATTATCCAAAAAGGGAAGTGGCATGGCCATAAAAAAAGAGCATAAGTTTACAAGTGCTTCTATGCAGCCGATTCCTATGAGCCATTGCACACAAAATAGTTCTCATTGTTACACTTATACAAAAATTATGCCTTTCAGTACTTATACTCAAACGATTTTAAAATAGACGTTGTTATCTAATATGTGTAGTGAAATATTTTACACTTACAATAAAAAAAATGAAGTCATCCTTATTCTATTCGATCATTTTATGAAATGAAATTAACACATAACTTACCATGCTCAATGGCATTCACTCTTCTGTTGGTGATTTTGATTACTTCATCCAAAGTAACAAAGGAAGTTTGTAGAGAAGCTAATTCTACCAAAAGCTTAACTGCACTTTGATAGTTTTTCTTCAATTTAGCCAATTGCTGGCCACCACGAGCCAAACCAGCCAATTCATAGGTATCAGCGCCATCCTGATAGGATTCAAACACAGGTAGAGTTACACCGGCAACATTATCTTTTTTGGTGCGAATCTTGATTTGTGCTTTAGTAACGTTTTGTAAAACGACTTGGTTGAAGTCACCGGTAGTGAACTTTGCTTCAGCCAAAGAAAAAGCTGCCTCCTTCATAATTTCACCCATAAGGGTTTTTGTCTAAAAAAAAATTTAAATATATGTAAGTATGTATATCGTCATATAAATTTAAAAAGGAGTATATCACAAGGGAAGCAAACAACATTTATAAGGTTATAATAAATATAGTTCTCAGTAGTCCTTGGACTCTCGTTAATAAATTCGACATTTTTGGACATACACGGATAACAAATGTTGTGGGTAGATGGATTATAAAAAATATTACATCATAAATTGAGAGACGACTGTGAATTTTTTGCAAGTTTCGCCTTTTTGCTTTACATGACCATATGCATCTTTTGCCTTCATATAAAGAAAAACTCCACGCACACACACACTCACCGATTACAACGCAACCAACTCACCTCAATGATTTTGCCCAAAATCATACGAAAACGCATTTGCAAGGCATCTGCTTTTTTCTTGAGAAGACCATGACCCTTTTGAGCACCAGCCAAACGACCCTTCATTAACATTTGAGCACTGAAATTATTTTTAATTGTTATTTATGATATCTTTCGTTTTTTTCAACAATGGTTGGTTTTTTTTGGAATTCATTTATATTTATTTATCCAAAAAAAAAAAAAACTTACCCTCTGGAGGGGAAAATTGGTAATCTATCTTTGCCCGACATATTTAATTATATTTTAGAGTTTTCTTAAAAAATCTATTTAACTTTTTGACTGGAAAATTTATTTCTTCATGCAAAAATTCGCTGTATTTGAAGAAAAACTCTAAAATGTACTAGGTCAGCTGACAGTTGTCTTGTGATAAATGCAGGGCTGCCAGAAGATTCTGCTGAAAAAAATGCACTTTTTTGAAAAATCATCGGCATTTTCAGCATATTAATTTCGAAAATCGTCAAGAAAATCGGCATGAATTTTTCATTAAATTTTATTAATTAGACAAAAATAACAATCATTTGTAATTTCACGTATTTTATAAAATGATAATACATAATTATTAACGTGTCAAAATTAATAAAAATTTAATCATCTTTAATCTTTTATAAGAATATTGCAGTTTTTTTTTCGAAGTTTGAGCCAGCAACGCAGTATTACACTGACAAATTTTGTCATCTTTTGGAGGAAAACAATTTATTTGAGGTGATACAAAAATTGTAAGGGAAAACATGTAGGAAAACATTGGTTTTGAGCAAAACAAGTTTTCTGCTCCAAAACACGTATATGGAGGAAACGTGCTGTAAGAAGAGTCTTCTCAATACATTCATATTCATGATCGTTTTCTTTTTCTACTAGAAAAATAATTTAAATTAAGAATATTCTTCGCAAAACATTATTAAGCTTACCACTATCTTTATATTACAAATATCTTAATATAATATATTAATATATAATAATAATATCTTAGGACGTAAAGAAAAAATGCATACAACATGCGTCGTTGTACGCATTTACAATAATAATAAGCAGCATAGAACGTATGGTCATACCAGCATCGACTTTCATCAGCCTTAAAAAAAGTCTCACAAAGCGTCAAAGAAGACTGACACCACCTGGTACATGAAATTGTCTTGACAACATCATTGCAACAAAAACAGAGAAGCCGACCGTCTAAAATAAAACACCAAAAAAATTAAAGACAACATAGGTAAAATTAATGTTACCATATAGTGAAACATTGGTATTTTTTAATTGTACCAAGTAACTCGCGGCAGTACCACGGTACCAACGAGGTCAAAAATGTACCATAAAAAGTACAATTGAACCATGATTTCCATCCGTGGACTAAAGTGGCAAAAATTCACTTTTTCGACTGCTTTGTCACTTTTTCCCCTTTTTGTCCCCTTTTTTAAGGTTAATTATATAATAATACATTAAAATTAAGAAGTTTGGTGTACTTGTATGTTCTGGCTTCCACACCGTTTTCACATGTTTTCTTGTGAGTTCGGATGTTAAAACACATGATAAGCCTGTTTAAGTTGAAATTTAGAAAATACAAATTAATAGTATCTGTTCTAGCATCCCAGTTTAGAACAAAACAATTTGGAAATGGACGATTTCAAACTTTTAGATTTTTTCGTTTTCACTTTTGAGCAAAAAAATCTAAAAGTTTGAAATCGTAAATTTTTAAATTGTGCTCGTGTTCGGATGCTAGAACACACACTTAAAATTATTATTTTCTAAATTTCAACTTAAACAGGCGTATCATGTGTTTTAATATCCGAACTCACAAGAAAACATGTGAAAACGGTGTGGAAGCCAGAACACACACGGTAGTTTTCTCGTTTTTTTTTTAATTTTGCCCCTTTTTTATAAATCCCCTATTTTATGCCACTTTTTGAAAAATGTCATCGGTCACCCTGACTCTCAGAGAAAGAGAGAGAGTTGTTGTAAATAACATTTACAACAACAATATGAAAATATATAAATTTTTTGATTTTTTTCGCCGTGTTTGCACAAACACGCAGCGTGACCGAATAAAGTGGCAAATTGCCACTTTTTCAACTGCTTTGCCACTTTTTTCCCTTTTTGTCAACTTTTTTTAAAGTGAATTATATAATAATAAATTAAAATTAAGAAGTTTAGTGTAGTTTTCTCGTTATTTTTTAATTTTGCCCCTTTTTTTTTGATAAATCCCCTATTTTGTGCCACTTTTTGAAAAATATCATCGGTCACCCTGCAAACACGGACCCAGGCAGCGATGCCAATTTAGCGCCTTTCGCGCTAGTCTTAACTTTTTGTTTAAATTCGTTAATGATTCAGATGTTGCAAATAAAATTCTCTTGACTGTGGTTAGAGTTAAAAACGCATTTTAATATTGTATATAACTTATTAAGCATCTATTCTTTTTGTACTTTAAAAAGCATTCGAATCGCAACACTATTCGACAATTTATATATAAGCGTGGCCGAAGGTCGGCTATACAAAAAACCTTAGTACGCAGCGCAGTGTTGGGAAAAACCATGGTGTAGAACATCTTTAAGCCTGACCGAAGGAACATTTAGTACGCAGCACCGTGTTGGGAAAAGCCATGGGTTAATGAATTTTTTAAACATTTCAAGATCTTTAAAGATTTTCTTAAAAGCTTTTAAATGATACAAATATTGGCTGCATTGAATGGAAAATACATCAAATAATCACAATTGTGTACTGGAGCTTTGGATGCCCATAACTCGGAAACGATGGATCGCCGCCAATTTTTTATTTTGAATTTTTTCTTCTTATTTTTTAATTTTCTATCGGATAGGATAGTTTTTATTTATTAATTTTTTTATTTTATTGCCAATAAGTTGGGAATACGCTCATTATATTTTTATTTTATGTATTGTTAATTATCGTACCGCTATAAAACTTAGCTCACACCCAGGGATTTTGTAATGCCACAATCTCGAACTTAAAAAATTGGCAGAGCCACGCCCATTAAAATTTGATATTGCAGACACCCCCGCCTCTAAAAATGGCAAGATTTTGCATTTAAAAATGTGTCCAAAAATGTGTAATCCTAATTATCCCATCCCCACAAAACTTTGCAAACAGTTTGGACTCTTGGATGGCACGCTCCTTTAGCTCTGAAAGTGGCTATAAAAAATGGGTGGGACCACTAATATGTATGTACATACCCGCAAAAACGCATAAATATGCAAATGTAGAATTTGCTAACCTGTTTGTTTTTTTAAGCTATTTTTTTGATTGCTGAGATTTTATTACTAAAAACTTAAAAAATTGGTCATGCATAGCACAATTTTTCCCAAAATTAATATGTATGTATTTTCTTTGTGAATTGCCACAGATAAAGCAGCAAATACGGGAAAACCCGCACATGTACATACATATGTTCTTATGGTAAAAAAAAATTAAAATACTTTTTGAATGTATAAGCAGTAAGCAAACAAATCGTCGCCTCAGATATGGTTTGACCCAGCGACCATTTAAAAAAAAATATTTACGAGTCGTGCAAATTTCTTGACTTGAAAACCAGAAGTTCTCCTTTTGAATTCCAATTTTTTCAACTTTGTGCCAATTTTTTTTAATTTCGAAATTAACATAAAATCCATTATGTGTATGTATATGAGCACATTAGAAATATTTTCAATGTGATATATACACTATGTAGTTGATTGTCGCACTGTGAAAACGTAGTGGTCATTTTAATAAAAAAAATTTTTTAACTTAAACCCAATTTTGAAAAACTTTTAATGCGAACATGAAAAATATGTTTTTATAATTTTTTTTTTAATATTAGATGATTTTCTATAAGAATCACATATTTAATTTTTTAATTCGAAACAATAATTAAAAATAAATTAAGTTTTCGAAAACGGCAACAACAAAAAAATATACATAAATATATTGGCATAGAAGTATAATTATGCCAAATATCAAGAAACTTCGGCAAAATAAATTTTGTTTTGTCCGCTTCACGAATATTTAATGCCTCGTAGGTTGAATAATTTCTAAAATTTACTTTAAATTGTATAATCTAAACTAAATCAATAGAGCTTTTTATTAAGAAAAATGTATGTACATATGTACATATGTATGTATGTAGTATAATACATATTGTATGTGGGTATGTATTTAATTTCCTTGTCTATTGAATCTATGCCAGCAGCATAGTTTTATTATTTTAGGGTAAAATAGAAAACATTTATGTACATATATAAGGTTAGTTAATCTTTTTCAATAAAGGTCATATTAATTTCCCAAAAACACAAAAACTTTAGGTATACATACATATGTATATACATATATATTCGTATTATTTTTTTATTTACATATGTATGTATGTATGTACATACATATCGCTCATTTAATTAAAACAACGTCACAACTCAAAAATAAAACTAGTTTGCCAGAAAATCAGTTTAAAGTTTTAAATTTTTACAAAACTTAATGAAGAAATATAGTTTTATTTTTCTTTCATGAATTGAGTATACAAGATATTTATGAAATGTTTACACAATATGAATAACATAATGTGAGGATTAATTCTGCATAATTAACCCAAAAGTCTAATTTTCAGAGTTGTGGCATTGTTTTCGTAAATGAGCAGTATGTACTTATATAAAAATCCTTACAAAAAGGGATGGATACATATACATACATACATACTTACGTACATACACACAAGCATTAGTAAAGATGAATATGTATTAAAAAAAAATTCTGAACATGGTCCAGAAGAAAAAATGTGTTTAATAACACAAAAATGCTTTAACAAATTCAAACATAATTTAACAAACAATACATACATACTTAGATGATAATAGAGAAACATATTCATAAATATGTATGGATGTGTGTATTTATGTGTAAAATTTAGTACACAGTAAATAAAAGGAAGAAGAAGAACGAAATAAACAGAGAAATTTGCGTTTGTTTACGCTCTTTGATTTCCAAAAGAAAATCATAATAACAAAAATAAATGAAGCATAAGCATCAGGCATGGGAAATAGAGTTAAAAAATGTATCGCTAATTTAAGGGGAAATTCGTATAATTTCAGTAAACGCAACTACAAGAAATTCGTAGAGTTGCCAGTTTGTTTTTTTTCAAGCCGATTTAAAGACTCATGCTAATTAGAATATTATTTTTTATCTTAAATTATGTCAAACTTCTGTCTTTAAAGTAAGTGGTTTTAGAGCAGGCTAATTTTATAATGCTGCATACCATTTGATTTGTCTACTTTACCTTCATTACAAATTATTTTCACAAATATGCCTCTGTATGGTTTATTACGAATATCTCATTTTTTATATTTCCGCGCTATAGGAAGTTACTTATTTTACACCAATTTTCGAAAATCGAATTTTCATCATATTTTGAAATTTTGAGGTTCTGGGAGTCGATTCTAGCTACATATGTACATATTTTTGCGATGATATTCCTTATGAATGTATGGATGTGCGTGTGTGCATATGCATAGAAAGAGAATCGATTAAGTTTCGTAGATTTCAAAAATTATCAAAAGTAATATGTTCACAAACGGGATATTTTTTTAAATTGTAAATTATTAAGCCGATCAAGTTCAAAATGTATTCAACTTTTTATTGACTAAAATCAGAAGATTAGCTAGGGAGATATCGTTTAGGAGAAATTTCGAAAAAATTGTTTTTATGTAATAACTTAAAAAATCTTCGTCAAATAGACTTTAGATATTCTCTGATTTTTATAGACTTAAACATTTTTTATCAAAATCTGTAAAATGGTTCGTGAGATATCGTTGTCGAAAATTTGTATTTTATTATGTACTCCACAATTTAAATCGATTTTCGTCACAAGTTAATTTTTGTGAAGTCAAAAACTAGCGGGAAGTTTCGGGGTGGCCTTCAAGATCTGTCGATTCCCATATTTTTTAATTATTAGTTTTACAATTCACATGAAGGGATTTACAATGGACCCAATTGGGTCCCCGAGTGGAGGTGCGGTATACCACCACTCTTCCTAACCTAACCTAAACTTTGCAATTCACATGAATTTTTACCAATACAAATAGAACAACTTTATAAGCAAAAATTTTTCCTACTCTGACTTGGTTTTGTAAAGATTCTCAAATAACGGTAAATATATAAATGAAAATTAGTTTTAAGAATTAAATATTAATAAAAGCTAGATACAGTAAGATACATACAGTCTGTCAAGAAAATGTTTTGACATAGTTAAAATCGTTAGAAATTTTGATTTTTATCATAAATATCTTTATTTTTCTTTGCATTATGAAATTTTTGGTTATGGATTTCATTTTATTTACACTTAAGTGAGCATATAGTAGTAAGTTATAAGCAAAATTAAAAAGTGAGAGCATAAAAATTATATGAAAGCTAAAAAACTCAAAAATTTCTCTGTCAAGAAAATGTTTTTACATCCTTGTATTATATAGTATGAAAATAGGAAAGATTTTAAGGTGTACAAAAATAAATTTTTTTTTGGCACCATTGGTATTAAATCGGCTTGTAAGACGACTTCTCATGGAAAAAAATTTTCTTTTCCAAATATCACGCTGAAATTTCTCATATTCCCCTCGTATTACTGTTTTAAACACCATTTACTTCTTGAAATACCCTTTGGAAATACTATTTTTCAAATAAACCCATAAATTTTTAATAGGGTATAGATCTGGACCTTAAGATGGAGTATTCACAGCTTTACCGCCGAGGCTCTATTTTTATTCACACCGAAAATTGAATTTTTTTTTAAAGTTATGTATGAGATCTTTTTTAAGTATTAAATTTTCAATTGTGCGCTACAATATTTTTGATTTGTATGTGAAAAGAAGAAAAACAAAATAAAAAATTCTTTTGTTATACTTTTTGACCATTATTTTTAGTTTGAAAGAATATGAAATAGGGTGGCACTATTTCATCGAGCATCACTGTATATATGTATACTTTGAGTAAAATTACTAAAATAAAAAGATTTTTAATGAAAAAATAAATAAATTTCAAATTAAAATACTTTTGACAATATGTCGATTAATAAATTTCTTAAATGAAAAAATAAGATTTTTTGGTCGACTTGAAGTTTTTTGAAAAAAAAAAACTATGGCAACACTGATCCGCACTGAATTTCCCATCAATGATACGCACGCAAAACAAAAGAGTATAAATGACAATAAATACATGCCTATTTTAAGGGGCCTGTTTGTAGGTAACTTACATTCATACCCATGCCTAGTACATGTGCCTACATACATATACATAATCACAATTTATATGCATATACACATATAAATATTAATAAAAGCTATACATGTTTGTTCACAGCAATGTGAAAGCAACAGTTGGCCTCAAAAACTCATATACGAGTGCAGTTGATATGTTCATATGTATGTATGTGTGTAGTTACACATATCCATACATATATTTGAATGTATATCCATATCTACTTACACGCTTATAAATATTTACAAAAAAATAACAGAAAATTGAAAGGGAAATGACTTTTCAACATCCTGTCATACTTCATAAACCATAAAGAGAACTTGAGCGTAACTTCAAGGTTAGTTCTTTTGAACTATTTTTTCAGTTTAATATTCGGTTTAACAATTATTTTAGTAAACAACTATGAACCTGCAAAACTGAAGAACTCTTGAAAAATCCATTAACATTTTCATAAAGTATGATGGAATTATATTATGTCTCCTTTGCCCTTCACTAAACTACATACATATGTATGTATGTACGTTAGAGTGGCCGTTAGTTGTATGGAGGATTTTTTTCTTGATTTATTTTACTCCCATACATACTTTCTTTGAGACTAATGTTGTAGACTAGAAGAGCTAAAATATTGCTATACATCATATTCTTGTAAATGTTTTTTTTTAAAAAGATAGTCATATGCAAAAAAATTACATTGAAAAATGGACTTGAAGGCCAATTTTGAGGGGCGGACGCACCCCCTAAAAAACAGCTTATCGCTATGAAATTTTTTTGTATTTTTTTTACATAAGGCTGAACCGATTCGGGGGGGGTGAGAATATAAGAAATAAAAAAATAAATAAATAACGGTCACTCTAATGTACATACATACATATGTATATTTGAAAAGAAGTGTTATTATTTTTGCTGTAAAATTCTTACGGCAGTCCCTACTTGCCAGATTGAATGTTTATTACAAGCTCAGTTTTTTGTTACCTTTTATTTTTTGAAATCCGCTTAGACAAGTAGTTCAGATTAACTGAATGTGATTAAGTTTTTACTTGTTATAAATGTAACAATTATAACTTCCTGGAATTAAAATTAAACTTAATTTTGTATAAAAAACTTTTATTTCAAGTCTGTACGTAAAATTTACGTATCGCTGTCCTACGTCATGACAAATGGCAAATTCTATATGGGAAAAACAGCTAACGTAAAAAAAATGATTTTTCAATATAAATTGAATTGAATTGAATTTTTCGATATAAATCTACTTTAACCCTGGAGTTAATGTCGACGTCGTCGACGGCGTCCAATGTCAAAAAAAAAAGTTGAATCGTATGAAATTGTATGAGAGCAGTTAATCTCAACGCATTGCAACGCCGTAAAAGTTCAATCTGTTTCAACTTTTTCGTCGTTAAAACGCCGTCAACGACGTCGACATTAACTCCACTATAATACCTAATTTGCGCTATGCATTTTTTTCATGAAATAACATTTTTAAAATTTTTTATTTGTCAATAGGAGGCCTGCAGAAGTAAGTCAGATCAAAAAAGTTGACCAAAATACTTCAGACAGTCATGCTATGTGTATTTTTTTATACAGGTATATATTTTAAGAGATTTTCCTATTGTATAGTTTTATTATTACCAAACGAACATGAAATCTGGCAACCACGCATAGTTTACACACCAAAATCCAATAAAATTTCATAATTTACAAGAAATGAAAAACTCAACTGAATAGAAAGCACCAACATCGCTTTATCAAATTCTCACAATGTGATTACATATAATGCCTCCATTTTGGTGAGCATACACAGACGGAATAGCTCACACACACACATATATATGCATGGGAATATGTAATACATACTACATATACATATATGTATGTATGTACATAAGTGTGTAAGCAAAAGTCAGGCTGTCAAGCCGTTATACTCCAAATGGCGTTCGATGTCCTTTTAGGAAATCTACAAAAATATAACAAAGTAGACCTATTATTATTATTATTATTATTATTAATTTATATGAAAAGCTCACAACCTATTGTTGGTAATTTCAGTAAAAAAAACATTTTTTATAGTAAAATTTAGGTCAGGTTGGTGTCAAGGACATACACATAAGGAATTATAGGCCTGGGGGTCGATTCTATTTCTGTGAAATCGTGAAAATGAAAAGTAAAATATCACTTCATTGAAAATGCGATTCTGATTTTAGTTTTTTATGAGAACTACCTGTCAAGTGAAGTGAATATGATAAATTTTTTATCACTTCATTTTTATCATAAATTCAGAATCGACCCCCTGATGTGCGCTCCCAAGTGATTTAAACGGACCCCGCTCCTTCATAGATCTCAGAATCGTTAACGTAGTCTCCCAATCATTTTCAGTCAATATATTTACCTCTAAGCTGGGTAATGTCTGGCAAGGCTGAGTGCAAGCTGGGCATTGTTTCAATGTCCTCCCTGCATGTCCTGCATTCATTGTCATCTGTGGCTCGAATACGTTTCTAGTGCCTTCTTAATTAACAATAATTTTTACAGCAGTTTTATTCAATTTCACATTGATGGTTCTAAATTGTGCAGTGTTGTATTTTTAATGCCTTTGTACCTGTTTCATAGCCTTGGACCAGCTATTCTTTTTTCAAGGTCCAACAGGTGTTCGCTAACTTTTTTGTACATCTTGTTTCAGTAAATTTCAGATATACATATGTCTGTAATTTTCAGATATAGTAAATTTCGAATATACGTCTTTGATTTTTCAACAAATATATATTTTTTTTTTTGTTTTTTCGACACTTTTATAATTTGGATTCGTTCTTAGGCAGCATCTTTGTACTGGAAAAAATAACTGCCTGCATGATGTTTTTCGCGTTGTATTTATGTATGTGTATTTAGGCTTCCAGGATGATGAAAGTACAATTTAATAGACGTATATCAACATAAATTATTAAATTAGTGCAACAGTGGTCGCCAAACTTTTTTCTTAAATTATTCAGTGGGTTCATGGAACTCATTGGTGAATTCTGATTTCAAGAAGAAGCATGACGAAATCGCGAAATTAAATTTACATATGTGCATACACATGTTTTGCAAAGTTGTAGTTTGCGAAACATAAAATTTTTTTTCTGCCAATTTTCCAATAGGTGGGTTTTCGTCTCATGAATGAACATGTGGAAAATTAAGGTAGTCGATACCGAACGAAATTGAAAGCATTTTAGTATAAATTCTATTGAAATGTTGTGAAACTTCACTCGATATTGAATGCCCTTGGGCTCAGAGAAGTCAGCTGATTTTGCTAAGCCAGTACCTGCAAAATACGAGTACTTCTTCCATGTTGAATTATGTTAAAAGGCAGTTTTTAATATAAAATACTTCAACACATGGCTGTTTCTTTTCTGGGAAAAAATTTTACATTTATTGCACTTTTCAATCAAAATTAGCCAGAAAATGTTTTTTTTAACAGAGAGTTTATTAAAAATTATTGTATTAACTAAGGGTTAAGTTTAACATTTATTAACGCACTAATAATCTCAAATTATTATTTTACTTATTCAGTAAAATATTTTTTTTTTAAATACACTGAAATTGATTATTGAGGGGCTTAGCTGGATCCTATGCGCCTTTCACTGTTGCTAATGCAGATCATCAGGGAAGGGAACCTTTACCCAAAATTTTTCTTACAACAACTAGAGTTATTATGTTGAACTTTCATTTAAACAAATGAGAAGCTCAACAAATAACAAATATTGAAACAAGAACTCAATAACCAGCATGTTTTTTTCAGGCAAATTGGGAATAAAATTCCGCGAAAAATGTTTCCCTTTTCCAATTAGACTTTTTTGTTTTCTCCTCTATTAATTGCAATTAGTTGGAATTGTAAAGGCTCAGTTAAGGCTCAGTTACCCGACTGTAATGTAATGTAACTGCAACGTAGGAAACAGCTGATCGATTTTGTTATGTGAAAAGCAATGAGATGGTTATATACTACGTTTATACGCGCACTATTGCGCACTTCTATAGAAAACTTACTTATGTTGACGAAAAAAAAATAGTGTAAATGTACAAAATATCAAATGATTGTTCGTTTTAATCGTCATTATTTGCTTCTATCAATGTTTTTTGTTGCAATATTTATCCATTTATTGTTTTTTCTATCAAACATTTGTAAGCGTGGCAACCTCAAGCATTTTATTTGCAAATAGTGCGTTAATCGTGAATAGTTTTCTGAATTAGTAAGTCGTAATAATAACAATAATAATGGCAACAATTTACAGTTTTATTTGCAAATAAGCCCTGCGTATAAACGTAGTCATAGAGATGTAATGTAAAGTAAACTACTTTTCATATAAAAATATCGATCAGCTGTTTCCTACATTGCAGTTACAGTACGTAAAGAAAATAATTGTAAATAACAACAACAGCTCTTCAAGAATAGATTGTTGCTACACAAGTATTTTTTACCGGGTGCAGTCAAGTTAATAATTAGTGTTTTTTTTGGGAATTGTTACAATTTAAGTTTAACATTTATTAACACACTAATAATCCCAAATTATTATTTTACTTATTCAGTAAAATATTTTTTTTATCAAAAATACATTGAAACTGATTATGGAGGAGTTTAGCTGGATTCTATGCGCATTTCACTGTTGCTAATGCAGATCATCAGGGAACATTTTCCCAAAAATTTTCTTAGAACAACTATATAGGTTCCCTGATGATCTGCATTAGCAACAGTGAAATGGTCATAGCATCCAGCTAAACCCTTCAATAATCAATTTCAATGTATTTTTAATAAAAAAATATTTTACTGAATAAGTCAAATAATAAGTTGGCATTATTAGTGCACTAGTAAATGTTAAAGCTAAATTTAATATTTCTTCAAAAAAAAAAGCTTAAAAAATATTGCACTTTTTTTTATTAGAATAGAAAACAAAAATAGTCCTGTACTATGTCACAAAAAAAAAGAAGAAGTACTCGTATTTCCGACAGGCAATTCTTTCTGGCACATGCTCAACAGAACACATTTATTTATTTGTTTGTATGAAAACATAGTCAGCAGTCTGCCAGTATCTAGGAATTTTATTGTGATAAATATTTTCTATATAATTTTCATTTCCTTTGGTTTAGTATACTGGCAAAATTCAAACGAAACGGTTAGAATAGAGTTTTAATACGAAACAAAAAAATTTTTTAGATAATACATACATACATACATATTTATATTAAATATAATAAAGGACTTGCAATATTTTTACAAAAAAAAAAAATAACTTAAAAATTTATCAACAAATTAAAGTGAGAATTTAATCAAAATGTAAACATTACCTACATTTATATGCATACATACATACATACATACACATGTATGTACATATGTATGTATGTATTTCTTATTTGTTTGTTAAAGTTTTTGTCCTTTAAACACTTGAGCACGCTTTTCCCATCCTTATGGTTTACAGTTATACATACATATATTTATTTATTGATGTATTTACAAACATGCGTATATAATGTGTATGTATGCTTGTAAACAAACACATACATACATATGTATGTATGTATGTATGTATATGTATTTACAACATCAATAAATGCATGTGTTTAAGGTACTCGAACAACTTTAAAGGCATTTGAGTGAGGATTATGTTATGAAGATTTAAGCACTATGATAACAAAAAAAAAACTTTATAAAATATTTCCTTTATACATACTTGTACATCACAGTTGGAAAGCTTTTAAGCACTACAGGTGGTTAATTAGTTGATTGTTGTTGTTGCTGATGACAACAAGAATAGATGAAAGAAATTGATGTTCAGGGTTCAGGGTTTCCCACAATTTCAAAACTCAATAAACCTTTAGGAAATTTATCGTGTACTGGTGGAATTTTATTAAAATTCAAGGGTAGATTTTGTAAATACAAACAATTTCTTCGTTTTCAAATTTGTATAGAAAAATTATTTTTTGAAACGAATTTTCGTTATTTTTCATACAAATTTGAGACGTTCAGAAACTAAATTTTTTAAAAAGTACGCCTAATTTTTTTTATTAAATCAAAAATAAGAAATAACTCGTGTATTTGGAATTAAAATTTCGTTGTTATATCCCAGTGAAAGAAACGTTAATAAGATCCAAATTTTGTTGTTCGAAAGTGGTAAAACTTTCGACCGATTTCAATGAATTCAACATCTTTATCAATAATTCTTGATTGGATACAAATGCTTCTGAAATTACACCATTTATTAAAAAGTTCGTTGACATACTTATGTGCCGGGTATATGATGTTTTCGGTCTTTCGTTCAATGGACTGCTGAAGAATATAAATTAATACCGCTGTATATACTATTCACCTCTGTCAATTAAAAAAAAATAAACTAAGGAGCAATGATAATGCAGAACCATAAAACAAATTAAACACAGATTTGTTCGTGATTGTAGTACTTTTCTTAGATAGCAAACTTTCTTGGAAAAGGAACACGCAGGAAAGGCTAAAGAAAGGGATCAATGACTACTATGCATGCAGGAACTCCATAGGAAGGCAGATAGTAAACTGGATTTACATATCGGTTGTCAGGCCGGTTATTTCCTATGGTTGTGTGGTATGGTGGGAGGAATTGAGAAAGGAAAGTCACAGGAGATTACTAGCTAAGGTTCAGAGATGTGCCTCGATGGGCATCTCGGGTGCTCAGAGACCACACCTCAGGCTGCCTTGGTCGTCATTCTTCATCTACTTCCTATAGAGGACTTTGTGGTGGAAACGGCGAGTAGAAGTATCCTTAGACTCGAAGAAACAGGTTTGGACAGGAACAACAGGTCACACATCAATCTTATATGAGATGAGTTTTAGTGATCAGAAATCCGTAACCTCTGGGTTTACAGGCTATAAGGACGCTGAAATTGATTTTAGCAGAGCACCCTCACTGGTAATTCCGGATAGGGACTATTGAGTCAAATCCGATAAGCTATATGAGGGTAATGCAGTCTGTACAGACGGATCAAAAATGGGGGAAGGCACAGGGGCTGGTGTATTTATCTTGGGAACGAACATTCGTAGTTCTTTCAGACTGCCGAATGAATGCAACGTTTTCCAGGCTGAGATATTGGCGATCCTCAGGGCCACGGAGCTGATTGCCAGGAATGTAGCTGAAGGTGAAAAGGTAACCTTCTACGTCGACAGCCATGCAGCGATAAAATCTTTGAAGGGACACAATGTCAAATCGAAACTTGTTAGTGACTGTAGGAAAGCCCTCAACTTGCTTATGTATAAATATAGTGTTAGAGTATGTTGGGTTCCTGGCCACAGCAGTGTTGAGGGAAATGAAATTGCCGATGAGCTGGCAAGAATAGGATCGGCATTAGATGAGGGAATATCAGACAGATCGGTGAAATTACCCATAGGTCATTACTATAGGGGACTCAGTAGGGAGGATTGTAGTCTCGAAGAGTATGTGGGCAAAACTTGACTGAGGACGATCCAAACTGCTACTGAAAATGAATAGGAAAGCGATGCGAATCGTAATAGACGGGTTGACAGGTCACTGCTCGGTCAGAGCAAGAACCAGCATTTGTGAAACTGGCACTCCAAATTTTTGTAGGATATGCGGGGATGAAAAGGAACCAGGAATCATTGAACATATTACCTGTCACTACCTGATGATGGCTGAGCAGACATTTCCATGGAAGCTTTGCTGATATTTGGAAGTGTAAACTAGAGGACATCAGGGGCTTCATCATGGGAATTCGGTGGCTCAATGAAGGATAATAGGGACACTTCTGGCTACAAATGGAGAGCGGGGGGGAGGTAAATATTACTTTTTTTGGGCAACAGAAGGGAATCACCATGGACCCAATTGGGTATCCGAGTGGAGATGCGATATAGCACCACCCTTCCTAACCTAACCTAATAGTCATTCGACTTTTTAAAAAATGCCATCCCGATCTAATGAGTTGTTATTGTGTCTTGGAAATTTTCATAAGATCAGATAAAAGTCTTTTGACTAAGCAGGATATTAAGCCATGATAAAATTTTGGAACAAATACGAGATTTTCCACTGCATATACACTATTGCTCATTCACAGCGTTGCCCGACAAAATATTTGATATCAAAACGTCTGCTACATACGAAATGATGTTAGGAAACCTTCCTGATGTGCTAGATTAAGGAGCATTTATTTATACTAGATGTTAGTGCAAAATTTCCTGCTGTCAGAAAATTTCCGAACGTTTTGTTTGATTTGACATAACAAAAATTAACAGCTGATCAATATTTCCTGAAACGAAATCACCTGGTAGTCTCAATACGTCTTGTGCTAGATGTTTTCATAAACCGATCAAAATCGCACAAGGGCGTGGACGGGGTAGTTCTTATTCCCCGCTTCGGGCAAAATACTAAATTCAAACTAGACAATCAGTGTAGTGTAATACATGTTAAAATATCAACTATTAAGAGGGCGGCAAACAGGTTAAGATACTATAGAATATACAATGAAGATATTCGTACACGTACAGGGGTATACACGAAATTTTTTTTATTCAAGAATGCCGTATGTCTCTTAATGAGATGGCGAGGTATTCTAACCTAGAGTTAATTTGATACCAGTACAGGAGGAGGTACTCATGGATAAAGCACACGCTCTAGGCAAAGATGGCACACTGATCAAATGGTTTTTATTCCTATAAAACATTACAAACTTAAACTTGAGCGAACTAGTTGGTTAAACGAGGTCACCTGCCCTACCTCAAAACTAACTTGGGCACGCTACCATCCCAGATAGTTTGCCATCATAGATATAACTCCCGAGAGATTAGCACCGTATACTAGTGGCCGTACTAACAGGACATTATCACATAAGTACACACGCCAGAAGATTAAGGCCTGTCCCACACTGTCGAAAAGTGTGCGACAAGTCGAACATTATCTACCTCGTGGAACAGACCTAAATCTTCCAAATAATGACTTCTGTAGAAATTGTCTTGACGTAGAAGGGAAGGAAACAGTTAAACACCTAATCTGTCACTGTCCCGCTCTTGTTGTTAAAAAAAGTGACTACAGTTGGCTTCCCAAATTTTGCAGGATCTTGCAAAGATATCGGAATGCGATATTAGAAGAATAAATACATTCGTACAAAAATCAGGTTGGTTTAATACCAAGTAAGTGAGATGATGAGGTAAAAATTATTCTGTCCTTCTTATCCATCCGGGCAGCACAACGGGACCCATGAGGACCCAAGTAAGCCGGTTTCTCATGAAACTGGCAAGCTATATAACCTAACCTAACCATGTAGGATAGTGAGTACTAGGATTAAAACCGTATGATGATGACATCTTTAGGCAAATTTCTTATAAAATGAAGGAACACAGCTTCCGTTGCGTCACATGTTGGCGTCAAACTGAAAAATTGCGCTAAAATCAGATCCTTCTTCAATTTTAGGATTGTTTAAAATAGCTACGTCCAAACACACATCCTTTGATATTTGTATGTGAGGTAAACAGGTTTGAAATCTCTTCCAAGTTATTCTTGCTTCTTTGCAAGCATTGTTGTCGCCGAGATCTAATTGGCTGCGGTGCTTTCGTCGGTGTAAAAGCACAAAGCTCTTTTGTAAAGGCTCGCACATTCTGCATATGGCTTGGACGTAGCTGGTTTATAAAAATAATTTTAGTTAAGATTGTACTTAATCATTTTCTTTTCTTTTACCAGACATAAACATGGAGTATAAACTAATAACCGAAGACCGTTACGACGACGTTATAAGACATCTAAGGGCTAACTTTTTCGCAGACGAGCCGCTCAACAAAGCTGCTGGCCTATGCTGCCGTGGTATGGGTCACCGTGACTTGGAACATCATAGTCTTGAGACCTTAGAGGATAATTTGAGCTTAATGGCCGTTAATGCAAATAATGAGGTTTATTTTAATAAAAGCAAGCCCAACATTCTTTCATAAATAAAAAATTATATTTTTTAAAGATTGCTGGCGTAATTTTAAATGGCATTTTACATCCGGGCGATATTGAAAGCTCCCAAAAGAAATTAGAATTGAATGATGATGAAAAATTTAAGAAAATTTTTAAGCTTTTGAATTCATTAAACTTAAAAGGGAATATATTTAAGCACTTCTATGTGGAAAAAGTTTTTGATGTGCGTATATTATCCGTGGACAGTGTGTTTAGAGGGCAAGGTATAGCCAAGGAATTGGTTAAACACAGCGAGGATGTAGCCAAGCAACATGAATTCAAGGCAAGTTTTATATGCTTGGGCTTATTTTTTTTAATCAAACCTTTTGAAAACATAATTTAAATTATTTTGCTTAGCTTATGAAAGCTGACGCCACGGGCATATTCTCACAAAAGATTTTGAAATCTAGTGGCTTTGAGGTACTTGTGGAACAATACTATAACAAATATGTGGATGAATTTGGTCAGCCTATATTAAAAGTAGAATCCCCTCACATTAAATTACAGTTGCTGTATAAGTTATTACAATAAATTCTATAGCCATTTATGCGAATATTTCAGAATATTTTTCTGAATATTAAATTTTATTTTTTATTAATAAACAGTTCCAAAGTTATCTATAGTGTTACTATTTTATATGTATAACGTAAAACGTTAGAGTTTAAGAACCAATGTATTATATTTTATGCTAGATTAACGACAATAATTTAATTTTATTAAAGCAGATAAATAAAAAAAATAAGTATTTATGTATATGCTAATGCAGTTTTGGTTTTTATTGTAACCATTTTTTAAAGCATTTTATACCAAAAAAAATTCACACATTCTTTAATAATACACAAGTATATATTAAAATTATATTAAACAGTATTATATATGTACATGCCTATATGTATTTATATTTATAAATGTGTTTTATTCAATATAATTTAAAAATAAAATAATCAACATACGAATATTTGAATTATACAGAAGTATCTATGTCATATAGTTTTATTGTTGCTGTATATACATTTTTTTGTTTTACTCCGGCCTTTTCTTTACGAGGGCAGATTGGCCTTACAAAAATTTTGTATTAAAACTTATTTTAAACGCGTACACACACAAAGTTAAAACACAAAATTTAAGTTTTCTTATCACCTCTTTTAGACATGCAAAATTTACTTTGCAAAGTCTTAATTCAGCTGCTGTCTTTCACTCAGCTAAAGAACTTGATCGTCGTGACAAAGTCCCAGTTCACATACGTCAAGTTTTGTAACTCGTAATTCAGCTGTAAGAAAGACGGAGACGGAAATAAAAATATTTCTACCAGCTGAACTGGAAGTTGATCAAGAAAATTTTGCGTGTGTGAACCAGTACAAAATTGGAAAAATTTCTTTATGGTGGATGTCACTAAAAAAAATAATGACAACGTTCACGAATTTTCAAAAATTTTCGCAATGGTTTTTCTTTTTATTTTATGTTTTTCAATTTGTTTTTTTTTACCAAAATAGTTTTGATTTTGACATTTATTTCACAATATTTTTCTTTTCTAGCTAAGACCTCCTTAATATAGTACACAGGGGATGGAAAATTAGTTTTTTTTTATCGTTCACTGAAGCATGAAAGGCCATGTCAGATAAAGTTTTTGCTTCATGTTGCCTTGACGATTCGCTTTGACATCTAAGATGCAAGGTATGTACATGCCTATATGAAACATGTCACATAAAGTACTTTTAACTCAAAGCGAAGCAAAAAGTTACGCAACTCTCCACTTTTTGCGTGCTTTGACAATCAGTTGGTATACTTCTCTTGATTTGTTTGACCAAACTCGCATGTAAATATGAAATTTGTATTAAAATTTCAGTAAATTTACAAAAAAAAAAATTAGTTAGTGGCATCAGAGTAATCGAATGGTGCTGTATTTTACGCATAAAATACCAACAGTGAAACAAACAGTGAGTGTTGTGAAAATTTTCATTGTGACATTTCGCGTCACGATTTTTTCTCAAAGTTATACCTCTTTCAGGCACGAAAAGTTTACTTTGCAAAGTCTTAATTCAGCTGTGTGAAAGACAGAATTAGGAATACTATCTCTTCTGACATTTACCCATTTTAGACAGGGAAAGTTTACTTTGCAAAGTCTTAATTCAGCTGTGTGAAAGACAGAGGGAGCAATACTATTTGCTACTGTCTTTCACCCAGCTGAATTAAGACTTTGAAACGTAAACTTTCCGTGTCTAAAAGGGGTAATTCTTCCAGCTGAATTAAGACTTTGCAAAGTAAACTTTCCCTGGAGTATTAGAAACGTCACGCAATACACTGAAGTTGTATCTGACACCGCCTGAATTGACAAATCGAAATGGAACAAGACACTTTTAATGTATACCCTGCATTACTTAATTTCGTACTATCTATAGTATGCGTTGTAGTTTTGAGACACGCTACTAAAAATCGTACTTATCGATTTGAAAGACAGAGGGAGAAATACTATCTCTTTCTGTCTGCCTCCCAGCTGAATTAAGACTTTGCAACGTAAACTTTCCGTGTCTAAAAGGGGTAAATGCACACGCCGCTAAATGTAATATGTTGTGGTTTTATTAATAGTAACTGAAGTGTAGTTAAAATTCATAAAAATAAAGAAAAAAGAGACAAGGCGTGATGTATAAAATGCTGAAAATAATGTTGTTTTCTTCTTTTTTAATTAAAATATACGCTACATAAAGCAAATTCGAGAAATGAGTCGCAGAAAAACTGAATTTTGCTATCAGCTGTTCAAAAAGCAAATTTTGTTGTATTGCAGCGTGATATAAAATACCTATAATCGTGCTTATCGAGGCCACGCCCATGAAAATCAAAAAAATTTTCATTTCCGTACTACAAGGCATACTTTATTAGTACGACAGCATGATACCCGCTACTAATTTTATACTTGTGCGATTTGCAGTAACGTCTGTACGCTGCACAATTTGAATTGCATCAACATTCCCATTCCTGTTTTTTGGAACCTGACGCTTGCATTACAACAAAACCAAAAGAACTGTTGTTTAGTTTACAAGTGCATAAATTATTTTAAATATAGAAAATTTTTAAAATATGACCACTTTTAAGGTAAACTTAATTTTTCTTACTTTTTTTAAATTAATTCAATAAATTTGTTTACAGTCTGAGCTTTTGACCGCAAAAAAAGTCATACCTTTACAGGAAAAGTTGGCAATATTAAAACAAGTGGAAGCTGGCGCTTCTCGACGTGATGTTGAACTGATGTTCAAATGTTCTCAGTCCGCAATTTGCCGGATAGTCTCATCAAAAGAAGATATATTGCAGGAGGCTGAAAGTGGTATACCTGCGAGACCCGATCCTATATTTTATAAAGGACTGGAAATCGCCTTGAGCCGATGGGCTAACGAATTGAACGAATGTGATTCCGTAATCACGGTAACTATGGCTAGGGAAAAGGCTACAGAGTTGTCTTTAGCAATGGGTCTAAATCTGACACCATCATCTGGCTGGCTGTACAGATGGAAGGAGAAAGCAAATATACAATTTGCCAAACGGACAAATGATCCAGAGAAAATTTTGAATCTGTTCTTAAATGAAAGCGAAAAGAATGAATTGTTGCAAACTCGACTTCGGAATCATTGCTCCACAAATAGTGCTACTAAAAGTAAAAAGAAAACACTTGCTAAACCAGAACCAGGAGAGAAAAAGGAAAAAACTTTTCTGACACTATTGCAAAAGTTTGAAATTATACAGCGTATCCAAAATGGTGAACGTAAATCTGCTCTTATTAAAGAGTACAATATGAGTAAATCGGCAATGTGGCAAATAGTTAAAGATAAAACAAATATACTTAAATTGGCATCTGATGGTCGAAATTTGCAAATGCGTTTCGCAAGAGGCGGCATATTAAAAGACGGTGAAGCTGATTTAAATAGTTGGGTGCGGGAAAAAATGGAAAACGGCGAAAGTCTAAAACGTAATGATATAAAACTGCGAGCTAAAGAAATAGCTAAACGATTAAATATTGACTTTAAAGCTTCCGAGGGATGGCTTAGAAGATGGAAAGCAAGGATGAATTTATATTTTAATGAAAATGAGACATTAATGCGAAAAGTTCCCACTTATATAAAAAATTATAAGAAATTGGAAAACACTAAAGAACTAACCGAACAAACGGATTCACTATATGTTCAACAGTATATCGAATTGCCAGAATATGAGATAAAAGAAGAACAAATAGATAATGATATCTCTGATGAAATGGAAGATGTAGAAAGCAGCGAAGAATTTATTTATAATGATGAATCGGATGTTAAACTTGGATTGCTAACTCCATAATAATTACATTTACAAATCATTCACGCTAATTAATTAAAGACTATTTAAGGATTCTCAATCAGAAAATCACCGGAATAAAGAAGAATATCAGAAAATTGAAACTGACTTCAACTATCTTTTTTAAAATGACACATTTTATGTTTTTATTTTAGTATTTATCTAGTAAATAACAAATAAATGAAGAATAACTTCATGAACTAATGCAAAATTGTAAATTTTGTTCAGAAAACGTTTATATGAATAATTATTAGTCTATATAGACATACATTTATGGCCTGTTTCACAATAACAAAACGAAACTTTCGACTATCAATACATATATTATTGACATATATATATTATATATTATCTTATTGAAACCACTGAATAAAACTTTGATTTTAAAATATTTCTTGCGCAGTCCAAAAAAGAATAACATTTTCGAAACAATAAACTCTTTGTGAAAGTGAAATGCAGTGGAATAGAGGTAAAAACATAAGATAGAATTAAAGAAAAAGGCAGGGGTAAAAGTCGTCTCTTCCGTATTGCTTACGCTGCTTGGTCTGGTAGCACTGTAATGGAAATCTGTAGAGCAAATTTAACAGTTTCCAGTGAATCATCAATTCTAAGAAAAAGCAGAATCTAGTATACAGCTGTTGTTTTGTTTACAGAGAAATTATTCTTATTCTTAAATATTTTTTGGAAAATATGATTCCATTTCAGGTAACATCCATTTTCTCCACTTATATTGGCATAATTAAATAATTTTACTTACAGCCTGGCTTCCTCACCACAAAAAAGAGAGAATTTTTATGTTTTAAAGAATTAAATATATCCTTGAGCCGATGGGCCAACGAAATGAAAAATTCTGGTGTCATTATAACGGCAACTATGGCTAAAGAAAAGGCTACAGAGCAGTGACCTGCGCCGAGCAATTTTGTCGGCGGCGGCTTCTCATGGGAAATTCTTCGGCGGCGGCTGAAAATCGGCTGAAATTCGGCTGGGTCGGCTGAATCGGCTTCACCATTTTTACAATTGTGTCAAAGTAAATTCATATTAAAAGTGTGAATATATTAGTGAAAAAACCAAAAACCATCAAGTAAAATATAAAAAAAATCATCAATCGGCGGCTAATCTTAGCCGAATTTGAGCCGAGAAAAAATCGGCGGCGGCGGCTGACGCAAAGCCCTCGGCGGCTCGGCTCAGCCGGCTGTCAGCCAGTCGGCGCAGGTCTCTGCTACAGAGTTGGCTTCAGCAATGGGTCACAATCTGATACCTTCAACTGCCTGGTTGTACAAATGGAAAGAAAGAGAAAATATACAATTTGCCAAACGTAAAAAAGATCCAGAGGAAGTTTTGAAGCTCTTCTTAGTTGAAAAAGAAAAAAATGAATTGCTTCAAAGAGTACATGATAACATTAACAAAAAAAATAAAAATAAATTAAATGCTGATAAAAAGATGGCTAATACCCCAACTGTAGGAAATCAATGTCCATCGGGTAATGCGGTTGAAAATAAAAAGAAAACGCGTCCTAAACGAAATTACGTTAGGAGAATGAGCCTTAAAGGCAGAAGTAGAAAAGAAAGAACTTTACTGACCCTGTTGCAAAAGTATGAAATTATACAGCGTTTAAAAAATGGTGAAAGTAAGAATGATCTTCTGGTAGAGTACAATCTTAGTCAGTCAGCCATGTGCCAAATAATCACAGATAAGAAAAGAATACTTAAAGTGGCAGCTGGAGGACAAAATTTGCTAATGATGCGCATAAGAGGTGGTAAATTCAAAGACGGCGAATCTGAATTAAATACTTGGGTGCGTGAAAAAATGAAAAATGGTGAAAGTCTAACACGTAATGAAATAAAAAATCGAGCTAAAAAAATAGCTGAACGATTAAATATTGACTTTAAGGCCTCTGAAGGATGGCTTCAAAAATGGAAAGCAAGGATGAATTTAGATTTTAATGAACATCAGAAACTAGAGCGAAAAGTTCCTCCTTATATACCAGCTCAGGAGGAATTTCACAATAGTAAAGCGCTACCAGAGCAATCGGATTCCCTGTATGAACAACAATGCAACGAAATGCCAGATGTTGCGATAAAAGAAGAAATAGATTGTGCTTACAACAATCAAATGCAAGATGTGAAAAGCAATGATGACTTTATTTATAATGATGTAGATATTAAGCCAGAATTACTAACGCCCCAACAATTTTATTTACAAACCATTTGCGCCGATAGTCAAGCTCCCAATATTTGTAATGATTCCCACACAGAAAATCAGCAGAAAGAAGAAAACCATAACAACACCGAAGATGTTAAAACTTTTCTAGACACATCGCTACATGTTTCCAACAATGAATACATAACTAGTTCGCCAGAAAATTTGCATGTAAAAGTTGAGCTTTGGTTAAGCCGATATAATATAGATGCGGAAGCTGCCTCCGAGCTTAGGAATATTTTGCAGCCGTACTTAAAGTCGGAAACTAAAGATTTATCCAAACCATTTTAGCAAAATTTAAACAAATTTTCAGTAATGTGGTACTTCATATTAAAGTACTCCAGCAGCGACTCTCATATTATCTTTAAATTAATTTAACGTAACTTATTTAAATTTACGGACATATTATGTATGTCAAGTTATTCCTAATTTAAATATACTATATGTAATTTTATTTGCATTACATTACCACAAAACAACATTACTCTTTCTTCTGCATAGTTTTTTTTACATGACTCCATTATATTATTTAAAATTCTGTTAATTTTTTTTTTTAAATAAACAAACAAAAAAATACACATAAAAGCAGTTTTAAATTTTTAATTCTTTGGTTTTGTCGTGGGCACCTTCTGTAATCATTCGCAATTCATCCTTTTCGCGTTGTGGCTTAACCACTGTGAAATATCGATAAGCCCTCATGCCCATCAAGAAAGTGCCATATAAAGTAACACCTAGGCAAGCGTAGACGACTCCACGGTGCAACTTGTCCAGCATAGTATTCGTTCTCAAACGTTTCTTCTGCATTTTGTTTTGTTCTTATAGTAATTATCAAATATGTTGAATTACGTTTTATAACCTTCTGTGATTGATGTTTTAGTTTTTTGTTATTGCACTTCATTATTCGGTTCATTCACGGCGAATGATAGACACAAATTTAAAGAAAATTAAGCCTTAGGGCCATTATTACAACATATCGTTAGTTAATGGTAAGATTTTATCGCAGTACAAGTTTTTAATTTTTATAACTTTAACATAAATTAAATGATCGCTCACTTTATGTTGAAGTAAAATTGTAACAATGAAATAATTTTACGAGTCCGATAAAATCATACCTTTAAAGCTGGATTCACCCATTATTTCGGAACAAAATTTTTGTCCGGACGAAATTTTTTTTATACGAAGTTTGACGTTTCTCTTTTTGAGAGAAGAAGAGAAAAATTTTGTTCGGAACATTTTCTACTTGAATTGGTTTAATTCTAATTTTTGTCCGGACAAAATCGAACTGAGCTGCCAACTGTTTTAATTTTTTTAGCCAAAGTTGAACTGAGCTGCCACATCATGTTATATAAATAATAAAAGCACAGAGTATACTTGTATTTATTACAAAAGAAACAAAGAAAAAATTCAGTAAAGTGCGACTTTGACTCGCGCACGAAGGGTTCCGTACGTTTGAGCATTTTTTTTATGCAGTGGTTTTTTACGTTTTTTCAGCTGAAATAATTTTTTTTGATTATTTTTCGCTTTTTTCTCGTTTTGGCGATTTTTTTTTAATTTTGGCGATTTTTTTCATTTTGGCGATTTTTTTATTTTGGCGATTTTTTCATTTTGGCAATTTTTTTTCATTTTGACGATTTTTTCATTTTGGCGATTTTTCCGGTTTTCCGCGATTTATTTTCGATTTAGAAATTTTTTAATTTGGTGCTTTTTTCGTTTTGGCGATTTTTTTTTTTATTTTGGCGATTTTTTTTCGGTTTGGCGATTTTATAATTTTGAGATTTTTTTGTTTTACCGTTTTTTAAAATTTCAAGAAGTTTGCTCTTACGGTTTCCAAGATACAGCAAGTTATCAAAATTACATTAACTGATGGTACCCCTCTAATTAAAATTTTTTAAATTTTAGTGTTAATTGTTGTAGTCTGTATAAAAATACACTGGCTTTACAAATTTCAAGTGTATATACATACAATTGTATGTATATTACATGGAATTTTAAAATTTTTCGTTGCTCGTTTTGGCACACCCTTTAATTTCCAACTCTCATGTATTTGTTGTTGTAGCGGCCAAGGGTCTACACACTCTGTCCAAATTTCAGGTCCGTAGCTCTTACGGTTCTCGAGAAAATACCCTGTGACGGACAGACGGCCAGACGGACAGCGTAGCGAAAACAATAGGGTTCCTTTTTCACCTTTGGTGTACGGAACCCTAAAAATTAAGAAAAACATATCCATATGTACGGAGTTGAAGGAATCCATTGCAGTAAACAATTAAAATGATGTGTGTGACACAACAAATTGTAATCATTTCCCGCTGTGCTGCCACCTGTAAAATTAAAACTCTTCGTTTACACACGTATTTCATATGGTAGCTTTGATTTTCCAGACAAAATGTTCGAAATGAATGAATCGCCTTGCAAAAAACTCTCAGTAAAAAAAAATTTCTCCAGACAAAAATTTTCTTCCGAAACAATGGGTGAATTCACCTTAACTAACACCAAGTTGTTATAATGGCCATCATAGTTCACAATAGGAACTTACCATGAATCAAAAAATACAAGATTACGCATTTCGCATGTTTGTTAACTTGAGTGTGCTGGTGTGACGTCAAAATGACGTAGAAATTGATATGTAAACAAAATTGCCCTATACTAAATACACGTGTTTGTGTGATTGTGTTTATGTTTATTGGCTGATGTGACGTAAATGCGCAGAAAAAGAATTTTTCAAAAGCTGAATGCGTAATCTTGTATTCTTTGATTCATGGGAACTTATGCCGGCCATACACTATACAAGTTCACTGCACAAGTCTGGCACTGCACAGTGCGTTTGTGTAGTACATGGGGTTGGTTGTGCTATTTACGCAGTGAACTGAGTACATATCAAAACGATTTTGATATTTGCTCAAATTTGAAAACTGTACAGTGAATTTGTGTAGTGTATGTTGCAAACGCTCAGTTGTCTCGTGAATTTTTAAGAGTTCGAAACAAAAAATGAGCGCAGAAAATATATTCTGGACAGAATTCCTGGAATTATACAAAGAATCGCCTGCATTATGGCGCACTACAATAAAAACTGCACAGTTTAGTTGTATAGTGTGTGTCACAAGCTTAATTTACGCAGTGCCAAACTTGAGCACTGAACTTGTGTAGTGTGTGGCCGGCATTACGTGCAATTGTTATGCATTTTCACTATATATAATTATGAAATAATTTTTAATTTTCTATTTGTTAGTTATATTATAATTGCTCGCATTTTTTTTATTCACTATTAATATTTAACTAGCTGTTGGTGTGCGGCCACTTTATATAACAACATTTAACCTCGTTATGTTTTCAGTCTACTGTTTTTCTTTACTTTGACATTTTTTATCATTTTCATTTTACCTTGTTGTTAGCGATACTTTAGTCATTTTCTTTCTTTCGAAAGTTTGCCAAGAATATTTTTGCATCGCCACGCAATGTCGGGACTAAATTTAACTGTGAAAGTTCATCCTGTCGTGCTTTTTCAAGTAGTAGATGCTTACGAGAGACGCAATGCCGATTCCCATCGTGTTATTGGCACACTCTTGGGTAAATAAATGCAAGACCAAACATATTTCAAATATCAAGAAACACGCTTCTCAATTATTTTTGTGCAGGTTCCGTTGACAAAGGTGTTGTTGAAGTAACCAACTGTTTTTGTGTACCACATAAGGAACACGATGATCAAGTGGAAGCTGAATTGAGTTACGCCTTGGACTTGTACGATTTAAATCGTAAAGTTAATCCCAATGAAAACGTTGTTGGTGAGTTTTGCTTATTGAAAGTAAACATAACCTCATTTTTTTAATATACTAAAATTTGCATCAGGATGGTGGGCTACTGGGAATGATGTCACCAACCACAGTTCGGTTATTCATGAATACTACGCGCGCGAATGTAACAACCCTGTGCACTTGACTGTGGACACATCTTTGCAGGGAGGTCGTATGGGCTTAAAAGCTTACGTTTGCATACCTTTAGGTGTGCCGGGTGGCAAAACTGGTTGCATGTTTACCCCCATACCGGTAGAAATGACTTGCTATGAACCGGAAACTGTGGGCATTAAACTTTTGCAGAAGACCATTGGTGTATCTGCTCCTGAACGTCCTAAAACCGTCTCGCCCATGTTGGACTTGGCCCAAATTTCTGAGGCCTCCACCAAATTGCAGAGTCTGTTGGACTTGATTCTTAAATATGTTGAAGATGTCATTGCTCACAAACAGCCACCAGATAATGCAGTAGGACGCCAACTTTTGGATCTTATACATTCGGTGCCACATATGACACATGAACAATTCACCCAAATGTTCAATGCCAATGTACGCGATCTATTGATGGTCATCACTTTATCCAACTTGATTAAAACTCAATTACAACTGAATGAAAAACTAACATATTTGCCAACAAATTAATTTTTTAAAGATAGATTTTGTGCTGTTTTCATAACTTTAATATTAATTACATTTGTGTTTATAAGACGAAAAATAGAAAAAGAAATCCAAAAAGGGAGTGGTGGGGGAAGTGAAACTTGTTTAATACCTTTATTTAGAAGAGTAATTCAGAAAATAAATTTTTATACCTACTTCCACTTCATCAACAAAAAGTGTCTGAATTTTAAAATGAGGTGTATTTAAAACGTTTCACAGAGTAACTTTGCGAAACTGGCTGCGCAAAAATCAGTGACCAGCTGAGGCCATATGCCCATGGTGTTATTAACAGTATATTTGTAAACGCGTCTGACTTATTATAAACGACTTTCAAATAGGAAACAGCAACGTCGTTAACAACGAAATTAAACAAAAGATTCGCAAAAACTGCATTTAGTTTATGCAAATCGATTAAAGAGTACGAGTGAGACTAAAAACCTTCGAAAGCCGCCAAATAACTAATAAGTTTGACCCCACTTTAGGAATGAACTAAATATTTTACTGTCGTGTAGGAACTCTAGCATAATTATCATTATTTATCCACATACATACATATGTATGTATGTAGGTACGTAGAAGTCAATTCAGTTATTTTTTTAAGACAATTAAATGTGCATCACTATTTGAAGATCATGGTGGAAGACAAACAAACATTTAAGTTGTGAAGAAAAATCTTTCAGCACGATAACTTCCAAGAAACCAATGAGCCGAAACGATGAAAGAGAACAAAAATTAGTCACCGCTGAACGACTAGTGATACAAGCAGAGTAGAAGCAACATAGCTGATAGAAAAGAAATTGAAAAATGTACAGATAGGAAACTTAGGCCCAGTTTACATCTGTGTGCCATGTGCCAAAAAAGGCTTAATTACTAATGAAAAACTGTTTGAATCATACATATTCTACGTTTGGAAATTGTAACAAGTGAAATTTTTAACGTACCTGTGTATGGAATATCAGATGTGATTTATTTGATTTTGAGAACGAAATTTGAGGTACTTCTTGTTAAATACTATTAAAAATATTTCGAATTTCAGCTTTTAATCGCTCGTTACACATTTGCACAAATAATTACACCAAAAATACAATTGCACCTTCATTTTTCTTTTTACATACCAATTAAATGAAACGCGCGAAACATTTTTATATGAAGCCTAGTTAAATCAGAGTTGCCATATTGGAAAAATTTCTTCATGTGTGCAAAGAGCACAGGAACAGTACTGACGATTTTTAGGAATGTATGTTTCGTTCTCCATATGATATTTTTATTTATTTATTGAAACATACTATACAAAGTAAATTTGCATAGCATGGTGTTGCACGAATATGGGCGGAGTAACTAGACCATATGCCCAAGATGTTATTAACAGTATTTTCAAAAATAGTTTCAAAAAGACTGACTCTACGACCTATGCCTTCACAAATGAAGTAAAAACGTGGTTGTTAAAGAAATTCCACAAAAAACCGCAAGATTATACGGTTATCCGTGGCAGATCAGTCAACCAGTGCGAGCGAGATGAAAAACTCTCGAAGGCCTAACAACAGACACAAGCCTGGCCACACTTAAGAAATAATTACGATGACGCGAAATGATGTTCTTCGACCAAGAGCTGCTTAACGGCATATAAAAACATTTTACAGGCTTCAAGCAAAGAAACGTCATAGTTAATGTAAATCTAGTCAACTTTTAATATTATTGGCTTTAAAATGTATATATTTTTATGTATTTGCACACATAATAACAACCCAAAGTATTTTCATGTTTTAAAATTTAAATGAATGAAATGAGTGTTTTTTCAAGAATATGTGGCAATGCAAAACTAAGAAGAAAGTTCCCTCGCAAATTACACAAGGTATCAGTTCAAGCTGAATGATAAAAGAGTTTAAAAATAATTTGTTCTGAAAAGTTGTAAAAAGAAAAAGTGCAGTTATTTAATATTGAAATAAGTTGTAAAAAAATAATTCAGAAAAAGTGCAAACTTGGAAAAGAAAACAAGATAACATGAAATTTGAAGAAACCGTGAACAGTAAGATGGATTTCATTAATTAAATTTGGGGAACACTTCCAAGCAATTCCTCACAAACTATTACAGAATTTGGAATTGAGTTAAGCTGAGTTACAACCATACATACATATGTATGTCCTTCGCATGCAAGTACACATGCATTTAGGAAATGAAAATACAGGTTTGTTTAAGAAGTTTTATATATTATGTAGGTATGTACAAGGCGAATTCATAACAGGTGACCCTAACAGTCCTGATGATTATCAGCTGTTCGAAGATTGCTAAAACCCCAACTGTCAAAATCTCTTCTTCTATCTAATGTTTGTTTACATTTAAAGTGAAAAAAAATTATATCGTTCTTTATGTTTAAAAAATATATTTTATAGTGAAAAGAATTATAATGTATGAATACTTATCACAATGTAACCAATTGGGTCTCCGAGTGGAGGTGCGGTATAGGAGCACCCTTCCTAACATATGCATTCTAAATTAACTCTTGCAAAATTATTAACTGCATTAGTTTATTGATGATGATTTTTAAAAAATTGTATCAATACAAAATATTTCTACCAATGTGTCTCGCCTATAATGCCTGATAGTCCTTGTTACAGAATCTTGCACGGATTTTCGCACAATATAGAAATAAGATTTTATCAAACGTTCTGCATTACTTGAGGCAAAGAGTATTTGCTCGTTCCATCATGTCAGCTTTTAGTTGACTAGACATGTTTATGAAAATCTGGATGTGTAGTATTTATATACAAAGCCCAATTCAATGGCTCCCAAATTCTCAACCATGAAATTGGTGGCTGGTAAACGACGATGCAATAGCGTTGTCACCACATCAACAATTTTTACGTGCAATTTGGGAAACCTTAAACAGATACATATACCTATTACAAATTAAGTTTATAGAAGTAAATATTCAAGTATACCTTAACATTTCCTATTGCATTTAATTGCCACAATGCGCTGCATTTCTTCATGTATCCACTCAACACAATGCGAATTATTAATTGTGGGGTTAAGACAACTTTTGCCGGGTCCAGCTAATACTAGCAGACTTCTTATATGTGTATGTATGTATAAATAAGACGCACGTTTATTTGTTATACACTTTTAAGTAACTTTGTCCATTTTTGTGAACAATTTCATGCATTTAATCATAATATTGTGTTTACGGCCATGATGAGCCAGTAAAACACATTTTATACCACTGATTTCGCGTCCAAAAAACCATCGGAGAGACTGCAATAAGGCAGCAAGTAAGGTTTCTTTACGTTGTCCAAAAATATCAAGATCATCTAACCTGAACCGTGTTTCAACATTTTAATTAGATTTATTTTACAAATATTGTTTTCTGTGTTGTTGATGATAGATGCACATGGATAGTAAAATATGTTTTTATAAATGTGAATGTATTGGTATTTGAGTCAACTGTTTTTGACGGATGGGGTTTTGTGAAGCCAGACGAATTGCATGTTGTTTTTATTATTGTTGTATTTTTGTAGCGATAAGGCCACCTGTTATGAATTCGCCTTGGGTATGTATGGGAATGTCTTTTTTCCACATGCGATATTTATTAAGATCTCTCCTATGATCTTAAAATTCCTATAAAATTTTACTGGGAACTATAATAAACCCTCTTATCGTGGCTAAGATTTTTTGACGTTCACTATGTCGTTTTTGTAAAAAATTGAGGAACATCGGACCAAAATGTTCGAAGTCGAAGTACGCCAAGGGCGATAATGTCCAATGACCTAGTCTAACATACAATAATTAAGTAACTTTAACTCTAAAATTTTTCAATCATACGAGATGTTCTGATTCCCGAATTGAGATTTATTACTTTTACTTCTATAGCGGGAAAATTGTGTGATTTATAAGACAAGAAAATTCAACACATGTATACATATGTATATGTATGTATGTACCCTGTAGGAAATGTCAGTAGTGAATCAGTACTGACACACTATTGACTTTGTCACCAGTACTACTGACAAATTATACCCCAGACAACGCCTTTTGCTATAGACATTTAACATGTGCGTGTCATTTAAAAGCAACTACTTACGTTGGTTTGGGACCATATCGAGATATTGGAAACAGATAGTAACTAGTACATTTTAGTAATTCTAATGATAAAGAAATTGTATATTTAGTACACATTTGGTGTTTTAATAATAAAAAAAAATATATAAAAAACGGAATTAATGACATAAGACTTCTGTCTTAATAATAATATGGCAATTTATCCATATCGTAGGCTGGTTATTGATTTGCGGCACAGTATATTCAAAATGCATTATGTCTGCAGTAAACCAACAACCAACCGATGATATGTTGCAAAATTATACAAACGAAACTTAATATTATTTACGTAAGTTGAATTCCCAACAAAGTTTATGATAAACAAATAAGCAAAAAAAAATTAAATTGAGTTTTTCAGTGATTCCAATACATTTCACACAAATACACCTTGTCACAAAAATTTATTGCAATAGTGTAAAAAATAACGCAGTTTTACAAAGAACTTGTACAAGCATTTGTACTGTTTATTATTATATTTTTACGTACTCCTGTAAAGTTACAATCATTTGAGTTAGGGCCTTTCTCCTTGTGGTCAACGATATGTATGTATACGTACATATGTACACCCAGAGAAAAAACAGCTTAAAATCAATTAAAACCATATTGAATTAATAAGAAACATTAACGAAAGTCTAGTCATGTTGAAATTTCTTATTTCAATATAGAAAAATATTAATTTACAGTATTATATTATAAATTTTATTTATTTTTAAGTATCTCAACATACATTTTCTATTATATTGGAAATTATTGAATTAATGTGACGCGTTCTTATTTTTAAGTTGCAGCTTTTCCCTGAGTGTACATACATACATACACACACAAATATGTGCTTAACCCCAGCTAGCATTTGGGTGATCATTTTTGGCAGAAATATCTTATATGATTCTCTACAGATCGCTTTTGATGATTAAAAAGTGATTTATCACTTGGGCGATTGAAAGAGGATTCACTTATGATTCATCTATATGATCAAATAATGATTTCTTGAAAATAGAGGAACATCATGCAAACCGCAAAAAGGTGATTTAAATGATTTAATATGAAAATTGCTCAAAAATAATCAGCAAATCGTATCATAACTGATTCTTTGGTATGATTCATCTGTAGGGTACCATTTTCTCACATGATGGAAAAATGAGCTCATATACGGTTATTTTTCCCGTCAAGCTGATTCGGAAACGATTGGATTATGATACAAAATGCTACCTGGGACGTACCTTTTCACAATGTATGGTTAAAAGATAACAGAGACTTTAACTGCAAGTTTTGTATGATCAAATCCAATGTCCCACCTTTTCACATCATGCTTTTATATTTGCGTCTTTCTCTATTGACATAAATAATATTGTAGAGTACATAGAATTTCTTGATTATAATTCTGTCGATTGGAATACCTTTTTCTGTTTTTTGTCTGACTTTGACCTTTCATCATTTAATTTTTGCAGTGTTGATGATCAATGCTCTACCCTAAAATATATTTTTCAACAGCTTTTGTTATTTGTACCCCTAAGGAGGAACGAAATTAAATATGTATGAGGTTGATGCGTGGATGAAATCTAACGAAGTGACCTCTGCTCGTATTTTAAGGGACTTGGCTTTTTCTGCCTTTTTATCAGATCCTTCTGATTATAATAGAAGAACTTTTTGTAAATATCGAAACCGTCTGAAAAGGATTAATCGTAGAGAAAAAAGACGATTTTTTTCTAATTTGTTTAATGGTCTTGATTCTTCGGGTGTGTGGAGAATTTTAAGGAGTGCTGGTTGTGTTGCTGATCGTGATTCTTTGAACATAATGCAGACTTAATCAATGATTTTTTTGTTTCAAATAGCAACTGCAGTAATTATGCTTCAGTTGATTTTGGGGAATTTGCGGATTCTGATTTGGGTTTTTCTTTTCGTTGTGTAACTGAACCTGAAGTTTTCCAAGCATTGTGTAGGGCAAAGTCTAAAGCACTTCGTGTTGATAATATGTCCATTAAATTTATTAAACTCATTTACCCTTAATTATCCGATTACTTCCTCTCATTTATTAATAATATTTTAACCACCTCTGTTTTTCCCACAGTTTGGAATACTGCACGGGTTGTAGCTATTCCTAAGTCGAAGGTGGTGCATGGACCTGAAGATCTTAGGCCCATATCAATCCTTCCCGCCTTTTCCAAGGTCGAGGAACATCTGTTGAAGTTACAGTTATCTGATAAGGTTCTACCATCTCTGTATGAGTCCCAATTTGATTTTCGTTCTGGATATAATACAACTGCCTTAATTTTATGTATGACCGACCTTATTAGGGAAGGCCTTAACGTTGACGAACTTTGTGTGGTAGTTTCTCTTGACATTTCAAAGGCCTTTGATTCAATTGATCATTATAAAATGGTTATTACGCTTAGAAACGAATTTCATTTTTCTATATCTGCTTGTAAACTTATCTGGTCTTATCTGAATGATAGATCCCAATTTGTTTCTGTAAATGAAACTAACTCGAATATTACATCGCTAGGTGCAGGTGTTCCCCAGGGATCAGTTTTAGGCCCACTATTATTCATCATGTACATATATAAAAATAGTCTTAGTGATTGTGTCAACTCCCATATTTTTAGAGCTTCCATATATGCAGATGACTTTTTTCTATTATTTAAATGTGAACGTGATTTTTCTGATGTGCTGGAAAGCAACATTAATTTCAGTTTACAACGTGTTCATCAATGGACTCAATCTAATTCACTTCGTTTAAATATTGCTAAAACAAAAGCCATTGGTCTTGGCTGTTCATTTCAAAACTTTCTTGTTTTTAGGAGTCTTATTTTTTTCTACGGTGTCATTAGAAGTGGCAATCCAATCCAACCCAAAGTAATAAATTTGTATTCTCTCGGTCAATAAGGAATCCTAGAATATCTTGTTATGCTTTTGAAAAATCATTTTTAATTCGTGTTGCCCGATCTTTTAACCATTTACCAAGTAACCTCAGAAATTTCCAGTTAACGACCGCTTAGCTTAGTTGGATCTGGTTATTATTATTTTAACCTTTCTTTTTTCTAACTTTAATTATTATGTAAACGGCTGGGGAGCCATGAAATGTAACGAAATCATATATTCATTTACATATTTATGTACATAGTATTTTCATATATTAGTTTTTTAATATTTTTGGAACCAATGAAATTGAAGTTCTTTCTACTCTTTATTCTTTTTAACCCCCGACTAAAAAAAGGGGTGTTATAAATTTGTAGTGTGTGTTTGTGTATCTGTGTGTCTGTCCGTTTCCGCGTACAGCCCAAACGACTGGAACGATTTTAATTTAGTTTTTTTCTGTTTGAAAGGTGTTTTTAAAATTTTTAATTTTTGTTATTTGTTTTATTTTTTCTCTAGTATTAGTATTGAAAATTATACTGGTACATCATTCCTACTAATTTTAATAAGATGTAGTTTTTCTATGTGCTACCCTAACGTAATAAATTGTTCGGCCTTATAGGCTTTATTATTTCTGAATTGAAAATAAATAAATAAACTTTTCATACGACTACGTCTTGAACATACTCACCTTACCCATGGGTACCTAATTCAAAGAAGTCCTCCTCCAATATGCCAGCCTTGTCAACAACCACTTAATATAAAGCACATTCTAGATGAATGCAGAGCCCTACGGGACCAGATATTATACGTGTTTGGAGGTACAAAACCAACAGACAGACTTAAAGCCCCAGCAAAATCCAATATAGAACTAATGTATAAATTCCTAGAAATAACTCGACTCAAAATTAAATTGTAAAATTAAAATCTACATATATACATACATACATACATATGTATGTACATAAGTATGTAAAATAAATTCAGTAAAGTGCGACTTCGACTTGCGCACGAAGGGTTCTGTACGTTGGGCTTTGAGCAGTTTTTTAATATGGCACTTTTTGCGTTTTTGACGTTTTTTCAGCTGAAACGACTTTTTTTTTTGTTTTATTCGCTTTTTTCTCGTTTTGACGATTTTTTTTTAAGTTTTTTCGATTTTGACGACTTTGTTTTCATTTTGGCGATTTTTTTAATTTTGGCGATTTTTTTTTAATTTTGGCGATTTTTTAATTCTGGCGACTTATTTCATTTTGGCAATTTTTGTAATCTTGGCGATTTTTTTCATATCGTCGATTTTTTAATTTTGGCGATTTTTCGGTTTTTTGCGATTTATTTTTGTTTTAGAATTTTTTTTTAATTTGGCGCTTTTTTTCGTTTTGGCGATTTTTTTTTTTGTTTTTGGCTATTTTTTTCGGTTTGGCGATTTTGTAATTTTGGGTCTTTTTTGTTTTACCGTTTATTAAAATTTCAAGAGTTTAGCTCTTACGGTTTCCAAGATACAGCAAGTTGTCGAAATTACATTAACTGATGGAACACCCTTTAATTTAAATTTTTAGAAATTTTAGTGTTAATCGTTGCAGTCTGTATAAAAATACACTAACCTTATAAATTTCAAGTGTATATACATATGTACATACAATTGTATGTATGTATATTACATGGGATTTTAACATTTTTCGTTGCTCGTTTTGGAACACCCTTTAATTTCCAACTCTCATGTATTTGTTGTTGTAGCGGCCAAAGGTCCATACACTGTGTCCAAATTTCCGGTCCGTAGCTCTTACGGTTCTCGAGAAAATACCCTGTGACAGGCGGACGGACAGGCGGACAGCGTAGCGAAAACAATAAGGTTACTTTTCACCTTTGGTGTACGGAACCCTAAAAAAAAGACGATAGCCTCAGCTGCTACAGCTAATTTTATTTTTAGTAATAATTTTATATTATTACTAAAAAATTTATTAAATTAAATTAAATTAAAATTGTGGGAAATGTTAAACTTTTTAAACTCTATTTTTTCGATTTTAATATAAGATAAAGATAAAAAATAATAAATATTTTAATAAATAACTACGAATAAAGTAAGAGTAAAAATCTATGCTAACATAGAATAAACCTTAAGTCTTAAAATTAATAAACAATTAATATCCATCTATAATGTTGAAAACGTGACAGCCACAAAACATTTGGAAATTGATTGAAATTATTTTGTAACTGAAAACACTTTCAGCAAAAAAAAAAAAGACATAAGTAACTGACAATGGGAATATAACAATATGCATGGCTTAATAAATTAAATTTTACACACACAGTGGTTTAGTGTCTTGATACAATAACTAAGCTTAACTTGTAAAGTAAAAAATTAAATCGAAACTGGCTAAAAACAGCACTCATAAATAACTCTCAAAGAAGGTAAAAAAAATACTTCTATATATTAAATTGTTTGATTTGCATTATATGTTTCATTGCAATTAATTTTTCCCATTACAATTACATGTTATTGTAATTGAGATTTTTTTCCACACAATTACTTTGTAATGTAATTTCATTTTTTAGTTATCAATAACAATAAAATGTAATTGCAATTTGAAATCATTTACAAAATGTAATCATTACTGCCCAAATCTGTATAGTTTTAATGTAGTGGTGAACTAGAAAATTCAAGCCATTCAAATAGTTCCACTGTGAGACGTCTTAAGGTCTACTTAGTAACTGATTGGCAAGAGAAGTGGGAGGAGAAGATAAAAATATAAAATATTCTTGTTAACATGAAAACAATACATAGTCTTAGTCTTATTTTCGCTTGTCTGTTAGGTATTACACGGTTTAATTTTATAAACAACTATGACAATAGGTAGGAGGGGGGGGTTATTGTTGTTGTATTATGAATTATTGTTGTAATAGCAAATTGTAATACCGTATAAATGTGCTACTAGTGCTGAAATAGTTACTTCAATACGAATACTGTAATACAATAGTTTTAAATAATAGAATCCACTTAAATGAAACCAATCAGTTAAGTCTGAAAGCCGCTAGCGTTTGTTGCCCTTTGTCTAATAAATAAATAAATATACATATATGTACAAACATACACATACCGACAAGAATATCTCTACCAACAAACAAAAAATATGAATTTTGTATAAAATTTTGAGACTCATTCAAAGTTGTTGTGCTGTTGCAGACATTGTTCTTTTGTTAATGTTTTTATTTATAAATTTGAAGAACTTCTTTTAAAATAATATTTAATAAACTATTGTTAAAGTTTTCCATTCAAGTCAAGTTTGCAAAACAATAGTTTTTGTGTTTTACTACTACTTATCAATTGTAATTATAGAATGTTTTTTCTTTACTATTTAGAAGATCAAAAATGTTAAATTATTTTTTATGAAAATTTGTAATAAGCCATAAAGATATTCAATACAGAATAAGAAAAAATTGTTTTCAATAATGGCAAAATTTTGTTAACACCCACTTTATTTGAAGGCCAATTGATAGAACAATTATGAGCAATTAATTAATTTTTTTTAATATTTCGATTATTCTATACGATATGATGGCAGCCCGTAAGGAGACCTTCGTGAACAACAGCATATGGGCATTTCCACAGGAATGTCAACTTTTTGTAGCGTGCGACACCAAGCAAATATGCTTGTTTTTTTCAAGGAAAACAAAACTTTTTTTATTTGTTTATATATTTGTGTAGGCTGTCAGCATCTCTACGTTAGGTAAAATTTAAAAAAAAATCGAGTCACGTTGTTCAGAAATACAAGGTTGATTGCTTGCTGTCGCACGCTACAAAAAAGTGTAATTTCTCGGAGAAATGCCCATATGCTATTTGGCTGATTCTAAATCTGTACTCCGAAATTATTTTTGTTTCACTGTGAGTTACACTATAGAAACGCATCATATCGTTCAACATTTTTTCTAGATTTTAAAATTATGTTGTTATGGAAACGTTATCAGTTTCTGCGGTATTCCTCTAAATTCCTGGTGGCAAAATAAAGCTATGTGTTCTACAGCAAGAATACTACGGCCTTGCATCAATAAAAAATGAGGCGAAAACAGATAAGGACATAGTGGCAGTCATCATGTAATAATGTCCTTTAGGCACCCATGTTTTCGGTGGCATTTCGAAACTATAAGCGCTTGATCTTAAGGAAGCCGTAGATGACTCAATCGCTGACTCCAACTACAGAAAATTTTTTTAACTCCCTCTAGCAGATCATCTAAACTCCTTTCTTTCTGTAAAGTATTATATCTTTCTTACTTCTGTTTCTCAATTTTACAGCAGGTAACACAAATTGACCTAATTAACTGCATCCAAGTGAGCCGGCAGACGTTTGTTTTCGCCGGCAACCTGTTAAGCTAACCTACGGTTTCCTTGTTAAAATTTTTTTATGCTGGAAAATTTTTATATGTTTTTAAGCAAAACTTATCACAATAAATTCAAAACTCGAAGCCACATTTTTAATGCAATGGTGAACACAAAACGTTGGAAAAGTATACGTACATTTATTAATGATGAAAACCAAAGAAAAACTATCAAATTACTGTAGAAGAAACTAGGTAAAATAAAAAAGTTAAGTAATTATACTTTATATAATTTACCACTTAACTGGATATGTACACCACATCAATTGCACTAAATGTGATAGTTGATAAATGACAGAAATAAAAGTTTATACATATGTACATACATACATACATACATACATATGTAAATATGTACGTATGTATGTATGTATATTATTAAGTTACTTACCTTTGTTGTTAGATGTGCCCCTTTTATTGCCTTTTCCCTCCTCAAGTGCTTATTATTTTAATTATTAAATTATGTATCTTTAGATAATTAATGAACAGCTTATGATACATCAGTTGTTTGTCCAACTGATTTGTTAATTCAAAATTTTAAATAAAATTAATCACGAAGAGCTTTATTCAAGAACAATGCCCTGTTGTTGTTGTTGTTGTTTTCTTACATACAATACAAAAGACTTAAGGCAAGTACTGTTTTTACACCAGACACCGTTAGAGAAAGTAAATTCTAAAGACTCAAGCAACATACTTACATAATGGCGGCCGTACTTTCCTCTGTCACATAACAGTTTTATACGTTTTGAATTAATAACAGTGTTATTCGCAGTGATGCCAACTTTTTCAGAGCAAAAAGCACTGTTCGTTCATGAAATAAGCACTAAATGCAATAACTATGTTTGTACGAGTATGTATGTATGTATATGATAGAGATTTCAGTTAAAATTTTATTTTTACTCTTTTATATTATTAATTAAATCATCCGGTACACTCGAAATAAAACACTTAAATAAAATTTAAGCGGAAATGTTTCACAAATTTGGTCCTTATAGAGTGCCTTAGTTATACTTTTAAAATAATTCATACCGCTAAAACTTCTTTCCACCTCAGCATTTGAATATGGTAATTTTAATGGTAATAGAGAAATTTCTATAATTACTCGTATGAACTGCAATCCAGAATTGATCTGTTCTGAGCAAAATTTTCCAGTTATGTAGCCTTAAATTTTTTTTATTTTATTTGTTCTTATATTCTTTTATAACGCATATATGTATATTTGTCGTCTATAATTTTTAGATATAAGTTCTTAACGTTACACAAAGTGTTTTTTAAAATTTTGAAATTATGCATATAGGGATTTAGCTCTAAAATCAATTAATTTTTTCGTGATAGCCATTTTTGCACATCGTGAATGAGAAAGCATTTCCCTATCTGTCTTTCATCCAATTGAATAAGGACTTTGAGTATCTAAAAGGGGTCTAATCAGATTAACTTTTTTCTGACAAGTAAAATTTCTTTTATTGTTATTATCTTGTATTTGTTCCAGAGTTGTAAACGGTTGATATACATAAGTATGTATGTTTGGTACATATACACATATGCATATATATGTACATACTTATGCATGAATTTTTTTGAAAAAAACTTTCGTACATGTGTACATACAACCAATACGTTACGTCCAATTCTCAAACTTCATATGTATCTAAAAAGCAAGCAGAATATTGTTATTATGATTTTTCAATGTTTTCGTAGGAAATTTGATAATTGAGAAGGGAACACATTATAGCCAAAGACGCAATGACAGCCATACACTATACAAGTTCATTGCACAAGTCTGACACTGTACAGTGCGTTTGTGTAGTGTATGGTGGTGGTTGTGCTATTTACGCAGTGAACTGAGTAAATATCAAAACGATTTTGATATTTGCTCAAGTTTGAAAACTGTACAGTGAACTTGTGTAGTGTATGTTGTAAATGCTCAGTTGTCTCATGAGTTCAAAACAAGAAATGAGCGCAAAAAAAATATTCTGGCCAGAGTTCCTAGAATTATAGAAAGAATCATCTGCATTGAAAAAAAAACTGCACAGTTTAATTGTATAGTGTGTGCCACAAGCTTAGTTTACACAGTACCAGACTTGAGCACTGAAATTGTGTATTGTATGGCCGGCACAAGTACAGTCACAAATTTAGTGCTTTTTTAAAAAGCGCCAACTTGGAAAAAAATCCGCACTGTTATGATTGAAAAAGCACTAAATCTAGTGCGAAAAGCACTAAATTGGCATCCCTGGTTGGTTATTCGCTTTGAATTGATTTTCAATTGCACTAAAAAAAATTTTTGATGAAACAATTTGTTGATTAAAAAAATTAGAGTTTTCTTTTCGAACAGTTTATTACAAATGTTTGCATTTGATTTTTTAAATTCAAATGAAATTGCTTTTCAATTTCTGTAAAAAATTATTAATAAAAAATGTTTGCACTTGAATTTAAAAATTTCTTTCTAGGACCTAAATTTAACAAATTTATGTATATTTGATTCAGAGAATTTTGTGTTGGAATTGGAAAATGAGTTTTTTCTGCGATTAATTCTGCATTATTAACTTAAAAATCCTAATTTTTTGAGTTATGACGGTTTATACATATGTAGATATTCTGGTAAAACAATTTGTTAATAATTGTTTTTAATAAATAAATAATTGTGAAGTATGTACGTATGATGACCCTTTTGAAAAAATATGGTGGAGAAAAAATCTCATGTATGTACATACATATGTATGTATGTTAGTATAACTCTTCCGCCGAAAATTAAAGGCGGTAAATTTTTAGCCTTTGCTTTGAATAGCCAATCAACAATACAATAAATAAACAAACTCACCGCGCTTGGATTTTAAATTGTAGAAGGTAAATTAAATTCATGTTACTGCATTGAACTAACATCCACCGTTATTTAAAAACTATAATATTACAGTTATTTATGCAAACACAATAAAAACAATGGAGTATATGTTTGTAAATAAATACATACATGCAAATATGCATACTTATGCACATTTATACATACATGCATACATATGTACATACATACGTATCTGTAGTTATTATGTACATTAAAAAATAATGTATGTATTATATTTTGAACAATGTAATTGAATCTTTAAATACATACATATGTACATATTACAGACATATTTAGCTTGCAAAATCAAATGCCGGTTGGTTTGGAATTATGAGTACCTACTTTTGATTTTCGCCAATTGTTAGACATTTTAAATTACAACAGCGACGAAAAGCTGTAAAATAAATAATATTAAAATTTTGTTCGTACATATTTGGATTTATTATGCAACATTTTATCAAATTCTAAAGCATTTTTTTTTTTGGCATGAAAGCTGAAGAACAAAGCAAAAACTTTAGGAATGGAGAAAATTTGCACTTTTTCTACTTTCGTATAATATATGCGGCAAACACAATGAAATGTCTTTTCTATGTACAAATTCAATACGAAATTTCTATAAAATCCCACGCCATTAAACATTTTTCGTTAGTCGATTTCATTCTGTTTTAAATTTTTTCTTTTAACTATTTGTTGGTTGACGATATTACGGATGATGGTTGATAGAATTTAAGTTAAGTTGTTGCATATTGCATATCAAAATATTTAATATAATATACATACATACATACATATGCTTTGCTGCTGCTGCACCCATTGTACTTTAATTTTATAGTATAAATAATGCAGCTTTAGATGAATTGAACATCAAAAACAATTAAGCATTCAAACAAATAAGATCGTCATCTTAATAAAACAATAATAATAATAAAAAAATGAAATACTTTGTAAGTGTGTGTGAAATTGAAAAGGATTTAAGGATTTAAAAATTTTGCGTTTGAAAGTTGTTTGCATTTCATTAAAAGAATATGGAAAAATTAAAATTAAAAATTTTCAACGTTAAAATTCTAAAATATAATTTTTAAATCGCTCATATCCTTTATGATGTTCGTTTAAAAAAAAGAATTGTTTCTTTTAGAACATTTTGTGTATTTTTGTTATCGTTGCCTTCGCCGCCAGCTATGCCTCGGCAGCTGAATTGGAAGCTGCTGAATCCTCGGTAGCTGCAAAGAGTCCCGAAAAACGTGGTATTTATGATTTCGGTTATGGCCATGGTATTGGCGGTATTGGTGGTTATGGCGGTTTTTATGGCGGCCATGCTGGTGGCATCGGTCATGCTTATCCATCCTATGGTTATGCTGCTGTTCATGCTGCTCCTTTGATTGGTCATGGACATGGCTACTATCCCTATCATGGTCATGGTTTCTATCATTAAGTTTGTATGTGCAGATAATTTTCCACAACATTTTCCACAGTTTATTGTCTTTGAAGGAAATTCAAAAACAAAAACCGATTGTGGCGGAAAATTAAAAAATAATAATCTTAAAGACGCTATCGAAAGAGGACGTCAGGTTTTTTTTCGTATGTGTTTAATAAAAAAAATTTTGTAAATAAATAACGAGGAAATTAATAAAACATTTACAGATTTTTGTAATTTTTTTTTGTAATTTCCAGCAGTTTTGCAATTTAAAAAAATTTAATGGCTGGGATTTCTGCGAAATTTATGCAACTTTTTTTCCTTAATACTTCTAGTTTGTATTTATCTAGATTATGGTCTTATTTAGAGCTTTACTTGATGTGTTTAAAATATAGTATTAAATTTGTGGGCTCGGCTTTGCTCACTTATTTAACCGTAAAATAGTGCAACATTAAAAACTTAACGATAGTGGAAAGCTTAATAAGCAAAACTGTACATACATATGTATATCGTTGGCTGAAATAAAAAATCACTTAACTACGCTTTTTTAAATTTCATAGGAGAGAAAAAAAAACAAAATTATTTTGATTTTTTTTTATAGTCAGCTGAAATGCAAAACCACGTAACTAAGAAAAATGTAAAAATTGCATTTTTAATTAATTATTGGGTATTACCTAGAAAAATTTTCAAATCTTTATCATAAAAATCAGACGAATTAAAAATGAAAATAAAGAAACTTTTTTATATACATACATACACACATACACATATATACTAAGTTATTTTTGAAGTATTAATGAATGGCCTTAACTTCGGCCAGTTGAATAATTTTATTTAGTTTTTTCTCTCTGCTATAAAATGTTAAAAAGTGTAGTGACGTCATTTTGAATTTCAGCTAACGATATTACTTCAAAAATGTATGGATTTTCCATACGGTCCATATCTTTTTAAGCGGTAATGATTTAAATTTTAGTTTATATTTTAAAGTAAATTTATTTTACTTTACAGTTAGGCGACCCGCGATGTCATAAGGAAACGCTCTTTCGACAATTTATTTTGAAAACAACAATAAATTTTCTAAATAAATTTTTATTTTCACTATAAACCGACAAACGAATAATATCTTTTCATATCGTGGGTCAAGCTATTAATTTAATAAATAAAGTACATACAAACAAATTGTTTATAACGTAAAAATAGTCGTTAGCCAAAAATTTACTTTAAAAAATACCTAAGACGACAATAATTTTCGTTTTCTCTCCAGCTTAAGTTCACGTTTTAAGGCCTTCTGTTCCAATTCCTCAGCATGCTCGGCAAATAACGATCGCATGGCGGGATACATTAAATGAAACTGCTCAAGATCTTTCAAAGTAACTTGCATATTGTCAAAAGCTATAGCAACATTTTCCATTAATTTAGTTTTAAGCGCTAAAGATTCGTCTTGTTCATTTGGAGAATTCGAAAAACTGGTAACTGGATTATTAAGCTGCAGTCTAGGTAATTTGGCATAGCGCTGGGAAAAGTGTGTTAGTATAGTATGTTGGGCATTCATTAGCTGTCCCTGTTGTATGGCCTGTGATATAGTGCTGTGCGTTTTGATTTGGGCCTCTTCTATTAAATCATCCTCCATAGTGGCCTCATGTATTAGTACTGTGGAATTTAAACCTAAATCGATTAAGTCTTGGCAAGGCATTGTATCGCCACTATAAGTTATTTTCACAGGCTCACTTTGTTCCTTTTGCCGCGAAATATGTAAACTAACACCAAACGAATGGGGACAATGCTTAACCAAACAAGTTTTTATAGACTCTATGCCAAAATCGCTATGAGAAGCCTTTAAGTTTAAAGCTTCTTCCAACAATTCAGCATTGCCTAATAGTTCATAGGAATTGTTAATATTAAAAATGCGTTCATGATAAAAATTTAGCCAAGGTTCAATTTGTTTAGGTGCCAGCAAGAGAATCTTTTTAATATCATCCGTAGAACCCACAAGTTTAAGTCTTTCTGTGAGTAAACCTATCAATCCTATATGATGATCTGCATGCAAATGTGAGATATAAATGCACTTGAGATTTTTTATTACATGCTGGGCTTTTTGGCAACCAAAAAATCTTTGTATTTGACCCAAAGTACCTTCACCACAGTCTAGCAAAACATAAGAGTCCATACGAGGCTGTATTAATATAGAGCTTACATTGCGCGTTTTATTAGGTATGCAAGAGCCTGTGCCCAAAAATGTTATCACTGGATATTCCAAGCTTGAATCGAAAGAATATTCTTTATTTTTCAAATCCTCTTTAAGATTTTTAAGCAAAGCTGGAAAGTCTGCTAGCACTTGAGTTTCTTGTATGTACTCGCTGGGAGAGAGTTTAGCCTCCAAAGTGCGATCCAAGCCTTACAAGACAAAAATAGCATTTATTATTAAGTTTAGTTTCTCATTATATGTGTATCAACTTACCTTTTTTGGGCCTTAAATGATAATAAGTCATGGCATTTAAGTCCGTTAAATGTCTATCATTTTCAAAATGTTTTGAATTCTTATTAAGCTCTGGCTTTTCACTACCATTTATCTGCTCATCCTCTAATTTTGTCTTTTTCAATTTATTACTTAAATTCGCAGTTAAACTGGAGGCTTCTGTGAGCAAAGGAAATACTATTGGATTTAATAGATTCAATTGGTATTGTATACGATGTGCTGCCATGTAACCCGAAAATGTATTTTGTTTGCAATTTAAATAAATATGCTGAGTTTTAGATGGAAACTGTTCCACAAACGTTTGATATAAATTATTATCAACTACTTCTTGTGGTGAGAAGTGTATGACCAAAGGCATTTCGGGAGTATTATCTGGATATATTTTGGAATTCAATAAGACTTGTTCATGTTTTGTTAGATTGACCAGAAATTCTATCGAAGGTATATCTAAAAACATAAATGCCAGGGGATTTTCATTGGGTTCACTAACATCTGCAGATTTTACCACACTACCATCATCTAAGGTAATATCAATGCCGTTCTTAAGAAGACCCAATAAGGGCCCGGGTGGCACATTACGTTCCACACACTTCTCCAAATTCAAAGCTCCCGGTCTAGGCTTTAGTTTGCATATGTACGTAATAGCTATTTGTTCTTCGCTGCTGGCATTTGGAATAAACTTTTCAGCGCCACTAGTACGATATAAAGGCACAGCTTTGACTGACATGACAGCATCTTCGAAATCTTGCACTGCAGTACAATCGACTGTTTTAAGCTAAAACATATTGAGTTTTTTATAAAAAAAAACAAATTAAAAATTTATTTTCTCACCTGCAAATTCTTCAATACCACAAATCGTTTCATGGAAAACAAAATATTATCTAAATAAGGGGGTCCATGCAAGGACAATTCCTTAACACCTGCATCTTGAACAGTCAATGCCAAACCCGGAAATCCCCCTATGGCCGGCCAAGTGTTGCGAGTGACAAAAATCTGCTCTAGTCTAGATAATTTCGTTTTATGCTCATGCGCTAAACGCTGAGTACCTTCACCGCAATTAAATAAATAACGTGATTGGTCAGTAAATAAATACACCGCTGCCGGAGCACCATTCGAGCCGGCACCCAAAACTTGTAATGTAACAGTTCCTGGTATATATGGTGAGATTTTCTTTCTATTGTCCTGTTGTTGCTTTTCCCTTCTAAGAGTTGGCTTACTACCTTCCTGTCGTTTCTCCTCCCGACTGGGCTCTGTCGAAGTATTAGCCATTTTGCCGGACTTCCCAAGGGCTGCTTTATTATTATTATTTATTAATAAGCTTTTAAGGAGTTCTTTTGTTTTGCCATGCAATGCCCTTCGTAAGACTGTCAGCAACATTCGCGTTTAATTTATCTTTGAAAAAGGATTAATTTTCCAAGGTTTAGTTTCTACTTGGACTATTTCAAATGTACATACATACATTTATATATATGATGATGTCTGAGGCACAGAGTTATTCTCTGTGGTCTGAAGAATTATGGTTCCACGTGAATATTTCATTAAACACACAGCTGACTAGTGCAAAAAGTAATAGAAATGAGGAATCAAAACAAACCACGAAAAACCAATTTTGCTATAAACTCGAAATAAACTGAGCTGGCAAGGCTGTTGGGAAGTGTGTTGAATATAAATTTCTTAAAAAAAATTGAAATTTATTATTATTTATTTATTTATTAATATTGGTATTATAGATAAATACAATAACAATATAAGAGGGGTAGAAGCACTATCTACTAAGGCCATCGGCTAAAAAAAAATTAAAATTTGCAATTTTCAAAAACATGCAAAACGAACAATTTAGAAAGGTTTTATACAAAAATGTGAAATTAACTGATTTATAAAAACTGCATTTGAAAAGTATTGAGCTGATATTGGAATAATTGTGAACTTTTGAATTTTGGTGAATTTTGATTTGGTGAATTTTGGTTTGGTGATTTCAAAACGACACCCGTTATAAGAAAATTCAAGATCACCAAATAATTGTTGCCACCACAATTTTTTAATCTTTGTATTTCATGATTGCCAGAGTACTCTGCTCTCAACTTCATAACGCTAATGCCAGACTAATTTTTCAGCAATAAAATTACGAATTTTGTCCTGAATTTGTCAATTTTTTGCTATCTTCTTGGTGCTTCATATTATTAAATCTTGATCACAGTTCACGAAGGCTGCACGCAGCTTGATAGCTAATTCGTGTTCCAATATACTTTCATTAATGAAAGAACTCTACATAAATGTTCATGTCAGTGAACATTCAACACTATGAGTGAGTGAATGTATTTTTATACTGTGGCTGCACAAGATCTCTATTTAAATAAATAAAAATAAAATTAATGTGCTTAAAAGCTATAATTCTTTACTAAAAGTCTGTCCTGTAAAGAAGAAATAAAATATAAAGGTGTTGCTTATATTGTAAATATAAGTATCTAAATTTTAATTACTGTCTTCTGCATACAACAACAAATTAACTAAAATGGCGCCTTCAAAATGCGGTGGCTGTAATAAAAACGTGAATAATAATGATGCTGGTGTAATGTGTGATTTTTGTGGTGTATGGTTTCATGCGCCTTGTGGGAGCGTCTCTAAAGAACTCTATGCCCTTATGGGTGACAATGAAAATATCAATTACAAATGCACTAGGTGTGCCTCTAAACCAAGTTCAAGAAATGATGTCTCTTTGATTCGGAAGTACATTGATGAAGCCAATGAAAAAGTTGAAAAATCTTTTTCCTTGTTTGCTGCTGAAATGAGAACTGAACAAAAGGACTTAAAAAACTTGATTGAAGCATCTACTTGTAACATACGTGATGATCTATCTACATCTATTAGAGAGCTCCAAAATAAAATAGATGTCTGCACTGATAGCATAAATAAGGTTGAGAGTGTCACTTCAAGCAAAATCGCTTACCTTGAGGCTGAAAACAATAAATTGGAAAGAAGATTAAATCGTACAGATATTTTAATTAGTGGTCTACCCTCAGGTATAAATAGCTTGGTTGATGTTGTTGTTGCTATTGCTGACTATTATAATGTCTCCATTGGTGTTAACGATGTGAATCAATGTCTCTATATGAGAAATAATAAAGCCTTACTTGTAAAATTAAATAGTGTCATGCTGAGAGACAAATTGATGAATGCTTATTTTAAAAATCCTAAAATTCAGTTGAATAATGTTATTAACTCAAACTTAACTACTCGAGTTTATCTCAATGATAACTTGACCTCAGCCGGAATTAAATTGCAGGCTCAATGCCGTTTTCTGCGGAAGGAAAAGAAAATAACATGGTTCAGTATACTAAACAGGGATATTCCCATGGCAAAAGTTAAACTACCTGATGGATCTATACTTGTTCTGGATGCTGCTAAATGTCTGGAGTTGGGTTCTGCTACATCTCAGTAACTTATATATATATACCTACTTATTTTTTATTTCGTCGTATGCGTGGGCATGTATGCACATATATCACATGTATGTCGAATACATGTATGTAGTATTATATGCATACATTTTTTTGAATTATATTATTCTCTTGGTTGGATCATTCCTATTTTAAATTCTTAAATAAACCCAAAATATTTTTTTTTCTTTTTTATTATTTCTTACCTTCAAGCAAATATGTACATAATTTTTATATTTTTATTTTTCATTCCCTATATTGTATTCTACTATCTGGTGTATGCCCTGAGTATTAATGTTTGATTTTTATTTGTTATTACATATATAATATATAAAAGAATATAATTATATTATTACTTTATAATCAAAATGAATACTACTAACTTCAACCTAGGTCCTATAATTAGTAACAACTTAATTAATAATATATTTTCTAAAGGCGTTAATAAGCTTAATGTAGCACATGTTAATGCACAAAGTCTCTGCCCTTCGGATAGATCTATTAAACTTGATGAATTGGCTGCACTTTTTAGTAGCTCTTTCTTAGATATCATTTGCGTTACCGAAACTTGGCTCGATCCTATAATATTTGACCAAGCTGTTAATATTCCTGGTTATACAATTTGTAGAAGTGATCGACCGTCTGGCTGTAGAGGTGGTGGTGTGGCAATTTTTATTGCTAATGGTATTAAATTCAAAACCATATATAAATGTACTGAATATTTTTCTTGTGAAGGATTATTTATTGAGCTTGAAAACTCAATAATAATTGGTGTGGTATATCTACCCAGAGGCAACTTATCTGTTTTTGAGCAATCATGTGACGATATTTTTGTCCGATATAAAGATATTATTGTAGTTGGTGATTTCAACAACAATTTGTTTAATGTCTCAAAGGCTGCTGATATGCGTCTAATATGTAATCGTTTTAACTTGACATGTTGGCATAATTCTAGGCCCACTCACTATGACCTATCTCATGGAAGCACTTCTCTGATTGATTATTTCCTTATTAGCCACAACCTGTTGGTTAAAAATTCATCTCAATTTCAGATTCCACTTTTATCACAACATGCCTTTATATGTATCTCTGTTCAAACCCCTATAAGTCAGGTGCAATGCTCTACCTTCTTTAAGGATTTTGCACGTGCTGATCTCATTTCCATTGAGAGACATGTAATTGAGACTGATTTTACAAATTTTTATATGTGTGGTGATCCTGATGCACAACTTTGTTTCTTAAACAACTTGCTTAATGATCTCCTGAATTATGTACCTTTAAGAAAAATTTCGCGACGAGCTGTTGGTAATTTTCCTAAATTTAGTAATGAAATAAACTACTACAGATCATTGACTAATATTGCCTTGAGGGCCTTTTATTCTGAACGAAGTTCTTTAAACTGGGAAAACTATTGTAGACTTCGAAACAAGACCAAATCAGAGATTAAGAAATTTAAAAAAAGACACAGCAATCGTATTTTTGAAGTGGGTAGTACGAAACAAATGTGGAATACATTACGAAATGCGGGTGTTTGTGAGGGAGTAAATATTGAGTCTGATATGGAGGTTAATGAAATGAATGAGCTCTTTATTAGTAGTCAGCAATTTAATGCTAATACACCAAATCTTTCTCTTTACACCAATACTATTGGTTGTTTTTCTTTCACCAATATAACTGAATCAGATTTGTTTTGTGCTCTTCACAGTATTAAATCTAATTCGACTGGTGCTGATGGTATCCCTATCAAATTGTTAAAAATTGTTTACCCCCTTTTAAATAGACATATTCTTTTCTTCATTAATTTTATTTTAACATCTTCCATTTTTCCTAATGACTGGAAGATTTCTAAAATCATACCGATTCCTAAAAAAAATGGGAGATTATCCGCAAACAATATAAGGCCAATCAGTATCTTAGCCTCTTTGTCGAAGGTTGTTGAAATTATCATGAAAAAACAAATAATGAAATGGATTGATGATAAAAAGTTACTTGATGATTGCCAATATGGTTTCCGAAGTGGTCGAAGCACTAGCCATCTACTAACTGAACTTACTGACTCTATAAGGGCTAATTTGAATGTGGGTAGGGTTAATGTTCTAGTGTCAGTCGATCTTTCTAAGGCTTTCGATAAAGTCGATCATACATTATTAATTTCAAAGCTTCACAATAATTTTGGTTTTTCTATGTATGCATGCAAATTAATCTGGTCTTATCTAAGTGAACGCAAGCAGTTTGTTTCTTTTGATGGTTGTATCTCTGATCTAAAATGTGTCAAATCTGGGGTACCTCAAGGCTCTATAATTGGACCTATATTATTTACTCTATTCATAAATGACTTATTTCATGTGCTAAATTTTTGTAAAAAATTCGTATTTGCTGATGACATTCAGTTATTGTGGTCTGGTGAGCACCAATTCTCGGATGCATTGCAAGCCACTGTTAATCATGACTTAACTTATTTAGAAAACTGGGTGCTTGAAAATAATCTAAGAGTGAATCCGGATAAAACAAAGGCAATGATTTTTCAAATAAATAAATTAAATCTATTTACTTTAGACTTAAAATTAGCTAATACATCCATCGAAATAGTAGATAAGCTGAAATGTCTTGGTGTAATCATAGACAACCGACTTTCTTTTGAACCTCACATTAACAATATATGCTCAAGAATTTATCTCACATTGCGTAGGCTATATCATCTTAACTTATACCTACCACTTCATGTAAAGAAATCCCTAGGCCATACGCTGCTAATGTCTCAAATTAACTATTGTATTGAAGTTTATTCCGGTTGCAACTTAAAAAACAAACAAAAAATTAAGTCTGTTGTTCATAAAGTTGTTCGTTTTGTCTATGGGTTAAGGCTTAGGCAACATGTTTCAAACCATTTAAAAAATTTCTTGAATCTAACTTTTGATGATTATCTAAAGTTTAGATTATTGATATATCTCTTTAAAATTATCAAAACTCAAACACCTACTCAAATCGTAAAAATGATATTATTTTCAAGATCTTCTAGAAATCCTCAAATAGTCATACCTCGCATTTACCTTGGTATTTATGAAAAATCGTTTATTGTTAGTGTCGCCCGGCTATGGAATAGTCTGCCTATTCGTTTTCGATCTTTTGCGATGCATTTATCCTCATTTAAGAGAAAGCTACTAAATTTTCTCCAAACTACTTGAAGATATATAATATATTTTCTTTTTTTCCCTGTCTCATAAAACTAAATTGAAGTTAGTTATGTATGGTTTTTATTGATATTGATTTTTCTTCTATTATTAAATTAAACTTGTTATAAGAATTATTTTGAACTGCATTGTAACGGTTGGTTAATATTATTTATACATATCTTAGATCTCATTCTATAATTAAATTGTTGATAAGCAATTCACTTGCTATAAGAAATAGTTTTATATAAATAAAATACTTGTAATATTTTTTAAAGGCCAAAAGGCCTCATATATTACTGCTGTTGAATAAATGAAATGAAATGAAATGAAATTTATTCATAAATAGGCATTTTAAAACTATTTCCCATGTACTATTTACATGTACAGAAATAATTTAAATCAAAATATGTTCGTGATACCAATACGCGTGACTCAACATGAATTGTTCGTGACAGGAAATCTGATTTCTTGTGTGTTCGGGTCGCATCATGTTGAGCCAAATTGATACGATAAAACACGAAACGATTTTAGGTGTAAAATATGTATGCATGAATTTTCAGTAAAAAATCAATACTTTGTATCGTGAAACATGCAAAACTAGCAAATTTTTTGATCGTGTAGGAGTCTCTTGAGCTTAAAGTTCTGATATTAAATATAAATATGTATATTTGAATAAAAAAAGCTTTTGCTATTCAATTAGATTTCGTGTGCGTTGTGCAGCTTTGTGTTGGGAAAATTTTTCGCGTGCGTGTTTCGTACGTGTTGGACATCTTGGTGTTCGTGTTCAGGTCATGTCGTGTTAGAAAAATCCAACACGCGCTCTTCTCTAATATGTACAATAAATAAAATTAAGCTATAACTCAAGTACATGGAACTCTATGAAACTACTGCAACGCAGAGAACAACAATAGTTTTATTTCGGTAAAACTAATCCATATTTGTTGAAAAATCCACTCAAAATTATAAAAAAAATTAAGAAAAAAGCAATGAGCAACCTGAGAGAGAAATTTGTCTGCACTGTTTTGCGATTATGATTATTTTGGGAATTTCTGGGATTATATTATATCAATATAAACGATTTTGCTAAACTTTTTATCTGGCAACGTAGAGTTCCCTACGAAACACGGAGAAGAAGAAAAGTGCCAAAGAAGTAAAGACGTGAAAAGGAGGTTGCTTCTACAAAAATTATTAAAAAAATTATAAGAATAAATTTAATTCTTTAATTATATATTTTTGTAACAAGAAAAATGTCTTCGCGAAGGTAATTTTAGCAAGAAAATATCTTAAATGAATAAGTGAAGAAAAAAAATTTATTAAAGCATGAAAGCCAAAATTAAAAATGCAAAAAAAAATTGCAAAAAAAATGTGTGTGGTTGGTAAATGAAATGAAAAACAGAAAAAGCTGCTCCCCTTTTTTGATTGTAGGGGGCTACAAAGTAAAACAACTATAAAATTGATGAAAAAGTGAAACTAAAATTAAAATATAGAAAATAATAATAAAAGTGACAATTTTGTTGTGCCAAAGCGTGATTCCTACATTGAGTCTTGTGGAGGGTCCAAGTTTGTTTGATCCATATTTGCATTAAAAATTGAGTGATCAAATACATATAGTTAAATTATACATGTACTAGATATACCTTTGATTTTATATTTTATTCCAGAAATTTTTTTTGTAATATTTTTGTGCAATTTTTGTCTGCCGTTTTGTCCCGTATGTTTTAAACGGCTGTTTTCTTGTGCTCATGTGGTGGCCAGATTTTGTGATTTCCTTATATTATTAGAAGAAATCTCTTTGACTATAGAAAACAAAGACAGACAATTAATACTATCCTGCCAAAGTGTAAAAGATAGAACAGAACCTATGTTTTTTTATAAATATGTTATGTTATAATTGAGATGATCCCACAGACTGCTCATCCTACTGTAGTGTACCTATATAGTAGTTAGGCATCATAATTTATCATACATACTTTCCCATAGAAATGTCTAACTAACTAACTAACTAAAGATCTAAAAGTACTGTGACAGAGGAGAGTATAGAGCTAAAAACATGTATAGATATACAATTTTATGACGTACTAGGATAGATCAGATGATCAAGACAATATCTGAAGAAGATACACTGTTTAAGCAAAAAATATCCCGTGAACGATTGGTAAGGGATGAAGCTTCTGCTGCTTACCAGTAATTCTAATTCTCTTGATTCTTCATCAGTCTTTCAAGATCATGAAGATCCAATAACATTGATGAAGGGGCCAATCCCACGATGTCGACAGCGTTCGACTTGTCGCACACTTACATTCAAAACAGAAACAAATTTTAATATTTTGTTATTTGAAACGTAAGTGTGCGGCAAGTCGAACGTTGTCGACATCGTGGGATTGACCTATAATGATTTTCTAAAATTAAAGCTATACACATTCGTAAAGGTCAAATGCCACTAACTTAAAAATGTGAAGAAAACTTAAGGCGTACAGTTTCACCCTAAAGATTGCAATCATGTTTCCCATGCTCTTCCAAAAAAATTAGTGTGTAGTCTGCTAATAAGGGCAAAACAAATGTGTGTTTACCTACATAGATATGTATATTCTAGGGATGTAACGAATGTTCGCATTCGCTTTCGCATTCGCAAATAATTCGCTTACTTTTGCTATTTGCATTCGCTAAAATGTATGCGAATATTTAAAGCGAATACTATAGACAAAAATGTTGGAAATATTTTCCAGTTTTCGAAAAAGAAAAGGCATTGTTTGAATTGCGCGAAAAAATTTTTTACTTCAGAATAGTCTGTTAGAACTTTTGAGAAATGGTAAGCACATCATTACTTCGTTCAAAAAGTTTTAAATGCAAAAATATTAACTATTCCACTCATATTATTTCGCATGTAAACTTAAAATGTTGAAGATAATATATTTCATATGTTTTTCCCAAGATGAACAGAATACTACTGCTGGAAAAAATTTTCATGAACAATTCATTCCAATTTTTCTTAATATGTATTCTGGTAGCATTTTACAGGTTTTAAGTACGAATGGGTTGATTGCCTAACATTATGTAAATTTATTTTTAAGTATTATCTATACTTATTTCAATATGATTTCATATATCTTTCAGTTTAACAATTTTTATTTCTAATAAATTAATAAGTATTTGCTGAATTCAAGACTCAAGTAGATCTATGCATACAACACAACTTCATGCTCTTAGATAAATTTATTTTCATGTGATTTTTTTAACGTATTGTAATATTTGCATTCGCTTTCGCATTCGCTTTCGCAAAAATTAAAATGTATTATTCGTTTTCGCATTCGCTAAACTGGTATTCGTTACATCCCTAGTATATTCCTTAAGAAAGTAATTAACAGAAAACTTCCTAGAACTTCTTTTAAATATAAATTTATAAATTAAATAAGAGATTATGATTATCAACATTTTTATATGGTTTAAAAGCAATATAAGTTTCAACTAAGATCATTGCAAATTTGCGGTGTGTGTTGGTCTTATAAATTTTTATAATTTTTATTACTAGCGTTTGCTTGTTACTATGCACACTTTTGTATTTTGCATTTATCTTGCTTATATTGCCAAATGATTGATAATATTGTTATATTTCAACAATATAACAATTGCTGAGTTGCAAAAATACTTGGCCGGTTGTGACGGAAAAAGTAACTTTCCATTTTGTAAACAAATTTTATAATTAATAATTTTAAAAAGCAGTTAATTGGCAGTTAGAATGGTGTAAATAGAATTGTTTTATGTAAACATATATATAGTAACACTAGGATTCTTGTCTGCTACTCAACAAAAATTACTGCTTCGCAGAAGCGTATTTCTAAGGGAGATAATGTTACATAATCACTTTGGTCCTAATTTACACTAAGCAAGTCTTATTGCTAAGCTGATTAGTTTGTAGGAGAGAGACGAGAAGAACATATAACTTTCTTTTCCCCTCGTCTCTCTTTCTTAAAAAACTAATCAGCTTAGTAATAATACTTGCTGAGTGTAAATTAGGGCTTGCTGTTGCGCATGAATAAGGCATTTTTTTTGTTCGAAATGAGCCAGCTAGAAGCAATACATTCAGCTTCCAAAAATCTACGAATTTTTTTTGCCTCAATAAAGTGCTTCAGAAAAGTAATACTCAGATGCAAAAGTTACTAGTTTGTTATCAAGTAAGCAATGCATTGCTTCCCTCAGTTGTTAGTGCTTCCAAATCCGGGGGCAAATTTCGTTGTCTAACGAAATTACGAATTATTTCAATAGAGTTTACATAGAAATATTTTAAAATTTCGAACTGTATCGAATGCCGTAATTTGCCATCAGTATTTTTTTTGCTGGGTACATACAGCATTTTATTTAAATTAAGTTTTGAATTGAGTAAATAATTATTAATTTATTACAAATTAGCTTTTACCCGCGGCAAAACTGGTTAAACAATCAAACCCGAAGCGAAAACTACCCTAAGTCGCCCAAAAATATGTTTTTCGGGATAAATACTTATCAAATATAAAAAACCGTTTCCGAGCCGAATAAAAAATATCCTATATTTGAAGCTGGTAATGTAGCTTTCCACTGGTGAAAGAAACTTCAAAATCGGTTTACCGGTTTGGCCCTAAACAAAATATTTTCGAACAAATCAATAAATTTTCTCTTCTAACTCTTCTTTTTCAAAAACTGAAAAATATTTCCAAACACCGCTGGATTTATGCTTCATCTTGACACTTATGTATGTCAACTTATTTGGAAAAATGTTTTTCGCTAAAATTTTAAAGATTTGTTTAAAATGCGTACTTGCGAAATCATTTTCGTATGTTTAACGCTTGTTAATCGTAAAGTAATTTGTTAAAAACTTTTGAGTTTAATATTCGCATTCATTTAAGCGAATGCGAATAACAAACAAAACTAAAATTGGACAATGTGATTTCTATTGTCAGAGAAATTTTTTCAATATTATGAATTAACACGGTAATTAAAATTCCAATATATATTTTGGGTTAAACAAAGTCGATATAACACAACCTTTTGGCAACCTTTTTCTCTTGTTGTTACTCATTTTGTTTTTTTTTTTCATATTCCTGTGCTTGTGTGCGAAAATATTTTCTACGTAATTTTTTTTTTTTATAATAGCGCCCCTTTCCCTTACTTCTCCTCCTCAAAACCAATAAACTCAGCTGGTTGGCAAACTGTTTGTACATGAATTTATTCCGCCTTCTAGTTAGTGTTGCCGCTTTGGACGAAAAATGTTTGTTTTATCCGATTGTAAGAAAATTTTCAACTTATGGAGCCTTTGCTGCAATAAGATCATAACTCAAAAAACGTTATTTTTGATTTAATTATGCAGAATTGATCGTCATATCGTTCGTCGTATTGTTTAAAAATTGGTACACTCAATTCTTGAGAGAAGAATAAACAAAAAGCTCAACGTTATAACAAATTTATTTCGTTGTTATTAAATATATTAAATATTTTTGATTATAACCAAAATTAAAAATTTTAAAAACCCCCGATATATCTAGAAAAGACATGACATCTTCTAAACGGCTGGACCAATTTTCTTCAAACATGGTTAAGAACCATCTCGATCAAGTAACCTTTCAAATAGAGAAAACTAAATCAAAATCGGTCTAGCCGTTTGGGCTGTACGTGGACACGGACAGACACACAGATACACAGACACGCACTACAAACTTATAACACCCCTTTTTTGGTCGGGGGTTAATAAATAAGGAGCAACCAATAGCTACATACATATGTACATACATACATATAACCGGCTATCCTCTAGACACCAGTTTCTTTTCGTTTGGACCGCCTTATGTCATATTCTTTTTAATAATGGAAGTCTATCGGGTCAGCTGTTAATTTTTATATTTTTAAAATTTTTATAAACTCTTCTTAGGTTTAAAAGACAATAAAAATTGATAAAAATAGACTTGTATTTAAAAAAAAGTCGCACGATTATCTTGGATAGAGAGAGAATAATAAATAGTATATATAGACAGTTCAGTAAACAAAATAAATACATAATTTAAAAATGATTTATGTACAATTTAAATTTATTTTTGTGGCAACAGTGCTTGGCATCCGAACCAATAAACTCGTGTGATTTTTTGCCCCCTCTTTTTATTTTTTTTTTATTTTTATATTTTTTTTTATTTACTACATGCGATGTGGTGGTGCTCCATTTTACTCTACTCGTGCAGAAATACATTAAAATAAAACATAGTTTGAAATTCGTTGTAATTCTATTGTTTTTATTTCATTTCCTTTTTATTTCTTTTTTTTTATATTCTTTGTTTTTTTTTTTAAATATTTTCTTACTTGTATTTTTAACGACCAGCCAGCAAACAACATGAGCAAAAAGATCGTTGCTAAGCCGTCCGTTAGCAAAGCAGCAGCGTTCCCATAGTTATTTCTTTTAGTTGTATTCAGCCCCCAACCATCCATCCCAGACAAAATTTGCTCTTGCACGCATACTACTCGTATAAGCAATTTGAAAAACACAAGCAAACATTTGTATAAACGTATGTACATACATATGTATTTATAAATGTACTATGTATGTATGTTTGTATATTAGGGTGGGTTAATTTTATTTTGATTTTATATCTATGATTTCATGGGAAAACTGTGCAGATTTCATACTTGGTCTTAATATGTGTGTAATTTTTATTATTATATGCTAACTTTTTTTATCCATATAATTTGCGACCCCCTAATGTATGTATATAAATGTATGTATGCGTGTATGTACATACGTACATGTTGCAATAAAAATAACACATTTATCAGGTAGCACCACAACAGTATCAACCCTTTTCCACACGGAAAGTTTACTTTGCAAGGTCTTAATTCAGCTGGGAGAAAGACAGAAAGAGACTGTATTATTACCTCTGTCTTTCACACAGCTGAATTAAGACTTTGCAAAGTAAACTTTTCGTGTGGAAAAGGGGTATATGTCAAAATTTTCTTGATCAAAATTCTCTTTTATACAAAAGTATTAGTTTTTGCAAATTGACAGAAATATTGCTTTTCCGAAAAATTGTTATTCAGCTAAAAAAATGTTGGACTCAGCTCATGCTTAATGCAATTCAGCAAAGAAAAAATATAATTCAGCTGAGTTAAAATTAAAAATTAAAAATTTAAACACACAAATTTTACTTTGCAATGTCTTAATTCAGCTGTGTGAAAGACAGAGGGAGGAATACTGTCTCTTTCTGTCTTTCTCCCAGCTGAATTAAGACTTTGCAAAGTAAACTTTCCGTGTGTAAAAGGGGTAAAAGAAACATTAATTCTCTCCACTTATGACTTGTCTCATTCAGAAGGCATAGTGAAGTTCGGCAACATAGTGGCAAAAAAGAAATGGTCTGTATTTAAAATACCTCTTCTTTTTATTACGGGGGAATAAAGATGTCTTAACATTTATACGGTCGCTATAAACGCTAGCTGATAACTAATTAGATAACAACAAATTTGCGATTTTAATGAAGTATCTTAAATGGTTGATATGTCAGGGACAAAATTGCAGAACTTCAACTGGGAGAACAGTTCGTAATGCTATGTTTAGACGACGAGTTGAATCACCTGCTTCGCTCTCTGAATCATGTTTATGAATCATGCTGTTTAGACTACTCATTCGTGCTTCGTGTGCAGCGTGCCAATTTAGTGCTTTTCGTACTAGGTTTAGAGTTTTTTAATTGATAACAGTGCGGAATTTTTCAAATTGTTGCTTAAAAAAAGGCACTAAATTGGTGCTTTTCACCTTTGATAGTGCGTTTTGCAAATCTAGTAAATATTAATTTGTTAAAGTGTGGTGGCTTTATTTTCACTTTTCAAAAACTATCTGCTTTTACCCCTTTTAGACATGCAAAGTTTCCTTTGCAGAATGTTAATTCAGCTTGGTGAAATATGAAGGAAGAAAAACTTTATTTTTCATAGTGAGAAAGAATAATTTATTTCTATTACAGAGGATACCATACACGTTATAAAATAACTTAATTACAATAATCTAATTACTAACCACTGAGGGAAACAATGTATTGCTTTCTTGATAACGAAAGCTTTCAAAAATGCTTCTGAAAAGTACTAACGTAAGGCTCTCTGACAAAGTGGACAAAAGTAAAAAAATGTAAACCAGTAACTTTTGTATCTAAGTACACTAAAACTACACATTATTGCTTCTCTAAAACGAATTAGTAAAGCAAAAAATGAACGGCTTTTTGGAAACTAAATGCATTGCTTCTAGCTGGCTTACAAAAACTCTTCTGGGAAGCGGTAATTTTTGCTGGGATGGTGAAATTATAGAACGAAGTATCAGAAATTTAAGGATACATAAATGGAAAAATTTGCTCAAAACTGATCAATTTTGGATTGAAATTTATAATTATAGAAATTCAACTAATCATAATCCATTTCTAATACTGTCAATATTTTCTCTAAGACTATTAACATTACCATGTTCAAATGTTGTAGTAGAAATGACTTTTAGCGCTTATAAATATTTTAAAAGTAAGTTAGAAATACAATAATGATTTTATAAATCAAATTGTTTCATTCATATAAAATACGGTCTAAAGAGAAAAGGCTTATGTTGTTCAGAATAACATACTGAACCATGTTCATGTAAAAATTAATTCAGACGAAACACTTAAAAATCTAATTGTTTTATTAAAACAGTTTTATGGCCAGAGGAAAAAGATGAAACTGCATTTCTTGAAACGAGGAGTATAATTCTCGTTGATCATCTTTTGTTAAAATAGTACACCATAATTGGAGTGTCTTCCCAAATGAACTTCAATTATTTTCCTACTCATATTCTACTTATAAGCAAAATCGAAATATGGCTCGATATAATTGAAATTATTACAAAAACCTATGAAATGTAGTAAATTTAAAATTGTAGTTAACTTAAATTTTTAATTTCTACTCATTCAATACATATATAATTAGCCATGTGGGCTTTCTCTGTATTGAAAATAAATATATAAATATAAAACTATAAATAAAAAATATATTGCATTTAGTGCTTTTTTATGAACATATATGGCCCTATGTATAAGCAAAAATTGGCATGAAGTTAGCATAAGTGGCGAAATTGAATTAAGTGTTAACGAGTTCCTCCATACAATTTGACATTAAAAATGGTCGCATTACCTAATTTTAACTTACCTCTAAGTCCTACCATAATTTATAGTACAAAGTTTCATCGCAAAACTCTTTAAGGTCATCTTCAAGTTTGCCACTTATGCTAACTTCATGCCAATTTTTGCTTATACATAGGGCCGATAGTGATTTTTGCTGTGAAAAAGTTGGCATCACTGTTCGCGTGGCATTTTTTTTATGTATATTCACATATTCATACGTATCATACGCACGTGTATACATGCATACATACTTACATAAATTCGATTCATTCAAAATCTTCTTTTTGAAGGCATCTCTATATTTTCTTCTTATTTTTCCTTTTTATATTATTCATAACTTAATTAAATTTATTTATATTAAACTCACATCTATGTTTTTTGGTTTGTTTTTATTTGTTTACAAACACACACATACACATATACCTATTTTGTTTTGATAGCTAGTTCAGATAAAGTGGCGATTAACTGCGATAAAAGTTAGAGAAGATATCTATTTTACGTGCTTCGCAAGTAGATTCATATTGAATCTACTTGATTCGCTCTCATAATTTTCTATGGCGAAGCAAGTGGATTCAGTCATGATTGGGGCGTGAAGCATGAATAGAGAGCGAAGCACGTACCGTCTAAACATAGTATAAATCAAAGATATTTTTGCAATTGTATTTAATTCAGCGACTATGTTGTTACTAATTCAGCTGGCTTAAATGTACTGTGTGCAAAGTCGTGTGTGTAGTTAGACATGAATATCAAATGTACATCAATTTAGCAGATTCAAATCTGAGTTAAAAAGTAATTCTTGTACTTTCACATTTTTTTTTTTACTTTTTTAATTCAGCAACTATTTAAGCAGATTAATTATGTTAGTACCGGTTCACACACGTCAACTTTTGTTGCTTAACTTTTAATTCAGCTGCTAGAAAAGAAGATATATTTGTATTTCTTCTCCGTTTTTCTTACAGCTGAATTATGAATTGATCAACAAAAGTTGAAGTGTGTGAACTTGGACTTAGAAAATTTTTTTTTAATAATTACAATACATATTTTTTTTATCAACTTCACACCACATTTTTGAAAAATTTCTTTAAATAAAAACGAATTTTAAGCTTTTCGATTAATTTCTATTTTTTTTTTATTATTTATTTTAGATGGTTTCATCCCACCATATCTGGCATCGAAGCTGAAAAACTTTTATTAGAACAAGGCTTTGATGGTTCTTTTTTAGCACGTCTCTCTTCTTCAAATCCGGGTGCATTTACATTGTCGGTAAGACGGGGCCAGGAAGTAACACATATTAAAATACAAAATAATGGCGATTTCTTCGATCTCTATGGCGGTAAATTATATATAATTCAATTATCAATTCAAATATATTAAAAATAATAAAAACAAAACCATATTATTTCTTGCAGGTGAAAAATTTGCTACTTTACCTGAATTGGTACAATACTATATGGAAAATGGTGAATTGAAAGAAAAAAACGGTCAAGTAATAGAACTAAAACAACCTCTCATATGCGCCGAACCAACAACGGAGAGGTAAGTTTGAATTTCTATTATTTTTGTTTACAACACAATCCGTAGTAAAACCAAACATCAAGTGCTTAAGAGAAAATCTTTTATATTCGTTTGTACTTAAAAAAGATAATTAAAATATAACATGTTACAAAAAAAGCGGGTGACAGCTAAAAACAAGTTTCTGCTAAAAAAAATGCACTACTTGAGAAAATATTATAAGTACAATTATAAAGAACCTTATGTTTATTTGTTGGAAAATCCGTTCGTCTATTTTATTTCATTCAATGGTTTCAGTAAATTTTCTATTAATGAAAGTATTTATACACAATTACACATTTCAGTAGATTGCAATTATTTTAAGAATTTCAAGGTTTTTTTAATGACTTTTTTACGTTATTTTACAATTGGAAATAATGATGAAATCCGACATTTCTGTATTAGAAAGTTTTCCAACATTCTTTGTGGTTAATTAAAAGTTTCTTAAATATCAACATAATATACATATTATATCAGTTTTTCATAATGAGAACTCTCGTCACAATTGATTTCGCAAGAAAAACATAATGAATCTAGACTCTTTTTCTGTGCTGTTTTGGGCATTTAGTGAGGTAGTTAGATAAATCACAACTTTATTTTACTGATCTCACCATAATTTTACTAAAAGTATCACCTCTTAAGCATCCGCGGTACGATCAAAATGCTTGTGCTGAATGTTTTATTATACAAATGCTGGATGATCTGTCAAGAATTCATTTTGAGTTTGTTTTTGTGTTGCCAACATTATATGAATGTCAATAGCAAGGAATTAAGGCCCTGTCCCACGATGTCGACAGAAAACGTTCGATCGACAACTTCTATAGAAAACAATAATACCCAATAACCACTCAAAACATTAAAATTCAAGCACTTGAAATTTAACTGGAAACAAAGTTGAATTCATTAAATAAAATTGAAATTGTGGCGAAAAATATCAAAGATAAATAAAAAAAGTCAATTTTTAAAAAACAAAATTTTATTAAAAACTTGAAAAAAAATAGTGAAGGTAGATATGCAGAAAATTATTATAAGGAAAGTTGTCGATTGCATTTTCCTTTCTATTTTTAAACGTATTGTTTTTGAACCTTGAATTCAATTGTAATACAAGGTTGAATTACAGTATAATTCAAGGCCTGAATTGAACTGTAATTCAATTGAATTGTTCGAATTGAATTCAAGTTCCCATTTCACTGGAGAATGCTATTGAATTAAAGTGTAAATCAAGAATAATTCAACCCTTGACAATTCATTGTTTGACTTGAATAACACTTGTTTCATACTTGAATTCAAGCAAAATTGTTTATTGGGTAAAATAAGAAAAGTTGTTTTTGTTTTAAATCAGGGCAATCATTTCCAATTGAATTTTTTTATTTTCCTTATTAATTGCTATTGTTTGAAATTATTTCCCGAGAAAAATTTCTCGAGCAGTTTTATTTCATGATTGCCCTCAATATAAGTAATCGAGTGAACGTTTTCTGTTTACAGTTACATTCCATTACAGTCGGCTAACTGATCTTTAATATTACCCCTTTTAGACACGGAAAGTTTACTTTGCAAAGTCTTAATTCAGCTGTGTGAAAAACAGGGGGAGAAATACTATATCTTTCTGTCTGTCTCCCTGCTGAATTAAGACTTTGCAAAGTAAACTTTCCATGTCTAAAAAGGGTATATGCAGTAATTTTAATAATTTTAAACTATCATTCATTCCACATTTTGTATTATATTGGCAGCACTGATTTGCTGATTGTTGCCAACAAAAATATAAATTAGTTTAATTTGACTACAACGGTAAAAGCAGCGTGGTCAACAAACAACTTACCGCCGTGTTGCCTTATTGTCAAAAAAATTTTTTTTTTTAACATAAACATGTTTCGACATATTGAAGCCTGATGTAAATACAATAGATCCGTTTGTTTAGGTTAGGTTAGCAGGCTGCTGGTCAGGAAGGGTGAAATTTATAGTCCAGCTCACTTGTGTCCCTTTATACTACCTGTTAGTTGAAGAGAAGATGAGTGAGGGTGATAGGGAAGGGATAGTGATCGAGAAGACAGGTGGTGAAGGAAGAGATATAGGAAAGCTTCATTATTTTACAACCCTGCTTTTTGCACGATTTTTGATAATGCAGTGTTGCAGCGCCTTCTGGTGTCAAATGAGGCGTATTAATTTTTTTTTTTGAAGCTGTGCTTAGTAGCCATTTTATTGGTTATTTTACTTCGCGGATGATTCTGCTACACAATAGACTTGGGACGAACTCGTTCACTAGTTAATTTTTGCCACAAACCAATGATCAAACCCATTTAAAATACATGGGTTTGATTATTGGTTTGTGGCAAAAATGAACTAGTGAACGAGTTCGATCCAAGTCTACTACACAACGAAGGGGTGCGATCTGATGTTACATTAGGATTAGTATCTGATGAAGTCGGTATAGTTTTTAGTGACCAGAGCCTTATGCCTCCATCACTAGAATTTTTCCCACAACAAACGTTTGTTTACTTTCCAGTAAATTTTGGGTAATTTGAAAATTTTACTCTCAAGAATGTCTCTTGCAGATTAATCAAAACAGCTGATCATAGTGTTGTTTTGACTACCCATCAAATACATGTTTTTGGTAACTGTTGCATGCATTTGTATAATTATAAATTTGAAGTGATATATACTTCTAAAATGCAAGTTCTGTGAAAGTTTTAGCTTGTAAATGGGTAAATGGCATACGAAAATGCATCAATAGTTGATTTCTTATAGTCGGTACCCTGAATATTATCCAGAAATTAGTATTCACATACATATTGTCATCTTAAAGACCTAACAACCTATCTGCAAAACTTTCAAAATTGAGTTTTTTATGGATTATAATTCCCTATATCATAACGCATATGTGTGCAAAATTTTTTATATCTAATATCACAAATGACCAAGTTATTACCAGTTTTTGTACTTAGAGGACCATTACGCACTAAAAAAAAGAGAAAAAATAGTTCATCAATAATCACAATAAAAGTATAATTTTGTTGCATAGTGTAATTTAAACAAACATTAAATACTTTTTTTGCTTAAACCAGTAAAAGAAACTATAACTGTTATTATTTAATGTATATATGTACATAATATTCATATGTATAAAGAAATTGTTATTTATTCATACTAATTAGTACTGCTGATAGGTTATTTGGTTTCAGATTTTTACAATTCCAAATAACCTAAGTGACATAACATAAGCTGTGTTTAAATAAACAAAATTTTCTCAACCGATATATATTTCTGGTTTGATTTTAATCAAAATATGTAATTTTCGTTCCAATATTGCAAATATTTCCAATTTTATAACGTTTTTGCCTCTCCTGTAAACTTTTGAAAAGTGCTGATAGGTTATTTCGTAAATAACACAATTAAATTAAAATTAAAAACTGATAAACTTAACGATTATTATTCTTTAATTTGTTTCACTTGAACATAATAGTTTTCAGTTTTATTTTTTTGTTAAACTTTATGATCAAACAGAATTGCGGCATAAACACATTTTCCATACAAATTGACACAAAAAAGCAGACCCAGAAAGCAGTCGAGAGATAGAATTTATTTTTTTTGACAGCATTGGCAAAAGAAAATGAAATAAAAATTAAAGAGCATTTGAAGTTACTGCCGTAGATTTTATTATGGGCTTTGTTAATTTGACAACAATTTTTCCTTTTTTTTCTTCTTTTAAATGTTTTTATTAAAAAAAAATATACTTTGTATTTGCTTACTTTAGTTTATTTTATTGAATCATAATATTATGTTTTTCTCTCTACTGGATTTTACTGTTAACAATTTGTCCAGTAAAAATTTGCAGACTCTCAGTCAATAACTGTCAATTTACTCTCTCAATTGGTACTCACTTTTGCAAATTTATGTGTAAACGAACGCATTTCGTATAAAATCCAGTACAAATTTGCACAAAATTTGTGATACACAAACGGACCTAATTTCGAATTTTCGAACATGCTAAAACCAGCAATAATTTCGAAATTTATGGGAAGCACTTTGCAAGTTTGACAAATTATAATAGGACTAGTTTTAGTAACAATTTCAAATCGAATTGATTGAGGAAAAGCAAAAATCTCAAAAAACTTGAATAAAAATTATATGTATAAATTGATATTATATATCCCCAGCGGGAACTAGAAGGAGTAAGGATGCCTTCTAGAAGGCCTCTGTATGCCTTCTTTTGGATGTAGAAGGCCTGCGCGCTCCATTCCATACTGATATCTTTTTTACACGCGTTGTCATTGCGGAGCAGGCCTTCTATTCTTGCTTCTTTCGCCAGAGATTCTGGAAGGCCTTCAAATTAATGGATTTTGCCTTGTTAAAAAAACAAAACAAAACATGTTACTCCTTCTCTTCTCCCTTCTCATAGAAGGGAATGTGGAATTTGTATCGTATCTTTTATGCGAGAAGGTCTTCTGAGTTTTACCGCTGGGTCATATCAAAAATGAACATATACATATGTACAATACATACATATGTACTCGTATATAAATACATTTAACCTTTTTTAGAAAATATTTTAATTTTAAATTATGCGAGGAAGTGTAGGATGAGTACTGTAGCAAAAGCGTGGCAAAAAATAAACGAATTAGGCCAAATTAAAAAAAAAAACAATGAACAAAAAAAAATTAAGAATGAAAAAAAAAACAAAGTTACAATGCAAGTCGACAAAAGTACAGTGAATGCAAAAACACTTACACCTCACTCAACGTTAAAGAGAAATTGTTGGATACATTTTTGAACAGATTTCAATTAAAATAAAAAGCAGGCATTAGTAGAGTGATCCAAAGATTATTCACAAAAGTGAATAAATGTCAACATTTGAACAATGAAGCATTTGTAAATGTTTTTTTGTCAGCAACAGTATGCGCCTACCTACATTAAATTGCGTCGTCGATTTTTTTTGTTAACAAAAAAAAAATCATCTTATTTTCGTTGCTGTCATAATTATTTACACTTACTCGCATGAGTAAATGTTTTTAATTTATTCATCCCACCATCAAGTGACTCGCTCGTTCGTTGTCTAACTGACTGTTAAATCAAATTGTTCGACGCTCTGTCTCTTTTAAGGCAGAGAGTATTTCAGCGATATTTTATTATATACTATATCATTGTCATTGTTTAATAACAATACTGATTTTTAACAAATAAATAAAAATTTAACTCATTGAACTTATTAAACTAAATATTAATTTTTTTTTCAAATCAAAGACAATTAATTAGTCATTTGTTAAGTGGGTTACAAATAAAAAATTAATTTGTAATAAATTATTGAATATTAAATTGTACAAAAGCCCGTAAAGAATTCTTAAACAAATGAATCTGTTAGGTATTTGCAATATATCACAGAATTTTGAAAGCACATAAAGTATAATTTTATTTTGCACGTTCTTAAGAAAAAAAAAGATACATGTCTAATATACATTATGATTGTTTAATCTGAAAATATGTTTACTTAAGGTATTTTTCACACCTTCGAAAATTCAGGCACATTTTGAAACTATTTCTAATTTTAATTATATTTTTTTTTACCTTTTTTTGTTTAATAAACAAAAATAAATAAATATTTCTAATTTTTACATGCTTAATGCATTTGAAGTTTAGTATTTAAAATTTAAAATTATGAAAACCTGAAAGATCAAACAAAATTTTGAAAATTCGACGTCAATTTCGAATAATTGAATTTGATTAATTTTATGGACTGTTTGACAATAACGAAAGAAAACTTTCGACTGAAAATTTATTTTAAAAACAATAATAAAATATGAAAATTTGTTTTTGTTTTCAATATAAATTCTAACGTCCCTTTTCACAATGTATGATTAAGAGCTAACGTGAACTTTAACTGATAGTTCTTTATACAAAACTTGTCGTTAATGTCGCTGTTAGCTTTTAACGGTACATTGTGAAAAGAGCCGCATGTCGAAAGTTTTCTTTCGTTATTGTGAAACAGGTCATTAGAATTTATTTAATTATTATGCTATAATATACATATATAAATTAGGGATGTAGCGAATGTCAGTTAAGCGAATGCGAATAAATTTAAATTTTTGCGAAAGCGAATGCAAATACTTACAGTACATTCCAAAACAAATGAAAATACATTTAACACGTGCGTATCACTGATAATACACTTGTACTCTAAGTGCTACTGCCTTGGTACTCCCCTTGGGGAAATGTGTAGACATTGGGACCAGAGATTCACTATAGACACTGGTACTAATTTTTATTTTTTACTATATATTTATTTATTGTATCTTCAAAAATAAATGAACTAACAATAAGTAATCAAATCTTAGGTCTATACTGGTACTAATGACTAGGTACTCCCCTTGGGGACACGTGCAGACCTTGCAAGACATTGACCAGCATAGCAAATCCATTTGTTTTATTCCATTTAAGCTCAGTAAAGGAAAAGTTTAAGCTGGAATTGCAGCAAAAACTCTTGATGAATTAATTTTTCCTTTTTACTTAAATTTCTACCAAATTTACTTGCATATATGGAAGTTTCTTTTTTTTACAATGCATATTACAATTATGACCTTGTCTTAAGAGGGACATTTAGTTGAAAGATGAAAGTTGCTGAAAGCTGATTTGATTGAATTTCTTCTTTCTTTTGTTGTTAAGAGTAATAATTAAATGAATAGTTATAATTGGAAATACAAACAATGAAATAATAATGTTTTAAGCATGTGTGTGAGTTAAAATTACAATCATAAAAATATTTATTTTTTTTTTTAATTTATGTGCATAAAATTAAATATGTTTTATAATCAGTTGAATATACATTTGTACATCCATAACATTTTTGTTTAAAGAGTAGAACAAACGGTTTGTTTGTAAATTAAGCTCGAAACTATGACAGATATTTCTTTATTTGACTACGAAAAGGTTATTAAACTGAAAGAACCTGCAACGAGGTTATTTTTTTGAACTTAAAATAATTTTATTAATGCAATATTTAATCTTAAACTATTTTACAACATTTTAACAATGAGAAAATAAATGTATACATATGTACATACATACGTATATTTTTTTTTATTAAATTACAATCACAAATAAAATGAGATATTTAACTTTAAATAAATCAAATAATAGCTTCCGTTTTCAATATACATATGTACTATTGTAATTTGTATACATATATACTTTTTCTTTATTTAAAATAAACAAACTTTTTATTTTGCTCTTACAAAAAAATTCGCTCTCTTAAATATTCTTTAAATTTTGTTTCCAGTCTGGCAGCAAATAACGCCATTCGACCTCGAACCAATTTTGAAAACATTTCAATAGAGTTTAAATGAAAATATCGTCCTAAATATCGAATACTAATTTGCTGCCTCCTTCCTGGTGTTTGGTTTTTCTCTTTTGCCAAAGTGCGTCAATAAAATATCTGAAATTTTTAACATGCATTAAACGTTTTCTGCATCATAAAGAATTTTTAATTTACTTTTATTATTATTATACCAAAAGTATTATATAAATGTGAAATTAAAATTGGGAGAAAATATTATCTGGTTTTTCTGATATTATTTCAGGTGTTTTATAAATAAACGCACCCAAATTGTGCTTTATTTTTATAAGTCACTTGATGTAAAATATTGTTAAACGTCACTATGTACTCTCAAATTAAATTTATGATTGGTTTAATTAAGTCAATCGGTTTGTGCGAATTATTGAATTACATACGAGTATAATTTTTGGTCTGATGACGCTTTTCAATTTTAAAATAAAAATAAAATTAATTAGAATAAAACATTAATTGTAATTGCATGCATATTAAATATTGATATTGTAGGCCGGAAATAATTGATGTTTTTGAGTGGTGTAGCTTAAACCAGGGTTGGCAAAATTGGTACAATAGTACCAAAGTACTATTCCAACTCGAAAAGTACAATAGTACACCAATGGTTAATTTAGTACATTTCAGGAATCTCCCCAGTTTCACACTGCATTTATTTTCAAACAATTATAAACAGCATTGTGAAAGTAAAAAGCAACAAAAAAACCAAAAAAAGTGAGCTTGTTCATTTCCAAATTATTTTGTTCCCAAATTCGGATGCTAGAGCACATACTATTAATTTATATATCCTAAATTTCAACTTTTAACAGGTGTAGTTATATAGTTTAACATCCGAACTTATAAGCGAATTTTTGAAAACGATTCGGTAGCCGGAACATAGACGATTATTTTAATAAAAATACATAAAAATATGTATTTTTAACTAAAAAAAAATCTTTTATTACAATTAAGGTCAAAAAAGTATAATATTTGAAAATTGTTGGTACAATTTTAAAATGCTTAATGCCATCTCTGGTTTAAACTTCTTTTTGTATGTATTATTACCATACTGAGGAACAAAATGGTGGCAACACTTTCTGTGCAAAAGTCATATTGTTATTAACACGCTTTGATTTTTTTTGGGAAGAAGAAGAAATTGTCTACATAACTAATCAACGCAAATTTTTAAGGTACAAAGTGGTCTTAATTATTTATTTTTAGGGCGCCACGTTCAGATTGTATTGATATGTTAAGTGAAACAAACGTTTAATTAATTTTCGTAAAAATCAATTAAACGAAGAAGTTATTTTTTTGTCATAAAATGTTGATAACATTTGTTTGGTAGACTCTTCGATACAATACTGTCATACATATGTATGTATGTATGTAGTTAAACGCTATCACCAAGTCAGCTAGTCCAGACTTGGCCAAAAACTTATGAGGGCGCAACGAAATCGTTGGAGACCCCATGTACATATGTATGTACTATCGAACCCATGCTGTCCAGTACGGCTGTTTTTCCAAATGCCTTCATTTGTTGCATAGTGTAATTAAAGATTTTAAGAGGCACGTTTTCTAAAGCATAAACCAAAATTTGAAATATGTATGTATGAATTTAATTTTGTTTTTGGACTTTGTGAGCTCTTGCGCAATACTTAATTATCAAGTTTAAATACATGTTAAACTGAATTTTGGGTTAGTATTCGAAAATTCGAAATCGGTTTCAAAATTTCGAACATGAATAAAAATACTGTTTGAAAACAATAGTTATAAAAATTTCTGTTGTAAATAGTAATTACACTGTGCTCGAATGGAAACTTTCTTTTAACAAGCGGGGGACACGGTGGGTAAACCTAATTCGAGTACGCTGAATCCACTGGTAGTAACTATTTTTTTAGATTAGCTCTTTTTTAGAAAATAATTAAGATTGAAAATTGTGGATAAAAGTATCTAAAACACTAAATTTTTTCTTAGTTTTCTACTAGTTATTAATTTTTATATCGATTAAAAAAACATATTGATAAACGTCGTCCTAAAAAAACTTAAAAAAAATGTAAATTTTAAAAAAAAAATTTCGAAAATGGCAATTTTTTTTTAGTTTTTGTTTTAAATGGCAATTTTTAAAACATTTTTTTACAAAATGGACATTTTTTTAAATGACAATTTTTTTAATTTTTGCCATTTTTTTATAATTTTTTTTGCAATTTTTTTAAAAAAATTTTTTGGACTCATGTGAAAACTGGGAAAAATTGCGTTTTTATCGAATTTTTGATTTTGGTTAAACTTTTAGAACCAGGGTTTCAAGAGTCTCTTCAATATGATTATAGGAATTATATTTAAATTTTTTTCCGACTACATATTTGTAAAATTAAAAGAAATATTTTCGTACAAAGATACATATTTATTTTGTTTATATATTTATTATATGAATCACAATGGACCCAGTTGGGTCTCCGAGTGGAGGTGCGGTAGGCACCACCCTTCCTAACCTATTATAGCTATGCTATTTATGTCACGACACATGAGCTAGGACGTGATTTTCGTAACAAAAATAATCGACATTATTACAGTTATAAATTTATTTGTATTTTGTTTCGTTCTTTAAAGTGAGTGAAACAAAAACAATGAAAATGATGGCTAAATTTGTTTTTGTATTATTTTTGTACATGAGCACAAGCCAGAGAACACAGCCGATCAGCTGTAAGCCGGCTAACAGCCGCCGCCGGACACAAACGATACATTAATTTAATCGTACGCCACTAGAAAAGAAAATAACGAGAAATAAATGGAAACGTTTTGAAATATTTGCATTGTTATTTAAAACAATAAATTTAAGCAGCATAGCTATAACCGGGTGTCCTAAGACATCTCTCTTCTTTTTTTTTTTTTGTTTATATATTTACTTTTTATTTTTATTTTTTATTTTTTTTTTGAATTTGTTAACACTTCACGTTTTCCTAATTATCATGTTAATATCTTTTTCTTTACAACTTTTCTTGTTTTGATGAAACAAAGTTTTAACTTAGCTTTGATTGAATTCTACCATTAAGCATAATTTATTCTAAACACATGTCAATTCTTTAAACATTTCTCAGAATTTCTTAAAGAGAAATCCCCATCTTTAATTAAGCTTTCAAATAGATTACTCTTTTAGCTTTACTTTCAACAAAACCAATTTAATTTAGAACAAAAAGTTGAAATGTGAAATGCAAGTACAAGTGCTTCAACAGTTTTTACATGCTTTTTTAACCCTTTAATTATATACTTTGATCTTGAAAAAAAAAATAAAAAAATAATCGTAATAAAAAAGTGCACACAACAAACTCTAAATCAACTTTTTTAAATTTTAACAGTTCTGTTAATTTATCACGTTTTAACAATTTACTATTTATAACAGCGCACAGCGACGTTGTGCCAATATTATGTTTTGTTTTGTTGTTTGTTTTTAATTTTTTACTGCTGATCAATCACTATCGTGTCTGTTCATTGTGTGAGAATGTGTAAAAAATCTACATAAATTCGATTTAACAAGTCTATACCCCCTAAAGTTGCATTAAACTATAAATTTTTTTTAGTCTAAATCCCAATTTGTTTTTTCTTTGTACTCGCAAGACACTTTTATTTACAACTTAAAGCGCCTAAGTTTAAAACTGGTTTAAACAATAACAAAGCAATTATTTCCTTTTTAATTAGTTTTAGGTAACATATATAAAAAATTTATTACAAAAAAATAAAAAATAAAAATTAAAACACTAATAAAAAAGTTAATTTAATAAAGTAACCGGTAGTTTTTAAATGAGAAATTCAATTTTATCTTATGATCTGTTTAATTTTATTCCATTTTCACTATAAAACAATTTAATGGTTGCATAGATGATATATTTTTTTTTATATATATTTATTACTAATTACAGAAGAGTATAGAATGAATTTTTTGGTAAACATGTCAAGTACGCAGTATAATTTTTTGATTTTTTTAAATTAAATTAAGTTTTAAGATTTTGTGCTTGTGTTTATTGAAATCATGTATTTATGTACATACATACATATGTATTATATATGAACATCATGTGGTCGTATTAACAAGAATTTCTTTTAATTTCCTGAAATATATGACACATACAATAGTTTAATGACATGAGGGGGGGGAAAAGAAATAATAATGCGTTGAAATTTTTTGTTAATAAAGTGGGTTTTTTTTCACTATATAAATCAACTTTCTTATTTATGCTAAACAGCTGTTTGTCTGGAAAGCTTTCCATAATATTAAGTAGAGTACACACTATAGAACATGAGTGACAGTTTTGCTTAAATTTTGAGCGTTAACACAAATTTCGTCAGTCACCAGTCAACCAGAGAAAATGTTGCGGTTGAGTGACAGTCAGCGGAGATATTGGTTTTTGAAAAGTGTCAGTCAGTCAGCCTCTTTTTGTAGCATAAACTTACACAACTTGGATGCGGATTTTTTTATGAAGTCATATACTTTTATGAAAATCCTACGAGATAACAAAAAATTAAGCCGAACATATATACACGCCAATTGTTGTAATAAAGGTCTACAATCATACACTCACACACAAAAATTCATTATAAAAATTTTCCATGTTTGTGTGTCCAAATTATATTCTTCAGTCTGAACAGTCAAAACTATCATTCAAAACTGTTGCATTTTTCACCGTCACTTAAAGTTCGATAGTGTGTAAGCCACTTTTTAGTGCTGCCATATTTTCAACGCCATTAAATAGGGATTATAACTGACCACTGAAAAAAACCAAACCGTATTTAAATACATTCTGATTAGGTTAAACATAACTTCAATATTTATTCGATTAATCGAGTAACAACTTTTAGTCCATATGTCAAGTTAAAATTTTAATCGCTTATTCAATACTGAATGTTTTTCTATTACTCGAATAAAAATTATTCGAATAATTTTTAACTCACTTATACGAGTAATCGAATAAATTTTATATTAGCTTAGGTAAGGTTAGGAGGGGTGGTGCTATAGCACATCTCCCATTCGGAGACACATTTGGACCCATTGTGATTCCCTTCTATTGACATCCGTTAATAATATTATTTAACCCCCATCTGCCACTAAGCCACTGAATTCCCATAACAAAGCCCTTGATATCATCCAGTTTACACTTACAGATATCACTAATGCTCTCATGGAAACGTCTGCTCAGCCATCTAAGCTTATGGCGTTGCAGCTTCGGGCTTTCTGGTTCCTTTTCATCCCCGCACATCCTACAGAAATCTTAAAGTGCCAAGTTCCCTTGCTCTGACAGAGCAGTGACCAGTCAATGCGACTATCACGACTCGCATCGCTTTCCTAATCATATCCAGTAGCAGTTTGGATCTTCCTGAGTCACAATCCTCCCTACTTCGCCATGAATGATTGGTCCCGCTCTCCACCCAATTACTGAGTTCCCTGTAGCAATGACCTATCGGTAATTTTACACATCTCTCACACATTCCCTCATCTGACACCGACCCTATTCTTGCCAGCTCATCGGCAATTTAATTTCCCTCAATAGTGCTGTGGCCGGGAACCGAACGTAGTCTGACAATATATTTGTCCTTAAGCAAGTTGAGGGCTCTCTTATAGTCTCTAACAAGTTTCGATTTGACATTGTGTCCCTTCAAGGCTTTTAGCGCTGTCTGGCTGTCGACGTAGAAGGTTACCTTCTCGCCTTCAGCTACATTTCTGCCCACTAGTTAAGTGGCCCTGAGATTGGTCAAGATCTCAGCTTGGAAAACGCTGCATTCATTAGGCACCAGCCACTGTGCCTTTCCACCGTTTGTGAACCGTCTGTAAAGACTGCGCTATCCTCATATATCTTATCGGTTTTGAACCAATAGTCCCTATCCGGAATTATCGGCTTCTACTAAAATCGATTTCAACGACCTTATAGTCCGTGAAACCAGGGGTTACGGATCCCTGATCACTAAAACTGATGTCATTTAAGATTGATGTGTCACCTGTTACTCCTGTCCTCACCAAACTTGCTTCAACGAGTCTAAGGAGACTTCTAGTCGCCGTTCTCACCACAAAGTCCTCTATAGGAAGTAGGTGAATAATGATATCCAAGGCAGCCTGAGGTGTGCTCCTCTGAGAACATGTAATAACAAGCGAGACACATCTCTGAACCTTAGGAAATAATCTCCATTGACTTTCCTTTCTCAATGCCTCCCACCATACCAGGCAACCATAAGAGATAACAGGCCTGACGACAACCGATGTATAAATCCAACTTACTACTTTCGGTTGCAGACCCCAGTTCCATCCTTTGGAGTTAGTGTATGCGCAATAGGCATTACGCCCTTTCTTTAGCCTTTCCTGCGAGAAGGCTTGCTATCTCGGAAAACTTCCAAGTGTTTCGCTCACTCTTCTAATCTCAGCTCTATCCCTCTCATCTAAGGCAGTCAAAAGTTATATGTTTTGTATCTCCTGGTAACGAGGACTAGCTCAGTTTTCTCTGGGTTGACTCCCAGTCCTTTGCTGCTGGCCCAGGAGAATAGCCCACCAAACGCCGACTGCATGACTTCAGTGATAGTGGGAAGAAACTTTCCCACGTCATGCGCATAAGCAACTGTACTGCGGCCGATCCTGTCAAAATGCCTAAGAATTGCGTTCATTGCCAGCAAACCACAATAGAGGTTATAAAACTCCTCCCTGTGGTGTATCTCTTTGCACTAATCTCTCAAGTTTTCCTCTTTCCATACTTGAGTTGATGATTCTATCCACTCCACTAGAAAGTTGTGAACCCTGAGTATCTGCAGCGAATCCCATATATGTTAACTTTTAAATAAAAATTTTACCTACAATTAAAAACCCAATAATTAGTAATATGAGTCCTTCATTTTGAAAGTGTGTCAAGTAAATTAAAAAAATTACTATAGTAGAATTTATTAATTAAACTTATTGTATTTTATTTGCAAATGATTTGCTTCATTTTGAAAATGAACGATTAGGTTAGGGAGGGTGGTGCTATACCGCACCTCCACTCGGAGACCCCCCCCCTCTTTTGTACCCAGAAGAGACCCTATTATCCGTTATTAAGCCATTGAATTCCAATGATGAAGTCCCTGATGTCCTCTATATTTTTTTAAATAAAAATGAACGGTTATTTTTTTTAGAAATAAAAAAATAAAAAGTGTGCGAAAATTTAATAAGTCAAAATATTTTCTTAATGGCAATACTCCAAGATTTATAAAAAGAAAAATATCTTAAATATGGCAGCACTTTCAGTGAGCTTAGCTTTCAAAGTTTAAGAATGAAAAAGATTTTTTTTCAAGCTGACAATGTTCCAATGTTCTCGCTCTCTCTCTCTCTCTCTCTCTCTCTCTCTCTCTTAAGGAGAAAAAACGTCAAATTACATATAAAAAAAATTCCGGACAAATGAAAGCAAATATTTAATAATTATTATTTGTTATTTTAACGTCCCTTTTCACAATGTATGGTTAAGACTTAACGTGAACTTTAACTGACAGTTCTTCATACAAAACTTGCAGTTAAAGTCTCTGTTATCTTTTAACCATACATTGTAAAAAGGTACGTAAATCGTAAGTCTGACAGCTTTTATATCAGCATTAAAATATCGGAATTTTTTTGTTACTCACTGTTTACGTTAATAAAGGCTTGTTTGTTTAATTCGACCTTGGCTTTAATTTCGCTTAAAATTCGTTTAAAATAATTTACTTACGATTATCTTTATAAAATCTTATTTTGTAAAACATTTAAGTGAAAATAAAGCTTTTAAACAATTCCAACTTATTTGTTACTATGTAAATGATTCTTTTTTTTTTTTCTTAAAAAAAATATTTTTATGAGCAAAATATGAATATTAAGTACTTCTTTTAATAAACATTTGCACATACTGTGTGTGCAAATTTAAAAATCATGTCACGTGGTAGACTGACTGTACAACTCCATAGATTAATAATGAAATAATTCAATTCGTGCTTATGCCTCATAAAGTGCTCATAATTTTGTGCAAATTTATTTGGATTCATAGAAAAAGTTTAAACATACGTACATACAGTACTGTGCAGAACAAAAGCAACAAAAACCCTATTTGACTTAAGATTTAAATATTTTAGACATTTGATTATTTCAAGCAGCTCTTTTCACAAACTTTTGTAGGCATTCATACTAGAAAACGAATTCGTATTTTAATTTTTTAATATTGATATTTCCTGAAAAATAAATATTTATAATATAATAATAATAATTACGTATTGAGCAGTTTTGGGTACCACCACGAAAAACGTCGCAGGTTATCATAGAAAAATGCATTTCAAATAATCCAAAAGCTCGTTTGCTGTTTCCAGTGAGGTTATAATGTCTCGAAATTAGAGTGTGCATTATTGTACAACTCGAAACCGTGCCAGGGAAGGCAACTGAAAAAGTTACATACTAAGAAAATACTATAGTTGACCAAGATAGATACTTAAAAAAAATCCAGGTAAATCTTGTATTTAGTTCATACAATTTTATTGTTTTTTTGCTTAAAACGGAGTTCAGTAGTACACACCGTAATTGAATCCTAATAAAATAGGAAATCGATGTTTTTATTGAAGATTTCAAGTTCCATATATGGAATTGGTATATCATCTCTTCAATGCGGCGCTTGCCTAGCAAACCGTTTTCGCCACGAAATGTTAACATGAGTTTTAAGCATAAAAGCGGTTAGGTGATTTTGATGTCTTATTTTCCGACGTATAAAGTTAGACCATTCCCAAAAATTAAAAAAAAAAAAATATCCTTGAAATAAAAATTATTTGGCATTTCGAGTGGAATATGACTCTTTTATGGGTGTTTCAATGCGGTAGTATTCCATAACATACTTGGAGGTTGGAAAAAAGTCAGGAACATTAATTTAATTCCAATCCTCGCTTTACCGACAAAAGCAGCTTTCTCGATCGCCATTGCAAACCTCTTTGCAAGAATCCGAAGGAGTGTTTTCGGAAAATGGATCCTAAATTGCAACGAACACTTCAAAATTCCATTAACTTAGCCAAAATGTATTCCTTAATGCATAATAAATAATATTTGAGAATTTATCCACGTTGATATCCACGTATTATGAAAAAACTAAAGATTATACAAAAAGGATTAATTTGTTGCTTTTGTTATGCACAGCTTCATATCAAAGTCTGGACTATTTTCTATAACTTTCGAAACCCCAGTTTTTTTAAGAAAGATTTTATTCAATACGATACATAGGGCATATAAATACAAATAAATTATGCTCAGAGTTTTTGTTGCATATGATGTATATTCTGAAATAATCGTCTCCATTTATTTTTGCGGAGTTTGTTGCTTTTGTTTTGCACAGTACTGTATGTACATATATAGTTGATGACGTTCTTGAAAAGAAAATATGTACATATATTAAATACTGGCTGAGCCCGCTAAACATTGCCTTACCCGCAAATATGGAGATTGGAGATTTTGAGACACAAATTTCCGGGTCGACTGTTGGTTTGAACTGGCCTTCCAGATCGCCAGAATTTTTTTTTTATTTATAACAAACATGTCAGCCAGTTCAATTTAAGACATTATTTTTGTGTCACCTTTTGAATACTTGGTAGGTTTCCGTCAAAATAATACTTAAATCGTTCTCTTGTTTAATGCGATTTTCTTTTGATTATTTGTTGTTAGTTACAGTGAACAAAGAAAAAACTTGTACAGCAAACGCTCCGCTCTTCTAATCAAAATATCTCTGTTGCTTTGTAAGATTTTAAGATAAAACCAAAAGCAGTTTCAAGACAAATTAATAAGCTTTCTATAGAAATCTTTAATTTTATTAAGAAATTTATTTTAATACTAAAAAAATAACCTAACATAAAATAACACTATTTTCAAGAGCCAAAAAAAAACTTGTACACTAACTCTTCTTTCAGGAAGGAGCTATGAAATAAGGAATACACTAAAAATTAGTACTAAATGTGGCCACGTCTAGCATCTAATAGATTATTTTCATAGAATGAACTGGGTTTTTGGTAATTTTGGGAGCTATATGGTCCAATATGCCCTGGAGAGCACTTTTGAGTTAATTCTTACACATAATCTACAGCTCGCGTAATTTTTTGTTCACATACGCCCACAGAATTTCATTTGTACTAAAGCCAAGGATCTAGAAAGGATGTGCCTGCAATTTTTTTTCCATTGAATGGAAGCCATTCTCTTATTATTGAAGACGAATGTTTCGGGTATTTAACTCTAACTAATCACTAGTCTCCACTTACATTTAATTTGGCAGCTAACTGTGCTAAATTATCTCTTAGTATTTTTAAATAATTCATTTTATTTATTGTACGTTCTATAAAAAGCGGATTTCATACACCACTCGATCCCATTGGGCCCCATACCATCATATTACACCCCCCATGCTTCACCGTGTTATTCAGGTTTTTATCACTAATGCTGGAATTCCTCTTCGCCACAAAAATCTACAACGATAACATCCAAATATATTAAATTTGGATTCAGCAGTGTCCCAAAAGTCATCATAGTGATTAATATAATCTTTCTTTGCGTGGCAAAGAAAAGCTCCAGCCTTAACGATAATAACCTGAATAACACGGTGAAGCATGGGGGGTGTAATATGATGGTATGGGGCCCAATGGGATCGAGTGGTGTATGAAATCCGCTTTTTATAGAACGTACAATAAATAAAATGAATTATTTAAAAATACTAAGAGATAATTTAGCACAGTTAGCTGCCAAATTAAATGTAAGTGGAGACTAGTGATTAGTTAGAGTTAAATACCCGAAACATTCGTCTTCAATAATAAGAGAATGGCTTCCATTCAATGGAAAAAAAATTGCAGGCACATCCTTTCTAGATCCTTGGCTTTAGTACAAATGCAATTCTGTGGGCGTATGTGAACAAAAAATTACGCGAGCTGTAGATTATGTGTAAGAATTAACTCAAAAGTGCTCTCCAGGGCATATTGGACCATATAGCTCCCAAAATTACCAAAAACCCAGTTCATTCTATGAAAATAATCTATTAGATGCTAGACGTGGCCACATTTAGTACTAATTTTTAGTGTATTCCTTATTTCATAGCTCCTTCCTGAAAGAAGAGTTAGTGTACAAGTTTTTTTTTGGCTCTTGAAAATAGTGTTATTTTATGTTAGGTTATTTTTTTAGTATTAAAATAAATTTCTTAATAAAATTAAAGATTTCTATAGAAAGCTTATTAATTTGTCTTGAAACTGCTTTTGGTTTTATCTTAAAATCTTACAAAGCAACAGAGATATTTTGATTAGAAGAGTGGAGCGTTTGCTGTACAAGTTTTTTCTTTGTTCACTGTATATTGATAAATATTCAATTTGCAACAAAACACATATCCATACATATGTACATATGTATGTATGTACGAGTATCTACATATTTAGCTTTTAATTCTTCAGGAAATCAATTACAGAATGAATAAATGCCAATAACAAGTGTTTATGTTGTGTTAAGTATGGTTGACTTTTTTTCAACTTCTTTGCTGTTGTTTCTACTCTACACTTTGCATAATTGATATGTATGTATGTGTTGTTGTTGTTTGCAAAACTGTATTATTATCCCAATTGCGTGTTTATTTTTCTTTTATTCTAAGAAAGCGGAAATTACCGTTAAAAAGTGGCCAATTATCTATGAAAATCGCCACTTATTTAAAAAAAAATATTAATAAAATCGTTCATTTCTAATTCATGCTTTGCTGTCATTGGAAATTTGGTATTGGGTAATCTCGACAACATGTGAGTGATTTATATCTAATCGTATTCATATATGTAAGTTCATCACGTTGAACGAAAATATTCTATTAGAAATGAGACAAGAAAAAAACCCCATTTTCATACAATGTACGAGTTAAAGGGTCTGTCATTAAAATTACATTAAATAAATTTTGTGTGAGATATCAGGGAAATTGGTTATTCGTTTGAATATAACATCGTGGAAATGTCCGACGTGGCTTCGCTGGGTGGCGCGTATACGAAATGTTCAGTTCACAACACCTTCATGTGAGATGATTAGGCTCTCAAATCTTTTAAGAGTTTCTATTGGAAGATACTTTACATAGAAATTTATTTTAAAATCAGTTTAAATTTTTACTACGGCAATTTATAAAAAAAAATTAATTTGTTGTGTTAAATTTATAAAAAAATGGTTTTCTTTTAATAATATAGCTTTATTTTTACGTAGTAAATTTATCTCACTAAATAACTTAAAAACAAATAAGCAAACAAACAAAATTATCACAATTTTTATAGAAAATTTATCGATAGCCTTATTTGTGATTTTATCATAAGCGACAAAAATTAAATTTTTCTGTATTTTAAAAGTTATCAACAATTTTGTCATTTTGATAATTCTAAACTACGGGTAAGCACATAAAATTTTAATTTCAATAAAAATTTATATTTTCGATAACATGTCGCTTACGATAAAATCGGAAATAAGGCTCGATATTATAGAAAACGTCTCGAAAACTTTACTTTTCTATAGACAAATTATTGATAATTTAACTTTATAAAAATTTATCAAAAACCAAAGTTTTCTATTAAAAATTTGACTTCAATAGAAAAGTGATCGATGACCTCAGTTTTATAGCGAAAACTATTCCATAAGTGATTTAAATACGAAGTTTATCGATAATGTGAGTTGAATGGAAAAGTTATTGATAACTTAAGTTTTCTATTGAAAACTCATCGATAACTGACTTCAATACAAAATTTATCGATAATTTTACTTCAATACAAAAGTTATCGATAACTTAAGTTTTCCATTGAAAATGTACACTTTTCAATAGATATGTTATCGATAACTGACTTGAATATACAAATTATCGATAACTTTACTTCACTTGTTGGCATTTTTAATTACAATGGACACAATTGGTGGAGGTGCGGTATAGCAGCACCCTTCCTAACCTTATTTCAATAAAAATTTTACCGATAACTTAAGTTTTCTGTGCAAAAGTTATCGATGACTTTTCAAGAAATGCTATCGATAAGTAGACTTTTTTTTCAATAGAAAGCTTTAACTTTCTTTTATCGGCAAAAGCTTTCAATAATTTAAATATTTTTTTTTTATTTTTCTATAGAAAAGAAAAATTACTGGTAATTTAACTTTTTACTGAACAAAATTAACGTTAGCTCGGCTTTTGAATGCAATAGATTTAAATAACTTGACTTTAATATAAAATTTGTCCAATAACGCGAGTTTTCTGTAAAATAATATCAATAAATTTTCTATCTTATCGATAACTTTTCTATTGAAAAATCTTGTTTTCCTTAGCTAACTCGACTTTTGAATAGAAAAGTTATAAATAACTTGACTTTTTCATAGAAAATGTTTCGATAACTTTAATTTTCTACAGAAAAAAATCAATAAGTCTAGTTTTCTATAAAAAGATATCAATAACTTTTTAATTTTATCGATAACTTTTCTATTGAAAAATCAAGTTATCTTTAGCTTTAATTATTAATTTAAAATTTTTATTTTTGCCTATAATAATAAAATTCAACTTGTTTTTATTTATTGTCTTTAAAAAATACATTATTTTGATAAGTTTTAATAAAAATTTTGCTTACTTTAAAATGTGTCCTTTGAGAGTGCCCTGATGTTTTTATTCTCATAAAGAAACCAGTATTACCACACTCAATGTTTACAGCAATTTTCATAGGATTGCCAGTGCATATCTGTTTTTATTCCCAAACGAAAAACAAGTATTACCAGACTTTACAAATATGTATTTGCATTATGCAAAACGCGATATCTTCAGAACATGAAAAAATAAGATTTGCGATTATGAATTACAAGTGATTTAAAAATTGTAAAATTTTCAGCACATGGGCGAAATCTTCTTAATTGTTAACTTTTTATAGTTTTATTGTATCGTGTATCTGAAAACTTAATTTCCAATGCAAAAAATAGTCCAATCAATAGTACAGTATTTTCAAATGTGGAAGCACACATTTTCACACGGCGCGTTTTGCAGCATAACGACGTTTATCATGAATATATTTATATAGACATTTTAAATACAACATAAGAATATCAAGGAGTTACACATGCTTAATTTGGGGGAAAAATCGGAAGCTCAATTTTTCAGTAAGAAAACTTTTTAATATCATCATCGATAACTTGACTTTATTTGTTGAAGTTATCGAAAAATTACGTTCTAACTAAATGTAATTTCCAAAAAAAGAACCGTGATGTAAAGCGGATGCTTACAAATGTCATACATGCAATGAAACAGGTCTGTTTTTTACGGGCACGTAAGCGTTTTATCTCTTCTACCATACTTAAATACCTGATGAGAGCCAATATTTTTTACTAACTCAAATTTAATTGAATTTGTCAACAAAAAGAAAAGAATACGAACCAGAATAAAAAAGTGTATAAATTGAAATAAAAAAAAGGAACACTATGCCCAGCTTACCGTCCGCCGGCGTATGTGACTGTCAGCACGATTTATATAGGATTAATTTGCATGTCTTATACATATTTTCTGATATCTAACAACAATTGAGTTTTTTACACAATTTAATGATTTAAAATGTGGTTTTTTGAAGCGTCATTTGAAATTTATAAAACGTGCAATGTTTACATAAAATCGCAACAAAATTTCTGTAAAATTTGTTGTTTCTAGAGTTTTTAAGATTTTTTGTTAGTTTGTTAGAAAAACCTTTTTAACTTTTGTTCGTTCTACAAAATCGAATGATTAGTAACAATTGTGCAGTACAAGCAACAATTAAAATTCCTTATTAATATTGAATTTATTTTTATTTTTTAAATTACACATAAGTTTTACGATGATCTTGATTGTATCATTCATTAGTTTTCAATAGCCACTCCTAAGTTTAGAAATGTTTTTCCAACCATTTACTGTCTTAGATAACAAATCATCCATCACTATAGTAAATTATAACAAAATATTATAAAGAAAGGCAATAAATTAATGCAATTATTTAACGATTATATGAAAGGTACTTTTATTAGGCTGGTGCTTTATAATGTTTATCTAGTTTAGCTTTAGAAATATTTAGGATTTGAAAAAAAAAAACTTAAATCAATTTTGATTTCAGCCATAAAATAGAATGTCATTCATATGAATTCGTTTCACTTGCAAATAACAAAAAAATAATCGTATATATAAATAATTTATATATTTTATATATAATTATATATAATTTATGTGCAATCTATATAATTATATATAATTTTATAAATAATACGAAGGCTTTTTGATGTCGATAAAGGCTTTAGAGAAGACACCTGTATATTTATTTTAATATAAACACAAACTGCAGAATCACCTAGAGTTTCCGGCAGCTATCCTACTAGCCAAGGGGCAATCAAATATAAATATAAATTCTTTGTTAGTGAACATTGACCTGAAGAAAATATCCTTGACTTTTGTGTATTAAAGTCAAGTTATTTAAAACAAACATTTTTGAGGCACAAAATGGTCTTAATGAAGTATTTAGGGTGTCTAGGAACATTCAGATTATATTTGTTCAACTTTAACGTAGCTATAACTTTGTCAAATGTTGGTCAACTAAAGCGCCAAACTAACTATGCACAGGGTTTTACTAGCCTTTGGTACTGTTTTTCCAAAAGTCTTCATTTCTTGAATAGGGTTATTGTTGACTTTTTATAATGTGTTGTTACAAATAAATTCAGTAAGCTGCAACTTTGACTTGCACACGAAGGGATCCGTACGGCGCTTGTTTCTTTTTGGCGATTTTCTTAGATTTTTGGTATTGACGCTTTTTTAGTTTCTGGGGGGTTTTTTTTTGGTTTGGCGATTTTTTCCCCTGTTTTTGGCATTTTTTTCTTTTAAAGCAATACATATTTTAAGTTTCAGCGATTTTTTAGTTTTGGCGTTTTTTTTTTGGTTTATGGTGATATTTTTCCGTTATTGGCAATTTTTATAGTTTTTTGGTGACCTTTTGACTTTTGGTGGTTTTTTTTTTGGCATTTTAGCGTTTCATTTTGGCGATTTTTATCGATAAATTTCAATAGATAAATGATGTTATCGAAAACATTTCTAAAAAATCAAATAATCTATAAATATTTTATAGAAAAAACCAAAATATCGATAAATATTCTACCAACTTGTCTTTGAAATTTTCTATATTATACTCATAGTTTTTCTTTTTGACCGAAACTCAAATAATAATGCATTTTCTTTTATTAACGACTTCTCTTTAAGCTTATTTTTTTTCTGAATTTGTTTTAAAATGAGAGCAATTTGTTTAATTTTTTATACTCTATTCGCTAAAACTTTTATTTTATCAGTCTGTTGATTTATGAATTTATAATTGTTAGTGACATTGAATTGTTTTTTATTATGTTTTTAGTTTTTTTTTGTTTAGTTCCTTAAGCAAACCTCAAAACATTCTCAAATAGTTCTATTCTAATTTAGTTAAATGTTACCGGTAGAAACAAAAAATAATTCATTTAAAATTTTATTGTTGACTTAACTTTTTTTCAATAAATTTTTAGTTTTATGAGCTTGTGGTACATCAGAACATTTCGCGGATTTTATTGGTTGTTGTAGTTTTTTCGATGTTGTTGTATTTTTCTTTTATGGTTGGATGTAATAAATAAGTTTTTTAAAGGTGGCGTTTATTTTATCTTTATTAGACAAGTTTAAAACTTAGTTAACAATATACATAAATACATATGTGCCCATAATTATGAAAGTGGTGGTTTAAATCATATGCATTTATGCTACGAAATATTAAATGAATATTAAACAAAAACTGCAATAAATATTAAATGAATTTATGTTAATCGACACTAGTACAACTATAAATTAAAATGTTGCATAATATAAAAATATTTTTCGAATTGTTCAATTGTAATATTTTTAATGACTTAGATCACTTTCAAAATTAGGGGCAAATATATATGTACATGTATATTAGGGCTGGAATAGGGCACGACTTTTTCATTTGGATGCGCTACGACCCCTAATTTTGTAAAGTTAAAAAAATGCATGAGCCAAACAAATTATGGGGGTCGGATGGGGGTAAATGGGTCCTAATCGGGGAAAAACGAGGTAAGTTGCATAAAAATCCTTACAATTGTCCCTGAGTTGCTGCTAGAGGGCTAAAACTTAGACCGACTACCACTAATATTCCACCCCCCCCCCATTCATTTCTTATGAACATACTAACTCCCTATATGCGTTCCTTAAGGGGTCTCCCATACAAAATATTTTTTATAATATACATAAATAGCCCCAGAAAGCCCCTAGATCAAGTTCAGGAAAATTTTCTTTAGAAAAGTCAAGTTGTCGCAAACTTTTCGTAGAAAAGTCAAGTTCTATGAAAAGTTTCATAGTCAAACTTTTTTTTTTAGAAAAGTGAAATCAATTGCTTGGAGAAAACGTGTTATAGAAAAGTTAAATTCTCGCAAAATTGTTTAAATAAGTCAAGTTATTTATAACTTTTCTATAGAAAAGTCAATATATCGCAAACTTTTCTCTAGAAAAGTTAAGTAAATTCCATACTTTTCTGTAAAAGACTCAGCTTATCGATACATTTTTTTTATAGAAAAGTAAAGCTATGGATAATTATCCATGTCCAGTTTTATCGCCAAGTTCTCTATAAATTGAAGCAGTCGTTTATCTTCTCTATAAAAAAGTTGATGTCAGTGGAACTTTTTTGTAAAAATTTTTATAATAAAATTTAGCTAATCAAATTATTTTCGATATAAGCCGAATAATAAATAATAAAACCTGCTGCTTTTGTGATTAAAATATAAATCATTATAAATTTTGTACAGTCAATAAATACTAATTAACTTTTTTTTAACATTTTAGTTGCTTAAGTTACTTTCTTAAAAGTTTCTAATTTTAAAATTGAACTGACAAGATAAGAATTGTTATTTTTTTTTGCACTCAATTATATTTAGTAAAATATCTACATATATAAATATTTTAGTATATCTATGCAACAAAAATTTTGAAAACTGGACTTTAGTTTTATTGTAATTATTTTTGCTTATTTTACTTTGTTAAATGGTAATTTGTTTAAAGTTGCTTCTATAAAAACTTTATTATTATTATTTTAATCTAATTAAAATTCTTGTCACTTTCATTTTGTGAATGAGTTGAATTTCATGCTTTTGTTATTTGTATATATTTTTTGAGAAACTGTTTAGAATTTTTGTTGTGACAATGATGATGACAAAATATTATTTTCTTGATTAATTTTATTTCATTTATATTTTTATACATATAAATATGGGCGTTTTTTTATGTATTTGTGTTTGTATGCTTGAAACATATTTCCTTTAGCCTTAAATAAAGCATTTGATTTTGTCGATTTAAAAATAGTATTTAGTGGTAATGGATTTTTTATATATACTTTAAATTTCCGGTATTTCAAACTTATTTACAAGATTTTTATTTTATAAATTAGAAAAATTTATCAAAAAAAAGTTATGTTTTATTTGTTAGGAAACATAAATTCTGATTTTGCAAAATTTTTGCCCGGACCGAAATTTATTGGACGTATTTTGACATATATAGCAATGAAAAGAAGCAACAAAGGTAATTGATTAATTTACAAGAATATAATAAACGGTTGAGTTTCAAAAATATTTATAAGAGTTCACTCTGGCCAGTATACCCGTCTAGTAGTCGGAGGGTAGTAGGTTTGATTCCTGCCGAAGACTCTGGTAGTAGCAGTATTGTTTGAAAAAATATTATTTTGGTTTTTCAACGCGAAAAAAATATTTATTTGTAAAGGAAGATTGATTAAAATTTGAAGTACTAAATTTTTGGCGATTTGAACGATAATATTGGCAGCACTTATTAATATTGCTATTTTTTTAAGATGGCAGCATTTTTTTTTATGTTGGTAACACGATTTAACCCGTTTAAAAGCGGAAGTTTTAAACAATATGGAAACCGCTGTTTACATGATCAAAATTAATAAATGACATGCAGTCACCAGAGTAGCAAGCTGAAAGTCTATACCATCCGTTCTATGCTTAAAACATTTCGGCGGTGGTTTTACGGCTACTGCGCCTGAAAAGCTTAACGGCGAATAAAAGCAAGTCATATTTACCCCAGCTACTCCAGTTATTATTAAAAAAATTATATTGCAATTTTTTACTAGCTTTTCATATGACACTCCCTATAGTTACAGAACATGTGTAATTGTTTTTTTAGTATATAGAATATCAAAAACAATTTAAAAATTTGTATATGTACCTAGTATAAAAAAATTTGGCTATTTATTAAGCCGCCGATTAGCAGATTTTTTCAGCGCCGGCTCGGGTTCCGAAAAAAATCGGCTGTGCCTACTCTGAATACAGTATGACGGCACGTGTCGCATCCAGAAATAAAATCAAAATTTTTGATTTTTTTTTGGTGTGACACATAAAAACGTATGCACATGACATGCATATTGATCTTGCGTGTGCTGTTTAAAGAACTTCACAATAATAGGATTTTATATAAAGTGAAACCGGTGTGTTTTAGAAATCAAATTTTTCTTATTCTACTGGCCTGCCATCTCTTGAACTATCCATATAAAACTAGTCCATCTCTTTGATTTAGTGAAAATAGCCACTATATAACTAAAATAATTATGGTATTATTATTATTATTATTATTGTACGTTAATTTCAAATGTGAAGTTAGTTGCCAAACAGTAATTGTTTTCTAATTAAATGAAATATTTTCAATTGGTTTCTGCTAGGCCCAAACTATCAAATTTGTTTCACTGCTAAACTTAACTAAGTTTTTCTCTTAGGAATAACGTATTGTGTAAGCAGATTATCGCAACGATATTTGCTGAAATTAAGAATTGTGTATGAAGTTTGTTAATTGTGATATTTTGCATAATTTATGCAAATATATTTTTATTCAAAATATTTGCTGTTATTTGTGTTCTTACAAAATCTTTGTTCTAAAAAAAGATTCATATTTGTACATTCCATTTATTTTTACCACTAAAAAAAAAGAAAGCTAATTATATATTTTGTTAAAAATACTTTTTATTACTTGGGAGTTATACCAATTATATACATACATACATATAAACATACATACATATGTAGGTATATACATATGTGCAAGTTTATTTGCATATATTTCTATTCAAAGCAGCTATTTAATGAGTTGAAGATAACACCTGAAAATCGTAAGCAAATATTTGAAATATATGTACGTATTCCTAAATATTATTGCAAACTATTTTAATTGCAATAGTTGAAAATTTAATTTGATAGAAAAAAACGTCAAGTGGAATTAGTGGAATACATATCGAGCCCTATTTTCAATGTAATCGTAAGCGACAAGTATTAAAAAATTAATTTTTTTTATTGAAATTAAAATTTATGGGCCTACTTATAGTTTAGAATTACAGAAATGTTTAAATTGTTGATGCCTCATCGGAATCTAAACTGGGGAAACACGAGGCAAATTCTTCGAAAAGCTTCGCTACAGTCCCTGAGTGGCTTTTAGAGGAGTAAAACTTTAGACCGTCCCTACCAATATAACCCCCCCCCCCCAAAAAAAAAAAAAATTTTTTTTTTATGAACACACTAACACTCTTGAGCTATTTTTTTTATAAAAAATAATATTTTACACTACGACCACACGAACAATTTGATGGGTCTTAACACAAGCAATAACGCCGGCAAAATGATGATGTCAAATGCTTGTGTTCAACAATGTATCTAGAGGTGGCGAACACGTATATTCAAATATATTTGCTTTTTATTCATTTAAATACTTAAATTATCAATAATTAGATCCTTTTCTAATTTTAAATTGAACTTTTATTGGTTTTATGTAGTTAAAACTTTTGTTTTATACTTTTACGTTGGAAAAAATTAATATAATTTGTATTTGACAGCATGTGTTAAGAGATTATTGCTCAGCAATGTATTTTAACATTTGTTACTGAATATATATATTTGAACACATTCATACGGTCTACACGCTGATATCTTGTGTCGGCAATCTGAATTTGGCAGTTGCAACGGCAATAATTGCCTAGTTTATTACTCGTGTGGACGGCTAGTTACATAGCGTCTATACCTGATATAATATCAAATATATTTCTATCAGCAAACGTCAAATTTTATAGCAGAGAGAATCATATTACGTGTGGACTGCAATATTAGCATTATATTACTATTATATCAGATATTATAATATTGTTTTCATAATATATATTTAGAAAACAATATTATGATATCAAGTGTCAACGCACACATGCATAAATACGTGAAGAGAATTTTGTGTGTTAAAGTGAAAATTAATATTTTTTGATACAAATAATGCTGAAATGATTTGATTATACACGATGTATTAAGGAAATGCCAAAATTTTTATGACACACACATTACTATTACACGGCTGCATGATAATTATGAAATATTATGATATTTTCAATAGTACGTTTTCCCCTACATAGATATTAATATTAATGTAAATATATTTTTCTCCTTATTCTGCCAACGTTCTCTCTCATATTCTATCAGAGTTAATATCAGGTATAGACGCTATGTTAAGGAGCGCTGATAGGGTGTCATTGCCAAAGTTAAAAAATATACTTTATTCCTTTCAATTATTGTTGTCAACTCGAAAAGATAATTGCGATTGATGAGTTACCTTACCAATGAAGAAAATATTGGTGGGGAAATTATTCCCTCTGAATAAAAAAGGGTTAACAAACAAAATTTCCATACGAAATTTTGTTTTGTAAAACTTTTGTAAACCAAAATTATTTTCTATGAGTACTAAGCTAAACTTTATTCTTATTTTTTGCAAGGTAAGAATGTTTTTAAATAACAACAAATTTCCTAAACACTTTTAAATCCTGAAAACCATTAATATTTTTCATTACGGCTACTGTACGTAATTTATCTTTAATTTATGACTAATCCACACATTAAGATTATTCAATTGATGTGTTGTTACCTAATTCCTGGGTTCCCTTCACGTGTTTCTTGCAAAATTGTTGTGGATTCATTTTACAAAATTTTTATTTATTGTTATTTAAATTTTTTTAACAATGTGATTATTATTTGCATAAACCATTTTGTTTTTTTTTTTTTTTTTTGTACTAAAACACGTTTTTTTTTAATTTGAAATTCAAGCATAAAATAGAATTTTGAAAACTATAAAGAACGACTTATTTAAAACACTAACGTACCTTTTCACAATGTATGGTTAAAAGATGCAAGTTTTGTATGAAGAACTGTCAGTTAAAGTTCACGTTAACTCTTAACCATACATTGTGAAAAGGGACGTTAAAATGATAGAAAGAATTTTGCGATAGGATGCGTGCTAAAAGAGCTGCCAGATTATATAAAAATGGAATTTGCAAAAACGACTGGGCAATTTTAAAGCACTATACTGTTGCCAGCAAATATTTCTACCAGTTGCCTGCCTGCCCGTTATTATCTTATAAAATTTTTTTTACATTCCTTCAAAAAAATTTAATTTCAAATTAAAAAGTAGAAAATTCTTTTACTTGCAAACTACAATCACTCGTTGTCATATTCAAATCAGGATTTAAAAAGATTAAAGCAAAATTAAACTTTTACTTTACTGCATTTTAATAAACATCCATAAATTAAAACTATAATTTCTTATATCCACATTCACCAAATAGCATTTTAATTAATTTCTAATTAACAAATTAATTAGTTTTGTACGCTAATTGCATATGCAGCTGAATATCATTGAAAGAAATTTTTATGTGTGTGTGTGTGTGTATGGAAACTTGATAATTTATTGTCAATTTGAAATGATTGATTGATTTAGCTGGACACGCAGTAACACTTTCTGCGGCAAAGAAAATGAAAGTAACAAAGTAGCAATAAATAAATGTTATGAATATGTATACACATACATATGTGTGTATGTATGTATGTATGTACATACGTATGTATGTATGCATGTACATATATTTATTACATATTGGAAAGCGCATCGTGAAGCTAGCAAATTTGTTCTTGTGAATGCAAAGTTTAAATAATAAAATGAAAAAATCGCTATAAGAAAACTTTCATCATCTAAACTTGGAACTAAATTTGTTTGTAATAATTTGGGATTATTAGTTCGTTAATAAATGTTAAACTTAAATTTGTTTCTTATAAGATAAAACTAACCTTTTCGAAAATATGGCAGCACCAGAGTAAAATCCGATTATTTTTGCAAACGATTTGTTTTTATTTATTTGTTTGCTTAAAATAAACAAAAACAAAAATAAAAAATTGTTTGCCGTTTTGTGTTTAATGTTTTTCTTAGTTTTATGTGCAGATGTATGTATATCAAAGATAATAAAGAAAAAAACTGAATTCATCAGTTCAAATTGTATACACTCTCATAGAGCAGAAAATATGATAAGATTAATTAAATCAGGCATCTCCAAAACATCTCACGATCTGCTGGTCTCACATTTTACCAAGGCAGCTCAATCAGGTACCACCACAAGCTCAGCTGTTTAATGTTTACATGAAAGAAAAATGAAAAATATTGCATGAAGTATGTTGCCACTATTCTGCGAATATTTTTTGGTGTCGGAATTTTGTTTTAGATCTAACTGGCGGTAGCTGATGAAGCTGCTGGAATTTAAATTGAAATCATATTTAAAATTGAGAACAATTAGTAATAGCAATTCCAAATTTTTATGTAATTTTGCACTATGTGTCAAATACGGTTTTATGATCAGAAAAGTGTGCCATGCAACGGCTATACATATGAAGTAAATTATAATTTTCAACTACTCCTACTTAATTCAATTTTGGACATACATATATGTTTTTAAACTAATTCTACACTATTGCACACATTAAATTACCGGGATGACATCAAGTTAAAAATAATTAAAATTCAAAAATTGTTTAAAATTCATTTCTCGTAGTTAAAATATTCGTTTTGCGGTTTCTTAGCAAACACCGTTCCATTGGAAGCGGTAAATGAATAAAGTAATTTTCAGTAAATACTCGAATTATTATTCTTAATCAGTACAGGATATCTCCTTTTTGCTTTTAGCTAAACCTATTTTGGCTTATTGCAGATATTTTAACATAAAACATGATTTCCTCAAATTGTATTTTATCATTAAGCATATTACTAATTATTCACAAAATGTTTAAGTGTTTTGATAAACAAACAAATGCGAACGATGACAAATTGAAAAATTGCCTGACAAACTGAGTCATTAAATTTAATGAAGTCCATAATCTCACGAATACGAGTAGCTTGAAATTAAAACAAGAGACTCTTTTTAAAACTCACGGTTTGCTAAGCTAAAAAAAAAATACATATAATATAAACTTTTTTTTTATTTTGTTTTTGTTTTGAGTAAATATTAAATATTTATATGGGCATGTTTAAAGAAAAAGGTGCCATTCTCAAAACAAAAAAAAAAAACAACAACAATCAGTTTGCGTTAAAAAAGCCGGTATAAACATAAATTTAGCAACAGCTACAAACAACAACACGTTTAAAAATAAGAGAAAACCTTTAAAGACCGTTAAACAAAAACTTGACAATAATTACAGTCGCCATTGGAGTTGAGCAAATCGAAAGCAGAGTATTACATTTTTTAAATCAAACAACTGCGTCAATTTAAAATGTTGACGACTCTTTATGGTTATCCTAAAAAGAGGGTGGCGTTGGCTGAAGTAGTTAGCACGTTGACTACAAAACCGAAGGTCCTGGGTTCAATCCCTGTATCCGACAGTCATTAAATAACAACACCACGCATTTTTCTGATGTGCATTAGTGTCCCTTTGTGTCAGTTGTTGTAGGGAAGTTCAAGTGATGAAGGCATAGTCACTGGTCACTGAACTATACCGACTTCAGTAGATACTAATCCTAATGTAAGATCAGAGCGCCCTCCTTCGTTGTGTAGCAAAATCATCGGCGAAGTAAAATAATCAATAAAATGGCTACACAGCTTTAAAAAATTAATACGCCCCATTTAACATCAGAGAGGCACTGCAACACTGCATTATTAAAAACGTGCGAAAAGCAGAGTTGTAAAAGAATGAAGCTTTCCTCTACCTCTTCTTTCACCACCTGTCTTCTCTCTCACTATCCCTTTCCTAAAGAAGGTAACACCTAGTATTAGCAGTAGGCATTAATTGCCTGAGTGTTACTTCTCTTTTTTAAAAAAAAAAAAAAAAAAAAAAAAGGTGCACACTCAGTTAGTTCCTTCACCCAACCATGTATTATTTCTTTTAATATTTATTCAAACTGAGTATAACGAAACAAAGAAAGTCTTTCATAACGTAACCATGATCTTGAATCGCTGCTTAACTGAAGGTGTTAAATTTTATTTATTTTTTATTTTTAATTTAATAATCGTTAAAATTTTAATATGTATTCTGTTAATACTTTATTGGGTAGATTGGAAGAAAAAATTCCACTTTAAAATGCAGGAAGTCTTAATAATGTACCACCATTAGCTTTATTTTAAAAAATAATTTTACACGATATTGAATGAAGTGCATGAATTTTCACTTTTTTTGTTTGTTAAGGAAATATTAAAAATATTCCTACTGGTCTCTTATATAGGGATGTAACGAATACCAGTTTAGCGAATGCGAATGCGAAAACGAATAATACATTTTAATTTTTGCGAAAGCGAATGCGAAAGCGAATGCAAATATTACAATACGTTAAAAAAATCACATGAAAATAAATTTATCTAAGAACATGAAGTTGTGTTGTTTACATAGATCTACTTGAGTCTTGAATTCAGCAAATCTATATAATTAATAGGCGAACACGTTTATTGTAATCCCTTTTGCGCCGGAACTACTGCACCGATTTATATAATTTTAAAGAAATTTTTGCACAGATGTGTAGAATCTATATTTTATTGAAATCGGTTTAGTATTTTGGGAGGTATAAGCGTTTAAAGTTGCTACTACTACATGCAAACATAGTACACACGCATTTGTTAGCTTACACTGTGTGTGTGTGTATATATTTGTGTAGTATTTTTCTTGCTATTCCAATTTTTTTTCTTATTTGTTATTGTATGAAAGCCATAAAACTTATAGGAAGAGAGTTCAATAAATTGAATTAGGTTTAATAAAGAGATTTTGTTTCTGTTTAGAATACGGACGATTGTGTCGTCCGTTTGGTATATCTAGTATTTATTAATTTATTAGGAATAAAAATTCTTAAACTGAAAGATATACGAAATCATATTAAAATAAGTATAGATAATAATTAAAAATTAATTTACAAAATGTTAGGCAATCAACCCATTCGTATTTTGGACCTAAGACCTTGAACTAAGTTCAACATTTCCTGTAAAATGCTACCAAAATACATATTAAGAAAAATTGAAATGAATTGTTCATGAACAATTTTTCCAGAAGTAGTACTCTGTACTACTTGCATGTGTAAACACACGGTTAATTCAAACTATTTAGTTTTGCCACATACAACGTTACCATATCTTTCTTATCAGTCTGGCAATTTTAACAAATGGCACAAATTGCTATCAATTCAAACTGCATATGTAAATATATTATTAACAAGAAGAAGACGAAGAATATCACAGAAGTTAGTTATGTAACTGTAAAAAATATTTAATAAAAAAATTTAATAATTATGTAACAGTAAATAAAATATAATTATAAAAAAATTATATAAATAAAATATCAATTAAATAAACAATTGACATTGATAAGTGAAAAATTTATCAGCAAGAAATAATGAAAATATGGAAAAGGTGCAATGGAAAGTAAAAAAAAGAGTTCAGACAGCTGATAAGCTGGAAAGTAATCTTCTAAAAAAATTATTTGCCGATATTTAAATATAAATGGCGAGATTCTACGGTTTTTGGTTTTCTAAAAATTGTCTTGCTTAAATTTTTAAATAGCTGAAATAACTTGATTGTTTTTCGTATTTTTTTAAATAATAAAAATTTCGACCAAGAACGCACACAGCACATCCGCGTAAATTTTTACCAAGTGGGTTGTGTTAATTCGTATGAATAGCAAATGTGTTTTTCTATTTTGTCTGAATCTTCCATGAAATTAAGGGCCTTATTTTGTAAAACTTAACGTTGACAGACTTTCTATGTGTTTTGTTTGTGTATATTCCCTCTAGCATTTCGTACCTGAAATGTTTTAACTAGTTCACGTTAAATAAATGTAAACTCGTCAGATCTCAATATGCATATGTATATTGTCGTATAGATTGACGTTTTTTTTTTGAGACACAAGGTTAGCAAGCAGGTTGCTGGTGAAAAATTAAATCTGGGGGTCCAGCTCACTTGGGTCCAATACGATGATCCCTTTGTGCGTTTTGAGACACAAGCTTTTAAACCAATTTTTCTCCTCTCACGTAGTTCAACTTTTTATATTTAATTTATTAATTTTTTTGAAATGCTTTCATTTCACTAGAATTGGTTTTAAAACTTTTGTACTTGTAAAAAGTTTTATAATTTGAATAATTATACATATGTACATATTTATGTAGTATGTATGTGTCTGTGTACATACATACATATGTATGTATGTATGTATATGCATATATTTTTGCGTATTCAGTTAAACTAAGCTTTGATTTTAATTTTGCGTAACCCATTTAACTAAAACATTAACAGATAATTTATTTTACACATAATTTTTAATGACACCTTAATTCGTAACGTAATTTTTTTTTTTAGAATTTCTACCACGAGGTTTCTCAGCTGGCTACATATATTAATTAATTACGGTCTATATTCGTTATATTACACCATAACAAATTCACGATTTTATACTATTTCATATTGTTGTAGGTGGGATGATATTTTTTTATAAAATTGAGTGGTAAGTTGTTGATTACTAACACAAATATTCTCATGAATTAAAGCTGAGCTAATAATTTCTTGTTGGTGTTGTTGTTAAAATATCTTAAGCCTTTTATAGCTGGAAAGGTAAACAAAAAATAAAAAGTAGGCATGTTAACTTGTTTTTCTATTGTACTAAAATAGAAAACAAAATTTAATTAAAAAAATATACATGTTATACGTACATACATACGAAAAATGTCCGGAAATCGCTAAAATAGCCTAAAATAGTCAAATAATTTAAAAAAATTACGAAGAAATTTGTGTGTGTTTTTTTAAGCAAATATTTTAAAATTGTTTACCCCCTCTCATGTGAATATGGGGGATATTTTTTCTGTTCATACGTTTCATAATTTCTGTGAAAAACAAAAGACTTAAGACACAAACCTATCGATGTGAAAATAACGGAGATGCGTGGCGTATGTGTCTTAAGTCTTTTTGACCTCTTTACACCGAGAGGAACTACAAAAAAAAGCCGTTATTATAGTTTTAAAACTTAAAAGATAAATGATGAAATCAACGGCTACCTTAAGCTGCTTTCACACGGCCTGTGTTTTACATCAGAGATTTTTCAGCTCATATGTAATTTTGTATGTCGTGTCAAAATCACCAAAATACAGACAACTTATAATTTTTGCTTTCAAACTTACATGTAACTAAACATCTGACATAACCTCTTTCTTTATATTTTTTTTTCACTGTTGTTATACCAAAACTGCTGACTTCAGATGCTTTGTCCGATCGATAGAACGCGCCCTAATTGAAATTTTGTCAATAAGGGGGATACCCTTGTTTTGTACTATATTAAAGAAAAATGTGGTTTGTTTACTTTAATCATCTACAAATAGTCGAATTTGAAGTCGAAAAACGAAAACCACGATAAGGGAGATTGCCGCTTAACTTTTACAGTTTAATTTTTAATGCTTTGCAGTGGAAAACTTGACATGCCAGATGTAAAATACAGGCGGTGTGAAAGCTGCTTTAGTGAACTTATTATTTATTATTTATTACTCATTATTATTAGTATTAGTGAACTGATTAAAATTGCGCAGCTATTCCAATATGAAATGCTTTTCAAAAGAGCATTATTTTGTTGAGTGAATATTTATTTTAGCTTTTTCAGGGCTCGGCCAATAATCTAAGAGAGGGAAGAGTGCTGTATTTCATTTATAGCTAAGGGCATGTCGTGATTTGTTTGGAATATTCCTTGCTTTTGATCGAAGTCCAATTAAAAACCCCTTTAGCGAAATCTTTAGAGAAGATATAGTAAATTGTAAACTGTATGAAATTTTATTTCGTGTTTCTGACGCACAAATTTAACTTTTTTGGGTCATCCTTCGATCGTTATTATCTACATACATACGAGTACATATGTATGTATGTACATACGTATAGTATATGTGTATTTGGGTTTTGAAAAACAAGTCTCAGAGAGACTTTTTAAACTAATAAAAAATATACTACACGTGCTTTATACATATGTATCTCTTCCTTTGAAAGAAGATGATAAAATTAGTCAATAAAAAAGTTTTCCATGAAATTCAAACTGGAAGGGAATGTGTGTATTTGTGCATCCTTTTCCTAAAGCTCAACAAGATGACATAAAAACACAATTGGATATTAAAAACCACCATAAAAAATATGTATATTCCAATTTATATGTGCGATATCGTCTCCCAGAGCAGAACTAATGTAAGTACGCATTAGCAAAAAAAAAAACACATTGCTTGATAACGTCAATCGGCTTTTATATAATTGAAAACTCACGCACGTAATAATTGTTGTTGTTTACTTTTTACAATACATTTGATTTATTGAGCTCTTAATTTTTATTACAATATTGTAGTTTACTCTTTATTAAAGTCATGTTCAGGGTGACCGATCATATTTTTCAAAAAGTGGCACCAAAAGGGAATTTATAAAAAAAGGAGCAAAATTAAAAAAACGAGAAAACTACATTAAATTTTTTATTTTTAATGTATTTTTATATAATTCACTCTAAAAAAAGGGGGGCAAGGCAGTCAAAAAAGTGGCAATGCAGTCGAAAAAGTGGCAATTTGCCACTTTAGTCGGTCAAACGGTCACGCTGGTCATGTTAGCGTTTTTTAGCCATAAAATTTTTCTATGTGAACAAAAGAAGTTCCTACTCCATGCAAAAAGGTCTTGCAGGGAATTGTTGTTAACAATCGTGAACTTTATTTACTGATTTTGTCCTAAAAATAAATATATGTATATAATTTTTAATATTTAATGGGATAGAAATAAAATAAAATGAACAAACCCTAGGGAAAAGTGAAAAAAATCTCCTTGAAATATATTATTCATGATGAGGGGAATCAAAAAAGTGAAAATATTGGCTTTGTTGGTGCATTATAAGCGCATTCAAATAAATATGCTTTAAATTAAACAAAAAAAAAATGTGCACCCGTTTTTTATGGAGTTCATAAAATTATTTTAAAATTTTTTAGAACGAATTTGCAACGCAAACAAATTTTAAGACTTATAAGCAGGGAAACCATAAATATGCAATTACATGTTTTTTCTTTTCCCGGGCTTTTTCATTTCCCGGGAAAGCGGAAAAGATTTTTCGGTTTCCCGGGAATCCCGGGATTCCCGCTCAGTACAAAACAATACAAAATATTTTTAAATTTAATTTATTTCAACAAAAACAAATTATAATTCATGAGATCGATTAAATAATAACGTTTTATACAGACATTATTCAAAAAATAACACAGTTTCCGTTCTTTATATAATAATACATAGATACCAATATTACAAAATATGCCCCTTATGAAAAAATCATTGTTAAACTTAAAATTAGTTTAACAAACGAATTTTGTATGGCAAAACCAGTTTTAACGCATGCTTTAACTTTAACAATCGTTTTTGCATAAGGGCATATTTCTTTGGAAATAGGACTTTAGTACAGAATAAGCTGTTAATGTTGTTAACCGTACTATTTACCAAAGAGAATCTGTAATTATTTGTAATTTTCTTTTATTTCCTTGCTTATTTCGGTTTTTTACTTTTATGAATTGATGTAGAATTAAATTTTGATCGTCGCGTTCTGTTTTTTCCAAATAAAGGCATCTAAGTCTCAGAATGCATGTGTATCAGATGTAAACTTGGCCTTAGTTGTTTTAAAGCTTTAACTATTGTGATATTGCCATCACCTTATTATTGCACCATCGCATTAATAAAGTGAATAACGACACTCATCAAGGAATGTGTACGTACAAATTAAGTTGCAATAACAAAATCAAAAAATCCCGGGAATTCCCGCACAAATTTCCCGGGATTTTTTTCCCCGGAAAATGTGCGGGATCCCGTATGAAAAACACTATTTGTGACGTATGAATACGGGGATAAGATATTTATATGTTTCAGAACTTTTTATGAATTTTGGCATCGATTTGTTAGTGCATATTTTTCCATATTTTACCATTTAAAGCACGCATATTTTTAGCATATTTTCGAATTTTTAGAGCATAATTTACGATTTTAGGACATATTTTGATACTTTATAGTTTTTTTATTTTAACCTGCTTTTCTCAACCACCCTTTCAAAATGACACCCTATTCCGAAAAAACAAATTATATAATTTTTTTCTAGAAACTTATAAAAATTTAAGTTTTAAAGAAAAAAATTCTTCCGGCGCTATCTGGGTTAATATGCTTACAAGTTAAAGGGTTGGCCAAATTTTTATTTTTATTTTTTGCCATCTAAATCTCATTTCTAATGTTCGATGTAGTGTATACATTTTTATTATATATTACGAAGTTTTAGGGAAGTTAGTTTCAATACAAATTCAGTTTTGCTATTTGTGACGGACTCTGTCCAGAGTAGACGTTGAAGGTAAATTGTCAATGTATAAAAGCTTATTTAGATGTGACAGAAACAATTTTTATTTGAAATTCTAGGTCAATATTTTGTTGTTTATTGCAATAAAAATTTTAAATAAAGACCTCGCCTTATTTAGTTATCCAAAATACAGTTCCAAAGCCTGAATTCTAATATCGTGATCTTTTGAAATTAAAGTTAAATTCGTATGAGAGTATTCAATAAAAATTAATTTGTATTATTTGCTTTAGTCGAAATTTGTATGGTAATTTTGTTTTAACGTCCAATTCAAACTCAAATTATTTCTTTAGCACGCCAGTTATTCTTTGTTAATTTTTTTATTGCTTCCTTTTTTTGTTTATTTTATTTTTGTCTTATTTTATATGCAAATATTGTTGAATTTTTGAATTAAAAATAAATTTTCACTTACATATTTTCAAGTTTTTAGTGTATATTGAATGCGCATAAAACACTTTTTTCGGAGCACATTTCTGGTTTCCCTGCTTATAAGTTATAACACAAAACGTGAATTTTATCATTTAAGTGCTTTTACTTATATGTTGAAGGTGTCAGCCAGCGTTGTCAACTCGGTGCTTTTCGCACCGTTTTTAGTGCTTTTTGAATTTTTCGACGCGAAAAATTTTAAAGTTAGTGCTCAGTGCTTTTTTAAATTAATTTTCGGTGCTTTTTGTTTCGAGCGGTGGCACTAAACCAAAAATTCAAAGAGAAATTTCCTTATCTATTTGTTTTTCGAGGAATTCTATCATAAGCTCTGAAGTTAAATAGAGCATTTAAAAAATTCTAATAAGATTGTACAAGACTTGGTTGAAGAAATAAGCGCCAAACTGTAACATTTTAAGTACCTATATAATTAATGTAAGCAGTGTTTTGCCACACAACAAGAAAGACATATTTCAAGTATTGAGTCCACTATCGAATTTCGGGCAGAAGTAAAATCTAATAGCGATTCAGTTAAAATGAACTCGTTTTAGGCATTATCAAAAATTACATTAGCAGCAAACTTCTGTCACTTCCACATTTAAACGAAGAAGTTGAACGCGCTTTTACTTCTATGACTGTAGTTTAGTCTAAACTACGTAACAGAATGTCCTTACACTTGGTTAATACTTTGCTTTATATAAAAATCGACCTGAAACGAGACAATTTTGATGTGAATAGAGCTGCCGTTTTTGGTTAATTATAACCAAAAGTTTAAAATTTTTTTCCCAATGTCCAATATTTTCTTTCATTTCGATTACTTTTTTGATATAAATATTTTTGTATATAACTTGATAAACTTTCAAATCACTTTTTTTTTGCTGCACAATACTTTTGACACCTTTTTTATTTCGTTAAAAATTTATTGCCTTTGTCACATAGTTCAGCTGCAGCCGAAAGAATGTTTTTACAGCATAATTTAATAGCAACCAAATTTGGTAAGCCTTGATTTAAAAAAATAAACTATTAAGCCCATCGAGTTCAAAATATAATCAGCTCTTAAGGTAGAATTAGTAAAATCGTATCGTGAAGTTGCGTGTCAGCTGACAAAAGCCGTACCATATGCAATGCATGTTACTAGTTATAAAATATGTAGTGGTAGCACTGCTGACATAGAATTCTGTAGCGAATGTCAAAAAAGCCGCATTCAAGGCCAGACAAAAAAATGTGCTGTGCAAACTGTTACATTTTCTATAATTTGTACACAAAGCTGAACGATACGGCAAGCTGTAAAGTAGAACGATACGATTTTACTAACTCTACCTTTAACCTCATAAATACTTGTCAATTACTGCCAACCTGACTAAACTCGAGCTATTCGTTTGTTCCTTAACGAAAAAAAAATCAACCTTTTTTTATAATAACTTCTTTTTATAATAACTGATTTTAGAATACACTGATTCCTATAGAATTAAAATGTGAATCGGATGCCTCTAATTTAACGTTTTAGGAACGAAATGCAAGGTCAACCGAATCCTTTATTTTTATATACGTACACTAAATCATAAAGAGTCATAACTCAAAATTATAAAAGTGCCTTTTCTTTTCTATAAATCAGTTAATTGAAAAAATCTATAACGACCCCAACAATTTCATTTGCAATACAGTCTTCTTGAAGAATATAAAATACCGTTGTGCTTGTTTTTGTGTCACATACTTCCGTCATTTGTACAGTATCAACAGTTGTTTGGAACTACTCAGCATCTGAAATTTTTTGATTTAGTGTGCGATATGTATTTATGAATAAAATTTTTTTTTTAATAAAATGAAAAAATTTAAAATTTAGTGCTTTTTAACTTAAATTACGCGCTGTTTTTCCTGATTTCAGTGCTTTTTAAAATTTGAAAGTTGACAACGCTGGTGTCAGCACTTTATTTATTTTATTTACCGAGAGCGACGAGCATGATTTGAAAGAGAGCTTTCAAAATTAAAGAGAATTGTATATTCTGGTTTAAGTTTTATCGTTATTTTTGCAAGCACTTTGTTGCTTTTATTTCCTTTATTATACCTATATGATTGTTGTGCTTTAGCCAATTTTTTCACACTTGTAAAATTTAATTTACATATAAACTAATGTCACATTTCGAATTCGATTCATTTACGTTCATACAGTCGAAGTGTTGAGAAGTGTTCTTAACTTTAAGAAACAAAAAATCGCGTTGCGTTGAAAGGAAAAGAAAAAAAAAACGACATCGTCTTATTACTTAAAAACAAACTTATAAGAAATTATTTACAAACGTGTTTCACATAAAAATGCGTACAAAAAGTCTAAATTTTTTGTTAATCTTATTTAAGTAAAATTAAAAATCAAATATATCAAAAAAAAAAAAAAACAAAAACTGTTCGTAAGCTTGAAAATACAGTGAAGCAAAGCAAAAAAATAAAAAACAACTAAATCTGTACAAGGAACGAACTTTTTTTTTAATGTATGTTAAAAAATAAACTTAGAAAAAATATCCCCGTATGAAAAAAAATTGATTTGTAATTGAAGTTGAACAAGTTTCCAAATCGATTGAAAATTGTGTTTTATAATTGTGTGTGTGTGTGTTTGTGTGTAAATATTATATTACAACATTCAACAACATGTACTTCGTCGTATGCGTATGAAATCGTAAAAAAAAAAATATTGTAAATTTTGTCATAATGCACTCATCTTATATGTTTGAGCATTTGATTAATGCCCAATTAAATATTGCTGAACAACAACTACAACAACAACAACAGCTGCAACAATCTGAAAAACAGCATTTGCAAACTAAAGAAAAATCTTTAAAATTTTGCAATCAAGTATTAAAAGCTTTAAAAGAAGTTAGTGCCATAAATAAAACAAAAAAATTGCAAAAGTGTTAGAAAAATATTTTAACAAATTTTTCCAAGAAAAACTTAAATAAGCATAAATTAAAACATAAAAGAAAAATAGGGAGCAACTACATTTTTGTTTGTTTTCCACACAGAAATAGACTTTAACAAAAGGAACAAAAATAAGTTTTAAACAAAAGGCTAATTAAAAAGTATTGAACAAATAAAGTTAATAACAATTTAAGTTTAAAAAAGAATATAGAATAAAAAGAAATTTAGTAGACAATCACACAATTTTCATCTAATCGCTCAAAAAGTCAAGAAAATAATAACATTTGGAAACACAAGGTTTAAACGAAAACAACAAAACTTCAATATAAATAAAATTTTTGAATAAAAAAATACAACAATAAATAAATAAATAAAAAATAAACACCGACTTGAAAATAAGGTTTCTAAAGATCTCGAAACAGTTTTTAAAAGACTACATTTTTTTAAAATAAAACTGCTAGGGAAATAAGAAAGTTTAGAGAGAAAAATTGGAGAATTATAATTAAAAACGAAACAACGAAACTCAACGCACTTGCAACAAAAGTCTTAACAAGAAAGAAAGGATTTTTTCAAAACGAAATTCAAATAACAAACCTGTACAAAACAACAAACAAAAAAAAAAAGACTCAGCTAAAATAAAAACCAAAAACTAGTCATTCCATCAAAATTCATCATGATTTTTAACAAATATCTAGTTAAAATTTCGAATGCTGTGCAACATAAAAATAATAAGGAAAATCTTAAAAATAATACTATAACCAAAGGTCAACATGATTCCTCTAACTCCAGCAATTCCATGGATATAACAAATGTTCATAGCAATAACAATAATGCTGCAGCCCGTAATTTGGAATATGAACGTGCTATTGAAGCCTCTTATGCTCAAAATGATCATCGTAATCATCACCACGGTTTGCTGTTGCATCACACTTCTCATTCGCATTTAATTCCCAAAAAGAAAAAACCCAAAATTAATGTACACAATACCAACAATACAAAAACTTGCCTTACCACCGATGAACTGGCCATTATCATAAAAGGAGGATCGAATAACAATAAAACCAAACGTCATACACTAAAAGAGAATACGACATATAAGGATATGGTAACTCCTTTAAGAGAAAGGAAAACTTCTCTCACGCTTAATCTCTCAACATCACTCTCATCGGGTGTATACTCGTATGAGGGGGGCTCGTCACATGCTTCCACACCTACATCGCTGCAGGCGCCCTCCTCATCACGGTCATGTTCATCGACGGAATCGTTGAACTCTTCTGAAAATGGCAGCACACCGTATTCATCCAATGTCTCGACACCCACATCGTTACCTTATATTGGTAATCCTGCTTGGCCGTTGTCGGGAGTCCCGTTGCAGATCTCATATGAACTGGCGGTGTTGCGCATAAGAATGTGGATCTATCCGTGGGTATTTTTTTTTTCAAAACTATCTACTACTATTATTTGAAGATTTTTTATTATATTTTAGTTTGAAAACTCACTATTGCTTTTTTCAAATATTTTCTGCCGTATTAAAAAAAATAAGATTGCAAAAGGTTTACAAAAAAAATTTAAATTTTATCTGTAAATTGCCAGTATTTTGTTTAAATTCCTCAGTATTTTTCCTAAAATTTTTAGTAATTTTACTTTAAAAACTAAAAGCAATTTATTAACCGCGCTTTCGAAGACTGTTGAATTATTTATACATAAATTTATGTTTATTTATTTCCAAACCAACTGTTTAAATTTCAAATAGTCATGTATATATCGCTCATTTACTTAAACAATGACATAACTCCAAAATTTTAATATTTTTGAGGTAATCATGCAGACTTAATTCTCAAATGCAAGTGACATTTTTATTCTCCTCTCACAAAAAAAAAATACTACCGTTAATCTTCCGTAAATTGTTTTCCCGCTGTCAGTTCTCAGTGAATGCAAAAAACTGGAAAAAAGAATTTGAAAATCAATATTTCCCTGCAAAAATAAAGGGAACAAACGCAAGGGAAAAGTGAAAAAATCCCCGTAAATAACATTATTCATGATAAAGGGAATCTAAAAAAAAAGTAATTGTTATTCACATTGTCTACGCATTCCATCCAAATTTGTATAATTCAGAATTAACCCTCATACCGTTATTTATATTGTATAAAAATTTCCTACAAATATCTTTCAGACTCAAATTTTGAGAGAAAAAGAAAATTTTCTTTTCCTATTAATAATTTGAATTTGAAGACTTTAAACTCGTTTTCTGTAAAACTAGTTTTTTGAGTTATGACATTGTTCAAGTAAATGAGCCATGTGTATGTATATCTATATGCAAATACTATTATTTGTATTATTGGTTTTATTAATTTTCGTTTTTAAAAGTGTTAATTAAAATGTTCAGTTTATGGGCATCCTACTTTTAATCGAAGTCTTTAAACTATTCAACGCCATATGGCTTTTTAAAATAACATAGAATGGAAGAAAAATTAAAAAAAAAATAAATTAAAACTACTTCATCACTCATGATTTTGTGTGTCGAGTTGAATATTGAAAACCAATAAATTACTCGTACCCCCTCAATTTTTTTGTATTTGTGTACGAGTATACTTATTTTTTATTTTTTTTGGTCATTTATAATTTGTTGATGAAACTTAATAAGTCACATGTTTATTTGATATTTATTTGGTTAACGAATTTTGTCAACTTCTTTGTTCATATAGTGGGCATAAAGGACAGGTACGATACGTTCTTAAGAATTGTGTGATAAATTTTGCTAATTTTTACATTAAATATTGTTCCTATTCTAAATATGTACAGAGTGTGAATACATTGCTTAAATAAATAAATTTTTTTAGCACAATATATTAAAAATAAAAATAAAAGCAAAGTGCACAACAATTACAAAGCAAAATAATTAAATATAGGTATCTTAATATGTTCATATATGACAATATTGAGATATCTTCTTAAAATTTCCATTTTACTTAAAACACAGTCATGTGCCCAACAAAGCGTAACCAATAATTACTAATGAAAAACTGTTTGATTTCCAATCATATTGGATTCCATAAAATTGTCTATTAGTTATGTATGAAACTGTTTAACTTAATAAATACAGGTCTGAATCAAACAGTTTTTCATTAGTAATTAGTGGTTACGCTTTTTTGGGCACATGAAATGCCAGATGTAAACTCAGCCCTACACATGCAATTTTTATTCCCGTGAATCTTCCGAGAATTTTGTTCCCGCTGTCAGTTCGCAGTGAATGTAAAAAAAAAACGAGGAAAAGATTTGTAACTCTTAAATCTAAATATTTATTTGTTATTTATATGTAAAAACAACTGCTTAAAGAAAATTTAAATAAAGGTTTAAAGTTTCTTTCTTAAGGCTATTGGCATCACTGTACTTAGTACTTGATGTCTTGGCCACTTTATTTAATAGATAAGCTTGCCAGATTTTTAAATATTTCGAAATTAAACATACTGATGTATGTATGTATATCTACGACATTAAAATAATGAAAAATATTGATTAGATTTCAACGAAAACTTATTGCGAAACCTATAGCGGCGCAGAAAATGATTTCTATTCTGCCATTTATCTGGCAAACATTGATTTTGGTACAAATGATTTTTAAGTAATGTATTTAATAAGTTGTTATTCGATTTCCCCTCCCCCTCCCCCTCCCCACTTATTTAAAAATGCTGGGAATAAAAATTAAAATTTATAGATTTTGAAATAAAAACAACATAAAATATGGAAATGTCAATGCCAACATCTTTAATATATCTTGATTTCATTTGTTCAAGTACGTTCAGAAAATATTTGTAAATTAAAATTTTAAAAATTAAAAAAAGTCTTAAAGTTTTAAGCAAATATTTCAATTAATAAACTAGATATTTAATTAAAAATACATACACACATACATACATACATGTATTCATACATGCATACATACGAATACATATGTATGTATGTATGTATGTAACAAAATTTCCAAAGTAAAAAAATTGCAAGTGATTTTTATCACATTTTTCAACATTGACTAAAATTTAATTTAATTTTCGTTAGTGAGTTTAATTTTTTTATTTTCAATAAATAAAAACTATAATTTATTTATTTCTGTTCGTATTACGTATATATTTGAAAAATGTGCTAATTTGCACAAAGTACAAATATCATTTCTACTAATTTGCCAGTGTTAAATATTACACAGTATAACAAAATCTGTTTTTTTTTTGTTGCATTCAAGTAAAACTCCGAAAAGTTATTAAAATGTGCTAAAAAAAATTATCATTATCAGTTATTATCATTTTCTTCTGTTGTTAACCCCCGACCAAAAAAGGGGTGTTATAAGTTTGTAGTGTGTGTCTGTGTGTCTGTCCATGTCCACGTACAGCCCAAACGGCTGGAGCGATTTTGATTGAGTTTTTTCTGTTTGAAAGGTGACTTGATCCAGAAGGTTCTTAACTATGTTTGAAGAAAATCGGTTCAGACGTTTAGAAGATATCACATCTTTTCTACATATACATATCGGGGGTTTTTAATTTTTGTTATTATAACAACAAACTATTTTAGATATAATTGTTTGTTTTATAATAAAGGTTATATTTAAGGAAATTTCTAACAGCTTTTTTTGGCTACACTCAGGGAAAAGCTGCGACTTAAAAATAAGAAAGCGTCACATTAATTCAATAATTTTCAATATAATAGAAAATGTATGTATATGAGATACTTAAAAATAAATAAAATTAATAAATTGATACTATAAATTAATATTTTTCTATATTGAAATAAGAAATTTCAACATGACTAGACTTTCGTCAATGTTTCTTATTAATTCAATATGGTTTTTATTTTAAACTGTTTTTTCTTTGGTTGTACTTTCCAAAATTGACGAAAGACAAATATTATCTTTAGAGTAAGTGATTGTGTAATTTTAACCCAAGAAAAAATCTTATCTATGCATGCATATGTTTGATATTTTTTTAAATCATTGATTCGTATAATTTTTTTACTTTGTCACACTTTTAATCGCTAACTTGCATCACCATTAACTAAATAACGTTTATTGTTGGAAAAAGTTGTTGATCTTGTCAACGGATTATTTTATATTATTTTTTTTTACTAAATAACGAACAGGAAGAAAATAATATTTTAATTGTTTTCCATTATTTTGTTTTGTAATTGAGTTCATACATGTTCATTATTTAGAAAGAGTGTGAAAATTAAACTTTATATTACATTTATTAATTGCTCTAGCTAAAATTGCATTTAAGTCATTTTATTTATTAAAGTTTTTGTTTAATTTTGATGTAGCTTAAGGACACATGTATGTATGTACATATAAAATGCATGATGAAATTTTTGTTAAAACATACATAAGTTCAATAGAAAGCAATAGAACGAGCTGAGGGGGTGGGAAGTTAGATGAATTCTTTCCTATGAAAGTTATCGAATATTTAAAATATGAACAATAATTTATGCGAGTTCATAATTAAATATTTATTTCAACAAACATGTTATTTGAATTTTGCGAGTTTAATTTAGTTTCATTCTCCAAATTTATTTAATGCAATATTAATTTAGTTCGAAGCTTTGGTGTAGTTTACACTTTTACATACATACTCGTAAGTATTGCCATACTTGCTGACGACTTCATGTTATCAAAACAGGTAGATTTTTTTACAAAGAAGAAGCAGAAATTGCGCTACAACCATATTTACAAGTAAAATATTTTTAGTGCTGAAAAAAATAAAAAAATATTAGTAAAATTTTTCACACTACTAACCCAACTCCTTAAATAAAAGAATTGCCAAGATTTGCATTATTTGTTTTCCATAGATACACAGCTTTTGTTTAGGCGTTAAACAAAATTGTGAAAAATATATATAAATATGTACATATATACATACATACATACGTATATGTACTAGATATATATTTTTTTAACTTACATTGATTATTTAAAACAGTTATTTTTGCCTATTTGGTCTCTTGACTTTGCAAAAATGAGTCCGACCCTGAAGTTTGTTATTTAAATACATAGTTATCCCGGATATACTAATGTGTTTTAATAAATTACCTTCTAAATTATTGCATAATAAATATGTCAGCCGCCGCATGTGCCTACAATGTGCCATTTTAATACCGGTGGCTATAAATTAGTATTTCTTAAAAACCGGTATATTGCAAGCTTGAGTATAAAAATATAAATTAAACTTTAACAATTAGTTTTGTTTATATTTATTATTTTATTTTGTTTATGCTTATTTTATTTATTATTATTTTATCTGAAGCCGGTTCGTTCTAGCTGTTCTTGTCGTAATGCCATATACAGTAGAATCCCGATACTTTGCAATTGCAAAAGAGTTTTTCGATTTAACCGAGTTTCGTTTTAACTATGTATGTTAAAATAATAAAAATACTATTTAAGTTGTGTTTCAATTTATTCTATGCGTAAGTTTATTGGACATTATATTTTGTAAATCAAATAACAAACTGACCACAAAAAAATTAAGCAGAAATACTTTAAAAAAGTTAAGGATAAAAACATCTTTATTTCCTATTAACGTAACTTTTAATTTTTGGTGTTGCATTACAAATCATAAGACTTTGTCAACAGGCAATTATGATTTATAAGAGGTTAAACAGACTATATATAAAAAAAATACGTATACTTACCTATGTATGTATGTATGTATATGTAATTATTGCGTTTTAAAGCGATTTTTTCAAACTACCAACAGTTTCTTACGATTTCTTAAGATTTTCGATTTAACGCGGTACGAATTATCGGGATTCTACTGTAATTGCGTTTTTTATCTTTCCCTTTTGCTTTGTTAAATAGTGAATTACTTGAAGAATTTTATTAACCAAATTTTCCATTACAAAGAATTTTTTCAAATCTCAATGCTGAAAACATACTTTATTATGTACATTTTATTATGAATTTAATAGTAAAAAAAATAAACGTTGTCTTTTAGAAATATTATTTGTTTTAAATTTCATTAGCATACAAAAAATATTCCACGTATAAAGAGTATTTGATTTTCCCTTCGTGTTCTCTCTCTTTTTCTAAATCTTCGTTTGCAATATTCCTACATATTTCTCTTAATGAAATCAATAAGACAAAATAACAGTAATACTTAAAGCAACACGTGCTGGTTAAACAACAAGCAGGTGATTATTATTGGCTCTATATTTTGAGCGCTGCCAGAGGATTTTTTTAAACCAAATACCTAGTTTGAAGAATGTTTGTTGATAAACAATATCTAATTCAAGTTATTTTAATATCCTTTGATTGTTTAATGAAAAAGAATTTTATGAATAGAAATTTAAGCAGGTAAACTTTTAAAAAAGGTGTTATAGAAAAAATAAAAATAACTCATACCTAGCAGAGTTAATGTAATCATTCCCTAAGAATTTATGTGTTTAGTTCGGTAGAAAGTAAGAAACGATTAGGGTGAATGTATTTCTTTTTAAATCAAAAAAAAAATTACAGCCTTATTTATAAAAATTATAAAGGCTGTTTAAGAAAAATTTTGTACGAAAATTTGTTTTAAAAAACCTTTATAAAGCCTTAATAAGTTTTATTAATAAGGCTGTTAATAATTAAAAAAAAATTAAATTAAGGTATACATACATACATACATACATATGTACATATGTATGTGTATAAAGAAACGAAAATCATAAACTTTATATTATGAAATTGTTTAGTTTCAACTTCAAATTGACAAAGACATAATACTCAGACATAAAAACCAAGCTATTTTTGGTATTTTCAATCGTTCCAAAAAAAATGCGAAAAGCATAAAATTTCCCATTTGGCAACGTTGATCTGTATGAGTAAAGTACTTTTTAAGCTTTTTGTTTGTTTTCAAATATTAATAGCTTTTCAATTATAAACTCTCTATTAAGTGCACTTAATAGGGAGTAAAATGAGAGAGTAGTGAGTGCAACTCAAACTTATAGAAACTGCAATGAATGCGACATGCTGCAGACCAGCTGAATTTTGGTTTTCTAAAGTATAACATTAAATTAAAATTTACCTGCAAAAAATAATGTTTTAAACACACACGTTTTGTTTCCTCATTTCATACATAAGAATTTCAAAGTTTAGCACAAAAAGAAAAACATTTTTGTTTTAAAAATAATTAAAAAAAAAAAACGATGCATTAAAAAGCTCTAAATTTCCGATTCATGAATACTTTTTTGGCCTAGTTGTGTCGTTTTATCGTTGTATTGTTTTTCTCATATTTAAAATTAATTTAAATAATAAATTTTTTTATTGGATTCTGAAACTTAAAATAAAGTTATTCATACGATTTACATACTATTTATAAGTAGATATGTATGTAGTAAGCCTGTCAGTGATGCCAACTTGGTGCTTTTGGGATTATTTTTAATGCTTTTTGAAGACAAAACGCCAAATTTTGAGCATTAGTGCCAAACTAAGAAAAAGCACTGAGTAGTGTTTTTAAGAAATTTATGTATTTCTTAAAATTACTTTAATAAAAACTTGTGTTTAATTTTTTCAGTGTAAAACATACCTTTTTCGTCTGATATACATATGTATGTACATATTTCATTAAATATCTCAAAATTACGCTTTTTAGTGATTTTTTAAGTTTTGATGTGCCTTTAGAGCAAAAAAAAAGTTGTCATCACTGAAGCCTGAGGGCTTGCAAATTTATTTTTTATGTCTTTTACAAACTTTAAAATCGATTTAAAGTTAAGATTTTTTAATTGATATGATGGACTTAATATGATATATTTTCAATGCATATGTCTTATTGCCAATACAATTTGTGGTCAGCGGTTTAACGCACAGAATGCATTTTCAAATAATAAAAACTATTTCATACCCAAAAGCTTTTACGACAATGTATCAGCATTTAAAAAAGCAATTAGTATATATTTGTTAGACCATAGAAAAGGATCTGAAAAATAAAAAATAATAATATAATATAATAATAATATAATAATAAGTAGAAATAATAAATTAAAACGTAAAATTGTATACTTAAAAATAACTTATGTTATAAATATTAATTTTCTTTTTAGATGGTTTCACGGCAATCTTTCTGGCAAAGAAGGTGAAAAATTGTTACTGGAGCGTGGAAAGAATGGTTCATTTCTGGTACGTGAATCGCAATCAAAACCAGGCGATTTTGTTTTATCCGTTCGTACCGATGATAAAGTAACTCATGTCATGATACGTTGGCAGGTAAGATTTCTTTTTTTGTTTTTTCTTATTCATTCTTTCAAACTCCCCACACACACACATATAAAACCAACAATATATTAAATGTATTTGAAAAAAAAAATCGATAGAAATGTTTGTAACACAAAAACAATATTTCAAGTTCAAATAATGTATTGTTGTTGCGAAAAAAATAAAGTTTTTCCTTATTGACTATTAACCTTGAAAAATAACAAATAAAAATAATAATGATATTTTTTACAAATACATTTTATTTACTTTATTTCCATATTTACACTTCTAACGTTGAAATAATTTTTTTTATTCGTTTACAAATATGACAACGTAATGGTCGTAACTACAAATACAAAAATTAATTAATACTAAACAAAATTGTTTTCGCTGTTAGAAATGTTGGAGCAAAACAATTTAAATAATTCAACTTACAAACAGCAAATTATGGTAAACGAATTTCTGAATACAAAAGTGCTGGGAAATTTAAAAAAAAATCCCCAGAATGCCCCAATAACTCATCTTAAATTTCATTAATTTATTTCTATATATAGAAAAGTAGTTACATATATTCTTTCGTCGATTACGAATAATTGAAACAAAAAAAAAATAAGATTTTCATTCTATATTTTACCCAACAATTCTATGAGTAATTGGATATTTGAATTTAGTTAGGTATCAGAAATATAATATATGTATCTACACATATTATATATGTTCCTTTAACTCCCACTGGGGCATAGGACGCCAAATCAAAAATATAAGTATGATAGTAATTCATTGTTTTATCCTTTAACGGATTTTTCAATGCTGCTCCTTGTATTTAGATTAAATTCTTTATTTAATGTTGTCGAAATGTCAATTAAAATGTTAACAATGTCGAAAAGAGTTTTAAAGTTACATTGTTTTTCGTTTAAGCTAACGGTAACATATGTAAAGTTATTGGCAACTCTTATGTTATGCACATAACGCTCTCTTTCTTCTTTAGAAAACATTCAGTTGTTTTGATAACATTGTGACATTTGTAAACAAAAGGTTGCCATATTTTGTTTATACTCGTATACATATAATAGATATGATATATGAACTATTCGCTGAGCCGTATACAATTTTGAAAATCCTTTCGAAAAGAATTTCCAATTAACATATCAGTCCTTTATTGCAACACAGTCATATCTCAAAAAATGCATTTTTCGAGTTAATAATGCCAAAAATTTGTTATGTCATATTTAATCTTGTGTAAAAATTTCATACAAAAGGATTTTACACTCACGTCTTGAAAAAATAAAATATTTTTATACATATATTCATTGAAGTGTATGTAAATTGAATACTTTAAACTTATTTTCTGCAAAATTAGCTTTTATGAGTTATGACTATGTTGCAATAAAGGAGCGATATGTTTTAAGATATAAATGAAAAATAGTTTTTATCTACATATAAATATTCTTTACTTTTAGGATAACAAATACGATGTTGGTGGTGGTGAACCTTTCAACACTTTGTCGGAATTAATAGAACATTACAAACGCAATCCCATGGTGGAAACATGCGGCACTGTTGTGCACTTGCGACAACCCTTCAATGCCACACGCATTACGGCGGCTGGCATTAATGCCAGAGTGGAACAATTGGTTAAGGTAAGCAACAAAACAATTTCAAAAGTTTATTCTGACAAATAAAATTGATTTTCAAACATTAACACTATTATCAATGAAACGTAATTGCTTTTGTTTTCAATGACTGTCACCTAAACCGATTTCAATAGATGTTTGCTTGCAAATGTAACTTGTTTTAACCTTTTAAGGCTTTTAGCTCAAGTTTATTATTTATTTACTTTTATTTTTGTTCAAACAATATTGTCCGACCGCTAGACAGACTCCAGGCAAACGGTCATATGAAAATTTATTCTAAATTCTATTGTTTAAATTAATCTTGAAATCGGAGATTTATAATCCTTATGATTTAAAATTGAACTATTTATTATTTCTTTAAAAAAAAACGAACATGCGGTTAAGGCTTTACAAAGTTGTCACAGAAATAAGTTGAGACAGAAATCTGTAATTAAAAATTGTCTTCTAATAATTTATACATTAATAATAATAATTGATAAATGCGGTTAAAAATTGGTAACCTTATTAAAAAATAATTTTTTATTAACTAAAAACTTTGAGAGTAATTCCCATTAGTAAAACATTATTTTAAAAATATTTTAAATTATTATTTTTTTATTCAAGGGTGGTTTTTGGGAAGAGTTTGAGGCATTGCAACAAGACAGTCGTGATATATTCTCTCGCAATGAGGGCTATAAATTGGAAAATCGTAATAAAAATCGTTATAGAAATATCTTACCTTGTAAGTACAATTATTTTCCTTATTTTCTTGATTTTACTCTAACCCTATTTTTCAAATAATTTTACTTTATAGACGACCACACTCGTGTAAAACTCAATGATGTGGATCATTCTATACCCGGCGCTGAATACATCAACGCCAACTATATACGCTTACCCACCGATGGTGAACAGAATAATATGAATGCCTCTCAAGAGAGTCTAAATGTTATGGTATCTTCGTGCCCTGCCTGTACGGCGGCTCAAATACAAAAGAATTGTCCCAATTGTCAAATACTAAACAAGACCTGCGTTCAATGTGCCATTAAAACGGCCACATTGCCCTACAGCAATTGCACCACCTGTAACAAGAAAACTGATAATCTTAGTAAACAACAGCAGCAACACAAACGCAGTGAATCCTTAACCAATTCAGCTTTAATGAGTAACAGCAGCAGTTGTTTGTCACATCAGCAACCAACACCACGTCCATGTAACCCGAATAGTGGGAGCAGTTCTGCTGCTACCTCTAGACCCCTTAACAAAAAGAATAGCAGTGACTTAACGGAAAGGGAAATGTTTAAAACCTATTTGGCCACCCAAGGCTGTTTAGCCAATACTATTACCGATTTTTGGAATATGATATGGCAGGAAAATACCCGTGTCATTGTTATGACCACCAAAGAATTTGAAAGGGGCAAGAACAAGTGTGCCAAATATTGGCCAGATGAGGGGCAATGCAAACAGTTTGGACCCTCCAAAATTCAATGTATCTCAGAGAACTCAACAAATGACTATACCTTAAGAGAATTTCTTTTTTCTTGGCGTGATCAGCCTGAAAGGCGTATATTCCATTATCATTTTCAAGTCTGGCCGGATCATGGTGTGCCAGCTGATCCCGGCTGTGTTTTAAATTTCCTGCAAGATGTCAATACCAAACAAGGGCAATTGACCCAAGCAGGCGATAAACCGGTAAGTAAAAAGTTTTATAATTAATGTTTAATCTGATTTTCTAAAGAATTCCTCATACCTCTACAGGGTCCAATTTGTGTACATTGTTCGGCGGGCATTGGCCGTACGGGTACCTTTATTGTGATTGATATGATTTTAGATCAAATCGATAGACATGGTAAGTACATAAACTTATTCAAACGGATATTTTAAACGTTTTGGCTTAATGTGTGTACAAAGTTTCATAATGGGTTAAGTGGAAGTGCGTAACATGCGATATTTACATTTAAATTATTGCTGATTGAGTGATTGCACCATTTGTATTTTGACTTCGTAGCGTTTTCGTATCAAAGCAAAAACGCAATATCAACATTTGTTCATCCGCTCACTCTCCATCATTAACAAGAATCACAAAGAAATTGATAATGTTTTTATCAATTAGAGTTGAAGACGATCAATTAATCAGCTGTTAAATAAAATAAAACTAAAATAACAAACAAAAAACGCTAAAAACGCACTCAACTACTATGTGATTGTAGGGTCTCGAGGGGTTTTTGGCCAAAACTAGACTCAGGAAGATCTAAACTACTACTGGACATGAATAGGAAGGCGATGCGAATCATGATAGGCGCGTTGACAGGTCACTGCTCGGTTAGAGCAAGAACCAGCAAGTGGGAAATTGGTACTCCAGATTTTTGTAGGATGTGCGGGGATGAAGAGGAACCAGAAACCATTGAACATATTATCTGTCACTGCCCGAAGCTGCAACGTCATAGGCTTAGATGGCTGAGCAGACGTTTCCATGAAAGCATCACTGATGTCGGGAAGTGTAAACTAGAGGACATCAGGGGCTTCATCATGGGGATTCGGTGGCTTAATGACGGATAATAGCGTTTCTTCTGGCCAAAAATGGGAGGGGTAAATATTACCAGTAATGGGCAATAGAAGGGAGTCACAATGGACCCAGTTGGGTCTCCGAGTGGAGGTGCGGTAGGCACCACCCTTCCTAACCTAACCTAACCTAACTATGTGATTGAGTTTATTTAATCGTCAACAGGACACTTTACAAACTTCCAAATAATTTTAGCGATATTTTTAAACTTCTGTTATTGCTATACTGAAAAGCATAATATGGCAACCTTTTCTACTCAAATGGGAATATGTTATCAAAATAGCTGAATGTTTTGCTAGAGAAGAAGTTGTGCTAATTTGTTATTTACATAAAACATGTGAGATGTGGAGGAAATTAACAAAATTAAAAAAAGTAAAAATATTTTTGGTCTTGTTTTTCAATAAATGTTAATGTTAAAAATGTGTAATATGTCAGTTTAAGTGTATGCAATATTAAACCACCACATTAACCGCATAAACTAGCAATTAAAAGTACATAATTTTTTTTAATACACATTAAATAACAATTTTATAATCTTCTGTGAATTTATTTTAAATACCTTATATTTTATTTTTGTTGTAGGTTTAGATACTGAAATTGATATACAACGCACAATACAAATGGTACGTTCTCAACGTTCTGGCTTAGTACAAACGGAAGCACAATATAAATTTGTTTATTACGCTGTTCAACATTATATACAAACACTCATACAGCGTAAGCGAGCGGAAGAGCAAAGTCTACAAGTCGGACGTGAATACACAAATATTAAGTAAGTTTTCTTTTCAATCTATATTTTTTTTTTCATTGATTCTGTGTCAATAAGGAATAACTGCTTAAGTTGATATAAGCTAAAGTTGAGATAATATCACAATTGAAATGAAATGAAATCTCTGAAAAATTTGGTGAAAAAAAAAACTTGAAAATTGTTAGGATGCCACCCATTTATCAAATTCAGTAAAACTTTTCCTACATATATGTATTATTTAACATAATTTTTTTAATCTTCTTACGCAGAAAAATACAAAAAAAAATAATTTGTCTTAAAATTCAGTTAAAGTTTATTGTTTATTTATTTTCTCTTATTCCAGATATACAGGCGAAATCGGCAATGATACACAAAGATCTCCTTTACCAACTAATTTAAGTTTAGCTAGTAAACAACTACAACAACAGCAGTGTAACCAAACTGTTGCAAATTGTTCCAGTAGCAGTAGTAGCAGCATTAACAGTTGTAACGACAACATCAATCAAGCATCGAAACCACATTTTTCTAAAATGCCATTACCCTCACCAACAAATCCAAGTAGCCGGCAAAAGCTGCAACAGCATGCAGCTGCAATAACATCAATACAACAGCAACAACAACAGCAACAATTGTATAACAACGATTTATTTCAAAACAGCAACACCACCAACACCACTACCACAACAACAACAACAACAACAACGCCAAAACACAACGAACAGCAACAATCCATTAACCCCTCCCACCAACAGCAACAGCAGCAGCAACAGTCACAGACAGGTAAGCAGGTCTCATCCTCCCGGCCCGGTTTGTTCAAATTGTTTACTCCCGTAATTTTTCAGCCTACGAAAACATTCCCAAAGACATGATGAGGCATCATTACGCATTGCCTCCTCCCACACCGCCGCGTAAATCATGACAGTTAAAATTTTAAAATGATTTTTTCACTCTTTCTAAGTTTTGATTTATCAGTTTCAAAAGCAAAAAAAAAAATTATGAAGAATATATGGAATATATGTATGTATCTTAAATCCCGCCCGCCCCCTTTTGCTTAGAATATTTAAAAATTAAGAAAAAAAATATCTTTATTTGTATGTGCTCGTATTGTTTTAATTCTTGCTTCAATGCCGTTGTTGTTGTCTTACAAAGAAGCGAGTGCGAATTTTTAAAAAATTCCCTTTTTGTTATCAATCTTAATTGTTTCTTAGTATTTCCTTAGAAATTGTCAAAAACCTAAACTAATGTTAAATAATATATTTTTTAACTTTATTATTTATAGACTTGTATTGTCATATTCTGAAAAAAATGTCCTTATTATATAAAAATGTTTGTACTTTTATTCAGCTTAATTTTATTTTTTTAATTTTGTTTTATAACCAAAAGTAGCAAGTAGTTTGATATAAAAAACCCCAATTTTTAAGGTCTTTTTTTAAATTCTTTAATACTTGTATGTTTATTATTAGAATTGTCATTATGATTCTTAATATTTTGTTCTTAATTGTGATATATTTGAAAATATGTTTTGAAAAATATTTAGTTTTCTTTGTTAAATCAAAAGAGAAAAATCTCGAATTTGTTGTAATTTTGTGTAGAATTTGTTTTATACTTTAATTTTCTCTCTCTAATCCCCCTGTCCCCTTACTTAATTTCATGCCTGTAACATTAACCTAATAATTTTCATTTTATTGTATTTTGTTTTAAAATTAAAAAAAAATAATATGTATGTGTATTCGTGAAACCTCTGATTAAATTATTATGTAGTAAACAAGTTTCCTTAAAAAAACAATTTTATATAATTTTTTATTAATTTTAAATATTTAGCCACATAAAAAAATGCTTTCAGCTTAAAAAATATTTTGTTTTTTATATAGCATGTATATCAGTATATTTTTTTCACAATTATTATTTAAATTAAATGTAACCCTTTAAAATTATGTTTTATTTTACGTTTTTATTTTATTAAAAATTGACTGTAATTTTTAAGAGAGATATAGAGAGAAAAAATTAATAAATAATTGAAAAAAAAAACAAACTAATGTTTTTTTAACGTATTTTTATTGTTTGAATTCTTTTTTGTGTTGGTTGTGCTACACTCTATGCACTGCAAAAGAATATGATTTACTGGCATTGCCTATCTTCAAGGCGCTATATTTTGTGGAGTTGCCAGAGTCTGAAAAAAATCTTCAGAATTTCCGAAAATAAAAGGTTTTTTTTAGAAAAAGATGTTGATTTTCGGATCGGGCGTGCGGAATTATGGTTAGTAGGGTCCCCGGGCGAAATCCGCCCAGCCGTTTCCGAGATAATCGCAAAAAACTAAAAATCGAACAAATTTTCTTAGCAAAGTGAATTTTGTGAAGAACAAAATAAATGTGCCCATTTTAAATGTTGGTTGATGTCTGTACTATTACTTTTTAATAGTATTCAAGTGTCGATGCTAGAGTAATTTCTTCGATTTTTAGTTTTTTGCGATTATCTCGGAAACGGCTGGGCGGATTTCGCCCGGGGACCCTACTAACCATAATTCCACACGCCCGATCCGAAAATCAACATCTTTTTCCGAAAAAAACCTTTTATTTTAGGAAATTCTGAAGATTTTTTTCAGACTCTGGCAACTCCACAAAAAATAGCGCCTGAAAGTCGGCAATGTGACATTAGTTAATGTTATTTAAAGGCGCCCTTGCGATTACATGTCATTTTACACAAAAATAAGAACAGCATTAGATATTTTTGCACGTTTCACAATCTTTATTGTTTTTAAAATATATAAATACAAGTTTAATTGAAATTTTCGGTATATACAATGTATGCGGCCATGATGTACATATATACATATATTTTTGTTTACAATAACCTTAATCAACGAGATAAACCTGCATGTTTTGCATACATACACACATAAATATTTAATATTAAACATAAAACAATACTTCCTTCAAGGAGTAAAATAAAAAATAATCAAATTAAACACCTATATACAAATTATAGTAGTTATTTTACATATAAGAAAAATAACAATAATAATAATAATAATAACACAAGTTATCGCTTTTACTGTTACTGATTAATCGATATAGATGTATAGATATTTAAAATCTGTCATTTTAAAACTATTTTATAATATGTACTTAATATTAAAGACACATAAAATTATTAAGTATGTACTATATTACGTATATTAAAAATTGCCACAAGGGAGAATTCATTCAACATTCCAGCAACGTTAACACAGTCTATTTACGAGTGAGAATTTTGAAGTTGTTAGATGATATAGCAGTAAGGATGATTTCTCATACACCGACAGGATGAGCTGTTTATTAAAGTAAAAAAAAAAAGAAAAATAATTTGGCTTTAATATGGATTAAGACATATAAAACAAAATTGTAAACAAGTTATATACATATATAAATAAATTAAATAGATGTAGTGTTATAAACATATAATGTTATTGTAATCAAAATTTAAATTAACAAAAATACAAAAAAAAAACGAAAAACAAAAACTATTAACAAATATTGTTACATAAATAATACACGAGTATTTATTTAGGATAAAATGAAAGGAAGCAAAGCATTTAAGAAACAATAAACGCTTTTTTTAATTGAATTTTAAGATATTACCGAGGAGGATTCGGTTGCTGGCATACATACATATGTAGCTACTGCCTAATTATAAATGTTTGCATGAAAAAATATTAAATTGTGTTTATTTTTCAAAGGTTATTTTCAGGTTTATTTTTCAAAACTACATATTTTTAAATGTAGGCTTGTTTGCTTTGCGTTTGTTGCTGCTCACTTATTAAACACAGAAATTTTTTATTTCTTTTGGAAAAAGTTAATTATTCTTATAACATAATAACAATGAAATCGTCGCCTGGCACTTTATGTGCCCCGGTAGTGCCATTTGTTTTTTTATTGGAACCCTTTTTAATGAATTTTGGATTTTTGAACAACCTTGATTGAGTTTTGACACATTTTCTAGTTTTATATTGTAAAATTTTACATTTTTTGATAATCTCGAATTTGTTGGTATAATAAAAATAAACTTTAGCTATTCTTTTTTTTTTTTTGTGAAATTTCGTTGTAATGAATTATTTCTTTTTACTTTTGCAAGAATCAGAGCTTCAGAGCTTTAGTTATTTTGATTTTTTGAGTGCATCTTGATCAAATCAAATTTTTTATTGTCTTTTTTTACAAATTTGATTTTTCTTTTTTGTATTTAATAATTTGTAATTTTTAAGCAAAAGTTCGGTTTGTTTAGAATTTTAATTTAGGAATTAATTATGCTTAAAAATTACAAATTAAATAAAAATTAAATATGAAAAGGTAAAAAAGTATAATGATTAGTTTGATTTTTATTAATTTTTTTCCACGCTAAAATGAGCATTTTGGAAATTTTTTACTTCTTAAAAAATTTTTTGATATCTTTTTTTTATTTTTGCAGGAATCTAAACTTCAGTTTTTAGCTATTTTTGATTTTTTGAAGTGGTGAATTAATTTTTTTTCTTAATTTTATTTATACAAATTTGCTTTTTCCTGAATTTTTTTTCCGCTAACATTAGAATTTTTACAATTTTATATTTCCTTGAAAATATTTTATTACATATGTACATATTTTTAAAATATGTTTAGTCCTCTTTCACACAAGTCAGCTTTACCTGAACAGTTTTTGTTCAATTTGCTTTTGAACCTGCATTTGCGTTCATACAAACCGTAAAGTTTGGTTCATCAAGTTTCAACAATTTGCGCTGTCGTAGAGTATTACGAATGACAAAACAAAACGAAAAAGCAAACTAAACTGGTACGGTCAAGTCTGTACCCCCTTCATTCTCTTTTCCTCTCTCTCCTAAATACTCAAGACTTGACGAGTCAGACCTGACGATTGCGAAAGGGGACTTACTAATTTTCTTAAAGCCTTCGCTTTGAGGTATGTCACGAAAAAAATACATTTTGTGAAAGCTGGAGCAGATGGAAAGGGTTGAAGTTTTTAATTTGTCACAAATTCAATTCTGTGATAGAACTGATATATGTATATGTATGTATATATATGCATGTATGTAGGTATGTTTTGAAACTTAGAAAATTCTGTGCTAGAAATGTGCACCGACATATTTAAAATTTTATTGAAAGGAATTTTTGAAAAAAAATATTTAAGTTTATTTTGGAATATTAATTTTTTTTTTCAAAAGAATCTGTACTAAGAGCCAATTTCACCAACTTATTTAAATATCAATTCATATTTAAAAGTAATTTTTCCATAAAAAAAATTAATGAAAATCGACATTTAAATAATATGAATTGATGTTTAAATAGAGTTGGTGAAATTGGCCCTAAAACATTTTCATTAATTAAGCACTTATGCTTTAAATGGACGTTTACTTCTTTTGTACCATTAGTAATTAAGTATTTGCTAGTAAGCATACTACGAATTAATGTATTTCGCAAATCGAGATATTTTCTAAATTCTTTTTTCTAAATTTTATATATAAATTTAAGTTCGCCACAACTACAAAAATTATAGCCAAAACGCTAGTTGTAAAATATATCGATTTACATAATAGTTCGTGATATAAAATAAAGTTAAAGCCATTTAAAACCTGAACATTTTTAAACTCTTCCTTCTTTTATCCTACGCCAATTATTGTAATATTTTAAAATTTATATATAAAAAATAAGAAATTGGAAAAATCAACACAGCTAAAGAATTTAAATTAAAAAAAAAACATTTGCAAAGAATTTAAAATAGAGAGCGAATGGGTTATTGGATAATTTCTAAGAAAAATTTAACAGAAATTTAGCTCGATGTATAATAATGCCCTAATTTGAGCTCTCTGAGATTGTTATATACATACATACAAAATAATAATAAATATCAATTGAATACAAAATATTTATGTATACTGAGAGAAAATAAGAAAACTATTTTAATTACATATAATTAAAAAAGGTAAGTAAAAAAAATTAAAAAGAAAGTTTTATGCGATTATTCCAGCAATTTACTAATAAAATATTTTATTGGAGCAAATACCAATTCCGAAAATAGTGAAAATTTGGATCATATCTTATGATTGTTCTTGCAAGAAGTTACGATTCTTAAACATTGAATTGGAAGCGATATTAAGAAAATTTCCTTTTTGGCGTTCTATAATGACACTTTCCTTTAAAAAAAAAGGTTTTAATGTGAATTTAAACGCAAAACATTGTTTTTACTAGATTTTCTACTGGCTATATATTTTTAAAATAAATAGATTCTTTGGAAGCAATGAAAATGTAGTTTTTTAAAATGTCTTCAAATTTTGTTTACGGCGTTATCATAAAACATACATACATACATATGTGTATAGTGGGCCTTTAGAACAAAAATAAAATCGTTTTTTAATCCCTAGCACTTATTGGAAAGCACTTTATTAAGATATGAATAAGCTACAGGTTTTTTGAGTACATTTGCAATTTAATCTACTTCAGCAATAAAAAAAACCGCCAGTACCCAATATGCTTGCGTTCATTTATTTAGTATTTGAGAAGGTTTCATTCAACAACTGCCGATTGCAGAAAAGCAATAGCACCCAAATAAAAGAACAAATAAAAATCAACAGAGTTAATAAAGAAATCAGACAGCGTTCAAACGCAGCAGAAAGAATTTATTTTAATTTTTAATACGCGGATATAAAAAACAATGGCAGTAATTTTAGTGTTCTTTCTGCATAGCTTTTGCCACAGTATATTTCCTCGTTAAATGGTATAAAATATTTTTAACTGGCATACAAATGCCAGGCCCACAGGCAGTGCCACTAATGGGCAATGTGCAAATGATAACAAAATTATCGCCAGAAAGTGAGTTTCAAAAGAAAATTTTAAATAAATACAGAAAAAAGTGAACAAAGAAATGTCATTATCTGTATAAAATTATTCAAATACGTAAATAAGGCCTGGTATGGAGTTCTTACGGAATTTCACATTTTTAAATTTACATTTACTTCTACATGGAAAAATATTCGTGTAGCCTTTTGTGTAGAACACACAAAAACACTCAAAATTTAATTACAAATTCATGAAAATTACGGCCTGTCCCACGATGTCACCAGAAATCGTTCGATCGACAACTTGTATTGCAAACAACAATAGCATTAGAAAATATGTTGTTGTTTTCAATATAAGTATTCGATCGGACTTGACTTACATATATTTATAACATCCCTAAGATAGGCAATAGTTTTCAAAAATTCCGTGTACTTTAATTTTGAAAGTCCGTACTAGCAAATGGAAATTTATTTATGAAATTCACCAACCTGAATTCTGTAAGTTTTTTTTTCATACAGTTCATATGTGAACCTGAATTTCCGTAAGAATTCCGTACCAGACTTAAAATTCTGAATGAAGCATTTTTTTTTACAAAATGTATGCGTAAATGTTAACTTGTAAAATTTTGTTACAACTAACCAACCGATTTTAATTTGTTTAAAGTTTTCCTACTAATTCAAATACATATTTAATTCACAAACCTTTCCAATATCCTTTAAGAACTTCTCTTTCAAATTCACAACCTTCGAGAAACTTTCGGACAATCGTTTCGTTTATGGTTGGGACCCCAATTATGGGTTTTCCTGCACACGCCGGACAAAAAAATTAATTTGCATACATACATACATACTACGATCGGAATGTCACAATTTTTAGGAAAATTTTGGGAAACACGTCGTAAAGCCTTAGCACCAGCTTTTCATCCCAATATATTGAATGCTTTTGCTGTAACAATTTGTCAACATGCTGATGTTTTAGTGCAAATATTATGCAAATTGGATGGAAAACCAATTGATATCACAGCACACTTATTTCCCTGTATAATGGATGTCATTATTGATACATCAATGGGCACGAATTTACAAACGCAAAAGAATAAAAATAATCAATATACACACGCATTTCATAGGTAAGGATATACATAAGTATGTAGATTATATTTCTTTGTAGAAAATTCTGATTAAACACTCGTAACATTTGAAGAAATTAAAATGTATGTACAATATTTAAGCAATCAAAAGTCCATATTGCTATTAACTAACGGTATCATTTATATTTTTTAGTTATGGCAATGCCCAATCTTAAACATCAACAGTGTTGCATGAAAGTGTAGTTTTCTAAAGTCTTAAAAAAAACTATAGCTCGTAGTCGCTACAAAATATCGAACTAAAATTCTTTTCAGTTTTATATAAACGCATATTTATAAACACCCATTTCTTGCTTTTGTTTGCTATGAAATTCATTTGAAGACATTTACTAATTTTGCTTAATCTTTTTAGAATCAATGATTTGTTGTTCGCTAGAATGACCAATCCATTACTATTTTCCGATTTTGTTTACACAAAGACACCAGCATCTAAGGAATTGGATACATATCTTAAAATTATTCATAATTTAATGGAAACTATAATTCTCGAACGTCAAGAATATTTAAATCACAGAAAAGCGGAAGATAATCAAGAACTCTATCTTATTAATAGTAATAGACAAAGATGTCTCCTAGATACATTGTTAGCGATAGAAATAGAACAGCAGCCCTTATCATTAAAAGAAATAAGAGATGAGGTCAACACCTTTGTCCTTGCCGTAAGTACATACATATTTTTGAAATTCCTTTAACATTGTTTGTTACTTAAGGGCGTCGATACAACTACTTCAGCCATGTCCTTTGTGTTATATGCTCTGGCAAAATATCCTAGGGAGCAGCAAAAACTTTTTGACGAATTACAGAAACACAATGAAGAGAACAAAGGATATATCACAGCTGCAGATCTCAACAAATTTGAATATTTAGATATGTTCATCAGAGAATGTTTGCGGTTTTATACCACAGTGCCTTTAACGGGAAGACAAACATTGCATTCTACCAAAATAGGTCAGCGCACTTATGCTGCTGGCACAACTTTGTGGATAAATATGTATGGATTGGCCCACGATAGTAAGCTTTTCGAAGATCCTTGGGTTTTTAGGCCGGCAAGATTTGCTAAAGATGCATATGAAAAAATTACCAAGTTTAGTTATATACCTTTTTCTGCTGGCCCTCATATATGTATTGGACGTAAATATGCTTTACTTATAATGAAAATTTTAACCGTTAAAATTTTGCAAACATTTATGTTGACTCTTAAGGACTCCAATGAAGAGTTGATTTTAATATCGCAAATGGTACTGCAGGCGAAGAACGGTATTAATTTGATATTTACTGAAAGATACTGACATTGATTTTTGATGGGGATATTATTAAATATATTACTCAGTACTGTTTCAAATTTCTGGATACATATATGTAAGTCTGGTATATAAGATCGATTAAAATAGTAGTCCAGATTATATTTTGTAATTATGTATACATATACATATGTATGTATATATATGTATGTTATCTTTATGCAACACTCGAAATTGGTTGAAAAAAATGTTGCTCTTATTATTGTTATTTATTTTTGAAAGATATTAAGCAATTAAATGCTATTGATGGGGGATAATTATATATGCTATATTATATTTCTAACAATTCGTTAAATGCATATTGATTTTTTTTATCCTTGGCTTTATAACATTGTGATTTGGCTTTATTTTACATAATAAATGAATAGAATAATAAAAAATGCATATTACTAATTATTTTGTTATCATTTTATCAATGAAAATTAGAGTTGAGTAGTTCATGAACGAACTTTCTTTGCATAAACGGCAGAATCGATATTAAAATTGACACCAATGGGTAAATATAAATTACGCATGATGCAAACTGAAAAATCAGAAACGTTCGTCGTTTAGTTCATAGCACAGGCTAAGTACCAAAGCAAATGATATAAAATAAAAAACATATCAGATCTTTCGTTCAATCACTGCCCAGAATAAATAAAAAAGTATGAACTACTTCGGATCAATTCGGATTGATGTTCGGATCAATCTCAACGATTACGTAAAATTAACCATTTTGCAAAACTCTGGATATAATTGACCTCCACTGTTTCTGTTCAAATCAGTCCATTTTAATGCAACCCTGCTTCACAACATAAACAAAACTACGGCAGCCCTTGTTCTTATCAGAAAACATCGCCTTCATCCAACAAACACAAGGCAAACAAAATGTCAACAAACAAAAAGTTGACAGCTTACTGCGAACCACAAAGTAGACTGTGCTGCGGACAAGACCAAGAGAAAAAATTTAACAACGTGTAAAGAAATTCTAAACAATTTGCTTGTAATTTTAAACAGAAATATCGAAATAGATTTTGCTGCAGAAATAGTGATAGCATTGAAAACAATATGCAAACCGATGATCTCTTGCAATTTAAAGATTTTTCAAATACATCCAACACAAGCAGTCCTCCGGCACAAATAAATGTCAATTCTCCAACACATTCCAATAGTTCAAGTGCAACAAGCGGAAGGCAAAGAGGAGATGCTTTGCAAGATCTAATCTATGACATGAGTAATTCGGCCAATATATTAAGTGGCTCAGTTGATGGTTCTTCTGGTGGCGGAGGGGTTGACAATGGATTAAATGGTTTGCCTGAACCAGCCACTGCAGGCACAAATAAAGTGTCATTCTTAACTTTAGAATACTACCAGCAATTTTTCAATGTTGATACTTTAATGGTGTTGGATCGTATTGCCAACTCCATGATACCAAAAAGGGCTCCGCCCAACTATTTAAAATCTATTATTGGTCAAAATCCTGATTTGTATGGACCATTTTGGATCACCACCACACTGGCAAGTATATTTACATAGTCTGCAAACCAAAATTTAATAAAAAAATTTTATACAGATTTTTAGTATTGCCATTAGTGGCAACATCGCCAGTTATCTTCAAGAGGCCGACGACCACTACAAGTGGCGTTACAATTTCCACTTGGTGTCTGTGGCGGCCACATGTATATTTATTTATGCTAATTTACTGCCAGCCGCTTTATGGGGATTATTTAAATATAGTTTGAAACCGATTCAAGAGGGCTTGGAAACGGAAAATGTGAGTTGATCATTTTATAACTTGGAATTATTTAACAAATCCTGTATTTTTTTAATTGTCCGCACTATGAAACTTTTGCTGCAAAACTTATAAAATTTTTTTATGTTTTTTGTTTTGCTTGTACATTTGTACCTTCATCTTACATTCTTATTATTTTTTATTTTTGACAAGTTCAACAAGAAGTGGTCTGGACGATCAGACCACTAAGATTAAGATATTGATCAATATTACCAATAATTATATTATCAACAAATTATCTATTGAAAAAGAAAATTTTCGACAATTTTCATATAAAAAAGTAAATTTTTCGACTATTAAAAACTTTATACATATGTAGTCTCTTTAAAAAATAAGTTACAAGTTATGTTTTAAAAAGGAGTTTAAAATCAACAAATAATCTATAAATGCAAAATTGTGAAAACTATTATTGTACTTTAATTATTATTATTTAATTATTCCCTTTCTATAGATGAATGAGAAATAACACTAAAACATAATCACTATTTTTATTTCATACTTTTCAGGGAGATTATACACCTTCACTTTTAGCATTAATGTGTATTTATGGCTATTCCCTGGCTATTTACATTCCTGTCTCAATTTTGTGGGTTATTCAAGTGAGTAATTGATTTCACTTCATTTCTTTAATTGCAACTTACCTGTTTTGATATTTTTTCCAGCTTTCCATATTACAATGGCTGTTGGTTGTTACTGGTGCTTTATTATCCGGCTCGGTTTTAATTGCTGTTTTAACACCGGCCTTAAGAAACTCTAAAATTTCTTTATTCTTAATTATCGGCATCTTGGGTGCACATTTCCTATTGGCAGCTGGTTTTATGCTGTGTTTCTTCCATGTACCCAGCAGTAGTAATTCGGCGCCTATTTCAAAGCCAACAGAGCAGCAGGTCGTTAATGTAGTTAAACAGGTTGTGGTTACAACGGCCAAGGCTCTAATTGGAAATATAATGGAAACAAAAGTTTAAAGAAGTCTTTTTGTGTGTTTTTCTTAATTTAAATATTAAAGTTTAATAGAGTATTAAAATCGATAAAATAAAAGTACTTTTAATAAATAATAATTACAACAACAAATTAATTGAATATAAGAATTAAATGCTCGTGGTAAAAAGCTTTTCAGTATTTGATGTATAATAAAAATCAGTTTTGTAATATAAATTACAATTTACTTTTCTTTAAAATTTACTGTTTTTTTTTTATAAAAATTGGCATTGACTAGTACTGTTTTTTTTTTTGGAAAACTCGGTAATTTTACACTTTTATCATTCAAATCAAATCCGAAATGAACTAAAGAAACTCTTAATACTTTCGCATATAAATATCTTAATGTACATTTGCACGCTGTTTAGTTTCTTTCTGTTGTAGTTGATTTGTGATAGTTAAAGTATGTAAGTAAAAAAGCGGTAATCACAATTTTAGCATAGCTCGTAAGCTCGCAAATACCTAAAATGAGGCCATTTGGCCACCAAATTAACACAACACAAAAATAAATGTGTACTAAATCCGAAAGCCCCAAAATTGGATTTGAAAACCTGGGGGCAAATTACGGCATTCGATACGATTCGAAATTTTAAAATATTTCTATATAAAGTCTATTGAAATATTTCGTAATTTCGTTCGATAACGAGTGCCGTAATTTGCCCCCTGATTTTCTTTAGACGTAGCGACGTTGTTTTTTATAGAAAAGTTATCGATGACTCTTGAAAACTTATCGATGACTTTACTTTTCTATTGAAAACTTATCGATGACTTTACTTTTCTATTGAAAACTTATCGATGACTTTACTTTTCTATTGAAAACTTATCGATGACTTTACTTTTCTATTGAAAACTTATCGATGACTTTACTTTTCTATTGAAAACTTATCGATGACTTTACTTTTCTATTGAAAACTTATCGATGACTTTACTTTTATATTGAAAACTTATCGATGACTTTACTTTTCTATTGAAAACTTATCGATGACTTTACTTTTCTATTGAAAACTTATCGATGACTTTACTTTTTCATAGGAAAGTTATCGATGACTTTACTTTTCTATAGAAAAGCTATCGATGACTTTACTTTTCTATAGAAAAGCTATCGATGACTTTACTTTTCTATAGAAACGTTATCGATGACTTTACTTTTCTATAGAAAAGTTATCGATGACTTTACTTTTCTATAGAAAAGTTATCGATGACGACTTTTCTATAGAAAAGTTATCGATGGCTTTAGTTTTCTACAGAAAAGTTATCGATGACTTTACTTTTCTAAAGAAAAGTTAACGATGACTTTACTTTTCTATAGAAAAGTTATCGATGATGACTTTTCTATAGAAAAGTTATCGATGATGACTTTTCTATAGAAAAGTTATCGATGGCTTTAGTTTTCTACAGAAAAGTTATCGATGACTTTACTTTTCTATAGAAAAGTTATCGATGACTTTACTTTTCTATAGATAAGTTATCGATGACTTTACTTTTCTATAGAAAAGTTATCGATGACTTTACTTTTCTATAGAAAAGCTATCGATGACTTTACTTTTCTATAGAAAAGTTATCGATGACTACTTTTCTATAGAAAAGTTATCGATGACTACTTTTCTATAGAAAAGTTATCGATGACTACTTTTCTATAGAAAAGTTATCGATGACTACTTTTCTATAGAAAAGTTATCGATGACTTTACTTTTCTATAGAAAAGTTATCGATGACTACTTTTCTATAGAAAAGTTATCGATGACTACTTTTCTATAGAAAAGTTATCGATGACTTTATTTTTCTATAGAAAAGTTATCGATGACATTACTTTTCTATAGAAAAATTATCGATGACATTACTTTTCTATAGAAAAGTTATCGATGACATTACTTTTTTATAGAAAAGTTATCGATAATTTGACAATTATCAAATTTTCTTTGACTGCAATTTTATTTCGATATATAATTCGTTTTTTATGAAAGGTTGTCGATAACTCTTAATTGCAAATTTTAATAAGAGATTTTCTATTGCTTCATTTAAAATCAAATACATATTAGAGAAACTACATACAACCATACATATCGAGCCTTATTTTCGATTTCATGGGAAGCGACAATAATTAAAATGTTCAGGTTTTTTAAAATATTCAAAAGTGTTTTTGTACGTAAATTTTCGCTTACGATAAAATTGTACAGCCTCTATCTTAAAAGTTGTCAACAATTTTGGCATTTTGATAATTCTAAACTATGGATATGGTGAATATTTAAAAGAACTTTCTCCTGAAAACTTTAATTTTTGTCGCTTACGATAAAATCGAAAATAAGGCTTGATGTTGTTAAGTAGGAAGTATATATATGGCTTTTTCGTAAGAAAACCAGTTGTATTGGTGTATCTGACACCTCTAGACCTTCCGAGATAATAGCGATGAATCTTTGGAATTTAAAGCGCTTCTTTGGAAAATAAAACTGATAATCAATAGCAAACGATGTGTCTGTCATTTATAAAACAAAACTCACTGCAAACAAATCATTTAATCTTAACACAATGCAATTAAAAAATATAACATCATTAATGCTTTTGTTATTGGTTTTTCAAGAGCTGAACGCGAAAAACATCAGTAGCGAGAAAACAGCAAGTGATTTAGTGGAAAAAGTAGATTCTATAAAAAGTCAACTGAAAAACATTAAAGCTGAGGTAACAGCAAAATATGAAAATGAGAAAATAATTTGGCAATTAGAAGTCTTGCAAAGCTGGTATGAGGACGAAGACCAGAACGCCAAATGTCCCAGAGTTCCTTCCTATATCTTTCAAGATTGGACTGCCATACAAAGACGTTTAGATGGTTCGGAGAATTTCTATCGCAATTGGCCACAATACCAACAAGGTTTTGGTGATAAAAACAGAGAATTCTTTATCGGCCTAGAACCCTTATACCAAATGATCAGAGAAAAGGGAGCTCAAGAATTGCTAATCATATTGGGTGACCATGACAAGCAAATGGTTTATGCCAAATATGATAATTTTGTTTTGGGTTCAGCAGAGGAGTTTTATGAGCTCAAACAGTTGGGTGCTTACACAGGTACAGCAGGAGATGCTCTTAGTGAACAGGTGGGCAAAAAATTTACCACTTTAGATCGAGATAATGATGATTCTAAATTGCATAACTGTGCCAAACTATGGCAAGGAGCTTGGTGGTTTGGTTTTTGTCACCAGAGGTGGGTAGTTGAATAAACTTAATATGTATTGAAAAACACACAAATTTCCAAAAAAAAAATTATATTTTTTTAGTCACCTAAATGGTCCATATCTGGAAAAACCTGTTTCGGAAAAGGGCGAAAAAGGTATTACTTGGAATCTTTGGCACGGCATGAATTATTCTTTGAAATTTGTTTTAATGATGGTGCGTTCAAAATCCTAAATAAATGAATTTTACATGTTCTTTTTTTACTTGATTTTTCTATAGAAAAGTTTGTGAAAACTTAATTTTTCTATACAAAAATGATCGATAACTTGACTTTTTTCTGGAAAAGTTATCGATGACTTCAGTTTTCTATGGAAAAGTTATCGATGACTTGAGTTTTCTATAGAGAAGTTATCGCTGATTTGACTTTTCTATGGAGAAGTTATCGAAAACTTGACTTTTCTATAGAAACGTTATCCATGACTTGAGTTTTCTATAGAAAAGTTATCGATGACTTGACTTTTGCATAGAAAAGTTATCGATGACTTGACTTTTCCATAGAAAAGTTATCGATGACTTGACTTTTCCATAGAAAAGTTATCGATGACTTCACTTTTCTATAGAAAAGTTATCGATGTTTTCGCTTTTCTATAGAGAAGTTATCGGTGACTTTACTTTTCTATAGAGAAGTTATCGATGACTTGACTTTTCTATAGAGAAGTTATCGGTGACTTTACTTTTCTATAGAGAAGTTATCGATGACTTGACTTTTCTATAGAGAAGTTATCGATGACTTGACTTTTCTATAGAGAAGTTATCGATGACTTGACTTTTCTATAGAGAAGTTATCGATGACTTGACTTTCTATAGAGAAGTTATCGATGACTTGACTTTTCTATAGAAAAGTTATCGATGATTTGACTTTTCTATAGAGAAGTTAACGCTGATTTGACTTTTCTATAGAGAAGTTATCGAAGACTTGAGTTTTCTATAGAAACGTTATCCATGACTTGAGTTTTCTATAGAAAAGTTATCGATGACTTGACTTTTGCATAGACAAGTTATCGATGACTTGACTTTTCCATAGAAAAGTTATCGATGACTGGACTTTTCTATAGATGTTTTCACTTTTCTATAGACAAGTTATCAATCCATTGACTTTTAAAAAGAAAAGTTATCGATGACAACTTTTCTATAGAAAAGTTATCGATGGCTTTAGTTTTCTATAGAAAAGTTTTCGATGACTTTACTTTTCTATAGAAAAGTTATCGATGACTTTACTTTTCTATAGAAAAGTTATCGATGACTTTACTTTTCCATAGAAAAGTTATCGATGACTTTACTTTTCCATAGAAAAGTTATCGATGACTTTACTTTTCCATAGAAAAGTTATCGATGACTTTACTTTTCCATAGAAAAGTTATCGATGACTTTACTTTTCCATAGAAAAGTTATCGATGACTTTACTTTTCCATAGAAAAGTTATCGATGACTTTACTTTTCCATAGAAAATTTATCGATGACTTTACTTTTCCATAGAAAAGTTATCGATGACTTTACTTTTCCATAGAAAAGTTATCGATGACTTTACTTTTTCATAGAAAAGTTTTCGATGACTTTACTTTTCCATAGAAAAGTTATCGATACTTGATTTTTCTATAAAAAAGTTATCGATGATTTGATTTTTCTTTAGAAGATATTATTAATAACTTGGCCTTACTGTGGAAATGTTATTGATGAGTTAATTTGATTATAGAAATGTTATAAACGCCTTTTTATATATAGATTATATTGTTTGTGGTGAGCGAGGTCACACTGTATTTCATTAGGAAACTGAGTTTTCACAATTTAAATTTAAAAATTAACCGTTTGCTGTATTTTAATTTTATTTGCACATCACGTGTAAGTACTCATATGCAAATAGTTTTGAATTTTTCTATTTATAAAATGTAAGTTTTTGTTCTATCTATTTATAGCAGAATATAATACAAAAGACAATAATTTAAAAGGCAGACTGACAAAAAGGATTGTGAATGTAAATGATTTGCCACACTCGCATATTTGAAAGCAGCACATCACGCACGCTGGCAACAAAATCCTTTTGATTAGAAATGTTCGTCTGAAAAAAAAACACACAGAAACGCACACAAAATATGTTTTGTTAATAAAGCATAAATAAAAACACCCTTAAGCTTTTTTTAAGTTGAAGAAGGCTGAAAAAGCGCCTGCGTAACTTGTTTCGAATTTCCTATTATGTGTCCCACTGTTTGGGTAATTATTTATAATTTTACCAAACACGTACATTTATTATCTCAAGAGTTATGATTTTCTTTGTTATTACATATTTAGTTTTCAAGCTTCAGTGGTAATCAGCTGTTCAATGCAACCCTTAACGTAATGTAACATGAATTAAAGTGTTACAAGAACGCTTTAACACAATTTTAAATCTCACCCCATGAGAAAGTCTACTATTATGTTAAGTTACAGTATTAAGTTAGTGCAGAATTGTCTTACTAGACTTCTATTTTTGATCTCTGTTACTGGGAGGAAAAGCTATAGTCCGTCTCAATGTGAACTAGAGCTACACTATTCCGAAGCATGAATAAACGAGTAAACGAGGTCCATAGAAAGAATCCTACGCCCTCAGTGGGACCAATGACAGTGATTTTTCTTAACAGTTGCATCCTTCTTCTTCAGAAGTCATTGAATGTGAGATTGAATTTCTTAGCACGTGCACTTATGGAAGAGTTACTTCTTTATAGTGTTTCCACTATAGTCTCCTTTAACACCCAATTAAACTATATTAAGCTGTCAGGAATAGCAAAGATAATAATCCCCTCCCCTCCTTAAAGTTAAAGGAATACAAATTTAAAACCAAGTAAATGATTTACATGAAAATTATGCGTTATTCTTCTATTTTCTCTTCGTTACTCCAAACATTATTTTTCTTTAAATATGTAAATTAAAAGAAACAAAAAACGTGTTAATTTGACAGCTGAATTTCTCCAGCTAAAAAAAGTATGTTGGAAAAAATTAGACATTTAATAAAGTTAAATAAAAACAACTTCAAAGTAATTTAAAGTATTTACATTGCACCCCTATACCACACAAACGCACGCACACAGACACACATACTACATACTACGTATTGATAAGAAACGCCTTAACTACTTGCCAAAAAATAAACTCTTATAGAATTCTAGCAGAAGCAGCCTTGAGTAAATAGAGTTGAATAGAGAAATTTACTTTTTAAATTAAATAGTCAATGGGTAAAGTAAAATGTATGTATGCAGGGAAAGAGGGAAAGGAAAAGGAAAAGGGCTTACACGACAATTAAGAATTGGAATTTGTTGAAATAGCTGACTTGCCATTAGATGCAAGGATATACATATAAAGTAGTTCTGAGTCAGAAGTAGATATTAAAAATTTGAAGAGCAATTGCTTACTTTTTAAAATTGTATAAATTAATTTAAAATTTTTATAAAAGGCAGAAAACACTCCATGGAAAAAGAAAATTTTATTTTTCTCTCAAGAGTTGAGTAAACAAAATATTTGTAATGATATGAGGATTAATTCTGCATCAATAACTCAAAAATACAATTTTTTGAGTTATACTTATGCTGTATATTTTTTGCAAAAAAAAAAAAAAACCAAAATCTGCTTCTCAAAAAATACATGAAAATAAGGATATATGAAAGGCACTCAAACTACATCATTAAAAAGCATAATTTTTGTTTGTATACATAAGCATGCAAAAACTACAAGTTGTAGCATTTTTATTTTTTATACAGTGAAACTTCGATATAACGAATTCCAAGAGGATCCGAAAATACTTCGTTATAGCCATTGATTCGCTATAAATGTAGTCAGCAAAGCCTTGATACAACGAAATTTGATGAAATACGAAAATAATTCGTATAACTATAGTTTTCTTTATTCAAATTCTATTTAGCATGAGAATGCTAATAAAAGCTTAAGTGTCAAGAGGGAGTTAACATTAAAAATTCATTCTTTTGATGACGGGAGTTTACCATTTTCCTATATGTACATAATTTTATTCTTACTTCGCTGTATAGAGGCTTTTGTACGAGTACTTCGTTGTATAAATATAAGCCTTTATGCTTGTAAATACATTTAGACTTCGCTGTTTTTATAACGGGACTTTACCATTTAGGATTTATTCCGATTTTGTAATACATATTGAGGAATTTGAAGGAATATTTCGCTATATAGAGGCTTTTTTGCTCAGAATTTGTTCTTTATAGCTTTAGTGTATTTCTGTATGAAAAACTTTGCAATAAAGAGGTTTTCTCAAGGGACTCAATAAAACAAAAATTAAAATTACTCATATTTCAAAAGTATAAATACGTACCAGTTAAGCTTATGTTAATATCTAAGTATAGTTACGGGACTTGTTGCAGAGTGACTTGGCAGTCTATTTATATTGATTCATTGTTTAACCTCTTCACAGTGTAAACAGATGTCCCAGCGAAGTCTTTCTTTTATATACATATGTATACTCAACCAAAAAAAAAATATTCGTAGTACATACTCCATGCCCCAGAGGAGTGTTTCTTATATAGACAAACTAAAAAAAAAAATATTCGTAGTACATATAATATATAATATTCGTAATAGTACCCCATTGAACTATGGATGAAGTTATGGAGAATAAAAGTGCAGTGAAGTGTGTTCAGGTAACATATACCCTATGAAGAGAGATAGACAGAGAGAGAGAGAGAGAGAGAGAGAGTTGTTCCTCAACATTCACAAGTGAAATACCTTGGTATACTATACACCTTGATCGACGGCTTACATGGAAACATGACTCTAAGCTAACACAAATGAAACTTAAATTAACTCAGATACAACATTGGCTGATTGGGTGAAATTAAATTCTCAGTCTAGATAGTAAACTTTTAATATATTTTTAGAAACCTTTATGGTGCTATGGAATTCAGTTGCGGGTAGGTAACCCGACCAGACATCCCGCTTTTGAAATTTCCAATCTCTTATTAGATTTGTATTAAAATGTAAGTGATAAAATATCAATCCAAATATTTTTTAAATGTAGTTATTGCTTAACTATCCAAATCTCTGTGTGCTTCGTTACACCCCTTTTGAGATGAAGTGTCACGCTGGTAGTGCAGCTAATTTGTAGAATACAATTCTCATTATTAACATGTCATGAAGAGTTTCAAAATGATCACTGCATTATTTTCTGTCGGAATTGTCGGAATTTTAAAATTTGTGCTTGTATAGATTTATAAGCCTAGTGTCCTAACAGAGCTCTGTTAAGCTATAATGCATTTCGAAAGGACTTTTGCAATAATTGAGGCTACCGAGACGGAAAAAAGTAATGCAAATTTATTGACAAGGTGCTCCTCCTCCTTTATTATTCCCCTTTAATTTATTTCTGAATTTGAACTAGATATTCGACCGTGTTCTGTAAACCAACCGATCGATTTGAAACCGGACGATTTTAGAAAACTAACTCCGACAATAGAAATATTTTATTAGATATTTTTAAAAATATTTTGTTATTGTTTAGATTCCCAAATATCATATGGGAAAGAAAATTATTGTGTATGATTTTAAGCACCGTCTGCAGGGCCATATTAATTTTTTGAAAACGAGAAATTTACTCGGATTCGGTGGCCAACGTTTTAACTTGGCATTTTCTGAAGGATACGCACTTTTGAGTCAATGCTGGCGGATAATATTGGTGATAGATTCATGTCCAAGTGGTCCTCTAAAAACGTGCATACTCAGAATTTCTAGTAGTTCGAGTTTTCAGGAGTTCTTCAAAAAAATTTAAATTCGCCCTACCTTCATATTTATATTAATATTTTCTCATAGTAGAAACTGTGAAAACTGTGTATCTTAAGTACATACCGCTTTTTCATATTTATTTTTAAATCCCGCTTTTTGAGGATATATTCTTCGAAATCCGGCTTTTTGATGGGTCATGTTCCGCTTTTTGCCACATCTGGCCACGTTAGCTATGGGGCACTGCTTCAGCTTCCAATGTAGAGAAAATCCAACGAAAAAAAATATATATTTATACTATTTGATAGGTCCTGGATTCAGCCACATCAAACATGTTCAGTGCGGTTTACTACAATACTAGAACGAGTCCCAATTCAAGAAGAAGGTGAATATGTAACCATTTACACGATATGTCTTCTTTTCACCATACACTACTATAGGATGAGTACGCTTGATTCAAGTGTGACCGAATTTACTGCAGGGTTGTGTCTTAAATGTAAAAAACAATTTTTTGCCCTAAGTTACTGTTTAGGAATATAGTGGCTTATAAAAATCATAAGCTCATAAGTTTTTCTTATTCTTTACATAATGTCAACAATGTAAAAATAATAAAGTTTTCTCTGCAATGTAATCTTCAATTGATCAAGCTGTTTATTTTTCAACGGATACCAAGTATTAAGCGTTTTTTTATCTATTATTTACATGATGTCGACAATGTAAAATTTTTAAAATCTGTCATACCAACAATATCTTATGTATCTGAATACGGTTTTATTAACAGACATTATACATCACAAATTAACACCACTTTCATATTGTTTACATGATGTCAAGAATGTAAAATATGAAAATCGTTTTTGAACATAATAAACTTCTTTCTAAAATTTGATGCCCTTTTAATAGAACTAATTTTTTCAAGGTATTTGTAATACTAAATAATATTTACCTATTATTTACGTCATGTCGAAAATGTAAAATTTTAAAATTCATAATCAAACCATATTTAATATTTCTAAGCACCATTTCATCTCAATATTGAATATTTATTATGAATTTAGAATATTTTCCTATTGTTTACACTATGTCAACAACATCAAATATAAAAATTTTTAAGATAATATAAATTTTAAAAATTTAGTTCGCTATTGATCGATTATTATTTTTCAACATATTTTAAGCATTGAATGTTATTTGACCATTATTTACACGATGTCGGCAATGTAAATTTTTAAATTTTGTGCAATAAAACCATATTTAACAATGTAAAATATAAAAAATTTTGTTGTTAATGAAAATTTTCAAATTTCAGTTCCGTACTGATCGATTGGTCATTATTTTTTAACGTATTTAAGGTGTTGAATTTTATTAACACATTATTTACGTGATGTCAACAATGTAAATTTTTAAATTTTGTGCAATCAAACGCCATTTCTTCTTAATATTCATTATGTTTCACAATTTGTGACTATTTTCCTTTTGTTTACATGATGTAAACAATGTAAATTTAATTGAAATATATTGAAAATTTTGTGTTAATAACGTAATTTTTCAAAATTTAGTTCTGTATGCCAGTTTAATCATTATTTGTCAACGTATTTTAAGTGTTATTTACCCATTATTTATGTAGACAGCGTAAAATTTTTAAAATTTATCCTATTAAGGGATATTTAATATTTCTAAACATTAGTTCTTCTTAATATACATTATATATGACGAATTCGGAATATGTTCCTATTGTTTACAAGATGTCAACAATGTGAAATATAAAAAAATTTTGTTATTAATGAAAATTTTCAAAATTCAGTTCCGTACTGATCGATTGATTATTATTTTTTTTTAACGTATTTTCATTCAATAAGAATTGAAATTACTGAACTTAAGCCTGATTAAGAAATTATTTCTGGTATTGAATTTTATTTACCTGTTGTTTACACGATGTCAACAATGTTAATAAAACGTATTTTTTTTATTTTATTCTCTATTGATCGATTGACCATTACTTTGTAAATGATGTAAAAAATTAATAATTTTCAAAATTTGGCGTATCTAGCAAATATTTAATACATACATCTTTCTTAACACCGTTTCTTCTTAACATAGTTTTGCTTCTTTTTACACAATGTCATCAATGCAATTATTGAAAAATTTTTTGTGACAAATTTTAAATGTTCCTGACTTCAAATTTTCTAAAACTGAATTAGCATTATGAAACTTTTCACGAAATTAGTTGCATGAACTTTTTTATACATATTTGCAAATGGAAGGCGTCGAAAAAACAATCAGATCAAAATAATTACATTCATGCTACGCCATATTTTCTACGTCACTCTCTTCGCTAACGCTTCTATAAGCAAATGGAAAATGATTCGTGCAACCAATTTTATGAGAAATTTCAAGCTATAAATTAGATAACAAGTTTGGATTTTTTTTTTGCAGAAAAATCAATTTTCCCAAAAAGGATATATGGGTGGCCCTTACATTACAGCAGTTAGATACATGATTTTTTCCTATACATATGAAGTTGCCAAAACTACAAGTTGTAGTATCTTTGTTTTTTTCATTTAAAACCAAATAATATATGTATGTATGTATCTAAAAAAATTTTTTTGCTAGTGTTAAAACGCTCTCTTTAAAACTTCCTAAAAAAATTATTTCAAAAGTTTTTATTTTGTAAATTATTCAAATTACGAATTTTAACAGGTGCCCAGTAAGCGATTATTCGCCAGAAAAATTAAAAACCGGCTCCTTTTTAAAATTGATTAATCTTCTCGCTTCCTTCCAACGTAAGCTGCTTGTGTATGGCAGGCAGCCAACAAACAGTTTAGTATTAAAATACCGTATATATTTCATTTTTACTTGTGTGCGGTAAATTATTCAAATTACGAAAATTAACAGGCTCTCAGTAATCCTTGACAGTAAAAGGAAAGTCGAATATGAATGTTTGTGTATGTGTGTTTATTTTTTCATTCAAATTATAAAAGCAAAAAAAAAAGTACAGAGAATACAAGCACAGCAAGAGAAGGTTAGAAGAGTGTTAATGTAATGTCGAGTAAGAATAACAAAAGGCAAGAACTGGATTAGGGGGCAGCAGAAGGAGGAGAAGCATGAGGTGGTAAGAGCATGTAAAAGACAGTGAGCTTTTTATGCTTGCTGCAGCATGCCTTTATTAATCTAAGGCTAATATATACCCACACACAAGGGGTGGGTAGACGTTTAACCAGGATGCTTTTTTCGTTTTAGTTTATTTTTGTTTGCGGCGCTAAAGAAGGTGGTTTAAGTATTGGGGTTCTTTAGTTTTTATTTGTATGCGCCTGGTTTATTATAAGGGAAGCACTTTTCTTTGCATGTGTGTTTTGTGACTGTTTTTCTTTTTTAATTTACTTTTTTTCTTCTTCTTTTGTCTATTTTTGGGTCTGTATGTAAATTTTAGTATTTTTTGTGTGCTTGGCATATGACGAGTCGTGTGTTATTTTTCCATTATAATTTGCCTTATATTTTGTAAAATTTTTCTTTTAAGCATGCAACAACTTTGTGTTCCTTTTTTATATTTCATTCACTGTTTGCAAATAAATAAAGCCTTTAGTATGCTAAACAATTTAGATTTTAATTTACCACAAGGTGTTTTCAAATAAGCTTAAAGGCCTGGCAAAATTTTCACAAAATAACAGCTAAAATTTAAGAGGTGTGTTCTCACATAAAAACTAAGAACAAGTTGCAGTATTAAAGATGGAAATAGTTATTAGAACCAAAAAAAAAAGGATATATGGCAACATTCTGTTTAAAAGAAGTTATTGAACCCAGATTTTGCCAAGGTTGCTCTGAGTAGTTTTGTTGAACAATTTTATTATTAAGTAAAATACTTTTTTTTATTAAAAATACATTTAAAATTATTATTGAGGGGTTAGCTGTATTTGTGTATTTTTAATAAACAAAAATATTTTACTGAATAAATAAAATAATAATAATAATAATAACTTAATTGTAACAATTCCAAAAAAAAAAAATACAAAATCACACGCTCACTCTGCCTCTGCAGCCCCTGTGTGTGTACACGGACTGCCCCAAGAGCGGGTAGAGGACCGGTGGAGGTGTTTATATTGAAGAGTTTGGGGTACCAATGTTCTTTCGACATTGAAAGCTGAAAGCTTTTTTGTAATGAAACCTCAATTTTACCATCTCTAATTTACAACAGTCTTGCCATTGCCGTTTGTTCTTTACTAATTAATTAGAGATGGCAAAATTGAGCTTTCATTACAAAAAAGCTTTCAACAAATTGTAATACGATGAATCAAAGCAATTCACATATTCCAATTGCACTAAAAACTGAGTATATAAAGCTGAAACTTGCATCAACTGACACTACACACAGTGGACCAAAGACAAGAACGCTGATGATGAAGGTATGGAGACCTTCGAAAACAGCTAGTTGTTCCGTTCTACTAAGTGTTTGTCAGAATATTTACAATTAACTTTGGTGTTATTTATGTTATTTTAGCTTTGACTAAGGAAAACAGCTATAGGAAAATATGACAACTATACGAAGTGCATTTTGAATAACTATTCGCTGCTATTCTTGAAGTTGTAAATTTATATGCTAAGTGTAAGTTGTAAATAAAGATGAGTTTATAAATAAAAAAAAAATAATTACTTCTTTAATACTGTTTTTATTTTCTGTCGCGATTCCAGTAAATGTGGGTGGTTTAATAACCTCTATATTCTTTTGTCTGAAACTGATGCCTTGTTTTAATGCTTTATGCTTCCCTTTTTTAGTCCTTTTCAATAAAATGCAAAATACTCTCTGTGTTTGCATGGGGTTTTCATTATTTCTGCTTGTTTAAAATTTGTATGCTGTTGCCTAAGGTGATGATGCAGTTTTCCCCTTTTTGAAAATAAATCGTTATTTTCTTTAATTAAAAACAAAACGCAGTGTCTAGAAGTTTGTTGTGACATTTTAGAATTGTTGCTATAAATATTATTATGTATTTATGTATGTATGTTGAAGTGAGTTAAAGTTTAAAGGCCTTATTCGAAAACAAAAAATGTTTTTGATTTATAAAAAAAAGTTTTATAAAAACAGATTTCCATACAAAATAAGAAACTCTATAAAATAAAATTATTTTTTATGAATAAGGCAGTAACACATAACACATAGCATTAACGAATACCTAAAACGCCATTACTTTGTAAAAACAACAATAACAAAGCCAGTCAACACGTTGTCAAAATTACATCTCACAACTGTAAAGCGTTGCCAACGCGTAGTTTCTGTTTGCTTCATAAAAATTATGTAAATATATGTACAATACAATTTCTGCCGCTTTTGTTTAGATATGGCTTTGGATAATGGCTGATTATATAAAGCAGAAATCTACATCAACTGACACCACACACAGTGGACTAAACACAAAATAACGCTGATGATGAAGGTGTAGTGGCCTTCGAAAACAGCTAGTTGTTCCGTTCTACTAAGTGTTTGTCAGAATATTTGCAATTTACTTTGGTGTTATTGGTTCATTAATAATTATCACATGTAATTTGGATTACAAAGCAATACGAACTTCAGCCTGATTAAAATTATAAATATAGAAACAAATGAACAATAATAATTAAAATTAACTAAAATGGCCTTAAATAATTTGTTTAAAAAAAATTTACAGTGCCCCCCCAGGAGACGATCAAATAAACCCATCAATCACATAGTTGTGTGCATACAGTCGTCTTTTTTCGGTTACACGTACGCGTTGTCGTCAGTGATATATGTGAACAATTTTGATATTTTTATTTGACGGCTGGTTATTTGATCGTCTCCAACTCTGATTGACGAAAAAATATCATTTGCTTTGTGACAATATGGAGAAGTATGCGGATGAAAAAAATTTATTTTGAATTTTATGGAAATTTACCAGTGTTCTTTGTAAAAAAGCAAATATCGCACAAAAGGAGAAAAATTAGAGTGGGAAATAGAAAATTTGTAATTTCAATAATGTATAATATCCCAGCAAAAAATTTCAAAAAAGGTAATCGGGTTTGGATTTAAGCATTTTTGGTGGAAGCTGTTCCTTACTGGATTACCAACTTAGTGATTTTAACAAGGCGTGAGACTAAAATAATCGATTCTTGAGAAGTACTTACTTTTCTTATTTGGCAACTTGTTCACGTAATCTATTTAATCTAAAAAAATTATTCTCCTCATTTAGCAACTTGTACATCATTTTTTTAAATTTTAGGTAAATGATGATTTGTAAGCGAGTAATGAAATTTGGTAATCAGAAAAGTAAGTCATTATATGGTAAGTAGTTCTGATGGTAATGTGTAATTTTTTGCTGAGATTTTTTTATAGCAAGATTTCATAGTGTTTTGTTAACAAAACTGCTAAAAAAAAAAAAAAAAACTAAAAAAAAATCATCCTCCGACGAAGGCGCTATGAAATAAGGCCGAATGAAATAACGTCCAAATAATAAATGAAATAAGCCCTAATGAAATAAAACCCAAAAAAATTAAATAAGACCAAGACAAAATTTATGAAAAACCATCCAATAAAAATGAAATAAAGCCCAATGAAACCAAACTCAAGATGAAATAGGGCCCAAAAAAATTAAATAAACCTCAATCAAACTCAATAAATCAAAGAAAAAAATAAAATAAAACCCAATTGAAAATTCCTTAAATTTTATTGGGTCTTATTTGATTTTCTTAATTAGGGGTTATGTCCTTGGGCCTAGTTTCATAGTGCCTCGACTAAGACATGCTTGTAACCGCACACAACGAACACAAAATTAAAATGCTGATTGACGGTTTTATTTGATCGTCTCCAAAAAAGCGTAAATTAAACGACACTAAAGGCTGGTAGTCACTTTTGACTTTTGAGAAAATACAACCCTGGTAAGATGGTATTGTATGATGGAGATTAGGAAAATTTGCAAAAGAAAATGACAATTCATTAGAGCAGTGTTGTATTTTGTTCGTAAGTCGTGCGATAATGAGTAGCAGCCTTAACACACATTCACTGACTGACGCTTTTATTTGAACGTCTCCAGAGCCCGCTAGTCTTCATTGCAACATGACTTAACTTTTTTTACATTAATTTTTATTAAAAAAATATATATATACTGGACTTTATGAATTTATTAAGAAAAAGAAAAAAAATAACTTTAAAAGAAGCCAAAGCAGATGAAAATTGGATAATTGAGAAGCTATAAAAATTTCATTTAAAAAATTTACTTAAAATTTTGTGTACAAATATTGGCCTACCAACCCAGGCAACCACTTTTTTGCATATTTCGTTATAAGCAAGTATAGAATGCTGTATTTATTTTCATTTGTAGTTCTTCTTTTAAGTAATATGAAGAAGAAAAATAAACAAATAAACGAAGAAAATCAATTCACTTAAGTTGAGCCCTTTAAACAGGATATTTGTGTTTCTTTTTTTTATGGGCACATTGAATAAATAAAACTTGATAGATATTTCTTAGCATTTGAATAAATTTATCAGCTATGTATGATGATGCGGAAGGGAAAGACAAAAAAAATTTAAAAGATTAGGAGAAGCAATGAATTTGATACATTAAACATTTTCTGTATATTTAAAGGTTTTACTGAATATGACGATGCATAAATAAAAAATAGTATTTTAGGAAAAATCTTTAATACTGCCATTGTTTGCAAATCGCTTTAAGTGCTTTGCAAAAATTGTTCCATGAAAGAAAATAAAAAAAAAAAATTATATTATTATTTTTTGCCTGAAACTTATTCGAATATGCGACGGGTGTGACCTTTTATGCATGAAAACTCGAAAGTTTGAACAAATAACCGCCTGTTTCTGCATCCCAGACGGTCTACTTGAGTATAAAATTTATATGGAAAGCACTCATTTTTTTGAGTGGTTTTCATAAAAATTTTTTTAGACGAGTCGTCCGCCTGATTTATGGAAACTGCACATAAAACTTTTTATTGAATATTATTATACATATTATATTATTGTCTTATTCTGAATAACATCTCCCCGGGAGTTTATTCCCAAACTTTCAGTGAAAATAAAACAACTGGAAACAAAATAGCTGACCTCGAAAATTTTACTTTTAGAAAAAAATTCATTCAGTGGGAATTATTTCCCGAGGAATATTTAGAATTGGGTTGTATATGACTAATCAAACAATTTGACTTCCATTATTTTTTTCCGTTGTCTGCTCTTTCGTTTTTTTTTTCTCGATTACTTGTCTTTTTAACCGACTTTAAAAAAAATTAGAAGGTTATCAATTGGTCTTTCTTTCTTTTTTTGGCATTCTTGCTTCATAGCCCGGTACATTTTAGACCGATTGTAAAAATTTGTATTTTCTTCATCCCATTGTAAAAAAGAGGCCACCCCCAATAAATTTTTAACTTCGATTTTATGATGTTTTAGTTATTCCATTGCTACGAAGCTTACTCAACACTCAACACTTACACAATTTGAAAGAAGTGAAAAAAATGTGCGGAGCCACGCCCAATAAAACTTAATAATATATTTCATGTGCTTCTATTTGATCGACTTTTACTAAACTTGGCACACATCCTAAGCCCGAAAAAAGAACCAATATTGCATTTCAAAAAGTGGGCGGAGTCACGCCCATTAACTTGTTATATTATATTTCTAGTGTTTGTACTTAACCGATTTTTACGAAACTTGGCACACACCTTGAGCTCTTAAAGAGACACAGTTTTGCATTCAAATCAGTGGGCGGCGCCACGCCCATTTCAATTTAATATTATATTTATTATTATTGTACTTCACCGATTTTTACGACACTTGGCACACAGCTTGACACAATGTTGAATTCAAAAAAGTGGGCGGACACTAATATTTTCCGAATTGGGCGTGACCACGTCGCTAAAAATATAATATTGGCACTAAAAATTTTAAATAAAATTGGAAAAAAAAATTAAACCGACTTAAAAAATAAGTACTAAAAAGTTAAAAATAATTTAGATTCAGGGGTCTAATCGTCGCTTTCGATAAGAAGCTGATCCGATCACGTTTTTTTCCAGTTTGAGACTATGGCATTCGCTAGCGAACAATGTTATAATATTTATTTCACTGAATCGAAATAATTTTTTAAGTTTTTAGTGCTTATTTCTGAAGGCGGTTTAATTTCTCTTACGAAGTTTTATTTCTTCCGATGATTTTTATACTGTTCCTTTCTTTCTCTTTCTCTCTCTCTCTCTCTCTATAAAGCTAAATGAAGTTCATATTTTTCTTTATTTTATTTAAGTTTTTTCTTTGTTCCCGTTTAACATTTTTGGCTTCCGTTGAAAAAATAGCGCTTAAGCGTTAATGTGACGGGTGTGACCAAGGCTTCCATTTTCAGTTGGGCAGCTCTTGCGCAGTCATCAGACCTTTCGTTTCTTTGAAAGCTTTTATTATCGAGTACTTCGTTGGAGGAGTGCAGAGATTAAATGATTAGTATGTTAGATCGTCATGATGCATCGTCGTATGTAACTGCCATTACAGTCGAACGTGCAGTAATCACGCTGTCAGGCATATACATATGCATAGCAGGTAATCTAGTATACGGTTAAGCCATGACAGGTATATAAACATATCCTGATAAGGATAAGGTACACTTAATAATATTACCCCAAAATTTACTTTCTTTTGCTATGCAACAGCACATGAGGCCATGTTCGCTTTAACTGTCCCTCCCCTCCCCCTCCATACATGCGCCCTTGGTAATAAGCTACCACAGAAGTAAACCTTTGGGCTGGAACGAAGCTTTCCTAAAGGCTAGAAAAGCGAATTTAGTTCAACTAATGTCCGTAAGAGAACTGCGAAGGAATTATTCTAAGATTGATACTGATAGGGATTGCTTTGGTGCTACCCTCCCCCCCCCCCGTGTATACATATGTATATAAAATTTTCAGTACAACAAATGGCAGTTATCCAATTGCAGCATTTTTATTACATTTCACTACATTTAACTATTAATTTAATTTTTTTTAATTTTTTTTCCCCATTTCAATCAAATTTAATTAAGTTTTAGGTCAGTTAACGTTAACCATGTAATGGCCATTATCTATAAATTTAATTTTCCAAGCTTTTCTTTTGTTCAACATATACGGCGAATGAGAAGAAGAAGAGCAAAAATTACAAAAATGTTATTTACACAACGACAAATTGTTGTCGACTTTGTGTTACATCCTGCATCCTACTTATTTAAAATAGTTACAGCAACAACGAAAACAACACACATTTTTTAATTTGTGCTCCATTTTTCCCAAATAGCTCACGTACTATAGTTACTCGTATTTAAAGAGCGGCAAGCAGTTTATGTATATGGAAAAGTTCATCATATAAAATTTTATTATACATAGATTTGTAAATTTGTTTACATCAGGCAACTCCCAAAATGACAATAAATTAAAAAGTCTACACTTTTAGGAGTTCAACTAAAGAACAGAGACCGAATGAACCAGAGACAAAACAAACAAAAATTTACATGTGGAGTACGTAATGTAGGGGTAGTGGATAAAGCTTTTTTTAAAAAAGCTCTAACTTGCTGGTACAAAAAGAATTTTGTGGCATATCTTCTACTGATGGTCTAAATGATTCGTGTTATTTGTTGCTGCTGCTGGTGCTGCTGTGTTGTTGTTGTTGATTTTGTTGTTTATAATTGTTGTAGGAGAAAAATCGATAACATCAAGGGTTGCATCTCTTCTGTTTTGCATTTACAGTTCTGGTGTTTGTTTTTGTATTTGAATTTGGTTCGTTCGTTGATTTTAAGATTTTCAAAGTGGGCTGGGTGGGTGACTCGTATGCGAGTATATAAACATGAGAGTAGTTGAACTTTTTTTTTAATGACAGCTCGTTGTATATAGAACATTTTGTTATATGCACAAAAATTATTTAGGAATGATAAATGTGTATAGTTGATATATCTGTGCATATAGATAAATAAATGCATACGTATATATGTATGTGTGTGTATGTATGTATGTAAATATATATGTATGTATGTACTTTTGCTGTGTGTTGAGTGGTTTCAGATTTAATGGTATTTACAATTATGTTTCTATACAAATATTTATTTAATATAATTATCTTCTATTTATTCTGCTTCCACAAAAAAAAATATTATTCAAACGTATTATACATACACACATACATACTTGCTATAGAAAATATTTGTAGATAAAAAATTGGAAATGTTTAAATTTAAAATATTTACAAAGTTCAAAAGTTATTTAAAGGAGAATCCATATCGGGTTCGTATTGTCAATAACATCCACTAAGTCTACTTAAAGTGCACAAATTCAGTGTCCACGGCTATAGCAAGACTGAGTTTGAATTATTACCTGAGACAGACGGACATACATACTTAACTTTATTTTATTTTTATAATTCGTACGTAACATGCCAAAAATTTCAAACATATACTTTCTAAGGTTCAAAATATACACGTACTTTTTCACAATGTATGGTTAAAAGATAACAGAGACTTTAACTGCTAGTTTTGTATGAAGAACTGTCAGTTAAAGTTCACGTTAACTCTTAACCATACATTGTGAAAAGGGACCACAGTCGTATAAAATAACAAATTTTTTTGAATTTAATTTCTTTCCTATCAAATCAAACTATCGATAACCTTTGTGCAAAAAGGCAATCGATAACTTTCTACAGAAATCTCCAGTTAGAGAATTATCGATGACTTCTCAATAAAAGTCAAGGTATCGATAACTTGCATATAAAAGTCGTTATCTAGCCATACCTTTTCCATAAGAAAGTCAAGTTATCGATAACTTTTCTATAGAAAAGTCAAGTTATTTATAACTTTTCTTAAGAAAAGTCAAGTTATTTATAACTTTTCTTAAGAAAAGTCAAGTTATTTATAACTTTTCTTAAGAAAAGTCAAGTTATTTATAACTTTTCTTAAGAAAAGTCAAGTTATTTATAACTTTTCTTAAGAAAAGTCAAGTTATTTATAACTTTTCTTAAGAAAAGTCAAGTTATTTATAACTTTTCTTAAGAAAAGTAAAATTATTTATAACTTTTCTATAGAAAATTCAAGTTATCGATAATTTTTTTTAGGGAAAATTAAAGTTATTTATAACTTTTCTATGAAAAATTCAAGTTATTTATAACTTTACTACATAAACGTTTTTGTTATTTTTTTTTTGCTTTTCTATTCGATAACTTTTCTTCAGAAAAATCAAGTTATCGATAAATTTTGTATAGGAAAATTTAAGTTATCAACAAGATTTCTATAGAAAAGTCAAGTTATCCACAACTTTTTTTTATAGAGAAGTCAAGTTCTCAACAATTTTTCTATAGAAAATTTAAGTTATCAACAAGTTTTTTATAGAAAAGTCAAATTCTTAACAACTTTTCTATAGAAAAGTCAAGTTCTCAACAACTTTCCTATAGAAAATTCAAGTTGCCGATAACTTTTCTATAGAAAAGTCAAGTTATCCACAACTTTTCTGTAGAAAAGTCAAGTTATTGATAGACTTTGCATAGAAAAGTCATATACTTTTCTATAAAAAGAAGTCAACTTATCGATATTTTTGTTATATAAAACTTAAGCTATCAATATTTTTTTATTGAAAGTTAAGTTATCGATAATTTTATAAGGGGAAATCAAGTTATCGTTAATATTTTTTATAGAAAATTCAAGTCATCGATAAATTTTCTATAGAACGGCCAAGTTATCAGCAACTTTCTTATAGAAACGCCAAGTTATCGATAATTGTTCCATAAAAAAGTCAAATTAATTATAACCTTTTCATAGAAACGTCCACATATCGATAACATTTTCATATAAATTTCAAGTTATCGATAACTAGTAAACTCTCAAAAAATGATTTTATTGCGAATTTTCAACGAAAAGTGCAATAAATGTAAAATTTTTTCCTAGAAAAGCAAATGCTTTAGTTGCACTTATTTCATGCCTCACTGTCTTTTCTGCAAAACATTAATTAGTCTTAAAGTTTTAGTATGAATTAAACTTTTTTGTTTTTTCAATTAACAGCTTTCAGTTAAAAATTAACATTTCATTCAAATTTCAGCTTACCTCTGCAATATCAATATTTCCCTCCCACTCACTCTCTCTCTCTCTCTCTTTCTATTTTTGCTTAAATGCTGCTAGTATATCGATGGCTTAATATAAAAAGGGCGTAACTCAATTTATTTTCGAAATAGTGTTTTTAACGTTTTCTGGGAGACAACGTATGATTACATCCTCCTTGAAGATCTTAGTACATTACAGTTCAAAATCAAGGACTTATGCCCACTTAAAAAATTATTTCTGCATGTAAATGCTTTAGTTTTTCTTCAGTTTTTGACTTCTCCTATAAAATATCGAAAATTTGAGTTACGCCTTTCTTATATTAAGCTATCGCTATGGAACATAGTCTGTCATTAATTTCATTTGCATATTTTTTTCGTTAATTGCACAATAAATAAAAAAATATATGCATGTATGTATATCAATAAATTTTGCTTTATGCTAATATCAATAGCAAACTCATCATTCCAAACATTTTCTTTCTTTTTTTGATTTAGAGTTTATTTGCATAAATAATGAAAACGACTGAAAGCAATAATTTTCAATCATTTCTAGGTAAATAAGAAAGAAAAAAATTACAAACATATACGCACACACACACACTAATCAAGAATCACATACTCTTACACTTACACGAACATACCAAAAAACATTGTAAATATACATAAAACTTTAACAAATTATCTCTAGTATATACATACAACAACAACATGTAGTACGAGTATGAGCTTACAACATTTGTGTAAATATCCTGTGGCATTATAAAATGTTGCCACATATACTTGTATACACATATGTATATTTAAATGCATATACATATGTATGTGTGTTTGTGTGTTTACTACCTTTTTCTGCAAGCAAGTTCTTAGCAAACAATCGAAAACCTCTATTCAACTTGTCCCACACACACACATACACAAACACACACACACACACAGTCACACTCACGAAAGGACTCAGAAAATAGTTCAATAGTTTGTGTAACAATTTTTTCTGTTGCTGCAGCCCCAAGTAGCAGCACAAATAAAAATAATAATGGCAAAAAAAGAAAAGAAAAAAACAAGAACAGCAATAACAACCTTAATAACAACAGGACAATACTATTAAAAATCATCCCTCCCCCCCCCGCGCTCTTCTTTGAACAGAAAATGACAAACTTGAGTAAAAACGACTTAAGGATCAAGTTCAGTGGATAAAAGGCTTTCAATTTGAGAAAATTGGTTTTTTTTCTAGGCTATAAATTTTAGTAATAAATGAATGAATATATATTTATATTGCATGGGAGATAAAAGTTAATAAATGTTTGTTACTTTTTTTAAAAAAGCTTGCCGGCACGATTTAAAGTTCTTAGCCACCAGTTTAGTGGATAAAGAACAAAAGGATTCACTTTGGGCAATTGCATTGTATTGGCTATACATTTTAGCAAAAGAAACAAATACATATATAGCATGAGAGAAAAGTTTATATATGATTTTCTATAGCTTCCAAATAGATATTGCTTTTAAATATCAAGTTCAGTGACTAAAGCACAAGGGATTTTCCTTTGAAGAATGATATGTATATTTTGATAGCTGTACATTAAAATAAATATATTACATGGGAGAAAAAGAAATTACGTACATACAAAAAAGTAATATGAATGATTTTGTAATATTAATTAAAATATTTGTAATATCAATTAAAAATTTAATTAAATTTTCACCTATAAGCAATTTGATAATATTAATTAAGTTTTTCCACTAAAATTAATAAATACAATTAAAAATTTAATTAAATCAATTAAATTTTTAATTGAAAATATTAACTGGTGAATACTTTTTTCTGTGTACCATCTTTCCTTTGAAAATTTTTGAAAAACAGTTTAAAATTCTTGAACAAAAATTTTAGGTTTCCAGAAGCTTTTCACTGTAAAAACTAATGAATATATACAAAGATCAAGAAATAATTTTTATACGTATGGTAGTTTTGAAAATCAAATTTTTTTAGTGAAATCTTTTCAAAATTATTAAATAAGGCATAATTCCTTGCATAGTTTTCTGAAGAAAAAGAAAAAGCTTTTTAAACTTTTTTTTACTTTACTGGCCATAAATACATAATTTTGCCTTTTGGTTATGGTAAAATCGCATAAGCTTACTGTTGGTTTTACCTACAACTACATATGTATATGTTATTGTGAATTTCAATTTTCGAAAGGTTTAAGCTGTTATCAATGAAAGCTTGCAAGATCTCAGCAATTTTTTGTTTTATATAACCTTATGCTTAAGTAAGCCTTATTATATTATATTTAGTAATTTATTGTGACTGAAAAGCTAAGCATTTAAACGCATAACTAGTAACACCGATTTGAAAGCTTTCATGCTGTTTTAAAATTTAAAAAAAAATTAAGTAGTTTCAACTTTTACATAAGATTCATTTAATATTATTCTATTTGTTGACAGGAATGACGAGGTCTACTATGTATTTCGAAGCGAAAGCAAACGCGTTCGAGTTTGTATGTTATCAACACTACAGTGCGAAAGCATTTGCATTCGTTTCGAATTACAGGGTAGATGAAAAGGCTTTAAGACTTCATTGTTTGGAAAAACTTATAATGAAATTGCCATTATCTTCATTTTAAAGCAGCTACGTCCAAGCCATATGCGCAATGTGAAAACTTTTACAAAAGAGCTTTTGTGCTTTCACACCGACGAGAGCATAACAGCCAATCAGATCTCGGCGACACCAGTGCTTCCTTCTTACTTTGCAAAGAAACAAGAACAAATTGTAAGAGCTTTCAAAGCTGTTTACCTCAAATGCAAATGTCAGAGTATGTTTGATTGGACGTAGCTGTTTTAAAGTAAGAAGCATGTGACCGGAAGCTTTTAGCAAATATAAAATTTTAGATCTTAATTTTATATGATATTGTGCTTTCCCGAGGAATAATATTTAAAATAAAAGCTTTCTTAAGCTTTTATTAAAAAAAGTAAAATTTACTTCTGCTTTTAGCGATTTTCTCCTAATTTTTTATACGATTATTTTATAAAGATTTATATTAAAAAATGTGTTATATAAAAACAAATTTATTATCAAATGTATTTATAATCAGAAATAATTTCTTAATTAGGCTTAAGTTCAATAATTTCAATTCTTACCGAATGAAATATTTATATTAAGAAAAACTACATAAAAGTGGATTTGGCGAAATAGGTAGAAAAAATCTGACAACCTTGGCTTCAACAAGTAAAAGAATCTGAGTTTTAGGGTTCCGTACTCCAAAGGAGAAAAGGAAGTGCATTTTTATGCAGACTACACCAATTAAAACTGAAATTAAGGCAAATCTAAATTACGGCCCTTTTTACAACTAAAAGCTAACAGGGACTTTAACGACAAGTTTTGTATGAAGAACTGTCAGTTAAAGTTCACGTTAACTCTTAATCATAAATTGTGAAAAGGGACATTAAAGCGTATTAATCAGTTAATATAATTTTGACAACTCGCTGTATCTTGGAAACCGCAAAAAAAAATCGCCAAAAACGAAAAAATCGTCAAAAATAAAAACGCTAAAACGAGAAAAAACGTAAAAAATAAAAAAATCGCTAAAAATCCCAAAAACAAAAAAGCGTCAAGACTATAAAATGCTAAAACTAAAATAAATCGACAAAAACGAAAAAAAAAACGCTAAAAACTGAAAAAAATCCCAAAAAGAAAGGAAGCGCCAAAACCAAGAAAAAGCGCTTAAATTAAAAAAATTCCTTTAACTAAAATACATCACACAGCGAAAAAACTGCCTCATAGAATCAAGAAGATTTTCTCTATGAACCGTTTTTATGCTAAGAGGTATCCCAGCAGAAAGAAGCGAAGATTTTTTCATAGAGATTCCTTATTGTTTTTATGAGGTAAATATTATTAATTTTATCAAGAAGAAAGCCACATAAAATCAAGAAGAAATCATATTATTCACAACTTTTTTTACTCAATTTCCGTTATTTTTAGCACCCAAAAAAACAATCCATAGAGAAAAACTTCTTGATTCTATTAGGTTTTCTTATAAATTGTAAACTATAGGGATTTCTTATTGACTTTATTAGGTTGCCTTCTTGATTTTTTTTAGAAAGGTTTTCTTCTTGATTTTATTAGGATATCTTATTGATTTTTTCAATAAGGGTTTTTTCTTGATTTTAGTAGGTTCCTATATGAGTATGTGTAAAGCATCTTATTGATGTTTTTAATAAGGAAATGTTCTGGTTTTATGAGGTGTCTTGTTATTTCATATCTATAAATAGCAGGGATCGCAAATAACGATTATTTTCCAAATTTAAAGTAAAAAAATCACAATAATAGAGAAGTGCTACGTGCACAAGGAATATACCAAGATACTTCATGTTACATGGACTACCCATAGATGCAATGATTTTTATTTTTTTGATTTTTATTTATCCCTCACAAAATAACTCTTATTTTGTGACTTTTATTTATTCCTCAGAAAATAACAGTTATTTCTTGATTTTTATTTATCCCTCACAAAATAAGAGTTATTTTGTGACTTTTATTTATTCCTCACAAAATAACAGTTAATTTTTGATTTTTATTTTTTTGCTCAAAAAAATTTTAACTTTTAAAATTAATAAATAATAAAAAAGTAAATTTAATTTCACATATAAGAGTTTTTTTTAAAGACTCTGGCGATAAATTCAATTTTAAATCGGTTAATATTCATTTTAACGCAAAAATTACGCTTTCTACATTTTAAAAGTTAAGCAAAAAAAATAAAAATCAAACAGTAACTGTTATTTTGTGAGGGATAAATAAAAGTCACAAAATAACTCTTATTTTGTGAGGGATAAATAAAAATCAAGAAATAACTGTTATTTTCTGAGGAATAAATAAAAGTCACAAAATAAGAGTTATTTTGTGAGGGATAAATAAAAATCAAGAAATAATGATTAAAAAGTGATTTTTAAAATAAAAATTATAACCGTTACGGTCCCTGATAAATAGACATAGAGACAATTTTTTTCATGATCTTTTTAATTTTTGTATAAGAATGTTTGCACAATAATTTCAATGGTTATTCAGGCTGCTTGTTACCATATTGGGTAGAGTGCTTGTCTAACAGGTAGAAGTTTGCTGGTTCAATACTTGGTGAGTAAGTAAGTTAAGAATATAACCTAATGTGTATGTACATATGTATGTATAAATAAATAACATCTACAACATACTACATACATACATACATATGTATATGGTATAGAATTTAAATGAAAATACATAAGTACAGAGAATAAAGACGCAATTTATTTTATTTTTTTATTGAAAAAAATCAATAAGATAATCAATCATAAAAACTACAAGACTTCTTCTTGATTTTTTTAAAAAGGTATTCTCTATGAAATTAATAAGATTTCCTTATTGAAAAAAAAACCATAGAGATTTCTTATTATGTAATTTTGTTCTATTTTATGAGGTATTTAGTAGGCACTGTTTTCTCTGTGTAGCACTGAATGCATTTTCTAGAACAACTACATCCTATACACAATATTAAGTTTATATGGGCGTGACACAAGCCACTTCTCTCATAATGAAATTTTATGAGGGCAAGAGCTTAGTATTTACATAAAAGTTTCTTAGCAGTCGGTTGAGTAGTGGAGCTCCTAAAGTCCTGCATAGGCGTGACATTGCCCACTTTTTTAAACTCATAGTTATAGTTGAATATTCGTTGTCTTGTTTACTTCCTTAATCGTAAAATAATATCACACCGACGCCCAGGATCACTTTTATCACAAAATTAAAGCAAACCAGGAGTTCACTAAGTGTCAATTTCTCGAAAATCGATTATATACGTATGTATAATACTCGAGCTTTCAAATCACAGAATTATGTTCCATTAAAGCTCTTATGCGGTTGTAGCAATGCTTCAAAATCAATTTTATATTCATATGAATGTCCTGTTGCCCAGTTTTATTATGGCAAAATCTTATGATAACTAGTATATGTTTAATATACGCGCAAGGTTTCACAACCAGTTGAGCATATGTAAGTGCTCGAAATATAATATTAAGCGTCGTAAGGTCATAGGAGCAGCCCACTTTTCTAATTTCTATGTGCTACTTTAGGCCAAAACGTATTCATGTGCCCAGATTTAAAAGTAAAACTTACTTGTCCAAAACGTTAACTTAATTTAATAAACTTTAATTAAGCTTAAAAGTGTAGGGTATAAGAATAAACAAAAAGTGCATTTCCTAGGTTCATTCACCATATAAAAGGCACATATAAAACAAAAAAAAATATATACACACAATAATAAATTATTTAAAGAGAGAACCTCTGAAACCTAGAGAGAGAGAGAGAACGAGGGCGACTGCATTGCTGAAGTGTAGACTTTTTCTCTACACTAAACTTCTCAAAGCCGGTATATTATAACATTGCAAAGTAAAAGCTTTCAAAAGTTTGCTCCTAATTTGTTGCTGTAGGTTCTATGTTACATTTCCCAGGCCAAAAAGGATTGCATTTTTTATATACTCTGTGTGTAGGTTTGAATGCATAATATGACTGCTTTTATGTGTGTGTGTGTATTTTTTTAATATATATTTCTTCTTTTCGTTGTTGGGATAGCTCAACATTTACTATGTTAAGACGTTTTTATGGAATATTTTTGCATTCAGTACTAGTCAAGCGGTCTTCAAAGTATCCAGCAAAGAACGCGGTTCTTTTTAAGCGCGTTTTTATTAAATTCTACTCATATAATTTATAATTTGCGTCGCTATATAATTTCTCCTTGTTTCGTAGATTAAACAAAAATTTAAACAAATATTTAAGCAATCAAATTTGATACAAAGCAAAGACGGTTTATAAAAACTAGAAATATCTGTAGGTATTCTTAATACTTATGCACCGATTTCTCTAGTGGACACTGTTCTAAGGATCTGTGGGTTTGCAATTTTGCAAAAGGGTGTCAAACAAACAAAAATCAAATCAAAGAGATACATATATGTACATACATATGTATAGATAAAATCGGTTGTTTAAAGGAAGCTATCAAGTTCGAAAAGAAAATTTTTGAATTTAATTAAAAATATCTTAAAAGATTTTTCTCATTATAAAATAAACAGCAAATTTGTGCAGTTTTTAATAACAATTTGTTTCAGTGTTTGATTCAATAATTTTGGATTCAATAATCTCTTAAGCTCAAATTAGAACAAATCAGAGTTCAGTCATCTTTAAGCAATTAAGAAGAAATTTCCTTGTAGAATTCATTTAAATTTTCGGTAAGTTATTTTTCTAAAAAAAAACAAGAAAAGTTTTAAACTATTTCTTAGCAAAGACCAGTTCCTTGCACCAGCTCCCACACTCACACACAAACGCACATACACATACACACGCACACACACCCATCCACACCCACATTTACACACAAAGAGCAATGAAACTGCAGCTTGGTTGTATGTCCCCTAAAAATTACCAGTGCAATTTGACCTAGTTTTTTGTTCATGTGTGCATTTGTACGTGTCTTCTTGCCTGCGTTGCGTTGCGTTCCGTTTTTGCGCACCTGGTATACTGACAAAATACCACGCCCAAAACTTCTATATGATTCGGGTTTGCCTTATTATGTATATTTTTTTTTCATAAACGGACTTGTCCAAAACCCGATAGACAGCCTGTCGTTTCTTCGTTGTTTTTATTATTACTACCGGTTCATTGTTTTCAAATGCACGCATGCAGGAAGGCAGGCAGGAATCAGGTGATTGGTTGAGAAGAAAAATAACAAAAGAACAAAAAAATTCAATTGAATAATTGGGTTGTGCAACTTTGCTTTTGAACTCAAATATTATGAGCGATTTAAAATGAAAAAAAAATTTTTTTGTATTTGAATTTTGTATGCAAAAGCTTCGAGTTTAAGTTGTTTAATTAAAGAAGCTTTAAAAAGCTGCAGCATCAAACTTTTTACAATATTACTGCATTAATAGTTGTGTATTATTTTCGGAAACGTACAAAACAAATAAAAAGCTCTTCATTAAACATTTTTTTTGCCATTTGCTAAAATTTAAAAGCGTTTCAAAGATAATTAAAACTGTATTGGAAAGCCTTTGAAGTCTTAATAAATAAATAAAAAATAAAAAATTTATTGTTAAAGTTTTTGAAAGGGTGTTTTTTTTAAAGAAAATACGTTTTTATTTTAAATATTTGCTTGATAAGACTGCAATTCTCTCTTTTGAACGCACCTTAAGCAAAGACTTAAGAGTAGTGTAGAGCTTTTTTTTAAGGGCAGAAAAATATTGTATTTAACGACGCAAAAGCATATAAAAGCTTTTTTTAAATTCAAATTATTTTTGAAAGCTTTTTTCTTCATAGTGATAATTATCAAAATTTATAATTTTTTTTTTAAATTTAGAACTGGTTTGTTGAAGTCTACTAATGTGTTGCTTAAGCAGCGACGAAAAGCATCTAGACGTACTTAATTAACAAAAAATATGTATTTTAGATTTCGAAACTTGATCAAACAAATTTTAAAAGCTTTTCGAGAAAGCTTTCTCAAATGATAATACAAGAGTGATAATTTTGTAAAGAAATTTCAAAGCTTTTATTTCTTAAGAAACATTTTTTTTTAAAAATCGTTTGGAAATGCCTGCTTGATCAACGCAAGAGTTCCATTGTAACCCACATATGTATGTATGTACTCATACAATTTTAAAGGAATTTGAGACTTATTTTATTTCAATTTTTTTTTCATTTATTTTTTTTATTTTATTTTTATTTCTATTAGTTTTTTAACTTTTTATTAAAAAAATTAAATTTAGCGTTGGTTAAAGTAAAAGTTTACGCTCGTAAGGGGTGATATAAAAATTTCTAATAAAAATATTGTTTAAAAAATTTTAATTTTTTCCTATAAAAGAAAACGCCCTTAAAAACTAAAAAAAAACTTGCTTTTTCCAAATTTTTATATTGTGTCAATATCTAAACTTAATAACTTATTTTTCTAAATTAGAAAATAATTAAAAAAAAATTATATCACAAGTCGTATATTGATGTGTACTTTATCTACTGAAAATTTCACTTAAATATCTGTAAAGACTTAGAAGCCGATATTATATCCTTTTTTTTAATATTTATATAAATCAAGGAAATTTAAAAGTAATAACACAACAATTCTCTAATAAATGAATTTCACATGTACACCCACTTTGATCATGATAGCAAGCTACGTTTCGAAGTCACAAACATATCCTTTTTTTAAATTCATAAAACTAAATATTATGTTAAGGGGTTCATTCAATAATAACTCTAAAATAAAGAAAAAAGCTTTAAGCTTTCAGTCTTTGCTTTAGAGAAAAAAAAATACACATACCAGCAGGGATTTTCTTTGCAAAGGATACAGTTTTATAAAATATAATAAATAAATTTTTTTTTAATTTTTTTCTTTTTTTACAGTGTTTTCAAAATTCTCTACAGCAAACAATTACGTTCTTACGAAAACTTTATTTCTCAACAACAACAAAAAGAAGGAGAAAAGAACGAATTTAATAAAAACAAACTACAAAAAAACCAAGCAAACACAAAAGGAAAACAAAACTTGAAAACAATAAAACTATTAAACTCAAACTAGGAAAACAGCACAGTATTGAACAAAACAATTGGGAAAAACTATAAAAAAGTCAAGGAAAGATATTAAACATCCTTAAATGAAATAAAATAAAATAAAAGTTGTGGTCTGATAAATTAAAGAGTGAATATTTTTAAGAACTAGTTGAAAAAAGTCTAATATATAAACTAAAGAATATTTAAAATGATAAGCAATTTTTCATAAATGGTGTGCATGCATTTTATATATAGAATATAAATTTTAGTGTGTAAAAGCCAACTACTTTTTACAAAAACAAAATATAAGTGTTTTATACCGAAATATACAAAGCAAAAAAATAAACAAAGACTTTAAGGATATTGAATATTAAGCACTAACAAAAGGGAGACTTAAGCAAAATACAAGAAGAAACACACCAAATATTGTACGAAAAAGGACTTCCAACGATTTTAGCAAAAGACGACGAAAATTTATATATTTAATGAAAATCTGGTTTTAAAGGATATTCATTGATTTCGCTAAAAAAAAGTAATAAGTATATAAATACTTACAACGGTTAACACAAAAAAGGCCAAATTTATCCAAAAGAAAACAAACAGTAAAAAATAAGTAAAACCAACAAGAAAATTAAGCACTGCAATATAAAAAAGGGTTTGTGAATTCAATAATAATACATTTTTTAAAACCGTCAATAAAACTGATTTTACTCATTAATAAACAAGAAAACAATTTTTATAAAGAAAACGAAGAAGTTTCCAAAATTTTTAGCAGAGAAATATAAGAATATCGTCTTAAATATAAAAAATAGATTTTTAAAAAAGAATAAAATATATCAATCGGAAATCTTGTTTAAAAAGGTAAGTAAATTGCAACAAACAAACACATCGAATATATAATTTTACGTAAAATAATATGTATTTGTTTTCATTTCAAAACTACGTACATATGCATATGTTTTTCGTTTAAATTTGCATTTGACAATTATACCAAACTAAATTTTTTTATTTATAATAAAAATGATAAAGAAAAAAAAAAACAACTATACCACAAGTCGTGTATGTGTATCTTGTCAATATCTGTTTCCGTTTTAAGGCTGCTCGTATATCATTTTTTAACAAAGTTGCTTTTTTTAATTTTTTTAAAATTTTGTGTACTAAACATATTTAATTATTGTAATTATTCAGAGTTAATGAGCAGCAGTGGTTATGAAATGAAAAAACTTTTTCAGCTCTTTTATTCCCAAGCAAAAAACTTCAGATATTATAAAAATAACTATAACACAAGTTGTGTATAAGAGTTCTAAGCATATACACTAAGTTTCATTGTAGTATTAACACCCGTTTAGAAGCTCTGCATATATCCTTTTTTAGCAATTTTATTTAAAAGTTTTCTTTTTAAGCAAAATTTTAAGTCTACAAATATTTGAAGTACAAAAAAAGCAAATAAATTAATTTTTATGTGTGTATGTATGTTGCATTATGTTATAGAAACCATCATACATTTAAATTTTAATGGATTTTATTTTGCGCATCCATTGGCAAAATGCCAAGCATTAATTCTTCAAAAGTTCAAAGAACACAAAAGTTCACAAACTTGTTGTTTAAGCATTAAGGAAACATTTTTCATATTGATATTTTGCTTGGCATTTTTTTACGTCAGAATGAAATTAATTATTTTTTGGAAAGATAAGCAAAAATTTTGTTTGCCTTGGTAAAAGATATATATATGTACAAGCAAACTTGTTTGGAAAGTAAAACAATTTTTTTAATTCAGTGTTTAAGCATACAATTTTGAAATTTAGCAGGCAAAGGATAAGTATGAATATATTTAGCAAAACTTTAATGAAAAACAAGAGACAGATTCTATTTTTAGTTAAATATTACTACGTTTATACGCGCACTATTTGCAAATAAAATTATTTGCAAATAAATTAACTCACTGTTTATACGGCATAGCAAAAGTACACAAACTTGGTAGCACTTCTATAGAAAACTTACTTACGTTGAAAAAAAATAGTGTAAATGTACAAAATATCAAATAATTGTTTGTTTTAATCGTCATTATTTGCTTCTATCCATATTTTTTGTTGCAATATTTATCCATTTATTGTTTTTTGTTATCAAACATTTGTAAGCGTGGCAACCTCAAGCATTTTATTTGCAAATAGTGCGTTAATCGTGAATAGTTTTCTGAATTAGTAAGTCGCAATAAAAACAATAATATGGCAACAATTTACTGTTTTATTTGCAAATAAGCCCTGCGTATAAACGTAGTATATAATTACACTACAAGTCATGCATAAGCCCGTATTTTACAAAAACTAAAGTTTTTTTTAATTATCTTCTTCAATTTACAGTCCTTTATCATGTCCTTTTTTTTAAGAGTTTTATGAAAATTGGAAACTAAATTTTTCTTCAACTTTAAAGAAGCCAAAAATATTTGTATAAAAATACTTTAAACATAATTTGGCTATTTTTCAAAATATTCAAAAATTATTTTACTACAACTCGTAGATTTAAGTTCTTTTTAGATGTACCCAAAATTACCGTTTTAATTTGCTTTTAACTTTTTAAGGTTAGAAAAATTTGCAACCATCAACACTGACTATAATTTCGCTACTTTTTATTATATTACATAAATAATTTCACAACAACTTGCAGTTTAAGGTCTTTTTTCAAATCCATTTCAAATTGCAAATCTAACTTGCTTATTTTGTTAGTCAGCCTAATATCCTTTTTCATGAATATTGAAATTTGTTTATATTTTTTATATTTCCATCCGTAATCATTAAATATTAAAGAAAAAATTATTTCTTTGATATTATATAAATATCCTTTAGCTTTCGCTTGGTTATTTGTTGTAATATTGAATAAATAATTCTACTACATTTTGCAGTTTTACGTCCTGAATAGATGTATTTAAAATCAATGTTCTCACTTGTTTAGTTTGTTAGCAAGCAGAATATCATTTTTGGTAAATTTTAAAAATTTTTAATATGAAAAATAATTTTCAACCCTAAGAAAATTTTATTTTTTAAGTTTTATGAAAAAATTTAATATACATATGTAACTCTTTTAGTTAGATTATTTTTCCTTATTGTTTACACAAAATCAACTTCAGTTTTTTATTAAAAAAAAATTAAAATAAGTATCACTGTTTATGCTTCTATTTAGATAAATGTTAGATATGTATGTATGTATATGATTTACATATATTGAACAATTTATCTTTGAAAAAATGAATTTTACGATCATTCAGAATATTCAAACTTCTACAAAATCTAGTGTTTTTATTAAAGTACTCGTTATTTACATAAATAAAACATATTATTGAACATTTATTTGTTGAGTTGAATAAAAATTGTTGTTTTCTTATAAAAAAGGGTCTTAAATTAATTCCTAAAAGTATGCAATATTTAAAGCAAAAAGTCAAAAACAAAATATCATGATAAAAATAAGACAGGGAGTTAGTTAACACCCATACTCACACACTAAAAATGAAAAAATACCTCTGGGCAAATCTTTGAAGGAGTGACATCGTTTTTATTATGTTTCTATGAAAACGAAGGGGGCGGGGGGAACTTATAACTCAAAACCGGCTAGAGTATATGCAACAAATATAGCTCTGCATTTGGATTTTTTTAGTCTTAGTATGTAATATATATGAAATTTTTTAGTTTCTTAATTTTTTCACATTTCATGTTTGCATATTAATTCACATTTAAATTAAAACAAACACAACTTGTATTTTGCAGTTATTTATATGATTGACAAGTTTGGCTACTATAAGTTGCATATTTTATGAGCCGCTCTATATCCTTTTTTGAAAAATTTTCAGTTTCTTACAAAAAATTACAATTAAAACTCAAACACTTTTTTATTTAAATTTTCCTGATTTGTTATTTTTGGAAATTTTTTCTATTTCAATTTTTTTTTCATAAGTAAAAATTTTTACACTACAACTTATGGTTTTATGTACTTAGCATTTTTGAACAGTTTTAAATTTGTATCTTTTACAGTTCAGAAGCTGGCCATATATCCTTTTTATATCTTTGTTGCAAAAACAGTGTATCTTTTGAGCCTGTATTTGTAGACACGTATAATTTTCACCAAATATACTTTTCTATCAACCAATGCAATGTAATAAGATCGTTGGGAAATATATAGAGAGAGTCCATTCGTCCGCCGCTTTGTCACAAGAAAATAATTATTATTTTTCAAACAAAATTACACCCATACACTTATTACACATTTTCCTGTCGTTTTATTACCCAAAAATAACTAATAAAACCTTAACCATTTTTTTGTGTTTCAATACTTTTGATTTCCTGCTTTAATGGGTCAGCATATTCAAAACCTCTAAAACTCTTTGTCAGCAGCTTCATTTATATAGATAGACAGACAAATTGTATTTATGTACATACATTATGCAGAAACACATGCACACAGCACTCATTTTATAAGGCTTAGAATTGTTATTTGAAGTATACTGAAAGAAATATGTTTACAACGTACAATACAAATGTACAGATACAAATCTATGTAGTAAAGGCTGCACAGGAAGTATAGTTTAAAAATGGCAATATTTACTGTTAGTAACTGGTTTTACATTTTTGCTGTGGGTGTGGGTGGTATAAGTATATACATATGTATATGTATGTATGTCTATATGAATGTGGTTGTGCAAAGGGGATTTCCATTATTTTATATGCTTTTTAAAGCTGGTCAAAAGTTCAAAGTTAAATGCAAGAGGGTGTTTGAAATATGTCTCTTTTCTAGCATGTAGCAAATGCATACATGCATTAATGCGAGTACAAATGCATATGTATGAGTGCGTACTCATATGTGCATAAAAAATTAAATACTGTAATATTTTATGGCAAAGTTTTTTTGTCCGTCTTTTGAACATTTTTGTTATCAAACAATAACAATGAACAAAAATGCAATATAAATTTATACAGAAATAAAAGAATTTTTTTTTTATTATGCAAATGTCTGCCTCAACCTACAACTTCCAACAACATATTGACTACACAAGCAACAACAAGAAAATACAGGAATATTTCTAAGAGGGTAGAAAGAGGGAACCGAATATTTATTTGATTCATGGACCACACATGAATAAAATCAAATTTTACAATTTACGGTTTTATTTATTTTTTGGCACATAATGCAAAAAGTCCATGCTGATTCCTGTTTCTTCTTAGAAATGAATGGCTCTACAATAAATTATTCTCAAATAAAGAATTGTTAATGTTTACAAGTTTTCACAATAGAAAGTTTTGATGTATATTTTTCACTTTGTTTGTTATTTATATTTTTGTACATAAAATTTTAAGCATACTTAAATACATTTCTGCAAAAATCTTTATTAAATGAAACAAAATTTAAAATTTTTTCGAAAAGGATATATGGCAGGTTTTTTAATTTAAGTTCTTAGAAAGTTGAAACTTGGTTTACCTGCTCAGCAAAAAGTACTGCGAGTTGTAGTAAACTTACTTTCCTTTTATAAAGTTTTCTCCCTAGTTTTGACGTCAACTTCAAAAATTACTTTACCACAATATGCAGTATTATTAACATCATGGACACAGCAAGTTTAACATTTCTAGACAACTGAATTAAAGAGTCGGCCATATATCCTTTTTTCAGTTCTTAATTATGCAGTGCAGCAAATATAAAAGAAAATCCAAAATTATTTTGTTCTTTATGAAAAAAAATATACATGCATACATACATATGTATGTATATGCTAGGCTTCTTTACTTTTATACATGGAAAACTGTAAATTGTGGAAAGCCCATTTTTCAAGTAAAAATATTGTTATACAATTTCTCATGAATTTAAGAAAACAGTTCAGCGCGATATGTAGTTTTATTCCCTTCATACATATACAAAGTTTCAAGTTTCTACCCTTTCTTGTTAAGGTGCCCACCACATATCCTTTTTTTTAATTTGTTAAAATACAGAATTTATATACATATTTTTTTTATTTTTTTGTGTTTTCAAATGAATTTTCAAACGTGAATCTTATACATTTCTCTGAAAAATTTATCGCAAAAGGGATATATGGCTAATTTTCTTATTTAACAGTTTAGAAATCTTCAAATTAGTATATATGTATATTCAGCGAGATATATAGCAAGTTGTGACAAGGATATTTCGGCTGCTGCTAAATTCTCAACACATTTAGTTTTCATCTAAATTTTAAAAACCACTTTAGCACGGTACGTAGTTTTTTTTTGCTTCTAAAATTCCGGAAGTTTCATATTTATAAGCCGTCTTATTCAGGTGCTGGCGATATGTCCTTTTTGTTAAACCGCTAAATTTTGATGCTCAGAGGTCACTAACTTCAGGGAAAAGTGAAGAAGTGAAGTAAATGTAAAAGCTTTTAAGTATGTTTTCCACTGTTGCTAACTGCCAAAAAATTTTAATATAACAAAAAATTCTGCAATTTATTTCTCCCCCCTAAAAATAAAACAATTAAGGTTTTAACCCTTCGTTCAATTATACACAAAAATTGGAAAAAAGTGATTGGTAAAACTTTTCTTGCCATAAAAGTTAAAGAAAATTGTATGTTTGAGTTTGCATTTGCTACAACAATGCAATTAAAAAAGTTTTATTGTAACAGCCAAGAAGAATGGATTTTAATGAAAAGTTGAAATATTTTTAAAGAACTTTGAAGACATATGTATGTATACTGCCTTATCAAAAAAATAATAATTAGGTTTGAAGTGTACGTTAAAACAAAATTTAAATACAAATTTTGTCTTTAGCACACTTGAAACACAAATTAACATTTTTGGATACGGCCGTTAATATTTAAGAAACTTAAATATTATTATTTATAAGGGAATCTTAGTTTATATGCTTGTTTGAAATATTAAGAAATATCAAGGATGTGTGTCTAACTTTTGCTATTATTTACATATATAGCAAATATAAATATTAGTTTAAACACAACCCGCAGTTGTATGACCTCTATCCAGACACCAAATTTTGTGGCTCTAATTACTATCGTTTAAAAGTCCATCATATATACTTTTTTTGGAAGTCATGTGTATTCATATTTACATATATGACGGTGTTAGCATGAAATTGGGCTACCACAATTTGCACTTAAACCCCCTTTATCTATTCACCAAAACGGGGTGCGTCTCACTACTATCGTTTAGACGTCGACCATGTATCCTTTTTTTAAATTAAGATGTATTCATACCTATATGCAAATTTTACAATGATATTGGCTTACCACAACTTGCAGTTAAATGACCTTCATCTATACAACAAAGTTCGTACTTCTGACTACTATCGTTTAAAAGTTTATGATATATTTATCCTTTGTTTGGAAATCATATGCATGTATTCATATTTATTTTTATCATGAAATTGGTTTACCACAACGTGCAGATAAATCACCTTTATCTATACACCAAAACGGCGTGCTTCTCACTGTTACCGTTTAGAAGTCCACCATATATCCTTTTTTTGAGAATTCATATATATTCATAATTATATGACCATTTTACCATAAAATTGGTTTAGCACAGCTTGCAGTTAAAATGCCTTTATCTACACATAAAATTTTGTACTTCTGACTACTATCGTTTAAAACTCCATCATATATCCTTTTAGCATGATATTGGTTTACTACAGCTTGCTTTTAAATCACCTTTATCTATTCAGGATGCTTCTCACTGCTATCGTTTAGAAGCCCACCGTATATCCTATTTTTAATTTACATGTATTCATACATACATACATATGTATATAGTAATATATACATATGTATGTATAGTAATTTTACAATAAAATTTGTTTACCACAACTTGCAGTTAAATGACTTTTATCTATACACAAAACTTAGTGCTTCTCACTACAATCGTTTAGAAGTGTATTATATATCCTTTTTTTCAGAATTCATATGTATTTATATATATGGCTATTTTAGCATGAAATTGACATTTCTATTAAATTTATAGACAGTTTAAGTACCTAATTGTAATCTTGCTGCTTGCTTGGTGCTACATAGAGTATTTGGCTAATTACTAGAAAAGGACACCTTTAATGTGATTAGCGGTTGACACATACGACTAAGCGTGACCACACATGAAAATAAATAGTTTTCCTATCTAAGCACGTAAGCTTTTATTAGCGTGATTGAACATGACTGGACGTGGGAGAGCGTACATGAAGTGAATAGAACTTAAGCTCAACTCAAAAAAAGTCAAAAAAAAAAGAAGAAAGGAAAGATGAAAGTTGTATCCTTTATAACATTTATTTTTATGCAAATGTGAGTTTTAGTGATTTTAATTAACCTTATTTTACACTCAATGAAAAAACAGTAACTATGAAATTGTGTAATTTAAAGTAAAAGTCACTCACGTTACCGTCTCTAATTTTTAGAGAAAAAAAAAACAAACAAAAAAACATAAGACCATCATGTTGCTATTTGCAGTCACAAACTTTGAAGACAAATTCAAGCTAAAGTTTTTTTTACTAACATAAATATGTATTCAAAATTTTATTCAGCATCCTTGGCTATTGTAAGCCTAAAGCCACAAGACCCACAATGACAAATGGTATGGGATGGGAGGAAGGTGGATGTGCTTATGTATGCTTGTCACATTGAATGTTCGAGTGTGGGAGTCCGTAATGGGATTTATTTAAAGTGAGGGCAGAAGTATGCATTTTTTTTTAAATGAATATTTACATTAAAAATCTTCCCATATGTTGACTTTCATAAATTGAATTTACAATTCGGAAATTGAGTAAATATCATTAATTGTATAAAACATTTGCCAATAAAGACAAAATATGGCAAAATATTAACCAAATAAAAATATTAACCAAAGTACTCGTAATTAGTGTTAAAAGAAAACTTAACTTACATTTTTACTGCTTTTTTTTAACAAACATTTCCATCACCATTTTCTTTTCACACTACTGGTCTTTTATGTTATTATGTATGTTATTTTATGATAATCATTATTTTCCGGTTTCCTGCCTTTAAAAGTACAAAATTCTGTAAAAAAAAAAATAAAAAAGTATATTAAAAATAAAGAAAATGTTGTTTGTTATATTCGTATGATATGGAGAAAAAAGTAATGAAACTTAATGTAGCTATTAAAAAAGGATCTGCTGAAAAAATTACCGGAAATAAAAGAAAACGTTGTAAAAAATCGATAATTTTTAAAAAGGTTTTTTATGGCAATTAAGCCAGCCCGCCATTCTAATAATGAAAATATTTCTATAATTTGAAGGCTTTAAAATTAAATCTACTGATAAGTAAATTTAAAAGAACTAAATATTCTGAATAGTTTTAAGATAAAAAAATTAATCAATTTTGTTTGACTTTTTTTTATAATTTTTCCATATTTTTTTTCTTTTCACCTGCTTTCTCGAAATATCCGAGGTCTTCTATGACAAAATCAATTCAATTTGTCATAAAAAAGTTTTTCATGCTGAGTCACAAGGTTTAAAAAATTGCATATACATATATATACATATAGAGAAAAAAAAAACCTAAAAAATAACTGAATCGTGAATATGCAAATTGCATAGATTTCTACTGGCAATCGCAAGCAAGACCCGTACAAAGCAGTGGTTCCCAAATGGTAAATGAAGACACAAAATGAGACATTATATACTTATATGTATGTACCGATGGTGCATCGAATAAGTAAAAATAATTAATGTGATGATCGTAAAAGATAAGTAAGAATAGTTAAACATACATAGGTAGAGTGATATAACTTCGTGCTAACCTAAATAGAAAATGGAAAAACAGAAAATGAATAGTGATACTTACAAATGTGTTTGCCAAAGGCAAATCAATAATTGTATACACAATCAATTCTCATATTCCATTTCATAGAAATTTAAGTTTAATAGCTGATGTTAATAATAATCTCTACACCAGTAGATAGACATGGGTGCTGATGAAGTGCGTGGCTGCACAGAAAAATATCGGTATTTCCCCCAGCTAATAGTGTCTAGTTTAATTTTTCTTCTATTCTTTAGATACTCACATTAATTAATAAAAATATTTCATTCATAAGAATTGAAATTACTTAACTCAAGCCTGATTAAGAAATTATTTCTGATTAAAGAAGACACAAAATTTAAAACTAATTTTGAAAATTGCTTTGAAATGCAATCCCAATACTTTTTTAGGATAACTATACAAAAATATATAAACAATTTCATTTTGTATATACATATGTACATACTTATAGAAGACTCTTATACGCAAAAATTATTTGCAATAAATAGTAATAAAGTCCCAGATTTTATAAAAATAAATAAAAATAAATAGTAAAATAATTTAAGTTATTTATTACAAAATTTTACAAACATTTCAATCTTCTATATGCATTTACATAAAGCTCTTATACTGAGAACTTTGAATTTTGAATATTAAATACAATTGCCTATACTTTGATTTTTTATTCTACGTGCAAATAAAAATTAGATCATATTCGAAAAATTATATTATATCAAAAATATTTGATAAACAAACTACACTGAGATGAAAAAGTATATATATACTTTTTATTCAATCTTATACACTATAAATCATAATTTTTATTCAAGACCCTAAAAACTTTTGTGAATTTACGATAGATATAAAACTCTTATACCGCTATTAAACGCTTATATTCTGAAAATTACAACTCAAGATATGATTTCTGGTTGAAATTTCACACACGTTGACAAATTCTGGATGAAATAAAACTCTTATATTGCTAGAGAACTCTTATACTTTGGACAAATATTTTATATTTTAACTGGTAAACTCAAGAACACCACCCTCGTGTCTTTAAAAATTCAAAACACTATTAAATTCTTATATTCATATACTACTCTTATACTTTTGCGAATGCAAAAAACAATTGCAATTTCATACAAGATATGCACTTTTTTTCATTTATTTTTTTAAATATCGACAAAATTAAACTCTTATACCAATGTAGAACTCTTTGATTTTAAAAGCTATCTTATATTTTGGCCATCGTGACTTGCCCATCATCTCCATGACTTTAAAGACTCGAGACAAATTTAGCCTCTTATACCGCTTTAGTTTAGGTTAGGTTAGGTTGACATGTTGCTGAGAAGAGAAATTCGCATTTAGGGGGATCTACTCAGCAATTCGAAACGAAATAAAATACTTGGATAAAAGGTCCTTTTTGTTAGCTGAGAGTTGGCGAAGTGACAGCTAGATTGAGTGAAGAGAAGATTAATAAATTTTTTTTATTTTTGGTTTTAGAGCCCTACTGTCGTTGCAGCGCCTCTGGTGTGAAGCAGGAGCACTATTTTAAAGCTATTTCCCCACTTTATTAGTTATTTTAACTAAGTCAACGCAATTGCTACTTCAGACAGCAGCAAACCCCTCCTCACATTTTTCGACTTAAAACTCTTATACTTATAGAAATATCGTACATTTCGGTAAAGACTTCTCACGGAGTTTTTTTTTATTGCAATTGTAATACATATATACATATGTATGAAGAATTGGTACCATTAAAGTCTCCTTGACGGTCTGCTCCAGGATAGTTTGAAATATTCTTGTTAAAAGGAAGGTTCCTAAGCCTGTTAACAGTCCCTTATTAACTTCTCTAGTTTTTTATCAACATATATCAACTGTGGATTGACGCCTCTTGCAACACATCATAACCATTTTCTTTTCTAGGATGTTTGTGACAAGCTTTCTTCTCTTCACTTGCTCAGTCAACAATCCCAACAAAATTTTAATTTTTTATGCCTAAAATGGATCAAGATTCAAGATCTCTGCTATAACTCTACTCTTGCACCATTGAGAGGTAAACGAGATAAAACAAAAACACAACAAAGAGGAACAAAAATTGTGACGTTTAACATGGACATTTGGATGGATGGTCCTTAAATAGGTTTGAGGATATAACGGAGGTAACATTATTAATCTGCTGTTCTCTCAGACCCGCCACCACATCTCGCTAAAGCCCAGTGAGTCTACTGCTTGCTGGCTGCCACAAACGGAAGCTGTCCATTTCAATTAAAACGTACCTTTTAGTACTTGAATTTTGAATTAAACATTTTTTTCGCTATAAAAAGGGAGGAATAGCAGCAAAACTAAATAAATAAGTGAAGGATGTTGTTGTTTATTTTAAATTTTGACTAAAAACAAAACGTTGTTGTGCCATGTTTTTAGGAAAGATGCTGCTTTTTAAGCTTTCAAATTTAATAGAAAGCAAAATATAAGAAGTGTGAGTTATGAATCGTTGGATATTTGTATTGCAGAAAATACTGGCTCTTGTTGCAATAATCCTTGGATTTTTAGTTTAATGAAAGCAAGGGGTAAATTTTGTTTTGCGAATGAGTATGATGGGTTTGGATGTTATTTGGCCATTGGGCTGTTTTTGGCTTCGATTTCAAGTGCACTTTGCCATGCATTAATTAAAAAATCTTGCTTGCTGTTGTTGTGTTTCTTGTCTGGCTACAATATGGTTTTGTTTTTGTAGTTGTTGGCAAAAAAAAAATATTGCCTAGTATCTGTGTATCTTCTAATTTTTTTTTCATTATTTAAGGGAGGTAGCTTTTATTTTGAAAATATGTGTATGTATTTACAAATAATTTTTTTCTTCTGTTTTTATAAAGACATTTTTGTTTAAATTGCATTTTTAGTAACTGTTTTTTTCGCTTTTTGTGGGGTTTATTTTACTAGAAGGGCCCTTTAAAACAATTGTACTGAAAAGCACCCTAAACATTTTAGATATGCATACATAAAACAAATATTAAAACAAAATTCCAGATTTTAACGAAATTAAAAAAGCAGTTCTAAAAGTACTTTTTTTGAAAATTGCAACAGAAAAGTATTTTAAAGGTACTGCAGGAAATTATTAAAAAGCAAGCAAATTTTCCAAACAAAATTCAAACAGTCGAAGAAAATAATTTCGAATTAAACTAAAAAAAATTAAAGTACTTAAAAAGTACTTAAACAATAATTGAAAATTTACTTAAAATGGGAAATGGCTTCAAAAAGTACCTTAGTAACACACAAAACGATTTTAAAAATTACTTATGCGGGCCATACACTACACAAGATCACTGCACAAGTCTGGCACTGTACAGTGCGTTTGTGTAGTATATGGGGGTGGTTGTGCTGAGTAAAGATCAAAATGATTTTGATATTTCCTCAAGTTTGAAAACTGTACAGTGAACTTGTGTAGTGTATGTTGCAAACGCTCAGTTGTTTCGTGATTTTTTAAGAGTTCACAACAAGAAATGAGCGGAGATTAAATATTCTGGACAGAGTTCCTAGAATTATACAAAGAATCACCAGCATTATGGCGAATTAAAATAAAAAAATGCACAGTTTACTTGTATAGTGTGTGTCACAAGCTTAGTTTACGCAGAGCAAGACTTGAGCACTGAACTTGTGTAGTGTATGACCGGCATTAGCGAAATTCTTGAGAAAATTACATAAAAATAACTTAGACAGTATTAGAAAAAAATGTTAAATGTTAAAAATGTTATGAAAAAGTACTTTTGAAAATTGTTACCAAGATTTCTTTAGAAAATTATTGAAATGCGCAATGAACATATATTTATACAAAATAAATCAAAACAAATTTATAGAAATTATTGTATTTTGAAAAACATTTATAATAGTACTTCATTTTTAGAAAATTTAGTTGCTATTATATATACTTAAGGAATGATTTGCAAAAGTACCTAAGAAGTACTTAAAGAAGAGTACTTAAAAAGTGGTTTAGAAAGTACTTTAGAAAAGTACTCAAAGGGTACTTTCGAAAAGTACATAAAAAAGTTTTTTAGAAAAGTGCTTAGTAGCTTAAAAAAGTACTTTAGAAAACTACTTGAAAAGTACTTAAAAATACATTAGAAAAGTACTTAAAAAAGTAACCTAGAAAACTGCTTGAAAAAGTACTTAAGAACTCCTTAAAAAGTTTCTTTAGAAAAGTACTTAAAAAAGTACTCACAAAGTACTATAGAAAACTGCTTAAAAAGTACTGTAGACGCGAACTTAAAAGGTACTTCTTATAAGTAGTTTAGAAAACTCCTTAAAAAGTACTTTAGAAGAGTACTTAAAAGGTACTTTAGATAACTACTTAAAAAGTACTTAAAAGGTTCTTAAAAATTACATTATAAAAGTACTAGATAACTACTTAAAAAGTACTTAAAAGGTTCTTAAAAATTACATTATAAAAGTACTTTAATAGTAATTTAGAAAAGTACTTTAAATAGTACTTTCTGAATGTACTCCAAAAAGTACTTTAAAAAAGTGCTCACAAAAGTACTTTAGAAAACAGCTTAAAAAAGTACTCAAAAGTAACTTGATAAAAGAACTTACATGAGAAGTATTTTAGAACAGAACTTGAAAAAGTACCTTAGAGAAGTACTGTAAAATTTACCTTAAAGAAATAACTTAAAAAAAGTGCTTAAAAACTATTTAAAAAAATTTTTAAAAATACTTTCAAAACGTATGTATATAAAAAGTGCTTTGGTACATTGCTTAAAAGTACTTAAAAAAAGTCCTCAAGGATCCCCTTACAGGGACAGCGAAAAAGGTACTCAGAGTAATAAACAGTTAAAGAACGAGGATATTTCATGCACTATTTCACAAAAATTGCCGGCATTGCCTGAAGGAAATTTAAGCAAGTAGTAATTAAAAGAAATCAAAAACCCCGACTGCCACCAACTTTGAACCGTTAAATATGCTAAATGTTCATTCCAAATTAAAAATCACAAGAGAAACGTAAAGATGATTTTAAAATACCTGTCGAATGATACGCATTTTGATATACAAGTTCGCCGATTTTTAAATTTTTTTAGTATTTACAAAATGGCGTATGTTGGCCACCATATTGAGGTTTGACTGTCATATCTTTAATGATAATCCCAGGATTAAGACAAATCGATTGATGTAAGAACAATCAAAATCGGTCCGCGCGTTCGGTTTATATAGTGTCGCAAAGGAACACACATACATACATACATAGGCAGTCGGGTAAAAAATAGCCGTGTTGATGACATGAGACATACTAGGGAATCATCAAAAGACCCATAGCTATATTTGCAAATATTTAATAAATTATTCTTTGAATTTATTTCGATAGGTTCTGCTTTATTTTACGCTCATTTAAAATATTTATTCTTTAAAAAAGTTCCGTATACTTTTTTTGGTACATTTTATACCAGATCTTCCAAAGCGCATGCTCTGTATTGATTTTTCTCGCAAAACTTTGTTTTTTCTTTTATATGGAAACTTTGTTCATGTTTTCTCATTTTCCAAAAAAATAAAAAATAATTTCGGTTATTTTTCCACATAAATTCCTACTTTTTGGGGGCAAAAAAAAAAAAGAAAAGCAAAATACACAAGCCGCTTTACAAAATTTAATATATATGAATGCGTTGGTAGGCTTGTTGTTTTTTTTATGGTTGTGCGGTTGTGTCTGTGAAAATACATTGCCAATTGCTATTTTAGCCGGTTTTCCTGTTTGAATTAAGCACGCAACATAGAACATGCATACATATACACACAACTGTATGTGGCTTTTGTGACACTATGGAGCAATACGGTAGGAAATAATGAAAATATGTTGAAATAAAATTTCTTGCTTAATGGTTTTTCGAGCTACAAATGGTCCTTCGAACCTTGAAAGCTTGAAACGCTATTTCACGAAGAAAATTGATACATACTTCAATATCGGCTATAGCAATAATAATTACACTAAAGTTTTCTTAGACAGGCAGTTATATTGAAAAGTCGTTGCCCTAAAATAACCTCAAACCGGTCCGGTCCGTCCGTTCGTTTGTGCATCTTGTCTGCTTCAGAAACTTTAACAAGGAAATAAAATATAAAAAAATGTATATGTGTATATACTTTCAGATTTTAAGTATTGTACAATGTAATCCTTTGCAGCCGCTTTTATCCTTTGACTTAGCTTTTAGTGCAACTTTTCCCACAGTGTTTAATGTAATTGTGTGCCGCCTGTTTCCTTGTGGTGGTGGATGACAATAGAGCAAAAGTTTATTGTATGTACAGGAAATAAATATTTGTGTTCATGTATTTATTCGTGTTTAACCATGAGTGTGTATATTTTTCTGCTTGTATTTGTATTCCAACAAATAATTTTTCTCATTTAACTTGTTTCATTTGCCTCGATGAACTATTTCTTAAGTTTAATTGGAAAAATAAAAGCAAATGATGTCTTCGAAACAGAAAAAAAATAAAATGTTTGCAAAATTTTTACAAATTGTGCTTACGAGCAAAATCATATTTTAACACAAGTTACAAAAATGCTGTTAATTTTGACATAAAAAAACAGGCAAGCCTTAAAAAAAATTGGGAAGAGAAAATGGCTACAAAAGTACTGACAATATAATATTTGTTAGCAAAATGCCTTAAAGGAATATTACGGTAATTTAGTTAAAGTCATTGTCTGTGGAAGAAACGACTTTCAATGCTGCAATCAAAGAGAACAGAGTATAATTGGTTTCAAATTACGAAATTATAATTTGCACAAAAGCCATGAAATTATTTTTTTTAATAATTTTGAATAATGCTGGACAATATAAGTAGAAAGAAAGCACTTTTACAATAAAAATAAAAAATAGAATAAAAAATTAAATAAAAATATTTAGATTTTCTATGAAGGCCCTATAAAAAAATTTCTAAATTTAATAATTTTTAATTTTTTTTAGAAAAAATTAGCATAAAAAACAGCAGCAAGTACACTTTTTATTTTGTAACAAAAATTATATTTACATATATGTATATATTTACTTCGAAGGAAAAGCGTAATGAAAATAATATTAATTTAAACATTTTACAAACCTTTGAAAAATAGTAGTAGAAAACTACTTTTTGAAAATTTTTGACAAATTTCAATTGTGCAACCAATATTACATATATATAAACATATTTGTATTCCTATTTTTTTTTAATTTTAATTTCCATTTTAACATACATATTTGTATAATTTTGAAAAATAGTAGTAGAAAAGTACTTTTTGAAAATGTTTGATAACTTTAATTTTATAAGATGAAACTTATATGAAAAATTTTTCATTTTGTATAAATAAAAGAACAATATATTAATTTTCAAAATAATAATAATAACTAATAATTTTTCGAAAAAAGTAGTAGATGAAATTTTTTCGTAACAAACATTAAATAAAAATATATTTTTTTTTTCAAGAAAGACCGTGAAGGAATGTAGTATACATAAATTAAGAATTTTTAACAGTTTGGAAAAATAGTAGTAGAAAAGTACTTTTTGATTTTTTTTTATAAATATCAAACAAAAATTTAATATAAATAAATTTATATTCTTAGCAAGGGCTGCAAATAATTTATTTTACTTTTAATTTTTAATTTGAATTTTTTTATAATTTTGAAAAATAGTAGCAGAAAAGTACTTTTTGAAAAGTTTTGATAACTTTAATTTTATAACAAAGAACAAGCTTACATTAAAAAAAATATTTTGTATAAATATTATAAGAATAATAATATAGTATATATATTGGAAAAATAGCAGTAGAAAAGTACTTCTTAATTTTTTACACACATTTCGAATATAGTTGTAGAAAAGTACTTTTTGAAAATAGTAGTAGATAAAATTTCTTAAATTTTTTTCGATCATTTTTAGTTTTATAATAAATCATACACTATATGTAAAACTTTTCGAAAACCAACTTATTTACAGATTTTTGACAATTATAGAAAACAGTACTAGAAAAGTACTTTTTAAATACTATTATTTTCATAATGATAATTAATTGTTTGGAGTATTAAAGCAAAATATATTATCATTTCACATACTTTTAGAAATAAGTAGCATAAAATTACTTTTTGAAAATAGTAGTAGAAAACAATTTTTAGTTTATTCGATAATTTTTAGTTTTACAATAAATCACATACTGTAGTAAAATATATTTATGTATGCATATATTTCTATTTTTCCAAAAAATATTATAATTTTAAGATTTTTTTGATAATTTTAGAAAATAGTAGTAGAAAAGTACTTTTTAACTACTATCGGTAGCTTTTATTTTCATAGCGAAAATTAATTGTTTCGATTATCAAAGGAAAATATATTATCATGTTGCATGCTTTTCGAAAATAGTATCTGCTACTATTACTACTAAAGTACTTTTAGAAAATAGTAGTAGAAAACTATTTTTAGTTTTTTTTCGAAAATGTTTAGTTTAACAATAAATTGTATACTATATGTAAATATGTTTTATATTTATATTTTTCTATTTTTTTTGAAAGCACACTAATTTAAAGATTTTTAATAATTCTAGAAAATAGTAGTAGAAAAGTACTTTTAAAATAAATGTTTAAGATTTTCTTTTCATAATGAAAATATATTGTTTGGAGTATTAAAGGAAACTATATTATAATTTTACATAATTTTCGAAAATAGTAGCAGAAAAGTACTTTTGGGAAATTTTAGTAGAAAACAATTTTTAACTTAGATATTATTACAATTAAAATTATAATAAATTTTTTACTATAAAGCACTAGCTGCAAGGTTTGTGCTAAATATTTTACGAAAGCCTACTAATTTAAAATTTTTTGATGATTCTAGAAAATAGTAGTAGGATAGTACTTTTTATTTACTATTGGTAGCTTTTATTTTCATAATAAAAAATAGTTGTTACATTATTATTTTGCATACTTTTCGAAAATAGTAGCAGAAAAGTACCTTTTAAAAATAGTAGTAGAAAATTTTTTTAGATTCAATTTTTAGTTTTACAATAAATAGTGTGCTTTATGTAAATGTACATACATATGTGCACTAATTTACAGATTTTTTTTTTAATAATTTTAGAAAATGGTAGTAGAAAAGTACTTTTTAAATTTTTTCATAAAATGGAATTTTAAAATATTGTAAAAGTAAAAATATATATAAACTGAAACTAAACGGAATTATAGAAAAATTATTTTGTTTACAAAATACTGAAGTATAGGATCTTCCAATAAGAGATAGTTAATTTTCTATAGCCTGCCATTTTAACAGTGTTGTCATGTGTTGTCATGGCTCAACCTGTAACTACTTGACAGATGACAAGAAAAAACTTCTTCATTAATAAAATTGGAACGATATGAGCATCAACATCTCTTTGAAACTATGAAACTTGCGTAAAAATGGAGTTACGTGTCACACAAGTAACGATAACATCGGTCTTTTGCGTCAAAAGTTTCATTGGCCACCGAGATGTTAAGATTTAAGATACATTCGACTTTTTTCTCTGAAGCTACGTGAAGGACAAGGCTTAAGCCAATTTACCACAATTGATTCTAGACCTCAAAGAGCGAATTCGTGAAGTTATCGAGGATATACAACCGCAAATGTGCGATTTGATGATGGGAAATTTTATGAAAATAATGTAGTCTTGCATACACGTGGCGGCCATTTGGCTTATATTGTTTTTCACTATTAATGGCATACCCTCCTTCGTCTTTACAATAACATAAACGTTCGATGATTTGGCTTAAAAATGGTCTTTACAAATTTCTTTTTTTATACATAAAACTAAAACCTCTTATTGGAAAACCTTATAAATACTTTTATTGCAAAAAAAAAAACAAGAAAACATTTTCATAAATATGACAAGCATTAGGAACTCATAAATTATTACAACTTAAGTCAAAAGAGGAGTGGGAGTGATTATGTATGAGCAAATACATGAAGCGTTTGTTAAGTTATGAAATACTTTTTTGACGACATATAATAGATATCGCCCCTGGGTACAATTAGTTTGAAAGAAGAATTGTTAAGAAAGTGCCAGAAGTTATCTTGTGAATAACTTCCATTATTTGCAACTATTAAACCCGAAGCAGTAAACAAAGAAAGACAACCTCCTGTTAAAAGGGAGTTGCTAGGTATTTTTTTTAGTTTGATTTTTATTTGGTATATTTTTAAGACAGTTTTACTGCTGGAAAACATATTTAAATTTGAAAGAATTTATTTTAAAATAACTGCTCCAAAACCAAAATATCTTTAAATTTTATTCAAATTTCTATAGATATCGAATACCGAAATTTGGCCCTTGATCTTCTTGAGATTCTGAATTGAAAGACAAACTGAATTTGCTGTCACTATGTCAATGAAATAAGTTATAAAGTGGAGAGCTTTCCATGGGTCCCTTTACATTTTTATATATTTTTTTTCTCTTCACTCTCTGTCCGACTTCTTAGACTGGGAATGATAGTAAGTTACTAAGCTTTTCAAAGCCTTACTATAATACACCCAGTTACGGCTTATAATACATACTGTAATACATACTGTACTACATAATGTAATGCCTACTGTATTAAATACTCTGCACTACATGTCTTTACCTTAATGCCTGCCACCTCACAAGCAATTACATACACTTACTTATAAACCTTAACAAAAAAGTTTTTCATATTTAAGAGAATAAATTACATTTTAAAAAATCACCTTCCTATTTATTTACACGGTGTTCCGGTGTTCTGTGTGCTTACAAGAACGAAAAAAATCCTTTAAGGATATTGAACTTTTGCTTAGTTTAATTTTTCGACAAAAAATTTTTACCTTTGCTTAATGTCTTTAGTGGCTATATTTGCTACTAAAGCACGTTAACAAACAAGCAAAAAAAACAAAAAACAAGTAATAAAGAAAACGATTTATATTTGACTTAGCTCAATAAAATCCATTTTCTTTTACATATACATATTTGTACTAAAAAAAAATTGCATTACATTTTCTAAGCAGTTTTTTTCCACTTAATACACCTAAAGCTTTCCAATTCTTTAAACATGCAAAATGTATAAGAATTTTTTGTCTTCATAACAGCAGCGCATGTCCTGGAAAATTTTCCTTTTGTTTTCATTCATAATTTAAGCTCTTTTGAGAGACTCTTTTTAAAGTTTTATTTATACTATTTTTCCCAAAAAATATTCTTACTTATTTACTCTGATTTCCTTTTTCCTGTTGCACTACTCAAATTGCAATGTTTTTTTCAGCAGACTATTTGTTATACATTTCTCTCAATACCGGCTCGGTTAAGAAACACAAACAAGCAAACGGCACACCCAAATCTTTGTGTCTACAAAAGGGATTTATAATAAATGCTCTTGCAAATATTTAGGAGATTTTATTTAGCTAAAGAAATAGATTATAACTAGAAAAATCTCATTACTGGAATGCAATAACTAAATAGATATGTAGAGTGCCCAGAACAGTGGGACAATTTGTTAAAATTTTGCTCAATGTGTTTTGTTTTTTTATTTGTTAATGGAATTGAAAAATTATGTTTTTTTTTGTCAGACAGGGCTCGAAAAACTCGACAGCTCGCTCACGACTACTAAAATATAATTTTAGTTTTGAGTACTTCTACCGAATTGATGCATTTTAAACTTTGTGCAGGCACCATAGTATTGTATTTAGTAACAGTGGAAAAAATGGGTAGAGCAATGCCTATTAAAATTGAAGGACAGCCGCGAATAACGTTGTCAAAGACAATTTTTAAAAAACCAGTTTTTTCAAACATCAAACCATCCAAAATTATGCATCTTATCGCCGTCAAAATACAATTACAATCAGTCAGTGGAAAACTTTGTAAGTAACTAATAAAATCATGCAAACGAAATTGTCGAAAATAATTGATAAATGTAGCAGAGATATAAAAAGAAAAGTTAATGCTAGCTATCATTATTTTCGATAAGCTAAAAAAATTTAAACGAAATAAACAATCTTGCTTTAAAATACGTTTTTTGGCTCTCCTGAAAAATTATTATTTTGTATACACAGAAAAAACAGTGCCTAAATACCTCATAAAACAGAACAAAATTAATAAGAAATCTCTATGGTTTTTTTTCAATAAGCAAATCTTATTAATTTCATAGAGAAAACTTTTTTGATAAAATCAAGAAGAAATCTTGTAGATTTTATGAGGTTATCTTATTGATTTTTTCAATAAAAAAATAAAAAAAAAATTATTCTCTGTACTTATGTATTTTCATTTAAATTCTATACTATATAAATATGTATGTATGTATGTAGTATATTGTAAATGTTATTTATTTATGCATACATACATACACATTATGTTATATTCTTCACTAACTTACTCACCAAGTATTGAACCAGCAAACTTCTACCTGATAGACAAGCACTCTAACTAATATGCTAACAAGCAGCTTGAATAACTATTGAAATATTGTGTATGTCTATTTATAAAAACAAAATAACAAGACACTTTATAAAATCAAGAAGATTTCCTTTTTAAAAAAATCAATAAGATGCTTTAATATGGCCACACAAAAACCTACTGCAAATTACCTACAGTTTGTGTTATCTGCGGTGAATTGCATGGTACTGCTAACTGTACCAAGCCAAAAGTACAAGCTGAAAAAAAATGCAGTAATTGTGGAGAAAATCACACCGCTAATTACAGAGGATGCCGTGTATATTCTTTCGTTAAACAGGCTATGGGTCAAAAATCTAAATTAGCTCCAGTTCAATCAGCAAATGCTTACTCCGCCACTCTGCCTCAAACTAGCCAACTAGTTAATTCACGTGTATCGTATGCCGATGCTGCTAAGACTAGTTCTATTCCCACACAAAATGTTCCACCGCCAAGTAATTCAACGAATGCAAACTCTAGCTTTAACTTTAGTCGTCTTGAAGCTACTATTGAGAATCTGGTGCTAACTATAAACAAATTTACAACAAATATGACTAGCATGATGCAAGAAATGCTGAGAATGCAGAATACTCTGCTTCAAGCATTAGTCAACAAACCATGAACACGTTAAAACTATGTTTCTGGAACGCAAACGGCATTCGCCAACATAAAAATGAACTTGAGCACTTCCTCACGGAAAAAAATATTGATATAATGATGGTCTCTGAGACTCACTTGACTTCGAGAAGCTGCTTTAAAATAAATGGTTACACTCTATGTGATTCAAAGGACCCGAGAGGGAGAGCATGCGGTGGATCAGCAATTCTAATTAAGTCAAGACTCAAGCACTATATCCTTGAGAACGTTAGTGAAGAATATATGCAAGCTACGAATATTTTCGTAGAAAATTTTTGTGCGAACTTCGTGATATTATCAATTTACTCACCTCCCAGATTTTCAGTTACCGAAGATCAGTATGAGAAGTTCTACAAATCGCTTGGATCTTGTTTCGTGGCAGCTGGTGACTACAATGCAAAACATACGTACTGGGGCTCGCGTCTTGTTACACCTAGAGGTAGAGCGTTGTTTAATACAATTTCAAAAATGGGCTTAGATGTCATTTCGAGTGGGGAGCCTACTTACTGGCCTACTGACGTAAGAAAAATTCCAGATGTTATAGATTTTGGCGTCACGAAAAATATCCATAGGGACTTAATTCACGTAGAGGGCTCTGTAGATCTGTCCTCCGATCACTCTCCCACAATAGTTACAATTTTCAACCCACTAAGGAGTGATTTAACTAACTCATATGCGAAAACGATTAACAGGGTCAACTGGCTAGGATTAAAAAAATATATTAGTAGTCACTGCGTAGAAAACATTCAGCTAAGATCACCTGATGATATTGAATTTAATATTGCCAATCTTAACGAATATATTAAACAGGCTGCTGAACATGCCACTACTTCCTATCCGCAGACTGGCTTTAATAGAATTTATTCTACGGAAATCGAACGTCTTGTATGTGAAAAAAGGAGAGCTAGAAGAGAATGGTAACAACACCGATCACCCCTAAATAAAATCAGACTTAAAGAATGTACTAAACGACTCAAAGAGCTGCTATCGTCGGAAAAGACTGCATTACTGGAAAAGTATTTAGAAGGTCTTGATGTAACGTCAACATCTAATTACTCTTTATGGCGCGCTACTAGAAATCTTAAAAGACCCGTTGATCTCAAATCACCATTGCGTACTTCGACTGGAGGCTGGGCAAGAAGCGATATTGAGAAAGGTAACTTATTTTCTGAGCATTTAAAATCTGTATTCACTCCCAATTCATGTACGGGGGCTGCCGATTTACCGAGTGTAGTCTCTCTACCCCTTCGTCCCTTAAGGTTTAAGATGCGTGAACTACAAAAAATAGTTGCTGAACTCGACCCTAAGAAAGCTCCAGGTATTGATGGCATTAGTAACAAGATGCTGATGAACTTGCCTCATATTGCAATAAGAATTTTGCTATTTATTTTTAATGCCATTTTACGAATGCAGTATTTTCCACATAACTGGAAACTTGCCAAGATTAAAATGATTCCAAAGCCAGGCAAAGATCTTACCAAGGCTGAGTCATATAGGCCTATAAGCTTACTTTCAACAATTTCAAAGCTTTTCGAAAAGCTGCTCATGACTAAATTGTCCACAATTTTAGCTGATACTGGGTGCATCCCGGACCATCAATTTGGCTTTAGAAGTCAGCATAGCACTATTGAGCAAACGCATAGATTGGTTCAAATTATAAGGAAGACTTTTGAAGAAAAGAAGTATTGTTCTGCCCTTTTTATTGATGTTTCTCAGGCATTTGACAAAGTATGGCATAAAGGCCTAGTTTTAAAATTGAAGACATACCTACCAATAAATATACAAAAGCTTTTGGAAAGTTATATTGTTGATAGGACATTTACCGTTGTGGAAGGAGACTTCATGAGTGTACCCGAATCTATATCTTCTGGTGTGCCACAGGGTAGTATTCTGGGGCCAGTCTTGTATCTAATATATACTTGTGATATGCCTGGGAGCAATAACATCCACACTTCTACATTTGCCGATGATACAGCCTGTTTGAGTATTCACAAAAATCCTGATGAGGCATCCCGCAATCTCCAAGCACACATTACCCAGCTTGAAATATGGTTGAACTTATGGAGAATTAAAGTCAATGAACAAAAGTGTGTTCATATAACGTTTACCCTAAGAAAAGATACCTGTTCCCCCATTCGAATCAACAATCAAAATATTCCTCAACATTCTCAAGTCAAATACCTTGGCATACACCTTGATCGAAGGCTTACATGGAAATATCATATTGACTCTAAGTTAACCCAAATGAAACTTAAATTGACTCAAATATATTGGTTAATTGGCAGAAATTCAACACTCAGCCTAGACTGCAAACTTTTGATATACAAGTCGCTTTTGAAGCCAATATGGTGCTATGGAATTCAGCTGTGGGGCACTTCTTCAGCTTCAAATGTCGAGAGAATCCAACGAAGGCAAAACAAAATTTTACGTTTGATAACATCTGCTCCATGGTACGTTAAAAATTCAAATATTCATCGTGATTTAAATATGCCACTAGTGAGTGAAGAAATTGCAAAATACGCAGGCAAATATTTAACTAAACTCGAGTCACATCCTAATCCGCTTGCACGTAATATTTTGAGCTTTACTGGACACATCCGCTTAAAAAAAAGGGACACAAGGGCTCTTATACCCAACACTCCAGATGGGACTGCTTAAAAATACTTCTTTTTGATTATCACTACTTATGTATTATTTATAACTATCACTAAGCTTATGTCCGATATTGGTCGGGCCTAATAATTATATTTAGATTTAAGATTTGATTACTTATTGTTAGTTCATTTTTGAAGATACAATAAATAAATATGTATATGGAAAAAAAAAAAAAAAAAAGATGCTTTACACTAGGAACCTACTAAAATCAAGAAGAAAACCTTATTGAAAAAATCAATAAGATAGCCTAATAAAATCAAGAAGAAATCCTTTTAAAAAAAATTAATAAGGCAACCTAATAAAATCAATAAGAAATCCCTATAGTTTACAATTTACAAGAAAACCTAATAGAATCAAGAAGTTTTTCTCTATGGATTGTTTTTTTTTGGTGCCAAAAATAACGGAAATTGAGTAAAAAAAGTTGTGAATAATAAGATTTCTTCTTGATTTTATGTGGTTTTTTCTTGATAAAATTAATAAGATTTACCGCAAAAAACAACAAGGAATCTCTATGAAAAAATCTTCGCTTCTTTCTGCTGGAATACCCCTTAGCCTAAAAACGTTTCATAGAGAAAATCTTATTGATTATATGCGGCAGTTTTTTCTCTGCGTACGTATTATATTTCACGTATCAAATAATTTTTATGGACTTCAAACAGAAAGTTTGGTATTACATCAAAGCTTTGCATACAACTCAAGTGTGTGAAAGTGGGTAGTTTCCTTAAAAATACTCCAAACAATTAATTCTCATTATGAAATAAGCTGCAAATAGCATTTAAAAAGTACTTTCTACTACTACCAAAGAAACTTTAGCATACAGAAAAGCAAAGCAAAAAATAAACCGAAATTTTATTTTGCAATCAGCACTAAACTAAAAATAAGTCTTTTAGTACTTAAATACATATAGCAACAAAAGCAACACAAAAATGTTTTCAATAAAATTTTAAATAAACTTTTTGTGTACTAAAATTTTTGTACTAAAATATTTGTTCTACAACTGTCTTAAAATAATAGAGAGCGTTAAACTATAAGCTACACATATTATGAAGTAGCTATGAACAATTTGTGTACTAAAAAGTTTAAGAGACACGGTAAATATGCAATTGAAAAAACCAATAAAAAAAGTAGTAAAATATGTTTAAATGTACTAAATTCTGAGCATGTGTTTAAGATTTTTGATAATTTTTTTTTTAAATAAAAATTTAAAGCATTAAATTTTGTACTAAAAATTTCGACAATAAATGTGTGTACTGAAAGTTTAGAGCATACGTTTTGGTAGTTAATTCGAAATAATAAATTCGTGTACTAAAATTTTGGAACAATAAATAGTTGTACTAAAAATTTAGAAAATTTTTGCACTTAAATTTTACAGCAATACATGTATAAATAATTTTTTTTTTGCTATATTCTAATTTCCTTTAGAATAAAAAATGTTTGCAATAGAATATTTTAGATATCATGATTTTGGGCTAGAAATTTAGATGACATAGCCAAAACCATTCATATCAATTGAATTTGGATTTTCTGCTATAACAAGCTGATTGCTGTATAAATAATTTATTGTGATTTATGTGTGATTTTTAAATCAAATAAATTTGTTACATCGTAAATATTAAAATATTATTTGCCATAGCTGTAGGCAATACTAACCGAGGACAAAAAATATTGTTATGGTTATGGAATGCTTTATTTAAATTTAAAAAATGTAGAAAAAAAAACACAAAATTTTTATATAATTTTTATTAAGAAAAATATGTGTACTAAAGTTATATAACTATGTACATATGTATGTACTAAAAAACTCTTGGTACAAAAAAATTACAAAACATGCTTTTATTATAAAAGTATAATGCTTTTAATACTTTATTTATTAAGTAATACTTTATTTATTTATTATGTATATATATTTATTAAGTCATCAGAAAAAAACGTTCTAAAAAAATTTTGTGAGGAACAAAGGCTTATAGTTGAAAGAAAAAATAAAAGCAAAATCAATTATGTGCCTTAAAATAGTTTAAAACATCATAAAATGACTTTTATGACTACCGTTTGAATCTCCCAAATTTATATAAGATTTATATAAAAAATCTTACAGTTTAGTGCAAAAATAAATTTAACTTAAAAATAATACTTGCATTATGTAATATATTTAGATAATACCAACACACAGGGTGTTTATTCTTCTAAACATCTTCCAGGATACGTTTTGTTTATTCTGCATTAATATTTTACACGAGTAATTATACTATTAAATTAAGGCTTTTTTTAAGACCAACATTACAGATTTATTTAATCTAAATAAATCTTACAACATTTGGATGTATGTTTGTATTTGTCACAATCAATTATTTCGTCCCTTTATTCCTTAGTGCTTTTCATCATATGAAAGTTTCATTTAGCAATTATTTGATTTGTGTCCTTAAAGTATGTTTTATACATATTAAAGGCCGGAGCTTAAACATTTCAACCACACGTATACCTGCAAGAGGTGAGAAAAGCGATACATATAACAAGGCATTCACTCAGCAGGCCCTCAGATTTTCACTGCAATCCATTTAGCAAGGAAGGCAATGGTTTCTATGATCAGTCTGCACTTAAGCAGCATTTTTCTTTATACTGAAGCAGTAGCAAAGGAAAACTGTTCACGTCAAGGACCTTAATAACGGTAGGTAACATTGTCTGTTAAATAAGGCCTTCAGGGAGGCATTTTTTACTGAACTCTTTAACCGCTGGGAGTGGTTTCCATTTCTTTTCTTTTGTGAGAGTATGTGTGTTTTTAATTTATTACCACACAGGTCCTTTAAAGCATCATTATATTTTACTAAAGTATATTTGCCGAAGCATTCTAGCATCAATTTTTGACATTTGTTTGGTAAATTACACATACACAAAAAGCACATACTCACTCATACCAATTAAGCGAAAAGGAGAAACAGAAGAATCAAGAAATTAAGACATATGTCGGTGTTTAAATACGTTTTTTGTTTTTTTTTTTTTAAAGTCCTTCCTATATGAACCCCTTATTTAAGCATATTTTAATGTTTTTCACTTTTTGTTTTGCATAATTAGCTTGAAGTGTTTAAACAACGTTTGTTTTTTTAATAAAATCCTTTGGGATGGAAATTGGAAAGAGTGCAATTTTGAAACAATGGCAGCAAATTAATGCAGTGAAAGTTTTGAAAAAAAAATAAAACATTTGAAACGACTGGATCCACGATGCATCGTGGATCCAGTCACATCGCGATGTGATATTGTTAAACAAGTTTTTCTATATTTTCTTGATATTAAAATATAAATACCATATATGAATGTATTTTTATGTATACTATATACATATATTTATTTCCTGCCTTATCTTTCATATAAGTTTGATTATATATCAAAAGTTTTGATATATAATCAAAACAAATAAAATTTTTTAAAAATGACACCTGCAATGTTAAAAATTTTAGTACAAAACAATACTAGTAAGTATGTGTATATGACTTTTAATTTTAATTTTTAGAACATATTGTTTTAAAAAAATTTCAGAAGACAACTTTTATTAGAAAACTTTTTGAAACATTTTAGTGTACATATATGTATTTTACACTGTTTATTGCACGCAAACTTCCACAGCATACATTTTTAGAAACATTTTTTATTTTTAAAACAATTTTTTTTTTGTTTTTATTACGTTTAGTACAGTTAAAATTTAAAAAAACACAAAATATTTTATTATAAATTTTAGTACATAAATTTTTTTAACGCAAAATATGTAATTAGAAATTTTAGTACGTATATTTTTGACAACATGCACTATTTCTATTTAAGTTTATAGATTTTTACACTGTTTCTTACACTCAAACTCAACAGCATACATTTGTGGGTAAAATTTTTTGTTTTTAAAACAAATATTTTTAGTTTTACAACATTTAGTACAGTTAATATTTTATTATAGATTTTAGTACAATAAATTTTTAACACAAAATATTTAATTAGAAATTTTAGTACACACATTATTGAACATGCATTATTTTATTTTCTAATTTTGCTAAAATATGTTTTAGTACACAAATTCATTATTATATTTACAGAAAATTTTAGTACAATAACTTTTGCACATGGAAATCTTCCGAACACTGTTTCAATTAACTGTAAATAAAAATTTTGGTACAAACACAATAATATTATAAGTTTCAGTTTAAAGGCTATAGTCACACAAAATTTGCGTAAAAAGATATTTAGTACACAAATTGCAAAAAAGAACCATAGCAATAAGGTTGTTTAGAATAAATATCCTAAGTATAAAATCTTGGTATTTTTGTATAGAAATAAAAGTTTTAGTACACAATTTTTTTTTTCATTTTTGCAAAACTAATTAGTGTTTAATTTTTTTTAATAAAATTTTTATGGTGTGAAAAATTTTAGGAGCGAATTAATACTTTTACTACACCACTTTCTTGCATTAAAATTTTAATTTTTTATAAGAAATATTTGAAGTCAAAAGTCATAAGCATAAAAGTATTTAGTTTTGTATGTACTAAAATAAAATTTTTGGCATATAAAAAAATTATTCGGTTTAAAATTGTTTAGGAATAATTTTTTATAAAAAAATTTAAAGCATTTTATATGAAATTTTAGCACAAATATTTGAGATGCAAGATTTTATACATACAATTTTTTAGTTTTGTACGGAAACAAAATATTTATCAAGTAAATTAGTACTTCCGCATGCATTAAATATATCAAAAAAAATTGTTATTTGTACTAAAAAATAAAACAAAAATTATTTAATACAATAAATTGCAGATTTGTTTGCAAATCAGTTTATGGTTTAGAATAAGAGTTTTTAGTACAAAAAAATTTTAAATCATAAAATTAAAAGTACAGAATATTTTAGTAAAAATCGCCCCAATGAGAATTTTTGGCATTATGCAATGCTGCATTACGCAAATTTTTAGGTTTTAAAATTTGCAGATAATTCTTTACTCATTGAGTAAAACATTTTTAGAAAAAAAATATTTATATCAAGCGTAATAACTAGTATTTTTAGCACAAACCCTCTGAGAAGTTTTTATGTTTAAAGTTTTACACATTATAGAACAAACATTACCATTTATTTTTATTTTCAGCGAATTTTTGTATATTATTTTTGAGTCTAATGATTTCGGTAATGGAGCGAAGAAAAAAATTTTTTTAAATTTTATTGAGCCTTTGAAAACATTTGTCTTTATCAAGTGTTTACGCTTTCACGCTGTAAATACATATTTTTTTGTCATATTTTGCTCATACTTTTTTGTTGTTGTTGCTGTCACTCAACATTTTCTATTGAATATTTAGCAAAATCAAATTATAAACTCATGTCTAATCGAGCGTATATTCAATTAATAATTTTTAAACGAACATTTTACTGACACTTGAGTGGAGCAAAATTTTCGTTGTAATTTTCAAAAAGGATTTTTTTTCTTTCAACGTACTGAAAAGGTAAAAACAAAAATAAAGAGCCGTCTAAAGAATGGAAGCAGAAAATCCAATTAGAATTATTGTTTGTTTCAACATTTTTTTTTTTTAATTTTGCAAAAGAAATGTACAGTGACTTATTATTTTGCACATGAAAGTGAATAATTATTGTGTGTATGTGTGCAAGTGTTTATAATTTAAATTTTTGCGCTTTATATACACAGCAATAATTTATTTGAAAAAAAAATTAAATCTGATAACAAAGCGCTACAACAGCAACTGTTTACCGCAGGGACTATACCCTGAAAATCCTCCCTCCTGCCAGCCTGCTTGTGTTATTTATTTGATAATTTAAAATTGACTCGTTTAAAATTTTCTAACTCTCATAAGTACCGCTTAACAAATTTCTTTTTTTCCAGCAAATTGTTAAAAAATAACGCTGTGAAAAGAAAACTCTTACAAAAGAACACACAGGCACATTTGACACGCCTGCAATGAAAATATTTTGATGAACGGAAAATGTGTTCGTTATGCGACACTGTATTTATCTTGGGACGAAATATGATATACTTAGATAAAAAAAAACATACGCCGCGAGTAGTTTAGAACACAATGACATGACACCTTTGAAAATGCTTACAATTGCTTGGTGTCAACTGTTTCCGACTTCAATAATGAATGCAAGGGCAAAAAGTTTTTGCAACTTTATTCCCCTTTTCCATCATTCCAGTCCACTAGTTGACTGTTCCTTTGTCTCAGGTTTTAAATGGACAAAAATTTTTCCACTTCAGTCCCCTATTTCGTTCGTTTAAGTCAGCTGTAAAGTGATGAATACATGTCTCATCCTTGGTTACGAATCTGTCCAAAAAGCTGGCTATATTGCGGTGAAACATCGGTAAACAGTCTTACGAAACTTTTTATTTTACTATTAAAAGCAAACGGCACCCTTATTTCGTGCAACTTTTTTATCCTAAAATTTTCGGTCAATATTCGATGTCTAGCACTTATCATTTCAGGCACCATCAGCCGACTTCCAACCAATACCATTTTGCATGATCGACAATCGATCAACTGATCGAAAACTAAGGTATTCGTTTTGGCAGCTCGTATAGTCTCGTTTATACTCTACTTCTTCTGTCCACTTAACTCCCTGTGGAGTAAGTTAGGACCTCCGTTTTAACTCTGCTAACCAATATTTTATAGTCATAAAAGAGGGAGCTCAGGAACTCGGCTTTAATATTGGTTGAACCGAGGGATCGATTATTTTAGATGGTTGCAAACAAATTTTAAATTAAGGTTGCCACTTTATCTTAAAGCAGTTGTTTTTAAACTACTGCCGACAACTACATGCCAGGTCGGTTATCCCTAGCAATGAGCAAGTACTTTGCTGAACTGCTTCGAGCTATTTAATCTCGTACTGCTTAAGAAGCCTAGGAGAAAGAGCGCTAGTGCAGGAGAGAGACCAAAAGGCAACAGCTGACCACGTCCCACCAATCACCAGCATGGTCTGGGACCAGACATCTAACACCACTCGCCTAGTGATTTTGCTAGCAACCACAGCCTCGACGTACATTTCTCCGTGATAAAACATAGAAACTGTAGTGTCTTCCAAGAGAAGACCTAACTAATCACCAGGTACATTGTTAATCCTCCTGTCTGGTTGCAGCAGTGCCCGCCACATATATCTTCCAATACATACTTGCCATGGTAAGCATCATTTAAGGTCCAATTAAACGTTCCATAACCATAACCATACAAAACAGCTTTCGAACTAAACTTTTGGGCAAACACTGTATTTTATTATAGGTGACTCGCCAGAACGCCATAGCCAAAACCGTAGAAACCAATTGAATTTCGGTTTTTCACCATAACCATAAAGAGTTGTTTGCTGGTTAGATATATTTGTTGTTGCACTTTTGAAATTAATAAACAAATCAGAACGTAAACAGCTGTTTATGGTTACGGCAGCACTGACAGATGAAGCAAATATATTTATGGTTATGGTTTTGACACGACTGATTGCATTTTTATGAGAAAAAAATATTTCATCGGATGCCGTCCCGTCATCATTCATTAACCCCCGAAGCAGATCAGCTGTTGGAGCACTAGTGCCCATAGTACTAAGCCACTAGTCAGACTGCAAAGTTCCGCTCCGAAAGTCTTCCCTTCTATCATCTCTTAAACTTAATTTAATTCAAGGAGACGCTGCACCAGTGAATGAAACCGATCGGCTGGCAGTCATCTAACAGACGCCGCCACAGATTTTTGAATTAGTCTCAGCCGCCGCCGACCTCTGCAGGTAATTTTCGGCTTCGGTTTAGCCGTTTTATTTTAAAAACCCCTTTTTTAATCAACGGAAAAGTATGTACCCGCTTCCTGGTATTAATGGTAGCTAAGATATTTTGTTGCAAGGCCGACATACACTAGCCGCCGATGGATTTGTCGGCAGCTGCCAAGTCGACTTTTATCAGCCGCCGTAGATATTTTTTTTTTAAAGAGAAGTAACACTCAGGCAATAACTGCCTACTATTATTACTAGGTTTTACCTTCTTTAGGGAAAGGATAGTGATAGGGAACACAGTAAAGGAAGAGATAGAAGAAAGCTTCATTATTTTACAGTTCTGCTTGTTGCACGTTTTTTTTATAATCCAGTGTTGCAGCGCCGCTGGTGTCAATGAGGCATATTAAATTTTTGAAGCTGTGTTAAGTACCCATTTTTTGTTGTTGTTATTTTACTTCACAGATAATTTTGCTACACAATACCGCTGAAACCGGTGTAGTTCAGTGACCAATGTCTATGCCTTCATAACTTGAACTTTCCTATAACAAGTGATACAAATGGACACTAATTGCACATCAGGAAAATGCATGGTGTTGCTATTTAATGACTACAGGAGGGAGACCGGACTCGAACCCAAAAACTTCGGTTTTGTAGTCAAATTGCTAACTACTTCAGCCAACGCCACCCTATATATGTATACAATTAAAAAATTTTGCTCCTTATATCACAATTTGATCTGCTCTTAAATTAAATTTTTATTGGCGAATACTTTATCTTGTTTTCATATTTATTTATGTATTAAATGGTACAAATATATTTGAAAACTTTATTACTCTACAACATACATTTATCAAATACTTTTTGTTCAGTAGGCGATCCCACGATCTCCGCACCCTAGGCCAGAACACTACCCCTTGACCTACCGAAGCATATATTTATTTGTATACACAATTCAATTAAACAATAAAAAATCAAATCATCAGCAGAGAAACGAGCCGCCTTAAAAAGTCGGGGGCAGCGGCTTCAGCCGGCTGACATTGACAGCTGCTGGTGTTGATTTTGATAAGTTTTTTTAACATATATCTATAAAAAAAAATCAAACACCTGATGACGTCCATGTAATTTGTAAGATGTGGTAAAAATTTGCCACTACAAAAACAATTAGCCGGCTGCAATTTTGAGCCGAAGCTAGCCACATGCATTGGCGGCGGCTTGAAGTAGCGTTCAAAGTCGGCGGTGGTTCTTGAGCCGGTTGTTAGCCAATCGGCCTATTTCTCTGATCGCAAAGTTAAAATCTCATTCTCATCTAAATTTGTATCCACGTAAGCAAGAGAGCATGCACTATGACTATAAAAAATTTGAGTAATGGAGTCTAAATAGCCGACCAACCTCGTAGTACTTGCGGCATCCTCGTAAGGGAGAGGGGATGAACTGTGTACTCTTACGCATCTCTGAAGCACTTTTTTTTTATCTTAGTGCTTACTTGTACCAAATTTTAATTTTGCTGGAAGACCACCAGTTAGACTGGGAAGTTCCGCACCGTAGAGTTTTCCTTCTATCGTCTCTTGAACCCAGTTCAGTTGAGGGTGACGCTGCTTATATACCAGCCACGTAGCACAGCTACTTTCTTTAAATGAATATGTGCACATGCGTCATGCGTAGATGACAGTTTTACTGACTTATACACATGCACATATACATATGTACATATGTATGTACATACATACATACAAATATGTGTGATATGATTGCATGATAAAACTCTGATTATAAGCAGGATAAAAAACAAGGGTGGTTTGCAAGCACAAACCCATTAATTCCAGCATAGTATGTGGAATGTATGAAAAACAACTTTAAAATAGAAAAAATGCTTTAAAAGCCTTAAAAGGAAAAAAATAAAAGAAAAACCAAGGGATTATCTTTCGCCCTAAATCTAATACTTGATGTTTCGTATTTTGCATAAACGACCACACGGGGATCTACTACAGGAGGATTTACAACAGCAGCCGAATAAGAAAGCTACTTGGAAGAGATAGGTTCATCAAATAGAAAACCGAAATAACAGTTTAAGCCGTTATATGCAAGTTTTGGTAACTATTTAAGACTTTTTTTTTACTAAAGGCACCATAATATCCCAACGTAGAAGAATTATTGAAGTTTAGACTGATTTCCGTGTCTTTTTTAAATTTCGAGTTTTGGTGAATTCAAAGGCTTATGTTATATTTTCAACTTGAATATTTTTCTAGAGTATTCAAGCTCAATACAACCCTCTCAAAGGCACTTTTCTTTGTTTTCTTCTAGCGAAACGACGCTGTCTATAATGAAGTTTGAATGGAAAACTTGATTCAAACTGTCAATTGAAACTTTCTTATAAAAAAAACCTTAATTATATATAGTTGGAAAGCTTAGAAATATAAATTGAAAATAGTCTTCTATTCTTCCTTATTAATAATAAGAATAAGAACAAAGCTCTACAACAATTGTAGTTTGATAATGCATAACTCTTTTTTTTAATTCTATAACTAGAATGCTTCGTTTTTTTTCTTTCATGCTTTTTTATTATTAGTATGTATACTGTTATCCTTTTCATTGTGTATTTTGCATACACATACACATACACATACACATACACACACAGTCACACTCACACTACGAAGTCATAAGCTTTGCATTGTGAATTTTTAAATTGCATTTCCCCAAAAATATATACCTATACATACATACATGCATACATACAAAAGCAGGGCAGAGCAGGGCAAAGAACTGGGATATAGAACACGGGGAAAATCATCAAACAACAACAATTGCTAGATTTTCTTTTGGACATGTCGATGATGGTGGTGGTGGTGGTGGCAAAAGCACACATTCTATATTTTTCACTTGGCAGCGGCAGTACTCGTAGATGACGATGTGGAAGCAGCTTGTTGGATTAAATAGGAAGGGGATAAAAAAAATAGTAGAATTAAAAAAAAAGCACACACACATGATTGCTTTTGAATACTCAAAATGGAATGTATAAAAAAAACACTGAGAAAATTTTAAAAAGAAAAGTTTTAAGTTGCAAGAACAGTGGTAATAATTAAAAAATTTTAATTAAATGGCCACCAATTAATTTCAATTTACTATCTCTATTAAAACACAATAGTATGTTCAATTTTAGTGCTATAGAATTTAGATAGCTTCACATCGATATCCGAGTAACACTCTTGGGGCCTGCAAAAGCTACATTGGAGTCATGACAAAAGAGTAAATCAATCAGTCTGATTGTGAAAGGCGTTGGCTATGAACTTTTTATGATATATTAAAAGAAAGTAGTATTACTAGTTTCTAGTTTAATCTATTAGAAAAACGCCAAGATTTCCATCGCCAATGCCTTACGTAATCAGGCTGAATATAAATTCAGAATAGAGCTATGAGGGCGACCTCTAAAAATAGCCGACTTAACAAAAAAAACACATAAAATTGGGGAAGATTTTTGTGTTGTTTCTCAGACAACCAAACTGAGTTGAGTTGAGAACGGCAATAGGAACTATAATCTCCTTTTAGCTCGAACCAAATACCCTTTCAATACCCTTTTCTAGAAGAAGTCCTTTAAATAACCACCAACGGCAGACTCCACCGCTTTATCGTGGGCCATTTTTTTCGATAGGGCTAAATCTGACGAATAAGCTGCTTAGTGAAGTAATTCGAATTTTAATTCATTGCAATGTCTCATATTTCGATGTCACGTTCGACATTTAAAAACAAGATTTATTATAGCAAAATGCTCATCAAAATATCAATATATACAGTGATATTTAATGCAATTAAAAAAACCTTGCTGAAAAATATTAAACTTTGAGATCGTGGTACCTTTATATAGGTCACGTGAGACATCAAGGATGTAGAATTAAAAAAAATAACTACTTTTATTTAAATTTAGATGACCAAAAACGGCAAAAAAAAAATAAAGAGAGCTGCTGCCAGAGATAAATTTTATTGAAAAAAAAATATTAAAAACTAATTTTTTTATTGTTATTATCTTAAAATAAATACGTTGAATACTTCTGTTAATTTGAAACACATTTCTTAAACTTGTTTATTTATAAGTTCATACAAAGCAACGGAAACAATATAAATACCATGATGGAAAAAATGTCACGAGCAACTGTAATCAATATTTAATTTAAAAAATAAAAATAAGTTTTGGGTAAAGTTAATCCATTTTAAAGAGACAAAGTGCAAAAAAATAACGATGTTAGTCGCATTCAAATATTATTTCAGGTTTTGCTGAAATCAGCGCTTTAATTATTGGAAGCAAAAGCAACTTATATTTTTGTCACATGTAAATGCCTTGATTTTTGCAATTATCTTGAAAGCGATAAAATCAAAGTTAGCACCAATTATTGGGCCAATTTAGAGCTACAAGTTACGCTTATTGACAAAATAAAAATACCTTTTATTTGCACTTCAAATGCTTATGACGGTCACGTGCGACATTATGAAAATACCTATATTTAAAACCAAAGAGTTGAACAACTATTTCTAGCTTCATCTGCTATAATTCTCGCAGTGTTTTAATTATTACGCGTGGCGTATTCTATGGATGAGGATGCTAAGGACACAAGGCACACGCGTTAACATGACAACAGACACGCAACTCAGGTGGTGAACCAGAAATGGTAAAGTAGTAACAATAGATTCACAAAGCACCGGTAGAGAGGCAACAATGAAAATAGAAAACTAGTTAAAAAATTCATGGCAAGACAACAATAAAAGTAGCTCAGAAAAAAGCGATAAAAAAAATCAAAAAAGCAGAAAAAAAAGATGAGAAATTTTCCATATTTTTTTTAATTTCTTAAAAAAAGGAGCACCATCAAATAGTGTAATTATAAAAACTATAGTATTTCACAAAATGATATATAGAATTAACGCATGTGCACAAAATAATACTCTTACATTATGCAACAAATTTCTCTTTCAGCTTCAAATAAAGAGTTTCATAAAGATAAAAAGGGTGTGTTAAAGACACAAAAGGGATGTTTTTCTTTTCCTCTTTCAAATGCTCTCTTGGCTTCCAATTTTCCAATTTGATTTATACTTTAGTTAGTACAGCATTTGCATGTGTGCGTTTAAAGGATATTTGTGAAACAATTTTCAAGTCAACTTGCTTTTACAGTTTTCATCTAGCCACATATCGTTATAAATCGGCAAACCATAAGGATCGTCGTCCTCAATCGTATGTGTTCGTTTGTTACTTTTGTTCGTTAATTTTTCGAGAACATTCAGTTGTAACCTTTAGTTTTTTGGACTCCTCTGCACTGCATTTTCTTTAAATTCATCGTTTGTTTAAATGTGTATGTGTGTGATTTTGAATTAAGTTTCAAGTTCAATATATTTGTAATTTTTTAAACCATAATTTGTTACAAAATAAAATAAAATAAAAAAAAAATACATGTAAGCGTATTGGAAAACTACAACAGCTTTTTCAAAGAAGTTTTTTGAAAATTCCGCTAAAAGGAAAAGGTTTTATAATACAATGATTTTAACGGGCAATTTGCAATATTGTTTTCCTTTTATAATATTAAACTCTGTTTTCAAAGATACGTAGCAATTTAAACCAAGAAAATTGTTAAGAATAACAGCCAAATTAAAAAATAATTGAGAAATTAGTTAAACGTAAAACAAAAAATTGAAAAAATTGTGACATTAACATTGTATTGTCTCCAGTAGTAAAATATTTTGCTTAGTTAATAAAATATTTTCCACTTAAGAAAAAAATATTTTTTAAAAATTTACAAGAAAATATAACTTTTGATTAAAAGCAATTAATTTTTCGATTGGGATTTTAATTCAAACGGTTATAATTTCCAAAAAAAAAATAAATCAAAACTATACAAAGCGAGGAAGCAAAAGATGTAAGTATGAAACAAACATTAAAAAATTCAAATATTCCATTAGGAACAAACTGGAAGGGACAATTTTTTTTAATTTTCTAAAAATTTAACAAATTTTGTAAAATAATTCTAAGCTTATCGAAAATAACAAAAAATGGAAACAACATGGAATGAAACAAGAGGAATATGAATAAAACTTTTTGTTGGCATAATTTGTAAAATAAACAAGTTTTTAAATAACAAAATTTTAATTGAATAGAAAAAAATCTCTCCTTAAAGAAATTATAATTATAATTAAACACGTAATTTCTGCTAGGGAATTGGGAAGTAAAACATTAAGAGCAACTTGCAATTATGCATAATTCCAAAATTTAATTTAAATTAAATTTCTTGAACTATTTATTTCACAGAAAGCTTAAAAAATTATAAATCTTCAATAATGGGGAACATGAAACACAATGGAATGGAACGTAGTATATGCTTAATCAATAAAAAACCGCAAGCAAATTAGCAATGATTCAAAACAATAAGATAAGAAAAAATTATTTGAATTTTATAAAGAAACAAAATGGAATGAAACATGAAAACACATTCTAAAGAATCTTAATTCAATGAGAGTTTATTCATAAAAAACATAAAATGTGCTGGGATGTAAGTTTCAAAAATTATTTTAAATTTAATAAGGAACAAAGTGGAATGACACATTTTTAGATAGCAAACCTAAAATATATGAATTTTAAAAATTACTTCAAATTTTAACAGGAACAAATTAAATGAAATATTAAAAAATTTTGGTTTAAAGTTCAAATTTTTTTCTACTTTATATTTTCTGTAAAAAATATTTAAGCCTCAAGGGGAATTAGGACACAAAGAGTTTTATGTACGTATTTTTTAGTAGAAAGAGTATGACTTTTTATTTACAAAGCAGAATAAAATTAATAGAGAAAAATATTTTAGTTTAAGTGACGTTATAAAATATGTGCCAATTCAAACGAAAAACTGAGGAACAAAATGGTATGAAACAGTTTATTTTTAAATTCTTTGATTTAATTAAGCATAACAAATTTAAATAAAAATCGAAAATAATTTTAATAATTTCTATTTTGATATGCTGATAGTTTTTGTTTTTCTATTTGTATTCCATTTTTTTTTAAGATTTAATTGTTCTGCGAAATAACTCCTCAATAGATAAAAATCATAGATCATGGCAAAAAAAAAACATAAAATCTGCGAATCCTGTGTGTCCTTTTAGCCGCGTATCTATCAAAACCGGTTGGATAGTTTCGGAGCGTTCAAAGTTTGCTTCTACTATCCTTTTAGTCCTAGTTTTGAAAAATTACACATCCTTTGTGTCCTTTTAGACGCACATCTATGTTTTAGATTTCATCAAAATCGGTTAAAAAGTTTCGGAGAGCTCCTGTAGCCTCTGTGTCCTCTTAGACTCAGGTATATCTATGTTTTAAATTTCATAAAAATCTATTTGATGGTTTTGGAGGGGTAGAAATCGCCCCCCACTCACCCTTCTTGGTCCTAGTTTTAAAAATATATGAGCCCTATGTGTCCTTTAATACGCAGACGCATCTGTGTTTTTAATTAAAAATATATAGCCTTTGCGTTCTTTTAGACGCAAATCTATCCATGTCTTAAATTTCATCAAAATCGATTGAATAATTTAGCCGATAAAGCGAAATAAACAAAGTTATTTTTTTATGCGTACAGAGGACGCACGGGCGGGCAGATAAACTGCAGGGCAGACAGACTTATTGGAGAGCTCGAATAAGGGACAGAGTATACTTATACTTAAAATACAAGAAATGTTTGTTTATTTAAAGTGTTACAATATATATTCTGAATAAATAAACATAAAAAAGGGTCCTGTTTTTCCTTTTAGTACGGAACCAAAAAAGCTCTTGCTTTAAAACATCGCTGCTAAAGCAATAATAAATATTTTCTGGGTTCGTTATATGGTGTTTACCCGCCTGATCCCCCCCACTAGCCTATGGCAAGCAATTTAACGGGACAATAAATATTCTATGGGCATTGGGAGGCTTCATTCAATATTTAGCTGAAAGAATTTTACAAACCGGAACGGTGATTCCGGCGATTGCCTCTTACAAGTATATAAAAATACAAACTTTACTTACATATTTCTGATATGGGAATAGTTAAGAAATCAATGGAAATGAAACAAACTTTAAGAAAAATCTCATTTTTTTTAATAAACATTTAGTTTTAAAGCAGCTAAGCAACCATCCCCAAAAATTAACCCCAAAAAAGCAAAGCGCTATTTACTTATACACACTTTAAACAAAAATAATCAATATGCTCCATAACAACAACACTTAAAGAAACAATAATATATTAGAAAGAAAGAGAAAATAACAGTAATGTGCTCTCGCTCTAGCTCAACTACTCTCTGCAATAATGCGTATTTTTTGGAGCTCTATTATTACGGTTTATTTTTGGCTACTACAACAACAAAAAGCCGGCGTCAACCATACTACTACAAACGAAACAGGGAAAAACAACAACCCTGTAAAGGAGTGTGTGTCTCTGTGTATGTGCCTTATAATATGAAATAAATATTGCAAAAGGGGGAGTGTAAATAGAACAAGTCCAGCTTCCTATATACGCAAGAAAAAAAAAACTATTGCATATTTACATGTACATATGTTAACTCTCTTAAATAGCGATTGAATTATAGATCTCTTGTTTGTTTTTTCTTCTTCTTCTTCTTTTCCCTAGTAGTGTGGAGGAGGATAAGGATGAGTAAAATCTTTTGGTTAGTGCGACAGAAAATGGACATGTAATATTTTCGCTTTGTATGGAAGTGTTAATTCCATTTTTGTTGGTTGCTAAACAAAATTAAAATGATAAAAAGAAATCAAACAGCAAACTTATGAAGTATATGAATATATTCAAAAGACAATAACAATTCATCAGATCAGGGTTCTATTGAATGGTGAGTCATAAGTAGGACTTCCCAATATTTAGAATATCCCATAAATATCAAATTAAGAATTGAAAGTTCATGGACCAAGCCAAGAAAATTCAAACAATTAGAATTTTTTTATTCTCCCTGTGTCTTCTGTTTTATTTTTAGTTATTTTAGCAAATATTTGAAGCAATTATTTCCTCTTTCAATACAAAATCTTACATTCCTTGTAAATTATAAGTTATTGATTTATTTTAGTGTTGACAACGAAACTGTATTCATTAAAATTTATAAATTTAGTTGTAACAGTTCCCTGCATACAAATACAACCTTAAAGTAGCATTTAATTACAATATAAGCATAATTTATTTAAAAAAAAACATATCCTTAACTACATCCTGCTGTCAGGCATTTGAAATGGCATACCATAACAAATGTATGAATTTGTTTCTCTTTATTTTATAGTCCAACTAAGCGACAGCTGTAAAAGTATAATTTTGAAATGATTGTTAAACAGCTGATAAGAATAACAAATTATGATAATTTTTGTTGCTACGATTATTTAAAAACAGAAAGAAACAAATAAATGTTAGGGAGATAAGAGGTGAAATTAGAAAAAAAATTAATTTAATTGGTAACGCGAAGTTTTAGTACCGAATTAAAATAAATTTATTCAACAAATAGTTCATGGGCCTTATCGCGAGTGTCGTCGTATCACGACTTTGACTACGACTATTTTGTATTAGACTAAAGAACATTGAAACATTTTTTCCTTAATCTATTACAAAATTGTCGTAGTCTAAGTCGAAATACGACACTCGTAATTAGGCCCAACAAAGTGGTTAAAAAATTTTATTTTCAAATAAAAAAATATAGTTGGCAAGACGGTCTCTATAAAAAAGCCTAACAGGATCAATGTGAAAAAAAATCATTGGCTTGACATAAAAAAATTATAGCAAATTACTAAAAAAATTATTTATCTCGAAAGTACACAAAAGCTGAGTTTAATTGGCAACATTAGTTTTGAATATTTTGGAAAAAAGAGAAAAAACCTGCATCGCCGCGGCAAATATAAGAGAGAGATAAGGTCTTAAATGCAGTATAATTTAAATTGGCAACGCCAGTTAGGGTCGTAAGCAATTTCGATAGCAAAAAATTAACTGATTTTACTAACTACTAACTAAAATGTGTTGACATTAATTTAAATAGGGGCATTAGAGGTGCGCATATAGCTATCTTTTCCGATAGTCAGGCAGCTCTTAAGTCTCTCCTTTCATGGGAATTCCGTTCCAGGCTAGTTTTAGAGTGCTTTGACTCATTACAAAAGCTATCCATACAGAACAAGGTTTCCATTTATTGGATACCTGGCCACAGCGGTCATCCAGGGAATGAGGAAGCGGATGAACTGGCCAAGAGGGCCTCTGCTGCTTCTTTTATGGGCCCTGAGCCCTTTTGTGGCGTGTGATGTCTCTGATCACAGAAGATGTCACTTTGACCGCTAAGGATATGTGGCTGTCTTCTTCTGGTTTAAGACAGGCCAAAGCTTTGATGCAGCAATTTACATATTATGGCATATTGAACTTCAACAGGAATAATTTACGGTTTGTTACTGGTTTTCTGTCTGGTCACTTTGGACTGAACTATCCTCTGTGGAAAAGTAACCAAGTTCGTTCACCATTGTGTCGCTTGTGTTTGGAAGATGACGAGACGACGACACACATGTGAGTGTATCGCATTGTCTGACAATGACTCATTCTGAGTTTCTGTGCTCAGATGATATTAGGCGTGCTTCTACAATATCTGTACTGACCTTCATACGGGGGGTCATGCAGAGATTAAATTAATCTAATTCATAGATCTATGGTACAAAAGATCCATCAGGTGTCGCAGTGCCGGTCTTTGGACCAGATCTCCCCCTATTCTATTCTAACTACTAACTAATAATAACTTTAAAAAGCTCATATGCAAAAATATAATTAAAGAATCTAGTTGATAGCGCGATATTGTAGTATATTTTCACAAAAATGTCTTAAACTAGGCACGTTATAGAAAACAAAAAATTTTTAAAAACTTATGCTTAATTGGCAACAGGCCATTTGATTCTCCAGAAAATAGAAGAAATTGAAAAATACGAACCAGTCGAATTACGTTAACATTTGCTGACGGCGAAAATACAAATAACAATTAAGTTGGTAATATTACTGATCTGGACATACAAGACACGCAATTGTCAAACTGCCCTCGTACTATGATTATAATATCCCTTTCTGCCATTTTTTTTTAATTAATTGTTAAACGGTACAACTACAATTTTTATTGTAACACAAATTTGCAGTTACTGTAGCCAAAGACAGCTTCTAGCAAAACCATTAATTCTATACAAGGGGCTGATTTTTTATAAAAAAAAATAATATTCAATATGAAATGAAAACAAACTAAATATTTATTTTTCGAAATTATAATTTTTTTAAGTTATATATGCAATTCTAAAATTATTCATATAAATTTTCCCTCTAGCGGTTGTTGAAACCATTAACCCTGCTCAAGGGGCTCATTTTTTTATTAAAAAATATTATATATTCAACATGAAATGAAAATAAACAATTTATATTTTTGTAACTAAAACTATTCAACTAAATCTTCTCAAAAATTTGAATTTTTACTTTTTGTGTGCTTATTTTTAATAAGAAAAAACCAACAATATTGAATTATGTCACGTGTTTTTGCTTTAATTAGCCTGTTTATGCCTTTTTTCCTTTTTGTTCTCGATTTTTTTTCTGCATAAATTTAAATAAAACCCTTCAAAAAATGCACTTAAATACTTAAATGTTTTGTTTTTTCTTCAGCATGTTGCATGTGCATGCAACAAAAATTGAACAACCAACACCTCAAAAAGGCCGACACACAACCCATCGAAAAGCCTGTAATACAGGCAGACAGACAGACATCTATTTTGATTGCACCCCATACCCTTTTGAGACTCGAAAAAAATGTGGTAAAAAAAGACTTTGTGTATAGAAAAAAATGAGGTCAAATGAATGCTTATGTGTATAAGTGCATAAAAGCAAGGAAACAAAAACAAATATATATTTATATACATACACACACATACATAGATACACTTGGGAATAAAAAAGTGTCAATTACATTTTGTAACAGTATGAGTGTAAGTCACACTTTACAAGAGAATATTTTTGTTTGTGTGTTTCGAAAGGATTTTTTACAAAAAACATGTCTTATAATTAAAATAAAATACTTACACGTATATACACATCCATACATATATGTATCTGCATATACATATGTATATGTATGTGTTTTGCAGTGTTTCATTTTTACACATTCTCAAGCCTGTGTATGACATGCAAAGAGTAAATGTTTTATATGGATGTGTTTATTAAATATGTTGTGTGTGTGTATGCATGTATCTCTGGGTGTGTTTCGTTTTTGGTATAAGTTACTTTTTAACGACTTTTTAACCATATCCTTTATATCCTTACAAAATTTGTTTGTTTTTAGACTTTGCTTTCTTTTCGTCGACGCAAAATGTGTAGAACAAAAGAAGAAATTGTGTCTTATGTTTTCTATTCATGAAAATGTGTCTTATTTATTTTATGTTTATGCGACCAACCGGCATTTTGTATGTTCATTGAACTCAATGTTTTCTTTTTTCTGTCCTCTTAGCATCACTCGGTTTGAACTTTGACAATGTGTGTGAAATTGTGAGTTTGAATGTTTGTAATTGTTTTAAATGTGTGCCTTTGTTAAGAATCACTTTAGAGATGATTCTTCACGCCGTTAAAAAGTTTCTTTTTTTTTGTCATAAGGACAAAAATTTAACCGCAGACAAAACACTCTAACGAGGGAGGTTTGAGAAGTAACAGCATATGAAAAACCTGACTTGACAAATTAAAAATTTGTTAAGCTATTGGTGGAAATAAAAAATTCTAAGTCATAAGAAACTTATTAAAAAAATAAAAATTTTAAAATCTTAAAAAAAGGATATATGATGAACTCCCTATCCAACAGGTATAATCCCTCTAAATTTTTTGTAGATACAAAGGATACTTCAGCACGACTTGTGGCATTATTATTATTTTCAACAAAATCTTCTTTTGCATAGTTTTTGTTTGTTTTATTTTTTCATGCATCTATAATCTTTTTAATCCTAGTGGTAAATAAAATCCATGAAATTTATATTTTTATCATATAAAAATTGTTTCATAGATTCTATAAATTAAAAAAAAAAGTTGATATGTATAATGCAGCATTAAAAAGGATATATGACGCAAACTCAACACAATTAAGATTTCTCAATAATAATTTCCTATGCATGTAAATAGCACTTAAGCACGAGTTTTAATACAGTTAAAACCAATCATATATTTTTGTTAAAAACAAATTTTTTTAGGATATGGACCATAGTTTTTTTTATAGTGTATATAAAGTGCTAGTACTTTCCCACCTATCAAGAATCTAAAACACACTTCTTAGTTCCAGCCAAAAGGTCTTCAAAGGAGAACCTTAAAGAAGGAATTTAAAATTATACGAGGATCTTAGTCAAACAAGTATTATCACTTTGAAAATAAAATAACTGTAAGTCTCCAAGTAGCAAAAATTTTGATAAGAATATACAAATTTTCAAATAAAAAACTGATAGTATGTGAATAACTTTTAAACCTACAGCGATAATTCCTCAACATTTTTAATAAATGCAAAAGATACTTAGTCTTAATTTACACTCAGCAAGTGTAAATCAGGACTTAAGCACGACTTGTGGCATTAATATTTTGAAATAATTATATATTTTTATTCATAGATTCTATAAATTGTTTAAAAACAGCTGAAATACTGAAATTTAAAAAAAGGATATATGACGCAAGCTCAACACAATTCAGATTTTTCAATAACAATTTCCTAGACATCTAAATATCAATAAAGCACAAGTTTTAATATAATATAAATCAGTAATATATTTTTGTTTAAAAAAATCTAAAACACACTTCAGCCGAAAGGTCTTCCAAGGAGTAAACTTAAATACTTCCTCCTATAAGACTTGGAAGGAATTAAAACATCTTATTCAAATAAATACATATTATCATTTGAAAACCAAAAAATCTTTTACACCAGAAAATTTTCTCAAAAAAAATTTTTTTTTTTAATTTATGAAAAAGGATATATGACGAACTTTTTAACCAATTGCGATAATTCCTCAAAAATTTTAGCAAATACAAAGGATAATTAAGCACGACTTGTGGCATTAATTTTTTTTTTTTAATTTTCTTTTGAATTTTTTTTTCACTTTTTCATGGACACATCTATAATCTTATAAATCTTTTTAAATAAATCTTAATTACAAACTTCAAAAACATTTACTAAATTTCTTTAAAATAACATAAATCACCAGATAAATAATGATGCTGATAAAAAATTAGCTCCAACTGAAAAAAAAACACAAAAATCTAACTCTATAAGGGTTGTAGAGAAACTCAAAATCTGAATTTAGAAAAACAAACTGCATATCAAGTCCAGTTGGAATAATAGCTTATGCATAGCAAAGATAAGGAATTTCTATTCTTTTTTTCAAGCATTAATTTATTAAGGTGCTGTCAAAAACAGCAATAACTGCAGAGCAATAAAAGCAGGAGAGATTTAAAAACTTTCTATATGTATGATACATAAATGCGAAAGGGAAGCGAATAATGTATATGCTCTTAAGCATATACATACACACATACATATACAACATATAAATGAAAACATAGTGTCATTGAACTTCATTTGCTGTTTGGTATTGTTTCTTTTTGGAAAAACCTTTTAATACACAGGGGGTTAATTAAATAAAGAGCAGTTTTTTATATTCTACCAAACAGAAAGAGAGTTTTAAATGACATAAGGGCAACGAATGGTCAACATTAATGAAACTTTAAAGAAAAAAAGCCATTGCTGCATATAATTAAATAAATTTTTGCAAATGAAGGATATACGACAAGCTGCAAAGAGTTGAAGTAGACATTTAAAAAATAATTGGTGGTAATTCACATAAACACAGAAATATCAAATAGCTAGCCATATCTTCATGAAAATCTTCACTCAAAAACAGACATTTTAATCATGCTTAGAATACTTTTGTAAAAGAAAACTTTTGGGGTTTTATTTTATTTTCATAAATATATTTTTATGATAATTATTTCAAAGTGGAGGTATAGAAAACAACAAATAAATAAATGATATACACACATATGTATGTAAAACTTATTATGCGAAAAAGATGTCAACCAAGCAACCACAAGTTTTGTCGTTATACACAAAATTATTTTTTATTAGTTCTAGGAAATTGTTTTTCTTTTTGTACTTTGGGAAATAAATATCTAAATATGCCTTTAGCAACATAAAGAAAAAAAGTATACATATTAATATTTAATGAGTTTATATCGCAGAAACATGGTTATACAAAGCAGATATTAACATAAAATTTTATGGACATATACATACATAAATGAAACTTGTGATGTTTTAATTCAATTTGTTTTTTATTTATTTACAAGAAAAAAGATATGATCAAGCAAGTTAAATAGTTTTAATATTTTTAAAATTCGCTCTTTTACACAATTATATTTGCTTTCAAAACCTTGCTTCATAAAATATATTTAATAAAAATTTCATAATTTAGTTCAATTACCAAAAAAGGATATATGAACAGCTCCTAAGCTACAGAAGTTACCATAATTAAATAAACTGGTGGCAAAAAGGACTTCCATACACGACTGGAAGTATTAGTATTTTTTGGTTTTGTCAAAAGTAAATTACTAAAAAACTGAATTTCTTAAAATAAAAATTCTACTAATATGGTATGTTTTCAAAAACTACTTCTTAAGTAAACAAGTTTTATGAGGGTTTGAGGACACATAGACAGGACTTGTAGTTTTAATGCTTTAAAAAATTTGTCAAAACCCCTTATTGTGATTGACATTGTCGACGTCACAGCAAGACGACAGTAAATATTGTCACTTGTCTACTCTACTATTCTAAATAGAAATAAATTTAAGCAGTTATCATTCAGGCTGTTTAATCAACCATGATCCAATTTATTCACAAAAAAGGATATATGAGCAACTTCTATATTTAAGGAGATATATCAACATAACTAAGTGATCGCGTAAAGGGCTCCTATTTACAACCTGTAGTAATATTAATTCAAAGATTTTCCAAACTGAGAAAAAAAATTAAAAAAATAATTATTATTATTATACTGATGTAACTTCTCATAGCAACAAAAAATTTACATACAAAAAATTATCTTAAAAAACGATATAGGAACACGTTCTTTATTTAAAAATATATGCACAAAACATTTCATTATTAAAAACAGGACTTCTAAAAACGACTTGCACAGCTATCGCTTTAAAATTTCGCCTAAGAGAAAAATAAAAATAATAATGAAGTGTTTTCTAAAGTATAAGTAGACTAATAGCAATAAATGTTCTCTTCAAAAAAAAAAGAATATATGAATAACTTTTTAAGTAACGAATATATAATAAAACAAATTATATAGTTGCATAAAATGGTCTAACGCATGACTTGTAGTGCTGCTAGAAAAGTTGGAATTACAATAAGTTTACTGATTCCAGTTATGTAAAAGTAAATATTAAGTTCATTATCCAGAGATATCAAAGAGGAGTTAATTTAATTATTAAAGATTTTATGATAAGCAGTTAGAAGATCTTTATATAAAATTATAAAAAAATACATTTTATTGGTAAATGCTTGATATAAAAAAATAAATCTGAAAGCCATTTAAGGCCTTAAAGAAAGGATACATATATGGACAATTTCTAGACCAAAGCAGATATTCCATTCACATTTTGTAAGCATGTAAATCTCAATGAAAGATTCAAAACCATAAAAAGGATATATGAACAACTTCTAGGCCAAAGCAGCTTTTCCATTCATATTTTGTGAACACAAACAGGGCATTAATACACGACTTGTAGTGGTTTTCCTTTTGATAATTTTTTTTGAGAATATACATATTTATATATGCCTCCTTTGTTGTGATATAAACTGATTCAATATCCCTAAGTCAGCTTTTAAATGAAACAAAAAGTATTTACATGATTTTTTGAAATTTCAAAGGATTTGCAATTAAAGGGATTAAAAAAGCAATATATATTTTTTTTGAAAGCTTTTCAGTTTTTACTTAAAGCAGAAATGTTAAGCAACACTAATTTGCAGCGTCATTAATCCTACGCAACAGACATTTGAAGACTATGTCATAGAAAAGCAGGGAGGATTTCCATTCCCTGTGCATTTAGGGTTGTTTTCACATGACTTCTAGTATAATTTAAGCTGATAACACATTTTAATGACTTTTTTAAATAACATATTCCTTTTCTTTATTTATCTTTTACAGCTTTGATAAAATCTAAGATAAAATATGTATTGAGTAAGCAATCGAGCAGCTATTATTGTACACCAAGTAAAAAATATTTCGTATTTAAATTTATTACATGAATAAAAATTTCCAAAAAAATCAAGTATATTGAGAAAATCTTGCAAATCAACACCACCAAAGAAAACCAACTACTATAGAGCTAAAAAAATAACGAATTATTAAAAAAAAGTTATAAAGAATAATCATTTTTACACCTAACCTCAATATTGAATTAAAAACAGAAGAAGCAAACAACTTTTATTTGAGGTTATAAAAAAAATATATATAAACCAAATGTTCCATATTAAGATACAACAACAAATAAATTTATAAAATTTAATATTTAGTCAAATAATTTATGCTAAAACCAAAAACAAAACTAAAACAAAAAAACTTTTGCATTTTTTGCAATTTTATATAAAATAAACCAAAAAGAAAAAAATCCAAAATTCAAAAAAAAAAAAAAAAATACTCATTAACAACCAAAACATTAGTAAAATTTACTCTTTTAACTTTTATTAAAAATAAAACTTTGAAAAGAAAAACAAAAAAAAATTTTAATTATTAATTTATGATCTTAAATGCTAGATCTAAAACTCCAAAAAAAGCAAAAACACAAAGAAAAATCTTAAAACAAAACTACGCTTTTAAATTAAAAACAGAAACATCAAATTCATAAAAAAAAAAACTTCTCAAATTTGTGCTAAGCGCAATCAAGGCTTTTTGTTACAAATTAAAAACAAATAAAAAAAATTACGCGACTCTCATAGGACTCAGAACTGCAGCTCTTTGTTAGCCCTACACCACTTTGTTGCTTAACCCAAGCCCACGTTAAGGAAAAAAAGCTTCAAAATTACTCTCCAACAGCAAAGACATCAACAACAAACCCCAGCCCAACAACTAAAAATGACCAATGCCATGGATATCGTCAAGAATGGCAGCACCAACGGGTCTGTCGATGGCAACTCAGATGAGTCGCGCACCAATTTGATTGTCAACTATCTGCCACAAACAATGACACAAGAGGAAATGCGTTCGCTTTTCTCGAGCATTGGTGAGCTGGAAAGTTGCAAATTGGTGCGCGATAAAGTCTCAGGTAATTTGGGTAAATATATATTTAGTATATTTTTCAATACATTTACAATAAAACTATACTTTTATTATTATTTTTTTTTCAAGTTTTCTTTTGAAAAAATATTTGGAAAAAAAATTTATGCTCTCAAGGTCTGCAGTTACTTTAAATTCGAATTTATTAATTGGATTTTTTGGGAAACTAGAGTTCCAAGAAGACTTAGCTGAATTGTTTAAAGTTGAAAACAAAATGTGTATATACATATGTACTTAAAATCGACCCTCGCTAAAAAGTATTTATCTACAGCAACTACGGGAACTCGGGAACTGACGTCTGTACAAAGTTTCCTAACAATCGCTTAGTCTATTTAACTGAAAAAGCTATGGAAGCGATAAAATTAAGAAGAAGAAAAACATATTTAAAGGCGACCCTCGTTACTAAAATGTAATGTTATTTTCTGGCATTAAATCAAAATATAAGAAGTTAACAAAACCAACTCTACAGCTGATACAAAGACGAAATATTTTAATCTACCCTCGTTATTGAGCTAAAATGTATTATCATAATATTGCAATGTCACAGGAAATTAATATACATATGTACATGCAAAGTTTCGCTAATTAGGAAAAACTATCACAAGACTTAAAGAGAATAAAATGTTTCAAACCGACCCTCGTTACTAAGATAAAATTATATTTATACTCAATATATATTTTGCATATTTAAGAAGTTCAAAGAACCTAACACAAGAGTTGCAGTAAAAAAATATTTTAATCCACCCTCGTTGCTGAGTTAGAATGTATTATAAGAATGTTGCAATGTCATAGGAAATTAATATACATGCAAAGTTTCATTAATAGGAAAAACTCTATCAGGAGTTAAAAGGAAGAAAAAGTGTTTCAAACAGACCCTCGTTACTAAGATAAAATTATATATACATACATATATTCAATATATTTCCCAGATTTAAGAAGTTAAATAAAACCTACATAGGTCAAGAGTTAATATAAAAAAGTATTTTAATCAAACCTCGTTGCTGAGTTAATAAGTATTATCATAATGTTGATATGTCACAAGAAATCGATCTACAAGCAAAGTTTCACTAGCTAGGAGAGAAGAAATATTGCTTCAAACACACATTCAAACACATTTTGTGAAACTAACTCACTAAATATACTTTCAAAATTTCAGAAGTTGAAAAAAATAGAAAAAGTATTTTAATCCTCCCTCGTTTTTCAGATCAAATATTTTATCACAAACTTTCATTGGTGCAGGAGAATCAATGCACGTGTAAGGTTTCAAGGAAAAGTGTACCAAATCAACCCTCGTTACTAGCATAAAGTTATTACAATATTGCATTGTATAGCGGAAGCGCAGCGATTTTGCAAAATTTTTTTAGATTCTTTAGCAGAAATACTATTTCATATAGAGCGACCCTCGTTACGGCAATATAATTATAATAATGTCGTATTAACACGACATCAAAATGTAATTTCAAGGTTTTCAGCAAAAAAAAAAAACAACTCAAATTTGAAACTACCACAAAATATTTTAAATCGACCCTCGTTAATAGAATAACCTTATTAGAATGCTATGGTGAGGAGAGAACTGAATACGTGATAAAAGAATCAGTTTAGTAAAACTATTTCAAAATTACCCTCGTAGCGAGATGTGCAACATAAGTATACAAAGGATAAAGATAAATAATAAGGTCCCGGTTCAGACTTGCAATTTTCGTTGTAGCACTTCATGAATATGTAGGAGAATGTTGAAATAGAAATACAGTACATTTTGTATTCCTCCCCCTTTCTCCCTCTCCCTCGTTTTTACTAAAAAATAAAAAGTTGCTGCAACATAACTTACAAGTCTGGACCATGACAAAGTTAAATTCAATGGGGCACCAGTAGCTCATTGTGGTGCCGTTTATATTTTAGCGAACATTCTCGAAAGTACTTCCTCTTGTCTACAAGTTCTTTAAGGATACCTAGAGCAACATTACCCAGCAAGTCCTACATCAACTCATTTCTTTATTTAAACAAGTATAACTTGTTCTTTATTTAAGCGTAAATTCAGAGTTTGTTTTAAGAATAATTAAGAAATATTATTTCGAATCTCCGTTAATTAAATATAATAGTGTCCTTTATTTACATCACTTAATTATCTTAATTGCGCACGACATACTCAGTATTGAAATTTTTTTATTTGCTTATGAAGGATTCGAAATTAAGGGTTTATCTCCCACTTGGAACTATAATATCATCTAGCAGTACCGCAGGAATTAATTTTTTTTACTTTTCATTTGATTTTTGTTTTTTTCCTGTTAAAGAAATGTCATTCATTGAAATATTTCTCTATATCTTCTTTAGTTTTGCCAGCATCCCTGACAGCTTTAAATCCAGCTTTACAGCAAGGTAACTAATTAATCAATTCGTGTAACATAAGAGACTTAACAATATAACTATTCCTTTTATTTTTAGGTCAAAGTTTGGGCTATGGTTTCGTTAACTATGTACGGCCCGAGGATGCTGAAAAGGCGGTAAATACATTGAATGGTTTGCGTTTGCAAAATAAAGTTATTAAGGTATCATACGCCCGTCCAAGTTCGGAATCAATCAAGGGTGCTAATTTATATGTATCGGGTCTTCCCAAAAATCTATCACAACCAGACTTGGAATCGTTGTTTGCACCATATGGCAAAATAATAACATCTCGCATACTCTGTGATAATATATCGGGTGAGTTTATAAAATAAATTACATATAATTAAAGCATTTAACTGTTTTTAAGAACGTTTAATTTTTTATTAACAATTGTGGGATTGAAAGCCAAAAAAAGTTACAAGCGCAAAAAATAAAATTCTTGTTAAAAATTTCTTGTTGCTGTTAATAGTAAATGAAATCCTTGGTCAATAACAGGCAATTTGAGCTCATCATACAGGTCCAAAGTTTTGTATTATATATATTGGCACTTGTAACCCTTTGGTTCTCAGACCCTCTACTGTTATATCGGAGTTTCCAATAAGGTGAGGTTTTTGTCGAAGCACGGTTCTCCAGAGATCAATTTCAAATAACTGTTGCTTAGATTCGCTAATTTAAGAGATGTCATAAGTTATGTCGACTTGGAGAGTATCGATATATTGCTTCGCATTGTCACGGAGTTATGATTTCTGAAACCCGCCCGATTTTGCTGACTAAGGTACGCAATTTGCAACAGAAATTATCTTTTAGGCAAAAAGTTCGTTATTTTGGTAACTGTGTAGTGCCATACATGTCTATATTGTATTCATTATTATTTTCGATTGTGTAACTATCCTCCAGCAATGCCAAATAGAATGAAACTGTCACTCCTTAACGTTCTATGTGTCTATGTTCAGACTATATAAGTCTTCTTTTTGTTCTTTGTGTATGCATGTAAGCTTTTTTTAACATTACGAATGAGAAAGCAAAACGTATCGGCAGTAGATGAAGCTCAGTACTCGTTTCTTTTCCCCTCGTCTCTCTCGCCTATAAACTAGCAATCTTAAAAGTAAGACTCTCATCGTCTGAACATAGACTGTATACATTGATACCTTGTGAACTTTGAAACTGAGCTATATTGAATATATGAAAACCTTTCTGGCTTATATGTCCATATGTTAAAACAAGGATTTCTGCAACTCTGACAAATACTCAATTTAGCAATAACTCATTTACATTAGACACGATGCTTAATTAAAATTGATGCCACAGATCTTCAACATCGGCTCTGCCTTGCTGGATACACCATGTTTTTTTATTGGTTAATTTATATATATTTTTTCTTTTTATTTCATTTTACTTGTTTCATTTTTAATTTTAGTTCAAGACGTTTTACAAGCTAAATTACAAACAGAATTTGGTACGTTTTGTTTAAGTTTGTTAATTACTATACATACATATGTACATATCTGAATTCTTTAAAAATAGAAAGAAAATATAAACTCAAAATATTTACATATACATATTTGCTTGCAGGTCTTTCAAAGGGTGTTGGTTTTATACGTTTTGATCAACGCAACGAAGCCGAACGTGCAATACAAGAACTGAATGGTAAAACTCCTAAGGGTTATACTGAACCTATTACTGTTAAATTTGCCAATAATCCGAGCAATAGTGCTAAAGCCCAAATTCCACCACCTTTGGCCGCTTATTTAACACCACAGGCCGCTGCCGCTACACGACGCTTAGCCGCAGGAGCCCTGCCATCTGCCGGCCGTATAAGGTGAGTTTAAAAATCTCACCGTACTAGCAAAAACATCTTAAAGAGCAAAGTTTTCTCTTACGAAAACTTTAAATACTTAAAAAAATGCATGCTTTAGTTAGAATAAATCTCCTACAAAAGAAAAAAAATTTTCTTCACCTGATTTTAATTTTTTTTAATTCTTTTCCGAATAATATATTTAAATTTTCTTGTTTTAGAATTTTTAAAAATTTATTCCTTATTATTGATTGCATACTTTTTTATTCCCTTTTTTTAGTTTATTAAAAAAAAAATATGTAGAGCAAAAACTAAACTTAAAAACTCTTAAAATTTTCAACAATTTTTTTTTACTAATGTCAAAAACAAAATAATATAAAAACATATTTTATTTACTATATATTTTTTCTATAAAATTTTTATTATTTTTCTTTTTTTATTTCATTTCATTTTATGGCAAATTAATTTGTTTAGCATTGGAAAAAGCCCGATGTTAGCGATTAACAAGGGTTTACAAAGGTGAATTATTTTTCTTATCATTTTATTTGTTTATCTAAAAGAAAATCTAAAAACTAAAAACTGTTGTAATAAGAATTAACGTTTTTGTTTTGGCGTAAACAATATTGTTTTGGATACACTATAGTTTGTAGTATTTTATTTTGAGTTTTGTTTGAAATTTGAGTTTTTAAATGAAATGGTTTTTATTCGAATTATTAAATAATTTTGCATTTAACTAATGCCCTAATTCTGTTCGACGAATGTATCTTCCTGTCTATGGACGAAAAAAAGAAGCAGTTTTGATTCTTTAAAACGATTATTATTTATTGTCTATGCTAGAAGGTTCATGTATTTGCTTTATGATTTTGTTCCAAACATTATATCCAACACATATTTTTTCATATATTTTTCAAACTATTGTATAATAATTTAATTGAATTTTTATGTTTTAAAAACATGGCAATAATATTTATATTTTTCATTATCAAAGACAACAACCATTTTTGAAGAAAATAATTAAGAGACTTCAAAGACAAGAACTCAGAAGCATTTTCAAACAAATACGTCCTAAATCTTCTTACTGAATTAGGGCATAATTAAGAGACTTCAAACACAAGAATTCAGAAGCATTTTCAAACAAAAACGTCCTAAATCTTCTTACTGAATTAGGGCATAAGTTTTATTTTTTTATTTGTGTTCTAAATGTCAAAGTTTATTTCGTTATTTTTCTTATCTTTGCTTTTGAGTTTTTTCTTTCTCTAAAAAAAGTAACCAATATATTTTTTATACATATATACATATATTATATGTCTTTTAATAGATCACATAAAAGAAAATTAATTGGAAAGTTGTTTCGAAAAGGTGGCAAAAAAATGTTTAATGCGAATGGAGAAAATAAGAACTAAAATCGTTTTCAACAACTAGGCACTAAGAATTTTAAAATAATTCAATATTTCGCTAAATATTGCACAAAATTAAAATTTTAAAACAAGCAAATTATGATAAGTTTTATGCCTACTACATAAAAGAGATGGTAGTACAAGCTACAAGTATTTATATGAAACTAGCTTAACCCGGTGTGCTTCGCTACCCCTCCCATCCTCGCAAAAAAAAAAAATATATATATATATATGTATATATATGGCATTAGTGGCGCAATATGAAAATTGGATTTTGCCACGCCCCTCCGCCCACAGACCGAAAATAAAAAATCAGACTTCACTCTGCCATTTTGGAGTGCAATAAAATACGAAATGGCGAATTATTCTGCATTATTAACTCAAAACAAACGTATTTTTTGAGTTATGACACTGTTAAAGTAAATGAGCGATAGGTAACATACACATCGATGGTCTCAAGTAGAAAGGCCCTAACTCGTATTTTTTACGAAATTGAGTTTTTCAGTGATTCCAATACATTTCACAAAAATATACCTCGTCACAAAAATTTATTGCAATATGTTGTACAAGAAATTGTACACCTTTTAGACACGCAAACTTTACTTTGCAAAGTCTTAATTCAGCTGTGTGAAAGCCAGAGAGAGGAATACTATCTATTTCTGTCTTTCTCCCAGCTGAATTAAGACTTTGCAAAGTAAACTTTCCGTGTTTCTATTATGTACCCCTTTTACACACAAAAAGTTTACTTTGCAAAGTCTTAATTCAGCTGTGTGAAAGACAGAGGGAGGAATACAATCTCTTTCTGTCTTTCTCCCAGCTGAATTAAGAATTTGCAATGTAAACTCTCCGTGTCTAAAAGGGGTAATGTTTTTACCTTCTCCTGTGTAATACCCCTTTTAGACACGGAAAGTTTACTTTGCAAAGTCTTAATTCAGCTGTGTGAAATATAGAAAGAGGAACACTATCTCTTTGTGTCTTTCTCCCAGCTAAATTAAGACTTTGCAAAGTAAACTTTCTGTGCCTAAAAGTGATATAACTTTATTTGAGTTAGGGCCTTTCTACTGACCAACGATATGTATGTGTGGTACCATATAGGAAAGTGATACCGAAGAAGAATTGTGAAAGATTATATTGACTATACAATAATGTATTATTGTTGACTATATTGCTTGTTTCCTGAGAGATACTCGTATTAATGATACAAAATATATTTGCTGCTTTTAGGAGAGAGAAAGAGGGAGACACAAGCATACGTTTAAAAAACTCAAAAGAAATTTTTTCTTTCACTCAAAAAGGATTAAAGGAATTTTAATTTGTGAAATTTTAGATATTTGAGGAATTCGGGTTTTTCGTGTATTTTTGATATTTATAAATTTTTCTGCGTGTGTATATCGAGTACACGTTTTTTTTTTCTTAGATTTAAAAAAAGCATAGATCAAAAATTTTAGTTTTACAAAAATTAGATTTTTTCTAATTTATGTTGACATTTTCTTATTTAGAGTTCATTGGCACTATTCTATTTTTTTTTGATTCGGCATAAATAGTTGCAAAAAATGTAAATAAAAAAAGTTGGTAAGTTTGTGAAAATTTTTAGTGACTAGGAAGAATTAAGCTTGTCTAGCTGCATTTCGTTGCGTACTTCAGACAAAAAAAATTTTTTTTTAAAAGAGTATTAACTTCATATGCTATGTATATAACGAAAATCCCAAAACATTATTGAGAATTACTAATAATAGCTCGATTATGGAAGGCAACAGAACTTCTTTAGTTGCCTTGTCAACTGGCCACGCAAATTAATTAAAATTAGTATTATGTATGGCAACTTTCTCCAGTTGCCACGAAGTTATCAAAAATATGATTAAGAAAGGTTGGCAAAATAATGTAAATGCCAATTGTTAAGTAAAAGTGCTTAAAAATTACTTCTAATAAGAAATTGCAGCCCTTGTGGCTCAGGTTTTACTTTTAAAAATGTATAAAGCGCGTGTGTCATTTTAGGTGCAGATGTATCGAAGTATGCATGTTTTGGATGTCATAAAAATCGCTTTATATAGTTTCGGAGCGGCAGAAATTACACTTCTGTGACTTCGCCCGATTTGAATATAACATGAAAGACATCGAATGGCTCTTCCAGCCATATTCATACATTTTTTTTATATTTTTCAGTAATGTTAGAAAGTAAAATTTTTCTTCTACTAATAGTTAAAGTATTAATCAAATCAAAAACAAAATATTCGGCCATGTCATAGAGTGCAATTCCGTTCGGAAACGGAATACAATCAACACTATTTTTGTACGACATCGTGTCCAAAAAAGAAAACTAAAATGCGAAGATTTGTCAGGTGTCTCCAGACTGTTTGGGGCGCTGGTATGCTCCGGCTAGGGCTGGAGATCTTGAGGTGGATTCAATTCCGTTTGCGAACGGTTTTGAACATTGTGACATGGCCGATTATAAAGCTAACAACCCTATCAGCTCAATTCTGAATATTCCCCTGGAAATAATTCCAACTTGAGAACTTCCAATTTTCGAAGTCATGTTATTCAGAATAAGGCTGCATATTTATAGAAAGTCTCTCAATATTTTGATGTGAAGTAGCTTAGCTCTGCAAACGAAAAACATGGAATTTCGTAACGGCTATATCTCTGAAACCAATTAGAATTTTGATTTCCTATCTTTGCCATAATTGTAGTTATATTATAGACTAGGAAAAACGAGCGGGTAAATTTTTTCCGAACTTTTTTTTTTGCAAAAAATAGAGGAAAGTATCAATATTTAGTTTTCACTGTTTCCAGCATAACTTACAAGGACTAATAATTTTTCACGTACATAATTTGGCAAAGCAACAACAAAACCTTGAAATAGTAAATACTAAGATTTGCAATACAAAAAAAGTAACAATAACCAAGAATTAAAAAAATGCAATGCAAAAGTATAGTCTAAATAGTAAAAAACTAAAATTTTTAAATTACAAAGTGCTCTGAATGAGGTATTTAGGGTGCCTAGACACATTCAGATTATATTGATATGTTGAAAAAAAATTTCCAGCTTTACCGGAGCAACAATTTTGCCAAATATTGTTGGCAAAAAATTTGTAGTCTTTGTAAGTTATTTTGAAAAAGTGAAAAAGTGCAAAAATAAAGTGCGAGAGTTAGAAAAAATTATTTTTTTCGCATAAAATATTAACAAGATTTGTTCGGTAGACTCTTAGCTACATTATTGCCTTATATAGTTAAGAGCTATCAAAAAGTCTGATTATGTTGTGGACCAAAATTGTGTTTTGAATTTTTTTAATGGCGCACTAATTTTCGAAGTCTTTGGAGGCCCATAAAAAACCTGGTTACCAAAATCAAACAACTGAGTATAGGTTCTTACTATCCTATACTGTCCAGTTCATGTGTTTTTCCAAAACCTTCATTTGTTGCATAGTGTAACACTGTGCAACAGTGCAAAAAAATACAAGAACTTGACACTATAGTTTCAATTCTACTAACAAACAGTAGAAAAACCCTATACTCAGCTGGCGATTTTGGTGAGCAATTTTTTACGGACCTCCAAGGATTTAGTAAATTTTTGTGCCCTCAATAAACTGGCTAATTCATACTTAATGATAGCGCTAAACTATATATGGCAGCAAAGTAGCTAAGGGTCCACCGAACAAATCTTATTAACATTTTACGTCAAAAAAAGACTTTCTTAGCGCTTTTTTTTTGCAAAAGTAAAGGAACAATATTTGTTTTCACCTTTTTCAGAATAACTTACAGCAACGCCTAATTTTTTGCTAACAATATTTGGCAAAGTTTTAGCTACAGGAAAGCTGAACAAAGTTTTTTTTATCACATTAATATAATTGGAACGTATCTGATCACCCTAAATAAATTGTTTCGACCACTTTAGTCTTTTTCTGCAAGAATATACATACATACATACCTAGGTACATATACAAGTTAAAACATTATTTTATAGTACTGTACAGTGTTAGCAGCCTTTAACAGGATACTAACTTACAACGCCTTGCTATTATGGCACAAAGTAAGGCCGCAAATTGATCAAAAAAACGACATTTAGGGCCTGTCCCACGATGTCGACAGCGTTCGACTTGTCACACACACACTTTCATTCAAAACAAAAACAAATTTTAAAATTTTGATGGTGTTTCCAATGTAACGACATCGTGAGACAGGCTCTCAGTTATCCAACCCCAGATACATTTGTGAGATCGCACACTCTGGTTATACAATATAGTACACTTGTACTTACATATTTATGGAACATCCATATGTACATATATTTTTTGTTACCCTGGTAAAAACTGTTGCAATTTTTGTAAATATAAAAGTATGGTTGACACAACCTTAAACTGAATGCCAAGATAACATGCACCCGGGCAAGATCAACGAAAATGTACAAGGACCAGCACTATTTAAAAAAAAATTGCTTACCTCTGTTAACGCCAACCGGCAGGTGTGTTCTTGTACAAATGTAGCTGGGTCGGCTTTTGTTAAACTGGAAACTCATTATGAAGATTCTTTTGTACATAGAAACACTTCTATAATAATATTTATATACATACATACGTATGTATGTATGTGCATTTTTTCTGCATACAAGATGCAATTCTTTTTAAGTATTAAACACCATACTTCTCAAAAACTGATTTACGGCCATACATTTTCACAAAGAACTTTCCTTTAAATTTCTTTTTAATTTTACATAATAAACAAAACACAAGCATGCAATTTGACCAATAAATTATTTATAGAACCATTATTTTTCAAATAAATTAACACTAAACAAGCAAAACTTTTAATAAAACTAAGAAAACACTGCGGACTTGAAAATAATTTCAACTGATTGCGCGCACTAAATTTTTCCCACTGAGAAATGACAACAAATGAGTGTGAAAGTGACAAGAGAACAACTAACAAACAAATGAGCGTGAAGTTGAGTTGTGAAATTAGCCAGTGTTGCCATATATATTTTTCAACAATCTTCAAGTCGAGTAAAACAAGTATTTTTTGTTATTTTATTGAATGCAAATAATTTAAAACTAATTTTGTTTCTAGTGAACTTTTAAACATAAGGCCAAATATTACAAAATATTCACTTTAGAGATTATTATGGAGCAAACCAGAAAATGTTTAAGTAGTTTAGTCAAAAGACCCCTGCATAACATATTAAAAGCACAGATATAAGATTAAGGCCCAATAATTGACCTCTCAATTATATGTCATTTATCTTTAAAATCCACTTAAGTACCGAATTCATTTTTTCAGTACAAAGTTGAGAGACATTTAAATGTCCAACCTTGTGGACTTAAATCACACTTAAGTTTTACGCGTGTGTGTTTATTGAAAATATGTACATGAACACATGTGGCCGTATTAAATCGTATGTGGCCCATATTCATAAAATTTGAAACAAATGTGAAATGTATTTTATTTAAAATTTTTCATACAAAATTTTCCTAAAACGAATTTCAATTTCATTTTATTTTTTTTATGAATACGGGGGATAACATATACAATATATACTTTCATATCATGAAATATGTAAACAGCAAAATGCATTCTGATGCTCTTTTCGTTTCATAAAATGTGTTCTTATGCAATTTTAGTTTTCTTCATTTTGATAACCTAACTTTTTTATTTATAATAAACAGCTGTTTTTAAAAAGCCTCCAATAATACTGGGAAATTTTGTAGTGCTGCCGTACTTTCAACGTAATTTAATAAGATCTTTAATTAACCACTGAAAAAATTAAGCTACAGTTAAGTGCCACTTAAAATTAAGTGGCAATTAGCTAAATGGCATATAATTGGGAATTCAATTATTGGGCCTAAGCTCCGTAATTTCTACAAGTAGATATCTATTGGTGCCTAGATATCTATCGTGTAAGTTGAATTTTATAAGGCAAACTCGTGGGTAAAAACCTTAGGTAAATTACCTGTGTGTAGGAATTACGGTCAAATTAAAAAAAAAAAAATTAAAAGTCAAATTTTAGAAAATCTTTTTTTTTAGATATGAAATCTGTTTTGTCGTTTTAACATGTCTAAAAACGTCAAAAATTAGATAAATCTTCACATATGGTAACACTGCATCCAGCAAACAAGTTATTATTAGTTTTGCTTGTGTGTAAAATTAATTTTAGTTAGTTTTACTGTAGAAATTTATGGTGAAAAATATATTTAATTGTTTTTATGCTTTATTATATTTTATTTTCTTTTGAAATAGATACTCGCCCTTGGCTGGTGACTTATTGGCCAACTCCATATTGCCCGGCAATGCTATGACTGGCTCGGGCTGGTGTATATTTGTTTATAATCTGGCACCAGAAACGGAGGAGAATGTTTTGTGGCAATTGTTTGGACCATTTGGTGCCGTCCAATCGGTTAAGGTTATACGTGACCTACAGACCAGTAAATGCAAAGGTTTCGGTTTCGTTACCATGACCAACTACGATGAAGCGGTTGTGGCTATACAATCATTAAATGGTTACACTCTAGGCAATCGTGTTTTGCAAGTTAGTTTTAAGACCAACAAAACCAAAACATCTTAAATAAGTTCACTCAATAAAAATTTTGTTTTGTGAAAATAACTTTACAGTTATTTAAAAAAAAAAATTGTTTGCATACTTTTTTAACAAAAAAAAAATTACTAGTCAAATTTCTTTAAAAAAATTTTTCTCTTATTTTTTAAACAAATTATCTAAAAAAAATTTAACTAAAGAAAAATTAGACAAAATCTAAAGAAATAACAAACTGCAAAATATCACACAAAAGGAACCATTACAGCAAAACTGACACAAAACCCCATAAGCCATTTAAAAACAAGCGATAAAACCAAATAAACCTCCTATGAAAACAAAACACAAACATAAACTTAAACCAGAAAAGAAAAGAATTATTTAAAACCAAATAATACAGACATTATGCGTCTTTAAAAGCTAGTGACACAAAATTTAACATCTAACAAAACTAAGTTCTCAAAAAAATTAGCACATTATGTAGCGCAAAAAGTTAATTTAATTTAATTATACATACATTTTTTTAAATAAAATTTTACTTAAGTTATATTTTATAATTATTTATCTCTAACTTACTCTACTTAAAAACCATAAAAAGAAAATATTAAATAAAACCAAAAACTCTTTAAAAAATATATTAATTAACCATAACTTTATTCTAATAAATGTTTATTACTACAAAGAAAATTGCAAAAACCAAATAAAAAAAATTAATATTTACTTAAAAGAAAATCTCATAAGAAACATAACCTTATTAAAAAAAATATATATTTGTAACTGTGTGTAATAATATTTTTTAGATATATTTATGTTTATTAACTTATATTTATATTATATAAATTACTTACTTATTAATTAACCATAATTTATTTCAATTGAAAATTTTCATTACTAACTTAATTCATTCAAATACATAATTAAAAACCAAAAATACTTTATTCCCGCTCTAAACAAAATAAAATAAATAAGAAACAAAAACCAGTGAAAAACTGAATACAACTTTTGAATTAATTTTAAAAAATATTTAAAAACAAAAATACAATATTATTCTTATTATTATGATTAAAATTAAACTTATTATATTAAACCCTATATTATATATTTAAAATGAATGTGTGTAATTTAATTTAACGTTATAAATATAATTTAATTTGTTTAATGCCATCATACAAAGAAGAAAAATAGAAAATTATGAAAAAAAAACAACAGATCGACAAAATAAAACAAACAACAAACTCGCATTTTATTGTTTTAAAACTTTTACGGAACACCCGGTAGTGATGAATTCATTAAACATTTAAATAAAAAATAAACAAATATATAAATATAAAGGGTCCCGGGCAGATCAAGCAGGTACCCGGAGTTCTACAATATTAAACAATTTTTTATTTTCTCAGATTGAACCGAAACAGAAAAGCTAACGACTTGTAAACAATTTCTGTAAAAAAAAAATTTCTAATGATTCGCAACAGAAAGTAAAAACTTAACCTGCCTAAAGACCGTTTTGAGGCTTGTAAACAATAAGAGTAAACATAAACACAATTTGACAATTGGCCTGGTCAACTGATGTAGGGCTGCCACCTAATAGATGCACCTTGCTTAAATGAAAGAGAGACAGAGCATTTTACAGTTTTTAGAGAATAGGAGACGACAATCACGGAGAAAAATATCATCATTTAAAGATATTTCCAGTGACAGCGGAAAAACGATTCAGTAAAATCTTGTCATACAAGCGTTTCGCTTAAATTTCAAACAACTTTTAAGGGAAAATATAAATAATATTAATTGTTTTACAATTATCTTTCTAAAAACACCCAAAGTGATAGCAATATTATAATATATTTTATTATAAATTTATATTTTCAACAAAAGTTGAGAAAGTCAAGAGGTTAAGGCAGAAAAAAAACTTTGATTCCATTTAATTGGTTGTACATACATTCGTTTACTTTAATCGATATCGTGTTTTTTGAATCTAGAAATGAGCTGTTTATAAATCGCAAAATTCTTGCATGATCACAGTAAGCATATGATAGTTTGACAGCTGTAAGTAGACAAGGCACTGAGCATTTTGTGCACCGCTACTCACTTCTTCAGCTTTCTAGTGTGGCAATTTATGGCGCTTTCTTGAAAACTAAAAACTTCTGTAAAGCTCATACAGAATAATTTGTAATATTTTAGGCCTGAGCTAGAAAAAGCTTTGCATAAAATTTATAAGATTATTTGTATGTATGTAAAAGTATTACCAAGTTTTGAAAATATATGTATTACTACAGGTTAATGAAATATTTGAATTTTCCATTTAATTTAGAAAAACTTTTATTGCAAAAATGATTCTTAAGTTTAAATAAGTATTTACTCAATATATTTAGCATAGCATTGCTAATGAATGCAAATTCTATTTACTGTTTTTTCTTTCATTCAACTGATAATATTTATATAGCTGAAAATTTTTAATAAAATAAAACTTAATTTGAAGAAATGTGTTTGATTTAAAGAGATATTTCAATTTAGGTATTTGAGTTCTCATAAGGTTCAAAATTAAGGGTATGTACATTCATACAGTTTTTGTTGGAATTAACATTATTTTTATTTTTCGATTAAAGGCAGCATACTAGAGATGATAACAGCAAAGAGTTCCAGAGATAAGTTCATGGAAATGACTGAATATTTTTTGTAATGACTTTGTTACTGTTTTCTGTTTTACAACTAACGCTATGTGATCAATAAGAAGAATAATAAATAATTTAGCATTTTCATTGCTAGATTTAGCAGATTGCTTCAAAAAAAAGCTGTTACATGAACACATGTAATTTTAAAACCCAGCATTTTATTTCTTGTTCTGTAGAACATTTTAGCAGAAATTTTGAACTAATTTGACATTTTCCCATCATCATTTTCTGGCAACACTGTTTTCAACTCACTTTGCTGTTTTAGGTACACTGTAAGAAATTTTTTTCTATAGTTTTTTTTAATAATACAATTTTCTTCAAAAATTCTGTGTACTTAAAGAATAGGGATTAAAAGAAAATTTCTCAAAAAATTAAACGCAAAAAATAAGGTTTAAGCTTAGAAAAACACCAAAATTATACAAAAAAATTATATATAATTTTTTTTATATATACGTGTAGGTACATACATATGTATATGTATGTATATGAATGTACTGATTAGTGTAATTTCTCAACAATGTTTAATAAAAAAAAAAGAAAAAATGTTTAAGAAAACAAAGGGCAATATTTTTGAAGGTTGACGGATACAATCACGGCTTTTGTAACATAAAAATATTTTCAAAAGTTTCATGACAAGAAAAAATTTTTTTTTGCTAAATTGAAAAGAACTAAGCTACATAACAAACGAAATCATTCAAAACTTTAAGTCTCTTAAAGAAAAAGCATCCACATGTTGAACAAACCCTATACAGAGTCTTAAAAGACTCTCTAAAAAATTTCTATAAATGTATTAAAATATAAATTTCCTTAAAATATAAAAAAATAATGAATTAGGTACATAAAATAAAAAAAAATATAACGAAATTTATAATGCAATATACATACAACATTTAATATTACGAAAATATAAGTTATATATGATAAATGGATGTGTCTGAAAATTATACATACATACATGCACATAATTCTATTGAAATTTATATATAAATATTTATATATAAACGTGCTATATATACACTAAAATTAAACTAAAAAGAGATATATTAAAAAAAATGGAACCATAGTTTTTAGTACTGAATGTGGGATTTTTTAAATTGTCAAGAAAAGTTTATGAAAATGATATTAAGAAGCTCAACGATTCTATTCAAATAAATAGTAAAAAAAAATTGAAGTGATATATAATGATTCAAATAATAATTTCAGCAATAATTTTATACAAAAAACAAATCTTTCAGTGACAGAAGAAAAAAATAGCATAAACTTTTTTTAATAAAAAAAATATGAAGCTCCAAGACTGTTTAACACGATACACATACATTCATACGTAACGAACAGAACCAGTATTGTTCAAAGTGTGTTAGGAAATTTGAAGAACTACATGCTTTTATTTGTTTGACTTAAATATTAAATGGTTAAAATAATCAAAAAAATATATTTTTTTTCTAAGAAATATTCTTTCGTTTGTGCCATCTGTTAGCTTTCTCAATGGTAACACTGTTCATATGAAAACCAGTAAAAATTTCCTTAGGGATATTTTAATAATTTCATATTTATTTTAACCGTTGCGAATAAATGCCATTGCATTTGTTTCATGAGAGTTAACGGTAATTTCTGTATTTATGTTTCTATTTGGAAGCTATAGATCAAGAGAGCCAGAATAAATGCTTCCGAATGGGATCTTTTACTACACGTTATGCTTTTCTATAAAATTAAATTTGTCAAATATATGGATCATTTACACATCCATGTATTTAAATAGCATCATAGCATAAAATAAATCATTTTGAGAATATTGTGTTACACTGTAGTTTAGTTTATTTCACATATTATTAAAACTTAACGCTCCCGCCCTGTATTAACACTCAAAACTACATACATATGTACATACATATATAAATATATATCAAATGAAATTTTTTTTAAAAGCAGCTTCCATAAAAAATATAAAAAAACTAAAAAAAAAATATTATAAAATAAATTTATCACAAGAAAAAACAAAACATATTGAAGAAAAATTTTTAAATAATCATTTACATGTATGTAGTTGAATAAGTGTTTAACGAAATATTTTAGAACAAACGTAATTTATTAAAATTTATAAGTTAAAAGGAATTTTTCATAGAAAATTTATACGCGCAAATTGCAGAAAAGGAAAATAAATAGCATAAAATTATGGAAAACACAAATGCCAGGTGCAAATAAAAATAAAAATAATAAAGAAATAGAGAAAATTGAAATGAATTATGTGAAAATTATGATTATATAGAACTGTAGTATTTTTTTTAGACACTACTCGTAGCCGATTTATACATATGTATATGTATACATACACAAAAAAAAAGGTTTTAAAATCTCAAAAAGTTACAATTACAATTATAGCGTGTGCTTGATTTTATTTTTATTTATTTTTATTTTTTGATACCATGGAATAATTTGGAAACACAAAAGCTATCTACATAAAAATAAAGGAGTTTAAAGGAACAAGCTTAACAAATTCTTTAGATTTTACAAACAATAAATTCAGATGTGTCAGATAATTTGTACGAATGTACAAATTTTCACATTTTTGGATTCGTACTGATTTTGTTTTACTTTTTCAACTTTCATATGTACTTTTGAATAAATCGAAATGAATATGGTATCACGAAAAAAAGAAAACAAATCAGAAAATACATACACATATGTACATATAGAAATAATTATGGGAATTTTTAAAATAAATTAAGAAATTTGTTTGAAACTAGTATCAAAAAATATTGATATTTTTTGCATTTGCAGAAAAACGTGTATATTTGGTAGTGCAAAATTTTCTGCCAAAAAATTTTGTATTTTGCTTGATTTGAGACCAGAGAAATTAACAGCTGATCATCATTGGCAGAAACGACATCACCTGATATACTTGCGCTTTGTGCTCAGTGCTTCAATAGTTGCTGCTCTGATGAAAGAAACTATAAACAAAGTATGGCAATGCTTTTTTGTTTATTTTAATTATTTTTTTGGATTTTATGAACTTTCACCTTATTTATAAAAATTATTAAGGCTTTATAAAGGCTTTTTAATGAATCCTTTTTGTTTGTTTTAAAAATCCTTTATAAAGCTTCAATAAGTTTTATAAATAAGGCTGTTTATTTTTATTTACACTTTTGTACGAATTTAATTTCTGTGACACACCTGAACTGTGTACAAAATTGTTTATATTTTTTTAACATTTTTAATATAAAGATTTTTTTCCTATAACTTCTTTCTTTTTTGCGATACCAAATAAATGAAATATAAAAATATCTTTAAAATAAATTAACAAGCTATTTCAATTTACACACCTAGTTAATAATATTTTAAATAAATTGAAACTCACAATGTTTGTTTGTTTCCAAATACATACATACATACATACATACATACCTATTAAGTGTCTATATTAATAAAATATTAATTAAAAAATTAATTTTCTTAACACACAAAGTAATTTTTTTCATCATTATTTTAGTATGAAACTTAGTAAGTATCAATTCAAAAATTTTAATATAAAAATAGGTTATAATAATTAAAAACAATTTTCATACACACATACATGACAAAAACAAATACTACAACATAAAACAACTGTGCAATACGGCAAATAACCAAACCTAAAGTTTTTGCAAAATACAAACAACAAATAAAAATTTCCTATAACAGTTAAAAAAAATAATTACAAGAAAACAACAAAAACAATGAAAAATTGCAATATTAATATTTTTTTATATATAAAAATATTAAATGTCTAAGGTTTATATGAAAAACTTTAATTATATTCTCAATTAACAAAAACTTAGAACTCCCATACAAACTAAACACGCATACATACATACTACATACATGTATTCACACATACATACATACAAAAATAAGACCACCAAACAACACACTTTCTAACATTTTGTTTCATTTCCCCTCAAGCATCACATTATGCAAATAACAAGAATAAGAAGCAAGAATACAAAACATTCCATATAAAGTCTGTTGTTGATGTGTCATGCATTAATGTATACAAAAAAGTTTAAATTCCACAAGAGAACAAGCATAACGAGAAAAATATCCCCTCCTTAGAAGAAACAAACTCTATTATAATGAAATATAATTAATAAAAAAAATGTGTATGTGTAATTATAATTATTATTATTGTATTTGTATTTTATGTATTAGTTTTCTCTCTTTTTTGCTCTTTCATAAAAATAAATAGGAAAAAAAAACAACACAATGTGAACCAAAACTATTATTGTTTGCAAAACTGTAGTTTTATTGTTGACAAAAAAAGGGGGAAAATGGTAGGTACGAGGGAAATTCGATGGGAATAAATGTAAAAACGAAACGATTTTATTTCCTACTAGTAAGTTTATTGGTTGTTATTTTCACTTATAATTAAAGGAATTTCTGTTTCACAGGGTGTTGTCTTGGCTAACATGACACTTCAATGATTCTCAAACTGTTAATGCAGAGGAAAGACAATATATTTCCCTTTACAACACTGGGTGGGATTTTTCAAATACTGTCGTTTTTTTGCTGTTGTTTATTTAACAAAATGCTGGTTTATTTTTTCAACATTTGCACAAAAAAATAAAATAAAAAAATGAAGGCCCTAATTTGGTAAAACGCAACGCTAAGCGTTGACAAATTTATTTAAAATTTGTTTGCGTTGCTTTTTACAAAATAAGTCCCTCCTAACTTTTCGTAAAACAACTAAAAAAAAAACTGGAATAAATTAAGGAGTTTTAACAATAACTCATAAACATACGTGGAACGCAAAAACCAAAAATTTTCATTCTAGTATATTCAAACATGGACACTTGTGTTTATTAATTTTTTTTTTCTTTCTCAAAGAAAAATAATAAAATCCAACGGTCTTAAGAGATAAAATGAATTGCGTAGTTTTAAACTCCCAATTCCCGGCTGGGCGTTGTAGTGGCCATTTGTCCGGTGTGACTGGAGGGCGGCGGTGGTGATATAATGCTGGGCGCCAAGCGATTTAAAAGACTGCGCACCGCAAAGGTAACATCATGATTGGCGAAACAAAAAAGAAACGATACCACAAAACCCTGCAAGCTAACTAAAATAACTGACAACAATTGATAGAAGCGTTCCAATGGAGTGCCCGTGTCTGGACGATAGGGCAAGAGAAAATGCTGCAAGCCAAACAGCGGCACCTGAGCGACGTAAAAGAAAATATTCCAAATAATTCGATTTAGTGAAATAAGCGAAAACACACGTACCAGAATAATTGTTGCTCTAACAGCTTTGCGTATGGCCAATGGTGCTGGCTGGGCCGACTGAGGATGAAGTTTGCGCACTATAACACGCAGAACATTGATGAGAAAGACTACAAGTGAAACAGAAAGAGCAAATCATATGAAACAAAGCAAAGCAAAGAAAGGCAAAAACAAAAAAAAAAGAAGAAACGCGCGAGAAAATGATAATGACAACCAAAGAAATTATTAATAAAATCGTAGAGTGAAAACAGAAAAATAATATTGTTAAACAAATTGCAAAATATAAAGAGGAAGTAAATAAAAATATTCGTTATCCCAGATTTTTCATCATATTAAAAAAATAATTATAAAGTACTTACAGAAACTGGCCACCAGAGAAATGCATATTGGCACTGAAAATATCCACAGCAGGAGACTATCATCCATCCAACAGCTGCAAAAATAAATAATTAAATATATTTTTAAAATCTTTAAATGATAGACTTACTGCACATTATCTTCAGCATGCAAAAATCTAGCCACGCCATAAGCTAATAGAAATGTGAATGGTGAAAGCCAGGAAAAAATTTTAAACCAGCGCATTACGATGGTGTCTTTGACGAAAACCTAGAAAAAAGATACTTTTTAGTAAGAGGTACTATTTTCTAAAAGGTACTTTTTTCTAACAGGTACGTTTTTTTAAAATGTACTTCTACTAAACGGTACTTTTTTCTAAGAGGTACTTTCTTTCTAACAGGTACTTATTTCGAAAGGTACTTTTTTCGAAAGGTCCTTTTTTTAAAAAAATAAATTTTTTTAAAAGTTACTTTTTTGAAAATAGACTTTTTCTAAAAGGTACTTCTTGTAAAAGATACTTCTTTGGAGAGGTACTTTTTTCGAATAGATATTTTTTTCTAAAACGTACTTCTTCTAAAAGGTACTTTTTTTACAACGTACTTCTTCTAAAAGGTACTTTTTTTACAACGTACTTCTTTTAAAAGGTAATTTTTTTCTAATAAGTATTTATAAAACGTACTTTTTATAAAAGGTAGTTTTTTAAAAAAGGTACTTTTTTCTAAAAGGTACTCTTTTATAAAAGGTACTTAATAAAACGTGTTTTTTATAAAAGGTACTTCTTTATAAAAGATACTTTTTTATATAAAAGGCACTTCTTTATAAAAGATACTTTTTATAAAAGATACTTCTTTTAAAAGGTACTTTTCTATCAAAGCTTCTTTTTTTCTAAAAGGTACTTTTTTTAAATGCAATTTTTCTTTAATAGCTTCTTTTTTTCTAAAAGGTACTTTTTTATAAAAGGTACTTTTTTCTAAATATTTTTTATAAAATGTACTTTTTTCTAAAGATTTTTTATAAAAGGTACTTTTTTCTAAAAAAATTTTATAAAAGTTACTTTTTTCTAAATATTTTTTATAAAAGGTACTTTTTTCTAAAGATTTTTTATAAATGGTACTTTTTTCTAAAGATTTTTTAAAGGTACTTCTTTCTAAAAGGTAATCTTTTCAGAAAGGTACTCTTTTCTAAAAGGTACTCTTTTCAAAAAAGTACTCTTTTCAGAAAAGTACTCTTTTCTAAAGAGCACTTTTTTCTAAAATATATTTTTTAACCGATTCTTTTTCTAAAGGATAACATTTTTCTAAATGGTACTTTTTTCTACAAGGTCCTTTTGCCTAAAGCGTACCTTCTTTTAAAATGTTCTTTTTATCTAAAAGGTACTTTTATCTAAAATCTACTTATTTCTAGAACATACTTTCTGTTTACATTTACATATGCATATGTTGGTTCCTTTGGCTCCTATAAGGACTTTCTGTTTACCTTTTGCAAATTTTTTCTAAAGAGTAATTTTTTTTCTTAAACGTTAAACTTTTTTAACAGGTACTTTTTTTCTAAGTGGCTCCTTTTCCAAAGAAGATTTTTTTTCTAATATTTACTATTCACAAAAAAGTACTTTTTTCAAAATATTTTTTATGAAGCTTTTTGAAACAGGTACATTTTCAAAAATATACTACCTAGAGGCGCTTTTCTCGGTCTGGCACGTCGTATCTCATTAAGGTATTTTGAAAAAGGATTTTTCTGCAAAAATATACTTTTTCAAAGGGTTAATTTGTTGAAAAAGTAATTTGTGTAAAATGGTACTCTTTTAAAGAAGGTCCTTCTTCATAATAATTTCTTCCAAAAATTAACTTGTCTGAAAAAGGAATTTATTCTTTAAATTTTTTGAAGGACGTTTTTCAAAAATTTGCTTTTCAACAAGTCACTTTTTAGAATATATTATTATTCAAACAGGTACTTTTTCAATAGTGTACATTTTTCACCAAGGTGAATAATTTTTACAAAAATGTACTTTTTTTAGAAGAGTACTTTTTTCAAAAAGGCACTTTATTTTAAACAGGTACTTATTTCAAAAAAGTAACTTTTTCCAAAAAAAGTACTTTTCCAAAAAAAGCAATTTTCCAGAATGGTACTTTTTCAAAGAAGGTACTTTTTAAAACAACAAGCACCTTTGCATTTTTTAGAAGCGTACTTTTTCAAAAAAGGTACATTTTCTAATAAATGAACTTTTCCAAACTTTACTTTTTTCAAAAAATATATTTTTACCAAAGAGGTACTTTTTCACAAAAAACTACTTTTTCAACAAAATTACTTTTCCAAAGAAGGTACTTTAAAAATAAACAAGCACCTTTACTTTTTTTAAAAGGGTACTTTTCTCAAAAAGGTACATTTTCTAAAAAAAAGTATTTTTTTCCAGAAAAGGTACTTTCCCAAAATAGGTAACTTTTCTAAAAAAAGTACATTTTCTAAAAAAGATACATTTTCCAAATAAGGTACTTGTAAGAAAAAAGTACTTTCCCGAAAAAGGTATTTTTTCCAAAAAAAAAAAAACGAAACTTTTTCCAAAAAATACTTTTCAAACTAAGATACTTAAAAAAAACACCTTTCCAAAAAAAATACTTCTTCCAAAAAAAAAACTTTTCCAAAAAGGGTAGATACTTTTTCTAAAAAAATTACTTTAAAAAAAACAAGCACCTTAACTTTTTTTAGAAGGGTACTTTTTTTTATAAAAAGGTGAATTTTCTAAAAAAAGGTACTTTTCCTAAAAGAGGTATGTAGCTTTTCCAAAAAAAAAAATAATTTTTGCAAAAACGTGCTTTTCTAAAAAAGGTACTTTTCCACAAAAGGTACTTTTTCTAAAAAAAAAATTTACATTTTCCAAAATGGGTACTTTTTCAAAGATATCTCCCAAAAATAGGTTCTTATTCCAAAAAAACTGAGCTTGTTCCAAAAAGGTACTTTTCCAAAAAAACTAAGCTTGTTCCAAAAAGGTACTTTTCCAAAAAAAAGTACTTTTTCTAAAAAAAAAGGTACTTTCCCAAAAAAGGTACTTTTTCCAAAAAAATAAATTTTTTCAAAACAATTTTTTTTCCAAAAAAGATACTTTTTCAAAAAAGGCACTTTTTCCAAAGAAAAACTACTTTTCCAAAAAAGGTACTTTAAAAAAACAAGCACCTTTACTTTTTCTAGAAGGTACTTTTTTCAAAAAGGTAAGTTTTCTAAGTATAGTACTTTAAAAATAAAGGTACTTTCCCAAAAAAAGGAATTTTCTAAAAAAGGTACATTTTCTAAAAAAATATATTTTCTAAATAAGGTACTTTTTCAAAAAAAAAAGTACTTTCCCGAAAAAGGTTTTTTTTCCAAAAAAAAACGAAACTTTTTCCAAAAAAATACTTTTCAAACTAAGGTACTTTAAAAAAAAACATCTTTCCAAAAAAAATACTTCTTCCAAAAAAAAAAAAAATTTCCAAAAAGGGTGACACTTTTTCTAAAAAAGGTACTTTTAAAAAAACAAGCTCCTTTACTTTTTAGATGGGTACTTTTTTCAAAAAAGGTGCATTTTCTAAAAAAAGGTACTTTTTCCAAAAGAGGTACCTTTTCCAAAAACGTGCTTTCCCAAAAAAGGTACTTTCCCAAAAAAGGTACTTTTTCTAAAAAAAATTTACATTTTCTAAAATAGGTACTTTTTCAAAAAGATCTCCCAAAAATATTTACTTATTCCAATAAAACTGAAGTTTTTCCAAAAAGGTACTTTTCCAAAAAAGCGTACTGTTTCTGATAAAGGTACTTTCCCAAAAAGGGTACTTTTTCCAAAAGAGGTACTTTTCCAAAAAAAATGTACTTTTTCCAAAAAAAGGCACTTTTTCCAAAGAAAAACTACTTTTCCAAAAAAGGTACTTTAAAAAAACAAGCACCTTTACTTTTTCTAGAAGGTACTTTTTTCAAAAAGGTAAGTTTTCTAAGTATAGTACTTTAAAAAAAAAAGGTACTTTCCCAAAAAAAGGAATTTTCTAAAAAAGGTATATTTTATAAAAAAATATATTTTCTAAATAAGGTACTTTTTTTAAAAAAAAAGTACTTTCCCGAAAAAGGTATTTTTTCCAAAAAAACGAAACTTTTTCCAAAAAAATACTTTTCAAACTAAGGTACTTTAAAAAAAAAACACATTTCCAATAAAAAATACTTCTTCCAAAAAAAAAAAATTTCCAAAAAGGGTAGATACTTTTTCTAAAAAAGGTACTTTAGAAAAAACAAGCACCTTTACTTTTTAGATGAGTACTTTTGTCAAAAAAGGTGAATTTTCCAAAAAAAGGTACTTTTTCCAAAAGAGGTACCTTTTCCAAAAACGTGCTTTCCCAAAAAAAGGTACTTTCCCAAAAAAGGTACTTTTTCTAAAAAAAATTACATTTTCTAAAATAGGTACTTTTTCAAAAAGATCTCCCAAAAATATTTACTTATTCCAATAAAACTGAAGTTTTTCCAAAAAGGTACTTTTCCAAAAAAGCGTACTGTTTCTGATAAAGGTACTTTCCCAAAAAGGGTACTTTTTCCAAAAGAGGTACTTTTCCAAAAAAAATGTACTTTTTCCAAAAAAGGTTCTTTTTCCTAAAAAACGACTTTTCCAAAAAAAATGTTTTTTAAAAAGTAATTTTTCTAAAGAATTTTTTTCTTGTTTGAAAAAGATACTTTTTCAAAATGTACTTTTTTGTAGAAAGGTTCCTAAAACTGGTGTTTTATTCAAAAAGTTGACTTTTAAAAATTTACTTTTTTCGTTTGCAGAGGTATTTTTCCTTGAATTGTCCCAAGAATGATTAAAAAGCAGATTTTTATGTTGGTTGGTCTGCAGAGCAGGTATGAAAATTCTTTGATTTGCTGAAAGGTGGACTAATAACGGCCTACACTAGATTTTAAGCTAAATCTCAAACTGGAATTTTAACTAAATACATATGTATGTATGTATGTAATAAAAGTCTTAATAAAAATCCCTTAAAAACTGAACTATAAATTCCAAGTTTATAAAATATTTATACAATTATTTATGCTACTTGCCACAACTAACACCAGATGCAAGTGTAAGCCCTCACAAAACATCCAAAAGTAGTTGACCAGCATAAAATAATGTATGATTAAATGCAGACCAATACACCAGTACTGCAAGAATAATACAAAGAGAATAAAAAGACAAACTTAAACAAAAGGCGCAAAAAAAAACTTACAGTATTATTGCGTATCATTTCAGGTTGCTCTACAACCAGTTTATACCACATAATCCAAGTGATGCAAGTAAACGCCAGAGAGGCAAACAAATGCACATGTATACGTATCCTGGTGCAACGCAGAGACCTTTTCAAATGTATCAATAGATAGTTTTTCCAATTGAGGAAATTCAATTAGGAAAATGTCAAATATACTCACTTAAAACCCAAGAAAATTATTAGAGAGAGTATTAAAGCCACACAGGAAACGCCATAGCCCTTGACATACAACTCATTGACAAATGAGCGAAACTGCAAAATAGACATTTTTATTTAGTAAAACGATTTTACTTTTTTTTTTCATAAGCTAAATATTACCTCCAAGTCTTCGTAGTCTATGCAGTTGGTGTAATTGGACCACTCTTGGCCACTTTCAGGATGTTGATACCAGGAACCATTTTCCAAGCAACTGAAAAGTTAATTATGTATTATAAAAAATTTCTTGTTTTGCAGATATAATATAATTTTTTTTAAAGGATTTTTTAAATAAACTATAAGAGATCTTTGTGCTGGTCTTAAGCTACATGTAGAGGTATGAGCACAGGTACACTATGGCTTTAGAAGTATCACTACGACTCTTACTTAAACTTGACTTTTTGTCCTTGATTTAACTCTAAGGAAACTTAATCTTTTTTTTTAAGGCCCATTAAAATATTAAACAGCAATTAAGGTGTTTTTTATTTTTGGTATAAAATTTATTATTATTAAAGAAAATTATCAAGGGAAGTAGTATCCTTTACAAAATATTTATTTGTTAAGTGTCTTTTGAAAATTTATTATATTTGGAGGAAAAAAAAAACAAGTACAACTTTTTTTTAATGTTCTTGTAAATATGCTTTTGAAAATAATAAATTTCGTAACTTTATCTAGCTTCCTTTTGACTTGCATCCCATCTCTTACCACCTGATAAAATTATCTTTGTTTATGATTGTGTTTAAACAGTTTTAACTTTCAGCACATTCACTAAAAAAAAATTTAACTGCTTTTTCAACTTTTGCCCACAAAAGGAAAAATTCTCCTTGTTGTTTGGTTAACAATAACTGGCAGACAATAAAGTATAAGTGAATCCAACTCTTAATTGAGATATAACCACAAAGTGCCGACCAACAATATTTTTCTTTAATGGTTTTACGCTAGTCAGCAACAACAATTGAAACAAGAAAAAAAATAAGTTCTAAAACAACTAAAAAGAAAAAAAATAGAAGGAGAGAAGCCTTTATAAATATTTGCCAGCGAATAAGTATTCTTAGCTAAAGGAAATTCAGACGAGACAAATATTTAACATAAATGGAAAAATCCCAAATGCTAAAGTACTAACTAACTAAGTAAGTATGCAGTATGTCGTATTAAATTTTCGTAAATAATAAGATAATAAGTAAACGTGCCTGGAATCACGAATGATTCTATGAAGTTCACAAAGGAGCTAGTGAACGGGCGATCTATCTGACCATGACTTAAGGCCCCCATAAAAATACTTTTATGAACACCAAAAATAATTTGCACAAGAATCTTTTGTTTGTATAAAAAATTACTTATACTTGAAATTAATCGAAAAAGGGAAACGAAGAGGGGAAATTTTTTTTTATTCTATTACAAATATGTACATATTGATTATTTTGTTAGGTTTTTTATTGTTCTTGTACAACATTTTTTTCTTTAAATACATACATACATATGTACATATGTACATACATACATACATACATACATACATATATATATGTACAAGTAAAATAAAGCAACATTTAATTTTTGTTGCTTCAAAAATGGAGCAATTTGCTCAGCAGGACAATGAAACGTACCTTATTTATTTCCGTACGTATGCACTTTATTTATTTAAAAATTTTTCTAAAAAATATTTTTTTAAATTTTGCACATTTTAATCGAATAATTTTTATTCGAATAATATCAATCCAAAAAGTTTATTCGAATAATTTTTATTTTTAAAAAATTTATTTGACTAATTCTACTCGAAGACTTTTTTCGAATAATTTTTATTCGAATAACTTTTATTAATCGAATATTATTATAGCCTCCTTGCACTCGAATAATTTCAATCCAAGAATTTTATTCGCATAATTTTTATTGGAAAACTTTATTCGTATAATTCTACTCGAAGGCTTTTTTCGAATAATTTTTATTCGAATAACTTTTGTTAATCGAATATTATTATAGCCTCCTTCCACTCGAATAATTTCAATTCACTAACTTTATTCGCGTAATTTTTAGTGGAAAACTTTATTCGAACAATTCTTCTAGAAGGCGTTTTTCGAATAATGTTTATTCGAACAACTTTCATTATTCGAATATTATTATTATGATTATCCTTAAATAATTTTTTAACGAACAATTTTCATCTAATAATTTTTTTTGTATTTTCTATTCGAATAATTCTACTCGAAGAATTTACTCGAATAACTTTTATTAATCGAATATTATTATAGCCTCCTTACACTCGAATAATTTCAATCCAAGAACTTTATTCGCATAATTTTTAGTGGAAAACTTTATTCGAATAGTTCTACTCGAAGGCTTTTTTCAAATAATTTTTATTCGAATAAATTTCATTATTCGAATATTATTATTATGATTTTCCTTCAATAATTTTTTAACGAACAATTTTCATCTAATAATTTTTCTTTCATATTTTTTATACGAATAATTCTACTCGGAGAATTTACTCGAATATTATTATAGCCTCCTTACAATCGAATAATATCTATTCGAATGTATTTGCTTTTATAATTTTTTGTCGAAAATTTTGTATCTAATAATTTTTCTTTTATATAGGGTTTCCAAAATTAACGCAAGATTTGAAATAAATAGCAAACACAGTTTTTAGTATTTTGATTGTTTTTTTTTGTTCAATAATGAAGACACGTTGTTCTATCGTGTAACGCTCCTAGACTCTCAGCTGTCGCATTGTTTTTTTAGGCTTTCCAACACTTTCCTGCAAAAAAGGCGACAAATTCAAATCTAGCGTTAATTTTGGGACACTCTTTAATTAAAAAAAATATATATTTAATATATAATCTAATCGTTTTCATTCGAGTAAATTTCACCCGATTTATTTAAATAATGAAAATATTGGAAGTATAAAAATTATGCAAATATTCGAACAGATCTCATTCGAATAATCTTTACTCGAATAATATTATAATTTTTTGTCGAATATTTTTTAACGAATAATTTTTATTTCATATTTTTATGCGAGATTTTTTTTACTATTTTTTTAATCATATTATATGTTTAATTATTTTAATAATCATATTATATGTTTAATTATTTTAATAATTTTTATTCGAATAATTTTACTCGAAAGCTTTATTCGAATAATTTGTATTCAAACAATTCTACCCGAAGACTTTATTCAAATAATTTTTATTTTGATGGTTTTTATTATTTTTCACTAATACTTCTTACTAGAATAATTTCTATTCTAATAATTTTGCTTTTATACTTTTTTGTTGAATATTTTTTATCTAATAATTTTATATTTGTATTTAAAAAATATTTTACTATTTTTATTATATAATTTGATAATTCTCATTCGAGTAAATTTCGCCCGATTTATTTTAATAATAAAAATTTTAGAAAAATAAAAATTATTCAAATATTATTAGATATAGATCTCATTCGGATAATCTTTACTCGATAAATATTATAATTTTTTATAGAATATTTTTTTTTCGAATAGATAAAAGCTATGTGAAAAAAAATATTTATATTTTTATTCGACAAATTTTTAGTACATATTTTTAATATATTTAATTACTTTAATAATTTTTATTCGAATAATTTTACTAAAAGACTTTATTCGAATAAATTTTATTCGAAAGTTTTATTGAAACAATTCTACTCGAAGGCTATATTCGAATAATATTTATTCGAATAATTTTTATTATTCGAATATTATAATAGCTTCCACTAATAATTCGTACTAGAATAATTTCTATTCGAATAGTTTTGCTTTTATAATTTCTGTTGAATATTTTTTATCTAATAATTCTATACTTTTATTTAAAAAATATTTTACTATTTTTATCATATAATTTAATAATTTTTCATTCGAGTAATTTTCGCCCGACTTATTTTAATAATAAAAATATTCGAATAATAAAAATTATTAGAATATTATTACAGATGCCATTCGAATCATATTTACACGAATAATTTCTTTTTGAGTACATAATTTTAAGTTTATAGTTTTTTGTCGAATATTTTTTTATATAACAATTTTTTTTTTTCTACTTTTATGCGAAAAATTTTATTATATTTTTATCATATTTAATTATTTTAATAATTTTTATTCGAATAATTTTACTGGAAGGCTTTATGTGAATAATTTTTGTTCAAATAATTTTAGTTTTTCGAATATTATTATAAAGGTGTCAAACCTTTTGAATGATTTTTACTCGAATAAACGCATAGATTGAAAGATATTCCAGTAAAAATTTGATATGTTTCAGATATGATATGTTTCGTACTCAAACAATAATTTTATTCCGTTAAAAATATTCCAATAAAATCGGCAATACATTTAAAAGAAAACATTTTTTTTTGATAAATTATTTCTATGCTCGGCGAAATTTGCACGCATATTCGAATAATTTTAATTCGAATAATTTTTATTCGACCAATTTATATTCAAATAATTTTTTATTGCAATAATTTTTATTCAAATACTTTTCATTCGATTAACTTTCATTCGGATAATTTTCTTAATTGTATGTTTTAATTAGTCGAGAAGTAGCACTGAATCTTAGCGAAAAAATATTTCGAGCAAAAATTATTCGATTAATTTTAGTTCGAACAACTTTTATTCGAATAATTTTTTATTTGAATAATTTTTATTCGAATAAATTTATTCGAATAAATAGTCTACGAGTAGCACTGAATCTTAGCGAAAAAATATTTCGAGCAAAAATTATTCGATTAATTTTAGTTCGAACAACTTTTATTAGAATAATTTATATTCGGATAACTTTAATTCGAATAATTTATATTCGAATAATTTTTTATTTGAATATTTTTTTTTTCAGAATAAATTTATTCCTTAAAGTACTTATTGCGTTCCTAATTAAAATTGCCCTGTTTGGTACTTTTCAAAAAAGTTCTTAAAAAGGTACTTTCTTTTAGTGGTCCGTAAATTTCTTATGTTTCATACAATAATGTCAAAGTTCAACTTTTAGGCCTAAACATTTTTTATGCAATAATTAATTTTCTATCTTTTGTTTTTACTTACGTTTTGTGCGCCAAAAATTTACTATTAAAACCCTCCACAAAATCCGGACAATACTGACTTAACACCGTACCAGCTGGTGTTCGAGGCCAACACAAGTAACCATCAAAACGCACTGGACAATACAACGATATTGAGGAGTGTGTTTTGGATAATAAATTTTTCAAGATTTCCGATTTTCCCAACAAATTATTGCCGGCCATGTTTGTGATTGAGATGGTGTTGCTGGTGCTGGTGCTGGTGCTGATGCTGGCGCTGCTGATGGTTGTGTAGGTATAGTTGACCTCATCTGTATCATAGTTATTGCTGAGCTCGTCTTCAGGTGCCAGTGTTATTGTATTAATGGTAGCATACAATTCTTTACGTGACGCCTCCAACTCATCAACATTTTGCATATCAATTGAGCCTTCGTAGAGCACAGCATCTTCCAGATAATGTGGTATGGCGGTGGGATAATCTGTTGGGTAGAACAAAGAAATGAGAAACGTTTATATTTGTTTAATAGAAATACATTTAATGACATTTGCCGGTTGCCGTTTGTCTAACAAATGACTGAGTTTAATTTAATTTGCTTGTGATAAAGGAGATGTAAGCGTACCTGCTGGGTTGCTGGATAGGCTGCTGGTTTCAGTTTGGTTATCATTTACTGTTTCATTTTTATAGCGTATCATACATTCCATGAACAAATGCGACAGGAATTCTCTTAAATGTTTGTCTCCATCCCTTGGATGGGGTTGTCCAAAAAATAAGGACATTTTAGGAGGAATTTAGGCCTTTGTGATTTGAAAAAGGAAATAATAAAAAATAATATATCAGATTTAATGGTCTTCATTATTAATGGATTAAAAACTGAAAACAGAACAGAATCCTTTACACAAAGAAATAGCTAATAAAATTTATGGCTTAACTTTTCTTTATTTTTTTTTTTTTAATAATGTTTGTATGTGGTACAATAATTTTTTAGTGCAAAATTTAATTTATGGCCAATTAACGACTTTCTTAAGTATTAATTGTGTTTTTAAGTAAGTTTCTTAGCAAAAACATTCAAACTTTTAAATTGTTTTTGTTATGGTGATTTATTTTAATGTATGTAATTCGTTTAACTATGTTTCGATTTTCTTTGCTAAAGCTGTTGCCAAATTATCAAGCGAGTTTGTTAATGTTAATTACCAATAGAAAATGAGCAATTAATATTTGAAAACCAGTAAGAGGTACTCATGATTAGCCCTGGGCTAATAAGCATTTTTGAGTGTTAATTTTCCCACCACTTCTTTTCGAATAAGTTTCTTGCTTCGCTTCACTTGCTTGTCGCCACTGCACTATTATGTTTATTAACGCCTGAGGGTAGGCTTTGCTTAGCAATGTATTTTGTTTTTTGCCACCACAGCCTTTGGTAACATGCTGAGTTTGTTGTTCCACAAAAATTCCCTAAGCCTTGCAAAACACAGTGACCATTTAAAAAAAATTAAACAATGTTCAAGGCTGCTCAGCTAGACAAGGGATAACGTGCTTAAGTGCTTAAGGTAACAGTCGAAAAGTAGACTTTAAAGATTAAAGCAAAAAGTATTTTGTAAATTTTTTCTTTTACAGAAATGCTTAAAGTTGTTAATAGAATACATAATAATCTGGTTTGTGTATAGAAAGTTTCATTTTCAGCCGTTTTTAAGTATGCTTCCATAATTATAACGTCTTAGACAGATTTCAATTATGATAATTAAGTTGTTAATGTAATTTTTAGTTGTGAAATCTTTTTAGGAAAGTTACATCATTAGCTAGCATGTTAACAGACGCCTAAAATTATGCTTTAGTTTACGTCAAGGATTCGAAGAGTTGCCATGCAGTAAATTAGTTAAAGAGAAAATTTTGATTTAATTTTCCTGTTACATTTGCAGGCCACTTGTTTGTAGGAGTTTATACAGAATCCTAAAATTAGGCAACAGAAATTTTCTTTAAACTTTTTGAGGATATTTATTAGAAGAAAACATACATATAATTGTTTGATAATTTTGAAAGCTCAAAATTTTTGCTTATTTATTAAAAATCGATAATTTAATTATGTCAAGCCAAGGAAAAATTTTTATAGATTTTTAGAGATTGTTAAGGTTATTTGCAAATTTAATTAGTGAGGGAGCCTAAAATTAGGCACTAGAATTTGGTGTTAAGGTTTTATTCTGTTTTCTCTAGAACCTTGAAAGCTACGAACCTGAAAATTTCACAGAATATGTAAAACTTTGGGCGCTACAACAATATATGACAGTTAATAATTATAGGGTGTTCTAAAGCAAACAACAAAACAAATTAAAATCGTATATAATATACAGAAAATTATATATAGGTACTTGAAATTTTCAAACTTAGTTTATTTTTATGCAGCCTACAATTTCCTACACGGAAATTAAAAAAAAATCTAAATTAAAGGATATTCTATCAGTTAATGTAATTTTGACAACTTGCTGTATCTTGGTAACCGTAAGGATACCTCTTAAAATTTTCAAAATCGTTCAAATAAAAAAAATACAAAAATTAAAAAAAAATCGCTGTAATGAAAAAAAAGCCAAAAATCTAAAAATCGCTAAAAACGAAAAAAGTGCCAAAACTAGAAAAATTGGTAAAACTTATGAAAAAACCACAAAAAAAATTGCCAAAAACCGAAAAATCCCAGAAACGAAAAAGAACGCCTAAAAGAAAAAATCGCCAAGGCCGAAAAAATAGCCAAAGACAATAAAAATCGCCAAAATGAAAAAAACGCCAAAACTAAGAAAAAGCGCCAAAAATAAAGGAAACGCCAAAAAATAAAAGAATCGCCAAATATCTAAAAATTTTTTCAAAAAATGTCTGTATCGGGTAAGTTACACGATTATATAGACTAAAGTTCGTATGGTATTATATATAGAGAAAGGCCCTATCTCATTATTATTTTTTGAAATCGAGTTTTTTGTATATTTCGATAGAAGGACATCTAATGTATCGAAAAAATCAAAAAATTTAGATTTCAAAAAAATAATCAGTTATGGCCTTTCTGTATTAAGGTAACGATATGTAGTGTCCGTACGTAACCCGTCGTTTGCGAGTAAAGGTCGCACTTTACTGAATTTATTAATTTTTTTATAAGAATGGTAAATTATTTTATTACTATCCAACATTTTGCTGTCACTTGAGTAATTTTTAATTTATAATTGAAGTATTTTTCGGAAAATTTTTTTTTTTTTGAAGTGGCAGCAAAATATTGGATAACAATAAAATAATTTACCATTCTTACAAAAAAAAAATCAGATCTTAAGCTCAATTATAAAAAGGAACCAAAATATATTGATATTGATTGATCAAATAAATGCAAATTTTCAAGATACTTATGTATTTATGAAAAAAAAAAAAATATTTATAGGCAGATCTTGTAAAAAATTTCGTTTCTAAACGCTTTAAATTTGTATGAAAAATAACGAAAACTTGTTTCAAGAAATATTTTTTCCATACAAATTTCAAAAAAAAGTTTGTATTTACAAAATATATCCTTTATTCATTTATTTGCTTAAAAGAAATAAATTTTTATTTCTGAATTGCTTAATTCAGAAAAATCAATTTTATAATTTGCTTCTGCCCCTTTCCACACGCAAATTTTACTTTGCAAAGTCTTAATTCAGTTGTGTGAAAGACAGAGGCAGTAGCACAGTTTCTTTCTGTCTCTCTTCCAGCTAAATTAAGACTTTGCAAAGTAAACTTTGCGTGTGAAAAAGTGATGTTCCTAAAAGTATGCTTCAACTCAAGTTATAACCTAACAGTAGGCTACAATCTTGAGTTGCTTTTATAATTTGTTAAGCAATATTTTTAATTTTTGTTTTATTATTATATAATAGCGATACATATATTTTCTTTACAGCTTTTAAGCTAATTATCCTTAGTTAAGGCTGCAAGAAAATTGCACATCTTATTTTAATAAATAAAAATAAATTGTCGTATTGTTTGGTTTACATTTAATGCAATTTCTTAGCCTTAAGATATAAAAAAAGAAAGTGAAAGAAAAATATTATAAAACCATTTTAACAATTGACAAGGTAATAAAGAGTTTTACAATTACAACAACTGATTTCAACTTAATTCTCTTCTTATTTGAAAAGGCCCTGTAAGACTTAAGGTAAGGAATTTTTCATCATGGTGAGTATATGGGAAGCTAATGTTTCAAATAATTTTTCTACATAAGTAATTATAAGCATCTAAATTTGAGGCTTAACAGTTTGACTGCGAGGACATCAGGCGCTTTGAAACTTCTATTGCATTCGCAAGAGTAAAATTTAAAGCTTTCTACTCAAACTGAAAATGTTGGCTTAGACTCTAAGCCTTAAATATATGGACCTATTACTTCTCTAAGTCTGCTAAGTAAAAGCTACTCGATTTTGGTCAAATCAAATTTTATCACCTTCTAAAGGGGGTATTCCCCTTATCATATAATAGATTAAAGAACACCGCAAGATTTTTTTCTTTAATCTAAAATCAAAAGTCGAAATCAAAATGCATCAACCATGATAAGGCCCACTAAATTATCCTTAAATTATTCTTAGAGCATGTAAAGTATCATAAAAAGTCCACGATCTTATCATTCGCCTCATATTTGCATCACTCCAATTTCAGGTGAAACAGTAGTAACAGCTTTGTAGTTATTTATTTATTTGCAGTTAATTATTGAGAAACCCTTTTTGAAAATCAGTATAGAACAGAGAAACTTTTATAGCGTTTCCAGTAGCTATTTTCACCGTAATTGTTAACTTTTTCAAGGCTCCTTGAAGTATGCTTTATATTACAATTTTCTTAATATTTCCATAAGGATTTGTATACAAATAATTTTATAATTTTTGTGTCGCAAATTTTATTATTAAAACTCTTTTTTTATGTACTTAAAATGCCTCTAGAAGGCAAGAGTAAGAATAGATTTTTTTTTTAACGATATAATTTTACACTTAAGCGGTGGAGTTGAAGTTGTTTGTAAATGTTGCGACTTTAAGATAACAAAATGAGCTTCAAATGCTTTTTAATCCTCGTGCTGCTTATAAATCTTACCAGAATCAGATAAAACAATTTGTCTTAATGGGCATGTAAATGGTGGCTACATGCTTGTTGGTAAAACGACATGGAAAAATATAACAGCCTTGCATTTTAGGTATAACAAGTCTTCAACACTTTTATGTAAAATTCTGTCAGAAACATTTTTGTAGAACATGTTAACCCTCTAAAATTTCTCCGTAGGGGAATCCCTTTCCAAAAACGGGGTGAAGTAAGAATACTTAAACAAGCATATAGCGGCTTGAGTTACATTTGAGCCAAATCTAGGACTTACGAGACTTGGGGCAAAATCTTGGAGATTTCCCATAACAAACAAAATCTACTTCGCAACTAGATTTTATCGAAATCTACCTAAAATCTTGTAGAATTTAGTGATCTAGCTATGGTTTTATTCAAATGTGTACTAAAAAGTCAGCCTGTGTACTTAAAAAGGTGTGTGCATTGGCTACATTGCTGTTTTTTGGTTGTAGTTTTGGAAAATTTTCAGTTAATGGATTTTGTTTAGGATAAAAAAATTTTGATAGAATTGAAAAAAACTTGTTTAATACACTTTAGTAACGATTGAAATCTTATAAATAATTAAAAAAAAAAACGGTTGTTGTCCTTGAAAATGAAAAATATAATTATTATCATGCTGCACTTACATTGTCTAGAAATCTAGTAGACTTGATTTGAAATCTTAATCGAAATCTATTGTTTTTTGTATATAACTTAGCTAATTCACTCACCTTTTATATAAATATGTTGCACAGTGCAGTGAAACAAAATAAAAATACTAGGTTTTGAGTAGATTTTTTATGGCGTATCCAGAACAAAGCAATTAGATTTAGCTCGAAATCTAGTAAGTTCTAGAGTTTCATGATTTTTATGCCGATTCAGCGAAACAGTATGCCTAAGCTTTCAAAAAAATTTTAACTTTTTTTTTAACTTTTTGGTTTCTTCTTTGTTATTTAAAAAAAAAGTTTTATTTTGTTCTGCCGTATAATACAAAAAAAAAAAAAATAAATAAAAAGATGAAACTAATTTATTCTTAAAGAATTCATTATTTATGAATAAATTCAAACTAAACAATGCATAAGATTATGTATTTTACATATATAACATCATCCAAGGCAGCATAGCTAAAGATATAATAATTTTGCTAAAAGAAACTTCATAGATGCTATTTAAAAAAAGTCACGTTATATTTTTTTCTATGCATGTTCACGGATGTCTGCATAAATAACAAATAAACATATAATAATAATAATAATCTATACGATATTAATATGCAAATGGAAAATAAAATGAAGCATATTTTAAGGCCTTGGAATAAAATTTAGTGTGAACAAATAATTTACTTTATATCTACTATTACTGCTAACTTGGTTAGTGGAAAGAATAACAAAACATGACTAAAATTTAAATTTACCTTTAATAAGAATTTACTTTAAAAAAGTTTGTTTAAAGTTTAATTGATAATTTTCCTTCTTTACCTTTTTTAAACTACAAGTGCTAACATTGTTTGCTTAAGATATATTTTTATTTTTCCCCCTAAAATAGACTCTATGTTTTGTATTCCATGCAGTGAACAAAATTTCTAAACCATTTCAAAAATCCTCATCCACCAACGCCAACCACTTGACACATAATCATCTATCAATACTTGTAGTAAATAGGTTTCCATTGTCAGCTGGAGAGACAACTTGTTTTCTTGTATTTGAAGAGGAAATTATAGAGGCTTTTGCTGCTTGCTACCTGCTAATGCTGTTTGCCATTTATCGTAGTATTTCAGTTGTCGCTCACTGCCAGTGCTACTGTCTATTCAATTATTTATGATGTATGTACAATGTCCATACGGTTTGCCTGCTTGGTTGGTTTCTTACAATAGCAACGCCTAAATATAGGCACTATGTTTATGACAGATATTTCTAAATAACAAAGAGAAATTTTTGATTTCGTTTTAGTTGTTTTTTTTTGCCATTTGCAAAATAATTGCATTAGTCTAATGTGATTTAAAAGCGATTAGCCAATAATGGACATTTTTATTCATACTTTGCATTCATTTAGTTTAACAGTTAGCAAAAATCCAAATGCAGAGTCCATACTTTAGGGCATAGAAATATCAGGAAAAAAAAATTAAAGCATAGTTAAAGGAGCCGAGCACAAAATGAGGCATACTTTCGATACTTTTTAACAAAAGAAAAAAAAAACAACAAACAAAGTTAACAATGCAAATAAAAGCTTTAAACATTTTAGTAACAAATAAATTGTAAAACACGTTTTGATAGAAAAAAATGTAAGTAAGCGCGTAAGGTTACACATTCAAATACACATAAATAGATATTGTAAAGAAAATGTTCAAAAAAAATAACAGGAAACACTATAAATAATAAGCCAACGATTTGTTATCCTTAAATGTAAATATCGAAATTTCTAAAATACAATACTTTCAAATTCCCAAAGTCCAGCTTAAAAGTCTCCTAAGTTCAATTTATATAAAAATATTGTATAAAAAGCGATACAAATGTTGCATTTTTATATTTACAATTTTTTTTGTTCCCACATTTAAATATCAAAATAACCAAATTCCCGAACTCAAGCTCAAAAATCTCCCAGGTTAGAATTACGTAAAAAAAACTTATATAAGAAAAAAAAACATTTAAGTGCAGAATTCTTATTAATAATAAAGCAAAGATTTGTTATTTTCATATTTAAATATTAAGATCTTTAATAGAAAATACTTTCAAATTCCCAAAATGCAGCTTGAAAATCTCTTAAGTTAAAATTCTATACAAACATTTTTATAAAAAGCAATACTAAGTATTAATAAATTTATGAAATTATTTTATTCCATTTATATATCAAAATTACGCAATTCCCAAACTCAAGTTCAAAAATCTCCCAGGTTAGATTTACGTAAAAAACTTATATAAGAAAAAAAAACATTTAAGTGCAGAATTGTTATCAATAGTAAGTAAAAGATTTATTATTTTTATATTTAAATATTAAAATCTTTAATAGACAATACTTTAACATTCCCAAAATGCAGCTTAAAAATCCCTTAAGTTAAATTTCTATAAATTTTTTTTTATAAAAAGCAATATGAAGTTGCATTTTTATAAATATATTAAAAAATAAATAGTAAATTTATGAAATTATTTTGTTCCCACATTGAAATATCAAAATTACCCAATTCCCAAACTCTAGCTCAAAAATCTCCCAGGCTATTTATCTTTAAGAAATATTACCAAATAATCCGGCTTTACAAATCAGTATTTTAAGCTTTAGTATTTGATATAAAAATTATTCAAATTATTCAAATTATTCGACCTTTATACGTACATAAATATATGACCTCGAGGTTAAAGGAATTAGGCAAGATATTTATCTTTAGCATTTGTATTAAATTAAAATCAAAATTTTTCCATGTAAAATATTTGTTATATTTCATTACACAGGAAAAAAGCAAACAAAAAAATAATAATAATAACAATTCTTTAGATAAAACTATTGATGAAATTTCTCTAAGACAATTCAACATCCAACAAAAAAATTTTAATTAAATCAACTTTTTGAAGCAAAGAATTTTTTTCTTCTAAATAATGAAAACATTAACGAACATGAATCGCTATGAATGTGAAAATGTAAACCAAACATTTCCTTCCTTATGCCGTCATTATGAAATCGTTATCTATTTTTATGCCATTTGTTATTGTTTTGCCATTTTACTAAAAGCAATACCCAAGCCCTTAGAAGAATGTCGGACAAAAATTACATGTGAAAACAAATTGGGGTAAGAGCCATAAAAAAGTAAAGGGAGCCACAATTACTGTGTGTGTATGCTGCAATCGCTTGAATTATAAGTCCGACGAAATTGACTTATGACGACAGGAGAGAAATATTTGTGCGAAAATAAAAACAAATTAAAGACTAGATATGTCCAAAGATGACATTTTGATATTTATTTAACTTATTGCTGAAATTGATTAACCAAAAAGGGGTGGGGAATGGGGGGACGGAAGAAGGATTTCTTGAATTGTTATTATTTTGTTTAAAAAGGTAAACGAATAGGCCTGAGGAATCACGCTCATAATGGCGAGCGCTAGAGAAGGGGAAGGAGGTAATAGAGATTGATTGGTTATATACATATACTATGTCCAATTTATTTGATCGAATTTCTTATGATATGACTATTATTTCTGGTGTCTTACATTATTGTTTTATAAAGTCATAAGTCATTATATTGAATTATCAGGCTTTAGAGCAGAACAGAAGTTCGAATTTTGTTTGGGAATTGAACCGTGAGTCCCAAAAGCTAATAGTTTCTACTACAATTTTTATTAAATTTTTCTTTTCTTCTATGAAATGAACTAATTTTCTCATTCTTCCTGATAAGTTAATTAAATCCCAATTGAGGAATCTTTCGAAAAGACCAGCAGCAACCACATTTAACGCTATTTCTTAGTCCTTATTTGCATATACGAGTATGTATGTACAAAGCTGTTGACAATTTAATTTAAATCAGTTACTTTCGTCTGACGATGACATTAATTAAATGCCATTTCATAAGGAATTTTATTGATGCTGCTGCTACAATTTTTCTTTACTTCCATTCTCAATACAAAAGTACTAACTATGTATGTATGCTTTCTTTCTTAGCAATCACAGGACTCACACAGTTACGAGCAATTAAAATAAAAAAGTATGAGCATTAATGATGTCTTTATACACGTAGATACACATGAAAGTATTTAAAAGCTGAAAGAGGAGAGGAGTTGGTTTACATACAGCCAGTACACACATATGTACATGAATAATTAGAAACAGAGAATAATAGGAAGTATAAGAGAATTATAATTAAAGCACATAGTATGTAGTAAATAGAATTAATAAACTGGAAAATATGTTAAAGGAATATAACACAAGAATTTGATGTTCTAAGCAGCAACAAGAAAAAAAACACGGTCATTGACCACACAAAATATCACTTAAAATAACTAATAAAACTGTTTAGCATATTTATTTTTAACGCCAAAAAAAAATAACTTAACTAAAAAACTACGATATACATACATACATACATATGTTCTTTTTTAATAGTCCTTTTGCTATTGCCTGAATTTGCGCTCAAATCAATTATTTCAATGTTTTAAGACAAAAATTGCCTCATTTTATAATCATTTTAATAAAATAGCAATATATAACTATTTTGCTATTTGTTGAATTTCTGCTCAAATCAATTATTTCAATGTTTCCTTTCGTCCATTGTATCATTTTATAGTCATTTTAACAAAGTAGCAATATATTACTTTTTTGCTATTTGTTGAATTTCTGCTCAAATCAATTATTTCAATGTTTCCTTTAATCGATTATATCATATTATAGTCGTTTTAATAAAATAGCAATATATTACTTTTTTGCTATTTGTTGAATTTGTGCTCAAATCAATTATTTTAATGTTTTAAGACAAAAATTGCCGCATTTTATAATCATTTTAATAAAATAGCAATATATTACTTTTTTGCTATTTGTTGAATTTGTGCTCAAATCAATTATTACCATGTATTTAGCTTGGATATGCTGCACTTGTAGATGCATGTCTTAAAATCTTTTTTCTTCTTTTAGAAGACATGAATTGTTTTTTTATAATAATTTCAAGAAAATAGCAATATAGCATTTTTTTGATATTTGTCGAATTTGTCAACCACTCTATGTGTTTAGCTTATAATTATATGGAAGTATACATATATCTTCAATTATTTCATTTTATGAGCGTTTTGATAAAATAGCAATAACGCCTTTTTTTTGCTATTTGTTCAAGTTGTGCTTAAAATAATTATTTGAATATTTTTAGTAGAAAATTTCTTCTATTTGGTTTAAACATCATCAAATGTCCTATTTTATAACTACTTTAATAAAATAGCATTAAAGTAATTTTTTTTTTGCATTTTTGCTATTTGTTGAATTTGTGCCCAATTCAACTATTTGAATGTTTTAAGTTTAAGATTTCTTTTATCTAAAGTTTGTATGATTATTTGATTTATTTTATAATAATTTTAATGCAATAGCAATACAGTACGTTTTTGCTATTTGTTCAATTTGTGCTCAAATCAGCTACTTCAATACATTTAGCTTATGATTTCTTTTATATAAAAGCATATGTCTTCAATTATTTCATTTTATAAGCATTTCAACAAAATAGCAATAACGTATTTTTTTTTTGCTATTTGTTGAATTTGTGCTGAAAATAATTATTTCAATATTTTTAGCAGACAATTTCTTTTATATGGTATTATATTATATAATGATTTGATTAAAATAGCAATTAAGTACTTTTTTGAATTTTTTGCTATTTGTTAAATTTGTGCTCAAGTCAACTATTTAAATGTATTAGGTTTAAAATTTCTTTTATTTATGGTATATATCATCACTAGTTTCCTTTTATAATCATTTTAATAAAATAGCAATAAAGTCCTTTTTGCTATTTGTTAAATTTGTGCAAAACTTAACTTTCTAAGTTATTTAGTTTATAATTACTGCCATTCAAATACGAGTATATATATATTCAAGGTTATCATGGATAAAATTCCTCGTGAAATTTTTCCCAGGGAAAAATTCCAACTAATAGCAAATAATAGGGAAAAAAATTCTAATTGGAAAACGGAGATTTTTCACGCGGAATTTTATTCATGACAGCCCTGATTATCAATTCTTTAATTTTATAAACGTTTTAATAAAATAGCAGTGCAATACTTTTTTGATATTTCCTTTTTTTCGAATTGAAATAAAATTTTTCAATGTTAGTTAGGTGATTTTAATCACAGTGGACCCAATTGGTTTCCGGAGTGGAGTTTTTAATTTTCTTTACCTATGCGATTTAAAATTAAGATGAATTTTGAAACTATTTAATTGAAATAGCAAACTCTTATATAATTTGCTATTTGTTTAGTTTTAAAGTAAGGTTTATATTTTTTTATTTTTACTACTTAATTTATATGATTTCCAATTTAATATTCTCAGTTGTAAAAGGTTTTGCGCCACTTTTGGGTAAGTAGTAACTTTTTTTTTTTGCTATTTTACTTATTTTGACTAAAAATTAGATTTTTGAACATATGTAATGCCTAGTTTATGCGATTTAAAATTTTATTACTTAAAATTATAAATTTCAAGACCATTTTAAAGAGTAGCAAAATAGCATTATTTTGCTATTTATCGAATTTTGAGTGGGATTAAGCACTTTCATTATTTTTAATTTGAAAATATATGTAGCAAATTTTTTTAATTTAAATATTCTTACTAATTTTTTTGCTATTTGTTGGAAAGTGCTACTTTTTTAAATTTTACTAAAATTGCTATTTCCTGTAATTAAGATATGTGTACATATGACCCAATGTAAGGTGTCAATTTTTATTAACTTCCTTTCTCTCTGGCACTTCCATAGCTAACATGTAATTCATGGCCTAGAAAAATTTCCTTGTCAAATGATACTTTGACATATTACCGGATTGCTACTATATAATATTTTGTGCTATTGTGTGTGTTCCAACTGTACACATACTGCTAATGATAGGTAACATTTGTAAGACTTAAAAGGTAATAAATAAAATTAATTGAAAGTAATGTCAGTCACTATTTGCTACAGAGGCAGAAAAAAAAGAAAATTACTCATTAGCTGTTAGCAAGAGAGCAAATTAATTAGTTCTTGCAATGCCTTAAGAAGTTATTAAATTAAATTTACTAATGCATAAACAAATAATTTATTGAATTATAATAATAGAAAATATATTTATATAAATTGCTCTTACAATTTGTAAGGAAATAGCAAGTGAAAATTGCAAATAAGCAAGTCCAATTAAGCAGAAAGAACTAATTGCATTTTTCAATGAAAATAGCAAGAGCCACTTGTTTTTCCAAGGAAATTTTTTAAAGACTTTCATTATAGAAAATATTTTGCTTTGTATTTTTTTTGAGAGTTTATTTTATTGCTCTAAATCTAAGATTCTGGCCGAATAGATTTCAGTTTCGGACAGTTGGCTGCTAGCAAAATTTTTCGTAGAACTTTGAGTAGATTAAGTTTTTTGCTAAATGATTTTGAGAGAAAAAAAAGAAAACTTAACCCACTCTAATACACACACATATGGATTTATACATAATTAAACAGCTTTTAAGAGTTCTCAATTGGCTATAAGTGCGTATGATAGATATCAAAAGAAAGCGTAATCATACGCACATGTTTTTTTGACACTCGTCAAGGATTATGAAATGCCACGAGTGCCCTCAACTGAAAAAGGAGGAGCCTTTCATAATAAAATACATATCATAGAAAAAAGAATACATGCAGCCAGAAATGAAAGTACGAGTATTCACAAATAAAACCAAAATAAATAATTTTTTTTGTTGCCATTTTTAATGCTCTTCCAGCATCGTTTTTACACACTTTTTAAATGGAAAACCACTTAAAATTCTGGTGGCTGTTAACAGGTGTTAATCATTTGTGGTATATAAATTTTAATCTAAATACATACCAAATAAAATTTTAATTTATACACATATTTTATTAGCAGATTTCCTTTAAAAAAAAAAACAAAATATTTACACATTAAAATTTGTGCGCGAAATGCGAGGAACAGCAGAAAAAAAAACTCAAAAAGCCTGAGAGGAAACAAGTGTTATAAAATTTATTTAAACAATTTTTTTCAGGTGTGTGAAAAAAACTTGTATGTATGCTATTATGCAGATAATGAAGTGGCAGTGTAAGGGAGGGTAGTGGCAGATTGTGTTTGCGGTTGAGCAATAAAGCACAAAAGTCAACTGCACTTTCAGTAGCACTTTTAGAAGAAGCATAATTAAAACTTTTCTTCTATAAGCAAGAACAATTTAATTGCAACAAAAATCCCTGTTGTTAAAATAGTAGTATATATACTACTTTTTTATAAGATTCAAAAAAAAAGCTAAATTTCAGCATTAAGTCATGTTTATAGCATATTTTTGGTAGGTAAATATATAAAAAAAAATTTAGTTTACAAAAGTACTAAAATTAGTAGCAAAAAGGTAGTAGAAATACTACTTTTTGATATTACAAAAATAGCTAAATTTCAATATTAAATCAAGTTTATAATATATTTTTGTTGAATATACAAAAATGTCGTAAGTTTTTAAAACTATTAAAATTAGTAGCAAAAAGGTAGTAGAAATACTACTTTTTGATATTACAAAAATAGCTAAATTTCAATATTGAATCAAGTTTATAATATATTTTTGCTGTATATACAAAAAAACTCGTACATTCTTAAAAGTATTAAAATTAGTAGCAAAAAGGTAGTAAAAATACTACTTTTTTATTTCAAGCTTAAATGTATTTTTTTTATTTCCTATTTAACGATAAATATGTTACAGTATGGCGAAAAGATTATTTGTTTGAAAAATGTACTAAATACTAAACAATATGTATTTATAACTCCATTTTATTAATTCTGGGCTATTTATTAGTCTTTTATCATACATATATGTATGTATTTACGAAATATATTAAAAAAATATTAAGTTTTTAAAAGTAGTCTAATTTTGATACTTTTGAAAATAAGGTAGTAGAAATACTACTTTAGTAGTAGAAATACTACTTTTTTAATTTAAGCTTAAATGACTTTTTTAAGTTCTTGTGGAACAAGAGAAGTAAATTTTATTTCATAAATATTGAAACCTTAATAAAACTACTTTTTTTTGTAAAAAGTACTAAATAATAAGCAATAAGTATAACCTGATTTTAATAACTTCTTTTATATTTGCAAGAATATTAAAAAACTAAAATTGTTTATATTAGCAACTAGCAATACAAAATAAATGCTTTATTAGAAAGTAAAAATGTAAAATTAAAAAAAGTAGTATATATGCTACTTTATTAGGCATTTTAATAGACGAAAAAATTTTGCTTAAACCATACCAGCAAAACTGCATAAAATCAAATAAAGTCTATAATAAGCTTACAATATTTTTTCAAAAAGAGTTCTAAAATGCAAGTTATATTAAGTACTAAAAATACTGCTTTTTCCAATAAGTGTACTAAAATACAAAAAAGAAATTAAGTAATTAGATTTCAAAGCATAATTTCATCCAAATAAACCAATTTGATCAATTTTGATGAATTTTCGAATTTTTTTAAAAAGTAGTAGAAATACTACTATTTGAAATCTAACACAATATATTAGTTGAAGGTTGTATTTAATGAAACCAGTATAAGAAAAAAATTAAATTTTTTCACAATATATAAATAATTGTATCTAAATATGTATATCTACTACCTTTTTTTAACAACATAACATAATTTAGTAAAATTTTAAAGAATTTTTTAACACAAATTTAAACTTAATATTTTTTTTTAACAGAAATTTAATCTATTGAACATTAAAAAACAAGTTTTAAGATTTTTTTTTTGTTTATTAAAAAAGGTATTAAAAATGCTACTTTTTTTAAGAGCACAAAAATTAGTTTAAATAGAATTTTGGAGAAGGTTTTCGTTAAAATTTGTCTTATATTAGAAAAAATTCGGGTTTTAAAAATTTATAAAAACTACTAAAAATACTACCTTTTTCATAGATTTCATAAAGTTTTTTTTCACAAGTTTTAAGTAATTTTTGAAGAAAATTTTCTTAAGAATTATGATTTATTACACAAAACTTGGGATTTCTTAAACTTGTAAAAAAGTATTAAAAAATATATATTTAAATATGTCTGTTTCTTTAACTCCCACTGGAGTAGAATTTTCTTCAAATTTATGATTTATAATAAAAAAAAATTTGATTTCTGTAACCTTTAAAAAACGTACTAAGAACACTACTTTTTTTTATTAGTTTCATAAAGCAATAAAACTAGTTTCAAATAATTTTTAAACAAGAATTATCTTCAAATTTATGATTTATAATACTAGATTTGCGATTTATGTAATTTATAAAATAGTATTAAAAATACTACTTTTTTTTTATTAGTTTCATAAGGCAATAAAACTGGTTTCGAATCATTTTTAAAGAAAAATTTTCTTCATACTTGTGATTTATAAAAGAAAATTTGAGATTTCTGTAAATTATAAAAGAGTACTAAAAATACTACTTTTTTCATTAATTTCATGAGGCAATAAAACTGGTTTCAAATCTTTTTGAAAGTAGAATTTTCTTCAGAATCATGATTTATAGTATAAAATTTAGGATTTCGTTAACTTATAAAAAACTACTAAAAATACGACTTTTTTCAAAAAGCAATAAAACTAGTTTTAAATAATTTTTAAACAATAATTTTCTTCAAATTTGTGATTTATAATACTAGATTTGCGATTTATGTAAATTATAAAAAACGCACTTCAAATACTACTTTTTTCCATTAATTTCATAAAGCAATAAAACTAGTTTAAAATCATTTTTAAAGAAAAAATTTCTTCATAATTATTATTTATAAAAGAAAATTTGGAATTTCTGTAATTTATAAAAAAAGTAGTAAGAATACTACTTTTTTCCTTAATTTTATACAGCAATAAAACTAGTTTTAAATAATTTTAAAAATAGGATTTTCTTCAAAATTATGATTTGTAATACTAAATTTGGGTTCCTCTAACTTATAAAAAAAACTACTAAAAATACTATTTTTTTCAAAAAGGACTAAAAATACTACTTTTTTCAAAAAGGACAAAAAATACTACTTTTTTCAAGAAGGACTAAAAATACTACTTTTTTCAAAAAGGACTAGAAATACTACTTTAAAAAAAAAAAAGACGAAAATACTACTTAAAAAGCAACAAAGAAATTTGTTCTAAATGATAATTTAGGAATAATTACAGCCTAATAAAAACTTTCCTAGTTTTGAAAAATTACTTAGAAGTATTTTTTTTATAGAAAATACTAGCATTTGTTTATGTTAGAAGAATTTTTACATATTAATAGAAATAGCATCTATGTATGTATTTTTTAAAAAGTACATACATATATATATATATATACATATATACATACTACGTTTATTGTTTACAAACAGTCAATTTGAATTCATTGCCAAGTTTATTATATTATGAAATTTTTTGTTATACTATTCATGTGCCGCTTTCTTTCGCTCGTATGTAAATATCTGCCTACTTTTATTTAAAAATTAAATGGACTCATTTACTTTTACACCCACACCCCTAACCCCTACGAAAAGGTTTTTCTTTGATATACATATAAAAACTAATTTAAATATTTTATTCTTTCATCTTCAAAATATTGGCATATTTTAAGGTTTAAGGACTTTCAAACTATTTTTCATTATCTTCTTGTTAAACTTGCTAATTTGTGAATAAGGATAATTTACAACTGAAAAACTAATCAAATTTAAAAATGAATACAAAATATGCGTATTGAAGTTGGTTTGGAATGCTGGCAATTTTTCATAGCGCGTTAAAAAAGGCTGACCTGGGCTGGGATGGTGGCATATGAAGTTTCAGCTTACTCGTATTAAAAACGCTAACATATATCATTGCGTGGAGTTTTAAAAAGCATGTTTTCTAAGAGATTTACAACAACAACGTGCTTGAATGCAACACGTTCTTACTATTTGATAAGAAAATAAAAAAAGATAATAAAAAAAATAATCATTATCCTGCTCAAATGATTTTTTGTTTGTTTATGCTGCTTTTCGTGGCATAAATTTAGGGGTCTTAGCACGCACACTTGTGACTGACATGTGTAACTAACTATACCTTGAGTCTAAGTCGTGCAATCAACTAAAAAAAAGAAGACACACAATTTTGCTAATGGTTTTGGGTGGCTAAAGCACCCCAAAAAACTGGACAACAAATTGTTAAATTGTTTCTGAAACTTTAAGATTTGACAATATTTTTAAAGTATTTCGGTTTTTTTTTCAATTAAGTGATATGACACATTTATTTCCAATTTTTTTTGTTATCAAAATATTATTGATTGCACTTGCTTGTTCGTCCATTTTGTTAAATTAAAATTCTATTTATTTGAACAATGCAAGGCAAATTATTTATAGAGATTTCAAATGAAAAAATCAAGGGCTCGCTGTACACGTCATTTGACATATAGCAAAATGTTTGCATGTCCAAATCGCCTCCTACCACTCACTAGAAAATTTGTTGTTTCATGCACACAAAAGTTAAAATAAATTAAAAATAAAATTTCATTTGAAAGCAAAGTCAACAAGTATTAGTTATTTCTTCCCTATAGCAATAATTTGGAAGCAATAGAAAAACAATTCCTTTAAGCCAACATTTTGACATTTTTGTACCTGAATACATTTAAAATAAATAGAAGGCAATACAAATTTAAATGAAATAATAAATAAAATTATAAAAAATATTTAAAAAGCATTATCAAAAAATAGTAGTAGATATACTACTTTTTTTCTTAATTATTAAAAAGCTAATTCAAAACTGTTAAGTATGATTCTTTTAGGTTTGCTAGCAGGGAATAGAAAAATAAAAAAAAAAATCATCAAATAATAGTAGTAAATATACTACTTTTTTAAATTGTTGAATAGCAAATTCAAAGTTAGAAGATATGGTTTAGGATTTATTATTTATACGGTTTTTTCAATTTTTTAGCAGGAGAATAATTTTTTTTTATAAATAAGTATTTAAAAATAGTAGTAAATATACTACTTTTTGTTTATTATTAAATAGTTAATGCCAAGTCAAAAAATTATAATATTTTTTTTGGTTTTATTAGCAGGAAAAAAACAAATTTTTTCAGAATTAAGTATATAAAAATAGTAGTAAATATACTACTTTTTTCCTTAATTATTTAAATAGGTCATTTGTAGTTGTAAAGTATTACTACTTCGCTTATTGGCAGAAGAACAAAAAAAAAATAATAACATATACATATGTACATACATATAATTATTTAAAAATAGTAGTAAATATACTACTTTTTCCAGGATTTTAAATAACGAATTTATACTTACAAAGTTTTATATGTTAGCATGGGAATAAAAAAAAAAATTTTTTTAATAGTGTAAATAATGCTGATTTAAGTGATTAAAAATAGTAGTAAATATGCTACTTTTTTTCTTAATTATTAAATAGCTAATTCATAGTTAAAACTTATGATTTTTTCAAAACTTGTTAGTAGAATAACAAATTTTTAAGAAATAAGTATATAAAAATAGTAGTAAATAGACTACTTTTTTTTGCAGGTGTGAATTAAAACAAAAAAAAATTTTAGATACATATAAGTATTTAAAAATAGTAGTAAATATACTACTTTTTCCCTGGTTTTAATATAACCAATTTAAACTTAAAAATTTTTATTTTTTAGCATTGGAATATAAAACAAACAAAAAAATACTTGAAGCTAGTAGTAAAATAATACTGTTTTAAGTGATTGAAAAAATAGTAGTTAATATACTACTTTTTTTCTTAATTATTAACTAGCTCATTCAAAATTGTAAATAAGGATATTTTTGCTTTATTGTCAGGAGAATAAAAAACAATTTTAAAAATAAGTACATAAAAATAGTAGTAAATATACTACTTTTTTTCTTATTTGTTGAATAGCTAATTCAAAGTTGGAAGTTATGATTTTTTGTTTTTATTGGTATAAAAATAAAAAAATATTTGAAAATAGCAGTAAATATATTTACTACTTTTTTCTTAATTTTATTATAAATAATTTATACTACTAAAAACAATTTTAAAAATAAGTACATAAAAATAGTAATAAATATACTACTTCTTTCTTATTTGTTGAATAGCTAATTCAAAGTTGGAAGTTATGATTTGTTTGTGTTTATTGGTATAAAAATAAAAAAATATTTGAAAATAGTAGTAAATATATTTACTACTTTTTTCTTAATTTTGCTATAAATAATCTATACTACTTTTTTTACAAAATTATTAAAAAGCTAATTCATAGTTAAAAAAATTATTTTTGGAAGTTATTGGCAGGGAGTTACATTTTTTTTAATTATTATATAAAAATAGTAGTAAAAATACTACTTTTTTCTTATTTCTAGCTTATTAGCTAAATAGCTAAGTTGTAAATTGTAATTTTTTTTCTTTATTGGCAAGAGAATAACAACAAATTTGGAAAAATAAGTGCACAAAAATAGTAGCAAATATAGTACTTTTTTCTCAATTATTTAAAAGCTTATTTATAGCTGAAAATTATGATTTTTAGCTAAGCAGGAGAATAAAAATATATAAAAAACTATTTAAAAATAGTAGTATATATATTTACTACCTTTTTTTCTTAGTTTTATAATAAGTAATTTATTCGTATGAATTGTTGTTAAAAATAGTAGTAAGTAAATACTACTTTTTTAAGTGTTTGCAAAAAGTTCCTTAAACTACTTTTATCATTTCTTACTAAAAGAGAGAAATTAAAATAATTAAGTAAATAAGTATTAAAAAAAAGTAGTAAATACACTACTAATTACAAAAATATCTTATTAATATTTCTAAGCTATACAACTTTAAATATGTTAGCACCGTATTACACAAAACTAGTAAAAATTAAAAAAATCCAAAAACTCGACTGCGACCAACTTTAAACGGATAGAGATCCTAATTGGTCATTCGAAATAAAAAATCATAAGAGAAATCATGAGATGATTTTCAAATACCTGTCGAATGATACCCATTTTGATATAGTTTGCCGACTTTTTATTTTTTTCATATTCACAAAATGGAGTCTGTTGTGCGCCATATTGAATTTTTGACAAAATATAACATTTAAATTTAAAAGTATAGGAGATTTTAGAGCAAAATTGTGATAGAACCTTAGGTAGCACGAAAACGTATGTAAATACTTTACTTTGCTTTAAGCATTTGATTAAATACTTCCAGCAAAAGACGTACTTTATGTATGTATACATATAAAGTAAAGTCACATAAATAAGACATTTTACTTTTGAAGCAGAAAAAAAGGTTTATTTTTAATTTTATACTTGATTTATTTTCTTTTATTATCCTAAGGCTTTTCCCTAAATGTCTTCTGTATTTCAAACAAAATATAAAAAACATACTGCAACTAAAGCGAAATTCCCAAATGTGGGAAAAAAATGGCTACTCAGCCACGAATCCTTATCAATACATTTCCTTATGCATACATGTCAAATTTTGATATTCTATTTCATATAAATTTTATAAATTATTTATAACAATTTTTAAGTAATCTACATATTAATAAACATAAGCATGTATTGTCATACAGCAAATCCTTTGAATATCTAAAGAGAACATAATAAAAATATAACAATTCACAATTATGTGGCAGAAACATACTAACCACTCAATATTTTTTCAGTTAAGATAAGCCACCAACCAACCAACCCATCTTAGAAATCTATTCACATGCAAAGTTATTTAATACATATTTGCAAAAAAAAAAAAAATCTGCAAAATGTGTTTGTGTATTTAAATTTTCCCTCCCATTGTTATGCGAAAGAAAGCAAAAGCATTCCAAACGGCTACTCTATTTTTCTATATTTTAAATATAGCAGAGAGTTTTCGTGTACATGTGGCATGTCTTTGACAGTTTATTTTTTCAATAAAAGTAATAAAATCAACAAAAAAATAAAAAAATGCAAGTCACATATGGATAAATTCTAGTGTAATATTAGAAGAAGGCATTCAATGGAAAAAGGGTAAAATATATCTTAAGGAAGAACTTTGTTATGGTTCGTGCTTTAAGAATGTTAATATTAAACGTCATGTGTCTCTGAGAAATCATAGTCTAGTCATAGTCCAGTCATAGTCTAGCAATTGTCATAATTTAGTCATAGACTAAATCAGAGTCAAGTCATAGTCTACTCTTAGCCTTGTCATAGTCTAGTCAAAAGCCTAGTCGTAGCATATCCATAGTCTAGTCACAGTTGCATAGTCATGTTCTGGTCTTAGTCTAACCAAAATCTGACAAGGGATTATCTACTATTTTCAGTATTGAAAAACTAAACGTCTATTGTTCTCGCTGAAAACATCTTCAAAATTCTTGCTTAGTCATAATAAAATGTTCAAGGCATAGGCATCCCACTATACTTAATCTTATATATCTTACGAGTAATTGTCTTTCTTGTTTCTTTCAGTTAATTGTATGTTTTATTCTTTCAAAAATTTAAAAGCTGTTTACTCCCGAGTATTTTTCAATACAAGTATGTACTCACATGTACGCATGGCTTGTATCCTTCAGCACCCACAATTCATTTGCCTTCAAGATAATAAATTGTAATTGATGATGTTTCATTGTTAAAAACATTTTGGTTTTATTTGCTCATATTTAAAGTTTTATAAACAGTGTGCATTAATTTTGCATTTTTCAATGCTGGGAATAAAACCACTCACATGGAAATTGTATCTGTGTACGAGTATTTATGAATAAACATACAATACTGAATTTATGAAAAGTATTGCAACTAAAAGAATATTAAACACAGCCAACAAAAAATAATAAACATTTGTACGAGTATTTAATGTTTGGTTCAATCTATTTGTCTAAGCTAAACATTTTGGTGATAGGAAACATGAAATAGTAAATTTGGAGTATTCATTTCGAGTTAATACCAATTCAGCTAATGATTTTTTTCTAATTACGATTAATTTACTTTTCTTTAGCAGTTAAATGCAGCCTTTGTTAACAGCTTTGTTCAAATAGCAAATTTAGCCAATTCATATATAATACGCATGGTAATTCAGCTAAATTCAGCCTATTCAGCTACATTTAATACTAATTCAGCTAAATTCAGCCAATTCAGCTACATTTAATACTAATTCAGCTAATGATTTTTTCACATAAGTTGATTCAGCTAATTTTAAATTTTATTTAACGTTTTCTACTAATTCAGCGAAAGAGTTTCCTCTAGTAGTTACATTCATTCAGCAAAAAGCAAATTTAGCTAATTCAGCTAAATTTTATACAAATTCAGCTAATGACTTTTTTGCATATAAAGTGATTCAGTTGATGCTAAATTTTATTTAGCTTGATTATTCAGCGAATGACTTTTCTTTAGTAACTACATACTAACAACAACAAATATCAACTTTAGCTGATGCAGCTAAATTTAATACCAATTCAGCTAATAATTTCTTTCACTTAAGTTGATGCATTTAAGGTTAAATTTAATTTAGCCTAATTCAGCTAATGATTATCTCAAAATAAGCTGATTCAGCTAATTTTAAATTTAGCTTAATATTTTCTAATAATTTAGGGAATGAGTTTATTTTAGTGTGTAGAGTTATATTCATACTACAAATAGAAAATTTATCTAATTCAGCTATATTTGACACTAATTAAGCAACAGATTTTTTTCACATAATCAAATTCAGCTTATGGTAAATTAAATTCAGCCTGTGCTAATAATTAAGCATATGATTTATCTTTCAGCAATTAACAAATTTGATCAAATTCAGCCCGATTTCATACAAATTCAGCTAATATATTTTTTTCAAATCAGTTAATTCAGCTAATGTTATATTTATTTAACCCTTTTCACTAATTCACCGCAATAGTTTTCTTTAGAACTTATATTCAGCATATAGCAAATTAAGCCAATTCAGCCAAGATTTATTACTAATTCAGCTAATGATTTTATTCTATTCCATGATTCAGCTAAGGCTATATTTTATATAAAGCATTTTCTTACAATTCAGTGAATGAGTTGTCTTTAATAGTCATATTCAGCTAAAGGTTTATGGTGATTTAATTATGGTTTCAACACAAAAAATTATTTCAATACAGCATTTAGTCCATTAAGCTATTTTAATAATAATTCAGCTAATGTTTTTCGCGTAACAAAGCAGCTAAAGTAAAATTTGATTGAAATTTTATTGATAATTCAGCAAATAAGTTTTCCTTTTACTCAGCTACAGTTTATTGATTGAGAAAACATTGTTGAATAAAGTATGTGAGTAGAAACTAAATTCTGGTTATTTTTCTTTTTCAGCAAAATTTAACACAATTGCAGCAGCAAACACTTTTTAAATTAGCCAATTCAGCAAAAGTTTTACTTGATGTGCCATTAAATACTAATTCAGGTAGTAACGTTTTTTAATAATTTGATTTAGCTAAAGTTTTATTTTGAATTAGTTGAGGAATAAATTATTTTCATTCTCATAAATTTATGAATAAAATAAAATTAAATCCAGTTATAAAATCATTAAAAAAATTCAAGAGTCCGCATTATTCCGCAGTTTCACCGTATTACTTACTTTTAACTGCATATAATTTTGAACTACACTTTTCAATTCTGTTTTTCAACATTTTTAACTATATAAATTTCTTCGCATGCTATACACAAAAAAAAAATCAATTAAAGTGAAAATTTTTTTTTGCTTATATTGGTGATTTAAAGAAGTTCTTTATTATTCGTATTTAGGTGTAATCCATCAACGTTGTGTCAACAATCACAGGTAAAATGTGTTTTTTATAAAAAAATTTGTATACTTGTCTAATTCATGTTTGTTTTTTTTTACTCATTGCTAAAATATCCTCAAGTTTAGATTTTTGTTTGTTTATTTTTTTGACCAATTGTTGTGTAAATAATGTCTGCAATATAAGCAAACGGTCCTTTTTACTCGTATTTTAAACTTGAAAGAGGAAATATCATGCATTTAAGTATTGACACTTATATGCATACATTCCTAAACAAACACTTACACACAGCAAAGAAACTTTAATACTTTCACACTTAAAACCAAATCTTATGTTTTAAAAACTATTGCGGCCAAAATCATAGAAACAAAAGTACCCACACAGACACAACTACTCAAGAGGAAATTGTATAAAAAATGCTTTTAACTCTTCATATATATACATATGTACATTAGCACCTGATATATGTATTCCCTTCTTCGTTGTTACAATTTTCTAAAAATTTAAATTTCATTTACTTTTATTAAAAATATATCTACTCGTTCCTTGAGTTTTTTTCTCTCACTTCCGGTGGCCATTAATTTCTATTTAAAAATTATTTCATTTACGCGCCAATTTCTTTTGTTTTTATTAAAAACGTTTGAAGCCGAGAATTTGTATTTTGTTTTTTCTTTCTGTTACTATATATCAATTAATCCGTTTCGCGTAGTGCCTTATTAGACTCGCTGGGACCGAGTGAATTTAGAAATTATGCAAAAGCATCACTTTTGCTGCTTTTTTGTGAGATACTAGATGCTGTAGAAACAAAAACAAAATGTTGTTGAGGAACATTTCACCACCAACATGTTGTTTTAACAAGCAATATACAAAATTAAGGCGAATAAGCAAACTGTTATACACTGTTGTGGTGAGTAACTGCATTATCATAATGTAGGCGAATTTCAAGGGTATAAGCAAAAAACTGGGTTAAAGTATTTGCTAAGCATGTCTAAATTAAGCAAATACAACTCCGCTCAATGAAATTTAAAGTTCTTACAGTTATCTCTCAATGTTGTATAGCAAAAAAAAATTACAGTAGGAACGCAGTAATTTAAATCAGCGAATAAGGATATTTTTAAAAAATATGAATTCCGAATTTGGAAATTTATTTATATGTATAAGATTAAATTAAAAATTTATTTGATACTCATGTACGTGAATGAAGATGTATGTATGTACGAGTAAGTATTTTAAATTTTGCCAATAATTCCATTCACACTCTAATTTTATTTTAAAGTAGGGAAAAATTACTTATGCCCTAATTCTGTTCGACGAATGTTTCGTCTTGTCTATGGACGAAAAAAAGAAGCAGTTTTGATTCTTTAAAACGATTATTATTTATTGTATATGCTAGAAGGTTATTGTATTTGCTTTATGATTTTGTTCTAAACATTATATCCAACACATATTTTTCATATATTTTTCAAACTATTGTATAATAATTTAATTAAATTTTTATGTTTTAAAAACATGGCAATAATATTTAAATTTTTCATTGTCAAAGACAACAACCAATTTTGAAGAAAATAATTTAGAGACTTCAAAGACAAGAACTGCGAAGCATTTTCAAACAAAAACGTCCTAAATCTTCTTACTGAATTAGGGCATTAATCAAGTGGGCCATAAAAAAAAAATAAAAACGATTTACCTTCTCTAGAAAACGTAAAATTGTTGATCTTTTAATCAGTTTCAAAATAGTAAAGTGCAATTGATAATTAAAGAGTTTTTACATTAAAGAAACATTAAAAAAATATTTCAAATAGTTAAAGGATCCTGTTTTCACTCAAGTAAAATTTTTTATATTTTTAAAATTTAAAAAAAAAAATAAAAATAAAATAAGTGTGAAAATAAACAAAACAGCCACAGCTATTGAATCACGGAGCATATGGATTCTTTAAGCTTAAATTAGACGTGACATAGCCATAGCCAAACCAAAATTCAATTGGTTTCTATGGTGAGAGAGAGAGACTCGCCATAACGCCATAACTCTCACCATAGATACCAATTGAATTTTGTCCTAATTTACACCACGCAAATTTTATTGCTAAGCCGATTAGTTTGTGGGAGAGAGAGACGAGGGGAACAGAAACGTTTCTTTTCCCCTCGTCTCTCTCACTCTCCTAAAAAACTAATCAGCCTAGCAATAAGACTTCCTTAGTGTAAATTAGGACTTAGGAAACGGATAGTGATAGAGAAGACAGGTAAAGAGATAGAGGAAAGCTTCATTCTTTTACAACTCTGCTTTTTTGCACGATTTTTAATAATGCAGTGTTGCAGCGCCTCTACTGTTAAATGAGGCGTATTAAAGTTTTGAAGCGGTGCCTAGTAGCTATTTTATTGGTTATCTTACTTCGCCGATGATTCTGCTACACAACGAAGGAGAGCGCTCTGATGTTACATTAGGATTAGTATCTGCTTATTATTTTTTTATTTAAGATAATTTACTTTTTATTTTTATTTTACTTTTTATTTTATTTTATTTTTTCTTCCTTTTGATTATCACTACTTATGTATTATTTATAACTATCTCTAAATTTATGTCCGACAGTGGTCGGGCCTAATAATTATATTTTAGATTTAAGATTTGAATACTTATTGTTAGTTCATATTTGAAGATACAATAAATAAAAATATGTATTAAAAAAAAAAAAAAAAAAAATTTAAGATAATCAGTAAAAAAAATAAACCAAACCAACAAATATAGACATTTTAAGAAAATTAATACAAAAATGAATAAAGAAAACAGAAAAAATTTAAAAATTTTTGTGGATATTTTGAAAATAATATAAACAAATTTGTTTGACACTAAATTTAACTCTTACAATTTTTCATACTTTCATCAGGAAAATTAAATTAAAACTTTAGCTCAAGCTGAATTCGGAAAAGAGCAAAAAAAAAAAAATTTAAATGAAAGTTTATAGCTGGATAAGAATCTATAATTAGGAAAATAAAATTAAAGCTTAAACTGTAGCTGAATTCTGAAAAGAGCTCTAAAATTAACTACAAAAAAAAAAACGCTCAGCATTAGCTGAATGATAAAATATCTAAAAAGTAAAGATTTATATTCGATATCAAAGCATTAAAAAATAAGATGTGCAACACAGCTTCTGTTGAATATCACTATTATTAATTGAAATAAGACAATTAAGCAAAATATATATTAATTTCTATAGCTGCATCTGTTTGCAGTCAGAAACCTTAGCTGAATGAAATAAAAACTAAAAAAATTTTAAAATTGGTTTCAAAAACCTACCAGGAAAATCATAAGAATTTGTCTTAATGTTATACATCTATAGCTGAATCTGTTTGCGGGCTAAAACCTTAGCTGAATAAAAAACTGAACTATAAGGATATTTAAAATTCAAAATCTGTTAACTGAATTCAAAAAACCAACCACCAGCTTAATACCAAAAAATTATATTCCTGAGGTCAAACTTGTCATGAAGAAAACATTAGTGTAAGTGAAATATACAAATCCAAATATAAATGCTTTCATAAATAGCCATAAAACCAAAATTTTTTCAAGTGTTGAAAAAATTCCTTAAGAATTGATCTGGCATCATTAAAAATATTTTTTTTTACCTCACGTCATCTCAATTGCATTACCGCTATTTTTATTTGTCTTTTCTGTTGCTCACTATATTATTATAAATATAAAAAAGCACACACACACACTAACTAATACTCACTCATTAGAACGGTTTTTCCAAATTTAAATTTTATTGTTTTCATTATTCTCTCTATCTCTCTCTTGGATATTCCCATACATTCTTACTCGAACTATTACTTTGTGTTTGTTGTTGAGTTTCTCAACATTTCTTGTATGCAAGACCACAACAAATGTTGCGCGCGCAGCATTTATAATTAAACAGCAATGAAACGTAAACTTTTTACTGCTTGAATATGATTTGTTTTTCTTTTTTTAATTTTGAAAAGTGGCTGTCAGTCCCTTTGAAATTAAGCATATGAAAAAGCAGAGAAGAAAACTTAAACGCAACAGCAACAAATCAAAACAACCTGAAGAAAACTAAGAAAAGAAACCAAAAAACACATTGCGTTGATGATAATATTTTTGCCATAAACGTGCAATACATCATAATGACGACGATGATGATGGTCGGGCAATAAAAATGGTACGACGAGTAGACGGAAAATAGGCAACAAAATAACACACACAGAGACACTTTGGATAGCTCACTTTTGCATGTGTTACGAAAATAAAATTTTTATTTTTGCCTTTTTTTATAATGCACAAGGTTTCAAGTAATGTAAATGTTAATTGGAGGAGTAAAACAAAAGCGTTTAAAGCACGCAAAATTTAGGTCAATTATGGCTTTCTACTTGTGAAATTTTTTATGTCGGAAAATATAATTTCCGGTAATAAAGACCAACAGTACGCAATTACATATATTCGATTAATAATAATTTTCATAATTATTAATCGAATAATATCTCTTCGAATATAAGCCTTGTTGTATTGCATAAAGTTATACATATTTCTTTCAACAAAAACAAATTATTTGTACAATATTTTTGTTTTGAGAGATTTGGTTTGAAATTGTCTTTACAAACGCAACTTATTTACTTAGAAAATTATTAATCGGGAATTTTTATTCGAATAATTTTTATTCGAGTAATTTTTATTCGAGTAATTTTTATTCGAGTAATTTTTATTCGAGTAATTTGCATTTGAAATACTAATAAGAATAATTTTTTAAACAAACCCTCATACCTAAATAAGAGCGGCAAGCGTCGCGTTATCAGCAGGGTACATATTTTCAGTACAATCAAGTAATATTTTCACATTTAAATGTACTGACAATGCGTACCCTGCTGCTAACGCGACGCTTGCCGCTCTTATTTAGGTATGAGGGAAAGTTTTTGTAGCAAATATTTATTTAGAAAACTTTTAATCGAAAAGTTTTATTCGAATAATAACTATTCGAAAAATTTATATTTCAATAATTTTTGCTAAAAATATTTATCAGAATAATTTTTATTAAATTTTGCTTTTTAAATAACTAAATTTGTATGGAAAATATTTAATTTTTAATCGAAAATTTTCATTCGAATAATTTATATTCGTAAATTTTTTATTCGAATAATTTCTTTTCAAAACATTTTTCAGATTATATGAAACTTTTACTCGAATAATGTTTTGGAAAATAATTTTTATTGGAATATTTATTTAGATAAAGGTACGGTCACACTTGGCAAACATTTGCCCAAAAAAGCGTAACCACTCAATGTTTATGAAAAACCATTTGATTCAGACACGTGTTTCTTAAGTTAAACAGTTTCAAAAACAACTACTATACAACGTCATTGATTCCAACATTATTGGAAACTATTAAACTTAACAAAAACGTATCTGATTTGAAAGCGTTGTCATTAATATTTTGTGGTTACGTTTTTTGGGCAAAGTGTGACCATCACCTAAGTCTACATACTTACATATATCTGATTCGCGTAATTTTTTATTCATACATAAAGAATTTTTAGTTATTTTATTTATTTTATCCGAATAGTATTTATGCGAATAAGTTTTATTCGAATAATTCTTGTTCAAGCAATGTCTGTTTCAATATTATTTAGCTATACACTTTATATGATATAATATAAACTTTTTGATATATAAAAGCTTTATGAAACATATTTCCACAGAACATTTGTTTTATAAAGCCTTTCTAAAACTGACTTGTTATTTATGAATAATGCAGTTTTTATTTAAATAATGGGCCTTATCGTGGTTGGCATATTTCGACTTCGACTTCGACTACGTCAGTTTCGTCCTAGATTAAAGAAAAAGTTTTGCCGTGTTCTTTAATCTATTACGTTGTGCTAAGAGTCGAAATACAGTAACCACGTTTGGGAGGAGGGGGTGAATATTTATTCATATAACTTTAATTCCAATAATAATATTTTTTATATTACTCGTGATTTTTTAAGTGAATATTTCAGCCCTCAATCTTTATTAAATACTACTGGAATAACAAGAGTTATGCATTTAAATTTATATAATATTTAACTAGATACTTTTTTATTACTTTGATATACATACATATACTATTATTCGAATAATTTGCATATTTTTATTCGAATAGCTCTGGATTTAATAATAATTATTTCGATAACAACAATTTTAATACTTTTTATTTATATAGTTTTAATATTATTTAATTATTAACTTTTTATTTCTATACGTATGTATGTATATTCGAATAATTTTTATTCGAACAATTTTTAGTTTAATAATTTTTATTCGAATAATTTTTTTCTAATAAGATTAATTCCAATAGCATTAATTTTAATATTGTTTAATTGTAAAGTTTTTATTTCTATAATATACATATATTCGAATAATTTTTACTCGAATAATTTTTATTCGAATAATTCATATTTCAATAATAGTTATCCAATAAAATTAGTGTTAACACTATTTAACTATTTAGTTTTTATTTCTCTAATAAATGTTTTTATTCGAATAATTTTACTTGAATAAATTTTATTGGAATAATTTTTTTTCTAACAAAAGCTATTTTAATAACACCACTTTCAATAATATTTAATTACATAATTTCAATTTCAGCTATTTATTCGAATAATTTTATTCGAATATTTATGGTTCGAATAAGTTTTACGAATACTATTTGCTTATAGTTCTAATTGGTACAAGTAATCTTTTTTTTTTTTTGAATAATTTTTATTCGGTTAATATTTATTGTACGCACATATTTGCATAATTTTTATTCGAATAACTTTTATGCGCATTGGAATAGTTTTTCAAATTATTTTTCTTTGATTGATTTTAATAATTTTTTTAAATTAAGTTTTATTCGCATAATTTTTATTCGAATAATGATTATTCAAATAATTTCTGTTTGAGTAATTTAAAATTTCTTCTTTCTTTATGAGAGTTAACTGATGTAATTAAATTTTATTCGAATAATTTTTAATCCAATAATTTTTATTCGAGTAATTTGTATTCAAATAATTTTTGTTTGAGTAGTTTAAGATTTTCTTTTAATTACCATTATAAATAAAAAGCTACTAGAGACCTGATTTGCCAGGGTTAATTTTCATGACGAATATGGGAAAGTCCAACCACTTGTTTACACAAGCGAGACGGCCGACTTGAGTAGAAATCTTGTATGCAAACGTATTATTGAGTGAAAGGAGCTCATAGCTTTTAGTGACTTCCTTAAAAATTTTATCCACCCATCTTCACCTTGTGTAAACAAGGAGTCAAAGTTGACATTGCAAAATGCATCATTGCCAAAAAAACGAGTTTTCAAAACAAGTTTGAACCTTTTGTGCATAACACGATGTACGAGTACTTAGTCATTTTCGAAAGTTCGAAATCAATTGCGAATAAATGACTTCAACGTAAGACTTTCAAAATTAATTTCAAAAGCTTAGAAGATAATGTCGAAAAAACAGAGAAACACTAATAGCAACACTAACGATTTTTATAATTTTTTGTTTGTTAAGAAGAAAACGCCAATTTGGCACTACTTTTACAGGAAAATCTAATAAACAATTAGAAAAACCGTTAAAACCGTGTAAAAAAACGCAGCATTGTGGTATTTTTCATTTTTGCAGCAATTACCAACAACAACAATTTTAGAAATTTAACGAAAATGAAACGACTAGAACAGGCGACTAAAAGAAAACTTGAGCAAAAACACAGGGCATAACACATTAAATGGTGAGTGAGGAAAAACGTCTCGACTGGCCAACACAGAATGAACAGCAGCAGAAAAAAAACTTTTCTTTTTTGTTGATTTAAAATAGAAAAATCTAAATAAATTTTCAGTTACGCGTGTGAAGGTAGAAAGAAAATTATTTTTATGAAATAAATCCATATAAAAAGTGAAGAAAATTTTTAAATTTTAAGAAAAATATTTACTTGTATGTTAAAAAAAATATGTCTCATTCAAATACACAATGACAGACGAAGTATAGGAAAAGTGAAGAGGAAAAAATGGGCTTTTGAGCAAAAGTGCCCACAAAAATATACACTCTTACGTTTTATACGTTGTTCAGCAAAGTTATTTTTATATAATGTAGAGGAAATGTTGAAAAAAAATTGCTAAAAATTATTTAAAGGAAAAAAAAACTATATTCTACTCTATGGTGGCAAATGAAATGAAAATACATGTAATAAAAGTATACACGGGAAGGAATCAAGAAAAAAATATAATAAAAGTACAAAGAAAAATCCCAAAAAGAAATTCATAGAAAATTGTGTAACAAAAGTTTATAAATTAAAAATAAATTTAGTGAAAAAAAGTAGAGAAATCTCAAACGAAAAATAAATTTAAATAATTTAAAAGAGAAGCAAATATTTCTTTAAATTGAAGTTTAAAAAACTACAATACATTTTCCAAGTAAAGTGATTAATGTGTCTGGTTTTCATAAAAAAGAGACACAAATCGATTGAAAATTTTCTTAAACGAAATAATAAAATAAGATTTAAAGACAAAAAAAAATAATAGAAAAGAAAATTTCAACTGTCAATTTTATAAAAACGTCATCAGATAAAATACTTGCATACATACATACATATGTATATATCTATATATTGTATATAGATAATGTTCAAACGACTATACATATGCATAAAAAAATAAAAACAAAAATAAAGTTTCACCCAGACTTTCCCCCTTCCATTAGTCAAATTAATATTCAAAATGTATCACAAAATCAAAATCCCTCTCTTACCACCCTACACACCACCTTAAAAAGAAAGAAGAATCAAAGAAATCCGCACACATTCAAATCGTCTGTCATATACAGTGTCAGACATGTCAGTTTAATAAACCAGCAACAAAATGAGGTGTAACCATGGCAGGTTTTACGATGCACACCGACAGCAGAAATGTGGCCGGTGGAGTTTTATTTATTTTTTTTTTGGTTTTATAAAACTAATAGAAATTTATTTTATTTAAATGTAAAAATATATGTATGGGGAAAAATTACCCTTAATTTCAACTATTTAGGCTGAAATGTACCGAGATATTTCCGCTTTGTTGCCGTAGGATTTGCGTAGACAAACAAAAAAATCCAGATTCTTTAATACATAAAATGTTGGGAGCGATATTTTTGTAGAGCATTTCAACACCCTTACTCCTCTTCTTATGGATCCTTTCCATACCTTTCTTACAAAGGGGTCAATTAAGTGCCCTTAAATTGTAGTATTATGGGTTAAAATTTTCTGCAAATATATTCTCTACAGAATTCTACTATAAGTCTCTAGCTACTGCGAAGCGCTTAATTCAATCTAAATACCAGCGTTAAATCAAAATTAACACTAGTACGAATTTTAAATTTTCAATCATTTTTGGCGTTCGAATTAAATTTCAAGCTTAGCTTCCATTCAAAAGAACAAATAACATTTTAACCCATTATATCTCCGTTTAAGGGTGCTTATTTGACCCCGTTTTACCTAAAGTACAAAAAAGACCCACACGATGAAGAGTTAGAGCGTTAAAATATTCCACAAGAATTCTTTTTATTTTGTTTATTTATTTATTATATTCGACGAATTTTACGACGAATAATTGTGTAGAACATTTTATTTAACCCATTATATCTCCGTTTAAGGGTGCTTATTTTACCTCTTTTTATATAAGGCGCAAAAAAAGACCCATACGGAAAAGAGTTAGAGGGTTAAAATATTCCACGAAAATTCTTCTCGAAGGATTTTATATTAAGGAATTGAACATATATTATAACTAAAATATATGTGTGCATAAGGACGAAATTAGCCCTAAAACGGATTTAAGTTTTTAACCAATTTCTGGTATTTAAGTTGAATTTCCAGCTTTACTACAATTTCATGCCAAAAAATATGTGTAGAACATTTTAACCCTTTATATACCTGTTTAAGGGTGCTTATTTTACCCCTTTTTACATAAGGGACAAAAAAGACCCATACGGATAGGAGTTGAGGGTTAAAATTTTGCACAAAAATTTTTACCGAAGGATTTTATATTAAAGTATTGAACACATATTACGCCTGAAATGCAAGTGTGCACAAACACGAAATTAACCCTAAAACAGATTAGTTTTTAACCAATTGCTGGTATTTAAAGTGATTTTCTAGCGGTGCTCTCTTAAGAAACTTTTACTAGGATTTCTTGACGAATATTTTTGTAAAGCAATTTAACCCATTATATTCCCATTTTACATAAGGGACAAAAAAGACCCATACGGACAAGGGTTAGAGGGTTAAAATATTCCACCAAAAATTTTTCTCGCTCAATTTTACAGGAAATTGCTGAGCATATGTTATACCTAAAATGAAACTGTAAAGAAATACGAAATTAACCCTCAAAAGCAAGTCACTAAATTTGTGTGTAAGCATTTGCTTATAAACATGTTTTAAGGAAATTACCAACAATATCTTTGCAACATACAACTCATACAACAGATTTTGAAATGGAATATTATAAATCTCTGGTTAAAACACTAAATTATAGTTTTGAATTAAATGATCAAAATTAATATTTGGAGTCAGCGTAACAAAAAGTTAAACAAATATGTAACACAAATCCTTCTGTACAAAATTAATATGTGTACCTTATTTAAGTTCTTCATTCTCATTCGCTACATTTAAAAAATTTTGAGGCTGGTATTTTTGGCATTTTTAAAGGGATCCTGTTGACCACCTATTTCACATTTTTTTTCCTTCTTACAGTGACTTCTCAACTTTTATAATTTTGTTCACAAAATTTTATTTAAAACCTTAAAAGGAAAGTGTCTAAAATTTATTTAAGAAAAAATCATATATGAAAAAGAAAACTCTCAAGTTAATTTAACTATTTTCATCAATTATTCTACATCATCTCTGGCTACTTTCAACGTCAATTTATATTATACTCGTATATCTACAAAGTTTTTGTTAAACACTTTTTAAACAAATAAATAAATGCACAAAATCAAAATGTATAAAGATTTAAGTAAAAACAAACAACATAAAAGACAATAATAAATTTTAATAACAAAACAACAACAAAAGCAACAAACATGTTCGATATTCGTTGAGTTCCTATAATGCACGGCTAAAACGACAAAAAAAAACCTACACAAACGACACAACCATAATTGTAATAAAAAACAACTAGAAAAGAAACTAATTTTTTGAAATAACAAAATAGAAGGAACAATTGTCACACACGCATCCATACACTCTCACTCACAAACACACATTCACACACACACACAACATGCACACACATATACTCTCTAATTCACAAAATAAATGATGACGCTACTGATGATAAACATGATGTTGCCAGCAGCAACAACAACAACCTCTACTACTACTAAAACAACAACAACAACAACTTTTAATAACAGCATCTTTAACAACAGCAACAACAATGGCGCTAACAAACAAATATTGATGATGAAACGACAAGCCTGAAAAACAACCGTTAAAAGTAAAAACAACAACAACAAATAATTTTATGTGCAAAACACAACTGCAAGCAAAACAAATACTCAAAACAAATATTCTCTCTTCTATATCCTGTTTTCCATTACATCGATTGCAGAATTATGCTTTCCCAACAACTTCTGGTTATTTAGAAATATTTTCTACTATTTGAGGTGAGATATTAAAAGGATTTTTTGAAGATGTATTTGAAACTGATAATATTTATTATTTTATTGGAACTATAATGAATTTTTAATCCAGGAATAATTTCTCAATCGGGGACTCAAGTGTAGTATTTTTTCCATTCGTGTTATATGAATGAAATATTTTAATTGTTTAAATAATTTTAATAAATATTTTTTAAGAAATCTTTTATATAAAACTAGTTTGAAAGAAGAAATTACGAGTATTTAAACAGAGCTTATAATTTTTAGTAGTATTCTGCTTGGCACGAAGAAGAGAAGAGCTTTTTGTTTAACACTTTTTAATTATTAAAACGCATTTTTAAAGCTTATTAAACTTTAAAGTTATTTTTAAGCTTTGCAAAAAAATTTATATAAAATGAGCTTTCATGCAAATCTGGTCGAGAGCGGAATTCGAAATGTTTTTTTTTACCTTTTCCACTTTAATGTTAATAAACTTTTCTTACATTTTTAAGAAAAAGTGATTTTATAAAAGAAAAGTATTATATAAAAGCTTATTTTTGTTTAAAAGTAGAATTTTATATATGTGACCTTCTCCGAGAAAAGGGACCTATGTAGTGTGTCAAAAAATGGCTGTGTGTTAAAATCGATAAAAATGACAAAAATATCAAAATTTTATTTTTTAAATGCGTTTTTCTCAAAACATAATTTTCACACATTAGGTTCCTTTTCTCGGAGAAGGTCACATATGTATGTTAATTTTGTAAGATAATTTTTAATTGAGTTTTTTCACCATAATTTTTTGCAGCTTCTCCCAAGAATTTTTTGCACAAGTCTTTGAGCTTCATACCGTTTTAAAAGTATTTTTAAGCTAAATGTAAACAGATTTTAAGGCTTTTTGAAAAAATATAATATTTTTGGCATTTGAAAAAATCTTTCTTAGCTCTTAACAATTAGAGCAGCTACGTTCAAGCACACATACACTGTTATTTGTATTTGGGGTAAACAGCTTTGAAAGCTCTTAAATTTGTTCTTGTTTCTTTGCAAAGTAAGAGCAAGCATTGTTGTATGTTGTGTTGTTGTTGTTGATGTTGTAATCTCATCGATGTGAAAGCACAAAAGCTCTTTTGTAAAAGTTTGCACATTGTGCATATAGCTTGGACGTAGCGGAGCAGCTGAGTCCAAACAGACATAACAGGCATTTGCATTTGAGGTTAACAGCTTTGAAAGCTCTTACAATTTGTTCTTGTTTCTTGGCAAAGTAATCATTGATTAATGTCGTCAAGATCTGATTAGCTGTTGTGTTTTCGTCGCTGTGAAAGCACAAAGCTCTTCAGTAAAAGCTCGCACGTTTTGCATATGGCTTGGAAGTACCTGAATTAGCGAAATTCTGTTAAAAACTCTTTTAAAAAAGATTTCTTATTATTATTAATAATATAGTTTGCAGAGTTTTTATGTTTTACAGCTGGCTTTTCGTGCCAAGAAAATTTTTTAAAAAATAAAAAATAAGAAAGATTATTGAAAAACATAAAAAATATGGAAGAAAAAATTGTTCAGAAAAATATTTGAAAAATTTAAAAGTCACGGATATTAAAATGCAAAAATTCCAAAATATAAAAAAACGTTAACAGAAAACTTAGAAGAGTTTAAAAAAATTATTTTTTGTTGTTGGTTAAGCACGTCTTTAGGCATTTCGTTTCTGCGTAACCAGTTTTTTTTAAGAATTACGGCCATATCAAAAAAAAAAAATAATAATTCGAGTGTGCTAAGTCAAACACAAAGGCGCATAGTCATAGTCAAAACAAAGTATACTTTATGAGTTTAAAACCAGCATTTTGTATGGCAATACTGGTTTTAAACTCTGAAAGTATACTTTGTTTTGACTATGATTATGCGCCAAAATATTTTGTTTAGAATACGGCAGCTTTAAGGCTCTAATACATTTATCAAGCATTTTTAAATAAAAACTTTACATCAAAGGAATTAGTTTAAGGCTTTCGATTATTCAAAAGAAATATATATGTATATATTTTTCTTCTTCTATTTACAGACTTTCAATTCCTTCATCTATGGTTTACATAAGCTCCTACAAGAAAAGCTCAAAAAATTATACACCCAATGTCTTCCAAAGCTTAAAGTTATAATAAAGAACAAACAAACTACAGCAACATTTAAAACAAGAAAAAACAAACTGAAACTGAAAGCTTAAAGTCATTAAGTTAATAAGCAAAAACAAGAAAATAACCCAAGGCCTTTTTAACAAGGCATGTTTATACCTGATTCTCTACGTAGCTGTATGATCGAGACGGACGTTAATTCTTATCTACAAACATCATCCTCAGGACAGGTGCTGAATTTATACGTGGTATCAGTTTTTAAGCAATTAAATGAAAAACAAAAATTAATAATAATATAAAAAAAAGCATAACAATTGAATTCTAAACAAACAAAACAAGTATTATAAGAAAAAAAGACCAGCTAAATGATACTAACAGCATCAAACAGAAAAGCTCATTTAATTTAATTTGTCTAACATCATCGAACCCCTCTCAGTTACCAAAACAAACAAAAAAAAACAAAGTTTAATTAATAAATGCATATGGCAAGGATCACAGCTTTTTACATTTAGAAAATTGCCTTCGTTTTAACAACAAAAAACAAACAGAGCGAAAAAGCAACAAAAGAAATAAATAAAAATTAAACATAAATAACTCTCTGTCTGTCTCTTTCTCTCTCTCGTTAACTAAGTAATTACAAAAGTTACTAAAACCACTCTCAATCTCTCTCTGTCTGTGTGTGTGTTATTTTTTTTTAACAAAGTTTGTTTTCGGTGTAATTACATACTATTTGTCTCGTGTGTTATTTACGTTTTGTTTATTGTACGTACATGTTTTGTTTTTCTTTATCCTTTTTAAATTTTTATTCTTTGCTCTTTTGTTACACTTTTTGTAATTTACTTCAAGGTATATGTTTCTCATTCATATTAAGTGTCCTTATTACATACATGTTGTTGTTGTTGTTGTTGCGTTTTTTGTTATGATTTTAATGTTATTATTCTTCTTCTTCTTTTTGTGAATATATCCATATGCAAATGTCTGTATGTGAGTGTGTGATATCCCCGTTATTTTTGCAACGTTAATTTTATTGTTTTTTTTTCAATGTGACCCCCTTCTAAAATTGTTGTGCTCACATTTGCAAGAAAGAGGGAATTCATAATGCAGGCGGCAGGAAACAAACTGCAGCAGATTCATGTAGACTTTGCAATATTATTAAGTACTTTATTGCTATTATTATTGTCTTTTACTACACACTATTCCATAAATTGCACAATATTAAAAAAATATATGGCCCCATTTTTCTTACAATATATCGTACCAAAACCGCCAAATAAAGCTTAAGCGACATACATAATTTTCGATCTTAATTTTTTTATGAAAATCGATTATGTACGATCGTAAGTAATAGATTTTCGTCAAATAAACCAAGTTAGAAAAATATGTTGCTTAAGCCTTTTTGGCGGTTATGACTAGATATGTAAACTAAACAAAAGCTAAACACACATGTGAGTTTAAACAATTTTAAAATTGATTTTTCCTCACAAATACTAAATACATATGTACATACATACATACAAAATCTGAGCAAATTAAATAATTTTTAATTAAATTAATTTTTTTTTTTTGTGTTAAGTGATGCAAATGGAAATAATTATTGTGCAATATTGTCAAATAAAATTTCTTCTTGCTCAATATAAATCAAAAAAGACTTTTGATTTTATTTAATATATTGTGCCATATACTAATAATATAATATAGACACCAGCAATTTTATTGTACAATATCAATTATTGCACAATAATAATGCAAATGTGTGGGTACTTTTATAATTCAAACACGTGCAATTTTGCTTTATTTTTGTATTGAGAAAAAATACGTTAAATACAGTTGAGTTCGGTTTGTGGCTTGTCGCCTTTATTACAACTCACTCTTTACAATCCTTCCTCTCATATTTTTCCATTGTTTTTCCTCTTGACGTTTTTTCTAGCTGTTTGTGTCATTTATTTTGAGTTTTTTTTTTAATTTTTGTTGGTTTTTTATTCAATTTCCGTTTCCTATTATAAAACTCGTTACACCTTTATAAACTTCTCTTTTTTTTAATGAAATGGTCATATAGAATGGAATGGAGTAGACACATTTTGTTATTGTTTTTTTTTCTTCCTCTACTTTCTAGTTTGCAAATTTTATTATGTATTATTTTCGTATTTTATTACCTTGTTATAAAAAAAAAATCCATGGTATTTTATCTTACATACTGATATTTTTTTTGTATGCATTTGAAATAAAAATTCCTTTTGACTTCATTGATATGAATATAATTTATGTATGTGCATTTTTTTTCTTGTATGAATTCTCTTGATGTCGTTTATATGTATTATGTATTCAAAGCCATTAGGAAAGATTTAATAATAGTTGTAAAAAATCATGGTTGGAGTGACAAACTCTAGAATACTGACAATTTGAACTTTTTTATTTATAAGATATTGAGTATTCAATTTGTAAATGGGACTAGCTGACGCTCTTTTTTTTAAGCAAACACAACCCGCGAAGGGAGTAGCTTGTCTGCGGAAAACAGACAATGACAAGAATCGAATCCACGATCTCTGGACTGACAGGCTATCAAAACTACCACTCATCTACAGTGGCACCTAGGGGGCTTTAATCTAGAGCAAAATTGTCATCCTAATGCTGGCTTCAGGTTTATTTTTTTTTTCTTTTTTTATAAAGAGAAGTAACACTCAGGCAATGAATGCCTACTACTATTACTAGGTGTTACCTCATTTAGGAAAGAGATAGTGATAGAGAAGACAGGTTGGTGAAGGAAGAGATAGAGGAAAGCTTCATTCTTTTACAACTCTGCTTTTTGAACGTTTTTAATAATGCATTGCTGCAGCGCCTCTGGTGTCAATGAGGCGTATTAAATTTTCAAAGCTGTGTTTAGTATCCATTTTATTGGTTATTTTACTTCGCCGATGATTATGCTGCACAATACCTACGAAGGAGGGCACTCTGATGTTACCGCTGAAGCCGGTGTAAGTGACCAGTGTCTATGCCTTCATTACTTGATCTTTCCTACAACAACTGATACAAAGGGAAACTAATTCACATGAGAAAAATGCGTGCTGTAGTTGTTTAATGGCTGTCGGAGACCGGACTCGGATCTTTGGTTTTGCTAACTACTTTAGCCAACTCCACCCTCATTTTGAATTGAAAGAGAGCCAGCAAACTGTTTTAGAATTTCTAATGCCCAAAAACTCACTAATAAGCCCATAACATACGCTGCTGTACCAAATAAGTCTTTTGCACAAAAAACCTTTAGTTTAGCCAAACTCTATTTGATAGTCTTAATTATACATTAGCCGAGAAAACCAGAAGAGTTCGCTTCAATTGAGTTAAAAGTATTAATATTATTTAAAATTGTTCTTATTAATAAAAGCCTGCATGCTTTACATCAAGTTACAACATAGAATGTGAGCATAGCTTTAACAGGACATTGTACTAAAGTCCTAAATATGCTTTAAAATTAAAACTAGAATAATAGTATAATTAAATTTAAACTCACCCTTTGCCATGTTCTCAGGTCATACTCTCTAGATTTTATGGTGATGAAATAGACCTAAAATAAAAAGAAAAAATTTGTCTTACTATTATTATTTCAAAAGACATATATTTTTTAAAACATTTTTATATTCAACGCTGATTCACCTACTTTTGTAAAACAAACGCGGGTAAGAAAAAAAACAGTATACATGGAAAATAACCAGCTTTAAAATAAATTACAATTTGATTTGTTTTAAACTGACCTACCAAAAGAATTTTTAAGGCTAATCAAAGCTAATTTGTATGCGAAATGCGTACCAAATAGACGTGACTACGCGAAATGACTGCAATAAAAAAAAAACAGAACAAAAGAAAAAAAAATATACATATACATATTGTATTTATAAATTAAAAAATTGTCTTGTGCATACAAAATGTTTGGGTCAATGGACGTTGGCAGAAAATTTATTTGAACTCAAAAAGAAACTTGGTTTTACACAAAAGCTAGAAATTTCAAAATAAATTCAATTGCAAGCTATAATCATTTCGAAATCAAACTACTTTTTCTCTCTGTGCACTTTTGTACTACTTAACTACATACTCTCTTTTTTTAATTCTAAATGCCATTTCATTTTGTATGATTTTTCTTTTCCCTTTTTTTAATTCTCTTTTTTAACTGAATGTTGTACGCGCCATTTTTCTAACAAAAATAATGTCTGTATATTATTTTTTTTTTCAAATATTTAATTAAATGTATTTAATATAAATGTTTAATGTTTTATACTTAAAAATCATTAAAACAAATTAAAGTCAAATCATAAAAAATAACGTATATAGTAGAGACTTAAACCCAAAAAAAAATACTACCAAAACAAGCAACTAATCAACTGCATTTACTTTTGAATTTATATGTGTCTATAATATTTAGTGTTTCTCTCTTTATTAATATACTAATTATGCTCTTTTATAACTGTAATTTTTTACTCTTTGTCTCGGTTCACACATGACAACTCTTAATTAAGCTGGTGGAAAAAAAGAAATATTTTTATTTCTTGCTCCTTCTTTCATACAGCTGAATTACGAGTTGATCAACTAAAGTTGACGTGTGTTAACCGCGACTTTGTATTTTTTTTTTAATTTAATTTTTTTCCTTACACATTTCTCTTTTACTCTCTTTCTTTTGCTCTTTTTCTTTCTTTTTTTACTGCTATCGTACATGTGTTAATGTGCGTGCGTTTTTGTGTATGTGTGTACATATATTTAATTAGGATGAGTTTCATCCGTTCATTGAAGCCCTACTACCGTATGTCAAATCATTTTCGTATTCCTGGTTTAATTTACAAGCAGCCAAGCGAAAATATTACAAGAAAAATGAGAAACGCATGTCACTGGAGGAGGAGAGACATTGCAAAGATGAGCTACAGGTGAGTTAAGGATAGAGAAAATAATATATCTTAAATCGATTAAAAGCATAAGTAAAAACAGAACATTTTAACTTTATAACATCAATCTAAGGATTCGACCTAGAACGAGCTTAAGTGCTAGCCATTAAAGAACAGTTAAGATCCTATGCAATAGAATGGATTAAAACTCTATGTACTATTATTTCAAGAGAACGAGCGAATAAAATATTTTCACTGTGGGAACTAATAACTAAAAATTAGCCACTAACACTAGTACATGTTGGTTCTACTAATAAATACTTCAGAGAAATTGAAATTTGAGATTTACTTACGAGTCCAGCCAGTCTTTTTAATCTTAAGAGATCAAAGAAGGTTATTGGAGCGTCTCCAGCGATCAAATCGCCACATCCGTGATCAAATGGAGTGATACGTCAATCGTATAAGCTGAATGCGATTTCAGTACGTTCACGTATGTCATAATCCAAAAATGGTGTTCTTATGTGACGAGTTGTGCATTCATGGATGTGAGGATTCGATCCCTGGTTGATTATCATATTTATGGCTTTAAACTTCCGAATATTTGTGCATATTAGTGCATTTTAAATAAGTAATTAAAAGTACCAAAAATATTAGATTTACTCAGAGCCCATGCTCTTTAGTATTAAGAGTACAAAGAAGGTTCTTCCTGAGGATCCTCCAGAGCTTAGTTTTACTTTAAAATACCCAAAAATAGGAGATTTGTTCAGAGTCGACGCTCTTCAGTATCAACATCTTAGAAAAGGCTCTTCCTGAGGATCCTCCAAAGGTTAGTTATACGTCAAAATACCGGAATAGCAGATTTACTCAGAGGTCAAAGAAAGTTCTTATTAAGAGTCCTCAGAAGGTTAGTTGTACATCAAAATACCCGAAATAGGAGATGTACTCAGAGTCCACGCTCTTTAGTATCAAAATCTCATAGAAGGCTCTTGTTAAGGATCCTCCTGAGGTTAGTTGTGCTTCAAAATGCCTGAGTACCCTCCAGAGGATATTTTTACTGCAAAATATTCAAATAGGAGATTTACTCAGAGTATACGCTCTTTAGTATCAAAATCTCATAGAAGGCTCTTGTTAAGGATCCTCTGGAGGTTAGTTATGCTTCAAAATACCCGAAATAGGATATGTACTCAGAGTCCACGCTCTTTAGTATCAAAATCTCATAGAAGGCTCTTGTTAAGGATCCTCTGGAGGTTAGTTGTGCTTCAAAATACCCGAAATAGGAGATTTAATCAGAGTCCACGCTCTTTAGTATCAAGAGCTCAAGGAAGGTTCTCCCTGAGGATCCTCCAAAGGTTAGTTGTACTTCAAAATAACCGAAATAGGAGATTTACTTAGAGTCCACGCACTTTAGAATCAAGAGATCAAAGAAGGTTCTGCCTGAGTACCCTCCAGAGGATATTTTTACTGCAAAATATTCAAATAGAAGATTTACTCAGAGTATATTCTCTTTAGTAGCAATCACTCAAAGAATATTCCTGTTGAGAATCCTCCAGGAGTTAGTTGTATTTCAAAATACCCGAAATAGGAGATGTAATCAGAGTCCATACTCTTTAGTACCAAGAGCTCAAAGAAGGCTCTTGTTGAGGATCCTCCGGAGGTTAGTTCCGATTGTGCCTTAAAGAGAAATTGGTTGGTAGAATATTTAAATATTCCAATTTTGGTGAGGGTCCTCCGGAGGTTATTTTTGATTGTGGTTTAAAAATAAAGTGGTTCATGGAATATCTAAATATTTCGATGTTGGGGAGAATTCTCTGGAGATTAATTGTGATTTTGGATTAAAAAGAAAGTGGTTGCTGAAATACTTAAATACTCCAATTTTGGAGAGGATCCTCCGGAGATTACTTGTGATTGTGGTTTCGTGGTTCGTGAAAATAAAACTTATCTGATTTATTTATCGAGATCCATAATGGCAGTGGAAGAGAGGGGGGGGGGTGGTCACTAAGATATAGGATTTATACAAACCATAATATGAATTTAATTGCAAACAAAGTCAAATGAAATTATTGGAGAAAGTTTCTGAAAGAAAGGATGTGGTGGTTGAAAAATACAGAGGTAAAAAAGAATTTTTTTTCCAAAATATATGGACCTGTGCCAGTGGTAACTAGATGGGGATTTAAAGAAAGTAGACTTCCCTAGATTAATGTTGGAGTTTATAAACATTTTCAAAAGTTATACAACTACACATATATTCAATTATACAAATTTTCAATTGTTATACAATTCATCAGATCAGGGTTGCATTTTTCATAGCAATGACCTTTAGGTATAAAAAGGAATCATCTAGATTCTACCTGAATACCTGCGTAAAGCAGGCAGCCGCGTAAACTAAGATATACTAAAGAGACCAAAAAAGTCAAGACTTATAAAGCACTAGACTAAAAACTATATTATATGTGAAATTTTATGTTCCTTCCCTTTCCTTTTTTTTCAATAACATTTCTTATTTCTTCCCTTAGAACGAAAAAGCTGAAGTCAAACAGAAATGGGCCTCTCGCCTCTTGGGCAAACTTCGAAAAGACATAACACAAGAATGCCGTGAAGATTTTGTGCAGTCGATAACGGGCAAACGCAAATCGATATGTGTACTCTCCAATCCCGATCAAAAGGGCAAAATGCGACGCATTGATTGCCTGCGGCAGGCGGACAAGGTATGGCGTTTGGATTTAGTCATGGTCATACTCTTCAAAGCCATACCCTTGGAGAGCACAGATGGTGAGAGGCTAGAAAAATCTCCCGAATGTATACATCCAGCCTTGTGCGTCAATCCTTATCACATCAATGTTTCGGTACGAGAACTAGACCTATACTTGGCCAATTTCATAAATACACACGATCCTCTGAGCAGTCCTACGCCCTCTTCACCGCATCCGGGCTCACCTCCAACACCCTCACTTATGCTGTACAGTAATGAACATAATGCCAATAACAACAATCCAGCCGACAATAAAAAACACTCCGATGATGAGCGCAAATCGAAAGGTATGTATGAGGAAAATGAATTGCAATATTCTTTTTGTACCAAGTCTAACAATGAACACAACATGTGCTCGTGCCCGCAACGAAACTGCTTAACAGATGCAGAAAGCACACCATTTGCTGGCTATAGCCATAATCCCTACAATGGTGTTGTTTGTAATGATATTATTTTGGCCACTGGGGTGTTCTCTTCCAAGGAACTGTGGAAGTTATCTAAAGGTAATTTATAAATAAAGCCATACTGTGTCAGCGTTTTTGAATGGTTCATTGTGGTAATGAAGAACCAAAAAATTCTTTCGTTTTAGCTTCCATACTGGAAGAAACCGCCAATGATCTCATACAGGCCAGCTCCATAAAACTGGAGCATCCACAAGCGGCGTATGAATGTCAGACATATCAAATGACAGCATCATCCGCTCCTTTGGGTTCGGTGGTGGGAGGAGTGAATAATTTGAGTTCCTCATCGGGTGGGCCCATGGTAACAGGTGGAGATGGCAGATCATCGGTTAGTGCTTCCATGGTTTTACCATCTGGCTACAGCAGTAAGTATTAGCGTTCCGAAATTCACAATGATCATCTCTATTGAATTAATTGAAATTTCAGTTGATTTCGTGGATCCCCGCAGCAGCATGCATCTTTCCAATTCCTCCTTGTTGCGTGCCGCCGCTGTTGCTTCTTGTAAAACTGATCCTAATGGTTCACCCCAAGATACTGGTAGTGGACCCAGCAGTTTTTCTGTGATATTGAGGCAAAATGATGACAATGGCAGCAACAATGGTGGCTCCAATCATGAAGATGTGGCTTTGCAAAGATATACGCCTACCAGCAATAGAGTGCTACTAAGTATGGGACAAATGCGACCTGGAGAAGGTGAGTTTAATATTTATACTTTAAAGATAAATTTATGAATTGTATTAATTTTACTTTCAGTGCTGATGCAACACAATGTGAGTTCCTCTTTGGTGCCAAATGCTGTTAGTCCGGCTTTGTACTATCCGCAACATAACAGTCCTTCCGCCAACCCTACAGACAATTCCGAAGAAGCTCAACACCAGCAACAGCAACAGCAGCATCAACAACAGCAGCAACACCAACAACAACACCAGCAGCATCAACAACAGCACCACCACCAACAACACTTGCATCATTCTCAAACTTCTTCCACTCCCAAATATGCGACAGAGATCATTAATCATGGCCAGGATATGTCCGAGTTTGTGGCCTATGTGTGTCAAGATACTTCCGGCCTTAATCCCACTGAGGCAGACATACATGCTCATCACCATCAAACGTCTTCCCACTTTCAACTGCAACATGCTGCCGCTGTGGCTCGCAGTCCCAAACTATCGGCTGTCTCAGCAGCAGCGGCTGCTGCTCATTATCAGCAATACAGCACCATGTTGCCTCCGCCTCCTTTACCGCCAATGGCGCGACCGGTTGCCATAATACGTTCCACTGGTGATCTTACCATGGTGGCTTCACCTCCCGCTTCCTCCAGCATAACGCCGCCACCTTTGACCAACGTTAGCTCGGCAGGAGACTCACCACGTCATCATCACCACAGCCACCAACAACTGCAGCAGCACCACGGCCATCATCACCACCACCACCATCATCAGCAGCATGGTCATCATCAACAACAACAGCAGCAGCACACCACCATAGATCACAGCACCAGCACCGGCTTGAGTTCTATGTCATCGAAACTGACTGATACTACAGCCTCTACTAGCAATCAAGATGCCGCCAACAACAGCACTATCGTGGCCAATAGTACAAACTCTTCTGATTTGGTTGTGGCCTCAACATCTTCCGCTTCGCCACCACCAGCTCCAACTCAAAGTCCACAATCTCATATCATTGATGTAGCGCGCTGTAAATCCTCACCCACTTCGTCTTCCTCAGCCATAGCAGTGTCTACTCCTACATCGGCCTTAACACGCATCGCAGCTCAGCCATATCCGCAAACAAATGGACGAGAGTACTTTAACCATTTCCATACGCAAAGCACACCGGTGAGTGGATGGTTTTAACTACTTTTAAACATTTTGAACATTTGAAAAAAATTTATGTATTTTTTGGTATTTTAGCTGCTGGGCTACACAACCATGTCCGGTGTCATTAGTCCCACAAATTTAAGCTTATATTCCTCGTCATCGGGCGTTTCGTCACATCGCACAACACCCCGCTCACGTTGGAATCCCTCGTTTCTTTCTATGGAAGATGATTTTAATATGATGGGCCACACATTAACGAGCACAAATCCTGAGGCAACACCCGTTATTTTAATGGAAGATTGTAAGTATAAAGGAAATATAAAAGATAAATCAAATTGGAAAGGGTTGGAAAAAAAGAGATTGCATGAGAATTATTTTGAAACACGGGTGAAAAAAATAAATGGGGAAGTTGTTGGAGCGAGACAAAATAAATCAAAATAGAGAAACTAGAGAGCAAGTTTTGAGGAAACCATAAGAGATGAAAGGAATCATTATACTCCTAATAGAGATTTATAGTCGATTCATGCGAAAATTTGCTTCATGAGTGAGGTATAATCCACCTCAACCGGACTCCTTACAGATAAGAAATTAAAACTTCTTAGACTATCTCCTGCAAGGAAAAATATTACGTTTTAACATGAGTCCGTTTATGTGAGCGAATTTTGTTCCCAGGCTTTGAGGTTTTTTATAATTTAATTCAAAAATATACAATAGAACCTCAGTCTTAAACCGATATCCCACTATTGGTTCCAAGTACGGATTTTCATCAATTCACTGCAATAAAATCACCAGTAATAGACCAAATTAACCATACTCCTCAATTGATTCCGGAATAAGTCTATATGAGCTTATTACCACTGCATTATAGTGCAATCACTTCCTTATTTTTCAATTAGTTGAGAAATAAGGTAATTTTGGTCATGACTTTATTGCGGTGAGCCGACGAAAATCTGTACAATCTGTGGGATCTCGGCTTTATACGCAACTGCAGTGACAAAGTGATAATGAAATTCCGCTATTCTCTAGCTGGGGACCAAACGGTCTCAATTAATGGCTTCCAACGGACTCTGTTGTGGACTGTTCTTATTGCTGCATACCATGAAAACCCTGCAGAAGTCAGCTCATGGACGGTTGGGATGCGCCAAGTTGTTTTTGGACATCCACGCCGCCGAGAACCTTGGAGAGTTTTACTGTAGCACTGCTTTAGCTGCCTCGTTATCGAATCCATCCAAATTTCCTTTTCAGGATGTCGTACTGCATTGATTGTTGGTTCCTGCTTCGGAGCAGCTCCACGGTAGTTATGGTGTTGGCTCAAATATATTGAATAATCCTAAGTAAGCAATGGTTAGTAAAAACTTGCAGTCATCGTAATTCGTTCTTGGAGAGACCCCAAGTTTCACATCCGTGTAGGATGGTCTTCAATTAAGATGCTATCTGGACAAGTAGACCCCACTGAGATTGTGTCAATAGCGAATTCCGTTCTCTTTGAGTGCGGTCGCTATTGAACGGATCCGACTAGTTTAGGTTAGATTAGGTTTGGTTTGGTTTGGTAAGGTTTGGTTATGCTAGATTAGATTGAAGAGAGAGACACTCAATATTGACCCAATCCGTTTCGATATTACACTTAGTTTTTGATAGCATGTTGTGCGCACTTAAGAAGAGATATTGGGAACCATAAGAACCAATCAAACATTGGTTAGGAAGCCAGTTTCTTGAAAATATTTTTTCAGTTTTTTTCCAGTCGCAGTCCCAAAGATATTCCATATCTGGTATATTTTCCTGGTCGAAGATTAGGTTAGACTAGGTTGAAGAGAGGGGTGACCAATATTAACCCAATCTGTTTCGAAATTACACTTATGCTTTTATAGCATGTTGTGCGCTCTTAAGAAGATATTTGGGGGGTGGGGAATACCCAATACAGAATCATAAAAACCTATCAAACTTAGTCAGGTTAGGAACCTAGGTTCCACAATATACTTTCTCAGGGGTTTCCAGTCTAAAACCTAAAGATGTTACATATCTAGTATATTTTCCAGATGGAAAGTTTGTGAATGCTGCACAGTGACACAAGTAGTATTAAAGAGTTCCATCATCTTCTAAGCGCGCTCTACATATTGTATCGTCAACAACACCAAGGTGATTTGGTAACTCTGTATGTTCTGTTATTAGGCTAACTAAATTCCGAAGTGTTGTCCTTTTTATACCTAGAATCTCCTTTACCTTTTCACTATTTGGGTTTCCCTAGAGATTTTCGGTCACTCTTTCAACAATCTAGTTTGATAAGAGGTCGAATAGAAAGTAGTTCCTTATTCAACTAGCAATTTCGTACCTACATAAAAATGTTGCAGAACTTAAATTTTGTGCTTTGTTACTTTTAGAACTTAGTGTAAAATTTAATGACAAATATTACTGTGGAATATTTTAAAAAGTTATTTGCCTGCTCGAGGGTACTTATCACCCCCTTTTTAAGATAGGAGAACATAAGAAAGTTTGGCGAAATATTACTTTAGGAACACCAACCATTGGTCAGGAGACCGGTTAGCAAAATAACCAGACTTACGGAGATGAAGTCTCTTTTGGGACTGATAGAGGATATCACATGCAGAGCAAGTGAAGATGAGGACTAAACACTAGAACAATATCTATGTCATTGTCCAGTGTTTCTTTAGAAGACAAATTTTCCATAGAGACAAAAGAATTGGACTTGGAAAATCTTGGGGACTCCGATCGGAGAGAGCTAGTTAAAAACATTGAACAGACTAAACTGGTTTATTGGCGGGACCGGTTTTGGAATATAATAGGTTTTTTTAAGCATGTATATTGGCTTAACCCCGTAAGATCGGGTAGACATGCCCGTTTGGGTATAAGTACATTCCCGTATGGGATTGGATCAGTGAGATAAGATATTGTAAGATATTTTATTTATATATTTATTTTCTGCTATTTCAGCTGGCCGCTACAGTGATGAATATGTAACCAGTCGTGATTATGTTACATGATTATAAATGCCACAAACATTTTACAGGCCCTACTAGAACTGCAATAAATTTCAATTACTTTAAATTCAACTTAAACTGTAAGGAAAATTTAAAACAAGCAATAGTTTAAACTAACTCAACTATAAATATTATATTATTAATAATTATTATTTATTCTTTTTATTTTAAAGTTGACTATAAAAAGAAAGTAACTAGTAAGTAGTATAAAAAAATAAAAATAGTAATAATAAGAAAATAGTGAACAAAAAAGCCTTCTTTTTTTTCTTTAAAAGAAAAAGAAATTATATACAAACAAGAGGCTTTAATTGAAAAAAAAATCGTAAAAAACTTAAGGCTCAAACAATGAATTATTGAAAAATAATAAAACTATTATGAAAAAAATGTACAATTTAAAGAACCAATAATGACAGAAATTTGAAAAATTAAAAAAAACTAGAACTGCAATTTATATATAAAATAAATGAAAACCGCTAGACATTATATTTAAGATATGCCCGTTTATATAATATACAATTAAAAATAGATTTTTATATTGAAAAGAAAATATAAAAAAAAATTATTAGCAAACTAGTGTTAAATTAAACTCCGGCGGCCATTGATTAAACATAACCTTCAAAAAAAATCATAATTTATTATATTGGTGCTTTATATTTAAATAAAATTAAAATAATAAACTAAAATCAAATCAAATATTAATTAAAGCTCTTTAGATTTTAAACAAATGGTTCCTTTACATTAAAAAAAGAAAAGAAATTAAATAACAAAACTAGAAAGGAAAATTATAAAAAATATTATTAAACAAAGGAATTTAATGGTTTGAATATTATGTTAAAAACAGCTTAATATTAAACGCAAAATAATATAATAACAGCAAAACAAAAAGGTTACTAAAACTGCAACAAAATTACAATTAAAATTTTTAATGAAACATAAAGAAACGTGCAAAAAGAGAGCATTTCCCACAGAGTTTGAGTAATTTACATATGAACTTCTATTTTGCAAACGCTTCACAAACTTCAAAAAGTTTCTTATTCATTTAACCATTTCTTTCAATACTTTGCGCCCTCAACCAGCCTTTACTTAAGCTTTAATACCACAAAAAAAATCACTCTTATTTTCAAACTTTTCTTTCAGCTCTCTTACTAATTCCCATAAACACAACGAAATTTTTATTGTTAAAACCGGAAATTTAATTGCTCCCCACACTCACAAGTCAAACTCTGTATTTAAATGAAACAATTAATTAAGAATTAAAGAAGTAAAATAAAATTAAAAAATAAAAACCTAAAAGATAGTAAAGAGACAATAGTAGTTTTAAAAATAAGTAAAAAAGCAACAAAAACCAATTAGTTACTATTTATATATACATATATAAATATATAACTATATATACCATATATAATTATATACTTACAATACCTATAATATATAAATATATATATATATATATATATATATACATATATATTTAAAAATATATTTATGAAATCAAAATTAAGCAAAATAACTGACAAAAATCCAAAACTCCCATGTAATTTTTACATGATTATTTATACATTATACACTGAGGGAAAAATAACAAAATCAACAACAAATTTAAATATTAACAAATTAGATTAAAGTTGTAAGAACATACAACAGCAATAACTTAACCAAGAAAATCCGAACCTAAATTAAGTAGAAACATATAAACAAAATTACAGGTTATTTGATAGAAGATAAAGAAGATTTGACAGAAAGTTCCACCGGAAGCAAAACAGTTTTAAATTATATAATTTAGAAGATTAAGGCCAGCAAACAAATAGTTAACGGATAAAATTATTTTAACAAAAAGTTTTTAAGGATAAACATTTTTTATAGCAAAGTTTTCATCGATAGCAACTTCTTGGTAACAAATTTTTAGCGATAAGAACTTCTTATGGAAACTTTTTTCTCTTTAGCAATTTTCCGTAGCAAATATTTGAGCGATAACTTTTTATCGAGAACGATTTTTTTATCGATAGAATCTTTTATTGAAAATTTGTGACAGTAACAATTTTTATCGATAAGAATTTTTTGTACGATAGGAATTTTTCGTCAATCGATAAAAATTTTTTTGTGAAAATTCTTTGTTGATATTAATTATTTATTGATACTAACTTTTATAAAAAAAATTTTATCAATAAAAACTTTTTTGGATTTTTTTGCCGATAACTTTTTCTAATAATAATTTCTGAGGGTGAAAACTTTTTATAGCAAATTTGTATCCATAATACATTTTTATAGAAATTTTATTAACGATAATAAATTTTTACAGAAAATTTTTATCAAAACCAATTTTTATAGCAAAGTTTCCAACCATAATATTTTTTATAGCAAATTTTTTATATACAGAAAACTTTTAAAATTTTTTTACAAATTATTATAGCAAAATTCTTATCAATAATAATTTTTATATCTATAATATATTATGTACTTTGAATTTGAAAAAAAAATGATCGAATCTTTATTAACAAATTTTTTCGCATAAAATTTTTTATATTTAATTTTTTTATTAATTACAATTTTTTGTAGCAAATTTTTTAAAAGTAATGATTTTTATAGAAAATTTCTTATCGATGGCAATTTTTACATAGAGAATTTTATTAAAAAGAAGCTTTTATAAAAATTTTTATAAACATTTTTTTTATCGATAACAAATTTTTATAGAAAATTTTTTATCGATAACTATTTTTTGTAGAAAATTTTTTATCGATAACTATTTTTTGTAGAAAATTTTTTATCGATAACTATTTTTTGTAGAAAATTTTATACCGATAACAAATTTTTGACAATAACAATTTGTTATAGGAAACCTTTTAACGATCAAAATCTCTTATACAAAATTTTTTAACGATAAATTTTGTAGACAAATTTTTAAAGAGGCAAATTTTTGATCCATAAAAATTTTTGATATAACAATTTTTTATCGATAACACAGCAATTTTCATATCTAGGGCTTTATCGATAGCAAATTTTTATAAAAAACTTTTTATCGATAGTATTTTACTATAGCAATTTTTTTAGCGGCAGCAATTTTTTATAGAAATCTATTTTCATCGATAACAATTGATTGTAGTTAATTTGTTAACGATGTTTTACAGAAAATTTTTTATCGATAATTTTTTGTAGAAAATTTGGAATTAAAAATTTTTATAGAAGGTTTTTTTACCAACAACTATTTTTAATAGAAAACTTCTTACGATAACAATTTTTTATAGAAACTTTTTTTATCGATAGCAATTTTTAATAGAAATTTTTTATCGACAACAATTTTTTATCGATAGCTATTCTTTATACAAAACTGTTTATCGATAACTATTTTCAATAGAAATTTATTATCCATAAAATTTTTTTGTAGAAAATTTTTTATCGACAAGTTTTTATTGATAAATATTTTTTATAAATCTTTTTCCATTGAAAATTTTTTATATAAATTTTTTTATCGATAACAGCTTCTTATAGAAATTTTTCTATAGATAAAACTTTTTACCGATAGCAATTTTTTATCGATAACCATTTTTTACACATAATTGCTTATCGATAACTATTTTCAATAGAAAGTTTTTATCCATAAAAATTCTTTATAGAAAATTTTTTATCGAAAACTTTTTATTTTTTATAAATCCTATTCCATTGACAATTTTTTATATAAAATTTTTTTATCGATAACAATTTTTTATAGAAAATTTTTTATTGATAGCAATTTTTTATTGATAACAATTTTTTATAGAAAATTTTATATCGATAACAATTTCTTATAGAAAATTTTTTATCGATAACAATTTCTTTTGGAATTTTTTTATCGATAACAATGGCCCCTATTATGAGTAAATTTCGATCTTCGACTGTAGTCGAAAGTACTGATCGAACGAAATGTCATTTGGTATTATGACGAGCATTCGACAAAGAATGTCGTTATTGTGAATAAAATCGACAAAAAATAGATTATAATTCTTGTTTGTGTACTTAAAAATAAAACTTGTTTAACATATAGATTTTCAAAAAAAATTTCTTATTAAAAAAAAATCATCGAAAGCTAAATTCTGTTCGATAGAAAATTCGTTGCTCAGCGAAATTTTCGATGCTCATAATATGAATTTAACATTCGATTTTCGATGTTCGATACCCAGCGAAGATCGAAAATCGAATGCAACTCATAATAGGGCCTAATATCTTATAGAAAATTTTTTATCGATAACAATTTCTTAAAGAAAATTTTTTATCGATAAACATTGTCTATAGAAAATTTGCTATCGATAACAATTTTTTATAGAAAATTTGTTATCGATAAACATTTTTCATAGATAATTTTTATCGATAACAATTTTTAATATAAAATTTTTATTTTTCATACAAAGTTTTTTATAGAAAATTTTTGTCATAACAATTTTTTATAGAAAATGTTTTATCGATAACAATTTTTTGTAGAAAATTTCTTTTATGGGTAACGATTTTTTATATAAAATTTTTTTATCGATAAACATTTTTTTTGAAGAAAATTTTTTTATCGATTACAATTTTTTATAAATATTTTTCATATAGAATTATTTAAAGAAAATTATTTATGCAAAATTTTCCATCGATAACAATTTTTTTACGTAAATTTTTATCGATAACAATTTTTTTGGTGAAATGTTTTTTTCGATAATTCTTCATAGAAATTTTTTTTATCGATTACAGTTTCTCTATAGAATATTTTTATTGATAAAAATTTTTTAAGCGAATAGATAGATCTTTCGAAATTATTTTTTCACATTTTATAATTGCTCACGTATTATTGGCAAATGTTCTACGTTAAAGATTTTTTTGAAGATTTAAATTTCTTTATTTGAAATTGTTTTGCTTCCAAGGAACTTTAAATGAAAGTAATGAACTCAATTATTGGTACTCGTAAATGAATTAAATTAAATAATAATAATAATAAAAAAAATATATTGTTAGGGTGTTAATGTGCCTAAGTTTTAAAAACAAGATAAAAATTATACACACACATACATACATACATATACATATACTTAATCATACAATAATTTGAAAGTAAAATAATAAACGGAAATTGAAAGATATATAACTGACAGATTTAGCAAACCATATAGCGGTTTAGAAAGTTAAAGGAGAAGGATAATAGAATAATAAATACCATAAATTTTAAACAATTAAATGATATTAATTAAAAAATTTAGAATAAAATAACGTAAATATAATTACGAGTATGTAGTTTAATATAATTTTAAATTTAAAGTAAGAAATATGTTAAACTTTTTTTAATTTAACCTGCATATGTATTTCGTTTCAGTGTAGAGCAGCAAGGTTTCGAAGCATATTTGTAAAAAAAAATATAAAATTGTTCTTTAGATTAAGAAAAATACAGGGTTAAGTTTATCGCTTTAATTTCAATACAAACAATAATTTCAATATAAGCAAACAAACAACTTTTAAGGAGAAATAAGGAGGAAAGAGGAAACAAAAGACTCGTGATTTATAAAACACAGTTAAAAGCTAAATTTATAGCAAACAACTTTTAGATTAACAAGAACGTGTTGTTGGTCATATTATTCTTTTTAATGGAATTCAGTGATTGCGCCATTTGTAAAATAAAGTAAAAAATTTAAAGATTTACTTAGAGCTCTTGCAGCTATTAAATTTTAAATATTTTCTTAGGATTTCGGAAGAGAAAAACTCTTAATGTATATTTTTGTACAGAAATATTATAGCAACTGGTCATTGCTGTAGTAAACAAGGGAAATATATTTCTACAGTTTTTAGTTCCGTGAGAAAATACTTTATTTAGAAAAGTGCAGTTCAACTGGTCATTGAATTGCACTGATTGGTTTTTGTTTGAATATTATAGGATCCCAAGGAAATATTTCTGCATTCCTGTTTGAATATAATATTTGCGTTAAGCTAATGGGTGGGTACCTCGAGAAAATACTCGGTGTCTGAGGATGTGCTATAATATTAGCCGAAGTCCTTAAAAATCACATGCAACATATCATTCTCCTCGATTATCATCCAGGTCAGATGATAATTTATGACAATGATTTGTCACTAAATACGTTTGTATTTAGCTGAGGATATTATTAGTAACTTCTTCGTTTATCCTACCCACAGGCTTTCTGAGCAATTACTTTCAAAGTTCTGAACTCATCCAAGAAAAAATTTTGTTACAGAAAAACCTGTTCATTTGGTCATTGAATAGTTTTTCTATTCAAAATACTTTTTAAAATTCATCAGCCCCAACAACACAATTCCTCAACAATTAAAGATTTTTGTGTGTCTAATATATGTAAACCTTTAATCTGAAGCGATCTGAATAATCGTCCGATTCTTATTGCAACTTTTTAAACTTTCCTAAGAATTTTATACAAAATAACTAGTAGCGAAACAATAAATTGATTTCTTGACGAAAGAATGATTTTCTGTTAAACGATTTTTGAAATCTTGCTGCTAAATCCATAGAGTGGGAGGATTGAACTCGAATACAAATAGATTTACATATATTTATACGAATAAAAAGAAATACTGTTTAATATTGCGAATGAGTTAAATTAGTTTGAATTTTTTCTTAATTTTTTAAAAAACATTTTATTTGAGCAATTTTTAACATTTTATTTTACAAAAATTCTCTTCGAATAATATTTTCACAAAATTTTATTCGAATAGCACAAAGAAATACTGTATAATATTACTAAAGAGTTCAATTAATTCGAAAATCTCTTTTCAAACATTTTATTCATACAATTTTTTTTTTAAAGTTTAGTCGAATAATTTTTAACAAAAATTTTATTCGAACAATTTTTTCACAAATTTTTTTTCGATCAATTCTTTTATAAAAATTGTATTAGAATAACAAAAGTAAATACTGTATAATATTTCGAATGAGTTAAATTAATTGGTATAATTTTTTTAGAAAAATTTTATTCGAATAATTTTTTTACAAAAATTTTATTCGAATAACAAAACGAAACACTGCATAATATTTCAAAAGAGTTGAATTAATTCAAACATTTTTTTTCAAAAATTTTATTCGAATACTTTTTTACAAACATTTTATTCGAATAATAGATTAATTTATTATTTTTATTTAAAAAAATTTGATTCGAATAACAAAAAGCACTGCATAATTTTTTTTTTGAATGCATGATTTTTTATTTATTGTATCTTCATATATGAACTAACAATAAGTATTCAAATCTTAAATCTAAAAATATAATTAGGCCCGACCAGTGTCGGACATAAGCTTAGTAATAGTTATATATAATACATAAGTAGTGATAGTCAAAAGGAAAAAAATAAAGTATTTTCAAGAAGTCCCATCTGGAGTGCTATGAATAAGAGCCCATGTGTCCCTCTTTTTTAGGCGGATGTGTCCAGTAAAGTTCAAAATATTACGGGCAAGCGGATTAGGATGTGACTCGAGTTTTGTTAAATATTTGCCAGCGTATTTTGCAATTTCTTCAGTCACTAGTGGCATATTTAAATCACGATGTATATTTGAATTTTTTATATACCATGGAGCCAATGTTATTAAGCGTAAAATTTTGTTTTGCCTTCGTTGGATTCTCTCGACATTAGAAGCTGAAGCAGTGCCCCATAACTGTATTCCGTAGCACCATATTGGTTTCAAAATCGTCTTGTATATTAAAAGTTTACAATCTAGACTGAGTGAAGAATTTCTACCAATCAGCCAATGTAGCTGAGTTAATTTCAGTTTCATTTGTGTTAGCTTTGAGTCAATATGGGGCTTCCATGTAAGCCGTCGATCAAGGTGTATACCAAGGTATTTTACGTGTGAATGTTGAAGAACAACTTGATTGTTGATTCGAATAGGGGAACAAGTATCTCTTCGCAGGGTAAATGTTACCTGGACACACTTTTGCTCGTTTACTTTGATTCTCCATAAATTTAACCATAGTTCCAGTTGTGTAATATGTTCTTGTAGATATCGGGAAGCCTCGTGAGGGTTTTCGTGCATACTAAGGCAGGCTGTATCATCGGCAAACGTAGATGTATGAATATTGCTGCTCAAAGGCATATCACAAGTGTAAATCAAATACAAAACTGGCCCCAGTATGCTCCCCTGTGGCACACCGGATGATATAGATTCGGGCACACTCATGAAGTCTCCTTCCACAACCGTAAACTTCCGGGTAGTAATATAACTTTCTAATAGCTTCAGAAAATTTATTGGTAAATATGATTTCAATTTTAAAATAAGACCTTCATGCCACACTTTATCAAATGCCTGAGAAACGTCGATAAACAGCGCAGAACAATACTTCTTTTCTTCAAATGTTCTTCTTATAAATTGAACCAATCTATGAGTTTGTTCGATGGTGCTATGCTGACTTCTAAAACCAAATTGATGGTCCGGTATGCACCCATTACTAACTAGAATTGGGGACAATTTTGTCATGAGCAGTTTTTCGAAAAGTTTTGACATTGTTGATAGCAGACTTATTGGCCTGTATGACTCAGCCTTGGTAAGGTCTTTGCCCGGCTTTGGAATCATTTTAACTTTGGCAAGCTTCCAGCTATTTGGAAAATACTCCAGTCGTAAAATGGCGTTAAAAATAAATAATAGGATTCTAATTGCAATACGAGGCAACTTTATTAGCATCTGGTTACTAATTCCATCAATACCCGGAGCTTTCTTCGGGTTAAGTTCAGCAATTACTTTTTGTACATCACACTGCATAATATTGCAACAAATTTTAATCGAGTAATTTTTTTTTTAATTTTAGTCGAATAATTTTTTACAAACATTTTAGTCGAATAATAAAGATATGAATGAATTGAATGAATTCGAATAATCTTTTTATAAAAATTTATTCGAATAATTTTTTGATAGAAATTTTAGTTGAATTATTTTTTACAAAAATTTTAGCCGAATATTTTATATATACAATTTTATTCGAATAATTTTTTTAAAAAATTTTATTCGAATAATTTTAATTCAATTATTGCATTTTAATAACTTTATTCGAATAATTCTAATGGAAAATTTTTTGCACGACTAACTCTGCAAGAATAGTTTTAGTTCGAGAAATTCTATTCGAATAAACTTATTGAAATATTTTTAGTAAAACAGAATAATTTTATTCAAATAATACTATTTGAATAACTAAATTTAAATATTATTCGAATATTTTTATTCAAATGATTTCAGTTGAATAATTTCTTTCGAATAACTTTTGTTAGATTAAAATAATTTTAATTGAATAGTTCAATTGCAATAATATTGTTAAATAATTTCATTCAAATATAATTATTGGAATAAGTAAATTCGAATATTTTAAAGAAATACTTTTTATTCGAATATTTCTTTTGGAATAAATTTATTGAAATAATTTTGATAAACTAAATTAATTTAAATAATATAAATCGAATAACTAAATTTTAATACTGTTCGAATAATTTCTTTCGAATATATTCAATCGAATAATTTTTGTTCAATCAGATTGATTTAAATAATTTTTATAGCATAGTTTAGTTGAAATAATTTTGTTAAATAAATTTTTTTTAAATATTATTACGAAAAATGATTTAAGTTTTATTCGAAAAATTTTCTCAAAATAAACTAGATTGGAATAATTTTTTAAATAATTTATATCTCAAAACAGTAAATAGTCAAAATGAGAATTACATTTTTTTTTAGCAAAATTATTCGTAAAAGGACTGCACTAGTGCAAATTACATTGTTGGTAGAAAAATACTTCTAGACTTTTTCGAATATTTTATTTTATTTACACAAGATTTGGCAAACGATTGCTATTCGATTCATTTTTTGTCAATAATTTTAAGATAATAATGTGCATAATCGTATAAAATTATTCGATTATACGATTTAATAAATTATTTAATTCGAGTAAGTAATAAATAATTTTATTCCAGTGGTTTGGAATAATTTTATTTGATTAGTTTTAATTGGAACAATGTGAATAAGAATAATTTTTATTGGAAAACTTTTATTTATATAAGTAATTTTATTATAACAACTTTGTACGGATAATATTATTTATTCGAATAATTTAATGCGAATAATTTTATGCATATGCTGTTTTTCGAATAATTTTATTCAAATATAACAAGAATAATCTTGTTAAAATAATTTTATTCGAATATATTTACTCGAATAATTTTATTCGAATAATTTTATGCAGATACTGTTTTCGAAAAATTTAATTTAAATAATAAACAAATTTTGTTCGAATTATTTTATTCGAACAATTTTTATTCGAATAATTATTATTCGAATAATATTTTCACAAAAATTTTTTATTCGATAAATTAAAAAAAAAATGCTTTTGAGAGAAAAATATTTGGCACAGTGTTTTATGAAATTATTTTTGTACTAATTTATGTAAATTTTTATCTATTAAATTTTTAATTTTTCAAAGAAGAAAACAACATCTTAACCAAACAACATATAATTTTATAAAAAATAAATTGGCTGTGAATACTTTATTTAAAAAGTAAAAACATTAAGAAAAATAATAATAATAAAATAATTGAAAATTTAACCTAAAAAACCTTATAAACAATTAATATAAAAAAACCAGTAACACACAAATATAATACTCATATTTAGCTAAATAAAATAAATAAAAAACATTATTTAAGTTAAAACAGCTGCCTATTATGGCCTATTAAATATAATTAATTAACTTTGAAGGAGTTTCAAAACTTTTAAGTTAAAATAGAAACTTACAACCAAGAAAATAAAAGCCTACAAATAAAAGCAATAGTTCATATAAAAAAAGCTTTAAACTATAATTTAAAAACATTAACAAAATAAGGACATATGTATAATAACAATTGTTTATAACTAAAAAGGATATGTAATATAATTTAAAAAAAATAAATAAAAAAAAACAAGGGCATAAGGCAAATATTTTAATATACCTACAAAACTTAACTAAATAAAAAGGAAGATTTTAAAGCTCATTTTAAATATAGTTTAACAAAAAATTTATTTTAGTTTTTGTTAATTTTTAATTTTAAATTGAATATGCATTAAGTTTGTTATCTAAAATAATTACAATTATATTATTATAAAATATTTAATTAAAAGCAATAGTAAACATAACGAAAGCTGTACAATGTGCAATGAAATAATATAAAAAATTAAAATAACAATAATAATTTATTATGTATGTATACACACTTAAATATTATTTCATATGATTATAAAAAAGAAACAAAAATTTGTAAAATTAAGAAATAAATTTTATTTAATCTCAACAGCAAAGTTGATTGAACAAAAAATAAATTTTCAAACTTACTGGTCATTCGTTTGGAAAAGAAAACTGTCAACTTTGTTTAATGCTGTAGATTAAAATTGAAAAAAATTAATCAAGCAAGTGGTGTTTTCTTTGAGGAAATTAAGAAAGCTTAACGAAATGTTACCTAACAACGTTAAATGCGTTACTATTTTCAGCGAGATAAAATTATTTGGCAGACAGAAAGACAGACATCAGACACCCTCTAAAAATATTTCAAGAGCCCAGCAACGCCAGTTCAAAAGGTACAGGCCTGTGGCAGGCTACGTGCAGACAGAAGCACTTAAGCTAAACTTTATTTTATTACTTGTAACTATATCCAACCAAAAAAGTCCATACTCTGCAAAAATTTCAAGTGTGAAATACAGTTGAAAAGTTATTGTCCTTTGATAGGCAGGAGGACGGAGGGAAGGACTAAAATAATTTTATTTTATATTTTTATTATTTATGTACACCAAAACTGAAAAGGAATACTATAGTTTTCGCTACAATATCCGTCTGTCTGTCTGTCTGTCACATTCTGTTTTCTCGAGAACACTAAGAGCTACGGACCTGAAATTTTCACAGACAACAAATATATAACAGTTAAAAATTATTGGGTGTTCTGAAGCAAGCAACAAAACAAATTGAAATCCTATATAATATACAGATAATTATATATATATATAGACACTTGAAATTTTCAAAGTACATAAATTTATTTTAATGCGGCTACACCAACTAACACTGAAATTTAAAAAAATTAAATAAAAATTAAAGGGTATTCTATTAGTTAATGTAATTTTGACAAATTGCTGTATTTTTGAAATCGCAAGAGGCAAGCAAACTCTTGGAACGCTAAAACTAGCAAATGCAAAGTTTAAAAAAATCGCTAAAACGAAAATAACACTAAAGCTTAAAAAGCAGAAAAAAAACGCCAAAACGATAACAAAACACCAAAACTAAAAAAATCGCTAAAACTAAAATAAATCGCCGTAAACGAAAATCGCCAAAATAAAAAACAGCAATACCAAACAAAAACGACGAAAATCTAAAGAAGTCCCTGAAACGAAAACATCGCCAAAGCTAAAAAATCGCTGAAACTTAATTAAATCGCCATAAACGGAAAAAGTACCAAACAAAAAATCTCTAAAACTAAAATAAATTACCAAAATCGCAAGATAAAAAACACCAAAACGAAAAAAGCACCAAAAAAAACAAAATCGCTAAAACTAAAATAAATCACCAAAAACTACAAAATCGCAAAAATATAAAAAAATACCTAAACAAAAAAGAAAAATCGACAAAACAAAAATGGCACCAAAGCTAAAAAAACGCTTAAAATTAATTAAATCGCAAAAAAAACCGAAAAAAGCACTTAAACTAAAAAAATAGCTAAAACTAAAGCCAAAAACGAAAAAATTCACCATAATCAAAAATAACACCAAAACGAAAAAAGCCGAAAATCTAAAGAAATACCTGAAACGAAAAAAATGCCAAAACGAGAGAAGCGGCAAAGCTAAAAAATCGCTAAAACTTAATTAAATCGCCAAAAACGAAAAAGGCATAAATAACTAAAAAATCGCTAAGACTAAAATAAATCACCAAAAACAAAATCGCTAAAACTAAAATAAATCGCCAAAAACGAAAAAATCGCCAAAATAATAAAACACCAAAACAAACAAAATCGCTAAAATTAAAATAAATTACCAAAAACTAAAAAATCGCCAAAATAAAAAACACCAAAACAAAACAAATCGCTACAACTATAATAAATCGCCAAAAACGAGAAAATCGCCAAAATAAAATAAAACGAAAACGAAAAAAACGCCGAAAATCTAAAGAAGTACTTGAAACGAAAAAAATCGCCAAAAACGAAAAATTCGCCAGAACGAAAAAAGCTCCAAAGCTAAAAAATCGCTAAATCTTAATGAAATCGTCAAAAACGAAAAAAGCACCAAAACTAAAAAATCGCTAAGACTCAAATAAATCCCCAAAAACGAAAAAATCGTAGAAATAGATAAACACCAAAACGAAAAATTCCGAAAATCGAAAGAAATTCCTCAAACGAAAATAAGCGACAAAATTGAAAAATCCATAAAATTAAAATTAATCGCCGAAAAACGAAAAAATCGCCAAAACCAAAATAAAAAAAATAAAATAAAAACACCAAAACGAAGACAAAGCGCAAAAAAATCGAAAGAAATTCCTAAAACGAAAAAAAGCATCAAACGAAAAAACCGTCGACGCCAAAACGAAAAAACAACAGAAAAAAATTTACCAAAACAAAAATAAGCACCAAAATAAAAAAAAACGATAAAACTGAAATAAATAGCCCAAAAACGATACAAACGCCTAAACAAAAAAAAAAAAACACAAAATTTAAAAGAAAAAAACAAACGTAACAACGAAAAAAGCGACTAAAAGAAAAAATAATCGATAAAATCGAACGAAAAAAATGCCGAAGATCTAAAGAAATTCCTAAAACGGAAGAAAGGCGCCAAAACTAAGAAAAAGCGCCAAAACAAAACAAAAGCCGAAAATCGAAAGAAATCCATAAAATAAAAAAAAAACGCAAAAAATAAGAAAAATCGCGAAAGCTAAAAAAATCGCCAAAAACGAAAAATAGCTTACCGGGGACTTAAAATTTAAAAAATCTACGTCAAAACGAAAAACTCCGAGAAACGAAAGAAATCTCTAAAACGATAAAGCGCCAAAACTAATAAACAACCGAAAAAATTAATTCTATAGCCTAAAGTTCGCGTAGTATTTTATATGTAGCGTCCGTATTTAATCCTTTGTGCGAGAGTCAAAGTCGTACTTTACTGAATTTATTAAATGTTTTTTGTTTTTGTACTTTAATTACAATAAGAAGAAACTATGTATCGTTTTATATGCTTATTAAAAGACTGAACTGAAGATCTTACTCATGTTACAAATAACGCAAGTTGGCCTTAAATAATTTCAACAAATTTATTTTTAAAGCGTATTTTAAGGAGTTTTACGTGCTTGTGGAGCAAGACAACTTTTTGCATTATTTTTTTTAGCTTTTTTGGTGAATTTCCTGACAAAACTTTCCCTTAGGAATATTTTTAATAATTTATTCTATAATCATACTTCAAAAAAATATATGTATATATAATTCAAGTAGAAGTTTAATTTAATATACAATTATTGCCTTAAGCATATTGAGAATTATTTATTAAATTTGCAGCATAATTTCAGGCAATAATAATTCACTTATTTGTAGTGAATGTATTTCTTTTGAGGTTAACTGGACTGTAAAAGCTGATATATATGTATATTTTTGGTAGCTTATGAAGGAATTGCAAGCGTGGAGTCTATACATTATTGCAAGTGTATGTAAATAAATATATGAAGCCGTTTGGTTTAATACAAAAGGGTTTTACAATAAGGCCTCGTGTTTGTTGCTGAAAAGAAAAAATAAGTTTTCAACTCACTTGGGTCCAAATAACACACCAAAAGCCTAGGTGTCTAAGCAAATGGTTCTATAACGTTAGAGCATTTTAAAATCAACATTAGTCAAATTATCGCAGAGATAACGCCCAAAATGTACGAAAAATTTGTTGAAAAGTACCTCGAAAGGAATGGACTGTTGCAACTAATCTGGAGGAGGTCGTTCAAATGATATGATATTTCGTATGTAAGGTCCAAGCATTATAATGAAATAAAAGTTTCAGCGAAATCATAGCTTTCTGTGTCTTTTTTTATTTAATTTTGCTTTTGACAAACCTCTTACTTTGAATTTTTTTTCCTCAGTACGTTTCTTTTAACTATAAAAGGAATTTTTAATTTTGCTTAAAAGTAAAGAACAAGAAATTGAGAAACATAATTTAATAATTTATTATGAGTATATTAAACAAGAAAAAAATTTTTTGCAGCTCTAAAAAGGACATTAAGCTTTTAGTAACTGCCTAATTTATGCTTTATATTAAGAAAGAACACACACCTAAAGGTATGCTAAGAAACCACAAAAAGACACGACGACTTACGTAATATAAATCATAAAGTTGTAACTGTGCAATTAAAAAAAACACACACACAACACATAAAATGTGCCCGCAAAAATTTGTTTTATTTGCTTTAAATTAAAAAAAAAATGCTGTACATTTGTGAACAAGAAAAGTATTTACGCAATTTAATTTATATACTTTTTTTTGGCTTCTCATAACTTGCACAAGAGATGCAAAAGTTATTAAATTTTTATAGTTCAAACTGCTCAGCATGTGCCATGACAAAATGAAAACATCAATAATGAATTTCAGCCATACAAGAGCAAAAGGAAATTAAATTCAAGCACGCATATGGAGGAAATTTCAAATGGCAAGAGCCAATGATAGTTGTAATAAGGTCTACTTTATATATATTTTTTTTAATGTATTGTAGCATATTTAAGGGGGAGGTCATAAAATAAAGCATATTTATTTGGCAGCTTGTAAAAGTTTCACAGCGTATGATATTTAATTTTATGGCTTTTTGGAAATTTGATGAACAAAATATTTAATACATCTACATACTTATAATCTCATGTAATACGAGTGTTTATGAACTTAAATTACATGTGTAGGGAGGGCAGGCGCAAATAAAAATTATAAAAAGGCCAATAAAATAGTCTACATATATTGTGGACAATATTATTAAGCCTGTTGGCTGTAATTAAGGCTGAGCTATGGATTCAGTTTGATAATTAAGTAGATTTTTTGAAGCCTCCTCTTAAACCAGATCATTTACGTTCGGTTAGCCTGAGACAAAGAATTTTCCAATTTAACTGTAAGAGAGACAAATTTCTGAAAATCGACTTGAAAGCTTAAAATTTCTCTCCTACAAAACTGTAAAAAATGATTTGATGCTTCAAAGATCAACATTGTGCTGTTATTTGTGACATACATATTGCCAGTAATGCTCGGAAAAGTGGGCTTAAATATGTATATCGCCAAAATATTTTAAAATTTAATTTCGTATAAAAAATTTTTATTTTTTATTTTATTTCTTAAAATTTTGAAGTTCAATCGGGCTTAAAAAATTCAAAACATTTTTTGATATCCTAAAAGTATGCTATTTTTTTTACAATATATTTGTGCTATTCACTTCACTCTTTTGTTTCTTTTCATCAGATATTCATGCCTGTACATACGAAAAAATTACATATTTTTAAATACATTTTTTTCATATGAATATTTTTCAAAGATAATTTATGCTTCTACGCTACATGCATATTAAACATGTGTTAGTTTTTTTTTTTGTAATAAAACGTTTACTTAGTTAGAAACTTATTAAAGGATAACCAGCAATAATAACCTTGCCTTGATTATGAAAAAGAACAAAATTAACTGTTAACTAAATCCCTATTGAATGTCATCAAAAAATTCGTGATTTTTATATGTCATCAGGTGTTGCTAATTCCGAGCAAATTGGTTGCAAATAATTTAATTAGTATTCATTACGAAAAAAAAAAGAATGCGGCTGCTTTTGGAAACATGAAATGTTTATAAGCAAATGTTGCTGGGACGACTTGCTAATAACAACATGTTCTAGTAAAAAAAATCACTGGGAATACAGAAACACTTTCGATTTTATTATTTAGAGCAGTTTGTTTGCTTTTAAGCAAATCTTTGAATTTCCCCTAGTTGTCGAACACACATACAACATATTTCAAAGCGAATTGAGGTGAGTCTAACTTATATGAATAAGTCTTGATTAGAACTTTCTGGCAACCAGCGAATTCTATTTGCCGCCAGTCCTCTAATTAGTGGCCTTTTGCCAACTGAGAATTTGCTGGTTGCCAGAAGACTCTAATCAAGACTTATTTATATAAATTATTACTCACCTCAATTCGCTTAGAAATATGTATGTGTGTTCAACAACTAGGGGAGATTCAAACAACAAGCGGCAAAACCAATCAACACACCTGGTATGAATTCGCTTTGGCTACAATTATCTGAAGACAATGCTGCCGGTAGCGCAGTTTTTCAACCGGCAACGCATCTGACGTTGTTTTGCTATTCATCATCAATCCATTTCCTATTTGGTTTTGGCATAAATAATACAATCGTCAACAAAAACTTTTAAGCAAGAGTTAGAAATAAAATATTTTTTATTTTCTTTATTTTATTTTTTTTTGATAGGAACTCACATTTATTGCGGTATATCGCCGTGAATTATATTTGTAGATTTTGTATAAAAACTGTTATACAAGGAATATAAAAGGAAATTATTTGTGCACACAAAGTATATAATGTCGAGGTTGCCAGATTTGGTGATTTATTACCACTTAAAGGATTTTAATAAGAGAAAAATACAGGGACCGTAACGGTTATAAATTTTATTTTAAAAATTACTTTTTAAGAATTATGTCTTGAGATATTTTGTAAGCAAAAAATAAAACTCAGAATACATATAACATTTTCGAAAAAAATTTATGGGGCTAAACTGGAAATAAAATCTTTTAAACAAAATTTTTTTTATATCTGTTGGTTAAGAAGAAGTACGTGATAGTATAAAACATTAAATTTTAATGGGCATAAATAAATTAAATAAACTCTCTTAAACAAACATTTTTTTTTTGAAAATCTGTTGGTTAAGAAAAAGTACGTGATATATTAAATTTAATTTTAATGGTCGTGCCTCCGCCCACTTTTTAAATACAAGATTGTGTTGTTTTTTAGAGCTCAAAATGTGTTAAGGTTTTTAAAAATCGGTAAAGTAGAACCACTTAAAATCTATTATTAAATTTTAATGGGAGTGAGCAGGCCTATTTTTGTGTGGTAAGTTTCGTAAAAAACGGGTAAGTAGAACCACGTCAAATATAATAAGAAATGTTAATGGGCGTAAGCCCGCAACTTTTTTCAACTTTAAAATTGTGTAATTACAAGAACCAAAGGTGTTTGCTAAGTTTCACAGCAATCAAATAAGCAGAATATCATAAAACCAGAGCTAAAAATATATAGAGTGTGGCCCGACCACTCTATTAGAATGGCACCAATTGGAATCGAAAAATGCAAAAAAATAATTTGTACAATCGGTCTAAAATGTACCGAGTTATGAAGTAACAATGTAAACAAAGCAGACAGGCGAATTGATAACCTCCTGCTTGTTTTGAAGTCAGTTAAAAATTAAATTAAATTAAATAGAATTATGCATGATATAAATATACTTCTATTCTCTCATTATTTCTTGACATTCACCATCTGACAAGTATAAGGATTGTGAAGTTTCCGGTAAAATCGTGCTACCGTATTAATGTCATATTTCTCCTTAGTTTACTGTTTGTTTAAAAATTTTATTAAATTTTATTACTTCAAAATTGTCTTTATAAAATACAGAATGTATAAATTAAACAGTTAAGGAAAAATGTGAGTGCAGCACTTTTTTATTCCCTTCATTTCCTGACGTTCATCAACACTGGCTAAGAGCCAATAAGATCTGTGAAATAGAATTGCCAAAAGGTCTGATCGGTTGTTAAACTATTTTTTTTAGAAAAGGATGTTGCAATCAACCAGAAACGAATTATGTAGATTAAAAAAAATGCAATATCAATCAATATTTATTAAACTTCAACTAATCAAAATTATCAATCAATTTGGTTTCTCAACGTCAAATTTAGATGAAAATATAGTTAAAATATTTGTATTAAGCAGAAAACTAAAAAAATACGAGAAAGTTATTACATAACCCCTTTTCAAACTTAACAGATATGTAGTTAAGCATATCACCTTATTTATTCGCAAAATTTTGTTAAGATAATTAAACATTTTTGTAAAAAATTTCTAGAAGAACACTTACATTTTTTACTATATGGTAACATTTGTCTTTATTTCTCTCAAAAACAAATTTAAAAAATTCTTATTTTTCAAAACAAATAGAGAATGGAAGTACCTTCTATATTTATACCATGTATTGAAATATTTTTGAAGTCAGCTAAAAATAGTTATTGCAATTTTATGATACGATATACTCGTATATAGGATCGACCAACATTTTATAGATTATTTTCAGTAATAGCGGAATAAGACCTTGCAAATTTTCGCATAATTTGAAAAATTCCTTTTGAAAATCTTGCCAGGAAATTCAACACAGTTACAATAACACGATCTGGCAACTACAACTGTAAGTAATGGTATTTACGTACACCCTGCATTATCTTTTGGTATTATTCCCTGGTGCACTGCTTTATCTCAGTTAAATAATTTTACTTAGTCAAGACAAGCACCTATAGTTTACAATAGTCTCTGATTCAAGTTTAAAGCAAATCTATTTGAGTAAACAACTTTCAACAAAACATTCCCACCAAAAATATTTAATTAAATGAAATCTTTAAGAGTTCAATGTTTTTTTTTTCTTAAATGTTTTAGAACTTAAATTTTTTTATCATACTTTATGTTCCGTATTCATAAAAAAAACAATTTTGGTTTACAAAAGGTTTATAAAACAAATAATGTAGGACAAAATTATGTTTTTATTATGAATAAGACCTCCAAGGGAAATTTCTAGACATAAAGAGGGCAATTATGAATAAAATTCCGCGAGAAATTTTTCCCGGGGAGCAATTTCAACTAATAAGAAGTAATAGGGAAAACAAAAAATTCTAATTTGGAAAGGGAGAAATTTCTCGCGGAATTTTATTCATAATTGTCCTGAAAAATATTGCAGCATATTCAGATAAAAATATTGGATTTGAAACAATAATCTAGCAAATATTTGAAAAGATAATGATGGCGCATATTCATAGTCAAAATAAACAGGGCAATTATGAATAAAATTCCGCGAGAAATGTATCCCTTTTCCAATTGGAATTTTTTATTTTCCCTATTACTTGCTATTAGTTGGAATTGTTCCCCGGAAAAAATTTCTCACGGAACTTTATTCATAATTGCCCTTAAAGTATACTTTAAAAATTTAAAAACAGTATTTCCTTATTTATAACAATTATTAAGGCTTTATAAAGGTTTAATAAGAAAAATTTTGTATGGAAATCTGTTTTATAACCCCTTTATTAAGCCTTAATAGTTTTTATAAAAAAGGCTATAAGTATTTTTTACGGAATCACTGGTTTTAAATTTTTAAAGTACACATACTTTGTTTTGACTATGAATAAGCGCCATTATCTATTAAAATATTTAATATCTTGTTTAAACACAATTTATTGTATTTTCAAGTCACGTATGTACATACATATGTATGTATGTATGTTTATTTAAGAAAAAAACCTTTATACAAAATAAACTTCTGCCCAAAATATTGTGAGTAGAATATAAGCACGTGTCCTGGTCGTAAAAATTTCCTTAGAATTAAATATAGTGACAATACAATCAATGGAAATAGCAAAATGAATGACGAGAAAGTCATAAAAAATTTCAAGAGTTCTTTTCGCTTTTTGTAACAAAAACCATGATCATAAAATCACATTTAAATATGCAATTGTGGACTAAGATAGTGATAATGTCTCATCGTATGACATTCTGAATTTCACACCTTGAGTTTTATTTGTTTACCTTTTTTGATTAGAATTTATTATGTGGCTGTGTTTCTCTAGGACATTTCTATGAGAGGTTTTTCGTTTTGTTTAATTTCGGTACAAATTCCCAGAGAGTGTGCCTTAAGTATTTTACATATGCTTGTGTGAGCTAAGAAAACAATAGTCTAGATAATTGCAAAAGTATTTATGCAGCAATTTTCTTAAAACTAGAACAGTAACGACAAATCGTATATAAGACATACTTATTTATGTGTTACTTTACATACATTTCTAAAAGGATTTAAATTTATTTTAAACGTTTGCTAAGAGGTTTAGGGGATTTTACGCTTTAGTACAAATTTAAATTAGCTGCAAAATATGTTGAAAGTAAGGCAAAGATTATAAACATTCAGCAGACAATTTATATTTTCCTAAGCCAATGGAAAACATTTAAAAAATGTTATTTAAATTAATACAGCATTATCTCTATTAAGTCCCAGATTATCCAGAGCTGGCAATTGCTAACTCGGCTCGAAGGACCATAAACCAGTTGCAATAAGTATTAAAAATTATTATATACATTTTAGTACAGGCCTGCAGGAATAACAAAAAATAAAGTGAAAAGTTATTTTTTTAATTATCCAGGCACTATTAATTTCGTGCCAAGACTCCTTTAAAACGAAAGGTAAATGCAGGAAAATTAATTTTTTTTAAAAACACACAAAAACAAACAAAATAGAAAATCAAAATCCTGACAAAAAATTGAGTGGCGTTTTATTATAATAATTTTTAAGGAATAACAAGCAGAAGCGTGCGAAATTAGCTGAGATGCATTAAACAGAAATTAGTCTCATTTGCTATTTTATTAGTTGACAGCTTTAATTACCAATACAAAATTGTTTTACAAATTTCCATAAAAGAGATAAGCATCAAGACAAACGAACGAACGATTCAAACAAAATTTGCAATCAGCTGTAAGGCAAACTTCCCAAAAAAGATTTCTTCACCATTGCTTAAGATAGTTTATTACATAAACGATTATTATTAAAGATAAAAAATATAGCTTCATACATATAAATAAATTAATGTCATAAAGCAGCACTTGGCCCATAAACATATAAAAGTTATGATCAATATCAACGAGAACAAAGAAGTCTTGTTGTAATTTAAGATAAAGTTTTTAATGCAAGGATATTCTTTTTTTTAAAGCCATTCATTCAAAATCCCATAAATACTCAATGGTGTAAATAACAAACTTGTCTAGCTGCATGCCTAAAAAGAAAATATCCTTTCCCAAATGAAAAATTAACCCCTAAGATAAAACATATACAATGTATGTATGTATAATGATAAGTTAGTGATTGGTATCGATCGATCGTTTAGCTGCCAAACCCACTGAGTGAGAGCGTGTGTGAAAATATTGATAGACTTGTCAGTCGGCTAAAGCACATGAAATTTTTGATAGCTTCTCTGTCTACGTTAAAAGGAGAAGGATCTCATTGTGAGTTTCTATTTTTTTTTGCTGCCCTTTTCATGTGTCATTTTTATTTCCACACACCTCATAAACTTGCATAAATGTCAAAATTTTGTCATGACAACCTCTCGAAAACGCCCCATAATTTTTATCAATGTCATGAGAAGTTTTCCAATGAATAGATATTTTATTTTTTCAAATTAAAATATTTAAGACGCTTAACAAAAATAATATTTGCCAATACGCGTAGTTAAAAGTCATTCAAGTATTAAGAGAATAAAGCAAAGGATATGAATTTCATGAGTTTGAAAAATTTTAATAGCAAATTAAATTTTATTCTTTTGACTATAGTCGAAGATCAGAAAATGCTGAGCTTCACGAATTTCTCGTCGTTTTTTCAGACCATAAACGTATTCAGTAGCAGAATTCAGCACCTAAAAGCTTTAACCATTAAACACATTGACCACAACAGGCTACACGACTACGCAACTTCAAATACCGCTAGCTGCATTTGTGGCCTTGTTGAAGACGGCAGCAGCATCATAAGCAGCTGATATTCAACTATAAATTCATATTTCAGTGTTACCACCTTAAAAAATTTCACATTTATAAAAGTAAAGTTAGTCTTTTACAATAAATTTATATCGAAAGCATAAAAATGAATGTATTTATTCCCTTACATGAATTTCGGGATGTTGTTTCCTTTAAACATATTCTTGCTACTGCAAACGAATAAATATATCCATGCATATTACGATTTTCAGTTCGCAAAAATTTACTGAATGCTTTTCCACACGAAAATTTTAAATCAAGCAGTAAAAATGCTAAAATGGCAACAATGTCCATTAAAACCGGTAAAAAAAGAAGTATCAGGGCCATTGTTGCCAATTTAGCATTTTCACGGATAAATTCACCATACTCTTTCGTAAAAGAACGTACGTATCGTCGTTACCTTAATATAGAAAGACCCTAAGTAATCATTATTTTTCTGAAATGGAGATTTTTGCATTTTTCTACACATTAGATGTTCTTCGATCGAAATATAAAAAAAAACTGGATGTAAAAAAAATGAGTTAGGGTCTTTCTTTATTAAGGTAAAGATGTATAAAATTTACAATTTAATAATTAATTTTTACTTCTGTATAACATTTTATTAAAAAGTTTAAACCGATTTAACATTCGCCCATTAACATTTTCTGGCAACACAGATTAGAGTGCAGCTCATGGGCCAGTGTTACCATTTCTCAAGCTTTTCCTTTTTCGCAATTTTTTTTTTTCAATGGCAAAAAGTTTTGAATTTATTTACTAATAAATAATTTAAAATTTGAATATAAAAAATGTATTTATGAATATATCGAGCCATAACCGCTAAATAGCTTAAGCGACATAATTTTTTAACCTGGTTTTTTTTAACGAAAATCGATTATTTACGATCGCAAATAATCGATTTTTAGCAAAAACTGAAGTTCTGGCACGACAAGTACTTTTTTAAAGATATCCTAATATGAAATTTGTTTTATGTTGTTTTTTAATTATATCGATCCATAACCACCAAAAACGCTTAACCGACATGATTTTTGCACTTCATTTTGTTTAAACCAAAATCGATTATTTACGATCGCATATAAGCAATTTTGGTTAAAAAATTCGCCCTTATCGGGAATAAAAGTTCACGTGAAATATGTTCCCTTCCCTAAAATTGTGATCGCCAATGTTTGGGTTGTTGTTGTGCCATTATACTATTTTCTAATTTTGTTCACAATTTTTTGTTCACGGGAAATATTCGCTTTTTATTCCCGATAAGGGTGATTAAGTGCGAAAATTATGGTTATGGCACTATATGATTTTTCTAATAAGTAATTCTTTGTATTTATTTTTATTTTTTTGCTTAAAAAGGTTCCCCGATGATCTGCATTAGCAACAGTGAAATGCGCATAGGATCCAGCTAAACCCCTCAATAAACAATTTCAATGAATTTTTAATAAAAAAATTATTTTACTAATTAAGTAAAATAATAATTTGGGATTATTAGTGCGTTAATAAATGTTAAACTTTAATTTTTTTATAGTTCAAATATTTTTGCAGAAAAAAATTATTTATTTTCAGATATGAGAAGTTAAAAAAATATGTGGTAACGCTGCCAGGTTGACATATTCTGTACTCACCAGTGTTGCCACCAGCAAAATGCTATTTTTTTTAATAAGTTGTTCTTTATAAAAAATTTTTTTGCTTAAAAAGAAAATAAATTTTTGTTTAATTTTTTTTTATATTTTTTAAGAATTAAATATATTTTTGTAGAAAATTTTTTCTTTCTTTTTATGAAAAAAAAAATTTTTTTGTTTTTTTTTTTTAGAAATAAAAAGTTTAAAAAATATAAATCGAGCCATAACCGCCAAAAAAGGTTAACCGAAACATTTTTTTGGAACTAGTTTTTTTTTTTTTTGGCGAAAATCGATTATGTACGATCGCAAATGATCGATTTTGGTGCAAAAATTAAGTTCGAAAACTTAAACGCTTAAGCATTTTTTGGCGGTTATGGCACGATATATGTAACCTTAATTATGAAAGTGGTCTAAGTCATATATTTCTTTGGTCGACATATTTAAGAGATGAATTTAGAGTTGTTTGTATAGTGTCAAATATTATTTTTTCTAAATTTCTAATTACACTGTTATCACTCAAAGAACATCTAAAAAATCCATAAATGCTTATAGCAAAAGGTGTCAGCGACATTTAACTTGAAAAATAAACTTCTAATAATTACCAGTTTTAAAACAACTAAACATTAGCTTATGTTCTTAATTGTTTTTTTTTTGGTAAGGAAGCGCAAGGAAGACAAAATTTCCTTTAAAAGTATTTACAATTGTAAGCCAACCATGACCAGGTTGGATATTGCTGGAAACCCTTAACGTTATGTTGCCAAGGAAATGACAATTTTTAAGACAAGCTTAATGATTTTTTTTACCTCTCTTAGCTGCTGAGTTTTTATAATGTTTTGTAAGAAGGATAACAAAGAAGGAAAGAAGCTAAAAAGTTAAGTAATTTTTATGTTTTAGCAGGAAATTGAGGGTAGTAAATTTTATTTAAAGATTTTTATGAATGATTGCGGTTTGCTGCTCCTAAGATAATTTTTGTTAATGAGTGCTATTAAAATTAAGTGTGGGAAAATTTTGCTCAGACTAAAGGACGATTTTTTTTTTTGTTATAAAAGCAATTATTCGTGGATAAAAATTTATATTAATCGAGACTAGTACAACTCTAAACTAACGAATATTCGACTCGATATACGCAATACGGGTGAATATGGGCATTTCCACAGGAATGTCAATTTTTTGTAGCGTGCGACACCAAGCACATTTGCTTGTTTTTTTTTCAAAGAAAACGAAACTTGTTTTTACTTCTTTATATATTTGTGTAGGCCGTCAGCAGCTCTACGTTAGGTAATATTTTAAGGAAAGTCGAGTCACGTTGTTCAGAAATGCAAGGTCAATTGCTTGCTGTCGCACGCACAATTTTTTCAGCCTTAAGTTATGCTATCGATTCCTAATAAATTAATTTGTGAATGTTTATTTTTTCACTAAAGCGAAGTAAGTTTCATACAAAACCTAGTTGTGGGCTTGCTTTTGGTTTTCAGTAATACGATATTTTTAGTAAAGCGATGTTTCGCTAAAGCGAAGTGAATAACACTAGCTGCGTTTAAAATCAGTGCGGGTATTTGTATCGCTTTCAGTAATCCGATTTTTTTCAGTAAGGCATGTTGTGCTAAGGCGGATTCGACTGTATATGTATATTTTTTGTTGCACAGTGTCTTTAATTTTTAATTTTTTTTCAAGAAAAATCGTTGAATATATTCACAAGAATTTGCGATTGTTAATCCTCTTTTTCGCAAGACCCTATTTAAGAATTAAAATTTAATTTTGTAGTTAATAAAATTTGTGGTAGCTTTATTAATACGCGCACACATATTTCTTCCTTTAATGCTTTTCTGCGGTTAAAATCTTTACAGAAAAATATATGAAATTTTCCTTAAAAAAAGAAAAAAACTCTGTCAATAATTCTTTGGGAATTTTCTTTATTTAATGCATGGCTAAATTTTTGATGGAAATATATCAAACTTATTAGTGATATTTTACTTAAAACACATTAAAAAAAAACTATGATGTATTTTGAAAAATTTTTTAAACACAACTAGGAAATGGGGGTTGTTGCCGTAGCAACAGATTTATTAGTGCAACACACAGGGTGTTTATATTAGAAAAAAAAACAAAAATATCAATTAGAATTCCTGTAGTTTTTTTAAGGATTAGAATACCTCAAACAACGAAACATATTTTGTATTTTTTTTTTATTTTAAACAAATTCTCTTAATTCCACATAATTTTTTCTTCACAAATATTTTTTGCGGGGCAGTGGTAAACACCCGCCATTCTTTACTATGCTGCTGTCAATCTCTGTTGTAATATTTTTAAGAGATTAATTTGGAAAAGTAAAACCATTCAAGGATTATTTACACTCGAAAGCGTTATTTTCGTCGATATTCAATAGTAGTGCCTTAAAATAATGTAATTAGCAGAGGTTAAAAGTTCAATGTACACCATATTTTGTTAGGAAAAGAAAATTCTTTACCAAATAAAATCTATCGGCAACATACACACATACATATGAGTTCCATTAAAAAAGGCCAAACGTAAAATATTTAAAGATTCTCAAATAATTTTTTTATAAACCAAATATCTTTTGTTAGTTTCTTGATGGAAATAAGCTAAATTATTATTGTTTACATCAAGTAAAACTAAAGTAATGCCAGCAAATACCAATCAAATCACCAATCTTAGCTGATAAATTTATAAAATTGACTTAAAAATGCCATTTACATGCAAACTATACATTTTTACGTCGTGTAAAATAAATTGTTAGCATGTAATAACTGACGAAAAAACACAATTTTATTTTCAGTCTTTGTTGTCTTTATTTTAAACACCAAAAATCAATTCTTTACGTGATGTAAACAATGTGTAAAGCATGTAAAATGGTCTAAATTCAAACAAATACATATGTATGTATATTATCTTGATTATATCAAAAACTTATTTTTAAGATTTGTATTGTTGTTTTAAACACCAAAAATCAATTCTTTACGTGATGTAAACAATGTGTAAATCATGTAAAATTATCTAAATTTAAGTCACTTAAAATATTATTTTGTTTATAGAAAAAAAACAAGTAAACGATTAATTTTTTACTGTGGTAAAACAAATTGGGTTAAATATACATTTTTTACATTATGTAAAATATGTTTTCAACACGTAAAAGCTCATAAAAGAGTAAAAATATTTGTTAAAAAGTCTTTGGAATGATTTTAGACACCAAAAATTAATTGTTTACATGATGTAAAAAATGTGTAAAAAATTTAAAATATTTTAGATAAAAAAATCAATTTGAAGCTGATAAAAGAAAAAAATTTTTTTTAAATCTTCAGCAAATTTTTAGCTTGCCAAAAATAGATTGTTTACGTTATGTAAAATATGTGTAAAAAATTTTAAACATGTAAGATTTGTAACAAAAATAAATTAAACTATTCAAGCTAATAAGGCGGCTAGCCTTTGCTAAAAAGTCCTCAGAAATTGTTTACATGATGTAAACTATGTGTAAAGAATTTTAAATATGTAAAATTTTTAAAAAATATATAGATTAAACTATTCAAGCTGATAAAACGGCAAAACATTTGTTAAAAACTTTAGAAATTGTTTACATGGTGTAAATAATTTGTAAAGAATGTTAAACATTTTAGAAGAAAAAAAATCAACTTAATTGTTGAAGCTGAAGAGTAAAAATCTTTAGAATAGTCTTTTTAATCACCAAAATCAATTGTTTACATGATGTAGATAAGGTGTAAAGAATGTTTTATATTTTAGATATGCAAAAAAAATAATTTAACTATTGAAGCTGACAAAAGGGTAAAAAACTGTGTAAAAAAGTCTTGACATTCTTCAGCCACCAAAAATAAATTTTTTACATGATGTAAATAATGTATAAAGAATGTAAAATATTTTAGATTTGTAAAAAAATCAATTTAACTATAGAAACTGATAAAAGAGCTAAACTTTTGTTAGAAACTCTTTAGAAAATTTTCAGCCACCAAAAACCAGTTGTTTACATGATGTAAAATATATAAAAAAATTTAAATATGCAATAACTGTACAAAAATTGAAGCTGACAAAGAGAAAAAATCTTTATAACAGTCTTTAGAAAAAATTTTAACCACCAAAATCAATTGTTTACATGATGTAAATAATTTCTTGAAGAATTTTATATATTTTAGAGTTGTAAAAAAAATTCATCTTTTGAGGGTGATACAAGAGCAAAATCATTGTTTAAAAAAGTCCCTACAAATTGTTTACATAATGTAAAATATGTGTAAAAAATGTTGAATATGTAACATTTGTAAAAAATCAATTACGGTATTGAAGCTGATAAAAGAGTAAGCTTTCGTTAAAAAGAAATTTAGAAATTGTTTACATGATGTAAATAATGTGTAAAGAATGTTAAATATCTTAAAATTTTCTATAAATGTTAATAATCTATTAAAGCTTTCCGTAAAATGTCAATAAAAACATTTCTACTGGTAAAAATCAATTGTTTACTTAATGTAAACAATATATCAGAGAATATAATAAATCATTTCTAATTTTTTTACTAACAAAAAATAAATAATTTGCTTGGCAATTAATTAAAGTACTTTGCTGATTAATAGGTCATTTCATAAGGTTAAGGGGGAACTTGGCATAATACTGATATAGTGAATTCAGTTGTTTACATTATGTAAAATATTAGAATTTTAATCCTTTAGCTGAGAATTTCATAACTCTTTAAATAATTTTGTAATTTATTGCACCATAATCTTTTACAATTTGTAATAGTTTTGTAATTTTTAACGACAACATTGTCATTGTCAATTGCCAATACAATTTGACATGACATGGTGTTAAATTTCTATGAGTCATTTTTCATTTTTCACTACCCAAAAAAATTATATAAAATTTATAATCCTTTAATCTTTTACACAAAAAATTTGCATATTTAAATCATCAAATATTTTTGAAAGAAATATTATGACACCACTCAGAAACAAAAGGATACGTAACAAACAAAATATAAGTTTACACGTTATCCTTTAAATATGTAATAAATTTCAGTAAAATTAAAATTAGTTTAAAATTTTCTTTTTCAGGATTAAAATTGAATTATGCATGCTGTTACTGTGACATTAGCATTTTTTTTTATCTCTCCGTTGTGTGCGTCAACTTAAGGGGTGGCCGACTTAACTCTTCCTTTTTTTTTGAAGGAAGTTTATTTTTTTTTAATTTCTTTTTTTTTGTATTTCTCCGTCGTGTGATGGAATTATGTCTGTGTTATCAATCAGAAATCTTTTCTCCGTGTCATTGTTTTGTTACTAGATGCTTGTTAGTTCTGGTAAAATATATTTTACTGGGTGTAAAGGGTTCAAGTTTTTGTCATATACATTTCATATTGTTATTATAGACATGTCGTACCAGTTTGTAAAATTTTAAATGATGCTTGTAATATGTTTTTGGAAAGTAAAAAAAATGAATATTGTTATTGTTTCCAAACTCTTCTATAATTGTTGATGAGCATTTGAAGTTTTTTTTTTTGTTTGACAAAAAAACAAAATAAGCTACGCTAAAGGTAAAATGTCACAAAATATTATTTTGATCTTCTTTTTTTGAAGATCTTTTAAAATTTATTATTATCTTAAAGAAAATATTATAAGGCAATGATTTCTCCAATTGCACTTTATGTATCCTAAAGCAAAAATGTTTCAGCTTTTAAAAAAATATTTTAATTTAATTCAACATAAAACAATTATTTACCACTGTTAAACTCATGTAAATAATGTAAAATTACTATATATACATATATCACAAAACATATTGTTGACAATGAAAAACTTCTTGTGATTTTTTTTACTAAATTCGTTTAAAATAGTATTTTATAGTTCTTGACATTATGTAAACAAGTTTACCTATTGTTCGAGATATTACGAATTTGTAAAAAAAACATAAAAAACTTTATTAAATTTTATAGTTCATTTTATTAAAAAATAAAAAACTTATTACTCTTGACCATTGTCTACATTATGTAAAATAAAAAATAGGACAAACTTCTTGAAATGTATGGGTATAACATTTGAATTAAATTTTTGACTTTGTCTAAAAAATGTTAAATAAAATATCTTTGGTTGAAGCAGTTATACAAATCAACTGAAAATTGACTAATAGGTCTAACTATGGCTTGTTTACATCGCGTAAAGCAAGTGTAAAATATTAAAAATATTTGCCAAAAAGCATAAATCTTTCATCGATTCAGTTAAAATTGTTATAAATCTAATAATTGCGATTATATGAAAATAACTATATCCAGTTAAATATGTTTCGATACACGATGTAAACAATTAAAAGAGAATAAAATCTATAACAAACTCATAAAAATAAGCTGAAAATTGTTGTTAAGAATAAATGGTTAACTGATTTCTATTATTTACATTACGTAAAATATATGTAAACAATTAAAACAAAAACAAAAAAGTGTTACCTTTAAATTTAATTCTTACATATAACAATTTCAATTTATATTAATCATTAAGTTCAACAGTAATTAATTACATCAAGTGTAAAATATAAAAAATATATAAATAAGTTAAATAAAAGTTTTACTCGAATTTAGTAAATTTTTTATTGTTTACACCATGTAAATAACTATCTTAATAGAGATTTGACGCAAGTTCGTTGCTAAGTTCTGAAAATTGCGTAAATTTTAATTATTTACATCATGTAAACAATGTGTAAAATCTCTGTAATAGTGTATATGAGTGTCAAAAAATATTTTAAAAACCACAAAAATTGTTTTGGCGTTCCAAATTAATTGTTTACATTAAGTAAATTATTTGTAAATATGCGAAAATAGTTCAAACTTATAAATTTTACAAATTTTTATTTTAACAACAAGTAGCAGAAGGCTAAGATTAAGTGGTTTACATTATGTAAGGAGTACTTACAAAAAAAAGTATAACTGTTTACATTATGTAAAACATATAAAAACGTACTATAAAAATTAATTTACAAAACAAAAACTTTGTTAGTAGCCGCCGAGAGTTCTTTTAAGCCATCAAATTTATTTTTTGACATGAGGTAGAGACCATGTAAAACTTTAAAATATATATCTATAAAATATAATTTTTCCCCTTGGGAGCATTAAAACTTCGGAGAAATCTATATTTAAATTATTTACATTGTGTAAATAATGCATCATTGGATTTTTTTTTACTTTATGGAAAGAACGGATAATGTATAGCTAAAAATATATTTAAAAGCCAAAAGCTTTTTAAAAACCTCATAATATTATTTTAAGCCACCGCATGTAGTATTTTACATAAGGTAAATTTTATGTCAAATGTAGAATAAAAGTTTAATTTTATCAAAATTTCATCTCAAATTTCAATTAAAGTGTGCAGACAGCCGAATTACATTGTGTAAAGAATGTATTAATTGGAATTGAATTATTTACTTTAAGTAAAAAATGGATAATATGTATATAAACAGGTAAAAAATATATATTTAAAAGCCAAAAGCTTTCTAAAAATGTCACGAAATTGTTCAAAGCCATCAAATGTAGTTTTTACATAAAGTAAATTTTATGTAGAATACATAATAACACATTAAATTTATCAAAATTTAACCTCATATTTACATGATTATATCATGTAAAGAATGTATAAAAGTAATATAAACATTAAGAAAAATTCAAAATACACTGTGTAAACAATATATTAATTGCCCTTTAATTGTTTACCCTTTGTAAAGAATGTATACTATAGAGGTAAACATGTATTTTAAAGCCAAAAGCTTTATAAAAACCTTATAAAATTGTTTTAGGCTACCAAAAATAGTTTTTTACATGAGCTAAATTGTATGTAAAATATAGAATACTAGTTCAAATTTATCAAAATTGCATCTCATATTTCAGACAGTTAAATTCTGATTGTTTACATTATGTAAACAATGATTATACTGTACTCAAGAAGAGTTCTGTCAAGCCATCAAATTGAATTTTTGACATTAGGTAGAGATCATGTAAAAAACTCAAAATATCTGTAATATAGATATAATTTTTCCCTTGTAAGCGTTTAAACTTAAGATAAAGATCTACTTAAATTGTTTACATTGTGTAAAGAATGTTAATTGGCCTGCAATTGTTTACTCTATGAAGAGAATGTATATTATAAATGTAGTCATGTATTTAGAAACCTAAATCTTTATAAGAACCTCATAAAATTGATTTAAGCCATCAAATGTAGTTTTTTACATGACGTAAATTTTATGTAAAATGTAGTATAATAGCTGTAATTTATAAAAATTTAATCTTATATTTCAATTAAAGTATGCAGACAGCTCTATTCCAATTATTTATATTATGTAAACAATGAGAAAATTATGTGATGCATTTACATAAGTAGTTATATGTTATTATATATATTATAAAAATGTTGAAAAACAGCTGATTTGGAATTGTTTACATTATGTAAAGAAATCCAAAAAATTACCTTGGATTGCTTGTATTATATAAATATGTGTGTTAAAATATATTTAAAGGTCAAACGCTTTGTAAATAAGTGATAATATTTTTTAAGGGATGAAATTTAGTTGTTTACATAAGGTAAATTTTATGTAAATAAGGCGAAATTAGCACAAATCTGTAAAATTCGCAACGCATATTTCATTATTAGTATGGAGAAAGTCAAATTCATATTGTTTACGTTATGTAAACAATATGTAAAATATGTGCTATGTCGAGTTTAAATAATTTTTTTTTTATATATGCTACTTTTTAAATCGTGTTTCGAACTTCGCTTTCTGACTCAAGCAGTATCGACCGCTTCAATTGATTTTGCACACTGTTTACATGCCTGCCTAAAAAAGTATTTGACAGACAGCTACATGACATGTCCTTTATTTTTAACAAAATTTCAAGTGTAATTATTATAATCACTTTAAAACCCATAATTACATGATTACAACAATGTTTCAAATATTTAAAACAGCGCACAACAGGATCAATTACAAAAGCAAACAAATTGTGACACAATTCCGTATGCACTCACAACGGTTACAGGACTTTATGAAAGCAATTTAAATTAGAGAGAAAAAGCCAATTATGAAGTATGAAGACTAAAAGTGAAAATACAAAGAGCTAGTTTGAAACAACAACAAAATAGCAATAAATGTGTCATGTGTTTTAGTTCCTTCCGAGGGGTAAAAAGGATGAGCATTGCATTGCAAGCTTGACAATTAGTGCACCCACAATTGTAGGGCCGAGTGTTACAGTTGTTGTTTACAAGGTAAATTTTTTTTTACAAATTATTTTAACCATTCAGCACGCTATATAATTGCATTAAATTGTAAAATATATTTCTATTCAGTCAAGGGGGGTTTGGTTGTTTGATTGTGGCCATATGCTGCTGTCCATTGGGCTTAAACACAAACCTATAACAGTTTTATTAAAATTTATGTTCATTTTATCTTAAATGTTGTTTCATTGAAACATTTTCCTTTTTTTAACCATGTAAATTGAAAAGCAATACATTTTTCATAGCTCTCTTTCAATAAGTAAAATAATCACCGAACTCAGATGAAATTTGTTTCAACATTAACGATAAAAAATTAAGTAATTTTTCCATTAAAAACACATTAAATAATCAATGAATATGAGAAGAAATTACATTTGATGATTGCTAATGAAGAAATTAAAACAGAATGAATGCATCATATCAATTAAGTGTAATGAATTTTGGGTCAAAACAACAAGGACATTATTTTGTTACGATTATTTTAAAACTATTTGCTTAATTAAGCATCAAAAGCCACTAAATATATACCAGAAAAAAATCTTCATTTTTGAAGATACAATAAATAAATATTAGCGTATTTAAAAAAGTAGTATTTCTACTACTTTTAGAGAAAGCGTAGTATTTTATTGTTTGCTTGATTCGGCATCAAAACACATCGAAGCATATACACATTAAAAAAAAATTTAACATATTCCAATTTCAAAAAAGTAGTATATCTACTACTTTTAACAAAAACGTAGTATTTATTTCTACTTCTGTAAGCATAACCGTAGTATTTTATTATTTGCTCAATTCGCCATATTTTTGCGGAATATGCATACATATTCCGCAAAAATCTTTAATGAATTATAATAAAAAAAGTAGTATTTCTACTACTTTTAGCGAAAGCGTAGTATATTAGTACTCTCAGCTTATTCCAATGATTAGCCAACAGAAGTCATCAAAACCATACATATTCTACAGAAGTATTAACAAATACTACTTTTTAACCAATTACGATATGATTTTTGAAATAGTAGTATTTTTACTACTTTTCGTGTTTTGCTATTCTAACACTATTTGCTTAATAGTAATCCAAAAATTATCTAATGCTAACATATTCTACAAAAGCTCTTCAAATATATCATTATTTAAAAAAGTAGTAATTCTACTACTTTTCGTGTTTTGCTATTCTAACACTACTTGCTTATTACTAATCCAAAAATCATCTAATGCTAACATATTCTACAAAAGGTCTTCACATATATCATTATTTAAAAAAGTAGTATTTTTACTACTTTTCGTGTTTTGCTATTCTAACACTACTTGCTTAATAGTAATCAAAAAATTTAATAATGCCAACATATTCTACAAAAGCTCTTCACATATATCATTATTTAAAAAAGTAGTATTTTTACTACTTTTTGCGAAAACGTAGTATTTTGATATTTCTTTTCTTTCTTTACAAGGTAGTAACATTCATCAAAAAGATTCATGCCTCCAAAAACAAAATTAACATTTCATTAGAAAAATAGTAGTATTTTTATTACTTTTAGGTAAAACGTGGTATTTTTTATATATTTTTTAAACATACTTGCTTTATTGAGTTTCAAAAATCTATCTAGCTGATCTGTAGCAACCAATATATCTATCTGGCCAATGCTTTGTAGCATTCATATATACTTAAAAAAAATGTAGTATTTCTACTACTTTTTGTAAAAATGTCGTAGATGCCAGTATTCGAGAACTACTTACTTATTACACTCTACAAATAGTCCAAATCATAAATTATGTATAAAAAAACTTTAATATATCATAAATTAAAATTGTAGTATTTCTACTACTTTTAACAAAAACGTAGTATATTCTATGCAAAAGAATTTGCTTAATTTAATTGCAGAAATCATAAAAAAAATCTTGCAATAAACTTCAAAATATCATAATTTAAAAAAAGTAGTATTTTTACTACTAAAAAAGCAGTATTTTTACTACTTTCAGCGAAAAAATACTACATACATACATACTTTGCTATTCTTAGACAATTTGGTTTATGAAAATCAAATATATTTTACAATTTATTATATAATTAAAAAAATAGTAGTATTTCTACTACTATTTTAATTAATAACTCAAAAATATCCAATTGTTTTAATTATTTATTTTTGTTTAAAGCTTGCCGAAATGAATACGAATTTTAAGCAAGTTTGTTTGTTGTTGATTAAGTACGTCTAGATTTCATTTCATAATATATATTGTTTCTTATTTTTTATTTTTTTTAATTTTTTTATAAAGGTTTTAGGCCTTTGTTGCTACTAGTTTTTGTCCTTTTGTAATTCTCAATAATTTATTGGGAGTTTGCTTATAAACATTGAGGTTTTATAAGCTTTTTCGAAGTCTACTGGTGAATTGCCTAAGCAGCAACAAAATACGTCTACACGTGCTTAACCAACATTTTAAGCAAAAGATTTCACTTTAAGTAATAAGAATTGCCCAAAAAAAATTTTTGAAAATCTTGCTGCTTCTTAATATATATTTCTTTTTAGCACATACTTAAATTTTGAATATGAAAAATATTTTCGAACTTAATTTCGAATATTCGAACAAAGTATAAATTATTTTTACTTCTTAATACTCTTTTTATTTAGATTTTCAGCGAAATTTAAGGAAATTTATTACGACTCGTGGTGTAAATATTTAAATTGAGGCATTCTATATGTTTAGAATCCCTCATGGCGTTAGCAAATCTGAAACATTTTTATTGCATAAATTATTTTATGGTTGTAAAATTTAAAGTCGTGAGATACTTCCAAAATTGTTGCTAAAAGTCCGCATGATTTCCTGTTAAGATCTTGATATCCCGTCAAAAGCAAAGTAACATTGCTTTTTAATGGAAAAATCTTGTTGGCCTCAAGCGTGTTCGAAATGTAATATGCAAATCGAGCTTCACTCTGCGATTTTTGGATATCCAGGCTATGGCATACTTTTTGCCTGTCACCAGGCCATTAAAATTTTAAAAAGCAAAAAACTTGTTTTCTTTTCTCAACCTTTTGTTTTTACTGAATCACTTGCAGCAGCAGGACAAACAAATTTAACCTTTTTACTTATATGACAAATATTTTGACATATTTTCTTGTTGTTTGTTCCCATTGTTAATTTCTTGTAACTTTTAATTAAAACGTCACGATGACAAGACAAATGTAGCATAACATTTGGTCTTATACGTATGACAAGCAGTATACCGTTCTAGTATAACAAGATAAGCTGGCCAATTGTTATTATTTACAAAAAAAAAGGATTTTAAACGCCAAAACATGTAGCAAACCCTTTTGCCCTAAAATATTTTTGTGTGACCACAGGCACACATAAATAGCATTTGTTACAATTCTTTGTGCGCAATTGCCACTTAATCCTTTTTAAATTGACAACAACAAGAAAAAATACAATTTAATCCTTTAAATATAAAATAAGGTTTTTTTGTTGTTTTTTTTTAAGACAGTGAAAAGACAGTTTTCAATTTAATAATTTTATAGGTGAATGTTTTTTTTTTTTGATAGGCATTAGGAATTCTTTCTCAAACGATCAATTTCTCATGAGCTAAAATTATTGACAGCTGTCAGAATTTGTTCAGCAAGTTTTGCTACAAATCATAATTTCCTTAGGGGTGGTTTTTTTTTGGTTTGTAATCGAAAAATTGTATTCTCTGCGATCGCTTAGTTTCAACTTAATTCCTTGATAAGAATGTTTATATGGCCTTATTTTAAGCTTAGCTATTGTTCTGAGTTTGCCTTTGCTTTGATTTTCAAGCTGGATTGGCTTTGAAGCAACTTTTTATATTTAACTTAATTTAAAAAAAAAAATTGGGGGTGTTGTGGCAACAACATTGACCCTGAGATAAGAAATGACCTCGCTGGGTCAAGCTTAACAGCTGTAAGTGAATAAGATTAATCTAGCAGGGGTGTGTGCCATGGACTCTTTAGACAAAGCCTTGTCTAGTCAATTCTAATCTAGTTTAGTCTGTTTACGTCCAGTCTAGTCTAGTCTACTATCCAGATTATAGTTCAGACTACATTTCAACTTTTAATTAGGCCTTTTACCTAGTCCATTATCAACATTATAGAATACTCTAAAAGGAAAATTATGCCTCAATTTTTATGCATGTGTACAGTGAAGTCAATGGAATATCGAAACAATAAAAGAAATGTAGCGAATCGAATCGATAAGACAATCAACTTAATTTATATAGAACGCGGCATTCCAAAGCACGTTCCCATTAGCTGCGGACTAACTATCCAACTAACATAAAGGAAATATCAAAAATGCCAATAAACTGATAGTTTATGAAGATGAGCATGAAATGCAAGAAAATTATATGAGAAATTATGCGACAGAAAAGAATTATTTGCACACTTAATTTCAAGCGATACAACAATAAAGCACAGATAAAAGGCATATAAAATTTCAAATTGAGTTGAAATAATAAAAAAAAGAAGAGCGCACGGAACGACAACTGACTGACCAAAGGAAGAAAACACAAGCTACAATTTAAGAAATTTTTTTCAAGTAATTTTTCTAAATGTTACTCGTAACATCTGTTCAAAATTCTAATCGCAATGAAATTGAAAGTGATAAAAGAAAAAGAAAATAAATTGTAGTAGTAAAGAATGAGGAAGAAAGATTAAATAAGCCAAACCGCTGCTCCGCAGGATATATGTGTGAGTGTTTGTGCTGATCTTAATGGCCAGCCCTTAAAGGACAAAAGAGCAGCGTGTTTTATGCAGCAGGGTGCGAAAGCAAAACTTTAAGGATAAACATATTTCTCAAAATAAATTAATATTTGCATTTGAAGACTTTAAACATTTATTGTTACAAATTTTGTTAGTCTGCAATGATTAGACTAACAAAATATTTGTTTTCGAAATTGATGTACATATGTATTTTTCTAAAATATTGAACTTTTAATAGACTACACAGTGTTTTAGAATTTTCGAAAGTTCAAACCAAATGTTTTTCTAGTTTTTCAGCATATAAAAGAAAATATTTTGCTTAAAAAGAGGCAATAAAGCACATTTTTCTATTTTCGAAGAGTAGCACTTAAGTTCGGAAATCCGTTTACGATGTATTATATGCAGTCATAATGAAAATATGTATCTAGAACAACGAAATATTGATTAGCTGTAGTTTTTTCCGATTTTCGAAAACTCAAAACTCAATTTCGAAAATGTCTAAATTTTCGAAAGTTCAAATTCAAGTTCAAAAATATTTGTTCAAACATTTTTCAAGATAAGAACTTAAAGGTTTAACATTAATAATAACAAATTCTGAAAACTTGTGCGTTTATAAGTTTTCGAAAATTCGAAGTTTTGTTAAGAATTGCAAAAAAAAATCGGGAACAATTTTTGTTTTAATTTGTGCTTAAATATTACAATAAGGTAAATTTTTCTATTTTCGAAAACAAGAATTTAAATTCGAAAATATTTTTATTACGTATGAGTCACTGCTGGAACAGTGAAATTTTAATCGTAAATATCTTTTTTTTTTAATTCTCGAAAACTCAAAATTTTATTTCGAAAATGTTTTGCAGCGTATTTTTCAAATCGGCAATTAAATTTTTTTTTGCTAAAATAATAAAATTTCAATCAATATTAAACTAATTTTTTAAATTTTCAAAAATTAAAATTTAAGTTCGAAAATCTTTTTTTAAGTTTTAAAAGTCGCCATGAAAATATATAGCTAGAACAGCGTAAAATTAACCAGCTGCGTTTTTTTTGCGATTTTCGAAAACACAAAAATTAATTTCGAAAAAGTTTTGTAACGTATTTTTCAAATCCACAATTTAAATTATTTGCTAAAATAGTATAATTCCAATATTAATTTTTTTTTTAATTTCAAAAATTCAAATTTAAGTTCGTTAATCAAAATTTTTCTATTTTCGAAAACTATAATTTAAGTTCGAAAATCCTTTTATTATGTTTTATATAGAGTCGCCATGAAAATATATAGCTAGAAAAGCGTAAAATTAACCGGCTGCGTTTTTTTTCGATTTTCGAAAACACAAATATTAATTTCGAAAAAGTTTTGTAACGTTTTTTTTCAAATCTAAAATTTAATTTTATGGCTTAAATAATAAAATTTCAATATTGAACTGCTTTTTTTAATTTTCAAAAATTCAAATTTAAGTTCGATAATCTAAATTTTTCTATTTTCGAAAACTATAATTTAAGTTCGAAAATCCTTTTATTATGTTTTATATAGAGTCGCCATGAAAATATATAGCTAGAAAAGCGAAATATTAACCGGCTGCGTTTTTTTTCGATTTTCGAAAACACAAATATTAATTTCGAAAAAGTTTTGTAACGTTTTTTTTTTCAAATCTAAAATCTAAATTTATGGCTAAAATAATAAAATTTCAATATTCAACTGCTTTTTTTAATTTTCAAAAATTCAAATTTAAGTTCGATAATCTAATTTTTTATATTTTCGAAAACTATAATTTAAGTTCGAAAATCCTTTTATTATGTTTTATATAGAGTCGCCATGAAAATATATAGCTAGAAAAGCGAAATATTAACCGGCTGCGTTTTTTTTTCGATTTTCGAAAACACAAATATTAATTTCGAAAAAGTTTTGTAACGTTTTTTTTTTCAAATCCACAATTTAAATTATTTCCTAAAATAGTATAATTCCAATCTTGATTTTTTTTAATTTCAAAAATTCAAATTGCAGTTCGAAAATCTTGTTTTAAGTTCGAAAATTTTTTATTTTATTTAAATTGGAAAATCCTTTTAGGACGTATTACATAGAGTCGTAATGAAAATATGTGGCTAGAACAGTGAAATTTTAACAGGCAGTGTTTATTTTTTATTACTTTAATATCCTGATTGGGTCTCTAAAAGAATTTTGTTTCAAAGTGTTTTCATATGAATGACTTTCAATGCAAGATTATTTTTAAAATATTGTTAAAACGTTGATTGTCTTTAAATTAAATTGTTATCTACACACTTTTTTATGGTTCATATTTTTAAATCCTTTGGAAAAATACATATACATACATATGTACATATGCAATAGAAACAAACCAATTGAAGTGCACAAACCCTCCCATCAATTAGGAAATTTTACAATATCACCTTAAAAAAGATTTTTAAGTTGCAATTGCAAAAAATATTTGCAAAGTAAGTAAAAGTAAACTGTCAGCCATAAATTAAGAAAAAGACAAGAAATTTTAATTTTCAAATTCCTCGTTAATTATAAAGAATTTACGAAAAAGGATGGTGGTTGTTTGCCAGCGATCAGGATCCTTATTTGCTTGTCTTGTCCTCTGGCTTGTTCTAGTTATTTTTCTTTTATAACTTTTATAATGATTGTTAGAACAATGTCTAATTTAGTGAATCCTTTGCACTACATTCAAACCACCTTTTCTTTGTAGCAAATGTTAGCAAATTGTCTTGTCTGGTTTTTGTGTCTAGAGTGGCCTTTACTTACGACTGCTGCTCTCATTATTGCAGCTATTGTTTAAGTGTCTTGAATATTGATTTACGTTCGCAAATATTCAATTTATTTTTGCAAAACTAGACTGTTATTGTTTTTTTTTTGTACGCTTATTTTTGCAGTATGATGATGGTAAGTGTGAAGTTTTATTTCCTGTTTTCTTAAAAATATCCTTTTATATTGTATTATAGTTTGTAATTTATTTTTGTCCTTTTTCTTGTGTTTTACAATTTAAGCAATATGCAATATTGATAGGTTTTGTTTTTAACCTTAATACAAAGACACAACGTCCTTATTTTATAAATTATGAGCATAAACATTTTTGTTGTAGAATATTGCTTTTGGAAAAGGACAATTTACGAGTATGATCATAAAAAGAAAGACTTTCTCGAGAATATTTTATTGGCTATAAAGGCTATAATTACAAGCTTACGGTTAAGAGTTTTAATTGTTGAAGCTTTGCCTGGTTTGCCCAATTCTTTTAACTGTCATTACAACTCTCATTCACTTTCTGTTTATTTTTTACCATCACTTAAATACACATAAATCACAAGCCAAAAAACAAATACAAAACTTTTCAAAGCAGCAAATATATTTAGGTAAATCTCTAGTTTATTAACCGCAAAACAATATAGATAAGCAAATACAATTCAAATACAATAGATTTACGATCATAATATCATTTACAGCGACAATTTGAATGTGACAAAACCAACAAGAAACTGCAGCCAAATTAAACCGTACAATACCTCTTAAAAACACAAATGCAAATGTCATACGAGTAAAATACATACCATAAAACATAAAAAAGGCAATTAATCATTTTTGCAGAGATCCTCAAATAATGTTGTATAACCCGCCACTGCAATTGCATGTAAAGGATAATGATAAAAGAACCCTTGCTTTGCAAACAATTTACATTTCAAAATATCAACTACACAAATAATAATTAATGCTAATAAATCTTTGACACCCTGGTAGTCAATTGTCTAGCAGCTAAAAAAAAGGACTAGCAGGCGGTTTAGATTAACGAAATACCATCAAGGATTCTAAAAGTATGTACAATTTAATAAACTGCAAACTTTCGTTTAGAGGAAGAAAAAGGATATGAAGAGTGTTAACTCTGAAGAGTTTTTTTGTTACAAACATATTTTAAAATAATATTAAATTAATTTGTGGCAAAATTATAAAAACTTAAACATTTTTACTGCACGTAAAAATGTAGTATTTTTACTACTATTTTTTTAAGACTATTTTTATATATTTTTTAAATAACGCCTTTACGTAGTACTTTTGCTAATTTAATTTGAGGCTAAACTATTAACATTTTTGTTGAAAGTAAAAAGGTAGTATTTTTACTACTATTTTTTAAAGAACTATTTCGATATTTTTTAATAAGCATTTATATAACATAAACTGTACAAAAACCTTTTACGTAGTATTTTTGCTAAAAATTTTTTTTTTAAATTTTGCTGAAAGTAAAAAAGTAGTATTTTTACTACTATTTTTTTAAAAGATTTTTTGAATCTTTCTTAATAAACATTTATATAAGTTGAGCTCTGCAAAACCTTTTTATGTAGTATTTTTGCTTATTTAATTTGAACAAATATATTAAAGTTTTTGCTGAAAGTAAAAAAAAGTAGTATTTTTGCTACTGTTTTCCTTCTTTTCAAGACTATTTGGATATTTATAAATAAACATTTATATAACTTGAGCTCTACAAAACCTTTTTATGTAGTATTTTGGCTAATTTAGCTTAAGGAAAAATTATTAAAATTTTTGTTGACAGTAAAAAGTAGTATTTTTACTACTATTTCTTAAATTATTGTTTTGATATTTTTAAATAAACCTTAATATAACCTGAGCTATACAAAACCTTTTTACATAAAATTTTTGCTAGTTAATAAGAGGAAAAAATATTAAAGTTTTTAACGTAAGTGGTATTTTTACTACTATTTTTTAAAATACTATTTGAATATTATTAAACAAATATTTATATAACTTGAGCTGTACAAAACCTTTCTACGTAAAATTTTTGCTAGTTTAATTTGAAAAAAAAATAATTAAAATTTTCGCAGAAAGTAAAATAGTAGTATTTTTACTACTATTTGTTTAATAACTACTTATATCTTTTTAAATAAAAATTTATAAAATCTTTGCTCTACAAAACCTTTTTACGTAGTAAATTTGCTAATTTTTGAAGCAAAACTATTAAAATTTTTGTTGGGAGTAAAATAGTAGTATTTTTACTTCCTTTTTTTAAAAAAATATTGCGATATTTTTAAATAAGCAGTTATATAATTTGCATTGTACAAACACATTAATCGTACTACTTCTGCTGCTTTTGTTAAACATATTTTATACATTTAAAGCTTTTATAAATGAAAAAGGTAGTATTTCTGCTACTATATACATCCAATATGATTTTGCTTTCCTGAAAAATTTTAATATAATGTACTTATTATCAAATATTAAGTAAATTTTTTAAATATTTAAACATTTTTTACTTAAAAAATTATTGTGTCAATTATTCTATTAATTTAATATATTTAGTACTAAAAATTTAAAGTTTTTTGCTAAAAATAAAAAGGTAGTATTTTTACTACCATTTTTGAGAGACATATATATTTGTTACTATGGAACAGATTAAGTTCCCTAAACGCTTTAAATCTTAAAAAATAATCTTTTGACATGGGAAACTAAGAATTTCAAGCTGCTTTAAAAGGTAGTATTTTTGCTACCAGTTTTCATGTATCAATTTAGTAACTAAAAAAGCTACATATGTAATACAATTCATACATTTAATATATGCAGTGCAAAACTTTTAAGATATTTCTCCAAAAATAAAAAAGTAGTATTTTTACTACTATTTTTAAAGTATTTTATTGTATAATGTATTTGTTGCTTTGGAATAAATTTACATAGTTTTTAAGTGCTTTAAGGCTTTAAAAATAATCCTTTGATATGAAAATCTAAAAATTTCAAGCTGCTATAAAAAGTAGTATTTCTACTACCTTTTTCTTGGGCACAAATAGGTAACTAAAAATAAGCTGTGAGACATATTCTATAAATTTAATATATTCAGTGCAAAAATTTAAAGGTATTTCCCTAAAAAGCAAAAAAGTAGTATTTCTACTACTATTTTTGAAGGATATATTTATTGGTATGAAATAGATTTACATAATTTTTTAAAATCTTTAAAACTTTAAAAATAATCCTTTGATATAGAAAACTTTACATTTCAAGCTGGTATAAAAGGTAGTATTTCTACTACTTTTTTCATTTATAGAAACTGACAAATTTTAAGTTTCTGAATTGCATGACTTATAAATCTAACATATTTTGTAAAAAAAATAAAAAGTAGTATTTCTACTACTATTTTTTTATACTAAATTGAAAGACTTCATATAAAATATATTTCTTACACGTCTTAAAATTCGAAAAGATTATATTTGCCGACATTTCCAAAAGGTAGTATTTTTGCTACTATTTTTTAAACTTGTCTTACCTCCTTTTGAAAACTGATTTTCTGCAATAACTGTGTTTCATTGCTAACTATTTTGGGAACTTTTTTTTATTAAGATTTCAATGTGGCAAGGCTGAGAGCAAGAGATTTAAAAAAAATCCGCTTATCACTTTTGAAAGAAAGCGTTGAAAATTGATTAAAGATCTTTTTGCTACACCAAATTTTATTTATTTGCTACAAAAAGGGTTATTCTAGGTATTTAAAAACAAAGTTTCTTTGGAAAGAAAGTGCGGCAATTTTGCAAAAAAAAAAAATTATAAAAATTAAAAGCCAAAAATTTGTAAAATTTTTGCACGCTTTTTGAGGTTTTTGTGTTTCATGTATTTTTTAATGATTTTAGGTCCAAAAAAGGGGTAAAATAAATATTTCTTTAGTTATTTATTGAAACAATAGATTGAACAAATAATAATAAATAAAGAACTCATTTGAAAGACTTGTCAGTGAGTAGAAAAAAGGGTTGTAATTTTTATTTTTTTTTTTAAGGAAAAATAAATACTATATTTTCCTTAATCCTGCAGGATGTAAGCAAAATTTTAATTTTTTTTACAAAAGAAATGTTACTATTGTAAAACTAAGCCATGATCAATGAATGGTTTATTCATAAGAGAAGATTTTTAAAATCCTTAGAAAAAGTATTTGTTTTAATTACGTGTTGAAAATTTCTATTATCACTTAAGACGATAAGATAAATTGTATTTTAAAATTTCAAAAAAGAGGAAAAAAATGTCAAACTATATTTTACAAGAAATAAAATTTTTATTACAAACATTTTTACAAGACCTTTTAAATACTCAACTGGCCTCGCTTAAGACACTAAAGTATTTTCTAAATGTTTTCATTACTTCCAAGCCACTTATTATGTAAATTTTTTTTCTTTACTTATGTCCTTTTTTCATAAAAAAATAAACAGATATTTGTCTGGCTCTTTGGCTCGCAACAATGCTGAAGTGTAACAAGTTCAGTTGTGTTAAAGATTTGAAACAAATAAAAAGTTGTTTTACATACATGACCACAAGAAAACAATCGCTATAATACCCAGGACACACACATACTTTAAAAATTTTTTATTGTCCTTGTTGAACCTCCCGTTGCTAAGGTTAAAATAAATAAATAATAAACGATTTTTTTAAAAGAATTTTTTCATAATCCTAAATAGCAACGATATTTGAACACAAGTGAGTGAGTTGTAAGTTGATTTTTTTGCTACTTTCTTCAAATTTCCTGCAAAAACAATTATACTTAAGTTTTTATTTTCCAAAATGCTTGTTTTCGTTTGTGTGCATATACATTTTTGGATTTAACATAGATGTATTTTTACTATATAACATATGATTTTTTTTTTAATTAAATCATTTGCATTAGCTTTTTCAATGAAATTGATTTGATTTAGAAAAATTTTTGAATAAAAAAATTACTATTTTTTGCTACCCCTTTTTAAAGGCTTTTTTGCATTAAGAGTACACTTCGTACTAGGAATTCTAAATTAATTTAATTTGATTTATAAAATTTTTATATGAAACAAAAAGAGTAGTATTTTTGCTACTATTTAAAAATAATATTTTACCAATAGAAATAACTGCATAAAGAAATGTTTTTCTAATTCAATTTGTTTTCATACAATTTTTAGGTCATATAAAACTGTAGCATTTTTTACTACTTTTTTGAAACGATTTTTTAGGTCATATAAAATAGTAGTATTTTCTACTACTTTTTAGAAAACAATTTGTTCAGCCAAAAAAGTTCTACGAGTACTAGAAAATTTTAATTATTTTATACAAATATTTCTTTGCAAAAGCAGTATTTTTGCTACTTTTTTGAAAATATTTTGAAATATATTTTAATAAAGTTTTGGTTCCAATAAGATAGAAGAGCTTTTTGGCATTTTTTTCAACATTTTAGTGTCTTACAAACAGGCAGTATTTTTGCCACTTTTAAAAAATGTTTTTTACAAAAAAAAATATATAAAGCAATCTTTTTTTAATTAAATTTTTTTTCAACAGGTTTTCAGGTCAAATAAAATATGTAGTTCCAACAATAATAATTACAATAAACTAAAATAGTAGTAGTTTTTGCTACTTTTTGAAAAACGATTTTTTTTAGCAAAAACAGGGCACTTGCCATTCAAATTTGATCTATTTGAATGATATATACGAGTGTAACGATTATTTAAAAAAGTAGTATTTTTGCTACTTTTTTGCAAATGGATTTTAACACACAAAAAAGCAATTTTTATAGATATTTTTGTTTAATTTTGGGTCAAATATAATATCAGTATTTTTTTGCTACTTTTTAAATGTTTTTTTATGTCTAACAGAAAAAGTAGTATTTTTGCTACTATTTAAAAATAAAATTTGAACAGTAGAAATAATTGCATAGCGCAATTTTAATCTTATTTAATTTGTTTTTAACAACTTTTAAGGTCAAATAAAATAGTAGTATTTTTTGCTACTTTTTGAAAAACGATTTTTCTTGGCATAAACACTTATACAAATTTCATGATTATTTAAAAAAGCAGTATTTTTGCTACTTTTTTTGCAAATGGATTTTAACACATAAAAAACAATTTTTATAGACATTTTTGTTTAATTTTTGGGTTAAATAAAATAGTAGCATTTTTGCTACTTTTTTTTTAATTTTTTTGTAGCAGTCCTATAAGAATTTTTTGTGAAAATAACATTTTCACGGTAGAAATAATTGTATAAAGGAATTTATTTGATTTCAACAACTCTCCAGGTCAAATAAATTAGTAATATTTTTGATACTTTTTTAAAAACGATTTTTGCTTGCAAAAATAGTGAATTTGCCATTCTTTTTATTAAAGTATTATTTTTGCTACTTTTTTGAAAATGGATTGCGACAAAAAATTAAAAAAATTTTATAAGAATTCTGTTCAAAACCATTGCATTAGAAAGGTTATTCCATCCTGATTTGGTTTGCGCAACTTTTGAGTCCCACAAACAATTAGTATTTTTGCTATTTTTAGTACAGAAAATTCAGTATTTTTTTTGAATTGGAGTCTAATAAAATCGTATTATTTTTGCTAATTTTTTTAAGTTAAGTTAAGAGTTAAGTGATCTTTTAAAATTAAAAAAATTTTCAATCAAAGGGAATGTGTAGTAGTATGTTTGCTACTTTTTTAATTTAATTAATTTTTTTAATTAAAAACTTTTGGAGTCATATAATATGGTAACATTTTTGCTACTTTTCTTTAAAGTTAAGTAATTTGTTTTTAAATTTAAAAGTTTTTATGGTAATAAAATAGTAGTATTTTTACTACTTTTTTCGAAAAAGGTTTCTTACAATAAAAATAGTCAAATAAAGCATTCTTAGTAAAATTTAAGTTTTTTTTATAAGTTTTTAGTTTAAAAAAAGTAGTATTTTTAGTACTTTTTTTACTATATATTTTCTTACTACTTTGGCAAAAACACTAGTACTTTTGAAGTTAAATTTTTTCTTTCTATTGTGCTTCACTTTTGTATTCACAACAACAGCTTAACTAGTTTTAGTAAGATCTTAATTTTAATTGCTACTACTTTATATACTATTTTTTTCACTTTTGACATGCACTTGTCACCTTAAATACCCGTAGTTATTTTAATAAGAATGCTATTTGATGAAAGCAAATACCTGCAACATTTATCCTGCTGCTTTAACTCCTCTAAAATTTTACTTCCTCGAATTTTTTTTCCAAAAAAAAACAACTCTCCTTCCCTTTCGACTGCAACAGTAACATAACAAAAAATCCTTAACTAAAAGAAATAAAACCACTTCCGTTTATTTTGGTTAATAACAGCCAATTTAAAGAAATAAAAACATAAAAAATACCTCCATAAAAAGTGATATAATCTAATTATTAAAAACATAAATGCTAGAAATTTGCTTGCTGTAAGTAAATGTTACTCGTATTCAAACATACGAAACCAACAAGAAAAAAGCGCAAATGCCCAGATTTTTATCTTTTACAAACATCTAAATGATTTCAGTTACTCTACCAAGAAAAAATTGTCTCTAACAATTACTAAAAGGTCCTCCGCTCGTTTAACTCTCGAAACAAGTAGTGACAAGGAATTTTTTCACATGCACTCTTGTGCAACGAAATGTAGCAGAGCAAACAAATAAAAAATTAAGTCCTTTTTGGCTGGAGGGAATGAAATGATGAGACAAGTTTTAAGGGAGGGAGAGTAGGAGAGTAATTTCTATGCTACACAAAAGAGAGTAAAAATTCCTTCAAAGGCATTAAAGTAAAAAATATTGTTTAATACACTTTGAAAAAAAAATTTTTAATATTTTTGGAATGTTTAGAAAAAGTTGAATTTTTTTCTACAAAATTTTAAATTGAAGGGCTTATTTTATTATTATATTTTTTTTAATATTCCAAAAGGTGTGTGAAATAGTTTTTACTGTCTTTTTTTTATATGGTATTGCATCGAAAAATTATTACGAAGTAATGCGGCATACTACAAAAGTGTTTTACTAATTTTTACATTAAAACTAATTCCACAAAGCCATTTTGTTCTAATTAAATTGGTTTTCAACATCTTTTGGGGTCAAATAAAATAGTAGTATTTTTCGCTACTTTTTAACAAACAATTTTTTTAAACAAAAGCAGTACATTCGCAATTCTCATTCTAATTTGATTTATTTTTAAAAAAATTTTTGACACCAAAAAAAAAAGTATTATTTTTGCTACTTTTTTTTTTTAAATGGAATTTGACAAAAAATTATAAGAATTCTATTAAAAACAAATGTATAATTCAAATTTGATTAATTTAATACACATTTTTGGATAATTAAAATAGTAAAGTAAAGTAAAGTAATGTAAAGGATTTTGACAAAAAAAAATATAAACAAAATTTAATAAGAATTCTATTAAAAACAATTGTATTATTCAAATTTGATTTATTTTATGCGAATTTTGCGATAGTTAAAAAAGTAGTATTTTTGCTACTTTTTTGAAAATGGATTTTGACAAAAAAAAAGCAAAATTTTATAAGAATTCTATTAAAAACAATTGTATAATTCAAATTTCATTTATTATATAAAAAATTTTCGATTATTAAAAAAGTAGTATTTTTGCTACTTTTTTTTTAAGATTTTGACAAAAAAGAAGCAAACATGGATTACAATTCTATTAAAATTCAAATTTTATTTATTTTATGCGAATTTTGCGATTGTTAAAAAAGTAGTATTTTGCTACTTTTTTGGAAAATGGATTTTTCGCAAAAAATTAATAAAATTTTATAAGTATTCTATTGAAAGCAATACAATTCAAACTTGATTTATTTTATCCAAATTTTTTGATTATTAAAAAAAATAGCATTTTTGCTACTTTTTTTTAAATGGATTTTCACAAAAAAAAAATTTTGATAAAAATTCAATTAAAACAATTGTATAATTAAAATTTGATTTATTTCACACAAATTAAAATAGTAGTATTTTGCTACTTTTTGGAAAATTTATATTGACAAAAAATTAATAAAATTGTATAAGAATTCTATTAAAATCGATTGTGTAATTCAAATTTTATGTATTTTATACAAGTTTTTCGATTATTAAAAAAGTAGTATTTTTGCTACGTTTTTCGAAAATGGATTTTTTTAAAAAATAAGGAAAATCTTATAAGTATTCTATTAAAAGCAGGTTTATAATTTAAATTGGATTTATTTTATATGAATTTGTCGATAATTAAAAAAGTAGTATTTTTCCTCCTTTTTTGAAAAATAGATTCTTACAAAAAATATCTAAGATTTGATGAGAATTTTATTGAAAACAATTGTATGATTCAAATTTGATTTATTTCATACGAATTTTTCGATAATTAAAAAAGTAGTATTTTTGCTACTTTTTTGGAAAATGAAATGAAATTGTTATTCTACCGCTGCTATTATTGCAGCTAATTGCTGGAAGAAATTATTGAGAATCTCAAGTCTTTTCGTGAAGTAGTAATAATAATCAACAAGCTTAAGGTTGTATTATAAAAATTAAGTTGTACTTCAAGTGTACTTTAATCAAAATTTTTAGGAATAGTTTGTTTCAACTTACCCTTCAAACCCAAATTATTTTTGCGTCCTTAAATGCTCAAGATTTTATATTCAATAAATGTTTCAATAAGTAGTATTTTTGCTACTATTTTTTTAAACACTTTTTAATGCGAAATTAAATATTCTCCCACCCACAATTTCTTTTAAAATATATGATTTCTTAAATTAATTATTTCAGTAGTAGTTTCTTACTATTTTATTATAAAGTTGTTATTTTACTGTTGCTATTCTTAAAACTTATTACTATAATAAAAATTTACGAATCCTAAATCTTTCCATGTAATAGTAACCTATATTGAATAATAAGAAAATTAGTCTTTTATTATATTACGGAGAGTAGTTTTCTTTGCTACTTTTTTTTTAAATTTTGCTAAAATTGGGCTATTTTTTTAAGATTTAGCTTTCTAGTTATACCTAAAAGCAAGCTAAGCATTTTATATATTAAAATATTGCGCTCAAGCTCATTTAAAAAAAGTAGTATTTCTACTACTACTTTCCAAATCAGATACTTTAATAATTTTCTTGATGTTCATATAATAAATTTACGCTTATTTTTGTATAAAATAAAATATTTTAGTGATTTTGAAATAGTAGTTTTTTACTATTTGCTATTTATTTTCATTTTGCTATTGCTATTTGTTACCCATTCTTTTATTTTGTATACTTAGTTTTTTTTTTTGGTAGATATGTATTTAAAGCATTTTTTGGGAGATTTTTTAGAAATGACGAAAAAAGGATGAAAAAGGTAGTAAAAAGTGATTTCCATGAAGTAGTTTTTTTTACTAGCTTTTTTCAACTTCATTAAAACTAGGCTATTTTTAATAGACTTAGCTTTCTAATTATAGTTTAAAGTATGCTTCGTATTTTATATGTTAAAAAATTTGCCCTCAAGCACATTAAAAAAAGTAGTATTTCTACTACTATTTTCCGAATCTGCTATTTGGCTTTTCTTGATGTTTATAAAATACGTTTACGCTTATTTGTTGTATAAAATAAAATATTTTAGTGATTTTCAATTAGTATTTTTTTACAAATTGCTATATATTCTCATTTTGATATTGCTATTGGTAACAGAATTTTTATTTATTTTGTGTGTTAAGTTTTTTTTTTGAAGATATTACATGCTACGATATTTACGCTGCAACTTAGAAGTAATTTTAGAAAAAAATTTAATGAAGTACTGCTTGTATTTCATTACAATTTCTTACAGTGTAGCTGAGAGAGCAACACCTTTTACTAAAGCACGAGACAATAAGCCATTAAGCTGAAGCAACATGGACACGTACATTTATACATAATCATCTATAAGGGTGTTTGCACAATTTGTCTGAGCAACAGGAAGGACAAAAGGAAAAAGGGAAGAATAACGGAAGGATGAGTAAAACACAAATGCAACTATTATATGTACGTTCGGCATAATTTCAATAACATTTGCCGCTAGCCAAAGAGAGTCAAGGTAAGAGCTTAAATTTCACATAAGAAAATATAGAGCAATTGTAAAACAGCTCTGGTAATGTATAGAGTTATGCATTAATGCATTAAACACACTCACGACAGCAGACTACCGACTACAACCTAACAAATATAGTATACACGACTACAACCACAACCACCTTTGTCGCTGTCGCCAAATTATTTATATTCTTGTTGGCGAGCAAACACAGTCCTGGAAATATAATACAAAATGTCGCCAAAAAATCGCTTAAGCTTTTCATTATTTCGGAATTAAATTTTTTAACAAAATCTATCATTTCTGATCTTTAATAATCCATTTTCGTCAAAAAACAATTAAGTCCATGTATCGCTTAAGCTTTTTTACTTTTTTTTACATGATAGAAATATAGTTTATATAAATAATTTTATGTTTATAAATGTGAAATATTTGAAAGTGGCAACACTGAAATAATTATGTATATATACTTCAATTTCAGCTGATAAATAGCAAGTAACAAGGCAACAATTGCAGCTAGCAGTATTTGAAGTAATGTAGTCGTGGAGCCTGCTGCTATCAATGTGTTTAATGCATTAAAGTAACGTTAAAACAACCCTTGACACACACAATGAAGGAAGCAAGAGAGATAAAGAGAGAAGACAGTAAATATGTGAGCACAATATTATACAATATTAACTAAAAGGAGTTCTCAAGTATAAAATAGTGTACGTTAGTCCAGAACTGAGTCAGTTTGTCAGCAATTGCACTTATGGACATACACATTGTTCAAGGATATTTGAATTATAATAAAATATATTTAAAACGTTTTAGTACAAAGCAAAGAATATTTAAACAACATGTTGAAGTGGACAGCCTCGGCACAAAAGCTGCAAGCAGAAACATCAAATAGTGCGATAACAACAACGCCACATGTCATTGAAAAAAAGAGACGAAAGCGGCGAGCTACGATAGCCAACAAGGAAAATGTGCCCATCTTAACCTCCACCCCTATGGTGGAACGAACGCGCAATAGTCCTTTGGTGCTCGCACCTTTGGCAGATATTTTAAATGTAACACCAGAAACCATACACAACAGAACTCTTGAAACAAGACGGGTTTCCATTAATGCATTCCGCCACACAAATGCTTTCACCAACAGAAGACATTCCTCTGTGGGTTTTACTAGGCCGCCAGTAGCGCATTATGCTGCCACACTGCCCAAATATGAAGAGGAGTACTCACCCAGCACTATGCTACCCGCAGGACAACAATTGGCCTTAAGAGGTCTATTGCCCGATGCTTTTATGGAAAATCCTAGATATTTCAACACGCCACAAGTAACCTTAAAGCAAAAGCAAAACGTAAGCCCAAAGAGTTGCTCTCTGCCCAAAAAGCGCAAATTGGAGCAAGAATTTACGGCCATAGCCAAGGCAGCAGAGCAGGGAGTTGTGGACAGCAAAAAACATTTAAATCATACCGCCTTAAATTCCAACAAGATGGGTGATCAAACTTTGGACAATCTAATAGATGCCATATTGGACTCGGCCCGCAAAGACGAGAAGAAAAAGAAGCCACGCAAGTCTTTCAACTTAAGACGACGAACTTTGCTAAAAAACCAAGCCGAGCAGCAACAAGACCTTACGCTATCACCTTCTTATACGGCCGGCGATGATCCCTGTAGTGATGTGAGTTTTCTGAATTATGAGTCCATAAACAGCCCCATACCGGCTACACCACAGCCTGCTGTTCCGCCGCCACATACTCCCCTCAGCCGACAGCTTTTACTACAACTGCCCACCCCTGCAAAGCGAAAGGATTCCTTTTCTTTGGCCACTCCTGTACGCTCAAAACTCAAAAGAAGATCTGACTCTAATTCCCGAACAGATTCGAGAGCCAAAAAGTACAAAGTGGACTCGGGCAATTATTTTGAAATTGGTGTGGCTTTACCTTCGGTTTATGTTTAAATAATTTATAGTAAAGGACAACTTTTAGAAAGAAAATCCGGATTTATTATCATTAGTTAATTTTTTTTTATTGTTTATTGTAATTGTAAATGCCAAACTTGTTAAAATTTAAAAATTTAACTATTTGTTGACAAACCTGGGGAAAGGCTTCTCTATTACGCTTTTAGTTTTAAGTTTAGTTTTTATAAATTTTTAGCGAAAATTTATTTTTTTTATAAAAATTTAAGTTAATTTTTCTTCTTTTTTTTTCAAATAATTTAAGTGTTAAATTTTAGTTTTGTGCGTATATATGTATGTGTGTGTATGTTTATATTTGGTTTAATGTTGGTTAAATGTTTGACTATCTATTTTTTAAGTTAAAAAATTTTTTTTGGGTTAATAAATTTTTTTTCAAAAAACAAATGCAATGATTTTTTTTTTTGATTTGAAGAGAATGACAGGGTTCGGAAGCTAATTGGAGTATCGCAAGGAGCAACTAATACGACATCTTGGTGTCTAAAACAAAAATTAAGGATAATATAATAAATAATAAATCTGCAGCTTGCAAACCATTGATCGGATTAAAAAATATTGTGTACAAAAAGTAATTTTTAAGATACATATGTAGTTATATCGAGCCTTATTTTCGATTTAATCGTAAGCGACAAAAATTAAATTTTTCAGGAGAAGGTTTTTTTTTAAATATTCAAATATGTTTTTGTACCTAAATTGTCGCTAAAGATAAAATTTTACAGCCCGTTTCTTGAAAGTTATTAACATAAAAAAACGCAAGATAAGACATAGGACTATGAAAGATATTATTATACGTCTTAGGCCTTAGTTAAAAAAATACAAAATTAACCCTTAAACGCATTTCGAGTTTTGAATAACGTCTGGTGTTTAAATTAAATTTCAAGCTTTGATATACATATTCGGTGTGTCATAGTCGAATTTTACAATAAATATTTTTATGGAACATTTTAACCCATTATATCCCCATTCGAAGTTACTTTTTGTACCTTTTTATGAAGGGGTCAAAAAAGACCCATACAGAAAAGAGTTAGAGGGTAAAAAATATACCAGAAAATTTGTTCCCGTAAGATAAGACAAAAAACTGTGAAAGACATTATAGACCTAAGACGTATCTAAGTTAAAAAAAATACAAAATTAACCCTTAAGCGACTTTTGTATTTTGACCAATTTCTGGTGCTTGAATTGAATTGCAATCTTTGAAATACATATTCGGTGTGTCATAGTAGAATTTTATGATGAATAATTTTATGAAACATTTTAACCCATTATATCCCCATTACAGGTTACTTTTTGTACTTTTTTATGTAGAGATAAAAAAAATATCCATACAGATAACAGTTAGAGGGTTAATATATACCAAAAAAAATTCTCGTAAGATTTTACATAAAACTATGAAACACATTCTAGGGCTAAGACGTAAGGTAAAAAAAGTACAAAATTAACCCTTTAACGCCTTTCGAGTTTTTAATAATTTCCATTGTTTAAATTGAATTTCTAGCTTTAAAGTATTCGGTGAGTCATAGTAGAATTTTACAATAAATATTTTTATGGAACATTTTAACCCGTTATATCCCCGTTCGAGGTTACTTTTTCACCTTTTTATGTAGAGATCAAAAAATATACATACCGAGAACTGTTAGAGAATTAATATATACAAAAAAAAAACACCTAATATTTTACATAAAACTATGAGACACATTCTAGGCCTAAGACGTAAGTTAAAACAGGACCAAATTAACCCTTAAACGCCTTTCGAATTTTTACTCAGTTCTGTTGATCAAATTAACTTCAAGCTTTGTTGTATTCAGTGACTCATAGAAGAATTTTAAGGTGAATATTATTTTATTAGAACGTTTTAACCCACTATATTCCCTTACTTTTTGTACCTTTTTGTGAAGGGATAAAAAACGACACCCCCCCCCCTCGAAGAAGAGTTAGAGGGTTAAAATAAACAAAAAAAAATTTTCCCGTAAGATTTTACATAAAACTATAAAAAACATTCTAGGCCCAAGAAGTAAATAAAAAAGTACAAAATTAACCCATAAATGCCTTTCAGTTTTTGAATTTCTGGTGTTTGAATTAAAGTTCAACTTTACATGTATTTAGTGGCTCATAGGAGAATTTTATGGTGAATATTTTGTAGAACATTTTAACTTTTTATGTCCCCGTTTAAGGATATTATTTTGCCTTTTAACGAAAGGGTCAAGAACAGCCCAATCATAAAGGAGTTAGAGGGTTAAAATATTCCACAAAATTAACTAAACTAAACTAACTAAAACTATCAATATTTGTTTGTATGTTTAAACTAAAAATTTAAAGCTAGATTTACACGATTGAAATTTTCTTCAAAATTGCTCTTCAAAATGGTTTACACGAGTTTGAAGCATTTTGAAAAGAAATTTTGAAGAAAATTTCAATCATGTTAATCTAGCTTAAGTTAAAACAATTAACCCTTAAACCTTAACCCTTAAGCACTTCAAGTTTTAACTAATTTCTGCTAAATAAATTAATTTTCAAGCTTTAATGTATTTAGTGGCCTATAGTAGAATTTTTAGGTGAGTATTTTTGTAAAAAAATTTAATCCATTTAAGAGTGATAGTTGCTAACTTTTTAAGCAAGTGTTAAAAAATACCCCTGCAGAGAAGAGTTAGAGGGTTAAAATATTCCACAAAACTATTCCCCGTAAAATTTTATTTAATAGCACTAAACATTTTCTAAAGCTAAAATGCTGGGAATTCATGGTTTTGAGAGAGGGGAACTTGAACCCCCTTTTTTTGAAGTTCAGACGAAAACTTTCCAAGGGCTGGTATACATAAGCATATATTTTTAAGCCTGGTGAGGCAAAATCAATTATGAAATATTTTTTATTTAGGAAGTAATTTAATTTTGTAGTATAGTGCTATTTAAGAAGTAGGCCGCCAGGGCAACTACCCATATTAATTTTTAAGACGAGTTTTTTTTTTTGCTATTTTTTAGCGTCAAAAATGTTAAGATTTTTTTTTTTAATTTGCTTTCTTTAATTCGCTTAGCATTACATTTTAAAGCCGCACAACTTTCTGCCTTAAAACATTAATTATATTAAACGTTTAACGGGGTGATTAAACCTTGGTTATGCTAATGCTTCTAACGAGGCTTTAAAAGGACTTAAGAACTTCTTTAAAATTTTCTCCACCGTTATTTATTTTTTTAGTTTTTTCTTTGTTTTGTGTTGAAAGTGGGAACATTTTGTTTTTTTTTTTTAACAGAAAATGTTTTTCTTTTTATTTGAGAGCCTTGTGTTTAATTGAATGTTTATAAATTACAAATTTATATTTTCAAGCGAAGTTCTTTTTGATCGATTTTACAGCTGTTGTGTTGGAAGTTTCTTTAAGAAAAAAAAAAGAGTTGATGTTCTGTGAATTTTTGTAATAAATAACCTGTTGTTCAAAAAAAAATTTTTTTACCCGCATTGAAAAAGGAAATTAGAAATTTAATCAATTAAAATAACAGGAAGTTACAGATCATTTGAATAATTTAATGGAATGACTGGGAATTTTTAAAGAAGCAAAAGAAAAAAAAAGTATATAAACAAAAAAAAATTATAAAAGAAACTTCAGGTGACTATTTATTGCTTAAAATGTTTCACAGGGTGCTACTGTGGGTGAGTGGTAGCGATGCTAGCCTGTTAGTCCAGAGGTCGAGGGTTCGATTCCCGCCCTAGACAACAGGTGTTTCCCACAGACAAGCTAATCGCTTCACGAGTTGTGTTTGTTGAAAAAAAATTTACATTAATAGCGACATAAATTTCAACTTTTAGAACAGCTTCCATAAGTGATGCTGAGAAAGAAAATTTTACCTTGCTATCTTTAGGCATATCTTTATCATATAGCTACACTTTTAATTAAGAATCATCTTTTAGTCTAGCTGACTAACATTTTGCAGGTTTTTTCTCAACCACAAATACGCCTCTGAAATTCAACTCATGCCGGGGGACTTTAGATCATACTTTTGACAAGACTAAAACAAATTTACAATTTTACTTGTCTCAACCACAAATTAATCTTTAAATTTAAAGCACGTGCTTATGGCCTGTTAGCAAATATGACGGTTGAATGTTTTAAGGTAACAAGAATTTTAGGAAAAACCAGCCAAAACTAACCTTTTTCTCAAAGATGTAAAATTTTCCTCTCTGGCACACAACCTGTTGTTTTGTTAAATGGGATTAAATTAGTTTTGAAAACCCAAGAAAACAATGACTCTGACACCCTCATATAAATAAGCCAGCACAAATGCACACACACACACACACACACACATACACACACACACACATACTCATACACTCTCTTTAAACCCTTCATGTGGAAAATATGTTGGTCTTTAAGCCTTATAAAGGCCTTTGAATGAAAAATTTCTGTTTTGTGTGCCACCGAAAGACGGTGTTGAGGTGTTAACAAGTGTTTTCTATTTTTCTTTTTTGGGTCTCTAATTGATTTCAAGCTGTTGATTTGAAACGTCATCTAAGTAATTTTATGACAACAGCTGGTATTTTTTATTTTTTTCGTACTCTGCTCGTGTTAAAGGAGTGAATTTGGGTCTTTATTTCAAATACCTGCAGTTTTTGTATAATCTTAGAAAAATAATTTATAAAAATAAGGGCTTTGACTTACCTTAAACGATAATAAGTTTTGGTGACATTTTCCTGACTGCTTGCTGACATTTGAAGCTGAAAGAATATTAAGTGATAAAAAAAATAAATATAAATACAAAGAATATTTAAAAAGCAGCAGTTTAAAATAAAAATTTCGTATTTATAATAAAACTATTAAATCTTAAATAAAAAGCTTAAATATTTTTTTAAGCAACGTCTATATGCATTTCATTCCTGCTTAGGGAACTCACTAGTAGACTTCAACCCAAAATTTTTATGTCGATTATACTGAAGATGTTCAGCGAACTCATTTGGCATAGTACGAGTATTGGGCGATTTCCCATTTCCTTTCTAATAGGAATTCCACATGAAATTTGTATCAAAAATTTTAAATTTATTTGCTGTTGGTTCAGCGTTGTCTATATGCATTTCATTGTTGCTGTAAAAAATCATCAGTACACTCCAAAATTCTTATGGCTGTTATTGTGAAAGATTATATACCAAGGATATACATGCTTTCATTTTTAGCTTTCTGGAACACCACACAAATATTTACTTTTCATATTAAAAGTAAGGGAATAAACGATTTATGCTACGAGTAACCTTTGCGAATTTCTAAATCCATTGATAATTTCTAATCATTTTATAACTTTGCTTAGCACAAAAGAACATTTATCAAACATTTCATTGCACAAACAAGAGAACAAGGCAAAATAAATTTTTTTCTTTAAACAAACAACTATTGAAATAATCTATCAACCGCAATAAATTTTTCCTCAAAAAACAAAAACATGAACATTTTTCAAAGTTCATAAAAATTTAATAAAAACCAAAAAACTAACAACAACAATACGAAATAAACTGCATTGAAAATCGACAAACAATGAAATCTCTTTTCAAAAAGATTTTTTTTTACATTAATAAAGATCATGTTTTACTAAAAAAAAACGTTAAAATATGACTGTCTTTTTATAAGAAAAAAAAATAATCAGACACACACACACACAAACAAAATTATTCATCACTATCAACCTTTAAACTAGAGAGAAATTTCTTTTAAGCATTTTTATTCAATGTTTTCCAAAACTGTCTTTCTTTTAGGAACAAAAGAAGGGGGCAAATATTATAAACATTTGTACTTTATTACAATATAATGAGACTTAAATTATTTCTATCCCCTAAAGGAATAAAAAATTTTGGTATTTCTGTATATGCGCGCACATCCTTTTATGTCTTTAAAACTTTTACTTTCATAGAAGTATTTTTTTTAAGTTTTTTAGGGTCTGTTTGTGGAAAAATTCCTTTGTTTTTATTTAACCCATTTTTATTTGTTTTATTTATTTACTTAAAATGTTTAAGGGTTTTCTTTCGTTTTTTCCTGTGATGTAGTTGTGTAGAAAACACAGGACTTGATATTTTCCTTGATTAGCAAAATATTTGTTTAATCGTACTCAACCGATCTTTGCCCACACAACAACATAGTTTTTCAAATATTTTAATAATCGCCTTATAATAAAAATTATTCGAATAAAGATGCTTCGCTCAAGTTAGAGGAATAAAAATTGGACGAATAAAATTTTGCAAAAAAAAAACTATAGCCACAAAACTTTTTTTAATAAAAACTATTCAAGACGAATTGGTCAAATGGAAACTGATTCAGCTTATTCGAATAACTTTTGTTGCCATAACATAAATGCAAATAATTCAAGTTTCATTACAACAGTTCTCATTTAAATTTTATGCGCTTAATTTTTTAAATGAAAAAATTTATTCGAATAATTTTTATTCGAATAAATTTAATCCAAATAATTTTTAATCGAGTAACGTTTATGTAAAAAATTTTATAATAATTTTTATTCGAATAAATTTCATTCTAATACTTTTTATTCGAATTCTGTTTATTCCAATAACTTTATTAGTATAATTTTTTTTAAAATAATTTTCATTCGAACCATCTTTATTCGAATAGTTTTTTCGATTTGAATTTCATTATAACAGTTCTCATTTAAATTTCATGAGCATAATTTTTGAATGAAAATTTTTTTTCGAATAGATTTTATTCGAATAAATTTAATCGAGTAACATTAATTTTTTTTATTTTTTTCGAATATTTTTTTTGGGAATAGTCGTTATTCGTTCAATTTGTATATAAGTAACATTTGTTCGAACAAATTTCAAACGAATAAATTTTATTCTAACAATTCTTATTCCAATAAATTTTATTCTAATCATTTTTACTCGAATGAATTTTATTCCAATAATTTTTATTCGAATTCTGTTTATTCCAATAACTTTATTCGTATAATTTTATTTCAAATAATTTTCATTCGAACCATCCTTATTCGAATAGTTTTTTCGATTTGAATTTCACTATAACAGTTCTCATTTAAATTTCATGAGCATAATTTTTGAATGAAAATTTTTTTTCGAATAGATTTTATTCAAATAAACTTTATCCAAATGATTTTTATTCGAATAAATTTCATTCTAATAGTTTTTGTTCAAATGATTTTTGTTCGAAATTTTTTTTTCGATCAATCGTTATTCGTGTTCAATTAACTTTAGCTCGAACAAATGTCCAACGAATAAATTTTGTTCTAATAGTTCTTATTCCAATAAATTTTATTGCAATAATTTTTATTCGAATAAGTTTTATTGTCATATTTTTTATACGAATAAATTGTATTCCAATAATTTTTATTCGATTAAATTTATTCGAATAATTTTCATTCTTACAATAACTATTCGAATAATTTATTGATAGATATACGAAAAATTTCAATAACATTTATTCGAATAAATTTCATTCGAATAATTTTTGTTTAAATAATTGTTATTCGAATAGTTTCTACTCAAATATTTTTTTTTCGAATAGACTAATTATTCTACTACTTAACAATATTTTAATCAAATGAATATTATTTCTATAATTGTTACTTTAAATGTTGTTATTCGAATGATTTTTATTAGATTTTTTTTAATAATTTTGTTTTATGATCGAATATTGTATTGAAAATACTGAGCTCAAGGCCGATAAAGGAATTATTACTGGTTAAAATTTATTCTAATTCAAAAAACATATTTTTAGTCGAAAAATTTTCAATTAAAAAATTTTTATTCCAATAAATTTAATTTTGGACGGTTTTGCGCAGAAATAATTTAAGGCATCCAAGACACAACAACTATAAAAATTTAAGAATTCAAAAGCTTTCTTAAGCTTTTTTTCAATCACTGAGCTTTAAGCTTACCTCGAATATTTATTCGAATAAATGTGAGTTAAATAATTTTTATTCGAATAGCTTTTTTTCGCACGCATTTCACTCGTATAATTTTTCTTTAAATAAGTCTTATTCGAATAGTTTATATTCAAGAATATATAAAAATGTATATTCCAATAATTATTTTATGAAAATAATATTCATTAGAACAATTTTATTTTTGAAAAACTTTTTTTAGTAATTGTTATGAGAATAATTGCTACTTTATTCAAAAAAATTTTACTCGAATAAAATTTATTCGATTAATTTTATTTTTATAATGTTTACTAAAATAATTCTTATTCGAATGATTTTCATTTGCATAAATTGCTTAAATAATTTTTATTCGAATAATTTTCTTTGAATTTCTTTCCATAAAATTTAGTTAAATAGCTTTTATGTATGCATGTAAGTGATTTTTATTTTTATAATTTTTGTTTGAATAATTTTTATTCGAATAATTTTCATTCAGAAACGTCGGAGCTGAAAAATTTGTTTATATAATATATTTTAATTGCTTCCTTATATTTAATAAGAGTATGTTTTTAAATCGCTTTCTTTAAATCGAAAAAAACATTTGCTACTCTTGTAATGAACTTCATCTATAAAAAAAAAATTGCCTCGTCAGAGTTCGTTATAATCCAGCTCCACTGTATAAGTTTATTCGAGTCATTTTGATTCAATAATCCTTAAACAACGGGAAAAAATTGCAGGCCCCGATGTAAAGTTTCAATTCTGCTAACTCCAGATCGTTTTTGTTTCAGCATTTCATCTTTCTTTGCTTAATGCAAAGGTCTTTCAATTTTATATTTAACCATTAATTACTTTCCATTACCACCGTCAAGTTTAACGTTTAAAAACTCATTTGAAAACATAAATATTTAATCGAATTACTTCAGCTTAATATACATATTCTGATAGCAAACTAAAGAGCTTTTTCAAATAAAAAGTTAATTTTTTAGGGAAAAAAGGGAATCTACTTATGAAATTTCGATAAAAAAAAGCATAAATATTTATTTAAATTTCGCCAAAGACCTGAATGTCAAAAGCGGCAACTGACAGCAACCACTGCATCAAAATGATCTTTATCATACGCATATAAAATATTTTGTACTCGTAAAGTATTTGTTTTAAATAAAACAGCACCGCACGTGAGCAGAAACCTGTTTTTTCTAGGATTTTTGTAACGCTCGCCATCATCATTACAAAAGATAAACTGACCCTGCAGTTAAACAGCACGAGCCAATTTTCATATTTTTATTGTTGTTACTTTGCCATTCATTGGCTTATGTAGAGAAAAAAATTGTTGTTTTAAATTTTTTCGTTTTTCGTTTTTCATTTTGGAAAATTCCTTATTGAAAGGGTTGCTTTGTTTTGTTAAGCAAAAATTTTCCTTAAACAAATAAAATTATTAAAATAAACATTGAGGTTTTACAGATTTGTTTCTATGAAAAGTAAATAAAGGACATTTTAAAAAATATTTTTTTTATTATTTTAAAAAAGTGGGCAATTAGTCTAAAGCAAATAAAAACAAAAACTGTAAGCTGTTTGTTCATTTTCCATATTTACTTAAAGGATTTAAAAGTTTTCATTAAGTAATATTTTGTTTTACCCTTAAACAATTGTGTACACACCTCAGAATACTTTAGAACACACGCAGTCAATGAAAAAAAAATTTATTGCAGACTAGAAAATAAAATAAAAAGAATCCTTAAGCCAGCCTTTTAACTACAGGTGCTTTGTTATCTTAAATATGGCTTCAGCATATTTACGACTAGTTTGGTGTCCTGCCAGTTGGTTTTAACTGTTTTGCTAATTGTACACATGTATGTAAAGTAAACTAATTGACTGATGCCTTATTTATAAAACCACACCACACGCAAAGAAAAAATATGGTTGAGGTAACCATAATCAAACAGCAACATACTATGATTCAATTATATGGTTGCAGTCAAATCATATTATTGTCAATGGAAAAGCAAAGTTTAAATAATATTATTTTCTGAGTTAATAATAATATTTTCTAAAAGAAAAATTAACTTTGTTATACCTAACCTTATTATTGTAAATAATACAACACTATTGTTAGATTTGACTAAAATATAATTGAGACTTACCATACCATGTTCTAATATTATAATAATATTGTTAAATATGACCATAGTATTATTTTATGTAATAATAATTTTTGTTTTTTAATCATATATTTATTAGCAAATCTTTTGTTTAAAACAGCTGTGCTGTAAATCCGAAATAAAAACAAATTAATATTGTTGAAAAAAAATGTATATATGTATGTATAGAAATGTATACTTACATATATGTGTATACACGAAATACAGACATATCTGTATAAAGAGATATACATACATACATATGTACATATTATTTTTATTTATCTACCCCTTTTGTTTATACATTTTTTATTTATTTAACACTACTCGTGCACTACCGATAGCTTACAAAGGAAACACTGAGCTGACAGATGTTTCTGAAAAAGATTTTTTTAAAAAACTAAACATAGTATGGTTTTGGATAATATTATATTGTTATTTACATCATCTTATTTTTACACAAAACTATATTGTTAAATTTTAACTATATCGCACTTTCTGTGAATATAATAATGTAATTATTAAATTCAAACATTTCTGTGTTTATTGTAACGAAATTAATGTTTAAAATAACAATAACTAGTTTTCAATGAACACACATTTGTTTCAGAGAACATAACATTGTTTTCTCAACCATTTTACAACCATATCTTTTCTTTGCGTGCATAAATTAAATTAAATGCTTGAATAATTTTATTTGGCTTGTTGTTGTATTCGAATCATTTCCACTTAAATTTTTTTTCTAATATTTTCATTAAATATTCCACTTTCACTTAACTATATTACAATGTATAATGTATGCAAGTAATTTTATGCGAATAATTTTATTCGAATAAAGCTTTATGAGTTTTAATCGTTGAGTTTTATTTTAATAATTTCATCTTCAGCTATACGGGTATGACCCATTGTGCAACATAAATTTTTTTGTTCTAACAAATTCCATTTGAATACTTTGAGAAGCGATTTTTCAGGCCATAAAAGCACAAAACTATAAATACGGATGTTTAAGACCAGATTATAGTTAATTTATTCTTATTCTAACATTTAAAAAATGGTCTACGATCAAAATTCAAATATTTGACAGCCTTTCATAAATAACACACCCGTAACACATCCCTTCCTACAGCATTAACAAAAGAACTCATCAATATATTAACCTGACTGATACATTGATGCACAGTTAGCGAAAAAAAACTGTTGTTGCAACGCGATGCATGATGTTTGTTAGAGGGTGCATAGAATAAATGCAATGTATTATTTGCTCGCCTTTGTTGTTGCAATCATTTGTTGCACAAAAGAAAAATATTGAATAAAATGTATATTTCTTTGAATGATTTGGTATTATTTTCTATTATTTATGACGAGATTAACATGTGCAGTCCGTCAGTCGGCTGTTGACAGCCAGTAATATTTGGCATGGGTTATTAATGTCTGCTGTTCTTTTGAATCTGCTCTTTTTTAAGCTGAATTATCTATATATGTAAATAGAAATATATAAATAAAGTAGCAATCAATTTGAAATATCAATATATTTTTGTATTTGTGAAAGGGTGCATACGAATATTCGAATGCGCTGGCATTAGTGCTTTAATATTTATTAATTATAATCAATAAATTATCTATATTTATACATAAGCTTTTAAGCGTCAAATTAAAAAAAAACAGCCCAACTTTGAGGCGGGCCATAACTTAAATATGCAATAATAAAAAAAATAATTTTGTAACAAATCATATTAATCGATTATTAATCATGTACACATCTTGGAATTTATTTATCTGTTATAACTAGTGATACACTGAAAAAAAAATTAAGAACCAGAAATTTTCTTGTACATACATTTCATACATGTCTCATACTCGTAATTAAATTAATGAGTATTTATGTGACCGCCATGATAAATTAAAATAAAAAAACATTTTTTTTCGTATGTAATAAAAGAAACTTGCATTAAGATCCATTAACGATGATTTTTGTGGCGGGCCATTTTCGATTTATGGAAAAAAAAAAATTATGTTTTTAATTTTCATTTTTAAATAATTTTTTAAACATATTAGATTTGTGATGAACACAAATGTCCAACCTTTAGCATGAATTTCAGTTGCGAAATCCCCCTAAGAGAAAGTGAATTAACTTTTTCACTTTCCGATAATAGAATGCTTGGGGAAAACCCCTACACATTCTTACTAAGCGCTACAACAAATGCAGGTAAAATTAGCTGCTAAAACAAACAAAAAATAATTTTTTTTAAGCTGACAAGTCCATTTCAGAATGTATGTATGTGTAATTCTTAAACTCCTTTTTGCAGAGATTTTACTTTTAGACGCTACAATTTGATAAAAAAAACTATAAGTTAGGAATTTTAGTCTTTTAAGCATAGCCTTCCTAGAAAACTGATTTTTTTTTGCCATTATACATATTTTATAAATAGATTTGACATACGGCATACGTATTTTTTCTTTACGATTAGAAATGAACAAATTTTCAGGCGGGCCATTTTGCGAAAAAAAAATGTTCTCTAATTTTAGTTAACACATTTGTATGATATATTAAAACCCTTATTGCTTTAGCTTAATAAAGACATACAACGGATATTTGAGGCGGGCCATATTAACCAGGCCAGCAAATGGTATTAAAATCATTCGTAATCTTAATTTTATGCTTAATCTAATTGAGATTGAAAGAGATATAGGAACAGGATATATGTATGTGAGGCGGTCCACGTATTTTTTATTTACGATTAGAAATAAAAAAAAATTCAGGCGGGCCATTTTGCGAAAAAAAAATTTTCTCTAATTTTAGTTAACACATTTGCATGATATTCTAAAAACCTTATTGCTTTAGCTTAATAAAAACATACAACGGATATTTGAGGCGGGCCATATTAACCAGGCCAGCAAATGGTATTAAAATCATTCATAATCTTAATTTTATGCTCAATCTAATATGTATGTGAGGCGTGCCATGTATTTTTTCTTTACGATTAGAAATAAAAAATTTTTCAGGCGGGCCATCTTGAGAGAAACAGTTTTTCTCTAATTTTAGTTAACACATTTGCATGATATATTAAAACCCTTATTGATTTAGCTTAATAAAGACATACAACGGATATTTGAGGCGGGCCATATTAACCAGGCCAGCAAATGGTATTAAAATCATTCGTAATCTTAATTTTATGCTTAATCTTACATACATATGTATGTGAGGAGGGTTACATAGACAAAATATTTATGAAATTTAGAGTAAAAAATTATTTTGATTTTTAGTGGTTATTTTTAGAGAGTCCTTTATTGTCAACTCAAAAACACACGTAATTTTGAAATTTTTCTTAGGCAGCCAATGACGTCTTCTTACAGTTTTAAGGCGTGAGAGTCTATATAAATTCTTTTCTATTTAAATTTTGTGGCGGGCCCTAAGGGTAAAAACCGGTTTTGTTCAGGAGAGCCATTTTAAAGATTTAAATATGTGTATCTTTGGTGTACCATCACTGAGCGTGTTGGTATTGGTCTCATTTGAAAGCAACACATGTCATGACGTCAGGGACGTGTTGGTCAACCTTGTAAACGCGCGTAGGTCGTCCCTACCTCTTGTTTTGTGTAGTTGGTTTTTACTGTTTTCTACCTAGCGCGCTGTTTCCATGAGTTTGATATCAATTTTGCTCGCGTTTTTTCGAATCCAGGTTTATTTTCTGAAATTATTAATTGTGAACTATAACAAATACTCATTTGTAATTCTTTTAAATCGTGAATATCACTCTGTTAGTACGAAAATTTTTTCACATAACCTTAGAAACTTCGACTTCAATTTCATAAAACGCGCATATCTCTGGTAGGGAACACTTTTGGGGCATGGTATCGGTCTCATTCGATGCTCAGATGTTGTCCACATCAAAAAAAAAGTGAAAATTTATTTTTTTTACCCTTAGGTCCCTTTCTCTATGCGCTGTCACATATATAAAAATAGTACTCGTAAATTTAAAAACAAAATTCAACATTAAAAAATCTGCTCACCTTTTATTCCCGACAAAGGACACTATATCCTAAATAAATACATTTTTAAATGTTCGGGAAAGTAAGAAATTTTCTGGCGGGCCAACATGTAGGTTGTTAAGAATGGTATGAATTTAGCATTTCATACGAGTAAAAACCAATTTTGGAAGTGGCCCACAGTGGAAAAAAGATTTCTAGACGGGCCATTGTAATTGATTAAAAAAATCCATAACATATCGTACCATAATCACCAAAAAAGCTTGAGCGGCATAATTTTCGAACTTAATTTTTTCACCAGAATTGATCATTAGCGATCGTAAATAATCGATTTTCATAAAAAAAAATGAGATCCAAAATATGTGTCGGTTAAGTTTTTTTTTGACGGTTATGGCTCGATAAAAGAAAGTGTAAAAAGAGAATAATATTTCTTCAAAACTTTTTAATAAAGCTATGCATGTAAAGAAATTTTATGGCGGGCCATATTCATTTTGCAGAGCTTCAACTTTTTTGTTATATTTTAAAGGTGTTTCTTTCTTTTTAGACTATTTATAACAAAAACAACATTTATAGTTTTTTGTAAGATTAGAAAATATTAATAAGATTTGTCTCTTTTTAGACAATTTACTCGTAAAAATTTATAGTTTTTGCTAAATTACAAACTATATAAATTTTAGTGCAATTTTATAATACTGTGCTTCTAAAAATCTGCTTAAGTCATGTCACGTGTCATCATAAGCAACTGCTGGCTTTGCTTTTGGCTGCTGCTACTGTTTACATAACAATTAAAATGATGACACGTACGTACCTTTGCCTAAAGAAAAATCCGCCAAACCAAACACACACACCAACTAGAAATTCAACCACACCAACGCCTTCTTAAGACAGACAATACATGTCAGTCACTCAGGCAAAATAATTAAATATGACACAAACATCTGTCAGATTTTTATTTTTTTTTTATAATAACCTGAAACAGAATTTTTTGGAGATAAATAAACAAAACAAAAAAAACTCTTAAAAGAAAAAGAAAAAAAAAGTCAAACTCTAGATATTTTCACTTAAACCCAAAATGAGCAAAGAATAAATTTTATAAGAGTAAATGACTGAATGAATGTTGTTGTCATAATCATGATCATAGTCATCATCGTGAACATCTTTGTCACTTTGATGTGAAGAGCCTCCAGAGACTTAATATTCATTATTGATGAATACATTGTGCTCTTCAAGGATATCGAGAAAAAAAACAGCAACAGAAGGCGTTTGTTTTGCTGCTGATTGAATGGATAATTTTATTTCAAACTAGAGAATTATCAAATTAAAAAGTCACTCATATGAGTTCCCCTTGTTGATGAGGACAGAAACAATTCATAACAGAGATTAGCTAGTTCAAGTTTTAACAATTGCAAGTTTTTGTTTACTGATTTTAAAATTTTTAATATTTTTCGAATGAGATAAACTTCATGGCCCGCCTCAAATATTTATAAAATTCAAAGTCTATTCGAAAATGATTCGACCAATAGGCATAAAAATATCTTAAGATAATTTTTAATTTGAATATTGAAGTTTGGGCATTGAAAGGAAGTTATTTTCAGAGGGCGAGAATTACATTTTTTTTTTCTAGTGAAACCATTTTTGATTTTGAGATAACAAATCAAGTTTGAGTTATGAATTTAATCATGGCCCGCCTCAGAGGTTTCACATATTTGTTGCAAACATAAGATAATTGTATAAATTTTACAAAAACAAAGTGGCCCGGCATAAAATTCATTCATAATCAAAGCGTTCCAGGTGATTAATTGGAAGTAGCAAATAAGCGACTTAACCTACCTTTTCTTATATCCTAAAACTCCCCAACCTCTTTAAATATCAGCAAAACCAGCTAACATTTCGCTTTGGAATTTATTTTCAGAAAATAAGTTCAGCCATATTTATTTCAAAATGGCCCGCCTGAAAAGTTCGTTGTTTTCTACCATTTAACATATGATCAAAACAGCATAGAAAATTAATTAATTTTTACAATGGCCCGCCTAAAAGAAAAAATACATTAATTAATTGTTTGCTTCAAAATATTTCAAATATGTACTATGTGCCTTTTTTTGTAGTAACTATGAGATGGCCCGCCTAAAAAATTTTTTATTTTGGGGATTTGGTACGAGTTTGGTAAGAAAAAATACATCAGTTCAATTTTTGCTCCAAAATATTTGAAATATGTGCTTTTTTAGAAACTATGAAATGGCACGCCTGAATTTTTTGTTTGTTTTAGAAGTTCGATATGTGTGGTGTAAGAAACAACACATGAGTTAAATTTTTGTTTCAAAATATTTGAAAGATGTGCTTGTTTTGTAAAAATAAAGCAATGGCCCGCCTCAAATATCATTTATTTATAAGGTTAAGCTGATGCAAAGATTTGAAAATAAATAAACGTAAATGTTTTTGTAAGCAAATTAAGAAAAAATTATTGAGATTTTTCTTATACGGCCCGCTGAAATAGTTTTTGTTTGAAAAGTTTAGTTTAGGCTTGATTTATAATTATACGGAAATTGCGATTTTCTTAAAAAATATTTTAATTCGCCTAAATGTTTAAATGGCCCGCCTTATTTTTTTTTGGAATACTACTCGCTGAGAAAATTTTTTATTATAAAATAGTATACGTCTCTTTGTGCAAATATACAAAATAATAAACAAAATTATTTTTTTTGTATGGCCCGCCTGAAAACTTTTTTGTTTTAACAGGCTCTTTAGTAAGATATGAAGAATATCAACAGCCATATATGTATACCGCTTCTAAGGTACATATATTTTGAACATTAGTTAGTCTTGAGAAGATATTAAAAAAAAAAATAATTTTAAAATTCTCACTATTTTTAGACCAATTCGCTTATTATAATTTTATCATGAGCACATACGGCACGATGCAGAAGCATCGTAATTTTTGATTTAAAAAATATTTTCAGAAAAAAAAAAAACAATTTTCATAGACACACTCGCTAAAACCCGGTAAGCTTCGCTACACGTTATACCTTTTTCGATGAAAAAAAAAATTTTATTTAATTTAATATTTTTGTTTTATTTAAAATTACTTAGTTTCAATTATTATGATAACGAGTAAAATCATTCTAATGCCCTAATGCCCAACATTTCAAGGATTTCCCGATATAACTCTTCAAGATAACTCAAAATAAGGATTTTTCTCTTAATGGGAGGTGCCACGCCTACATGTACAAACCGGACGTTATTTTTATTTGAAAACCCACATTATAAAAGGTTTTGCTCACACAAAATTGTAAGTTTCTTGCTGTATTAACTTCAAAGACATTCCAAAATAAAAATAGATGGAAGCTGCCACTCCCACTCATTTTATTCCGACTATTTTCTTAAGAACTATTCATAAAATTAATGGAGTTTATTGTACCAAATCTCAGGTGTATTATTACCAATATATATTTAAAAAAATATTTGCTGTATATGGGAGGTTCCACGCCCACTTTTCCACCCCTTAACACTATCCCTTTAAAAACATTATAAAAAAAGCTGGTCACATAAAATCGACATAAATCCTAAAATAAAAAATTTCTTCTTTATAAAAAGTGCCACGCCCACTTAAAATATTAAAAATGTGTATATGCAGGCCATCATTTATATACTGCACTACAGCAAGATTGGTTCACTGGTTTGAGACTCCATAGATTTCAAAGATACACACATACAGAAGACCTTCGCTTTTATATGTATAAGGCTATAGATGGCAAAAAGAGGCCCGCCTCAAAAATTTCTAAATTTCTAAATTTACGTGGCATTAAGGTTGTTACTTAATAATACTACTTCTAAGCTAACTTTAAGTCAATAAATTTATACACATACATGTATATAACATAAGAGAATATGGCGGTCCGCCTTGAAAGTAAACATATTATCACATTAAAAAATAAATTTTTATACATAATTTTTAGTTTAAGCAAGTTTGAAAATTGCAAGGACGCATATAAAACGATTTGCCAAAAAATCGCTTCAGTGTTTTGGCAACTTTTATTTGAGAATCCCTGATCAATCAGCTCAAACAGGACATTGTATTGCAACACTTCAGTGCTTAAACAAACATAACCAAGCCAAGCACACTTAAACTTACCATAGAAATTATGAAAAGCGATGCTGCGGTCAGGCAGCTCAAAGTTGACACAGACAAGCTTGAATGCCTTCTAAAAAAATATGCCAGCAGTTGCCATAGGTTTTTTTTTTACAAAAATAGAAAAGCTTAGAAAATCCAAAAAAAAAATTTCACTAGAAAGCATTTAAATGAAGTGTAATCGTTTGGAAATAAATATTTGTCATATTAAATAGAGTTTAGGCATTCGTAAAAAATTTGTATTGTTAATGCGAAGAGGGTTAGTTTAGGAATGATTTAATGCAAGAAATAGGGTGGATGTAAAAAAATCATTTCATTTTGTTCGCTTTAAGGTCACAGTGACCATATTACTGGCGATTTCATCTGCTGCAGTCTTTTAAGTTTGAGTTTGTGTTTTCCGTTTATTCGACTTAAATGTAAATTTGATTAACTACTGCTATTTTTCAAGTCTTTTATAGTCCTGTCCTTTTACGACAACTCTATTAATAAACTCATTAATAAGGTTTTTGTAGCCTCCGGTCTTAAATTGTGCATACATTTTATTGCATTTCGAAAAGTAAAATTTGCATAAATGCAACACTCTTTATACACATGAATCCCACCTGTGTTCAAAGGATTCTTTGTCGCACTTATGTGTGTGTGCTATATTTGTGCAAATAGGGTTGCAATCCCAACCCCACACATACATTTATAGGGATTTAGTAAATGTCCTGCATATAAGTTTCTTTTCGAGCACATGTGTTGCAAATATGTTTAGTGAAAAATAACTTTTTGACTTTAGTTGTTAAAGCGAGTACAACAACAACAGCTTTTGAATGTCATCAAACTGCTGGCGTGTGTATATAATTAGCTATTTGTTGCCTTACGGCTCTAATGAAGTCACGCGCTGAAATCATTAAGCACACGTTATGATTAAATGCACTCAATACATGCATTTTCATATGTGTTTAAATAAACATGTGTTTTTATTTAAATATAACTGTCAAAAGTGTTTAAAAGTCATTCATCAAATTAATGTTATTTTCTAATTTCAAACAAAATATGCTAAGAATTTTTCATAAAATTGTCATAGTTGTTTTATTATTTTTAAAACTATTCAGAACATGTTTTATTTGTTATGTAATGCTTATTTTTCGCCCTCATCTCATTTCTTTTATAACTATATATGACAATAATAAAATTTTTGTGGCGGGCCAAATGTTTGATTACCAAAAATATTTACCTTGAGTTCTTAAACCATGTAAACATAAATTAAGTTGCTAAGAACCAATACAATAAAAGTTGTGAGGCGGGCCATATTTTCCTTTTTTCTAGGAATCTATGTGCATATACATATATTTTTCAGCATATAAAAATAATACATTTTTAGCCATGAAACATAAGCTAAACCTTAAAAGAACATAGTTTTGAGGCGGGCCATATTAAATAAATATTATTATATTAGAAAATATTACTTATTTGACAAGCCGATTTTTTTAATGTTTATTTTCTAGTTCTCTGGAAATGTAAGATTGAAAAACAGGTAATTTTTTTTGTCGGCCCATGAAAGATTTATTTATTTTAATTTTCAAACAAAGTGACGAAGATTTAAGCTAAATAAACTAGCTAGAAAGCTTGACCTTCAGGCGGGCCACTTTGAAATTGCCAAATCGAGCAGTATATCATAAGTTTCGGATAAAGTTTTTATTTTTGAAAATTATATTAAAACAGAAATATATATAATAACAACTGATACGTTACACCATTAAGGTTAGGAAGGGTGGTGCTATACCGCACCGCCCCTCGGAGACCCAATTGGGTCCATTGTGATACCATTAAAGGTAGCAAAACTTTGTGGCGGGCCAGATCCAGTTTATCAATATTCCAACAGAAATGTCGAAGAGTCAAACCAAATACATATATTGTTACCTGCGAATCTAGCTAGAAGGCCAGACTTTGAGGCGGGCCACTTTGAAAGTACCAAATCAAGCAGTATATCATATATTCCACATAAACTTTTATTTTTGAATTTCTATTTCATTTTCAAAACAGTTTGCATGTTCAAGTTTTTTTTTATAACTTATTTAAAATCGCTATCAAATGTTACAAGTTATTTTCATTATGGCCCTCCTAAGAACTCAAAATCTTTTTTAAATAAATTAATTATATAATATTCTATTAATTATATAATATTATATTCTATTATATAACGTGTGTCAAAATGAATATGATTTATGAAATATTTTGAGCATGATTTGGCCCGCCTCTGAAAATTACCATTTTTGAACATTTACAAACAAAATCTGATTGCCGCACTATTTTTAAGATAACATAAGATTTTCTTCAAATGGCCCGCCTAAAAGGTCTTGTTTGCTTACAACTGTACTAAATATTTCTATGACCAGTGCTTGAAAAAACAGCTAAGCAAACTTAAAAAAAAAATTAAAGATGCCAGGTTTATTTTAATATGGCCCGCCACAAAAGCAGTGGATTTTACAACTTTTGAAAAAAAAAATTAATCTGCAGAACTTAAAAAACGCTGAGCAGTTTTAATAAAAAAAATTAAGGATTCAAGTTGGAATGCAATATGGCCCGCCACAAAAGCAGCGTATCCCGCAAGTTTTGGCAAAAATAATTAATTTGCAGAACTTAAAAAAACGCTTATATAAAGTTTTAATAAGAAAAATATAAGGATGGAAAGTTTAAATTAACATGGCCCGCCGCAAAAGCAGCGCATCCTGCAAGATTTGGCTAAAATAATTTACCTGCCTATTAAACGAATTATTCTATTACACTCGCAAATAAGAAATTAAATTTTTGCAAGTGATTCTGGCCCGCCAGCAAATACCAGTTTATTTAGAAGTCTAGTGGATATTTTACTGGTCAAAGGATAAGTTGCTCTTTAATCAAACTTTTTCTTAGGCACATTCAAGAAAAAAATTTCTTATCTGAATAAGGCCCGCCTCAAAAGTAACAAGCTTTGGAATATTTTTTAAAGAAATCATTTAATATGAAATGAGCAAAGTTTTTTATATACAGTGTTTTTTAGAAGTTAAGAAATTGGTTTTGGTACACATAATGCGAAAACTACAGAATGTACTTATAAATGGCCCTCCTCTGATTAGGTTCTCTACTCATATGCTGGTATCGCTAAGGATCAATCCCGGTTTATTAGAGGTCTTTGACCACCCTAACCTCCTCTGATGTTTTTGAATTTTTAAGTTAAAGCCATACAAGACTTTAGCAAGTTTTGTTTTCCAGTATTAGAACTAATTTAATTTTTTTTTTAGAATTTTACAATTGCTTAAAAAAAGTTTAAAAACTCTAGAGTACAAAAGTGGCCCGCCTAAGAAATTTTTTGTGCAGTTTTTTTTTATACTTTGGCTGCTTTATATGGCAGACCTTGAAAAATTAAGGAAAAAACTTGTGCAATATTTCATTTGGGACTCTCTGCTTTACGTTTTATATGGTAAATATTTTTTTAGTTTTTGGGTTCAAATTTTATAGGAAAAGTTAGGCAAACAAAAAAGCCTTTTGTTTTAATGTTTTACATTTCTATTGTTATTTTTTTTTTGTTATTTTTGTGACACTAGATACAATCTTTTAGTTTGAACGGTGTTCTAAATTATTTAGATCAGCATCCCTTAATAACAAGGTGGAGTACTCGTATTTGTTTGTTTAGACGATATGGTGTGTCAGTTACAGATGTAAATTTATGTATCATTACGAAATGAGTTTTGTTTTTGAAAAATAAAAATAATTTAATAACTGAAGTGTGTGTCCATTGTATTTAAATTTAGATAAAAATAAATTAAAACCTTTTTTGGGATAAAATGTTTTGAAATATTAGAAAATAATACTAAAATAAAATAATAAATGATTTAGATTTGGATTTGTTTTTTATATTTCTAGCAAAAATGCAAGATTTTCTTATAGTTTTCCTAAACAACGTGCTAATAAATCTTGGAGTTCCCAGAGTGGGAATTACTAGTCTCAAAATGGGAATTTGAAACTATATACATTTTATAACAAAGGTATGATTTTTAAATAAACTTATGATAGTTTAAAAAAGAAAAAAAAAATTATTCCCAAAATGGGATTTCAAATCCCAATTGCTTATTTATCATGTGCACTGCAATATTTCTTCCACAGATTTACATTAGAAATTTGTTTGTTTTTTTAAGGAAAATTTCAGTGGAGTTTTTTGTGGTTTTTCTAAATTTTTGAGTTCCTAAACTGGGGATCAAAAATCCCCACCTGAACAATTTTACATACATACATATGCATATGGTTTGTTTATAATAAATAAAGGTGTCTTTGAATAACTTTATAACCATCTTCAAATTGAATACAAATTATTCCCAAACCGGGATTGGAAATCCCAATGATATGTCTACTATTTGAATGCAATATTTTTGCTACGGGCTTATTTAAGAAATCAAAACTGATTAATATTTTTAAAATAAGAAAATGTGGTTTCAATAAAAAAAATAGAAACAAATCACTTTTTATTAAACAAACAAGCCCAGAAAGTTTTTCTTAAATAATAACAAAAAGAGTTGTAGTAATGCAGCACAGATAAAGTTCGTATATCTAGAATATGTTTACAATAAAAACCTTGAATGGAATCCGCCTAAGTTAAATCCGCCACAAAGAACCCCATATCACACTAAACATAAAACAAACATATAATGCTAAAAATTAAAAAACCTATAAGAACAATGAATTGCAAAAACAAAACATTCCATTTATATATTAAGGAAAATGGCAAAAATTTTATTAATCAAAGTCAACAAACAAATCAAGCCAAGTAAAAAGGATCTTCATTCGAAATAAAAATTTAACCCTTTTCTCTAAGCTGATGGTGGTTGTATTGATTCTCTTTATATACATATGTGGTTTGTTTATTTTTACTTATGTTTATGCAAATAGCTTGCAACATTTTACTCAGCGGGCTGCTTTATTCGTACAGCGATGCCATGTCTAATGCTCTCCCAGTCGCTATTAATAATTTTTTTGGTGTAGAGTTTTGATATTATTTTCCTTTATTGTAACATTTACTACTACATATATTTTTAGCTAAACTTAGAGGAGTGTATTGCAACATGAATAATAATAAATAAGTTATTATTGTTCATATGAAGAAAGTACATAATATGCAAAAGCTCTGTAATGCCAGGGTATTTTCTTATATTACAATTTTTCTAAGTAACTTACAATCAGTAAAACTTATAGAGTGGCAAATAATTTTAATACAGAGAACTTTAAAGTTTAAAAGATAATTAAAAATTAAAAAAATTTAATAAAAATATTTCTATTTCTGAAACGGGATTTGGAGATTTCAAACACCTTTTTGGGAATTAGACCATCAGTAAAAAATAAAGAACGACAATTAACATTAAAACAGAACACTTAAGAAGATAATTAAAAAATTTTAAACGGCTTCAAAAATATTTTTAACGAGATTTGGAGATTTTAAATCCCGTTTTGGGAATGAGTAAAATTTTTGGAAAAAAAAGTTTAAGAACCTTAAGCATTAAAATGTCTTTACTTTTCCTTTTGGGTACAGGAAATTTTGCAATTATTTACTTTTGAGAGTCTGAAGGTCAATAAAAATTGGCATTTAAAATTCTCTGCCGAAAATGGAAATTTTAGGAAAATTGTTGGCTTTATGAGAAAACTTTAAATTTGCCATTTAAGACTCTTTTATAATTTTCTTTTGCAATATCCTAAAAACGTATTTTAATGTTTTTAGCAATTTTAACAAATGAAGGAAAATTTTAAGAACTCCCAATATGGGAATCATTAAATTAGTAAAAAACGAACGAAAAACCCTTACAAATACATAGAACTTATAAATGATTTTGTAAATGATTTCTTCAGGGAAACAATTTTTCTTAGCATTATCTAGCATTATGGCATAATCGGCCATGTCACAGAGTTCAATTCCGTTCGGAATCAGAATTGAATAAACCTCAAAATGTCAAGCCCTAGCCGGAGATACCCCAGCATATCACCGCCTTTCCTAGTCAGGACACACCTGACGACTTACCGTATTTTAGTTTTCTATTTTAGACACCATCTCCTACAAAAATGGGGTGAATTGAATTCCGATTCCGAACGGAATTGAACTCTGTGACATGGCCGAATAATAAACATTTCCGAATAAGCGATTATTAATTACCGTTTTGGAAATAGAGGGATTCTTCATAACTTATCAAATAAAAGGATCTCAACTTATGAATATTTAACATTAAAGCTATAAAGTTAAAAATTCCGACTTAAAAAAAGACGAAAAGACTTCAACTTAGGAATAAAAATTTAATTATTTAACATTATTTTATTAAGATATAAAGTTAAAAATTCCGAAGGTGGGTGCTATGAACTCTTGTTTTGGGAATTCCGGCATCATTACCCATTTTCGAAATTTATGCAAATAAATTTGTTTATGTGTAAATCACTTAGCGGTGATTTTTAATTCCGGTTTTAGGAATTTTGGGGTCTTAATATTATTATGAGAGAAAAAAGTTTCGACTTTTTTTTTAGCTGAAATCCATGAACAATTTTCTAATAGGAGATATTTGGATCCCATTTTAGGAATCGGGGGATAATGAAACTTTTTTATGTTTTTTGCAGAAAATCAACAGCTTATAAAAAACACTATTTTACATATGTAAAAGCGGCACAGGCCCGAGAATCCTAGGTTGGAGATTTTTAATTCAAGTTTTAGGAATTTCGGCAAAGTTTTAGTTTTTTTTACTAAATTAAAAGATTATGAATGCTTATCAAATGTGTTAATAACTATTGGAACTTTTTTAAATTATTAAGATAAATAAAAATCTATAAAAATATCTAAAAAGTTTTATGTATCCAAAACCCCTCATAAGGGATTTTTACTCCCCGTTTTAGGAATTCTGGGATTATAATATTTTTATGTCTGAGGGAAAATAGTTTCGGTCTGTGAAAGAAATAACTATTTTTAACATGGAATCCATTAAAAATTCCCTAATAGGGGATATTGGGATCCGATTTTGGGTATCCGGGGATAATTAAATTTTTTCATGACTTCTGCTGAAAATCTTCAGCTTATAAAAAATATTGTTTGACATAAGAGGTATGTGTACCAAATACTCAAATTGGGCAATTAGAGTTCTCATTTTAGGAATTCTGGTACATATCATGATATGTATGCAAAAAAGTTTCGGTTTATAAAAAAATTATTTTTTACATGGAATCTATTACAGGAAATATACAACTTATGCAAAATACTATTTGAACTACATATAAGAGATGTATGTCTAAATTTCCCAAATTGGGAATTTTTAATGAAAATTTTAGGAATTTTAAAATTTTTACGATTTTTTAAAAATTAAATTCAAAGAACGCTATTATGTAACTATATGAACTTGTTTCAATTTATTAAGGGAAGTTAAAGTCTAGAAGAAGGCTTGCTAAATAAATCCCTGATTTACATAGCTTCGTAAATCCCGAGTTTGTACATGAAATTGGGGGTCACAAGACTGTTCAACTTTCCATGACTAAAATAAAAGTGCTGTGAGCATTTTACTTACTGAAAATATTGCCAAGTCTTTTTTACCACTGCGACCACCTATGATGTTTTGATTTTACATATTTTTTCCCCATTTGGCTTTTATCTTATAATAAGAATTCCATAGCCGTGCGACATTACATTTTCATTTAGTTCTTCATAACTTTGCATTTCTCTCTAGCCTTTATTTATGAAAAAGGGGTTAATATTTTGTTTGTTCAAACAAACAAATATAATTTTTGTGGTTGTTATTTTCAACGAATGTCCTTCTAGTATCCTTTATAGCAGTTTTTGTTTATATTTGGTGCCTTACACTATTATAAGCAATAGAGAGAGGTTAAAGCGCTTAAATGTTTGTTGATAGCGGTGATATTTTAAGCCGATTTTCTGTGATGAGAGCAGGCTTATATTTAGTTTTCATTTTTGTTACGTTTTCCTTGTTTGGCAATTAGTTGTAAGGATTAGAAGGTAAATTTGAATATTTAATATTTTTAATATTTGATAATAATTTCTGCTTATGAGAATTTAGAGTGGCAATTTAAAACAAAAAACAATTCATTACAAAATCCATGGGATGTTAAGACTAAAAATAACAGATGGTTTGAAAACTAGTTTGAAAATAATCTTATTTGATCATGTTTGGAGTAACACAAAAACTATTTAAAATTAGCCACTAAAAGATTTAAATTTTATTGATAACGCCAGGTTTCTCTGTAGTAAAAATAAATCAAGTGAAGCCAAACAACAATAAAAACATTAGTTATTGCACACACAAAAAATTCATATTAAAATCTACAAAAACAAGGTTAGTTTGTAATTTTTCCGTACTGATTTTGGCTTATATGTGATTTATGTTAATTCAACATGACTTGCAATAATTTTCACAGAAAATAATTTTCCCTTTTGAAAAAAAAACACTAATTATAAACTTTATTTCATGTTGATTTAATATTCTAGTGCTGTTAAATCAAAAAGAAGAATCATGTTGAATCAAAGTTATTTCACGTTGAATCAACCCGAATTGGATACTGAAAAACCATGTTGAATCAGGGTTATTTCCAGTTGAAACAACGTGAATTTCATTTAATTTATTTCACACAAGAACAAGTCACCAAATTGAGTTCAAATAAGCTAATAATCACCAACACATTTAAACAACACATTATTTCTAATGAATTTAATATGATTTTTAATAAAAACATTTGCCTGTTTTTTTCTGTGTGTGAGAAAGGATCCCAGGTAGAAGTCATGTAGATATATTTTGTTTCTTAGAAAAATCGTTCATAAAGTGCTTTTATGATGGTTTTTTAAACTAGTTGGAGGTTTGATTTGATTAATATAATTTTAGTTTTGAACATTTCACGAAAAGTTGTTTATTGAAGCATTTTATTGCTGTTTAAATAGCTTAAAGGCTTTAAAAGTTATTGATGTCCTTACATACAAAATTATTTCCTAATAAAAAAATAAGACATATACAAACATAAATTATGCAAGAAGGGAAAGTAAAAAAGTCCTAAATAAATAGTTACGATATTCTCGTAGTTCTCCTCTTCCAGCGAAACGTGCAGTATTTCGATTTGAAAAGAAGAAGAAAAGGAAGTGCATGCGAACTTAAAGGAAGGCTAAATACTATTCTTTTGTGTGTCTTATATGCAAAGAAAATAAGTACCAGCAGATACGTGAATAACTGAAGAACTTGCAAGGCGAATAGTTTGTGCAAAAAAAAACGAGGTATAGAAAAAAAATTTCAAATCAGCAACTGGTTTAGTTTCACAATTAAAACTCTTGCAACAAACACCCTTTAGGCCTTCGGGCTATGACCGCAAATAATTATGTATATGAAAAAAAACCACCACAATCTTAAAGGTGCATTTCTAACAAAAAAATTTAATTTAATTAAACAGTGCACGAAGAAATTACGCCCTTTAAACATTTTACTTTTGTAAGCGGCAAACAAATGTAATCAATTCTATCAAAGGGTGTCCTCTAGTCTTGGCAAAAAAAAATTATACAAAAATTAATTTTCATAAAAGAGAGTTTATTCTTGGCAAACACCTTGTGATTTACACAGCTGATTGTCAATTATAACAGTTGTTTTATCGCCAGTGTTATAAATAATATTGCTCCCAAGGCCATGAGTGAGAAGATGAATACGTTTAGTTAAATACAAAATTTAAAAAAATCTATTTCTTGTGGTTAAGTACATCACAACAAATATATTCGTATCAATTTTGACACACATTAAATACATTTAACGAGACCTCGCATGCGATATAATTTTTCCTCACACACATTGTTACGTTTTTACCCTTTAAAAATATTTTTTTGAACTCTTGAATATTTGCAATTAACACAGTGACCACCAGTGCACAATTCTTGTCTTATCACAACACTTTATTTACTCAGCTCGGATATTAAGAGCTAGCTTTTGAACACACAATGTTAAATTTTCCACTGCTGAAATACCACAATGTTAATTTTTTTTAAAGAAAAGATGACAGTTTTAGTTACAGCATACTTTTCTTGCGTAGCATGTTGTTCATACGATTAACTCAGTTAGAAGAACTCGTAATTTTATTATAATAATAAATAATAATTATTATAGATGTGATCCAACTGATTACTTGCAGCCTTTTTGTACAAAAACGGTCACCGAGGCCAAATACTTTTAACTCATCATATCTAAGAATTTGGATAAGGAAAATCAATAGAACTAGTTTTCAAAAGCGCAAAGCAGATTTTCTTCCTCTAACAATCTCCTTTTGTATTTAACGACCCTTTAAACAGTTGCCCACAACAGCAAATCCATTACACACTTTTTTTTATCGAAGTTCAATATAAATTGTGGGTTTTTTATAACAATATTTATGACTTGGTTTTTTTTATGAAAGATGTTGCAACAAAAAAAAATTAAATAAAAAGTGTAACAAAGCATTATTTACAATTAACGTGATTTATTGGATTTTAGGTGACACACAAGGACATTATTATCCAGCAAGCCCCTAACTTGTAAAAAGAAATTTTGTCTGTATGCGCATATGTAAAATTTTTTTCTAATATTCTTGCATTAAAATGCCTGAATAGTCCTTAGAAAATCCTTAACAAAATCTGAAAATATGGACATTTTAAAATTATTTGCCAAAATGCAAAATATTACAAAATGGTTGTGTGAAGCTAATTAAAAATCTTGCACAATAAAATAGAAATTTTAATTTTCACAAGTCCTTGCAGTTTAGCAAATTTCTATGCAAAAAAATATTAAAAAAAAACAAATCTTAAAGGGGAGGATTTCTTACATTAGCAAGGCCTTGCTTAAACCCCTAAGCAATATCCTTATCATTTTTCGCAACAAATCTCTAAGTTATGTACAAACATATAAATTTTTTTATACCATTTTCTTATAAATTTATGTGATTTTTGTCTATCAATTTCTAATATATTTTATGGGCGCATTGTGCCCTCAACCGTGGCAGTTTTGTTTGATTGTAACATTTCTAGTTCTCTATCTTGCTCTCTCTCCCTCTCTCTCTCTCTCTTTTGCTCCATAAACATGCCTATAAATTATACTTAACAATTGGCTTTTATTAGTTTCCTTTTTCTTCAATTATCTTCTATGTTTAATTGTCATATTGGCATTCATAAACTTGATTGAAAATTGTTAGTTTTGAAGTGTCATAAAATTTGGCAAATTATTGCCTTTTTTTGACAAAGACTGCTTGGCTTGATTGATTCTTAATTTGCTGAATAGTTATGAAGGAAGTCTGTTGTGTTAAGCGTATAATTATTTTATAACTTTTATGGGTGATTTTATTAGCTGTTAGTATTTTCAATTTTGAAGATAGTCTTTCCGCATAATAACTCGAACAACTTCATTATTTGATCGTAAAATATAAAATGTATTAGAACAAGGAATAATCACTGAATAACAATAAGAAGAATAGGAAGTTGTTTATTTAAATTCTAATAGGCAAAAATAACAGCTACGTTGAGCGATGGTAGACGCACTTATGAATGGTCCTTCGAACCAAATGACCCAAAATGTCTGCTACTTCGAGCTGGATGTTTCCAAAAAAAAATCATTCAGCGCTTGCTTTTTTTTAAATTTAGATAAAGCAAAGTGTGTGTTTGATATCATTTTAATTTTTTGCTAGTTTGAAAATCCCTATTGATGCCCTTATGTATATCATATAACAATGACCCTTATCGTGAAAAAAAGGCGAATAGTTTGCACATGTGAAACTTTGTTTTTTGTATGGAAAAATTATTTATGCACGGAACAAACTGGGGGTCTACTCTGTATTTCGAAACGAAAGAAAATGCTTTCGAATTTGTATGCTATCAACATTGCATTTCGAAAGAATTTGCTTTCGTATCGAAATACAGAGTAGACCCCCTGTTTGTTTGTTTTCTTCTGATAATAAGGATGATTATGTAAATGATCACTGCGGCTTTGCTGGGTGAAGCGAATCCGATCCGACATCAGATGACCAAGAGCTCAAATCCCTCGTGCAGACGCTCTTGGAGTAGTATCATCCCAAACTTAAAACAAAATTGGCGTACCCATTCATCCAGAAACTATCCTTATAGCTGAAGCTGATTTTTCGATGAAAATTAGGAAAAGTTTTCAACTTCTCCAGGGCCCATTTCGTTGTCTATGGTCGCTTACTTTCAGCTCGTGGATCAGTTGGATTTTCTACGGCTGCAGGTAAAAGCCACGATGCAAGATTCGCCAAGTTGTGGTCTGCGAAAAACAGAGTCCTTGTGTAACAGAATCATCGAAGAAATAAAATAACCAATAAAATGGCTACTAAGCACAGCTTTCAAAATTTAATACGCATAATTGACACTAGAGGCGCTCCAAAAAAAGCATTATTAAAAAAATGCAAACAGAAAGCAGTGTTGCAAAAGAATGAAGCTTTCCTCTACCTCTTCCTTCATCTGCTGTCTTCTCTATCACTATCCCTTTCCTTAAAGACGGTAACACCTAATAAGAGTAGTAAGCATTGTCTGAGTGTTACTTCCCTTAAAAAAAGAAAAAAACTCCTTCCCTTCAAACTAACAAGACTTGTTTCACACATGGCAATTTCAGTTCAGCTACTTTTCAATTCATGAGCGAGAGAAAAAAAATGATGGCTGCCTCTTCATTACCTTTTCTTCTCTCTTCTTTAAACTCAAAAGTTTTTCAACTAAAATTAGCGTGTTAGCACCTAGTTTAATGAACAGCTGTGATGCTTTCGACAGATCTTATGGTTCGTCGACGTACATATCGAGCCATAACCGCTAAAATAGCTTAAGCGACACATTTTTCGGACTTCGTTATTTTCATGAAAATCGACTATTTACGATCGCAAATAATCGACTTTGGTCAAAAAATTAAGTTCGAAAATTATGTCGCTTAAGCTTTTTGGCGGTTATGGCACGATATGTTGGTTGCTTGTGGACTTAATTTATTGTCCTCTCGGAAGGATGATTAATCTTCTCCTACTCCTTTTCCATTTCTCCAATATCTTCTAAGACAAGGTTCTAAGGTTCTTTTCCGGGAGTTTTTGCCTTGGGGGTTCTAGTTAATGGTTAAGGTTAACTTGAGTTTAAACTTGCTGAATATATATTAGAAATCTTTGAAAGATGAATGAGATTACAATATGTTAAATAAACTTTCCACATCTTTTGTCTAAAGTTTAGCTTTTGATAGAGAACACAGACTTGATAACAGCTTAAATTGTAAATCTGACTAGAGTTAAGTTCTTCATACACAACTTGCCGTTAAAGCCCTGTGAGCTTTTAATTATTCATTGTTAATAATTATATGCTTAACTCAAGTTTAAGCTGTAGTTTATAGTTTTAAATTTACTTAGAAAATAAGGAAGTAGTTTGAAAAAAAAAACTGTAGAATCTGCTTGCCTAAAAGTCATGCATGTAAGAAATTCCTGGAATTCTCTAAAAAGGGTTGTTGGTTTTCCTTTGGAAAATTCTCAATTACGGTTGCTTTTATGGGTAGCGTAGGTGCTGACATTTAGCCACATACATACGTTTTCTTATATTTTATTGTTGGCTGCATTTTTTGTTTCTTAAAATAATTTGCATATTTATTGTTTTTCTTGTTATCGCATTATCGGCTAAAGAATAAAAATAGTAGCATATGTTTACTTATTTAGCTAAGAATACGCGTGCTGTCATCAGGTTATTTGACAGTTATTTACAGTTTCTATTCTTTTTCTCTTTGAGAGACAGAGATAGTGAGTGAAGGGGAGAGAAAGCAGTAGCTTAACAATAAAATATTGTTACGCTTGCTTGGATTTATAATGTATTTCTTGGATATTTATTTTGAATGAAAACTATTTTTCTTAAACATTTGAATTGTTAGTTTTATTTAGAACAATTAAAGTAAGAAAAGTGGATGTGAAGTATTTAATGCTTAAGTTAAGTATCAAATATAATTGAAGCGAAACGTAAGTAATGGCAGAAAAAAAAAACAGAAGTTAACAAATAAGTATGTTCAGTTTATTATGAGCTGCTATATTGGCCCGCCTCAGAGGCTATTGGTTTGCCATAAAAAAATTTTTTTTTCTTTTTAATTTATTAACTTTTTTGGATAGAAAAATATATAAATGTAAATGAAAAAACTCCAACAATAGACATTTAATTTAAGTTGAAATTGAATATAATAATATAATAATCTAGACTTCTTTGAGTTTGTCTAACTTGGCCCGCCTAAAATATTTTAAGAATACCAACAAGATAGCTAAATGAATCGAAATCAATAATTTATGTATTAAGAAAGTGGCCCGCCTGAGAAAAATTTAAGTTTATTAAATATAAAAGTACTGAGTGACGCATTTAAAAGAGCATTTTTAGTGACCAAATATGTTGCAAGTTAATACACAATATATACATACATACATATATATACCTATAATACACAATTTATTAAGTGTTTTTAGAAAACTGGAAATTTTTTAAATTGTGTAACTTGGCCCGCCTCAAATATTTTCTGGATTATAACAAGACAAGGAAATAAATACAAAACAAAATATTATATCTTAATAGAATGGCCCGCCTGAGAAAAAGTTAAATTCAGAAGATAGCTAGACATATGTCCATGTAAGCGTAATATTTTGTATTGATGTAAAATTTAATAACATTTTTAATGAAAATTTTTGAGTTTGTGTAACTTGGCCCGCCTCAAAACTTTTCTAAATAACAAAAAAAAATCCAAAAAAAAATTTTTACTTAAGAAATTATGTATTAAATAGATGTCCCGTTTAGGAAAAAAAAACTCAAAGGTGCAAAAAAATTAGCATTCACAGTACTAAAAAAATATTTTCATAGATATTATTTTGTAATATCCAAAACTAATCCTTAAAACCATTTCTTCTACATATGTAAATTCTAAAAATCGAAACAGGCTTATTTAAATTACAAACAAATTAAGGATGTGAAAGTTTTTCCAGGCAACATTAACATTATTAATGATTTATATTTAAAAGAAAAAAAATGTTTAATAGTGTAACGAATTTTTTAAAATAGTTCTAAGATACGATTAATTGATTGTTAAATTTTGTTTCAATTCTACTTGAAAATTAGTAAATTTATTAATTTTACACCCTGTTTCGATCGAATATTAATATTGGAAACAAGAATAAGTTTCAGTTTTTTTTTTTGTTTTTAATATAAATGTTCGATCGAATCTATCGTTCGCATTTAGAGAAACAGGCCCTTGATTTTTTTAGTGATTTGTTTAAGGTACGAGAACATAAACGAAAAAGGACTTTATGAAATTTGAAGCAAATTCAAATCGACATAAAATTTTCGCTTTAGCAAGAATACTCTTTTTCTTATCAGTAGTGATGACTGCTGCAATAATTTGTTTTGTTATGATGTGTTTAAGTGCCTTATCCTCATGTGAAGTATCCTTAAAAACAAATTATGATCTTTAAAAATGAACTGTCATACTGACATGTGTTTGAAATAACTGTCAAGTATCACAACCTGTTTGTGCTAAAAAAAACGCGCCCAAAATAAATATGCACTTGTTGAACACTTGACAGATAACAGACAAACGGGATGACAGAAAAATGGGAGACGGACATTCAGTGAGTCATCAAAAATATGCTGCGCAGCTAAAAATTAATTAATTAAGCAAAATATTTGTAATAGAAAACATTTTAACATAATTTAAAAATTTTGGTTGGCTTTAATTTTGGCCCGCCTCAAAGATTTTTCCTCTCACGGAATTTGACCTTTTTTTCAGAGTAGAATTAATTTTTAAATCAATAAGTACTTTGTTAGTTGTCAAAACTCTACACAAATCTTGGAAAAATTCTGAAAAAAAAAATCCAAAATTTCTTTTCTTTTTTAACTCCTCCGCCGAAGATTTCAGCACTTGCACTTTTTGAACTGAAAATTTGCTTTTTAAGCCTTCGATATTGAATCAACAGAAATTTCCTATTTTAAAAACTGGCCCACCTAAGAACAGCACAACTTTCAAGAATAATTCAGAAACTCTTTAAATATATGCTGGAAATACGCTCCTTTTTGGGTTAAGAGAAATGGCCCGCCTCAGAAATGTACAATTTTTAATTATAATTGACAAAATATATGGCACGTAAATTAGTAAATTTTTTTCTCTGCGTTTCATAAAATGGCCCGCCTTAGATTACAGCGATTTTAATAAATAAACAACTTCGCATTGAAAAATCCTGATTTCACATAAAAAATTATAAGATCCTTAAAATATGCAGCAAAATTTTCAGCATAAAAACTCTGTTGTTTCAGCTTAAGAAATGCACAAATTTCAAGCTTAATTCAAAAAACATTTATAGCACTGCAATGGCCCGCCTAAGACGTGTTAAATTTTTAAGCATAATTGGCTAAAAATAATTAAAAATAGAAAAAATATACGGCGCAACATATTTTGGCGTACCTTAGTAATATATCGTTTTTGCGTTTTCTACAATGGCCCGCCTTGAATTGCATTGAAAAATTCTGATTTCGCATATAAAATTTAAAAATCCTTAAAATTTGCAGCAAATTTGCAAAAAAAAATCTGTTATTTCTGCACATATCACGTACAATGGCCCGCCTCAGACTATAGTGATTTTAATAAACAAATAACTTTTCATTAAAAAATTTTGATGTCACATACAAAATTTTAAAATTCTTAAAATATGCGGCAAGTTTTCTTTTTGTTAACTACATAAAAATGCTGTTATTTTAGCATTCTTTTATTTTGTGATTACAAATTTTTAAAGTTCAGTTTTGCTATATGGAAGTGGCCCGCCTGAGATATTCAATATTGGGTCACATATATCACTTTTAAGAAAATGGCCCGCCTGAGAAGTGCGCGATTTCGAAGTTTTATTAATACAATAACTGAATGGTCGAATTTAAGGGGCTTTTTATGGCTAAAAAAAATGGCACGCCTCAGAAGTACGCTATACGTTTGATAGAGTAGTTAGATGAGCGGCTGGTGAATTTTAGCAATAGATTTACTTTAAATGGCCCGACTCAGGTCTTGATGTTTCCAAAAATTTTCATTGAAACATTATTCTCTTACACAAAATTTAAAACTCCTTTTCAAGCCATCGGAATGGCCCGCTTGGAATATGCAATATTAGAACGTATTTATCACTTTAAAGGAAAGTGGCCCATGTAAGAAATTCGCCACATCTAAGTACATATATGTAATTGATAAAATAATGATATGGGGCTTTTTATGGTTTTATGGACCGCCTCGGAAGTATGACATTTGCAGACCTACAAAACTCTAAAATATTAAGAAGAGCGTCTCAACATACGCTAGTGAATGTTAGTAGATTTGATCTCTGCTATCTAAAATGGCCCGACTCAGCTTTTGGCGCTATCAAAAATTTTGCTTGAACAAAAATTCTTGTCTTACAAAAAATATGTAAAAGTCCTTTTCAGGCTACCGGGCCACCTTAGAAATTTCTTTCTGTCAATTGAAAAGCGAAATTAATTTTGTGTAAGGAAGCTCTTACACTGAACGAGTTCATTAGATTTTAAATGTGCCCTATACTAAACGAACCATATGGTCATAAGCTTCAATCAGTCATACATTTTATTTCAACTATATGACATTTTATATTGTTGGGTTTGGGAAAACTATGAATAAATTACACGCTCGCTAAAACAGGCACACAGTCCATACTCTTATCCTTTAAGATCAAGAAAAACCACATAACCATAAACATTTTCTTGCAACAAAAACACACGTGGCAAAATTAAAATATAGAAAGTTTCGTGTTCCTCTCCTGCTAAAAAAACAAAGAAGTAACATTTGTAAAACTAGAAACAGTTGAGCAAAAAAAACAACCAAAAAAAAACAATAAAAATTTGTTAACTTTATGTAAATTGTTATAAAACCCTCTAGGGGTGGCTATGAAGTGACCATTAACTAACTCTCTCTCTCTCTCTGTCTCCCAACATTTGAAAGGCGTGTATAAGGGTTTCATTTGTAATGAATTGCAAAAAATAAAAACTGAAATTAACTCCCTCTACAATCATTAATTTTCATACAGAGGAAATCATTTGACTAGTGGTCGTGTGTCTGGTTTTAAGGACAATGTATGTGTATTGCAATTATTGTAATTAATGCAAATTAGAATGGAAAGTGTGCTGGCTTCTTGGCTGGTGGTTCCACTGATGACCATTGCGATATCTTTTTCAAGAGTGGTATTTTTTTTACAATAGAAAGGTGTCATATTTTTTTCCAAAGAATTTACAAGCATGACCACAATTATTTAAAAAAAAATGCTTTTATACTGGCCATTTAAGCTAAAGCAGTTTTATTGTAAAAATATATGGGTGTTAGAAATTGAATAATTATAAGGACTTGCTACAGATTTACAACAAAGGCTATTGATTAATAAAATTTGCAGACTACTTATTATAGCAAAATAATATTTGCTCTAATTTTAATTATGGAGGTAGAAACAATTACAAATTAAGGCGGCTTTTCCAAATCAAAAATAGTATGCGGGAAATATATAAAGGATATTTTATGAAGACTTCCGCTTCCGACAAATATTTATGCATTTAAATTTTTGTTTTTATATATTTGAATAAAACATTTGATTAATCGATAAATGGCAATATGTATATAGTTATATGTACTTCAATTTAAAGTAATTTTAGTTTTAAAAATTCGCATTTCCTTTCAGAAAAATTTAATTATTTTCGTTGAAGATTAAAAGAAATTATCTTCTTCTGTGCTTGATAAGTAAAATTTTAAATTGCAAATTTAAATTTCCTAAAAAAAAGGATATTTGAAGAGAAACGACACTAGGAAATATATAACAAACATTTAATACTGATCCGAATGCCGATCTTAAAAAAACAAGTTTTTATAATAAAAAAAATTTTATTTTAGGCAAATGGAAACCAACCAAACCAAATCAAAATATGTACTTTTATATGAAATTTGTTTATTTCAGAAAAAAGGATATATGGCAAGATTCTGATCCAAGAGATATAACTGAAAATTTCGGAACATTTTGTATTAAGCACTTCAAAATACAAGTTTTTATGTTATAAATTATAAATAAAATTATACCCAATAACAGTTCCTGATATCAGTCAATATTAGCTTAAATTGGAGTTTCCATGAAAAGCTACTTTTTAGTACTAAAATTTAACATTTCAAAAAAAGGATATATGGCGAGAGCCTTGTAATAAAGAGATAACGAAAATTTTCAACTCGCGTTATGTTCGACACTCAAAAATACAAGTTTTTATATAAATAATTTTTAATTTTATTATTTCTTTTTTTTTTAATTAATGTAGGAACATTTTATAAAGTTGATATAATTTTTCCCAAATTATTGAATACATGCTTAGCTATGTATGTATTTCTGCTAAAGAAAATAAACTATTCTACAGAAATCTTATATTTCAAAAAAAGGATATATCAGGAGATGTAAAAATAAGAGCAATATCAAAAAAATTTAGTACGATTAGCATTCAGTGCTTAAAAATGCAAGTTGTAATATCATTTTTCATTTCATTTATTTATGAATTTTTTTTTTTAATTTTTCTGAATTTAATTTAGTGAATTTGGTTCTTAGTAAAATTCTTTTGTGGCTCACAGCATAATTTTGAGAGTTGCAGAATTTTTTGTGGAGGCTGCTCCTTAAAATGGATATGACAGGGTAAAATTTTTGACATTACTCAATCTTAAGTAAAGTATTTATTAATTACCTCTTCAAGGTTATACACGAAAAGGTTATAGTGAAAAAATCAGTGCTAAGAGCTATTATTTGTCATTGCATAAACAATAAACATTATTAAACTCTTAATACTATAGCGAAATTAAAACGTTTTTTCGCTATTTAGTACTTTTTGAAATTAAATTAAATTAAAAAAAGGATATATGAGAACAATTTGATGTAAAAAAGATATCCACAATTTTCTTTGCCGATGGTGTTTAACTGTTAGTTTTACAAGTTGTTCAATATTAATAAAAAATGCAATAGCTTAATTATTTATTTTTTTATTGTATAGTGGTTTATTGGAAACCCTTTTGATATCTAAATATAACTTTAATAACCAAATTCAATTTAATTTGAATTTTACACACAAATTCTATAATTAATTGTATAAAATTCTATATTTCAATAAAAGGATATATAAAGGACATCGTAAAACGCAATCATAGTTACAAGTTTTTGACTTTGTCGCGCACATCTTTTCAAGCCACAAGTTTTTAGATAATGACTTCTGATTTATAAGAAGAAATCATCTAATTATAAAGTTTATTTTGAGAAAGTTATTATTTTATGGCATTTTACTATTTTTTTTTACAAGTAAAACACATATCATATCATCAGTGTTATTTGCTACACACTAAGTCATTGCAATTATTTTGCTAAAATCTAATCAAATAATATTTTCATAACAGTTGAAAGAATAAATATTGTATTTAAGCGGTCAGAATCCATACACACACATACACACACACACACACACGCGCGCAAAACACGTACATATGTATATGCAATGAAATATGTATTTAATGATGCAGCTGTCCAAAAATAATTGATAGTTGGTCAGTTATTCAGTTCAGTTGTATATGAACATTATTATACAATTCCTAACAAAATATGCACTCACAGCACATGAATGAGCGCACATGAAAGGTAATTTACCAAAAATATATGAATGTCAAAATTGCATGCTAATCAAAATATTGACAGGATGTAAGAAAAATTGTTAAGATTTCTGACTTTTTGAGAAAAAAAAATTTTTGCATTATTTTTAATATTCCCAAAAATATTTTTCCAATTTTAGGAAAGATTTGTTATGCCTGATTAGCAAAAAGCGTTAAAGGATATAACAAAATATGTTTTAAGTAATAGAAAAATACAACAAGCAGCTGTTGGTTGGCAAAAGGAAATTGAAAGAATTTGCGTAAAATTTGTTAAGAAAATCACTAAAAATCTTTTAAATTGTAAATTTAAAAGAATTTAATTAATTTTCTTATAACAATTAAACCAGCTCGTTAATATATATTTTATCTTGTCTGACATCTTCTCTCCTAAGGATTTGCACAGCTCACATTTTTAAATTTTTATGAGTCTGCCACTTTTCTTTTGTAATTTTTTTTTCATTGTCTTCTTTTTCTGTTTAAATTGACCACGTTTATGTCATGACAACCCTTCAAGGCAATCTATAAAAACATCACTTTGCTTCCTTACCTGGTGGCTTGCTTGTAGTTTTATGACTTTTTTTATATTTTTTTAATGTCCTTTGTGGTCTACGTTTCATGTTTCTTTTGGTCTCTAGCATTTTTCATGCATATAAAATGTTTTTTATGTTATTTGGTCTTGATTTCATATACAATAATTTTTGCAAATAATAGTTTTAATTATGTTGCTTTATGTCGTTTTTGTATTTACAGATCTAATTTTTTATATCCTTGAAATGGTTCATTAGTCGATCTGTTTTTTTTTGCGTGTTACATTAAAAAGCTGTTAAATATTTTATGACTTTTTGTAAATAAAAAATGTATGTTGTTAATGACATATTTTACAGCCATTCTAGTCAAATGCAAAAATAAAAAATATAAGATGCTAATGACATATTTTACAGCCATTTTAGTCAAATGCTTGCTGAATATAATTGAGCAAATATTGTACGAATTCTAGATTCATGTTTAAATAATTCTTGCAAACATGATGTTTTTAGTTCATAGTATGTATTCCGTTGAACTCAATATCAAAAACGTCATCCCTAGAAAAATTCATATTCAGGTGCAATTTCCCGAAAAATAAATTTTTTTTTTTTAAATTTATAGTTGCGGTAACAAGATATTCAAAATATAATATCATTACAACTTGTAAAGTAAAATACACTACCAAGTCACACTAACAAATTTAATATATTATGCTCAAACAAAAAGTGTCCCATATATCCTTTTTTTATAATTGTACAAAAATTTATTATTAAATATTTTTTTAATTGAAAAAAAGTTTGAGAACTTACAAAACTATATATTTTTAAAATTTTTATGCATGCATACATATGTATGCACATACATACATATGTACATTAATTAATGTAAAATAAGTTTACATTTAATAAACAAATTTTTAAAACTTTCATACCACAACTTCTGATTTAAAGTGCTTCACAGAAACGCATTTAAATATTTCCTGTAAGTTAATTAATTGTAAGGTTCACCATATATCCTTTTTTGAAAATTAAAATTTTTTATATATTATATAACTTTTTTTTAATAGCTTTTGTTTTTCTTTAAAATTTGTTGCTGGAATTTTAGGAAATTGCATGCTAACGCGGTACTCACGCAGCACTTACGCAAACAAACAAAATTAAATTCGCGAAACTATGAGTTTTTGACTCAAAAGTATATTTCAAAACTTCAACTGATACATTCTCACTCTTAACAAATTATTTTGGGCACTAAAACTCATACTTTGAAGTCTTCATTGCAACTGAGAACAAATTTCTAACATATGTACATACGTATGTACGTATTTGGCTCTTGCTATTAAAGAGTCACTCATAATTATTTTTCTACATAATAAATTATTATGCTTCTAACTTAAAATTACATTTAAACAATTCCACTAGTGCATAGCCATGCTTCTAAAGCATTTTTTACTCACGCTCGTGCTCGTTCACGTGACCGAAGCAAAAATGCATGAACCACAACTCGTACTTTGAAGTCTTTATTGCAATTGAAAACAAATTTGGCATATATTTCTTGCTACTGAAAAGACACTCATATATCCTTTTTTATTTAACAAAAGAAGAAGAAATTTATGCACTACAACTCATATTTTGAAGTCTATTTTATAAATGAAGACAAATGTTCTATCTATGTTTCGTTATTATAAAACCACTCATATATCCTTTCTTTAAGCACCAAAAATACTTACACGAAATGGCTTTTTCTAACAACAAAAATAAAACATTTTTTTTCGCTTTCCAATATTTTAATTTTATAAATCTTGTTTTTATATCAAGAGCTACTGCATAGTTCTCGAATGACAAATTGATTAATTTATGTATATGAGGAAATCAGCCAAATATGACAAAAAATTGCAGTGCAAAAATTTGACTTGCTTTATAAAGAAAAATATAAGCCACAATTTGACGTTTAAATCCCTCTTAACAATAACCTATATATTTTTATTCTCGCTTACATAATTTGAGTTCCCTCTATATATCCTTTTATTTAAAAATGTGTAATTTGCTTCATATATGAAATTCTTCATTCCAGCGGAGTTGAATAACATATTTTTAGGTAGGGACAAACTGTTTCAAGTATTTCTCTTATTCAATTTAACAGTTAAATATATTTCTCTTCAAATTTTTGTGACACTTCAGTTTAAAACCTAATTAGTGAAATGTTAAAGCGACAACATATAATTAACACTTCAAGCATATCCCGAAATAATAGAAAATAAACAAAACCTTTGATTCACCTGCGCTACAACTCTATTACATTGTACTAATATGCCAAGGAAGATAAGATCTTGAAATGTTATGTGATACTATATCAAAGAAAAAACTAATATTTAATTAACTAAGGACACGCCACCCTGCAAACACAAAATGTGACAACCAAATGTAAGTGAGTAAGAGAAAAATTAACATAAATTCCCACGTTTTATATTTCTATTCAAAGGAAAATCTTTATATTCAATTGTACAAATTACAGAAAGGAGCTCATAAAATACATTTTAATGAAGTTATTAGACAAAACAAACTTAAATAGCAAAAGATAAAATCTCATTCCGATTTCGTTCAATGTTATTAATGGGAAATGGCAAAAATTAGGAAATATAAATTCAGCCAAGTGGAAAAATATAATTATGTATTGGTTTTTTTTTCTTGATGAGAATATTCAGGACCTTTTTGCTCCTGCTTATATTAACTGTTAACTGACCACAAGACAAATATATAAGTTCACAAAAGTAATGACCATTTTTTTCAATTTCTTGAAACTTCACATTATTAAAATGAAATTTATGAAATTTTTAAATATCATTAATTTTGATATTTATGAGGTGCTATAAATGGACCGCTTTACAATATCCTTTGCAGGGTGGAAAATATTGCTTAGATTGCTTTATATCTTAACTTGTGTCCGTTTTTTCAAAATTAATGAGATTTTAGGAAATTTTTATGTGTTTTTTTATAATAAGATTTAGGTTTTTTATGTGTTATAGATGAAGAAAAAAAAAACCTTATTAAATGTGCTATAAATATTGGGCCATTGTCTCATAATTTATATGAAATTGCTGTATTCCTATTAACATTAAAAAAAGTATGTTATTGTTCTCATGTATACAATACATATGATGTGACATTTATTAATGAAATATTTTTGTTTTACAAAATTTAAACAAGCCTCAAATTGCAACTATGAAAATGTGTAACAAGATCATTTCTGATATTTAGATTTAAAAAAAAATTACGTCACAAAAGGAATGGACGTGTTAATTTGACACATTTTTTTTAGAAAAGTTGACAGTTTTTGTTAAGCACATCAATAAAATTTTTAAGCATTGCTAAGAGAGTTTGGCAATCAGATTTAAAAGACAACATAAAAAAATTTAAGACAAAGCCTAACATAAATAATGAATAAATGGCATGACTTTCATTAAACCTTCATTACTTAAAATTCTCTGCGGGAAAAATATTTTCTTAATTTTATAAAATGTACAAAAAAGGATATATGGGCCTACTTGATATTTAAAGATTTATGTTAAAAATCAAAGCAATTTACTATTAAGAACTTTGAACTTCAAGTTATCGAGCAAACAGATTCTGAAAAATTGGTTTTTGTAAAGCAAAAAATGAACTTAGCATCATCACATGCTCAATTAATATAAAATTTCAGAATTTTCAAAAAAAAAGGATACATGGTGCTCTCAAAACTAACGTGGCTTTTCTAGAAGCTGAATGAATAATTTTATAAAGCATTTAAAACTACAAGTTGTAGGCTAAAAATTTCGAATACATTTAGTTTCTTAGCATGTCTATAGAATTTTTTGAATTTCTTAGCTATATAAACTATTTATTTTTGTAAGGTATTTTGCTTAATAAAACCAAAACATTCACGTTTTCCTTTTTCTAATACAGCTACATAAGCTAAATATCAAGACATGATATTTTAATGAAAATTTAAAATCTCAAAAAAAAAGGATATATGGTCCTCTTTCAAAAAATACTAGTTGTAGAAGAAGTAAATAGAAATATTTATACAGGAAGTAGAACTACAAGTTGTAGCCGAGCATTTTTTTTATATATTTTTATTTTACATTCCGTTTTTTTGGCAAAAAAATTTTCAATAATACCATATGTAAAATAATTTCATCATTGCTTTAATGCTTTTTTATTTAAAATAAAAAATATATTTAATATTTAAAAAAAGGATATATGAACAGCATATTAACTAAGACCTTCATATTCAACTTAAGCTTAAAGGAAAATATGTATATCACTTGCAACTAGGAGTTGTAAGGCAGTTTTTTTTGTATTAGGAGAAAAAATAATCTTTACCTACATATGTATATCACTTTGGAGATGTGCTATATTTTATGTCCTATGTTTTTAATTCCAGTAAAAAAGGATAACAAGGGTATTTCGATAAACTATTTTGACTTATGAGAAAAATATTTAAAAAATATTCTCCAGATTTTTATTACGTTTAAAAGATAATTAAATCTCGTATTCTTGCAGCGAGTGCAATTTTGCTTTAAAAATTTATTTTTATAATGAGTCCAAAAAGGAATTCGTATTTGACTAAAAATATTCACTGAACTTACAAAAACATAGTAATACTGAAAAATACTTGTTTTACAATATTTTGAAAAAAGGATATATGAACAGCTCGCAAAGTAAAAAATATATTTGAACAAAATTTTACAAGTGTTATACTATAGCAGTTTCCCATACTGTAGAGTAGTCATTTCAAGGATATGAACTATTGTATTGTAGATATGTAGTTATTTTTCAAAAATAATTTAAAAAAACTTAAAAGGACGATATAAGATTTATGATAAAAATCTTCCGTCTTATGTTTAAATTACTGTAAATAGGGATAAAATTTTTATTTCACAAAAAAATAAAGGATATATGAGCAGCTCTTTAAAGAGCCAACTGATTTCCATAATATTATACAGCTCTTTTAAACTACATGTTTCACATGTTGCAGCATCCTTATTTTAAGGAAATCGGTTTATATACCATATTCATGAAATATATGTATTTCTTAATATACATACATATGTATGTATATACAATATGTATTTAAAAAATATATACAAACAATATAAGATTTCAGATAAAATCTACCGTTTGAGAAAATTTTGATACATGTATTAAAAAATGGGCATACATATTAACAGCTCTCACATTAACCAACTGGCTTAAAGGGGACTTTTGAGCTGGTCTTACCTGGAAGGGTGCACATGTTGCATTGTATTTACTTAGGGAACATAGGAAATTATATAACTATTGAAATTAATCCCCCAGTCTACATTCAATTTTAGTTAAAATCTGCCGTTATTATCAAAAAAAAATTGATTAATGAAAAAAAGGATATATGCGCAACTCAAAAACGAATTGGTATATGCCAACGAAATTTCGTTTCTTACAAAAACATAAAATATTACATATTGTAATGTGGTTTAAAATATATATTTTTGTTAAAAAATTTTTTTTACAAAAAATAAGTCTAAGAAAATTTAAGTTAATGTGAACTTTAGTTGTAAACAATCAAGTGTGAATATAAATACTTTCTTTCTTCTATTGTAGTGAGAAAACTTTTACACAAAACATCATAAAAATTTAAATAAATTTTTTATAAAAAATATTCATACTGTTTGTTTAAATTGTTCCCAATCGTAAAATTTTCTTTTCTCCAGAGACCAATAACACTAAATTACCGCGAGGTAAAAAAGTTATACACTTTTTTTTCAATTATTTTTAAAACTTATCAAATTGTCATTTTAATGCAGCAAAACTAGTTTTACTTTTATTTTGTTAGACTGCAACCATAATTGTCAGTGTAAATAAATCCTAAATCAGACAAGCAACATTTTTTGGTGAGAATCTTTTTCTTTATTAATTTTTTTCACAAATAATAAATACATACATATGCATGTATATTTTTCGGAAATTGTAAGGAATACAAAAACTTGAAATGCATTGAGCGGTTAAATGCACAAAAATTCTTGCTGTGACATGTTGGACCTTAATCAGTCTGCCAGAAAAAAAAATTAATAAATAAAAAATTAGAGACTGTTGTATTTTAGTATCTTTGAAAAATTTATAAAGAGTATGTATTTCTTGCCTTAAAAAAACATACAACACAATCCTCAAAAATTTGTCTGACAATAAGGACCAAAAAAAAAAAAAAAATAAAAAAAAATTTACCCAAAAAATGCAAATTATTTTCAATTCAGTATCAGTTTTTTTTAATTAAAACTTAACCATACAAATGAGACAGATAACGGAGGATGAGGCTAAAGGATAATGAATTGTACAAAGGAAATAATGATGATGGAAAAAACTTGTCTTTTTGACGGTGCAATTTTAGGGTGTATGAATTTTGTGTAGCCTAAACTAATTTAATGCACACATGTAAGATGCTACAAATGATGCAGTGGAAAAAGGGTCAAACATAATTTTTTTAAAGAAATTTGGTTGTCTGGATGATTAGTTTTTTTATACATTGCTGGATGCGATTCACACACATCCATACCGGTGTAAAAAAAATGTTGATGAAACTTAGCAGACTATAAGTTATTTAGGGGTGTTTTTTTACACGAACCCTGAATTTCTTCGAATACTTCTGCTTCGAAAATGAATATTTTAAACTGATTTTTCTCTTATTATTCTAAGTACATATTCATTATCTGAAGAATTTACATATAAGACTATGTAATTTCAAATTGTATAAAATAATTATTAGGCCAACGATAAACTCAAGGACTTGTTTTTTTCCAACATTACCAATATGTCTATTTGTCTGTCTTAACTGAGATGTTTGCCATTAATGCACAAATGATAAAATTAATTCTCAGAAATGATAAGAAGGTTTTGTGTTTTTAGTCTTGTAAATGTAAGTAATAAGTTTGTAATTGATATTGAAACATTTTGACAGATAAACATCATATTATGAAAAATATTAGCATACGAGCTAATAAGTGTGAAATAAAAACCTATTGGTATGTTATTTGTTTACATGGAAAGAAAAATAACTTTATATAAATATGTAGCAAAAACTAAAGGCCTTCGAACATTTCTGTTAAGTTTTTTCTATTAAATAAATGTGTACTTTACGATAAGCAAAATCTGGCTATAATTCAACCTGTAAATTTCGTATTTGAAAACTAATAAAATAAAGAGTTGCTCATATATCCTTTATTCGAAAATATTATATTTTCAATGGTTTTTGCTTTTCTAAAATATTTCATTAGGAATTTATAATGCTTAAATATGAAAGAAAAATAAATTACATTAAATAAGACTTCCTTCAATATGTTTGTCAAATAAATATTTTTTTTTTCAATAATAATTTTAAAAAACATACCTTACGACATGTAATATGCAATACATTTATAAGAAATCACAGTTAAAACTACCTGTCTGATCCCTTTTAGGAGCTGTCCATATACATATCCTTTATATGAATTTCAGCTTTGAGCATTAATTTTAGTTATTGTATTATTTTTGTCCACTGTAAGCAATATTTTTTTTACTTTTATAAAGCAAATTATGTATAAGCAAATTTCTTTTCAAAAAATTTTTCCATGAAAATAAACTTATATCTAAAATATTTATACTACAACATGGCATACAATGTGCTTTTTTAAGAAAACAAAATTTTAATAGCTTTACATAATTGGTTTTAGAGGTGCCCATATATCCTTTTTATAAAAATATCGATTTTAAATTCTTATTTTATTTTTTTTATTTTTCAGTTATAATTTAATACTTTTTTTTAGAGAAATTTCTGAGTTTTAAAGAGAACAGCTACTATGGTTATTAGCAGTCAAGCTATATAATGCTCACGTGGCGTCAGCAAGCAATTAAGCTTGTAATTTAGAATAATGCTGTTCGATGTGTTTCTATCTTTTACCAAATGTAGAGCTAACTTCGATCTAAGCCAATATCCAAAACGTTTCTGTGGAAATACATACATACATATGTACATACATATGTACATACATATGTACATACATTGTACATATACATTTTTCTTGCTGGAAATACATATTTATTAAAAACTATACTACAATATGTAGTTTGCAGTGCACTTTAAAAAACTGGAAATCTCTTTTTCTTATAAGGCCTTGTTTTCGAGCTGACCACATATCCTTTTTAGAAAAAAATTTTTGTAATTAATTTTTTATTCGATTCGATTCTGTTGCAATATATGTACATAGCTATTAAAATAGAATTTTTACTTTAGAAAAGTAAAAAATAATTCTTTTGAATAGAAAAAAATTTCTCTTAAAAATTTTCGTAGTTTGAGGTAAGTTTTTACTCTAAATATTTTCTTTAAAGTCTACTGCAATATGTGAAATACAATTCTTTTTGAAGAAGTAGACGTTTTATTTACTTATAGCATCCGGTTTTTGAGCTGTCCATATATCCTTCTTTTTTAAATATTCGATTTTATGCATTTTTATTATTTTTAAAAATGTTTTATTATGTTTTAAGAAAGTTTTAGTTAATTATAAGCCTTAATATATAATGTTAAATCAAGAAAGTCTACCTTAACATTCTTATTGTGAAATACAATGCAAAAATATTTTTTTTTTCGTAAATATTTATTTAAGGTTACACTGCGACATGTAATATGCTGTACTCTTTTGGGAAATTTAGTTTTGAGGCATTTATCTCAACTAGTTTTCTAGCTGATCAGATATCCTTTTTTTAAATTTCCGATTTTTAATAATAACTCTTGTTTGTTTTACATTCTTATATTATAATTCAGTAATCGTACAACTTTTGTCTTTAATATTTGGAAAATGCACGCGGAAAACAATAAGAAAAAACTTCTAAATTTTTTACAAAAATCATTTTTTTTACAAATATTTTTAAAATCAAATTTTGCTAAATAAATAACCTACGGTGCATAAAAGTCATAGTTTTCAAAATGTGTAAAGTTTTCTCATCAATCATTGGGTTATTGCAGGAGTTGCTCATATATCCTTTTTTTGTATGCATTGAAAATATTCCCTCAAAATTGGTTGTTTTTCAACTGGCAATTTTTGGTTCTTCATAAAACTAATAAGTTTGAATCTTACAATGTTCTACGATTTTATGCCAATATTTTATACTTTTTTGGACAAAAATTTTTCCTTCTAGAAGTAATTGCTATTCGAGCATAACGTACATGATTGTTTATTTAAGATGTTCTTATTTTACATAGAGACTAATATTAATGACCTACAATTAATAAGTTTAAAAAAAAATCTTTTATTTTGCATCTTTAATAACCATTTCGCTACACAATTGAATTAAGGCGATTTTTCGGCCAGAAGACCAAACGCAGTTGTGCAAATATTTTAACAAAATCTATGTTATTTGCACTACAGTTTGAAAGGAAACATAAGTTCATACGACTTAAAATATGTACAAAAAGAAAATACAGCAACTCATACAATGTAAAAGGTTTTCAATAACATAGAAACTGAAATGAGAGCAAAACTTATTTATTTGATTGACAGGCAAATATCAAAGAAACATACTTAAAACAATAGCAATAAAGCAAAAACTCTTGATATACCAAGCAGAAGTCATTATCATGATCATAGACAAAATTTGTCAACATCATGCACTAACAAAGGAGAAAAGAAAAAACATTTTACTACCCCATTTAAAAACATGAAACCCTATTGAGTGTTTGCACATGAAAATCATTTTTTAAAACTGTATTGCAATGTTTCAAAAAATCCTTATTTTTTGTGTTTTTCTTTTGCACAGTCATATGGTTTTTTGGTTTAACCAGAAAGTCCATTTCTTTTCCAAATGCATTATTATCAAATATTGATTAATTATCAAAATATTTTTTTATTTAAACACATTAAATTTAAGAAGTCGTTGCGACTATCTATCTGTTTGCTCTTATTCGCCACCATTATCTGCAACATCATCGCTATCATCCACTTAATGTGGCTTTACATTTTATAGCTTTTCCATTGCTTTCGTTTACATTTGCAAGGGAAATACGAGAGCCCTCTTCAGTTCTTAAGCGTATGTCTGTCAAATGAGTGTCAAGTTTTTGACATTTGTATGTTAGTTACAGTTAAGTCATGTTTTCTATGTGCTAAAGTGTCAAAAAGTGCACTCCCATTTAAAGTTAATTTCATTAGTTTGGTTCAGTGATTTGCAAAAAGAGTAGCAGTAGAAAAATTTTACTTTTAAATCAAATTAAAAATATATCAAACTGAAGCTTGAAATAACGAAAAAGCGTGAAAGAAAACTTATAAATAAAATAATTAAGTCGCAAAACTGGAACTTATTCGAAATTTTCCACATCAACTGAAAACTGTATGAAAAAATATTGTAAAAATCCTTTTTTTGGCAGCACCTTCCATCGTAAACAAGGATTTGGATCTTATAAGTATGAGAAGAGAAGACATCGATGTAATGCAAAGTTTCTCCTTTGAAGCAAGATTTAAATAAAATGAAATTGTTCAGAACGACCCTCGTTATGATATTGAATTCGCCGTTTTGTTATTGCCTAGCTGCGAGCGTGTGGTTTAAAAAGGTTTAAAAAGAATATATTTAGCGCTACTGGTAGAACACTGTCACATCTGTAAGTTGATACGAACACAAACACATATTTCGGATTTTCCTTAAGAGCCGGTTTATTAGAAGCAAATGAACGCACCTACGCCAAATTTCAAAGAACAAATTAAGAATATCAAAACGACCCTCGATACCAAGCTGAAATTGTGCTATTGCGAAATTGTCAGAACAAGTTTATGGCAAATCTATTCACAAAATTTCGAAAAAAAAGCAACAATCTTATCAAAACAACCCTCTTCGTTAACAACCTGAAATCATCATAAATATGTAAAACCTCATAAAACATTTGTACTTTAAAAATATTTACAAAGGTTGTTTTAGAACTTAAGAGTTCATAAAAGTTTAACCGATCAGACAAATTTTTATTTTCGTTAACAAAAAAATTCTTAGCATGTATAAAGTTAGCATTGTTAAGTAAAACAATAAAAAGAAATTTAAAACCCTACCCTCGTTAACAGCCTAAAATTATCGTATGAACTAACAGTTCCATACGAAAGAGTTCAACAGAAGCAGTAGACAAATTTTTATAAGGTTTGAAGCAAATAAATTTTTTTCAAAACGACCCTCGTTAACATAAAAAAATCTAAGCTGTATGAGAAAATTCATAAGCATAGATTTCTGTGAAGTATTTAGTTGAAAAAGATAGTAAAGGACTAATCACAATGAAATTTAAGCAGCCCTCATTAGCAAGTTAACATTGTTAAGTAAAACAATAAAAAGAAATTTTGAAACCAACCCTCGTTAACATCCTAAAATTATGAACTAACAGTTCCATAAAAAAGAGTTTAAGAGAAGCAGTCGAAAAATTTTTATAAGGTTGGAAGCAAATACATTTTTTTTAAAACGACCCTCGTTAACAGCAACAAATTTTTGTGTGTACAAAAATTTTGCAAGCATAAGTTAGTGTAAAGCAGTTGAAATAGTTATTAAAGAAAAATTGCAAAGAAATTTCTTCAAGCGGCCTTCGTTAACAACCTAAAATTGCAAAGGCCTCCTTAAAAAATTAAACTAAAAGCTTAGATCAAAAAATTGTGGCAAAGTTTGAAAAAAATGCTAAAATGCTTCTTAAGATTTTTTAGAAGCAAGAGAAATGGTTACCGTAGCAATTGAAGCTAAAAGCTGCCAAGTGTAAAAAAAACAATGAAAAAGGATATTCTGCCAATTAAGAAACTATGTAAAATTTCAATATACAGTAACTATATGAAGACAAATAAATACTTAACGTGAAATTATAAACTTTTCCTGGCTAAAAATATAATATTTTTACTAATAATTGATAATAAGCTAAAAATAATAATTTGCAAAAAACAGGATATATGGAAAAGTTTTGAACTAAAATCACTAGAGCCATACAACTTTTTGTGAGCCTACTGAACACAGAACTATGTATCGTACTCGACTAAAATTTTAGTTTTGATTATTTTTGACCAGAAAAATACCACTTTTTCTACAGTGTAATTAAACTATTAAAAAAAATACATTTTTTAACTTAACAAAAGTCTTCTAGATTTGTTTAACAATAAATTTAAAACAAAATATGAATATTTTAGCTCTCAGGAAAAAAGGATATAAGTAAAGCCCAGAAATCCTGTGTCGTACGTTAATGAAACTTATTAAAAACCATTCTAAACATAAAACTGAGAGTTGTAAGCAAATAAAAAAATTAAACTTCTTAATTTAATAATTTTCTAATAAGCGTGATATAATATATTATGTTTTTACCCTTTAGCTGCCTTGAAAGACATGCCGATGAATATATTAATAATAAACTTCAACAAAACAAATCAGTCATGGGCTTATTTTTTACAAGAATGAAATTGAAAAATCATTAAAAGTAATTTCCCCAAAAGAAAAATACAAATCACACGAATTTTGTTTCCCCTTCAAACTGTAGACAGCCAACATTAGTCATGGAATATATGTATGTATAAGAAATATTTAAAGAAATGTCCTGACAATCCTTTCCTATAAGTTAAAAATAAAATTTTATTGCAGCAAAAATATTGACAATGAGAATTATCTGGCATAAAATATGCATATAATTACAAAAATATATACAAATTATTAACACCAATGTAAGTATTTTCTCTACCCTTTCGAAGGCTAGAAAACCATAATCATCTTAAGTAAAAATTTGTCCATGTAAGAAAGGGTTGCGGCGGCTTCTATCTCTTAACAAAGTGTAACACTTATAAATTGTTTGCAATTTATTTAAAATACTTAAAAAAAGGACCAAATGGGGTATTAAAGGATTTGTCAAATTAAACGTAAAATAACAAATTATCGCAAAAATATTAATTAAATACGCACACATCATCTTAAAGACAACATGCAGACATGTAGCTTTAAGAAAAACTAAGTGCTGGGAAAGGTTTCATTAACAAAATCTTAATTAATATTCATGCAATTCATTTTGCATTATTGCAAGCAAGATGTCCTTTTTGCCAAGCGAAAAAAATATAATTCCCAGGCATGTAGATCATTAAGTTATGTTGATTCAGATAAACTAGTTTATTCAAAGAAATAAATTTCAAAGAATGACATTCTTCCATGACAATTTGTTTTCTTACTAAATGTTTTTGATTAGTGTACCGTTTAAAATAAAATTTGCATAACTTTGTAAAAATGTTTTGACATGTTACCAACAAAATTCGGTAATAATTTAAGAATTATGTAAATTTATTGATAGTATGGATCTCCAAGGAGTTAACTTGCTTAACATTTTCTTAATGAGACACACATATAAGACTAATTTGCGCATACACTTCAAAGAAGCTTGCAATTTCTGGGAAAAAATTCAAGATATATAAAATATTTCACTATATCTCTGCTTCCCATGTCACAAATTATGATTTGTTTCAAAAGTATTAATTTCGCCGAAAAAAGGATATATGGGCAGCATCTAAAAGTAAAAAGCTGCACACCTAAGAAAAAGTAGGCAAATATAAAACACCAAGCAACAAGTTTTGGCATAATTTTTTTCCAAAAAATCATAAGAAATATTTAAAATACATATGTACATACGTATGTATATTAATAAAAAATATATAATAAAAAAAAAACATATTTTGTAAAAAGGATTTCAGCAAGTGCTCATATTTAGTTTACATGATAAAATAGTGACTTCTTATAAAAAAAAATATTTATTTCACTAAAAAAGTATATATGGGCAGCACCCAAAAGGAAATACTCACATAGTTAGAATTTAGTAGATGAATAGAAGGCACCAATTCACAAGTTGTGGCATAATTTTTTGCAAAAAAAATCATAAACCTTGAAACTTAAACTTTGTGCTGAAGAATGTATGTAATTCGAATATTTGTCTGTACTTTAGTTTACTTGTGCTGAAGAATGTAATTCGAATATTTGTCTCTACTTTAATTAATAACATAGCTTGATTTAAAAAAAGGATATATGACGAACTCTGAAAATTTAGAAATTAAAAGGTTGAAATTTTGTGAGCGCGCTCAGAACACGTATCGTGATAAGAGAAGTCTAGCAAAATATGTTAAGCAACAAGGATATGCACACATAAGTTTAATATACATATACTAATGCATAAATACAGTTTTAATATTTTTAATGTTTAAAATGTTTGATTACTTTCAAGATAAATGCTCATTAATTATTTTAATTTGAGTTTGCAAATTTATTTTTTGAAATAGGACTTGTCAAATTTGAAACAAAACCCAGCTTTTTATTATTCCAGGATGTATTTAAATAATAAAAACTTCGAATTTGAATATTTGTTTAGATATAAGTTAATTTTTTCCATATTGTTAAAAAAGGATATATGGCCAACTGTGAAAATTGATTAAGTACAGTGCTGAAATTTTGTGAGCTTCTAAGGCCACCTACAATACGTGTTGTGATATACCAAGGTAAGGAATAACTATCCTAGGCATCTGCACACCTAGCTTTAAATGAAAAAAAAAAATTTACATCTAAAAGATTAAGATTATTGTATGATACACTGTAATAATTAAAACGTTTAATTTTAACACTTGCTTGTATATTATTTAATTATTTACATCTGGTGGAAAAAAGGATATATGGCCAACTCTGAAAATTGATTAAGTACAGATCTGAAATTTTTTGAGCTTTTAAGGCCACTTAGAATACGTGTTGTGATATATCAAGTTAATTAAAAACTTGCTTTGCTCTAGAGATGTGCACACGAAAGGACATGGCTGTTAAAACAAATTTCAAATATTCAAGATTCTTAAAATTTAAGCAAAACCATAACTATTTGAATGCTTACAGTGGGTAATGCAAATTTTATTTAAATTTTTTATATAGTAACTCTAATTTTGATACAAAAAGGATATATGACCAACTCGAACAATTGGCCAAGTAGAAAGCTGAAATTTTGTGAGATAATAAAGACACCTAGTACACATATTGTAATACACTCAAGTAAGCGAATTCCGCTCCACAACATAACTTAAATTGCTGCAAAGCTACATTATATTTTAAGGACTACTTTTGCTGTTCGTTTTTTTTTCAAAATTTAATATTGTTAGGGATTTCATTCATTAACTTATTAAAGATTTTTCTAATAATAAAATGAAAAAGAATTCTATTTGCAACAAATCGATTTAAAATGATTTTCAAAATACTGCTTTACAATAAAAAAAAGGAAAGAAATTTTATTAAATTATTTGACACATTTCACATAATTTTTGTAAATTAAAGGTGCAAAGAGCTAAGATCTTTAGTTAAGATGATATTAAGAAATCAAACCGAATTGACTAAAACCTACAAATTAGAGCGCAGACAAAATAAAAACGGACAAATTTGTACTACAAAAGTCTAACGAAAAGCCCCACACACATTACAGCATCTGTTTAAATATTTGCAAAACGAAAGAAAAAATTAATGTCGTCTTTTAAGATCTAGCAACAACAATTCTATCCTGCTAAACGTACTGCTCTGCATTTGTTTTTGTCTCTTAAGGTTGCAAAGCCAAAAAGATCTGATTATAGTTGCTATTTAACGCATATTTTGCTACCGTAGTGACACCTTGCCAAACTAAACTGCTAATAAAAACAAACAAAAAAAAAACAAATTAATATTAAAGCCAGATTTGTTGTTTATATTTTTGTTAAAAAAACAAGGTCCTGTCCCAACTGCAAACTATGTAGTTACATATAAGCAAATCTTTGCCAGTAGCTCTAAGACAGCTGTCCTTTAAATAAAACAAAATAGATATTATTCCTTTTAAACACAATTGATTTGGCAAGAATAAGATGGCTATATAGCTGTGTCCTTTTTTCCCTTGATATTTTCCTCTTTCACCTAAAGGTGAGCAAACACGTGGTTTGTTGCTTTATCAATTTTATTCTTTCCATTTTTTTTCGTCTTCAACTAAACCATCAGCTCAGTATAGAATTTGTTGCTTGCTGCCTTTGGCTCTAAATAATTTTCTTAAGCAGGAAGATGTTGTCAACAATTGTAACAATAGGATCACTTTTTTATTTTAAAGAGAGCATAATGATGAGCTCTCACAGCTAGAAGTCCTTGCAGGGTAGATAGTATAACAAAAAGGGAGAAATACTTATAAAATATAAAAGTAGTTGACACTTTCACTAACTGTCTGTAAGGATCTCTAGTAAAGAGGTATGAAAAATAATAAGAGACAATTTAAAAATGGAAAAGAGAGTTAAGAAAAGTCTGCTAACTAGCGCCCTCTTTTGTAAAATTAAATTAACAACAAACAAAAAACCAGGTAAAATTCAAACTTTGTTACTTAAAGTATTAAAGTTGATTAAAGAAAGAATTATTTTTTATAGAAATTTTAAAATTTTTCTCTATAGAAAATTGAAGAAATTTTAAATAAATATTGCTTTGTAAAATAAAAAATTTATCATTTGTTTCTACAATGAAATATTTAATTAAAGTATCAGCATCAGAAGTCGAGATAGCTCAAGAAGAAATAAATTGAATTTTTGATTAAAAACTTCGTAAAAGACAATTAAAATTTTGTTATATCAATTGAAAAAATAATTGAATTTGTGGCCGTAAAAATATTAATGCAAATAATTAAATTTTTACGCTTAAGTTAACTAAAGCAGATAAACACTTCATTGAAGCAATGAAAAATTTAATTACAGCGATTAAAAATTTAATTAAAGCGATTAAAGATATAATTGAATCAATAAAATTTTTAATTGAAAATATCACTATATTTTACCGAATTTATTTATTTATTATTTAGTCACATATTTTTGTTATTCTCTAAGTGCAAAGGGAAACATTTAAGCGAAATCTTGTAAAAAATTAAATTAATTAAAGTTTTGTGCATAAAATTCTTGGTATAAAAAATCAGTTCTATTAAAATAATAATAACAAGGAGAAAGTGAGTTAAAACACTTACCCGTGAATAGTACAGATGTGGGAATGATTTGAAGGAGTTATTGTCACTTCCTAAAGAAATCTTGAATTGAGCCGACTAAAGTTGACATTTTTCATAATGTTGGATTATTTTTTTTTTACACTTGGAAGCATTTTATTAATTACACAAACACGGGAGTATTTTTTTCGCGCACGTGCATACATTTTTATATAAAATTAATCACAATTCATAAGATTCACGCTCACGAAACAATCATTTTATCGCAATATTTTCTTTTAAATTTTTATAATTTTTTTTTATTTTTGAATTTTCCAATCACGCCTAATTTAAGCGGAAATTAGTTTTACGTATATTCACTCACGACAAAAATGTGTATTTATACCCGCTTTCAAACACGTTTGTGGGAAGAAAAATTGGTATCGAAAAATTAGTAGCGAAATTTTAGGCGATTACAATAGCTCACGAAAAAAAAATCACTCTCACGCGCCACACACGTTCACGAATAATCAAGCTCATGGAATATGAAGCACCGAAATGAATCTAACTGATGAAAAAACACGCTGGCATAAACTCGAGCTGACTTAAAATCAGTCTCACTGCAAAATTTTTTTTTGTCACGTAAAAATAGTCAGCGAAAAAATAAACTCACGAAAAATCCCTCTCACGCGGCGGTCACGCTCATGGCATATCCAGCTCAAAAAAATTTAACTAATGAAAACACACGCTAGAAAAAACTCAAGCTGATTTAAAATCACTCTCACTTCGAAATTTTTTTGCTCACGTAAAAATAAACAGCGAAAAAACACGCTGACGAAAAATCCCTATCACTTGGAACTCGCGCCATGCTCACAAGATCACAAATTCAAATTAAATGAAAACAAATGCATGCTCACGGGAGTTCACGTTTACTTAAAACAGCTCTCACGTAGCACTCACGCTTATGAACGGAATCTAAAGTTCGAAATAACAAAAAATCACAAAAATAAACACTCACGGAAACTCACGCTAGCAAAATACGGCTCTGACTTAGCACTCACGCCTGCGCAGAATCTCTCGTGCGTCTAGCTGAAGGAAGCAAGACGATGAAAAAAATTCAGCCTCACTAAAAGTATATATCAGGCAGCTAGCAGGCTCAAGGAAACTTAAGTTCGAAATAAATCTAGCTCACGGAAACAAGCGCTCACCACAATTCACGTTCGCTTAAAAATTGCTCTAAAGGCGAAATTTTTTTAAAACCTTATTCATGTATGCTTGGGTTAAGAATTCATAGCGAAAGTTCACGCTCACGCTTAGTCACGCTCACGAGGACTCACGACGGTTCACGCTAGGAAAAATTACGATCACGAAATATTACACTTTCACGGTCACAAAAACTTTTTCGCACACAACACTCACGCTCGCGAACAGTCACATTAAGGATTGGGCACGCTCACGAAGGCTTAAATTCGAAAAATGTTTTGTACACGAAAATCCACATTTATTAAAATCCTTTTTACTCATTACTTGCTTAGAAAATAATGTAATGTAATGATCTTATTTGTTTAATCACGCTATAAGTCACGTTCAATCACAATTTTGTGGCATTATTTAAGTAATTGAGTGGTTTCCAATTCGCATGCAGGTGCTTTCTGAAAATAAATAAATAAAAAGTTGCAATACAGTAAAACATATATTCAAGGATGAATTATAAATTAACTATTTTAACTTAAATACAGGCAGTTGCGAAACCCTGAACACTATTAAATAACATACGAGTCAAACAGTTTACAAAAAAATTACAACTTTTTTGTAAAAACTATTATTTTAATTTCTATAAATTTAAATACCTTAAGCGACATCTGCTGGCGTTATTCATTAATTTTCTCTACACAATAAATCAGTGCAATTTTTTTAAGAGTTAAAAAAATCTCATCAAAAACGATTTTTCTGAAGAGTTTAATTTTTAGGGCTCTTTAATTCACGCTCTTTTTCTGAGTGTCTCTGTGTGTGTTGTTTCTGTTTGATGCTCAAAACTAATTGTTCGTTTAATGGGGTGTTTAAGTTATAATACGAAGTAAGCAACGATCATGTAAGAGCCAATATGCAACCGGTTGTTTTGGCAAAGTGACTGGTAGGCGCGGAAAAAGAATTCTTGATTTATGATAAAAGTCCTTAGCAAAACATTTGCGTTTCTGCATTCGCAAGCCAAGGATCTGCGGAAGACTGTTGTTTTGGTGATGCAATCTTACGGCAGTTTGTGTTAATAAAGAAATAAGTGAAAAGTAAAACAAATTTTTGTTCATGAGTTAAAGGAAACTCATAAGAACTGTTTAAATATTTGTTATTGTTTCAGTTAAGTTTTTTTTTTTAATTTCTTGTTAAAAATATAGCAAAATTTAAAATGTGTTAAATGAAAAGAAGTAATTTTTAAACGTTGGATAAATTGGAAAAAAAAACCAAAGAAGTTGGCAAAATTAAAAAAAAAAAATTTGGATTTTCTGTTTTCAAGGTGAGTAACAAATATTTATTTAAGAAAACTGCAATAACTTTTGCATTTAATTTACAAGCACGCCCTTTTATTTAAGTTTTATTTTTTTTCTTTGTAACGCGTGTTAAAAACGTAAAAGAAAAATCCTTTTAATCTCCTCCCCTTTTTTCCACTTACCATCACACTTTCCTTCCCTTTCTTTTTGTTATTTTAAATTAAAAATGAAAACATTTTGTTTTTTCCCTTTACTAATTTCCTCAACCAATTCCAGCTCTCTAAGACATTATTTCTTTGATCCTAAGAATAATAAAGTTCTGTTTAGATTTTAAGCAACCTTGAAATTTTAATGCTTTTGCTCAACCGCCAAATGCTCTACTTAAGAATTTTTGCTTAATTAAAAATGTTACAATCCCAAACAGCAAAAACCTCCCTGATTTTTCCAAAGACATGACAAGGCTCATTGTCTGCTTTTAATATTATTTAAAAAGGCTGCAAATGCAAAAGGTACCAAGCAAGCAAGCAAGTAAAAGAAACACTAAGAAACACCTTGGGCTTCAGCTTCAGCTCACCCATATAAAAAAAATTAATTCCTTCTTCTCTTTGTAACTTCAGGGTGACGTTTTTAGTCTACATTTAGCGAGCATTGAATCCTTTTTGTATGCAGCATTATTCTTAGCTGTTAAGCCTAAGGCATAAATGATTTCACCCAGAAAAACAAAACTGATCTATAAATGTCAGCCAAGATCTTAAGGAACACCTTGAGTTTTTTTTTCTTTTTCTGTTTTTGCACAAAAAACCGCTCAATCAAAATCATAGTTTTCTTTTGTTGCCACATAAAAAAGAAGTATTAATATGATTATGTTTTGTCAAAGCTAAAATGTGTTAGGATCACGCGTTGTTGCGGTATGTAGAACATATTTCATAAGAAATTAAGCGTTCTTTTCTAATAAATTCGCTAAAAGAGCAAATCACAACATTTCTTCAGCAAAATATTGTGCAATATTTCTTGGCAGAGTATTGCGGAATAAATTTTTCAACAAAATAATTCTTCAGCATAATATTGTGCAATATTTTTTAGCATAAATATTGCGCAATATTTTTAGGATAAATATTTCTCAATAGTTTTTTTTCGCAAAATATTGTGCAATAAATTTTTCAACAAAATATTGTGCAATATTTTTCATCAAAATATTACGCAATATTTTTTCACCAAAATATAGTGCAATATATTATATGCAATATGCTTAATATTATGCAATACTTTCTTTTTCAAAATAATTGAAACTTTTCTCTCTTATTCAAGTATAAATTCAAGCGTTTTCTTTAGAAAAAAAAAATTATGACCTGAGAAAAATGCACAATTTTTTGCCCCATGTATAAAAAAAATGCAAAGAAAGGAATTTATTAATTACAAAAAGTTTTATTATTATTTTTATAAATACTGCAAAACACTAGATTTCTTTAAAAAAAAAGACCAAAACTTAAATATGACATTTTTCCTAAATGAATGTGACAATTTTAATGCTAAAAATCAAAAAAGTACTTTTTTGGTACTTTTCCCCATCACATAACTTGTTTTCAACTTTTTATAAATATTCGATACAAGCAAACTAAGCGCCGGCAGACCGATTTTCTGGGGCCCTTAAAGCACCATTTTTTAAAAAAGCAAGAAATTAACCCTTAAAGGGATTTTATCTTTTTAGTTATTTCTCTTATTTAAATTGAATTTCGAGCTTTGGTGTTCCTTTATTGATATTTATTTCACTTTTTTTCATATATGCAAATTTTTCTGTTAAATCAATCTAGAAATGTATTTCTTGAATCAATTTTTCACATTTGCTTAAAAATTTCGATTAAAATTCGCTAAAAGGCAAAATAGCACTTTTTTGGTACTTTTTTTAATTTTATATTTAAAGTGTTTTGCATTGTTTCTACTCCAAAACTTTAATTATTTTAAATATTCTTAACATTTCTACTTAAAAAATTAAAAAATTTAGCCACAATTCGCTAAAAGGCAAAATAGTACTATTTTGGTACTTTTTAAATTTTTTATATTTAAAGTATTTTGCATAGTTTTTGCTCTAAGATTTTCATTATTTTAAATATTCTAAGCATTTCTACTTAAAAAATAACAAATTTAAACTCAATTCGCTAAAGGGCATTAAAGTACTTTTTTTGGTACTTTTTTTAATTGTTATATATAATTTATTTTGCTGTTTTTTGTTTCTTTTTCGTATTTTAGATATATCAATACTTTTGTCCTTTTTGTTTTAATACTTTTTGCCAGTTTGGTACTTTTTTAATTTACGTACAATTTTTGCAATTTTGATACCTTTTGAAAAAAAAATTCTTTAAGATATTTCGATAATCTTTAAATTTTGTTTAATAGTTTTTGCTATTTTGGTACTTTTTGAAAACTTCATATAATTCTGATACTTTATAGATTTTAATTTTTAAATATTTCGATATTTTTTCAATTTTATGCACTTTTTTGCTATTTCGCTACATTTGGAACATCTCATAACTCTGGTACTTCTTGATTTTCATTTAAAATAATTCGGTACTTTTTAGTTTTTGATAATTTAGCAATTCTGGAACTTTTTTAATTTAGGTACTTTTTAAACATTTCGGTACTTTTTAGGTAATTTTTTACAATTCTTGTACTATTTTAATTTCGGTACTTTTTCAAAATGTTGGTACATTTTAGACCAATTTTATTACATTTTGCAAATCTTGGTACGTTTTTAAGTTTCGATACTTTTTACAGCTTAGGTACTACACATTAATAGCTATGCTACACTTTGCTCGTTCTTTACTTTTTAAAACTTTGATACGGTTTTGGTACTTTTTCCCAATTTAATGCTTTTTATGATTTCGGTACTTTTTATATCGAATTTTTGTAAATTTGTTGCTATTTCGATAGCTTTTACAGATTTTGTACTTTTGGCAATTTTGGTACTTTTTGAAAATTGTAGTGCTTTTTGCATTTTTGGTACTTATTTTTTATAATACTTTAAGCATTTTAAGTAGTTTTTGAGACTTTGGTACTTTTTGAAAATTGTGGTACTTTTTGCATTTTTGCGTTTTAGGTGTTTTTTAAACTTTGGTACTTTTTGAAAATTGTAGCACTTTTTGCATTTATGGTACTTAACTTTGATACTAGTTTCTGCATTTTTGGTACTTTTTGAAAATTTTTGTACTTTTTGCATTTTTTGGCACTTAATTTTGATACTGTTTTCTACGTTTTAGGTACTTTTTGAAACTTTGGTACTTTTTGAAAAATGTAGTGCTTTCTGAATTTTTGGTACTTATTTTTGATACTATTTTCCACATTGTAGGTACTTTTTCAAAATTGTGGTAGTTTTTGAATTTTTTGGTACTTAATTTTGATACTATTTTTAGCGCTTTAGGTACTTTTTGAAACTTTGGTGCATTTTAAAAATTGTAGTGGTTTTTGAATTTTTGGTATTTATTTTTGGTACTATTTTCTACATTGTAGGTACTTTTAGAAGCTTTGGTACTTTTTGAAAATTTTGGCACTTTTTGCATTTCTGGTACTTAACTTTGATACTATTTTCTGCATTTTTGGTACTTTTTGAAACTTTAATACTTTTTAAAAATTGTTGTACTTTTTGCATTTTTTGGTACTTATTTTTGATACTATTTTCTACATTGTAGGTACTTTTTGAAGCTTGGTACTTTTTCAAAATTATGGTAGTTTTTGCATTTTTTGGTACTTAATTTTGATACTATTTTCGACGTTTTAGTACTTTTTGAAACTTTGGTAATTTTGGAAATTGTGGTACTTTTTGGATATTTGGCACTTAATTTTGATACTATTTTCTACATTGTAGGTACTTTTTGAAGCTTTGGTACTTTTTCAAAATTGTAGTAGTTTTTGCACTTTATAGTACTTAATTTTTATACTATTTTCTACACTGTAGGTACTTTTTGAATCTTTGGTACTTTTTCAAAATTGTAGTAGTTCTTGCATGTTTTGGTATTTATTTTTGATACTATTTTCGGAGTTTTAAGTACTTTTTTAAACTTTGGTACTTTCTGAAATTTTGATACTTTTTGAAAATTATAGTACATTTTGCTTTTTTTCTACTTTTCTCTACGTTTTAGGTACTTTTTGTAATTTTTGAACTTATTGAAAATTTTGTCTGTACTTTTTTTTATTTTTAAAATTACAAGTTGTATAAATATCGCTAAGTTCTTAATTTTTGTTTGCAAAAATATGTTATATATGGCGATTTAGGAGTTTTTACATTTCGACGACAGACAGAAAGGCATATTGTAACTAAACTTGGAATTTGATTGAGCTACTGTGGTGCTCACAACAACTTCTAGAGCCTTATAAATAATTTTAAAGTCGTGGAACTTTGAGAAGTAAAGTAAAAAAAAAAGATTTTTTCTGTTATTTTATTTTAATTTCTGCTATTAAAAAAAACAAATTTTAAATTGATTTAAACATCTTAAGACAATTTGTACGCATATGCAAAAAAACCAGCCTCTTTCATTTAGTTGCTGCAGACACCAGCAGTCCAGCAGCTCAATACTTATTCATGAACAGGGGCAGCCAGTCTGCCTGGTCAAACAGAGAGTTTCACAGTTTAAATTAAATGTATGCTTTTCAAATACCAAAAAATAGCCGCGAAAACAAACCAATAATAAGTCTACATATACAAACCAGAGGGGGAACACTTAAAAGCAAGCAGGAATTTTAAATGTTTGAGAGAATTGCAAAATCTGCAACAAAAGAAAACAGAACTTCTTTTTTTTTGCACAAAACGGGTTTTTATTTGGAACTTAAGGAATTGAAAAAAAACCTCAATGAAACAAGAATAAAAGTAAAAGGATCTTTGGAGTTTTGTAAAACGGATTTTTGTTGTTTTCTTCTTTTTTTTGCGTTTAAATAATTTGCTTAAACAAATAAATCACGTAAAATAAATGTTAAGGTTTCTTTTCTTTAGCCTTTAGCTTGAAAGGATTCAAGTATAACAGATTATTTTTTATTGTATGAATTTTTGCGCAAAAAAACTGAAAGTAGCATTTCACAATTATTTTTTTTTCTCTTCAAAAATTTTTTTTTCTCGTTTTTGTATAAGAAAGACAATTTGTGCCAAATATCTGTCGTAAAATTAGTTCTTTTGTTTGTTAAGAAAAGGCAGATATTAATGGATAGATAGATGTATGCAGGAATATACAGGTTTTTAAACAATTATGTCAGGGAATTGCCCAAAGATAGCGTCACTCAATTATTTGTAACAATTTGAGTTTTCTTCAGAGCAAAAATATAATTTTTGAAAGTTACAAAAAAAAAATAAATAAAAGTGCTGCCAGCGACTGAGAAGCGTCTGCTAACAAAACCTTTAGCAGTTTTGAAAATTTAAGTACAGGCAAATCTCGGTATAACGAATCTCACTTTAACGAAAATCCGATATAACGAACCATAACAATAATTAAAATAAAACTTGTAAAAAAAAACTTTGATTTCTAACGAATTTTTCGGTATAACGAACCGGGATTCGCCCTGTTATTATATAAACAATTTTGAGTTATGGGGACAAATTGTGATCTTCTTTCAAGCCGAGTTTTTTTCTAACCTTAAATTTTTTTATTATACTTTCCAACTCGAAAAATAATTTTCGTCTTTGCGACCGACTTTAAAAAAGGAAGAAGTTCTCAATTCGTAAGTATTTTTTTAATAAAAGTTTGTTTAGAAAATTAAAAAAAACTGTTTGCCATTTTTTCTAGATAAGGAGGATTATGTTATGAAACATATAAAAAATAAATTTTTGAAAATATATAAAAAAAAATTTTTTAAAGTGACGGTACCTTTGATTCATTATATAAAAAAAAATTTTCAATTTTCTTTTAAGAACTAATTAACCATTACAAACAATAGCAAAGTAGTTGACAACATTCTTTGAATAAAACTTTAAACACTTCCAGTATATTTTTCTAGTCTGTCATTTGTTATTGCAAACAAGGACATCTTAAATTTCCTTATTGTACATATTTTTTTTTTTTGCAACATACAGCTGCATTGGCTGTTAAATAAATTTAGAATTTTTCTTTTACTAGTGCTTGTCTAGAGTGTTTCACAGCACAAACCCTTATAATTAATGCACAAAATTAAGGACAAGGTGTTTCTGTAAACCAGCCAAATTAATCCTTATTTGCATAGTTACTCATATACATACATACATATGTACATATATACATAAATGGTAAGTTGAAGAAATAACTAATCCATCATTGAGTAGAAAAAAATAGTTTAAAAAAAATCACTGTCTTTCAAAAATATTTACCAACAGGAAGGAACAGCTGTAGCTGATTCAAGAAAATAGATAAAATATATTGTACATGAAATGTAAATAGGTTTGGCGAATCTATTTCAAATAACTCAACTAGAGAAGGTGTTCGATTAGGAAATTTTCTTTTAAAAACTATCTCTTCACGACAATTCCGGTTTAGAAGTCAAATGAGTTCAAAAGTTCGCTTTTAATGACATTTACTCAAATATTATTACTCACATACACACACAAGCAGACACACACACACACACTATACACTATACCTTTAACAAAAAAAAAACTTATTTAATTTATTTCAATGCAGTGACAATTAAACTTTTCAAAGTTTCTTGTCCTCAAATATTTCTTTGAACTTTAGATATTTTTGCATACTCTCATTTATACTCGTTGTACCCAATAACTACTTCAAACTACTTGTGGTACAAACAGTTACAAGTGAGTATTTTTATTTTTTCATTGCATACCAAAGAAGTGTTTTTTACACACAATTGAAAGGAGTTTCTTTCGGCGCCATTCAGGAAAGGAAAAAATCCTGTAACATTTTTAAATAACGATGTCCGGTGACCGTTACAGTGAGACCGGCAGCTTGAAGAAACTGCACGCCACACTGACTCGAGTTTGGTGCGATTCTCTCTCCAAAAAGAATTTGTGGATTAGAGTCACTGTACATTCGATAATTTTGATATTAACATTACTAAGCATCGACAAACATATCGTACCCAACTCATTATTTTATTCCAATCGAGTTTTTTATACATTTCGATAGAAGAACATCTAATGTTTACAAAAAAAAATCGATAAAAAAAATAATGACTTAGGACCTTTCTATATTACGATAACAATATGTATTAAGATCGAGCACAACTGCTCTTGCTTGCTTGCAAGTTAACTTTAGCTTATTATCCTTATTAATTAAGGACGAAAAAATGCATTCAAATAATTTATCATGATCAACTTTCAACGCTATAAATCATTTATTTTATTACAGCTTTTTCTTACAAGTAATTGTCCTTAAACATTTTATTTTTAGCCACTCTTAATAATATAAAAATTTAAAAAGGGTTTCTTTAAATTTCTTTAAAACATGCAGCACAGCAAACATTATTGTTATTTTTTATTTTTTTTTTGCAAAAATGCACATGCTTAAGTACAATGTCAAGGACCCTCTTAATAAGCACCGTTTAAGTACTTTGTATGGTCTCTGCTCTTTATTTAATTGCAGGCATGCAAAATTATTATATCCCTTCTCATTTAGGATGCATATTAAAGCAAAAGAAAAGAAGAAAAAAAATACAACAATAATAATTATAATCTTACAACAACAAAAAGGATGTTTGAAAAACAATGTTTAATAAAAATAAAAAAATAAGTAAACGAATTTTTATTATAATGGGCAATTTTAAGATAAAAAAAAGGATGCAGGAAAGGGTTAATTTGAAAAACTAGAAAATTGAAAAATATGAAAAAGAAATAATATTTAAAATTAATAATAACTAAGGCCCGGTTTATCGATGTCGACAACATTCGACAATTTGTCGAACAAATTTTAAAATTTTTTCGAACATTGTCAAATTGAACCAAAAAGGACAAACTTTAAAAAAATCTGCAAAAGAGTTACATTATCAAAACCGGTAGGTAAAAATGGAAAATTGTATCCTTTTCGACCCTTGTTTACCGGAATGTGAAAATTAATAATAATAGAATTTTCTAGTCATGGGCTTAGAATGATTTAGATTTTTTTTTTGATAAGCCCAAATTACTAAGTTTTATTTCATATAATAAATTTATACAGCCTTATTTATAAAGCCTTAATAAGTTTTATAAATAAGGCTGATAGTTTATTATAATTTAATATTTTATTTAATAGCAAAATCTATTATTAAGGCTTTATAAAGGCATAATTAGCAAAATTTTGTATAAAACCCTGCTTTAAAAACCTTTTAAAAAGCCCTAACAGTTTTTAGAAATAAGGCTGTATATATAGAAATTATTTTATATTTATTTATTATTTATTCTATTGTGATATAATGGATTAATTAATGCTCTTATGGATTAATTTAAAAAAAGTATCCAAACAATAAAAATTTAAAACATTTTAAAATTTACAAAAACGTTACAACCTCATAAAACACACCCTTAAAAACATTAAAATTTTTTAATGTGTTTATTAAAAAAATTGTTTATATTAACAAAAACGTCACATAAAACTTAACACTTTCACAGTGCCAAAAAGTTCCAAGTAATAATCTTCTTCAAATTCCCATAATTTTATTTTTCAACTACAAATTAAAGGAATTTTGCAAAATGAACTAGAAGTCAACGGCAACACTTGAATCTTAAACAAATTATTATACAATTTACTTTTCACCTCTTTCTTGCAGTGTTCTTTAAACAAAAGTTGAATTATAGTGGCAACAATTCACCTACATTATTATTAGTAAAGACACACACCTAGCAGAGAAACACAACTGGTTACTAAGTTCAACCCAACTTACCTAGCACATACACTCACCTCAAAAGCTGCATTCACCACTACAAAGTAAACGAAACTTAACTCATACACATTCACCTCAATGGGTAAATTCACCCCTAATAAGCAAAGGAAATTTACCTCATACACATTCACCTCAGAAGGTTGCTGAAATGGCTGAAGACTTGCCTTAAAAATGCCAATTGTTCTGTATTTTTTACGAGTTACCACCCAATATTAGTTAAATATTTTTGCTACATTCCCACCAGTCTCCAGTAGATTTCTACACCCAATAATACTCAATGCTTAAGTGGACGAAACACCAACAACATCTACAACATCTGCAAGACCTTCAAAACGCTGCCCACACTCATGCCAATTCGCCCACAAGTTCTACAAATTCTGCAGCCCATAGCAAACCTATTAGAAAACGTTATACTACCGGCAGTTCCTATGCGAATCAGCACAAAATGCCTACTATGACGCACACTTTGGAAAGACGTTTACACCGGCGCTCGCTAGACAACCATTTGGACACAGTCATAAATGAACGCCAGCGTGGTAGAGCACGACATTCTTTGACGGGCAATCACAATAAGGAAAACTTTGGCGTACACTTTATGCGCAGCTCCTTTGGCAACACTAGTCTAACGGCTCTGCATGACCTCAGCAATGGCAAAAGTCCGCATCGTTCGACAGATCACACACCTTCTCCCTTGGCTTTAAACATAAAGAGACTCAATACAGCCGCGGTAACTTCTAATGAAATGACTACAGCCACTAATGGAGAGCTAAGGTCAAGGTTTTCGGATGAATTTGCTGAGGAGAACGATGTAACCCCCTTGTCAAGATTGAAATTTAGAAATAAATTGCCGGAAGAATCGTTGTCTTCCTCCAGAATGGGTGACGTTACTTTGGATCGTATGCTAGATGCCATTATTGAGAGTGCCCGCAAGGAAGTGAAACCCAAGTGCAAGCACAAGCGTTTGGAAGAGCATGCAAAAGAAAACATGACGCCCACTGAAGAAGATAGCATACATGAAATGGAAGTGCGCACTCCACAGCATTTGAAAAGGCAAAAAGTGGTGAGAAGAAAAAATCCTAAAAATACCGAAAAGAAAAATAAACAGGGAAAACCAGAAGACTTAATAAAGTCAACGGAGAAAGAGAAAACTAAAAGTCAAAAGCAAATGAAGGAAATGATAGGCTTAACTTTGCCCAATGGCATACCCAGTCCAGATACTCCTTTGTTTAAGAACTCCCAGACATATAAGGCCTTATTGAATATGGAAACGCCACCACAACATCTAACGTTTGAGGTGCAAAATGATATGCAAAGATGTAGCACACCCTCGTTGGAGCAGATACCCTCCATTAAAAGATGCTTGAGTTTTTCCTGCAACAGCGAAGATGAGGAAGAAGACTATCAGCACTGCCACAAACGCAGTTCGGTGGCCTCTAGCATAGCCAGCTACACACAAGAGCAATTAAGCGGCAGTTCTACATCACTCACGGCACATGCGGTGAAAGGTTCCTTAGACGTGGCCATATACCGAGACCACAATCAATTAAATGTACACGGTGAGTTCCAACTTCGGTTGGAAGTACATACATATGTACATATAAGCAAACCAAGGTAACCTTATAATTTTTACTTTTTATCTACATTTTACAGTTATACGCTGCCGTGATTTGCAGCTCAGCAACGGCTCCACTAACCTAAATGCTTATGTCAAGGTGAATTTGTTAAGAAAAACTGAAACGGAAGCTCACAGATTTCAACGCACCGCCGTGCACAGTCATTCCAGTCGTCCGTATTTTGATCATTGCTTTAAATTCGATATAAGTGATTTTACGCAAGAGCTTAATGAGCTGGGTGAGCAGGATCTCCTACAAATGTCTGTTTGGCATCGTGATAGACAACTTAAGTGAGTACGATCGTAGTTTTGAGAATTTTGTTTATATTAGGCAACAAAAGAAAGACTTTTAAACTTTTTAAATTCAGCTTTGGAGAAATTTTAAAAAGCAAATATGCATGATTTGTATTTCCTTAATACGGAAACCTCAAAAATGATTAACTGTTTAAATTTATATTTAAACATACAAAAATTTTTCTCCGTTCTAGCGACCATTTCAGTTTATCTTTGCCTTTAGGTAATTTTCTTATTGTGGCATTATTGTCTCTTTACGTTTAATATTTTACTGTCTATTTGCACTTTGGCTTGAACCTTTTCATTAAACTTCTTTCTTCTTCTTACTCACACAAGCCCACCAAATTTTTTCCCATCTATCTATTCAACTTAAACTACCGGTTTGTTATAACATTTACCTAAACAATTTTTTATTTATTACTTACTATGTATATTATTTCTGAAACAGCATTCCCTTTTCCTAAAACATATGAGGTCATTTATATTTAAAGTACATACATATACCAAAAAAATATTTCACGTATTCGTGCCACGCAATGTGAAGCAACAACGTCACTTCAGGTTTGAGGGAATTCAAATAAAATTTGTTAATGAAGTTTTTTATCCCTTCAAAAGTTTATTACAAAAAAGAATCTTATGCAAGGAAAAAAACACATGATAGAGCAAAAGGGAGAGTGTATGAGGTTTACAATTCTGCTCTCTCTTTTTCCAGCCACTTTCTCTCACACTCTTTATATCTACTTAAAATTAACTGCGCCATTCTCAACAAACTCAAGTTCCACATGTTATTATTTCTAGTTTCTCATATGAAGACCATAGGATTTTTATTGTTGAAATATTTAACAAAAATTTGACCTGTCACGCAAAAAAAAAGCTTTCAAATATGTGTCAAAAGCTTAATGAGTTCTTTTTTCCTTTAATCAAACGATATGTCGAGAAAATTAAGAAAAAGTATATATATACATATGTACATATTTACATAAAAAGCTTTTGAATTTTAAAAAAGCTTGCAAGTTTAAAATAAAAAGTTAAAGTTTAAGTTCTGAAACAGCTTGTATCATTCTATAAAAAAAAGCTTTTAGTGAAAAAAAATCCTAAGCAAGGCTTTTAGAAAAACTATCACTGATTTATTTCCATTGAAAGCTTTTATATAAAAAAGTGCTAGGATTTTTTCCAACAATCCATTTATAAGCTTTCTTTAAAAAAATCTGCTAAAACACAATAAATAAAATAAGCTTTTTAAAAAAAATTTATAAACAGTTAAATGAGTAAAATTTTCTTTAAAAAAAAGCTTAATTTTGATGAAAATATGGAACTAATTTCACGTTTGATTAAAGAAATTAGGATTACTTTTAACTACTACTAAGAATTTTATAAGAAGCTTGGAAATAACTTTGAAGCTTTTCTTAAAAAAAATGTAAAAACACAATAAATAAAATAAGCTTTTTAAAACATTTTATGTAAACACTTAATTTAGTAAAATTTTCATTCGAGATGAACTTAATTTTGATTTTAAAAAATTGAAGAAAAAATATTAAACTAATTTTACATTCCCTCCAAAAAGCTCACTCGAATTACTTTAAGTTACTATGAAACTTTTTTATAAAAAGCTTGGAAATAACTTTAAATCAGCTAAGTCCAAGCTATATGCACAATGTGCGAGCTTTTATAAAAGAGCTTTGTGCTTTTACACTGACTAAAGCACAACAGCCGATCAGATCTCGGCGACACCAATTTTGCAAAGAAGCAAGAAAAACTTATAAGAGCTTTCAAAGCTGTTTAACTCAAATGCAAATGTCAGAGTATGTGTGCTTGAACGTACATACATACATATGTAGCTGCTTTAAATTTAAAAATTTTGTGGGAGGCAGCATCAAAATGTCTACATAAATTTCTATTGGACAAAGTTCTATAAGCAAAACTTGAGAAACAAAAAAAAAATTAAATGAAGACTTGCCTTAATAGGCTTTTGAATTACAAAAATTTTACAAAGAGCTTGGAAACTTTTCACAAAAAAACTCAAAAAAAAACTTTTTGTTTGAGCTTTAAAGCAAAAGCTATAGATAAATTATATATGTATTTGCGATTGATTTGCGCTTAGAAAGCACTTATAAATTTACTAAAAATTATATATTTTAAATTATTAAAAAAACTTCGAGCAAAGCTTTTTAAAAATCTTAACGGAAAAATTAAGCTTAGGATTTAACTTAAATGAAAATTCCGATTTATATATGCTTGAAAATCACTGTATTTAAGATTTTATATAAAAAGCTTATTTGTTTGAAGCTTAATTTTGTAAAAAAAAACTTAAATTTAGCTTTCATTCAAGCGAAATATTTAAAAACTTATTACTTAATTTCTTTTTCTTGAAATTACCAGAAGCTTTTTTGAAAGCTTAATGCAAACAACTCTTGTCAAGCTTTAAAACAAGAGCATGCTTTAGCAAAAATTGATTTAAAAATCGTTTTAGACTTGAAAAACATTTTATTTAAGCTTTTATAAAAAAAGCTTGGTTTAGGTTTTTATTAAAGCTCCAGCAACAGATAATCCAAGAAAAGCTTAGTATTACTTTACATGAAAGGCAAAAAATAAGCTTTTTTCAAAAAGCTTGGTTTGTGTTTTTATTAAAGCTCAACAGATAACTTAAGCTTAATATTAGATTTCATATAACACAAAATTTTTATAAGAAATTACTTGAAAAAAATTTTACTTTTATGAAAAAGCTTGGTTTAAGCTTTTCTTAAAGCTCAACAGATAACTTAGATAAAATTTATTTTAGCTTTCGCATTAGACAAAATGTTTATGTGAAATAATAAAAATTGTAAAAGTTTAACAGAAACTTTTTAAAAAGCTCTCAAGCAAGATTTTAACGTAAGCAAATTTGAGTTAGTATATACAAGATTTATTTAAGCTTGTATAAAAATAAGATTCACAAGCCTTGTTGTATCGTTTAAAGTTGTATTTGAAAAGAAACTTTCAAATAAAATTTCTCAAAACAAAAACAAGTTATTTGTAAAATAATTTTGTGTTCAGAAATTTTTTTGTACAATGTGCAAACTTTTATAAAGAGCTTTTGTGCTTTCACACCGACGAGCGTACAAGATCCACAATAACAAGACAGCAGACACCAATGCTTGCACTTACTTTGCAAAGAAACAAGAACAAATTTAAGAGCTTTCAAAGCTGTTTACCTGAAATACAAATATCAGTGTATGTGTGTTTGGACGTAGCTGCTCTAAAGCTTTATTTTAGTAGATTTATTTAAAATCTTTTTTTAGAACTTTGTCTATAGCTCAATTATTAATTTTTCTAACAGCCATAAGATTTTATAGTTAATATTTGTGCTAGTTTATAATACGAATGTAAAGCTTAAAGTTTTCTTAGCCAACTACATACGTGATTTCTATTTTTCTTGAAAACTTTCTATTTCCTTTCTAAGTATAGAAACATTCTTGCACCCTTTTGCAAATCATTAGCAACCCTTAAAACGAAATGTAAACAAAACTAAACAAGCACATGGCTTGTTGACACAATGTTTTGTGAAGAAGAGCTTATGGAAGCGAGCGGTGAGCAGGAGGGTGAGGAAAAAGCTTTAAAAAGAAATACCGGTAAATAAAACAAAAGAAAATGACAAGATAAAAATAACAGCACATGTGGTAGACAATAGCACGTTTATTTAAAATGTTATGGAAAGGCATAAGAGAGTGAGAGTGAGAGAGAGAGACCTTAAGCTCAAAAGCTTACATTCCACATTTTATGCGCATCTAACCCTTAAAAAACCTAAAACTATATATTTTTACTGGGTAAATTTAGGCTTTTGCAATGTGTTGCAGCTCAGTTAGTTTTTTGAAGTGATTTTATTAACATTGTGGTTTAAAAATTTCAACGGAATCTTAGTTTTAATTAAACCAAAAAAAAAGAAAAAAGTTTTAACAAGCAAAAATATATATATATGTATATGTATATATGTATAATGGGAAATATGTATTGTGAAAAATTTTAAAGCTCTTTAAGACAATGCAAAATGGTGTGCTGAAAATTTTGTAATTGTATAAAAGTGAGAGTTAAATTTCAAATGAAGAAAAAAATATTTAAATCATTATTATTATGTTCAATAATTATATAATTTTATGCTGATATATGTTTAAAAAAAAGGAACGTTTTTTAGTTAAAGAAAATCAATAATAAATTTGATTTTAAGCAAGCAAAGTACATATAATATTTAACAAATAAAAAAGGATATACAAGTTCCTGCTACATCAGGAAAATAATAAAAATATAAAAAATAAGCAGCTGAAAAAATATTAATGGAAAAATTTTTATGCTGCAGAAATTTGTTTCTCAAAAATATAATTGTAGAAAAGGAAAGAGTTCTATAACAGAAAATGTCTAGGAAAACGTGGTGTGTAAGAGCGAGTGCGTTTGTGTATGTGTGTGTGTGTGTGTGTGTGTGGGTTCATGTGTGTTTGCCTGTGTATGTGCTTAAGGGTGACCCGCAAAAATATAAGAATATATTAATTTGATTTTGCAGTAAAAATTTTTTTTAAGTAAAAATAAAATTTTAAGGAATTGTTGCTATTAAATTATTACAAAAAAAAATTAACTACCTTTTCAAAAGATAGTAAAAATAATGTATAAATAAATTAATTATTTTTATATAAAAAAAAATTAATAAAAAAAATAATTTATTTGCTATTTTTTCAAAATAATATATTTTTACTAATTTAATATTCTGATACAAAAAAAAATTTAAGAATATATGTATTATTTTTTTTTTTTTTTTGCTATATTTTGCTATTTTATTATTTTTTAAAATTAAGAAACTATTAAGTTACTCGAAGTCATATTTAGAGTTTTTAAAGCAAATTAAAATATTTTAAAACTTTCTTGCTATTTTTTATGAATAGCAAATTTTTACTACTCTTCCGAAATCACTTTAGCAGTAATTTTTAAGTCACTGGCTGCTGCAGGACTTTTACAATTTTTTTACATTTATTATATGATTTTTAATTAAATCACTATTTTTGGCACGACAGTTATAACACAAATTATTTAAGGAATTTTTGCTATTTTTTACTATTTTCGATAAATAAATTTTTTTCTTTACTATTTTCGAAATATGTTTTCTGTATAGATTTTTAAGGCCATATGCAGAAGTGTTTGTTCAAATTAATCATATTGTAAAATTTTTTGCTATTTTCCGAAGTCATATTATTTCTACTATTTCTACTATATACTCATATTTTTTGCCGTTTTTGAGGAATATAAATCAATAATTTTGGTTTTTTTAAGAACTTTTCTCTAAGTAATATTTCGCACTTTTTGCAAATTTTTTTTAAATTTTAGAGTCTTTTTTGTAGCTTGTAAAGTTACATATATTTTAAGGACTTTCCACATTTTGTTTAATATTTTATAAGAAGTGCTATTCATATTGTTACTATTTTCTAAAAATTGTTTTTTTGTAGTTTTTAACCAATAAAAATTATAGGCCGCGAGAACGACAACGTTCTACCTATTTGCATTTGCAGCAAAAACAAACTTTTAAAATGTAAGTGCGCGACAAGCCAAACATGGACGACAAAACCCGGACCTATGTGCTTAATAAAATAAATAATTTTAGCATAAAATAACATTTAGCATTTTTTCTAATTTTTTTTTGCTATTTATGAAATAATTTTTTTTGTTGCTATTTGTGCTATTTAATATATTTATTTTTTTATCGTACTTTTTTCACTTCAAAAATAAATTAATTAATTAATTTTAGCATAAAATAAATGTTAAATTTTTTTGCTATTTTTTAAAAAGTGCTAAATGTTTGCTAATTTTTCTATAAATTCATACCAAACAGTTTTCTTAGCACATAATAATTTTTTTTATGATTTGAAATTTTTGCTGCTATTTTTGCTAATTAATTAGTTGATAAAATAATTTATTTATTGCTATTTAATTTATTTTTTATTGTATATTTTTTCATTTGAAAAAATAAATAAATTTTTTAGCATAAATAAATGCTATTCTTTTTTGCTAATTTTTAAAAAAGAGCTATATTTCTGCTAACTATTCGAAAAATAGTTTTTAGGGCCATATTTGTTTTTTCATGGTAGCAAATTCTTTTTTTTTTTTTGCTTTTTGCTAATTAATTAACTAATTTTTTTTGCTATTTTTGCTATCTAATTAATTAATTTATTTTTTATTAACACTTTTTTTCATTTGATAAAATAAATAAATTTTAGCAAGAAATAAATGTTATATATACTATTTACTATTAAAAAAAATGCAATCGAAATAATTTTTATGAAATCAATAAATTTTTTTTGCTATTTATTTGATTAACTAGTTAATTAAAAACAAAAAAAAAAATTAATTTCAATTTTTTTTGTTGCTATTTATTAAAAATTACTATATTTTTGGTATTTTTCAAAATATGCATAGTAAAGCGTTTCTGAAAGTCATGCGGGTATGTTCTGTATTCCACGTAAATTGCCATAGAATTGTTGTTTTAAATACATATTTCCAACAACAAGTCTATGACAATTCCACACCTTTTAATTTCACGTGGAATCCAGAACATACCCGATATATAAGTTTTTTATGAAGTTATTTTTTTTTTTTACTTTATTTGCTATTTGATGTATGTATTAATTTTAAATGCGTCCTTTTTTTTCATTCGATAAAACATCATGAAAAACCCTCTATTTTGTTGTGCAGTGTAATTTTGAAAATTCTTTCATTAAACAAATTCGGGAACTTTTTTTTGCTATTTTTGGAAAAGTGCTTTATTTTTACTATTTTTCCAAAAATTTATTTTAAAGAGTTATTTAAAGCATTATTTAAGTTTTTTTATGTAATAATTTTTATTATTGCTATTTCATTAATTTTATAATATTTTCCAACATTTTGCTACTTTTTTGTAGCAAGAATAAGTACTAAAAAAAATTATTTTTTTGTATTTTTTATAAAGTTCGTTTTCATTACTATTTGCCAAGTACTTTACTGTTAACTTTTCCAATGGAATTTTAAATACTTTTTAAATTTTTAAAAAGTACTTTTTTACTATTTGTTAAAAAACCTAATGCTACTTTTTTACAAGTATGCTTTTTTTATTTTCATCAGCATTTTTACTACTTTTTAAGAAGAAAAATAAGTACTAAAAAATATTTTTAGCACTATACTACTTTTTATGTAGAAAAAGTTTTGAATTTTTTTTAGTACTTAAAAAGTAACTTTTTGTTACGATTTACTTTTTCCTCCTTTTCTGCTACTCTTCTTGCAAGTAATAAAAAAATATTAAACAATTTCATTTATAACAAAAATTAAAAATTTTAAAAACCCCCGATATATCTAGAAAAGATGTGATATCTTGTAAGCGGCTGGACCGATTTTCTTCAAACATAGTTAAGAGCCTTCTCGATCAAGTCACCTTTCAAACAACAAAAACTTAATCAAAATCGATCCAGCCGTTTGGGCTGTACGTGGACACGGACAGAACTTCATTACTTTTTCTTCTTAAAAAAATTTCATTACTTTTACTTCTTAAAGAGTAGTTAAATGCTAAAGAAATTTCTTTAGTACTTCTTAAAATGTAGTAAAATGCTGATAAAAATTAAAAAAAGTACTAAATTACATAAGTATATCGGCTTTATTTGTAAAAATTATTAAGGCTTTATAAAGAGTTTTTGAGACAAATTTCCATAAAAAATTTTTCTAATTAATAATTTATAAAACCTTAATAATTTTTATAAATAAGGCTGTATAAATATAATACATAATTATTATTTTGCAAATTGTGTGCTGCACAATTTACAATATAAAAACAGAGTAACCTTTGTGGGTCCCCCTTAAAGTTTTGCGTCTACATTCTGTAGAGTTTCAAATTGGTGTTTCAATTTGTTTTTTGCTATTTCATAGTCGTGAGTTATTGTGTGCGTTTTTGAGCGATTTTTATGCTCAGTCGTGTATAGAATACAACATACGAAACGATACGTAAGCATCGCTAGGATAATAGCAAACAAATCCACTATTACTACCACTACCACTACCACACCACAGCCAGCCACCGCAGCTAACACAGCTCTTGTTATATACGTAGTATTGTTACACGAAAGCATAGTATTACAAGAGCTCACACACACTTAGACAGTCTTCAAAATACACACACACGCACACGCAGCAAAGTATACTTTAGCTATACATGTACAATAACAATCCATTTCCTTTTTCACACTCACACCCTGTTGAAAAAAAAAAATAAAACAAGCAATTGCTTGCTGCTTTCATTGCACTTAAATTCATATTTTACTTTGAAGTGCACAGTTTAGCTAGAACAAGTATTTTGTTTTCCACCTTTTTCAGAGAGAGAAAAAAAAAGATGTTTATTGTTTTATCCTGGCTACTGGCTGTTGGCTGCAGCTGCTGTTGCTTTGTTTGATTTTTGCTGTTGTTTGATTTCCTTTTCTTCTTTTTTTTAAGTTAGGTGTGTAGCAGAAATTATTTTTATTATCAAGGATAATATTTGACCACATAAACAGACAGTATAAAATTGTATTAAATATTTTGCTGGTGTGCAGACGACCGACCACAATAATCATTGTTGTTTTAATTGCTCAAGTGCGCGTGTTAAGTGTTAAAATGAAACCTTAATTAATTATTACTATTCTCTTGTTGTACGTGCGTTGGTTTTAAAGCCCAAAATGCAGCATAAATATAATTAATAATTAATATTGTAAAATATATAATAACGGATATACATACATATGAATAATAGAAATGATACACCTAAAAGTATGCTATAAATTGTCAACAATTTAATTTTTTTAATATGCAACCCAACAGCAATTGTTTAAACGACTTCGGGAAATTAAAAACAAGTAAGTGTTTTTTTTACAGCCAATTTTAATTAATAATAATTATTTTAACTAGTTATTAAATATAGTTATAAAGAAATTATACACATCCCTGTTTATATGCTATAAAAATTTTATTAAGAGTTATTCTTTTGCTTTAAGCATTTAGCAAAACACTGAACTATTTTTTTAAGCAAAAGAAAGTTTTATATAGAATATAAAATATTTTTATATTTTTTTTGGTTTTATCTTCAGTTTGCTTTTCTCTTGAGAAAATTTTTTTTTAATTTTTGGTGAATTATTTAGCTTTTCGTTTTAACAGCCTGCTTTTAGGCTGAAGAAATAAATATTTTTTAAGAATCTAGGATCTACATATAAAAAAAACACATTCATAGAAATGGAAAAAATAAAAAGTCTTCAAATATTCCCAACAAAATTACACATTCCAAAAAGAAAACAAGAACATTAAGAAATAGAGAAAAAAAAAACTTTTTTGAACAATATAAGCAAATTGTAAAGGGAATTTGAAGCATACAATAATATGAGTAATACGAGTACAATCTACACCTTCTCCACGAATCCTTTTTCGATATGTAAATATTAAAAAAAAAATTCAACAGACTTAAAGGAAATTTTGCCAAACGCATAATTTATAGCCTAAACTTACACAAAGTGATTAAAGAAAAGTGGATAGTAAAGAATTTTGGTTAAAAAATGCACATAATAAATTTTTTATGAAAATTTGCTTGTTAAAGATTTTCTAAGGGAACAAAAAAAAATTATAAATTGTAAAGCCCAGTACGGAGTTCTTACGAAATTTCACAATTGTAAATTTACACTTATTTCTACACCGAAAAAGAATAGTGTAGCCTTTTGTGTAGAATTATGCTTGCATACACATAAATTCATTTATTTTTGAATTTAAAACACACAAAAACACTAAAAATTAATTACAATTTGATGAAAATTAGAAATGTCAAAAATTCCGTGGCCAAACAATTGTTTGAACATTATTTTTTGTTTCACTTGACGGAAAAAAATCTCCACTTATATTTGTAAATCCCTAAGGATAGGCAATAAATTTAAAAAATTCCGAGTATTTTTCTTTTGAAAGTGCGTACTACCAAGCAAATGGAAATTTCTTTATGAAATTTACCAACCTGAATTTCCGCATTTTTTTAAATACAGTTTGTATGAGAACCTGAAATTGCGCATGAACTCCGTACCAGGCTCAAAGAAAAATATTTTTTATAGAGAGAATTTGAAGAAAATCATATTTTTTGGCTTATCACTTTCTTGATATTGACTATCTTAGCTTTCTGGCACAAAAATTAGACAGAAATTTTAACATATTTTTTAATTGAAAATCTCTGTATAAATATTATTTACTTATTGCCCCTAAAAGTATGCTTTAATTTATTTCGTTTTCTTTTAAAACATACTTTATTACTTATGAAAACCACAGATGTTAAAGTTCATCAAAACCTAATTCCTTAAGCCGCTTAAAACTCAGCAACAAATCCTTGGCTTACATTACAGCTAGAAATTTTCTAACGAATTAATGAACTAGAAAATAAACAGAAAGCCAAAATTAATTGAACTAATTTGTTTGTATACAAACACAAAAGATAAATGAAATTTTCTATTTCTCTCTCACTCTCTGCTTCGCAACTTGCTGTCATTTTTAAACTATATTTCATGACATTTCATGCATAAATGACAATTTATCTAATTTAAAATTTAAAGTTTTTTTTTTTCAAGAGAATATAAACATGACATTTATTTGCTAGTGTTGTAAACTAGATAAGAAACAAATTTTATTGTTATTTTCTTTTTATATATATAGAACAAGTATTTGTGTAGAGCCATAAAATATGCAACGATTTTTTAAGAAATGAAACAATGAGGTCATTTAGTTGCAAGAGAAGTGTCTAGTGAAAGCTTTACAATATTTAAATTGAAAGCAATCAAAATATATATATATATATATATATATATATATATATGTATGTAGATAGGATGCTTTGATGCCCTAAAAAATTTTGACTTTTTTTTATGGATTTACGGATCTTGCATCCTTATAGTCAAATAAAACCCGATATTTCACCATAATTTTGGATAACTTTGACGAAAAATGATTTCGATAATGAATTGGATGCTATGACGGCTCTGGTATAAATTATGTATAGTAATGCGGCTGGCCGTCAAAATGTCGTCTCTGTAAACGCAAAAAATTATTGCCAGATCTTTCAGTAATTTCCCTTGCAAATTTCGCCTGCGTTCTAGTTTTGTTTGTTAACTCTGTACTCAGCTACCGGAGTTGTCAACTTTTTAATTTCAAAAAGCGCTAAACTCAGAGAAAAAATCGAAAAAGCACTAACTTTCACATTTTTAGTTTAAATAACAATAATTTAATCATAATAATGATAATAATAGTTATAATAGATAGTAATATTTCCTTAAGAAAATTTTTAAGAAAAATAGTGCGGAGTAGGTGAAGCTAAAAAAAACCTGCGAAAATTTCAACGGCATATTACGAAATATCCTTCTGAGTAAAAGAAACGTCGATATGATAACGAAAGCATTATCACATTCAGGTATGTTCTAAAATATTAGAAGCAAATGAAATTTGAAAAATACAAAATTAATAGTATGTGGTTACTATTTTCCATTTGAAGTTAATAAACATTATAAAAACTATACAGACATGGTAATGAAAAATTATGTTCTTTGAAAAAATCACACACAAAGTCAATATTTCATAATTCAATTGCATTTACTTTTCTGGAACATATCTGACTATGTAGCTTTTATAAATCATTTTTAATTCACCATAATGATATTAAATCTGAAAACAAGATTTACATGTGCTTTCCAAAATGCCATAATAACACTTTCCACGCTTAATCTTTTTTTTCATTGTACCTTATATGTATATAATAATCAAGTAATTAAAAAGAATCCTAATTATATGTTCGTGAATTTACATATGCAAGTATGTACGTGGATTTTGTAAACAAAAAATAATTATCTCTATTGTCTATATTTGTGCTTAGTTTTGTTGAGATATCTTCAATAGATCACGAGCTGAAGGACAATTTCCAAATACATAACATGTAATAAACTGGTTGTGATGCTTTGATTCTTTTATTATTAAATGATACATAGTTGGCCCAAATGCAATTAGCTATATAATATACATATCTTACCTTATAAAATAATGAAAACAGATATAATTATCTCTATCCAATTTTTAGCGAGAATCGTTAAAACAAAACCTTTTCAAACAATTTAGTTACATCGCATTAGGGCAAAATTATGTACAGGAAAGATGTTGTGCTTGTTATTCTAAACAAAAATGGTTACATAAAATTTTTCCGAAAAATGCAGCATTTAAACATTATGGTGTCAAAAGTGTTTATAGTGAAAATAGGTAATTTTTTGAGTGAAAAGTGCCATAGCGCATTGCCGGTTTGCACGATATCAAAGTAATTTTTACACACATGTGATTTTTTATGGCCAGTTTATCAGAAACTGCCGGGGGAGCGAATAAAATAAATACTTTTGGAAATTAGTGTTGTCTAATGTTAACAGCGATACCAATTTAGTGCATTCTGCACTAGATTCAGTGATTTTTAAATCATGACAGTACACAATTTGTTTAAATTGGTGTTTTTTTAAGGCACTAAATTAGTGCTTTTTCACTTTTGGTCTTAGTGCATTTTGCAACTACACTAAATATTAATTTCTGAAGCTTCATATAACATGTCAAATACGAATTTCCCTTTTTTTGCAACTCTAAATGTTAAACACATTCAAGACAGATTCAACAAAGTTATTACATTTGCGTTGTTGTCAAAGTATTTTCACGTAAATTTAAATGTTTGATGAATGATTTAAATTGGGCAGCTATCTCCGAGAGTACAAATGAACACAAATTTCGTCAGTCAATAGTCAACCATACATTTTCTATTAGAATGAAAATCATTGAATTAATGTGACGCGTTCGTATTTTTAAGTTGCAGCTTTTCCCTGAGTGTACACAAGTTGTTCTCGTAAAATTATCTATATATAAATAGGCAAGTGAAAAAAGTTAAGAACCATTTTAACTGACTTAAACTCAACGTATTCGCTTGATTATTTTTTTTTTTTTTAGATAGATTCTATTCTTATTTCCATCTTTATATGTACTTAAACGATTATTACTGAAACTAATAAAATTTGGATATTTAAATAACGAGTGGTACTGTATTATTTTTCTTTAGATGCTTAAAAATAATATAATTTTTTAGTTATTAATAACTTTGATTAAAGTTAAATTCACCTACAGCACAAAGTAAGTTTTTTATTTTTGGTTTATTTTGTGTGCGTTTTGTTTCTGTTCATTGTTTTCATTATTTTTCTGTGCTTTAAATTACTGAACATACTGGAATGTTGGAATATCATGGAATGTTGGAATATAATGGAATGTTTATATTATTAGTCTAGCAAATTCGTACATACATATGGGGTCTTTCTCAAAGAATAGGGAATAGAAACATTATTTCAACAAATGTTTTAATGGGGAGTCTAAAATTTTAGAGAAAAAGCGTTTAATGAAAAAATAAACGAATATTTTTGTTTTGGGCAATAATAATGAATATGAAGTGAAAGCACTAGGAGCAAATATCTAATTACACTTAGTTCAAAAAGTGAACAACTTTTTTTAAATAGTTTGCTTAAAATCTATTCTTATTTATGACGGTAAATGAAATTTTAAATTCGTATTTAGTACTTAAGAAAGTGGTTTAAGAGAGTGGTTTACCCTGGAGTCTATACATATGTACATATGTATATTTGAATATAGTTTTTAAATTGTATTTTAAATTCATCAAACTTTAAATATTTTTATTCTCTTCTCCACCTCTGTGCGTAAATGGTTGATTTTCAACCACTGGGCGAACACTAGTTTGTTTAAAGAGTTCATATCTATATATTGCAAATATCAAAATTTGACAGATATGGCTGAATAGTCCATGGAAAAATAAGAATAATTTCGTTTTTCCTTTTACGCAATCGTTAAAAAACGTTCCGCAGCAAATGCGATGAAGTTTGGTGTTGGAATTTTTTGATGGCAGTATTTAAAATATTTTTCAGATTTTATTTACGCTTTGTTTCAACACCGCAAATAGAGTTCATAAATTTAGAAATTCATTCGGTGCGGAAGGTTTTTATTTCTAACTGGCCTAAGATATCAGTTTTTGTAATCAGTACAATATTCCCCATAGCGTAGTGATTGACAAATTTTTAGTCAAAAATATATTATATGCCTAATGGACATACAAACTTAAGTATCTTTTGCTTTTATTGCTTTTCAGTTTATTTTTAATGAACAAACAGAGCTTTTTTTGGAAAAAGTTGGCATCATTCAATGTACATACATATGTATGTATATGTATATCGTTCATTTACTCAAACATCGTCATAACTCAAAAAAACTAGTTTGCCAGAAAAGGAGTTAAATTTTTAAATTTACACACAACTTAATGCAAAAAGAAAATTTCATTTTGCCTTCAAGAATTGAGTAACTACATACATACATAATATCTTTCAATGAAATTTTTATACAATATGAAGAACGATATGATGATTAATTCTACAGCATTAACTCTAAATTTTCATTTTTTGAGTTATGACGTTGTTTGAGTAAATTTTTAATTTTTTTAAGCAAACATCGTTCTACACACTGTATATAATACATTTAAGTTAAAATAGAGCAAAGTATAACCTTAATTAAGCTATTATTCCAAATTAAATTAGAAGTCTAAAACAGATAAGTCGCAAGTAATTTTGCTATAACTTTCTGAAAAATCAGACAAATTAATTAGGATTTTGACCAGAATTACTTTCGAATATGCAAATTACAGGGGTACCATTAACTCAAAATCAGCTTATCACGACTTAAACACTTTTTCCTTTTTGCCACAGATATGCATGTACTAATACATACTACGTGATACAGCAGATCATATCAGTCTTTTACTCAAACAACGTAATAACTCAAAAAAAAAATTTGCCAGAAAACGAGTTTAAATTTTTCATTTTACATACAACTTAATGGGAAAAAAAGTATTATTTTACCTTCAAGAGTTTTGTAAAGAAGATACATACATACATACATAGGTATATATGTATGTAAGTATGTATTTCTTATGAAATTCTTACACAATATGAAGAACGAGACGATTATTATTTCTGCAACATTAATTAAAAAAATCCATTTTTTTGAGTTATGACGTTCTTTGAGTAAATGAGCGATATGTGCATACATATACATATGTATATACTTATAAGTATGTATGTATGTATGTATACAAACGAAGCCTTGTTCATAAAAAGTAATTTGGTTTTATAAAAGGTTTACTAATCAAATTTCCATACAAAATTTGTTTTATAAAGCTTTTATAAACCAAAAATATTTTTTTTTATATTTTATGTACATACATACATATGTATGTATATACAAACATCCATATGTATGTATGTATGTCATATAAGTTACCAAGTCATATAATATATGTATGTATGTATGTACATACATATGCATGTATGTACATACTATGTACAAATGTATGCACATAAGTACATGCATAAGTATGTATACATACATACTTACATACATACATATATGTCCATACATATGTATGTATGTATGCCCAAAAATATAATTTCTAATATGCTTAAACATATGTACATACATATGTACAATGTCCATATCCATACATATGTACATACTTATGTAGATACATACATACATACATATGTACGCATGTGCGTATGCCTTATTTTTTTATACATACATACATACATATACGATACATCACTCAAGCTATGTTGACAAATTTAAAAATGAGTACAGCATGCATAAATTTGGCAACTGTGTTTGCAAGAAACATAATTATTGATGGGGTCCACTTCAGTTGAGTGAGTGTGCGTGAGTAGATTTTTTACATGATGATTTCGTGAAATGTGTTTTGTATTGTAATATTTTTTGTTGTACGAACCATCCTTTAAGTGAAAATGGGTCAAAAATAATATATCAAAAAAGCGATAAAAATTATGAATGTTGTGAAAAAACATACAATATACCTATCATCTAGGAAATATTTGGAAAATTAAGCTGGCAGCCCGAATTCGACAGAGAAAATTCTTTAGACAAGAGAAATGCTACTATACAGAAAATAATAATTTTTTCGTGAGCTCGCTTGATCGTGTCTGAAAAGTAACTCACGATCTCATCACTAATTATAATATGCCTTGTGTATGTGTGTACATTACAGTGTTCTGTAGCAGTATTGCCATTCCCTTTAAAAAACTGCAATTGGGAAAAGAATGATGTGTTTTAAAATTTAAACTTTAAATACCTCGTTTAGATAACAATAAATATATTAACATTGAAATATTTTAATAAAGTTTAATGCATTAATCGTCAAACGCTGACTGCTTTCTTCTTTGTTTAAAAGTTAAAGTTACACAAAAGGTAAAATAAGAAACAGGGGGGTTATTATGTAATTCTATTCGGAAAAATAACTGTTCGGATAGTATGTTATTAACATTACAATTCGAAAACACATCCTTTTGATTCGGATTACATAATAACCCCCAGGTTATTTTAGTTTACTTCATTCAAGTAGGCAAATAATTGTTAATATAATGCTTAGTAAAATCACTATTAGTTGCACATACATATGTACATAATTAAAATATCTATAAACGTCTGAATGATCAATTCATATTATTAGCTCACAATCCTAAGCAATAGTACAACTTTTGAAAATAATACAAACACGATCTAAAGAATTTATGCTGTCTTTCGAAAAACTATTATAAATAAAACTAATAATTTTATATTTTATTTTGCCTTATAAATACTTTTATTGTTATCGAATGAATTTTTAATTATATTAAGGTTTATAAGTTTCTAACCCTACTACGCTTATTTTATTCATTTGTGATTTTAAGAAATATTATTATTTGTGAATTTTCAAATGATTTTTGAAAGTCTGTGCATAATATAAGTGGTTTGTTTGTAACTGTTCAAAGGTATGGTTGAAGTGTACTGACGATTTGGTAAAGCCCTAATGAAATGTACATACTATATCGACATGCTTAACCACCAGCTAATAAATTTCATTTAGAAAAACCAAATTTTTTTTATTTATACTACTTATGTGTTGTTCTTTTGTATTTTGTATTGAATTTTTATTTTTAAAGAAAGTAGATTATAAGTAGTTCTCAACATATTTATTGCTGTTTTTTTATTATTTATATATTTAAAAATATACCATCCTCTTTTGTTGGTAAAATGTCCTGTTTTTCTGAAGTTAGCATTCTTTTTTTCAAATACAAATGGCAACCCTGCTCATAGAGCATTTTCTATCTTGCCAGCACGCTTGCCAGATTAAATAATTTACATATGTACAGCGTTGCCAGAACCTGTGGGAATAATAAAATCATCACATATTTTTAATAATAATAATTATTATTAATTAAAATGAATTTTATATAATAACAGATAGAAATTAAAAAAAAACGATTAAAATGAATACACGAGTATACATTTTTATAAAAAAGATATTTTATTTCACTTTTATTGTTAAGTAGAATAGTAATAGAAACTTAAATTTAGTATTCGAATTACAACTTATTTCAAAACGTAACTACAGAAGTAAAAACAAGGTGAGCGTTTCTAAAAATAAAATAAAAACATCATTTGAGAAAAAAATCATTAAATCGCCTGAATGAAAATAGTATAAAAAATTTATGACATCGCCCAAAATATTTTCATAAAACTTTGGATTTTATTAAATATGAAAAACAACCAAAGGTTTTTAAGGATTTCTTCATAATTTTTTGTTGTATTCTCATCGTTAATTTTTTTTTTTTGGTTATACAAAAAGCCCAAAATTATTTATGAAATATCGCTCATTATTTTAGGATATATGTATGTATTTTATAATCGGCTAAATTCTAAATATTCTCCGCTAAATAATTCCCATGGACTTAATTTTTTTCCTGAAAATAAAGCTTGAATAAAGCTTGCAAATTACTTTTTAAAATGGGGAAAACAATAAAAAGGGAGTAAACTCTCAGGAACATGTTATTCAGAATAAGCCTGAATTAAAATTCTTGGAACAAATTAAGTTTAGTGACATAACTCCAAAATTAATAAAAATTTTGCATCTGAAAGAAAATTAAAAAATAAAAAGAAAAATTTAAATAAAAAAATTGGCTGCGAGCCTTAGTTTCCGAGTTATGGGCCTTTTAGGTTAGCAGGCTGCTAGTGAAGAATGAAAAATTTAGGAGTCTAGCTCACTTGGGTCCAATACGATGATCCCTTTGTGCTGATGTGCCTTTTAAGTTCTGGTATAGAATTGTGATTATATGGTGGAATTGGCACAAATCAAGCTAAGGGACAGCTCTAAAGCATCATAATAAATATTTTCTGCCAGGATAAGTTTTCCTGTCTAATATCCATTTTCTGCACTACAGGCCTTCGGCCGGGCTTAAGGATTTTCTCCACTATGCTGTTTCCCTACACGGCGTAGCCTAATAAAGATTTTCTGCCTGGAAAAGTTTTCCTGTCTAATATTGATTTTCTGTACTGCCGGCCTTTGGCCGGGCTTAAGTATTTTCTCCACCATGGTGTTTCCCTACACGGGGCAGCCTAATAAATATTTTCTGTCTGGAAAAGTTTTCCTGTTTAATATCGATTTTCTGCACTGCCGGCCTTCGGCCGGGCTGCCTAATAAAGATTTTCTCCTGAAAGATATTCTCCAAAGCTTTTAAATGATACTAATATTGAAGATATTCGTTGGAGAAAATATTACGTATAATCACAATTTCATACTAGAACTTCAAAGGCCCATAACTCGGAAACTAAGGCTCGCCGCCAATAATTTTATTTAAGTTTTTCTTTTTATTTTTTAAATTTCTATCGGATACCAAATTTTTATTAATTTTGGAGTTATGTCAGTAAACTTAATTTAAGCCAAAAAGTGAAATAACTTGTTTTCATTTTTACTAATGATATTTTGCAGAGCCGACATTTGGCTGAGCTCAAAAAAGCTCACTAAAGACTGCAACTTAATATATTGGCATTTTTTAATTTATTTTGATTGCTTTTACGTAGTTTCTGTGCTTTATTTTTAAGTTTTTAAGTTGCTAATATTTTATAAACTTTTTGGGTCGTTTTCGTTTGTGGCGATTTTTCATGCTGCCCATCAAGTCAGGTACATAAATCATCAAAAATATAAAAAAATCATACTGGCAACGCTGCATACGGGTATACATATGTATGTTAATATGTATATATACATACCTATAGGTATGTATATATACATATGTTAACACATATTCTCCTAAAATATAACGGTTCATATTTTTTTTAAGCAGCGTTCAAGATAAATTTTACTTAATGTGCCTTGGTAGCATCATTTCACATTCATTTGAAAATTTGTCGAGTATGCATTAAGACGTACATGTACATTTTTGGTGGTGCTTTGTGTAAAAATTGTTAAGGGTATATTTAAAAGAAGAAAACCAATCAATTCGAAGAGCTTGGAGGTATGTAAGCTTATCTTAAATTTTCTATAGCATGTGCTCATTGTTTCTTATCTGGAGCAGTTACACAATCTCCAAAATCTAGTAAGTGCTGTGGCTCCAAATGGAAAAAATCGAGTACTTGATAGAAAATTAAAAGAGAAAAAGTTTAATTAAAAAAATTTGTGGCTTATATTTGTCGACGTATTGGCTTCCGAAATATTCATAGAGAAGTCAGATTGCGCATAATATTTCCAGCATCTGCTCCCATTGGAAATTAATTCACTAAACACTTTCTTTGGCCAACCGGAGTGATCTTTAAGGTATTTATACATACGTAATAAATCTTCCGTGGAATGCTCAATTTTTCATTCGAAAAAAATTTGTTGGAGATTGATGCACAATAAGGCTTATCTTTGAAAACTGTGGAGCCCATACCTCTGGTATTATCGGTCGCTGTGGATTTTTTTTATTAAACATTTTCTCTTGTTTATTAATGTTTTAATGTTCTTAATTTTTAATATTTTAGAAAATCTATACAACTTGGAATCCATTGGCTTTTACAAATGTTCTCTCTTGTAAAATTTAGTAACGACCAATTTGGCGTATTACAATCAAAACATGTTCAGAAAACCACGGCTAAGATTTGCATTGCTAAATGTAGTGGTGGAAAATATGAAGCTCTGCTTGTTGCTAAAAGTGGTAAGTGAAATGATTTTATGTACAGTTATGTACAGTTGTAGATATTTTTATATACATACATACATATATAGTAGAATATATGTATATGTATGTATTTTATAAATGTATGCTCACAACCAAGGACATATCGTGCCCTAACCGCCAAAAAAACTTAAGCGACATAATTTTCGAACTTAATTTTTTTTAACAAAGTCGATATTTGCGATCATAAATAATCCATTTTCGTCAAAAAATCGAAGTCCAAAATATGTGTCGCTTAAGTTTTTTTTAGCGGTTAGGGCACGATATAATATATATAATATATGCATCTCTACAACAACAACATAACTTCCGCAAGAATATCAATTACACTCAATCACCCTTATTCCAGTTGTCAACATCGGCGTCACTTTAACACAATATCAAAAATTTGGAGCTTGTTTACTCGCTCTCGAGAACGATTTTGTGCTACTGACAATATATTTCCGTTCCCTAAGGTATAGAAAATATCATAAACCTGTCAGTTGTTTTCGACAACGGCTACATAAGCCCCAATTTTTTGGTATTGTGTTAAAGTGACGTCGATGTCGACAACTGGAATAAGGGTGAATATGAAAAAATTAGCATAGATATGCGTAGACTTGATACTAATCGTCATTGGTTACAACAAAGGTTACTTTATTGCCAAGCACACAGCGTAAAACAAGACGATTTAAAATATCGAAGTAGCTAAACTTCATTTCTATTAGCTCTGGCTTAAAAGATATGTGTATCTGCGGTAGTAAATTATTGTTTTCTGTATGCCAAAAAAAGTATTTTTGCAAGTCACTGGGGAAATGGAACTGACCTCAAGCTCGTGATGTAAATTTTCTCAAAGTATAGAGACTAGCTACATCACAGGACTTGCACTAGTATCATTTCTCCTATTTTCTTACGTACTTATGTATGTATTGTATGTACCTAGAAGGGCATTTTTTCAGAAAACAGTGCCATATCAAATCTACAATAGAGCGACTCACGTTCACCACATCTTCTGTAATATTTTCAGGTTGGTTCCAATGGAGTATTAAACTTTATCATGAGTACCATCAGCAATGCGTTATTCCATAAAAAACATTTCCATAAAAACATTTCCATTTCATAGCAGGTGCTGCTCGTGTTAAAATAAATTCTATGCTTTTTTAAGTAATGTTTGATTTGAGTCATTGTTAACTTATTTCTGTTAATAGTTTTCGCAAAAGTTCGCGCAAGAACTACCAACACAAAGAAATTAACAATGACTCAAATGAGTCAAATCTAATAATCCTTAAAAAATAATAGAACTTATTTTAATATAAGTAGCACTTGCTATGAAAATGCTTCAAACATCCTAGTATTTATGGAATAATGTATTGCTGATGGTACAAATGGCAGTTTAATACACCATTGGAAGCGGCTTAAAAATCTTTCAGATGATGTACTTTTTTTAATGTTGTGTTGGGAGAAAATACAAAAATTACAAACCCTACACGGCCCAGCTCACGAACGGTCATCGCTAGACCCCTAAATTGTTTTGTGAGTCCTCATTAAAAAGACTGGTCTTTGATTTGAGAGGGGTAACAAAAACTTTTCTGTGAGTCGCTCTAATGTACATACATAGACACATCGTCACCTTAAGAGCAAAAGGACGTAACTACACAAAAATTCGAAATCGAGTTTTTGATTGATAATGGTTCATTTTATCAAACTATATGTTCACGCAAATATTTAGACCTCTGCGATTAAAAATGACTAATTTATTAAAGAAATTCAAACGGACGTAATTACGAATAAATTTATTTTTTGTCGGCAAAGAACGTAACTAGCATAAAAGCTTAAATACATATAGGTATATAAAAAGGAAATAAATGGTTAAAACATATAAGTATCCATACTACAAGTAAGTTTGGAATAAAATTTTCAAGAACACTTTATTATTATAAATTTTTAAACGTTTTTTACGTCCGTTTGTATTTAAGGTGACGATATGTGCATATGTGTGTATGAAACACCTATATTTCACTATGTAAGCAACATTTTTCTACAAAAAGAAAAAAAAAAGAATCATGTTTTCGACATTTTCATTTTCATATAAGGACATCTACTGTGTAATTCGAAACGAAAGAAAAAGCTTTCGAATTTGTATGTTTATAACATGTAAATTCGAAAGCATTTTCTTTCGAATCGAATTACAGGGTAGACCCCAAGAGCTTTTCCAATACAAGCCATCCACTTTTGTAAACTTAGGCCCCTATTATGATTTACAACTAAACGGATAGTTTAGTTGTAGTTGTCAAATTCTTATTATGGATTACATTTTTTTTACCATGAGACAACTGGTTTTTATCAGTTGTATTTTGGTTTTTATTTCGAGTGTTGTATTAGTTTTGCTTCATTATTCCAGATGCCAACCAATCCCACTTGTCAACCTACATATATTGTTGACATGTTCATAAAAGATGAAATCTAAAAAATAATACCAGGACAAAACTAAAAACATTTAAAATATTTTGTGATGGCTACTATGGTTTCAAAAAACATAGCATAGATAAAAATCTTTTCTTTTCGAGCATTGTTTCGAATACAACTGAAATTAGTTGTAATTCAGAATGCCAAAAAACAGTTAAGTTGTTTTAAGGTTAAGTTGTTACAATTTCAACTAAACTTAGTTGTGTTGTAAACCGTAATAGGGGCATTATTTTTTTGAATGTAAGGTTTTTTGTAAATAAATACATACATACATATGTACATACTTTTTCAAAAGGAAAAGTCATTCTGTTCAAAAAAAGTTATTTAAGATAAGTCACTTACTTATACACATACACACATATCGCTCATTTACTCAAAGAACATCATAACTCGAAAATTGGATTTTTTGAGTTAATACAGAATAAATTCTCAAATCGTTATTCATATTTTGTAAAATATCCATATAAATGTATTGTTTAATCAGCTCTTAAGAGAAAAAAATATTTTCCCCATTACTTTGTGTGTAAATTAAAAACTTTAAACTCGTTTTCTGGCGAACTAGCTTTTTTTTTGAGTTATGAGTTTTTTTTTAGTAATAGACCGATATGTATGTATGTAACGAAGTAACGTAACGATTGTCAATTTAACGAAAGGGAATGCGAAATCAACTATTAAATTCTGATATTTACGAAAGTGAACGCGAAAGCGAATGCAAATACTTACAATGAATTCAAAAATCACATGAAAATAAATTTGTACGTATTAGAGCATGAATTGTATTGCGTACATATACATATATGTATGTACATAGATGTAGTCCCCAGTATACACAATAATAATAATCAAACTTCAATAAAACTCGAGAATAAGCTTATAAAAATAGTGAATTTCGTTTATAATAATGTTTAGTAAATCTAAGCATAAATCATAGCATGAAAAAGATAGGGCCTGTCCCATGATGTCGACAACGTTCGACTTGTCGCACAGTTACATTGGAAACATTAACAAAAATATAAAGTTTGTTTTTGTTTTGAATGTATGTAAGTGTGCAACAAATCGAAAGCTGTCTACATCGTGGGACAGGCCCATAAATTGTTAGAATTAAATTTTAATTAAATAATTTAAAATAAATATTTTTTATTCAAAAGTCAGAAAAAATATTGAAAAAATAAGCTTATTTTACAATTGAAAGGATAAGGTTATAGTAATAAAGTAAAGTATAGAAATAAAGTCTTTATTTATTTAATTTGAAAATTTAGCTTGTTTTTATGGTTAAGCAATTGTTTATATGCATTTCGTTCGTAGACGAAACGATAATTAAACTGACATTGCACTACGTGGTGTGAAATGTCTTACGGTTCCTTATGAAGGATGTGATAGAAAATATTAGAGCGTGCAGGGGGGCAAATCGCGGCATTCGACACGACTCGTAATTTAAAAATATTTCCATATAAACTGTATTGAATTATTTTAAATTACGAGTCGTATCAAATGCCGTGATTTGCCTCCAGATTTTGAGCTATATCAAACAAAATTTTTTGTCAGAATTGTAAACAATATCCTAATATCGTTATTATTTTGTGATTTCAAAACTAAATTTTACCCCAGTATTATAAAATATTTTTACATATTCGTAGTCTAAACCATGATATAAATATAGAAGGTACTTCCATTCTCTTATTTTTTCTTGACATTCACCTTCTGACAAGGATAGGTATTATGTTTTTTGGTTTAAAAACGAAAGGGCTTATGTTTTCGAAAAACAGGCTGTAAGCTTCAAAGAATTGTAGTCGTTTGTGTTGAAGACGCATCATTTGCTTGTTTGAAGAATAAATCATTGATGCAAGGAATTTTTCCTTCTAACAAAGATATTTTCGTTACAATTTTACAAAGACGTTTTTTCTTTGATTTTAAAGCTTTTAATTTTCTCAGTGTAGGTTTTTTGCTTTTTTCATAATTCTGTTAACGTGTAACAAACGAGTTTTGCATCTCACCTACTCAGATTAAACAGGATGTAATATCAATCAATATTTGTTAAACTTAATGAAAATTCATTGCCTACTAATCAAAATCATCAATAAATTTGGATGAAACTATAGTTAAAATACTTATTTTAGGCAGACAATTTAACCCTCTAATGCCACATTTTCTGTTTGGCTTCAAAAAATCATATTAAGTTAATTTTGGGATGAGAAACGTGAATCTGAATTTAGTTTTTCCCTTTGAGTACTCGTTGACCTGTAAGAGGTCAAACATCACAGATGTGTAGTCATGTATATTAGGGTGTTCCAAAAAAAAAATTTTTTCTGATTTTCATAAGTGCTCAATCAAAATTTAAAAGCTTATAGGGTAAAGTATTTTTGGTTTTTTTAAGAATTTTCGGAATATTTTTAGAGGTCGCGCAAATGGAGTCTTCATAAAAAACCGGAGTTTTCTGCCTTTTTTCTAACTTTACTCATAACTTGGTTAATAACCACGGGTTTCTTCACTTCTGAGGAAACAGTTTTAAAGAAAATTATCCAAGCTTTATTCCTGTGTGAAAAACTTACAAGTTTTGGTGATGAGTTTGCTCATTTAGATACCCTAAATTAAAATTTTTCGTAATTTTTTCAAAAATTTTGTAATAACGCTTTACAAGTTTTTAAGTTTCAATGAAAGCGAAAAAAAACTAATGATGCAGTTTGAAAGACAAATTAATTCTTATTAATATGAATACAACAATTTTTAAATTTGTTCTTACCGTTCCTGAGTTATATCCGTTTTTATCTTTATACCCAGTATATGTTATTAGAAGCTGTTTGCCAGTTACCAATCATACCCAATCAACAAAAAAACAAACTTTTGTTTTGCTCTGTGAAAAATCATTTATTGAAGTTCTCGCGATGTAGTTCTACAACTTGCAATAAATTCTGGAAATCAGTTTCAGAAGTTGTGACATTAATATAAGTATTAGCCAAAGCCACACTTCGTTCTGCGACATCATTTACCACTTGTAAATGTTGAACTTTTTTCTTTGCATCTTGAAATGACTTGTTGGCTTTCCAATTCTCTGGATCTATTTTTAAAAAATCGATTGAAATATTGCAAGCTTCAAAAAAAGTTAGACTGGCTTTTGAAAGGAATTGTTGAATTTCTTTATTTCTAAAGTTTCTTCTGTTAAAGTTACATTTGCTACTTCATAATCGCTGCATGGAGTATCTGCAATTTTTTTTGTCATTAAACGCAAAGTTTTGGTGTCGATACGTTCATCAAAAAACGCTAAGGCAGCCAATTTCGGAGTTAAGTACCACTGATGACCTAGAAAAGTTTTAAGCGGTTTCGAGGGATCAAGGGCATCAATAATTTTTCCAACAAGCCACACATTTCTTGTTTTCACAAAATTCATATCTATTTTGAATAAAATTACACATTTTTGCACTAACCAAAAAAAAAAACAAAAAATAAATAAAAAAATTCTTACCGGTACGTCGACGAAAACTTTTATATATACAAAGAACTTCTATATTTGATTCGTCGGGCAGCTAACTCAAAAATTTTTGCTATGTAAAATCGTATAACGACAATATTTTTAGCGGAGAATACACATAAAATAGAAAGCGATTTATATCAATAAATGTCAGAAGTTAATGGCAGTTAAAACCCCAATGCTATAGTCTTGCCAGATCTTTCATTCATTCAATCCTTGAAGATATTGGGATAAGTTCAATTAAAGGGCGGATTAAATTAAAATAAAATAATATTTTATTTATTCGCAGAAATCTCCTTAAAGACCCAACTATAAAAATTTATGGAAATATACAATAATTAGAACGAAAAAAGTATCACCATTTTTAAGGTACAGACTATAAAAATAGTCTAACTCGGGAACTGTAGGACCAAACTCCAGTTTTCTTAATTGCTTAGAACTTATCCGTTTTTAAAATCGCCTCACTAGTTTTATACCTTCCATATAAATTTGAAAAATAATAAACCGTTTTTTTACAGAATTTGTTTAAAATTGCAAAAATACTTAATATCTGGAATCGTAATGGACAAAAATATTGCCGAAAGTTAAAGTTTTTGCATATGGATATAAAGTTTGGAAAATTTTCTTTAGAAATATTTGGTCAAAAAATTAAATCAACGTGGTGATTGACAAAGTTATGAGTCAAGTTTGAAAAAAGGTCGAAACCCCCGATTTTTAACAAAGACTTGAATTGCGCGACCTCTAAACCTCTTCCTCAAAATCTAAAAAAAAATTCAAAAATACTGGACCCTATAAGCTTTCAAATTATGCTTGAGCCTCTGACAAAAAAAATATTTTGGGACACCCTAATGTATATGACTCTATTTATTCGCAACTTTTGTTAAGATAATTAGAAATTTATGTAAAAATTTTAATTTTATTTAATATATAATGAATGGTTTTGTTATTATTGTATGATTTTAGATGATAAGTCCAAGCTTCTTGATTTAAAAAACAAAAAAGAAAATTGTTTATCATATAATGCTAATTCGCCGTCCACATCAAGATTTCGATCCCCTGTAGGCAAGCTGCGTAAAAAATCCACAAACTTGCACTCACCAGCACAAGAAACATTTTTGACATCGAATACTAATTCACCGTCCACATCAAGTTGTTGCTCCTCTCCAGGCAAAGTGTATAACAAGTCCACAAAATTCAACTCAAAAGTACAAGAAAAATTATCAATATCGAATGATAGTTCACCGTCCACATCAAATTTTTGTTCCCCTCTAGACAAACTGTCCAAATCAGGGTTTCTATGCCCCATAGACAAACTGCGTAATAAATCCACAAAGTTGAACTTGCAAGTACAAGAAAGAACTTTAACATCGAATCTTAATGCACCGTCGCTATTAACTTCCTCTACAGATAACCTCCATCATAAATCTCCAAAATTCAGATCCAAAATTCATAAGAATCAACAAGTTTCCACTTCAGAAAAATTAACAAATGAACAATTAGAGGTTATCTCAAAGGAAATTAATATTGATATTGGAAGCATAAACAAATTTCCTTGTAATAATAAAGCTATATCAACTAATATCGTACCTCAGCATGGTATGTTCCCTCTTTCGACGGCTATTAACACCGAAATTGATTTACAATCAGAAATATTAAACGTAAACGCAGACAGAATAGCTAATATTAAACATACATCGCAAAATAGTATGTTGACTTTTTCTACCGATTTGCAATCGGGAAATATGCTTGATATAATTTCTTCGGACACAATATCAGATTTGAAAAATAGTACAACCTCAAAAACTACTATATTACCTTTTAGTACATACAAAGGCGAACAAATTTTACTAACAGATAATGATCTTAATATAAGTTCAATTCAAGGGGATGAAACAGAAAGTTCAAACTCACAGGCAGACACAATATCTAATCTTAAAAACACCACTAAGAATAAAATATTACCATTCTCTACGTGTAACAATACCGAAGATAGCTTGCAATTAGAAAGTTCAATTGATAAAAACAATAATCGTGGAAATTATGTTGAAATACTGAACGTTCAAACATACACAATACCAGATCTGAAAAATACTACAACCTCAAAAACTACCATTTTGCCTTTTACTACATACAACGCCGAAACAATTTTACTATCAGATAACGAGTTTAGTCGAAGTTCAATACGTGTAGATAAAGCAGAGGCATCAAACTTTGAAACAGACACATCTTCTCTTAAAAACACCACTAAGAATATAATATATCCTTTCTCTACGTGTAACACCGAAGATAGTTTGCAATCGGAAAATTTAAATGATGAAAATTCTAGTCAAGCTGAAATACCAAACGTTCAAACGGACACAATATCTAATTTTAAAAACAGTACACACTTTGAAAACAGTACATTGGCTCTTTCTACGTCTAAAAATGCAGAAAATAGTTTGCAATCGGAAAATTTTCTTGATATAAGTTCTACTCGCGGAAATCTAAGTTCTTTCTCAGAATACATTCCAGACTTTTCCGCGGACATGAGTAAAGATACGTTAGAGAACTCTAAAAATAATATTGCAGATAAAAGTGATTGTGTTGATGAGATTATAGAGCCTCTCAATATAAATAAAGTGTCAATCCCATATTCCAAATCTAGTACAAAAAAGCATTTTTGCATTTACTGCAAGAAATTACACACCAAAATAAGTAGACATTTCTTTGTTAAGCATAAAAATGAAGAAGAGGTAAAAACAGCTTTTGGTTTCCCTAAAAACAGTAAGGAGCGCTTGGAAATTATGAACAAAATAAGGAAAAAAGGAGATTTTGAGCATAACACATCTGCACAATACAATACTGGAGTTCTTATTGTAAGCCGCCGACAACTCAGTAAATGCAAAAATACGGTTGACGATTATGTGTGTTGCAAAGGCTGCAAAGCTTTTTTTTCAAAAAGAACTATACGAATTCACAAGAGAACATCATGTGGCAAAACCAAAGGCAAACGCTCTAATCAAATTGAAAGCCACAGATTGACACAGTACGTCCATCCGTCAGCAAATAGTATTTTGAAATCAAAAATATTTCCAGTTTTTCGAAATGATGAAATCGTTCAATCAATCAGATATGATGAACTAATAGTTAAGTACGGAAACTATCTCGCTGAGAAATATTCCTCATCACACCTTCATGATATGATTCGTGCAAAATTACGCTTACTTGGTCGTTTTAAAATAGAAATCAAAAAATTTTATCCTACAATAAATGAATTAAAGGAAATTTATAAACCAGAATTGTTTGACAATTGCATCAAAGCTCTCCGAATCGTTGCTAAATGGAGCGACACCACGGTAGGGTTCAAAACCCCAGCTGTAGCCCCAGCTTTGACTAGCCTAATAAAAAAGTGTGGCATGCAGCTAAAACTAGAGCTCATAAAGCAAAAACGAGACGACCTAAAAGGCGATTTGGAAAATTTTTTATTTTTATGGGATCAAGAGATTGCTTTAATAAACAAAAAAGCATTGGACGATCAATCTAACCAAAAAAGAAACAAAAAAATCGTTTTGCCGTCAATAGATGATATAAGGAAACTGTATACATATTTAAAAGAACGCGTACTTAACTGTATGGCAAGCTTATCGGAGATGTTCAGTTTGTCAAATTGGACGCAACTAGTGCAGGCTACGTTAATATTAATTCAAATTTTTAATAGAAGAAGATCGGGTGAAATAGAAAGGCTTACTGTTAAAAATTTTGAAAATAAGGAAACTATAACAGAAAATATAGACAAGGATATTTTAGATAAAGTTTCTAAGGACTCGTTAAAGTTTGCAAAACAGTTTGTGCGAATTTCATTGCGTGGAAAGCTGGGAAGGACGGTTAGTGTTTTGCTGAGCCCCATGTGTACAAAATCGCTTGAAATTTTGTTGAAATATCGAAAGCAGGCAGGCATTAGTAGCGAAAATAAATATATTTTTGCTAGACCAACCACAACAAAGCTCTCCAAAGATTACTACAGAGCTTGCCCACTGTTACGAATGTTTTCAAGGGAATGTGGAGCCAAATTTTCAGATAGTCTTCGTGGAACCATATTGCGAAAACATATCGCAACGTACACATCTCTTCTAAATATAGAAGAGGCATCTGTGGAGAGATTGGCCAATTTTATGGGCCACCACAAGGAAATTCACAAGAATATTTACAGGGTTCCAATTCCCGTAGCAGAAATTACGTGTGTATCAAAAATATTAATGGCAGCTGTTGGAGACGACCATGATGTGGACGGGGACTCAAGTGATAGCTCAGACAATGATACTGATGAAGAAACCTCTAATACAAACGAAGACATATTACAGCAATCCTTAAATTCAAGTACATCCTCGAAAAAGCGAAGAAGTAGTAAGTACATACATATGTATATATCCCATGGATACTAAATTATACAAATATTCGCTAAGCCAAAAACAATTGCAAAAATAACAAATTCGCGAAAAAATTCAAGATTTTAAACGAACATTAATTTTTATTTAAAATCTCTAAAACTCTAAAATGCCACTAACTCGATGGTTAAAATGCTCATAAACTTGCAAAAAAAAGCTTAGTCACAAAGTTTAAAACTGTTAAGACGAAATAAATAGAAACAAACCTATATGTTTATTTTCTGTCCTTTGAATTTAACGTTATGACAATTTTATATATGGCAATACAACAGGCCGTTCACAACTTTGCTATTTGGCCTTAATTGTAATTTGTCACTTATGACTTTAGAAGACTTTGACTAAATATATTTAAAAATGTATTTATTTATTTATTTATATATTGAAAATAAATTTTAATTTTTTATTTGAACCAGACGCTACTTAGATAAATGTATATTGTTATGAGGATCACCTCTTATCAATTAACACATTCTTTTTACACGTAGGATCGCCATTCGGTAAAACCAAACGTTGCAGATGGAGCGATCCTGAAAAAGAGGCCATATCATGCATATTTGGAGATTTATCAGCTCTAAAACAACTTCCAACTCTAAATGAGTGCCAAGTCGCTATTAATCAATATGAAGCTCTCAGTCAAAGGACACCACAACAAATAAAGAGTTGGATTGACAACCAAAGACGCTATAAAGCAGGCAAAATTATCTAGTAAGATACAAGAAAGTAATTATGAACATAAACGTACATAACCATTATGGAAAACTACATATCGAGGGAGAAACACAGTTTTATAATAACCTTAACATACATACATACATACATAGTTTTTTTCTTATCTAGCAATATATTATTTAAAGAAGTTTAAATTAGTACATTTTAGATGTGTATCTAGTTGCATCAAAAGCCTTTGATGTGTAGTTAAGTACGTTTCATAAAAATACCTTTACTTACATATGTGTACATATTGTTACATATGATATTTAATTACATACATATAATTATACTCAAATATTTTTATTTTTTTCATTTAGATCGGCCGTATGCAAAAATAAACATCACTCTGAATCCGATATACACCTGATTATACATATTTTGCTGTACAGTTTCGTTATACAATTACAAAAATCTTTTTTATATACGAATTTTCTACGTTCCAATGTGTAGTATATGCAGATGTGCTAACTAAAATAGGTGCGACTTCTTTAATAATCAAAGATGCTTTTTTTTTAATTTATGTGAAAAGAGCAAAAAAAAAGTATGTAAAATGCTCTTGCTGGAAGCATAAAAGTAAATAAAAGTGGTAGTTAAAAGTTAACATTTTAAGATAAAAAACATTTGTGCATATAAAGTTACTTGCCCATAAAAAAATAAAAACCTTTTCTTATACTCGTATTTAAATGAAAAGTTTAATAATTTTTCTTTGCTTATTGCTTGCAGCAAATTTAAATATGATGTCTTACTCTTCACATAAATTCGGACAATATGCATATTTGATCATTATAAATGTGGTACCTATTTTAATGGCTTTCTCACAATTTTATATATTTTATCAAATACTTGATTAAAAAATTCACATTTGTTATTTAAAAATTTCAAAATATTCAAGATTTAACATCCCAGCAAACACCAAATCCACCACACCACATCCCATAAACCCACATATGTACATATGTACTCGAATGTAAATTTAAGCTATTCTACTGAAAAATTTATGGGATGCCGAAAATCATTGCACTTTTTATTCAAAAATAGCCTATCTTCACTATAAACAATTTTGGCGCCACAACTTTTAAATGCGACGTTTTTCGAAAAAAAAAACAAGTTATAACCATTTTTGTTTAGAATAAATAACAACACCATTCTTGGGGCCCGTTTCTCCAAACTATAAATTACAAATCTACAAATAAAATACATACAAAACAACAACACTTACAAATTTTATTGTTGTTTTGTGTGTATTTTATTTGTTGATTTGTAATTTTTAGTTTTGAGAAACGGACCCCTGCACGTAATTTCGCCCTAACTGTAACCTTCAATGGAATGATACTAAGATTTTGAAAAATCTTTTTTTCAATCGCTCTCGCTAAAAGTTGTGTAACAATAATTATAATCCGTTTTCATTATTTTATGAGGTAATATCTGTATATTATATACCAAAATTACATTTGGACCAAATACGTATCATTTGATTATATAAGGACCAAAACATCGCATCCAGTTTGTTATAAGCTTTGCTATATGTACATATCGCACACTAAATCAAAAAGAGTCACAACTCAAAAAATTTCAGATGCTGAGTAGTTGCAAACATCTGTTGATACTGTACAAATGACGCAAGTATGTGACATAAAAACAAGCATAACTGTATTTTATATTCTTCAAGAAGACTGTTTTACAAAAGAAATTGTTGAGGTCGTTATAGATTTCTTCAATTAACTGGTTTATAAAAAAGCAGAAGCAGTTTTATAATTTTGAGTTGTGACTCTTTATGATTTAGTATGCGATATGTACGTATGAGGAAATTATTGTACAGCTCGTGATCCATTGAATATATTTCAACAAAACTAGAAACTAATATAATATATATTTATAATATATTTGTTAAAAAAAAATCTGGGCATCTACTGTGTAATTCGAAACGAAAGAAAAAGCTTTCGAATTTGTATGTTTATAACATGTAAATTCGAAAGCATTTTCTTTCGAATCGAATTACAGAGTAGACCCCCTGTGTACATGCTTTCATATATTATGTAAATTCATGAACAAATCGTTAAAAAAAATTTAGCAAAAAAATTCAAAATAAATTAATACAATGGAGAGAAAATTACTATGCTTTTTAAAAACTAAGTATTTGTTTTTGTTCGTGAATTTACACAATATATACAAGTATGTACGCAGATTTTTTTATACAAATATGTTATAAATATATGCTACTAGCTTTTACCGGAGCCTCCGCTCGGGTTGATCTGAAACTGTACTTAAAATAGATGATTGTTTTGTTATTTGTTACTCACTTATAAGTGAGTTATAATGTTAAAAAACGATAAAAATCAACAAAAGGAGGCAAACAATATTAAAGACAATAAAAACCGGTTAAAATAAAATGTATTTTTCGGAAAAATTATCAAATAATGAAAACGGATTATAATTATCGCTGTTCAATTTTCAGCGACAGCTACTGAAAAAAAGCCTTTCTAAAAAACTTACTTGCATCCCATTAAAGGACCATGATAGGCCATAGTTAGGGTAAAGCTATATAGAAGAACTATCTTGTGCTATTTGTTCTAAACAAAAATGATTATAGCAAAATTTTCCGGAAAGCGTCGCATAAGCGTTATGACGCCAAAAATGTTTATAGTGAAGATAGGTTATTTTTTGTGTGAACATTGCAATGCGCCTGGCCGGTTCGCATGCTTTTAGTGCATATTTTACACATATGTTATTTTGTATGGCCATTGTATCAGAAACTGCCTGTGGAGCTAATAAAATAAATACTTTCGGCAATTTGGGTGGTATAATGTACATCATACTATATGCACGTCTAAGCAGTATTCGACAAATTTTCAAATAAAAAAATGTGCTTGATGGAATAGTGAGAATTCTTTCTGAACTCTTACATTATCGGGTATGTTCTGCATTCCACGTTAAATTGAAAAGGGTGGGATTGCCATAAAATTGTTGGAAATATGTAATTATAACAACAATGCTGTAGCACTCCACTCGTTTTAATTTCACGTGAAATGCAGAAAATACCCGTATGTGTACTCCATAGTAATTTTGGAGTTGTTTGACTTTGTTATTATTAAATGCTATTTAGTTTTAAGTGCTGTTTAAAGACAACAATTTTTTCACTGTTTATTTTAGTGATCTTAAATAGTTCTTAAAAATCCAACGTTCCGTAGTAAACTACGATATTGTTTTTTATCCATATTTTACTTTTGTATTGTGTAAATAAATTACAAACAAAAATTCTCAAACAAAATGTTTACGTTTTTATATAAGTACATATGTATGTTATTTAAAATTGTCAAACTCTTATTTGGATGCTGTATAAACGACGCATATAGTATCAAAAAACATCTCAAAATTTTTTATATGATCTTTATTTTATTTTAAAAGAAACCTTTTCGAAAGTTGCGACATATTCTGAAATAGTTTTTTTACTATTCAATATGTTTTTAAGTTTTTATGTACCATAGTTTATTCTAGAAATTTTACAATAATAAAACATATTTAGGGCCATTATTACAAATCCAAGATTAGTTAAAAAGAGGATTATATAGGACATACTTATGTAAAGTTTTTGTTATAACAAATTTAATTTAACTTACCAGGTGAAGTGAAATTGTAATAATGGAAAACTTTTTACATACATACATATGTACCTCAAATAAAATCTGATTTTTTAGTAACTTGAAGTTGTAATAACAGCCCTTAAATTGAAATATATATTGTAAGGGCCTAATTCATAAAAAATATTTTGGTTTTATAAAAGTTTTATTAATCAAATTTCCATAGAAAATTTGTTTAATAAACCTCTTATAAAACAGAAATATTTTTTATGAATAAGGCAGTAAGTCTGTTCCAAAAGCTGGTATTAATTTAAGTTTTTGATTGAATACTTTTTTTAAATCTGTAAATACTTCACAGAAAAAAATTTTATAAGTTTTTGTTTTAATAAACATGTTTTTGAAATCGCTTGTAAGACTTGTTATTTTCTTTATTTGCTTTGATGAATTTATTGTAAATTATTGTAATTAAGAAAAAAAACTTTTGCATTCCAACAAATTTTTACGAACTTTGATATTTAGTTTTACGAATTCTGTTGTAGGTCCTATTTTCTTAAAAAAGTTATTTGATTTTCGGAACTTGGTAATTGAATACAAAATGATGTTTTTTCTGTGTAAGTTCTCAGTTAAAACTATTTATATAATAATAATTTTTATTTCTGATATTTTTTGTACATAAATATTCGAAAATATAACATAAAATAAAATAAATTGTTTTGCAATTATTAAAATTGAATTTCTTTAATTTTTCGCAATTTCTGTCCTTAGAATAGGTGACTATTAGGTATGTATATATGTACATATGTATGAACATATCGTCACCTTAAATGCAAACAGACGTACCTACACTTATATTTTTGACAGGAGAAACAAAAAACGTTTCAAAATCAATAATAATAAAGAGTTCTTGAACATTTTCTGCGACATTTACTTTTAGTATGGATAGTTGTATGTTTTTAACCTTGTATGTCTTAAACGAAAATTTCTTGTCGACATCGTGAAACAGGCAGTTAAATGTATTATTCGTTTTCGCATTCGCTAAAGTGGTATTCGTTACATTCCTAGTACATACATACAGCAGATCATATCAGTCTTTTACTCAAACAACGTAATAACTCAAAAAAAGGAAGTATTATTTTACCTTCAAGTGTTTTGTAAAGAAGATACATACATACATACATATGTGTATAGGAACATACATACATAGTATGTAAGGATGTATTTCTATGGACTTCTTACAAAATATGAGGAACGATACGATTATAATAAAATTATAAATATTATAAATAATATTATAAATTATAATTATAATAATTATTAATTCTGCAACATTCGGCCCTGTTCTGTAAACCGAATCGATTTGAAATCGCTCGATTTCAGAAAACTAACTCCGCTAATAGAAACATTTTTTCACACTTTTTTCAATTTTTCTATTATATAAATTCTAAAATATCATATCTGAAAGAAAATTATTTTGTATGATTGTAAACACGTCTGCAGGACCATTATTAATATTTTGAAAACGAGAAATTTACTCGGATTCGGTTTACAGAAACGGGTCGATTAACTCGAAAATTCCATTTTTTTAGTTATGACGTTCTTTGAGTAAATGAGCGATATGTGCATACATAAGTACATATGTATGTATGTATGTATGCACATATGTATATGAATACAAACGAAGCCTTATTCATAAAAAGTAATTTGGTTTTATAAAAGGTTTACTAATCAAATTTCCATACAAAATTTGTTTTATAAAGCTTTTATAAACCATATGTATACATATGTACATATGTATGTATGTCATATAAGTTACCAAGTCATATAATATATGTACATACATATGTATGTACATACTATGTACAAATGTATGCACATAAGTACATGCATAAGTATGTATACATACATACTTACATACATACATACATGACCATACATATGTATGTATGTATGCCCAAAAATATAATTTCTAATATGCTTAAACATACATACATATGTACAATGTGCATATCCATACACATGTACATACTTATGCAGATACATACATACATACATATGTACGCATGTGCGTATGCCTTATTTTTTTATACATACATACATACATATACGATACATCACTCAAGCTATGTTGACAAATTTAAAAATGAGTACAGCATGCATAAATTTGGCAACTGTGTTTGCAAGAAACATAATTATTGATGGGGTCCACTTCAGTTGAGTGAGTGTGCGTGAGTAGATTTTTTACATGATGATTTCGTGAAATGTGTTTTGTATTGTAATATTTTTTGTTGTACGAACCATCCTTTAAGTGAAAATGGGCCAAAAATAATATATCAAAAAAGTGATAAAAAGTATGAATGTTGTGAAAAAACATACAGTAGATCATGTAGGAAATACTTGGAAAGTTAAGCCGGCAGCCCGAATTCGACAGAGAAAATTCTTTGAACAAAAGAAAGGCTACTATACAGAAAATATTCCTTTTTTTTCGTGAGCTCGCTTGATCGTGTCTCAAAAGTAACTCACGATCTCATCACTAATTATAATATGCCTTGTGTATGTGTGTACATTCCAGTCAGTGATGGTATCTCTACGAAGAGCAAAAGCACATTAAACTGTTGCAAAAAGGGTAAAAAGCGCAAAAAAATACGAAAAAGATAGTAAAAAAGCACCAAATTTTTTTTTAATTTTAATACATTAATACTATGTTCCCTCGTGTTTAACACCTCATTCGTGTTTAAGAGCTTGAACACGACGATTTTGAGATGTTTTACCATACATTGACTTGTTTTGTTATGCTATGTTCACACCTATGTTTTTAAACGTTTTTAATGCCTCATTCGTGTTTAAGAGCTTAAACACGACGATTTTGAGATGTTTTACCATACATTGACTTGTTTTGTTAAACATCTCAAATGAAGTGTTTAAGATTTAAACACTTTCTTAAACATGCAAATGGAGTATATTCAGTGCGTTTTTTGATAACTCTGGCATCTTTGTGTTGTTATTAAATGGCGTCATGTGAAAAGTCATTTGGTAAACAAATAATTAGTGAAGAAATACTAAATTATTTACAAAAACATTTGTTGTTTGAAAATAATAAATCAATAAAAAAGCATAATTGTTCGTAATTTTTTACAAATACAATAATTTATTCACAAAATATCAACCTTAAACATCTCAAATGTAATGTGAACGGTTATGTTTAGTTTTTTAAAACACTTGCCTTAAACACATTTAAGACCATAAGTGTGAACATGGTATTAAACATATCAAAAACTGTGTTTTAAATTTAAAAACTTCCTTAAACACGTAAATGGAATATGTTCAGTCCGTTCTTTGATAGCTCTGGCAACTTTGTGTTGTTATTAAATGGCGTCACGTGAAAAATTATTTGTAAAAAACACTTAATTATTTACAAAAACATTTGTTGTTTAAAAATAATAAACCAATAAAAAAGCATAATTGCTCGTAATTTTTTACAAATATAATAATTTACTCGCGAAACGTCAACCTTAAACATCTCAAATGTAATGTGAACGGTTGTGTTTTGTTTTTTAAAACACTTGCCTTACACACGTTTAAGACCATAAGTGTGAACATGGTATAAGCCATTTAAAAAAAGGAGAGTTTGGGGTGTAAAACCTCATAACATAATTTCAAGTTTTTGCATCAAAATATTTAATATTAATTATATTAATTTTTCAAAATATTAATAGTTATATGATCGGTGTTAGTCATTTGGTAAGTGAAGCTTAGGCCTAGATTTGGATAAAGATGTTATTGAAAAATCAGTTACACATACAAAATGCATTAGAAGCAATACTTTTTTCTTAACTAACTTAAAAGTTTTTGTTTTTTGCGATATTCACCCTTATTCCAGTTGTCAACATTGACAGCACGTCAATACCATACCAAAAAATTGGAATATGGCTACCCGTTGTCTAAAACAACTGACTGCTATTGACAACCCATGCTAACAATTGTTCTAGGATGATCAATCAATTATTATGCAGAGGATTATGTGGTACTTTCCAATTACTTCCAATTTCTATTTTGCAAGAAAAATTTTAATTTTTTAATCCCAATTATGAAAAGTTTTTTAAATTGTTTTTAACATAGTTCCGTTTTTGTCATTAAAACAATTTAAGAAGGCTCAGTCAAAAGATGCTGCTATTAGCCCTTAAAAGTATTTTAGGTTTGTAATTAAAAATATTTTTATTTTACAAAAAGGCACCAAAAGCACTGTGAGAAATTGTTAAAAAGCACTGTAAATACCCGCTTTTTAAAAAAGGGTATTAACCAAAATTTAGCGTTTTGAAGAGGCAAAAAGCACCAAAAAATACCCGAAACGCACCAAAATACCATCACTGATTCCAGTGTTCCGTAGCAGTATTGCCATTCCCTTAAAAAAACTGCAATTGGGAAACGAATTATGTGTTTAAATACCTCATCTAGGGGCCCGTTTCTCAAAAATACAAATTAAAAATCTACAAGTAAAATACACACAAAACAACAACACTTTTACAAAATTGATTGTTGTTTTGTCTGTATTTTACTTGTCGATTTGTAATTTGTAGCTTTGAGAAACGGGCCCTAGATAGCAATAAATATACATACATATTAACATTAAAATATTTTAATAAATTTTAATGCATTAATCGTCAAGTTGACTGCTTTCTTCATTGTTTAACAGTAACACACAAAAGGTAAAATAAGAAATATTGGGGTTATTATGTAATTCGATTCGAAAAAATAACTGTTCGAATTTGTATGTTATTAACAATACAATTCGAAAGCATTTCTTTTTGATTCGGATTACATAATAACACCAAGTTATTTTAGTTTAGGAAATAGGAAATGAGCATCTATTAAACAATGATTTAATAATTAAGGATATTACTTACAACTATTTAACTTAAATCTTAATAAATTCCATGGTTGGAGAAAACCCAAATATAGATATGTATGTGTTATATTTGTATTACATATAAGATAATTTCTGAAAAACTATAGAAAAGTATGCATTAATTTCGAAGGCAGAAGTAGTCACTTTGAATAATTTAATACAAAAGAATTACATATATACATACATATGTCAAGTTTTAAGTTACCTAGTGTAGCTCCGAATATGCCGAAGAAATAATTTTGGTTTCCAAAAGTTTTACAATACAAATTTTTTAACATGTAGGGAAAACCCGAATTTTTTTAAAATCTAATGGCAACACAATTTTTGGAAGAAAAAAAATCAAAATTAGAAACATGGAAAAAATCATCGTGTGAATGTAAAACGTTTTTGGTAGCAACTTTTAAAGAGAATCAAAAATAAAACAAGATTTTTAAATATTCGTATGAATTGGGCCATAGTTAGTGGTAGTTCTTAAGTTGGAAATGTTTTATGAACTTTTTGGGTCGTTTTCGTTTTGAGCGATTTTTCATGCTGCCCATCAAGTTCGGTACATAAATTATCAAAAATATAAAAAAAAATCATTCTGGCAACGCTGAATATGTGTATACCTATGTATGTTAATATGTATATATGTACAAGTGTTAACACATATTCTCCTGAAATATAACGGTTCACATTTTTTTAAGCAGCGTTCAAGATAAATTTTGCTAAATGTGCCTTGGTAGCATCATTTCACATTCATTTGAAAATTTGTTGAGTATGCATTAAGACGTACATGTACATTTTTGGTAGTGCTTTGTGTAAAAATTGTTCAATCAATATTTAAAAGAAGAAAACCAACAATCAATTCAACGAGCTTGGAGGTAAGCTTATCTTAAATTTTCTATAATATGTGCTCATTGTTTTCCATATGGAGCAGTTACACAAACTCCAAAATCTAGTAAGTACAGTGACTCCAAAAGGAAAAAATCGAATACTTGATAAAAAGTTACAAGAGAAAATGTTTAATTAAACAAATTGGTGGGTTATATATGTATGCTGACGTATTGGCTTCGGAAATATTCATAGAGAATGCAGATTGCGCATCATATTTTCAGCATCTACTCCCATTGGAAATGAATTCACTAAACACTTTCTGCACAGCCTTCCTTTTATTAAACATTTTCTCTTAGTTATTAATATTCTATTCATGTTCTTAATTTTTAACATTCTAGAAAATCTATACAACTTGGAAAAATTTGGATTTTACAAATGTTCTCGCTTGTGAAATTTAGTAACGACCAATTTGGCGTATTACAATCAAAGCATGTTCAGCAAATCGCGGCTAAGATTTACATTGCAAAATGTAGTGCTGGAAAATATGAAGCTCTGCTTGTTGCTAAAAGTGGTAAGTGAAATGTTTTTATGTACTATTGTAGATAATATAGTAGAATATGTATATATGTATTTGAGAAATATATGCTCACAACCAAGGACATTAATATAAGGTCTATGCATCTCTACAACGACAATGTGACTTCCGCAAGAATGTACAATAAACTCAATATGAAAAAATTAACACAGATATGCGTGGACTTGCTATTAATCGTCATTGCTTATAACAAAAGTTACTTTATTGCGAACCACACTGCGTATAATCAAGATGATTTAAAATATCGAAGTAGTTTAACCTTATTGCTATTAGCTCTGGCTTAAAAAACATGTGTATCTGCGGTAGTAAATTATTGTTTTCTGTTTTCCATATTTTTCTCACAAGAAATACAGAAAAGGCTGACTGTTTCATAATGGCTCTTTTAACCCTTATGACTTATGACCAGGGCTAATACTTTCATGCAAATGCATATTTGTAGTCATCAAATCAAAATTAATCTGAGGTCTAATCGTCGCTTTCGATAACGTGCTGATTCGATCACAGTTTTTTAGATTGAGATTATGGCATTCGCTATAAAACAATGTAATCATATAGTTCGATATCTAATGCCATAATCTCAAACTGAGAAATCGCGATCGATTCTGCTCTTTATCGAAAGCGACGATTAGACCCCTGGATAATTTAGTTTTCCGAATTGAAGAATTTTCAAAAAGTGATATTTTTTTTTCAAAAAAAGCACCTTTTTCAAAAAGTACCTTTTTCTAGAAGGTACTTCTTCCAAACAGTATCTTTTTTTTTAAGGAATTTTCCAAAAAGTGCCTTTTGCTAAAAACTACTTTTTCCAAAAAGTACCCTTTTTAAAAAAGTACTTTCTTAATAAAGTAAATTTTTACTAAAAGTAATTTCTTCAAAAAGAACCTTTCCCAAAAAGTACTTTTCCCAAAAAGTACATTTTTCTAAAAAGTACTTTTAACTTATTAATGCCAATGCTACGTTCAGTGAGTGAAAAGATATGTCAAATGCAAAAAAAGGTACCAAAATTGAGTTCTTACCCCCTTTTAACCCCTAAAAGTATACATATTAAAAAAGTACCAAACACATGTCGGCTTGCTTTTTACCATCCTTTTGGAATTTTTAGTCTATATAATGCAGAGGTATAAAGATACTAATTGTATCCTTTTTTACCCCTTTTTACCTCCTTAGCACCTTTTAGGCAGTTCAAAAAAACATACATTTTACTATCCCAGCTTCTACTGACTGGTAGGAAGTCATAGTTAGTTATTTTTATATGTGTGTCATATGTACCTTATCATTAACAAAAAAAGTACCAAAAATTGGTACGATTTTACCCCCTTTTAAGTAAGAATGTTTAGAAACTGCCAAAACTGATGCAAGATTCTGTTCAAAAGAGAAAAACGCACCAAAAAGTTTTCTGCTACGTTCAATAATTTAGAAGATATGTCGAGTTCAAAAAAGGTACCAAAATTCAGTTTGTACCCCCTTATAACCCTTAAAAGTACACATATAGAAAAAGTACTAAGCACGTGTCGGCTTATATTTTAGCAGCATTCGTATACATTTAGAATTTTTAGTCTATCCAACGTAGTTTCTGAGATATAATGATACCGAGTTTACCCTTTTTTTTCTTTTTACCCCTTTTCGCGTTTGAATTTCCAAAAATCGCTTCTTAGTTGATCTATAAATCGGAAGGGGAACCTACACACCAAATTTTAAATTAATTAACATACGATGCGAAAAAAGCACGAAATTCACTTGGTCATAAAAATAAGAACGAAAAGTAGATCCTGAAAATAAAAATGAATTTTATGCTTTTTTCGCATAGTATGTTAATTAATTTAAAATGTTACTTTTTTATTGTTGTTTTTTTAAGCCTAATGCTGCAAGCAATAAATATTAACGAAGATCGACTATTTGTTTACCCAAAATCGAAATAAGTATATGCATTTTTACAGATTATAGATGTCATACATGTATTATTGACTATATGTATGTATGTATGTTCGTTTTCTTGGAATTTAAAAAATATCCTGAAAGAAATTATGTTTTGCATTGATAAAAATTATAGTTTCGTTAAAAGTTTAACTTTTTTGAATATAAAAGAAATAAAATTTACTACAGCTATTTTAGTTAATTTGGTAGAAATATATATCGAAAATTCCGTTTGAAGTACAGTGCACATTTTTCTGCATTTGGTTTGGGTTTTAAATTTCGAAATTTATCTTCCCACACGTTATCTGCAGTATTGACAAATTAAAATAATACAGTATTTTTCGGTTAATTGCACATCAAAATTTGCACAACTTTTTGTTCAATTAACCGGGGAACCAATTAGCCGATACCCGCTTAATTGAACAATTCGTTCAATTACAAGAATCCCGTTTAATTGAACAGTTTGTTCAATTACAGAAATCACGCATAATTGGAACTATTAATGAATTAAAAGAAATCGCATATGTGCAATTTAAGTTTTTCAAAATAATTTTTTTTTACCTTAAACGAAAAAAAATGCAAGTAACAGAAAAAAATGTACATATGTATATGTGTATATGGAGGTATTTATTATTGTAGGTACATATGTACTATTAAATGCACTATTTATGTGCACATTAGTTTTACAAAAAAATAAAATTTATAAACTAAAAAGCAATTCATATATTGGTTTTACAAAAAAAAAACATTAACTTAAAGAATAAAAACAATTCATATGTATATACCATACAGCTCTTCCATTCACGTAAGTATTAAAATATTACATAGTGCTTAAAAAATAAAAAAAAGGAACAAATAAATTCATGTTGTACATATTCACACTTTTCGAGATCATTGTGCAAAAATGCCAGATTATTTTTCAATAATAATGCAATTAACCGGGTAAAAGTAAGAGTAAATTTATTTTTGATGACATGAATTTTGAACCAATTAAGCGGGAAAATCAATTAACCGGGTTCAATTATCCGAGGAAATTTACATGTGTTTTCGTATGCAATATTTTTTTGCCCGATCATGTGGTTCAATTAAGCGTGGAAACCAATTAACCGTAGGGTCAATTAACCGAAAAATACTGTATTTTTAATATGTAATGAATGGTTTTCTAATTATTATATGATTTTAGATGATAAGTCCAAGCTTCTTGATTTAAAAAACGAAAAAGAAAAAATTTTATCATCCAATGGCAATTCCCCTGTAGATAAACTGCATTGTAAATACGCAAATTCGAACTCGCCAACACAAGAAGCATTTTTGACATCGAATACTTGTTCACCGTCCACATCAGGTTGTCGTTTTTCTCTAGAAAAACTGTATAACAAAAAGTTTTCAGATACTCTTCGAGGAACCATATTGAGAAAACATCTCACAACTTACACATCTCTACTTAATGAAGAAGAGGCATCGGTGCTGAGATTAGCCGAATGCATGGCCCACCATAAAGAAATTCACAAGACTATTTTCAAAGAAATTACTTGTTTATCGCAAATACTAATGGCAACTGTGGGAGACGACTATGATGTGGACGGGGACTCAAGTAATAGCTCAGATGATTACTCTGATGACGAAAACTCTAATGCTAAAGGGAACTCATTACAGGAATCCTTAAATTCAACTTCATCCACGAAAAAGCGAAGACGTAGTAAGTTCACTCAATTTCATATTTTGTTCAAAATTTAAGACCTCCAAATAACATCCAAGTGAAAAGTGCCGACAAAAAAGTTAGATATGATAGAAAGTTAGTTAGATAGTTATAAATGTACATATATAAATGCTTCAAACTGATCTCAGAAATAATTGAACTTAACATTGGCTTGTCATAATGTGGAATGATCTACCAAGATCTGCAAAAACAAATAAAGTGAATCTTCTTAATAAGCCAAAAAAAATTTAAATTGGTCCACAAATGGTAAATTTACTTATTTGATAATCAAACTTTTGGTTGGGCACTTTTTAGTGGACCTTTTCCATACGAAAAAAGAATTTTGAAAATTGATGATTAATTTTTTAACCGCCACATTTTGCACACAAAAAGAAATTAGGGACCTCTTCCAATATGCAAAACGCATTTTTATAATTGGTCGTCAAAAGACGACAATAATAAATTTTTGGGGCTTGTACTTTGTTTCCTTCCCCTCTCCATTTATGGACCTTTCCCATACGCAAGTAGAATATTGAAAATTGGTTTACAAACGACAAAGTAATTTTAAAATTTTTTGGCAAGCACATTTCAATATAAACTTTCGGCACCATAACTTTGAAATTCGGAGTTTTTCGGCAAACATTTTTAAACCATTTTTGTCTAAAATAAATAGTACAACATTTTGTCCGTACATAACTTTTCCCTAACTGGGGTCTATCATTGTCCTTTAAGACCGTTTCACACTATAATACAAGTAATAATACTTTTGACGAAAATGCATCCCTAATCTAATTTCTGTTTCAAAAATTTCAAAAGACAATAACAACTCAACATGTCAGAGTTGCATTTTCCACAAAAGTATTAATACTTGTATTATAGTGTGAAACGGCCTTTAATGGGATGAATCTAAGATTTTTGGAAGAGATTTTTTCTCTCTCGCTATACACTGGATAGCGATAGTAAGATTTGTAGATAATATAATTTTATTATATTAGGACTGAATATGTATCATTTAATATGCTCATTATATAAATGCACAATGTTATGCGGATCAGTTCTTATAAATTAACATATTTTATTATACGTAGGATCACCATTCGGTAAAACAAAACGTTGCAGATGGAGCGATGCTGAAAAAGAAGCCATATCGTGCATATTTGGAGACTTATCAGCTCTAAAACAACTTCCAACTCTAAATGAATGCAAAGCCGCTATAAGCCAATCTAAAGCTTTAAGCCAAAGGACACCACAACAAATAAAGAGCTGGATTGATAACCAAAGGCGTTATAAAGCAGGCAAAGTCATCAGTAGCTTACAGAAAAATACATATCGAGGGAGAAACCCCGTTTGATAATAACCTTGTCATACATAATTACATCCATAATCCGTTTCTAGTACATATATCAATTGATCGAAAGTTGCATTTACATATGTATGTCAAAAGCTAAATAAAAGAAGTACCTGGTTGCAGCAAAAAACCTTCGATATGTAGTTAAGTTATAAAAATATCTTTGTTAAGATACATATGTATGTACATAATAATAGCTTTGATATTTAATTACATACATATGCATATATATTCATAGTTTATTTCATTTAGATCGAACTTATAAGAAAATAAATCATCACTCTGAATCGGATACACACAAGTGATTATATTTTGCTGTTCCGTTTCGTTATACAATTACAAAATACTTTCTTATATATGAATTTCCTACGTTCAAATGTGTAGTATATGCAGATTTGTTCACTAAAGTAGGTACCACTTCTATAATGATCAAAAATTCTTTCTTTTCTAACTTATGTATGTAAGCAGAGTCATATTATGTAAAATTACCTTGCTGGAAGCATAAAAGTAAATAAAAATGGTATTTAAAAGTTAACATTTTAAGATAAAAAAACTTTCTTCGATACAAAATCACTTGCCCATAAAAAATATGTAAAATCTTTTATTATATTAAAGTGAAAACTTTTAATAATTTTTGTTTACTTTTTGCTCGCATAAAACTTAATTCGGAGGCCTTTCTCTTCAGATATAATTTAAAAAATAACTTTTTTAAATTTACTGCATATTCTGAACTCCTTTTTTTTAATATACAATATGTTTTAAAGTTTTTACGTACCATAGCCTATCGTAGAAATTTGTCAATAATAAAACATACTTATGGCCATTATTACAAATCAAAGACTAGATAAAAGTAGGGTTTTATAGGAAAGTGTTTCTTTATTACAAATTTTATTTAACCAACCTGGAGGATAAACTTGCCTTTAAGTTATCGCTTTTTCTAGGTTAAAGTGAAATTGTAATACAGAAAAACTTTTTATATATGTATATGTATGTACATATGTACATCAGATGACATCTCAATCAACTAACTTGAAGTTGTAATAATAGCAGTTAAATATATGTACATACCTATCATATCTACACATGTACATATACATACATACAAATGTATGTAAGTATATAAGTTTATTCCAAAAGATGTTATTTTTTTAAGTTTTTATTTCAATACTTTTTTGAAAACAGTAAACACAGCTAAGTTTGAAATCGACTTACACAAAAAAAAATTTGTTTTAGTTTTTTTTAACTAACATGTTTATTAATTAAAATTAAGATATTTTAACTAAGAAAAAAATTGTTTCCATTCCATTAAACTTTTACGAACTTTGGTCTTATTTCCGTTTAAGAGTTATTTGATTTTTGGAACTTAGTAATTGAGTACAAAATGAAATTTGTTATGTGTAACTTCTCTATGAAAACAACTTAATTTTTATTTTTTTATACATACATACATATGTACATACATAAATATTCGAAAATATAATATGAAATAAAAGAAATTGTTTTGCAAATATTACAATTGAATTTTGAAGTTTGTCGCAATTTCTGAATTATGTATGTGTTAAATTTATTTTTGAATTCAAATAGGAGCTACAAAGTATATAGTATCCAAAAAAATGTATACTTACTACACCTTTTAAAGAGTTCATACAATTTTTAACCACTATATTCCTGAAAATTTTAAATGGCAAAAGATTCAAAAAGAAGTCTTTAAGGTTCTCCAATAGTGTAATAAACAAGTGCGACTGTTTTGAATACATATGTATATGTATATAAAGTATATAAAACCATTCATTTATTTTAAATTCGAATTTTTTAAGAAATTTGTTGCAGATAGTTTTTTTGGAGAATTTTTTAAAAGGTACAGTTCAGAAGTATTATTTTTCTACTTTATTCAAAAGGAATTCAGTGAAACTTGCAATTGCTTTTTTACTTTCAGTTTTTAATGTATAATTGGCTGATTTTATACTGGCTTTCTTTTCACATGAAATAAATCTAAATGGATAGTAACGAATTTTTTCCACAAGAGTTGCTTGTTAATTAAAGGATTAAATAACCATTGCCTTTAAAAAAAAGTTTAAAATGGTGCCTCGAGGTATGAAAACTATTTGTAGAGCGGAATTTTGTTTAGTTTTATAATAGTTAGAGCAATATATTCAAATCATTATTGACACCTCTAACAAATAACTTTGAAGTTGCACATAATACGGTTTGAGAGCGGGCTTTCTAAGTTTTTCAGAAATTTATATTTTTACTCAAAATTTCAAAGAAATTGGTTGATAGTTTGAACAAAAGTGCTTTTAGAATAAAAATCAATTGAACGTATGTAGGTTATGTCGGACTGAGCATTTTTTTCCTTTTTCTCATTACTTTTTTTTATTATTGAAAATTTATTATATTTAATCTATAAATTTTTTCTGAAAATGCCTTTAAAACTGATGAATTTGGTTTACACATTGTTTTAAAATCTTACAAAACGTCTTAAAAACATCAAATTTAGAATTGATCAAAATTTAGACTTTATTCTCTAAAAAATAAATTTTTGTTTTGAATTTGTTGTCACCGGACTTCAGCAGGGCTTAAGAAGTCCTCCTCTCCTCTATGGTGTAACCAACACCGGATTTGCCCGGTAAAAATTACGCGCATACACCGTCTTCGGAATAGAGTAAGGGTTCTCTCTAATATGATCAACAGTGGATTCGCTAAGTTTGATTATATCCATAGCCCACCTTGAGTCGGGAGCAAAGATTATGATGCTTTCCGATACAGCGCCGCTTATGAAAGACTTCCTCCTGCGAAAGCTCTTAAACAATACCAATACCGATTGGATTTGTTGAATAATACCACAAACATTTGCACTTTTATATGAAATTTTGAGAGACATAACTCGGAAGCAGCTATGGATTGCCACTGTTTTTCAAATTGGTTTTTATATTTCAATTTAATCTCACGTGCGCAAATTAGTTCCATTTGGAGCAGACTCACTACACTAGATACAATAGACGGTTGATTCAAAAAATCTTTTTCATCCTCACATACACATTTGCAAACATACATTCATAAAAGCAATAAAGTTTAACTAAAGATATTTCTATGTAAAATCCAAAAATATATTTCTTTAATTTAATTTAGAAACTTCCATAAAATTTTTTTATGGTTTTGGTTTGCTTATTTCTAAGCTCAGCTGTTAATGGCACGATAAACATACCAATGCCGACAACAAAATTTGGTGTTGACGCCGGTAATGATTATTTTACCCGAGAAAAAATTCGGATTCAAGACGTTTACTGTGGCATCACAAATAAACGAAAGTTTACTTTAAAACTTAAAAATTTCATACATATGTGAGTTTATAGCTGTCTAAGTAATTAATTGTGCATTATATAACAAGGTAATATCATTTTCAATAATAAAAAAAAAATCGGAAAAAAGGACCTTAAAGTAACACTACCCCAAAGTATTCAGTAAATTGGCGCTTACTATGGAGTCCGACCCCAAACCATGCAAAAGACGTCAAACTGTCTAACTTGTAAACAAAAAGCCCCCTTACTATCCTGAAGGCATACATATATATATATATATATATATATATATATATATATATATATGCAAGTCGCTGTGTTTAGGGACATTAAAAATGTAAACTTTTAATGCTGTAAATTTAAAAAAAAATCATTTATATTGCTAAATAACGCGATATTTTAGCAAAATTTTAAATTTAGTTAAAGAAAAAATCATTTCTGGCATATTTCGATGCATACGGGGACATGGATATACGTTGCGATCCATTTTCGGTCATGTCTGTAAATGTATCTCTACGAATATGTAAATTTTTGTTGCCATATGTTTTTAATAATTTTACTTCCGGTACCTGACGGCGTTGAAAAGTACTCAGTAACCTTGTGATTTGACTGCCAATTTATCCATTGATGTCAAAAGGCATGTCAAACAGCTTATCAAGACCAGCGAGTGTAATCTATAATTTGAAGCGAAAGAAGAATTTAGAATTTGCTTGTAATTAACATACAAATTCCAGAGTTTTTTTTTCGTTTCAAATTACAGAGTAGACCTCCAGAAGCAGACTTTATTATATACCGCAGGAGTGGACCTTATGCCAAAGCTGTGGACGGCTCAACATATTTCCCCTGATGAAGTTATTGAAATACAGCAAGAGCGGGGTAACTAGCTGATAGCACGCCAATGCTATATATAAGCGGGAACCATTAAAAAATCTTTGGATGCAGCTGTGGGTGCCAAACACATGCAAAGTTGTGAAATCATCAAAGTGTTAGACAAGCTTGAATAAATTCTTAAAGCAAATCTCTTAATGGAGGCCGTAGAACTTTTAAATCGCTTAGACAAATGGGTAAGGGCTTATGCGGCTGGTTGTAAGCAAAAGTTTTGGTGGCTGTTAATGAACCTGATTTGGCTGCAGCCATGTGCTTATAAGCGCAGAGTACATTAAGATGCCTCGATAAGTTTAGTGGAACGTTATCGCAAAGACTTGTTGGAAAGCTCGCATCAATATTTGGGTTGCAAATCTCCATTGCAGAGTTAGCCGTTGGGAACATTTTGTAGTGTCCGAGCGCTTAAGGTATCCAGGCATTAGTATAGTGGCTTTGCACAAAAACAGTAGTAGGATGTTGCTTTCTAGTACCTGGTTTGAATGAAGCATACATATACATACATATCTATCGGATATGTCACAGAGCTCAATTCCGTTCGGAAACGGAATTCAATCCACCCCATTTTTGTTGGAGATTGTGTCCAAAAAAGAAAACAAAAATAAGGAAATTTGTCAAGTGTCCAAACTGTTGGGGGCCGCTGGTATGCTGGGGTATACTCTGGTTAGGGCTTGAGATCTTGAGGAATTAAACTCTGTGACTTGGTCGTATATATTTTATGGATGTTAGACCAGAGGGTATGCTATGTAATTCGAAAAGAAAGAAAATGCTTTCGAATTTGTATGCTTATAAACAAAAGGCATAAGTTTGTAAAACGCAACGCTTAGCGTTGACAACTTTTGTATGTAATTTGTTTTGTAATTTAAATTTTTACGATATAAATTTTTTTTTTACAAAATTTGGCCAAAAATTTAAAATGATTGCCAAAATAACTATAGCAAACACATCACCCCTTTTATCGTTTTTAAATTGGATTTGTGTATAAATAGTTTTTCATCACATACCTGATTGCCATGTTCTTAAGGCTGAGTTGACATATGTAATTCCTTGTATGCCATGTGCCCAAAAAAAACGTAACCACTAATTACTAATGAAAAACTGTTTGACGGCACACAGATTTAAACCCGGCCTTAGTCTAGTAAAAAATCGTCTTCGATTCTTTGTTATGTACATATGATTTTCTGATTTCAAAACGTTCAGCTAAGTCTCTAACATTTTCAAATCACTTGGTTATTTTTGCTACTTTTTACTTTTGAAAATATTCAGGTATGTAATAAAACCAATTTAGATACAAAACCAATTTGAAAACTATTAAAGCTGTGATGTGCTTGATATAGTCATCTTGTCAAAAAATTTCTTTTCAATAACTTTTGCAATAATTTTTCTTCTAGTGTGTTTTCTAAAAGTCATTAGCTAGAGATTGGCTTTAAAATTATATGTACGTAAATCGTTCCGAATTCATAAAATACAAAAATTTATACATACAATACGATTTAGAATCACTTGGTTATTTTTGCGGCATTAGTATAGTGGCTTTGCACAAAAACAGTAGTAGGATGTTGCTTTCTAGTACCTGGTTTGAATGAAGCATACATATACATACATATCTATCGGATATGTCACAGAGCTCAATTCCGTTCGGAAACGGAATTCAATCCACCCCATTTTTGTTGGAGATTGTGTCCAAAAAAGAAAACAAAAATAAGGAAATTTGTCAAGTGTCCAAACTGTTGGGGGCCGCTGGTATGCTGGGGTATACTCTGGTTAGGGCTTGAGATCTTGAGGAATTAAACTCTGTGACTTGGTCGTATATATTTTATGGATGTGAGACCAGAGGGTATGCTATGTAATTCGAAAAGAAAGAAAATGCTTTCGAATTTGTATGCTTATAAACAAAAGGCATAAGTTTGTAGAACGCAACGCTTAGCGTTGACAACTTTTGTATGTAATTTGTTTTGTAATTTAAATTTTTACGATATAAATTTTTTTTTTACAAAATTTGGCCAAAAATTTAAAATGATTGCCAAAATAACTATAGCAAACACATCACCCCTTTTATCGTTTTTAAATTGGATTTGTGTATAAATAGTTTTTCATCACATACCTGATTGCCATGTTCTTAAGGCTGAGTTGACATATGTAATTCCTTGTATGCCATGTGCCCAAAAAAAACGTAACCACTAATTACTAATGAAAAACTGTTTGACGGCACACAGATTTAAACCCGGCCTTAGTCTAGTAAAAAATCGTCTTCGATTCTTTGTTATGTACATATGATTTTCTGATTTCAAAACGTTCAGCTAAGTCTCTAACATTTTCAAATCACTTGGTTATTTTTGCTACTTTTTACTTTTGAAAATATTCAGGTATGTAATAAAACCAATTTAGATACAAAACCAATTTGAAAACTATTAAAGCTGTGATGTGCTTGATATAGTCATCTTGTCAAAAAATTTCTTTTCAATAACTTTTGCAATAATTTTTCTTCTAGTGTGTTTTCTAAAAGTCATTAGCTAGAGATTGGCTTTAAAATTATATGTACGTAAATCGTTCCGAATTCATAAAATACAAAAATTTATACATACAATACGATTTAGAATCACTTGGTTATTTTTGCGACTACTGTATGGCGAACGTTATAAAAAAAACCTTAAATATATTAACCCTTATTCTAATTGTTGACATCAACGTCACTTTAATACAATTTCAAAAAATTGGGGTTTGTTACTCACTCTCGAGAACAATTTTGTGCTACTGGCAATCTATTTCCGTTCCCTAATATAGCATAAACCTGCCAACAGGAGTCAGTTGTTTTCAAAAACGGAAAGATGTGATATCTTTTTCACAGCTAAAAGCCCTATCGATCAAGTAACCTTTCAAACAGAAAAAAGTTAATCAAAATCCAGCCATTTGGTCTATACATGGACACTGACAGATACACAGACATAGTGAAATTGATAATTTGAGAGAAGTTACATAAAAGAAATATTAAAAAAATATTTCAAATAGTAAATAATTCTGGGGACTTACTGTGTAAACGGAAACCAAAGCAAATGGTTTCGAAATGCAATATTAATAACATGTAATTTCGCAAACATTTTCTTTCGTTTCGAATTATAGAATTCGTGCTTAAAAAAAACAAAACCTATTTTCGTGCAAATTTTAGTTTTTTTTTATCATCAAAAAAAGTGAAAAATTAAAGAGTAAACTATTTTTTTAATTTTTCTGTTTTTTTATCATAGCTGCAACTATAAAAACTGTGGGCATAGTGAAACTTACCAATTTTTTGAGAATCCAAACCAAGGCCTTGATACAAACAAACAAACAAGTTTAATTTATTTTAATATTATTTATTTCTCTTTTGCTTACAAGACAGTGGGTACATAGAAACACCATATTCAACACAAAAAAATTTAACATTTTAAGAACCTTTAACATTTAAGAAAAAAATCATTAGCTGAATTGGTATTAACTCGAAATGAATACTCCAAATTTACTATTTCATGTTTCCTATCACCAAAATGTTTAGCTTAGACAAATAGATTGAACCAAACATTAAATACTCGTACAAATGTTTATTATTTTTTGTTGGCTGTGTTTAATATTCTTTTAGTTGCAATACTTTTCATAAATTCAGTATTGTATGTTTATTCATAAATACTCGTACACAGATACAATTTCCATGTGAGTGGTTTTATTCCCAGCATTGAAAAATGCAAAATTAATGCACACTGTTTATAAAACTTTAAATATGAGCAAATAAAACCAAAATGTTTTTAACAATGAAACATCATCAATTACAATTTATTATCTTGAAGGCAAATGAATTGTGGGTGCTGAAGGATACAAGCCATGCGTACATGTGAGTACATACTTGTATTGAAAAATACTCGGGAGTAAACAGCTTTTAAATTTTTGCAAGAATAAAACATACAATTAACTGAAAGAAACAAGAAAGACAATTACTCGTAAGATATATAAGATTAAGTATAGTGGGATGCCTATGCCTTGAGCATTTTATTATGACTAAGCAAGAATTTTGAATATGTTTTCAGCGAGAACAATAGACGTTTAGTTTTTCAATACTGAAAATAGTAGATAATCCCTTGTCAGATTTTGGTTAGACTAAGACCAGAACATGACTATGCAACTGTGACTAGACTATGGATATGCTACGACTAGGCTTTTGACTAGACTATGACAAGGCTAAGAGTAGACTATGACTTGACTCTGATTTAGTCTATGACTAAATTATGACAATTGCTAGACTATGACTGGACTATGACTAGACTATGATTTCTCAGAGACACATGACGTTTAATATTAACATTCTTAAAGCACGAACCATAACAAAGTTCTTCCTTAAGATATATTTTACCCTTTTTCCATTGAATGCCTTCTTCTAATATTACACTAGAATTTATCCATATGTGACTTGCATTTTTTTATTTTTTTGTTGATTTTATTACTTTTATTGAAAAAATAAACTGTCAAAGACATGCCACATGTACACGAAAACTCTCTGCTATATTTAAAATATAGAAAAATAGAGTAGCCGTTTGGAATGCTTTTGCTTTCTTTCGCATAAGCTAACAATGGGAGGAAAAATTTAAATACACAAACACATTTTGCAAATTTTTTTTTTTTTTTGCAAATATGTATTAAATAACTTTGCATGTGAATAGATTTCTAAGATGGGTTGGTTGGTTGGTGCCTTATCTTAACTGAAAAAATATTGAGTGGTTAGTATGTTTCTGCCACATAATTGTGAATTGTTATATTTTTATTATGTTCTCTTTAGATATTCAAAGGATTTGCTGTATGACAATACATGCTTATGTTTATTAATATGTAGATTACTTAAAAATTGTTATAAATAATTTATAAAATTTATATGAAATAGAATATCAAAATTTGACATGTATGCATAAGGAAATGTATTGATAAGGATTCGTGGCTGAGTAGCTGAGAAATGAGATTTAGAAACCACATTTGGGAATTTCGCTTTAGTTGCAGTATGTTTTTTATATTTTGTTTGAAATACAGAAGACATTTAGGGAAAAGCCTTAGGATAATAAAAGAAAATAAATAAAAATAAATCAAGTATAAAATTAAAAATAAACCTTTTTTTCTGCTTCAAAAGTAAAATGTCTTATTTATGTGACTTTACTTTATATGTATACATACATAAAGTACGTCTTTTGCTGGAAGTATTTAATCAAATGCTTAAAGCAAAGTAAAGTATTTACATACGTTTTTGTGCTACCTAAGGTTATATCACAATTTTGCTCTAAAATCTCCTATACTTTTAAATTTAAATGTTATATTTTGTCAAAAATTCAATATGGCGCACAACAGACTCCATTTTGTGAATATGAAAAAAATAAAAAGTCGGCAAACTATATCAAAATGGGTATCATTCGACAGGTATTTGAAAATCATCTCATGATTTCTCTTATGATTTTTTATTTCGAATGACCAATTAGGATCTCTATCCGTTTAAAGTTGGTCGCAGTCGAGTTTTTGGATTTTTTTAATTTTTACTAGTTTTGTGTAATACGGTGCTAACATATTTAAAGTTGTATAGCTTAGAAATATTAATAAGATATTTTTGTAACTAGTAGTGTATTTACTACTTTTTTTTAATACTTATTTACTTAATTATTTTAATTTCTCTCTTACTAAAGCTAGAAATGTATAATCCATCATAATGATAAAAGTAGTTTAAGGAACTTTTTGCAAACACTTAAAAAAGTAGTATTTACTTACTACTATTTTTAACAACAATTCATACGAATAAATTACTTATTATAAAACTAAGAAAAAAAGGTAGTTAATATATATACTACTATTTTTAAATAGTTTTTTATATATTTTTATTCTCCTGCTTAGCTAAAAATCATAATTTTCAGCTATAAATAAGCTTTTAAATAATTGAGAAAAAAGTACTATATTTGCTACTATTTTTGTGCACTTATTTTTCCAAATTTGTTGTTATTCTCTTGCCAATAAAGAAAAAAAATTACAATTTACAACTTAGCTATTTAGCTAATAAGCTAGAAATAAGAAAAAAGTAGTATTTTTACTACTATTTTTATATAATAATTAAAAAAAATTTAACTCCCTGCCAATAACATCCAAAAATAATTTTTTGAACTATGAATTAGCTTTTTAATAATTTTGTAAAAAAAAGTAGTATAAAGTATTTATAATAAGATTAAGAAAAAAGTAGTAAATATATTTACTACTATTTTCAAATATTTTTTTATTTTTATACCAATAAACACAAACAAATCATAACTTCCAACTTTGAATTAGCTATTCAACAAATAAGAAAGAAGTAGTATATTTACTACTATTTTTATGTACTTATTTTTAAAATTGTTTTTAGTAGTATAAATTATTTATAATAAAATTAAGAAAAAAGTAGTAAATATATTTACTGCTATTTTCAAATATTTTTTATTTTTATACCAATAAAAACAAAAAATCATAACTTCCAACTTTGAATTAGCTATTCAACAAATAAGAAAAAAAGTAGTATATTTACTACTATTTTTATGTACTTATTTTTAAAATTGTTTTTTATTCTCCTGACAATAAAGCAAAAATATCCTTATTTACAATTTTGAATGAGCTAGTTAATAATTAAGAAAAAAAGTAGTATATTCACTACTATTTTTTCAATCACTTAAAACAGTATTATTTTACTACTAGCTTCAAGTATTTTTTTGTTTGTTTTATATTCCAATGCTAAAAAATAAAAATTTTTAAGTTTAAATTGGTTATATTAAAACCAGGGAAAAAGTAGTATATTTACTACTATTTTTAAATATGTACTTATATGTATCTAAAATTTTTTTTTTGTTTTAATGCACACCTGCAAAAAAAGTAGTATATTTACTACTATTTTTATATACTTATTTCTTAAAAATTTGTTATTCTACTAACAAGTTTTGAAAAAATCATAAGTTTTAACTATGAATTAGCTATTTAATAATTAAGAAAAAAAGTAGCATATTTACTACTATTTTTTAATCACTTAAATCAGCATTATTTACACTATTTAAAAAAAATTTTTTTTTATTCCCATGCTAACATATAAAACTTTGTAAGTATAAATTCGTTATTTAAAATCCTGGAAAAAGTAGTATATTTACTACTATTTTTAAATAATTATATGTATGTACATATGTATATGTTATTTTTTTTTTGTTCTTCTGCCAATAAGCGAAGTAGTAATACTTTACAACTACAAATGACCTATTTAAATAATTAAGGAAAAAAGTAGTATATTTACTACTATTTTTATATACTTAATTCTGAAAAAATTTGTTTTTTTCCTGCTAATAAAACCAAAAAAAAATATTATAATTTTTTGACTTGGCATTAACTATTTAATAATAAACAAAAAGTAGTATATTTACTACTATTTTTAAATACTTATTTATAAAAAAAAAATTATTCTCCTGCTAAAAAATTAAAAAAAAAACCGTATAAATAATAAATCGTAAACCATATCTTCTAACTTTGAATTTGCTATTCAACAATTTAAAAAAGTAGTATATTTACTACTATTATTTGATGATTTTTTTTTTTATTTTTCTATTCCCTGCTAGCAAACCTAAAAGAATCATACTTAACAGTTTTGAATTAGCTTTTTAATAATTAAGAAAAAAAGTAGTATATCTACTACTATTTTTTGATAATGCTTTTTAAATATTTTTTATAATTTTATTTATTATTTCATTTAAATTTGTATTGCCTTCTATTTATTTTAAATGTATTCAAGTGCAAAAATGTAAAAATTTTGGCTTAAAAAAATTGTTTTTCCATTGCTTTCAAATTATTGCTATAGGGAAGAAATAACTAATACTTGTTGACTTTGCTTTCAAATGAAATTTTATTTTTAATTTATTTTAACTTTTGTGTGCATGAAACAACAAATTTTCTAGTGAGTGGTAGGAGGCGATTTGGACAGGCAAACATTTTGCTATATGTCAAATGCCGTGTACAGCGAGCCCTTGATTTTTTAATTTGAAATCTCTATAAATAATTTGCCTTGCATTGTTCAAATAAATAGAATTTTAATTTAACAAAATGGACGAACAAGCAAGTGCAATCAATAATATTTTGATAACAAAAAAAATTGGAAATAAATGTGTCATATCACTTAATTGAAAAAAAAACCGAAATACTTTAAAAATATTGTCAAATCTTAAAGTTTCAGAAACAATTTAACAATTTGTTGTCCAGTTTTTTGGGGTGCTTTAGCCACCCAAAACCATTAGCAAAATTGTGTGTCTTCTTTTTTTTAGTTGATTGCACGACTTAGACTCAAGGTATAGTTAGTTACACATGTCAGTCACAAGTGTGCGTGCTAAGACCCCTAAATTTATGCCACGAAAAGCAGCATAAACAAACAAAAAATCATTTGAGCAGGATAATGATTATTTTTTTTATTATCTTTTTTTATTTTCTTATCAAATAGTAAGAACGTGTTGCATTCAAGCACGTTGTTGTTGTAAATCTCTTAGAAAACATGCTTTTTAAAACTCCACGCAATGATATATGTTAGCGTTTTTAATACGAGTAAGCTGAAACTTCATATGCCACCAGCTAAGTCAAGCCATCCCATCCCAGCCCAGGTCAGCCTTTTTTAACGCGCTATGAAAAATTGCCAGCATTCCAAACCAACTTCAATACGCATATTTTGTATTCATTTTTAAATTTGATTAGTTTTTCAGTTGTAAATTATCCTTATTCACAAATTAGCAAGTTTAACAAGAAGATAATGAAAAATAGTTTGAAAGTCCTTAAACCTTAAAATATGCCAATATTTTGAAGATGAAAGAATAAAATATTTAAATTAGTTTTTATATGTATATCAAAGAAAAACCTTTTCGTAGGGGTTAGGGGTGTGGGTGTAAAAGTAAATGAGTCCATTTAATTTTTAAATAAAAGTAGGCAGATATTTACATACGAGCGAAAGAAAGCAGCACATGAATAGTATAACAAAAAATTTCATAATATAATAAACTTGGCAATGAATTCAAATTGACTGTTTGTAAACAATAAACATTTTTAATCAGAATCTGTTATAAGTATATAACGTAGTATGTATATATGTATATATATATATATAAGATATTAATTTGATTTTATAAAGATTATAAAACGGACTTTATTTCGTTGTTACTCGTTTTATGAGCACTCAATATGACGCTCAAACTTTAACATAAAAACATAAGTTAATATAAATCAGTTTTGTTTGTTAGTGTGTGCATTAATGTAATTTTCAACATACGTTTCTATATACATACATACATACATATAGAGCATATGTAGCAAGAGTGACATAATGCGAAGATTCTTGGTTTACAGAAAACTAATTTAGAGATTTGAATTTACTGAAATATTAAAAGTCACCCTTATTTCAGTTGTCCACATCGACGTCACTTTAACAAAGTACCAACAAATTGGGGCTTGTGCACCCGATTTCGAAAACAACTGACTCCTGTTGGCTGGCCTAGACCTAGGGAACGGAAATAGATTTTCTGCAGCACAAAATTTTTTCTCGAGATTGAGTTAGCAAGCCCCAAGTTTTTGGTATTGTGTTAAAGTGACGTCGATGTCGACAATGAATTTTTAAATAATTTCTTACTGGTATTACTAGTATATTTTTCCAGGGACCGTAACTGTTATAACTTTTATCGTAAAAGTCAGAAAATAAAAGTTATTTTTTGACTTATTTTTTCGAGCAGAAATAAAAGTTATTTTTTTACTTTTATTTTTTCGAAAAAAAAAATAACAGTTATTTTTGACTTTTATTTTTTCAAGCAAAATTAAAAGTTATTTTTTGACTTTAATTTTTTTGAGCAGAAATAAAAGTTATTTTGTGATAAATTCATTATATTTATTATAAATTTTGGCGCGTTTGCAATAGTGAATCGTTAAATTTATTTATTTAGAAAAGAATATTTGGAGTATTAAATAATAATTTCTTTGTCAAAGGGGTTGAAAACACAAAAATAACTTATTTCTGCTCAAAAAAATATAAAGTCAAAAAATAACTTTTATTTCTACTCGAAAAACAAAAGTCAAAAATAACTTTTATTTCTGCTCGAAAAAATAAAAGTCAAAAATAACTTTTATTTCTGCTTGAAAAAATAAAAGTCAAAAAATAACTTATTCATGCTCGAAATAATAAAAGTCAAAAATAACTGTTATTTTTGCTACAAAAAATAAAAGTTAAAAAATAATTTTGCTCAAAAAAATTAAAATAAAAAAATAACTGTTATTTTTGTCTGAAAAAATAATCAGATTTTTAAAAAGCATCGCATTTTCTGACAATTTGGTCCAAGACTTTCAAAATGGTATACTTAGTTTCATTCTCCGACATTTCCTTGAGGTTGCTTTTTTTAATCAAAAATTCAAAATTAACAGTTATTTTCGGTCCCTGTATTTTTCAAAAGTCAATAATTTGAATGTCTAAAAAGTAATATTTTTATGATTAATGTTAAATAAATTTTCTAATATTTACATGGTTATTTTGTCTCTTAATTTTTAATAAGCGACTATTACACAATCTACAAGAAATAAAAACTTGATAAGTTAAATATGTATATGTATGTATGTAATAAAGTCCTGCACAAGACCATTTATAAGACCTTTCAAGACATGCGACATTTTTCAAACGCTTTACTACAGCGAAATACTCTAAAACAAACGCTAAACGACACTGTTGGCAAGATAAACAACTGAAAAAAATCTTGCCAACAGTGTTGTTTAGCGTTGGTTTTAGAATATTTCGTTGTAGTAAAGCGTTTGAAAAATGTTGCATGTCTTGAAAGGTCTTATAAATTGTCTTGTGCAGGACATTAGTATGTAAATTTTTTTTTATATAAAAACTAAAAGTTAAAACACATTTTCGTTTTTTGTTATATGTATGTATTCATTTAAATGATATCATTTAGTATTGTTTTTGTAATATATTAATCTGATATAAAGATTATAATTTCCAAAAGTTTTAAATTGTCAATTTAAAAATCGTTTTCACTTAAAATCGGAATCAAGAACAAATGCTATTAATTTTTATTTTTAAATTTCAACTTAAACAGGTGTAGCATGTGTTTTAACATCCGATCCCACCATGTGAAAGCCAGAACATAGAAGATTATTTTTATGAATCCTTGTAGATTAATTGTCTAATATTTACTTGGTTATTTTGTGTGTTAATTTTTTATAAGCGATTATTATACAATCTACACTACATAAAAACTTTTAATAACCCAGTCAGCATTTTATGAAATTAATGATCATATTCGACTCTTTTTCGACTCCTCCGCGCGATTAAAATAAGCATTTATGCGCTCGCTTTCGAGTCGAAAATGACTGTTCATTCGGGAGAAAATGGTACCCTAGCCGGGAGTCTTCTAAAAGAGTCTTTTATGACTCGCGTTTCTGATCAATTTCGACTCACTTTCGAGACAGTTTGTGGTATTACTTACAATAATTTTTTTGTTTTAAATTTTTATATACATATATTTATGTACATAAATTCACACACTTTTTATTTTTTTGATTTTACTGCACGAGCTTGCTGTTTGTTTTTATTTTTAAACAAATCACTTTCTAAGTATTTCTGGGAATCATTTTCGAGCCTTATTTTAAACGCAGAGCTGATAAATCAGTTTTTGATCATCTAAGGCAATCGAAAAAGACTCAGTTTGGTGAAACAATCTTCCACATGCTGACTGGGAAATTACATATGTACATACATACATACATATATTCACATGTATGTACATATGTAAGTAGATATGTAAAAAAAAATTTGTACATAGCTAAAAGTTAAAATAAATTTTTTGGTTTTTGTCATATCGCTCACTTACTCAAAGAACGTCACAACTCAAAAAATTGAGTTTTTGAGTTAATGATGCAGAATTAATCCTCATATTGTTCTTTAAATTGTATAAAAGTTTCATACACATATGTATGTATCTTGTTTGCTAAACTCTGAGAGAAAACTTAAATTTTCTTTTTCCATTAAGATCTGTGTAAATTGAAAACTTCAAACTTCTTTTCTGCCAGCTGGTTTTTTTCAGTTGTGACGTTGTTTGAGTAAAAGAGCGAAAAAATTAATTTAACTGAAACAGCTTAGAATTGTTTTTATAATATATTAATTTGATTTTATAAAGAGTTTTTGTGTTTCTTTGTTATTCGTTTTATGAACACTGAATACGACACTAAAACTTAAAAACTCAAACACATGTCGCTGGTTTATTCATTACTCAAGAATTGGAATATTTGAGTCAATAATGCAGAATTAATCCTCATCCTCTTCATATTTTATAAAGTTTTGATAAAAATATCTTCTTTTCGCAACTATTGAAAACAAAACAAAATTTTCTTTTTACATTAAGTTGTTTGTAGATTGAAAACTTTAAACTCGTTTTCTGGCAAACTAGTTTCAATATTTTTTGTCGTTACGATGGTCCTGTATACGTTTTTAAAATCATATATGATAAATTTATTTCAGAAATGATATTTGATGATGTTATATAACATAAAATTAAAAAAAGAGCGAAGAAATATCTGCATGACCATTATTACTTTTAAAATCACTAGTGATTTGAAAAATTTGGTTTTCAGAACATGCCTGTATATAAATGAAAAACTTTTATACGATCAATTCTGTTCGAAAATAAATTTTAAAAAATTAAACATAACTTCCAATAAAATGTAAGAAACTACTGAAAAAATCTATGTATTTCTTGCAATTTTTTTTGGGAATTTGAGAGGTAAGCTATCACTTAATTATGAAAAATATATCGCGAAACTAAAAAGTTAATTAAATAATTAAAAGAAAAATTATCCATACATTTCTGAAATCAAAAAAGATTTATAACACTCGTATTTTAAAGAGATTCTTTGTTTTTAAAGAACGGTAAATTTTTTGTCATAAGAAAAAACATGATTGAACTTCAAACTGAAACTTTCTATGAACTTTACACGCTGCAAATTTTGTTTTTCAAGTCTAAGGTTATAGCAAAAAATGAGAAGGGCACAGACTACAAATAAAAGACATTCGGGTATGTTCTGCATTCCACGTGAAAATTCCACGAGTGGAATTGCCATAGCATTGTTGTTATAATTTATATTTCCAACAACAATTTTATGGCAATTCCACTCGTGGAATTTTCACGTGGAATACAGAACATACCCGATTGAGTTGTCCGGTCTTTGGCGCCTACGCAGTATCTTAAACTCCCACTTGATACCCATATCACAGAATTGATATAAATATATATCCGCCATTTTGACGCATCCGACATTTTTTCCATTGTATTTTTGAATATCTTTCGAAAATCTCTTCTATTGGATACCCATATCATAAAAGTGATAGCAAATATGTATGTTCGCCCTTTTGGCACATCCGCTTGACGTTATCCCAGTTCAACATACTTTGCACTATCGCTTGGTAATGGGCATGCATCCGAAGAAACTTGTTTTTATTATTAATATTGTGCTTTCTCAAGACGTTTGCAATGTGAATGCATAACTAATATACATAAGTATGTACCCTTAATTCGGAAAGTGATCCAAGTCATGAATTTTTACTTCGAAATATCAAACAAATCTTAAAAAACTTCAATATATATGAAATAAATTTATATGTATTGGTTTGCTGCAAACATAATGTATTTTGAATATACTGTGCTGCAAACCAATAACCAACCGACGATATACATATGTACACCAAATTCTATCCAACTGTCAAAATCTATAACCAAAAGCAAAAAAAAAAATTTGTCATTCTGTTTTCATTACCGGAAATAAGAAAACTCCAATGTCCGTTCAGTCATTAAATTTCAAACGCCGGTAAAACAACAATTTTTAGACAAAGTATGGCATCACTGGAAACATAAACTAATGTTTAAAATAGAAAATTAATACATATAAAAGCTATATATAGATAAAAGAGATAATTAAAATGAACATGAAGACAAAGCGGATTTAATTAGAATAAAAATAAAAAAATAAAAAAAAATGCCCTCAAAGATGCATGACCTTAAACGCATCGAAATGAATATGGCTATTTGAGGCCTGGGCTTGAACACCACAAATGTCCTCAAAGACATCGATGTTTTTAAAAAATGACCTTATATGCACCGCTGTGAATACATATATATATATATATATATATATATATATATATTATTATGGAAACAGGAGCGGCCTGTCAGTCAGGTGACACAGGCCGCATACAAAAAAAAATTTAAATGATGTGTATAGTTTTTTAATTCAAGGTTTGCCAAAAAAAATTCTAGCCTAAATATATGCAACATTTTTTTTTTTCAATAAAAATTTTGCGTTTAATGACTTTTTATTATTCCACTCGTGCTGTTATAAAATTAATAAAAACACATTTTTGTGTTGTTTCATGTAAAAAATATATTGCTTTTATGTATAATTAATGGTATGTAACTCCAAAAAGTAGGCTATAGTTTTTGCAATGTCATTTTATTGTAATTAAGGCAGCAATATTAAAGGCTGAGTTAGGGCTTAAAAAAACAAAATATTTAAATGGAAATATTTATTAGCCCCAAAAGTATACACCTTTTTTCAATTAAAAGCATTAAAGTAGAATAAGTTTTTATTATATTCAGTATTTTGTGTTAAGAGCCATATTTTCTATGAGAATATTATTAAATAGCTATTTTCATTGTGTTTTTTTGCAAGTGCTGTGTTTATTGAACAATATGCTATTTGCTGCCACTCCTTGAGTTTCTGTTTTATTCTCATCCCAAAAGTAGGCAATCTTCCAAAAAATATTACAATTCAATAGATATTGGATATTGTCTATGTTATGTTAGCATAGCCTAAAGAAAATGAATAATAAATGAAATATTTTTTTTTTACTCTATAAAAAGGAAATTAATTGAATATAAAATTATTATACAGAAAAAAAAACATACAATTAGGCTGTTAGGCAATGGAAATAAAAAGTCTCAAAAAAATTCAAATTTACAACAACAATTTTTATTTGATTTTGAATCTGATTTTATTTTTTTGGTTGATGTCTACTGATATATTTCTTAAGCAGAAACGAAATGCAAATTTTTAAAATTTTTTTTTAAATATTTTTATAAGTCAGGCAGGCGATTCGTCTAGAAAATTTATGTGAAAATCACCAAAAAAATTACTCGCACTTTTCGTATATAAATTTTCTACTCAAGTCGAGCATTCGTGTTGTGGAAACAGTGATCAAGCTGGATACAACACCGATTTTTTAAATTCATTTAAATATCACACTAGCAAGCAAAGCATTTTCTTCAAACAAATTACTCGTAATAGCAAAAAAAATCCTTTTTATTGCACTTTTAAGCCCCAATTTTGATTATGTACGCAGTTAACCCTAAAATGCTTCAAAAGTTTTAAATTTTGATTGGGCTTTAAGTACAATTTCGAGCTTTGTTGTATAAAAAGACTTATGATAGAATTTTTTGGAATTTTGTAAAACATTTTAACCCGTTATAGGCCCCATTTTGAGCGTAATTATTTGACCGTTTATTATGAAAAGTATAAAAAAGACCCATTAAAGGAAAATTTACTAGCTTAAAATGTTCCACAAAACTATTGCTCACTATATTTTACATACAAATGCAGAACATATCTTATACCTAAAATTCAGCCAAATTAACCCTAAAACATATTTCAAGTTTAAACTTTTTCTAAGGTCAGATGTTGTATTTAGAACTATAAAGTAATCAGAGACTTATCGTGAAATTTTTTGGTAAATATTTTTGTCAAACATGTTAACCCCTTATCTACACATTTAAGGGTCCTTTTCTACCCCTTTCAAGGAAAGGGACAAAAAAGGCCCATATGGAGAAGGTTTACAGGGTTAAAATATTCCACAAAAATTTTCCTCGTAGCATTAGACATAAAACTGCTTTACACTTTCCATACCTAAAATGGAAATATGAACGAGTAAAAAATTATCCCTAAAACGTATTTCAAGTTAAGACTTATTTCTAAGGTCAAAGTTGAACTTAGAACTTTAAATTATTCAGAGAATTAAAGTAAAATAGTACGATAAAACATTTTAACCCTTTATAACCACGTTTAAGCCTACTTTTTGTGCCCCTTTCAAAGAAAAGGACAAAAAAGGCCCACATAGAGAAGTTTTACAGTATTAAAATATTCCACAAAAATATTCCTCGTAGCATTTGACATAAAACTGCTTAGCACTTTCCATACCTAAAGTGGAAATATGAACGAGTAAGAAATTAACCCTAAAACGTATTTTAAATTTGGGCCGATTTCTAAAGTCAAAGTTGAATTTTGAACTTTAAAGTACGAGTAGAATTTTGTGGCAAATATTTTTGTAAAACATTTTAATTCCTTATATACCCGCTTAAGGGTACTATTCGACCCCCAATCAAGAAAAGAGAAGTTGTACAGGATTAAAATGTTCCACAAAAATGTTACTCGTTATATTTTACTGAATACCGCTTAACTCGTCTTGCACAAAAAATTCAAGGGGTACAAGGTTTTCTGGGCCAGTGTCCAAGGAGAAGAATTGCTATGAATTTTTTTTCAAATAGGTTCAAGCTTAAGCTTTCAAAATCTAGTGGTTATTGGTTTGCCGCAAAAATAATGTATTCTTAATGTCTATGCGGCAAACCAGTAACCAACCGACAATATGCATGTATGTTATTTTTTTATCACTTCTGTAAGAAAATCAGTCATTGGAAGCTTGTTTATATATTTTTCTTGCTGTTGTTGTTGTTGTTGCACAGACGCAGACAAATTCTTAGGCGGAAGCTAGTTTATTATAAATAATAGACATTCAACTGAAACAAATGACAATATAATCCATTAAACCCTGACAAAAAATTTAGCATATAACTACATAAAAGGCAGACATTAAGCGAGCAAGAAAAAAATAAAAAAAAAGAAAAGCAACGAATGACCAGCTAAGAAAGACACAGCAATAAAAACGTAGCTAAGACCGGCAACGTCTGTCTGGCAGACAAACGGACCAGAAGACATTCAGCCCTTCAGCCAACAGCATATATACCGTTAAATAAAAAGCAAGTAGCAAAACTGAACAAACATCTTTGCCGTAAGCATAAGTGTTAAGGTGTTGCTTGCTGCCCATTTGGTCCCAAGCGCAATGATACCATTATTCCAGGTTATACTTTTAGGCGCCTAACATATTTTCCACAACAGTGATTGCAAATAACAACAAAAGAAATTTTTTAAATACACATTATTGCTGTAATATTTGTATGTCTACTATATACTCATACGTATATGCTTGTAATATAATGAAACTTAATAGTTTTTATGTTTACTTGAATAGCAAAAAAAAATTTTGAAGAGTTATAAAAACTAAAGCATATTTAACATTTAGAGAAATGTAATAAAAATAAATATAAACAAACTTGGCAGTAAGCATTAAATATATAAGTGAATATAAGATGTAGTTATAAAATTTAGAAAAACGATTACAATGGTATTTGAAGGAATTTTAAACTTCGTTGCCTACTTTTAGGAGCTTAGCGGAATTAACATATATTTCTTCACGGAATTTTTGTATATTTATTTAGCGATAACGGCTAGAGCATTTTATTCATTATTTTATTTTGTAAAACGAAAACACTAGATATCGTTGCCAAATTTTATATGGAATAATATCAATTACAAAAATTAAATACATACACAATGCTTAGCGTTTCCATTGTACAAAATTAGACCCTTATTACAGGATTCGAGCTTTATTTTTCTTAAAAACAATAGCATTAACAAATTAATTATATTAGAGATATATATTCTTAAGATGACTGCATACTTTTAGGATTTTTACATTTAGTTGCATACTTCAAGGAATCTGGCAACAATTTCTATTTAATAAGAATTTTTTATTTTTTTTTTTTGTTTAACAATACTTTAAGTTTTCTTTCGAAACGATCCTCTTAAGCAACAAATTTCGAAACAGTATAATTATATTGCACTATTCTAAAGTTAGTTGCATACTTTTGAGAAGTTTCAGCAGGTATTTTCCTTTTAAAGGAAATTTGGTTTTTCTTTTCTTGAAAAGGTTTAAAAATTTCTTTCAATACTGCATTTAACAGGGTCAAGTTTTTGTAAAGCAGTAGTTTAATGCCGATTTTTTATTTTTTACAATAATTTTGGGCTTTATTTCACTCAAAAATATTTCAAGATTTCAAGTAAAATTAAGTTTGTTGCCTATTTTTGGGCGTCTTTAAGAAAATACATTTTCGTGTATCGTTTTTTTACAGAGTTTCGATATCCAATAGAGTTTCTATATCCAATCTTCAACAGATGTTGTATAAAATGGATTGATTGAAATTTAAGGACATTTAACTTTGTTGTCAACTTTAAGGAGTCTAGCTGAAGTTTTGATTTTGCAGAGACTTTGTGTTTTCTGTTACGGCATTCGATATCGATGGAAATTGTAAAAAAATTTCCTTATAAACTCCATTGAAATATTTTGAAATTTCACTAAATTTTTTAAATTTGTTATCAAAAAATTATTGCAATAGTGCTTTGATTTTTGGAGTTGCATACTTTTGGGAGTCTACATGAAATTTATATTTTACTAGGAACTTGAGCTTTTTGCGTAAGAAAATTCAAATCTTGATTATATGTAAAATAAGTCTATTTACATGCCAATTTTTCGCTCAGTGTATTCATACATATTAGCAGCATTATGAAATTAGTTGCCTACCTTTTGGCTGATATAAGAAAATTCAGTTTTTTTAACTTTCGTGCTTCGTTTTTTTTCCAAATTTCTAGATGTCATTACAGCTTGGTTTTCTTTAACAGATATTGTTTAAAATAGCACACATATGGATATTCATGAGTCTTATGAAGTTTGTTGCCTACTTTAAGGAGCCTAGCAGAAGTTTTTATTTTAGTAATTTCTGGTTTCATTTTACTAAACAATCATTCAGAGTTTTATAAGAAGTTTGTTATCAAAAAGCTGTTGAGAGTGTATTGATTTTTGGAAATATTCCTAAATTAGTTGCATACTTTTAGGACTCTACATGAAACTTATATTTTGTTGAGAATTTTAACTTATTTTTTGCTAACAAAGTTCATTTATTATTATTCTTTAAGCTGTGTAATCATACATACAAGTAATATTCCCAAATTAGTTGCCTACTTTTGGGAGTCTATTAGAAAACTGAGTTTGTTTTCATTTTTGTGCTTCGTTTTTTACAGAATTTTTATATTTCAATGGAATTTTGTTGGTTGAAAAGGTAATGCTTTAAACGGTATACTTATATTCATAGACATTGTAAAGTTTGTTGCCTAATTGTAGGAGTCTAACATAATTTTCTTATTTTACAGTGATTTTGGGCTTTATTTTACTCAAAAGTATTACAAGGTTTCCCTCGAAGTAATTTTTTTGCTTAAAAATTTTCGGGAACAGTGTATGGATTCTGGAAGTATTATTTAATAATTTGCATACTTTTAGGAGTCTAAATGAAATTTATATTTTCTTGGAAGTTTGTGCTTTGTTTTCTTAGCAAAAACTTTGGGTTTGATTCCAGATAAGTAAATTTATATAGATTTTTTTAAAAGCAATATGCTCATAGTGGCTACATTATTAAGTTAGTTGCCTACTTTTGGGAGTCTAGCAGATATTTCAGTCTTTGAAGATTTTCGTGATTTGCTTTCTATACAGCACGTAAGGTTTTCATTCTAAACTATATATTGACATTTAAAACTTTTCGAAGTTTGTTGCATACTTTTAGACGCCCGACAGAAATTTAGCCAAAAATAAAATTTAAAACACTGCCTCGTTTTTGTAATGTATGTATGTGGGAACTTTTCGACTCGAAAAACTTGTTAGCAACTTGTAAAACACAAGTTGAAAAACTGTATCTGTTAATATATTTTCAAAATTTAGCTGAGTTTTTATGTGACAAACCAGTCCTATTTAAAGCCTGGTACGGAGTTCATACGGAATTTCAGGTTCTCATACAAAGTCTATGTAAAAAAAATTACGGAAATTCAGGTTGGTAAATTTCATAAAGAAATTTCCATTTGCTAGTACGGACTTTCAACAGAAATATACACAAAATTTTTGAAATTTATTGCCTATCTTAGGGATTTAGAAATATAAGTGGAGACTTTTTTCAGTCAACTGAAACAAAAATTAATGTTCTGACAATTGTTTGGTCACGGAATTTTTGACATTTCTAATTTTAATCAAATTGTTATTAATTTCTAGTGTTTTTGTGCGTTGTAAATTCATAAATAAACGAATTTTTGTGTATGCAAATATAATTCTACACAAAAGGCTACACTATTATTTTTCCGTGTAGAAATAAATGTAAATTTACAAACCTGAAATTCCGTAAGAACTCCGTACCGGGCTTAAAATAGGACAAATAATATAATTATTTAATTTTTTCCATGCGTAAAATTATCACAAGTTACAGAAACGGAGAGTAGTATATTTAAAAACTCATTAAGGTCAGTTGCATATTTTTAGGCGTTTAGAGAAAATTTCTATTTTTATGGAGTCTGCTGTATTTTTTTAAGATATCACGGGTTTTTTCATACGAAATAATTGAAAGAAAATATATTGCTTAAATCTTCTTTAAATGTTAAAAAGGAATTATCTTTATTATATATCAATGCCACGTAAACGTAACCCATGTAGCTTAAAATATATTTTTAGGAGTACAGGGGTAATTTTTATATTTTAGAAATTTTGTTTTTATTAAAAAGAATTGCACTTTTCATAAGAAATGTGTTCTTTGGCAAAATATAGAAGTTTATTGAAAGTTTGTTGCCTACCTTTAGGAGCTCGAAAATAAATTTTTATCTTGTCAAAAAGTTAGTGCTTTATGTTACTGAACAAGACCAACAGGATTTCATTATAAAAAAAATCTGCTAAAATATATTCACTACTATTGGTATTCCCAAATTGTTGCATACTTTTACAAATCTAAAAGAAAATTTATAGATGTGGGAAGTTTGTGATGATTTTTTTTTCTTAACAAGATTTCAATTTATCACTGCAAATAAATCTACTTTGCAAAACTTGTTTAGGTATGTACTATTTTTTTTGTCAATTTAGCATTTTCTTTTTTGCATGCAATTTTTCATTTCGTATGTAATTTTTTCATTTATTTATTCGGTTGCTTAAATTCTTGCTTGCCATACACATTGTGCTTATGATTTTTATATACCCCGCCCTGTAAATCACATTCATTTACGGTTGATTGAGAAAAGCCTTTTCATGGAGCAAGAAAAAAACTTACAACTAGAAAATATGTAAAACGGAAATTGTACCAAATGGTGCTACCAGAAATGCAACATTTCCTGTGTTATACAATACAACTATAATACACTTACATGTTTTTAAAAAACCCGACAGAGGAGCTGAAATAAAAAAGAAAAATATTATTTTACATTGTAAAATAAAAGAAAATATTAACTAAAAATTAGCGAAAGATCATACATATAGACAATTTAACAATTTATACACAAAAAATTTTTTTCAACGCCTTAAAGTAGACTTTGATTTTATGCACAAATGCTCCCTAAAAATTCCAGGTGGCAAATAACGGCGTTCGCTATCAATCGAAGTTTTCAAATATTACCATATAAACTGTATTGCAAGGTATCGTAATTTCGTTCGATATCGAGTGCCGTAATTTGCCTCCAGGCAAACTTTTCCACGTGTGTTGTATGTTTGGATTTTTTTCACTGCTGGCTGTATATAAAATCATCAACAAAAGGAAAAACTATGTAGTCTGAGCATTAAAAAAATATGTGAAAAACTTGATGATAAAATAACAGCAGTAGACAGCAAGACGTCATCATTTATTTACCAAATTTTTTTTTAAATAAAACCTGTGTGTTTGTGTATATCCGGTTATGTCTCACTGTATGTAATTTTCGTTTATTTGAATGTGTGTGTGTGTGTGTGTGTGTATGTAGACATATATTCATTTATACTCTTAAATGTATCTGCTTATACACACAAAAAGATTTTGCCTTACATGATAACACAAAAGAGCCTGTAACAAATACACACAACATAATAATATCTAAAGCATACATTTAGGCAGGGTTCCAGCAAAATGAATTCCTTTTAATTCCCCAAATGTTTGTTTTACAAAGTAAATGGTTTATGAATAGAAAAAAAATGAATAATATTGTAGATACTTAACTTTCAGCAAGAAAGAAAAGAATTTTCAAATGCACCACTTTCATGTGAAACATCCTTCAGCAGCAAATATTTTCTTGCTTGTTTTGTACTGACTGACAAAAGGGGTTTTTAGTGTTCTTCTATTTTCTTTATGTACAAAAGCCCTAAAGAAACACAACATGCGTGCATATTCTCTTTTATAAGAAATTATTAAGCCTAAATGTATGCTCTAATTTTTCTTAAACAAGACATTAATTACACTGTACACCAAAATCAAGCATTTTCTCAACAACACCAGGGTACGACGGCCGAGGCTATCAGAGAAGACCAAAAAAAATAAAAATTGGCTTTGACTGTAACGGTATAAGAGAATTGAAATTCATTTTAAAAATTTTTATGGTGAATTCGGCGTGGGATGGTTCCCTTGAATAATAAAAATATCATGCAATTTTATGTGTCATCTTAAGAGCAAAATTTTTGAAAAAAAAATTTTGCCCATAAACTCATTTCCATCTTTTCCCGCCTTAAAGAAGGCAACAAAATGTACCCCTTAACAAGGATATAACGAATTGAAATGATTTACACTTACATGCAGTAGTATGAGGTATGAGGTATGCAACAATGTTATGTAGACTCCTATGAGAGACATTTTAACCCTATAACTGTCCAAAGGGGTCTTTTTCACCCCTTTTCAAAAACGGGACAAAAAAGTGCCCCTAAGCGGGTGCGTAGCTGATTAAAATATTCTTAAAAAAATATGCGTAATAAAATTCTACTACGTTTCTCAATACTCTACCACACTAAATTCAACTAAAACACCAATTAAACAAGCGTAAAATACGTTTTAGGGTTAAATTTTTAAATAACTATTTACACTTGCAGTTTAGATAAGAAATGTGCTTTGTAGTTTTGTATAAAATCTTGGGAGGGAAATATTTCCCGAACATTTTAACCCTCTAACTGCTCTCCGTATGGGTCTTTTGGACCCCTTTCGAAAAACGGGACAAAAAAGTACTCTTAACCCATTACCCGCCGTAGTTCATAGATGCTAAAACTAGTAAACTAGTAAACGGTTGAAGTGGTCAGCTTCACCGTGAAGTTGACAACCATTTACAACTACTGATTAAAACTTTAAACATTACCAAAGAGGATGATATATTTTCTTCTTATTTTAAGAAAAGTTTTTAAAAATATATGATGCAGTTATTGAGATAAATACTTTTTAAAAGACGTCCTAAAAATGGGACAATGGCGGGTATTGAGTTAAGAGATAGATAACGGATTGCAGTATTCTACAAATTTTTTTTTTATAAAATCCTACTATAAGTCTCTAAGTACTTTCAAGCTCTAAATTCATCTTAAACACCAAATATAAGTATAAACATAACAAACTTTCTAGGGTTAATTTTTTTAATTATTTATACTTGCATTTTAAATAAAAAATTTACTTTGCAGCTTTGCATAAAATCTTATGAGGACCCTTTTTGTAGAAGATTTTAAGCCTCCAACTCTCATCCTTATGGGTCTTTTTGGCCCTTTTCGAAAAACGGGACAAAAAAGTACCCTTCAGCGGGTACATAAAGGATTAAAATATTCTACAGAAATATTTTTTATAAAATTCTACTGTAAGCCCTAAATACTTTCGAACTATAAATTCAACTTAATCACCAAATATAAGTAAAAAACGTAATAACGTTCTAGGGTTAATTTTTTAAATATTTATATTTGCATTTTAGATAACACATTTACTTTGTAGCTTTATATAAAATTTTATGAGGACCATTTTTATAGAATATTTTAACCCTCTATGTCTCCTCCTTGTGGGCCTTTTTGGCGCTTTTCGAAAACGGGGACAAAAAGGTACCCTTCAGCGAGTATAAAACGCATTAAAATATTCTACCAAAATATGCGCTACAAAATTTTAATATAAGTCTCTCAATATTTTAAAACTCTAAATTCATGCTAAACACAAAAATATAAGCAAAAACGTAACATAACTTTTAGGGTTAATTTTTGTAATTCTTTACAGTTGCGTTTTTGGTAAGGAATGAGCTTAGAGGTTTTATGTAAGATCTTGTGAGGATTATTTTGGCCGAACATTTTAACTCCCTAACTCTTCTCCGTAGGGGTCTTTTTTGTCTCTTTCGTCAAATGGGGTCATATATGCACCCCTGAACGGCCATGTAACGGGTTAAAATGTGCTATAAAAATGTTTGCCTGAAAACTCTACTACAAGTCTTTGAATACATATACACGTCTTTGAATACAAAATTTAACTCAAACAGCAGCAATAAGTGAAAACTTAAAGTGTTTAAGGGTTAATTTTGAATGTTACTGAAAGTTTACTTTAATATTAAATTATTTATCATTTGCTCAATGTTACTTTTTAAGCCTTGTAGTTAATAAATCAAGTGAGTGATAACAAAAAAAAACAGATAAAATAAATATTTATATGATTTATGAAAGCTGAAAGACGCGCCACACCAACTTTAAGCTTTTCTTTTCAATTATTATTTTGCAAAATTAAGAGTGACATTAATAAATTGCTTAAAAACATAATGAAAATAATATGTTTATTCAAAGTCAACATTTTATTAACATAATGATACTCTTGTTTCAATTAAATATGACAACAAAAATGTTGAAACATTTTACAAAACGAAACGCCGCACACTTACCAAGAAATCGTGCCTGTACGTACTGTGTTACAAAAACAATATAAATAATTAAACATGATATGATTTTATGAGTATAATTAAAATTTGAAACTGTAAGCCTCAACTCCTAGCAAATGCGCACACACAAACACAAATACATTTGACAAGTCTGCTAGTAAAAACACACACAAGGACATTTTAAGCTAAAGTCAGTCAACAGCATGTTTATGAAATACAAAAGCAAGAGGCGGCCGGGTAAGAACCACACTCTCGCTCTGGTAAAGTAGGCTTAATGGGTAGTAAAATTTTTAGAGTGCTGCTAAATACACCTTTTTGCCATTTACCATATTTACCCAATTTACTCAAATTGCATGCGAATCGTTGAAAACAATTTATAAAATGAAATACTTTTTGCCTAAATGCATACAAAATTTTCTGCTCAAATTAGTATAAGCTTTTTTAAAATTAAAACTTTTAGCTGTGCTAAAAATATTTCTATTTATTTTTTCCATTACATATTTTTATATTTCTTCTGCCTTTTTGTGCAGTTTAATTAATTTCACTTTATGCATAATAATAATTCTATACGTTTTATGCACTCATAGGATTTCCTTAAGCTGTTCAGTAGTCTACCTTTAGGCGTATTCTTTTCGATTTGAGCAAAGAAAGAAACTAAAAACGTGCACGTGGGGTTACAACTAATAGAAAAAAGCAACAACAAAACACTATTGACATATTTTAAGGCAATTTTTTGCCATAAACATAAATTCTACATAAGCACATATTTTCCCCACATTGTAAATAGTTAAATCTAAGGTACTCATAACAAAAACAGCCATACTAGGAAATAAACTAACATCAAGGTATTAATAATATACTGTGGAAGGTGAATTTTGTGTTTATATTTACATATGAAGGTGTGTACCACCTACAAGCAAAAACTTTAAGGAAACTACATTAAGAACTTAAGAGAAAACTGCCTAAAATACATAATCTTCAAGTCATATACAATTATTTACTTAAAATTAAAACTTTTAGCAAATTCCCAAAATGGGGATTTAAAAATCCCATTTTAGGAATTCACTGATTATTAGAAAATTTTCACATTAAGGGCAACAAAAATTTCCGAATTCATTGCCAGTAAGCTAAATATAACTTAATCCCTGAAAGTTAGACTTTTTAACGAATCCCAGTAAGGGAATTTAAAATCTCCATTTTGGGAATAACTTATTTTCCGACTAAAAACAAGGATATTTTCTAAAAAATTTATTTTTAAGCAAAAATAATTTGTGCCTTGGAATAAAGTCTTTTCAAAATGTCCCGGGGCTTGGGGATTTACTAATCCCATTTTTTTAAATTTGCGGATTCTTAGCTTATCTTTTTAATTTGCATAACAAAGAAATTATTAAAATTAATCATCTTTAAGCTTATATAAATTTTACTTCTTTGAAATTAAAAATTTTTTAAAATTCCCAATATGGGAACTTTTTATTCCCAATCCCATTTTAGGCTTGCAATGAGCTTTAGATTAAAAATAAGTAAATGCCTTGAAGCCATGATAAATATGATTTGAGCCTTAAATTCCCAATATGGGGATTTTAAAATCCCACTTTATTAACGCACTGATTTGAAGCAAATTTGTAAATCAAAAACAAAGAAATTACTAAATTCCACAATCTTGGAACGAATGTACTAATAATTTTGCACTTCAATATATAAAATTCCACTTAAGAGATGCGCAACTGCAACAAGTTTATATGTTAAAAAAGGAAAATTTACAAGTCATAATCCTTAATAATAATTTGTATGTACTTTGTTTAAGTAAAAGATTTTCAAAAATATCCAATCTGAGGACTTAAAATCCCATTTTTTTAAATTCACTGAATTGTAAATAAAAAACCAGTAAAAAGACCTGAAATATAGAAACGCTTAAAAATTAAAGATTTTCCAAACTTCCCCAAGCGGAGATTAAAAAATTTCCATTTTAGGAATTCACTGACTTAAGGCAAACTTTTAAATCAATAACAATGAAGAGCCTTAAATTTATAATCCTTTAGTCAAACACAAAGCCAGGCTTGCCAAATTTCCTTAATGGGAGTTTAAGATGCCACTTTAGGAATTTACTTATTTTAACCAAATTTTTAAACTAAAAACTATTAAACAAGTTTTTTTATTTTAGAAATAAATTAGTTCTGATAAATTAATTCTGATAAACCCCGTTTAGGAATCTATAATAGACTGGAAAATTTTCATATATAAAAAGAAATATCTACTAAAAATGCAACCCAAAAAATCGTGAAGGGTTAAAAGTGAAACACCCTGAATTAACTTTTCGTGTTATTTTTTAAATTTCTTTTTAATTCGGCGATTTTGCTTGAATACAAAAGTCCATTTATTTTCAAATTTAAAAAACCTTTTAGCCAAGTTTATTGCAAAAATGATTCCCGTATATTTATAATCGCTAGATATATTTGCAAGCGTCGTTTCCATTTTTGAAATCCTGTTTGCATGGTGCCATGAAAGATTTTAAATATTTGCACTTTTTTCTGACACTTACCATATTTTTCTTCTTCTTATTATTATTATATTTAAATTTTTTGTTAAGGAGATTTCCAAATCCAGTTTTGGGAACTTTTTTCGAAAGAAAAATAGAAATGTTCAGGAAAATTTTTCTGCTCAACTTAAAACAAATTTGGCTGGTGATATTCATACAGAGGTGAAAATACACAAGGAAAAGAAAAATTCCCAAAATGGCATTTTTATATTCCTTTTTGAGAGTTCGCGATATTTAGCATTTAAGACCTATTTTTCACAGGCTACTCATGCAGGTTTTATACAGATTTCTATTTTAACTTTTTTCTTTAGTTTATGAACAAATTCCCATTTTGGATCTTAAAAATGCCCAGTTTAGGAATTCATAATTATGACTAAGCAAAGCTAAAAACTATAGAAAATAATAAATGCTTTGAAATATTTATTTGTATTTCTCTCAAAAAATCTATTAAGTATGCATACAATGTTCTGCTTTCTTTTATTTAATGTTTTCAGTCGAAAACAAACCATCCCGACATTTGCGTGTCTTGTTGCAACTTATAGTGCATTTTAATCTTTTTTAAAATGTATTAAAATTGAAAAGAGAATGAAACGAGAAAGTTAAATAACAGGAAGAAACCTCTTAAAAGCAAACTGTGCATAAATTTGTTATTTGTTAAGTAATAAAAATAAAATGCCAGCACAAACAGTTTTATAAAAAAAATACACCACAAAATGGTACGTGAGAAATAAAAATTCACTACAAAGTAGAACAAAAATATATATTGCATGCTTTCAGGAGTTTGCACTATATATTACAGGTGATCAACAAATAATGGAAACGTATGTTAGAAAAGAAATAAGGTCTTAGTGAAAATTTAATGCAATTCCTTAAACGGCCATAACTTTGCGGTGTGGGTAATGGGAAAATTACAAAAAATAACAGAAATAGAAATGGAAATGGAAACAGAATATAGAATAACAATTTATTGAAACACGATGAATGTAAATATACAAGGTTTGTGCTGACAAACTTATTGTTTTACATTGTTAACGTGAGATTTTTCGATAACGGAATTAAAATTTAAAAAATTATGATTTTTGCTGTAAAACAAAAACAAATCTTCTGAAAACTTTAAAAATCTGAGCTGAAAGCAAAAATAATTTTAAATTTTGCTAAAGTACAACTTTGTTTGACTATAACTATCAAAAATATTATAAAAAATTAAATTCCCAAATAAAAGGTTAAAATCTCCTTTTTATATTTCATAAAAAACTCTTAAATACCGCAATCAATGATGGTTATATGTATGACACAAATAGTTGCTTTATAAAAATAAAACAACCAATTTGACAATTATTGCACTGGGATATACAAATAAGCTTTAATTTTTTTTGTATACAGTAGCTTCCTATAAAAACTATCCAAATTTCCTTAAAAATCAAATTCCCAAATTTGACGTAAAAATCTCTTTTTGCAAGTTTCCCCGAAAAAGCTTAAATTAGAATACTGATATTAGAAAGTCCCTCATTTTATGCATTTTTTTGCTGTTTTTGGCTAAATACATATCTCTTAGAATTGAGTAGCCAAATCTAAATTTCTAAAATCCCATAAAAAATTATTCTATTACAGATTTACAAAACTTTTAAGAGCACTGCATATGCACACATATACACATATTTTTTTACATATATTTTTTTATTATTAGTATAACAAAAATATATATATTACTACTCGTATGTAATAAGTTTTTGGACAAAACTGCTGCCGGAACCAACATTCTCGCAACAATTTATAAGAATCTCCATGCATAAGAAAGCTGAAATTTCATTGATTACCCCAAAATTGATTATTTTTAATTTTAAAGTTATTATTTGCATAACTTTTCGAATTCCTATTTTCTGCTTTAAAAATCCCCAAAATCTAGGAATTTATTTTAAGGAGTAACTTGTCTAATTTAATGCTTATGGAAGCATGCCCAATGACACATTCTAGTTTCAAAAGTTTTTTAAACGCCTTTTTAGGTCTGAAGCAGGGATTTTTAATTGACATTTTAGGAATTACAGCTGACATTTTAGGAATTGCAACTGACATTTGAGGAATTGGAGAAACAAACTATTTTTTATGGTAATATATAGAATAATAATATATAGGTATGTATGTGTTACGGTTTTGAAAATTTAGCAGATTCCCATTTTGAATACCGAAAATCGCCAGTTTAATACAATTACATAATAAGATTTTCATTAGAAGTTGTTGCAAAAAAAAAAAACTTTAATTGTATAAGCAAATAAGAGTCTAAATGCACTTTAAGCACAATAAAATGTAAGTTCCTATTTTGGCTATTAAAAATCCCCAAAATGGGAATTCAGTTTAAATCAAATATTTTATCAGTTAAGGCTGCTAAAAATATTTTAAAATTAATTTAATGCATATCAAATGTTTTTGAAGCATGCTGAGGTCTTCAATTTAAACAGAACTAAAAATTTTCATTAACAAAATATGCAAAAATTTTAGATTTTAGTCATAACCTTTAGCCCAGGTTTTGGTCACGAGAGCTTTTAATATGTATATATTTATTTAAGCTACAATTAATTAAGAAGAATTGTGCCATACAAATTATTAGTAATTACATAAAATGAGTGATTTTATAAAATTAATCGGACTGAAAATGCCTTAAGCGCATTTAAATAAATATTCCCATTTTCGCTATGAAAAATCCCTAATTTTGGAATTCAGACTGAATCGAATATTTGATGCTAGTGAAAATATTCTCCAAGAGATCTTATTTATGGAAATTTATTTCTAAGCAGATTACGAATGCCTTAAATACATTTAAATGAAGTTTCACATTCTGGGTATGAAAAATCCCCAATTTAGGAATTTAGATTTAATCGAAAATTTTATTATTTGATGATTGCGAAAATATTCTTGAAGAAGTATTATTTATAGAAATTTATTTTCGGGCTGACTACACATGCCTTAAATTATTGCCATTTTGGGCATTAAAATCCCCAATTTTGGAATTCATATTAAATCGGTATTTGATTATTTGATGCTAGTGAAAATATTTTCCAAGAGATCTTATTTATGGCAATTTGTTTCTAAGCCGATTACGAACGCCTTAAATACATTTAAATGAATATTGACATACTGGGTATGAAAAATCCCCATTTTAGGAGTTTAGATTAAATCGAGAATTTGATTATTTGATGACTGTGAAAAAATTCTTGAAGAAATATTATTTATAGGAATTTATTTTTGAGCAGACTACACATGTCTTAAAATATTGCCATTTTGGGCATTAAAAATCCCCAATTTAGGAATTCATATTAAATCGGTATTTGATTATTTGATGCTAGTGAAAATATTCTCCAAGAGATCTTATTTATGGAAATTTATTTCTAAGCAGATTACGAATGCCTTAAATACATTTAAATGAAGTTTCACATTCTGGGTATGAAAAATCCCCATTTTAGGATTTTAGATTTAATCGAAAATTTTATTATTTGATGATTGCGAAAATATTCTTGAAGAAATATTATTTATAGAAATTTATTTTCGGGCTGACTACACATGCCTTAAGTTATTGCCATTTTGGGCATTAAAAATCTCCAGTTTAGGAATTCAGATTAAATCGAATGCTTGCCAATATATTCTCAAGAAGATGTTATGTAAAGAATTTTATTTCTAAGCCAGACGTGGTGCTTATTTAAATTCAGTAAAATTTTTAGCCTAAAGCATTTTATCTTTTAGCTATATTTATACATATCTACTCCTTTTTACTTATTTTTTTAACAAAAAACTCTTGAATTGCAAATAAAGCTGATAGAGCATAGCGAAAATCGCATTAAATATGAATCACTATGACACACGTTAACCTAAAAAAGAAACGACTTAAAAATGCAGCAACAAAAACTTCAATACATATTTTTCTTTCTTGTCAAATAAAATAAAATATAAATAGGGATATGAATAGGAATATGTATGTGTATGTGAGTATCTTGTGATTTTCAAATTGATTTCAAACTGACACACAGCAATAAACTGAGTGAAAAGCTTACAAAAGAATGGCTTTTGTTTGGATTTCTTTTCTTATTATATGCGCTTTACAAACTCGTTGGCTATTTAATACAGTTGTTGTAGTTGCTTTCCTTATTTTTATTTTTCTAGTATTATTATTAGTATTTCTGGGTAATGTTGCTGTCATACTTATAAAATTTTATTGATTTTTATTATGGCAATTATTTTTTTTATTGTTTTTCTCTAGGATTATATCATTTAACGTCGCACAATGACTACACGCAAAGAAAAAATTTTTGGGGTGTTTATAATCTAACAGTCATATTTAATACTTTGTAAAAATAGTTACTCTTTTAACACATTTTCAGTTTAACAAGAAAATTGCGTAAAAAATTTGCTTAGAGACCTACCGGCCAATTTTATTGCGTCAATTTCTTCTAGCAAATTTTTTGTTTTTTTTTTTTCTTAGTGTTTGAAATATATAATAATTTTTTTTATTAAAAATGATCAACTAAAAGCCAAAGAAAAATTTTAAGTGAAGGCTTGTTGTTTACAAAAGAATGAACTTTAATAGAAATCTCTTTGGGCTTTTTCTGTGTGGTTTTCCCTTGTGTCTAGGAATTTATATTTCCAGTTCATATCAACAGAAAAGAAAATATTAAATCATAAATACCAAAGTGTTGTGCAAGATTTTATATTCAATTTAAAAACGTTTTTTTTTTAATTATTTTTTATTTCTTAACGGCATCTTTATTACTTAATGAATTTTTTTCTAGAACGAAATAAGCTAAAGGAATATAAAAAATAATTAAAATAAAAGCAAAGCCATTTAAATTCAAGGATTATTCATAAAATAATATTGAACTATCAATAAAAATGAAGGTTGTACACAACCTAGCTAGTAAAATATTTTAAAAATCCACTTTATATACTTTCTTTTTCAAAACTCAAAACATCTGCTAATTTTTTTAAATTTGTATGTATAGTTTTGAAATAGCCTTCTTTAACTCACATTAAACAAATATTAAAAACTCATTACCATTTCGGGCATTGAAAATCCCCACTTTGGGAATTAAGCTTAAGCCAAATATTTGTTTAGCAAATGCTTCTGAAAATATTTTGAAAAAATTTGTTTGAAAAACAATTTTTTTAATAATAATGTTAAAATCTTAATTTAGGAGAATTCCCAATTTTTTTTAAATCCCCAATTTTAAAATTTGCTTAAAACCCTTAAGCTATTGAGGGAATTGGATTACCAAAATATAATAAAAAAATAAAATAATATAGTACATAAAATTATATAAGATAAATAAACCTTTAACACATTTAAAAGAAAATTCCTATTTTGGGTAGCAAAGATCCCCATTTTTAAAATTCAGCTTGAACACCTTTATCTGATTTTTTTTTTGCCTAGTTCTTAAATTCCCCTTTTTACGTCATACTTAATAAATCCGAGGATATTCAGTACATTAAAAACACATTAAAATTAACATTACCATTTTAGGTATTGAAAATCGCCAGTTGGGGAATTCAGTTCAAATCAAATATTTGACCAAAAAATGCTTGTAAAAATTTTTTGAAAAGGGGTAATAAAAAATATTTTCTTTTAACCATGCGCAATTCTTAATTTAAGAGAATTTAAATTTTTATTAAAAAATCTCCTATTTGAAAATTTGCTGGGGAATTGAATCATCAAAATATAATAAACAAATCACCTAATGTCATAAATAAAATAATAGAAGCTAAAAAAACCTTGTAATACTTTCAAAGGCATTTAAAAGAAAATTCCTAATTTGAGTAGAAAAAATCCCCACCTAAACTTGAGCACCTTTTTTTGATTTTTCTACGCTTAGTTTTGAAATATTCTTCTATACCTCATATTAAATTAAATAAAATCGAACATATGCAAAATTTTACAAAACCAAATTTAAATGAAGATTCCCATATTGAGTATCGAAAATCTCCATTTTGGGAATTCATCTTGAGACAAATATTTGATAAAAAGATGTTTGCAGAAACATTTTGAAAAAAAAATTATTAAAAAATATGTTATAAATTTTAATTTTTAAAAATCTAATTTTTACTAATAAAAATCTCCTATTTTAAATAAACAAACGTTACTTACTTATTTGAATTAATCGATGAAAATTTCAGATTTCACAAATCCCCATTTAAGAAACTGAACGTTAATATTTTGAAAACAAATTGGCTAAAAATAATTTGCAGCAGGCTTAAAAAATTTTTTTACCAATAATAATCAACAATTTTAAAATGTTATTTAAAAAAATATTGGAAATGATTACAAAGAAATAATAACAAAAATTAAAAATTTTAAAAACCCTCGATATATCTAGATGTGACATCTTCTAAACGGCTGCACCGATTTTCTCCAAACATTGTTAAGAACCATCTCGATCAAGTCACCTTTCAAATAGAGAAAAATCGGTCCAGCCGTTACGTGGACACGGACAGACACACATATACACAGATACACAGCCACACACTACAAACTTATAACACCCCTGTTTTTGGTCGGGGGTTAAAAAATCTAATAAAATAAGTAACTAGACAAGAAGAAGCCGAAAAACCCTAAAGCACACTTTAATGCAAATTCCTAATTTGGATATCTAAAATCCCCATTTTGGGAATTCTGCTTAAACCTAAAATTGTACTACCCGATGATAAAGACAATATTTTAAATTATATTTAATATATAAAAAACTATTTTTGAGCCTGCTTAAGTCTTCTCTCAATAAAGAGATCTACATTTTGGGCAATAAAAGTTTATACTTTTTTAATTTAATGCAAGCCCTCAAGATATTGATTTCGTAAAATTGTTTAAAAAGAAATTAAATATCAATTAAAATAAGCAATTAAACCAGATATTTGATAGAAGATAGCACAAAGAGCCTTAGGCACACTTAAATGGAGATTCCTAATTTGAGCGTCTAAAATCCCCATTTTGGGAGTTCAGCTTAGATCTAAAAATTAACTACGCAATGCGAATGAAAGTGTTTTAAAACGTATTCATTATACAAAAATCTAGTTAACAGCTTGAAAAAAAGTCTTCTCTTTATGAAAAGAGAATCCCTATTTGGGCAACACAAATTTCTCATTTTTAAATTTAATTAAAACCCGCAAGACCTTAATTTCGTAAAATTATTAAAAACAAACCTTTAATCAAATAAAATAATTAACTAAAGAAGATATACTAAGCCGAAATAGCCTTAAACACACTCAAATTGATATTCCTAGTTTGGGTATCAAAAATCCCCATTTTGGGAATTCAGCTGAAACCTGTAATTTGTCAATGTAATGCTATTGAAACTATTTTAAAACTAGTTTTGAGCTTGCTTAAGTCTTCCTTTCTTCAAATTATCCCCATTTTTGCATTAAAATTTGTGATTTCCGATTTTAATTAAATTAAAGACCTTTTTGGAAAAATGTTTGATATTTTAATTAAATAGTAATACAATTATTTTTTTTATTTGTCGCTTTAGTATCTGATAATTATCAAATTAGGGCCATTTTTTTAAATAAAAATTTCTAATTTTTTAATTTAATTAAATTTTGATAATTAACTTTATCCCACGAAATTTCACAATATTCCTATGCACTTTTTAGACAAATTTGACCCCGATTTTAAGGTTATTTGAACATATATGTAAATTGCTAATTTGACAATTAGATATTTATGTTATGAATAGCAAGAATGTATGACTGAATTTTTTACATCGTGCTCTCTGTTTCTATAATCCAAATGGCCCACTTGAACTGAAACTGAAATATGTTTAAATTGAAATTCCTATTTTGGGATTGAAAAATCCCCGATTCGAGTATCTTGTTAATATTTATATAATAATTTTTAACTAAAACACTCTTAATTTTTTTTAATACGAAAAAAACTATATATTTTCACGTTCAAGTAGGGCCCAAGTTGAAGTGGCCATATAGGGTATAAAACGTTCCCGCAAGGGGGAAAACTATAACATTTTACATTATTAACTTTAACAATTTCGTCAAGTGTGTTTTTCAATAAATTAAAAAAAAATTTGTTTTAAATATTGCTTAATTTAAAAAAAATTGTATGCAATATTTTTTTAAATTTAAAAAACAATATAAATTTTAAAGAAAAATTTTTTTTTATAATTTTTAATATTAGATATTGTCTTATAATTATTAAACATACTATTATTTGTTACTATTCCTTTGAGTAGTTTATTATTCTGTTTTCATAAATAAAATTTGTGTCAGGGCGTATAATATGAGGAAGAAAGTTTAATTTTAAATTAACCATACGACCGGTTGTTGGTAAAGAAATAATTGCTTAACAGAAAATAAACTGTGTCAGTCAGCTTAATGCAAGAATGAAGGAAAGACAAAATCCTATTTGTGGTTACTAGCAAACTATGTATGTATGTACTTACATGCGAAATCATGAATTGTTTCATTTTACTCAACACTGCATGTCCCTTAGAGCCCAACAACCAACCTACATACAACAACTACAAATAAAATTACACATGAATATAAATATTTATATAAAATGATACACAAACAAAATAGGGGGGAACCGTGCAAGAAGAGTTTAAATGAAAACCAAAGAAATTTTTAAAGTAAAGCAAGGCACATCCTTCAAATAATTATTTTGCCTGGTATATTTTCTTCTGAAGTCTATGAACCACCAGCACAAGCCATTCAAGCTATCTCTTTTCGTACTGACTTGGAAAATAAATTAGTTTTTATTTTTAATTTATTTAGAGTTACTTAATGTCTGTGCACAGTGGAGAGAGAGCGAGATTGATGGTTAAAAGACATGACAATGTCCAACTGAAATATAAATATATTTTTGCTGATAGTATAAAGGGTAAACCAAAAAGTTATTGAGACCACTACTCTTTTGCATGAAAGAGATTTACAATTTAATCAAATTAGGAACTTTATAAATTTTATATTGAAAAGAGAAAAAACTCCTTAGCATATGCTACAAAAATTAACGGAACAGAAAATAAATTTTCCAAGCAAATTATAATCCTTTTTTCGACAGCATTTCTTTTAAAACACTAATTTTATTTTGTACTAGTTTAAGGTATTCTAGTGAGTACTTGTTATATAAAAATATTGAAGCCAGATTTTTTTTTTTATTTAAATATTTTTCTTAATTTAAGATTTACATAATTTTCTCCCCAACAATCAAACTTTAAATTTCTAACACCCAATTTAAATAGTCACACACTAAAATTGCAAAAAAAATTCTATTAAGCCCATATGAAATGTGTGAACACATGCATATATAATTACATTTTTTGCTTTGAATAGCCCCAGCCAGTCACACTCATTTTGAAATAGACATTTAACGAGAAAAATAAAGAGCCAAAATATTTTTTATACATAAATGTATAAGGAGCACCAGCGCTACAAAGAGCCAACTGAAATGGGACTGTTAACCTATTTACGCTTTTAAACTGCAAACAAATGAAATTAAAATGCAAATAGCGTCAAAAGAAACAAAAAACAGTGGCAGCAAAACTAACACTAAAAGTGTTTACAAAGCTCTTTACAAACTAATAAATTACATTTAGCCATCAACGAGGAGAAAAGAGAGCGAGATAAATTACATATAAACGATTAGGGTTTAAAAATTTCTATAAGGATCTGTAGTGCGTAAAGCAGAGCAGATAACATACAAAAAAAACCCTAAAAATATTTGAGTTTAACGAAACTTAAGCAAATTATGCAGCTGAAATTTACGGGCATTCTTAACAAAATTCAGAATTTTTAATATTCCTTAACGAAATCTAGTAAATTTCTATTGAAATCTTTTTTTGATGTTAATCAAGATTTCTTATCCAAAACAAAAACCATTGACAATTTTATAAGTTACAGCCAAGCAACTGTAATGTAGCTAGTTCACACACCTTTTTAGTAAACATTTTTTTTGATATTTATACCTGCACAAAAACTAGCAGATTTCAATTAAAATCTGTATGACACCGTAAGCCGTTCACACCAAGTTTTTTTTTCAAGATTTCGTATCCAAAACTTAAACCGTTTATTGCAAATGTCCTAAATTACAACCAAACAACTACAATGTAGCTAATACATACACCTTTTTAGATTTTTAGTACAGTTTTGGTACTACATACTTGATCTTGAGTAGATTTCTACAACATCTGGGAAGAAACTAGATTTTATTTTATATGCGAAAATTAACAGATTTTGTCCGAAATTTCGTAAGTACTAGATTTTGCTCAGATGTAAACGCACTGTTATCACTTTTTTATTTATGAAATAATTTAAAAGAAATCTACTTTTAATAATATTTTAAGCTGAGCAACAAAATCAATTTTCTTATAGAAAAGTCGAATGTGCCACTCAAAGTTGGACTGTGTCACATCTCACTTTTCTTATAGAAAAATTGGACTGTTTCAATGCAAACCTTTCTTATAGAAAAATTGGACTGTTTCAATGGAAACCTTTCTTATAGAAAAGTTGAACTGTGTCACATCTCACTTTTCTTATAGAAAAGTTGGACTGTGTCACATCTCACTTTTCTTATAGAAAAGTTGAGCTGTGTCACATCTCACTTTTCTTATGAAAAATTTGGACTGTGTCACAGCAAACTTTTCTTATAGAAAAGTTGGACTGTGTAAGTTGGACTGTGTCACAGCAAACTTTTCTTATAAAAAAGTTGGACTGTGTCACAGCAAACTTTTCTTATAGAAAAGTTGAACTCACTTTTCTTATAGAAAAGTCTATTATAACACGGCACACATTTGTTAAGAACTTGTCTTATAGAAAAGTTCATCTCATTTTTTTATACGAGTACAAAAGTCTACTATGTCACAGAATACTTTTATTACAGAAAAATCAGCTATAACACAGAAAAGTCTACGGTGTCTTAGCTTACTTTTCTCATAGAAAAGTCTGCTGTGTCGCAGTACAGTTTTCTTATAGAAAAGTCTTCAATAACACAGAAAAGTGTAACGTGTCACATCTCAGTTTTCTTATAGAAAAGTCTACCGTGTCACATCTCACTTTTCTTATACGAAAGTCTAGTGTGTCGCAGCTCACTTTCTTATAGAAAATTCTTCAATAACGCAGAAACGTCTGCTGTGTCACAGGTCACTTTTCTACCAGAAAAGTCTATTATAACAGAGTGCATTTTTCTTATAGAAAAGTCTACTATAACACACTTTTATTTTATAAAATTCCTTTAGAACACAGCACACTTTTCTTTTAGAAATGTTTTTTTTTTTTGGAAAATTCGACTGTGCCCCTGCACAATTTTCTTATAGAAAAGTCTACCCTATCACATCACACTTTTGCTAATGAAAATTTGAATGCTTTTTTGTGTAAAAGCTTACGATAATTTTTTTTGTAAAATATTTTAACCTTTTGAAGAGAAGATCTCCTTGTAGATTCTGCTTGATCCCTTTTCAAAACCAAAACCAAAAAAAACTCATATAAGTCTGTACACTGAAAAGGGTTCTTTTCATATAAGTTTTCTACTCCAGTCGACCGTCTGGGTTATGGAAACAGGAGGCAATTTTCGAAATTGAGCTTAATCATCAGAAATAATTAAAATTTTACAAATCATACTAGGGTCCCAGCAGTACTTCTAATGTTTTTTTAATGAGTGATTTCGCTATATCTCTATAAAATAAAAAAAATTTTCTCAAAGGTTTTCCAAAAAAGATTGTAACGTTTTATTTCCATAACTCATAAGCTCGACTTGAGTAGAAAATTTATATGAAAAACACTAGTTTTTGTAAATGATTTTCATTCAAATTTCCTAGACGAATCGAATGACTACTGGCTTGTGGAAACAGGGATTAACCGCCAGTTTCCACAACCCAGACGGACGTATTGAGTAGATATTTTATATGAAAATCGATCATTTCTCTGAGTGATTTCTATAGAAATTTTTACAGACGAGTCGAATGATTGGCTTGTGGAAACAGAGAGTAAAACTTGGAATTTTCGATTTTTTAAAAAATTTTAATTGTTTGTATTTAATTTCTTTTTAGTATTTATGAATTTAATGCATTTGCCGCAATCACTGTTTTGTCGAAATAAATTTCCCAAATCTCTTAACATTATTACGTTATAATTTAAAATAATTTAAAATCCTTTTTTAAATCAGTTGCTGCATAAATTAATCGACATTTTATATTTTTATAAAATAAAACGCATACATACTCGTGTATGTACATATATATTTTTCCATTGAAAATTTTAATTACACATTTGCCTCTAAAACAATTTAATTTGAAGCGGTTGATGTGGGGATATAAAAGCAAAACGTGGTGACATGCAAAATATTTTTCCCACGTCCTCTTTTTTGTTTCGTCTATAGTAAATATGTAAATGAAATTGGTTTTTAGATTTGAAACTTACAAAAACAATCTATAGTATATGTATTAATAAAAAAGAAGCGTTAGTGCGTCAAGTTATTTAATATGAGCTCAAGGGAAGTAAAAAACTAAACTAAACAAAATAAAATAAAAATAGCAGGGTAGTTAACAAAAATTCTAAAAATTTCTAGCGCAATGCAAAGTTTGAAAATTTCCTTGTGGGTTTTATGCGCTTGAAATTGTTTAGAAAGAGTTCATCCCTTATTGTTGGACACCCCTATTGGCAGAAAACACACTTGCTTGATTTACGAGTAAATATGTGTATGCGTGTAGAAGTATCTACTCACAGTCAGTCATCACAGTAATGAGTTATGGTAATTCCATACCATTTTAACCCACTTACAAAAATTACGTTATATCTGCGTGACAGTTTCTTTTTCTCTTTTTAATTTTTCTTTGTACATAGTACTCGGTATTTTTTTGTTTTCATTGGCTTGTGGCATTTAACGCATCCTTCCGGGTGTTAAATTTTCAGTATTCCACTTTATTTGTTTCATGCTGTTGGGCTTAAACGCCAATGGAGGTTAACTGTTAATATGACCTTATTGTATTTGCCATGAAGTGAAATGAAGGCAAAATTATAAAAAATATATAAGTTATTATGGTAATTACAAAGCAAAAAGATAAAAATTCAAACAGTAAAGCAAACTTCCTACACAGCGAAGTTTCTAAGTATTTAGGTATTGCAGATAAAAAGAACATTTTAATTGCCTGACTTCCTTCAAGTTAGAAAAAATAAATAAAAACAAAACTAAACAACTGAACTTTTCATTTTTAGTTTTAGATTAAATGTCTGTAAAGTGCAAGTATGATAAAGAGATCTTTCTAGGTTTTCGTTAAGCTTAAAGTGAAATCAAGTGATACAAAACTGGTGTTAATCACTTAGTACAAAATTTTCATTACTAAGATTTATATACATATATATTTTTTCAATGACAATATTGTTTACATTTAAAAAAAAATTAGTTTAGTACACAACTGCAATAAAAAAGTGTACTAAACTTTTAGTACTAAATTTTTTTAATCCCATTTTTTAGTACTCAATCTTGTATACCTAAAACTTTATTTAAAAACAATGATATACATATGTATTTACATAGTTTTACAACTAGTACTAAAATATAGAGTACATCTTTGTGTCCGAAGTTATTGGGAAAATATTTTAATATAAAAGTGAATATTGTTATAAATTTTTATAGTAAATATTTCGTACTAAATATTATGCAATATATATAAAGCTGATACTATTGCTTAGTATTAATTATTTAGTACTAAATTTTAATTACTAAGATTTATTTAATTTTTGGGATAAAATATAAAGTATTAATTATAATGAAATGAATTTTGATTTAGTACTAAATTCTAGCACAAAGATTTCGTACTAAATTTTAGTACTACATTTTTTTTAATACTTACAACTAAAATACTAAAACCTTTAGACTTTGAAATGTAGTACTAATATAAGTATGAAGTATGTATATTTTTTTAGAAAATATAGAAAAATAGAAAAGAGTTACTCCCTGTTTGTGTAAGACGTTTGGGTTAAAAATCTTGGCGTTTCTGTAATAGATTAATGAAAAGTTGTACAAGCTTATTATTTATTAGGTACTACGTTAACCCGGTGTGCTTCACTACCCCCTTCCCCACCGCGCAAAAAAATAAATATATACATATATATGGCATTGGTGGTGCAATATCAAAATTGGATTTTTCCACGCCCTTATGCCCGCAGACCGAAAATCAAAAATCAAAAATCAGACTTCACAGTGTTACCCGCCTGAATATTCTCAAGATTCCTTGACAATTTGATCAAAATCGGCCTAGCCGTTTTGGTGTCCATACGTTACATACATACACACATCCTGTTTTATATATGTATATAGTTTTATTACAAAAAAAAAGCGGTACTAAATTTTAGTGTTAAATATTAAGTACTAAATCATTCGTAATAGCATTTTAGAACTAAATATATTAGTACTAAAATTATATTACAGTTTTTGAAGTTTCACATTGATTAAGTTTTTCAATTTTAGAGTAGCTTTAATCTTTTAGGTACGTACATATGTATGTATGTACTAAAACTTTTGCTCTTATATTAGGCACTAGCTTTTATTTGTTGATTTATCAATGTTAAGAATTTATGGTACTAACGTTTTTATCTAAAATTGCAATACTAAAATATTGTAAGTATTTTAAGTTTTACAACTAAGTTTTTTTAGTACTAAAAATATAGGATACATGTTTAAAAATTTTGAAAAAATTAAATCAATTAATCTTTTATGTTTAATCATGCAATTACATATACATACATATAAACAAAATCAGCTTAATTCTGTTTAGTACTAAAATTTTTTCATTCAAATTTTATGTATGAAATCTTTATAACGGATTTTTTTGATAATAAAATTTTAGAACTATATTTTCAAAACTAAATTTTAGTACTAACAATTTTTGTGCAAAAATGTATTAAAATTTTAGTATATTTTTTTACTAAATATTTAGTACATTTTTACGTTACACCAAGAAATTAAGCTGTTTATTTTCAGAACTAAATTTTTAGTACTAAAATTTTAAGTACTAAATTTTTTTTACTAAAATTTAACTACATTTTTCACGTTGCACCAAGTTAATAATAAAGTTTTTAAATTTTATAAGTAGTAGGTGTACTAAAACTTTTTTCCTATTCCTAAAAGCTAAAGAAAAATTTCATAATCACTGATTGTTTTTCATTGTTTCTTTTGTACTAAAATTAAATAGCTTCTAGATCAAATTCAACAGATTGTGTTATCACGACTTTTACAGCACAATAAATTTGTTTTTTCTGTTTGACAGATGCTTAACTTCCTTTTCCTGTTTGTAATAAACACATTTGACATAGTTTTTTTCTGCGCACACACTTGCACATTATTTAATTCAGCCTTTTTTCTTTCTCCAATTTATTAACTTTTATTACCTTTGAGTTTATATTCTATATATTTTTTATAGCCCTACAAAAAACAAATAAAAGTGCATTTTCTTTTTTTTTGTGTCTCCTACTCTTCTTACTCGTCCTACAGTTGTTTGTGTATGCCTTAGTTAGTTCTTGAGTCCTTTTGGATATTGTGTATTTGTATAAGTGTTGGATTTTGGAAAGGCAGAAGGATTTTGTGTTCGAGAGTAAATGGGTTGTAGGAGTCAAGGGGTGCGTTTGTTAATAAAATAAAAATTTATTTTACCCTCAAACTGAATGACATACACATACAGTTCCTTACATGAACCTTCTCATTTATTTTAAAATAAATTTGCTTATAAATAATTTGATAAACAAACTCTGCACAACGTTCAGTTGTTCAACATGCAATAACAACATTAAGTAAATTGAATTGAATTTTAAGCCCCGTAATGGGTAATGGATAGTTTGGGTGAAAGTGCAGGAATGCTAATGAAAAAGATCCGCTGGATAGGAATTGCTTTCATTAAACAGATAATTAAATATTTTGTGTAAAGAAAAGAGGAAGTAGAGGAGACTTTAAAGCTTCCACGATTATGTGGAAGAGGCATTTCTCGAATAAGAGGCGAAAAGGAAGTGCTAGAGATTTTTATCCTCATAAAATGCGTTTTGTTTTTAGATTAGAATATATAAAATGATTTCAAACCGAACCACATCTGTAATTCTGTTATTTTTTTAGACTTAAGAGCGTATGAGCTTTTGTGAGGTAACTAGAGCAAAAATCAAGTATATCAAGTATTATATAAATAAAAATATTAAAAACATTTTATCAAGTGCCAGCATAAAAGCCAAAAACTTTAAGTAGTTATTTACATATACTAGAAACTTTCTTAAACCAAAAAAATTACTAGAAAAATGTGTATGGCAATCGAAAATGAATTCATTTATTCAACAGCAAACAAACAACTAGATATCGATTTTATTTTTCCATTTATAATTAAAAAAAAATATATATACTATTGCAGTCAAACCCCTCTCGAGAAAAAAAGCTAAATTTCATCTCTCTACAAACTCAAGGACAACTCACCCGATTGAAATGTAATTAAATTTAGCCTCAGGTTTTTCTTCCTATTAAAACAACAGCACAAAAAAACTTTTTCAGAAACATCAAGCCATTTGTCATAATGCAGAAAGTTTTAGGAAATATAAATAAATAAAAACTAAAATAAAATAAAAGAAGGTTTGTGAATTCATTTCTTGCAAATGCTTCCAATTCAATTAAAACGGTAATAAACCGCTCAAGGAAAACAAAAAAATATATAAGTAAATAATTAAAGTAAAACAAACAAATTTTAAAAATGTGTAGGAGTTCAAGTTTGAAAGAAATTAAATTAGAAATATTTATGAGAAAGAAATAGTGTAGAGAAAATAAATCGATAATTTCTAATTAGAGTTGGTAAAGTTTAACCCATAAGAAACAAAACAAACTTATAAACAATTGGGTTTCAAGGAAAAAGCTTTGCAGATTAAGCTTTTTATTATGAGACCACAATTGTTTTGCATCAAAAACCTTTAGTCACATATGTACATGGCAATTGTTGCAAAACTGCAATTTATTTCAAAGCTTTCAAAAAAAAAATTTTTTTAAAAAAGCTTATTTTTCAATTAAAATATTTTTTTAAATGATTTTCTTAAAGCTTCAATTTTATACTACTCCATTTAAGGCACTAACAGTTGAAAGCATTTAACAGAAAAGCTTTGAAAAAAAGCTTTTTTAAAGCTTAATTTAAAAAAAAATCGAATATTGTAGAAACTGGCTTAAAATTTTTTTCAAAAGCTTTTCTAAAAATAACTACGAGTACTAAGTTCGAAAGCTTTTACATTATATGTGACCTTCTCCGAGAAAAGGAACCTAGTGTTTTGAGAAAAAACGTATTTAAAAAAATAAAATTTTTATGTTTTTCTCATTTTTATCGATTTTGACACACTAGGTCTCTTTTCTCGGATAAGGTTATATATGTTACATAATATATTATGATTATCAGCTAGGCAAGCTTTTGGATATCATATCTGTTATAAAATAAAATTTTTCAGTTTTTCGATTTTTTAGAAAAAGCCTGGAACATAATATTTCTTATTACAAAAAAAATTTAACCACAAAGCTTTCAAAACCTTTTTTGGTATACTATGACTTTCAGATATCTAATGTTTGAAGTAATCTTTGTTTAGAAAACTTGTTTAGAAAAACCTTTTAATTTAAAGCTTTAAAAAAAAACATTTTTTAATCCAGTTTTAAAATTTTTTTGTAGAGAGAAAACAGCTTTTATTATTTAGCTACACAAGCTTTCTGATATATCTGTTATAAAATAAAAATTTTCAACTTTTAGACAAATTTTTTTTGAAAAAGCTGTAAAAATAGTATTTCTTATTACAAAAGAAAATTAAACCACAAAACTTTCAAAGCTTTTTGCTATATTATGACTTTCATATATTTAATGGTAGAGATACTTTTTCTTTAGGGAACTTCCTTACAAAAACTTTTCAACTGAAAGACTTTTATAAAAAAAATATTTTCAAGGAAAACCCTATTGAAAAATTTTTTTAATCGGTAAAAGCTTTTTGGGAAAGCTTGCTGAGATGATTCTTTTATTCTATATACGAGTATATTATATTGGTTAATAGGAGTTTTTACTTTCAATAAAAAAAAGCTTTATAACGTTAGCTGATGATAAGCTTTCCTATAGACCCTTTAAAACAAACAATTTTAAATAAAATTTAAAAAAGATGTATAGGTTTTTAAGCTATTTAATATACTTTTTGTTTGTTGTTGTTAAAATACATATACATATTTAAAATAAAGAAAAAATTCAAAGATAAAAAGCTTCCCAAAGCTTTAACAGTAAAGTGAAATATTTTTGTTTAAAAAATATATAAATAATACCTGCGTATTCAGAAAAAATAATTTTGATTTACAAAAGTTTTACAAAACAAATTTTGCATGGAAATTTGTTTGTTAAGCGTTTTGTAAAAAAAACTTTCTGAATAAGGTCTGAGATATTTAAGACTTTCATAGCTTTTTATTCAGGTTTTCTTATTTCAATTTAAAAAAAATCTTAAGAAATAAGTTATTTTTTGGAAAGCTTTATAATGAAAAAGCTTTCTAAAGCTTTCTATCACAAATTTTTTTATAAATTTTTCACAACAAAATGTGCTAATACGAGCATTTCTTACATAAAATTAAATAAAAGCTTTGGAAAGTTTTTATCTTTTGAAGCTTTTTCTAAAAACCTTTGTTTGTAAAAAGTAACAGAAGTCTTAGAATTAGTATAAGCAAATTTCAGAGATTAGAAACTTAATGATTTCTCTTCGATAAAGCTTTTTTAGCGAAACATTTGAAATAAAGCTTTCAGATAAAAATTTTAAATTTATTATTATTTAAAATAAGTTTATTTGTTTTATAACAGATTTTTTATAAACAAATTATTTTGCAAGACAACTCTGACATCAGAATTTTTAACTTAGTGAATGATTTTATGATTTTATATTTAATAGAACAAACGGGTTAAGTGCATTTACTGTGTTATCCTTCTAACCAACAACTTTTAAAGAAGTAGCAAAATAAACTTTTATGGCACTTTATAGTTTCTTCATATAAATAGTGGTTTTATTTTTATTATTTCCTTTTTTTATTATATTTTTATGCTTAAGCTTTGTCTAAACAAGATATTGCTGTACACACACACACATGCATACATACTCTTGACTTACATATAGAAAATATTGCAAAAACTTTACTTCCGTTGTCATTGTTTCAAACACACAATTTGTCATTCACTTCCGTGCGAATGATAAGAATAGTAATAGAGTTGTTTACTTAAAAGAAAAATTCCTAAAGTTGAGAAAGTTTGTTGCGCCATTAACTGCTGAGAAAAATATAATTATATTATACGGATTTAATTTTTTAATTTATTAAAATATGTAAATGCAAATCAAGTGAATTCTTCATAGACTCATTAACACTTCACTGGGCTGAGAGTAAAAGTAATTTAATATTGACATGCTATGACCCCGGGTGTTGTTAACAATGACTGTTTTTTTTTCAAGTAAAACTTAAAGGAGTTTTACAAGCTTAAATGCTTATAGTTAAAGCTTTTTATGTAAATGAAGTATGCAAGTATTTATATGTTGGGTTTAGTTTTGTGGCACTTTAGCTCTCAAGGTTGTTTGCCTCTGTGTGAAATAAGAGTTCTTTGTGCTGCATTTTTTTTTTATTTATTTATTTTTTTTACCATTTATAGCTCAAGGTTAGAAGAAACAATTTTATTTATATTTCTCTCCATTCATTTGCTGGCAAAAGTTATATGAAAGAAATTGTAAGTACAAATGAGTTCATGTTGAGGATTTGGTAGCAAATCTAAGAGATTTTTTTCTGATGTTTGTGGGTAGAAGTGTTTTTTGTAATGACATGGTTTTTGTTTTGCAATATTTTGATGCAGAGAGGAATATTGTATAAATACAATAGAGACGTATGATTAATATTAATTAGGGCTATTGTATTAAATATATTGTTCATACGCCCTCCCCCTAATGCGAGCAAAATTTTTAGGTTATTATATTTTTTTATATTTTAAACAAAATTATCGCAAAAGATATATGTTTTTATATTTATAATTTGATCAGGCTAAAGTTCGTATTGCCTTGTAAGCCAAATTACATGTGATAATTATTAATGAACAAATAACACCAAAGTTAATTGTAAATATTCTGAGAAACACGTAGTAGAACGGAACAACTAGCTGTTTTCGAAGGCCACTACACCTTTTTATCATTCGCGTTCTTTGTGTTTGGTCCACTGTGTGTGGTGTCAGTTGTTGTAGATTTCTGCTTTATATACTCAGCCAGTATTGGAAATGGAATATGTGAATTGTTTTGGTTCATCGTATTACAATTTGCTGAAAGCTTTTTTGTAATGAAAGCTCAATTTTATCATCTCTAAATTTTCAACAGTCTTGCCATTGTCGTTTGTTCTTATACTATACAATAATGGCTAAGTATGTATATAAAGCAGAAATCTACATCAACTGACACCACACACAGTGTACTAAGCACAAATAACGCTGGTGATGAAGGTGTAGTGGCCTTCGAAAACAGCTAGTTGTTCCATTCTGCTACGTGTTTGTCAGAATATTTACAATTAACTTTGGTTTTGTTCATTAAAAATTATCACATGTAATTTGGCTTAAAAAGCGATACGAACTTTTTAACCTGATCAAACTATATAAACATAGAAACAAATTAAGTTCGAATAATAGTAGTTTGTTTCAAAAAAGATGGAGATTCTTAATTCGTCATTTATTAAACCGATTTTAATAACTATTTTTTTTATCTGAAAGGCTGTAGATTAGATTTAGTGCCATTGAAAAAAGTGGGCGGTACCACGCCCTTTATACTTTTTCCTTTGCTTTTATGTACGTTTACTTATCCGATTGCTTTGGAATGACACAATGTCGAGCTTAAAAAAGTGGGCTGAGCCACGCCCCTTAAAATTTAATATTATATTTCACCTGCTTCTAATTATCCAAATCTAATGAAACTTGTTACACACCCTGAGCTCTGAAAGGCACACAATATTGCGTTTGATAAATTTTAATATTATGTTATAGGCATTTCTACTCATCCGATTTCTACGAAACTTGGCGAACACTTTGGGCTCTCGTAATGGCACAATGTTGAGCTTTAAAAAAGTGGGCTGAACCACATCCCTTAAAATTAAATATTATATTACACGTGCTTCTACTTATTCGATTCTAATGAAACTTTTTACACACCCTGAGGTCTAAAAGTAATATGATCTTGGATTTGAAAAAGTGGGGAGCGCCACGCCCACTTTGAGCCACACTCATTAAAATTTTATATTATATTTCAAGTGTTTCCACTTATAGGATTCTAATGAAAATTGTTGCACATCCTGAACTATTAAAGTACACGATCTTGCATTTGAAAAAGTGGGCCTCATACACTTTAATATATCAATACTTTGGGCTCTCGTAATGACACAATGTTGAGCTTTAAAATACTGGGCTGAACTACGCCCCTTAAAATCTAATATTATATTTCGCGTGCTTATACATATTCGATTTTAATGATGCTTGGTAAACGTCTTGAGCTCTGAAAGTTATACGATTTTGCATTTGAAAGTGGGCGGAGCCACGCCTATTAAATTTTATTATTATACTATTAAGTGCACTTTCGCTCATGCGATTCCTACTAAACTTGGCAAATACTTTGGGCTCTCAAAATGACACAATTTTGAGCTTTAAAAAAGTGGGCTGACCCATGCCCATTTAATTTAAATTTAATTTTATATTTCATGTGTTTTTGCTACGCAATTCTATATTATGTTTCACGTATTTTTGCTATGCAATTCTAATGGAACTTGTTACGCACCATGAGCTCTGAAAGTAACACCATCTTTCATTTAGAAAAGTAGGCGGGGTCACGCCCATTTAATATTAGTATTCTAATTTGTGTACTTCTACTCATCCGATTCCCGCAAAACTTGGCAAGCTCTTTGAACTCTTTAAGTGATATAGCCTCGTGCAAAAAAATGTGGGCATGGTCACGCCTATTTAAACTTCCAGCTTAGCAATTCTTACGAAACTTGGCGCATATGAACTCTGAAAGTGGCACGGTCTGGCACTTAAAACAGTGGACGTATACACTTTAACCTTTAAAATTTAACATTGGTACTAAAAAGTTAAAAAAAATAGAACTTAAACAAATTTTCAGTAAAAAGTTAAAAATATATTAGAAAAAAAATATATATAGAAGTGAGTAAGAGCCTTGAATTAAAAATTCTCAAATATTGAAATAATTTGTTTTAATAAATTTACCACAATTGTTTATCAATACATTTTCTAACACGTGCCTTCTGTTTTTAAATTATGAAAAAAATCATTCTTTTCCACAAAGTAAATATTACATTTCAGTTAATTTCTAACTTTCTTCTAAAACTCACAAGCTTTGCGTGTTAAAAAGAATTTTAATTGTACCTCATTTTTCATTCTAATGCCTATAAATAAGTAGAAAGTTAATTTGTAATGAAATTTTCATTAAACAAACGTGTTACTTACTTTGTTCGATGGAATATCCACAAATCCTATTTAATTTCATTTTATTACCATATTTCCTTTATAATTAGAAAAAAATATTTAACTTAACTAAAGGGAGTGTTGTTGCAAGTGCTTCATGTCAAATAATTTGGTCATTAAAACACAATATATTTATGAACCATGTACATATATGTAATATAAACGAAAAGTCATAAATATGCAAGCTTGAGTTGTTCGAATAAAATTTATTATTCACAAATTGTGTTTTCGAACGCCAAACTGGCTACAGCAACAAAAAAAAAATAGTTAATAATGACATAAAACAAAACAATTTCAATTAACTTCTGAAACATAAAGTATGTTTTAAAAAGGTTTCTTCTAGGTCTTGCATTTTTTTCAAATTTTTTTACTACATCATAAATTTGCTTATTTTTTATTTTCATTTATTAAGAATTTTTCTCAAATATTTTTAAAATTTTGTTTAACTTTCTTTAGTTTTCACACAAGAAAAATATATATATTACAACACACATTTTTCCCCAACACTATCGATTTAAGTTTGATATAAATTGCAATTGTTTGTGTTTTACTCTTTCCTATAACTTTTTAACATTTTTAAGGAAGTCTTAGACAAATTACACATGTAATAGGTTTTGTTTAACAAGTATTATGATGTCAATTGTGCAAATAAAAACATTGCAAAAGACTACATTGTTACACACCAGGAAAAAAATTGTTTTACAACAAGTTTAAATGTAAATACAAATTTTTACTCGAATGTGTGATCAATACTTATAATAATAACGATTAATAAGCAAGAAAAAGCAAAAAAAATCAATTCCCAAAATGAAACTGAAAAATTCCAAAATCCACAACCATGGGCAATTCCAGACTCTAACATAAAAATTTCACAAAAAACATCCTGAAACATACGTGGCCCTAATTTCACAACTCTAGATTTTTAAAATCACTCTTAACATTATATATTTCGTAATAAAGACGGTGTTTCACTAAAGCCCCCTTGAAGAATAGAAAAAACTGAGCATATTCTAGAAGCAATAATATACACAAACGTTCCCATTAAAATTCACTTTTTCAATACCACTTATGAAAAGAGTAAAAAAAAAGTTTTAATTTAAATTCCCAAAATTAAATAAAAAATCCCCAGTTTTTTTAAATTTATTAATTCAAGATTCTAAAATCACGATTGCACTTAAATCACTCTGAAATCTTAATTATTCCGTTAAAAATATATCAAAATTCTCAAATTCTTAAATTGTTCAAACCAACTTCCCTTTAAGCGTACAGATAAAAAAAATTCAACAAAAGTTGTAAAATACTAAAATCAATAATACTTATACTCCGCACAGTTGTGTGGAGTTCAAAAAGTTATAAGCTAACACAGCATTTTATTATAAAAATCGGGCGTATCAGATATGAAAATAAAGAAGCTTTGCTTTAGTCCCTTGTATAATATTGTTTTAGTGTATTTCTCTTTCCTAAAAAATATTTAAAAAAATATAGCTACGGGATTTTGCATATCAGTTAACGATATCTATATATACTTAAATTATCTTAACTGAAGGCTTTAGCCTTTTTAAAAAAATAATAAAAAAATTTATAAATATTGCATGCAAACCAAAAAATTTTAATTCCCAAATGAAAGTCAGTTCGTATAATTTAACTACACATGCCTGCATGAAATTATTTTTTTATATAGCAAGCCCACCAAAAAAATTAATTCAAAAAATGGACATAAAAAATTCCCAAAATCACGGCTTAATAAAGAATCTATGGCTGGAATTGTTTTAAAATAAGTTCGAATAATTTTATTAGACATTAGACATAAAACTATTTTTTTGTGTAGTAATCGAAACAAAACAAAAATAATAATTCCCAAAATTAACATAAATAACCCCAAAATCACCAATGGCTTGGTAACACAGAATCTATAGCCAGAAATGCTTTTAAGTAAGGCCAAATAATTTTATTGTGCCTGCTTGAAATACATATCTCCTTTAAACATATCAAGCAAACAAAAAAATTAATTCCCAAAATGGACATAAAAATACCAGAATCATGGATGGCTTGCTAGCACAAAATTTATTGCTAGAATTGCTTTAAAATAAGTATGAATAATTTTTATTAGAAATGCCTGCACTGGATCACGCAAACAGTTTAATTATCAAACAAGAAATGCAAATTCCCAATCCATATCACTAATTGCTGGATAACACAGCATCTGCAAACTGAAATTTGACAAAATTTATTCGGGAAAGCTTTTCTTTCGTGAATCACAAAAATATTTGCAGTTGCCAAACAAAAAAATAGTAATTCCCAAAGCAAAAACGAAAATGCCCAAGATCCCCAACAGCTTGCTAATACAAAATTTGCCACGGAAAATTAAAAAATATCAATACAGAAACACTTTTAACTTAATGGGTCACGAAAAATCGAAATTCCCAAACTTATTTAGAAAAATCCCTTTTATATGGTAAATCCTACAAAAAATGTTCGCTAAAAACTGAAGATTCACAAAATCTGTCTCAATTTCTTTTTAGAATTTATCGTGATACAAAATGTTAAATAAAAATAACGAATCCCAAAAGAAAACTTATAAGTTTACAAAAATTAAAGGAATGTGCCTTACATGGTAAAAACCAGTAATCTTGCCAAAACTACGCATTGCTCGAAATAGTTTTTAATGTTAAAATCAAATTTTGCTAAAAACTTTGAACTCCCAAAGTATATGAGAAAATCCCCCCTAATACCTCCCGGCTGTAAAAACAAATTTTCCCAACAGAAGCCCCAAAAAAGAAGAAATTTTTTACATGTTGATAAAATATGGACTGAAATCTGTAGCATAAAGCATGTCCAAAAAAGCACTTGAAATGGGGGAAGTTTAGGAAGTCGCACTTATTTAAAATGTTGCACAACTTTGTATGGTACACAATATATTGAGATACTTTTAAAGCTTTTTTATGTCACCGCATTAGTTATTGCCCTTTGATTGCTTTACTTATATAATCCCCCCTTTTCATTCGCCATTTATTCCCTTTGCACAATTTTACACCCATCAATTTTAACATTGTCATTATCCCAGGTCGTTCGTTTGCTTTTATTTTCCCACTTTCTATTGTTTTGCAACACTTTAACAATTATTTACTGTTTGATTGATGATGCAAGATTTATGTGCATCATTTTAAGAGCAGAAGGATCAGAGAAGAGCTTTGCAAAAATAAACATGACCAAAGACAAATATATTTACAAATAAATAGAAGAAGATAAATAAATATATAAAAAATAAGTTGAAACAAAATATGTACAGAAAAATACAAAGCAATAAGTGGTTGAACAAATATTTGTACAATAATTGTAATCAATCAAAGTTTTACGAAATTAAAACTATTTTTCATTGCTAAATTGAAACAAGAGTAACAAAATTGACTTGTGGTTACAAAACATAAAAATTACTTGAATGTGTCTTCTGCAAAAGGTGGGGAAAAATGGCATTTATTCTCAAGCATTTGCATTTTTAATATAAAAAATCAATTTTATGTAGACTTAAGGAGCCTGCTATAAAATAGGTTTTTTGTCTGTTTTATTATGCTGAATTAATTGGACTTTTTTATAACAATTTTTGTAGGATATATAAGATATAAGAATCTAGTAATTCAATTTACTTTTCAAGCAGACGATAGGAAATTGATATTCTTAATTTCTGCTATAAAAGTTAAGCCATACCATAAAAAGGGAAACTATTATTTTAGTCATACAAATGGAAAGAAGTCTTTATAAAAATGTCAGTTTCAAAGGTTATTCCAAAATTATTTTGTTTAATAAATTTATAAGAAAAATGTTTAAAGCTTTAGAATTCTTAAATTTTATTCCAGAAATCTCCTATAGGCATACACAAAACTTTCAAGAAAATCCGGATTCTCGCAAAAGAAAATAAAAAGCATGTTAGGAGTTGTGTGGGCAACAATTCTTAAAGTGGGGAAAATCATGAAAACTCTTATAATAATAAGTTTAAATAATTAATTTTCTAAAAAAAACCATCCAATATGTTTGATTTAAAAAATCCCCAAAAAATGGATTTTTCTGGGAAATTATTGAATTTCCCATATAAATAAGTATTTCTTAAAAAATCAACACAAAATTTTTAAATTCCTAATTTTGTTTTGAAAAAACCTCAAAAAACAGGGAAAGTAGAATATTAACCCATATTAAAGTCTTTTTTAACCTCAAATGCTTTGTAGGTCAGTATAGTCCCGATGAACAAAAACTTGAATTACTCATCTTTGATATTTTATTCCTAGGGTATTTAGAAAAATCCCCCGGTGGATTACTTTATCATAAAAAAAATTCCAAGGCAATCATTGGAAGAAAAATTTCTCAGTTAGAGCAAAAAATTTATGCTCAAAAATATTCCTACAAACTACGATTTTATTTTTATTTGTTACTCCCAAGATAGTTGCTTGAAATCCCACAGGTAGGAAATTTCGTAATAATATCAGCCCAATTCTAAATATGACCTGGAATTATTTGCGAAAATGTGAAAAATTAAAAATTAAGGAATTTAAAATTTTTAATTTTTTTAATTTATTTATTGTTTTTTTTGTTCCCAATTTTACCTGAAACCTTAGAAATAAATTATTAAAATAGAGGGAAAACAATGAATAGGGAAAAATTGCCAGGCAATTGTTATTGAGAATAATTAGGGATATTTTTTTCCGAAAAATCGTTGAAAGCCTTCACTAGCATTTAATAAAAATGTCTGTGCAAAACACCAAAAATCCTCAAATTCCTAATTTTAGTCCACAAAATCTCCCAAGAAGGGGAAGGTAAAAACCTAAATAGCTTTAAGCCCTGTTTAGATTCAAGATTTTATATTTCAGTTTAGTCCTAGGAGAAAAAAATATATCTTTTAGCTTCTGTATTTCATTCCCAGCTTATTTGCGAAAAATTCCCAGTTCCCCCTTTAAATGCAATTATAAATAAAACTACTAAAAAGAAATTAGGAATAAGAAATTACTATTTCTTATTGTTATTACAATTAAAATTTATACCAGTTTTTGAATTCCTAAATTTAGTTTGAAAAATTCCCCGGCCCCTGGGGAAACCTAAAACATGCTAATGCTTTTATCTGTTTATTAATTAATAATGTTTAATTATTTCTTACTGTTATCACAATTCAAAGCACTACCATTTTTAGAATTCCTAAATTTAGTTTGAAAAATTCCCAGAACCGGGGAAACGTAACACACTCTAATGATTTCTTTCTTCTCTTAATTTAATAGCGCTAAGTATTTTTTAGAGACGAGGCATAAAAATTAGTTCCCCAGCTTTCATATTTCATTCCTAAGCTAAATTTAAAAAAATTCCAAAAGTGGAAAGTGATTTTTCACGAAAATTATGAAAATTAATTCTAATACTAATAAGAATAATAATAATTAAAAATATCACGTAAAAATCAGCAAAAAATTCTAAATTCCTAATTTTTGTTCTCAAAATCTCTCTAAGGAGGACAAAGCTAAGTGCAAGCGCTTGGTTGCCCTTGACATTATTTTAGCAAAAATAAGAAATAAATACAAAAATCTCCCATTTGGGAGAAAAATATATAGGCATGAACATGCTCGTATCTTCTCAATAATGTAATAAGATCCCTAAATGAAAATTAAAAGAAAAATAAAAGTTATTAATTTAATGTTTTACTCTCTTCTCTTTGCAGACGCAGTGAATTTCTAGGTTGTATTACATTTCCATTAACAACTCTACTCCAACAAGGAGAAATCAATGGCTCCTACAAATTGCAAGCCCAACAATGCCTAAATAAGCCACAGCCAATCTTAACTGTGCAGCAGCAGCAACCGCCATTAAGAATCCCATCATTTGCAGCTGAAGCAAGTCATCATATAAATCATTTTTCTCAGCTACAGCCAACAAATAACCACTTAGTGTCGCCCAACTCTCTTTCCACAGCAATGACCACCACCGTCACCCAAATGCGTAACACAGACGATGCTGTCAGTATTGATAGCATGGCCACGGGTCAGTTGGGTGGTGAACAGCAGCCAATGATTTTAAGCAAAAAGGCCCTACATCAACGTGATGCCGATGAAAATCTTTTCTTGAGATTTTTAGAACTAGATCCACCCTCAACAGAAGTAGCTCCCAGTCAAAGCACACCTGTGGCCGGAAGAAGACTTTCAAATGCGAAACCGCTAGGACGCACACCCTTTACCATGACCAAAAAGCTAACGCGAACAGCAGAAAGAGGTTTTGGTTTTTCCATAGTTTGGACCCATCCACCCCGAGTGGAGAAAGTAGAGCCGGGCCTGTCGGCCGATCGTTGTGCCATCTTACCCGGTGATTACGTTATTTTTGTGGACAAACATAATGTGGTCACTATGCCCGAGGCTGATGTTCTAAATCTTATACGTTCCCAAGGTGCTACACTCACTTTGGAGATTTTCAGAAGATCAGGTTCTGGCACAAATGCTGGTGCGGCTGGCAGCAGTATTAATACAAATACAACAGCTACACATCGTTCGCTGGCCACCACTTTGCCCATGAATGGTAAAACATCGCGTATGGCTGCCAGCGGCACCAGTATTAATAATCCAGTTGATGAGATAATGAGCGTTACAGTGACAACGGCTGACATGAGACAGCAAGTATTGGCGAATCAAAATCGCCCCTTGACAGCGTGTTCAGGGAATACGACTTCATCATTAGAGGCTGCCAAAAGAAGATTAAACTTACCTCAGGTTACATTTAGCAAAGAGGTGGGTAAGGGAGTGATTGTCTAAAGCAAAATCATATTGAAATGCTCAAGTTTTGTTTCAAATTTAAAAACCCTAAACCTAAGTTTTCACTTGAAATCCCCCAAGGGGGATTTAGTTTATCATAGTATAGCGACAAATCTGATAACGACTTAAATACTTGAAAATTTTCTCTTTTCTGAAAAGCAAATATTATTTTGCCTAATATAAAGCATAAAAAATATATATAATATGAGTACAATACAATCAGTTTTCGAAACGCCCAGGGTTTTCATAGAAATCTTATGTTATCTGAGGCAATTTTCATAAGCAAAAATCTACTTTTCGAATATATGGGGAACATTAAAATAGTAAAAGAGATCTTATAAATTAAAAAATAAACCACAAAATGCTCATCTCAATACCGTGGTATAACCAAAATTTAAATAATTTTAAATTCCCAAATTCCTCTTTGGAAATCACCTGAGTGAAATTCTTTAAAAAGGGTCAATTTCATGTTTTCTCCTTGTGCTACAACAAAAGTTCGGTTTTTGACTGACCAATAAATGATATTAAAATAAAAAATATAACAACATTTTAAAATAAACCGATAATTTCAGTTATTTAAAATTCCCAAAAATTACGTAAAAAATCTCCTAGCTGAGATTCTTAGGAACATTTAAGTTTTTACTAGTGGCATATATTAAAAGTAAATTTTTAAATATATATTCTGAAAAATTGTGATTTCTAGTTTTGTTGAAAGTAAAAAAAAAATCAACTAACATTCGCAAATCACGTGTTTTTAGACCTAGATTATAGTTATTTCAAATTCCGAAAATTGTTGTTAGAAATCTCTTGGAATATATTCCTTTCAAAAACTATAGAGATCAAGTTTTTCTATTTGCATCAAAAGAAAAATTATGTTTTTCAAAAGATTTTGTTAAAAAAAAAAGAAATTCCCAATTTCATGCTCCAAAATCCACTCACTGGGATTTGCTTAGAATATAAAGGAAACAAATAAATTATATAAAGGGAAAAATTACACAACGTTTTCGTATAACTGAGATTTCAGTTACTTTAGACTCCCAAAGTTGTTATTGAAAATCTCCCAAGCAGGATTTCTGTCATAAAGAAAATAAATATATTATATATTCAGTTATTTTGAAGTTCCTAATTAGTTGTTAAAAATCTCCCAAAATAAATTTGCTTTAAATTTTACACAGATTAAATTTTTTCCACATGTAGCCACTAAAGAATGAACAGAATTATTCAAAAATTTTAATTCCTGATTGGGTACTCAAAAATCTACTCACTGGGATCTCTTTCAATATGAAAAACAATATATTTTCAGCATAATGAAGAAACAACAATACATATTCGCCAGTCAATAATTCTTTTTAATAAAATCTCAGTCGTTTTACATTCCCAAATTTGTGAGCAAAAATCTCCAAGCAAAAATTTGTTTAACAGCCAAACATATTAAACATTTTCTATATGCGGTGTATAGGAAAACAAATAGATTATTTAATAAATAAAAATCTAAAAATTTGCCATTAAGTCAATAAATTCCCAAACTCTAACGGGAAAATCTCCTCCAGCTTTTAATTGGTATGTATGTATACCCCAAAAAAACATTCACACCTATTCCGAATAACAATTCCACAAGTGTTATTTTTCCTATTCCTTGTTCTCCTATTCTAAAGAAGCATCTGCAAGCTTTTAGGTTAAATAGAAAAACTAGAAGTTCTCTCTCATTTTTTTCTTTTCCTGGCCAGCTGTTAAAATCGGAATGAATTCCCTCGAAATTATATTTCGGGACATATTAGAATTGGGCTGATTATTTCATTTATAAAAAGTTTTTTTATTTGCAAAAGAAGCCCAAAATTGGTAATTCCCAAATTCATATATCACAATCCCAAAAGAAGCCCTAAATTGGTAATTTAAAAATACATATATCACAATGCCTCGAAAAGGAAATTTTAGGGCTTATATTCATAAAAAAAAATTAAATGTATTTGAAATGTATTTTAAGACAATTTTTATGAAATATTCGAAATAAAATACATTTCAAACTCATTTTAAATTGTATGGATATGAGGGTGAAAATACAAGATTTAATTTAGTACAAGATAACATTGAATAATTTGAATTCCCAAATAAACTATGAAAAATACCCCAAGAGAAATTATTTTAATTATCTTGTTAAAAATCATTTTTATTTTTGTTCTTATTCTAGTTTAAACAAATTTAAATACTCCTTAACGTGTACTATAATTTCTGTTAAGCAATACGAATTTATTATTTTTATGCTAGAATTGTTAAGATCTTTAATTGTGTTCTATTTCTCCACTGAAGTTGAAGGAAAAATTTCCCATTAGCTAAATTTGAAATAAAATCAGCAATTCTATATTAAATGATTTGGAGCAGCAAATTATTAAGGCCAAAGTTTTACACATAATAGAATGGGCTTATTTTTAATTTGTTGTTTGTTTGTTGTCGTTGTGATTTTATTTTGAGAATAAAGCTGTAATTTTTAATACTTGTTTTAAATTACTGTTTTTTTATCAAACACATATTTCTGTTTATTTAAATATTTTCATTAACCTCGAGCGCCTAAAAGTATGCAAACATTTTTTTTAATTCATAGCGTAAGCAGTAAGTTTAGTTCTGCAGATTTTAATTTTTTCAATGTACTTTATTATCACTGATTAATTCACTATATAATGCCATAAGACATGCTAAGCCCAAGTAAGTTTAGACTTGCTAAAAACATATATACTATATATTTTTATTTAACAAGTCATGCCAAATATCTTCTCAGTTATGTATACGTTATTACTTTTTTTTCTGATTTATAAATTTTTTTTATTTATTTATTTATTTATTGCTTAAGCTTGCTTTTTTTCATTGCTGTTTGTACTTTAATTATTAAGTTTTCTTTTCAATTATGTATTTTTTGTAAATTTTTTATGAATGTTCTTTATTTTGTAGATATATTCTTTAAAATCTTTGTTTTGTTCTGCCTTAAAAATGACAATAAACTTTGAAACAATTACAAAAAAAAGGTTTTTCATTCCGCAACAACTTTAACGATAGTCTTAAATAATGTCTGTTCGAAAAATTTTTATTCTGAAATATATTTATAGATAGAACAAGTCGATTAGATATTTAGATATTTCATACACAACCAAAACTGCCCATAAAGCTAATAGTAACGGAAAAAGCTTTGAAAGCTTATAATAGAAATTTCGAATTGAATTTTCAACTTAAAAATATAATTTCGACTTGTAGTTTAGATTTGGAATTTTTGCACTAAATTTCGAATTCTATTCTGAGTTTAAAATCGAATTTTCGAACTTAGCTGAGAGTTCAATTTGGATTTTTCTATTTTAAGGTTGAATCATAGAATTCATCCTGAAACTATGTTTCGAATGTTCCCATTAAATTTTGAATTGTAGAAAACTTTTTCAAATTTCGGTTTTTTAGAACTTTGAACTTTTAGTTTTCGGATTCAATTTCGTATATTCGGAATCAACTTTAAATTCTAATTGAATTTGGTAAGCAATTTCCTAGTTTCGAACTCAGTTTCAACTAAATTCCAGATTTCGGATTAATTTTTAATTTAACTTACATTTCGAATTTCGAACTCAATTAAAAATGTTCGAATTCATGTTACAGCTCAATTTCGAAATTTTAAGTTTTCTAATAATAATAATAATAATAATAAATAATTTTCTCAATTACATAATTGTAAATTTGCCAGTTATTTTTTAAAAAATTTTACATTTTCGAATTTACCTTCGACTTTAAAATATACTTTTAGTTGGCATTTTCACATTCAATTTAATAGTGAATTTCCAATTTTCTTATTTCATGCAAGGTTTTCGAATAAAAATTTTCGAAATTTCGGGTTCGATCCCGAATTTTAAAATTCAACTTCGAGTTCAATTTTGAACATAAAAATCGATTTTGAATTTTCGAGCTCAATTTCGAATTCGAACTTAAGTCTAGTTATGAATTTTCGAATTTTGTTTTTAATTTTGAGTTAACGTATAATATTTATAATTTTCAAATTCAATTTCGAATTCGAAAATTCCTCTTCGAATTTAAAATATAATTTTGAAACTCAGTTCGGAATTTTCAAATTTAGTTCGGAATTTTCTAACCTAACGGATAATCTTCAATGTATTATACACCTATAATTATATATTGACAAAAGATCTATTAAAAATTACAAGTTCGAAATTCGAGAATGAAGAAAGCACGCATTTAAATCAATACAAGCAATTTGCAAATGCATAAGTTCACTCTCTGCATAAACCCAAGGTTTGTTTTAAAATACCTCTACTGTCTTCTCTTATCTTTTCCCGTTTAGAGCATAGCCCCCATCACCGACAACCGCAGACGTTTTCTACTGCAACTCATTAGCAGAGAGCAAAATTTCATGTCCGCCATACACTTTGGCATGCAACGTTTCGTACAGCCTCTACAAGAGCGCAAGGACCTAATAACGCCCAACGATCATCGTACCTTGTTTCAAAACATAGACGAGCTGTTGCGCATATCCGAAGATGTTTTAGAGCAATTATGTCACGATGATAAAGAGCCACAAATGAATTTCGCCTCCCGAGTCTATCTGTCAAAGACAACAGCCATATGTGCGGCTTATAAAAAATATTGCAATGGTATTAAAAGAGCGGATTGTGTTTTGGTAATTTACACGTTTGGAGGTTTCAGTTGGGTATTATTTTTGCAATAACTATTATTCTTTGCAGGTCAACAAATCCCGCCAAACTGGTTCTGAATTTGTACACTTCATAACCGAACCGCCAGTGCCTCGTAAACGTCCCGACTTAACAATGCTTATACACCGTCCTCTACAGCATTTTCGTGAAATTTTAAAACTTATGCAACTGCTGGCCTCCAATTGTCAAGTGGAAACGGAGGAGCATAAAAACTTTATCAGCGTTATCAACGAATTGCAGGCGGCTTATCGTGAAATTACCGTTACCAGTGGTCTCATGGAGCCGTTGGGTGAGGGTCGACCTTTGCTCACATTACAGGATTTGGAATCTCGCATGGTTTTCACCAAATGCAAACCATTTACTCTCGCCGTCCAGGGTAGACAATGGATATTTGGTGGTGATCTGTCGCGTGTAGAGGGACGTTCTGTTAAGCCCTATTGGACTTTGTTGTTTAGTGATATTATTGTATTTGCCAAAGTAAGCAGAGATCGTGTTTTATTCATTACAGAAGAGCCCATACCCATAGCGAATATTGTGGATTCGTGTTTTCATATGAGAAAAAAGAGTAAGTCTGTTTAGAAAATGTGTAGGTAGAGAAATAAGACTAATTGTTTTTGTTGTTTTATGCTTTTGCTTTAGCTACAGAGTTTCGCCTTACTGTAGATCCTAATGGACGTTTAGCTGAAAGTCCCACCGGTTATTGTGCGCCTGATTTGACAAAGACCCCCAAGAAGGGGGCCCGACGTAAAAGTTTGGTTTTAAGAGCTCCTTCTTTGGAGCTAAAGGCTGTGTGGCAGAGCTTATTGCAAAGACAAATGTAAAATATTACTTTTCTGAGAAAAACAATAACATTAAATTTTATTTTCATTTCCTTTTCCAGATTCCTAGTGAATGCCGCCTTAGGCTCAACACCACTATCCAGTCCCCTAGACTCACCCGATGTACTCAACACACTGGTGCCGTTAAGCGATATTGGCATTGCATCGGCCTCTATTGGTTCCATTAAACTTTCATCCATGGACAGCATCAATTTGAAGAATCAGCAACATGATCACCAACAACAGGTTCGTTTAATGCGCTCTAAAGCGTTGAGTGGTGGTGGTGGCGTAGATAGTGGCGGGAGCACTGGCGGTTCTTTTGAGAATTTACAGCGCCTCGCCAGCACTCTAATGCAATCACGCTGTAGCACACGCATGACACAAACAACCCACAATTCCGTTTCCTGTTCATCGCAAACAAATTCACCGGCCACCTGTAGACGCACTCTCAGCGGTTGCATGAATGCCTTAGGGCCCCCAGGTGATAGTGTAACTTCGTTAAGATCTTTGGCTTTGGGCGGCCGCAAAAACTTAATAGACGGCCGCCCCTTGTCAGCCTGTAGAGCCTACAATGCCAGTAATAATAATTCCTCCACGGTATTGACTTGCAGTGGCAGCAGTTTAAATACCCAAACTGTTTGTTCCAATGATCACTTGCCCGGTTGCAAGTGCTTGACAGCGATACCGGAGCATGCTACGGAGACGGCCAATAATGAGGGTGGCAGCAATGATTACAAGGCTTTAATGTTGAGGCAAAATTGCAGCAATGCAGCAGAGGGAAGATATTTGCTCATTGATGCTGAGGGCAGGTACTGTGTTACCACATCTGCTTTGGTTAACATTTTACCAGAAAATGGCAATATAGTCCCCGAAGCCTCATCAAAGCCTATGTTAATCCATAATTTAGCCAATGAAGATTCTAGCAAAAAATCTTCCAAGTTGCGTGAGTTCTCTTTGAGCTCTGTAGGTCGTTCCTTTATAGATGAAAGTAATATTGTGCCACCTGCTGAGTCCGTCATTAATTCCCTTAATACTCCGGACACGCCCACCCCTAATTTGTCACCCTCGGTGCCCTCGAATCCGACACGAGATCTCGATGCGTTTTCCAATGATTTCGTGCCCGCCAATCAAAATGTTAGCCAAACCAATAACCAGCAAGAATCCAAAGATACCGTGCCTCTAGCCCAATTTGGAGGGTCCTGGGACTTGCTGGAACTGGATTTGAATTTGCATGAGGTGAATTTGGACACTTGCTATGACACCGATGTTGAGGAATATATATTTCATGGCGATGAAAAGGAATTGTTAGGCGATGAGGATGATGATGATGAAGTGTTAGCCTTTGATATTGCACAGGCCCATCACATGGTCGATGATCCTTTTGGAGTATTGCCCACGAAGCCGACACCACCGGATTCATTAGATCTGTGATTTGATTTTTGGCTTTAGGGTTTGCTGCATTTTAGGCGCATAAAAACTTTCAGGGGTTGGAGAAAAAAGCTTTATAGATCAGAAAGTAAAACAAAGCTAATATGAGCTTCAAGAATCAGCTTTCTTTAAAGCTTCTGGCTTCTCAACTCTAAGTAGTTGCAGCGTTCTTTATCAATTTAAAAGCTTTAAGTGAATCTGAGGGGATATAGCAAGTAATAAAAAGTTTCTGTTTGAAGCAAGAAGCCTAAAAAGCTTTAAAGTTTTAGAAAAACTTTAATATATTCCTCGGAAGTACAGATCCTTGAACAGTAATTGTACATGCTAATACATAAGCTTAAACTTTAAAGCCAATAGAACGATAAATATTGTAATGAAATGAAAAGCAAACTTTTCAAACAAAATAATTCAAGCTTAAGGAATTTGTATAAAAGTTTTAAAACAGCTACATCCAAACACACATACACTGATATTTGCACTTGAGGTGACGGCATTGAAAGCTTTCAAATTTTTTTTATTTCTTTGCAAGGAAGCAGAAAGAATTTTTGTCGCCGAAATCTAATTGGGTGCTGTGTTCTCGTCGGTGTGAAAGCACAAAGCTCTTTTGTAAAAGCTCGCTCACTATCCATATGGCTTAGACGTAGCTGCCTTAAAAGGATTGTTTATAGTTTTCTATTGGATTCCATAGCACATTGTGTTTAGTTTTTAAAAGCTATTAAAATTTCAAGCTTGAGGAACTTGCATAAAAGCTTTAAAAGCATTATTAACAAATTTCTTTTGAATGTCATAGTGTGGAGGAATATAAACGCTATCAAAACATTATTTTCTTCCGAAAGCTTTCAAAAACTCTGCAAAAGCCTGAGATGAGCTTTTATTTACTTTTTATTTTGAATAAGAAAAGATATTGCTTAGAAAGATTTTAAGGCCCAAAGGGAATTTTAGAATTTAAAAGCATTATGAATGATTTTCGACTATACACCTCTATATATATGCACATGCAAGCTTCAATATTTTAAAAAAAGCTTTAAGAAGAATTAATAAATTTTAAGCTTTTAGGAAACTTTTAAGGCAACAACTTCTTATTCACACTTTGCTACACAGATGTCCAATTAAAAAAAAAACACCTATCTGGAGCACCTTAAGCTTATTTTTATATATTCATACACTCTTAATTTTTGGCACACATTGATGTTTGTTGTAAAAGCTTTGTATTCATAAGTATTCAAACGAATAATCAAAGACTCTTTTACAGCCCTTTAAAATTCATAAGCAAATGAAATTAACTTTAAATCTGAAAAAAGGCAATTAAAGAGAAAGCTTTTCGAAATACAAACCAAAAAGAAAAGGAAGAAACCAAGGTAGTAGGAATTGATCAATTAATAATTAAAGAAGTGTTGCAGTAACAACATCAACCACAAAAAATTAAATAAATTAGTTTAGAATAACACTTTTTACTAAATACACACATATTTAAAATATCATAAAGTTTAAAGATATTTGTTTGTTATTAATGTTATCAGTGTCTATGTATGTATGTGTGTGCCTGTGTGGGTGGGTGTGTGTGTAACAGTGGGATATTTCTATGTATTTTCGAATAAAATAATAAATAATTCATTTGTTAAAATTATTCTTTTTAATGCCAAAAGTATGAGCAATACATTTTTATCATTTTTATTTATTTTTTTTTTGTTTTTTTGCTGTATTACAAATTGTGTGTAATAATTTCACTTGTAAATTAAGTGAAGTTATTTGCTCATATAAATATTTTTATATATGAAAATATGTATGTATATACAGAAAATGATTCGCTCATATGAAATGCCATTTTCAGTAGTTTATTGTTTTTTGAATAATACATTAGAATTATATTTTTGTTGATAGTTAATTTATGTTACTACTGAATTATATACAGAACTAACTCATGTATAGAAATGGTTGTTTTTGAATATGAAAAAATATTTCAAGATTCATACTTTTCAAAATTACAAAGCACAGTGCAACCGATGGCAATATGGAAATGATATATGAGACTTCTAGCGGTGTTAAATTAAAAGCTCTATGGGAAAATAGCGCTACCAAGCAAATATTTAACAATCACCCGGGAATTTTTTTTAAATATTATATTAGTGCATACATTTCAAATTCAGAAAAAATTACTGCTGTAAAAAATTTCCATACACAATATGGTTAAACTTTGACCCCAATGCACAGCCTTTGGCCTTTTAATTAACAATATTGCGACTTCTTAAAATTCTTTATTGCCATTCGTATAAAGCTGTGCAATAGAAAGCGTTATACATTTATTTTCTTACAAATTTCAGAAATAATTTTGAAATATTTTTCAGCTCAGAGCTTTTTGTAGATTTAACAAGAAGAAAAAAGAAAAAACGATTTTCAATATTAAATATTTACTCATAATCGCAAGGAATAATACAAATTTTGAAGTAGTTTTCAATATTAATATTAATAACATTATTAATTATTATATAATAATTTAATAAACATACATATTTATGGTTGTTGCTTAGCTTATTTATTAGCGATTAAGTGTATTTACAAAATTAAATAAAAAAAAAAATTAAATCATTATATATTAATTGTAAAAAAGAAACATATTTTCTAAGCATTATTTAGTTGTTATTTATTGAATGAAAAAAAAAACATATATACATATAAATACATTGAAATTAACTCATTCGAAACATGCTTATCTAAACATACGAAAAAAATACAAGCAATAAAAAATTCCTTAAATATCCTTAAATTAAAAATATACTCATAAGTTCCTAGAAAAATTAAATAAATTTTTTTAATTCATTTCACAAATATACATATGTTTAACCTGATTTACCAAAAATTTTCCGTAGTTTTTAATTAATTTTGTTTTTATTGAAGTAGTAACATGGTAATGAAAAAAAAATTTCAAGTAGAAGTAGTTAAGGCACACCATAACTTTGGCTGCTCTTGTCGGCGGCAGTTTAATTTGCTTCTAAAAAGCTTTTTAAATTACTTCCAGCAAGGAGCAGGTTCTCGGTGGTATTATTTTTATTTGAGCTACTTCTTAACTTCGAAATTTTTAGGCGGAGTTTAAAAATTATTTTTTTTTCTGCCTTATCCAAATATATGGGATGGAACACCCATTCATTTTTTACTCTGAATTTATGTACAATTGCTTACCCGATTTGTCACACACCTTAGGATCTCCTAATGACACAAAGTCGAGCTTAAAAACTGGGCGGCACCACGCTCAATAAAATTTAATATGTATTACATTTTACCTGCCTTTACTAAACGGATTTGGACACATTTGCACTGAAAATTAAATATAAAACTTTTTCACTTGTCATCTGTCAGGTTGTTAAAATGTAATGTAATGGAAGACACTACACTTATTTTTCCAAAAACTTGTTGATATTGCTATTTTCTAGTTCATTTTTTCAAAATGCGTAGTAGTTTTTGATACTTTAAAAAACTATTGCAATCGCTATCTTTTTTTTTAAATAGTAGTTTTCTACTTTTTGTAGTTGCTCTTCATACTATTTTTCAAAATAATAGTTTTTGGAAAAAAGTATTTATTATACTTTTTTGTTACTGTACATGAAGTGTTATTTTTATTACTTTTTACTACTTTTTCTACAAACAAAAATATTTAAACTTCTTTGAATTCGCTTCTCAATATTTTTTTTTCTAAAGTTTTCTTTCTCCAGGAAGATTTGTTATTGCAAACTTTAAGACATTTTTTTCGTCCCAATTTGTATAAAAACATGTTATATAAAATTTGTTACTCTCTTTTGTTGTAGTATTAAGTAGATTTTAGTAAATATACAAGGCAATATACATATATGATAATTTAGAAATTCTTTTTTATAAATTTTAGTGAAAATTTTTTAAATTAATTTGAACCATATCTAGCCAAAATTAACTAAGTTAATAGTTTAAGTTAAGATAAGAATGTAGATACGATTTGCTCACACCACATGCTTAGTAAATAGCATTTTAATAATAGTTTTGTTGACTTTTAACTATTTTATTAATTCCTGTGACATTTGCTATTAAATATACTACAGAAAAAAATCTAAATTATAATAAAAAATAAAAATTTTGGAAATTTGTGGGTGCTTGAAGGTTTGGAATAGTAGTATTTTACTGCTACTATAGTAGTTTGCAAATACTACAAATTAAAAAAAAATAGTATAGCTTGCAGTTTTCTAAAGCATGGTTTACTTAAAAAACTTCAGATTTACTTTGTTTTATTTTGTTGCTTTTCTTAAGAACAGTTTCTAAATACATTTTTATATGGTATTGTAGAATTTAACTTCTCTTAAAATAATAATTTTAGCACTTTTCTTTAAAATATTATTTTACTCCTATTTTTTTTACTAAAAAGTAGTATTTTACTGTTTTGCTAAAAAGTAGTATTTTACTATTTTGATAAAAAGTAGTATTTTACCACTTTTCTAAAAAGTAGTATTTTACTACTTTTCTATACAGAAGTATTTCACTACTTTTCTAAAAAAGCAGTATTTGGCTACCTTGCTAAAAAGTAGTATTTTAATACTTTGCTAAAAAAGCAGTATTTAGCTACTTTGCTAAAAAGTAGTATTTTGCTACTTTTTTAAAAAGTAATATTTTACTACTTTTCTAAAAAGTAATATTTTACTACTTTTCTAGGAAGTAGTATTTACTACTATAGTATTTTACTACTTTTTAAAAAGTAGCGTTTTACTACTTTTTAAAAAAGTAGTATTTTACTACTTTTCTAAAATGAAGTATTTTACTACTTTTCTAAAAAGTAGTATTTTACTTTTCTAAGAAAAAAGTATTTTACGAGTTTTCTACTTTCCTTAGAATATTTGAAGTAGTGGCTTTTTCAAAAAGAATATTTTGATACTTTTCTAAAAACTATTTTTTAAACACTTTTATAAGTATAAGTAATTAATTAATTTTTAATTTTTTTTTGTGATTTTTCATTTTGAAATTTTTGGGCGATTCTTAATTTTTTTTTTTGTAATTTTTCATTTTGAAATTATGGGAGATTTTTAATTTTTATTTTTGGTCGATTTGGTTTTGGGCAATTTTTCATGGATCCGTTTTTTTATTTTTCGCAATATCTAACCAGCAATTTTTTTCACTTCTATACTCTATCCATACACTTCGTATTTCCCATTGAAACTCTTTTTTAGTATATTAAACAATAACAATTAAATTCATTTATTTAAATCGCGTATTTATTTTTTAATTTCGTTTTTAAACTATTTTTAAACATATTTACAAGAAATATAAAATTTTATAATTTTTATCTACTATTACACTTGCTGGCACTCCACTGGCAATCCGTATCTAACGCAGTACGATTTTTCAAACCAAACACAAATCTTCGCTTGTTGTCATAAAATAAAGTTGCACACATTATAAATTGACGTTGAGAGAAAACCAAGTGATCATCTTCTACCAATTGCACAGTCCACACATTGAAATCCTTTTGCCAAAAGTTCTCAAACAACTCGGTTTTGTTGCCGCCAATTTTGTGATTATACGCAGGCCAGCGAGAATAAAAGCTATTGAAATGCTTGCTAAACAAGGCAATATTTAGTTGCCCAGGTACGCTACCTAAATCTTCGATTATAAATGGCATTTGCTGCAACTGCTGCTGCTGCTGCTGCTGCTGCTGCTGCTGCTGCTGCTGCTGCTCCTCGTCTACGTTCATATTAAAGTCCTCAAAAATGGGCGTTATTTCATTATTACCCTCGTAATAGCCCTTGGTGAAATGCCAAGTGAAAGCAAAACGCATATCTTGATTCCTAGCAAACTCATCACTTTTGGTTTGATATAAAATTTCCTGATGCTTGCGATTCATTAGGCAAAATTTTCTATGGCCAAATAAGTAATGCAAAGAATTGGGTAAGCTTTTCAAGGCTCTCTGGAAAAGCAATTGTGTGCGCTTATTTAGACTGGGGTATAGAACATAATTTTTTATTCTATAAAAACCATTGGCCACCATCAGCAAATAATCATGATCGGGATACTCGTGCATATTGTGTAGCCAAAACAAACTGAGCTGGGCCCTCACCATGGCCACAAACGTTGAGGGATCACATTTTTTATAAATCTGCCAAAGCTGTTGAAATAATATATTTGGCGGCAGGACATCGTATAATTTCTGCACCATACGATTGTAGTAGACTTGTATCCTGGGATGATTTGGACTGTTCATTTCTTCGAATAAATTTTTGTAAAGATTAAACGTAGCACAGGAGTCGTTGCTGAACTCAACTAAAATGTTCACTTGTTCACTTGTAATAATTTCGTTAGGTTTTCTTGTTGCAAACACATGTTCCTTGCATGCAATAAGACTTAATAATAGCAAAATTTTTGATGTCATCTTATCAAATGTTTATTTACAACTAAATACTCGAGAGTATTCTTTGAATGAAATTTCCGTCAATGAATGACCAGCAGTTGCGGGCAAAAAGAGAGCACATGTGCAATGGGAAAAAGGCCACAGGGTTTTCTTTACAAAAATACTTTTTTGATTAAATTTGTTTAACAAATTTAATATTTTCAATCACCCGTACTAAGTATGTCGAATATTCTCGTCTACAAGAATTTTATCCTATATTAAAGAAAACTTGTGCAAGGCTGAATAATTTCTATAACAATTATGTATTTGTTTGTCCATACATTTTTTTTTTCAGTTTCCTTTTTTTTCTTATTTTTTATAAATTTTTTGTTTTTTTAATTTTTTTTTTTTTTTTTTTTGCTAAAACTTGTTTTAAACTCCCTTAATATTTTTTTATTTGCTGTATTATAATAATTGTCTCAACTCTTCTATATCTTTTGACACATCTGTCGAGGTATCAAGGTCAAAGTAATAATTATGAAACATACTTGCAACAAAACATTAATGCTGCAGTAGTAGTGTTTACAATTTTTTTTTTCTTCGTATTTAAATTGATATGATTTTCTTAGATGTTATTGTATCTTTTTAAAAAGTAAAATGACTTATGGACTTCAAAACAAAACAAAATAATCTAGAATAACATAAACAAAAACTGGGAAATTATTATGTGAGAACGAATTCGAAGGACCAGTACTTGATACAAAAATAAAATAAGGGGAAGACTAAAACAATCTTATAATCTTTTTAGTATGAGCTCAATGAGAATTACAACACACATTCACACACAAGTTGTGTGAAGCATACATACAACTACGACTAAGTTTTTTTATTTAAAAAAAGATTTATTGGAATGGGTTTATGTCTCAACTTCAAGTTTGATAGCAGTAGTAAAATAGGTTATGGCAAACTTAAACTCCTTATAACCTTTTTAAGATCAACTCAATAAGAATTACGACATACAATAACACGAAAACTATATGAAGTATATAAGTACGACTACGATTTTTATTAAAAAAAAAATAATAATTTTAAGGGGCTTATGCCTCAACTTCTAGTTTTATAGCAGTTGTTAGCTGACTAGTGGCAAGTTCACACTCCTTATAAACTTTTTAATATCAACTAAATGAGAATTATAGCACACATTAACATACAAACTGTGTGAAACCTATAACTACAATTAAGTTTTTTTATTTAAACAACTGCATGTTATTAATATGGTTTCTCAAGAGGTCAATCAAAACACAGACAGCCTCCTTCTTAGTGTCACATAACTGACAAAGCAATTAAATTTTTTTCTCTAGCTATAGAGCATTTAGAAAATATCTTTGACATGGTTAGCATATGACTAAATATAAATGTAATTTGTCATAATTTTTTTTTCTAACTTTATGATGACATATTTTTTTTCGCTTTTGTCCAGCTTATCACCAGTTTGTCTCACTGCTAAGAGACAAACCATTATAACGACAGCCATTTGATGGCGTTATCTTTAAACTATGATGTCATTTTAATGTTTAGATTATTTGCCTGTAAAAGGTTGTTGTTTTTTGCTTTAATAAATTTTATTTGCAGTATGCAAATAAAAGCAAATGCAAATGCACAGTAGTGAAATGTTTGGTCAATTGCATTTAATGCAATTTACCTCTTTATAATATCATTTCAGTGTTAGATGGATGATAATGATAAATGATGACAAATTAAACTGTTTCTCAGAAGAATTTTTTATTTTGCAAAATAACCAGAAAATAGCTTTTTTTTTTTTAATATAATTTCGTTTTTTTGTGTACCGGATATAGCTCTAGAAACCCAATTTTTTACCAACATTTTAAAAAACTTGAGAGTTTTCCGCATATATTTTTTTCAATTCATTTCGAAAAGACTAGTGTGTTCTCTTAAGAGTCGTACATACGATCAAAATGCTTGATGACACTTTCGTAAATGTGTGCTGAGTGTTTTGATGTCCACATGTTGGATGAATCATCAAGCACTAATTGTGAGTTTGATTTTATGCTATCAAAATGTGACATCAAGCAGGCCAAAAATCAAAAATTTTTAGGACTTCAGACACGATAAAAATGCTTGTTGTCAAGGTCGTGTATGTGTGCTTGTTTGTTATTTTGAGATTATCATGCTTGATGACCACCCATCAAGCATTAATTTTCAGTTTGATTTTATGACGTTGGTTTGGTAAAAAATAATATGAAAATTTTCACAAAGAAAATATAATTATAATGAAAATTGTTGTTAAGCTTGATCAGTTAACATCAACAACAAGCATGCCAAAAATCAATTTTTTCGTCATGTGTCGTCAGTCTTACACATACTAGCAACTGCTCACACATACTATAAAAATGCTTGTTAAGCCTTTTGATCGTGTGTAAAACCTTTTTCAATTTTTAATTTAATTAATTATCGTCAGTGTAACATAATGCCATAATGATTGATGACTATTTTGATAGTGTCTAGACTGCTTTAAGGCAACGACTTCACTTACACCTAGAGCAAAAAATACAAATATACTAGATTACTCAATGTAGATGGAAACAACGCTTTCGCAAACATTTTGCTTTAGTAAATTGGTCCTTTGAAGCAGCGCTGAATAGCAGCAAGAGTTATTGTTTTGAAGTCGGTTTAGATAATTGCTAAGACTAAAGTAACCTACAAATTTCCAATTTATCAATTAACTGATTAAATAAACACCAATAATTTTAAAAATCGAAAAAAACGCTAAAATTTATTTCAAAAAAAAAATCCAGCAGAAGAAAATATGCTTAAACTAAAAATCATTACATTAAACCCAAATACATTAAAAAAAAACCGAAAACAAAATTAATTTAAAAATAAATAAATAAATAAAAAAATTCTTTGACTAAAAACGCTTGTAAGTTTATTATTTCTTGTAAGAACCCAAAAAAAAAAACGTAAGCTCGCATTTCTTTTTTTAATAAGAAAAAAATTTAAAAAAAAATTAAGTCACAAATCGTTTAATAAGAAATATTTTTATCTAACTAGAAAATTAAGTGATGGACTCAGTTTTTTTTTCTCAAAAATAATTTTAAGAAAACTATGGACATTTTTTTATTTAAAAAAAATATTAAGTAAATTTAACCACAAGCGTTTTTAAGCAAAGAATTTTTTCAGTTTTATAATTAAAAAAATTAAAATAGCCAAAATGCAGCATAAACAAGTCTAACTATAGAAATACTTTTCTCCTACATATATATTAAATAAAAAAAATTATTATATTATATGAGCCCATCACAATTTTCTTTTATATTGGAAACACAAAATTAATTTTTTTTTGCCATGCATTGTGACTTAATTTTTTTTTTACAAAGCCAGCAAACAACTAATTTTCTCTTTAATGATTTTTATATTTATTAGAACAATCACCTTTCTAGCAACGTTTCGCAACAAATCGAAAAGCTTATCGATGAAAAATGTCGCATTCTCAACAAGACTGGTACACCCAAATCAAGCGCTTTGCATTTGGCCAATTGGATGAAGGGCCAATTGGATAAACAACAAGAACAAGCGCGCTTAGCTGTCGCTCAATCCTTAACGGGCCCACCTTCTCCCCCAACAGGCCGTATAAATACAGAAGATGCGAACATTTACCCGGAAAATGAGCATGATGAGCGCATTACTTACTGGACGCGCCAGCAACTGGAGAAGAGAACCAAGGAATTAAACTTGGCTAAGGAGAATGGAAATTTCTCGGTAAAAGCGAATTTCGGTGGTAAACGTTTGAGTGGTGTAGATGAGTTAAGTATGAGTGATGTATCGTTTTCGGAGGGCGTTAGTCAGATCAGCCAATCGCATAGTACAACTTCGGACAGTCAGGTAAGAAAAAGAGTTGCTACAAAATGTGAACACTCGTTCAAAACAGCTAGAAATCCTGAAGTGAAACAACCGAACAGGGGTCTAATCGTCTAATCGATAACGAGCTGATTCGATCACTTTTTTTCAGTTTGAGATTATGGCATTCGCTATCGTACAATGTAGTAATATAGTTCGATAGCGAATCTTAAACTGAAAAAACGTGATCGAATCAGCTCGTTATCGAAAGCGACGATCAGACCCCAGATTACTTCTCTAGACTTTAGTCAAATATTTCTTAATGTTAAAGTTTCAAAAAAAGCTTATTCGAAATATTTCTTTATCTTAAAGTTTTAAAAAAGCTTATTTCAAATATTTCTTAATGTTAAACTTTTGCAAAAACTTATTATACGCTAGAACTTAAGTTTAAGCTTCACCTGCTTAATACATACATTAATACATTTTCTATGTCGCATTATAATAGATCACCGTACGCTCTAGTCCCATTGTATTAGACAAACTAGCGGTTTGTCGTCATTGTCATAAAAATTGTCAACAGCAAAATACCAGTCCAACATTTTCACATCAATCCAAGACCCATCACCATACCAAAAACACAGAGGACAAAACGAAATGTCCTTTCTCCCCCACCACAACTCAAATGCGCTCAGCATCAGCCTCAGCTCTCATTTGTCACTCACTTAAGGTACAACATAGTCAATCCTCACCGCAACGCTGTTGCAAAGTCAATGGCAGTGGCGGTGCCGGTGGCGGTAGTAGTACTAGTCGGGCCAGTAGTGTAACTAGCATATCATCCGGTACGGTAACGGCCGACAAGCCTAGTGATAATCAAGCCGCTAGTAGTAGCAAATGTGAAGTAGGCGATACAGAAAGTGATGTGGCTCAACTAATATCAGATGATGTTTATCAATCAGAGGCCACGGATGATGGCAATACGGGTGGCAACACCAGTAGCAGCATCAGTAGTTGCGGAGTCGAAGAGGCACGACGAAGAATCACCGACAGCATCCATAAATTACGAATTTTAGATGAACAAAATGAGGCAAACGTATTGATGAATGGCCACTGTTCTCCCACCTTAACAAGGCCTACTTCACCTTACACAATAGTTACTCTAGATGTCAGTTTATCTGGTACCGAACATGAGGAAAAAGAAATATTTAAGCCGGAACCAGCGCCTAGAGTGTTTTCAAATATACAACCGCAAAATGCCAAGGAAATTGAAGAAGAAGAAGAAGACATGGCTAAGGAAATGGTAAAGATGAGCGTTACCATAACAGAAACAGCTAAAATTGTTATAGTCGGGGATAGTAAGGCAACAACATCAAATCAAACACCCAAGTCCCCCCATTCTCCCAAATCGCCCAAATCACCCAAAACTCCGTTAACACCCAAATCGGCAAGATCGGCTGGCAGCAGCACAAAATCCAATCAATTTGTGCCTTGCACTTGCAAGTGTTTGCCCGAAGACTTTTCCAACACCACCCTCAGTCCCGAAGAAGTGGAGTTGCAGACTTGTAAAATACTAGAATCACCCAAACAATCTCCCAAATTGCCACGAAATCAAGAGGAGTTGAAGGATAGCAAAATATCCACCTCACAAGATCCTCACAAATATTGTAAATGCACTTGTGATAAAACGTTGCAGGAGAATTTAAATACTGCACAAAATAAGGAAGATGATGACTTGTCGCTGATGTTAATAGGCTTAGCCCAGTTGACACCGGCAGCCAAGCTATTAAATATGAAGACTCCGACGGCTCCTTTGAATACACCCACTCAAAATTTTGCTTCCTACAGGGAAGAAGGATTTGTCCCTACCATAGCCATAGTACCAGCCACACCAGACTCGGTGCTGACCAAAACCTCTACAAATGTATGGGATAATACTTCGCATGTTATCACCAGCACAGCCACAACCAATTTATTAATCAGCCAGGGTCCTCGGCAAGCGGTCATAGAAAATATAGCCGAAGATTCTTGTGATGAATCACCTTTGGACGAAGAACCGCCTTATAGGCCCATGTCGAGCAGTCTCAGACGTTTTGGCACCATGTCCAGTTTAGAAAGATTGCCCTCCGAAGACCGCTTGGAGGATAATCCAGATGACTATGATGATGATGATGATGATGTTGATGATGACGAGGAAGTGGATGAAGAGGATGAGGAGTTGATGGATAAGGCTAGAGCTGATAATATAGAGTTGGACAATGAGATTAGAGTGGTAACTAAGGCCATATATGAGAATTCCGATCAGGCAGGCTCATCCAATAATATTAATGGCAGTGCCTGGACAAGTCGTGCCTCAACTTTTGTTTCGGGCAAAATGTCATTCTTTGAAGAGTCTCGCGCTTTCATAGATAAATATCTAGGTAGATGGAATCAAGATCAGGGAAACATAAGTGGTAGTAATGGCATAACCTCAGATCCCGAAGAACAAATGGATGAGTGCACCTCGGGTGCTACCTCGGGAGAAGAGGTATGGGGCACTCCTACCAGTGGAGGAGATAACGATGAAATGCATTTGGCCAGTTCGGAAAATACACAATCCGTTAGTATTTCTATTTTTGCTATTATTATTTTTCTTTTTATTTATTTTTACTTTATCCTGCAGTCGCCTACCAAATCCAGCAATTCTTTAAATGATGACGATGACACGGAGCTTATGATGGATGAATTGTTAATGGCTCCTCCCATGTCAGCCAGCACAATACGCGGTTTATTGCCACGGTAAGTTACATATATATACATTATTTTAAAGTAAATTGTATATCTTAGAAAATTTGCCTTTTTATATGAATTAATCTTAACTATATTATAAAGTATAAATAGTTATTAGTTGTTAGATTTTCTAAGCAATACTACATTATTTGTTAATATTAAAAAATAGTAATGGTAAAATTTCGTAAATATTTTTCTTTTTCTCTCCATATTTTTTATGTAGTTTTTACAGGTTAATATTAATTTAATATTATATTTTTTTTTTCATTTTTAGTTATAATCGTAATATTTTGAACATTTCAATTCTAATCATCCTTGTACTACGAGTAGTTTTAGATATACGAGTATGAGAGGAATACTCATAATACTCGAATAAAGTAAATGTTATATAAAAAAAATATGTAGTTGTAGAGTGAATAGTGCAGATGACATGGCATGTAATTTAATGACACTTCCTTCTTCTGCTTCATATACTTAGTTATTCTGCTCTGTAATTATTTGAAAGGAAGTGTTGTTCCTATTTTCAGATCTCATTATAAGCTAATTGGGGAAAGCTTCCCTCAAAATATCCCTGAAACCAACATTTTTCATTTAGATTTTTCTTTCTTCTTTCTTCTTTCTCATTGCTGATAAGATATTTAGGATTCTTTCTGGTTAAATTCATTTAGTCTAAAGGCGGTTCTTTTTTATAGTAACTAAGTCAAGGCAATAGAAAATGCGTTTTTGAGCATAAGGCCTACCCTGGAACATCTTTAGCACAGTTGTTGTGCCCAGAATATCTCTTAAGCCCATTTTTGGTTATAACGTTCAGAAAATTGCTGCTGCTAGAGCTTGCGATCCCAATCAAAGCTTGAATGAAGTGGTTTGCTAGACATCCCATCTCTGGCTGACTCTTTAAGCTTGTTCTAAGCTGGGATTGTGTAATAGTAAAACGATCCGAAATGCCTTTTTACACTATCGTCTTCCCAAAAGAAGGTAACACGTTAGGTTAATGATAGGCATTACTTCTTTAAAAAAAATTGTCTTAAGTCCACTTGTTAACTCAGCCTTAAATAAATATTTCATAAGCAAATGGAGGTGTCAGGCCTTGGCTGAAGTAGTTGGCACTTCGACTACAAGGCCGAAGGTCCTGTAGTCGAGCCCGATCTCCGATAGTCATTAAAAAATAAAAACACCACGCATTTCTCTGATGTGCATTAGTGTTCCTTTGTATCAGCTGTCATAGGAAAGTTCAAGTGATAAAGGCATAGCAATGTAACATCAGAGCAATGTAACATCAGAGCGCCCTTCTTCATCGGCATTGTGTAGCAGAATCATCCGCGATGTGAAATAACCAATAAAATGCTTCATTGACACCAGAGGCGCTGCAACACTGCATTATCAAAAACCTGCATCATCAAGAAAAACCTAATGTACCCAAAATTTATTAAGATACATTTTAATTGAAGCTACCTTAGTTAAAAAAAAAATAAATTCGCAAGTTTTTTTTTCCTTACTGCCATGTCAATTTACTAAATAAAATTTCATAAATGGAACACATTTACATAGCAAATTTAGTTTAACTATTACAAATAAATTATTTATTTTAAATATACTAGAATGTTAGATACATTACCTAGGCCCATCTATTCATATACATTTAAACAAACATATAAACATTTACTTTTATTCAAAAGCCATACAACAGTAGTTTAAGAAGTAATTTTTCCATGATATATTTTTCATATAAATTTCATCAAAACATCATGTAAACATCAATTTCATCAACTCGACAACTTTATAACAAACAAAAACAAACATAAATCCAACTTGCGAATTTGAACTACATAACGGAAAACTGTAAAAATATATTGGGAAATTTTTTTTTTCACAAATAATATAAAAAACACAAATTTGAAAAAAAAAATATATGTATATAGACGACGTCTAGAACCCTTGTTCGAGGAGGAAACGGAGAGTGATGAGGAAAAGACACAGCAGGAAAGTGAAGAAATGAAAAAGGTGGGTCATCTTTAGCCAAAAATAATAATAAAAACTGCATGAAAGAAACACATTCATTCGTTCGAATTATCTCATACTTTGAATGAAAGCTTTCACTAATCATTAATTTTATATCTTCTTCATATACATATATATTAATTTTTTTTTTCTCATCTCGCTGTGTGTCTTTGTTTCCTTTTCTCACATTTATTAAACGTCATGGTATTTTAAATATTTTTAATTTTTTTTTTCTCTGTACTGTGTATGTATATGTGTGTGTACTGTAAATACAATTCACCACTTTTAACTGTCATTATCACCACCATCAACATTATCTATCATCGTGGCCATTAGAAAGTTATAGTGAAATTAGTTAAACTCTAGCAAAACGTTCAATATTGCAAACTTATACAAATCAAAAGCAATTGACCATTTACTATTTGATGCCAAAGCTTTTGCCTTTACGTTTGCTTGGCTTAAGCGCCCTTTTAATGACTCAAATTCATCACACATTAATAAATCAATTAAAACAACTAACTTTAACCTTACCAAAAAAAAAAAAACCTTAAAACCTTAACAATGTAACCAAACGTGGCCACCTTAACAAACTCATATAGTTTGCTATAAACCAGAATTGATTAGTTGAATTCTATTCCCAACAATTGGTAGGGGGAAACAACGACAAATGGCCACTATTTAGAGGATTCGGAAGCTGGAAGTTCCAGCGGGGAGGAGAGGGAGGAGGAGGAGGAATTGGAAGAGGAAGTGGAGGAGGAGGAGGAGGACCTAGTGAACACAGCGGATTACGACGAGGAGGACGAGGAACTGACTTCAACGGAGGAGAGATTGCAACCGAATTTACAAACCTCCTCCCTGGGTCCCAGGCCGCTAAGTCATCCCACACTACCGCCAGCCATACTGAAGGCATCATCTTGCGAGTACCTACTGGATCGGCCAGTTACAGTAACAGCAAAAACAAGCACGACAGCCACAAGTTCTTTGGCAACAACTACTACCCCCTCAGCAGCAGCAACGAGTTTGCACACCTCCTCCAAGCCAGTGGTAGTAATCTCAGCCTCAACAACAATAATGGTGACAGCAGTAGCACTAACAACAGCAACTACCACCCAGAGCATGACTGCGACGAGCCAAACAACGAACTGTTTTACAATGGACTCAACAATAGTACAGACAATACCGAATCCGGTTCCCTTGTCGGCATCTACAACAACCAACAGAGAGAGCGCCACTATCAAGAGCGCCAAAGACGTTTGCAGCAGCAAGGAACAGGAGAAGAGGACAGCCAAAACATTGCCACGACCAGCGAAATTTATACCACCTCCACCGCCGCCACGCCGTCTCTTATTGACTCAAACAAATCTAAAGACCACTGGACAGGCACAAAAGCCCTCAAAAATGGTGAGTTCGAATTAAAATTAAAATCTTAGTAGTTGTATCACACTCTTTCTTTTCAAATAGCCTCCGCTTCAACAAAAGTTTGGCGCTTTTGCTGACGTTGGCTTTTCAGTGGGTGCCAAAGCAGACAGCAACGCTACTCACATGACAAATACCAGCTTACCTCCTTGCACAGCAACGACGAAGATGACAATGACGACGACAACGACCACAACGACGATGATGGCGAAGCCAACGAGGTTTCCACCAACAACAGAGGACGTTTGCAATATCAAAAAGTATTCAGCAACAAACGCCTGCAAAGCCGAAACTGTGTCACCCTCAATGAAGCCACGACCATCGTCAACAATAATCGAGACCTCGCTGCTGGGCTCAGGGGAAGCCGGCAGCAAGCAAAGCCCGCTTTACAACTTATCAACAACAGCTTCGACGATGAAGGGGAAACAAATAGCAACCACCATAATGACGAACAAAGATCAACAACAGCAGCAGCAAGAGATGAACAGGGACAAAGCACCCAACGAGATGAAATCCGAACAGGCAGAGGTCGCTACAGGCAAAGATTCAAAATCGGCTTGTGCACAGCCCGCACTAGCTGGCTCGGGCTTAAGTCCTCGCCTGGAAATGCGTTTAGCACTGAATCACGATATTCTGGGCGACGAGGACTTGATAAGCTACGATCCTGGACCAGATCTAACATCTATTCTGGGGTAAGTGTCAAAGTCTTAAAGGAGTTAAATTTATTAAAAAAGATTCTTAATTTTAAAGCAACAAATGCAATTTCAAATTACTAGCTAAAAAAAAATAAATAGTCAAAAAAGTAACATTTAAAGAGAACTTAATAAAAAAAATACAGGTAAATTTCAAGAGTTAGTTTCAAGCAATAATAATTGAGGGTGACGTTGACTGAAGTAGTTAGCACGTTGACTACAAAACCGAAGGTCCTGGGTTCGAACCCGATCTCCAATAGTCATTAAATAACAACAGCACGCATTTTTCTTATGTGCATTAGTGTCTTTTTGTATCAGTTGTTGTTGGAAAGTTCAAGTGAAAAAGGCGTAGACACTGGTCACTAAACTACACCGGCTTCAGTGGATACTAATCCTATTGTGTAGCAGAATCATCGGCGAAGTAAAATAACCAATATAATGGCTACGAAACACATCTTCAAATATTTAATACGCCTTATTGACACCAGAGGCACTGCATTATTAGAAACGTGCAAAAAAGCAGAGTTGTAAAAGCTTTCCTCTATCTCTTCCTTCACCACCTATCTTCTCTATCACTATCCCTTTCCTAAAATAAGTTAACAACTAGTAAAAGTAGCAGGCATTCTTTGCCTGAGTATTACTTCTCTTAAACAAAAAAAAGTTCGAAGCTTTCTAATCTTTTTTCCAAAATTATATGGGATTTTTTCCTAAACAGGCACGACCTCTCAACCTTTCAACGACGGACGGGACGCGATTTATTGAATCTATCAGCCATGAATCGTGTGCAGCCAAAAGAGGCTGTCATATCGTTCTCTCAACAGCGAAACTCCAAGATGGATACACCCACAGTGAATCGACGGCCACGACCTCTAGTCAACAGCGGCGGCAACATACTGATGGCCAACAGCGGCAACAGCAACAGCAGCAGTCCGGCCTCGTCAATGCCTTTCGTTGGTTCGGCACGTGTCGGCGGCGTTCCACAACACCTGCAGCCAAATCGAAATACATGGAGCAGTTCTGCATCTGTGGAACAAAACAGAGACGGGAGCGTCAGCGCCGCAAACAGCAACAAAAATATCAACTGCAACACAGACGACAGCAAATTAAGCGATCTAGAGATCTTAGCGAGACGAGAGAAGATATACTGCATGTCTCAATTGAAGAGTGGCTCACAAGTCAAGATGGGGACGAAGATGATGAAGACGACAACAACAACTACAACGAAGAGCAGCACTTTCTCCCACAGCGACAATCCTCTGACGAGGACGACGAGTATTACTTCGATGGCCGCTGCGATTGAGGAGCGTTTATTAACTCCCCAAATGGCCAAAAGGCAGCGCAAAATAGGGCGTGATGAAAGCGCCCTTATGGAAATGGGAAAAGCTAATAAACTGTAGGTATTCACAATAGCCAATTGCAAAATGAAAACTATCACAATTTTTTGTTAACCTTAGCATAAACTTTATTAAACGTCGCAATTCGGAACATCCCTCAACCGCCAATAACTCACAAACCTCGCTTAATGATTCAAATGCCAGTAGCACGCCGCAGCACAAGCAAATACCCATGTCACCACGCAAAGATAATGTAAGTTTAAGTTTTTAGATCTCACACAAATGTAAAATTTACATAAGCTAAAATTTTCTGTAGGACAAACCCTCTCTTAATCGCCGTTTATGGAAACAAATAACCAAACGTCGCCGCTCCAATTCTGTGTCAGAACTTGCAGCCTCTTAAGATGTCCGGTTCAAGAAGTCATGCAACAAATTTATGCACCGTCTTGTCTTGTATTTTTTTTTTTTTTCTAAGTATGTATGTGATCCATTAGTTTTAATATGTTTAACAAACACATTTTCTCTAGCTAGTCAAAAATTTTTGCAGTAGTTTATGTGTAGTTAGTAACCCAGTTTTAACTCTAGATAAAAGAAAATTCGACATTAGAAATTGTTGCTAAATTGAACTGATTTTTGTATTAGAATTTAAGTGGTTGTTGGTGGCTCTTCTGGAGTTTAGCCAGCAAAAAAACAAAAACAAACAAAAAATTAACACACACAATAACGTCCTCTAAAGCTTTAAGAGATAAAACAAAAATATGTACTGAAAAATTAATAGTAGCTGTCAATTAAGGAAGCGGAATCTTGACTTTTTTCTTTTATCGTAAAGCTAGATTTTTTTTTGCGATTTTAGCACACTTGTAAATATAGAAGACAATTAAAGCTTAATAGAGCAAAAACTTTATTCAATACTACCTTGAGTAGCTCGTACCATATCGGGTCTGTTATAAAATGCATCAATCACAGCGTAGCAGTTTATGCAAAAAGTGGCAACACTTAAACTGTAATATGTTAGAAAATTCAACCCTGCAGAGGTCGTATTATGCAAGAGTTGCCAGCAGGTCCATTCCTATGACTGCATATTTGGAGTTCAATACACAAAAGGACTTTAATTCTCAATCGAAAATCGTTATAAGACAAAAAAATTGCCATAATAAAAACGGGAACGGTACTTCTCATATTTTATGCAACCCTCAACATAAAAGTTTTGATATTTTTCGATCCCTGACATGCAATAAAATTATAAAAAAAAATACTATTTAAATCTAATAGTCCAAGTTATCATGTTTTTACCTAAAATCTTTTCTGTTTTGCAAGGGAAACATTTTTAGTAAAAAGAACATTTCCCCGGGTAAGTTTTTGTACTTTTCCCATTTCTCCTATTATGGATTTGTTTTTCTCCTTTTTTACTAAAATTTTGCCCTAGCAAAACAGAAAAAAATTTAGATAAATATATAGTTAATAATTTATTAAGAGGTTAGCAGAGAAAGTCTGTCTGTCCGTCCTACAATCCGTTTCTCCTCCCGTCACCTGGCCGAGTGAAGTAACTTTAGGCTAAACGGATGAAGCGAACACATAAGCTATATATCGTTACCTAAATATAGAAAGGCCCTGCCACATTATTTTTTTGAATTCGATTTTTTTATATTTCGATAGAAGAACATCTAATGTACCGAAAATTGCAAAAATTTCAATTAAAAAAAAATAATGGGTTAGGGCAGCTGTCTTTTATAATAATTTAGGGCAATTTTAGGTTGAGGGATGAGAAGAGCTATAAAATAATGAGGTTTACGACAAGATTTACTGTTATTTTCAGATTTTATTTTTAAATAAAAAAGCCCCAATTTTATAAATCTAATGACATAATTTGACGTTACGCATGCAGTTTCTATTAAAATAATTATTGCTCCCATATCAATAAGAATCGGTTAAGCAAACGGTCTTATACTATTTCATCATTTAATTTTGCAAACTACATATTTTTCTTTCAAGAGACTTTGTCTTTTTGCACTTCAAAAAGACTTAAATAAAACGATCTGTCCTGCCAAGCGATTTCTTTCTTTGAAACACACAAAAGCCAGCCTCTAGTTTATTTTCAAATGAAAATCAAAATTTAGATTAAAGAAATTATTTTAAACGAAATTTTTGCAAAATTAGTCTCAAACCTAACAAAATCTTATTATATTTAAAAAAAATGCCTTAGATTATAAAAAAAATTATGTATGTATATTGAAAAAAAAATTGTCCAAGCCAACATTAATCAAATTCAATGTTTAGCATCATTAAAACCAAAAACTCAACTCGAACTTTAAAACAATAAACAAGAATTTACTTTACAAAAATAAATCAATAAAAAATGCGACAAAATTTTGAATTGTAAAAATTTTTTTAATACATAATTAATATATAAAAGAAAATAAATAATTTTAGTCACTTCTAAAAGTCATAAATAAAATAATTTGCAATTTAAAACAAACACCTTTCAGTAATTGTAATTCTTTTAATTTCTTTTTCACTAATTAGTTTGTTAGTAATTTATAAATTAACTTAAAAAAATTATTATAATCAACAAACAAAAAATATACAAATATCAAATACACGAAAAATATTTTTTTTCATTGCAACAAAAAATTAAATTTAAACCAATTTTAACAAAATGAAAATTTTCATCTTTAAGCTTTGAGAAATAAAAAAAAACAAAGTAAAAACAAAAAAAATTAAAAGAATTTGCAATTATCTCTATGAGAATATTTTAGTAATAAATCATTTAAAATTATAAATATTTAACACACAACAACAAACATATTTAATTACTTATTTAAGAAAACTACAACAAAATATATAAACTAAACAACTTTAAAAATTTTATTAATAAATATATAATAACAGAAAACAAGAAGAAATTAAGAAAATTATAAAATAAATCAAAAATAAAAGTGCTTATTTTTGCTATTGGTTATCAGGGGGTAAGTTTTTACATTAAAGAATTTAAGAAGACCTTTACCTAAATTCTTTTAAAAACTGAAAAAATCGTCAAATAACTAGGTACCCTAAACCCTCATAAGGGGTTGCAATTCTTTAACAACATACATACTTTTGAATATATAATAGGATATGAATATGTATACCTACTGCACACTGCCTGCACTACGAGAAACTAGTTAAAAAATTAAAATCAGAATATAAAAATATTTCTGCTTGAAAAATAAAAATCAGGAGCTAATTTTTGTTTCTGGTCGAAAAAATTTATATCGGAAATCAACAATAACTTCTGCTCAAAAATAAAATTGATCAAACAACCAACGATGCCAACTATTTATGACCCAAACGCGCTATTCTCCTTCTCAAAACGCGCTAAGTTACAGCATTGTCAACTATTTATAGCCAAAACGCCCTATTTTCCTACGCGCTAAATTAAATTTTAATAAAAGTTGATGTTGGTATGTATTAGTAAATACGAATTGATTTTTTTTTAATAAATAGGTATTTTTCAGGTTTTCCAATGGGTGCCTCGGTAGGCTAGTGAGTAGTGTGCTGGCCTATCAGTGTAGAGGTTGTGGGTTCGATTCCCACCATAGACCCTGGTCTGTTTCACTACAACGAGTGAAGGTCTTTGTTACTATTCTCGTTTAAATTAAGTTATGATATAATTTGTAATTGTATTTGTAACATTTAATAAATTAAAAATTAAAAAAGGTTTTCCAATATTGCTTCTTTCAAATTACTTCCTAAATAACTAAAATCAATTAATACAGAATCAGAATCGCCTTAGTTTTTATTTTAATTTTATTTGTCAAACTTTGTAACAACATACTTAGGTATAAATTGTTGCATAGTTTTGCGATTCAAATCCTTTTTGTACTTCAGCTAGAATAGATGCTTAATAACTTAAGTAAATATTTTTGAGTCATTATGCCTACCTACCTACTAAATAGGACATATTTTTAGTTGTGAAATTTCCAAAATATTTGTCATTTACAGTATTAAAATGGGGTTTTAAATCTAACCACAGTCAAGGGAATTTTATTTGCGACAGCTGAATCATTAACCAATTTAAAAAATTTTATCAGTTTTGGATACCTACTAAATTTATCAAAAAAAAAAGTAAAAAAATATTGTTCTGAAATTATGTTATTGATTTTCTTCAAGACGCGCTAAGACGAAATAAAGCGCGTTTGGCATACATAGTTAAAACGCGCTAAGTTTAGCGCGAAACGCGCATTGCTGCAAATAACGGCATATAATCTCTTAACATAAAAGTAAAAACAATTACAGTCAGTGCTGCCAGAATGATGATTTTATCATATTTTTGATGATTTTTGGACCAATATATGATTTTAAGATTTTTTTTCTCGAATGATGATTTTTAATTTTGCAAATTATGATTTTTACTTTCAATACATACATATGTATGTACAATTTCCTTTGTTGTTCTACAATGTTTATCAATAGCTATAACTATAAAGAAAACATGTTTGTTCCAGCGAAAATATTTGTCTACATGGAAAGAGGTTGGTAAGGGGCAGAGAGCACAACTCTCCCTCCTCTTCTGGGGTAATTTGAAATAAAAATAAGAAAACGTCACTTAACAAGAAAAAGAAAAGTCATCTTATCTAAGTGACGGAATGTATCCAAATCTTGCACAAATGTATACCAAATCATTTAAATGAATTCATTCGTCGCCAAGGAAAAGCAATTTGCTGTGCATACCTTATATGATAAGAATATTGGCAACGTCGGATACTTTTTTGTTTGAATTTCTTTACTAATTTTTCATTTAATGCAATTTTTATATAAGTTACTTTAATGATCTCATTTGTTTATTGAATACAATTTGAAAATGCTTTCTAAATTCTTTTTGTAAAATAAGATAGTAAATAGTTTTTTATTGATGAAAACAAAATAAAATTGGTGTACGTCGAATAGTTTTTTTTTCCGCTGTAAATATGTCAATTGTTACTTTTTTTATTTGAAAAAATTGGAATTTTGATGATTTTTTTCTTCAAAATATGATTTTCTTTCCGACAAATGATGATTTTCTTCGCAAAACTTCTGGCAGCCCTGATTACAGTATCTGATAAAAACAAAAGCAATATCTCTTTTGCAAATCTCTTTATTTGTGTTTGCAGAAATATTATAACAACAATAACAACATCGCCCTTGACAATGAATACTCTCTCAAACAAAGTGTAAACAAAAACACAAACAACATTCCAAAACAATCGTAAACAAAACCAACACATTCACAAAATTCACTTGTTGTATCAACACAATCAACCGTTTGCTTGCTACTGCTTGTTCTTTGACAATAACAAAAAAACTTACTCGGTATTGTTATGTATTCACATACACACCCACACTATGATAAGCAAGTGCAGCGTGTAATTTCTGGAGCCATCTTGATTTATGTAGAAATTTTGCCTTTGGCAATTTTTAAACATCAATAACTTTCTTAACACACCACCTAACGATTTAATTCTTTAACTATTTATTTTCATTTTTTATTGGTTTTAATTTGACACTAATTTTATTTCATTACTTTAACTTTTACTATTGCATATACATATGTATGTAATTAACCGACAGACCGGCGAGCGAACCCACAACCAAACTATATTAAAGCACATTACAAACTGAAGAGATGCTCCATTTAATTACGCACATTCCCTTCATTATTGTATGAACGTGGTGAATATTTCCACATCGAAGGGCAATTACCTCTTAAAAAGTACTCTACTTTGCACTTGTTATTTAGTATCAGTGTTACCGTTGAACATTTTTAAAAAGGCTTGAAGAAAGGAGGGGGGAGAGTTTGAGAATATGACAAATGTATTTTGAATATACTGTGCCGCAAACCAGAAACCAACCGACGATATTAGGAAAATTTTTTCTTTTATAAGCAAAATTTGTAATTAAAATTCTTTTTTATTTTTTTTAATGAAACAAAATTAGTGTTGCCATTTTTTTATTGTAAAATAACAAAAAATATTCAAAATTTATATACAATATATAAATTTAAATAAATAAATTTATTCTTTTTTTATATTTTAAGGTGATATAAGTACATTTTAAATAAGTATGTAATTTTATCTTTATAAATTTGAAATATTTTAGTTATATTATATTAAAACTTACTAGGTAGAAAAATTCCAAAAAAAAGGGCAAATTATAGACTTGGCAGCAGCCGGTCAAAAATACTTGTGAAGCAACACAATATTATTGCGAATGCAATAAACAATTATTGTTGTTTTTAACCGACTTCAAAAAAAGAAGGAGGTTAACAATTCGTCACTATTTTTTTTTTATTTTTTTTTTAGGTGTGTAGGTCCATAACTCGGTGCATTTTAGACCGATTGTAAACATTTTTTTGTTGTCTGAGAGGGTATAGCTTCCCATTGGTCCCATTTGAAAAAAGTGGGCGGAGTCACGCCCACAATTTTTTAAATTTGATTTATTGATCTTCTACTTATTTGATTGCTGCGAAACCTAGCAAACATCTTTGGTTCTTGTAATTAAAAAATTCTTGAGTTGAAAAAATGGGAGGGGCTACACCCATTCAAATGTATTATAACATTACACGTGGTTCTACTTAACCGATTTTTACAAAACTTAGCACACACCTTGAACTCTAAAATAGACAAAATTTTCTTTAAAAAAATGGGCGGGGTACGCCCATTAAAATTTTATATTATATTTCACAGGGTTCTATTTCACCGATTTTTACGAAACTTGGCACACACCCTAAGCTTTAATCAAGGCACAAAATTGCGTTAAAAAAGTGGGCGGGGCACGCCTATTAAACTTTAGTATATTTCATGTGCTTGTATTTAACCAATATTGACGAAACTTGGCACACCCTAAGCTTTAATAAAGCCAAAAAATTGCGTTAAAAAAAGTGGGCGGGGTCACGCCTACAATTTTTTAAATTTGATTTTGTAATCTTCTACTCATTTGATTGCTGGGAAACCTAGCAAACATCTTTGGTTTTTGTAATTTCAAAATTTTTAAGTTGAAAAAATGGGTGGGGCTACGCCCATTAAAATGTATTATAACATTACACGTGGTTCTACTAAACCGATTTTTACGAAACTTAGCACACACCTTGAACTCTTAAAAATACACAATCTTGTTTTAAAAAAAGGGACGTAGCCACGCCCCATAAAATTTAACACTTAATTTCACGTGCTTTTACTTCATCGATTTTTACGAAACTGGACCATATTTCCAAATAAAGAAAGATACTTACAAATAAATTTTTTTTGAATTGACCAGAGTTTAAAAGTATTCACTAAAAAGGTAAAAATAAAACTTTTTAAAAAAAAAATTAAACCGACTTCAAAAATAAGCACTAAAAAGCAACAAATAATATAGATCTAGTTAAATAAAAGATTTTTATATATGTTACCTACAGTGCCGTTTGAAGTTGGTGCCAGTAATACTGGTACTAAGCACATAGGAACATGCCCGGTAAAAAAACTGCAAGTAATTTTTATGTACATATGTATCTGCTTAGTTACCAATGTTGCTGGCACCAATTTCAAACGGCACTGTAGGTAACATATATAAAAATCTTTTATTTAACTAGATCTATATTATTTGTTGCTTTTTAGTGCTTATTTTTGAAGTCGGTTTAATTTTTTTTTAAAAAGTTTTATTTACATTTCTTTTTATTTACATGCCTACTTCTTACTACAATTCGAGCTGAAATAAAGTCAGCCAATGTAGTAATGGTAAAGTAAGAAAATAACAAACGTAATGATTATTGAGTGCTTCTTATAACTATGATATTAGTTGAGCTTCTCATTTGTTTAAATGAAAGTATAACATAAAATCTCTAGTTGATCTAAGAAATATTTGGATAGAGGTTCTCTGATAATCTGCTCTTGTAACAAGCAACGCGCATAGTTTCTAGCTAACTCCTCAATAATAAATTTCAATAGGTATATTTTTAAGAACTAATTAATTACTGATCAAGTTATACCTCTATTAATTTTGAGAAAAAGTGCGATACAAATATTAAAAATGTATATTAATTTATTTTTTGTAATTCAGAAAGGATTAGTTTGTAACTCTGAATAGTTTTTATTTCAGTTTGTTTCTATTTAGTAATAAATATCGAAAAAAGATAAATAAAAACCTTTTTTTCGGGAAACACCAGAAGGTTAAGGCCTGCTATCCAGAAAGAAAATTACAATTAAAAATTGTATATTCAAAAAGTATTATTTTTTGGAATCACTTACTGATAATTCATCTGCATCTTTCTTCAGAGTCACAGTTTGAAAACTTCAGAACTCCGTAATTCCGGAAATATGATTCGCAGCAAATTTTTTTACTTATTTATTTTTTCTAATTTTTAAATTTTCTATCACACAAGTAATTAAAATTTTTTTTGAGACGCTTTACAGGTAATATGGAAAGTTTAGAAGGTCATAACTCGCAAACATGGGTCACACCTTATTTCCTAAATTAAATTTTTTCTTGTGCTATATATTTTTTCTTTGGCCAAGTTTTAAGTTTTTTATTTGAGTTGAAGACTATTTCCTTTAGCTAATTAGGCCTAACGTGTTTCTATGACAATAAAAAAGCAATTTTTTATTTCATATTTCCCGACGTTTCGTGAATGTTTTGTTCACTTTTTCCAGGGATTCGTCTATTTATTCCATAAATCAAAAACATCAAAAATTATAAGTAAGTTTAACAATTTATAACAATATATAACAAAAGCATAATGTTTACTTACAAATAAAAATTATTAATTTATATATAAGAAAACTTTTATATACATGCTTAAAACTTTTTAAACAAATTCCAAACGATTAAAAGTTTTTTCCAAACTGATCAGCTGTTCTCTATTATAATTTTGTAGTTAGCGCTTAAATTGTCGGTATCTTCTTTTTTGTTCATTGTTCTGTTAATTTTTTGTTGTATTCTTAAGCTTTCAGTTATAAATCTCTTTCTCACATTGTTTTCTTTATTAAGTATTTTTACATTTTCGAAGTCAGGTTTATGATTAGTTTGTAATATGTGTTGTGATAACGCTGTGCTCTCTTTATTTTTATTAATATCACCTTTATGCTCATTTAATCTTGTTTCTAAACTCCTTTTTGTGGTTCCAATGTACAACCAAATATCGGACAGCTTGCCGAAACACTACTACACATATTTATTTACAATTGGAAACATCAAAAATTACATACATACACACTAGCAAAATAAACACAAACATGAAAGGATTTTTTCAACACATCGTCCTTAAATATGATGGGGAAACTTGCAGGAGCATGAAGGAATACTGTAATGAGGTAAAGAGATTGGCTCTTAAACAACAAAGGCTAAAGTTTTTATTGTCATGTAGAAGGTATGGCATAATTCCTAAACACACACAAAATACAACAACACAAGTTAGAACACTTTTTTTATGTCAAAGTATTAAAAACCAATTGGAACGTATAGAAAATAATTTTCACAAAAAGATTTTAAATCTGGAAATTTCGCAAACCAACACCGATATAAAATTAATAAAAAGAAAACTTTATCAACTCAAGACAGGCTTACATAGTTTTTTGACCGTAGGTGATTTTGAATCGTTCCTCAAAAATCAAACTGAAAGAGCAACACATAGGTGCAAATGCAAAAGTAAAACAAATAAAGAAAATAGATACACTGAAAGAAATACTTTTTACAAAATTAGGCATTTTTAATAACGAACACTGGTTTGAAAACAAAACTAAAGTAGAGATACCACCAGAAAGCAAATGGTTATTATCACTGGGGAAAAAGTTTGCTTTACCCGTCAACAGACAAAGTTTTTCACCTTTACAAGTTATTGCAGATGCAGAGCAATGCATCCAGAGGATCGACGACGACAGCAATGAAGAAAAAGAGACAACTAGAAATAAATTGGCATACGGTATTGCGCAATTTAAGAGAAGCATAAGGAACTCGCCTAAGGAGAAGCTTATTCTCACGATTTTTGAAAATACAAAAAAGTGTTTGAGAAGACACAGAGACATAATTATAACACAATCGGATAAAGGCAACAAAACAGTTGCCATAAACAAACATGAATACGAGAATAAAATGGAAATGATATTGGAAGATAAAAACACGTATCGTATTATTACAGCAGACCCTACTTTAAAATTGATAAAAACTAACAACGCAATAATTTTGGACCTGTATAAAAAAGAACATATAGATAGTAGGCAAAAATTGAAGCTTTTTTGTTCTGCAGCAACTGCTCCCAGATTTTATGGATTACCTAAGGTACATAAGGAAGGCATGCCATTACGACCTATAGTGTCATCTTTCCAAGTTCCATGTTACCAATTAAGTAAATTTGTGGGTAATATTCTTAAAAATATAGTTTCGGAAAAATATAATGTAAAGAATTCATTAGAATTGAAGGAAAAAATTAAAAACGTAAAACTTGATAACAACGACTTATTAGTGTCTTTTGATGTGGTTTCTTTGTTCACCAACATTCCGGTTCGCACAGCGGTTAATACGATAATGGACAAATGGAATATAATAAAAAGCAACACCACTATCCCACGCACACAATTCTTAGATATATTAAAGTTCTGTCTGTACGAAAACAATTATTTTATTTACAATAAAAAAGTTTACAAACAAGTCTTTGGCATGCCCATGGGAAATCCCCTCTCCCCAACAATTGCCGATATTGTTTTGGATAACTTACTTGACGTAGCACTGACTGAACTATTGAACAAAAACGTTAATATAAAATACATAGCCAAATATGTAGATGATATTTTAGCAATAATCAACATAGACGACAAGGATGAGATATTACGTTCTCTCAACGGATATCATCCGAAAATCAAATTTACCATAGAAGTTGAAACCAGGGGTGAAATCGCTTATCTTGACACAAAATTATACAGGAATATTAATACAATAGAATTCGACTGGTATTCAAAAAATATTTCATCGGGAAGAATTATCAACTTCAACGCTACTCAACCCAAAAGCCAAATAATAAATACAGCAAAAAATTTTATCCAAAGAGTACTTGACATTAGTGACCATCGATTCCACACACAGAATTTTAAAAAAATCACTAATATATTAACAGCCAACAGTTTCCCTATTAATCTAATAGAATTCCTAATAAAAGCATACAAAAAGAAAAATTACGGAGAGCGTGGCAACCCTAAGGAAGATGATAAATGTTTTTACAGTGTAAAGTACATACCTGGGGGTCGATTCTGTTTCTGTGAAATCGTGAAAATGAAAAATAAAATATCACTTCATTGAAAATGCGATTCTGATTTTAGTTTTTTATGAGAACTACCTGTCAAGTGAAGTGAATATGATAAATTTTTTATCACTTCATTTTTATCATAAATTCAGAATCGACCCCCTGGTCTCACTGATTCGAAGAATATGAGAAAAATAATAAATAAAAATAACATAAGCTTTGCATATAAACCCAACAAAACATTGAGCGAAATATTTACTAATACTAAAACAGCCATACCAAAGTTACAACAAAACAACCTTGTTTACGAAATTCCTTGTAAAGGGAATGACAACAACAACTGCAATTTAGTTTACATTGGAACCACAAAAAGGAGTTTAGAAACAAGATTAAATGAGCATAAAGGTGATATTAATAAAAATAAAGAGAGCACAGCGTTATCACAACACATATTACAAACTAATCATAAACCTGACTTCGAAAATGTAAAAATACTTAATAAAGAAAACAATGTGAGAAAGAGATTTATAACTGAAAGCTTAAGAATACAACAAAAAATTAACAGAACAATGAACAAAAAAGAAGATACCGACAATTTAAGCGCTAACTACAAAATTATAATAGAGAACAGCTGATCAGTTTGGAAAAAACTTTTAATCGTTTGTGTTAGATACTTTTGTTTTGCTTTATTTATTTAAAATAACATACATACGTACATACATATATATGGATGTATGTAACTTGGAATTTGTTTAAAAAGTTTTAAGCATGTATATAAAAGTTTTCTTATAATTATATAAATTAATAATTTTTATTTGTAAGTAAACATTATGCTTTTGTTATATATTGTTATAAATTGTTAAACTTACTTATAATTTTTGATGTTTTTGATTTATGGAATAAATAGACGAATCCCTGGAAAAAGTGAACAAAACATTCACGAAACGTCGGGAAATATGAAAGAAAAAATTGCTTTTTTATTGTCATAGAAACACGTTAGGCCTAATTAGCTTAAGTAAATTTTTTCTTATTTTTGAATTTCCTATCACTAAACTTCTTTTTTGTTTCTTTTTGGAGATACATACATACTTTATTAAACTGCATATGTTCCGAGAATTTTTGTACATAATAACTAGTTGTTCCTTAGAATTCAGTTTTCTATTATATAAGATACCTAATTGTTTTTTATTTATAGTTGCTTCACTGAACTAAATTTGTTTAAAATTTTCTGTCTTTTGCCTTATTTAGTTCATGAAAGACACAATTTCGATTTAAATATTTTAAATATTTGCAATATAATTGTGCAATTTTTCGTTTGGTACAATAATATCGCCAATGTGCAGTTTTAATTTTTCTTGTACAATCAAGACAATAGTGTTATGTGGTGGCAACATTAGTCAATATTGTTTACTTTTTCACTTTTAGGAAATGTGGGCAATATTTTCTTTAAAAAAATTGTGCCATTTATTACATAGTACAGGTCAAATAATATGTACAACAACATATGCAAAAATATTGTACAAATGAAGGGGCGCTTTAAATTGTACCAATTGTGACACTACCCTACAAGAAACGAGTGACTGAAACTAACACATTTGCAACAATTTTATATTAAAATCAACAGTGACATTCGATTGCTCTAGTTGCTCTACTCTAACATATATGTAAGAGTGGAACATCTAATATGTTCATATATGCCAAAAATTTAAAAACATGTTATTTTTTTGTAAAATATACAATTCGTTCGGTCTGTGTAATTAAAATATATAGAAGTGTTAAAAAAGTTAAGTAAATACAATAATAAATGAAATAAATTTACAATGTTTAATTTAAACCATACTTTTCTTTTTAAAATTTTAGAGATTTATAAAACAAAGTGTGGTGGTGGTTGAAAACAGTATGAAGGGGCAGATACCATCTACGTTATTTTGTGTTTTTTTAATAATTATTCTTAATTTTTAAATAGTTTACTTAATTCTATATTATTTTATAACAATAAACGTTTTATACAACATAAAAATTGTGTTTATTAATGTAATTATGGAGGTTTGAATAGTTTACTATGACGGTTATATACATCACGTGTGATCAGTCAGACGTGACTACCGCATGCATCATCAATGCCAAGTAAAATACGGCAGAGCAAGCAGGTCAGATATATATGTTCCATAGTAGATATTTTTAATTAGTTAGACAAAGATGCAAAATCACACGGATACAAAAGTTTACATCACTTTTTCCACATTGGCCTTAACAAACTGATAGAAACTTAGATAGCTAAAGCCATCACCACTCCCAGTCAAATGACCGGTCATTTGACTGGGAGTGTTCTTGCTGGGTAAGCTTAATATTTAACCAAATGATTTTTTTATTAGAGTTTGGCAAAAAAATTAAAATCAGAAAAGAATTATTTCTCCTCAAAAAATAAAAATAATAAACAGATTTTAATGTTCGAAAAAATAAAGATCAGCAATAATTAACAAATATTTCTGCTCAAAATTAAAATCTAAAAATGACAATTATTTCTGCTCAATATTAAAAAAACTTACTGCACAGGCAGCGTTGCCATATCTCTTTTAAACAACTAAATTTAGAAGAAATAATCTGAAATTTTGTTAAAAAAGTTCCGACTTTAAATTCTATGGGGTCTAACCTTAAATTTGGTGTATATTTCGCCGAGTTTTATCTCATATTCATTATATAAGATATCATATTATTTCAATTGAGAAAGTTTTAATATTTTTTTTAATAAGGCAAGGCGAATTAATATTATTACAAGACGTGGCACGTACTGTATTTTGTGTTGACGTATGAACTCAACTTGCAAACAATAAGATGAAATATCATATAGGAAAAAACACAACTTATGTAGACCCACCACATGTGTGTGTAAAAGTGGAAAAACTGCAAAATCTTCACAATTAACAGAAAAACTTATTTTTTAAGCAATAAACTGGCAACTATTCAACGTTTAGTCCCGGTTCACACGTTTCAACTTTTGTTGCTCAACTCGTAATTCAGCTGTAAGAAAGACGGAGACGGAAATACAAGTATCTCTTTTTTTCTTACAGCTGAATTAAGCTTTGTTAAGCTTTGCATTTTAAATTAAAATACAAAAAGAGATATGTAATTTTTTATAAAAAAAAAATTATAATATAAAATTCACAAATATCACAAATAGCTAGGTAAATTCAATGAAAAATAATTGCCACCTTCCTCTTTAAATTGTGTAAAAATTTGATAAAATATTATTTAAAGCAGGCGATTGAGAAGAAAGACCTCAAACTTTTTTTTCTTAATTTAAATTCATTTAACAGAAAATGAACGATATATGTTTGTACTCATAAATTCCTAAGGTTTTTAAAACATACATACACAAAATTTGCAAATAAAATCGATGCTACTGTATTAGCCGGTAATTTATTTCTTGTATCACTTTTAATTAAGTTCATTTTACTAAAAACTCAACAGAAGAGTTTGAGAATGGTATTTTAAGAGCCATTTTATTACAAATTTAAATATAAAAAGAGAATATCGCAAGCATAGTTTTTAATTTGAAAGATTTTACACCAGTAAATTTCACTATCTTATTCATCACACAGATTAAACCTTAATCATTAAGGTCTTTGTGATCATAAATTGCATGTTAACACCACTCGAATGATACTTCAATCAATGCCCAGTATTCAGTAAATTTAGAAGACAAATGTTCCATCTGGCAAATATACCAGATGTAGCACATCTTAGGCGTTCAGACTGGAAAAACCTGAGAAAGTATGTATATTAAGGAGAAAAGGTTCCTAATCTGATTAAGTTTAATATGTTTTCATCGTTTTTATTGGGTATCTCCCCAATATTTCTTATCAAGCGTGCACAACATCCTATAATGGCATAGGTGAAGTCCGAAACCAATTCGGTCAACTTTTACCTAACCTAACCTAACCTAACCTAACGCCACTCATTGTGTAATTTTTAATAATCTAGCTGAATGATTGTGCAAGTTTTAGCTCTGCTACAATAAATTTAATTTTGCTACATAAAGTTTCTCGTTTTTATTATATAAAAAAATAACTACACAATTTTGCTAAAAAAAAAACAACTTTTATTTAACTAGACTTTAATTAAAATTTGTTTAAAGTCCAAGTTCATCCAATGCAGAAATCATTGATTCAGTTATTTTTGAAGGATCTTCAAAAACTTCTAATCAATACTCAATAACAATTGCGTTATAATAGGTGATAAAATATTGTGGAAATATCGTTGAAATTCTTCAAGTTTACATTACCTTAAACAAATAAGGTTAAAATGGAAGCTTATATTTCTTAGCAGATCTTCTAAATATTTTTAGTAAAATTTGGCCCTTATTATAAATTTAATTGATCTTTTTTTAAAACTTATGTTGACTTACATTGTTTTGTTTAGCATATGTATGTATGTATTAGAGTTCGACCGATTAATCGGCTTCGGCTTCGGCCTTCGGCCAAAAATTGGTAATCGGCCAACATTCGGCCTATGGCAAAAATCGGCCGATTAGCCGAAGCCGAATATTTTTCATTCCAAGCTTGAAAAATAACATTATTTTTGGTCGTTGCTCGCCGAAGGTTTCTATTGTGTTTAACTTTTTGAAAGGGTTGCTTTGAAATACAACCCTGTTGCTTTCTATTTTCTTTTACTTGGACGTTCCTGTGAGTGATCATATGAAAAAGCAATCTAGAAATTGCAAAAGTTTTATTTTTCTTGTTATGTATCCAATAGATATTACAGCTATTTCAGTGATCTCAAAAAAGCAAACTTTTTTCTTAATTCATATAAAACAAGTATCATTTTTAAAATTTAAAACATTCGGCTTCGGCTTCGGTTTTGGCCGAAGTTTAGGATTTTAGCCGAAGTTCGGCTTCGGCTTCGGCAAAAAAAAAACGCCTTCGGTCGATCTCTAGTATGTATGTATATAATTCGATTTTGGCCTATGTCATCTTATGATGTTATCGCTTTTAAGCACAGAACTATAAATGCCGTTAATGTCATATAGTGCAAAATTAGACAAAAAAATTTAAGGTGCACTATTGCACTATGCAGATTTTGCACTATTCCACAGAAAGTGGCAATGCTGCTTACTTCCATTACAATACTCTTTAAAAATTACACTTTCTGATGAAAACAAAAGCAATACCTCTTTTGACGCTCTCTTTATTAGTGTTTGCAGAACGATAATAACAAACATAACAACAGCATGGCCCTTGGGCCTTGGCAATGAATACATTGACATACAAATTGTAAATAAAAACACAAACAACATTTCAAAACACCCAAAACAAAACACACACATTCGCAAAATTAACTTGTTCTATCAACACAATCAATCGTTTGCATGCTGTTGCTTGCTCTTCAATCATTATAATAAAAAAATAACTTACCCGGTATTCACGCATAGACATTTTATGTACAAAACCATATACACACCCACACACACACACACACTATGCTAAGCAAGTGCAGTGTGTAATTTCTGGAGCCATCTTGATTTATTTAGACATTTTTTCTATGGCAATTTTTAAACATCAATAACTTTCTTCACACACCACCTATCGATTTAATTCTTTAACTAATTATTTATATTTTTTTATTGGCTTTAATTTGACACTAATTTTATTTAATTATTTTAACTTTTACTATTACATATAATAACCGACAGACCGGCGTGCGTGCCCACAACCAAACCATATTAAAGCACGTTACAAACTAAAGAGATGCTCCATTTAATTACGCACATTCCCTTCATTATTAAAAGGCCGCGTGGTGAGTATTTGCATATGCAAGCAGGGATGTAAAATCGGATTTACAAATTGCACTAACTTTCAAGAAAATTGTACTTTTACAGTTCAATTGTACCAAATGCTTATTTTTATATATTTTAATTAATTATGTGCTTAAGAAATTAACAATTTACAAAATGTCACTTTGAAGACAAATTATTAGTATTATTTATAAAAATTATTAAGGCTTTATAAATGCTTTTTAAAACAAATTTTCGTAAAAAAATGTTCTTATTAAGCCTTTATAAAGCCTTAATAATTCCTATTAATAACACTATTACAATATTATTAATTAATATTTTATTATTATTATTATTCATATTACTCTTTATTATTTATTCATTTTGAGTTTGGAAAGCCCCAACAAAATAAAGTTATATAGGCCCTTTTTATAGTTATACATATCAGAAATTTCAATTATTCCCTCTTTTTTAAGTACATTTATGTTTTTAACAATAATAATTATTATTAATATATTTTTTATTTATAAACAAGATCTAGATCGAATTATATAGATTTAATTCTAAAAGACATGTTTTAACTTTTTCGAATTCACTATGTCTTGTCAGCATTTCAAGGTTATTTATTTTATATTTAAGGCGTTTTTCATGTAATAAGTTAAATTCATCAAATATATGAGATACAGTTAGGAGTTCTTATGAAATCGGTTTTAGGCAAACTAATATGAATAATATGAATAATACTTATTTTTGGATTTTATAGAGTTTGATTTCATTGTTGTTCTTCCAAAAATATCTCGTATATAATTATTTCCTTATCATACATTTGTAATTCAAAAATTTAAATTTAATTTCTGAGCAAATATTTTTTAATAAGGATTCTTTAGCAAGTTGATCAACTTGGGATCCATAGAAAATTAATTTGTTGTTGAGGTTTGGATGAAATCAAGTTTCTTATATATACATATACATATATATATATATATATATATATTATAAGTATTTTGTAAGGCGTTTAACGAACTATTGCTTACTCTTTAAACATTTAATGCGGAATTGTTGAATAGTTATATAAAATTCATCTAGCAATATTTGAAATATTTGAAAACATTGGTTGATTTACTTAATTTTTCTGTACTAATACCTTCGAGCAAGATACATATTATGTATATTTCATTTCTTAAAGACTTACAGCCGTATGTATAAGGAAATAATGGCATGAAGTTATCACAAGTGACTACATTGAACTAGGTGCTAATGAGTTGCTTTATACAATTGGACAGTAAATGTACAATTTTATGGAAAAATAATGCTAACATTTTTGAATGATTTCTTTTACTAATTATATTGTTATACCTAATTGCTGGCAAATATTTTATTTCATTTGAATAAAATAAAGTTAATTCAAAAATCAAATCAAACTCAATATTAATTTATACATAAAACTAAATTGCTTTTCATAAAACATCTTGTAGGTACTATATTGTTTTATCCTGTTAAATACAGGGACCATAATTGTTATGAATATTATAATAAAAGTCAACAGATAAAAGTTTTTTTTTTCATTTTAATTTTGAGCAGAAATAGTTGTTTTAAATTTTTATTTAAAAAAAAATTATTTCCTGAGTTTTATTGTTTTAAGCAAAAATAATTGTTATTTTCTGAATTTTATTTTTTCGAGAATGAAAAATTTTTATTTTTCCCGCTTAAAGGTAAAATATTTGTTTTTGTTTATCATACAACATTTTTTTTGCAAGATTCGTTAAGAACGTATTAAATTTTACCACTAATGCTAACTTCTTGCCAGTTTTTCCTTATACAGAAGGCTTTTAATATTTTCTACATCAACCAGTGTTCAAAACGCATTATTTATGGATTCCATATTTTTTGAGCCCTTTTTTGCATATAATAATGTAGGACAAAAATTTTGAATAGTTCTAAATTGGTCATTGGGATATTATCGTACTTTTGCCTTCCTAATAGTGCTAAGAAAAAATTACGATTACGCCAACTTTTCCATCCCTGTGTGGAAGGGCCATTCTCATTGTTGTCAATTCAGTGTTTTTAGCACCGTTTTAGTGCTTTTTGAACTTTTCGACACGAAATATTCCGAACTTAGTGCTCAATGGTTTTTTAAACTAATTTTTGGTCCCTTTTTCGTAGACGAAAAAATTTTCTTCTCTGTTTTTTTTCTAAAAGAAGCTGTACTATAAAAAACATAGGCCCAAAAGTTAACAGCCTGTTTATGAAAGACTACAAAATTTAAGCTCGACGAGCCATTACATAGACAAGCACGTAAGAAATAGCGTCTATAGAGCACGCTACTATTTTGTAATGCGACTTACGTTGTCTTGCTTATATATCCACCCTGTGGCAAATGTTGCCAACATGTCCAAAAATAGTTTTTATTTATCTTTTTTCATAGAAAATTTTTCATTCAACTTGAAAAAATGGAAACCATTGCCTATGTTCTATAACTTTAGTGAGAACTTTTGCAGACGAGAAGTTTTTATCATTCTGTGAAACACAGGCTGAGTAACAAAAACCTTAGTCCCTTATTCATGTTTGTGGTAAGCGTATTTCAGGTTTTATACGAATCAGCCTGTGGAAAACAGGACAACCAATATCATTGTTTAATTTTTCTCGACGCGAAAACTTCTCGCAAGTTACAAAACACAGGTACATGCTTTTGCAGCTGACAGCTGAATGAAATTTTTTTTTATATTTTTGTATTATTTTGTAATAAAAATATTAATTGTTCTTTAAAATTGTCGGTATTTTAGTTATTTTGTTGCACTTTTATTGAACACGATTACAATTTTTTAATCGGCCAACATACCGTGGTATCCAAAGCCAAACAAATTGACAATTTTTAGGTTTTTTAATTAAAATCGTCAACAATCACCATCTAAAACCAAAAAAGAAATATGTTAATATATTGGCGAATCGTGTTGTATAAACAGGATGTATGTTTAGCTCCTAAAACCAAATGTAATATGCTTGTAAGAAGATGGATTGAAGAAATATATGCTTAATATTTTGAGAAAAATAAACATTACACTGTAAGTACGTCAAAATGACACAGAAAAACGCTGAAACACCCCAATTTAATTTTGGGTAGTGACATACTTCGTTTCAAAAGATTGTGTCATAATGAAAAGATATTCCATTTTTAAGTTTGTATATAAAAAAAAGCTTCCAAATGTCTTTTATTATTTATTTGCCACTACTTAACTCTAACAATGATAGCCGTCTTTTTTCAGGAGTATACAATTCAATTATTTTCAGTTTATTGCACTATTTACCACGTTATTCTGAACTTTGTGATTTGCTATAATTTTTATTCTTTCACAGAGCTTTTAATACGACTGTTACTCTAACCTTATCAAATATATTATTAAAAAAAATTCATAAAAAATTCATGTATTTCCCTGAAATACCAACAAATCGGTTGAGAGACAATACAAAATTAAAAATTCAATATTTCTTGATTTTTACTTAGGGCCTGTTTGTCTAAATACGAACGATCGTTTCTATCGAACATTTATATTAAAAACAAAAACAAAAAACTTAAATTTGTTTTTGTTTCCAATACTTATATTCGAAAGAAACGTTCGTTCGCATTTAGACAAACCGCCCCTTAATCTTTGAATACGGAGTGTAACACTGAGTTCTAAGGCCCAAAATTAAGTTAGGATGTCTCAGGGTTTCTTGTGTCATATCGAAAGTTAAAACTTTACTTGCAGTGTTATTAGTGTAACAAGTATTTTGTCATACAAAAAAGAATATATATTATCATTATCATAATTAAGTATTATATAGGAATTTTTGTTAGAATAGAGTATGATGGATTATTAAAAGTAAAATCTTATAGAGAGAGATTCAATGTCTATAATCCCGTTTGAGGAATTAGCACAAAAATTTTCATTTTCTATTACTGTTATTGAGAATCACTGTATGTAAACATAATAAGATTAAAGGCCTCAAACAAATATCTTTGCAAAATAAGCATATTTATTAGATTTTTCATCTATTTTTTGTTATATAAAATTTTATATATTCTGTTCTTCATTTAAATTACGCCTTTTTTTAGTTTCAGTGCTTTTTGAATTTTAAAAGTTGACAGCACTGGCAATTATCTCCCAAAGAGTACTCACCTACAACTTTACTTTTACTTGTTGCTTCAATCAGGGTTACCGTTTTATTTCAAAAGGGTATCAGAAAGGGGAAAATGGTTCCGAATATATAAACTGGAATGTTGAACATTTTAAAAATGCATTGAAGTTATTAAAATTCGATGCTATAATGGTGAAAATTTCTTGGTCACAACTCGCAAAATTAAACCATTTGTTTGTCGAATTGAAGCTCCGTAAGTATTTTTCATAACAAGATTGGGAATCAAATTTTTTTCAGCTCCAAGACTGATTTAAAAATTAAAATGAAATAATTTCCAAGACTTGGTTACAAGATATTTCAAGTCAATTTAAACAATGTTATTTTATTCATAAATTTTTTGGCGATTTTACTAACAGGATATTATTATACCTTGATTTACGAAATTTTAACCGGTAATTAATGTTTTGAAGTGGCGCACTAAAATATATTTGGTACCCATTTAAGTATCACTTATGTACAATGTGTATGCTCCTGTAGTATTAACACTTTTCGAAGATGAATAAATTTTGTATATATGTATGTATGTACATATATGTACATATAATATTAAATAGCTCGTAATTTGTTTTAAAGTAATATCTAGGGAATATATATCGCACTTCATCAACAAGAGGGTATTAGTTTAAAATTTTAAAATTTTCAGTAGAGATAAAAAACTATTTGAGGTTACCTTAATATTTAACTTGAATAAAGGCTTAAATCAATATAATAAGTTTTTTATAAAAACATACAATTAATTTATATTTCCACTATTGTATTAACGCAAAATAATACCACTTACGTGATATAAAGGTATTCCCTAAATTATCAAAAAAATTGTCTCAAATGTGGTCTTAGAGATGAAAGTGTAAGCGGCATACTCTGAAATTTACAGTTCATATATTGATTTCTTTCAAAAAGTGATATATTAAAAATTTTGAGTTAATACCCTGTTGTTGATCAAGTGCGATATACATATACATATCTAGTAAAATAAAATGTGCAAGATATGCCAGATAATTCTAAAAAAATTTGAAACTAGCATTTAAGGCTGTTTCATACTATAATACAAGTATTCATACTTTTGACGAAAATGCATCCCTAATCTAATTTCTGTTTCAAAAATTTCAAAAGACAATAACAACTCAACATGTCAGAGTTGCATTTTCCACAAAAGTATTAATACTTGTATTATAGTGTGAAACGTCCCTTAGGACTATTTAAAAAATATTTATTGGGAGATGGCAAGCCTAGTGTGATCAGTAAAAAAATGGTTTACACTGTAAACTTTACAGTTACTTGTGTAGATATGTATATATGTGGGTAACTTTTTGCACGTAGTTAAGTTTGTTTTCAGGGCTGCCAGATCGGACGATTTATCGTCATTTTTACGATTTTTGATGCCGATTATAGCAATTTGACGATTTAACGATATATTCCTTAAAATCACAGATTCTATAATATTCTATATATGACAGATTTTTAAGAATAATTTACTAGCAAGTAGAATTTGTGTATGCATACCCAGTAGAAGATTCTGGTTCAATTTGAACTTCTCTTTCTCAATAAAATTTATTATTAAAGCTTACAGTTTCATAGGGATACCTTCAATATAAAATACAGTAAGCAGCCGTTTAGTTACTTCATCAAAAATATCATAATGTTTGTGGTAATTATCCGGGAAAGGTATAAAAGCGAAGAATTTTTATTACCTTCTTTAGGTAATTATCAGAATATGACTAAATACTTTTAGAAATGCATTTCTCCGAACTCACTAATGTATGTAGTACACAATCACTCGAAATAAAATTCACACAAATATGTATTTCTTCAAACGAAATGTTTCATTATATAACTAAAACAATTCATATTCCAAAAAAATAATACCTAAGGTTCATATAGTCGATTGTACATAAATATGTACTTAGTTAGTTTTGGGCAATTAAAAGAGGTAATTTTGGGGTAAAATATATAAAAAGTTAATTAATCGTTGATTTTTGTGTGTAAAAAAGGTATAAGGCTGGATTTACATATATGTGTCATGTGCCCAAAACAGCGTAACCACTAATAACTAATGAAAAAATGTTTGATTCAGAAATGTATTTATTGATTTAAACAGTTTAAAATCATGTTGGATTCTATAAAATTGTCTAATACCTCTGTATGAAACTGTTTAACTTAATATATACCTGTCTGAATTAAACAGTTTTTCATTAGTAATTAGTGTTTATGCTTTTTTGGGCATATTGCACACAGATGTGAACTTGGCTTATCGAACATGTACAATTCCTAACAAATATATAAAATAAAATATATGTATCCATGTTGAAAAACTTCATTTTGAATTTTCCGATTATTTCGACGATTTTTCGAGTATGAAATGACGATTTTTTTATATTGCATCGGCATTTCGACGATTTTGCAAGAATTTTATCTGGCAGCCCTGTTTGCTTTTGTTATTTTCTCTCTGCTTGTGTGTAAGGCTGCCAGATAAAATAGGGATGCATTAATTCATCATACTCCGAATAAAAATCGCCAAAAAGTTTCAATACCTATCAAATTTAAAACAGAATGCTTTTATCAATATAAATCCTAAATTTATTTAACGACAATATACCACAGCAAATAAATTCATAGCTTTTGTATATATAGTATACACGAAATTCTTATTAATGAAATAATCAATTGTTATTTTAAAAACAGTGTAATTACATAAAAATTTTAGTAACTAAAATAGAAACATACATAAACATTAATTTAAAAAAATGCATATTCACCAAAATTCATTAAAAAAAAATTGCAGTATTTAAATGATAGGTGTATGCAGATTCATACATAGATAAAAAATTTTTATTTATGAGGTACATAATTAAAAGTGAAAGTGTCTTCATACAGAGAAAAAACAGTTTTAAGTATTTTTTGTTCGTATATCTGTTGTTTAAGTTGGTAAATTTTTTACAATAACGAGTTTAAAAATCTATAATATAAAAATTCTTATTACAAAAATAATTTATATTCATATAAATATCCATTTTACTTGTCACTTTTGTTACATAATAAAATAAAATAAAACAAGTTCTTGATCACGTTCATGCTTTAAGGTCTTAAGAATTGTGTCAACTTATAATTATTTAAAAATCGTAAAATTTCTAGATTTGGTAACCAACATTGTCAAAATAATGATAAATTGCCAAATCTGCTTATGGGCATATTTAGGAAACATCGTTGCAAATTATTGGAAATAAAGAAATAGTGTTGCAGTCTTTTCAAAATATTTAAGCTGGTAGCTCATAATATATATTATACTAAAGTAAAAGTATAAAATATGTCGTTTTTAAAAATCATATAATTTTTAGCTTAGATATATAAAAGTTTTGTTAATATCTCGCAAAACTTCAAAAATGGGACAAACATTAACATATGGTAGCGCTGTATCCAATAAAGTTGCTCTTGAGAGAAAACTGACCTTCGATATGCAAATACTCACCACTAAGAATGATAAGAAAAGTGCATAATTTAATCAAACATCTCTTCAGTTTGTAACTTGTTTTAATGTAGTTCGGTCGTGGATCCACGCGTGGTATTTTGTGCATATAATGTTGTAGAATATAAATTGATATAGTAAAATAAAATTTGTTTTAAATGAAAGCCAATAAAAAAGTGAATTAAATAGTGAAAGAATCAAATCGATAGATGGTCTGTGAGAAAAGTTATTGATGTTTAAAAATTTTTCAAATTGAAGCCGATCAAAAATTTCAATTCAGCAAAAGAAAACAATATGGCTCCGCGGAATGCGTGTGTGTAAGTATGTATGGATGTGCATAAGAACACATATGGGTGTATATATGTATTGAACACCCTTTCAAGTGTTGCTACTAAATTTAATATGAATGTGTGTTGTAAAAAAGTTGTGTGCGTGCATGGAAGGGTGTTGTTGTACTTGTTGTTATTGCAAAATTCTTTTCAGTTTAATTTTTACGGCATGCCTGCCTGTAGATATGTATGTAAATATGCATGTATGTATATGGAAGTATGCATATTGTATTAAAAACATTTAGTACATACATACATACATACATACATTATTAAAGAATGAGCGCCAAACGAAAGCATTTAGTAATAAAGATAGAACAACTGTTTTTTATGGCTCGGCTTTTGTGTGCAGCCTGCATAGTGTTTTTGTTTACAATTTGTGTTTTAAAATATTTTCATTGCCAAGGCCGATGATGATGAAGAGAAATAGCCTTAATTCTTAATATTCTCTTTATTATTTCTTTAACACTTAAATACAGTGTGACCACAACTAAAAAAATTTGGAAATACTAAATGCTAAAATAAATAATGCTAAAAATGCTAAAAAAAAATTGGAAATGTTAAAAATAATGCTAAAATTTTTGGAATGATTTCTTTTACTAATTATATAGTTATACCTAATTAATGGCAAATATTTTATTTCATTTGAATAAAACAAAGTTGTTTCAAAAATCAAATAAAAATCAATATTAATTTATAAACAAAATAAAATTGCTTTTCATAAACCTAATCTTGTATTTCACTGTTAAATACCGGGAGCGTAAATGTTGTGAATTGTATAATAAAAGTCAAAAGGTAACAGTTATTTTATTTAAATTTAATTTTTGAGCAGAAATAATTGTTTTATATATTTATTTTTGGCGGAAATAAAAGTTATTTCCTAATTTTTATTGTTTTAAGCAGCAATAATTGCTATTTTCTGAGTTTTAAATTTTTCGAGCAAAATAATTTTTACTTTTGTGACTTTAATTTTTTCCTCATAAAGCCTGGTACTCTGTTCAAAATTCCACGCGAGATGTTAACATAATCCATATGAAAAAAGTTTAAATGAAATGATGTTGCAAAAGTTGTACTCTGTTCAACTCGTGGAAAATTTATGAAATGTATCTGACATTTTCTTGCCATCTGTGAAATAATGTGATTGGCATTTATTTCGTGAGAAATATTGACAGTAATAATATTGAAGTAATATGGGCATCACTTGCTACGCGTCAAATATTTCACGCGAAATAATCAATGTTGCTGAGGAATTTTCACAACTTCGAACAGAGTACTAGGCTTAAAGGTAAAAAATTTATTTTTGCTTATCACACATAATTTCTTTGCATTGATTTAAAAATTTAATTTTCTTTTAATTTTCTTTTCCCGCCTCGTTATACTATGCTAAAATTTGGTTATTGCCCTAATGTGTATATATTCACCCTTATTCTATTTGTCGACATCGACGTCACTTTAACACAATACCAAACAATTTCGGCTTGTTTACTCCCTCCCGATAATAATTTTGTACTAATGACAATATATTTCCGTTCCCTTAATTCTAGAAAATTGCATTAGCCTGCCAACAGGAGTCAGTTTTTTTGAGAACGTTTATACAAGCCCCAATTTTTTAGTATTGTGTTAAAGTGACGTCGACGTCGACAAATGGAATAAGGGTGATTAAAAGACTACTATATTTCAGACACTAGAGATATGTATGTGACCATTTTTTTAGTAACTCAAAGCGGGACACAGACCGGGACACCGCAATAATAACGTACGGGACAAAATTTTTTAACTTTTTTACATTTTCAAACATGTATATTATGCTTTTATATTATGGAATGAATTCCCATTTCCCATTTTTCTTCAGGGACACCGGGACGGTGAACCGAAAATCGGGACTGTCCCGTCGAAAGCGGGACGGATGGTCACATTATGTATGTACCGTCTGATATATCTTCAGTGAGCTATAAAACCTATTTTTTGTTTGTTTTTTATAAAAAACTAATATACAATTTTTCTCATTAGTCTTAGTTTTAATAATCATTATTTTTGTAGACAAACAAATTTTTTGTAAAAAATAATTTTTTTTTATCTTTTTTATTACTCTATTATATGTACATTTTGCTCGTTTACTCGAGGAACGACATAACTCAAAAAATGAAAGTTGTGAAAATGAAACTAAGTAATAAAATATTTCATTCCATAAAACGAATTTAAAAAAAAACTACATTACAGTTCAAATGAAAATAATAAACATTGCTGTAATTAAAAAAAAATTTAATAGAAAGCAAACAAAATTTAAAAAAGTTATTTAGCTTTATATTATTTTACAATATGGTCACACTAGTCAGGGAGAAAGTTCTAATAAAAATATAAATCTTTCTTAACAATTAAGTTAAAATAACCAAATTTTAAAATAAATTTATAAAATCGCAAAACTAAAAAACATGAGAAATGAGTCCGAATTAAAAAAAAAATCAAGTTAGCTGTTATATTTTTTGTTATAAAAAAAAATATTTTATATATATATATAAGAAGTTTTTAAAATGGTTCTTGTTACAAAATTTGTTGTGTAAATGCTGTATTAGACAAAATTATTTTTTTATGGACGAGGCTGTAAATCTTTATTATTAAAGTTTTTAGCCAATAATAAAATTTGTTTTATTACTTTCTTTCAGCAGTTTCAAAAAATCAATCTCAATAAAAATACTGTTCATGTTGTGTTTAATAAATGACTCCACAACTCCAAACAACTAGTTTGCCAGAAAAATAGTTTATATATTTCAATTTAAATAAAATTTTTACACAATATAATCAATAATTTCACCATTAGCTTTGCATCACTGAAATAAAAATTTAATTTGTTGAGTTATGATGTTTTAGTAAATGAGCGATGTGTCTTAAAACATTTATATTCATACATAACATCCCATCTCCGTACAGCGAATTTCTGAAGCTCTCTCACTGTTAAGTTGTTAATGTTAGTGGTGGGTAACTGAACTTAATTGCATAGTTGCCAGATGAGTTGGAATTAAAATCATCAAGTATTTAAATGGTTATAGTTAAATTCATTTAAGTACATAATGTTTTGAACATCAAGAGTGCCTTTATAAATTATTTTGGATTGCAAAAAATTTCCTGCAAAAAATGCCAAAATGTTTTATACTGAAATAATTGAAAAATTCAAAATTGAATATTGAATTATTTTAGGATTTGTACTAGTCTGGATTAATATAAATTTATTTAATATTTATGAAATATTTATTGAAGTTTATTAAAGATTTATTTAGTATTTCGAAGCGAAAATGCACATGATTTCGACCAATTTCAGAATTAAGGGCACAAATATATGTGTATGTATGTACATTAATTCATTAAAAATTCATTTTTGCTTAACATTAGATCAAAATTTATTAGGAAGTTTTGAATGTACGTATGTATGTAGATATATGTATGTAGATGTGTGCATATAAATACTATGAGTATCTGAATGTTGTTTTATATCTGGAAAATCATTATAATTTTGCAATATAAACCACTGATTTTAAGCAAACTTCAGTCATTATGGAGCGAAATTAAATAAAATTACAAGAAAAAATTACTAGGCGTTAAATTTTGTCAATAGTCAATCGAACACAAAAAATACAACAAGAAATTTAATATATCTTTTGTTATTAGATTTAAGGGCTCGAGTCTAGATGGCGCTTTAAAGAGATACATTTACACAGAAAAAAAACTGAAAAATGGCTATAAAGCTTAAAATAATGTGCGTTCGTAACACCAGAGGCGCTGTAACGGTGCTATAAGAGCAGAGTTGTGAAAACGAAACAATTAAAAACTTCTACTTGCACTATAATTTTCCCAACTCTCTGGTAATAACAAAGGGATTTGTTATTTGGACTCAAATGAGCTTAAAACTTATTTTCTTCTCGCAACAACCTCTCAAACTTAACCTAAGTAATTCTTGGTTGATACTCAATAATCTTAGCCCCTTTTTTGCATTAAAAAACAACACTTCACTAAATAAAAATTAATAAGAACTCATTGCAAGCTGTCATAGTATGACCATCGATTTGAAACATATGTTATTGTGTTAAGATCATTATAAGCAACATACGTGTAACACACAGAGGAAAAACTGCCTCATAGAAGCAATAAGATTTTCTCTATGAAACGTTTTTAGGCTAAGGGGTATCCCAGCAGAAAGATGCAAAGATTTTTTCATAGAGATTCCTTATAGTTTTTATGTGGTAAATCTTATTAATTTTATCAAGAAGAAAACCACATAAAATCAAGAAGAAATCTTATTATTCACAACTTTTTTTTTACTCAATTTCCGTTATTTTTGGCAAACAATCCATAGAGAAAAACTTCTTGATTCTATTAGTTTTTCTTATAAATTGTAAACTATAGGGATTTCTTATTGATTTTATTAGGTTAACTTATTGATTTTTTTAAAAAGGTTTTGTTCTTGATTTTATTAGGCTATCTTATTGATTTTTTCAATTAGGTTTTCTTCTTGATTTTATTAGGTTCCTATATGATTATGTGTAAAGCATCTTATTGATTTTTTTAATAAGGAAATCTTGATTTTATGAGGTGGCTTGCTATTTCATATCTATAAATACACATAGAGAAAATTTTTTTCATGATCTTTTTCATTTTTGATTAAGAATGTTTGCACAATAATTTCAATGGCTATTCATGCTGCTTGTTAGCATATTTGTTATATTGCTTGTCTATCAGTCAGAAGTTTGCTGGTTCAATACTTGGGGAGTAAGTTAGTTAAGAATATAAGATAATGTGTATGTATGTATGAATAAATAAATAACATCTACAATATACTACATACATACATACATATGTACATATATGGTATAGAATTTAAATGAAAATACATAAGTACAGATAATAAATACAAAAGTCTGTTTATTTTTTATTAGGTCGCCTAATAAAAAGAAGAAGAAAATCTTATTGGAAAAATCAATAAGATTTCTTCCTGATTTTTTCAAAAAGGTTTTCCCTATGGAATTAATAAGATTTCCTTATTGAAAAAACAATAAAGATTTCTTATTAATTTTGCTCTATTTTATGAGGTATTTAGTAGGCACTGTTTTCTCTGTGTATGCATCAAAGAACATAAATGTGCCCTTATATGCTTTTTTCTTTTAGTTTTCTTTGTAAACCAGTGTAATAATTTGATAAAATTTTGTATTAACTTTTGTTTCTTATATTTATGTACATATCGCTAATTTACTCAAATAACGTCATAACTCAAAAACTAGTTTGCCAGAAAAAGAGTTTCAACTTCTTAATTTACACACAACTTAATGAAAAAAAATTTTATTTTTCTCAAGAGTTGACATGAAGAATAATATGAGGATAAATTCTGCATCACTAACTCAAAAATGCCATTTTTTGAGTTATGTTGTTGTTGGAGTAAATGAGCTGTATGTAATTCACATGGTGGTTTCAATAAGAATCATTTTTTATTTTATAAAGAAATAGAAAAACTTCATGACACCAAACTAGATGAAGGAATGTCTTTTGATATACAAATTCATTGAAAAAGAAAAAAAAAGCTTACATTTTTTTATGATATTTTTTTAATAAAGAAACATAATTTTATATAACAACTTTTACCTTAAAAAGTAAGAAAATTTATTCACCTCCCATATCTATAGTTTAAAAACAAGCACTAATTCTATTTATTATATCACAATGGACCCAATTGGGTCTCCCAGTGGAGGTGCGGTATAGCAATACCCTTCCTTCAATTGCAAAATCTCTGCTAAGTGGCGATAAAAAAGCAATCTGGCATCTCGGCAATGTTAATACTTGCTTACCTCTGTTAAATACCTGCTGTTACTGTTAACTAATAGTAAAGCTTTAAAGTTGCTGTTAACAAAAGCCAGTTAGTTTGCGCTGTAATTAAACAACTTGTTGCTTAATAAGCAATAAGTGAATTTTAGTTTTAAAACGAGTTTCAAAACGTACGGTTCGGTGAAAAGTATCTGTCTCTATCTCTCTGAATTTTTAAACTTAGTTAGCTACGGTAAATGTAATTTGCGCTACGTTTTAGGGCTTGAGTGTGAGTGCTGTTGTTGTTGTTGTTGTTTTTCGTTCCAAAGCGAGCGGGGAAAAGAAAGAAAGAAAAATAGAAAGAAATTGTTTTTAAAAAATTTACACAAATTTATTAAAGATATTTTTTATAATGCTGGTGTAATATACGAATGAAGTTTTAAAAAACCACAATCACTTACTACCTTTTGAAAGCAAAAATTTATCACTTTTACCAAGTGTTGGTTGGAGAAAGATGAAAATATGTAATTGAAAACTTTTATTGAGAAAAAAAAAATTAAATAAAATTTTACTGTAAATAAGAAAAAGTACAAAGAAAATAACAAACTTATTTGCAATATAAGATTTAGTGTTTTCTATTGAAGAAGAAAAAAAATAAGAATAATGAAATTGGGAACCCGCTAAACACCACAAAAGAAGGAATAATAAACACGAATTGGTTTCACAATAAAGGTGATTTTTTCAATATGTATCTAGATAATTAATAGACCTAAACAATTTTCCTTTATGTTTACCTTGAATTACTGGAATGTTAATTAAGATGCAAAGTAAATTTATATCATTGTTTTTATTTTTTTGAAATAAAACTAAATTAATAAATTAAAATTTAATTAGAAAATATTAATTGAAATAATATTGCAATACAGGCAGAGCAGAACAGCCTTTTGGAGGGGGATAGTGTTCTTCCACACCCTCTCTTTAAGCTGCTGCTTGCAATCAGTGACAATTATTTATTTCAATAGTTGTGTGAATAAAATGCAGCTGTTTAATTACTGGTATAATTAAATAAATGCATAATTTCATCTCGTTTGTAACTAATTTAACATTTCCTGTCTTCTTAAAAATTTTTATCATTTACATTTGTCGTTTTAGAGAAAAAAAGTTGTTAAAAATAATTTATTTGCCATTTTATCGATTTTTATGAAAATCTAAAAAAACATGATTACAGCATAAATTCAAACTGAAAAAAACGTGGTAGAATCAGCTCTTTGTCGAAAGCGACGGTTATATCCCAGGGCTTTTCATATCAAACTTTTACTCACACCAAGTGTCGTCTGGATTATGGAAGCAATTCCAGTTTATCGAAGACAATCGAAAATTTTCGTCTACATATCTAAATATATAAATTTTAGTGTTTTGTTTTAGTTTTCAATAAAAATAGATAGACGAGAATTTTTGATTGGCGCTGTTTCTGCAATCCAGACGATTCTAGATGTGTGTAGAAATTTAATATAAAAAGCTCTAATTTTTTTGAGTGATTTTCGTAAAATATTTTAGATTACGGGAAACAGAATGCTAAACAAATATTTCATGTTTCCATTTTAAGATTTCTTTCACACTTCCCTCGTTCGACAGACTCTCGTTAGTTAAAAATAGGGATAGACTGCTGCCTGGTTTGTGGAAACAGGGGTTTTAAAATAAATATTTTGCGGCATTTCTTCCACTCTTCCATCCTTCCATCGTTCGAAAGACTCTCGTTAGCAAAAACTAGGGCACAGTAATTATGTGCACAGTGGGTTAGGTTATCAGCATTTGAAGAGGAATGGCTATCTAGGTATTATTTTACGCTTACGCTTTTCCCAGAAACCCCAATTTATCAACAGTAGTCCCCGTTTAAATGCACCCTCCTTGAAAGCGCAATTCCATTTGGTAAAAAATTATTTTATATCGTTATCCGAAACGCAAAGCACTAGGGCGTTAAAATTTTCATAATTTTACAGAAAGAAAAAAGCGAAAAAAAACATACTGAAATGGGAAAATATTGAGGTGGCTTAGTGAGAATTTTTTCCCATCTAATAAAATAAATAAAATAGCTAGCTTTCTTCGAGGTTAAAATTTTCGTAATTGTGCAGGAAGAGGAAAAACATGCTGAAATGGAAAAAGATTGATTTTGTAGCCATTATTTTGATGAAATATCACGGAATTTATAAAAAAGGTCGATATTGAACATTTTGTTAGATAAGGCGTTTTGCGTTTTAGGTGACGATATTAATTGATTCGCCCAAATTTAGCAAAATTTTTGTAATAACTAAATTATAAAGATTGTCTTAAAGGTGTAATTTGTGTATGTATCTGGCTTTGGCTTTAAACGATTTTTCGTGTAAATATGTACATATGCCGATAAATTGTAATTTTTGTGAGTTGCAGTTAAGCGGAGATTACTGTAGTTGCTTTGCACATTGGCGTTTTGGATAAGAGATAATTTCTGCCCTAATTTTATAAATTTTATGTTATTTTAAAAGCCAGGCTTATGTGTGTATGCACACATACATGCACACACATACATATGTATGTATGTGCCCTTAATTATGAAAATGGTCCAAGTCATGTTAATTTTTGCTTCGAAATATTAAATTAATCTAAAAAAAATTAAATAAATATTTAATATGAATTAAATAAATTTATATTAATCGAGACCAGTACAACTCTAAATTAAAATGTTGCATTATATATGTAAAAATATTTTTGGATTTATTCAAATGTAATCTACTAAATATCTCGAAACAATAAATACATGACTTAGACCACTTTCACAATTAAGGGATCATATGTACGTACATATTATTTCTGTTTAAAGTTGTGTATTTTATTTAGCATTTGTTTTTGCAGTTAAATTAAGTAATCCAATGGTCAGTTGAGACGCTGTCGCTTTAAAGTTTAAACTTTTGTGCTAAAAGTAGGTAAAAGTAATTGTATGTGCATGCATGTGTGCATGTCTGTACGTGCATAAAAAATATTTAGAACAGCTGATTAAACAATTATAATAAAACATGTTCTTTAACTGCAACAACAAAAACAATGTGCAATTTGAGTTTGTTTTCATACAAAGTTTTTGCTTTTTTTTCTGCTTTGCTAATTTGTTATTGTTTGTAAAGCTGGTATGTATAATTTTGTTTCGTTTTGTTGTTGCGTTTCAAGTAAATAATTTTGCTGATCTTTAATATTTCTTAAACAGTAGTATGTAGTTGTTGTTGTCATTGTTATCTTTGGTGCATTTAACCGTTAAATTGCAATAGTCAGTTTTATTTTTATTATATGTATTTTTCTTGGCAGGCAGTTCTCAAAGGACTTTGGAAATAGTTTCGTTATAAATTTAAAACTCTTATGATGCTTGAGGAAATTGCGTTTTCTTGAAGAATCGCGTAACTTATTACCATTACTTTTAGTAAGTAGTTAACTTTTGCTCTTCTATGCAAAAAGTGATTTTAGCACATATCGAGCCATAACTACCAAAAAAACAACCGACATACATACATACATATGTAGTATACATATATATTTTGGACTTCTTTTTTTTACGAAATAATAATCGATTTTGGTAAAAAAAATTAAAGTATGGTTATTTGATTTTGCTAACAATATACTGAGATGCTGCACAGTGTGCTCGATCGCCAAAATAGTGCCAAAAAGTATAAACATTTTTGTGAATTTATAATTTAGTGTGCGATATGTATGTACATATGTACATATATTAGGGCTGGTCGATTTAAAAATCGCACAAATTACAAGGAAAATCGTATTCTAGGGATCAAAATAAGAAACTTTGCCGAAGGAACCATACCTCTAAAATGTATTTTGATGTCCCGATTTTTGATCCGAAGGGTAAAATTTTCTTGAAGGTTCAAATTTTGAAAAATCTCACTTTGACCCGTTTAGAATTCCGTAGCAACATAAAATATTAAAAGCTTACCATCTAGACTGAGAATTTAGTTTCAGCCAATCAGCCAATGTTGTATCTGAGTTAATTTAAGTTTCACTTGTGTTAGCTTAGAGAGTCATGTTTCCATGTAAGCCGTCGATCAAGGTGCATACCAAGGTATTTCACTTGTGAATGTTGAGGAACAACTCTCTCTCTTCATAGGGTAAATGTTACCTGAACACACTTTTGTTCGTTCACTTCCATAACTTCATCTATAGTACTATTACGAATATTATATATTATATGTACTACGAATATTTTTTTTTATTTGGTTGAGTATCTATGTATATAAGAAAGACTTCGCTGGGACATCTGTTCACTGTGAAGGTTAAATAATGAATCAATATAAATAGACTGCCAAGTCACTCTGGAACAAGTCCCGTAACTATACTTAGATATTAACCTAAGCTTAACTGGTACGTATTTATACTTTTGAAATATGAGTCAGTCCCCTTATGATCGGGTAGGTAGGTGCAAGATTGCCATGCCTTAGGTGGGTAGTTCTAATATAAACAATTTGTTTACTGAAAAATAAAATAAGTTCAAGTTTGCGTTGTTACAGTTACATAAATGTCGGCCATCCCCATGGAAAAGTGACTGGTCCACTTCATACGAAGTGTTAGAACTCGGACTGGTCCCTATTATTTGGGGATCGGTCACGTGGCTAGTCTTGTGTCAGTTTAATTTCCTGCTGAGTTGTAACATACGGCCAGCAATGCTTGAAAAATTGCCAACAACTTGGAAGTCCAGAATTAACTTCGCCAAGTAAACAGCCATTTACAAATCTTAAAGCCAAATCGAATTTAAAAAAAAAAATTCTTGGATAATTTTTTACAATTCAAAAGTTTTATCAGGCTTAAAAAATATCTTCTTCAATAATTTAAAATTTATTTCTGGAAAAATTTTTATATTCCTCCTTTGGCCTTTGACTTAAAAAATAAAGGAGGAGGTTATTTAATTCGTCTGTATTTTTTTTATATTCATACTTCATAGCTCATTCATAACATTTTAGACCGATTGAAAAAATTGTTTTTTTTTGTCTGAGAGTGGAAAAAGTAGGCGGTGACACACCTACAATTTTTGTCATTTGATTTTATGATATTCTACTTATTTGATTGCTGCAAAACTCAGCATACACCTTTGGTTCTTGTAATTACACACTTTTAAAGTTGGACAAATGGGCGGGGCTACGCCCATTAAAAATTTATTATTACATTTGACGCAGTTCTGCTTCACCGATTTTTACGAAACTTAACACACGCCTTAAGCTCTAAAATAGATACAATCTTGCAATTAAAAAATTGGGCGGAGCCACGCCCCTTAAAATTTAATATTTTATTTCAAGCGGATCTACTTTACCGATTTTTACAAAACTTAGCACACATTCTGAGCTCTGAAAAACTCACAATATTACATTAAAAAAAGTGGGCGAGGGCATGACCATTAAAATTTAATTTTATATTTCACATACTTCCTCTTAAACAACAGATTTTCAAAAAAAATTTTTGTTTGAAAGAAGTTTACTTCCAGTTTCTTGCATTAATTTAAATTTTTTTAAATAATCTATCAGATCTTTGCATTGAAGTGTGTTTCTTTTTTGGCTTAATAATTCTAAAATATAACGAATTTATTTTTTCATAACAATAGGTCGAAAATTTGGTCTATTAAATTATTAAAAATTTATTAATTTTTTTTGGTAAATATTTAAAATGAATATGTATTTTGCAATACTCTTAAGCATTGAAAAAGATTTAAATTACGAATGAATTCCAGCACTATAATTTTCTAGTGGCGCCCTCCTTTTCACACGTTCTAAACTACACACCCGTTTATTCGCCTTACATTAATCTGACATGACTTGGCGTTTGCTAAATGTCAAACAAAATCGATCAATTCTCTCGTAACGTCAAATGCTACTACGAAAATTCACAGAAAATCTGTCAATCAAAAATGTAAGTATACGATATTACAACACAAACTACATGCATATGTAAGTGTGAATACAATAAGAAAATTTTGCAAACTTGGACAGTGAATGTAAAGGAATTTTATCTCACAAAAGACCTTCAAAAATTATTAATTTGAAGTAAAATGAAATAAAAGGAAAAAAAAAATAATAACATGAATAGCGAAAAAGACCTCAATTTAAAGCGAACTAATGAAGTAAAAATTGTTGATTTAATGTTATTTATTGTTGTTTAGCTTAAATAAAAACAGCAAACATGACACAAATTTGTGAATTAATATTTGCAGACTCAGTAATAAGTTGTTCAAACATTAAGCCACAACAATAATTTATTTATCTAAAGCAAAGGCGTAGAAAATGCATTTCAAAATGGGCAGGCAGCAGCAAGCTGCGTTTTCGTTTTGAAATTCTTTAGATACTAAAAGCTTTTAAGATTTAAATACCTATTTAGCTTTAGGTGAAGTTTTGCATTCCGAAAATGAGTGGTTTATTTTTAAGACGCCTCTAAAGCAAAATTTTTTACTACTCCAGTGATTTAAGTGGAAAAACCTCATCAAGTAAACCATTCATAAACATAAATAAAAAGAAAATTTAATACATTATGTGCTGCCTGCCACTGCTTTGCCCCGAAATTAAAATACAATAAAATTGTTCATAACAAAGAGCTGAAGAAATAAAAATAAATAAATGCCAGAAATCATATAATTTATTTAAAGAAATAAGCCAATATTCGTACTCTACTATCATCAGGTAATAAAGGAAAAAAAAAACATTTTATATTGTTAGTACTCGTAATTGGAAAAAACAAATAAAAATAATCTTAACAAAACAAATAAGAAGTGTATTCAATAGTGTTGTTTGCTTAGAGAAAATAATTTCTTTCTTTTATAATGAAAGCAAAACATTTTAATTAAAGATAAACAATAAAAAAAAATAAACAAATTTATAAAATCAACATGAAATTAATTCGTGTTAAGCACAAGAAAAATTATACAAAAAAAAATAAAAATAAATAGAATTTATAAATAGTTTTAATTAATTAAGGCAACCAATAAAAGTTGTTGGTTGGCAAGAAAAATGTTCAAACAATTGGTTTTCTAAGGCTTAAAGTCACAGTCTTTAGTTAACTAATGAAGGTGGTTTAAGCTATGAAATTTATAAGAAAAATCGTTAGTTAAACCATGGGCGTTGGTTAACTATAGACTGTGAACTTGGATCTAAAGAGTTAAGAACGTGTTAAGAAGGAGCTTTTCTTCAACGTTTTATTTTTCTACCCTGTACATTATCCAAAATTTAAGAAGCTTCTCTGCTCGGGAATGCTAATGTGGGTTACGCGATCCTCATCAGTTGTTGATTTGATATTATGCGCAGTGGATTAAATTTAGAGGAAACTTTTACTTACTAAAGCCAATTAGGGAGCAAGAACCTAATCAAAATCAACATGTTGATTGCATGGCATAATGTAACAACGTGGCGTATTTTTGTGCAAAAATGGGAAACGTGCTTACGATGTGAACCAAATTTTGCAGCAGAGTTATTAGCCATTACCTTCCTCCAATGACACCACAATTTACTTTCCTCTAGCTACCATTTGGCCTCATTGTAAAAAATGTAGGCGGGGACACACCCACAATTTTTGTCTTTGTTTTTATGATATTTTACTTATCCGACTGCTGCGAAACTTAGCCCACAGCTTGTGATCTCTTAAATGACACAATTTCGAAGTTGAAAAAATGGGCGGAGTCACGCCCATTTTTAAAACTTAATATTATATATCAGGTTTTCTACTTCAAATATTTTTACATAACTTGGTCGCACGGCAGTTAAATTTCTTAAATTTTTTCCATAAAACTAAAAATAATTTTTTTTTACTGATGTCATGATCATGATTTTTTTCTAGTCGTCCGACAAAAGTGTAAAAAATATTTGTCGGATGACGGTGAAGTATGTAAATTTTTCCATAAAGCTTAAAATAAAATAAATTTTTTTTACTGATGTCCTGGCTAAGTTTGGGTATTCAAAAATTTTTTTCTAGTCATCCGACTAAAGGGTTATAATTATTTGTCGGATGACGGTGAAGTATGTAAATTTTTCCATAAAGCTTAAAATAAAATAAAATTTTTTTAAACTGATGTCTTGGTCAATTTTGGGTATTTAAATATTTTTGCCAAGTCGTGCGACAAAAGTGTTGCAACTATTTGTCGGATGATGGTTAAGTTTTTGAAATTTTTGCATAGAGCTAAAAATAAAATCTGAAAAATTTACTTAAAGCTGATATCATGATCAAGTTTGGGTATTAAAATATTTTTTTCAAGTCGTCCGACAAAAGTGATATAAATATACATATGTTGCATAACGGTGAAGTATGTGAATTTTTCCATAAAGCTAAAAATAAAATTAATTTTTTTACTGATGACATGATCAACTATGGCCATGCAAAAAGTTTTTTCTAGTCGTCCGACAAAAGTGTTACAAATATTTGTCGGTTGATGGTTACGAAATTTTTTAAAATTTTTCCACAAAGCTAAAAATAAAATATAAATATTTTTACTGATGTCTTGGTCAATTATGTCCATGCAAATTTTTTTTATAGTCGTCCAACAAAAGTTTTATAAATATTTGTCGGTTGACAGTTACGAAACTTTTTAAATTTTTTTCACAAAGCTTAAACTAAAATCGGAAAAATTTACTTAAAGCTTATAGTATGGCAAGTTTGAATGTTCAAATATTTTTGTCGAGTCTTCCGACAATAGTGTTAGAAATATTTGTCGGACGACTTTATAGGCAGTCATATAGGCACGATTAAAGATTTTTTAAATTCATATTCTTCATGATAAAGTTGACATGCTTTTATTTATCAAGAAATTTAAGTTCTTTAGTATTTGTCGGGCTTAAATGGTTTTGAGTGAATATAACTCATAATATAAAAATTTAAACTAAATTTAAACTCTCTTTCCTTATTATTATAAGTTTAACAGTTGAGGGAGGTATTCATTAGCCACGATTCCAGAAAGTCTCTTTAGCCTTATATGATTTATGGTACCATCAGTACAAATGTGGGTGGAAGGGTTCTAAAATAACACAATTGTTATTTATTATATTTGGTAACAATAAATCTATATTTTTAGTCTTGTTATTATAAAATTTGTCTAATATTTTACTGTCATCATCTGACTTGATTTCTATTGCCTTTTATGGGAAGTGCTATATTAAATATATTTTATTAACACAGAAAATTGATTTAATTAAAGCTGATATGAGATAAAGTTTGATTTTATTACCTGCTTGTCGGTTGACTAGTTTTTTCGGGCGATTTTTATACACATACAAAATATGTATAAATTCCTTTACAATTTTATTAGGCTATTTTACGATGTTATTCGAGCTCATTATACAATCTATTTCTTCGCTTGGTTACGAATCCGTGAATATATTCAATAAATTAAATACTTTACTTTGTTATTTTTTTATATCAGATTCACATTTCAATATTTATAACTTTTTTATTGTTATTGTTTTTTCTCTCTTTGCAGTCTTATAACGCCACCATATCTTAATCATCTTCCTGCAAACATCTTTCGCCAAGTGTTAAATCTCAGTTGACAACACTCGCGCTAATATGTGTTAAATTGCAAAAAAAAAAAAAAAAATTAAAAGTTTATTATTTAAATATTTTTTTCTACGTTTTAAAATTTTCTTCATACTACTCGTTACAAACACACATATTACATATTATTTACATTTGCATAGATGTAGATACATAATTGAAGCTAGAAAAATAAAACCGAACTAGATACACTCGCCCAAAAGTACAACAATTTTGCTATTGCACTGTATTGTAATAGTTGTCGTTGTAACTTGTATATGGTTACTTACAAACTTACATACATACATACTTGCATATACACTTTTTACAAAAGCCGGAGCAGCACACAAAATTAACATTAACAGCTAAAGAAACAACCAGCAAAAGTAACCAGGTAAGTTGAAAAAGTATTTCCGCTTTTATAATTTTTTATTTATTGTAAAATAAAAAAATATATATATATGTACATAATTATATTTTTGGCAAATTTTCCCGCTAGCGATTTTCTTTTACTTTTTATATAATATTTGTATTAATTATTAAAAGCCAAATACACAATAAAGTAATTAACCATGGATTATTCGAAAAAGGTTAAAAAGCACGCGATTTTTTGATTAATGAAAAAGTAAAACTATTAGGTAACCGGCACACTGGGGCAAGCGAAATGCTACATATAAACATACATATTTTCGAACATTCCAAAATTAAACCCTAGCATGAAAACATAATAATAAAATTATTAGGAAATTATCAACATATAAAAACTTTTGTGCACTATAAGTAATTCACATAAACTGCCTTAGAACTGAAGCACACAACTACTGCTACTAACGATTAAAACTGGTCTGAAACTTGCAATTTTCTTATGTTTATATTTAATTAAAAAAAAAAATTAGCAAAAATAAAATTTTTTTTCCAATCTTCGAAAATTCGAAGATAAATTCGAATATTTTTTTTCAAGCCTACCAGACACTATTTAGAGTCTTAAACCACGGGAGATCTTAAAAACTTTCGAAATTACTATTTTTCTTTTTTGTTTTGGCTTTCGAAATTCAGTATTTCTTATTAAAAAAATTTAAAATTAATTGTTTTTACGTTTTATATTTCTTTATTATGAAAAATGGACTATTTGGTTAATGTTCGAAAATTCGAAGATAATTTCGAAAAAATAAATTTAAGTACAAAATATTACTTAGACCCCGACATAGATATATTTATTATTTTTTTTTTCGAAATTCAATACCTGTTTTTAAAAACTTGAAATTTCATTGTTTTTACGTTTCATATATTTTTTTACTATAAAAAATAGACTATTTGGTTAATGTTTGAAAGCTACAAGGCACCATTTCGAGTCTTAAACCATTAAAGCTATCAAAAATGTTCGAAATTACTATTTTACTTTACTTAAAAAAAAAATTAAATATTATTTTTACGCTTTATATATTTTGTATTGTGGAAAATAGACTATTTGGTGAATGCTAGAAAATTCGAAGATAAGTTTCAAAAATTTTTTAAGCATACAAGACACTATTTAGAGTCTAAAATAACAAAAGATATTAACAACTTTCGAAGTTACTATTTTTCTCGCATTTTTGGCTTTCAAAATTCAATACGTTTTCAAAAACTTGAAATTTCATTGTTTTCACGTTTTAAATCTTTTTTTTACTAGAAAATATACTATTTGGTTAATGTTCGAAAATTCCAAGATAAGTTCGAAATTTTTTTTAGATGGCTACAAGATACCAATTATAGTTTAAAACCACGGGAGATATTAAAAAGTATCGAAATACTATTTTTCTCGCAAATTTTGACTTTCGAAATTCAATACCTTTTAGTAAAAAATTAAAATTTCATTGTTCTTACGTTTTATATTTCTTTATTACGATAAATAGACTATTTGGTTAACATTCGAAACTTCGAAGATAAGCTTGAAATTTTTTTTATAAAGCTACAAGATACTATTTAGAGTTTAAAATCACAGGAGATGTTAAAAACTTTCGAAAATACTATTTTTCTCGCATTTTTGGCCTTCGAAATTCAATAAGTTTTAGTAAAAAATTAAAATTTCACTTTTTTTACTTTTTATATATTTTTTATTATGAAAAATATACTATTTGGTTAATGTTCGAAAATTCGAAAATAAGTTCGAAATTTTTTTCAAAACTACAAGACCACAGGAGATATTAAAAACTTTCGAAATTACAATTTTTTTTCGCATTTTTGGCTTTCGAAATTCCATAAGTTTTAGTAAAAAACTAAAATTTTATTACAATTACATTCACATAGTTTTTATTATGAAAAATATAATGTTTGGTTTATGTTCGAAAATTCGAAGATAATTTCGAAAAAAAAAATGTTAGTGCAAAATATTAGTTAGAACCCGAAATTTATTTATTTATTAAAATTTTTTTAAACTATGTACTATTTGCTAGTATTTTAGGCTGCCGAACTTAAAATTATTTAAATAACAAGTTTTTTTAATTATGTTGTTGCCCACAGCAATCTAGTTTTAAATAATAATATATAATATCTTTTCCAGTTACAAAATCAAATATATTTTAGTAAAAATTTAAACTTTATTTGCTTTAATGCTGCATTAAGGAACTTATTAACATACAGCCTGGCTAATTTTTAGTTTTAAGTTCAATATTTTGTTGGAGTTGTAATAAAACATTTCACAGTTATATAACGTAAAATTACCAATTGCTTTGAAAACTTTTTACTCGAAACATTTAATTGAACGAAAAAATCAATTGCAACAGCAATTCAAATGCATAAAAACCATTTAACGTTTTGAAATTCCTTTTTGACCACCTGTTTAAAAAATATTTGGTGACTGCAAAACACTTAAAACGAAAGACATGAATAAACATAGTTTTATTGTATGCTGGATCGTACCAAAGGTACACAACAAACAGGCAGCTTAACAAAAATGTATCCGAAATGTAAATAAATGGGAACCTTAAAGCCAGAAAAATCAGTGAGAAAGAAACAACAGCAGCTTTCAAGCCATTAAAAGAACGTGCCTTTTTATGAGGGTCATAAAAAGCACATATTTGCAGTCCATATGATTTTAGGCTGGCTTTGAATGGGACAAGGAAACTACAAAGAATTGTTGTTGTTGGTTTCACCGACTTGATCAAAGATTGTGGTACTTTTACAACAACAAAGACATCAACAAGTTTGACAGGTTTCGTTTGGCATACTTCTGACTACTTTTGCTGGTTTGCTGTGGTTTTTAGGTCATGTTAAAGTTAAAAGTATTTTTTTTTTGCCTTCTAAAGAGTAATTTTAAAGGGTCATTGTTTGAGCACAAAAACAAAAGTTAAAATATTACAGGAATTTTTCACATGACAAAAAAGCCAAAAAAAAAACCACATTAAAAATATACTTATGCGTTTACATATACACACGTAATTTAGTGAAAGCACTAAATTATGTAGTTATTTACATATATAGTATTTGAACATTTTACCTCGCAATCTTTTGCAATTTCTAATAACATTACGAAACATGTTACACTTACATAATTTGAGACATAGGCAATTTTGTAACATGAATTTGTCAATATTTCGTTAAAAATTCGAAATTTTTTGCATTTATTGATAAATTAGATGTCAGGAATAGTATATTATGCTTTAAATATGCATTTTAATATAAATTCGAATATTCGAAATTATCTTCGAATTTTCGAACATGTTGTAAACAATTTATTTTTGCAATTTACTTGTAAAATAAAATAGTATTACATGAAAGTTTTTAGTTTGCTGGCAAATTATTATCTTCGAAATTCGAAAGGTCCTTGCAAAGTGTAAAAAATTTATGTTTTATATAAAAAAATTTTGGAATATTTGAAATTTGAGACTTTTGAAACTTGTTTTGCCGTAAATTATAATAAATTAGATGCTAGAAATAGTATATTATGCTTTTTATATGCATTTTTATATAATTTCGGATTTTCGAATTTATCTACGAATTTTCGAACATGGTGTAAAACAGTTATTTTTGCAATTTACTTGTAAAAAAATCGAATTACATGAAAGTTTTTAATTTTATAACAAATTATTCACCCTTATTCCAGTTGTCGACATCGACGTCACTTTAACACAATACCAAAAAAGTGAGGCTTGTTTACTCGTTCTCGAAAACAAGTTTGTGCTACTGACAATCTATTTCCATTCCCTAAGGTCTAGAAAATAGCATAAACCTATCAACAGGAGTCAGTTGCTTTCGAAAACGGGTACACAAGCCCCAAATTTTTGGTATTGTGTTAAAGGGACGTCGATGTCGACAATTGGAATAAGGGTGATTATCTTCGAAATCTTAAAAGTCCTTACAGATTTGTGCTTCCTGCAAAAAATTTGTGGAATATTTGAAATATGTGATTTTTGCTTTACAGTAATAAAAATTTTACTTCCGGCCTCAACTCGAAAAAGAAAATTATTTGAAAAAGTTAAAAATTTTTATTTTCTTGGCATGGAAACGGCATTCTGATATAGCTCACAATTTTGTTTCCAATGTAGCATTTCTAGCATTGCTAAAATTTCCCTGACTTACATAGCTTTTTTTGGACCAAAATTCTATATTTCGATATCCTACGAATTGCCGGCTAGACAAAAATAATTTCGAAATTCCAAAATATGTAACTGTGAATATTTATTAATTGGTGCTCTATATATTAAAAATAGTATATTTTTATTTTCGAGCTTGATTTGCAATTTTCGAGCTTAAATTCGAATTTTCGAACATAGCGTGAAAATTACTTTCATAATTTTATATGTGAAATATGGTCAAATTGCTTGAAATTTAATCGTTTTGTTAAGAAATATTAAGTTCGAAAATTTGTTATTTTAGAAGCAAATCAAACCCGCACATTTTTTGGACTTCGGTTTTTTTTTGACGAAAATCAATTATACGATTTCAAATCATCGGTTTTGATAAAAAAATTAAGTTCGAAAATCATGTTAAGCTTAAGCTTTTTTGGCGGTTATGGCACGATATGACATGTTGTTATTATTTTCAATTTAAAAAATTATGTTTTAGGATACAGATTAAAACTCGAACAAAAATTATAAGGACATGCATACTTACATATGTATGTATATGTATGTACGATTATGTATGTATGTATGTATGTATGTGTGGGTATATTTGATTTAAAATAAATTTAATTATAGCCTTAAAGATTACGTTGGTCTATTCAGGTTTGTGTTTAACCTTCAAAATTAATTTACAACTTACAACTTTTTAACGACATTGAGAACAATGTTTTATTCTAAAATTTGGTTCTTTTTGGTTTTTCATGACATTTGGAATATTTAAAAATTTTTCGAACGCGTCTTCGAAGTGAAATCCGATCTACTTGAGATCTTATCTGCTTGTTTTTCAAACACGATTCAGCTGCTAGAAATATTTTGTTTAATAAATAATAAACAAAAATTCGTTTATATATTTACATATGTATTTTATTAATTTTTGAATTTAATACTTAACATTTCATTTTTTACTTTGAAACTAACTGCATTATTTAAATTTTTCACAAGGCCAACTAGATCTTAAATGGTTTAAAGTTAAAGGAATGCAAATTTATTTATTTATTTATTTATTTATTATTTTTTTTTTTTTGTAATTCAAAACCAATAAGAATCATTTTCAATTGAGTTTATTTTTCGTTTAGTCACTCAAAATTCAAAGAAAAAATGCTTTAAAATATTTTATGTATAATACACGTTTTTTTCTAAATTTTTTTTTTCATTTAACAAGTTTTTATGTTGAAACAAAATGAGGTGCATTGATACATTTACACAGATACGAATACATGGCAAGTGTTTCAGCCGATATATGAAATACTTTTTTATACATGCTTGAGTTCATTAAATGGTGGCTTTTGAATGACCACTTGGTAGATTGTATTGTATTTAGCCAGGCTAACTTTGGCATTCAAAATATGGTTGTTACAGACATGTAGATTTAATTGTATTTATAAATTTATTTATCCAGCCTGGCTGTTATAATAACAACGACGCTTTTAATAAATTGAAATGAAAAGAAACACAAACAAGAATTTGTAACTTGTTGTGGTTGTGCTCGTATTTTCAGGTTATTGGCTGCAGATGAAACATTTCAAATCAAGCTTAAAATATTTTCAAGCTTAATTTAAGCGATATTAATCATTTTGATACAAAGAATTTGTACAACTAACTCATTTCAAAATAAGATAAATTTCTTTATTAAGAAAAACAATTTTTTTTTATAAATAAAGAATTTCTACAAAAACAAATATAATTACATACTTTATCGAAAAAGAAGCCATGAATGCATACTTTCATTAATTACTGAAAATGCATCACAAATTCTAAAAAATACTACTATACATAGATATAAAAAAGAAATAACTAAATTGAGATAAATTATGGAAAAAAGTAAAATACCCACGATAATCATCGCAGCGTGTAGAAGAAGCTTTTCAAACATTTTGAAAAAAATCACAATACAATCTACAATTTTAACAGCAACATGACACGTTAGTTGTTTTTTAATTTTTTTTTATAGTAATTATTCTAAATAGAAATACTCGTACATACACATTAACAATAACAAATGAAAAAAAATTTATAGATAAACAGTGGCAACGCTAATTTGCTTAATACTAATATAAATTGTTATAAAACCACAAAAATATTTATATATTCGGTAATCTAAAGCATTCCGGAATATTTTGGTGTGAAAATAATTTTTTCGAAATTAAGTTCGAAATTTCGAACATCAGCCAAAATGCTTAACTTTTTAGACTCATTATAAAATTAAACAAAATAACTGCTATTTAAATTATTTTTTCGTACTTACAACTATATTTCCAGAGATATAACAGTTTTAAAATAAAAATTTTTAAAAAATTAGCACGAAAATCTACTTAATATTTGTATATATGAGGTACTGAGGAATTTAAGTACTTATAGGGGGGAAAACAATTTTTTTCTAGATTATAGCTTCGAAATTTCGAATAAAATAAAATAATTAATTACATTGAAGGGAAAAATATTTTTTTTAAACACAACTTCGAAATTTCAAATATATGTATATCTCACCAAAAATGCTTCATGATGTAACCTTATTTTAAAAATTATTCAAGACATCAAACATTTTTATATTTATTTCAGTTTTTAGCTAAATTTTCGAAGTTTCAAAATGGAAAATTTCATATCGCTACATATCATAAAAATCTATCACAAAAAAACTTTAAAAATATTTGCAAAATTTTTCGAATACATGTACATATGTATGTATGTAAGTTCGAAATTTCAAACATAAATCTAAATGCTTAAAATTATAACCGTATTTCATAGATTTAGCTAAAATAACAAAATGTTTATATAATATTTTTTTAATTTTAATAAAAATTCCAAGATGAACAAAAATTTACAAGTGAAAAATTATAAAATATTCCAAGAAACTTAAAAAAAATTTAAATTTTAAATAAATTTTAATTAAACATTTAAGATGATTTTAGAGGAAACATTTTTTTCCAACAAGAATATTGTCGAAATTTCGAACTAAGTTATGTTCGAATATATGTAGCTCCGAAATTTCTAATATCATCAAGGATGCTTCGAACATGCACTAAAACACTTGTATTTTTAATCTTATATCACAAAATTAGCTAAAACAACAAAATATTGAAAAGTTTTTTTTTTTTTTATTTTTATGTAACGTCCAAGAACAACAACAACTTTATAGGTCAACAATTTTAATACATTCAAATAAACTTAAAAAAATTTTAAATATCCCGCTTAATTAAACATTTAAGATTATTTTAGAGGAAAAAAAATTTTTCGAACATATGTTCGAAATTTTCGAAAATGATTTACTTTTAAATTTCAAGTTCAACATAGAAATAAGCTAAAATAACAAATAACTTTAATGTTATTTAAGTTTTCAATCAAATATTTTCAAAAATGTGCCAATTTCGAATTTCGTTATTTATTATGAAATTAAAAAAAAACATTTTCGATCCACGTAATATAACGAACGTTTTCCGTGGACATGGTGGGTCAGGTTGTTATATTTAAATTAAACGATTTATTGATTTCATTATTGTCTAGCTCCAAAAGCTGTCTGTATAGGTACATGTTTTAAAAAAATTTGGGTTGCAAATTCGAATTTTCGAAAATAAATTGAAATTTTAGAAAAGATTTAAAAAAAATTATCATATCATGCCACAAATGATTTTCAATTAATTTTTATGTTTTATAATTTCGAATTTCGAAAAATTTGCTCCAACCAGTGGAAAGAAACTCTACATATTTAATTGCTATTAAGATTTAGATTATCTTAAAAGTTTAAGTTATATTTGTAACCCATTGGCGATCTCTCTACAAGCCGCTACTAATGAAGTGAAAAGATTTAGGCGATATCATATTCCTGGTTTACCATTCCAGTAATATTATTTAAATTTTTGATAAAAATTATTTTAACAGTCATGAATATGTTAATCATTAAAAGTAATTTACATATATAATTTTTTTTTAATTTAATATCGTGCCATAACCGCCAAAAAAGCTTAAGCGACATAATTTAGCATTTTATTTTATTTTTTTACGAAAATCGATTATTTATGATCGCAAGTAGTCGATTTTCGGCAAAAAACCAACCGTCAAAAATATGTCGCTTAAGCTTTTTTGGCAGTTATGGCTCGATATGTATTTCTAACAAACCTTATTGTTACTAACTATGTTTTTGTTCTCGTTTAACTAGACACAATAAAAACTCGATGATTAAATTATAAGACAACAAAAAAATTTATTTTAAGCGGTTTTTAATAACATTTAAATAAAAATAAATTCTATTTCGAATTGTAAAAAAATTCAAAATAAATTCTGTCTTTCGAAATTGAAAATCTTCTAGCGCTTCGAATAATGAATAAATTTTTCGATAAATAAGTAAATTTTTAATAATAAACTTAAAAGTATGTATATATATTTTAATTTTTCCAACATAAATCGAAATTTTATATTTAACTTTATAATAATAATTTTTTTTCGAACTTAAATTTTTTTTAGATTTTGAAAATTTTATTTCTGAACCTAGGCTTAATTTTGTTTTTATCATAAGCACAAACAATGTTTTTAAGGTCAGCTTAGTAACGAAAAAGGAAACATCTGTCCATTTTCGAAGTTCGAAAATTTTTCGAACATGTATATTTATTACTCTATTGCATTAAAGGCTCGATATGTACATATGTTACATTTTAATTTTTTTTCTTTAAGAGCAAAAGTTCCTTTTACAAGAAAAAAGAGCTAAGGTTTCATAAACTTTTAATGTTCTATGTCAAAAGTCTTTAATGAAAAGAACTATTTTCATTACAGTCATCCACTTGTTTATGACTTTTGCTTTTTACTGTAACTTTAATTATGTATATTTTTTTTTTATAGCCAAGACCTGAATCTATTTTCTAAATAAGATAAAGCTTGAAAAAAAAACATCTAGTACTTCTAAGTGCTGGAATTTTACTCGTTCTCATCTCTTAAGTTAAGTTTAATTAATGGCAAAAACTGTCTTAATACCTACACTGTACTCGTATGTATCCTCTTTCTAAATGTCTAATATCAAATATGCAGATAAGTAGGGTAACTCGTTTTATACTATGTCATTGGTTTTTTTTCTGTATGTTTTATGTGTTTCTGACGTCTTATAGTTTTATTTAAATAAAACGCACATTATATTGCTATTATCGTACTTAAAAAAAGAATTATATGATAAAAACCAGTTGATGAATTAAAAATTCTTTTGCGCTCTTAAAATTAAGTTTGCCCGCTCGGCTGGTTTTTTTTTTTAATTTGATATACATAGAAAAAGTTTTGTAATTGAATTGAGTTTTTGAAAAGGTAAACACAACAGCTGGTCTTGTTTTTAAATAAATAAAAAACAAAATTAAACAATCATATTTGTGTACGAAAAGGGGTTAATGTGAAAAAAAAATTTGTTTATATTTCTTCTCAAATAATTTAGATCATGTGACCTTGATCTTTTATTTCATAGTTTAATCTTGTAAATAATGGCCTATTAAGATACTTAGTTTTGAGAGTAAGGGTAAAAGGTAATAATAAAAGTTTTTGTTTTTGTTTTTGTTTCAAAGCTTTTAACAAAATGTGACAAACAATTAAAAAAAAATTAAAAAAAAATGTCTTGATTGTGAACATTTTGCTGCAGGTACAATCAGCTTCATCTTCGAACATATTCCACGTGCTAAAAGTCATAAAGATATAATTTTATTAAAAAACCATGGTTTATTAAAAAAGGTTAAAAAGCAAGCACAATATGCATATACATATGTACATATACATACATACCAAAATTTAACTCCAGCCCAAAAACTCAATAAAATTAAAAAAAATACACACTTTTGTGCAGTACATATTATAATTCACTTATTTGCTTTATTGATTTCAAACTGATTTTTAACGATTACAAATGGCTCCAAACTTAAATTTTATTATTATATTTTTGCTTAATTTGCAAAAAATATACTTTTTTCTAATGTTCGAAAATTCGTAGACAAGTTCGAAAATTTTTTTGAACCCCTCAAGGTGCTATTTAGAGTCTAAAACCAAAGGAGATATTAAAAACTTTCGAAACTAAATTTTTTCTCAATTTTTGGGTTTTCGAAATTCAATACCTTCTGGTAAACAATTAAATTTGTATTGTTTTTAAGTTTTATATTTTTATGCCGAAACATATACTGTAAAATATACATTTTCTTCAATGTTCGAAAATTCGAAGACAAGTTCGAAAATTTGTTTGAAGCTTACCAGATACTATTTAGTAGTCTGAAATCAAACTAGATATTAAAAACCTTCGAAAGTAAATTTTTTTTCCATTTTGGGGTTTCGAAATTCAATACCTTCTAGTAAAAATTAAAATTTTATTGTTTTTAAGTTAAATATTTTCTGTCGAAACTAATATGTACTATCTAATATACATTTTGTCTAATGTCCGAAAATTCAAAAACAAGTACGAAAATTTTATATTTACGTTTTATATATATTTTTTTAAATAAACTTGGTCTATATTTTAATTACTTTCACGGGGCTTGCATTTTTTAATTCCGCCCAAATGTCTTTGGGAAAAATCTTTTGTCTTTTACCACTCTTGTGAAGTTTTTTTTTTTTGGGCGTTTTCATGCCTCTTATTCTTAATATGTATATTGCGTGAATTACCGAAACTTCTTAAAAATATACAGAAAAACGTATCGATATCCTCTAAAAATCATAGGAACTGCCGATTCTATTCATGCGTTTACTTACAGAAAAAAAAAATCGTTCAATCATCAACTATATACATATACGAGTGTGCGCCTGAATAATCCACTCTGGCAGCTTCAGTGGTTACAGAAATGCTTAGAGATCATAACTGTATATTTTATCTAATAAAAATTCTTTTACAAATTATACAGTTATGTTTATAACAACATGATAAAGCACTTGCAACTAGAGTTGCCAGATTGATGATATTTTCCTCACAAAATTATTTTTGATTATTCTGGCGGTTTCGAAAGAACTGCGAATTTTTTTATGTTACGAGCTCATGAAACCATGTTTTTATAAATACGAGTATTTATTTAAAAATTAAAAAGAAAATTATTTGTTATTTTAGATCACCAAATTAAAAAGAAAAATATTAATTCACCCACTATTCTCAGTCAGCAATCTGACAAACTGCAAATACTGAAAATTTTTGTTTGAATCGTTGGTGGCGACAAAAACAAAATCAGTTTAATACGCTTCCGGTGCAAAGAAATATTTATTACCATAATGCGGATATTGATTGATCCACGTGTCGACGTGTCTTTTGATGTGCCAGCGATTAGAAATATTTTCTTATTAAAATAATTGAGAATACTTAAGGCCTTATTCAAAATAAGTTTTATAAAAGTTAACTTCTCAGTCGCTAATATATTTTTGCATTGGATATTTCAATAAGCAAACTGGTACTGGACCATTTTTGATTACCCAAAAAAAAAAAAAATTGAAAATGATAATAAATCATACCATCTGGCAACCACTTGCATGTTCATATGGGCAAATGTAAACAGAGAAAAACACTTGTTGCTTAAACATCAGTGGGGTCTGCCTCTTTTGACCTCTCGTTAGAAAAACAACAACAATTGAAAACTATATACAACGACAAGTATTAGGAACATACATATATATTTGCATGTACATATGTTTGGACATACATACATATCTACATCAGTAACCCGCAAGCCATAGAACAATTGTGCAGATGAAAATCACATACAGCTTATGCTCTTTCATTTAGTCGTCACTGAGCAAGCGACGAATGAAGTTGTGCACGCATGTATTAATTTTTTCCTGGTTTTTTGTTTAGTTTTTTTGAGCACACGGAACGAAATTTAAGTTCAAATTGAATAAATTTCTACAGCAAAAAAAATAAAAAATAATTATCTAAGCTAAGAAATATTTTGTGATAAAAAATGCTTTTTGCAATATGCAATGAATTTTATGCTATGAAACACTTAAAAATAACAGGGAAGATAGTTTAAAAAGGCATTTTAATAGCTTTCACAGCGCTGCGAATAAATTTAATTTGGAATTTGTAGACTACATTGTTGAATGGATTATTATTTTTTCCTTTTTCTTAAGTTTTTATTAAATTGCTTATTTACAAAAAATGTTCAAACAATGAATAACCACAGCTGCATCTTAAATTACAAAAATGTTTTCTTCAAGTGTAAATATATTTTACTCTCATTTTTCTCACCACTACAAACATATTTTATTTTGCGGGACACTGATCTACATATAACTTGTATCTATTGTTTTTGACAGCCTGTCTGTAATCATGTTTTAAAACCAAAAAAAAAAAACTAAAAACAAAATGCATAATGCAAAAGAAGAAACCTGAAGAACAAAATTAATTACACACGCTCTTCTCTACACAAATCTCATAAAAGCACACTGAGCAAATACGTGCATACATACATGCATATCGTCACCTAAAACCTAAAAGGCCATAACAATTAAAAAAATTCAAAATATACTTTTTTATTGATTATGATGTGATTTAAACAAAATACATCTTTCCTCAAAATATTACTCAAATATCTTCAAAAATTCCGATTTTATACATTATTAAATTTTACATATAACAAATAAATATGTAGTCTTAAATACATAAGGTTTTTGCTTCCTGTAAAAAAGTAAAAAGTGCACTTGCGGCCTTTTGGATTTTAGGTAACGATGTGTACATAAAGGCATATGTATATAGATATGTACATACCTTTATATATAAAATAGTTAGAAGGCAAAAATTCAAAAGCCAGCGGCCATCTTCAACATTTTGTTGCTTGTGTCAGATGATCTTTTTCTATTAGTTATTCAAACTCCAAGATAGTTTATGTTGGATACTTAAACTTATAAATAAAGACTAGAATGAAATACTAAAGCTTAGTTTTGTTTAAAGATCTTAGAAAAAAAATAGAATAAAAAAAATTTTTAAACTAGGGTCGCTGCACTCTAGTATAGAGAATAAAAAAAATAACGAAGCGAAAATCTGCTTCGAAAAATATGTATTTATGTGAATACAGATGAGAAGTAAGTCAAGCGGTATCACAAAGAATTGAGATGTTCTTTACCTACAATTCAAACAGACAAAGACAAATAAACCACAGTGGGAAAAAGAAAAAAAAACAAAAAAAAAAATTACAATTGCACTAAGTGCCATAGTGACTAAGAAAACTAATGGTATATTGATAAAGAAAGGCCCTCTAAAACTCATTATTTGTTTGAAATCGAGATTTTTATATTTTTCTATACATTAGATTTTTTTCTATTGAAATAGACAAAAAAACTCGATTTCAAAAAAGAAAAAATAGAACAAGTTAGGGCCTTTATATTTAAGGTAACGATATGTATGTATGTACACTTACAACATACATTATAATTTTAACATTAACTAAATGAGAATTATATCATATCTCAGCAAAAATAGTTGAGATTGAGGAAGCAGTAGATATGTATTTTTTATAGGTTTTGTTAGGCTAGATTGACGAGAGGAGCCATTACGCTCATGTTAAAGGACACATACATAAGCCAGTATAGTCCTCCCTATCGTGACATCACTAGTCGACTACAAAAATCATTCATTTATAGTTAACTTTTCGTAGACTAACTTAAAGCTAACTACAATGTGATCCAGAACTTAACCACCATCAATCAATTTTTAGTTGAGTACGTAATCTGATTTGGTGAGAGCCAACACATTTACTATCTTGTACTTTAAAACTAATTTTAATTTTATATTAATATTTAGTTGTTATTATTTTAGATGATACCTTACCTGGGTGGTAGTGCATTGACTATACAACGTGTGCTGATACATGGTTCAAACCCCAGCAACATATTTTTTATGTCAATTTACTGACTACCAGCTGGTTTAAATAAACTCAACTTACTGACTACCAGCTGACTTAAATAAAGTCAACTTTAAGTTAGTTGAAAAGTAGTGCATAAAATAGTTAGTTGTTTCCCTTGCAAAGTAACACAAGTGTCAGTCAGTAATAGTTGCGACATAGTTAACTTAAGGTTGGTTTAAAGTTAACTTAGTTTCCGACAGGGCTGTTTTGCTCTGCATGAGTGTGTGTATGTACGTATATTTTAACCACTCAAAAATATATTTGAGTGCATTCACTTGCAACGAATCAGCCCTGCAGCGCTATTCTAAGGCCGGGATTGCAAAATTATCAGTGTTTCGACGCATACCCAAATGTGTGTGAAAATTATCTCGATTCTGATGGAGCTTCCTCAAGGATCGCACTATTTGAGTTGCTATAGTTAATTTCTCATCAATGAAGAGTTCAAGATAAATTAAGGGATATTACCAGGCTCCGTTCTTTCTCCCCCACTATTCTATTCCTTATGTTTCTAAATGATCTTATATGTCAAACTTCCACTCCTTTCTACTATTTCCCTGATGACAGCAGCATTTCTTATTCATTCTCGATCAACAATTCACCAAGCCTACCGGAGGTTGAGGCTAAATATGAATGATACCTTAAATTATGATTTAGTAACAATCTCTGAATGATATCATGGGTAAATTTTAAGAATAAATAATTAAATTTTGAAAATATACACCATCGGAAATGTATACAAACTTTGTCTGGATACATTTGGGAAGCACGTTGACTTGACTTGAATGATACAAATTGAAATATTCCGAACAGAGTTGGAAGCTCCAATGACGAAGCAGCAGTTTCTGCTGTGATATACTGTAAAGTCGTGTTTGTTGCAGACGCATATATATAAATATTAGAAGTTTCTATTGTGAAGTCGAAAGTATTAAAACATCACTATACCTCACTTGCTGATACGTATGTCCTTGAAACTTTAAGTTTTTACAAATCTTTTCGCGGATCTTGTTTTGCAGGCCCACTGTGTTGCTATGGCAAATGTGTGTATGAACTCGTAAGCACAAAAATAATAATTAAAATAAGTGAGTGGAACTTTATAATTTTGTGTTAAGCAGTGACTGAAGAATTGGTTGGTTGATCGTCATTTGGATTGTGGGTAAGAAAAAAAGTATTGCCAGAGTATTTAATAAAATAAATTTATTAGGCGGGAAGCCTAATTTTAACATAGACTTAACTATTGATAGATAGTCGCTTATTATTTAAGAGTCATATTGCCTACGTTGTGGGAAAAGCCAGAAAAGTATGTTGTGCATATAAAACACTATGGGACGAGACTGCGTTTTTTTAACTAGAAGTGACACTCAGGCAGGTGGTGTTACCTTCTTTAGGAAAGGGATAATGATAGAGAAGACATGTGGTGAAAGAAGAGATAGAGGAAAGCTTCATTCTTTTACAACTCAGCTTTATGCCAGCTGTTTCTTTTTAATAATGCTGTTTTGCAGAGCCTCTGCTGTGAATTGAGGCGTATAAAATTTTTTAAAGCTGTGCTTAGCAGCCATTTTATTGGTTATTCTACTTCGCCAATGATTCTGCTACACAATGAGGGAGGGCGCTCTGATGTTACATTAGGATTAGTATCTGCTGAAGTCGGTATAGTTCAGTGGCCAGTGACTATGCCTTCATCACTTGAACTTTCCTACAACAACTGATACAAAGGGACACTAATGCACATCAGAAACATGCGTGGTGTTGTTATTTAATGTCTGTTGGATACCGGGATCAAACCCAGGACGTAATAACTATGTACTTCAGCCAACGCCACACTCACAGCTAATATCTGTTAACGAGGGAACGTGATTTCGTATACAGGGACAGCATGGCTAAAGTATGGGCCCGAACGGAGATTATGGAAATCTGGCAAAGTAAGATGGTCAAGCACATCCCAAGGAAATATGGACTAATATAGGCTTCGTACGGCAAGAAAACACGAACAGCTGTATTACTACACAATCCAATGTCATAGTGCACGTGCTGCCTTACTGCGGTAAAAGTGGTCGTAATGAGGTATTTAGGGTGCCTATACACGTTCAGATCATATTGCTATATTCACAAAATTTTTCTAGCTTTACCATACCTAGAACTTTGCCAAATATTGTTAGCAAAAAATCAGAAGTCCAAGGAAGTTATTCTGAAAAAAAAACGAAACATTTTTTCCTCTACTTTTGCAAAAAAAAAAATTAATGAAAAAATAATTTTTTTAGCGTAAAATGTTAATGAGATTTATTTATTGGACTCTTAGCTACATTATTGCCATATATAGTAAAGCCCAATCACTAAGTCTGAATTAGCTGTTGGCAAAAAATTGATTGCACCATTTTTTTTAAGGGCGCACTGATTTGCGAAATCCTTGGAGGCCCATAAAAAAAAATTGGTCACCGAAACAGCTTAACTGATTATAAGGATTTTACTAGCTTTACTTTTACTTTTTTTGTACTATCGGACCTATACTGCCTAGTCCGCGTGTTTTTCCAAAAGTCTTAATTTGTTGCATGGTGTAATTAATAAAATAAGATGACTGCATTAAATTAAATTCATGTTGTTTCAAGTTGAAATAACTTTGATTTTTAACACGGTTTCAACTTTGAATAACTTTGATGCAACATGATTCTTCATTTTGATTTAACAGTACGGGAATGTTAAATCAATATGAAATAAAGTTATTTAAAAAAGAAAAATTTTGCTTTGAAGATTACTGGTATATCATTTTGAATTAACATGAAGCACGTGTGAAGCAAAATCATTGCCGAAAAATATTAAATTAACCTTGTTCTCATAGATTTTAATATGAAATTTTTCTGTGAGTACTCTATGCATATTTTGGTCATTGTCTAGTCGGGGTGTAACCATAGTCTGGTATCTTAACTTAGTTATATAATGGATGAAAATAGTCTCTTAAAATTCGAATGCTATAATTTTTTTTATTGGTCCAATATCTATAATTATTTATTTCAGTCATGGCTTTGGAAATATTAGATTGCTTGTTTCTGTTAATATTAAACTTAAATCTCGTAATTGTTAATTATTATCTAAGCCAAGAAAAATCCCTTTCACATTCCAAACGTCTAATCATTATTGTACGTACATATGAATGTGTTCATATCTAAAATATTTTTTGCAGAAAAAAAAGACCACACCAGCCTCATCCTCTTTATTTTAAAGTTAACGATGATTGTGATGATGATGATGATGATGATGATGATGATCTTTATTACACTCAAGTTTACTATCGTTTTTGTTCTTATTATATTTTTCATCTTCTTTTTCCTTCAAATAAGTGTAGATCTGCACTTCCCTCTGGTTTTTAATTACAATTAACAATCACTCAAATAATAATACGATTATTGTTTCTCATACTTTTAAACTGAAAGATACTCGTACATATGTAGTTTTCTAGTTTTGGCTTTCAAACGTTTAGAACCAACAGTGAGTAAGTGTATTGTGTGTTTTCGGTAGCGCTGAGTTGATTATTAAGTTTGCAGGTGCAGGCCAAACTTGAAAAAAAAATACAAGAAACAAAAAAAAAATATGAATTAACACTTAAAAAAAAAGATTTTTGTTAACACGACTTTTATGGGCTTTTCAAAAACACAGTAATAGATTCTTTGCATTATTGTTCATCAATGTGGATAATATTTGTTGTTTAAGTTTAAAATTCTTTTTTAATAATATAAATTATTAAATTACTGAAATTATTTTATGTGGGTTTACTAAACAAAAGTAAGCATAAATATAAATATATGTATGTGATTAATAATACTTTTTGCAAAATAATTTATTTAAATAATTTCCATACTCCCATCTATGGCATTCGTTTTATCTGCTTGTGTTAAATTTCGCCTAAATTTCTTTTCTTTTAATTTGAACTTTCATAATACGATTCTATTTATTTAATGTTTGTTTTTTTTTAGGGAAATTTTTTTCCTTAGAGATTTGAAAAACTAATGGCAAAATCACTTTCTAAAATTAGCTTTTGTATTCTGTGTATGAAAGCAAAAATCACACAGAAACCTTTTTGGGTTTTTTTTGTTGTAAAATACAACCATAAATTCAACGTCACAAAGTCAAACAAATAGTCGATTAATTTGGATAAAAAAAAAAACAAAACAAAAAACAAAAAAAAATAAAAAAATTAAAAAAAAAAAAAATTAAAAAAAAAAAATAAAAAAAAAATATAAAAACATTTGCAAACAAATTTAAAAAAGAATTTAAAAAAAAGTAATTAAAAAAATTTAAAAATTAATTTTGTTTTAAATTTCATATTAAATTTTATTAAATTTTCTATTTTTTTATAAATTTTATTTCATTTTCTTATTTGGGCGTTTTTTCTTGGACCTTATTCCATAGCGCCGACTGCATTAAATTCATGCTGTTTCAAGTTGAAATACATATCTTTAATTTTACATGCCCAAAAATTAAATTATTATTCGAATAATTCTATTCGAATAAATATAATTTAAGAAAATTTATACCAATAACATCATTAAAACAAAAATCTTTGTATATAAGAAATATTTCAACAAAAGTTTTAATCGAATAAAATTATTCGTTTTTTCTCCTAATTACTAGTTGGCACTGATTCTTACCTGCAGCTTTATTTTATTCGAATAAGATAATGCAAGCAAAATTTTGCTTAAAATTATAAACAACAATATTTACACATAAAAATATATCAAAAATTTTTCAATCGAATAAAATTATTCGAATTAAAATTTCTCGATTTCTTATATTTTCCAGTTGCTTCATAATTGTTATCATACGCTGTATTTTAAGCAAATGCAACAAAAACAAAATTATTATTCGATTAATTATGTTCGAATAAAATATTTTAAGAATATACGAATAACATTATTAAAAGAAAAATCTTTGCACATTGAAATAGGCGAAAAAAGTTTTAATCGAATAAAATTATTCGTGTTTTCTCCTAATTTCTAGTTGACACTGATTCTTATCGGCAGCTTTATTTTATTCGAATAAGATAATTCAAGCAAAATTGTGCTTAAGTAAAATTATAAATAAAAATACAAAAACATAAGAATATATAAAAAAAAATTTTAATCGAATAAAATTATTCGAATTAAAATTTCTTTAATTTTTTTTTTGTATTTCCAGTTGCTTTTTAATTGTTATAATATGCTGTATTTTAAACAAATGCATTAAAAACTAAATTATTATTCGAATAATTATGTTCGAATTAAATATTTTAAGAAAATTTATACTAAATATTAAAACAAAAATCTTTGCACATAAAAAATACTCGAAAAAAGTTTTAATCGAATATAATTTAAAAAAAACATTTTCATATAAAAAACAATTAAATTTTTTTTAAAAATTTTATTATTAAATTTTATTAAATTTTCTTATTTGGGCGTTTTTACTTGGACCTTGTTCCATAGTGCCGATTTCATTAAATTAAATTCATGTTGTTTCAAGTTGAAATAACTTTAATGTAACCTGGTTTTTCGTGTTATTTCATTACGAAATTCACCTGGTCTCAACTTTGTATAACTTTGATTCAACATGATTCCTCATTTTGATTTGACAGTTTGGGAATTGTTAAATCAACATGAAATAAAGTTATTTTAATAGGAAACATTTTGCTTTGAAGCTTACTGTAAAACATTTCTAATTAACATGAAGCAAAATCATTGCCGATAAACATTAAAATATCTTTTTCTGGCTTTAAATAAAGATTGTTTTTGTGTGATATATCGTAAAAACTTTTTTTAAGAATATGCTTAAAAGCTTAAAATTCTTTCAAGCTTTTTTTTATTTAATAGAGTTTCTACTGTAATTCTATTTCACAGCCAATTATTATTTGTTTTTTCATTTAAAGCCAACTTCTAAGATTTTAAGTTCTTAAAATCAACATCGACGTAAAAAATTTAATTGAAGTTTTTCTGTTTGAATGAAATTCACGTTGTTTTATTTATTTATATTTTTTATTAATTTTTTGCAAAACCAGGCACGTTTACTACAGAACAACAGCAACCACAATCTATAGCAGAAATTCTTAAATTTCAACATTCAAACAGCGTTTAAATTTTAATAGACAATTTAATTAAAAGCTAAATAGAAAAACATTAATAATTGGATTTTTATTCTAAAGTTTAATAAACTGACCCACTTAATTTTTTTTGACTAATACAAATTTATTTTTAAAAAATTTTTGGAATTTTTTTTCACTTTTGACTTTATAGTGCTAAAGCAGCCAAAAATGTCTGCTTTAAAAAAAGAGATCTAACTTTCATTTGTAGTGTCCAGAAAGTAGACAGATGAGATATGACTGACGGTCTCATTTGTGAATGAATGAATTGAAAAGTTCTATTGTATACCTTGCCAAAAGCTAGAGTATCTCATCTAGAGGGGAGCATCTTATCGAAAATTACTGAAAGAGGTCCAGATGATTACTGATTTTAACAAAATGTTGTCCATACAAATCAGTCACTTCAATTTCTGTAACACAAATTCCTTGGATGTGTCATGTCAATAAGGGCAACGTGGGCAGGCCATCCACATCTACAGATCTGGCTCCTAAAGGCTTCTTTTTAACCGACTACAAAAAAGAGGAGGTTAGCAATTTTGGGGGGTGTAACTTCATAATTCGGTACATTTTAGACCGATAGTAAAAATTAAAAAGTGGGCGGGGCTAGGCCCACAATTTTTTATTTAATTTTATGATATTCTACTTATTTGATTGCTGCGAAACCTACATATAAAACTCCTTTGTTTCTTCTAATTACACAATTTGAATGTTGAAAAAATGGGCGGGGTTACGCCCATTAAAAGTTATTATAATATTTCACGCGGTTCTACTTAACCGATTCTTACGAAACTTAGCACACACCTTGAGCTCTAAAATACACACAATCCTTCATTAAAAAAAAATGGGCGTAGTAACGCCTATTAAAATTTAATATATTATTTTAAGTGGTTCTACTTTACCGAATTTTAAAAGACTTAACACGCACTCTGAGTTCTGAAAAACACACAATCTTGTATTTAAAAAATGGGCGGAGGCACGCCTATTAAAATTTAATATTATATATCACGTACTTCTTCTATCAGATCTTTGCATTGAAGTCGTTATTTTTTGGCAGAAAGAATTATTGTAGACCTTATTCAAAAGAGCACGCCAATAAACCTAAGACCATTAACGAGCTCCAGGCATACCTACATATCGCTACCTTAATATAGAAAGGCCCTATCTCATTATTATTTTTTTCAATCCAATTTTTTTTATGTTTCGATAGAACTTCTAAAAAATTTTAAAAATTCAAAATTCCCGATTTCAAAAAAATAATGAGTTGGGGCATTTCTATATTAAGGTAACGATATGAAAATCGCTCGTTTTTGAAAATATTCAATATTCCCCATAAATTTGCTGATAAAATTGAGCACAAATTATAATAGAGTTGCCAGATCGGACAAGCTTATGCTTGCTATCGGAAAATCCCATCTTTCAAAAAAGCACCCGCTGTAATAAATTGTACTTTTGCTTTAGTATTCATATTTATTTCTTATTGTTTTCTAGTGAACTCATGACTAATTATTCCAATAAATAACTAAAATATGATGATAATTTAAAGCCAATAAAAATCATTTTTACTTATTTATGTATGACACACAAAAAGAAATAGAAAATATTAGACAGAAATAATGTTGTGAAATAAACAAACAAAAAAAACCCAACTTGTGTGTGCACTTTTTTCATCGTCAAACTTTTAGCAACTTTTTATTGAACCGTTAGTTTAGAGATACAAAAAAAAATATATATGTATATGCAAATCTCTAACGCAATCCCTTTTTAAGTTAATGCAAATCCATAAAAAATTTAATAATTTGAAAGTCAAATAGTTACATATATAAAATATACAGTCTTTTAGAGATTTCCTGCTATTATTTATTTGAAAAATATTTTAGCAAGTAAATGTTATTTTTATTTGCAGCAACTTTGTTTTTTTAATTTATTTTTAAATATGTGTATCTCAAAAATAAGGAACTGCAAATTGTTAAAAAAAAAATAAAAAAAAATTTAAGGTATCTGTTCAGTTGATGGATATTATCCCATAGAAAATACTTTGGAATTATTTATGTTATTTCAATAAGAATGAAATAATCAGCATCCTTGGACTGAATATACTGGGCAATGATGAATAAAATTCCCCGTGAAATTTTCCCGGGGATCAATTGCAACTAATAGCAAGTAATAGGGAAAACAAAAAATTCTAATTGGAAAAGGGAAAAGGACTTGGACTGAATATAGACTCTACTGGGGCAACAGAGTCGGTAGTTGGATTAGGACCACCAAGAATACAACTAACTAACTAAACTAATTTTTATTTTTATATTAAAAATATTACACAATTTTTTTTCTAATTTCCAATTGACACTGATTCTTATCGGCAGCTTAATTTTATTCGAATAAGATAATACAAACAAAATTGTGCCAATTAAATTATAATGAAAAATATGTGCACATAATCACCAAAAATTTTTTGATCGAATAAAATTATTCGAATAATATTATTCGAATAAAATTTCTCATTTTTTGTATTTCTCAGTTGCTTTTTAATTGCTATCAGATGCTGTATTTTAAACAAATGCATAAAAAACGAAATTATTATTCGAATAATTCTGTTCGAATAAAATAATGTAAGAAAATTTATGCGAATAAAATTAAAAAAAAATCTTTGCACATAAAAAATATTTGAAAAAAAAAAATTTTTTTAATTAATAAAATTATTCGTTTTTTTTCCAAATTTCTAGCTGACACTGATGCTTATCGGCAGCTTTACTTTATTCGAATAAGATAATACAAGCAAAATTGTGCTTAAATAAAATTATAAACAAAACTAATTAGAACATAAAAATATAACAAAAATTTTTTAATCGATTAAAATTATTCGAATAAAATATCTCCATTTGTCTTGTATATTTTCACTTGCTTCATAATTGTTATCAGATGCTGTATTTTAAGCAAATGCATAAAAAACTAAATTATTATTCGAATAATTCTGTTCGAATAAAATAATAATACATAATAATAAATAAAATATTAAAACAAAAATCTTTGCTCATAAACAATATTCGAAAAAAAGTTTTAAACGAATAAAATTATTCGTTTTTTCTCCTAAGTTCTAGTTGATACTAATTCTTATCAGCAGCTGTATTTTAATCGAATATTATATTACAAGCAAAATTGTGCTTAAATAGAATTATAAAAAAAAAATATTTGCACATATAAATATACCAATATACGAATAAATTTATTCGAATAAAATATATCCATTTTTCTGGTATATTTCCACTTGCTTCATAATTGTTATCAGTTGCTGTATTTTAAGCAAATGCATAAAAAAAATTATTATTCGAATACATAATTCTATTCGAATAAAATAGTTTAAGAAAATTTATACGAATAAAATGATTAAAACGAAAATCTTTGAATATTCAAATATTCAAAAAAAAAGTTTTAATCGAATAAAATTATTCGCTTCTTTTTCTAATATACAGTTGACACTGATGCTTATTGGCAGCTTTACTTTATTCGAATAAGATAATACAAGCAATTGTGCTTAAATAAAATTATAAATAACAATATTTGCACATAAAAATATACCAAAAATTTTTTAAACGAATAAATTTATTCGAATACAATTTCTAGATTTTTTTGTATACATTTTTCACTTGCTTCATAATTGTTATCAGATGCTGTATTTTAAGCAAATGCATAAAAAAATTATTATTCGAATACATAATTCTATTCCAATAAATTGGTTTAAGAAAATTTATACGAATAAAATATTAAAACAAAAATCTTTGCGCATATAAAATATTCGAAAAAAGTTTTAAACGAATAAAATTATTCGTTTTCTCTCTGCTAATTTCTAGTTGATACTAATTCTTATCGGCAGCTGTATTTTAATCGAATAAGATAATAAAAACAAAATTGTGCGAATAAAATTATAAACAAACATATTTGCACATAAAAATATTTGAAAAATGTTTTAATCGAATAAAATTTCTCGATTTTTTTTATATTTTCCAGTTCGAATAAAATGATTTAAGAAAATTTATACGAATAAAATTATTTAAACAAAAACTTTGCCCATAAAAAAGTTTAAAATATTTTTTAACGAATAAAATTATTCGAATTTTTTTCTCTAGTGTTAGTTATCAGATGTTTTGTTTTAAATAAATGCACATAAAACGAAATTATTATTCGAGTAGTTCTAATCGAATAATATAATTCAAGCAAAATAGCAAAAATAAAATTATTTAACCACATAAAAAAATGCGAAAATATTTTTAATCGTTAAAATTATTCGAATAAAATTATAATCTCTTTTTTATTTCTAGTTGATATTGATTGTTATCAAACTTTTTATTTTACATAAATGCCTACAAAATTAAATTTTTGTTGGAAACAATTTATTATCTACACGAATAACTTTATTCGAATAAAATAATTTTAGAAAAATTTTGGAAGTAAATTATTTAAACGAAAATTTTGCACATAAAAATATTTAGACATTTTTTTTGATTGCATAAAATTATTCGAATAGAATTGTTTGCACTCGCGTATAAAATTATTAAAGAACACATTTTTAAATTAATTATGTATTGAAGTAAAATTATTCGAATAATTTTTGCATGAATAAAATTAAATAATTCAAGCGAAATTACGCCAGTAAAGTTATTCCAACAAAAATCTTTGCACGCAAGAATATTCGATCATTTTTTAATCGAATGAAATTACATATGTGTACGAATAAAAATATATGAATTAAGGAATACAATTATTTCAACAAAAATATTTTAAACTTATTATTGAAAGAAATTTATTCGAATAATTTTCAATCGATTAAAAATTATTCGAATAAAAATATGAAAATTAATTTTTTTATTGCAACTTTGGTTTTAAAAGCTAAATTGGTTTATACAGTTATCTACACATTTTGTTATATTTTATTGGTCTAAAATGTCTGTTAGAGAATGTTAAGAATTTAAATTCTAGTTTTTTCTTTCAATAATATTGTCACTTGCTTTTCTGTACATTCTCATGTTGCACCGTCATTAATCGTAAAATTTTGACCTCGTAACTTTTGTAATCATTAAAAATGAATATTTTTCTTTTATACTTCCTTAATTTTTATATAATTTTTAAGTTGTAAATAAAACCACTTAAATCTTCTCATGCTTTCTTATTGTACTTTGTAGCGATAGTGATGTGATGGTTTTTATCTTAATTTTATTGTCTTCCTGCTTAAACTTTCTTGCATTTGCTTTCAAATCATGTGAATATACATATTTTAGTTTTATTTTTAAATAAAATCTTTTATTTAACACTAATCGCATTTTATCATGCCATAATTTAAATAAACAATATTATTTTGTCATTTAATTTACGATGGTTTTTCTCATTCGAAATCATTTTTTAAATTTCGTTTACAAAATCTAGTTTTCTGTTTTTTTTTAGTTTGAAATTTATTTGTTTGTTGATGTTAAAATTAATTTAAATTTAATGGAATTTAATAGTTTCGAATAAACAACATCATTATGTTTTTATGTTTAGGGTTTGATAGTCAAAATAATCAGACTTCCATAAAAATTATAACACATTCTTTGTGTGTCTAATTTATAAATTGATTTGGGTGCGATTTATCAATTTGATTTGAAATTTTTATTTGGTTTTGATAATATTAAGGGCCGTCTGTCTAGTCTGTGTTGTTGAGCGTTTAATTGGGGACAAGGAAATTACATTTAAATTTATTAAAAGAAATTTTATTTTTATTAATAACAAAAAAAAAAGTTCATAACTCAAGGTTCCCAATATTTTACGCTTAAGTTAATTTTATTCGAATAGAAGTACATACATATGTAGGTTAGGTTAATTTTATTCGAATAGAAGCATGTATGTATGTATGTACTTGAATACAAACTAAAAAAATTTGAATAATTTTATTCGATTAAAATAAAAATTTTTATGATATTAATTTGGCATACATACTATGTATTTTATTTCCTAAAAGCAATTTTTATTGAATATTTAACCGAACCGAAAAATTTTCGAATAATAAAAAAAATTATTCCCATTAATTTTTAAACGAATATTTTTTTAAATTCAAATAAAAATAATTCAATTAGTTTGTCATTTAATCGAATTTGAATACATAATTATATGTTAAGTTTTAATCGAATAATATTTTTTGATAATTTTTTTTTTCTTAATGGAACTACAATAAATTTATTTTTGCATGCATACTTGAAACAAAACCAAAAAATATATTCGTATATAATGTTATATATATATTTGATTTCTAATAAAACTAATTCAATAATTTAATATCTTGCATGCGTACTTGAGTAATTTTAATCGATGAAAAGTTTTGCCATAAATTTATTCGTTAAAAAAAGTGAAATAATTTTATTCGATTAAGCTTATTCAAGTAAAAAATCTTGATTATATAATAGAAAAGAAAAATATTCGAATAATTTGGAAAAAAATTAATCGAATAATTTTTAATCGAATAATTTTTTTTTTAAATTTGCATAAAAATATATCAATTGTTTTCTCATGTACTCGAATTCGAATGATTTGATTCCATAAAAAATTCTGGAAGAGCTTTATTTAATTAAAATTTAAAATTATTCGATAAAAAGTGAAATAATTTTATTCGATTCAGCTTATGCAAATAAAAAATCCTCTTCATTCTTCTTCTTTAAATTGAATATTTAATCGAAAAGAAAAATATTCGAATAATTTAGAAAAAAAAATATTCGAATAATTTAGAAAAAAATTATTCGAATAATTTTTAAACGAATATTTTTTTTTTTAAATTCACATAAAAATATTTCAATTATTTTATCATGTACTCGAATTCGAATAAATCTGCAATAACTTTAATTAAAATTTATGCAATACATTTTATAAGCTTAAATTTTAGTCGAATAGGAATAAGAAATTTTACTTGAATTTTTTCAATGATTTGCTTTTGAGTAATTTTCAATTCTTGTTTAAAAATATAGATTGCGAAATATAATAGTTTCAAATTTAGAATTTAAAGATGAAAAGAAATTCAAATTAAAACTTACAATTTCCTATTTATTTATTTCAGTTAACTACGGATTTCCGGCTCTTTCTTTTTCTCATACTCTGGTTAGATGATAAAAATCCCTTTCGTAAGGTAAGTTTTGAATTATTTTTTACAATCATCATGATTAAAAGCTAGGAAAATTATTTTCAAATTAAACAAATAAAGGATATCAAGTAACTTTTTTTTATATTAAAAATAACGTAAATTGTTTTCAAACTTTATCTACAAAATTATTTTGGATAATTACACTTGTTGTTTATATGTTCATTATAACTTAATTCGTTATTCGTCTCTTTAAACTACAATTCAAAATTATATTTCTAATACAAAACATATTCTATTAAACAGTAAAAAAGGGTTAAAAGCCAAAAAGTAATTAAACTTTTTTTATAATTTATCTAATTGTTTGACTATTACTTTTGCTCTGGCCAATAACAAAAATATTTATAAAATTTTTACAAACTTAAGTAATAAAAGGTGTTATGAATAAATATTATTATTATTAAAGAAGGTCAAGTACATCACGATCCATTAGATATTTTTTGAGGACTGATTGAGAATTCGAAAAAAAAAGTTTTATTTATTAGATCAGCGAAAGCTTTAAATTTGTACATATCAACTCATTTTTTATACTCCACTGCACCGTCTCTTAATGTGGACTTACTGATTGCTTATGAGTTTGGCATATAGAAAAAAACTTTTCCCGGACCGTGCTTGTGACTGTATCTTTCAGAGTCCATAGCCAAGCTGCAATTTTGGCTGTTTGCTATTAAAATAAAACTGCCAAATTTAATTTCTTATACAGTTACTTACAATAAAATGGCACATCAAATATTTATTTTAAATTCATACAAACTAACTACTTATAATGAAGTAGCTGTTGGCTGAAGTAGTTGACTACAAAGTGAATGCCGGCTTTCGGGCACCCGAATTGGATCCCTGGCCAGGCCCAGTCATATCAATATCATAGATTTTTCTGATATTCATTATTGTATGCTTAGGCATATCCCAGCGAACTCGTTCGTCGTACGTATTTGCAGCAACTAATTGTCGGCGAAGTAAAATAACTAAAATAGTACGCCTACCTAACACCAGAGGCGCTGCAACGATGCTATAAAGGCTAACAAAACGTATAATGGCAGTGTGGTAAAAATAAATTCATTAAAGTGAGCTTTTGACTCGCACACGAAGGGTTCCGTACGAACACTACATATGGGCATTTCTCCGAGATATTCCACTTTTTTGTAGCGTGCGACAGCAAGCAAATAACCCTGTATTTCTGAACAATGTGACTCGATTTTTCTTAAAATTTTACCTATCTGCTGACGCCCTACACAAATATATAAAGAAGTAAAAAAAAGTTTCGTTTTCTTTGAAAAAAAAACTAACATATTTGCTTATTGTCGCACGCTAAAAAAAGTTGACATAGCTGTGGAAATGCCCATATGTAATACTATACGAACTTTAGCCTATATAATCGAATATCTCACCTGATGTAGACATTTAAAAAATTTTTTTTTGCCTTTGCGTTTTTTTAGATTTAGCGCTTTTTTTTAGTGTTTCATGATTTTTTCCGGTTTTTTGCAATTAGGTTTTTAGTTTTAGCGATTTGTTTTACTTTTGGCGATTTTTATTCGTTTTTTCAATTTTTTTCTGTTTTTGGCTATTTTATAGTTTTAGCGATTTGTTTTTAGTTTGACGTTTTTTTTTAGTTTTAGCGCTTTTTTCATTCTGCCGATTTTGTCTTCTTTTTAGCGGTTTTTTTAGTTGGAACGATTGATTTAGCGCTTTCTTCATTTTGCCGGTTTTTTTGGGTTTTTGCGAATTTTTAGTCTTAGCGTTTTTTTGGCAATTTTTTGGGCAGTTTTTTAGTTTTAGCGATTTTTTTAGTTTTGGCGCTTTTTTTCGTTTTTCAGATTTTTTGAATTTCAGCGATTTTTTTAGTTTTAGCGATTTTTTCGGTTGTTTTTTAGTTTTAGCGATTGTTTTAAATTTGGCGCTTTCTCTCGTTTTGGCGATTTTTTAGTTTTGGCGATTTCTTTTCGATTTTTCACAATATTTTTTAGTTTTTTTAGATAAATTTAATAACTTATTGCATTCAGAGATACAGAGTAGAATTTTTTTGATAAATATTTTTGTGGAAAATTTTATATGCCCGCTTAAGGAACAAACGGACCCTTGGGGAGAAGGTTCCAAGGGTTAAAATGTTTTACAAAAATTATTCCTTATAGGATTGTACATAAAAATGCTGAAAGCATCATTTAGAGAAAATGTAAAAAGGTAAATAAATACTCGTAGACATTTAACCCTTAAAAGCATTTCAAGTTTTGCCACATTTCTGGTGGTTAAGTTAAATTTAGAACTTTGCGGTATTCGGGGAATTACAGTAGAACTTTTAGGCAAACAATTTGATAACGTTATAAGCCCGTTTAAGGCTACAAAGGGACAAAAAAGACCCGAAGAAGGGTCTGAGGGTTAAAATGTTGTACAGAAATTATTCCTCATAGTTTTACATAAAAGAGCGAAAAGTGTCATACACTGAAAATTTAAATTTGGAAGGAACAAAAAAAATAAAAAATTAACCCTTAGAAGCATTTCAAGTTTTGTCTAATTTAGGGTGTTGAAGTAAAGACTTAAATAGAAAAGTTTGTTGTCATGGCGAATGTAGAATGATGAGGGTTCTGGCCATCCTTTAATATATTTAGATATGGGAGAAGAAGAGGAAATAGACTGCCCTTATTGTGAAAAGACGTTTGTCCATGAATGAACTGTGGAAGCGGTTGGGAGGCATGGTACTGCCTGTTGTGAAGTAAATCACTAAAGCGAATTTTATGATCAACATTTCTTGAGGCCTCTGAAAGTAGAATTTTGTGACAAATATTTTTGTAGAACATTTTAACCCGCCATGTGGCCATTTAAAGGTACTTATCTGGCCTCTTTTGCAAAATGGACAAAAAATACCTTTACGGCATGGAGTTCGAGGGTTAAAATATTCTACAAATATGTTTCTCCATATGATTTTATACACAACTGCTGAGTACATCATACACCTGAAGTGCAAGTGTGAATAAACAAGAAATTAACCCTCAAACGTTTTTCAAGTTGCGACTAATTTCTAAAGTTTAAGATGAATGAGAAGCCTTGAAGCATTTAGAAAATTTTGTATAACAACATTTTCATCCATTACAATCCCAATTAAGGTCACGTATTATATTATTATTATATTATACCCATGTGGAGAGGGTTTCAAGGGTTAAAGCTTGCTCATTTCGATTATTAGTATAGAATTGTTGAGCAACTAATTACAAAGTTTAAAAAATGTAATTTAATTTAACGAGGGTAGCAGCGCATCACATTAACAATTAACTAACTAATGTTGGCAGTTTTCTTTCTACGACTTTGGATTGGAAATTCCACAGATTTTTTTAAACAAGTTTTTCGTTGAAGCTTATTGCGTTCTTGCCGTTGCATTATTGAAATATTAAAAATAATTATGATGGAATTTTTGTTGTTGTTGTTGTTGTTGCTGGCAGCATCATCTTTTAAGTATGTATTTTTAAAGTTTTTATACTTGAGTGTCATCAGTCAACGAGTATTTTAGCTTAATAATTCGATTTTTGCTTAAACAAATTTATTCGAAAGAAACCTGTAATTTTTAATGTGGCTATAAATATTTCATTATTAACTGTTTTTTTTGTTTCGTTTCATTGTTATAAAAAATAAAAAAAAAAATGCAAAATATTATAATTGTTAAAAAATGTAAATTTTATATATCTGTTTGTAATGAAAATTAATTGAGGATGATTCTACTTTGATCGGCATGCATAAAAAATTAACCCTTAAACTGCGTGCAAACCTGAGCTTATACCTGTCAGTATTTCCCTCTGAATTGGAACATATTAATATTAAATTAAATCCTTTAAGCGGATCTTTAAATGCAAATTTTAAAAAAAAAGCATAATTTTTTTTTGTTATAAAATTTGTATTTTTCACTCTTCATTCTTAATGTTCATTTAAACCACAACACACATTAATCAAGATTCCCGCCAAAGTTGGAGCCATAATTACAATTTTACTTTGGCCATAAAAGTCCCAGTCTTTATTTTTTCACTGGCTAAAATTAAAATTCCTCTGGCATACAACAATGAATTCCAAAAGAAAGAAAACAAAAACAAAAACCTCTAATAAAAGCAGAAAAGAACATTTCGTTTAAATTCTTTAAGCAAACTAAATCCATAAATAATTAAGTTAAACAACAAAAGATGATTGCATAAGATTTGAAAAGTGTTTTAAGCAACCATAGCAGCAACTTCTAATACAATCCCTTGTATTCATTAGAAAAAGTAATGCAAAGGTAATAGAATAATAATAGTTTAGATAATAAGCTTGCATTTAACCAGTGATGGACTTAAAATAAATAGTCCATCCGAACAGTGGGTAAGAAGTAGGAAAAGATAAAACCAACAATTGAGCTTTTATCACACTTTAGCTAAAATCACAACTTGGATGCAAGGAGGTATACTAGAAGTTAGACTGGAGATCGTTGAATACCTGTTGGAAGGGTTTTTTGTACACTGTATTCCTGTATTCATACGCATGAGTACAAAAATACTCTTAACTATTATTCGGCTACACATGCGTATATACAGGGCTATTTTATTTACACACACACGTATATGTACATATATAACACATATTTTGCAACAGCCACACACTCGCCCACACATTTGCCATTCCATTTTATATACAAAAATGAATGTTTACGGTGGCGATTGATGCATAAATATCCGGAGTATCATGTGTATATATTTTTTGCGCATGTGCATAAAAATACTCTAACTATTAATCGGCTACACATGCGCACATACAGGGCTATTTTATTTACATATATACATAAAGCATGTTTTCAAACACTCACCCACATATTTTCCATTCCATTTTATATACACAAATGTAGGTGGCGAATTATGCATAAATATCCCGAATATTATGCATATAGTTGTTTACGCATGCGTATAAAATTACTCTAACTCCTAATCAGATACACATGCGTAAATACAGGCCTATTTTATTTACACACACACACATAAAGCATGTGTTCAAACAGCCTCACACTCCCCCACACACTTTGCATTCCATTACATGTACACAAATGTATGCATACGGTGGAGAACGATGCATTAATATCCCGATTATCATGCATATTTTTTTTAAGCATGAGCATAAAAATACTTTAACTATTAATCGGCTACACATACGTGTATTCAGGAATATTTCATTAACGCACACACACACACACACACACACATAAAGCATGTTTTCAAATAGCCACACACTCGCGCACACATTTTCCATTCCAATTTGTATACACAAATGTATGTGGCGAATGGTGCATAAATATCCCGAGTATCATGCTTATTTTTTTTTGTCCGAATAAATATCCATAGAATGAGTATAAGCATACTGAAGTTATAAGTATGTGAGAGAGTCAATGCACTTGAAATGCATGTGCCTTTTTATTGTTAGCTGTAGCGTATTTTAGTTTTTCGTATAAACGTAGTAGAGATGCTCTTTTATTTTGGAATCGGCTATAGTCATAGTTGCTGGAGAGGAAATATGTGAGAGTACGAATTTTTTGGGCTACAATTATGATTATACGCAGTTACTAAAAATAAGACTATTTGCTTATGTATATTTTTTTTGAGTACTCATTGTCATTATCTGGTACAAGTATCAAAATTTGGCACATGACTTACCTCACTTCAATTCTTGGAAATATTAAGAAGTTATATTGATCGGCTTTTACGAATATCAATGGCAGATCAGAGTTGCTTCTTCTTCATTTGGTATCCACTGAACTTATAAGAAAGTCACTGATAAGGTTTGCAGGAGGATTCGACTTCGATGATTAAATGGCGCTAATGTCAACATGCCCAAACAGAGGCCTCCACCAATGCCAGATTTCTCTAGATTCAAATGTTTATTTTAAGCATGATGTCAGCATAAATTTTCCATTCCATAAGCTAAATTCGATGTCCACTGTTCCTTGGTCAGTTTGCCTGTAATCAGTTTCATAATGTATGCTTTTTTTTAAGTCTAGTTACCTTAAGGCCAGAGAGGAGGGTTTCACCCAGCAGTTATAAACGATCAATTATACTTGTTTTGCAATTTTTATATATTTTTCTTATTTTTATTTTTTATTTTTTTGTATATTATTTTTCTCTTGTTATGACCGCCGCTAAAATAAAAGTAGCTTTTGGTTTTCTTATTCCATTTTTGCTTTCAACCTTAAACACGTACAAGTTACTGCTGCAAAATTTATAAATAATAAATTGAAAAGAAAAATGAAAAACACCAAAGACAAACCACAATATATGTATATATACAAATTCCTTTATAACTGGAAAAGAAAAGAAATGAAAAGAAAAATGGGCAATGTTTTTACTTTAAATTCATTAAAATTTATTAACGTCTTATTTTGGTGTTAAAACTAACGGCTACGATAAAAATAACAAGAAAAAAAGAAATACATACAAAGAAAAAAAAATTGTTTTAAATGGAAAACGAACGTGTCGCGTCTAAAGTTAAAACTTTTTTTAAACCTATTCAAAAGAGTTCAATGAACGCATTAAAGTAGTAAAACGTAAAAAACAAATAGGTTTAAGTAAATAGAAACTTTAATTTCTAGGAATTATAAAATTAATGCTCTAACAGGCTCGAAGGACCATTTCATCTTTATGAAATTCCACTGGTTGCTAAATTTTTAAACACTTGTATTATTGAAAAAAAAAAATTCCTTTATAGCTATCTTTGATTGACATTTAAGCCCCACAAAATCTACTCCAACAGTAGCTTAACATATGCCAGCTCATTATGGAGGATTTTCTTTTTTTCTTCATGCTTTCATACATACTACGTATCTGTAAAGCAATCAAATTATTTACTATTCGTATCTTGATTGATTGACTGACGACTGACATGAGTTGTTGTAGGGAATTTGCCAACTTAGTTAAATAATAGATATTAAAACGCAGCATATTTTATAAATGTAAGGTGTGTTGTATTGCGAATGAAAACTTAAAAATGATTAAATTTGTAAAATAAAATAAGAAAAAATTTTATAGTTTGAGTGCTGTATGAATTCGAATTAGCATATTTTCCAGCCACTAAAAATACTATAGGCTAGATTGTATACTGGCTTGTATGCAAGAAAATCTTATCTATAAAATTTATATTAGAAGAAATTTAAATGCTATTTAGCTTAATTCCAAATTTTAAAGGGAAGACATGCAATCTGCTGCCAAGTTCGAAGGCATGCAATTCAATTTCAGCGAGGAATAGGTAACATAACTTTTATAAATCTCTCAAATTAATAGGGCTCTCATTAAACAAGCTTTTTTTTTACCAGAAACTGAACTTGAAATTCAGATATTGGTCCTTCGAACCTTGGAAAAAATTAATTTCTTTTAGCTGACTTCAAAAAAATAAAGACATGTATAGTACTGCTGCAGAATTTTTTTGTTTTTATGTTTGTTACTCCATAATGTCATCATATGTTACTTGATTTGCTTTTTTTTGGTTTCCGAGAGGTTATAGTTTGCATTTTGCATGGGTGAGTCCACCAAAACATTCTGCCAAAGCAATTAATGTGTAACTTAGCAAACAATTTGGGACACAATCTTCAAGGTTAAAAAGTGGGCGGTACACGCCCCTTTAATATGAAGTTAATTATATTAGCATGCTTTTCTTCCATCGATTTTTACGAAATTAAGCACAGCCCTTTGGAGCTTGTAAGGCAAAATTTTGTGTTTCAAAAAGTGGACGCAGCCACGCCCTTTTATTACATTATATTTTAATTATATTTTAAAATGTAATTATTTTCTTTCAGGTACTTTTACTTAAGTGGGTCCCTTAAAACCCCACAATTTCACGTAGAAAAAAGTAGGCGTAACCACGCCCCTTAAAATTTAATATTTGATTTATTATACGTTTAGTCAATAGATTCTTAGAAAACTTGGCACACATTTTCGGTGATGCAATTTTGCGTTTGAAAAAGTGGGCGTGTTACGCCCTTTAAATTTTATGTTACCTCTAACGTTATTTTGATTAACTGATTTTTATGAAACTTTGTAAACACTGCGTACTATACAGTCGATTCTTATGAAATTTGGCTCACATTTTCCCTGCTTTTAATGATTAAATTTTGTGTTTTTGAAAAAGTGGGCTGTGTCACGCCCCTAAAATTTAATATTACTTCCAACGTACTTTTACTTAAATGATTTTTAGTAAACTTTGTAAACAATTTGTAGCGCTTAAAACTACACAATTTCACGTTGAAAAAAGTAGGCGTAAGTAACCACGCCCCTTAAAAGTTAATACATATATGATTTGTCATACTTTTATTCAATCGATTCTTAGAAAACTTGGAGCACATTTTCGATGCTTGTAAATACGAAATTATGTGTTTTTGAAAAACAGTAGGCGCGGCACGCCCCTAAAATATAATATTACCTCTCCCGTGTATGTATTTATTAAAATAATTTCTACGAAACTCTGTAGAAACCTTAAGGCACTTAAATTGACACAATCTCGTGTCTGAAAAAGTGGGCGGGCCACACCCCTAAAATTTAATATTACCTCTCACGTACGTTTGCTTAGGCGATTTTAACGAAGCTTTGTAAAAACCTTAAGGGCCTTTAAACAACACAATATCAGGTTTAAAAAAGAGGGCGTAACTGCGCCCTTCAAAATTTAATATTTGGCTTAGCGCAGCGTAATCGATTCTTAGGAAACTTCTAATAACGCAATTTGGTTGAAAAAAAAGTGGGCGGGCCACACCCTTAAAATTTTATATTAGCTCTCACAGACTGTTATTTAAACGATTTATATAAAATTTTGTGAAAACCTTAAGGCACTTAAATTGTTTGAAAAAATGGGTGGGTTTAATATGACCTGTCACGCATTTTTACTTAAACGATTTTTAAGAAACACAATATCGCGTTTATAAAAAAAGTGGGTGGGGCTACGCCCATTAAAATTTACTATCTATGATTCCACGTACTTTTATTATGGCGATTCTTACAAGTTTTTGCTTACTGCTCATCACTTGTCATGCCAAAATTTTGTGCTTGAAAAAGTGGGTGGAGCCACGCCTCTTAAAATAAAATGTATGATTTCAAGTACATTTTTTCATTGGCTTCTTAGGAAACTAAGCGTACACAGCGGGAATTTATTATGGATACAATTTAACTAATTTAAAATTTATTTCTTCACTTTTTACTGACGAAGTCCGTACATTTTCAGGAAAGAGCTGAATTAGAATGGTGACTTATTGCAGCTTTTTAATTGGTTTTAGATGTTTAAGACACTATATACAAACTTTACTTTGAATGCACTAATTTGTCCGATCAGCAGAACACTGTTTGTGGGTTTTTGGAAGTCGCACGATTGTACCCTGCTTATTTCAAAAAGATATTCAAAATTTAAGAAAATTAATTATTATAACTTGTACAAAATGTTTTCTTAATTTCAATTGAAATTTTTTAACAGTTTTTCATGTTATAGCTTAAGCAATTGTGGAAGTGGCAATCGTATTCTACTTATATGTATGTGTGTACATATTTCAAACGATTCGAAGGACCAGCAGCAAATGATGTCAAACATTTGCCAATTTGTTGTTGAAATATTTTTGTACGAGTATATTTCACAATAGTTTTGATGTCTTGTATTTTTTTTCTTCTATTCCCAAGTTATTTAAACTATTGTTGCCTTATCAATTTAACAGAATTTTTTTTTTAATTTTTTTTAATAGAAACAACGAAAAACAAAACAAAATTTTCAGCTTAAAATAGCCTTGACAAGGTCTTTTCTTGATTTCATAAGACTAAAACTTCAATAAAAAATAATTTATTATTCTGCTGCTAGTGGAGTTGCACCAAGAGAACAAATCCGACAGACATTGGCAAAAGTCAAAGTGTTGTCGAACAGCCTACACACTCGTACAACAAGCAAGTAACATGTCGTTCGTTATATCTTATATATAGTTTTTATATCATTTGCCACCACTGGCAGGCAGATGCCAACAAATCTTAATTAAATGCATTTATTTCGCTTTGTTTTTCTCTTTTTGCCCTTTCAACACAGTCGCTAGCTCGCTCGCTCCGTGCCTCGCCAACCCTAAAGTGGCTGCAACCAACAACTTCACTTCAATTTAAAGACAATCCAACGCAATCAGCGAACCACAGCAACTTGTTTAGAAATGTTTAAAGTTTTAATTTTTATGGCTGAGATTTTATTTGCTACTGCATTCGTATGGAGAATTTATTGTTTATTGTTTTATTTGCAGTCAAGTGGAAATGAAATTAAAAAAAAAAAATAAGATAAACTAACAAGTAGATTTTTTTCTTTAACAACCTTCCATAAGCAGTGAGCAACACACTTTAAACATACTTACTACAGTTGTCTACATAAACGACATTCTAAACATACTTTTACCTAGAAAAATGTGCAACAGTCGAGTGGCCGACAATTCTAAGATGTTGCATGCCACATAGTAATATCATTATCATCATCATCCTTATCATTATCATCAAACGCCATAGAATTCTGTTGGGAGAAGTTATACCCATAAATCTTTAACTGCAGCTACATTTTCCTTAACAGACTTTGCATTACCTTTCATGGGCATACTTTCCCGTCCTTAAATTTCAACTTCTTCTAATTTTTTATTCGAATTGACGACTTTAAAGGGAAACATTCTAGTACTATTATCGTCTATTTTAAAGTTATTCCTCCTCATACATGATAAAACAATTTAGTAGCATTTAACAGGAATTTGTGAGAAATTTTTGAAATTATATATAAAAAGTTAAAAAGCTGCTAGTGATGTAGAAAATTTCAAATGAGCAGCTGACTGGTATAAAAATGTTAGTGTCAGCTAACAAAGAAAGTAGAGTCTCATATGCGTTAAACATTAGTGTTGTTAACATAATAAATTTTAGTCGAATGAAGAGAAAGAACTCTTGTTTTGGAAGAAGAAAAAAAAATTCATTTGTGACAAGAAAAATATGCGTTGAATATTCGTAGAATTTCTTATGAAGATTTCAGAAAAATCTATTAAATATTGTTCAGCGATTTTAAACCGGACTCGGAATCGAATAACCCAAAAATTAATCGTCGAATTTTTTTTTTCTGCAATAACTAAAATATTTCAATTTAAACTAGGAAAATATTCCCTAAATTTCCGTCAAAGGTTCGAATAATTTCTAATTTACATTTAAGAAAAATTTATGAAATATTTTCTTTGGCTTATAGCAGAGTTCAGAACCGAATAACCCAACTATAAATCGTCCAATTTTTTTTTCTCGGGAATAAATAAAAATTTTCCATTGAGACCAGAAAAATATTCGTAGAATTTCCTTCAGATATTCGAATAATTTCTAACTTATATTTAAGAAAAATCTTTTAAATGTTTTCTTCAGTTTTGAGTAGAGTTCAGAACCGAATAACCAAACAATGAACCGTCCAAGTTTTTTTCTCAGGAATAAATAAAAATGTTCAATTGAGACTAGAAAAATATTCGCTGAATTTTCTTCAGATATTCGCATAATTTCTGATTTACATTTAATAAAAGCATTTTACATGTTTTCTGTGGTTTTAAGCAGAGTTCAGAACCGAATAACCAAACAATAAATTGCCTGAATTTTCTGGGATAAATAAAAATTTTTAATAAATAAAATATTCGTTGAATTCCCGTCAAATATTCGAATAAGTTCTTATTTATATTTAAGAAAAGTATTTTTATTATTTGATTGTAGTTTTAAACCCGAAAACGATTTTTAGCAAAGTTCAGAACCGAATAACCAAACAACGGGTAGTCGAATTTTTTTGTTTTCTCTCTAATAATCAAAATGTTTCAACTGAGACTAGAAAAATATTCGTTGAATTTCTGTAAAATATTCGAATAATTTGTTACTAAGACTTTTGAAAAATCTATTAAATATTTTATATGATTTTAAGCAGAGTTCTGAACCCAACAGCCAAATATCATCGCATTTTGTTGTTATTTTCGAATAAATAAAATGTTTCCACTGAAGTCAAATGAAATATTCAGACCTGAAAAAGTCAAACTATTTTGTTTTATTTTTCTTGGATCAAAATATTTTCAAAAATAATGCTAAAGTTAAGCTTAATATTGAAAATAACTACTAGACATAATAAACATTAAAAATTATAATCGAATAGCAATTTCCGGAATCACAAAAAAAAACCTCTGCTAAAAAAATTGCGCTTGAAAAATATTTCGTGTTAATTGAAAATATTTATATAAAGTTTTAAAATAAATGATATTCGGGTAACCGATTAATATTTTTTATAAAGTTAAAGCATTTAAAAATTTAAATAATGTTATGATTGTCATCCTATGCTTACCTTGAAAGTATTCAATGTGCAAATATTTAATTAAACTATTAATCGAGTAACCGAATAACTGAATAGCAATTTCACTAATCACAGAAAACTCGATTAAAAACTATGCAATTTGAAGAAATATTTTGTGATATAAAATTTTACATTCAAAATATGTACATAAATTTAAAAAATGAATGGTTAATTAGAACAAAAATTATGCGAGTAACCGATTATTTTTTTTATAAAATTAATAGATAGAAAATTTTTAAAAATGCAGTGAAAATGTCACTGTGAAAGTAGTTAATTCTAAAAATATACGAATACCCGATTAAACAAGCAACTTAGAGCTAAAGTGATTCGAGTAACCGACAAAATTATGACGGAATAACTGAATCGCAGTTGCAAAAATCACAAAAATCTATTTATTTGAAAAATATTTTATGTTCTATAATTCTGTATTAAAAATAGATACACATAGTTTAAAAATAAATGTTAATATAGAATAAAAATTATTCGAGTAACCGATTAATGTTTATTTTATAAAATTAAAACATTGAAGAATTTCAAAAAGGCCATAAATAATGTGAACTCCAAGGTCTCTATGAAAGTATCATTAAGCGATGGAGCAATTTAAAACAAAAATGCGAGTAACCGATTAATATTCTTTTAATATAACTAAAACTTTGGCCACATATGCTACGTATTGAATCTATTATTACTATTATTCACTGATCAAATGTGCAATTACTCGATTTGATCTATTAATCGAGTAATTTAAAGCAAAATATACTCGAGTAACCGGAAACCGGTTATATATATTTACAAACCTTATTCACTGAACTGATATGTCATTAAATAGCATAGAAAAAAAGTTTAGTAGTTAAGTATTAATTTAGAATTAAAATGAAGTAAATGAAGCGAGTAACCGATTAATTTTTTGCTGTATTAAATTGAAACATATTTTTTTTTTTTTTTTTTGAGAAATGCCATAAAGTGAAAATATCAAATTGTGCAAATATTCGATTAAGCGATTAAGGAAGTAGCTTTAAACAAAAAATCTTCGAGTAACCGATTAATTTTCTTATTGTATGTATATCAAAGTTTTTTCATCACTTATGTTACGAAATGAATCTCTTATTAGCTGTACAAGTTTTCAGCGGTGCAATTACATATACAATTTGACCTGTTCATCGAGTAACTTAGAGCAAAAATTATTATAGTAACCGATTATAAATTTTTGCAAAACTTAAATATTGAACTAATATGTCATTCAATAAGTTCATTAAAATATTAAAGTACTCAGTTTTAAAAATATTTGTTCAAGCTTTTAAACGAATAATATAGTGGTGAAAATTATTCGAGTAACCGGTTACATATAATTTTTTAAATATAACCATTCAGAACAAAATTTTACATAATAAATACTTTAATGACTTTAAAAGCATTCTGTCACTTTGAATGTGTTCAATTGTGCAAGTATTTGATTAACCGAGTTTACTTGCAACAAAAATGATTAGAGTAACCGATTAATTTTCTTTTTATTTAACTAAAATTCTAACCAGTTATGCCATGAAATGAATTCGTGTGCACTGTGCAAATACTTAGTTGTGCAATTGTTCGGTTTGATTTTTTAATCGAGTAATTTAGACCAAAAATTATTTAAGTAACCGATTAAATATTTTTTTTACAAAACTTAAATATTGAACTAATATGTCATTAAATAAGTTCCTTACTTGCTAGTAAATCAATAAGTTTTAAAAATATTCGTTCAAGCGCTTAATCGAATAATATAGAGCAAAAATTTATTCGAGTAACCGATTACATATAATTTTTTAAATATACATACAAATCGAGAAAAAATTTTACATAATAAATACTTTAATGACTATAAAAGCATTTTGTCACTGTCATTGTGCAAGTATTTGATTAACCGAGTAGACTTGGAATAAAAATTATTCGAGTAAACGATTAATTTTCTTTTTATTTAACTAAAATTCTAACCAATTATGCCATGAAATGAATTCGTGTGCACTGTGCAAATACTTAGTTGTGCAATTGTTCGGTTTGATTTTTTAGTCGAGTAATTTAGACCAAAAATTATTTAAGTAACCGATTAAATATTTTTTTTACAAAACTTAAATATTGAACTAATATTTTATTAAATAAGTTCCTTTCTTCAAGCGCTTAAACGAATAATAAAGAGAAAAAAATTATTCGAATAACCGGTTACATGTAATTTTTTCAATATAACGATTAAATATTTTTCTATAATTTAAATATTGAACTAATATGTCATTAAATAAGTTCCTTACTTGCTAGTAAATATTAAAGTACTCAGTTTTAAAAATATTTGTTCAAGCTTTTAGTCGAATAATATAGAGCAAACATTTATTCGAGTAACCGATCACATAAAATTTTTTTTAACATACACATGTCACTGTTAAGATGTTTCATTCTGCAAGTATTTGATTAACCGGACAAAAATGATTCGAGTAACCGATTAATTTTCTATTTATATATAAAAAATTTTTATCAGCTATCCAACGAAATGAACTCGTTTGCACTGTGCAAATAGTCGGTTTTGCAATTTATTGGTTTGACCTGTTAATCGAGTAATTTAGAGCTAAAATTATTCAAGTAACCGATTATATATTTTAACAAAATTTAAATACTGAAGTAATAATAAAATAATATGTATTATTTTATTTGATTTATTACACTCTGTCTCACTGCTATTGAAATGTAACTCCTGTTTCCATCAGTATGCTGATCAGCACTTTCCAGTTTGCTGTTATTGTTGTTGTTGTTGTTGTTGTATGCTTTTATTTTAAATATAATTAATAATTCACCTTGAAATATCGGATTACTTTAATAATCTGTTTGTTAACACCAACAAAATAAAAAATATTCTCATTGTTGTTTCGCTCGTACTTCAAAACAATTTCGCACATCACATTAATATTCAAAACAAGAAATTTCACTTGTTTTATTAAAAAAGAAAGAAAGATTTCATAAGTTTGTTTTTTATATAATTGTCAACCATACGCAAAAAATTAAATAACAAGTGAAATAATAATAATTTTTTTTTTACAAAGAAAAAAGTAATAAAAAAATTATACATTTTTTAAACATAAAAATTTAAAATTTTTAAAACGTGTTAAGCATTTTATTTCTTGAAAGTTGCATTTTTAAGTTACTTGTTTTTTTTAATATTAAAAATTTAATATATATTTTTATATTACTTTCAGATAAAATTTTACGGCTGCTCATTCAACACTTTTTTGATGGTAAGTTTATATTTTTACTTTTTAAAGCAAAAACATTTTCTTTTAATTACTTAAAGAAAAGAGAGAGAGAAAAAAGGGAGAAATAAATTTAGGGATATCCCTGCTTTATTTTTTAGCAATTAAATTAATTAAAAACGTTTTTTTAATGCCTCACTGATTTGAGGCAGAGATATAAAAAAAACACTTTTTGTGGCATACTTTTAGGAGCGCCTTATAAATATATGTTACATTAATTTTGTGCCCCAGAAACAGTTGAAATTGACGCCTTAAGTTATGCTAGCATTTCCTTCAAGAAATCTTAAAAGCTTCTAAAGCCATGCACGCGAAGTAATAATTTTTTTCGCTGGACTATAAATTATTTAACTTTCCTTTTGATCGAATTTTTTACGAAATTGGTTTGTATTTATTTTGACCCAATTTTTTTTATACGAATTTTTATTACCTTTCATCACGTTTTAAAACTCTCCACAAATACTCGTAGTATTATGTTGCTGTTATTTTGAGTGTCGGAATTTGTTCAACTATTTTCATATTTGAACTGCTTTTTTTTATAGACACATAAAAAAATCGTAAAACACTTTCTTCTTTAAACTAAAAACACTTTGAAAAAATAAAAAAAAAGTATTTATTAAAGCAACAATTTCCTGGTGCTTTTTAAGTGTTCCAATACTTATTTGGTCAGCTAATGGCATTAACTTGTTTTCCTTCTTTGCTTAGAAACCGCATATTGCAACTTGTTGCATTCATTTCTTTGGCCATTAAGCCAAAGACCAACGAACATTTGCCAAGAGTTTTTCAGTTAAAAGAAATGAAAATTAGGTTTCAGGAAAAGCTTAACTAATCCTTTATGGAAGATAACACGAAAGTGACACGAAAGCTTTTTCTCTCAAAGCTTTATATGTTTGCTTAGATATGTAAATATTTCGTTTTTGCTCCGCCTTTAAACTTCCGCATTGGAACGAAATATTTTTGTTGCTGAGTTAACTTTTCCTTAAACCAAAGTCATGCAATTGTGGCATTTTTAAACTTTATATTTCTACATTTTTAATTAAAATTTATTTATGGCAAAAACATTATAATAAAAAAAAGCAAAAAAAATAAAAAAAAATTAAACCAAAAAACCTGTTACCAAACTTCATCTTTTTCACTCACCGACTTAAGGTCAGCGGAAAAATATTGCAATTTTCTTTTACTCTTTTACTGCTTACTGATCTGATACCGGTTTTTGAAATTTTCTTTTTCTCTTGCTCAGAAGTTTTCCTGCTGCATTATGAAAGCAAGGAAAATACTCGTACAAACAAACAAATATCAAAATGTGAAAAACATGTTTTTTTATTGAATTTTTCAAATACTTCCTGATCAAACGACATCATCTTCAGTTACTGCAAATGATGATAATGATGATGATGATGATGATGACAACAATCACCACATGGTATTTTAACACTTGTTAACAAGGAAAAACTGTGATGATTATGATTTGTTTTTCTCTAATAATAAATTTCTCATTAATATTGGCTGGCTGGCTGGCTGGCTGACTGCATGATGGCAAACTGATTTTTAGTTTCAAGAAAAAAAAAGAAGAGTATTGTTAAATACATATTAAAAGCAGATTACACAAACAGGAAAAATTATGATGTAATTATATTGAATAACATACAATAAATGCAATAATTACTAAAGATAAATAAATAAATATAATAAAATACTTTTGCCAACTTCATACATTAAGTTAAAAATAATTATGTCTTACGAAACAACTTTAAGCATACCGCAAAAAAAAAAATGTTGAACCTGGAACGTAAAAGCTTTCCGTATTCTTTTTCATTTAATATTTACTGCTTAAGCCTAATAAAGGCTCATAAACGGTGTTTCAGCCCGAATATCTAACTCAATCAAAAATAAACCCTAAAGAAATGGCATAGATAACGTTTATATAAAAAAATCACAGTTATTTTTTCTAAAAAAGAAACACAGTTATCGATATATTTTATCTATTGGATAACAACGTTATCCATAAGTATTCTATAGAAAAAGAAAGCTATCGGTATTTTAAATGAAAAAAAAAGTAATCGATAATGAAGAAGGAAAGTTAAAGAAAACCACAGTTTCCATAGAAAAACAAAGTTATCGCTACGTTTTCCATAGCAAAAGAAAGTTATCGATAACTTTTCTATAGAAAATTAAAGTTATCGAAAACTTGTCCATATAAAGAGATTAATCGATAACTTTTCCATAAAAAAAGAAAGTTATCGACAACTTTTTCATTAAAAAAAGAAGGTTATCGATAACTTTTTCATAGAAAAAGAAATTTATCGTTAGCTTGGATCTTCTATGGAAAAGTTATCGATAACTTTTCTAGGAATCGACTAGAAATTTTCCGTACAAAAAGAAAATTATGGATAACTTCTAGATAGAAAAGTAAAGTTATCGATAACTTTTATACATAAAATTAAGTTATCGATAACTTTTCTATAGAAAAAGAAAATATTCGATTACTTTTCCGTAGAAAAAGAAAGTTATCGATAACTTTTAGATATAAAATACAGAAAAATTATCGATAATTTTTCTTTAAAAAAGAATTAATGGCATATTGATAAAAAAGCATAGTTATCGATAACTTTTATGTGAAAAGCAAAAATATCTAATTACAATTTCTATTAATAAGCAAAGTTATCGTTAAATTTTATAAAAAGAAAGTTGATGATAATTTTGCTGTAGTATTCAAAATCAAAACTATCGATAACTTTTCTATAGAAAATAATCACTTTTGTTTTAAAAATATTCTCGCAAAGTAGCAAAATAAGCCATAACATATTGATGGAATATTAATGTTAATTGATCTCTTTTGCTTTTTATATAAAGCAAAAATATCCATACTTTTTTTTCTATAAAAAAATCTAAATTATCGATAACTTTTATATAAAAAAGCGAAGTTAATGATAATTTTTTTGAAAAGCAACCTTATTTTCTGTAGATATACAAGGCCATCATCGATAACTTTTCTAAAGAAAGACAAAGCTATCGATAACTTAAAAAAAACAAAACTATCGATAACTTTTCTACTAAAAATCAAAGTTATCGATAATTTTTCTTTGAAAAAGCAAAACTTTTTAAACTTTTCATATTGAAAAAATTATATAATCTATAAAATACATTTTTATAGAATAGGAAACATATCGATAACTTTTCTATAGAAAATCATCAATCAACGTGATCGATAACTTTTAAAGAAAAATAAACTAAAATTATTGATAATTTTTAGGTAGAAAGCAAAATTATTATTCATTTTGTATGAAATATCAAATTTATCGATAACTTTTCAATGGACAGGTGAAGCTATCGATAACTTTTTTATAGAAAAACCAAGTTATCGATGACTTTCCACTGAAACTCAAAGTTATCGATTACTTTTCCACAGAAAATCTAAATTATCGATAACTTTTTCGCAGAAAAGCGAAGTTATCGATAACTTTCCTATAGAAAAGCAAAATTATCGATAACCTTTCTATAGAAAGTCAAGGTTATCCGTACCTTTTGTATAAAAGAGCAAAATCATCGATGAAATTACTGATAATTTTTCGGTAGAAAAGCAAATTTTTAGACACGGAAAGTTATCGCTAATTTTCCTATAGAAAAACAAAGTTATGGATGAATGTTTTCTTACAAAAATCAAAGCTTTCGATAATTTTTCTATAGGCACGCAGAATTATTGCTAATTTTCCTATAGGAAAACAAAGTTATCAAAGAGTTTTTTTTACAAAAAATTTAATTTATTGATATTTTTTATAGAAAAGCACAGTTATCGATAATTTTTCTTTGAAAAAGCAAAGCTACTAAAAAATGTGGAGAAAAAATAAAATAATCAATAACATATTAATAGAAAAGCAAATATATCGATAACTTCTACAGAAAATCAAAGGTATTTCTCTGAAAAGCAAGGTTATCGATAACTTTTATAGAAAAGAGAAAACAATTTTTGGGCAGAAAAACAAAATTATTGATAATTTTGTATAGAAAATCAAATTTATCGATAACTTTTCTTAAGAAGACTTTCCTACATAAAACTAAAGTTATTAATAACTTTTCGACAGGAAAGAAAAATTATCGATAGAAAAGCAAAGCTATCGATAAAAAAATTTGTAGAGAAAAAACAAAACAATCGATAACATTTATAGCGATAACTTCTCCATAACAATAAGTTTTCCATAGAAAAGCAAAGTTAGCCATTAATTAACTTAAAAAAAATTAAGTTATCGATAACGGTTAAAGAAGTTTTTATTAAATTTTTGTGTAGAAAATTTTGCTATAGGAAAATAAAGTTATGGATTCACTTTTTACCTTTACAGGTTATCGATAGGTTTCCTTTTTTTGTACGAAATGTCTGATAGCTAGTTTCTATAAAAAAATTGTGAATAGCTGGGATTTTTCTTTCCAAAAATATTTATAATTTGGGTTATATACAGAGAAGTTATCGAAGCCTTTGTTTTCCTATAGAAAATGTATCGATAACTTTGTTTTTCTACATATATAACTTTTGTTATATTTTTTTATGCATAGATAATTTTAGTTAGCTGAAAGTTATCGATAATTTTTTCACTTAAATTTTAGTTTACTCTAAATTTTCTATAGAAATATTATCCATAAAAGAAGGAAATCCTCGTTATATTTTCTTTTGTTTTATTTTTGTATGAAAATTACGTTTTTAATATTTTTAAAGAAATCGTAGTATATGCATTCGCCTTAAGCTAATTACTTAAAATTAACCGCAGCAAAGATTTTTATTTTATATTTTCTTAAAATAATTTCATAAAATATTTTTTTTCTGTATGGCCACAAATTAATGATCATTTATTTAAATGCAGATTGTTATTATCGTTAAGCAGATAATGATATGAACTCTTTAGTAAATCTAACTCTTGAAATCTTTATAAAAAGTCTTGTTAATGATTTATACCGCAAACCACATTATAAAAAGCAATTCTATTTTATAACGAATACAAATTTTCAAACGACATGCATACTGCAAACAAATGATTGCAGATAAGATACAGATACTCGTACTCTCGTACACTACTCAGACGTATGGATGTGGAGTATGACCCTGTGGCAATAAACAGCTACTGCAGTGCAGTGCAGTGCAGCAGACACAAATGCTTTTACTCACTGTATCACTGTAGTTAAATTCTATTGTGTAGACTCGTATGTAATTTTTTTTGTGTATACATACATATGTACATATTTATTCATGTAGTGTATATGTTGTTGCTTCCAAGACTGGCTGAATTGTCAGATTGAACGATAGACGTTTCTGTCTTGTTTATTGTTACTGTTGTGCAGCGGCTGATGTTGATGCTGATGCTGGTGGTGGTATAAAAAAAGAACCGTAAAATTTTTGTTATGAACCACAAAGTTGCAGTTGAAATTATGAAATTAATATGCATTTGCATACGGCATAAAAATACCCCTTTTAGACACGCAAAGTTTACTTTGCAAAGTCTTTATTCACCTGTGTGAAAGACAGAGGTAGGAATACTATCTCTTTCTATCTTTCTCCCAGCTGAATTAAGACTTTGCAAAGTAAACTTTCCGTGTGTAAAAGGGGTAAAACAGTGCAAACACAATAAAAGCGACAGGCGTGAAAGCGTTAAATAAAGCAAGACACATACATATATAATGTAAATGGCGTTATTGATTTCATTACAGACGACCCATTATAATTTTTCTTTGAAAACTGTAAATATTTTCATTTAATGCGTTTGTTAAAACTTCAAACCATCAAGGAAACAAAATTTTTCTATAATTTTGGCTACATTTTAATGATTAATTTAAAAAAATAGAAATAATCAAAACGACAGTAAAAATTGGCATTTGTCTACTCCTTGTCGACAACAATTGAATTCTGTTAATATGCTCCATTAATTTACAAAGCCTTAGAGATTAGTAAGAGATTGTCAATGAGAGCCAATTGTTGCCGATAAAAACAATTAGACAAGTGACAATATTTACTGTCGTCTTGATGTGACGTCGACGACGCCATTCACAATAAGCGGGAATTATTAATACGTGTGCCATCCTTACTAATATTATAAATTTTCAAAATTCTTTCACCAGTAGAAACATCATTACCAGCGTCAAACAGAGCCTATTTATCCGGTTCGGAACCGGGTTTTTTATATTCGGCACAGATTTTCAAACCTCAAAGCCGATTTTGAAAATTCTTTCACCAGTAGAAAGCTACATTACCAGCGTCAAACATTGGTTATTTTTATCCGGTTCGGAACCGGTTTTTTTATAGTTGGCACGGATTTTCAAACCGCTAAGCCGATTTTGCAAACTCTTTCACCAGTAGAAAGCTACATTACCAGCGTCAAACATTGGCTATTTTTTATCCGGTTCGGAACCGGTTTTTTTATAGTTGGCACGGATTTTCAAACCGCTAAGCCGATTTTGCAAACTCTTTCACCAATAAAAAGCCACAACACCAGGGTCAAACATAGCCTATTTTTTTTTAGCCGGTTGGGAACCGGTTTTTTCTATTCGGTACGGATTTTCAAACTGCTACACCGATTTTTGAAATTCTTTCACCAGTAGAAAGATACATCATCAGCATCAAATGTAGCCTATTTCTTTATCCGGTTCAGAACCGGTTTTTCATATTTAGTTTAGATTTTTTTTTCCGAAAAACACATTTTTGGGCTAAGCCGATTTTTAAAATTCTTTCACCAATAGAAAGCCACGTCACCAGCATCAAACATAGCGTATTTTTTATCCGGTTCACAACCGGTTTTTTTATATTTGCATGGTTTTTCAAACCGCTAAACCAAGTTTGAGAACTCCTTCTCCAATGGAAAGCTACATATGTACATTGCCAGCGTCAAACGTAACATATTTTTTATCCGGTCCAGAACCGGTTTTTTTTGTATTTGGTACGGAATTTCAAACCGATAAGCCGATTTTCAAAATTCTTACACCAGTAGAAACCTACATTACCAGCAAAAAAAAAGAGCTTATGTTCTATCCGGTTTCGAACAGGTTTTTTTATATTTGGCACGGCTTTTCAAAACGCTAAGCTCATTTTGAAAATTCGTTCACCAATAGAAAGCTATATTACCAGCGTCAAATGTAGGCTGCTTTTTTAACCGGTTCGGAACCGGGTTTCTTATATTTGACACGGATTTTCAAATGGCTAATTTGATTTGTAAAATTCTTTCACCAATAGAAAGACACATCATCAGCATAAAATCTAGCCTATTTCTTTACCCGGTTCGGAACCGGTTTTTCATACTTAGTTGGGTTTTCTTCGAAAAACACATTTTTGGGCCGTTTAGGGGAATTTTCGTTTCGGGTTTGATTGTTTAAGCAGTTTTAAACCCGGTTTTTATTTAGTTTTTTTAATTTTCTAACGGGTTTTTGTCGGTTTTTGTATTTTTTTTACATAATCATTGAGTAACATGTAACAAAACATTCATAAATGTTAAGTATAGTTTTAAAAATTTCGGATCAACGCGAGCGGAACCGCGGGTAATAACTAGTATCTTATAAATTATAAATCAAAATAAAATATTTTTTTGTTTGCAGTTGCTTAGAAAATATAGCCTGGTCTGGTACGCTTTGCTTTAAATTTTTAACAAAAGTAAATTTGTTATTTGGTGTTTTAATTATATATTGATTTTTAATCTCTGCTTACTAACAAATGAAAACAATTGGTAATTAATTCAAGAAAAAAAACCGGATCATTAATTCATTAAAAAAACAAATCTATACAAAGTATGAGAATAATAAATTAAACTCATCTTTGACAAAACAAAAAATCTAAGCAACCTCAAATTGAAGGTTTTAATTTCCCAATTTAAGCGAAAACAACATTTCTTTGAAACAAAAAGTGAATTAAAATATTTATCAAAACCAGAGAGACATGATAAAATTTATTTTAAAATTACATAAACAAGGCAACAAATTCAAAGTCGTGCTCTTCCAAAAAGGAGTCTCTAGAAAACTCCAAGTAAATGGAATTTATTTTAAAGCAATCCAAAAATAGTGACACTCAAATTGTACAAATTTATTATAGTCTTATCCTTGGCTTAAATGCTAAACGAGTGTATTTAGAAAATTTTCATGTTACGCAGTCCAAAATTGTATTCATTTTTATTTTGGCTGTCACTCACTTGTTTTTTTTTTTTAAATCGTGAATGTTTGTCACCCTGTCACAAATATTCTCAAATTTAAAATACTTTGATTTAACACTTTTTTTTAGTTGTTTGGTTGTGTAATTATTTATTATCGCGCTTGAAAGCAAAATAATTATATATTTTGTGTTGGGTTTTAAGCGAAACGAATTGACGGCTGCCTCAGTTTTTCTTAAATGAAGCATTAAAATGCGAGGGTCATTTTAAAACTGGCGATTTTCGAATAAAAGTAATAGATTTTCAAACAAACTAAAATTCCTTGCAATTATCTTTTAAACAATTTTAACTTTTAATTAACTACAGTATAAATTGAAAAATTAATTTTCCAAAAAAAAGCAAAATTTAAAATTTTTTTTTCATAAAAATGCAATCCAGCCTTCGTTTAAAGCAAAAATTTACGCTGGTAAGGAATGATAAAATAATTTTTAATAAACTCCCTATTTCAAACATTTTTTTATTGCGAATTTTCTTTAAAAAGTGTCATAAATGTACATAATATATATTTAAAAAAAAATATGTACTTTAGCTTTCAAACCTCACTCGTATATATAAAAAAATATCGATTAGCAAACATTGTAATGTTTTTATATGCTGAATTACAATTATAATTATTTATTTTTCTATTTGCTTGATTATTACCTTTTTTACTTGATCAATTATAATTCATAAAATTAAATAATTGTCAGGTTTTGTTTTAGTTTGTCATTGTTTTTTATTTAAGTTATCGATTATTTTATTTTTATAGAAAATATAAATTATCGATATATTTTCTTAGCTACAAAATATTCCTTAAATAGCCTTAAATTAATTTTTGCTAACTACCACATCCAACGATAACTTTTTCTATACAAAAGTAAAGTTATCGATAAATTTTCGTGTGAAAAGTAAAGATCTTTTTAATTTTTCTACATAGAAGTAAATTTGGTTTTAACTTTTCTGAAGAAAATTAAATTTATCGATAACTTTTCTATAGAAACCAAAGATATCGATAGATTTTCTACGGAAAAGAAATGTCATCGCTAAAAATATTCTGTAAAAAAACAAATTTAACGATAATGTTTTTTTTTTTAGAAAAGCAACCTTATCGATAAATTTCAATCAAAAGCAAATTTATCTATAAATTTCCTATACAAACGAAAAGTTATCGATAACTTTCACAAATAAAAATAAATAAACTACCGATATAAAACTAAATTTATCGATAATTTTTTTAAAGCTATCTCTTTTCTATACCGATAAACAACTAAAGCTATCGATAATTTTTTTATATAAATACTGTGATTTCGATAATTATTCTTTATACAAGTAAAGCTATCGATAATATTGGGAAATCGATAAAAATATATATATTTTCTGCAATACTTTTAAGCGTATAATTATTGCAAAAAAAATAAAGTTATCGATAAATTTTCTTTAAGAAACTAAACTTATCGATAGTATTTTTCTTTCAGAAAACGGGGTACTATTGATAATTTATCCATAGAAAACTGCAGTTGTCTCTAATATGTATGTATATATATATCTGTTATCGATAATATATCTATAAAAAGCTGAAAATTTCGATAACTTTTCTAACAAAATGTAAATTTAGCGCTAAATTTTCTACTCCAAAGTAAAGTTACTGAAAACTTTTCTGTTCAAAAGTAAAATTACAATTAATTTGTCCAAATACAATTAACGTTATCGATAGATTTTCTGTGGAAAAATAAAATGATCAATAAATTTTCTATTTGTTGAGAGTTTTTCTAAAGAAAAGTAAATTTAGCGTTAACTTGTCTGTAGAGAATTATGGGTATGGATATAAAATTAAAGTTATCGACAAATTTTCTCTAAAAAAATTAGTATTTTCGATAACTGATCTTTATAGAAATTAATTATTGAAAATGTTTGAAAATCGAAAATATTATATGCATTTATTTTCTATAGACAAACGATAACTTTATACCGATAATTTTGATAAGCTAAGCTATCGATAAATTTTCCATTCGCTTAAAGATTTTCTATAGAAAAGTAAACTTAGCAATAACTTATCTGCAGAAAATTATAGTTATCGATATAAAGATAAGTTATCGGTAATTTTTTTTTAAAGAAAATTAGTGTTTTCGATAACTGTTCCTTATAAATGTTAAGTTATTGATATTTTTTTAAAATCGAAAATATTATATTTCTATATAAAAGTTAAGCTATCGATAAATGTTCGATTTATTAATAGCTTTTCTGTAGAAAAGTAAAATTAGCAATAACTTATCTGTAGAAAAATATAGTTATCGATATAAAAAATAAGTTATTGATAATTTTTTTTTGGAGAAAATTCGTTTTTTCGATAGCTGCTTTTTATGAAAGTTAAGTTATTGATAATTTTCGGAAATAGAGAAAATTATATGCATTTATTTTCTATTGACTATACACAGTTATCGATAATTTTTCTATATAAAAGTAAAGTTATCGATAAATTTTCGATTTGTTTATAAGCTGTATACAGAAAAGTAAAAATAGCAATAGCTTATCTGTTAAAATTGTAGCTATCGATATAAAACTAAAGTTATCGATTAATTTTTTAGAAATATAAGATTTTCGATAACTTCTCTTTATAGAAGTAAAGTTATTGATAGTATTTAGAAATTGAAAAAATCATAAATATGTATTACGGACAATATATGTAAAATTATCGATTATTTTATTATAGAAAAATAAAGTTTCTTTAAGGCAGAGCTGTTATCGATAAGCTTTTTTTAGAAAACTAAATTAATCGATTACTTTTATTTCGTAAATAGTGAAGTTACGGGTTTATTTTCGTTGACAATTAAACGTATCGCTGATTTCTGATATGATATAATTACCGATAATTTTTTTGTAAAAATAGAAAATTGTCAGTAACGTTTTTACAGAAAATTAAGTTATCGACAGCTTTTCTTTAAAACAAAGTTGACTTGAAGAAAATCTTTTATAATAAGAAACTTGCAGTGTGTTTTTTAAGGCAACTGGTTTTTGATTTTTTTTTTTTTTGTTTTAACAAATTTAACAAAAATTTTAATACGTTGCCTTAATTATTAACCATTTAAATTGAATTGTTTTTAACTTAAGTGCAATAAAGCAGCAGTACGTGCAATTATGCGTCCGCCCCTCTGACAGCCAGTTTTGGTCTATTGTTAATTTGTTTATTTCCATTTGCTTTGCACCCAATTCAAGGTGAACAACATTTAACCGCGAAACGGCGGAGTCTTTTTTCTCTCTATCTCTCTGAACTACTGCAGTCGAATTCTTTAAGTTCAATGATCGATTGAATGCATTAGATAACAAAGAAATAATACGCCATGGAGCCAACCAACAAGCGTTATAGTTAGTGGTGGTCTGGTCTCAGTCGTTGGTAATGGTGGAGCTCAGCTTCATTATCAGAAATTTATTTTAACTCTTGCATTAGACTAGTTAATATACAGAGTTTTTTTTGTTGCGCATGTGCAACGGCCCAGCGTTTGCAGCATCTAACTGTTCATGAGTGCTGCATTAACGTTTTGTAACCAACAAAACAATGTTGCTTAAAGTCTTTTTAAGTTTCTGTTGTCTGGCAGTTGTTGTTTGTATTTTATTTTTTAATTGTTACGTGAAATAGTCGGCGGAGCAACAACAATGACACAAAATGTGTATCTAACGTGACATGTGACAATAAATACTGCGATATTGCACGTTTATTTAAGTATTTTGTCTTTAATATTTGTTGTTGTTGTTGTTGTTGCTGCTGTTTGCTGGTCTTTGCAATTTTAAAATTGATTCACTGTAATAAAAACTTTTTTCAATTACCACAAATTATAACAATCATGCTTAAAATTTTAAACCCACTTCTGGTTGAGATAAAAACTAATGACGTAATGAAAGGGGGGGGGGGGGAGTATGTTACAAGAAAACTCTCTTATGTGTAAAAAATTATATTTGCATTAATGGATTAATTGTTATGGGCTTAAAATGGGAAATACATATGTGTTTAAATGTATAACTGCGTGAGTCGATTTATGACGCACAGTGGGAGATTTTGTTAAAAAAATGGAAAAAATTCTGTTTCTAATAAAGAAATAAATATGTATTAATTTTCTTACAAAAATATGTATTAATTTTTTTCATAATTAGCCTCAATACCAATATGTATGTATATGAAGATTTTTCCGGGAAGAAAGAGGTCGTGCGCAAAGGAATGCTATAAAATTCACATTTAACAATATTTTCTTCTGAAAATTCTCTTTTAGGTGAAAAATAATACAATTAATACACAGAAAGTAAAAAGAAATATAATTTTGAGTTCCCCGCAATTCCCAAAAAAATCGCAAAATCCCCAAAATGAAATTTTTTCAGTATTTTTGCTGTATTCTTGCTATTTTTAGAATTTAGATAATAGTTTTTATACACAGAAAGTAAAAAGAAATATAATTCTGAGTTCCCCGCAACTCCCAAAAAAAAATTCGCAAAATCCCCAAAATGCAATGTTTTCAGTATTTTTGCTGTATTCTTGCTATTTTTCGCCGGGCTTAGATAATATTTTTTGGAAATATTTAAGAACACATCATGTCTCAAGGTGGCATGAAAAATTTTTTGTACCTGCTTTGAAGTTTGAGAAAAACCAACTTAAAATTGATATATACAACAAATATGGGTCTATTTCGAATCGATCTGGTGATTCCTTCAATAATGAAAATTTTGAGCAAAGAATTTCTGTGTAATATTTCTTATAGTAATAACTTTTAAATAAGTATAAATATGGCCTTGGTATTTTTGGAAAATTTTTCGATAATAGCAAAATAATTAACCCACTTTTTTTGTTTGCAAAAAAAGCCGAAAAATGTAATTTATTTAAAAATTTTAATTTAAATTGCTTATAAATTTTGACGGTTGTATTTGTGCTTCTGGTAACAATTTTGTTTAATATTAAACTTTTTTTTAAAATCCATAATCAAATCGGACAAGATTTGACCCCTCCATTAGTAGAACAGTTATGTCCGTAATTTCTACAAGTAGATATCTATTGGTGCCTAGATATCTATCGTGTAAGTTGAATTTTATAAGGCAAACTCGTGGGTAAAAACCTTAGGTAAATTACTTTTGTGTAGAAATTACGGGCATTAGTAGTCCAAGGTTGGTTTTTCTCGAATATTTCCTAAACTGCTTAACTCTTGATATAAAAGCTACTAGCTAAAAATCTTTTTTATCAGATCAAAAACATCAGCTTGCTATCGCTTTGAATATATCATTACCGCGAGGTGGCCTGCTTTGGGGTTTTGTGGCTTCGCCCGCTTTAAAGATATATAGACCAAATTCCAGACTTATTTTCCTTAACTTAATTAACTTATACTTAATTCCAGCTCTCTGACACCTCCTCAAATGCCATATTTCATTTCATAGCAATCGGACGGTCCGTTTAGAAAGTCCCATTTTTTTTAACAAAATCCCCCTGTCGGGTATGTTCTATATTCCACGTGAAGTTAAATGTTTCGGAATTGACATAGCATTGTTGTTTTGAATACATATATCCAACAACAATGCTATGGCAATTCCACAAGTTTTAATACCCATACCCACATACATATGACGGTTTTAAATTATTGATAAAAAGTCGCAATATTTCGTTAGCCGGTGAACCTTAAAACTTTTGGAACAGCATAGACCGATATTTTATTTTAATTAAAATTAATACAGTTTCTATATTCATTATGGTTGTTGTTGTTGTCAACAACGTTTTAAGTTACCGAAAAAAAATTTCAATATTTTTTTAAACTCCAGTAGTACGATTCACTAACTTTTTTTTACGATAATCGCATCGTTAAAATAACTGTAACGAAAATTTATCGAATTTGGTATATCAGCTGTGTTGTTATTTAAGCGACAATAGTTTATATGTTGTTAATTTTATCGACAAAAATCAACAGAAAATATCAGCTGTTTACTATTGATAAAAAGAAGTTGCAGAATCACACAATCAACAAAATGTATAGACAAAAATTACGATTGTCAGATCGTTACAACCCAGTAAAAAAAGACACTCCAAAAAAGTCATGAAAATGTAGAGTTTGCGATCTGGAAGTAGTGCAAATTTCGATCCGATCTAATGATTTTTACATGGGGTTGTCATTGCAAGAAGTTCTCTTTTTCGATGCCTGGTCACCGAATTGGAAGCGATTTTACGAAAAATTTCCTTTTTTGTGTTCTATGTTAATATTTTCATCTAGGAAAAATGGTTAATAGTTACCTATTTTAACAATTAGTTTCTTTTTATAGGAATTTAAGCGCGAAACAGTATTTTCATGTAAATTTAAGCAAATAACTTTAAAATTTTAGACCAAAATCAGTTCACAAGTTTCTTCAAAAAAATCGATTTTTTTTAAATTCTGGTGAGTAGTTTCTAAAACTATAGAGGAATTACAAGGTTTTGTATGACTAAAATAAAATTCTACTTGGTTTTCTACTAACTATCGGCAAATTAAAAATATCGATTTTTTGGAAGCAATGAAAATGTAGTTCCTTTAGAATGACTTCCAATTTTTTTTACTGGGAAGTTACTGAATCGCACTACAGAACGCATACTCAGTTGTCTATGAGGATCCCTGCAGAAAATTTGGTGACAATTGAACTCGTCGTAGGACTTGAGAAAATGGGAGTGTTAAAAAAAGTAGGGCGTAGTGTATGGTGAAAAGAAGACATATCGTGTAAATGGTTACATATTCACCATTTTCGTGATGTATCTAATATATTGAAAAATGCCAAAATCTCGATTTAAAAAAAAAAATTATGAATTAGGTGGTTTCTATATTAAGGTAACTATATTGTTTAATATTTCTATACGCTGCCTTACGTTAATGCTAATGCAAAATTTATCAGAAAATGTCCAACCAAATTCTTGAGAAAAAAAATTGGAATTATATAAAATCTACCATAAAGTAATTGAGAATTACTAAACATCTGAAAAGCTAAAAAGCTTCAACAGACTCGTTCTAGTATTGTAGCTGAGTCCAGGACCTCTCAAATAATATAAATATATGTGATATTTTCTTTGGATTTTCTCTTCATTTGAAGCTGAAAGCGGGACATGATCCATCAAAAACTGGGATTTAAAAATAAATATCTTTTAGAAAACGGGATGTGTAATATGCACATACATATACAGTTCCGTATACACTTAAGATACATAGTTTTCACAGTTTCTAACATTAGAAAATGTTAATACAAGTAGGGCAAATTTAAAGTTTTTTGAAGAACTCTTGAAAACTCGGAAGTTCGAGAAATTCTGAGCATGCACGTTTTTAGAGGACCACTTGGACATTAATCTATGATCAATATTATCCGCCAGCATTGACTCCCAAAAAAAGTGCGTATCCTTTAGAAAATGCCAAGTTGAAAACTAGGCAATACGAGTATCTAGTTCAAATTCATGCTTTTCAGAAATAGATTCATGGGCAATAATAAAGAAGGAGCATTACTTTTTTCCGTCTGGGTTGCCTCATTTACTGGTAAAGTCCTTTAGAAACACATTATAGCTTAACAGAGCTCTGTTAAGACACTAATAAAGCTCTGTTAAAGCACAAGGTTCGTGTCAAGGCTTATAAATCTATACAAGCACAAACTTGAAATTACGCCGATTCCGACAGAAAATTAGGCAGTGATAATTTTAAAATTCTTCATGACACGTTAATAATGAGAATTGTATTCTACAAATTAGCTGAACTACGAAGAACACAGGGATTTGGATAGTTTTTTTTTAACACTACACAACCCGCGAAGCGATTAGCTTGTCTGCGGAAAATACACAGGGTCTATGGCGGGAATCGAACCCACGACCTCTGGACTGAGAGGCTAGCATCGCTACCACTCACCCACAGTGCACTTAAAAAAATATTTGGATTGAATTTGTATCAGTTACATTTTAATAAAAATCTAATAAGAGATTGAAAATTTCAATAGCGGGATGTGTGGTCAGGTTATCCGTAACTGAATTCCGTAGCACCATAAAGGTTTCAAAAGTATATTAAAAGCTTACAATCTAGACTGAGGATTGAATTTCTACTAGTTAATCAGCCAATGTATGTGAGTTAATTTAAGCTTCATTTGTGTTCGCTAGAGTCAATGTGGTGTTTCCATGTAAGCCGTCGATCAAGGTGTATGTTGAGGAACAAGTTGGGAACAAGTATCTCTTTCTTCATAGGGTAAATGTTACCTGTACACATTTTTGTTCGTTTACTTTTATTCGCCATAGTTCAATAGGGCACTATTACGAATTTTATATAATATATGTACTACGAATAATTTTTTGTTTGTTTATTATGTCTATATAAGAAAGACTCCGCTAGGGCATGTATTATGTATTGCGAATATTTTTTTTGGTTTAGTATTTACATACATATATAAGAAATACTTGGCTGGGAAAGACAATGAATCGATATAAATGGACCGTCAAGTCCAAGCCCCGTAACTATACTTAGATATTAACCTAAGCTTAACAGGTGTTTATACTTTTGAAATATGAGTGCCTCTGTGGTCGAGTGGGTAGTGTGCAAGCCTGCCATGCACGAGGTTTTCAGTTCGAGTCCCAAAAATATCTGCTCAAAAATAGATTATAATTGAATTTTTAACAATAAAAACAAAAATTATAAGTTTTCATTGTTACAGTTAAGTGTTGGAATGACATTTTTAAATAATTATATTATTCTACAACGAATAGGTCACTGTGGGATAGTTCAGTGACAAGCCAAAAGGCGTATACAAAGTATCAATTAAACCCATTCTAGGCCATCCCCATGTAAAAGTGACTGGTCCGCTTTATAGGAAGTGTTGGAACTCGGACTGGTCCCTATCACTTAAAACCGACCACGTGACTAGTCTTGTGTCAGTTCCATTTCCTGCAGGGATATCTTAGCGTTTTCAAATAATTTTGCAAGTTTATAAGAATCACTTATATTTTTTTTAATACATGATTTTTATTTATTGTATCTTCATATATTAACTAACAATAAGTATTCAAATCTTAAATGTAAAAATATAATTAGGCCCGACCAGTGTCGGACATAAGCTTAGTAATAGTTATATATAATACATAAGTAGTGATAATCAAAAGGAAAAAAATATAAAAAATAAAAGTATTTTCAGGAAGTCCCATCTGGAGTGCTGTGAATAAGAGCCCAAAGTAAAGTTCAAAATATTACGGGCAAGCGGATTAGGATTTGACTCGAGTTTTGTTCAATATTTGCCAGCGTTTTTTGCAATTTCTTCAGTCACTAGTGGCATATTTAAGTCACGATGTATATTTGAATTTTTTATATACCATGGAGCCGATGTTATTAACTGTAAAATTTTGTTTTGCCTTCGTTGAATCACTTATTTGTGTGCAAATATTTTAAAACTTAGATTTCGTTTTTCTTTCAAAAAAGTCTATGAAAAATTTCAGAATTAGTCCATACTTTAAAATGGAAATTGTTTTGTATTAAATTTTAATATTTTTATCGCACTTTTTCCCAAAATTAATATTTAACTAGTTTAGAAAAGTCTCTCAAATGATCTGGCATCTCCCTACGAGTTCTTTGGCCTGCATTCAATTTAAATAATAACGGTTAGAAAAACTTCCCCACACGTTTTGTTTCAAATGGCCACCTCCACATATTCTGTAAAAGAGAACTGCATTATCATCACTGTTAATGTTACTGCCATCACGTTTCACATTACCATATTCTTTCTATTTTTTTTTTTGTTTTGCAAAATTTCTTTTTAACCATTTCCATGTTGACAAGTTTATCATGTTGCATATAATCTTTTTCACACATACACACACACACGCACATAGAGGCAGATCTAGTTTGGGAGAGCATAAGAAGAAAAACCCATTAAAATGAAAACAGTTTATACGAACATGTGGAATTTAAGGCCTGTGAAAGTCATCTGCATTAAATATTAATTTTTTTTTGCCCAAGTAATGCACTCTATGGTGGCACGCAAAAAAAAAAACAAGTTCCATTTAATACTTCAAAACTAGAAAGAAGATTCCTTTACAAATGTATGGCGGCTGTTTCTACACAACCAAGTACATAACGGTATATTAAGTAAAGCCAACCAAGAGGCATAAACACCAAAAAGAAAAGCAAAAAAAAAATAACTAAACTACCTTCATATCATACAGGTTAAATCAATGTAAACTCGCACACACACACACTACATACTTTGGGGTAACGAAGAAAAAAAAAGAAGTGTTTGAGCCAGCATCTAGACACAGATAGAAATAGCAATTTTTCTTTTTTATTTTTTTAATTACAGGTTTTCTTTTGGGTAAACACACCACACACACAGTTTTTGCAAAGCAAAAATTTCTTGAGTTATTCGAAAAGTTCAGTCGAAACGTGGTTTAAACTAATACTCCTTTTAGACACGCAAAGTTTAGTTTGCAAAGTCTTAATTCAGCTGTGTGAAAGACAGGGGGAGGAATACTATCTCTTTCTGTCTCAAAGCTGACTTTGCAAAGTAAACTTTCCTTGTCTAAAAGGGGTATAACTAAATTTGTACAGTTTATTTACGAGAGTCTAAAAATATACAGTTTGCGAAACTTTTGAATGTTTTCACGAGGTCCATCATTATATATAAATTTTCTTTAAGCTTTGCATAGCTCTTTCAGCGAAATATCGATAATTGATAACATGTTTTATTCTCTAAGAAAAACGATCTCCAGTCCTTAAGTAAAACATTTGTTAAAGAAAACTTAATTTTACTGTACTTAACTTAAATTGGGCGTAACATAAATCAGACTTAAGTTAAACTTAAACTACGTGCGTATAACCTAAACTAGGCTTAATTTGAACAAGCTTTAAATTTTATTTTCTAGAAGCAAATTATGCATTTATTTTACTCTTCAATGAAAATTCGCAATAATTTTTTTTTTTAATAGACAGTTTATTAGAAATTATTGTAGCGTCTCTTACGAGCGCAAAGTTTTGCTCTAAATGAACGCTAAATTACGGACCAAAGCCACGATGTCGACAACGTTCGACTTGTCGCACACTTGCATTCAAAACAAAAACAAATTTTAATATTTTGTTGTTTTTATCAAAGGTAAGTGCGCGACAAGTCAAACGTTGTCGATATCGTGGGTCAGGCCGTACATTTTTTTGAATAAAAGAAAACGGCACTTAAACTACGTTCAACTTAGCTTAACTCAACCCGTGTTTAAAATATACTAAGCTTGGCTGTATTTATATATACATATGGGCATTTCTGCGAGAAATTCCACTTTTTTGTCGCGTGCGACAGCAAGCAATTAACCTTGTATTTCTGAACAACATGACTCGATTATTCTTAAAATTTTGCCTAACGTAGAGCTGCTGACGGCCTACACAAATATATAAAGAAGTACAAAAAAGTTTCGTTTTCTTTGAAAAAAAAAAAACAAGCATATTTGCTTGGTGTCGCACGCTACGAAAAGTTGACATTTCTCTGTAAATGCCTATATGCAAACTAAATCCAACTTAAACTAAGTTTAAATACAAGTAGGACGAAAAACTATAAACTAGGTTTAACTGAAAATAAGCTTAGTTAAAAGTAGGTTTAACTTAAACCAGGTTTAACTCAAACTAACTTTAGCTGAAACTAATTAATCAGCAGCCAAACGGGGCTTAATTTGAACTACGCTTAACGCAAACAAACTTAAGTTTAAGTTAGTTTTAATTTAAATAAAGCTTAGCTTAAAATAAGTTTAAGTTGAAATAAGTTTAAGGTAAAGTGAGTTTAACTAAAAAATTTTTTACTAAAAACTATTAACCCATTGGCACCCAAAATGAGCAGAAAAAAAATTAAAATTTATTTATTTTTTTATTTCAATACATAATCAATCACCCTTATTCCCGTTGTCGACATCGACGTAATTTTTAACACAATACTGAAAAATTGGAAATTCTTTACTCGTTCTCGGCAACAATTTTGTGGAACTGACAAGCTATTGCCGTTCTCTAAGGGATACAAAATAGCATAAAGATGTCAAGAGGAGTCAGCTGTTTTTAACAACGGGTACACACAAGCCCCAATTTTTGGGTTTTGTGTTAACACAACACGACAACTAAAATAAGGGTGAATATTTTAATGCCCTTTTCACATTGCCAATGACATCTCATATGGCATACAAAGCATCGGTGTTGACTTGATATCTTCTGTGGGAAAAGCTTAACATTATATCCTCCACTCTAACCTGGCATCACTATGAAGGTTTACGAAGTCTACCATCTGGTCTTTCTAGTCCAACGCATCTCAAGTAATATCGAGCGATATTAAGGCGAAATTGGACTTCTTTCTTCCATAGATATTATATGGAGACGCCAAGCATTAGACATAGACAAATCTAACATATCGTCACCTAACATCCAAAAGGACGTAACAGCCAAAAAATTCAAAACAGACTTTTTCATTGATTATGATGTGATTGACCAAAATGCATCTTTCCGCAAAATTTTACCGATTTTATTCATTAAATCCAAAAGAACCTAGCAAATAAATAATCCCCCATATTTCGAATGGCGTCGTCGACGTCACATCCAGACGACAGGAAATATTGTCCCTTGTCTACTATTTATGGGCAACAATTGGCTCTTATTGACAATCTCTTACCAATCTCTAAGGCTTTGTAAATTAATGTAGCATGTTAATAGTAGTCAATTGTTGTCGACAAAGAGTAGACGAGTGACAATTTTTACTGTCGTCTTGATGTGACTTCGTCGACGCCATTCGCAATAAGGGGGAATGTTAAACTTATAGGATTTCTTTCTTCTTCTGTAAAAAAAGTAGAAAGTGTACTTGCGGCCTTTTGGGTTTCAGGTGACGATATGTATAAGTAAAGAGAACCCTTTACCAATTTTAAAATAGAAATAATGAATTAAAAATTTAGCTTAGACAATTAAACTTTAGTTTAAAAAATTTATTGATTGAAAGTTTAACTAAAAACTTGATTGAGTCAATTAAACTTTTAATTAAAAATTTTAATTAATTAAAAAGTTTAATTGACTGAATTAAAATTTTTATATATACATACATAAATTAATTTTGTTTCAATTAAAGGTGTTGCTTGAAGAAATATTTATTTCTCTGATTAGGTTTATATAATTTAATGCCGATATTTGTTTAACTTAAACTTAAGTTAAGTCTAGTTTAACTTAAAGTTTGTGTGTTATTGTTTAGGTGGAAGGTGTGAAAGTTTCAAGTCAAAAACAAATGTCTTAAATTGTTAAACACTTTTAAGAAAAAAAAAATTTTTTTTGTGACAATTGTGTATTTCAGTTGGCGGTCCCTCTAATCGTGTGAACGACACCAAGCAACACCTTTTGTTTCAGACAATTGCAAATTCACATGTTTGCCAAAAGAAAAGCCAAAAAAAAAAATAATTCGCAAACTTGCTTTACAACTTCTCAAGGAAGCTGATTAGTTTAGATGTTTTGAGAAAGATAAATGTATGAAATATTTGCTTGGTTATTTTTATTAGTTCGTGTTTAATTTTTTCCAATAATTTATTTATTTTTTTTTTTTTTTTGAAAAATAATGAAAAGAAAATATCTAAAGAGTCATCTTTTCATAACTCATTTTCATAAATAAAAAAAAGCTAAAAATTAAAAAAATTTAAGACGAAACAAAATATAAAAGTGAAACCAATTTTTTTTAATAGATTGCACACTCTCATTTAGAAACAAAACGCTGGCGGAGGCATGAACATGTCAAATATTTTAAAACAAAAAAATTAGAAAGAGTTTTGTTTAGTAAATACTTGGATTTACGATCCTACGACGCAATCGTGCGACTTTTGCGAAAATACAACCCTGATGTGATGAAGTTTATGAACATTTTCCAAAGACAATAACAATTCATCAGTAGTGCGATTCACTAACTTTTTTTTTAATGATAATCGCATCGTTAAAATAATTATAACGAAAATTTATCGAATTGGCTATTCCGTAACATTTTTAACGATATTCGTTGTAGGTTAATGTCAGCTGTGTCGTTATTTAAGCGACAATAATTTATGTGCTGTTAATTTTATCGACAAAAATTAACAGAAAATATCAGCTGCGTACTATCGTTAAAAATAAGTTACAAAATCACACAATCGTTATTGCAAGCGAGAAAATGTATAGACAAAAATTAAAAATTTTCTCGCTTGCAATAACGATTGTGTGATTTTTTAACTTATTTTTTAACGATAGTGCGCAGCTGATATTTTCTGTTGATTTTTCTCGATAAAATTAACAGCTGTGTCGCTTAAATAACGACACAGCTGACAATAACCTACAGCGAATATCGTTAAAAATGTTACTGAATAGAAAAATTCGATCAATTTTCGTTATAATTATTTTAACGATGCGATTATAGTTAAAATAGTTAGTGAATCGCACTACACTTACGAAAAAATATAACATTTTTTCGTAAGTGGTGCGATTGTGTAGGATGGTGAGTCATGGCCTTAACTACTGGTATCATTGTGAGTTTTTGTAAGCCGAATGGAATGGAATGTAATGGTTTCTCATAAGCACAATGGGCCCAACTGGGTCTACGAGTGGAGGTGTGTTGCAACACCGGCCTTGTGAACCTATGGACGGACATCATGCAAGCTCGTGGGTAGCTTTTAAAGCCATAATCGCCTGGAATTCGTAAGAGTTTAGACTAAAAAAAATCGATTAAAGCTTTTCTAAGTGTTGTCGCATTTTATATAAGGCCCCTGCCATACCTCCGATCTGTCTTAAATAAACCAGGCTTGCTTTAATTTAGTTTTCTTAGTTTTAAATAAAATCCATTTTTGGTTTAAATTGAATGTAATTTTCTTCTTCTTGTAATTGAAGCTTCTTAGTTTTCTCTTGTCATTCTGTTTGTTTTTTTTCTTTCATTATATTTTACGAAATGATATAAAGTTACATCTGCATTGTTGCAATTCCATTTTGCTTTAGGATTGTTTTGTTTAACATTAAAGTATGTTACTGGTGTCTTACTTATTTCGAGCAATTGTTTGTACAGATTTGCAACAAGCTTCTTTTATAATTTTTTTAAAGTAGACTTTTTTTTTGGGGGGGGGGGTGGGGAGGGGTAAATTTTCAAAATAAATAACCCACTAGATGACTAGACATCACTACTTGCCAAATTGCCAAACTCACCTGACTGTTAATTTAAAAAAAAACATGAAATTTGTTTTTGTTAAAGTTGTTGGGCTGCTTAAATTTTCCAACTTGTCAGTTTGGTTCCCAGCTAAGCCTATAAAAGAGATTTGAGACTGACAAAAATAAAACGCAACTTGTTGCATGTTTGGCTCATACGTTTACAGGGGCCACAAAAAAAAAAAAAAAAGATGCTGTATTATAAACAATACTAAGCAAAGTTATTTTATTTATTTAATGTTTTAAACATTTTAATGGAAACTTGTTTTTCCGTTTGTCTTATATTTTTAATTCATTTGTTGCTGTTGCTGTTGCTGTTGTTGGTTGCCGTGTGTGGCAATCTGAAGAGAAAAAGTAAATTTATGATTAACATTTTTTATTTTTGCACAAAAATATTTTCATACTTTTATTTAACAAAATGAAAATGTTTTCATATTCAGCAAACTATTTTTTTTTGTATAAATATTTGCAATAATTGTTGTTGGCCATGTGTTTTGCTACACATGCTGCACTGTAGCATCGTCATTGCGCATTGATTACCATGATGATGAACCAATAATTGTTTTGTATTAAAGAAATTTTTTGCAAGTGAAACTGCTTTTTATTTAAATTTTTTATTTTTTTTTATTAAACTGCAGAAAGTGAAATTTTTATATGTATATGCGATGTGAAAAATTATGATGATGACCTGTTTGCATAAAAACTTTTTATTTCAAGTGACCCAAATTTGGGTCAATGAATAAAATAAAAAAATAAAAATTATGCGATTTAACCATTCCTAGTTCATGTACCACGGAGCAGCATGAAAAGCATTCCTTGCTTTCATTAGTTTCTTATTTCAAAGTTAATGATGTAACCTTTGCACAGTGGCGCAGATGAACAAAAATAATGGTAATAATTCCCTAACAAATGAACTACTGACACGCTAACAAAATGTTGTATTCTAGAAAATTAGTAGCAGATTCAAACCTATTGAAATTTATTTATATTTCTCGGTAACTCGCTTATAACTCAAGCTTGACCAGCTTTGGAAGTGAAAAATGTCCCCAGCTCCTTAAACTGAAAATGTGTTTTTTTTTTTTTGTAAATATAAAACAACAAAAATAAAGAAAAATTATGTTCACCTTGCCTTAACTAAAATACTTTTCTATAAGAAAACTGTGCTGTGATACATTCCGCCATATTTTCTTTGGGAACACTGTGCTGTTACATAGTCCATCATATTTTCTATAAGAACTCTGTGCTGTAACACAGTCAGCCATCTTTTCTATAAGAAGAATGCACTACTAAACATATACCCGTCTTTTCTATTAAAACACTACCCTGTAACACATTCTACCATATTTTCTATAAGTACAATGTGCTTCAACACATTCAGCCTTTCAGAAAACTATCCTGTAATATTGTCAGCAATCTTTTTTGCAAAAACGATAAGGACGATGTGCTGTAACACTGTCAGCCATATTTTCTATAAAAAAGTGCTGTGACACAGTCGTTCTTTTCTATGAAACAAGTGTGCTGTGATACAGTCGGAACTTTTCTATAAGAAAAGTGTCGAAATTTTTTAAAAGGACACTATGCTGGGATACAGTCTGATTTTTCTATAAGAAAAGTTTACTGTAACACACTAGCGTGCTGTAATGGTGCAGTTGGACTGAAAAATGTGCTCTTACAGAGTCTTGAAATATTCAAAAATAAAAAAATCGCTAAAATTAAAATAAATTGGCAAAAACCGAAAAAATCTCATAAGCTTAAATCAATCGCCAAAACCGAAAAATCGCCTAAAACCAAAATATCGCTGAAAACAAAAAAAGACTAAAACAGAGGCGAAGCAAAAAAGAAAATCTCTGAAACTAAAATAGATTGCCAAAAACCGAAAAAAGCTAAAAAAAAACGATAAAATAGGTTATACTAAAATAAATCGTCTAAAATGAAAAAATCGTCAAAACGAAAACAGTGTCAAAATAAAAAAATCGCTAAAAGTAAAATAAGTTCCAAAAAAACCGAAAAAAACGCCAAAACAAAAAAAAAACTCCAAAACTAAAAAAAAACGCTAAAACTAAAAAAAAAAAATTGCCAAAAAACAAAAAAGGTCCAAAAATCGAAAAATAGCCAAAAAACCGGTAAAATCGTTAAAAAAAAGTAATGCCGGCCATACACTACACAAGTTCACTGCACAAGTCTGACACTGTACAGTCCGTTTGTGTAGTATATGGGGGTGGTTGTGCTATTTACGCAGTGAACTGAGTAAATATCAAAATGATTTTGATATTTGCTCAAGTTTGAAAACTGTACAGTGAACTTGTCTAGTGGATGTTGCAAACGCTCAGTTGTGTTTCGTGATTTTTTAAAAGTTCACAATAAAAAATGAGCGTAGAATAAATATTCTGGTCAGAGTTCCTAGAAATATACAAATAATCACCAGCATTATGGCGAAATAAAATAAAAAATGCACAGTTTACTTGTATAGTGTGTATCACAAGCTTAGTTTACGCAGTGCCAGACTTGATCATTAAACTTGTGTAGTGTATGGCCGGCATAAAACTAAAACTGCGCCAAAACAAAAGAAATATCTGTAAAACTAAAATAAATTGGCAAAAACCAAAAAAAAAAATTCACCAAAAAAATAAAAAAATTAAAAAAAAAATCGCCAAAAACCTAAAAAGTGCCAAAAACCGATAAATCGTCAAAACAGAAAAATGGTCAAAACAAAAAAATCGCCAAAAACGAAAAAAAGGCCAAACTAAAAAACAGCAAACAAAAATGTCAAAAACGCCAAACTAGAAAAACGCCAAAACTAAACAATCGCTTAAGATAAAATAAATCGCCGAATGTGGAAAAAATCGCTAAAAATGAAAAAAGCGCCAAAACAAGACAAATCGATAAAACTAAAATAAATTGCCAAAAACCGAAGTAATCGCCAAAAATGGAAAAAACGCCAAAACTAAAAAACCGAAAAAATTTAAGGGGTGTTTAATTTTTTTTTTCAAAATTTCCTTCATCAGGGAAGATATTCGGTAATATAGGCTAAAGTTTGTACAGTATTACACTTTTTTGTTTTTTTTTTTTAATAAAGAGAAGTAACACTCAGGCAATCAATGGCTACTTCTATTACTAGGAGTTACCTTCTTTAGGAATAGGATAGTGATAGAGAAGTCATCAGGTGGTGAAGGGAGAGATAGAAGAAGGCTTCATTCTTTTACAACTCTGCTTTTTGCACGTTTTTAATAATGCAGTGTTGCAGCGCCTTTCTGATGTTAAATGAGGCGTATTAATTTTTTGAAGCTGTGTTTTGTAGCCATTTTATTGATTATTTTACTTCGCCGATGATTCTGCTACACAACTAAGGAGGGCGCTCTGATGTTACATTAGGATTAGTATCTGCTGAAGTCGGTATAGGTCAGTGACCAGTGAATATGCCTTCATCACTTGAACTTTCCTACAACAACTGATACAAAGGGACACTAATGCACATCAGAAAAATGCGTGGTGTTGTTATTTAATGACTGTTGGATACAGGGATTGAACCCAGGACCTTCGGTTTTGTAGTCAACGTGCTAACTACTTCAGAAAACGCCACCCTTAACAAACAAAACCCGCTAAAGCCCATATGACACTTCATTTTTCTTTCATTTATTAATTTTTAGAGAAAAGTGCGAACATATTGTAATAGGAAAATTCAACAGGTGCAAAGGGTTCAGATATATTAAGAAAAATTAAATAATGTCAACAACTTGACTAAATTTATCGATAACAAATGAAGGTCTGTCAAACAAAATGTAAAATTTTTCAACTTAAAATTGACATTTCAAGCTTGAAACATAAAAGTGTTCACTACTTAGCGGTTTATGGTCAAACATAGCGATTTTTATTTTGTTTTGTCTTAATACTAGCGGTTTCTAATTACGAAAATTTGACGACATTTAAACATTTTGTTTCCGTTTTATATAGTTTGTTCTTTCTTACACTTATTGTTTCTTTCTATCAATTCAATATCAAATCAATGAAGAAAAGATGAACTGTCATAAGGGCTTAAGCGATTAGATTGTCTGCAGAAAACACCCAGGGTCTATGGCGGGAATCGAACCCACGTCATCTGGACTGAGAGGCTAGCATCGCTAACACTTAGCCACAATGGCATCCTGTAGTGTCCGTACGGATGCCTTCGTGTGCGAGTCAAAGTCTCACTTCTTTGCATTGATATAATGTTTGCAGATAAAATTATTAAATTATAAATAATAAAAAAACGCTTGCATAAAATGCAATGCAAAATATCTGAGCTTTGTAAAATTAATTTAATTATTATATATCAGTTAATTTAAAAAAAGTTTTTTTTTTTTTGCAAATAAAATGATTAACATAATTTAAAAAGTCGTGTTTATGTGAACAAAGAAATGTTTTTCTTCCACAAAATCAATAACAAATTGTACGTGGCAAGTTATTTAAGTTTATTTTTATTTTTTTGCTGGCACTCACGCATTTGCTTGGAATTTTTTTTTTTGCTTTCTTTCTTGGCTTGTTGTCCGTCCATTCCTGTCCTGTGTGTCTATTTGCCGTGTCATCTGGGTGCAAAAAAAACCTGCGAAAGCGAAAGTCCAAAATGTCATTGACAGTGTGTTTGGCGGTTTGGGATGTATTAAGATGTTAACTTTTTCAATGTGGCTTTTAAGGCTGTTTGATGTGTGTGTATGTGTGTTTTTATTAATTTATGAGATTATTATTATTATTATTATTAATTTTGTGTCGTTTTTATTTTTAACTGAGTTCAAAAGTTGAATAAACTTTGAAACATTTTGCTGTACAAAACGAAACAAGTTTATTTTTTTTTTTCTTCGCGAAAAAGAAAAGAAATCTTATATTAATTAAATGATTAATTACAACATTTTTTGTGAAACTTAAATTAAACAGAAAAAAAATATTTATAGCATTCCTTGTGATTGGCGTTTTCTCCAAGACGCTTCAAGGTGGTGGCTGCCTTAAATAATTTAAGCTCCTTTATTAGGGGTTTTGATTGGCTTTTTAGCTGTTGCAGTTGTGGATTTATCTAATTTTTTTTTAATTTCAGTTTCTAGCTCTTGGACATTTTTGCATTGCATTCGTGATTTCTTTTGTTGTTGTTGTTGTTTTGTTTAGCAAAAATATCACAAAATGTTTTAAACTGCTAGATCTGTTAAGATGATATGTTTTTTATTATTCATTATAAATTATTATTATTTTATAATTCAGTTGTAATTTTATAAGATTTTGTAGCTTTGACATGGCTTTTGTCTAATAATAATGCGCGTCAGAGTGATAAGGTCGTTTACTTAAAATTTAAGTATTTAAGCTCTTAAATGTTGTTAATACAAAAATATAAGCATGTAATTTTTTCAGTTTTAAATATTGTTAATTTTGCGCTTCAAAGTGATAAGGTCGCTTACTTAAGAGCCGAAAAAGAGTTTTTAAAATATTTAAGCTCTTAAATGTTGTTAATAGAAAAATATAAGCACACAGAGAAAAAACTGCCTCATAGAATCAATAAGATTTTCTCTATGAAACGTTTTTAGGCTAAGGGGTATTCCAGCAGAAAGCAGCGAAGATTTTTTCATAGAGATTCGTTATTGTTTTTATGTGGTAAATCTTATTAATTTTATCAAGAAGAAAACCACATAAAATCAAGAAGAAATCTTATTATTAACAACTTTTTTTTACTCAGTTAACGTTATTTTTTTGGCACCAAAAAAACCATCCATAGAGAAAAACTTCTTGAATCTATTAGGTTTTCTTATAAATTGTAAACTATAGGGATTTCTTATTGATTTTATTAGGTTGCCTTATTAATTTTTTCAAAAAGGTTTTCTTCTTGATTTTATTAGGCTATCTTATTGATTTTTTCAATAAGGTTTTCTTCTTGATTTTAGTAGGTTCCTATATGATTATGTGTAAAGCATCTTATTGATTTTTTTAATAAGGAAATCTTCTTGATTTTATTAGGTGTCTCTATGTCTATAAATAGACATAGAGAAAATTTTTTTCATGATCTTTTTAATTTTTTAACCGACTTCAAAAAAAGAAGGAGGTTAACAATTCGTCACTATTTTTTTTTTTTTTTTTTTTTTTAGGTGTGTAGGTCCATAACTCGGTGCATTTTAGACCGATTGTAAAAATTTTTTTGTTGTCTGAGAGGGTATAGCTTCCCATTGGTCCCATTTGAAAAAAAAGTGGGCGGCGTCACGCCCACAATTTTTTAAATTTGATTTATTGATCTTCTACTTATTTGATTGCTGCGAAACCTAGCAAACATCTTTGGTCCTTGTAATTAGAAAATTCTTGAGTTGAAAAAATGGGCGAGGCTACGCCCATTCAAATGTATTATAACATTACACGTGGTTCTACTTAACCGATTTTTACAAAACTTAGCACACACTTTGAACTCTAAAATAGACAAAATTTTCGTTTAAAAAAATGGGCGGGGTTACGCCCATTAAAATTTTATATTATATTTCACAGGGTTCTATTTCACCGATTTTTACGAAACTTGGCACACACCCTAAACTTTAATCAACGCAAAAAATTGCGTTAAAAAAGTGGGCGGAGCACGCCTATTAAACTTTAGTATAATATTTCATGTGCTTGCATTTAACCAATATTGACGAAACTTGGCACACACCCTAAGCTTTAATAAAGCCAAAAAATTGCGTTAAAAAAAGTGGGCGGGGTCACGCCTACAATTTTTTAAATTTGATTTTGTAATCTTCTACTCATTTGATTGCTGGGAAACCTAGCAAACATCTTTGGTTTTTGTAATTACAAAATTTTTAAGTTAAAAAAATGGGTGGGGCTACGCCCATTAAAATGTATTATAACACTACACGTGGTTCTACTTAACCGATTTTTACGAAACTTAGCACACACCTTGAACTCTTAAAAATACACAATCTTGTTTTAAAAAAAGGGGCGTAGCCATGCCCCATAAAATTTAACACTTAATTTCACGTGCTTTTACTTCATCGATTTTTACGAAACTGGACCATATTTCAAAATAAAGAAAGATACTTACAAATAAATTTTTTTTGAATTGACCGGAGTTTAAAAGTATTCACTAAAAAGGTAAAAATAAAACTTAAAAAAAAAAAATTAAACCGACTTCAAAAATAAGCACTAAAAAGCAACAAATAATATAGATCTAGTTAAATAAAAGATTTTTATATATGTTACCTACAGTGCCGTTTGAAGTTGGTGCCAGTAATACTGGTACTAAACACATAGGAACATGACCGGTAAAAAACTGTAAGTAATTTTTATGTACATATGTATGTGCTTAGTTACCAATGTTGCTGGCACCAACTTCAAACGGCACTGTAGGTAACATATATAAAAATCTTTTATTTAACTAGATCTATATTATTTGTAGCTTTTTAGTGCTTATTTTTGAAGTCGGTTTAATTTTTTTTTAAAAAGTTTTATGTATAAGAATGTTTGCACAATAATTTCAATGGTTATTCAGGCTGCTTGTTAGCATATTGGTTAGATTGCCTGTCTATCAGTCAGAAGTTTGCTGGTTCAATACTTGGTGAGTAAGTTAGTTAAGAAAATAACATAATGTGTATGTACATATGTATGTATAAATAAATAACATCTACAATATACTACATACATACATACTCGTACAAATGTATATGGTATAGAATTTAAATGAAAATACATAAGTACTGAGAATAAAGAAACAATTTTTTTTTATTGAAAAAATCAATAAGATAACCTCATACAAACTACAAGATTTCTTCTTGATTTTTTCAAAAAGGTTTTCTCTATGAAATTAATAAGATTTCCTTATATAAAAAAAAACCATAGAGATTTCTTATTAATTTTGTTCTATTTTGTGAAGTATTTAGTAGGCACTGTTTTCTCTGTGCATGTGATTTTTTCAGTTGTTGTATTAATTTTTCTTAAGTAAAAAAAGTAAGCAACCTTATCACTGGGACTCGTAGTTATTAATTTTTTTAAGCAACCATGTAGTAAAAAAATACATCACTAGATTTCTTTTTCAAGCTGCAAACAGCCTCTGGCTATCCACAAAATCGTTTCGGTTTTGGTTTATTTCTTACTTGTCTCCCATTAAGTTTAGTGCTAAATTTTTATTTTATTTTATTTAATTTTTTTTTTTTTTTGTGTAAAAACATCTTCCTCTTCAAATCTATTGAATTGTTAAATTGTTGAAAATGCTTTTTTTTCTCTACTTGTCTTTTTGCAGCTTCTTGGCCATAGAATCTTGCAAAAGGTTTCAAAGAATTTTTCAACCTCAGGCTGTTGTTGTTTTTTTTTTATTCTCATTGTTGCAGAAGTCCCATAATTTTAACCAAATAACTGTTATTTGTTGTTACTGTTGTTTCCGAATTATGTACGAGTACATATTTCTTTTGCGGATTAACAATTTGCCATCACTACAAAATTCATGAATAGAGTTTAGAAGAATTTTTTATTTTTATTTTATTTCTATTCAACTATTTTAATTAAATTTAAAAACGGAAATTAAACCGCATTTAATGTGGCAGCTAAGGTAAGAAAATTTTCTATTAAGAAAATGGAACGGAACTTATTTTTAAACTTGACTGTTTAATCTACAATACTGTAGTGTATGATTTTTCAATTGTATTATGGTGTAAGTGGAGTAAAGAAAGGGAGATAAGGCTGCTTAATCAGTAAATTCGTTGCAACTCTCACTAAACAAGGGGCAAATACGAAAATAATGAATTTGTATTACTTTACGTTTTCAGGCTTCAAAAACTTAACAAAAATATTTGCCCATACAATTTTATTACAAGTCTCTGAATACAGCAAGGAGTGAAATTTAACACAAACAGCAGAAATAAGTGAAAACTAGAAAACCGTTTAAGGATTTATTTCTTTCTTTTTCATAGTTGCATTTTACGTAAAAAAATTGTTCTTAAGTTTCTTATGCAAAGTCCAATGAGAAACATTTTTATAGGACATACTAAACCTATGAATCTTCTCCGCTAGTAAAATAAGGACCTCCATTGTGAATGGCAAGCGAAGTCTTTGTTCACATAAAATTGTTCTTTATCTGGAAGAGAATAATGCTAAAGTGAATATTGTGTTAAGTTTTTTCTCCCGCTGTAAGTTTTCAGTGAATCTGAAATACAGATATAATACCCCTTATTGTGAATGGTGTCGCCGACAGTAAAAATTGTTACTTGTCTACTCTTTGTCGACAACAACTGACTTCTATTAACATGCTCCATTAATTTACAATGCCTTAGAGATTAGTAAGAGATTGTCAACAAGAGCCAATATTGTTGCCGATAAAAAGATGGCAAGCGACAATATTTACAGTCGTCTTGATGTGACGTCGACGACACCATTCACAATAAGGTGGATTATATCTGTATTTCAGATTGACTGAAAACTTAAAGCGGGAAAAAATTGTACAGAATATTCACTCGAGCATTATTATAGAAACTTTAACCTAAATAATCGAATATCTTACCAGATGGAAACACTTTTTTGAAAACATTTTAAACTTTTTTTTTTGGTTTTTGGCGTTTTTTTTTTTATTTTGGCGATTTTTCTTAGTTTTACGGGATTTGCATTTTTTTCGGTTTTTGGGGTTTTTTTTCGTTTTGGCGGTTTTTTCGGTATTTGGCAATTTTTACGGGTTTTTTTTTTGTTTAAGGCGTTTTTTCGATTTTTGACGATTTTTTGTTTCTGTGATTTTTTGTTTTTGTGATTTTTTTGTTTTCGAGACTTTTATTTTGGTTTTTTTATTTTTGGCGCTTATTTTCGTTTTATATATTTTTTTCGGATTTTTTAGTTTTGGCTTTTTTTTGGGTTTTGGGCGATATTTTCGTTTTGGCGATTTTTTTATTTTGGCGATTTTTTTTTTATTTTTGCGCTTTTTATTATTTTGGCGCTTATTTCTGTTTTTAGAATTTTCTTTCGCTTCTTGGCGTTTTTTTTAGTTTTGACTTGTTTTTCATTTTGGCGTTTTTCCGCTTTGGCGTTTTTTCGCTTTGGCGATTTTTTAGTTTGGCTCTTTTTCTAATTTTAGGGCTTTTTTAAGCAATTTTGTTCGGTTTTTCGGAGTTTTCTTAGCTTTGGAATTATTTTTTTGTCTTTGGCGATTTTTTTTTCGTTTTTTTTTGCGATTTTTTCGTTATAGCGATTTTTTTATTTCTTACCCTTTTTTTAGCGTTGGTGCTTATTTTTGGTCTTGGCGTTTATTTTAGTTTTGGCGTTTTTGGATTTTGGGGATTTTTTGGTTTCTGGCGATTTTTTTCGTTTTGGCGATTTTTTTATTTTGGCGCTTCTTTTTTGTTTTGGCGCTTATTTCTGTTTTTAAAATTTTCTTTCGTTTCTTGGCGTTTTTTAGTTTTGGCTTGTTTTTCATTTTGGCGTTTTTTGCTTTGGCGATTTTTTAATTTGGCGCTTTTTCTAATTTTTGGTCTCATTTTTTAAGCAATTTGGTTGGTTTTTCGGCGTTTTTTTAGCTTTGGAATTATTTTTTTGTTTTTGGCGATTTTTTTTTCGTTTGTTTTGGCGATTTTTTCGTTATGTCGATTTTTTTTAGTTCTTACCCTTTTTTTGCGTTGGTGCTTATTTTTGTTTTTTTTTTGGCTTTGGCGTTTTTTTGGATTTTGGCGATTTTTTTGGTTTCTGGCGATTTTTTCTTTTTGGCGATTTTTTTGTTTTGGCGCTTATTTTCGTTTTGGAATTTTTTCGGTCCTTGGGTATTTTTTAGATTTTTGGCGATTTTTCTTTTGGCGATTTCTTATTTTGGGATCTTTTTAGTTTTACCGTTTTTGGAAATTTTCTGTAGTTTGCTCCTTACGGTTTTTGTTGTAAAATTTACATATATACATATATACTCCTTTATTTGTTTACATATTTTACATATGTATTGTATACTATACTAAACAAAAGATTCCCGCGGAATATAGGGCGTTAAAATTTACATACATAGTCAAAATTACATTAGCTGATAGAATAGCCTTTAATTTTGATTTATTTTAAATTTTAGTGTTCATTGGTAACGTCTTAAAATTTCAAGCGTATTATATTATTACCTATAAATGTTTCATTACTCGCTTTAGAACACCCTTTAGTTTTTAACTTTCATATATTGTTGTAGCGGCTAAAGCTTTAAAAGTTTAAATTATTCTCTTACGGTTCTCGAGAAAACAGCCTGTGACGGACAAACGGTCATAGTAGCGAAAACAATAGGGTTCTTTTTCATTTTTGGTGTAGGGAACCCTAAAAAGACACCCTTTATTACTCGTATCTGAAATGGGTGTTATTTTTCACGAGTTAACGTAAATGTTTAATTTATAGACTACAGTAACAAAAATATTGTAATTGTAGTTAAAAGATCAAAAGAAAATCATTTGTAATGACTTGAGGTTGGTTAACTAATTATGTTTTATTTGAAAAAAAAATGTTTAATTAAAATTTTGTAGTTGGAATTTTTGTTGCATTAGTTAGAGCTTATGTTGTCGTGTTTGTTTTTTCGAACATTAAATATAACCTTGACCTAAACATCTAACTACTATTGTTTTTTTTTTTGTTTATTAGAAAAATGAAAGAGAACAAGCAGTGAAGCAAATTAAGATTTTAAATCTATTTTGTTTAATTTAGCACGAGATGTAATTAATTTTTCAAGAAACTAAAAACAGTAGCAAAAAAAAATGTTCTCTATTTGCCGTGTCAACTATTTACGATTGCAAACTCAAACTGATTTATTATGGTCCTTCGAGTATTGCTTACGGTTTTTCGACAAGGTAAGCGCAGCCTTTAACTGACAGCGCTTACGTTGCTACATTGATTTGGTTTCGTTTGCCCTAATGAGAGGCATTAAGTTTTTTTTAACTTGCTTAAAATCACTGCCATTCCGCCCACTTTATTGAATTTTTTTTTCTCAAATCATTAATTACTAATTTACTTGCCCTTGATGGCTCATCATCATTATACACAATGTTTTGATCTTTTTTAAAAGATAAATAGCGAGAAAAAAACTACCTTAATTGAAAACGATCACTATGAGTTCAGATTCATTCATTCACTTCTTAATCGTTTGCGTATTTAGGCAAATGTTTCGTTAAATCATTCATTCACTGGGGAGGTTTTTCTGCTTAATTGTCTGTATCTCCCGGTTAACGATGATTTTTGCCTAAAAGTCAAAATGCATTCAATGAATTTTAATATAAATAAATTTTTTTTTTTACTTAACATTCATGTACAAATAACTGCCAGTTACCAAGTATCTATTTATAATGGAAAAAGAAAAGCAAAAAAAAAACGTTATAAAAATTTTGAATGGGTTTTATTTAAACAAAATCTTGATAAATAAAAATATATATATGTATATATAAAATTTTCATTGTTTAAGTGACTGTTGATTAGAGTTTAAAATTTGCATAATTCACTATAATTATTCGTTATGTTTAACAACAAGTTACATCAATTCAATTCGAGTGTTTTCGTTAATTGTCGTTGGGAAGCTGTTGTTGTGGTGCATCCATCCATTTGCCGCTGCTGCTGTGGGTTGGTGCTGTAATTTGAGTGCAATTTAAATTCAATTAAAAAGCCTGTTCAAGTAGTCATTAGAGTGGTGGGATGATGTTCATCATACAAAAATTTATTACATAATTCTGACATGAAATATAAGACTTAGTGAAAGGAAAAATAAATCATATAAAATATATTATTAGTGCATTTAGCTTAGGAGATTAAGAGCTTCAAATTTGCAACACTGCTTGGCATCATTTAACGGTCTGATGCTTATCTTCAATTAAAAATTTTTACAATGAACATATAAGAAATATCTGTCTCTTGGGCTTGTTTTTGCGTCCTGGTCTGGGTGCACCAGCTTCTGGTGCTTGCGGAATCTTCTATTCAAAAGCCTTCGTTGGAGTTAATAAATTTAATTTAACACACTGGTGCCATGATGACCTGGGGGTAATACTAAACTAATAAACAAATACAGTGAAACCTCTCATAACCGGACACTCACCGTCGCCATATTTTTTTAATCCGCTTATTAGAGGTGTCCGTTAGGAGAGGTTTCACTGTATCCTACCTGATGTAGACATTATAAAAAAAATTTCAAGAACCGCCCGGTAAACTATTTTTTTCACTTTTTAGCGGTTTTTTTAGTTTTGGTACTCTTTCTTTGTTTTGGCTCTTATTTTGTTTCTGGGATTTTTTTGTCTGTTTTTGGGACTTTTCGGTTTTTGTCGTTTTTTTTTTTAGTTTTGGCGCATTTTCGGATTTTGGCGATTTTTTTGGTTTTTGGCGATTTATGTTAGTTTTAAAGATTTTGGTTTTATTTTTGGCGCTTTTTTCGTTTTGTGCGATTTCTTGTTGGGTTTTTCACGATTTCTTCGCTAAGCGGATTTTTTGTTTCTTGGCAATTTATTTCAGTTGCAGCGTTTTTTTTTTTAATTCTAGCGCTTTTTCGGTTTCTGGCGATTTTTTGTTTTTTGGCAATTTATTTTAGTTGTAGCGATTTTTTTGTGTATCGTTTTTGCGTTTTGGGCGATTTTTCGGTTTTTGGCAATTTATTTTAGTTGTGGCGAGTTTTTAGTTCAGGCCTTTTTTCGGTTTTTGGCGATATTTTCGTTTTGGCGATTATTAGTTTTTTGGCAATTTATTTTAGTTGTAGCGATTTTGTAGTTCTTGCGTTTTTTCGGGTTTTGGCGATTTTTCGGTTTTTGGCGATTTTTTGTTTTTTGGCAATTTATTGTATTTGTAGCGATTTTTTAGTTTGGCGTTTTTTTTTGCGATTTTTCGGTTTTTGACAATTTATTTTAGTTGTAGCGATTTTTTACTTCTAGCGCTTTTTTCGGTTTTTGGCGATATTTTCGTTGTGTCGATTTTTGGTTTTTTGGCAATTTATTTTAGTTGTAGCAATTTTTTAGTTTGGCGTTTTTCGTTTTTGGCGACTTTTCGTTTTTTGACAATTTATTTTCTAGCGCTTTTTTCGGTTTTTGGCGATATTTTCGTTGTGTCGATTTTTGGTTTATTGGCAATTTATTTTAGTTGTACCGATTTTTTAGTTTGGCATTTTTTCGTTTTTAGCGATTTTTCGGTTTTTGGCAATTTATTTTAGTTAAGCGATATTGTAGCTCTGGCGTTTTTTCGGTTTTTGCCGATTGTTTCGTTTTGGCGATTTTTTGTTTTTTGGCAATTTATTTTAGTTGTAGCGATTTTTTTAGTTCTAGCGATTTTTCGTTTTTGGCGATTTTTCGGTTTTTGGCAATTTATTTTAGTTGTAGCGATTTTTTAGTTCTAGCGTTTTTTCGGTTTTTGCGGATTTTTTCGTTTTGGCAATTTTTCGTTTTTTGGCAATTTTTTAGTTGTAGCGATTTTTTAGTTTGGCGTTTATTCGTTTTTGGCGATTTTTCGGCAATTTATTTTAGTTGTAGCGATTTTTTAGTTCTTGCGCTTTTTTCGGTTTTTGTCGATATTTTCGTTTTGTCGATTCTTTTATTTTGGGATTTTCTAGCGTTTTTGAAAAGAGTTTGCCTCTTGCTGTTTCCAAGATACAAAATTACATAGTCAAAGTTACATTATTAACTGATAGAATACCATTTAATTTTGTTTTTTTTCAGTGCTAATTGGTGTAGTCCGTATAAAAATACACTAACTTTCAATGTTTCAATTGTCTATATCGAATATTACATTAGTATTTCTATATGTTACGTTGCTCGCTTTAGAACACCCTTTAATTTTTAACTGTCATGTATTTTTTGTTGTAGCGGCGAAAGTTTTAGGTTCGCAGCTCTCACGCGTTTCTTTAGAAAATTGCCTGTGACGGACAGATGGATAGAAGGACAGAAGTACATTGTAGCTAAAACAATATGGTTCCTTTCCTGAAATTGGAATTTATAAAATGTTCTCTTGTTTTGTAAATTTTATCTTTGCATTGTTTACTTATACACTGACGATTTCAATAAACAGCTGAATTAAATCAATATGTCGGCAAGTTTGGCGATTTGCAACTCACATGCTTTTTGCAAATAAATTAAAATAAAATAAATGAATAAAATTCCGGGAGAAATTTTTCCCGTGGAAAATTTCAAAATTTCAAGTGATAGGGAAAACCAAAAAATTCTAATTGGAAAAAGGAGAAGTTTCTCGCGGAATTTTAGTCGTGACCGCCCTGAATGTGAACGGCGTTGCACACCTTTTGAAAACATCACCACAAACTGACAACACAAGAAAGAAATGCCAGATGTTGCACTCAGAATATTTTATAACGGAAAATGGCCCGCTTTAGCACAGGATTCATGCTGTTGATAAGGCAGGGGATAATGTAGTAGGTAAAGCAGTTTATTTATGAATTTGGAAGTTGCCGTTTCTATAAACGTTTTTATAGTTTTTTACACAACGGCTAAAATTTGTAATTCGTTTGCTTAAAAATTAATTTGAAAATAGTTGCCAAAAAAAAAAAATCAAAAAGCTGTTCTGCTGTTGCAATTTCAAAATGTTTAATGGTCGTATGTGTCAAGAGTTGCAACATGTGTATGTATGAATTTTTTTGATTTTATTTTATACTCCTAAATTACTAGTTTATTTTGCGAAATATTTCTAAATACCCCTTCTCTCAAAAATATATACAAGTGGATAGATATATTTTTGCATGTGTGTGTGTGCGTGCCGCAAGAAAATATTGTCTCGCCTTCCTTATTTGTAAGTTTTTCACAAAAATCTTAACCATATTCGTTGAAGTCAATAAATAAATATCTACTGCTTGACTATAATTATCAACTGATTTATAATATTTTTTGCCTACACACATATGCACACACTCCTCTCTACACCTTCTTGGCTTGTTGTGTGTTTAACTATTTCAAAGATTTTTCTTACCTAATGAACCAATTTTTCTTTCAAGTCAACATATTTGTCTTAATTTATGACAGACACAGAAACACACACACACACACACTTACACACACACACACATAAACTTAGACATGTGCTCTCATGTACTGGCTGGCGGTACTTAAAATCTACAAGCCAGTAGTAGTAACAGCCTTAAATATTTTTTGAACACATTCCCCACATATTCAATTTCCTTAACGAAAAAAAAATAGTAATGAAAATGAAAAGCCATAATTAAAATTGCAAATATTAATTTGAAAAATGGAAAAAACTAGTGAACTGTAGTGTTATTAAACAAATAAAAGCAGATAAGAAACAGTAAAGTCTCGATAATAGAGACTTAAGTATATTATTAAACTAAAGAAGAGAAAAAATTTATAAATTTAAGCCACAAGCTGCTAGATAGCAGAATTTTCAATGTCTAACAATATTTCAAAAATATGAATCCCGGGAGATTTTCCCCCTTTAATGTAAAATAAAGCAATTGGAAACAAAAAAAGTATTATCTCGATAACTCTAAACTCTCTCTATCTCACTTTCTATCTCTCTGTCTCTCTCTCTCTCTCTCTCTAACTTTCTATTTCTCTCTGGCTTCTGTTTACAATAGGAGGATTTTTTTCTCTCAAAAAAATAATACCCTGGGAATTATTACCTGGGAAATATTTAGAATTTAGCTGATGATTTCATTTTTTAGAGCTTCCACTGTTCCCTTGCAGATACCAGTTTATAAGTTAATTGCTAAAAATTGCAAAACTACAATACAAAAAAAAAAACATTATTGTGATTGATACAATTTCAAAAGCAAACAAGTGCAAGTGTTTCAAAGCGGCTTGTATAATACTGCCATAAAAAATGTAAAGGCAATGCGAAAAGAGAAAAAAAAAATACATACACTAAAATACATAAATAAATTTGTATCTCTGAAATATTTTATCTGTCTTCGTATTTAAAGACCCTCCACTTCTATACAATTGTTTTTTTTTTCTTCTTCGAGATATTTTTTTATTATCATCCATGTATGGGAATGTTGATTGCAAATTGCAATTGAACAAAAAACTTACAAACAAAAAACAACCAAAAAGAGAAGAAAAAAAAGAAAGTGAAATGTGCCACAAAATGTTGCATGGAATGTTGTTTTGTAAAATGTAAATGATTATTATGATTTAAAGTCAAAAACCATGTAGTAGAGGTTTTTTTATTGCAAATGGTGTTTTCTTTTTCTTTTTTTGTTGCCGTTGAAATTTTTGCTGCGGCTCGCATGCAAAATTGTAAGCGTTTTCTTTTTCGTAAAAAAAATTACATATAAAATTAAAAATTTATTTAAAAAAAACAATAACAATAAAATACCAATTTTATTTCGATATTTTTGAAAAATCTTAAAAAAGTACTTTTCTGATATTTTTGTAATTTTTATTGTTACAAATTTATTAAAAACTAGCCATTTCCGGTCACTTCGGCTTGTTGTTACCCTCTTATTAGTTGATCTATAACTTCGAAGTTTGTGAAGCTATAGAATTGAAACTCAACAGCCAGCTATTATGGAAGTTGGAGCTACGTATGGACGCCATATGAACTCCGTGGCATTTTAACTTAGCGAGATATAACGATTATGAGAATGTTTTGAAATTTTTTTTTATCTGGAGGGCCAAAGTTTGCCCATCTTGTAGCCCGGCTTCCAATCTATCATATGGTGGAACAATCATCCAAATCGGTTGAGCAATTAGTTATTTGTAGCGTTTTGAAAAAAACTCATTCCCGAAATCCACCTCCTACCAGATTCTGTTGACCTGGTGTTTCACAAAAAAAACCAAATTTTTTAAAATTTTTCCGCATCTAAAACGGTTTTAGGTTTTTTGACATAATAACTCCGTTGTTTCGAAAGATAAGTGCGTGAAATTTTGACAGCTGATAGAGAACACAATGGGGAATAAAATGCGTTAAATAAAATTTTGCCACGCCCTCTTGGAAGTCGTAAAAAGTGGGTGTAAATCGGAAATTGCTTTTTATTCGTATTTTCTTTGACGTTTCGGAAGTCCATCTTTCATCTAAATATACCGAGCGGTTCCCGAGCTATAAGACCTAAAAATTGATTAAAAACTAGGCATTTCCGGCCACTTCGGCTTGTTGTTACTCTTTTATTAGTTGATCTATAACTCCCAAGTTTGTGAAGCTAGAGAAGTGAAACTCGACAGGCACATATAATAGAAGTTGGAGCTTCGTATCGACGCCATAGAGAACACAATGGGGAATAAAGTGCGTTAAACATTTTCTTTTTTTAATTTAAGTTTTTCTCCACAATTATACTGAAAGTTTATCTTTATTAATTTATAAACAAATGTAATTTGTATTACTTTTTAATGCCTTTTCAAGTTTCATTGCTATTTTTATCTCTTTAAAGTTTTTACTAAATTATTACTTGCTTTTTCTTATAAAGGAATTATTATTTAGTTACGTCTGTTTAATTTAATTTTAATCATTGTTAAAGTGAAAGGTGCATTTGCCTACGGTTACTTTTTATAGCAATTTATTTATTTTTCTGTGTATTGTTTGATTTTATTTAACTATTAAACTAAATTAACAGACTATTGCTTATTTTACTCTAATTCCAGGTCCCTTTCTAAATCTTTCGGATATGTATTATGTAACATAATTTGCCTAAAAAGGTAAGACAGCAATTCTCTATGAAATAATTAAAGACATATCTCTGTTAGGGAAATTTTGAGTTATAAAACATTTTAATAAACCCTAATATTTTATTTTATTTCAAAAAATTTACTCGATTAAATAAAATTTTTCATAGCAAGCAAAAATACGTACTATATATCAAATTTAAAAAAAAAATCCCTTCTAGGGAAATTTCCACATTATCTTATCAAACGGAAAAATTTTAAGTATTCTTATTAGATTTAAAAAAAATTAAATATTTCTACAAAAATATATAAGTTTTCAATATATCTGAAATTTCCCATTAAGGGAAATTTTTTATTTATTCTACAAAATTTCCACCAAATCGTAGAAAACTAGCAAACTTTCCTAAAAAAAATATAAAAGTTTTAACTATTTAAAAAATTTCCCATCAAGGGAAATTTTAATTTTAAAGATTTCATCTTACTAATTAAGCAAAATTTAAACCAATTGTTTGAGTTTTTAAGAAAACTCAACAAATTTCTCAAAAAATTATAACTTGTAAAATTTCCCATGAAGGGAAATTCGATACGTAAGACTTATTTTAGTTGTGCAATAAAAACTAAAGTATTAGATACATTAACAAAATTTCCCCCAGCTCTTAGAAAACTAGTAAAATTTTCTCAAAAATATAAAAGTTTCAAATATCCGTAAAATTGCTTATCAAGGGAAATTTGAGGATTTAAGGTTTTATCTTGTTAATTTAACAAAAATAAAACTACTAGCTTCAGTTGTTTAGAAAACCTGCACAATTTTTCCAAAAATACAAATTCTCTTTAAATATCTGTAAAATTTCCCATCAAGGGAAATTTGAGGATTCAAGCAAAATTTCCTCAAAAATATAAAAATTTCAAATATCTGTAAAAATATTAAAGTTTCAAATATCTGCAAAATTTCCCATTAAGGGAAATTTGAGGATTCAAGGTTTTATCTTGTTAATTAAACATAAATAAAACTACTACTAGAAATATATAACTTCTTTTCCAAATATTTGTAAAATTTCCCATAAAGGGAAATTCGAGCCTCAAAACATTTACTTTACTGTTGCAGTACAAATTAAAGTATTGGTAACATATTTTCGAAATCTATAAAAATATCCGTAATTTGCCTAAATTTCCCCTTAAAGGAAATTTTACTTCTAAACAATTTTTGCTCAAGGTGATTTTAACACAAAATTTTTCCAGGGATCACAATCCTTTAAAATTATTTCCAAAATAAATTTGAACTTTTAGAAATTTTCCATTTATTTTTGTATCTTTTTGGTATTCAAAAAGATTCTTTTTGTTAAAATGTTATTATAATTATTAATTTTAAAAGTTTATTAAAAGTGCACAAATGCTGAAAAGTTTTGGAGACAATCTCATACTTAAAAAAATTTATTCAGCTAGAAAAAGAAAAAAGTATTAATGCAATCAGTCATACAAGTAATAAAATGCTTAAATGTTAAAATTTTAAAATTTTTTACGTTTTAAAAAGATAATTTCCGAAAAATTTATAAATTTCCCTCTAGGGAAATTTTTGTTACTCACATATAAAATAGTTGTTTAAAGTGTAAGGTAGTTGTTTAATAAATTTTTTCATAATTTGAAAATTTCCCTTAAAGGGAAATTTTATTTTTCACTAGCATAAATTTTTTTTTTTGCTGAATTGCGCTGCGCATTGTGTGCTTTAAGTTGCAGAAGTTCCTTAAAATTTACAAATTTCCTTTAATGATTTTTTTTTGCATTCATCATAATAGTTTATTGAATTTTTAAACGTTTTTGTATAAAATAACAAATTTTTTCTCGTAGGAAGTTTTTCATTTTTTAACGACTTTTTTATGATTTTAAACTATGATGCGACATTTTTTAAACTTTGTTAGGGTACAGTTTTTTATACCATATTTTGAACAGATATACATACATACATACATACATACATACGCTCGCCTTAAATGCAAACGGACGTAACTACACAAAAATTCGAAATCGAGTTTTTGATTAATTACGGTTCATTTTATCAAACTATATGTTCACTCAAATATTTAGACCTCTGCGATCAAAAATGACTCCCAAAAGCTAAGTAATTTTTAGCAAAATATTATTATTTTACCTTAAAGTAAATTATAAAAAATTTATTTATTTATTCGGTTGTCAATATTTCAAATATGTGTCAAATTGACTACAAAAATTTCTTTATAATGACCTTTATAAAATTCACCCACCTTTATTATTATGTTAATTCATTTCTTAATATACATACATATTTACCTATAGAACAGAGACAAATGAGCCGCTGGTGTATTCATATCCAGGGAAATTTATGCATTTATAAAAAAAAATAAATTAAATGAGATATCTCTGCCATGGATATAAAGTAGCCAATTAATTTTAGAAATCTATATATTAAGATTTCTCTAAACGGTAACTTTAGAATCTCACGGTAATATTTCTTTTTTAACGCATTAAATTTTTTTAAAAATGTAGCATTGACAATAGATACAAAATTATGAAAAGTGCAATTTTAAAGCAAATTTTTGTTAAAATATGTACATACATATGTACATACTGATGTAAACGGTCACACTAGCTCTGATTGTTGCTATTATCATTGTAATTAGTACCATTGAACGTTAAAGGCACGAAATTGGGTTTGTTGTTCAAAAGTAACACTCACATTTACATATTTTGCTGTAATGTCAATGTAATAGCGATGCTATCGGTTGTTTTTTTTTCTTCATCTGTTTACTAACTCTTGGATCTCGTATGCTTTTCTTGTTGTTGTTTCTCTCTGGTTTTTATTCTGTTTTTGAACTGTATTTACTTTTGAAACTTAATTTTTACCTTCACCTTGAGCATTACCTGGCATTAATAGTTGTTGGTTGTTGTTTGTTATTGTTTTTATTTGTTTAACAGTAAAATGCTGTAAATTTATGGTTGTAGTTATGCATTAAACACATTCGACACAGCAGGCTACGGGCTACAATCTGTCAAAAATAGAATACACACATTCTTATGGTAACAATTATTTTAACGACAGCAGGCTACACGACTGCACGACCACCGTTGTAGCTGTCGCCAACTTTAAACTAATTTCTATTTTTCTGGCTACAATGAGCAAATTCAGTGTTACCAGTATAATACAAAATGGTGAATGAATGATATCGTACAATTATTTCATACTATTTACTAGAAACAATATCCAAAAATTGATGTAAAGAATAAATTGATTCATTATTGTACTTTTATGTGAAATAAGTACATTTTAAAAGAAAAATAAATTTTTATAAATGCAAAATATATGAAAGTGGCAATACTGAACTATGTATTTGTACTTGATTATCAGCTGCAGATGGTGCTGCTGCCGTCTCCAAAATAATTAAGTAGCTGGCTACGAGGCGACAAATGCTGCTAGCGGCATTTGAAGTCGTGTGTTCGTGTAGCCTGCTGTGGTGAATGTGTTTAATGCATTAAAGTAAAATTATTTTTGTTGTTGTTGTTGTTGTTGTTGTTGTTGTTGTTGGAATTTTATCAAATAAGAAGAAGCATTTTTAAAGAGAAAATAGTGCTAAATGAACGATTTTCAAATCAAAGCAAATGTAAGTTTGAATGATTGACTGACATTTGGAAACTAGAATGAAAGGTAAAAGTTATTTGTACACATTCTAATGTGTTATTCTATTTTTTTTATATTTATGGTGATAGGTATAAATAAAAAAAAGTAAAGCAATAACATTTTAATGACTTTCAAAGGAAAGAAATATTTACATACATACATACATACATACATACATAAGCAAATATGTAGCTCTATTTATATGGAGCAATGAGCTAGACTGCTAGAGGCAAACTAATGAAAATGCAGATTGGCACAAAAGAAACAAAGGGATTTAAATGGTCTAGAACTTCAAAACAGAAAATAAAAACTTTATAACAGAAATAAAAAAATTGTTTATGAAGTGTATGTATTTTAATTCGGTTCTCACTCAAGAGATCGATATGGTACAATATATGTATCTATGTATATATGTATGTACATATGTTTTAAAATCCTGCACGAGACCATTTATAAGACCTTTCAAGACATGAAGATTTTTCAAATAATTTACTATAGCGAAATATTCTAAAAGAAACACTAAACAACACTATTGGCAATACATTTGTTTCAGTTGTTTGTCTTGCCAACAGTGTTGTTTAGCGTTTTTTTTAAGGAATATTTCGCTGTAGTAAAGCATTTGAAAAATCTTGCATGTCTTGAAGGGTCTTATAAATGGTCTTGTGCAGGACATTAGTATGTATGTATGTATATACATACATATGTACATAATGTATTTTCTATTTCTATTTTTTCTGAACAATTTATTGGAAAATTCGTTATGTGATCGATGTACACACTTTCTTGGTTTGTTGTTCAATGAGATAAAATTTTGCGTACTTTAAATTACTGATTCGTTAAAACGGGATACCACTGTAATTGAATTTTATTTTGATGAGCAATAATTGTTTTAATGTAACGATTTTAATTGACCGAATTTAATCGCTCTCAATAACCCACACGCCGTATTCGATAAGACATTCGAGCAGTAGCTAAGGAAATTTTGACAAAACTTATGGAAGAAGCAATGTTTTTCTTTTTTGACATCTTAATTAAATAAACTTCGTATTCATTGCAGAAGTGTGATGTAAACAAAAATTTAATTGACTTTAAAATAAAGAAATTTTATACTATTCAAAAGCCCTTCGTTTCTTTTGGGTCACCCACATGTCACAAACTCTTTATTAGCCGGAAGTGTAATAAAAATATCAAAGAACTGCCTATTTCTTTTACTTTTCAAACTAACATAAAAGGAGAATTTAAAAAATTTACACATCTATTTAATACATACAGAAATCCCAGTAAATTTTTTTTACTATAAAGAACACTTCAAAAAACTACTTGAGAATGCAACAAGCGCTTAATATTTTCTTAAGTTTTTTAATTCAAAAAAAGCCTTATATGTAAACTATTTTTTCAAGCAATGCCCGTGAATTTCAAATACATACACTAATATCTATGCATGCACATTTCTTGGCTGTATTATTAACGATTTAAATAAGTTTTTATTCAAATAAAATTAACCCCATCTTCTCTCCTAAATGCAAATGAAAACATTCAAGCATAATTAACACCTCCACGAATAAAACTAATAATGGGTGTTTTTTATTGAGGTATAGAACTTTAAGTTGGCATCACTTTTTTAACTGGCGGCCATTTTGTCAGCTGTCAAGTGATTAATATTTAGTTTGGTTTGCCATTTCATCATGAACAGGTTGACAAAAGAACAACGCTTGCAAATCGTGCAAATTTATTTCGAACATAATGGTTCAGTTCGCGAAGTTTACCGCAAGCTCCGTCCATTTTATGGTCGACATAATCGTCCATCAGAGCAATTAATTCGGTTAACCATGGATCGTTTTCGCACTACGTTTACTCTATGTGATAATACGCATCCGCAGAGACGTCGAACAGTGCGCACCGAAGAAACAATTGCCGCTGTAGAGCAAAGTGTTGAAGAGGACCCGAATGAATCGATTCGCCACCGTGCACAGCAATTGGAGCTTTGTCCATCAACTTTATGGAAGATTTTGAAGATTTTGAATGTGGATGAGTTGTGGTTCCAACAAGACGGCGCTACATGCCACACAGCGCACGTCACAATCGATTTATTGAAGGAAACATTCGATGAGCGCATAATTTCGCGGAATGGACCTGTCAATTGGCCACCAAGATCGTGTGATTTGACACCATTGGATTATTTTCTTTGGGGATATGTGAAGTCGCTCGTCTACGCCAACAAACCAGAACCGTTAGGGGACTTGGAAGCCAACATTCGTGGCGTTATTGCCAACATACGGCCCCATATGCTCGAAAAAGTGGTTGAAAATTGGACCTGTAGAATTGGCTTTATTCGAGCCAGCCGCGGCGGCCACATGCCCGAAATCATATTTAAACATTAATGGCATAAAATTATCCTTCAATAAAGCCAAATTGATGGACATTAAAACGATTTTCTTGTGTTTTATTTCAATTCGAAGTTCTATACCTCTAAAAAAACACCCTGTATAAAAAAAATAAAATAAAATGAAAAAGTATTTAATGAAATGCGTTACTTTTTTCTAAGCTGCTCCCAAAGTTGTGTAGACGGGTATTCATGACATGCGCCACAGCGTGCGAGTACAAAGTACGTATCTATACTTGTACTCGTATGTACATTTAATGTACGTGAGTTTCTAAATACATCAATGATTAGCACGCAGCATGATAATGACATTTGTAATGAACATCGTAATGATGAAAATATTTATTATGCAGGTTAACATAAAAATAAAATTTACATATTATATTATGAAATGACTGCAAAAGGAGTGAATTCATGGGAAGTATTTTAATATTTATTTAATTTTTGATGTAAATTGGATGAAATGAACTGTGCTCTAAATCAGGGGACAAATTCCGGCATTCGTTACGTTTCGAAATTTTAAAATATTTCCATATAAACTCTATTGAAATATTTCATAATTTCGTTCGATAACGAGCGCCATAACTTGCGCCCAGCACTCTCCTCCTCTCATTAAAAATGCTACTCGTAGTTAGATCATTAGCCCAAAATTAACTTTATTTCGTGAATTTACTTAAATGTAAAAACTAGATTTTATCAAATGAAATAATGACCTTTACATATGTATGTATGTGTGCAAGTATTTATTTATGTACATACATACATATATTTATTTGAACATAAAAAAATCTTACGAATTAACTCTTTCGAACGACTGCTTAAGCTTGTTATTATTTACAATCATTCGTAAAACTGCTGGTTTGTTCATTTCAATCTCCCCAAAAATTCATATTGGCTCGTGAGCTCCCATTGTATAATTTTCTTTGCCAGTTTTTTTTTGTTTGCCTCTGGCAGACATGCGACAGTCACATTTCAAATTAAAACAAAAAAAAAAAAAGGTTTTTAAAATTCATGCATGTCCATTACAATTCATGAATGAATTTTTATCAAGAAAAAAAGGTGTCAACTGTGTTTAAAATAAAAATTTTACTATTAGTATTTGAATATTTTTAAAGCATTGTACTAATTTAAAATAAATTTGCTTTCTTATTGGGTAACTTTTAGCAAGTTATAACATATTTGACAAAATAAATAAATTGTGAAATTTATGTTAAAATAATTTCAAAATTAAAAAATAAAATTTATAGTTAGTATTTGATTTGTCATAGCGTAAACAATAGCAGCCTCAGAAAAAGTATAAAGTAAGGGCATTTTTTATGTATTGAGAATAATTACTTAAAGAAAATCTTCAAAAATCTTGTATTTTGGCTCCTATTTGAAAAATACTGCAAAATATTGAAATTAAAAAAATTTCCCTCAAAGGGAAATTTTAGGGAAATTTTTTCCATTTCTGTTGAACTATGTTAAATTCTCCAGTAAGCTAATTAAATGCTAAAAAAAACACAAAAATAATTCAGCAATGCCCTTAAAGGGAAATTTTAGGGAAATTTTTCCATATCTGTTGAAATATGTTAAATCTTCCAGTAAACTAATTGAATGCTAAAAAAAGGCAAAATCATTCATTAACCAAAATTTCCTTGAAAATAAATCCTGCTAACTAAGTATTAAAGTATTAAATGTTTTCAATATAATAATATAATATATTATAATATAATATATTATATTATTACATATAAATTTTCCTCCATACCTTGGGGGCAAATTTCTTACACATTTTTAATATACAAAAAAAAAATTAAATTCAGAAACACTGTATTTATACTTCAACGATGGTTCTACATATATGTCTTCTTATAAAATTTCCCTTGAGTTAGAATCTTGATGATTTTTTTTCAAATTGTGTCAAAACAGTGTTCGGTTTTTAAATTAAAAAAAATAAAAATTAAACGGACTTTACAAATAAGCACTAGAAGGTTAAAAAAATTTTGATTCATTTAAATAAAATAAATTTAATACTTACCTTTCATGGGCGTAGTCCTGCCCACTTTTTTGAACACAAGATTAAGTATTTTTCAAAGCTGAAGGTATTTGGCAAGTTTCTTAAAAATCCTTTAAGTACGTGAAATATAATATTACAACTTAATAGGCGTGGCCCCGCCCACTTTTTTGAATGCAAGATTGTTTCTTTTTTAAATAAACAAAATCTTATTAAGAACTTTCAATAAAACTAAATTTTTATGTGTTAATATTTTAATAAAATTTAGAAATAAAAAAAATAAAAATTTTTTTAAAAAATTTTAAATATTTTCTAAAGGGAATTTTTTCTTTATTCGAAAAATATCCTATAATACTAAGTTTTGTGAAGAAACCTGTATATATTGCTGTGGTTTATTTTCATTTATATAAAAAATTAGATTTTTCTTAAATGTGCCCTGATGTGGCAAATTTCCCTAAAGGGCAATTTTTAAAATTATTATATTTTACTAAAAAAAACTTTTAATTAATGTAAATTAAAGCCAAAAATGTCATGTTGAAGGATATTTAACCTAAAACTTAAATTTCCCCTGGAAGGAAATTTTTTTACATAACTTGCCACTTTTGTGAAGAATATACAAGTGTTAATGACTTCATTGTTATTTAGTTTTATGACTTGTTATCTATAAAACAAATGTACTTGGTGTATAGTCAATAATTTTAAATCTAAACAGTAATAAATGAAAACAATAATGATAAACAAATAGAATGAAAGTGCTTAAAATACACATACACTCGAGTAGCACACGATTCACACTTTTTGCGGGGAAAAAGTATAAATAAATTGGTTTCGCACGAAATTAATTAAATTTCATGTTAAGGCCGTTTAAAAAGAGTTGGGTGTGAGTTAAAAGAAAACACAAAACAAATAATGTGTTTACGTTATTGACCATTTAATGCTGCCTATTTGTACCTAATAAATAATTATTTATGTACAAGTTTTACTTAAGTAGCTGATATCGCTGAAGGTGGCAAATATACAACAGTGTGCGTCAAACTGATAAGGCTGTTTACCTTTTTTGCTCTATTTCTGCAGAAAACTTCAAGGAATACTGCTTAAGGTGAAAAGTAATGAATAAAGGCAAATTATGCACCCAACACCTGCATCTGATATTTTTTTATATATTATTTTACTTATTTCCATTATTAGCCAAGATACAAAAGTCGTTGTATTATGGACTTGAGTGTAGAATTAAACTGGCAAAAAGCTTAATTATGCATTGACACATATTAAGCCTATAATTTATGGTTATTAGTAGATTGTGGTTGCTGACCATATACATAAATAGTTATTGACTTCACTTGCTTAAAGTCAATAAATTCTTTAAATATTTCTTGTATTATCGCAAATTATTATTTTATGTGTTGGCTTCTATTTTATTCATTTTGATAAATGATTATTTAGGTTAGGTTTCCGGCAAAAATTATTATGTTAATAAATGTTTATGATGAGTTAAAATAACTACAAATTTGGTAAGAAAATAAATATTTAAAAGAAGGTGAAGAAGAAAAAAAAATGAATATAAATCAATGCCATTAACGAAATAACACTCCCTTAAAATTTATAAAAATGCAAGAAATCTGATTTGTAATAAACCACGCGAAAGCAATTAATTGAAGAAAGTCTCAACGACTATGAGAGCAGCTAAAAAGTAGAAAATTTATTTCAAATTCATTCCTTCATGCAAATCCTTTAAATGTACCCTGAACTCTTGTAATATCATGATCTTGCGTTAAAGAAAGGGCGAAACCACGCCCATTAAGAATTTTGTATCCAACTCTATCCAACAGATTCCTATGGAACTTTGTTTTCATACTCGTATATTAGGTTCCTGATGTTACAAAATTTGTGATAAATTTTATACATATCACCAGTGTTGCCACAACATTTAAATTAAAATTAAGTTTAACTAAAACTAATTTAAAATTATACATTAAAAAGATAAAATCAACCAGGTTAGATGAGCTTATATATAAGTCTTATAGGACTTGTAAATAGTTTAATGAAGTAGAACGCTGAAAATATAACTTAAAAAAAACTGCACAACGGCAACATTGGTTTAGTAAAAGCCTAGGGTTACTTCAAATCCTTTCCGCTGTAGCAGATGCAATTTTTTATTGAAAATTGATTTTACAGTTTGAAAGTAGATATTGTACCAAAGTTATTGAGTTGAAATAAAATTAATAGAGATTTAATGGCTTGTAACATATCTGTAACACGGAGTAATAAAGGGTTAAAACCCAAAATGTAAAATTTTATTATTTTTTTTGTGATTTTTGCCGTTTTGGCGCCATAATCCTTGTTCGGAATTTTATGTTTGGCAAATAGTTTTTCATGGTAACTATTTATTATGAACGAGCGATTTTTTTGTAGTTTGGGCGATTTTTCTTTATTTTGGTGATATTTGCCACACTAGCGATTTTTCCGCGATTGTTTTAAAGTGATTTTTCTGTATTGATGTTTATTTTTGTTTAAGAGATTATTTTTTTATGATATTTGGTAATTTTTCCCGTGTTGTAGTTATTTTTGATTTAGCGATTTTTCCCTGTTAGGCGGTTTCTTCCATGTACAGCATTTTTCGTGCTTATGTGATATTTTCATGTTCAGAGATTTCTTTCGTTTCGCCGAGTTTTACTTGTTGGCTAAGTTTTTCGAGCTGGCTGTTTTGATTTTCTTTCGATAGATTTTTAGTATGTTAGGCTTTTTTTTACGCATTCATTACATTTTAGCAAACTAAGGGGCAACACTGTATTTGATTATAGGTGACTCGCCATAACGCCAAAGCCATTACCATAGAAAACAATTTTGGTTTGGTTATGGCTATGGCACGCCTAATTGCACCTTTAAGAGCAATTATTTTTCTGCTGGCGATTTTTCTATATGTTGATTTGATCCATACTTCTCACCTTGGTAATTTTGTTTGTTAATACGACTATTTTCACTTAATTTCTGTTTTTTGTTTGTTTGAGTGATCTCTTTTGTATTAATGATTTTTTAGTTTTTTGGCGATTTTTTGTTTTAGCTAGTTTTTATTTTAGCGACTTTTTAATTTAGTGAATTTTTAATTTAGCGATTTTTTGTTTTAGCAATTTTTTGATTCAGCGATTTTTGGTTTTAGCTTTTTTTGTTTTAGCAACTTTTTATTTTAGCTAATTTTTGTTTTACCGATTTTTGTTTCAGCGATTTTTTCTTTTAGCGACTTTTTAATTTAGCGATTTATTGTTTTACCAAATTTTTGTTTCAGCGATTTTTGGTTTTAGCTTTTTTTGTTTTAGCGATTTTTTTTTTATTTTAGCTAATTTTTGTTGTAGCGACTTTTTGGCTCAAGCGTTTTTTTTTTTTTTTTTGTTTTAGCGATTTTTCTGCTTTGGAAATCTTTTCGACGATTTTTTCCATTATGGCGATGAAAAAAATTTAACTATTTTAGATGTACTATTTTTTTTTTTTAAATAATTATTTATGAATTTTTTAGAAAAAAGTACCAAAACCAGTAACTTTTCCCTTTATTTGTTTGAGTTTGTAAAAACTTAAAAAAAAAAAACTATTTGGAATTTTTTTTCAAGATGGGAAAAATAAACTAAGATCCTTTTCTACGAGCAGTATTTTAGAAGAAAGAAAGAGCCCAAAATTTTATCATCTCAAGGCACAGACATCTAAGAAGTATCATATAGATCTAAGAAGTATGATATAGTTTTAATTTTTTTTTCTATCTGAACGAGTTCAAAAAAAATTACATTAGCTATTTTGCTCATTTTAACTCTTTAGAATTTGAGTTATTTCCTCGTGGATCCCTACATCTGGTGACGAAGGCCACATGCCGAATTTTAAATCCCTTTTCCATCGTTAATGTGATGCAATGTTTATCAGTGAGTTAGTCAGTACATAGAGCTACTTTTATGAACACATAATGCATAACAAAGCTCATCTTAGACTTGACCATTAACTGAAACTGAAATCCCTCGACTGATAGAATAGAATAGGAATGGTGAGGAGGGGGGGGGGAGATCTGGTCCAAAGGTCCTGGTGGATCTTTTATACCATACATTTGTAAATTAAATTAAATCAATCTCTGTATGAATCTAATGGGTGTTTTTTATTGAGGTATAGAACTTTAAGTTGGCATCACTTTTTTAACTGGCGGCCATTTTGTCAGCTGTCAAGTGATTAATATTTAGTTTGGTTTGCCATTTCATCATGAACAGGTTGACAAAAGAACAACGCTTGCAAATCGTGCAAATTTATTTCGAAAATAATGGTTCAGTTCGCGAAGTTTACCGCAAGCTACGTCCATTTTATGGTCGACATAATCGTCCATCAGAGCAATTAATTCGGTTAACCATGGATCGTTTTCGCACTACGTTTACTCTATGTGATAATACGCATCCGCAGAGACGTCGAACAGTGCGCACCGAAGAAACAATTGCCACTGTAGAGCAAAGTGTTGAAGAGGACCCGAATGAATCGATTCGCCACCGTGCACAGCAATTGGAGCTTTGTCCATCAACTTTATGGAAGATTTTGAAGATTTTGAATGTGGATGAGTTGTGGTTCCAACAAGACGGCGCTACATGCCACACAGCGCACGTCACAATCGATTTATTGAAGGAAACATTCGATGAGCGCATAATTTCGCGGAATGGACCTGTCAATTGGCCACCAAGATCGTGTGATTTGACACCATTGGATTATTTTCTTTGGGGATATGTGAAGTCGCTCGTCTACGCCAACAAACCAGAAACGTTAGGGGACTTGGAAGCCAACATTCGTGGCGTTATTGCCAACATACGGCCCCATATGCTCGAAAAAGTGGTTGAAAATTGGACCTGTAGAATTGGCATTATTCGAACCAGCCGCGGCGGCCACATGCCCGAAATCATATTTAAACATTAATGGCATAAAATTATCCTTCCAATAAAGCCAAATTGATGGACATTAAAACGATTTTCTTGTGTTTTATTTCAATTCGAAGTTCTATACCTCTAAAAAAAACACCCGTTACTTATGAAAGTCAGTACTGATATGGGAGAAACCCGCCTAATATCCTCTGAACACAGAAACTCAGAATGAAAAACACGCCTTCTTCTGTCACATAACACGATATACTCACAAAGAATGTGTGCTGTCGTCTCGTCATCTTCCAAGCATAAGCGACACAAGGCTGGTCCAAAGTGACCAGAAAGAAAACCAGTAACAAGCCGTAAATTATTCCTGTTGAGGTTCAGGATGCCATTATATGTAAATGGCTGCATCAAAGCTTTGTCCTGCCTTAAACCTGAAGAAGACAGCCACATTTCGTTGGCGGTCGAAGTGTCATCTTCTTTGATCAGAGATGTTACGGTCGACCGACTTACGCAACAAAAAGGGTTTTGGGTCCATAAAAGGAACAGCAGAGGCCCTCTTCAGGCCAGTTCATCTGCTTCCTCATTCCCTGGATGACCGCTGTGGCCAGGTATCCAATAAATGGAAACCTTGTTCCGTATGGATAGCTTTTGTAATGAGTCAAAGCACTCTAAAACTAGCCTGGAACGGAATTCCCATGAAAGGAGACACTTAAGAGCTGCCTGACTATCGGAAAGACTGATACACTAGTGCCTTGCCAAATTTGCTTGTGATTTTTCAAAGTCATATGCTTGCAACAAATAATATATTTTTGATCCATACTGTAGTGTACCAAAATATTTACAATGCAAAGATGTTTTTCATTTATTTGTGTTTAACACCTAAATTAATTTTTAATTTCATGCTACAACCCACTATTTGTAAATTTACATACCCCCAATACGACAAGTGTAGTAAAATAGAAAAAAAACTACATGCATACTAATATTTATCTAGTGACTAAAACTAGAGGGTGTTCGGAGCAAAACACTACAAAAGCATAAATTGTATACAATATATGAAGAACTTGAAACAAATCTGTAATTCAGTATCCACTAAGACAGCAACTAAAAAACACATACGGATCTTCAAAACGAAGACAGTTTGCATTACACAAAAAAAAATACACTGACAAAAAAAGTGAGTGAAAATGTTAAACTTAAATAATAAAAAATAAAAAAATATTTAAGGCATAGTAAAACGTTAAGTGAGGAGGAGTTGAGGGAAAGTAAATTTTCAAGTGACAGTCTCTCGAGATATAAGATAAGAAAAAATTGTTGACGCCATGATAAGATAAATTGTTTATGAAAAATATTTATTAAAACTAAAAACATTGCACGTCATTAATTTACTTATCATCATATAATATACAATATCAGCATTTTTAAGAAAAGTACTTTCTTAGTACATTCAGCAAAACTCGAGTACAAAAAAGTTTTTAACCAAAGTTATGGACAATTTTTCTATTAAAAATAAATTTTTACGCAAATTTTTGTTTATATATTATACAGTTTTCTTTCAGCAGGCAAATAAAAATAATAAAAAATATTAATAAATAATTTTTCTTTAAATTAATCAAGTAATTGATTGCAGTGGTTTCCAAATCTTCCTCTCTCAATTGAAACTACTATACTTCGATAATTCTTATCTGATACACTATTTTACACAGTCGTGCGATTTTTGAGAAAATACAACCCTCGTATGATGTAGTTTGTGAACATTTTTAAAAGACAATAACAACAGGGTTGTATTTTTTTTCGTAGTTCGTGCAATTGTGTAGAATATAAATCAATTAAATATTTAATTCAATCAAATAAATTTTTAATCGAATGAACTAAATTTTCAATTGAAGCAATTGAATTTTTAGTAAAAAAAAATAAGATTATAAATCAATTAAATAATTAATTGAATTAATTAAATGTTCAATTGAAGCAATTAAAGTTTCAATCAAATTGATAAAATTTTTAATTAGTCAATTACATTTTTTAAATAATCAGTTAAACTTTTTAAATATTTGAATGATTCAATTAATATTTTAATTGAATGCATTAAATTTGCCATTGAAGCAATCGAATTTTTAATAAAATAAATAAAACTCTAAAACAAATTAAATAATTAATTGAATTAGTTAAATGTTCAATTGAAACTTTGGCATTTTTTAATTTAATTAAATTTTTAATAGAATGAACTAAATTTTCAATTGAAGCAATTGAATTTTTAGTAAAAAAAATAAGATTATAAATCAATTAAATAATTAATTGAATTAATTAAATATTCAATTGATGCAATTAAAGTTTTCATCAAATTGACAACATTTTTTTTTTAGTCATTTTTTAAATAATCAATTAAACTTTTTATGGATTAAATTAAATATTTGAATGATTCAATTAATATTTTAATTGAATGAATTAAATTTTCCATTGAAGCAATAAAATTTTTAATAAAATAAATAAAACTCTAAAACAAATTAAATAATTAATTGAATTAATTAAATGTTCAATTGAAACTTTGGCATTTTTTAATTTAATGAAATTTTTAATAGAATGAAGCAATTGAATTTATAACAAAAAAAAAATCTAGATCAATTAAATAATTGTCTGCATGAATTAAATGTTCAGTTGTAGCAATTGAAGTTGTAATCAAATTAAATAAAAATCAGTCAATTACATATTTTGAAATAATCAATTAAACTTTTTACGGATAAAATTAAATATTTGCTTGATTGAATTAATACCTTAATTAAATGAATTAAATTTTCCATTGAAGCAATCATTCTGTTTTATTAAGTAAATGAAGTTCTTAATAAATCAATCAAAATTTTAATTACATAATCAAATGAATTATTGAAGGAATCAATAACAATTTTTATGAAACCAATTAAATATTTAAGTGATTTAATTATTTATTATTAAATATTTAATTATTTTGGTTTCATAAAAAATGTTAATTGATTTCATCAATAATTCAATTGATTAATTAAAAATTTAATTAATTGATTAAAATCTTTATTTGTTCAAAAAAGCCAATTGCTTCAATACTTAAATATTTAATTAATTTGCTTTATAAAAATTTTAATTGATTTCATTAATAATTCAATTGGTTAATTAAAAGTTTAATTAATTGATTAAAATCTTTATTTGTTAAAAGAAATTCAATTGCTTCAATATTTAAATATTTAATTAATTTGCTTCATAAAAATTTTAATTGATTTCAGTAATAATTCAATTGATTAATTAAAAATGTAATTAATTGATTAAAAATTTCATTTACTAAATATGTAATTGACTTATGTAATTAAATTTTTTATTTGATTTAATTAAATATTTGATTGAGTTAATTAAATTTTTAATCGCTTCAATTATGTTTTAAATCAGCTACGTCCAAGCCATATGCACAATGTGCAAACTTTTATAAAGAGCTTTTTGTGCTTTCACACCGACGAGCAGTGTGACCAGATTTTAAAATAATATTAAGCTAAATCACGTTTGAAAAAAAGCTAAAATAAGCTAAAAAGTTACATTTTACGCTAGAAAATAAAGCTAAACTTTTTTCCACTTCTTTGATCACTTTTCAATAGTTTCTTATTGCTAAGCTAACGTTAAATATTACACAAACATATTTTTTTATTATACATATAGCATATTTGCTTAATGAAATTATTTATTAATTATTATATTTTAGATTTAATGAAGAACAAAACAAAAACTTCCCCAAAATAATCTTAAAAAGTTTTTAAAAATGTAAAAACATTTATACTAAAATACGAAAGTTTTTTAAGTGAATTAATGCTATTTAAGGTAAAGCATGGATCACACTATCTGCACAATGTACCGAGTTTCGTCAGATCAGTGAAATAAAGTCATAAGTAAAGATTTTGCTCTAATTTATCGACTACTTGAAATACAAGGACATAATTGCGCCACACTGCATTGGTAATAAGCCGATATAGACTTATTCCAGAATTAATTGAGTAATAATGCCATTTTGGCTTATTACTTATGACTTTATTGAGGTGGCCCTACGAAAATCGGTACATAGTGTTATCCAGGCTTAAGGCTATTTCAAGTTTTTGTTTTAAGTTAATTGATACCGCTGAATGAACGTTCAACTCAAGTCAAATAATTTTATACCCAAAAAACTCAAAAAGTGTTTTGGCCACTAATATGAATTTAACTTTTTCCATTGAAATTCTAACCATTTTGCCATTATCTACTATTTTTCTTCTTTCCATTTCTGTTATAAAATTGTCGTATAATTTACATTTTGTATTTTTTGTAAACTATTTTACAATGCTAAAAAATTATAATTTTTATACGTTGTTTATGTTTTTAATATATTTTTAGAGAACACGCAATTTAGATTAAAAAAAGCCTAAAAAAGCTAAATGAGTTTTTAAAAAAAGCTAATAAATAAATGAAAATTTTAAGGCTAAATCTGAAACAAATAAGCTAAATTTAGCTCAAAATAAGCTAATATGGTCACGCTGCCGACGAGAGTACAACATCCACAACAACAATACAACAGACAGCAATGAAACAAGAACAAATTTAAGAAGAGCTTTCAAAGCTGTTTACCTCAAATGCAAATATCAGTGTATGTGTGTTTGGACGTAGCAGTTTTAAATCATCCACGTCCAAGCACACATACTCTGACATTTGCATTTGAGATAAACAGCTTTTAAAGCTCTTAAATTTGTTCTTGTTTCTTTGGAAAGTGAAAGCAAGCATTGTTGTAGCCGAGATGTGATTGGCTGTTGTGCTCTCGTTAGTGTGAAAGCACAAAAGCTCATTTGAAAAAGTTTACGCATTGTGCATATGGCTTGGACGTAGCTATTTTAAGAAAATGAAATATAATTTTAACTTTTTAAACAATTTTTGTAATTAAATTTAATTGTAAAGTGACTAATTTCAGAAAATTTGTGGCATGCAGCTGTTTAATTTGCCAGTAGGTAGCTTAAGTAGTAGATTGCTGAATGTTTATTTTTTATCTATAGAATTATCTCATAATATATTTTTTCTACTTCCTTTGCTATGTACCTTCCCTAATGCTTCCATTAGTATTTAAAAAAAAAATCAAAATTCCATTGTATTAATTTTTCATGACTTGGATTTTCTAACAAAAACTATTACAATGATGTAGTGCTTACTTGCGTGTGATCTTATCACTTTACCCACCTTCAGCTGACTTTCCTTAATAAACTAAGTGATTGCGGCTTATTTCTTTAGCCTAATTATTATCCCTGTTTATTTGTTGTTGCTTTGATTGGAAAACAATTAAATTTTTGGGGGTAGTTTTGTTATAAAAACAAAAATTAAATAAATAAAATTTCCTTAATCTTACACGCACATTAACACACACACCCAGAAAGACAAATAAAAATAATTAAAGTTTCTTTATGTTTTTCTTGAAAAAAAAAAAATTTGTTAGTTTTACCCACCCATGCATACATACTCGTAGATATGTACATACTCATGTTTACAAACAAACGTATATACATGTTTAAGTTCTCTAAAAATTGTGGTGTTCTTATCAGTTTCGTTCACAAATAACGTCTACCTTTCTGAAGTATATATTGAAAAAAGAAAAAAAAAAAAATAAAAAATAACTTAAATTATTGTTGTTGCTTTTCTATCGTAGTGACTGCGTTATGCGGTTCTCTGAATGTTTCATTTCGCAAATATTTTCAGTTGTAACGTGTCATTTGGCCAAGTTTCACTTTAATTCTTGATAACGGGCTTAATTTTAATTATCTGTTTAAAAAAAATAAATATATTCTTTTAGTTTTTTATACTGAGAAGTGCTTGAAAATAATTTAAAAACAAAAATTATCTGCTTAAAAACAAATACGCAAAAAATAAAGATAAACACAGATACATAAATTTAAATTAAAAAATAGGTAGTTTGTTGAAGATACAAGCAAATATCTATTTATCTAAAACTGATAAAAAAATAAAATAAAAGAACCTAAAAAAATTTTTTTATGATGAAATATATTTCACATTCTTTAAAGTAAAAAATAGTGTCAAACGGAAAAATTTGTGCCTTAAGTAAAAATACACTGTAAAAAAACACAAACGAATTGGGAAATTTCTCCTTTATTTTTGAAAATCTTTTTGTTTTTAAATGAAAAAATAGTATGTGCCTTATTACAAAAAAAAATTTGGATTCAAAACGTTTAACAAAACAAATTTCCCTACAAAATTAGTTTTGTAAACCAAAATAATTTTTCTTGACTACGGCAGCAAATATTTAAGGTACTTGATGCTGTTTTAAGCACGATAGAATTTTAAATTGTAAAATATAAAACAAATTAAATTTTAATAAAGAAAAATATCTTTGGTATTTATATTTGTGAATGGCGTCGTTGACGTCACATCAAGACGACAGTAAATATTGCCGATTGTTTGTCTTCTCTTTATCGGCAACAATTGGCTCTTATTATGACAATCTCTTGATAATCTCTAAGGCTTTGCAAATTAATGGAGCATGTTAATAGCAGTCAATTGTTGCCGACAAAGAGTAGACAAGTGAACATTTTTTCTGTCGTCTTTATGGGACGTCGACGACGTCACCCTTATTCCAGTTGTCGACATCGACATTCACTTTAGGACAATACCAAAAATCGGCGCTTGTATACTCGATATCGAAGACAACTGTCTCCTTTTTTTTGCAGGTTTATGCTATTTTCTAGACCTTAGGGAACGGAAATAGATTGTCAAAAGTACAAAATTATTCTCGAGAGCGAGTAAACAAGCCCAAATTTTTTGGTATCGTTTTAAACTGTCGTCGATGTCGACAACTGAAATAAAAGGGAATGATTTTGAGCATATCGTGCCATAACCACCAAAAAAGCTTAAGCGACATAATTTTCGAATCTAATTTTTTTAACCAAAATCGATCACTTGCGATCGGAAATAATCGATTTTCGTTAATTTTAATTATTATTCGAACTTCATTTGTTTCTATATTTATGATTTGAACAGGCTAAACTTCGTATCGCTTTGTAAGTCAAATTACATGTGATAATTATTAATGAACCAATAACACCAAAGTAAATTGTAAATATTCTGACAAACACTTAGTAGAACGGAACAACTAGCTGTTTTCGAAGGCCACTAAACCTTCATCATCAGCGTTCTTCTGTGTTTGGTCCGCTGTGTGTGTAGATTTCTGCTTTATATGCTCAGCCATCATTGCAAATGGAATATGTGAATATTGCTTTGATTCATCTTATTTCAATTTGCTGAAAGCTTTTTTGTAATGAAAGCTCAATTTTACCATCTCTAAATTTACAACAGTCTTGACATTGTCGTTTGTTGACTGTTGTAAATTTAGAGATGGTAAAATCGGGCTTTTATTACAAAAAAGCTTTCAGCAAACAGCTAGTTGTTCCGTTCAGCTATGTGTTGTTAGTCAGAATATTTACAACAAACTTTGGTGTTTTATTTCAACAACAAAATGTTAACATTTGTTTTGCGACAAGTCGAACGTTGTCGACATCGTGGGATTGGCCCTTAATTCCCCTGATCGGGGCGAAAAGGCAAACAGTTTTTTCACGTGAAATTTTGTTTTTGTTTCCAATACGAAATACCAAAGTTTCACGAGAAAAAAATTTCACAACTTTTATTCCCGACAAGGGCCAATACCTCGCCATCTCCTGTCTTTTCTTCACTATCCCCTATCAGATACGGCTTTTTGCGCTATGGACTATTATTGATCACCTTCCGTAACTATTCACTACAGCAGTTCGTTTTTTAGAGCTTAAGTAGAATTTCAGATATGTTTCGACGGCTTTCGATGTCTCAAAAGAAAAGTTTTGAAATTGCCATGCCATTCAAAGCAACCCCAAGTGCTGGATACATGCATTTCTTAAGTATCCACATTAACTGCTTACATATTTTTGAATGCAAAATGTATGCGCTGCTATGTACTGCACTTAGCCATAGACTTCTCATTTGCTTTATAATAAAATTATTGTAAGTGTTGCAAGCTTACAGGCAGTTTGATGTTGAGAAATGAAAGATTGGCGGTAAATGCATCACTGACTTAATCAAAACCTGTTACATTTTAATATAATATTAAGGTCTTGGACAAAGTTGTTTGCGCCTTATTATATAAATTAGCAAAAAATAAATATAAAAAAATCCTTAGAAACTCACATTAATTAACAAAAATATTTCATTCAATAAGAATTGAAAATGAAATGAAATTATTTCTGATTAAAATTCATTCTAGTTCAATTAAATTTAACAAAAAAATTTCTCAAAAATTAATTATTTTATTTCCTCCGACTAAGATCAGCGTCATTGGAAAACATTTTGCATAACTTTGCATAACCAATCTAATGAATAGGCATCATTCATTGATATCTATAAAAATCATAGGAAATGATCTGCACTTACACTAGTTTTAAATTGATCTTCTTATATTGTAAAAGCTACTCAGCCTTCGAATTTTTTTTTTACTTTAACTCATTTGTAAGGTTTTTTTATGGCTTGTGCGTTTTTAAACTTAATTAAGTTTTTAAGAAATATGGCAAAAACTTGAAAGTTAATAAAAAAAAATTACCAATGTCAGAATTTTCAAGTGTTTTAATATGTTAAACCGTGTGGAATTTCACAACTCGATAAGCAATATTTGTTGATGATAAATATAAAGGGTTGCCCAATGAGAGTGGGTCGTTGTGAAAATGAAGTGATACAAGCCAGTCATTTGGTATTATAGAAATTCCATACTTTTTACCATACGGACGTATGGACGGATTTTGATTATTCTTACGTCAATCGATTTTTCTTAATCCCGGCAGTGTCACTAAAGTTATGTCAGTTGTCAAAATTCAATATGGCGGCCAACAGACGCCATTTTGTTAAGCCGAAAAAAATAAAAAGTCGTCGAACTATATCAAAATGGATATCATTCGACAGGTTTCATTTAGGTTTCACTTATGATTTTTCATATTGAATGACCATTTAGGATATTTAACGGTTCAAAGTTGGTCGCAGTCGGGATTTTTGATTTCTTTGTATAAATACTTTTGTATTTGAGAGTTCGAAATTTGTTCACTACAGCTTTACTCGGTTACACGATATTTTCGAAAATGCAACTCATATGTGATGACAGATCGCGCTGCATCATTTGATTATTCTGCAACGTTTTTGCTACTGTACTGTACTGGTCGTAATGTGCTTCAATTTCGATAATACAGTTCTATCAGCTGATCTGCAGTGTAACTACGCCCTGGAAATTTGATATCACTGTATTTTTAGACTTTGATTGTAAACTCGCTCTAATTGGAAAACTCTTTAAATGTTTTTCATGGTAATTCTTTCACACTTGGTTGACTTTTTTTTAAACAGAATGAAAAAGCAAGAAATGAGAAATAAATAATTCCAAGAACACGTGCCAATAAATATAAATTTTGATGGTATTTATATATAAAACATTTCTTTGTTATATATTTTTTTTCATTAATATATTACTGGCCTTTAAAGATTTAGACAGTTTTATGTTGTCTTGTTAATTTTCTTCTTTTCAAAGTCAAGGTTAATTTTTTACAAATTGTTTTAGATAATTTTACATTTATTTATATTATTTTATATATTATTCAAGATACTCGTATTGTTACGCATAATAAATTTTAAATTGTATAGATAACTAATAATTTAATATGAGTCATTAATATAAAATTGTGGTATGTATCACTAATTTAAACGCAAAACGTAAAAGCTTAAATGAGAAATAATTATTTTATATAAAAATATTTTGAGGAATAGTCATTGATGGTTATTTCTTTTTTGTCTTTTTATCTGTCAAGCGTAAATGAAACTTTATTGTAGTTGCGTTAATATACACTCCTTGTCACATAAATAGAACAATCTATCTATCAATTATCTGAACGTACATGCTAAACTACACAAATTCGCTTTAAGAATTTTTCGGTTTTTTTAAAAGCTTATTTAATACTCAAAGTATTGTACAATAAATTAATTTGATATTAGCAGTTTTTTTTTAATTATATTTCTGATAAAATAATTGATAAGAATGCCTATAAACTTTGTGCCACTTAAATAGGAAATACCGAAGAAAATAACAGTTATTCATTAAACACATAGACCACAGCAGGCTACGCAACGACACGACTACAAATGCTTTTAACAAATACCGTCTCCGTTTAGAATCAGCTGCTTAATTATGTATATTGACAAGGACAAACAACAACATAAACATCTGATATTGAAGTATTTTTTCTGTGTCAAGTAAGGGAAGGCTTTATGAAGCCCGTTCGTGGTGACTGATAAAAATTTTAGCTCACAGGTTCCGTTATTAGAACTGCCGTCCCAGACCATAACTTCTCCTGTTCGGCAATCTAAACGATTCAAAGGCTGCTATTCTTTGCGAAGGTAATAGAATTCAAATTTTTTCGTTCGAAAAAGGTGACGTATAACACACGACGGATTCTATATGCCTCGACTTTGATGATAAAACAAACAAGTTGTTTAATGTATGTACACAAAAATATCGTACCAAAAAAGCTTAGCCGATACATTTTTTTGGACCTCGTTTTTTTACGGAAATCTCTTATTTACGGGTGGCGTTGGCTGAAGTAGTTAGCACGTTGAACTGCAAAACCGAAGGTCCAGGGTTCAATCCCTGTATCCAACAGTCACTAAATAACAACACCACGCATTTGTGCATTAGTGTCCCTTTGTATCAGTTCTTGTAGGAAAGTTCAAGTGATGAAGGCATAGTCACTGGTCACTGAACTATACCACCGACTTCAGCAGATAATAATCCTAATGTAACATCAGAGCGCCCTCCTTCGTTCTGTAGCAAAATCATCGGCGAAGTAAAATAACCAATAAAATGGCGTCAAAAAATTAATACGCCTCATTTAACATCAGAGGCGCTGCAACACTGCATTATTAAAAACGTGCAAAAAAAGCAGAGTTGTAAAAGAATTAAGCTTTGCTCTATTTCTTCCTTCACCAGCTGTCTTCTCTATCACTATCCCTTTCCTAAAAGAAAGTAACACCTAGTAATAGTAGTAGGCATTAATTGCCTGAGTGTTACTTCTCTTTCAAAAAAAAAAAAAAAACCGATTTTGGTTAAAAAATTAAGTTTGAAAATTATGCTGCTTAAGCTTCCTTGGCGGTTATGGCACGATGTGAAAGAGTTATTTGGCTGTCCTATTCAAGTGGCGAGGAGCTTCTAATACAACATTTTAATTGCAAGATAGTATTTGAAGGCCAAAATTTTAGCGATTTACATGATCCGAATACTTTGTATACTCTTTTTATTTACAAAAAACTTGGTGGCACTTTTTTTTTAACGTGGCAACACTTTCAAGCTTGAACTTATTCTAAGGTAAATGGAAGTGATAGCAGAGTAGTCACGTCACGTGACCGAGCTTCAAGTGATACAGTTCTAACACTTTTTATGAAGGCGGACCAGTCATTTGAATCATTTTATAAAAAAATGTTTTACGCAGGGTAATTTTCAGCTAAAATTTCCTCTAAACACAAATTATTTCTTTAAGCGTACATTTTATATTTCCTATTTCTTCTCTTTACGGTTAAATTAACTGTTTCTTTAGTCCAAAAAAAAATGTGTAAACAATTTGAAAATAATTTAAAAAATATTTGACACAATAAAAATTTCTAAAGGCGAGACAAAACCACCTTCAAATGGAATTAAATTGAAAAAAAAACACAAAAATAATTAAATAAAGGCATGAAAGGAAATAAACAAAAAAAGTTTTTAGAGTCGATTAAAAACAAATAAACAAAACGTTTATTCATAAATAGTTAAAAACAATTAGCAATATAAATGTTAGTACTCGTGTATTTATGTATGTATGTATGTATGTAGGAGTATTTACGAGTAGATATATTATTGGTTGATATGGTTAACAAAAAATAATTGCTACCAAATATATTATTAATGTCTTTCCAGCCAAAAAGAGGCAAAAGTTAATGAACTTTAATTACCCAGTTTAGAACTAAAGAGTAACGGACGAATTTACCGACTTTAGACAAGACTTACATATTTCCTTTTTAACATCTTAAGCTGACAAGCCGGGCATACATAATTTATTTGTTACCCCCATCGTCCCCCCCCCCCTTTTGGTAGATCTTTCATGTGGCTTTTAATCTTCAAAGCTCTTTATAAAATTCTTTTTAAATAAAAATTTTTTTTAACAATTCTCTTCATAAATATTTCTTTTAAATATTAAAACTTATTTATTAATTTTTTTTTTTTATGTAAAATATTCTTATGAACGTGTTTAATGACATGCGAGTACCTGACTGAAAAAAAATTTTTTTTTTTAAATTTAAAAAAAATCGTGCAATTTATTTTTAGAAACACGTAAAATTTTAAATGACAATAAGTGTATGATAAATATACATTGAAAATGATTTAAAAAAATATATACAAAAAAAAAATTATTGCAACAACAATTACACACAATAATATAAAAGGTAATGACACTGAAATTTTTTTTTTTTAACTATTATGGTTGATAGCACCAGGGTTGCCACAATGCCTTAACGAAAAACAATTTAACGAAAAAATTAAAAAAAAAAAATTAAGTCCAAGGTCAGTAATTGTAATTTAATTTTCTGATAAACTTGCCATTCATGGAGAAATTTGAAAAGCAACACGCAAACAGAACACCCCATAATGACAATTTTCGTTTGCCAAAAAAATGATTGTTTAGAAAATGTATTATAGCAGTTGCTTAAAAAATGTTAACAAATAAATTTATACAAAAAACTTCAAGTATGTTAACTATTTTGTACTAAATTTTTAGCTATAACAGTTTAGAACTTTTTTTTTAGTACTAAATGATTAATATAATTTTTTTTTTGTATTTTTAGCTGCTACACTGTAGAAATATTACAAGATAAAATACTGGTATTTAAAAAAACTTTATACTAAATTTTATTCCCGTTTCCGCAACCCAGACGTTTTTGTCTTGAGTAGAAAATTTTTATGAAAGCATTAATTTTTTTTAAATTCGAATATACCAAGGAGCATATAATAATCCAACGCTTTTTAAACACCGACCAAAAGAAGGGGTGCTATAAGTTTGTGTTGTGTGTCTGTGTGTCTGTGTATCTGTGAGTCCACGTACAGACCAAATGGTTGGACCGATTTTGATTTTGGTTTTTTTTTGTTTGAAAGGGCTTGGTCGAGAGTGTTTTTAGCTATGCTTGAAGAAAATTGGTCTTGCCGTTTAGAAGATATCACATATTTTCTAGACGTACCCGGGGATTTTTAAAATTTTTAAGTTTTGTTATTATATTGTACCAGCTTTACCCGGTGTGCTTTGCTATACCCTCCCCCCCCAAATTACAAAAAAAAAACCAATCTTAGTGATTCTTTTTCATATGCCATTAAAATTTTTTACAATTGCTCCAGAAGTGACAGTTATTTGATTATAAATTTTTGGGACATTGTTTTCCCCACCCCCACAATTTGAAAAAACTGGACCTTTTCCATATGCAAAAAATTTTTTTTAAATTAGTCCACAAACGGCAAAGCAATTTTATAATCCTTTTTTTCCCCCCTACGAACATTTAAAAACTAATTATTGCGCTTCTTCCATATTCAGAAAGCATGTTAAAAATTGGTAGACAGATGACGACGTTATTTGATAATCAATTATTGGAGCGGGCAATTTGCACCACCCCCTCCCCTCCAGCATTAAAATTAAAAAAAAAAATTAGTGGAGCTTTCCAATATGCCAAATGAATTTTAAAAATTGATCCACAGAGGACAAAACTATTTGTTAATTAATTTTTGTCGCGGGTACTTTCCACGCCCCCCCCTCCCCAACTTCCAAAAAAAAAAAAAAAACAATCTCGAACTTTTTTCATATTCCATTAAAATTTTGAAAATTGTTCCAGAAACGACAAAGTTATTTGATAATAAATTTTTGGAGCGGGCACTTTGCTTTCCCCTCCTCCCATCCCCTCCAATCTTAAGAAACAATTTAGTGGAACTTTTCCATATGCAAAAAGAATTTTTAAAATAGGTCCACAAACGACAAAGCAATTTTATAGTCCATTTTTTTTTGGAGGACACATTCAGCCTCCTTTTACCCCTCACAGCATTAAAAAAAACTTAGTTGACCTCTTCCATATGGAAAAAGGACTTTGAAAATTGGTTGGTCGATAAATGACGAAGTTATTTTTTATTCAATTATTGGGGCGGGCAATTTGTTTATAAGTCCTATCGAGCTTCAAAAAAATATATAATATTTTAGCTCAATAATACAGAGGTCAAATCGTCGCTTTCGTTAACCAGCTGATTCGATCACACTTTTCAGTTTGAGATTATGGCATTCGCTATCGAACAAAGTAATAATATGGCTCGACATCGAATGCCATAAGCTCAAACTGTAAAAACGTGATCAAATCAGGTGTCTAATCGTCGCTTTCGATAACGAGCTGATTCGATCACAATTTGTCAGTTTGAGATTATGGCATTCGATATCGCACCATATTATTACATTGTTCGATAGCGAATGGCATAATCTCAAGCTAAAATACGAGATCGAATCAGCTCGTTATCGAAAGAGACGATTAGGCCCCAGCTCATTATCGAAAGCGACAGATAATTGGGCCCAGAGCTTTTAATACAAAAATTTAAAAAACTGAGAAAAATTAATTAATAAAGCTTTAAATAAGCTTATTTTTGCAGTAGTGTGTGTTTGTTCCTAAGTCATGACATCTGGAACTATAGGAGCTGTGGAGCTGAAATTTTGCAACACAGGTTCGGGTCAATACCCGGTAGATTTTCGTTTTGTTTTTGAACCAACAAATGACCACTGTGTGGAGTGATTTGTAGTTGGAAAAAAATATTGAGGGTAAGTCAACGTTTGCAGGACCCAACTCAGTATTTTACAATTTGTAACAATCTTGGCAAGAGTAATTTAATTTTAAAAAAGTTTTTATTTAATATGTTTTCATTGCAACTGCCTTGATTTGGAAAAAAAATATCGTAAATCATGAAAACGATGATTTAAATTCTAAAAATGATTATTTGTATTCTAACCTTAAACTTGCTAGTAAATTCCCTGAATATATAAAAATTTATTTAATTAATTAACATTCTATTCATAATGCAGCCAACCAACCATAAGTATTTTTTTTTAATTGTTTGTGAAAAAAATAATATCACAAATCAATAAAATTTATGGGATTCCTGAGTTACTTTTTACGTGATTAAAAAAAATTTCTATAAAAATAATCAATGATTAACTCATATATAATTTTTAATAAAAATGTATTTAAAATTTTCAAAATAATTATTACTCATTTTACAAAGTGTGTGTGCATTAAGTAGAAAGAGCTTTAATCAAAAGCTTTTTCTTTTTTCATGCTTCTCCTAATTAGTAGTAGAAAGATGAAACGCAAGTTGTTAGATGGCATAAATTTGCTGTTAATTAAATTAAGGTCAGATTAGGCAAATATTTAAAGAAATTGCTAAATAAATAACTGCCTTATTCATAAGAAATATTTTTTTTTTTTTGGTTTTTAAAAGGTTTATAAAAGAAATTTTATATGGAAATTTGATTAATAAAATTTTTATAAAACCAAATCATTTTTTATGAATAAGGCCCTGAACATTTACTGATATTTCAAAATATTATAATAGCCCAATTCACAGCATGCGAAATGGTGTAGCATATTGATATTCACCACTTAACAATTCTTAGTGGTGAGTATCAATATACTATACCATTTTGCTACATGCTACGATGCAAGAATATTTGCACAAGATTGTGAATTGGGCTAATATGTGGTATATTAGTTGCACAAACTTTTGCCAAGCATGTTAATGCATCAAATATTTGTTTAGTGGGATCATAACTTTACCTAAAGTATTTAAAATATTTGCTTTTTTATAATGGCGACTTTTTTCTATCAGCCTGGAGATTATTTTTTTGCAATCATGTTAGTGTTAAGTATTGATTCAGTGATTTGGTTACGCGCAGTTTGAAAACGCTTATAAAATATTTTTGTACGAGTATTATTCAATTTTAGTTGGGATAGTGAAAAGCAAATCTGTAAAATTTTTATTTGTGTTAGATTAAATTTTAATACATTTTTTATCACACTTGTTCCCAATAATCAATCAAAAAGGAAAAGAAAAAGTGCTGAAGTCGAGATAAGATAATTTTGAGTTAATGGCACCCCTGTAATCTTCATATTCAAAAGTACCTCGGGGCAAAATCTCAAGCATGTTGTGCAATTTTTCAGGAAGTTATAGGCCAAAATTCTTGCGCTTATCTTATATCGACTTATAAGTGTGCATGCCCTTAATTATGAAAGTGGTCGAAGTCATATGTGACGCGCAAAATAGAAAGGGACCTAAGGGTAAAAACCGGTTTTGTGCAGGAGAGCCATTTTAAAGATTTAAATACGTGTATCTTTGCTGTACCATCACTGAGCGTGTTGGTGGTATTGGTCTCATTTGAAAACGACACATCTCATGACGTCAGGAACGTGTTGGCCAACCTTGAAAACGCGCGTAGGTCGTCCCTACCTCTTGTTTTGTGTAGTTGGTTTTTACTGTTTTCTACCTAGCGCGCTGTTTCCATGAGTTTGATATCAATTTTGCTCGCGTTTTTTTTCGAATCCAGGGGTCTAATCGTCGCTTTCGATAACGAGCTGATTTCAGTTTCAAATTATGGCATTCGATATCGAACAGTATTATTACATTGTTCGATAGCCAATGCCACAATCTCAAACTAAAAAAACATGATCGAATGAGCTCGTTATAGAAAGAGACGATTAGACCTCAGGCTAATTTTCTGAAATTATTAATTGTGAATTATAATAAATACTCATTTATAATTATTTTAAATCGTGAATATCACTCTGTTTTTCACATAACCTTAGAATCGTCGACTTCAATTTCATAAAACGCGCATATCTCTGGGAGGGAACACTTTTGGGGCATGGGATCGGTCTCATTCGATGCTCAGATGTTGTCCACATCAAAAAAAAAAAAGTGAAAATTGATATTTTTACCCTTAGGTCCCTTTCTCTATGCGCTGTCACATATGCATTTTTGCTTCGGAATATTAAATAAAACTTGAAATATGAGTATTTAATAAAAAATCTACTAAATATCTTGATCAAAGAAATATGTACATATATAACTTAGACCACTTTCATAATTAAGGGCACAATTCTCATATGTAACAATTGCTTAATTTAGCTTATATTTTTTTGATATTTCAAATTTAATATATTAGTTATAGTGTGTAAAATTATGTTTTACTAAATAAAACAAAAGTCTAAAGATATTCCCAATTTAGCTATAAAATGAAAAAATTTCTGAAAATCTACTTGAAAGTTTAAAACTGCTCCGCTACAACAGTAAAATAGGACCTAAAGAACTTTAATAATTTTACTAAACAAGTAAGAGAGTAATTTTAGGGAAAAAGTGCTATAAAAATATTAATTAAACTTTAATTTTTTTTATTTATTTAAGAAATTTAAAAAAATTTTCCTATACTTTCTACAATCTCTGCAATTGAAGTGCTTTTCAATTGTAATGAAATTTTCCATTTACAAGAGTATTTATTTTATTACACAGACAATTTGAAGTATTTGCATAAGAAAAAGGTGATACAATATATATGTATGTATATATGGGTATTTCCACAGGAATGTCAACTTATTGTAGCGTGCGACACCAAGCAAATATGCTTGTTTTTTTTTTGTGTAGGCCGTTAGCAGCTCTACTTTAGGAAAAATTTTAAGAAAAATCGAGTCACGTTGTTCAAAAAACAAGGTTAATTGCTTGCTGTCGCACGTGACATAAAAGTGGAATTAATGCAAGTTTGAAAATAAGTTTAAGAATAAAGTCTATATATTGTTATGTGAAAAGTAATTAAAATAGTTATAGAGATGTAATGTAACATAACCTACTTTTCATATAAAAATTTAGAACAGCTTTTTCCTACGGTTGCAGCTACTTTACATTAAAGTGTTTTCACACTGACTTGGTTTTAATAAAAGTTGGTTTTAATGTTAAAACCAACTGTTAAAACCTGGTTTTACCATACAAATTGTTTTTGTTAAATCCAACTTAAAACCATTTCTAAATTGGTTTTATTTTGGTTTTATCAAATGCGACCCTGTTTTCGCTGTGGTAAATTTAGTGCTACCAAGTTAAAATGACCGGCAGCAGCTGATAATGTTTATGCCAGTGAATAACAAGAGATGCCCCTTGAAAGATTTTCAACTTAAAAATGGATGCAGCAGCAAGAATAAGTAAAAAAATATGGAAAAATAAGAGTTTTTTTGGAAGGAAAACAACAAAAATATTTTCATTGACCTCTGGAAAGTGAAAATAAACGAAATGACACATCGATCCACCCATAAAAAAAGTTGTATCTTATGATTTATTTGTACATTTTTATATACAATAACTTGATTTACAAGCACTTCTTCACTTTGTACTACTAGTTCCATAAGTTTAAAATATTAATTTACAAAATATAAAATAGTTTCCATTTTAGAGCGCATTGTAAAGTTTCTTAGTTTTTTATACAAACAAAAGCAGTTGTACAGTTTGTCAAATAAGTGTTACAAGAAGCAGAAAAAAAATGCAATAACAAAGACACGCATTTCTGCAGGAGATTTTTATTTTATTTTGAGCAAAGTTATTAGACAGTCTGTGAGTTAAAACCAGAATTTAACAAACTTGCACAGTGTGAATGCAAAATCAGCTGTTTATGGCCTTAACGTTAAAACCAGGTTTTAACTTGCAGTGTGAAAACACTATTACAGTCGGGTAACTGAGCCTTTAAATGATCAAACAGAATTGCGGCATAAACACATTTTCCATACAAATTGACACAAAAAATTAGCCCCAGAAAGCAGTCGAGAGATTGAATGATCAAACAGAATTGGGGCATAAACACATTTTCCATACAAAATGACACAAAAAACTAGCCTCAGAAAGCAGTCGATAGATAGAATCTATTTTATTTTGAGAACGTTTTTTCTTATGCTCTCACAAATAAATAAATATTCTCTCAAGCATGTTACCATACTTTCAATAAATTTCATACATTTTGTGAACAAAACTACAAAGAAAAATAAGCACAAAAGAAAATAAAACAAAAATTATAGAGCATTTGAAGTTACTGCCTTAGATTTTATTATGGGCTTTGTTAATTTGACAGCGATTTTTCCTGAAGTTGCGAACTTATTCTGTTTGATCATTGAATCTATTTTATTTTAACAGCGTTTTCTCTTATGCTCTCACATATAAATAAATAATTCTCTCAACAATGCTACCATACTTTCAATAAATTGCATACACTTTGTAAACAAAACAACAAAAAAAAAATAAGTACAAAATAAAATAAAAGAAATATTAGAGAGCATTTGAAGTTACCGATGGGCTTTGTTAATTTGACAGCGATTTTTCCTGAAGTTGCGCACTTATTCTGTTCTGATAATTAAAGAAATAAAGAAATCGCTTAGTTATACCATAGTGCGGCTCTTAAGCCAGTGTTGCCAGTGTTCGCGGGTAATTAACCGAATTGGGTGTAATTTTTACTGTCTTAACTAATGAATAAAATGAATAATAAATAATGTAACAAACAATTACATCACCATCTAAACTATCTCTTAAAGCATTTTAAGAAAAATCTATTAAAATTAAACAATTTTTATTTTTTCCTCATTCATTTCAAAGCACAAGTTTGTTTCACTCATAATTATTAGTTAATGCTTAATTTTAATTATAAGATAACAACAGTATTTATGTTTTAATAGATGTGTAGAAAAAAAAACAAAAGACAAATAAAAATATTTAGTCACGTTTAGTTTTATGACAAAAAGCCATAAATACTATTATTAAAATATTTTAAAAGTTATGTTTGTTTTTTTTACGCTGCTTAGAAAAAAAAAGAAACGCCGCAAGGAAAAAAGTTAGATATGTTTATACATAACTTTGAAATTTGCCAATAATTCAATAATTGATTGACATTTGGCTTTTCAACAGTAAGCGAATATTTAAAGAATGTAATAAATTATATTTAAAATATTACAAAATGTTATTTAAAAAAAAATACACAAAATTTGTCAAGAATTAATTATATTCAGTAATAGTTCTTATTTGCTGACTCTTCACTTTTCGAAAATTGTAGCTTAGTAAATCAATCAAGTTGTAATCAAAAACAACAACAACAACAAAAAACTAATTACTGGAAAAAATTTCAATTATAGGCCTAATAGTGCATTTACACTGTCTCGAAATCTAGTACTTTCGAGATTTCGAGCTTTTTTCCAGATTTCCCATACAAAACGAAATCTAATTTTTCAGTAGATTTGTAGGAAATCTAATAAAAATCTAATGTTTATATGTAACCTGTACAGCAAAAGGTGAGTGAATTAGCTAGGGTCTGCTTAAAAAAGTGTGTGAATTGGCTACAATGCAGTTGCTTGGTTGCAGTTTTGGAAACAAATCAGTTGATGGGTTTTGTTTTGGAGAAAAAAAATCTTGATAGATGTCAAAAAAAGCTGGTGTAAACGTTATAGATTTTCATAAAGATTTTAATCAAAATATGCTAGATTTTGTGCTGATGTAAATGCCCTATAATAGTATAAAACACCACAGCAAAATTATTAAAAAAAAAAGTTATCACAATTATTACAAATTTAGGAATTTTTTTAGTTATTCTTTTTGTTTAATGCCTGCTTATGGAACTCATCAGTAGACTGCAAGCCACAAGTTTTTGAAATAAGCTAAACAAACTTCTAGGGGAAGTTCACTTTTTTGTCGCGTGCAACAGCAATGAATTAAACTTGTATTTCAGAACAATGTGACTCAGTTTTTCTTAAAATGTTCCCTCATGTAGAGCTGCTGACGACCTACACAAATTTATAAAGAAGTAAAAAACTAAACTTTCGTTTGCTTAAAAAATAACAAGCATATTTGTTGGGTGTCGCACGCGACAAAAAGTTAACATTCCTGTAGAAACGCCTATATTTCGTTACAGCTCAAAAGTTCTGTAATTTTTCTCTTGAAATATTTGTAAAATTTTAATCGTTATCGATTGTTGAAATATGCTTGCGAGACCCTATTGCTTAGAAGGCCTGGAAAATGCCACAACTTTGTTCCCTATAATAAAGATAGGTGGCTCTAATTCCAACGATTTCCAATATCATTCATGCTGTTGCTAAGCTTTCTTTGAGGTTTCTTATAGTTTATTGGCGTTTAAAAAATTTTACTCAAACTCAATTTTAAAGATATATTTTCTGAAAATAAAAATAAAAAAAAATTAATAATAATAAAAACAATAGCACATTAAAGTATGTGAAAATTTTTATAATTGATAAGTATTTTTTATTGACTTAATCTCTAGAGCAAAATGGTCAAGTATATAAAAAATTTGATTAAAAATTGCGCACAGAAAACGTATAAACGATTTATACTCATATTTTAAATAAATATCAGCCATATATCAGCTTTATCGACTTGATTCCTTAAAGAGATAAGATTTCATATTTAACAAATACATATTCTAAAGCAGTTTTTTTCTATTTTTCAATTTCTCTTTTTAGTTGAACTGAAGTGTTGCAAAGAAACGCAAAAGAACTCTTCAAATTATACCAGCTAATCGATGTAAATGCGTTGTAAAAAAAGGCTTGCTTAAATGTTGGCTGACTTAAAGCGAAATTTAAAATTTTTATTAAAAAAAACTTGTTAAATTGAGAGAGTGGATATTACTTTAGCTGCCCGCCATTATGAGTAAATCTGGATTTTCTACCCTACATCGCTGGTTGGGACGTAAAAATAAAGGTGAGTCCGTGCGTTCAGCTTAAGACAGAACAATGTTATATACATACATATGTATATATTTTTTTTAAAATAACTTTACTTAATTAGATAAATCCATGGTTAATGGAAAATTATCAAAATCGAGCACAAATCTTTCCATATCTTCCACAAACATCAACGAAACTAGTCAGCTGGAATATAATCGTATAACACCTTTACCGGCCGCCACCACCAATGCCCCCTTCGAGCAAACTTTTCGCATAACAGTGCTGCTGCCCAAAGACCAACTCTATGTAACACGTTTGGGGGCTAGAGTACCTCTTAGCAAACTCTTGGAACTGGTGTGCGACAACAAATTGTTGGATGAGGAAAAATATGAATTTCGCAATCCGGGTAAGTGCTTGCTTCCTACCAAAAATCAATTATATGTTTAATGAAAACATTATTTTTTTCCTACTCTAGTTGATCCTAGTCAAGTCTACAGTTGCGATTTAACTATTGGTGCTGTGGGTCTTTCAGAAATACGTTTATGTCACAAATCCGAGTCATATGATAGTTTCAATAGCGATGAAATCATTAAAATGCATCGTACATCCTTGATTAGGGAATCATTATCTTCTTCCGAGTTTAGCAGTCGCAATTCAAAGCATACAACGAAAACCACTAGTCCCTATAGTTCAACAAATTCTTTGAATTCTATGGATTCTTCGGCTGTTAGTTGCGGTCGTTCAGCTAAATGCCAACCAAAAATATCAGCACCGCCACGCAAAAAACGTGCAGCTCCACGACCACCCAGTCAAACAGCCATACCTGAGAAATCTCCCCTCTCTACGGAGCCTGCTAAACATTTAGAAGAGCTTAAGCCAAAGCAAGCAAGTCCCCTGGCTGCCAAAGACTTTTCAATATCCACCCCCAATTTAACTTCTTCCACCATATTGCACAGTGATATAAATGGCAACGATTGCAATGGCAATTTGGAAGACTTCAATGATGTGAGTAGTGGTAATGGTTCCCTAAACTCTCACGGTTATTGTGAGGATACGGTTTTGTATGCTCAAGTACAAAAGAAGAATGCTTTGAATAGTCAAAATGAACTGGAAGTGGGGGAGGCAGATATGGAAATAAATGGTAATTTGCCTGAACCTTCTCCGCGCAAACGCATTGTTTTGGTTAAAAAGAAAACTGCTGCACCACCGGCACCACCGCCACGTAACTCTTTATACCAAGAAGATGCAGTGTCAATATCCTCCGCTAATGTGTCTTGTAACTCCGCACCCACAACCCCTGTGGAACAAACTCCCACAAAATCCCAACCAAATGATTTCGAGCAGCCTAAACAAACAGAGGAAGCAGAAACGAAGGTTACCAACAGCAATCATCCCACACCACTGCCGCGAATAACCACCACCAGCACAACACTGCTAAACGCCACGGATATAGAGCAAGATTTAAAGCAAATCACCAGCAACTCGCAGGAGTCTAAGGATAAACCAAATGTTTCCAAAGTTCTGTTGAACCGCACACCCACTCCAGAACCACGTTCTCTCTCCTGCGAACCATCCGAAGTTGATCACTGCTATGAAAGCCAGCTGGAGCATTTCAAGCAGCAGAGCACAGAAGAAGATTGTGTTTCCAAACAGGCCGACTCAGGTATAGGCGAACCAGTGCCCTCTCCCTTGCCCGATAGCCTGCCCTCCGAAGTTTCTAACTTGGATGTAAAACTAAACAACTTTGAGTCCTCCTCAGATGACGATGATATGGTCAAAGTATATAACTTTAAATTGGGCAAAACTTTGGTTAAACCTGCAAACGAAACCAAGACCTTGGAGGAACTAACCATTATGAATAATGTGCAAGAAGAAACCGATAGCGAATTGAATACCCCCTCGAATTTGGCACAAGAAAGCACACCCAATCATTTAACTGAAACTTCTTCCTGGAACTTTGCCATACCCATTTCTCCACCTCCCAACTTTGCCGATAATAAATCTGCAGACAATTTGCCAAAGGAGCCTCAACCGGATGCCCCTATAACACCGAAAATAACGGAAAGACCTGTTTTGAATTTTGAGGTTTTGAAACAAGAACATGAAAAGCAACAACAGCAGATTAAAGAAAAACCCATATCAACTCCCAAGACGCCTTTAGAAGATATAGTACAGGAATTGTCTAATGTCATACAAGAAAAAGGCATAGATTCCTTGATCAAAAAATCCGAAGAACCTAACGAAATTGAGGCTGCTAAACCGAATACTTTAAGCAATTTCAGCATTACTGCAATTCATCCGACAAATAGCATAAAACCCAAAGAAGTTTTAACAGAAAATTTTGAAGCGCAAGATAAAAAAACCATAACGGATTTTGCTACAACTTCATCACACCCAGGCTCGTCGGCCTCGACAATCGATGAAGATAAACTATATCGCAAACGCAGCAGTGTTACAAGTCTGAAACAGCGCAGATCCATAACGCGCTCGGATTCTTTTCATAGCACAGCTAATCTTAATGAAAGTAGCAGCTTAAGTAAACGTACCTCTTCCCAGCTATCGTTAGACCAAATGGCGGGTAATTTAAATAGACGTAAATCCGCCAGTGAGTTGAGCATAGCGGAATCGCCTTCCCTGCAAAGCCTGGAGATTATTAAGACCATTTTAAATTCACGTAAAAACAGCCTGGCCAACAGTAGCGAAGAGGAAGATAAAGAGATAGAAGTGAACGCTCGTAGACCCTCAAACGAATTGAAATTTGCCAGCTTGGAATTGAAAACTTCCAAGAGCTTTGAAGAAACGTTAGCCGAGAGGGAGAGCGAAAGGAAAAGAGAGCAGGAGCAGGAGCAAAAACAGCAGGAAGAAACCAAACCTGCAGTAAAGGAAGTACAATCCAAAGAATTACCCAAATTCTATCGTTATTCGGGGCCACCCAGCATAAACTTTTCCACGTGGAATGAAAGACCGAAAAGTCAAGTGGCCATTAAAAATGAGGGTGACTACATTTTTGGTGGAACGAAAAGTAATAAAGAGAACAACAACTACCGCCTTTCGACGCCAGTTTCCGTAAATATACCTCCACCAGTGGCACCCAAGCCAGGCACCATACAGAGAATGGGCATACCAGAAAAAGATTATAAGGTACCGATTTTGGTGAAACCTTTGAAAGATGTGGTTATTGATAGGATAACAGCAACGCCGCAAAAGGAAATATTTAAAAAACCTGAAACTTTCACCAACAAACTGCAAGTGAATGGAGAAGTAAATATAGTGCAAAGCACGCAATATCACACTCAAAGACCCACGGTGGAAAGTGTGCTTAGACCACAAACACAAATTATTGTAAATACTCTGCCAAACAGTACACAAAGATCCTCAGTGGAAGCTGTACTCAGACCGCAAACGCACACACAAGTAAACACTTTTACGCTGCCCAGAGCCACTAAGCAAAGATATTCCACACCACCTGCAGCAGTAGCGGGACCTCAGCTTCTACGCTCGTCTTCAACAAAACAGTCACAGGAGATCGAAAAATCCGCCAGCAATCATGTTGCTTTACCAGGGCCACAAATACTACGTTCTTCCTCCATAAAACAGCAGGACAATGAAAAGTCTTCGGTGACATGTGCACAAATAAATCAGGCGCCGTTTGGCCAAAATACCTTAAGGCGTACTGGCTTCAAAGAGAAAATGTTAGCCAAAGAAGAGCAAGAAACACAAATGTCGGTGCACGTACAGACGCCCCAGCAACAAAAACAACAGCTCTTACCTAATGGTGATCTAAAGCAGACAAACCAAAAATTCAATAACTCGATAGCAAGTGCCAAATTACATTTAAATTTAAAAAATACCAACACAACAGTAACCACAATAACCAGCCAAGCAGGTTTTAAGACAGCCGCAACACCCTCTTCTTGTTCGCCCTTCAACTCCTCCAGCTGCTCGATGTCCATCGCTGGGGAAACATCAGCTTTAAAATCCAAACCCATAACCTTTAAAACGGCACCAATGTTAACAAACACCAACACTTTTTTGCTTCATAAGCAAACAGTGAATCCTTCACCCTCACCGTCACCGTCACCCCCGCCTCCACCTGCACCGGCCCATACTATACAGTTGAAGCCGGTGACAGAACTACGCACACCCACAAGTTCGGATGACCCCCGAGATGAATTGCTGACAGCTATACGTAATTTTAATAAAGAAGGTTTGAAAAAATCTTAAAGCGCTTTTAAGTAAGTAAATTAATAAGATTTTCACACAAAATAACGTTTTTATCAAAGCTGTTGCTAGCTTTTGAAATAATTATAGTATTTATTACAAAGAGAAACTTTAGATTTTCCGAGCAGGCATCCGCAAAGCAACGCTCTTAATAATTGTTCTCAATTTTTAGTATAATTTTTACATACAATTTAAAAGTAATAACAGAGCGTGAAGAGCTTTGGCGCTATCACTTTTAGAGTTGAAAGCTTTTTCGATGAAAGTCAAATTTTTCGAAAAATCTTTCACATACATCACAGCCGCCGGCAGCTACTCTTTTTAATAATTAAAAAAATTATACTTCAAATTGGGAAATGAATGAGAAGTGTGGGTGGGCTGTTTTGTCAATTACTGATTTAAACATTTCTTGAAAGAAAGCTTTTTGCAAAGAGTATTAAAAGAGAATTTTTAATAGTAACAAGAAAAAAATTCCATGTGGGAATTATAACTTGAAGCACAAACTTAAATCAACTGCTAGAAAAATGCAAAATAAAAATTAAATTCAATATTTTTAGAACAAAGAGAGAAGTATATATAAGGAAGAGATGAGAAATTTCAAAAATAATTGAAGAAATGTCACAGAGAAGAACCAATAGAATCGAGAATTCGTAAAAAATACATACATATATTCTGCTGTGTAAGCTTCTTACATACTTCTTACTGATGCGTAAATGCATACATATATAAAAATAAATATTTTGGCTTTAGAGAAATATATTTTGCTTAACTTTTTTAAATGTAAAAAGAAAATATTGAGGGGAATTTTATAATAGTATTTGGGAATTAAAAAAAATTTTATTTCTAAACAAAAATCGAGTGCAGCTTCTGTAAATAGTAAATATATACAATTTTCTGTGGTTTCCAGAAGAAAATGCTGAGTTGGGCATTTCGGCGCTTGAAACTAGGAATTTCAAATTCTCAAAAAAAAAAAATCATTTGTGAATCCAGAAATAACTAGAGATCTACTTTCTAGTTCGAAATGAAAGAAAACGCTTTATATTTTCCATATTTCGTATCAATATACAAATTAGAAAGCATTTTCTTTCTGAATTGTCTGAAAAAATGGGCCAAGTGTTCAAAAAAAAAAAAAAAAAACTAAGCAGTGAAATTTAAATCTCGCAATGGTTTAGTTCTCTCTCTATAATTACCCTCTAAAATTGTATAGCAAAGTTTCATTGCTGCCATTTTTTTAAGAATAAAATTTCTAAATGAAGTTTGATAGAATTTTTGCTTGGCTAAAAGGAGGGGCAGGAGATATTGCAAGATATCTATCTAAAAGAAATTCAAATTGTTTTTATTACAATTATTAAATCTAGTGTATACTTGGTTTTAAACCATATTTTTGCATTTTAGCTTAAATCTAACTTAATTGATTTGTTTTGTGTACCTTTTTTTCAAAGATACGAGTATATTTTCATTTTCTATAATTACAGCTAAATTTTAAGGTCACAAACTAATTTAAATTTGTTAAAACATGCAATGCAAATGCTTCTTTGTAAATTATAAAGTGTAAAACGATTCTGAGTTGTTAAATAGCAAAAAATAAATAAAAATACGTACATATGTATATGTTTATAAAATTTTAATATTTTTCTTTTGTTTTTAATTTAACCCTTTAAGGTACTGGTCTTTTGTTGTTTTATTTTATTTATTAAGAAAATATAATAATAAAAATGTATAAGTATTTAATTTTCTTTTAAGAATTTGTTAGACTTTTTTTATAGTACATTAATATATACAAAAAAAAAACTTTGTGAATATTTGTAAATTATTTGTTTAGTTATTTTAATTTCTTTTAATATATTACATATGTATACACGCTATTATTTGTTTTATTAAAACTTTTCAATGAATTTACATCAATAAATAAAATTAATTATAAATATATACATATTTAAATATCAAGTTACAATTGTATAGATATAATAAATAATGTTAAATAAGTAAATAAAATTCAAAACAACAACAAAAAAATTATTTTTCCTTCAGCATGAAAATCTTTTCCAAACCGCAACAAATTCAAATACTCCTTACTCGGATTCGAAGAAGAGCTCACAAACTATATGCGTGCGAAATTTCAATTTAAACGCTTCATAAATAACGAATTTACTCCTTCATTAAAAATCCACAAGCCACAACGGTGTTATTATTATACACAAAGAAAATATCATTGTATACTTACTTTCAGGTGTTGCATTTGCTATACTTTCAAGTTTGCAAAAATCAGTGCACAAATTCTTCAAATGACGGCATCTCTCTTAAGTCTTTCATGAAAAATCCCATAATGGTGATACCTAAAGACTTAAAAACAGCAGCAGCCAATTAATGGATTTTTGAAAAATTCATGTTTTTCGCGATTATTTTGGAAATGCGCGGTCGAAAGCGGCTGGAAAACGCTATACATACGGAATGCACCAGCTGAATCCGAAAATCACCATTAGAATTGGATTCCAGCGAATTTTCACATTTTTGGTGCATGTGTCTTAAGTCTTTTAAGATATCTAAGAGCAAAATTGTACAAAAGATTTAAGACACGAACTTTTTATTATTAATGTTCCAAAAATTCAAGTTCGTGTCTTGAGTCTTTTGGGAAAAGACTTAAGACGCGAACTTTTTTTTTATTAATGTTCCAAAAATTCAAGTTCGTGCCTTAAGTGTTTTGGGAAAAGACTTAAGACACGAACTTTTTTTTAATGTTCAAAAAATTCAGGTTGGTGTCTTGAGTCTTTTGTTTCAATTGTTGTTGTTGGTGTTAAGGAATATTGAATTTTTATTCATTTATTTTAACAGCATTATATAATGTTTTGAAAATGGCAAAAAAGTTTCAAAAACTTTTATCTTTTAATACCGAAATTAAACTTTTGATATGAGAGACCCAGGTGTACTGTTTCTTTTGACTCTCACAGTACCTATTTACCAGAAACAAGCATTGGGCGCATTCATAAGACGTAGCTGTTGATCTCAACTGTTGTGAAATTGTTGACAACTGTTGGCCCCAACAGTTACGTCTTAGAAACTGCTTGATGGATATGATTCATTTTATATCTTTATTTCATTCAGGTATGTGATGAAAAATTATTTATACACAAAATCAATTTGAAAACGATAAAGGGTGTGATGTGTTTTCTATAGTCGTTTTGTCAATCATCTTCAATTTGGTTTTAATAGTTTTTGCAGTAATTTTTGATAAATTTTTTTTTCACATTCTTATTATATTGTTTGCATTTTATCATCTAGTGAGGTTTTTAAAAGAAAATAGATTAAGATTGGCTTAAAATAGATTAAGATTGGCTTAAAATTGGCGTATGAAAACTGAAATAAAATATTTCAAATAGCTAATGAACTTTTACAAATATAAAACGGTTCATAATAAACTCAAGCTGTTAGTTTAAAATCAATTACACTGGCAGCACTACAATAACATAAGCACCCTGTTAATACCAATGGCTGAGTTGATCAACCCTGTGTTTTACCGTATAAAAATATTATGTTGGCTGCATTGCTTTTACTTTACAACCACAGCAGCTGCTGACTCTGACTATTAGCGAGTTTAATTTAAGTATAATTGTTGTCGTCCAAAAAAATTGTTTTTCATAAAAGTGAGTGCTTAAAATATAATAAATGGAACACATTTTAATAGTTCCAAGTAAATAAATTAAACGAGCACTTGAACATAAATAAGTACACATGAAACAAGCCTTGAAAATATTTTCCCTTAACTACCAAATTTTATCGTTGGAAAATACAGTTAGACATTTATAATGTAACACGAAAAATTGCCAGCCTTTTACTAATAAATTTCTTTTTTCATTTATTTAAGGATGACTGCCGTACTCAGGGTTGGCTTAACACGTCTTTGCTCACGCAACGCTCTCGTTGCAGTGGCCGGCATGAATCAACAACGTTTCATTTCAAGCAAGACCATGCACGGCGGACCCCGTATCATTACCCATAAACCTTTCTCCTACAAAAAAAGAATATACTCTTTCAGTCCTTGTTGGACAAAACGTTTGCACGAAAACTCTAAAATCATTTGCGTTGAGGGGCCCATAGCAGCGGGCAAAAGCAAATTTGCCAAAGAATTGGCTGATACATTGGAAATGCTTTATGTACCCGAGGCCAAATTGGACTTATATATCGTCATGTGAGAACTTAAGTGTCCAATATCCAATAGTTTAACGTGGCGTATTGGACACTTAATTTCTCACATGACGATATATCAATTCTTATGGCTACGATTTGCGCAAATTGTATTCGCAATTACCTGAAAGCTGCCGCTCGTATGATGTAACAAATTTCTGCAGAGAACCGAACAATCGTTTGGCTGCCAGCTTCCAAATACGCATGTATATGTTGCGTTTCGAACAGTATGTTGATGCTATTTCTCACTTGATGTCTACCGGGCAAGGTGTTGTCTTAGACCGCAGATGTTACTCTAATTTTGTGTTCCTGGAAGCTATGCACAACCATGGCTATATTTCTAAGGATGCACGTTCTGTGTATCATGAGGTGAGACATAACACCAACAATGAATTGCTGAAACCACGTTTGGTGATATATTTGGATTTGCCAGTAGACGCAGTTAAGGTGAGTAATTTTTTTAATTCTCTTTAATGAAATTGGTTTGGCTTTAAAAACAAAAAAATCCTATCCTATCGAAAATCGAAAAATAAGAAAAAAAAATAAATTGGGGCTTAGTTTCCGAGTTATGGGCCTCTGAAATTCTAGTACAATATTGTGATTAGAGATGCTAATCGGGGCAGGTTTTTGAAATCCCGGGCTTCGGGATTTATTGATGGAGTTTCGAAATCCCGAACCGGGACCCCGGGATTTTCGGGACTTACAAAATCCCGAAAACATTGTGAACAAATGCGCGTCTTTATATTTAAAATAATCACCCGTATTGCGTATGTCGAGTCGAATATTCGACTACGAGAATTTTGTATTTGATTAAACAAACTTTATACAAGTTAATTTAATTATTATTTTTCGAACTGTATTTGTTTCTATATTCTTATGAATTGAATAGGCTAAAGTTCGTAACGCTTTTTAAGCCAAATTACATGTGATAATTATTAATGAACAAATAACATTAAAGTTAGTTGTAAATATTCTGACAACAACACATAGTTGAACGGAACAGCCAGCCGTTTTCGAAGGCCACTAAACCTTCCTCATCAGCGTTCTTCTGTGTTTTGGTCCACTGTGTGTGGTGTCAGTTGATGTAGATGTCTGCCTTATATACGTAACTTTATTGCAAATGGAATATGTGAATTGGTTTGATTCATTTCATTTCAATTTGCTAATGTGTTTCGTAATGTATACGCAAGTTACCATCTATGAATATATACCATCTGTTATATATATTACCATCTTCTATATATATTACAACAGTCTTACCATTGTCGTTTTGTTCCTTACTAACTATACACATGTTTGTTAATTTGCTTATTTTTGTTCTACTTAAGACAAACTTTTTTGGTTTGTTACTATTAAGTATATTTTTATTTTTAATTTTTGCCACAAGCCAATGACTATTAATTAGTTAATTTAATTATTATTTTTCGAACTGTATTTGTTTCTATATTCTTATGAATTGAATAGGCTAAAGTTCGTAACGCTTTTTAAGCCAAATTACATGTGATAATTATTAATGAACAAATAACATTAAAGTTAGTTGTAAATATTCTGACAACAACACATAGTTGAACGGAACAGCCAGCCGTTTTCGAAGGCCACTAAACCTTCCTCATCAGCGTTCTTCTGTGTTTTGGTCCACTGTGTGTGGTGTCAGTTGATGTAGATGTCTGCCTTATATACGTAACTTTATTGCAAATGGAATATGTACAAGTTTTCTTTATTCTATGACAAAATTCTCGTAGACGAATATTCGACTCGACATACGCAATACGGGTGAATGTCTTATCATGGTTGGCGTATTATAATTACGACTGCGACTGTTTGGTAATAGATTAAAGAACAACTGTTGAAGTCTTCTTTAATCTATTATCAAACAGTCGTAGTCGTATTTGAAATACACCAACCACGATAAGGCAGAATATTTTTTTTTACAATTTAATTTTATTGCATATTTAAAAGATGCATACAGACGAACATATCGTCACCTTAAATTTTTTATATTTTTTACAGGCGAAACAAAAAACGTTTCAAAATCAATAATAAAGTGTTCTTGAAAATGTTCTTCGAAATTTACTTGTAGTATAGATACTTATATGTTTTTAACCATTTATTTCCTTTTTATATAAGTATATTGTAAATTTTTATGTTAGTTATGTTCTTTGCATTAAAAAATTGATGCATTCGTAATTACTCCGTTTGAATTTCTTTAATAAAGTCGTCATTTTTGAACATGTAGTTTGATAAAATAAACCATAATAAAAAAATCGATTTCGAATTTTTGTGTAGTTACGTCCGTTTGTATTTGAGGTGACGATATGTATGTATGTACTTATATAATTCAGACATCTAATTGCAAATTTTCATTGAAAAGTGCAATGTATGTAACCAAACAGTCGTACTCGTATTTGAAATACGCCAACCACGATAAGGCAGAATATCTACTAAAATATTTATTAAAAGCAAATTTTATATTTTAACTTTTTATAACAGGGAGTTTCTAACAATTTTTAATATAGAAGGTGACAGTCAAAAACATTATTTGTTCAAAAACGGGATTCAGACAATCCCGAAAATCCCGGGCTCTAAAATGAAAAAATCCCGGGCTCCGGGATTTGCATAGTCCCGAAAATCCCGGGATTTCCGGGCTCGGGATTTCCCGTTTATCATCTCTAATTGTGATTATACGGTGTTTTCCAACGAATATGAAAAATATTGGTATCATCTTAAATCTCTTGACAATACCTTTCATGAAATGGTAAAATGCAAGAAAATTTTATGAGTCAGAAAATCTTTATTAGGCTGCGCCGTGTCGGGAAACACCATGGTGGAGAAAATCCTTAAGACCGGCCTAAGGCAGGCAGTGCAGAAAAACTTTGAAAGGCAGAAAATCTTTATTAGGCTGCGCCGTGTAGAGAAACACCATGGTTTAGAAAATCATTAAACACGGCCGAAGGTCGGCAGTGCTGGAAAACGTTATTAAGCAGAAAAACTTTCCAAGGCAGAAACTATTCATTACCCTGCGCCGTGTAGGGAAACACCATGGTGGAGAAAATTCTTAAGCCCGGCCGAAGTCCGGCAGTGCACGAAAACGTTATTATACAGGAAAACTTTGCAAGGCAGAAAATCTTTATTAGGCTGCGCCATGTAGGGAAACATCATGGTGGAGAAAATCTTGAAGACTGGCCGAAGGCCAGCAGTGCAGGAAAACGTTATTAGGCAAGAAAACTTTGCAAGGCAGAAAATCCTTATTAGGCTGCGCCGTGTCTGGAAACAACATGGTGGAGAAAATCCTTAAGCCCGGCCAAAGGCATCATGTTGTTTTAATTGAAATGTAACTTCATACAGACTTCCCCGTAAGTATCCTGACGCAATCAATACTTTATCCTTGTATTTAATGGCATTATCCTTACTGAATTTGACTTCAATTCCTGCAGCAGTCATTTTTTTAACTGACAGTAGATTATCTCTCAAGTCTTGTACATATAATACACAATGAATTGTACCCTACACGTTTAGCCGTTAAATATTGATCATCTTTAGCTACTTTTATTTGTATTGGATTCATTATTTCATTTACGAAGAGGATTCGCTACCAGTAACGAAAGCTGTGCGACTATATCCAATCATTAAAAAGTCTAAGGAAACAGATGAAATTTTATCATTGCAGTTCAATGGATTTACGTTGAGTAAAAAGGAAAAAGAAAATTGTTGTATTTTGTCTGATAATAATATCCTGGTTATAGATAATTTTGAAACTAATAACGGCAAGGTTAAAATTAAAGGCAAATATATTTCTTCATTCAATTCGTTATTTTTGGAGCCATGCGATTCTAAGGACTTAAATATATATTGCGTAAAAGACAATTGCGGTAAAAAGTCGGCCACAGTCGAATTAAATTTTGTAAAAGCAAAATGCATGCATGTTTGCTGCTCAGGACATAATGAATCTGTGTTTTTACCTTTGCTACAGTACAATAATTAAACCATAAGTTTTGTTTACATTACTTTATTTGTTAAATAATAAAATTAGAATAAATGTTTATTAAAAAGACAGCTTTAATAATATTTTTACTTTGTTCATTATTATTACTGCAACATTTTTGGTGAAATACCCCTTTTAGATACGGAAAGTTTACTTTGCAAAGTCTTAATTCAGCTATGTGAGAGACAGAGGGAGGATTACTATCGCTTTTTGGCTTTCACACAGCTGCATTAAAATTTTGCAAAGTAAACTTTGCGTGTCTAAATGGGATATTTGCAAACTAAAGTTTCCGTGTCTAGAAGAGTGAAAAAGTCCTTATGAAGGTGTAATATTACAATAGCTTTATATATAATTTACGTAAGTATGATATCATTTATCCACATCATATTTCAGTAACAAAGAATGTCACTGCCAGGTCAAAATTACGTAAAATTTGATTACCTAGCTATGACTCACCAGTGATGTCAAACGTAGGTCATGTGTTCACTGGGGTATGATTGAAAAACATTTTTCCAATAGCTTTATTATATTACAAGCTCTTAGATCTGCCTTCGTAAGAAAAATATACTGGTTTTTAGATACTGTTATACCCATGAAATCAGGGCTTCTACTCTGTAATTCGAAACGAAAGAAAATTCTTTCGAATTTGTGTGTTAATTACATGTGAATTTGAAAGCATTTTCTTTCGTTTCGAATTACAGAGTAGACCCCCAGCACATGGTTTAATGGCTACCATGGTGTGATTCATCATGTTAGGCACGGGAATCAGCTGAAAGAACCTAAACATTTACCACAAATGACGCCATTGCCTTTTAAACCTTAACCATGCTTAAGTAGAGTTAAAATTAAGTCATTATTACAAATGACGAAAACTTAAATTCAATAGCGTTATTTGTGGTAAATTTGTTGGATTCTTTCGATGTTAATATCAATAGTTGCCTTTTTAAGAACATAGACCATATTCGGATGCCATTTGTTGACGGCTTGGTACCGGAAATCACAGAATTTTCAAACAAGCTAACGACCTCGAACATTTTACACGTATTTTTCATGTATTTTATGACTGTATGTAGACTTTTTTCCTATGGATTTTGAATATTTTTGCTTTTATTGTTGTTATTATAATTATGAATTACATTTTTATTTCTTGTATAAACATATTTATTAGTACTCTAAATATTGGCATAATTAATTTTTCGAATTTCTTACCAAGTATCCTCGAACCCCAAAAATTATGGGTGTATGTAGAGTTAATTCCTAAACTGTATGTTCTGACAACGACCTCGACGGCTCATGAATCGTTTCACTACTATTGATAACAAGTGAAGTAGCAACGGATCCCAAGTGGCTGTGTTTATTTTAAGATTCTGTAATGCTAATAGACACTCTTGTGTTTTATCATGCAATGACTTGTAATTATCTCTTGAAGTTCTGTTTGGAACATCGACCAGCTCCTGTACCAGTTTGCCAACGAGTAATCGTTTGTTGTTGGTAGCGCTCTATTACTAATGACCATGCTGCCTCAAAATTATCTCCTGTAGCAGTGAAGTGCTTGATAAGATTTGCTGCTTCTCCTTCCAGATGTGTTTTGAGATACAACATTTTTTGAATGTCTGGTATCGGTTGTTGTATTATTAGTGAAGAGAACAAATCATGCCACTCCTTCCACTTCAAATAATTTCCTTCAAATTAAGGAAGCGTTATCTAGGGAATTGGGACTGTCCGTGAATCTGGCTGATTATTTTGGGGCATGGAGTGGGCTTGATCATTTGTACTATTTCCAGTGGTTTTAATCGCCGTCCGCAGCTTCCTTTCTAACTGGATAAATCTATCCAAATTATAGCCTTGTTTGCTTGTGTCAGCACCCAATTCTGCAATTTGATAATGCAAACTTTCAATATTTTGCCACAAATTTGTTGCGGGTTTGGTGTCTTCTCTTTTGAAGACGTCTTCTAAAAGGCGGTCCAAAGATGACATCATGGCGGCTTGACTAGCTCTTGTTGATTTACTGATTTGTCAATGGTAAGTATAGTTGGCTCTGATCCGACTGATTGAATTTGTTGCTTGCCGGTAGATTCAGTAATTTTTGTTATTGAATTTTCAAAAATCGCCTTATATTGGTCTACGATAGTCATAACTGCGGTGTAATAGTCTTCAGTGAAATACTGGTGTTCCATTGGAAGGTTCTCAATGAGGCGAATCTTGGTGTCATTGGTCTCGATTTCTGGCCATTCCGCCTCCAGTCGTCTCAGCCTTTCCTGGTAGCATCATTTCTTGATGTAGGATCCTTCTTGAAATTTCGGATTATGACTTCAATTTTGTTGCCAATTTGTTTTGGTTGATGACCAATTCCTCGAAAGAAGCCATGATTTAATTGTTGTTGTGGGTAACGAAAATGGATGGAGGTTGTTGGAGGATCAACATTTTTTTTATTTGTCAAAATGTTGATTGGCCTGGTTGATATCCAGCTTTCTTGATACGTATTAAAGGTCTGTTGTAACCAAAATGTTATTTGGTGGATTGTTGACGATGTAGACTTGAAGCTGTCTGACGTCGTAATTAGGAAATTCGAGGATGTCCTGTGTAGAATGAGCGTTGACTTGAATGTTGTAACAAATATGTAGCAGGATGTTGAATTTCAAAATGTTTTTAAGGATATAAAAAAAAAGTCATTTGCCACTGGTGGGGAAAACTTATGTATCCTTAAAAGTTGGGGTCACCAAAAAATGTTTATCAGTATTAATCAATTCCAACACTTGAATTGGAACCGTACTAATTGTTTTATCTTCAAGCACTTGTAACTTGAAGACAATGGATCAGAAAATTAAAACACTCAAGATTTATTTTGTGACTGACTGAAAAGAATTTAAATTTTATTACGATACTTATACTAAATTAATAATAACAAATTACTGAACTAATGTCTACAGAAACTTAAAATTTATGCGAAATTAACCAATCAGAACAAAATTGTAATTAATGCAATTTAATACGTTTAATATTTTGCTTTGGTTGGACAAATTCAATTAATATTAATATTAGGTGTGTTTTAACATATTTTAATAATATGTGTGTTTTAACAATCACAATTTTGTATTACAATTTCAGAGGCCAATAACTCTGAGAGCATAAAAATTACATGAAAGCTAATAAAACCATGATATAAATATAGAAGGTACTTCCATTCTCTCATTTTTTCTTGACATTCACCTTCTGACAAGGATAGGTATTCTGAAGTTTCCAGTAAAATCGTGCTACCGTATTAATTTAATATTTCCCGTCTGCTCGAAAATTTTATTGAAAAATTATTTCAGAAGTTTATTTTTTATAAATTCAAACAATTAAAAAAAATTGTGATAATAAATGTTTTATAATCTTGAAAAAAAGCAATGAAATGCATTGTAAATGTATTGTTGTGTTAAAGAAAGCGAAAATGAGCTGCATATTACAAACTGTGGACGTACAAAATATCATTGTAAAAATATGAATGTAGCATTCTTTGAGTTCTCTACACCATCTGTGAAATGGACTTGCCAAAATGATCTGATCGGGTATTTAAGTTTAAGTTTATTTTAGAAAAACATGTTACAGTCAACAAGAAGCGAATTATATAGATTAAACAAGATGTAATATCAATAAATATTTGTTAAACTGAATGAAAATTCATTGTCAACTAATCAAAATCATCAATCAAATTGGATGAAAATATAGTTAAAATACTTATTTTAGGCAGAAAATTTAAAAAGATGCGCCAAGTTATTACATAACCACTTTTTAAACTTCACATGATGTGTAGTCATGTATATCAATTTATTTATTCGCAATTTTTTTAAGACTTATATTTTTACGATATGGGAACATTTTTTTTATTTCTCTCAAAAAACAAACTTCAAAAATACTTATTTTTTAAAAACAAAGAGAGAATGGAAGTACCTTCTATATTTATATCATGAATAAAACTCAAAAATTTCTCTGTCAAGAAAATGTTTTTACATCCTTGTATTATATAGTAAGAAAATAGGAAAGATTTTAAGTTGTACAAAAATAATTTTTTTTTGGCTCCATTGGTATTAAATCGGCTTGTAAGACGACTTCTCATGGAAAAAAATTTTCTTTTCCAAATATTCCGCTGAAATTTCTCATGTTCCCCTCGTATTACTGTTTTAAACTCCATTTACTTCTTGAAATACCCTTTGGAAATACTATTTTTCAAATAAACCCATAAATTTTGAATAGGGTATAGATCTGGACCTTGAGATGGAGTATCCACAACCTTATCGCAATTGAAAGGACACCATGTAACGAGAGAGTAACAAGAAATTTTTCAAAATTACTCTCAAAAATGTGAAAAAGTAAATGAACAATTTACTCGCTAAAATTTGCAAGTTCAAGTAGTGTTGTAATGTGTAGGTATATATCAGTACTCAATAACTACCCCTATGTTTTCTGGACATATACATATGTATATGTACATATATTATTATAAAAATGATGTGATTATGGTCATTTATATTCACCATTGTCGTGACTAATAAATTATGTGTTAATTCAAATTTATTTGCAAATATATATCTGAAGTAATTAGTGCCTATTCAAATTATGCCTTTTTAGCCTGCCTTGCTTCGACAATTTTCTTTTAAACCCCCTTCGAAAAGTCACGCACATTTACATGAAGACTTTTTTCTTCAAGACTTTTTGACGTTAATATACATGCTTAATGCTGAGAGTTCGAATTTTCATTTCGTGCCTTTTGTTTTACTCCGCATGTTTCTCAACACCAACAAACTTAAAAAGCCTGCCTGCACAGATAACCAGAAAAGGCCCAGTGTAAATATCGTCTTAGTGTAAATTATCGAGTAGCTAGGTACTCATAATATTTACAACACTAAAAATAACAGCTGGTCTGTGAAAATTAAAGAAAAACAAAAACATTTCAGAGGCTGTAGAAAAATATGAATGCATATATATTTTAGTTCAATTTCATTAGACATATTATTTTGCTTCTGTTGTTGCTAGTTACACAAAAATAAATTTTTTATCTTTTTAATACTTTTTATCGTCTTAAAAGTTTACATTTACTTACAATTTATTAAATTTTCCAAAATATTTCTATTTTCAACTTAATTTAGAAAATTTTTTTGAAAACACAATCATAAAACAGCTGTTTGAAAAATTATTACAAGTAAAAATTTTACTTGTAAAAACTTGCAAGAATTTTTCTGTCTCTCAATTTTTTACGATATTTCGACGCTCTCTCTTTGCAAATTTTTTGGGTTAATGAACACTTTCCAGTAACAATTGTTACAAATTTGTAAAAATTTTTAGTAAATGAACACAACTAAAATCATTCCTATTTTCTTACTATATAATACAACGATGTGAAAACATTTTCTTGACGGAGAAATTTTTGAGTTTTATTAGCTTTCATGTAATTTTTATGCTCTTACTTTTTAATTTTGCGTATAACTTACTACTATTTGTTCACTTAAATGTAAATAAAATGAAATCCATAACCAAAAATTTCATAATGCAAAGAAAAGTAAAAATATTTATGATAAAAATCAAAATTTATAACGATTTTAACTATATAACGATTTTTATATCCCCCACAATTGAGCAATCAGGCATGATTGATATACTGACAATAAATATAATTTTTATTATTTTAATTGTTTTTCTTTTATTATAAAAATTCACTTAAAAGTATAAAAGCACATAAAATATTTGAAACGAAAGATATAGTTCAGCAAAATAAGAATAACCTAGGCGGTATCTAGCCCTCTTCACACCTTTTAATCTCCAACGCATCTTGCTTTTAACAAATATCTAAAATTTTGAAAACAAATGCATTAAATTAAATTTTGTAAATTTCTTTTTTCACTTTTTACTTATCTTTTATTTTAGCATTTATAAATTTTAATTTTCGCAGACAATGAATTGTATTTCTTTTTTTAATAAAACTCGATGTTTTAAAAGATGTCCCACTCTAATATATATGCTAGAGTGGGGCAACTATAATTAATAAATAAATCCATCAAAACTTCCGATCAAATGACTAGTCAATTGACTGTCAGTATTGAATTCAATGTAAAATTAGTGAAAATGTGTTAGTGAACAAATCTTGTTTGTGTTAGTTTCAGTCATTCATTTCTTGTAGGGTGATGTGCGTGAAGTTAAATTTTAAAATTTATAACCCTTGACACAAACCTTGTGCTTTAACAGAGCTCTGTGAAGAAGTGAAATATTGCTACAAATTAAAGATTTATAGTAAGTTTATTATTTAGGCAACACCTTGTTGCTTATCTGCATTTGGTTAAGCAGAAAAACTTGCAAGGTGGAAAATATTTATTACGCTGCGCCGTGTAGGTAAACACCATGGTGGAGAAAATCCTTAAGCCCGGCCTAAGGCCGGTAGTGCAGAAAAACTTTGAAAGGCAGAAAATCTTTATTAGGCTGCGCCGTGTAGGGAAACACCATGGAGAAAATTCTTAAACCCGGCCGAAGGTCGGCAGTGCTGGAAAACGTTATTAAGCAGAAAAACTTTTCAAGGCAGAAAATATTACCCTGCGCCGTGTAAGATTTGAACTTCCACCCGCTAAAACCCCGGCCCAACCATCTTCCACTCCGCCGCCCCCGCCGCCAACCTATGTTAGTTTAAATTCCTTATACTCGTATTGTCAATTTATTTTCTTTTCATTAAATATAACCTCCTACTTTCTTTCAACTTGGTTCACAATTAAATATTCCGACAATGCTGCCCGGCAGCATTTCCAAGGCAGAAAATATTTATTATCCTGCGCCGTGTAGGGAAACACCATGGTGCAGAAAATCCTTAAGCCCGGCCGAAGGCCTGCAGGGCACGAAAACGTTATTACGCAAGAAAACTTTGCAAGGCAGAAAATCTTTATTAGGCTTCGCCGTGTCGGGAAACAACATGTTGGAGAAAATCCTTAAGCCCGGCCGAAGGCCGGCAGTGCAGAAAAACATTATTAAGCAGAAAAACTTTGCAAGGCAGAAAATATTTTTTACGCTGCGCCGTGTAGGGAAAATCCTTAAGCCCGGCCGAAGGCCAGCAGTGCACGAAAACGTTATTATACAGGAAAGCTTTGCAAAGCAGAAAATCTTTATTAGGCTACGCTGTGTAAGAAAACACCATGGTGGAGAAAATCGTTAAGCCCGTCCGAAGGCATGCACTGCACGAAAACGTTATTAGGCAAGAAAACTGCAAGGCAGAAAATCTTTATTAGGATTCGCCGTGTTGGGAAACACCATGGTGGAGAAAATCCTTAATCCGAGCCGAAGGCCGGCAGTGCAGGAAAACGTTATTAAGCAGAAAAACTTTGCGTTGAAAAATACATCATATAATCACTGTTAATTATTAGTATTAATCAATTCCATCACTTGAATTGGAACCGTACTAATTGTTTTTTTATTGTTTCAAGCACTTGTAACTTGAAGACAATGAATTAGAAAATTAAAACACTCAAGATGTATTTTGTGACTGACTGAAAACAATACTAAATTAATAATAAAAAATTGCTGAGCTAATGTCTACAGAAACTTAAAATTTATGCAAAATTAACCCAACAGAACAAAATTGTAATTAATGCAATTTAATACTTTTAATATTTTGCTTTGGTTGGACAAATTCAATTAATATTAATATTAGGTGTGTTTTAACATATTTTAATATGTGTGTTTTAACAATCACAATTTTTTATTACAATTTCAGAGGCCAATAACTCGGAAACAGCCTCGCCGCCAATTTTTTTATTTAGTTTTTTTTTCTTATATTTCAATTTTCTATAGGATAGTATACTTTTTTTTAATTTTTAAGAGGTGCCCCTAAACTTGATTTGTTCCCAAAAACATTTTGCAAATACATTTATAAAAGTTCTTGATATTTGTGCAATAAAGTCTAAGGAAGCATTGGGGCATTCAACCTGATTACGGCTGGCATATATTTACTATTTGACTAAAGAAAAATTTTCCAATGTTCCTAAATCTAGTGCCAGGCATTGTCGAAACACGCCAACTGAAATTGTTGGGAAGCAGGACACAAAATATATTATTAGGATTCCCAGAATACTTTCTGTAGCAGCCAAATCTGCTAGTGATGTGCGTGAAGTTAAATTTTAAAATTTATAACCCTTGACACAAACCTTGTGCTTTAACAGAGCTCTGTGAAGAAGTGAAATATTGCTACAAATTAAAGGCAACACCTTGTTGCTTATCTGCATTTGGTAAAATGCATCACTCCAATGCCTGTAATTTCTACACACAGGTAATTTACCTAATTACCTACGAGTTTGCCTTATAAAATTCAACTTACACGATAGATATCTAGGCACCAATAGATATCTACTTGTAGAAATTACGGAGCTAACATGCGTATTCAAGACAACCACCATGTGCCACACTACAAACTTAGTGAATTACGGTCATATTAAACATTAAAAAAAAAAAAGCTTACAGCGCGTATGGCGTATGAAAACTAAAATAAAATATTTCAAATAGCTAATGAACTTTTGCAAATATAAAACGGGTTTAAATTAATTACACTGGCAACACTACAATAACCGATAAGCACCCTGTTAATACCAATGGCTGAGTTGATCAACCCTGTGTTTTACCGTATAAAAAATTATGTTGGCTGCATTGCTTTTACTTTTTTTTAGACAACCACAGCAGCTGCTGACTGCGAGTTTAATTTCATTTTTGTCGTCGAAAGAAATAATTTTTCATAAAAGTGAGCGCTTAAAATATAATAAATGGAACACATTTTAATAGTTCCAAGTATATAAATGAAACTAGCAATTGAATATAAATGAGTACACGTGAAACAAGCCTTGAAAATATTTCCCTTTACCAAATTTTATCATTGGAAAATACACTTAAGACATTTGTGATGTAGGACGAAAAATTGCCAGCCTTTTACTAATAAATTTCGTTTTTCATTTATTTAAGGATGACTGCCGTACTCAGGGTTGGCTTAACACGCCTTTGCTCACACAACGCTCCTGTTGCAGCGGCCGGGATGAATCAACAACGTTTCCTTTCGGGCAAGACCATGCGCGGCGGTCCACGTATCATTACCCATAAACCCTTCCCATACAAAGAAAAAGAATATACTCTTTTTCAGTCCTTGTTGAACAAGACGACAAAACGTTTGCACGAAGACTCAAAATCATTTGCGTTGATAGACCCATAGCAGCGGGAAAAAGCAAATTTGCCAAAGAAGTCGCTGATGAATTGGAAATGCTTTATGTACCCGAAGCCAATTTGGGTTTAATATATATCAATCCTTATAGCTACGATTTGCGCAAATTGGATCCGCAATTGCATGAAAGCTGCCGCCAAGACTAACAGAATTTTCCTCTTTCCAGCAACGTATTAAGGCCCGCAACCTCGACTACGAAGTCAACTCAAAAGTATTCAGCGATGCCTATTTAAACGATATAGAACGGATCTACAAACAACACTACTTAAAGGATATTGCTACCCATGCTGAGCTTTTGATTTATGATTGGACTGCTGGCGGTGAGACTGAAGTAGTCGTAGTTCGTTTCGACGAAGATCCTATGGAAAAGAAAATGAAAGATTGGCGTTTCCCCAATGAGGGCGAATGGTGTGAGGCCCGTATAAAATACTGCCGCGACAAGCCGGATTTAATGAATTACTTCAATGTGCCACGTTACGATGTACCCGAGTTGCTGTGTGATGCTGACAGTGGCAAGGTGTGGCGTGACGTATTGTGCAATGTAAGTTTTTATTTATATGCTGCGAAAGAAAATGTTTTAAACGATTTCTTTCTCTTCAGGCTCCCGGCCAGAAATATCGTCCTGGCTATAACGAAGATATGGGTGATACTGGCTTGCTTACCAAAACCAAAACTAGTTACATTCACAATGCTGTTTAAAACAATCAAAGCTATCTAACTAAATTTGTGTTAAACATTCGTAAAATATGCAAAAGTAATTTGTAAAATACATACATACAATTAAAATCAAGGTCTTATGTAACAAATCTAAACAATAAAAAATCAAAAACTTAATATTTTCTCTTACGTGTTTTCTTCTTCTTCGTGTGATAAGACACGAACCCGAATTTTAATGTTCCAAAAATTCGAGTTCGTGTCTTGAGTCTTTTGGGAAAAGACTTAAGACACGAACTTTTTTTTCATTAATGTTCCAAAAATTCGAGTTCGTGTCTTAAGTCTTTTGGGAAAAGACTTAAGACACGAACTTTTTTTTTTTAATTCAACCAAAAATTCGAGTTCGTGCCTTAAGTCTTTTGGGAAAAGACTTAAGACACGAACTTTTTTTTTTTAATTCAACCAAAAATTCGAGTTCGTGCCTTAAGTCTTTTGGGAAAAGACTTAAGACACGAACTTTTTTATTTTAATGTTCCAAAAATTCGAGTTCGTGCCTTAAGTCTTTTGGGAAAAGACTTAAGACACGAACTTTTTTTTTTAATTCAACCAAAAATTCGAGTTCGTGCCTAAGTCTTTTAGGAAAAGACTTAAGACACGAACTTTTTTTTTTAATTCAACCAAAAATTCGAGTTCGTGCCTTAAGTCTTTTGGGAAAAGACTTAAGACACGAACTTTTTTTTTTTAATTCAACCAAAAATTCAGGTTCTTGCCTTAAGTCTTTTCCCGAAAGACTTAAGACACGAACGAAGAAGAAAATACATGTAAGAGAAAATATTAAGTTTTTAATTTTTTATTGTTTAGATTTGTTACATAAGACCTTGATTTTAATTGTATGTATGTATTTTACAAATTACTTTTGCATATTTTACGAATGTTTAACACAAATTTAGTTAGATAGCTCTGATTGTTTTAAACAGCATTGTGAATGTAACTAGTTTTGGTTTTGGTAAGCAAGCCAGTATCACCCATATCTTCGTTATAGCCAGGACGATATTTTTGGCCGGGAGCCTGAAGAGAAAGAAATCATTTAAAACATTTTCTTTCGCAGCATATAAATAAAAACTTACATTGCACCATACGTCACGCCACACCTTGCCACTGTCAGCATCACGCAGCAACTCGGGTACATCGTAACGTGGCACATTGAAGTAATTCATTAAATCCGGCTTGTCGCGGCAGTATTTTATACGGGCCTCACACCATTCGCCCTCATTGGGGAAACGCCAATCTTTCATTTTCTTTTCCATAGGATCTTCGTCGAAACGATCGAAGTCAATACGTTCAATATCCTCAACGACTACTTCAGTCTCACCGCCAGCAGTCCAATCATAAATCAAAAGCTCAGCATGGGTAGCAATATCCTTTAAGTAGTGTTGTTTGTAGATCCGTTCTATATCGTTTAAATAGGCATCGCTGAATACTTTTGAGTTGACTTCGTAGTCAAGGTTGCGGGCCTTAAAACGTTGCTGGAAAGAGGAAAATTCTGTTAGTCTTGAAAAATCGAGATTTGACAGGCAATAATTGCCAAGTGAAGATAATTGGTTCGCTCGTGAATGCGGTCAAAATTATTTGACCGATAGCCTAATAAAAAAACTTTTTCTTTATTAAATTATTTTGTTGCAATTTCAAAGAAAACAAAAGCAAACTTAATAGTCCTCTACGTGTTCCATGAGAACAGAAATTAAATAAGTGGGCGAATAATGTTTATAGATCTTCTGACCCACAATTGGCTACTTTTAACAAAACCTTTGTAAATCCACAACTGTACAAAGTTGAGTTTTCTGAAAAGCAATTATATTTGTCATCAGATCTTTTAAAATTCACTGAGGATTCCTTTCAAAATGGTACCACTTCATTTCAGGTTTCACATTAATTAGGCAGGAATTATTGCCTTTCTATTCTGGTGTATTTACACAGCTACAAAGCTTATAAATCCGCAAGTACTTTTAATATGGTCACCTTTTCATGTGTGTGAAGTTAAATTTTAAAATGTATAACGTTAGCGTGTTAACACAGCTTTTTAAGCTTTAAAAATGCGATTAATGCCTTTCCAAAGGACTTTTCCATTAAATGGTGCAACTGAAAAACATGAATTTGAACCAAATATCGTCAAGTTTCCAATTTGGTTTTTTCTGAGGGTTACACACCTTTTTTTGGGAAGGAGGCGGTGCGGGCGGACAAAGAGGGTGACCTATTATGGACCACATTGTACTCTAAAAACGTGCCTACTCAGAATCTCGGAAGTTCGAGTTTTCAGGAGATTTTCGAAAAACTTCAAATTTGTCTAACTATATTAACATTTTCTAAGATGTTACCAAATTTTTTTCGGAAGTCGATGCGGGCGGACAAAAAGGGTGACCTATTATGGACCATAGTACTCTAAAAACATGCATACTCAGAATTTCTGGAAGTTCGAGTTTTCGGGAGATTTTCGAAAAACTTTAAATTTGACCAACTGTATTAACATTTTCCAAGATGTGACCAAATTTGTTTAGGAAGGAGGCGATGCGGGCGGACAAAAAAGGTGACCTATTATGGACCACATTATACTATAAAAAAATGCATACTTCGAATTTCTTGTTTTTCGAAAATCTCCTGTAAACTCGAACTTCCAGAAATTCTGAGTTTGCACGTTTTTAGAGTAAAATGTGGTCAATAATAGGTCACCCTTTTTGTCCGCCGGCATCGCCTCCTTCCGAAACAAATTTGGTCACATCTTGGAAAATGTTAATATAGTTGGTCAAATTTAAAGTTTTTCGAAAATCTCCCGAAAACTCGAACTTCCAGAAATTCTGAGTATGCATGTTTTTAAAGTACTATGTGGTCCATTATAGGTGACTACTTCTGTCTGCCCGCATCGCTTCCTTCCTAAACAAATTTGGTCACATCTTGGAAAATGTTAACATATGTAGTTGGTCAAATTTAAAGTTTTTCGAAAATCTCCTGAAAACTCGAACTTCCAGAGATTCTGAGTATGCATGTTTTTAAAGTACTATGTGGCCCATAATGGGTGACGCACTTTTTTCCTGCTGCATCGCCACCTCCCCAAAAAAAAGGTGTGTAACCCTCAGAAAATGCCAAGTTGACAACTTGATGATATTTGGTTCAAATTATGTTTTTCAGAAATAGATTCATACCCAATAATAAAGGAACACCTTGTCTATAAATTTGCATTATTTTTTTCCGTCTCGGTTGCACCATTTAATGGAAAAGTCCTTTGGAAAGGCATTCATGGAATTTTTATAGCTTAACAGAGCTCTGTTAGCGTGTTAAAGCACAAGGTTTGTTGTGTCAAGGGTTATAAGTTTTAAAATTTAACTTCACCCACATCACCTTTTCATATAGGAAAACTAGCAGATTTGGCTGCTACAGAAAGTATTCTGAGAATCCTAATAATATATTTTGTGCCATGCTCCCCAACAATTTCAGTTGGCGTTTTCGACTATGCCTGGCACTAGATTTAGGAAAATTGGAAAATTTTTCTTTGGTCAAATAGTAAATATATATGCCAGCCGTAATCAGGTTGAATGTCCCAATGCTTCTTTGGACTTTATTGCACAAATATCAAGAACTTTTATAAATGTATTTGCAAAATGTTTTTGGGAACAAATCAAGTTTAGGGGCACCTCTTAAAAATTAAAAAAAGTATCCTATCCTATAGAAATTAAAAATAAAAAAAATTAAATTAAAAAAATGGCTGCGAGGCTGTTTCCGAGTTATTGGGCTCTGAAATTGTAATACAAAATTGTGATTATATGATGTATTTTTCAACGACTGCGACTAATTTTCGTCTAATGAAAGACAACACAATTGTTGAACAGAATTAAGCCATTATAATTTTCTCCACCATGGTGTTTCACGAAACGGCGCAGCCTAATAAAGATTTTCTGACTCAAAATTTTCTTTCATTTTACCATTTCATGAAAGGTAATCGTGCGATTTCCAAAATCGAAAACAGTGTTCAGCTGATCGGACGATTTAGTGCATTCAAAGTTAAGTTCGTATAAAATATATTAAACAAGTAAAACACTAAAACCAATTAAAAAGCTGCAATAAGTCACCTTTTTAATTGAGCTTTTTCTTGGAAATTAGGCGGTTTGAAAACGTGCGATTTACAGAACACCCCTGAATGTCAAGAGATTTAAGATGATACCAATATTTTTCACATTCGTTGGAAAACACCGTATAATCACAATATTCTACTAGAATTTCAGAGGCCCATAACTCGGAAAATAAGCCTAGCCTCCAATTTTTTTTTCTTATTTTTTGATTTTCGATAGGATAGATAGGATACTTTTTTTTAAAGCCAAACCAATTTCATTAATGAGAATTAAAAAAATTACTCACCTTAACTGCGTCTACTGGCAAATCCAAATATATCACCAAATGTGGTTTCAGCAATTCATTGATGGTGTTCTGTCTCACCTCATGATACACAGAACGTGCACCCTTAGAAACATAGCCATGGTTGTGCATAGCTTCCAAGAACACAAAATCAGAGTAACAGCAGCGCTCTAAGACAACACCTTGTCCGGTAGACATCAAGTGAGCAATAGCATCGACATACTGTTCGAAACGCAACATATACATGCGTATTTGGAAGCTGGCAGCCAAAGGATTGTTCGGTTCTCTGCAGAAATTTGTTACATCATACGAGCGGCAGCTTTCAGGCAATTGCGGATCCAATTTGCGCAAATCATAGCCATAAGAATTGATATATATTAAGTCCAAATTGGCCTCGGGTACATAAAGCATTTCCAATTCATCAGCTAATTCTTTGGCAAATTTGCTTTTTCCCGCTGCTATGGGTCCCTCAACGCAAATGATTTTAGAGTTTTCGTGCAAACGTTTTGTCGTCTTGTCCAACAAGGACTGAAAAAGAGTATATTCTTTTTCTTTGTAGGGGAAGGGTTTATGGGTAATGATACGTGGACCGCCGCGCATGGTCTTGCCCGAAATGAAACGTTGTTGATTCATCCCGGCCGCTGCAACAGGAGCGTTGCGTGAGCAAAGGCGTGTTAAGCCAACCCTAAGTACGGCAGTCATCCTTAAATAAATGAAAAAAGAAATTTATTAGTAAAAGGCTGGCAATTTTGCGTGTTACATCACAAATGTCTAACTGTATTTTCCAATGATAAAATTTGGTAAAGGGAAAATATTTTCAATGCTTGTTTCATGTGTACTCATTTATATTTAAGTGTTAGTTTTATTTATATACTTGGAACTATTAAAATTTGTTCCATTTATTATATTTTAAGCGCTCACTTTTATGAAAAATTATTTCTTTTCACGACAAAAATGAAATTAAACTCGCAAATAGTCAGCAGCTGCTGTGGTTGTCTAAAAAAAAGTAAAAGCAATGCAGCCAACATAATTTTTTATACGGTAAAACACAGGGTTGATCAACTCAGCCATTGGTATTAACAGGGTGCTCATCGGTTATTGTAGTGTTGCCAGTGTAATTAATTTAAACCCGTTTTATATTTTGAAATATTTTATTTTAGTTTTCATACGCCATACGCGCTGTATGCTTTTTTTTTTAAATGTTTAATATGACCGTAATTCACTAAGTTTGTAGTGTGGCACCTTACACATGGTGGTTGTCTTGAATACGCATGTTACCTCCGTAATTTCTACAAGTAGATATATATTGGTGCCTAGATATCTATCGTGTAAGTTGAATTTTATAAGGCAAACTCGTAGGTAAAAACCTTAGGTAAATTACCTGTGTGTAGAAATTACGGGCATTGGAGTGGTGAATTTTACCAAATGCAGATAGTGTAGAAATTACGGGCATTGGAGTGGTGAATTTTACCAAATGCAGATAAGCAACAAGGTGTTTGTGTCAAGGGTTATAAATTTTAAAATTTAACTTCACGCACCTTTTCATATAGGAAAACTAGCAGATTTGGCTGCTACAGAAAGTATTCTAATCCTAATAATATATTTTGTGTCCTGTTTCCCAACAATTTCAGTTGGCGTGTTTCGACTATGCCTGGCACTAGATTTAGGAACATTGGAAAATTTGTCTTTAGTCAAATAGTAAATATGTATATGCCAGCCGTAATCGGGTTGAATGCCCCAATGCTTCCTTAGACTTTATTGCACAAATATCAAGAACTTTTAGAAATGTATTTGCAAAATGTTTTTGGGAACAAATCAAGTTTAGGGGCACCTCTTAAAAATTAAAAAAAAGTATCCTATCCTATAGAAAATTTAAATATAAGAAAAAAATTAAATAAAAAAATTGGCGGCGAGGCTGTTTCCGAGTTATTGGCCTCTGAAATTGTAATACAAAATTGTGATTGTTAAAACACACATATTATTAAAATATGTTAAAACACACCTAATATTAATATTAATTGAATTTGTCCAACCAAAGCAAAATATTAAACGTATTAAATTGCATTAATTACAATTTTGTTCTGTTGGGTTAATTTTGTATAAATTTTAAGTTTCTGTAGACATTAGCTCAGCAATTTTTTATTATTAATTTAGTATTTTTTTTCAGTCAGTCACAAAATACATCTTGATTGTTTTAATTTTCTGATTCATTGTCTTCAAGTTACAAGTGCTTGAAGATAAAACAATAAAAAAACAATTAGTACGGTTCCAATTCAAGTGTTGGAATTGATTAATACTAATAATTACTTTCTTGCGTAATAACGTTTTCCTGCACTGCCGGCCTTCGGCCCGGATTAAGGATTTTCTCCACCATGGTGTTTCCTAATAAAGATTTTCTGCTTTGCAAAGCTTTCCTGTATAATTACGTTTTCGTGCACTGCTGGCCTTCGGCCGGGCTTAAGGATTTTCTCCACCATGTTGTTTCCCTACACGGCGCATCGTAAAAATATTTTCTGCTTTGCAAATTTTTTCTGCTTAATAACGTTCTTCTGCACTGCCGGCCTTTGGCCAGGCTTAAGAATTTTCTCCTCCATGGTGTTTCCCTACACGGCGCAGCGTAATAAATATTTTCTGCCTTGCAAAGTTTTTCTGCTTAACGTTTTCGTGCACTGCCGGCCTTTGGCCGAGCTTAAGGATTTTCTCCACCATGTTGTTTCCCGACACGGCGCAGCCTAATAAAGATTTTCTGCCTTGCAAAGTTTTCCTGTATAATAATGTTTTCGTGCACTGCCGGCCTTCGGCCGGGCTTAATAATTTTCTCCACCATGGTGTTTCTCTACACGGCGCAGGGTAATAAATATTTTCTGCCTTGGAAAGTTTTTCTGCTTAATAACGTCTTCCAGCACTGCCGAACTTCGGCCGGGTTTAAGAATTTTCTCCACCATGGTGTTTCCCGACACGGCGCAGCCTAATAAAGATTTTCTGAATCATAAAATTTTTTGCATCTTACCATTTCATGAAAGGTATTGTCAGGAGATTTAAGATGATACCAATATTTTTCATATTCGTTGGAAAACACCGTATAATCACAATATTCTACTAGAATTTCAGAGAATTTCGGAAGCCCCAATTTTTTGGTTTATTTTTTTTTCTTATTTTTTGATTTTCGATAGAATAGGATACTTTTTTTTAAATCCAAACCAATTTCATTAAAGAGAATTAAAAAAATTACTCACCTTAACTGCGTCTACTGGCAAATCCAAATATATCACCAAATGTGGTTTCAGCAAATTCATTGATGGTGTTCTGTCTCACCTCATGATAAAAGCGGCAGCTTTCAGGTAATTGCGAATACAATTTGCGCAAATCGTAGCCATAAGAATTGATATATATTAAACCCAAATTGGCTTCGGGTACATAATTCATCAGCGACTTCTTTGGCAAATTTGCTTTTGCCCGCTGCTACGGGTCCCTCAACGCAAATGATTTTAGAGTTTTCGTGCAAACGTTTTGTCCAACAATGACTGAAAAATAGTATATTCTTTTTCTTTGTAGGGGAAGGGTTTATGATACGTAGTCCGCCGCGCATGGTCTTGCCCGAAATGAAACGTTGTTGATTCATGCCGGCGACTGCAACGGGAGCGTTGCGTGAGCAAAGACGTATTGAGACAACCCTGAGTACGGCAGTCATCCTTAAATAAATGAAAAAAGAAATTTATTAGTAAAAGGCTGGCAATTTTTCGTGTTGCATCACAAATGTCTAACTCTATTTTCCAATGATAAAATTTGGTAAAGGGAAAATATTTTCAAGGCTTGTTTCACGTGTACTCATTTATATTCAAGTGCTAGTTCTATTTATATACTTGGAACTATTAAAACCTGTTCCATTTATTATATTTTAAGCACTCACTTTTATGAAAAATAATTTTTTTGGACGACAAAAATGAAATTAAACTGGCAGTCAGCAGCTGCTGTGGTTGTCTAAAAAAAAGTAAAAGCAATGCAGCCAACATAACTTTTTTATACGGTAAAACACAGGGTTGATCAACTCAGCCATTGGTGTTAACAGGGTGCTTATCAATTATTGTAGTGCTGCCAGTGTAATTGATTTTAAACTAACAGCTTCAGTTTATTATGAACCGTTTTATATTTGTAAAAGTTCATTAGTTTTTTGAAATATTTTATTTTAGTTTTCATACGCCATACACGCTGTATACATTTACATGCTTTTTTTTGAAAAATGTTAAGAGCCTATTCACATTATGCCTTTTTAGCCTGCCTTCTTTCGACAATTTTCTTTTAAACCCCCTACGAAAAGTCAAGCACATTTACATTAAGACTTTTTTCTTCATGACTGTTTGACGTTTGTATACACTCTTAGTGCTGAGAGTACGAAAAAACAAAGAGAAATGTCAAAAATCCCCTCGAATTTTCATTTCGTGTCTTTTGTTTTACTCCTCATGCCTCTCAACACCTCTCACCCACAAACTGAAAAAGCCTGCCTACACATGCAAGCAGAAAAGGCACAGTGTAAATTGCATAACCGTAATTCACAAAGTTTTTAGTGTGGCACCTTACACATGGTGGTTGTCTTGAATAAGCATGTTAGAGTGGTGAATTTTACCAAATGCAGATAAGCAACAAGGTGTTGCCTAAATAATAAACTTACTATAAATCTTTAATTTGTAGCATTATTTCACCTCTTCATATAGTATCAGAGTTACCATGATTTAGCTATTTGAAATTGAATAACTATTTTATTGTCGATGGAGTTATATTTCAAATTTGTACTATTTTTAATTTAATTTATTGACTACAATGTTTGTTTCTGGTAAATAGGTATTTATAGAAAGCTATTTATTTTAAACATATATCGACGGCCCCATTCCATAACATGCTAAGTCGACATAGCATGTTATGCTAGGAATAGCATTTCTGAATTAATAATTTATTAACATACATAGATTCTGTAAAATTTTGATAGTACTCGGACTATTCTATCAAAAGTTATGAGCAAAAATGTACTTAGCATAATTTGTCAAGTTTAAAAAACCTCCCTTTTAAATGTTTTAAGTACACTCAGCATGATTTAGTTTGCAATTCAGTACTAAAAAAAAATTAATTTAAAATTTTCTCCAAATATATGTATGTGTGTACTTAGAGGGCCATTGTACGTGAGAAAGGACCACCGGATAAGTCTACTAAGAGGACAATCTTAAGTATTCTAAGTCTTTTTGAACTATGATCTACAAAAAAATTATAAAGTTCAAATAAACTAAAAAAATTCTATTGCAATTATTATATGATTAAAAAAAGTCTGAAGTTTCTATCTGATAACACTCCCGAGATATCATTAATAAACTTTGAAAGCGTTTATCTCAAAACTAGCTTTTTTTTGACTTAGCATGTTTTAGAATGGAGCCGTCGATATAGACATTACTCTGTCCGTATGTTGACTTGTCTCTTGGGGCAACTGGCATATGGGATTTAATAAAAGGTTTATGATTTTTTAGAACAAAACTTTTCAGTTCATATCCATATCATAAGTTTTTACAAAAAATTAATAAATAAATAAATTAATTTTGTTAATTACTTTCAACAAAACCTTTCATGTAATTTTAATTTTTTTCAGCAAACTCTTTCAATTGATATCCATATTTTGGAGTTGGATAGAAAAAAAACCTGGGGGTCTACTCTGTAATTCGAAACGAAAGGAAATGCTTTCGAATTTGCATGTAATTAAGATACAAATTCGAAATTAATTTCTTTCGTTTCGAATTACATAGTAGACCCTCTGTCATCCCACTTGGACCCACTTAAATACATTTAAATCGTTGCAGCCGTTTAGAAGGAGTTCAGTTTCATATGTAATGGAAAATTTTGTTGTTTTTAAAAACTTTCTGTTGCATTATATACATACATACTTGCATATGTATTTGCAGAAAAAGCCCATTTTCGTACAATTTCTTAAGCTTTCCTAAAAGAATTGGTTGTATGTACATATGTATTATATACATATACATATGTACATATGTACATATACATATGTACATACATATGTATATAGTACATCATATTTAAAATTTGCCATTACTTATTTATTGAGTCATTTGTTTACTCTCTGAAATCTATTCAAGTTCAGTGAATTATTTTTAAGCTTTATCTGTGGTTTTTATTAGACACATTTTTAAATATTATACTAAATTTCGTTTCGAAATTGATAAGAAAATGGTGCATTTCATATAAAAAGCCATACAAAGACAACAATTTCTTTAATTTGATACAACGTTTTGTTGGCATTCAACCGAATTGAAATAAGACAATGAAGTTTATAAGTTGTTTAGTGGTTTTGATATCTCTGGCTTGTAGCTGTTCCAGCTATAGTTTTGTAATACCGGCTAGTAAGTTGCATACTACATACATATAACGAAATATTTAAGCTATAAAATAATGAAAAAAAATTTAAATCATAATTTTCTGCACAGACATTCGTTTGCCTGGTGTTTGCATGTTTAATGGCATAATGCTGCAGCGCGGTGACAATAACATTCCCTCTGCCTGTCAAAATATGCACTGCAATGACGACGGTTCTGTGCTGGTGCAGGGGTAAGTTTTTCTCTTTTATATAAATTAATTATTGTTTTAATTTAAATATTAAAATTGAAAATTAGCTGTGGTCACTTTGACCTGCGTGATTGCCTTGTCATGGATCCCGTTAACTTGCACAAGCCTTACCCGGATTGCTGTAAGATGAATTTCCTCTGCACTTTGGCCAATGGTCAGGTTTTCAATAGAGAAGTGATACCTACTCAAATAGGACTGTATGCATGAAGCGACAAAAATGAAAATGCATAAATAATATACCGAAAATATATTTAATTCCTCAATTGCAAATCATATACATAACATGTTGCAGATACATACATACATATATAAAAATAATTAAAAATTTAATAAAATTTAAATGAGAAGCATGTTGACTGCTGTTTCTGGTCTATTTGGAACAATTAGGAATCATATGGAAGAGTCCTGCTCAACAAATTACGGCCTGTCCCACGATGTCACCAGAAATCGTTAGATCGACAACTTGTATTGCGAACAAAAATAGTATTAGAAAATTTGTTGTTGTTTTCAATATAAGTATTTGATCGAACGGCCGTTAAGGCGAATTCAACCATAGCCCGAAAAGTAGGCAATATTTTTTTAAAATTATTTCATGCAACAGAGTTACAGATGTTCTTTTAAGGTTCGTGTCTTTGCTATTTTCATTACAATACTTGTATGTCACAAATGTATCACATACAATTATTTTCAAAAATTTCTATGTGAATGTAAACACGCACACAAACATGTTCGTATTCCCAACTTTTTAAAAATTTCTAAACTAAATTTTTTAGCTCTTTCACGAAAAAACTAAAATTTCTTTTTGTTTAGATATAACAATACAAAAACTTTTCCAACTAACAGACAAACGAAATATTTTCCTAGCTTCCATTTCTTTCATAAAGTATGGTTTGTGCCATCGTTAAAAATAAATTAGAGATGAGTAAAGTTAATTTGATTGGGATGAATTGGGCGTGATTACAAATTTCCTACACAAAATCGAAATTTCTGTAATATATAATTTCAATATAAAAATATGTACATACATATATAATTTCTAAAATGGAAACATTTTGGTACGAGTTGATTGAAAGGAACTGTTTGGAAAGGGATGTTTATGAAACCCGGCATGTATGTATATGTTTTAGATTTACATGGGCCAAAAATGCACCCACGCATGTGTTTTAAATTTGAGACACTATTCCATCTTTCAGCCAAACAAAGAAACTAGTAACAAAATTCAAAGATTAAACAATTTTATGTATGTAATACAATATCGAATAAATACAAAAATTGATGATAATACTGCATGTGTTTTATTTAGAAAAATATTTTATATTTATGTACATACATGTTGTTGTTGTTGTTCAAATACAACATTTAACTAGAGTAAATGAAAGTAGAAAAACATTTTATTTTTGGCAAACGAGCAACTCATTTTTGGAAGTTACGGTTGCAACAAGGAAGTTGGCAAAAGCATTTCTTAAAGTTATTTTTACAAGTTCACTAGACACTTGACAAAAGATGAGAGGGAAACATTGGAAAACTAAAATCAGAGGCTCATATTCATAGTCAAAATAAAGTATACTTTAAGAGTTTTTAAACCAGTAGGTAATATAAAATATATAGTGCCTTGTATATAAAAAATATTTTAAGTTTACTAGGAGCTTATTTAATATATGTTTCTATGCGAAATTTCTCAAATTAGCCTATAATACATATAAAATACGGCCGATAAAGTTATGTATAGTGCAAATTAAATGCCACAGAGAGAGACACTCTAAGCAAGAATAAAGAAAAGAGAAAATAAACTTACGCATTAAGTCCTAGTTTACACTATGCAAGTCTTATTGCTAAGCTGATTAGTTTGTTGGAAGAGAGAGACGAGGGGAAAGGAAACTTATCTGTTCCCCTCGTGTCTCTCTCCCACAAACTAATCAGCTTAGCAATAAGACTTGCATAGTGTAAATTAGGACTAACTACCCAGCAAAAATTGACAATACAAATCATTAGTTGCTGCATTGATGAGCTCAGATCCAAGTAGTTCCATTTCTGGTGCATCATCAATGAATTTAACACATAGTTGTCATGGGACGGAAATCATCCAAATAAACAACAGCCTTAAGCCGTGTCTCCACTACCAAGTTTTCTTGCGGAAGTTGCTTCCAGAAGTTTTTGCCGTGTAAACACATATTAGAAGTCGACTTCCAGAAGTCACGGCTTGCAGAAGTTACTTGCAGCAATTATGTGGAAATACGTGTTTGTTGCTTGCTGGAAGTAACTTGAACGACTTGCTGTGAACTACAAGTGTTTTGAAGACTTGCAGAAGACTTCTAGAAGCAGACTTCCGCAAGTTTCGGTTTGAGTGGCAACACTTCAGCAAATGCTTGCAGAAGTTCTTCCGCAAGTGACTTGCCAGTGGACACACGGCTTTAGAGTATTAAATTCAGTACCTGTAGTCATTGGTATGCAATGAAAGTGGTAACCCTTTGGAGCTAGTTCCGATTTTTTTTGCGAGTAACCCTGTGTAAAATAGGACAACCAATATAATTATTTACTTTTTCTTGATGCGAGAACTTCTCACAAGTTACAGAAATGGGGTACTGGTTTTGTATGCGGAATGCTTAATACTTGTGGATCCCGTTTTGATATGAAGTGCGTTGCCAAACGTTTTGTACTGCGGCGAAGACGAAGCACGGCTTTTACACACGCAAATTTTACTTTGCAAAGTCGCGAGTGAGTTTGTAACTATAATTATGTGCTTTAAAATATGAATTACAAAAACCTTTTAATTTTTTTTTTTAATTTTTATTAAAATTAAAATTTTTATTTACAAAATAAAAAATTGTACTCAGCTCAAAAAAATAAATAAATTTATAATCATAAAATTTTAGAAATATATAAATAGTAGAACTCTTAATTTAGCAGCAAACCGGCAATTTTTTTAATTACACTTAATACTCGTATAATAATAAAAAAAACACATACTTAACATAAATTATTTATGTAAAATAATTTAGAAGCGTACATGTCACTGTTGTACAATCAGGCAGTGATGTAAATAAGTAACAGGATAGTTTGTAATCATAAATAAATTCACATGTGGGAAATCTGTATAAGAAAAAAGTATAAGAGATTTGTTTTTATTTTTTAAATATTAATTAATTCAAAATTTTTTAAAGCAGCAGCATATTTACGTTATTGTAAAAAACCAGGTGCACTTAAAATTACATAAAATGCCATAAGGCTTTTTAAGCTGTTCCTTTTTATTGACTAAAGTATTTTGTAAATTGTAGCCGTCATAGCGGCGCCAGCAGTGATTCAAATCTCCTGTGGAATAAAGAACGATACAAAAATGTTGACATTTAAATAAAATAAAACAGCAGCCAAATGCATTCGCGTAACGTTTTTTTATCCTAGGATACATTCTTAATTTAGCCAAAGCTTCGTAGGTGAAAAAGTACACACAAAGTAAGACATCGCACTTATTCCTTTAAAGGGGCTCAAAACAAAGTTTTGATTTTTTCACTTTTTGCCAGAAAACCCACATATACCCACTGTAAAAATCTTACATAATTTCCTCTAATCTTTCGCCAAAAAAAAAAAAAAAAATATAAATAAAAAAATGGTGTCGTCAACTCCGCTTTACTGGAAATAGCCAAAACCCAACTTTTTCAGTTATCCGATTTTCTCTAAAACCTAGTTCGGATTACTGAAATTTCTTACAGTTAAGCGTACTGCTCAAAATCAGTAAATCACTTGCCATTGGCCACTTGCATTGACAATATAATAAAATAATATAAAAATACAATAAAGTGCGTAAGAGCGAAAAGGGCAAATACATGTTGCCATTTAATTTTTTAACGGAAAAAACATGCACAATTTTTTCTAGCCTTAAGCTATGCCATCGATTTCTAATAAATAAATTTGTCATTGTTTATTTTTTCACTAAAGCGAAGTTTCATGCAAAACGTAGTTGTGGGCTTGCTTTGGGTTTTCAGTAATACGATATTTTCAGGAAAGCGATGTTTCGCTAAAGCGAAGTGAATAAGACTAGCTGTGTTTAAAATCTGTGCTTGGATTTGTATCACTTTCAGTAATCCGATTTTTTCAGTAAAGCGTGTTGCGCTAAAGCGGATTCGACTGGTATCTCTCCTTGTGATATAAGAGTATATATATTAAAAAACAGAATTTGTACATTTTGAGTTGACCTCCTTTGAGAAAAAAAGTGCGATATAAAGGATCAAAATGTTTTACAAAATTATTTGCTGAAAAGTCTCTCAATATAACAAGTATAAATATACCATGCAGACGTTGATGACGACAACTGGAATAAGGGCGATTGACTCGCGCTCGATGAGTGGACTTTTCGTTTAATTTTTATCTTTTTAACCCCGCACCAAAAAAGGGGTCTTATAAGTTTGTAGTGTGTGTCTGTGTATCCGTGTGTCTGTCCGTGTCCACGTACAGCCCAAACGGCTGGACCGATTTTGATTTAGTTTTCTTTGTTTGAAAGATGACTTGATCGGGATGGTTCTTAACCATGTTTGAAGAAAATCGGTCCAGCCGTTTAGAAGATGTAACATCTTTTCTAGATATATCGGGGGTTTTTAAAATTTTTAATTTTTGTTATTTATTCTACACTCATACACTCACTCAAAACTTTGGCATTCTGCTTGGATACTTACATACATATCGTCACCTTAAATGCAAACGGACGTAACTTCATCAAAATTCGAAATCAGATTTTTGATTGATTATGGTTCATTTTATCAAAATATGTGTTCACGCAAATATTTAGACCTCTGCAATCAACAAACGGACGTAATTACGACTGCATATATTTTTTTGTAACGTACTAACACAAAAGCTTAAGTATATAAATATATGTATAAAGGATATAAATGGTTAAAAATATATAAGTATCCATACTACAAGTAAATATCGAAGAAAATTTTCAAGAACACTTAATTCCCTGCAGGAAATGGAACTGACACGGGACTAGTCACGTGACCGGTCCCCAAGTGATAGGGACCAGTCTGAGATGTAGCACTTCCTATGAAGTGGAGCAGTCACTTTTTCATGCGGATGGCCAAGGATGGGGTTAATTGATACTATGTATACGCCGTTTGACTTGTCACTGAACTATCCCACAGGGACCTATTCGGTGCAGAATAATATAAATTATTTAAAAATGTCATTCCCACACTTAACTGTAACAATGAAAACTTATAATTTTCGTTTTTATTGTTACAAATTCAATTATAATTTAATTTTGAGCAGATATTTTTTGGGATTCGAACTGACAACCTCGCGCATGACAGGCTTGCACACTACCCACTCGACCACAGAGGCACTCATATTTCAAAAGTATAAATTGTTAAACTCTTAAACTTAAATTAATATCTAAGTATAGTTACGGAACTTGTGCCAGAGTGACTTGACAAAATATTTATATCGATTTATTGTCTTTCCCAGCCAAGTCTTTCTTATTTATATACTACACCAAAAAAAAAAATTAATAAAAAATATTCGTAGTACATGCCCTAGTGGAGTCTTTCTTATATAGACATACTAAACAAAATAAAATATTCGTAGTACATATAATATATAATATTCGTAATAGTGCCCTATTGAACTATGTATGAACTAATGGAGAATGAAAGTAAATGAACAAAAATGTGTTCAGGTAAAATTTACCATATGAAGAAAGAGATACTTGCTCCCAACTTGTTCCTCAACATACACCTTGATCGACGGCTTACATGGAAATACCACATTGAATCTAGCTAACACAAATGAAGCTTAAATTAACTCAGATACATTGGCTGATTAACTAGTAGAAATTCAATCCTCAGTCTAGATTCTAAACTTTGAATATACTTTTGAAAGCTTTATGGTGCTACGAAATTCAGCTACGGGTAGGTAACCTGACCACACAACCCGCTATTGAAATTTTCAATCTCTTATTGGATTTTTATTAAAATGTTAGTGATAAAAATTCAATCCAAATATTTTTTAAGTGTAGTTATTGCTTAACTATCGAAATCCCTGTTTGCTTCGCAGTTCAGCTAATTTGTAGAATACAGTTCTCATTATTACACATGTCCTGAAGAGTTTTAAAATTATCACTGCATTATTTTCTGTCGGAATCGGCGTAATTTCAAGTTAGTGCTTGTATAGATTTATAAGCCTTGAGCTCTGTTAAGCTATAATGCATTTCTAAAGGACTTGTCCAGTAAATGAGGCAACATAGAGGAAAAAAAGTAATGCTCCTAATTTATTATTTTTTTTATTGCCCATGAATCTATTTCTGAAAAGCATGAATTTGAACTAGATACTCGTATTGCCAAGTTTTCAACTTGGCATTTTCTGAAGGATACGCACTTTTTTTGGGAGTCAATGCTGGCGGATAATATTGCTCATAGATTAATGTCCAAGTGGTCCTCTAAAAATGTGCATACTCAGAGTTTCTTGAATTTCGAGTTTTCAGGAGTTCTTCAAAAAACTTTAAATTTGCCCTACTTGTATTAATATTTTTCAATGTTAAAAACTGTGAAAACAGTGTATCTGAAGAGTATACGAAATTGTATATGTGCCTATTACACATCCCGCTTTCTAAAATATATTTATTTTTAAATGCCAGTTTTTGAGGGATCATGTCCCGCCTTCAGCTTCCAATGTAGAGAAAATCCAAAGAAAAAAAAAACATATATTTATATTATTTGATAGGTCCTGGATTCAGCTACAATACTAAAACGAGTCTCAATAACTAGAACGAGTTATAACGAATTTTGTTGTTATGTCTGTTGAAGCTTTTTAGCTTTTAAGATTTTTAGTAATTCTCAATTACTTTATGGTAGATTTTACATAATTCCAATTTTTTTTCCCAGAATTTGGTGGGACATTTTCTGATAAATTGGCATTAACGTAATGCATCGTATAGAAAATATTAGACAATATAGTTACCTTAATATAGGAACCGCCGAACTATTTTTTTTTTAAATCGAGATTTTGCCCTTTTTTCAATACATTAGATACATCACGAAAATTGTGAATGTAACCATTTACACGATATATCTTCTTTTCACCATACACTACACCCTACTTTTTTTAACACACCCATTTTCTCAAGTCCTACGAAGAGTATGCTTGGTTCAATTGTCACCAAATTTTATTATTGTTGATTTTGTAAAGTTTTTTTGTTTCTCCTGTAAAAAATATAAAAGTGCAGCTACGTCCGTTTGCATTTACGGTGCCGATATGTATGTACATTTATAATTTTACGTAATCATATATACATTTTAATATTTGGATTTGATTTTTTATATTTTACTTCCGAAATCGATTTTTTTTTGGAAAATTCAAAGTAAATATTAAAGGTATTCATTTCAGTTTTTTTGGTTGGAAAAATGGAAAAATGTAATTTTTTTTACAACAAACACAGGAAAAAAAATTCACCAAAAGTTGAGTTTATAAATTCAACTTTTGGTGGAATTGTTTTTCCTGTGTTTTTTGTAAAACAGATTACATTTTTCCATTTTTCCAACAGAAAAAACTGAAATGAATACCTTTATTGTAAATTTTTTTAAAAAAATTTCAAATGCATTTGGTGTATAAATTGCTTAATTGTATATTCTTTGTTCAAAATTGCACTCATTATACGAGTATTTCCTGTTGGATTTCGTAACGACACCAACCAACAACACTCACTTTTTATATGACCAGCTCTTTCCATATGATGATAATCGCGACCTTCCAATGGATTTCCGTGACCATTAGTGGCTGCTACACCCATTATAGTTCCACCACCAAAACCACCTCCCCCACCACCACCACCGCCACCCTCACTACCACCTACTTTATCACCCCCGCTGCCAAAGAACAGGAAGTACCACAAGATGAAAGAACAGCCAATAAAAATAAACGTCAGCAATTTGGCCATTTTTGCATCCGAACTAAAAACTACAAGTTACTGATTTTGAAAATTTTAATTATTTTTTTCTTTCAAATTCACCATCAATTAAAAACAAAACCACTATTAAATCATTAAATTTCTTTGGAAATAAAAATAAATAAATAATATTTTTTTTTCACGCAGAACAATTTCACGTAACGTTAAAATGTTTAAGCACAACGATTGATGTCTCCGTACTGAATACATTATGAAACTAATAAAATTGTATGGAATTAAAAAAAATAAAAATAAAAAATAAATAAAACACAGTATAAAAAGCGGAGAGCAGTTTTTTATATCACCACCATCATTATCATCACCAGCATAATCGTTGGGACGATGATAATTTTGTTGGAATTGCTTTTTTCTTTTTTAAAATTGATACTGGGGATTTGGTTTATTTTTCATTCTTTGTTTTGAGCTTTGAACACCTTCCTTTTTTTTTGATATCAATTATCATTTACACTCTCCGCTCGAAAGCAAATGATAATATCACCATCAGTAGCATATGATCACTTGTACTCTCTTGTATCTCGTACTTAACTCGTAAAAATCATTATTGTGCGAATGTCAGTCATTGCTGCTCATTCAGTTTAATTAAATAGAAGCAAAATACATAAAAATAATATACAAATTTATTTTTATCATTTGTGTTTTGGTTTTATAGCTGGTATCATCACATATGAGAATGTTTTATTCGAATCATCATCATCATCATCACTTTTATTTGGGTGAGGGTCACTGTATGTTTTTTTTAATTTAAAATTAAATTTTTGTAAATTTTGCCCACATCTTCTACACTCCCGATTTGTTCAGATAAAAAATTAGAAGGGAGTTGACTATGGCTCTGAAGTGCTTACGGCAGTGTTTTAGAAAATAAATGGGCTCGATGACGCCTTCAGCGTTTACCCTACACCATACAGCAACTTTGAGCGGGCGTACCCCAGAAGCAATAATTAAACTAACGACGAATTATTAAAAAAAAAAATTTAAAAACTATTTCCGTCTTCTTATAAAAATTCAGGTTCTTTCAACTTGAGATATCTTTGAATCAACATGATTTTCCATTTTTCCATATTGTAAAAAAGTGGGCGGGGTTAGGCCTACAATTTTTATATACAATTTTTTAATATTCTGCTTATTTAATTGTTGCGACACCTATAAAACACCTTTGGTTCTTGTAATTACACAATTTGAAAGTTAAAAAAATGGGCGGAGTTACGCCCATTAAAATTTATTTTAATAATTCACGCGGTTCTACTTAACCGATTTTTACGAAACTTACCACATAAATTGAGCTCTAAAATAGACAAAATCTTTAATTTAAAAAATGGGCGTAGTGACGCCCATTAAAATTTAATATTTTATTTTACGATTTTTACAAAACTTAACACACACCCTAAGCCCTGAAAAACAAACAATTTTGCATTAAAAAATGGGCGGAGGCACGCCCATTAAAATTTAATTTTCTTCTATAAGAACTTTGCATTGAAGTCGGGGGTTTTTTTTGGCAGAAAGAATTATGTTATTACATCTTATACTTCAAAGTGAACTCTTATACAGCTCTTATACATTTTTTAACATACATACATATCTAAATTTCAAACAGCAGAAAAATTGAACACTTAGTGCAACATAGACATATGTATATCTAAAAAAAACTTTTTTTCACCCACCCTAAGCCCTGAAAAACACACAATCTTGCATTAAAAAAATGGCCGGAGGCACGCCCATTAAAATTTAATTTTTTATTTCACGTACTTCTTATCTTCTTCTATAAGAACTTGGCATTGAAGTCGGGGTTTTTTTTTTGGCAGAAAGAATTATGTTATTACATCTTATACTTCCAAGTGAACTCTTATACAGCTCTTATACATTTTTTTACATTCAAACCGCAGAAAAAATTTAACCCTTTGTGCAACCTAGACATATCTATAAAAAACCCCTTTTTTTACAATCTTGTGTAAAAATTTCCGATATAAGGCTTGTTCCCGCACCTCTTAGGAAAAGGAAATATTTTTATGTAAATTGAAAACTTAAAACTTACTTTCTGCAAAACTAGCTAGTTTTGAGTAATGCCTCTGTTGTTGCATTAAAGGAGTGATATGTAAATAAATTTTCTTAGCTTTTATATACAATAAAAGCTTTTGAAAATATATTACAAAATTTTTTTTAAGAAAAATCTGTAAAATCTTACAAACTTCTGGTTTGCTTCAAGAAGGAAATATTTGTGCATTTTGCTGGCCAAGTTATTTTAGCTGCAAATAGAAAAATCAAAACAGTTTTCAGATTGTGTTTTACATTTCTATTTTTTTCCAACAAAAGTAGATAATCAAATTTTTATGGAATAAAAAAGAATGAACGAAAAAAAAAATAAATATGATGAATTTTTTTCAAACACTTTTGCTTTTAAAACTGTGAATGAAATATGCATGTAGAGTCCCCGGCCCCTAAATTTTGTGGCTGTTTTTTGTTTTGCACTTTATTTGAATTAATATTACAAATTTTTTTTATATATTTTAGGCATGTATGTATGTGTATATATGGTTGTTTTTCCCCTGGCATGTTGAATCAAATGACATTGATCATTGAAGGCCATTTCAGTTTAATTTAACAACAAAGAAAAAAAAATTCACTTTGAAATTCTGCTTTTCATTTTAAAATTAATTTATACTAAAATTGGCTAAACCAGGTCATTAGTTTCTTTTAATTTGTTTTTGCTTTAAGCTTTTTTTTTTTTAAAGCAAACATGACCTGAGCTTAACCATTCAGTGTGGAATTGACACCAAGCGACAGAGCAAGAGAGTGAGAAATAACAGGAAAAAAAGGCAATTTTAAGGTTCATTTAAAATTCTGCTTTAACGTGGCTGACTCCACTCGTTCTGTTTTCGTTCTGTGAAAATATACGCAATATTTTTAATTAAATTTTATTTAATATTTATTTGTTTATTTAATTTAAAAGCTAAAATTTATGTGACGATTATATATGTAGTTTAATATACTTTGGTTTGCTTATCATAAAAAATAAAAAAAAATATTAAACATGAAATTTTATTGTGTTTTATTTACTTATTACTATTTTTTTTATTACTTGGGATTATTGAAAAACGTAAACGTTTCATTGCAATGGATTTCGTAGCAATCTGGCAAGGTGGTAAAATGGCGGGACATTCTTAGATCGAAAATAAATTCGCAATAGGGAAAGCTAAAAGGAATAGATTTTATATAAATAAATATTAAAATGAATATAAATAAAATATTACAAGAATAAATGGTTAATATTCCAAATTTTCCTTTAAACCTAAATGTTAAACAAATCTAATTCGTAAAAAAGCTCGAATATATTTTTCGCAGAAAACTTATTTTTTATTTACGTTTCTGTTACACTTATTTTTTTAATTCTTTTCCCAACAAAATCCTTTGGTGATTAAAATTTTCATTTTGTAAAACTATTTTACTTCCAATTCAAACATCATTGAATTATCAATCAGTGAATCGTTATTAAAAAAAACAGATATTATTTATTTAATTTTTTTTTTGCAAAAATTCGGCACGTTTGAATAAGAAATGAATGAATGCACTAAATTGTTCTTTGTTAAACGATTTTCATCAGTTAGTAGTACTCGTAACAAACAACCAAACAACACGTTTGATAAAACTGGATGGATTTACAAAACTACCACAAGAATAAAAATGTTTTATTTGGCTTTTCTTTTTGTAGCACTTGCACATGTATTTTTTTCAACAATATAATTGAAAAGTTAGCTATGAAAAGCAGTTAAGCCAACCAACAACAATAACAACAAACAAAATGCCCTTTACAAAAAAAAAAAAAAAAACATGGAATAAATAAATTCTAAAATAGTATTTGTATACTTAATACACATAGACAATATGCACTCACATGCATTTGGTTGAAAAAGTAGAGACACGGAATAAATTTTCTTAAATTTTATCTTAAAATGAGATACTAAAAGCTTAAATGTGTAAAAAGTTTTTAAAGTAGAGATTGCAGTGGCACCTCACGAAACATTTATAAAAAAAAAGGAATCGGGGTCCTTAGATCAAAGCGGGAAAATTAGCATCATGTACAAGTGACATATTGTTATTGTTATTTAGCTTATTCGCATAAAATTAAGTAATTTTTTGGTTAACGAAAAATATTATTTAAGTAAAAGTATTCAAAACAAATTATTCGATTAAAATTACTCGATTAAAATTATTCGATTAAAATTATCCGAATAAAATTATTTCGATAAAGAATTAATAAATAACCCGAATATGTGAACTGAAAATAAAATAAATAAATGTTTCGTTATACATATGTATGTATATTAAATTTTTTTCAGTGAATTATTATTCGAATAAAATTTATTTAATTGAAAATTATTACAATCAACATGAAAATATCCAATTTAAAAGTAAGCGAATAAAATTATGCAAAAAATAATTTGAATTTAACGAACTTAGATATTAGAATTATTCGAATATAATACAATGCTAACAAATATTATTTAATAATCTTCAAAACTTTTAATATTATATAATAACTATTTTATTAAGCTTGAGATTTTTTTTAAACAATATCTACAATATTTATTTTTCAGCAATTTTGTCTGTATTCTTCAAGTGAAAATTTTTTTAAGTTTATTTCTATGACAAATATTTTTCAAATCAAGTAAAAATATTTTCACCTGGGGACAAATTACGGCACTCGTTATCAACGAAATTACGAAATATTTCAATAGAATTTATATGGAAATATTTTTAAATTTCGAATCGTATCGAATGCCGTAATTTGCCCCTGAATAAGACACACAAAGGCGTGTCGGAATATTGTTGCAAAATAAATATAGTAAATTTTATTAAAATTAAGAAAGACCTCAATTCGAATAAATAATTCTTTATTCGAATAAAATTAATTCGAATAAAAAAATTATTTACTCGTATATAAATAATTCGATTAAAATGAATTCAAATAAAATGAACTTGAATGATGATGAAAAATGATTCATTCGAATATAAATATTTCGAGTAAAATAAATTCAAATAAAAAATTATTTAATCGAATATAAAAAAATCGAGTTAAATGATTTTGTAATAAAAAAATATTAATTCGAATATAAATAACTCGAGTAAAATAAATTCAAATAAAAAATGATTTATTCGAATAAAATCAGTAGGAATAACAAATTACTTATTCGAATATAAGTAATTCGAATAAAATGAATTTATATAAAAAAAATGATTTATTCGAATATTAATAATTTGAATAAAATAAATTCGAATAAAAATTATTTATACTAATTCGAATGAAATGAATACGAACAAAAAATTTATTCGATTATAAATAAATCAAAAGAAATTAATTTGAATAAAAAATTAATTATTCGCAAATAAATAATTCGAATAAAATAAATTCGAATAAAACACTAGTTACCCATGCATGTATATAAAAAGAACTCGAATAAAAAATTATTTATTCGAATATATATATGTAATTCGTATAAAATGAATCCGAATTAAAAATTATCTATTCGAATATAAATAATGTGAATAAAAATTATTTATTCGAATGAAAAATTGTATATTCGGATATAAATAATTCGAATAAAATGAGTTTGACTAAAAATTACTTATTCGAATACAAATATATGATTCGTATAAAATTAATTCAAATAAAAAAATTATTTATACGAAAAAATTTATTTATTCGAATAAAAAATTATTTATACGAATATACATAGCTCGAGTAAAATAAATTTGAATGAAAATGTATTTGAATAAAAATATTCTCAGAAAATAAAATTAAATAGATCGAATAAAACTATTCATTTAATAAAATGAGTTCGAATAAAAAAATATTTATTGGAGTATAAATAATTCAAGTAAAATTATTTATGCGAATACAAATAATTCGAATAAAAAATTATTCATTCGAATATAAAGAAATCGAGTTTAACGAAGTAGGAAAAAATTATTAATTCGAACATAAATAATTCGAGGTAAATAGATTAAAATAAAAATTGTTTATTCGAATGTATATATGTAATTGGTATAAAGTGAATTCAAATAAAAAATTATTTATGCGAATAAAAAACTATTTATACGAATACAAACCTATTTACTCATATATAAATAATTCAAATTGAAAATTATTTATTCGAATATATGTACATAGTTCTAGTAAAATAAATTTGAATGAAAAAGTATTTGAATAAAAATATTATTCTTAGAAAATCGAATAAAACTATTCATCTAATAAAATGAACTCGAATAAAAAAATTTATTCGATTATATTTAATTCGAGTAAAATAAATTCGAATAGAAAATTATTTATGCGAATATAAATAATTCGAATTAAATCAATCCGAATAAAAAAGTATTCAATCAAAATAATAAAAAACTATTCAATCGAATATGAATATGGCGAGTAAAATAAATTCAAATAAAAAATTATTTATACCAACAATTATGTATAATTCGAGTAAAATGAATTCAAATAAAAATTTATTTATTCAAATAAAAAAAAATTTATTCGAATAAAAAAAATTTATTCGCATAAACATAAATAATTCGATTAAAATAAGTTCAAGTAAAAAATTTATTTAATAAAAAAATTAAAAAAATTTTTTTTCAAATCATCTTATTCGAATAATAACGATTAGCGAAAAATTATATTAACAAAAAATGTTGCCATAAAATTGTAAAAAATCTAAAACTTATTTCGTGCGCTTACTTTTGAAATATTTTGCAATATTCTTCTACACCACCACACAATTCATGCATACATACATACATATTTATAACTTACACTGGATGAAACCACAAAAAACACTGATATGTACATAAAATACCAAATGGGCGTCGAAATTCCCCATCAGGCGTTTGTATTGAACCGGAATTATGCTTTTTCCAGCATTGCGAACTCCATCCTTGTTTTTGGTTTTTTGGTTTTTGTTGTTATTGATAAAGAATTCGTGAGATGAAGTGATTGAAATTGATGTATGTAGATGTTCATGTTGGTGGTAATGTACCCGTACGAGTATAGTAGTGTATAGTAGAGTATGTGTTAGGGTTAGTGGTAGTTACAATGCCAAAAGCCAAAAATTGATACCAATTGTTGTAAGAGTATTACCATCATAGAGCGATAGCAGGAGTAGCAGGCATTCAGTCAATGCATATAAATTATGCAATATTAATAACGGCACGTTTTGTGTGTAAAATGAAATTATAGCCCAAGCATCAAAACGGAGCACATCAAAGCAATAAGGAGAAATACGAGTAGAGGCAGTAAGGAAAATATGTATAAATAATATTGTTTTTATTTAATATTAGTGATAAACGTTATTAAACATTTGGAACGAAGTTACTTGGGTTACAGTGTATCCTTGTTGTATTTTCAATTAAATTTAATAGAAATAAAAAAAATTGCGAAATTTCCTTATACTATTTAAATATTAACTCATAATTAAAAGTTGTTTTACATTAAAAAAAAAATATTTATCATAAACAACTTTTAAATATGAAATCACATTTAAATCGATTTGGTGAAATTGGTCCTAATGTCAAATAAATAAATTTCATAAAAAAATATTTTTTGTAAAAGAACGAAATTCATTCAAAAATTATTCGATTGGATATAAAAAAGTAACTAATTGTTTAAACGATTAACCGAGTTATATGAACATACAAATAAAAATTAAAAAAAATATCGTTTTTATCTATCCTAAAAAACGATAAAAAAATCATCCAAAGTTATTCGAATAAGAATTTACTCAAATTAATTTTTTTTTTTAAATATCTTAGTAGTCATTGCACGGAAAACATAACGCTAAGAACACCCGAGGATATTGAAGCTAACATCGCCAAGATTAACGAAATTATTACACAGGCTGCTGAACATGCTGCTACCTCCCATCCGCAGACTGGATTTAATAAAATTTATTCTACCGATATTGAACGTGTCGTGTGTGAAAAAAGAAGAGCTAGAAGGGAATGGCAACAGCACAGATCACCACAACTTAAAATCAGATTTAAAGAGTGCACTAAACGACTCCAAGAGTTACTTGCAATTGAAAAAACTGCATCTCTTAAAAATTATCTGGAAGCTCTTGATGTCACATTAGCATCTAATTACTCTTTGTGGCACGCTGCTAGAAAGCTGAAAACTCCCGTTGAGTTTAAACCACCTCTGCGCACATCTACCGGAGGTTGGGCAAGAAGCGATACTGAAAAAGGTAACATATTTGCTAATCATTTAAAATACGTATTTACCCCAAACACATGTACTGGTGTTGCTGATTTGCCGAGTGTATTTGCTCTACCCCCGCGACCCATAAAGTTTAAGATGTGCGATGTACAAAAACTAATTGCCGAACTTAATCCGAAGAAAGCTCCAGGTATTGATGGAATTAGTAACAAGATGCTGATGAACTTGCCTCATATTTCAATAATAATTCTGCTATTTATTTTTAATGCCATTTTACGAATGCAGTATTTTCCACATAACTGGAAACTTGCCAAGACTAAAATGATTCCGAAGCCGGGCAAAGATCTTACCAAGGCCGAATCATATAGGCTTATAAGCTTACTATCAACAGTCTCAAAACTTTTCGAAAAGCTGCTCATGACTAAATTGTCCACAATTTTAGCTGATAGTGGGTGCATCCCGGACCATCAATTTGGCTTTAGAAGTCAGCATAGCACTATTGAGCAAACGCATAGATTGGTTCAAGTTATAAGGAGGACTTTTGAAGAAAAGAAGTATTGTTCTGCCCTTTTTATTGATGTTTCTCAGGCATTTGACAAAGTATGGCACGAAGGCCTATTTTTAAAATTGAAGACATATTTGCCAATAAATATAGAAAAACTTTTGGAAAGTTATATTGTTGATAGGAAGTTTACTGTTGTGGAAGGAGACTTCATGAGTGTGCCCGAATCTATATCTTCTGGTGTGCCACAGGGTAGTATTCTGGGGCCAGTTTTGTATTTAATATATACTTGTGATATGCCTGTGAGCAATAACATCCACACTTCTACATTTGCCGATGATACAGCCTGTATGAGTATGCACAAAAACCCTGATGAGGCATCCCGCAATCTCCAAGCACGCATTACCCAGCTTGAAAGATGGTTGAACTTATGGAGAATTAAAGTAAATGAACAAAAGTGTGTTCATATAACGTTTACCCTAAGAAAAGATACCTGTTCCCCCATTCGAATCAATAATCAAAATATTCCTCAACATTCTCAAGTGAAATACCTTGGCATACACCTTGATCGAAGGCTTACATGTCAACATCATATTGACGCTAAACTAATTCAAATGAAACTTAAGTTAACTCAAATACATTGGTTGATTGGCAGAAATTCGACTCTCAGTCTAGACTGCAAACTTTTGATATACAAGTCGCTTGTTAAGCCATTATGGTGCTACGGAATTCAGCTATGGGGCACTACTTCAGCTTCAAATGTGGATAGAATCCAACGACGGCAAAATAAAATTTTACGTTTGATAACAGCGGCTCCATGGTACATCAAAAATTCAAATATACATCGAGATTTAAATATGCCACTAGTGACTGAAGAAATCGCAAAATACGCAGGTAAATATTTAACAAAACTCGAGTCACATCCTAATCCGCTTGCTCGTAATATCTTGAACTTTACTGACTGGACACATCCGCTTAAAAAAGAGGGACACAAGGGCCCTAATACTCAGCACCCCAAATGATACTTCTTGAAAATAATTATTGTGCTTAATGCGAAATTTATGTATTATTAATTACTATCACTAAGTTTATGTCCGATACTGGTCGGGCCTAATAATTATATTTAGATTTAAGATTTGTTATTGTTAGTTCATATTTGAATATACAATAAATAAATATATGTGTGTATAAAAAAAAAAAAAAATTATTTTTAATCGATAAAAAACTAATCGAGTACAATTATTCGAATAATTTCGTCACGCTAAGCAAGTAATGATAAAAAATTATCTTTAAATGTAAGGTGGACGTGCAATTGCATCTAAAAAATTTAAATATTTTTTAAATGGGTAACCGAGTAATCAGAAAATACAAAACTTAATTTTTATTGGTTAAAACTCAATCGAAAAAAAAATTAAGTTCAAAGAAGAATTACTAAAAATTTTTTCTATAGAACCAATCATCTAAAAATTATTCGAATCAGAATTACTCGATTTATTTTTAGTCATATATTAATCAATTAAAAATTAATCGAGTATAATTATTTGAATAATTTCGTCACATCAATGGAATAAAATAAAATCTTATGTTTAAATGCTGGATAGGTATAAAAGTGGTAAGTTATGATTTGAATGAGTAACCGAATTTTAAATATGAATACATTAACTCTATGTTAAATATGTTAATATGTATATGTTTTTACTGGTTAAAAATTAATGTGAAAAAAGTCATTAAAATAAAAATTATCAAATATTCTATGCCAAAAACTATGCTACAAAAATCATATTAAACAATTAATTTTTAATCGATTAAAACATTAATCGAGTATAATTATTTGAATAAATTCATCACGCCAATAAATTACGAGTACGAGTTATATTGGTTAATCGGAAAAAAGTTATTGAAATAAAAATGATTTTTTAGAGACTACTCTAACAGAAGTTGGTCCGGAAATTATTCGAATAAGAGTAAAATCTTATGTTTAAATGCAGGATAGGTATAAAAGTGATAAATTATGATTTGAACGAGTAACCGAATTTTAAATATGAATACATTAACTCTATGTTAAAATATATTTTTACTGGTTAAAAATTAATGTGAAAAAAAATCATTCAAATAAAAATGAACAATTATTCTATGCGAAAAACTATGCTATAAAAATCATATCAGAGTTCAACCTAAATTAGATCGTTAGCAGCAGGGTACGTATTTTCAGTACAGTTAAACGTATAAAATATTATTTGAATGTACTGAAAATGCGTACCCTGCTGCTAATGCAGCGCTTGACGCTCTTATTTAGGTTGGACTCTTGCAAAATTAGTTTTTAGTCGATTAAAAATTAATCGAATGTATTTATTCGAATAATTTCATCGCTCTACGCAATTAAGAATTGTATATAATACATTTAAAGGGCAGTCGTGCAATTGGATATTCAAAAGTAAGTTATTTTTCAAACGAGTAAAATAAGAAGAACTTCATGTTAAATATTAGTCGATTAAAAAATTAGTCGAATAATTTCTTAAACGAAAATACTATGGTTAAAAACGAATTCTAAAATAAGAACTTCTCGTTTAATTTTAGTCGATTGAAAATTAATCGAATAATTTTTGAACGATTAAAATATTAAAAAATTAATCGAATATAATTATTTGAATAAATTCATCACGCCAATAAATTAGAAGTAATATAAATAAACAAGCTCTTTAATAAAATATTTTATATTGGTTATTACTTAATTATTAATTATTGAAAAATATTTTTTACAAACTATTCTAATAAAAGTTGGTCCGGAAATTATTCGAACAAGAGTTATACGATTAAATTTTAATAGATAATTTTTTAAATGATTAAAAATTATTCCAATTTCTTCAAGACAAGCAGTTAATGTATAATAAAAACGTTAGATATTTTTTTAAACGAGTAATCGAATAATCACCCTTATTCCAGCTTTCAACAGCGACATCACGTCAATGCAATATGAAACAATTAAAACTTGTCAACCTGTTGTCCAAAACAACTGACTGCTATTGACAGGCTCCTAGTATTTTCAGGACCTTAAATTGTCAATAGCATAAAATTGTTCTCGAGAGCGAGTGAAGAAGTCCCAATTTTTTGGTATTGTATTGACGTGATGTCGATGTTGACAACTGGAATAAGGGTGAATATGAAAATACTTTAATTAAAACTTCTAAATGTAATAAGAATTAATTTTGAAGAGTTGTAAAATATAAAAAATATTAATTTTTTTAAATATTTTTTTGCTTTGTTTTTGTTACTACATTGGGTAGTATGAATAAAAAAAAGTATTTGATTTTTACTTAAAAAAAAACAAAAAACACACAGATATTTGGGGTTTTAAAACAAATTTTTAAGTAAAAAGCGAATACTTTTTTTTTATTCATATTAGCCATTGTGTAGTATTTTATTATTATTCGATTAAAATGGCGAATTTGAACATCTTCTAAATTTTGAAGGAAAAGGAAGTAAATTTGCCGTTAATAAGGAAGTAAATATTTATAAGCAAGGATAACTCAACAATTTAAATCAACGCAAGTTCTTTAATTATAAAATAATTTTTCACTTTTTCTTTAGAAAAGAAAACAACTTAAATTTTCCGATTATTAAAAGAAAACGACGTGTATTTTTCAAGCATTCGTTCCAATGTAAAACGTTAATTTTATTTAGACTGAAAATATATTCCAGCTCTTTACCTACCTGCCTCGGTTAAATGACTTAGAAATACTATAAAAACAATTATTACAAATAAGATTTTCCACAAAGATTTTTGGCACAAGTTTTCCATTTTCGTTTTTTCATAGCATTTGTGTCAAAAATAATTTCTTAAACATTTTTCACAATATTTTCATTTCAAAAGTATTTAATTTTTTTTTAACTTAACGCTTCTTTTGATTTTCTTTTTGAGCTAAAATTACCGAACACTACCGCTTCTGAAAAGTTGATGGCTGTGACTGCAAGCGAAAAAAAATCATAGAGAAAATTTACGATATTAAAGCATAAAATAAATTAAATCACAGATTTGATCGCACACTCTCCTTTTAATCAATGACAAGAAAATGAAGAAAAATTATTAGCTGAAATAGATGACTCTGAGGCACTCTATAGTACATATATGTAATTTAACATTTTATAGGGCACTTACACTTGCACGAAATTAAGTAAATTTCAATTGAAATCTTTTTAAAAATCTATACCGTTTACACAAATTTTTTTTTTGAGATTTATAAAGACTTCTTATCCAAAACAAAAACCATTAACTGAACCTTTTCCTAAACTACAACCAAACAAATGCAATGTAGCTAATTCTCAAACCTTTTTGGGTACAGAAGTTTACATTTTAGTATAAATTGTAAAAAAAACCATAGTTGCATCAATTAGTTCTACTAGATTTTAAGTAGATTTCAAATCTACTAGATTTGGCCTGAAATCTCGTAATTACTAGATTTTGAACAAATGTAAACACACAGTAAAAAATACCAATGTAAAATCAGCATGCAAAAAGGTTGATTCAAGTTCATTCAAATCACATTAAATTTACAAGAAATAATATGTTGTTTGAGTGTGTTGGTGTTTATTTGCTTTGTTCATAGCTGCAATACAATTGTGTGCTTAGTTTTGTAGGTTGTTTTTGTATTGTTGTTGTTTTTTTGATGTTTGTAAACTAAATCATGTTAAATTAACATGAAACACATATGAAGCAAACTCATTGCCGAAAAAGATTAGATTAACCTTGTTTAGGTAGATTTTAAGTAGATATTTCTCTGTGTGAACATACTATTATATGCTATTACAAAAACTCTACAAAGAATTATTGAGAACTACAAAATATACGAGAATTCACAACAAACAAAATGGCTGCATAGCTTAATATTAATGCGCGCACTTAACACCAGAGGCACTGCAATGATGCTATAAAAAAATCAACAAAATGTTAAGTAACAGAAATGTAAAACGAGTTAAGCTTAATAATTTTATATTTCGCCCTCTGTCTTCACCATCGCTTTCCTAAATAAGGTAGCACACATACTCGTACATATGAATGTTAGTAGACATATGGGTATTACCACAGGAATGTCGCGTGCGACATCAAGCAAATATGCTTGTTTTTTTCTAAGAAAATTAAACTTTTTTTTACTTCTTTGTATATTTGTGTAGGCAGTCAGCGACTCTACTTTAGGTAAAATTTTAAGAAAAATCGAGTAACGTTGTTCAGAAATACAAGATTAATTGCTTGCTGTCGCACGAGACAAAACAGTGGAATTTTTCGGAGAAATGCCCTTAAAAAAGAATAGATTTTGCCTGTGAGTTTTAAGAAAGCTTATAGTGCACTCTACTTAAAAAAGGAAAATTTTTAATTTTTAAATATAAGGTATTTATCTTGACTATATACAACCACCCTCGTTATCTCAACCCATCTTTTCATCTGATTTATTTTACTTTTGCTGAAAATTGTCTTCAATTGATAATAATTGTACTCAAATTTAGCTTTAATGCGATTACAATGCTTTTTTGTGCGTTTTTCGTTTCAGAGATGAAATGCAAAAAAAACTAAACGTTGCTATTGTGCTTAAAACACTCAGCTCTCTTGCAGATTAAATCTTGACACCTTTGAAAAGCAAAAAAATAAAAAATTGTTTTGTCTGTTTGTATGTGAAACCCTAAGCACTTTCAAAACAGATGCCCTACACAAAGAAACGAGTGTGATATGGCATCATTTTGGCTTCACTGCGTAATTGTTTTTTTTAGTTTATGAAAATTCAGTATGATGTTCACATCTCCAAGGAAGCTTTCAAGTGTCTATCTAGATTTGCTTGAAATAATGTAAGGATTCTTGACTTCAACTGATCTCCTGACTACTTATACCAACTATATCCGCCTAAAATTCGAATATATGTAGCTCATGTATGGTGCCGGCACTTCAGTCTATTTAAGGGCTGCTCTACGTTAGCACTGACTTCTTCTGTACGCACTGCACGATGTCTCTGTGGATGCCTATTATCATTTAGAGTAAACTTTGAGCGAAAACGTTCCATAGTCAATCGAATAAATAGCTCTGATGGACGATTATGTTGACCGTAAAATGGACGTAGTGCGCTATACTTATTTTGAACAGAACCATGATTTTCAAAATAAATTTTGCCCAATTCGGAAGCGTTCCTCAGTCTCCGTCTATTCATGTTAAAATGCCAAACTTAACAAAATATAAGTCACTTGACAGCTGACAAAATGTCCGCCAGTTAAAAAAGTGTTGCCAAATTAAAGTTTTATACATCCATAAAAAATACCCTTTATAAATGCATATTTTAGTGGTGCCACCCACTTTCAAATATATCACATTTATAAAAATATAAGATCACTTATTTAAAATGTAATTATAGGGCATTTACATCAGCACAAAATCGAGCATATTTTGATTAAAATCTTTATGAAAATCTATACCGTTTACACCAACTTTTTTTTGACATTTATCAATAATTTTTTTTATCCAAAACAAAACGCATCAACTGATTTGTTTCCAAAACTACAACCAAATAACTGCAATGTAGCAAATTCACACACTTTTTTAAGCAGACCGTAGCTAATTCACTCACCTTTTGTTGTACAGGGTAGTAAAGAATAAATAAAAACATTAGATTTTTATTAGATTTCCTACAAATCTACTGAAAAATTAGATTTCGTTTTGTATGGGAAATCTGGAAAAACGTAGCTTGATTTAGCTCGAAATCTCGAAAGCACTAGATTTCGAGATAGTGTAAATTCACTAATAAAAATATAAAAAGCAATAAATTTACTTTTTTATAAACAATTTTGATGCTCTTTCTGTTAAGTAATATTCAATAATTTTTTCCTTAGAAATGTATTCCCTTTTTTGATTCCCCTTATCATCAATAATATTTTTCACATGAACTTTTTCACTTTTCCCTTGGTTTATAATATTCAATCATTTTAAGCTATCATCCGTTTCAAATAGTCACGCCTATCGTGAACAGTTTTGCTCTCGTAATAGTTTCCCTTTTCTACAAATTGCAATTGTGAATAATTTTCCCCAGATTCCCCTTAACCTGAATAATATTGTTGTTCACATGGAGTTTTTCACTTTTCCCTTGTTCACTTTATTTTGCAGGTGAACTGAATTAATACATAATATAATTTCAATATTATAAACAATTATTTTTATTATTCAATATATAATGTCCAGTATTAATAACAATAATTCCATTCAACACCTTTTTCATATTGAATATGAACCTCTTGGATTCACATGCAGTAAATTTTATGACGATGGTATACACTCAGGGAAAAGCTGCAACTTAAAAATGAGAACGGGTAATAATAATTCAATAATTTTCAATATAATAGAAAATGTATATTGAAATACTTAAAAATAAATAAAATTAATAAATGAATACTGTAAATTAGTATTTTTCCATATTGAAATAAGACATTTCAGCATGATTAATGTTTCTTATTCATTCAATATGGTTTTTATTAATTTTAAGCTGTTTTTTCTTTAGGTGTACTAAAAAAATTTTTCCACGGCACCTAAAATATTTAAAAACGCTACTTTACACTTAAAAACATTTGATTTGCAACCCAAATTTCTCATGTGTGTGAAGTTAGCTCCGTCAGTTAGCTTCGTTTTTAGCATCCCTATGTTACTTTACATACCTCTCGCTCAAACACTGTGAGGAAAGAAAAAATCTCTCATTTGTACACTGTTAACTTAACAGAGTAGATATTTTATAACATTTTCAAGCAAAATTATTAATGTACATGTTGAAACTTTTTTTATTGGTCAAAATTTCGGCCAAAATCGAAATGGTGGGGTTATACGGCCAATTGGGGTCGAAAGCCAAGCCCTCAAATATTTCAGAACTGTATAGACTATATTGAGAAACAATACAGTTTTTGAGATATATGACTTTCAAAAATGTGAAATAAAGCATTTTTGAAAGTCATATATCTCAAAAACTGTATTGTTTCTGAATATAGTCTATACAGTTCTGAAATACTTGAGGGCTTGGCTTTCGACCCCAATTGGCCGTATAACCCCACCATTTCGATTTTGACGAAATTTTTACCACCAAAAAGGGCTTCCCTATACATATGAAAATGCTTTATTTCACATTTTTGAAAGTCATATATCTCAAAAACTGTATTGTTTCTCAATATAGTCTATACAGTTCTGAAATACTTGTGGGCTTGGCTTTCGACCCCAATTAGCCGTATAACCCCACCATTTCGATTTTGGCCGAAATTTTGACCACCAAAAAAAGGCTTCCATAGACATATGAAAATACTTTATTTCACATTTTTGAAAGTCATATATCTCAAAAACTGTATTGTTTCTGAATATAGTCTATACAGTTCTGAAATATTTGAGGGCTTGGCTTTCGACCCCAATTGGCCGTATAACCCCACCATTTCGATTTTGGCCGAAATTTTTACCACCAAAAAAGGCTTCCATATACATATGAAAATACTTTATTTCACATTTTTGAAAGTCATATATCTCAAAAACTGTATTGTTTCTGAATATAGTCTATACAGTTCTGAAATATTTGAGGGCTTGGCTTTCGACCCCAATTGGCCGTATAACCCCACCATTTTGATTTTGGCCGAAATTTTGACCACCAAAAAAGGCTTCCACATACATATGAAAATGCTTTATTTCACATTTTTGAAAGTCATATATCTCAAAAACTGTATTGTTTATGAATATAGTCTATACAGTTCTGAAATATTTGAGGGCTTGGCTTTCGATCCCAATTGGCCGTATAACCCCACCATTTCGATTTTGGCCAAAATTTTGACCAATAAAAAAAGTTTCAACATGTACATTAATAATTTTGCTTGAAAATGTTATAAAATATCTACTCTGTTAAGTTAACAGTGTACAAATGAGAGATTTTTTTCTTTCCTCACAGTGTTTGAGCGAGAGGTATGTAAAGTAACATAGGGATGCTAAAAACGAAGCTAACTGACGGAGCTAACTTCACACACATAAATTTCTCTATTTTCTACTATCAAACTGAAATTTGTCCGATTTTCAATTAATTTTAAAAGCTTTTTATAATCTTCTTCCCGTTTTTTTACATTCACTACGCATTGATAGCAGGAAACAAACGTTCCCATAAAATTCGCGAAAGCAAAGTTCCCAGCATGGGGAACAAAAATTTCACATTTTATTCAGTGTAGGGGTGAGTAATGGCAATTTACTGGATTTAATTATGGTCCTTCGAGCCTTATGGTGGTTACCAGATTTGGTGTTTAGGTCAGGATTTTTGTTGTAATATTTTTATTGTGTGAAAAATTATAATTTCTTGTCTGTCATATACCTGTAATTTAGCTTTAATGCGTTTTATCTATAACCTAGCTCATTTTCTCCCTACCACCCCCCCCTTCCCTTGCCAACCATTGAATCTTAAAGCGCTTAAATGTAGTGCTCTTTATATTTGCTTATTGATTTAATTTTTTTCAGTTCTTGTGCATACTGCTCTCACTTTTCTTAGTGGATTTTTATTATTCATGTTGAATCGTTTACTTCAATTTGCATTATTATTTTTTTTTATAAATACTAATAAAATCAATTCTTCAATTTGAGTGAGTGTCAGTTTCTTTGAAAAACTATATTTACTCGTAATATTAAAATAATTGTTGTTTAAAAAAAAGGAAAGAAAAATCATGATAAAAGATTTGGAAATGCAGAAAAATGATTGAATATAACAAAGGATTACTTTCAACATATTTTGCTTGTGCACGGGTGGTTGTATGAAATCAACAAACACCATCCAGGCATTTCCTAGTGATTTTGATATCATTGAACGTTCCCAATTCGTTGGGGTAAAAATTATTTATTTTGCTTGTCTAGTCTAGTCTATTCCAATCTAGTCTAGTCTTCTAGTCCTATCTAGTCAAGGTGCTAAAAAAGTACATGATTTATTACCTACAAAATATATATTTTTGGTATTCATTTTTATATTTTAATTAATTTATTAATTGCTTAAACTATTAATTTATTTAAAAAATATATCTTACAACTAATAAAGAAAGAACTAAGATAACAAGAGTTTGAAGGAAATAACATATGCTGTTTATCTATTGATTAGGATTAGAATTTTCATGTCGACACAAACAATTTTGTTGTCGCTCGTTTTAGGTTGCATTCAGACGGAGCAAATATTTGAAAAACCAATTGCAAGCACAAATTTGATTTAATTTGGGTTTTCCAGCTTAAATAGTCGCTTCATAATGTCTTACCAATCTATTATTAATATTTTAATCACAATATAATTGCTGGCATCTGTGATAGTCCTTTACACGACCAAATCCGTGGTGACACTGGTCGAGACTTCATTTGATATGAAAAAATTTAAGACATTACTGTAGTTAACATTTTTTTAAATTTATAAATAAAACATAAATCTGCACAGTACCTTAATCCTCCGTACTCATCACACGAATAAGAGCATAATTGGTTAAAAAGGAAAAAGACGCTATTAACACAAATCTGTGGACTGTCTGCAGACAAAATATCAATTAAATTTTTTCATTTAAATTTTTTTTTAACATAAAGGAAAACTCACCAGCAGCGTTCAGTTTGTCACAGAAAGTAGATTTTATTTCAAAAGAACCTGCTAATAAGGCAATGAAAAAATAATAAATAAAAATACTTCACAAAAGATCAAAATATCGGCGGAATGTACCGGTTTTAGATCGGTGCTAAGGTAAGGTTATAAGTACCCTGCAGGAAATTGAACTGACACGACACTAGTCACGTGACCGGTCCAGAAGTGATAGGTACCAGTGCCAGTTCTAACACTTCCTATGAAGCGGACCAGTCACCTTTCCATGGGCAAGGCCTAGGATGGGTTTAATTGATACTTTGTATGCACCTTGTGACTCATCACTGAACTATCCCACAGGGACCTATTCGGTGCAGAATAATATAAATTATTTAAAAATGTCATTCCGACACTTAACTGTAACAATGAAAACTTAATTAATTATTTTTTTTTTTTTACATATTCAATTATAATTTAATTTTTGGGATTCGAACTGACAACCTCGCGCATGACAGGCTTGCACACTACCCACTAGACCACAGAGGCACTCATATTTCAAAAGTATAAATTGTTAAACTCTTAAACTTAAATTAATATCTAAGTATAGTTACGGAACTTGTGCCAGAGTGACTTGACAAAACATTTATATCGATTTATTGTCTTTCCCAGCCAAGTCTTTCTTATTTATATACTACACCAAAAAAAAAAATAAATAAAAAATATTCGTAGTACATAATACATGCCCTAGTGGAGTCTTTCTTATATAGACATACTAAACAAAATAAAATATTCGTAGTACATATAATATATAATATTCGTAATAGTGCCCTATTGAACTATGTATGAACTAATGGAGAATGAAAGTAAATGAACAAAAATGTGTTCAGGTAAAATTTACCCTATGAAGAAAGAGATACTTGCTCCCAACTTGTTCCTCAACATACACCTTGATCGACGGCTTACATGGAAATACCACATTGACTCTAGCTAACACAAATGAAGCTTAAATTAACTCAGATACATTGGCTGATTAACTAGTAGAAATTCAATCCTCAGTCTAGATTCTAAACTTTGAATATACTTTTGAAAGCTTTATGGTGCTACGAAATTCAGCTACGGGTAGGTAACCTGACCACACAACCCGCTATTGAAATTTTCAATCTCTTATTGGATTTTTATTAAAATGTTAGTGATAAAAATTCAATCCAAATATTTTTTAAGTGTAGTTATTGCTTAACTATCGAAATCCCTGTGTGCTTCGCAGTTCAGCTAATTTGTAGAATACAGTTCTCATTATTACACATGTCCTGAAGAGTTTTAAAATTATCACTGCATTATTTTCTGTCGGAATCGGCGTAATTTCAAGTTAGTGCTTGTATAGATTTATAAGCCTTGAGCTCTGTTAAGCTATAATGCATTTCTAAAGGACTTGTCCAGTAAATGAGGCAACATAGAGGAAAAAAAGTAATGCTTCTAATTTATTATTTTTTTTATTGCCCATGTATCAATTTCTGAAAAGCATGAATTTGAACTAGATACTCGTATTGCCAAGTTTTCAACTTGGCATTTTCTGAAGGATACGCACTTTTTTTGGGAGTCAATGCTGGCGGATAATATTGCTCATAGATTAATGTCCAAGTGGTCCTCTAAAAATGTGCATACTCAGAATTTCTTGAATTTCGAGTTTTCAGGAGTTCTTCAAAAACTTTAAATTTGCCCTACTTGTATTAATATTTTTCAAAGTTAGAAACTGTGAAAACTGTGTATCTGAAGAACATACGAAACTGTATATGTGCATATTACACATCCCACTTTCTAAAAGATATTTATTTTTAAATCCCAGTTTTTGATGGATCATGTCCCGCTTTCAGCTTCCAATGTATAGAAAATCCAAAGAAAAAAAAAAACATATTTATATTATTTGATAGGTCCTGGACTCAGCTACAATACTAGAACGAGTTATAACGAATTTTGTTGTTATGTCTGTTGAAGCTTTTTAGCTTTTAAGATGTTTAGTAATTCTCAATTACTTTATGGTAGATTTTACATAATTCCAATTTTTTTTCCAAGAATTTGGTGGGACATTTTCTGCTAAATTGACATTAGAATTAATGTAATGCAGCGTATAGAAAATATTAGACAACATAGTTACCTTAATATAGAAACCGCCTAACTAATTTTTTTTTTTTGAAATCGAGATTTTGCCCTTTTTTCAATACATTAGATACATCACGAAAATGGTGAATGTAACCACTTACACGATATATCTTCTTTTCACCATACACTACACCCTACTTTTTTAACACACCCATTTTCTCAAGTCCTACGAAGAGTATGCTTGGTTCAATTGTCACCAAATTTTCAGCAGGGTAATAAGCCAAAACGGCCTTAATTCTGAGTTTAATCTGGAATAACTCTATACAGCTTTATTACCTCTGTTTTGTAGCGCAATCAGGCCCTTATTTTTGGCCCTTATTGGTGGGGAAATAAGGACTTTTCGGGCTTATTACTTATAACTGAACTGTTGTGAGCCGCCGAAAATTGGTACATTGCGCCGATAGTGAGATCCCGGCTTAAAATACAAGACCTTAGTTTTAAATGCATAAGATTTAAAATTAATAAAAAACTGTCTTTAACATATACATACATATGTATGTATTGATGAGCTAAAATAAGTTTAGGATTTATTCCCAAGAGTCTATAAGAAATTATGTGCTATTATTGTATAAGAGATAAAAACCTATTATATATTTATTCTCTGACAAAATTTTGAGCAATTATACTGAATTCCTAAATATTTTGAGAAAATCCCCAAAATCCCAGACGACTAAATTAGTGAAATAAGAGTTTCTAAATATATATTCATTCTATGACAAGATTTTGGGCAATTATATTGAATTCCTAATAATGTTTAGAAAATCCCCAAGATCCCAGACGACAAAATTAGTGAAATAAGAGCTTCTAAATATATATTCATTCTATGACAATATTTTGGGCAATTATATTGAATTCCTAAATATTTTTAGAAAATCCCCTAAATCCCAGACTACTAAATTAGTGAAATAAGAGCTTCTAAATATATATTTATTTTATGACAATATTTTGGGCAATTATATTGAATTCCTAACTATTTTTAGAAAATCCCCAAAATCCGAGACGACTAATTCTTGAATATTTTTAGAAAATTCCCAAAATCCCAGACGACTAAATTAGTGAAATAAGAGCTTCTAAATATATATTTATTCTATGGCAAATGTTCGTGCAATTAAAGTGAATCCCAAATTTTTTTTAGAAAATCCCCAATTCCTCAGACGAATAAATTACTAAAATAAGAGCTTCTACATAGTGGCAACCTGCTATATCTACACATATAGAAACTTTTTTAGCTAATTAAGGAATACTTTTTTTTTGCTTTAAAGTATTTAATTAAACGGCTCGTAGTTCAATATAAAATCTAGTTTAATCGAACCGCCAAATACGTGTATCACTTTAAAAAAAATGTACGTCTAAAAACACAAAAATATCTTCAAAACATGCTATATATGATTTTAGCTGTAAGCTATTGTTATTTATTTGCAAAAGCATTGAAATATTTTCGAAAATCCGTTAATTTACCCATCTGCGCCTTATTTAAAACACAACAGGACATTATGGCGGCAATAGCTAGGATCCACTTCATTTTAAATTAAGACTGCTGAAAGCTTTTTTAAATAAGTCGGTTGATAATTATTCCTACTGTACTGCACTGAAATCTCTAGAAAACTAGTTTTTAAATAGAAATTCAGTTTATTTTAATTAAAACACACATAAACTTAAATGACACTCTTAATGCTGATTCTAAAATTTACGAGCATAATTTTAAAGAATTTACATACATTTATATGAAAACTATCTTTTAAATTTAAGTTTGTATTTTAATGAAAACTAATTTTCGTTAAAAAGTTTTATGGCGAAAGAGAGATAATTTTAATGGAAAAAATTCCACTTACATTTAGAAATTAATATTAGCTTAAATACTAAACTATAGTCTGAATATAAAATCGACTTTACTGAATATTATTATATTTTTATATATAGTACCATCATATTATTTAAATACATACATACATATCGATGGCTGAATATAAGAAAGTCGTAACTCGAACTTTCGATTTTTTACGGGAGAAGGAAACAACTGAATCAAAACTAAAGCATTTAAGAAAAGTGTGCTGTGACACAGTCGGATCTGCTTATTGTAAAGCTCTGTTACTTTTATTTTTTTTCTTCTTCAAAAATATTTAGCAATCAAATTGAAATGCAACAATGTAGTTACAACCGATGACAACTAGTTGCTGTGCAGTTGTACGGTAATTGTGCCACGACAGCTAATTGCAACTTGCGATGGAGAGGGCTGTAGAGAATTGTGCGTTGTAAAGAGTAGGACAATAGACACAACACATCAACAGCAAGACTAACATAAAACAGATTAATTGAGCACCATTTATCTTTCTTTCACAAATTGACGGAATGTCACTACAAGTCAATGAACGTGCAAAGAGCAAAAAAAAAAAAAAACATGCATTCCATATGCAACAAATTTTTTTTCCTTAAATAACATAAATTTACAGAATTACCTGTAACTACATATACTGACATTTTGCCAGAAAAAAAAATCTTCAAGCAAAATAATTGAAATTCTTAACATATGCTACTTTTCAACGTTAAATTTGATTGAAAAGTAATTTTCTGCACTTCAGGGTTTCTAAGAAAATATTCAAAACGTTTACAAATTGCATATTTAAAAAGCCATACCAACAACTAGAATTTATTCAAAGATTTTCAATCTAGATTAAAAAAAATATACAAGCGAGTTTAATGATCAGGTTGTGAAATTATTTTTCATTTTATTTTTAAAGTCAAACGCAGAGCAAACAAATGACCTTAAAACCAATTTTACTATTTCACTTTAAAATACAAAAAAATACATATTCAAATTATTTCAATTATTTATTATTTTTAACGCAGTTGCTTTACATGTTTTCTAGTTTTCGCTTAATCAAATTTAACACCCCAACGACGACAATAGCAGTGAAATTTTCCTGATACGTAGAAGTACAATTTTTTATTTTTTTTTGAATGTTAAATCAAATGATAAATTTATGTTTTTATATGGAAATAATGGACACATATGATTTGCAAAGTGAATAAATAAACAAAAAACAAATTACAAATGAATAAACAACTAACACTAAAAACATAAACAAATAAAGAAATGTTAGAGGGTGGTGTGCTAAATTAATGGCCTGAGCTATAGACTAACTAAATGAAATAACACACAATAAAATAAGTCCCAATCAATGGCGCCTAAAAAAACCTAAATAAGTCCCAAGCGAATTTAATGAAATAGATTTTAAAACAAATTAAAATAGTCCCAAATCTCTACGTGAAATATGTTCCAATATTTGAGATGCATTTCATAATGAAAAAAGTTCCAATGAAATAATTCCTTATGAAGTGGGATCTAAGTAATAAAACCCAAAAATGCAATAAGTTCACAAAACCAAAATAAACCCAAATCTTACAATAAAATAAGTCCCAATACATACTCATAATGAAACTTTCAGGCGAAAAGACGAAATAAGATCCAAAAATATGAAATAAGTTCCAAATGTATTATTAAGGGAAATTCAAATTATAAGCGGCGAAAATAGTCACCCGAGCAGTTGATAACAGTGATGCCAACGTTTTTTGGTTCTAAAAGCACATAAAAAATTTAAAAACAGCACAAAAAAGCCTAATTCTTAGATTTTAAAAGCGTAAAAAGCACTAACGTGAACAACGAGTGAAAATTAAAACGTTTGAAGTTTAATAATGTTTAATATTTTCTAAGCTATTCTCTATTTCGGCAATAGTATCATCTTTAATGAAATATATCAGACGAAAATGGTATGCTAAACACTGAAAATATAAATATACCAAGTTTTCATTAAAATAATTTTAAGAAATACACAAATTTCTTAAAAGCACTACTTAGTGCTTTTTCTTAGTTTGCCACTAACGCTCAAAATTTGGCGTTTTGAGTCTTCAAAAAGCACTAAATATAGTTCCAAATGCATCAAGCACTGCACCAAAACAGTATTATCTATTGAATCAAACATTTTGGGTTTTTGTTTTCAACTAAAGCAATGTTTTGAAATAATTTCTTTAAACAAAAATTTTGCTTTAGATATGAACTCTAAAATTTCTAAAGCAAATAAAATTAGGAAACCTTGAACAATTTTTGAAATATAATTGCCGCCTGTTTATACTTGTTTGTCTAATTTATATTGAAAACAAAATATCCTTATTATTTTATTATCTATACTTAGTTAATATTTTAAAGTGGTAAAGCTTGCATATTTATATTTTTGTAAGAAATAATTTCCGGGCCGACTTCTAAAATGCTTCAGAAAAATGTAGGGCCCTTCTAATGGAAAGAGAATATCCACTGTTTAGTTAAAAGGCTTAGAATAGGGTAGAGGGGTGTCAAGCCCCCACACCTTGAATGTCGCCAAAACTAAAAAAATCGTCTAAGCAAAAAAGCACCAAAACTAAGAAAAAGCACAAAAACTAAGAAAAAGCACAAAAACTAAAAAAAAAATCACCAAAAACCGAAAAAATCGCTGAAACTAAAAAAGTTGCATAACCTAAAAACAAAAAACAACACAACTAAGAAAAAGCGCTGAAACTAAAAAAATCGCCTGAGTAAAAAAGCAGCAAAACTAAGAATAAGCGCCAGAATTAAAAAATCGCCAAAAACTGAAAAAAATGTACCGGATACTTAAGTAAAAAAAATCTACATCAGGCAAGATATACGATTAATAGGCTAAAGTTCGTATAGTATTATATATATATATATATATATATATATATATATATATATATATATATATATATATATATATATATATATGTGACCTTCTCCGAGAAAAGGGATCTAGTGTGTCAAAAAAACGGGTTTGGACTTAAGAGTGGATTCTGGTACCTAAAAGGGTGTAGAATAAGATGAAAGATCATACAGTTATACAGTTGGCACAAGGTGTTTTTAAAGTGATAATGCGTTATGAAACTTTAAATGCGTTTTTCTCAAAACTTGATTTTCACACACTAGGTCCCTTTTCTCGAAGAAGGTCAGATATAGTGTCCGTACAGAACCCTTCTTGTGCGATTAAAAGTGAATTTATTACTTTTACTCTTGCGCAAGCATAACTACTCATCAATTAACTGGCTATTAATAAAACTTTTATCTTTTTTAATTTTAAAAACAATGGCGCATATTCATAGTCAAAATAATGTGCTTTTTCCATAAAAAATATTTCTGTTTTATAAAAGGTTTATTAGATAAATTTTCTATGGAAATTTGATTAATAAAGCTTTTATAAAACCAAAATATTTTTTATGTATTAGGCCCTAAGAATTTAAAACCGGCATTACCCTGCAAAGTAGAGCTTTGCTCTTAAAATATACTTTGGTATTGACTATGAATATGCACCACTGTATTTTTTTTCAATTTCCTGCATTTTGAATGTCTGTTAGAGCTGTGCTGGCGCCCCCTTATAGCTCATCCTTCTCATTTACTCCTCCTCGCACTCAAAGCTTTTCATAAGTGCAAAACGAGCTTTTTTTCGTAAAAAATTTTATCGGTGCAAATTTTGTTTTTGTTTATTAGTTTTTTTTTATCTTTTATTTCTATAATTTACCTTAATCAATGATGAGAACAAAACAATAATACAATGATGCTGCTCGTATGTACAAACATTTTAGAATTCGACGCCTACAGCCAAAGAAAAATATGCTAAAAAATTAATCTAAATGAATTTTTGTGTACAGTGAGTTTTTGTAAATACAACTGTGGCTATTCTTCGAGTGCACGGCCTGAATTTGTTGTGCGCCTTTGAATAAAGTGTTTCAGCAAATCTGTGGAATTCAGTTGGAAAATTGATGTCTTGTTTTATACAAACAGTTTTTACAGAACCTTAACTCGGATAATTTTTGCAAAGCGTATTTTTATTATTAATTCTTTTTATTTATTTTTTGGTCATTGTCATACGTATAGTTTGCGTGACTTGTTGGAAAATGTTAAAATATTTAATTTTATTGGTCATGACATTAGGATGCTGCTGGGGTTTTGGTGAATTTCATATGAAAAAATATACGCCCCGCTTGGATTCTAGCGAAGAGGATAATAGTGTTTTGCGTAAGTTAGATATTTCTAAATTTGTGTTAAGAGTTTTTTTTTGGATTTTATGTGTATGTTTTGCTGTTTTAGGAACTTATAGACGATGCTTGTGGGAACAGTCGAAATCTTTGCCACGACGCTTGGTGTTGCTGAGCTTGTGCCAAAATTTATTTTGTGAAAATAATCAAGTCGTTGCACGTTCCAGGTCTATTTTTGTAGTGGAAAAAGTTGCTAGACCCAACGAGTACTTATACGATTTTCTTTTCTTTCTTTTTTTAAATTTTTTCCCTTAATTTTTTATATGTGTTCGTTTCTTTTTTGCTTTTGAAAATTTATTGAAATTAAAAAAAAATCACCAGCTGCTTGGATATCTTGCCCGACCAGTGCAAGCAGGGCGATGAGGAGGAACTGATGTACAAGCCATTTCCGACTTGTTGTCCCGTCTATTGTAATTTGAAGCGTCGCATGAATCGCTTGAAGAACATGCACTTTCGCCATCGCATGCTGCTGAATTTATCGCGTCAACAAGCTGCCGGTGCCACCAATTTGTTGCTTAATGAATATGGTTTGGATAGTATTTAAAAAGTATAATTTGCTTTAAAGTTGAAGTGATTTAAATTTATTTAGAAATAAATATTTTTGATAAAAAGAAATTAAGACAAATAAATTAATTAATCGAACAATAACTTAAAAATTAAAAAAAAAATTTCTTAATATTTTATTGAAGCTTTAAGTTAAATGCCTTCCTGCTTCTACATTTAGGCAACAGCAAAGAAGAATTATTAATTTTTATAATAGACCCTCTGAGCTGAAGCAATAAATTATTGTTTTTAATAAAAATATGCCTATAATTAGTATTTTCTAGAACAATTTCATTGAGTAGATGATCACTCTTGGTTATTTATTTTTTTGTTGATTTGCTTATCAAATAAATAAATTAATTAAAAGACATCAGGCAGGAAAACCATATTACACAGAAAACAAAGCAAGTATGAAAAAAAAACTAAATTGAATGAAATTATTTGAGAATTTCTGTGGAAAAAAGAACAAACAGCAAGGAGCAAGTTTGTTGTAGACTTAAAGATAGAATAAATTGATTGCAAAGAAAAAAACTCAAGTATTATCGACGGGTATCATACAAAACCAATCAACGAATCAATCAACCCAGGGAGTAGTCAAGAATGTCCCAGCTTTTCTACGCCGTCAGACAGACGAGCAAAAGGCATTTTTATTAATGACTCAAACCAACCCAGTAAAAAAAATTGGAAGTCATTCTAAAGGAACTACATTTTCATTGCTTCCAAAAAATCGATATTTTTAATTTGCCGATAGTTAGTAGAAAACCAAGTAGAAGTTTATTTTTGTCATACAGAACCTTGTAAGCCCTCTATAGTTTTAGAAATTACTCACCAGAATTTAAAAAAAATCGATTTTTTTCAAGAAACTTATGAATTAATTTTGGTCTAAAATTTTGAAGTTATTTGCTTAAATTTACATGAAAATACGGTTTCGCGTTTAAATTCCTATAAAAAGAAACTACTTGTTGAAATAGGTAACTATTAACCATTTTTCCTAGATGAAAATATTATCATAGAACACAAAAAATTACATTTTTCTTAAAATCGCTTCCAGTTCGGTGACTAGGCATCGAAAAAGAGAACTTCTTGCAATGACAACCCTATGTAAAAATCATTAGATCGGATCGAAATTTGCACTACTTCCAGATCGCAAACTCTACATTTTCATGACTTTTTTGGAGTGTCTTTTTTTACTGGGAAGGAGAACAGAAAAGTCCAACATTTTGTAAAGATGATAAACTTTAAATGCGTTTAAAGCTCTCCACCCACTTGTAATATAATTGTGCAATTTTTCGTATTGTACAATAATATCGCCAGTGTATATGTCATATTCGAAGGTGGCACAATATATTGTAAAAATATCAAAAGACTTTTGATTTTTATTGTACAATCAAGGCAATTGTGCAATGTCGTGGCAATATTGTTCAATGTTGTTGTTTACTTTTTCAGTGTCAGGAAAATTGGGCAATATTTTCTTTGAAAATATTGTGCCATTTATTGCATAGTATAGGTCAAAATGAAAATAATATGTACAACAAGATATGCAGTAATATTGTATAATGTATGGGCCGCTTTAGATTTAATTTCGTAGTTATTAAAAAATTCCTTTTGAGCTACAGGATGCGTTCGGAAGACAAATAAATGTAAACCACGTGAGGAATACTTTTGTGAGACACTTTAGTCTTCTTACTCTTCTACGTATAGATGTTTTTTTAGCTCTTCCCTGAAACCAGTCAAATATGCATCCTTAAATGGGTATATAAGAACCTAAAATTTTTACCAAACTATTTGATATAAAATTCTACTTAATACATCAATATTAGGGAGGTATTTATTTGTTTATGTTATGGCTTTGTTCTTCTTCCTTTTTAGGGTTCCGTATACCAAAGTTGATAGGGAATCCTATTGTTTTCGCTACGATGTTCGTCTCGAGAACTGTACGAGCTAAAAATGTTGAAATCCTAATGTTAGGTTAGGTTAGGTTATCACGCTGCTGGTAAGGAAGGGTGAAATTTAGAGTCCAGATCACTTGGGTCCAATACAATGATCCCTTTGTGGTACCTGTCTGGTGAAGAGCAGATAGTGAGAGAGGGTGATAGGAAAGCAGGGATAGTCATAGAGAAGACAGGCGGTGAAGGAAGAGATAGAGGAAAGCTTCAGTCTTTTAAAACTCTGCTTTTTTTTTTGCACACGTATTTGCAGTGTTGCAGCGCCTCTGATGGTGAATGAGGCGTATTAAATTTTGAAGCTGTGTTTAGTAGCCATTTTATTGTTATTTTACCTCGCCGATGATTCTGCTACACAATACCGACGAAGGATTGCGCTCTGATGTTACATTAGGATTAGCATCCGCTGAAGCCGGTGTTGTTTTAGTGACCAGTGCCTTATGCCTGCAACACTGGAACTTTTCCAGCAACAACTGATATAAAGGACACTAATGTACATCAGAAAAATGCGTGGTGTTGTTATTTTTTTTAATGACTGTCGGAGACAGGGTTTGAACCCAGGACCTTCGGTTTTGTAGTCAAAGTGCTAACTACTTCAGCCAACGCCACCCTCGAATTCTAATGTTATATACAGGCAATTATATAAAGGCACTAGCCGAACTAAAATAAGCAAAAAAAAAAAACTAAGAAAAATACCCAACACGAAAAAAACGCCAAAACTAACAAAATCGCTAAAACTAAAATAAATCGCCAATAAAACGAAAAAATCGCCAAAATCGAAAAAACAGCAAAACTTAAAAAACGCCAAGAACTAAAAAATTCCAAAACGAACAAAACGCCAAAACGCAAAAAAAAACAAAAACAGAAAAAAGTTTACCTGGTACTTAAATTTTTTAAAAAAGGTAAGATATTCTATGATATAAGCTAAAACTTGTATAGTATTACATACGTAGTGTCCCTACGGAACCCTTCGTTTGCTGGTCAAAGCCACACTTTACCGAATATATTTTTTGTCTGGGATACCAATCAAATATTTATGTTATAGCGGGCCTTGGGTTTACACTTTCTGACTGCACTAATCTATTGCATGTTTATGTTCTTTTTAGGGTTCCGTACACCAAAGGTGAAAAAGGAACCCTATTGTTTTCGCTACGCTGTCCGTCTGGCCGTCTGTCCGTCTGTCCGTCTATCCGTCTGTCCGTCTGTCCGTCTGGCCGTCTGTCCGTCTGTCCGTCACAGGGTATTTTCTCGAGAACCGTAAGAGCTACGGACCTGAAATTTGGACAGAGTGTGTAGACCCTTGGCCGCTGCAACAACAAATACATGAGAGTTGGAAATTAAAGGGTGTGCCAAAACGAGCAACGAAAAATTTTAAAATCCCATGTAATATACATACAATTGTATGTATGTATGTATATTACATGGGACCCTTGGCCGCTACAACAACAAATACATGAGAGTTGGAAATTAAAGGGTGTGCCAAAACGAGCAACGAAAAATTTTAAAATTTCATCTAATATACACACAATTGGATGTATATGCACTTGAAATTTGTAAAGTTCGTGTATTTTTATACAGACTACAACAACTAACACTAAAATTTAAAAAAATTTAATTAAAGGGTGTACCATCAGTTATTGTAATTTCGACTATGTAATTTTGATAACTTGCTGTATCTTGGAAACCGTAAGAGCAAACTTCTTGAAATTTTCAAAACCGGTAAATCAAAAAAATCTCAAAATTATAAAATCGCCAAACCGAAAAAAATCGCCAAAATCAAAAAAAAAAATCGCCAAAACGAAAAAAAGCACCAAATTAAAAAAAAATTCTAAATCGAAAATAAATCGCAAAAAACCGGAAAAATCGCCAAAATGAAAAAATCGCCAAAATGAAAAAAAAATCGCCAAAATGAAAAAAAAATCGCCAAAATGAAAAAATCGCCAAAATGAAAAAAATCGCCAAAATGAAAAAAAATTGCCAAAATAAAAAAAAAATCGCCAAAATGAAAAAAATCGCCAGAATGAAAAAAATTGCCAAAATTTAAAAAAAATCGCCAAAACGAGAAAAAAGCGAAAAATAATAAAAAAAATTATTTCAGCTGAAAAAACGTAAAAACAACACTATTAAAAAAATGCTCAAAGCCAACGTACGGAACCCTTCGTGCGCGAGTCAAAGTCGCACTTTACTGAATTTTTTCTTTCATGAGTTCAACATAAAAACTGATTATGGTTTCTCTCTCCCCTTTTCACTCTCTTAAATGTAGCCCTTCCTTTCAGGTATCTTCTTCCTTTAAAATATATATATCTATAATTCTTTAATAATATCTGTTTGAACATTAAAAATAATTAAAAGAAAAAGCTGAAAAACCTCTTTATCAATTGACGACTCTCACAGTACAGCAGGTCATCACATTCCATATCAGTGCAATAAATCTCTTTCTCTTTTCCACTCAGCTACACAAACTTCATACCAAAGCAACTCAGCAGCTTAATAAAAAGAGTTCTACAAGTACTCGTATGTCCCCGTTTATGTGGCTGTGGGAAACACTGAATTCAATTTAGAAATTTAGTGCAAATTTGTAGCTTAAGCCTTTAACATAAGACTGTCATTAGTATTTTAATTTTTTAAACTTTAATTATCTTTTGCTTTTGGAAAAAATGCCGCTGAAGCTAAATATTGTACTTGCTGTTTTCGTTTTATTAAATATTTTTGTGAGAAATACTAAAGCTTATCGGACCCCTTTGCCACCAGGTAAAAAAATGGAAAATTGTATATAATGAAATATATATTGCTAAGTTTTGTTGCCTTCAATTAACAGGAGGTGAAGATGGCAAGTGTTTCTATCTTGGTGACAAATTAGAAGTGGGCAAACATTCTCGCTCCACACCATATGTAAGTGTTAACTGCCAGGAGAATGGTACAGTGTTGGTTGAGGGGTAAGTGATTTCCCAGCTGATTAAATCATTACCAAGTCGTTTACTCCCCCATCCTGGCCAATGACTTTGCCTGTAGATGGAAGAGCCTTCGGCTACTTTGCACAATATTTTTTTATTCTAGTCAACTGCATTGCCTATTGCATGTTTCAGCCAGAGTTATGAATCGACTGGCAGAAGCTTAGTTTTGTGCTCTATTGCATCATCTTCACGACGCTGCTTTTGTTCTATTCCAAGCAAACGCGGCACCCATCCTTCAAACACACTTCTCATCTTCAAACTTTGAGTCAATATGCGATGCATAGAATTTTCTTAAATTCTTATTATTACAAGCTCAATTACTTTTAACCTCAATTTGCCGACCACTACCGTATTTGTCTTGGCAGCTTTGACGGTCTTTTTCTAACTCTGCCACCCAATGATTTATAGTCGTAAGCGACGGAGCAGACAGACTCCTGCAGAGTACAATCTAGCTCAGCAATATAATTTTTTTTATCACAATGGACCATAGCAGTTAAGTAATGATTATTAATCGTAATGATTACTAATTTGATTACTTAATTAATTTATTAATGATTAAATTACGATTATATTCAGTTTCGCACGATAACTATTTGATTACGATTACTAATAATGGAAAAGTAATATGAATTACTTAAAATTACTAAAAATAATCAAAAGTAATCAAAAAATAAGCAGATTACTTCTAAGGATTACTTTTGATTCTTTTTGATTAATTATTAGGAATCAAAAGTAATCTTTGAAAGTAGTCGGATTACTTTTTGATTACTTTTGATTCTTTTTCATTATTTTTAGTAATTTTAAGTAATTCAGACTACTTTTCGATTATTAGTAATCGTAATCAATTATTTATCAGCAATTCTTTTGAAGGCAATTATATAATCATTACAATTCTTTTTAAAATGTAATCTAATTGATTACTAATCGTAATCGAAATTTAACAGCTCTGCAATGCACCAACTGGGACTTCCAGTGGGGGTGTGCTGTGGCACCAACCTTACTGACTTTGAATTTAATGGGACTGAGACCTTTCAACTGAAAGTATTGAATTACATACAGCCAATTTTTTCCGTGTCAACAAATTCACTGAGATCGTTTATTTTTTATGATTCCCTTGTGACAAAACTTATTTTTGAAAATAATCAAATCGTGCCAGATCTATTTTTGTAATAGACAAAATGGCTAGACCCAACCAAGGCGAATTGATAACAGGTGAAATTAAAAGCCCAGATCGTTATCAGCTGTTCGAAGACTAATTGAACTGCTTTAAATCCCGACTGTCAAAATCTCTTCTTTTATCTAATGCTTGTTTACATTTAAAGTGAAAAGTGCATGTACATATTTATGTATTTTATAAATATGTATGTATGTATTGGTATTTTAGTCAACTGGTTTTGACAGATGGGGGTTTTTTAAAGCCAGACGAATTGCATGTTGTTTTTAGTATTGTTGTAGCGATAAGCTCATCTAATATGAATTCTTTCTTCTTCTTCTTTTCTTTTTTATTTCTTTATCTTTTCTTTTCGTTTTTGATTTGTGTTTTTTCTTGAAAAATTCTTGCAATTAAACCACCAGCTGCATGGATATCTTACCAGACCTATGCAAGCAGAGCGATGATGTGGGAGTGATGTCCAAGCCATTTCCTGACTGCTGTCCCGTCTATTGCAATTTGAAGCGTCTTCTGGATCGCTTGACAAACACGGACGAACGCAAGCGGCTGCAGTTGTCGGGTCAACAAGTTGTGGATGCCACCAATTTGTTGTTTAATCAATTTGGTTTGGAAAGTATTTAAAAAGTATTCTAAAAATTTTTTGTTTCTTTTGTTTTGTAATATCAATTAAAATATTTGTAATATGAATAAAAAAAATAATTAAACTTTCTCCTATAAACAATTTGATAGCATCAATTAAGTTTTTCCACTCAAATTAATTAATACAATTAAAATTTTAATTGAATCAATTAAAATCTTAATTGAAAACCTTGAGTGGTGAATATTTTTTTCTGTGTTTGAATCGTATGTTAAAATATATATTTTGAGTGGAAAAAATAAATTGATATTATCAAATTGTTTATAGGTGAAAATTTAATTAATTCTTTAATTGATATTACAAAATTATTCATATTACATTTTTGTGTGGACCTTTATAATATGGCCCAAAGTGATTAAATATGAAATAAATATTTTTCATAAAAAAAGGAAATAAATAAATTAATTAATCGAACAATAACTTGCACAAATTTTTCATTAAAGTGGCAATTTCCTAAGACTTTAAGCAACTTATTTACTGTAGCTTTAAGTTAAATGCCTTATTGCTTCTACATTTATGCAACAGCAAAGAAGAATTATTAATTTTTATAATAGACCCTCTGAGCTGAAGCAATAAATTATTGTTTTTAATAAAAATATGCCTATAATTAGTATTTTCTAGAACAATTTCATTTGAATAGATGATCACTCTTGGTGATTTTTTTTGTTGATTTGCTTATCAAATAAATAAATTAATGAACAACAACAAATTAACAGACATCAGGCAGAAAAATCATATTAAACAGAAAACAAAACAAGTATAAAAAACAAAATTGAATGAAATTGACAGAGAATTTCTTTGAAAAAAGGCACACACAACGAAAAGTAGACTTAGAGATGGAATAAATTGATTGCAAATAAAAATACTCAAGTGTTATGAACGGGTATCCCACAAAACCAACCAACCCATCAAGCCACCCAGGGAGCAGTCAAGAATGTCCCAGCTCTTCTACGCCGTCAGACAGACGAGCAAAAGGCATTTTTATTAATGACTCAAAACAAAGAGAACAGAAAAGTCCAACATTTTGTAAAAATGAGAAACTTTAAATGCGTTTAAAGCTCCCCACCAACTTGCAATATAATTGTGCAATTTTTTGTATTGTACAATAATATCGCCAGTGTATATGTCATATTCGAAGGTGGCACAATATATTGTAAAAATATCAAAAGACTTTTGATTTTTATTGTACAATCAAGGCAATTGTGCAATGTCGTGGCAATATTGTTCAATGTTGTTGTTTACTTTTTCAGTGTCAGGATAATTGGGCAATATTTTCTTTGAAAATATTGTGCCATTTATTGCATAGTATGTATAATGAATTGGTCGCTTTAAAGCTGCCAATTTGGCTGCAGTAGGTGTTCGAAAGACAAATCGTCGATTGATAATTTAATTGTTGCATGTGGATTTTGATAGTTTCAAGTAAATTGAGTTTTAAGTTTAAAAATTGTATCAGCAAGTGCCACATACGACAAACTCAACACTCCATATCTCAAGAACCGCATGAGGTATCGAAAAACTGATTACGCCAAATGAAAGATCAGGTCGGAAGCCCTAAGGAATCGATTTTAACTCAAAACCACAAAAAATCGACATACGACATTTAAATTATCAACCGACGAAATGTAAGTCATATGAGGAATAGTTTTGTGAAACACTTTAGTCCTCTCTCTTTCTGTTTTTGCTCTTTCCTAAAATAAGTCATATAATATTTGCATTTGATGCACCTTAAATGGACATATAAGAGGCTAAAACTTTTAACAAAATATTTGACATAAAATTCTATCGCAATTCTCTAAATTCATCAATATTAGTAAGAAATTTATTTGTTTATGTTATGGCGTTGTTCTTCCTCTTTTGTTTTTGAAGGGATACTAATTAAATATTTATGTCATAGCGGGCCTTAGGTTTACTCTTTCTGACTGCAATAATCTATTGCATGCTTATGTTCTTTTTAGGGTTCCGTACACCAAAGGTGAAAATGGAACCCTATTGTTTTCGCTACGCTGTCCGTCTGTCCGTCTGTCCGTCCGTCCGTCTGTCCGTCACAGGGTATTTTCTCGAGAACCGTAAGAGCTACGGACCTGAAATTTGGACACAGTGTGTAGACCCTTGGCCGCTACAACAACAAATACATGAGAGTTGGAAATTAAAGGGTGTGCCAAAACGAGCAATGAAAAATGTTAAAATCCCATGTAATATACATACAATTGTATGTATGTAGTATGTATATTACATGGGACCCTTGGCCGCTACAACAACAAATACATGAGAGTTGGAAATTAAAGGGTGTGCCAAAACGAGCAACGAAAAATTTTAAAATCCCATGTAATATACATACAATTGTATGTATGTATGTATATTACATGGGACCCTTGGCCGCTACAACAACAAATACATGAGAGTTGGAAATTAAAGGGTGTGTCAAAACGAGCAACGAAAAATGTTAAAATCCCATGTAATATACATACAATTGTATATATGTATATTACATGGGACCCTTGGCCGCTACAACAACAAATACATGAGAGTTGGAAATTAAAGGGTGTGCCAAAACGAGCAACGAAAAATGTTAAAATCCCATGTAATATACATACAATTGTATATATGTATATTACATGGGACCCTTGGCCGCTACAACAACAAATACATGATAGTTGGAAATTAAAGGGTGTGCCAAAACGAGCAACGAAAAATGTTAAAATCCCATGTAATATACATACAATTGTATGTATATGCACTTGAAATTTGTAAAGTTAGTGTATTTTCATACAGACTACAACAATTAACACTAAAATTTAAAAAATTTTAATTAGAGGGTGTACCATCAGTTAATGTAATTTTGACTATGTAATTTTGATAACTTGCTGTATCTTGGAAACCGTAAGAGCAAACTTCTTGAAATTTTCAAAACCGGTAAAACAAAAAAATCTCAAAATTATAAAATCGCCAAACCGAAAAAAAATCGCCAAAATCAAAAAAAAATCGCCAAAACGAAAAAAAGCACCAAATTAAAAAAAATTTCTAAATCGAAAATAAATCGCGGAAAACCGGAAAAATCGCCAAAATAAAAAAATCGCCAAAATGAAAAAAATCGCCAAAATGAAAAAATCGCCAAAATGAAAAAAATCGCCAAAATGAAAAAAATTGCCAAAATGAAAAAAAAAATCGCCAAAATGAAAAAAATCGCCAAAATTAAAAAATCGCCAAAATTTAAAAATCGCCAAAACGATAAAAAAGCGAAAAATAGTAAAAAAAAAATTATTTCAGCTGAAAAAACGTAAAAAAACACTATTAAAAAAAATGGTCAAAGCCCAACGTACGGAACCCTTCGTGCGCGAGTCAAAGTCGCACTTTACTGAATTTATTTCTTTGATGAGTTCAACAAAAAAACTTATCATAATTTCTCTCTCTCTCTCTCTCTCTTAATCTTGCAAATGTATCTCTCCCTTTCAGGTATTTTCTTCCCTTAAGATATATATCATTATTTAATTATAGCTGTTTTAACATTGAACTTCACTGAAAGCGCTTAATAATAAATCATAACATACCGGTAAAATAATTTACATAATTTACTTTACATTTACCAAATGAAAAACTTCCTAGTCAGTTAAAGACTCTCACAAAACAGCAGGTCTCCATCAGGGTGACCGATGACATTTTTCAAAAAGTGGCACCAAATAGGGAATTTAACAAACAAAGAGGGGCATCATTAAAAAAAACGACACAACTACACTAAACTTCTTATTTTTAATGTATTATTATATAGTTCACTCAAAAAAAAGGGGGGCAAAAAGTGGGAAGGCGGTCGAAAAAGTGGCAATTTTCCACTTTAAGACTCAGTTACCCGACTGTAATGTAAAGTAACTGCAATGTAGGAAACAGCTGATCGATATTTTTATATGAAAAGTAGGTTACGTTACATTACATCTCTATAACCATTTGCATTACTTTTCACATAACAATATGGATCAGCTGTTTCCTACTGTTGCAGTTACTTTACATTACAGTCGGGTAATTGGGCCTTAACTGAGCCTTCAGTCGTTCAAACGGTCACGCTGGTCTCCATATTCCATATCAGTGCATTGCATCTCTTTCTCACTCTTTCTCTTTTGCAGTCAACTACACCAAGTGTGCACATCAGCTCAGCAGTTTAATAAAAAGAGGTCTGCAAGTGCTCGCAATGTCTGTCCGTCTATCTCTCCGTTTGTGTGGCTGTTGGAACCACTGAATTGAATTACAAAATTTAGTACAATTTTGTAGCTTAAGCCTTTAACATAAAATAAACATTGGTACTTGAATTCTTTATTTTAGATTATTTATCTTTTGATTTTAAAAACAATAAATATGCCGCTGAAAAGAAATATAGCTTTTACTATTTTCATAATTTTAAATGTATTTAATATTTTTGTAAGAAATACTGAGGCTTATCGGGCCCTGTTGCCACCAGGTAAAGTAAAAAAATGGATTAACATTTGAAAAAAAAAATATAATTAGAGCAAAGGCTGTTTGTTGATATTCTTTTTATTGTTGTCTTCAATTATCAGGTGAAGATGGCAAGTGCTTCTATCATGGTGACAAATTAGAAGCGGGCAAACATACTGGCTCCGCACCCTGTCAAAGTGTTACCTGCCAGGAGAATGGTACAGTGTTAGTTGAGGGGTAAGTGTTGTTTAAGTTGACTACTGTCAGTTGTTATTGAGGCAAGTGCATTAGTTCGATTCTTTACATTACTGACTTGTCCCAAAGGCTGAATTTTTACTACCAGTTTGACAATTGCTGGTCGGGAAGTTGCGAACGGTGACTGCGAAATTTTCGCCACTTTTGTAGTGAATTTTCATAATTCCAATATTGAGGCATATATGGTTCACTGTAAATTCCTAAAAAACGTTCAGTTCTTTAACAAAACCTTGGAAAAAAGCATCGCTAGAAAACTTTGTGATTGCAAAGTCTTGGGGAAATTTAACGAAATTCTCATGCAATTGCTGAATTAAAAATTTCTTTAATAAAAAATAGCGATTTGAGAAATTATCCTGTTGCAGGGCTCAGTGCGTTTCTATGACATAATAATATAATAATTTCAAACAATAGCCGCAACTTATTTAAATTGAAGCTATTCAAATGAAAACATATTTTCAAAATCAATTGCCAACAAAAATTACGCAAATTAAAACATACAGTGAAACCTCTCATAACCGGACACTCACCGTTGCCGTATTCTTGTCCGCTTATGAGAGTGGTACACATTCTTCCATATTAATTATAGTTCTATAAAAGTTTTCCAGTTATTTAGGGTGTCCGGTTATGGGAGGTGTCGGTTAGGGCAGGTTTCACTGTAAATACAATGTTACAAAACTATTGAGAATTAAATGAATATTGTTATTTCAAAATCGATCATTATTGGTTGTATGTGCATACATACATACATACACACATATGTATGTATGTACATGGGTATGAATATAAAATTTTATTTTAATTTCAATTTCTATAAAATTTCTATGTCAACAATTTCATTTCATTTTAATTAGCACAAATGCATTATTTAAAAGTTTACTAGCAATAAATGCTTTTTATTTTCAATTTGAAAAAAAAGTTCATTTGTTATCAGCTCAAAATATAAAACTAAACACAATATCTATATACACACATACATAAATATATATATACATACATACATACATATGTACTAAAATATATGTACATAATTTTAAACTTAATAACATTCAAAATTATAATAACAACTAATTACACTGTGCAACACAAAAAGTTTCTAATTACATTTGGTCTAATAAATGTTTTTTTTTTACTTCAGCTGCGGTAAACTTTGGATACAAAATTGTAATCGTGGCGAACGTGTGGCCCTTGACAAGCCCTATCCAGAGTGCTGTAAGCTGGTGTATAAATGCAAAAATCCCGATGGCTCGTCATACTATATGGAAAAGGATGCAGCGGACTTTAAGCTTAAGACAGAAAATTCCACGTAGTTTTGATTCAACTATTACTTTTTTTATTGCAAATTAGGCTTTAGTTTACTTTTGTAAAATAATTACGTTAATTTATTAATTTCATAATCAGTAAGAAGAAAAAAAAACGGAAACAGGTTTTTCAATAAATTTTTTTTAATACAAAAGCAGGAAAATTTGTAAAACAGAATTTTGAACTTATCACTAAATGGGCATTTCCACAGGAAGTGTGCGACATCAAGCAAATATGCTTGTTTTTTTAAAGAAAACGAAACTTTTTTTTTACTTCTTTATATATTTGTGTAGGCCGTCAGCGGCTCTACGTTAGGTAAAATTTTAAGAAAAATCGAGTCACGTTGTTCAGAAATACAAGGTTAATTGCTTGCTGTCGCACAAGACAAAACAGTGGAATTTCTCGGAGAAATGCCCAAGTGTCTGTTAAAAAATTAGAAAAAATTTTCACATAGATTTTAGAATTAACAACTCCATTTTACTTGTATTTGTTGCAAGGATTTTGGGTATTTAATTTTTTTTTTGGAAATTTTAAAAATAATTTTTTTACTTGAGGTGAATTTTAAAAAAAAATTTTTTTTAATATTAAACCAGGGAAAATCGAAAATATAATTTTGAGTTTTGAGCTGGAAAATATTTTTTACATAGAATTTGAAATTAAAAACTCTATATTATTTGTTGCGGGGATTTTGGGTATTTGATTTTTTTTGAAATCTAAAAAATCATTTTGTTAATAGTTTTTGGATGAAAAACTTGATTTTTCGTGAGTCACAGAATTGAATACGAGTAGATTGAATTTAATAGTGTTCTACGAAAAAAAAACCTGAAATTGTATATTTACATAGCTTTTCAAATTAACCACTTAATTTTATTTGCTGCGGGTGTTTGAGTTTTTTTTTATATCTTAAAAATAATTTTTAAATGTGTTTTGAATAAAAAGCTTCATTTAATTTCTTTTATAATCGACAAGAAAAAGAACAGGGAGAGGTTTTTCAATAATATTTTGCTTTAATACCAAACCAGTGGAAATTAGAAATAGAGTATTGAATTTAGAACTGAAAAAAAATTTTTACATAGAATTTGAAACTAACCGTTCGATTTTATTTCTTGCAAGGATTTTGGGTATTTCAACTTGTTTTTTTTTTTTGAAATCTTAAAAATAGTTTTTTAATACTTTTTTCAAGAAAACACTTCATATAATTTTTTAAGGGCATTTAGGGGATTTTAGATTTTTATTGGGAATGTTAGGAGAACTGTGGGGATTTAAGATTGTTTTGGTATCAAAAGAAATTAATGGCTTGAATTGATTATTGGTCTACGAAAAAAACCTAAAATTACATTTTGTCATAGTTTATGGAATTAACAATTTTATTATGCTTGTTGCGGCTATTTGATTTTTTTTTGGAATCTTAAAAATCATTTTTAATACTTTTTGAATGAAAAAACTTGAATTAATAATTTTTTTTTTGCAAATTCGGGGGATTTGAAGTTTTAATTAGGAATGCTGGGAGGGTGGTGGGGATTTTAGATTGTTTTTTTTTGGAGTCGCAGAATTAAATAGTTTTAATTGAATGATGGACTAGGAGAAAAAACTAAAATTTAATATTTACATAGTTTTTGGAACTAAACTATTGCGGGCATTTGAATTTTTTCTTTTGAAAAACTTAAAAATAATTTTTAAAAGAAAAACTTGATTTAACTGTTTGGCAGAGTTTGAGGCATTTGAAATTTTTATTAGGAATGCTGGGAGCATTGTGGGGATTTTATATTGTTTCTTTGGGAGTAGCAGAATTAAATAGTTAGAATTGATTATTGGTCTACGAAAAAAAACTAAAATAGTATTTTTAAATAGTTTTTGGAATTAACAACTTTATTTTATTTAACTATTGCGTGCATTTGAAATTTTTCCTTTGGAAATTTTAAAAATCATTTTTCAATACTTTTTGAATGAAAAACGTGATCTAATTTTTTGGAAGAGTTTGGGGTATTTTAAATTTTTGTTAAAAATTTTAGGAGGATTGTAGGGATTTTATATTGATATTTTGGCAGTCGCAGAATGAAATAGTTTGAATTGAATAGTGGTCTACGAAACAACCTAAAATTCTATTTTTGAATAGATTTCGGAATTAATAATTTTATTTTATTTGTTGTGCGTATTTGATCTTTTTTTAGAAATCTTAAAAATAATTTTATTACACTTTTTCTGCCGTATTCATAAAAAAATATTTTAGGTTTATATTCTTATGAATTGAATAGGCTAAAGTTCGTAACGCTTTTTAAGCCAAATTACATGTGATAATTATTAATGAACAAATAACATCAAAGTTAGTTGTAAATATTCTGACAACAACACATAGTTGAACGGAACAGCCAGCCGTTTTCGAAGGCCACTAAACCTTCCTCATCAGCGTTCTTCTGTGTTTTGGTCCACTGTGTGTGGTGTCAGTTGATGTAGATGTCTGCCTTATATACCACACACAGTGGACCAAAACACAGAAGAACGCTGATGAGGAAGGTTTAGTGGCCTTCGAAAACGGCTGGCTGTTCCGTTCAACTATGTGTTGTTGTCAGAATATTTACAACTAACTTTGATGTTATTTGTTCATTAATAATTATCACATGTAATTTGGCTTAAAAAGCGTTACGAACTTTAGCCTATTCAATTCATAAGAATATAGAAACAAATACAGTTCGAAAAATAATAATTAAATTAACTAATTTTAGGTTTATTTGACAAATTTCCCATAGAAATTCGTCCTAAACCTAAAATATTTTTTATGAATACGGCAGTTTGAATTAAAAACTTGATTTAGTTCTTTTTTTGGGAGAGTTTGAGGTATTTTAAATTTTTAATAGGAATGTTAGGACTGTGGAGATTTCAGGCTTTTTTTTGGGAGTCACCGAATTCAATACGAAACACATAAGAAAAAAATTCTAAATATTTTTAGTTTTATATAATTTGTTGTGAGTAGTTGATTTTTTTTTTTGAAATCTTAAAAATGACTTTTATATAATTTTTAGTGCAAAATTTGAAATAATTTTTTGGGGAAGTTGGAGATTTTTAATTTTTATTAGGAGTATTAAGATATTTGTGGGGATTTTAGTTTGTTTCTTCAGGAGGCACAGAATTGAATAGTTTTCTATAAAAAACCTAAAAATTTTATTTTTACATAGTTTTTGGAATTAACAATTAAATTCTATTTTATTTGTATTACGGGGATTTTGGGTATTTAATTTTTTTGGGATTCTTAAAAATGATTTTTTAAGAACCTGATTTAATTTTTTTGGGGAATTTTTGGGGATTTGAAATTTTTTTTAGGAATGCTGGGAGGATTGTGGAGATTTTATATTATTTTTTGGGAGTCGCAGAATTAGTTTAAGTTTGAATTGAATATTCTTCCACAAAAGAAATCTAAATTCTTATTTTTACCTAGTTTTTGGAATTAACAACTAATTCTATTTTATTTGCTGCGGGGATTTTAGGTATTTGATTTTTTTTTGGGATTCTTAAAAATGATTTTTTAAAATTTTTATAATTAAAAACTTAATTTAATTTTTTGGGGGAATTTTTGGGAATTTAAAATTTTTATTAGTAACGCTGGGAGGATTGTGCAGATTTTATGTTATTTTTTGGGAGTCGCAGAATTAGTTTTAGTTTGAATTGAATAGTGGTCTACAAAAAAAAGCGAAATTTTTATTTTTGCATAGTTTTTGGAATTGGCAATTTTTTTATTTATTGGGAGAATTTTGGGTATTTTTAATTTTTTCCTTGGATATCGCAGAAATCATTTTTGAAAAATTTTTGATAAAAAACTTGATTTAATTATCTGGGGAATTTTGTATTTTAAATCCTTATGGGGTATATTAGGAGGATTGTAGAGATTTTGGGTATTTGATTTTTTTTGGGATTCTTAAAAATGATTTTTTAAAAGTTTTATAATTAAAAACATAATTTAATTTGTTGGGGGAATTTTTGGGGATTTGAAATTTTTATTAGTAACGCTGGGAGGATTGTGCAGATTTTATGTTATTTTTTGGGAGTCGCATAATTAGTTTTAGTTTGAATTGAATAGTGGTCTACAAAAAAAGCGAAATTTTTATTTTTGCATAGTTTTTGGAATTGGCAATTTTTTTATTTATTGGGAGAATTTTGGGTATTTTTAATTTTTTCCTTGGATATCGCAGAAATAATTTTTGAAAAATTTTTGATAAAAAACTTGATTTAATTATCTGGGGAATTTTGCATTTTAAACCCTTATGGGGTATATTAGGAGGATTGTAGAGATTTTGGGTATTTGATTTTTTTTGGGATTCTTAAAAATTATTTTTAAAAGTTTTATAATTTAAAATATAATTTAAGTTTTTGGTGCTAATTGAGGGATTTTAAATTTTTATTAGGAATGCTGGGAGGATTGTGGAGATTTTATATTATTTTTGGGAGTCACAGAATTAGATTTAGTTTGGATTGAATAGTGGTCTACAAAAAAAGCCTAAATTTTTATTTTTTGCGGGAATTTTAGGTATTTCTAATTTTTTCCTTGGATATCACAGAAATTTTTTTTAGTGCTTTTGGATAAGAAACTTGATTGAATTTTTCTAGGGAATTTAAGATATTTTAAATCTTTTCTTAAAAATAATTTTTTAAAGGTCTTACAATTAAAAATATAATTTTATTTTTTGGTGGCAACTGAGTGATATGAAATTTTAATTCGAAATGTTAGGAGGATTGTGGAAATTTTAGAATTTTTCTTGGGAATTATAGCATTCAACACGAATTAAATACAAAAAAAGCATATATGTAATTGTATTTTTATATAGTTCTTGGAACTAACAACTCTATTTTATTTCAAGCGGGAATTTTGGGTATTTTAATTTTTTTCTTCGGATATCGCAGAAATCAGTTTTTGAAAACTTTTGAATTAAAAAACTTGATTTAATCTTTTGGTAGAACTGCAGAAATTTCAAATTTTTATTAGGAATATTAGCGGAATCGTGGGGATTTTAGACTTATTTTTGGGTATTACAGAAATAAATATTTGAAAGTGCATTTTGAGTTACATGGAAATGTTTTTCTTTGTATACAGTAGATGTTTTTAAGGCTGTTTTAGTAATTTTATATAAATCAGTAAATGCATATCGCTCGCTCATTTACCTTAATAACGTAATAACTCAAAAAATGCTATTTTTTTAATTAATAGTGCTCTTCATATCATTATTCATATTGTGCTAACATTTCATAAAAATTTTGTTTTTCCTTTAACTAAGAAAAATAAATATTATTAACTTTTAGCATATGCTTACAAAATGTTTGCTGGTTTGCTGATCGCTTACGCATATGATCAGACATTGTCTCAAGAACAAAAACGAACCGGTCAAAGCAGTTCACGTTTTCGCTCTTTCTTGCAACTTTCTTTGGCTTTCTTTCTCCCAAAACAAAACAACGACATTAACAGCATGACCTAATTTCTTTCACCAGTTTGAGAAGAGAAAGAGGCAAATTCTCTTAATTGTTAAAATGAATGATGATAAAACTTGAAGGTTGTGCTAAAAAACCGGGCTTCAGAAAGCTGCAGTTAATAAACAACCAACTTAAAGTCAAGTCCATTAAAACGCACAAATTAAGTTCTTTTTTTTTTTGTAAGCCATTATAAAATATTTGTTTGGAAAAAGGTGATTGTTTGTTTGTTTAAGCATTAAAACAAAAGTTTACATATAAATTATGAATTCAAAACACATTCATGGGTGATATATTTACAAAGAAAAGTGAAATTTTTAATGGAAAGAGGCAGACGGCTGAAAAAATATTAGAATAAAATTCGTCAATTTTCCTTAAAGAAAAAAAAAATAAACAAGTTTTTAATAAAACAATTTTAATTTTGTTTAAAAGAAGAAAAAAATTAACACAAAAGTGCTAATTGTGGCCTGCAGTAACACTAATATTGATCCCATTAACAGCAGCAGTGATTTTGCAAAACTGAAAATAGTTTTCAAAATAATGGCTAAAAAGTTAAAAAAAATTATTTTTCATAATAAAAATAAATGCTCGAAAATTCTTAAAAAAATTATCAGGCCAGTGCTTAAATGAAAAATAAGAGGATTTATATAACTTTGTTCATAATACTTATAGTAAAACATTACTAAATCCTCCTTTTGTTTCCAATATTTAAACTGTGTTTTGCTTTTTATTTGTTTGATGTCAAAAGCATTATTTGAAACTGTTAACAATTTTATCTTTTATTTCGAACTTTTTACATTTTATTGAAATGATTTGTCACTTCTTTGTTGATTTTTAATGCTGTTGGCATGAAAATTTCAAATAAACAGTCATATTTTTCTTTTTTTTCGCATTTGACACAATGATTGTGCTTTAAGAAAACATAAATAAAAGACACTTAGTGAAAAAACAAAAGGAAAGAATGAAATAGGAAGTGTACATCACATAAGCGAACTTGCAATAACATGCACATGCTTGCACTAAGTAGGGGGAGCCGAAAGAAAGAAAAACTAAAAAATTTACAGTTTTTTATAAGCGCAGATTAGTCTAATCTATCCTACAATAGTCTAGACAGCCGTAGTCTGTCCTATTGTAGTCTGGTGTAGTCTAGCATGGTATAGTCTAGTCTAGTCTACTCTAGCCTAGTCTAGTCTACTCTAGCCTAGTCTAGTCTACTCTAGCCTAGTCTAGTCTACTCTAGCCTAGTCTAGTCTACTCTAACCTAGTCTAGTCTACTCTAGCCTAGTCTAGTATGCTCTAGCCTAGTCTAGTCTAGTCTAGTTTAGTCAGTCTAGTTTACTAAGCCCTAGTCTAGTCCACTCTAGTCTAGTCTACTCTATCCTAGTCTAGTCTACTCTAGCCTAGTCTAGTCTACTCTAGCCTAGTCTAGTCTAGACTAGTCTATTCTAGTGCAGTTTAGTCTAGTCTAGTCTTATACCCTAGTCTAGTCCACTCTAGCCTAGTCTAGTCTACTCTAGCCTAGTCTTGTATGCTCTAGTCTACTCTACTCTAGTCTAGTCTAGTATAGTCTAGTCTAGTCTAGTCCAGTCCAGTCTAGTCTAGTCTACTCTACTCTAGTCTAGTCTAATCTAGTCTAGTGTAGTCTAGTCTAGTCTAGTCCAGTCCAGTCTAGTCTAGTCTAGTCTAGTCTAGTCTAGTCTAGTCTAGTCTAGTCTAGTCTAGTCTAGTCTAGTCTAATCTAGTCCAGTCTAGTCTAGTCTAGTCTAGTCTAGTCTAGTCTAGTCTAGTCTAGACATATATATTCTATTTTAGTCTAGTCCAGTTAATTTAATATAGTAGAGTGCAATGTAAAAAAGTATATATATACATATATATTTTAGCTTAGTCTAATCTAGCCTAGTGTAGGTTAATCTAGCCTAGTCTAGTCACTAAAATGTAGTATGTTTGCCTTTTCTCCTCTGAATTGTTACTTTAAGTGTTCCATATCCAAAAATTTTTATTTTAATTCTAATATATGAATCATTGGATTACCCTGCTTTTTATGAATAGTAAATTTTTTTTTTTTTTTGTAAAATCTCTATTGATAATAATGACAAAGTCTGTTTACCGGAAGACAATCAAGCAGCAGCAATATTCAATCGACAACATGAAGATGTCGTTGCAGATACAACAGCTGCATAAAAGCATGAAAGCAATCAAGATTTCTAGCACAACAACCCAATAAACAATTTGCTAAAAATGGGTCAGGAGGCCAAAAAAAAACCAACCAAATGCTTTAAGCATTTATATAAAATTAAAAAAATATATACATATATATTTTATAAAAACAATTATTTATTTGATTTTTCTCTTTTATATTTTTAAACAGAGTTAATGCTCTAAACGAAATTTTATAATGAATCGACAACATTTCAAGATGCAGCTGATGCTTTTGGCTTTCATGCTGTTGCTACAAATTACAAAAGTTTCATCGTACAAGCGAAATTATGAAGCTAAATACACCAATGCAAATGTGCCACTATGGAAGCAAAGGGTAAATAAACGTAGCACATACACTCTTCTGAAACAACCTATTCAAACATGCATACCCACCCCCACCCCCACCCCCCTCATACACTTTTAAAATATTTTACATGTTAAACTTTAACTAAAACCACACAAATTCATTCACCCATCCATCAAACAACCATTCCGAGATAACAAGAATGTCCTTTTTTCTTAGCACCATCGACATGTTGTAGCAAAATGAAAATCCACATAATGAATACTTTCATTTTCATTTTTATGTATTACATCCAGGCTTGTGAGAAAGCCCAGAAATATAAGGCCAATTCTCATTATATCTGTGATGATAAGGGTGATGTTAAGTGTTTACCAGGTTGGCAAGGAGATTTATGTCAAGTGCCCATGTGTCGTAGAAGTTGTGATCCCATGAATGGTGAGTAATGGAGCAGGCAAATAAATATATGTATGTATGAACTTACAACAGTAATAAACAGGCATATTTAAGGAGCTCAAACAATATTTGGCCGGCCGGCTGAAGTGAAGGACATGCAGCTCAATTATACGTTAATTGTGACCCATTTTAGATTTATTGAAAAAAAAAAATCAGGGAACCAAAGGAATGGAAATATGGTTTTATAGTCATTATACATTGCATGACTATAAAAATACTCTGACTATTAATCGGCTACACATACAGGGCTATTCTATTTACACACGCAAATAAGGCACATTTTCAAACAGCCACAACACATTTTCCATTAATTTGATATAAAAAAATGTATGTGCACATACGGTGGGTAATGATGAATATATATCCCGAGTATTTTGTATATTTTTTTGTCCGACTATATATCCATACTCTGAGTATAAGCATACTCCGAGTATAAGTATGGCAAAAAGTCAATGCACTTGATACCCATGTGGCTTTTTTATTTTTAATTGTAGGGTATTTTAGCTTTTCGAATAAACAAGGTAGAGATGCTATTATATGTTGGAATCGGCTGTAGTTATAGTTGCTTGAGAAAAAATTTTATGAGCGTACAAATTATTTGCTCTACAATTATGACTATATGCAATTTACTAAAATTAAGACTATTTGCTTAAGTACTCGTATATTTTTTTTTCAATACTTGTTGCCACGGACTGTTGTCAAGTTCGTAAATTAAAAAACAACAATATTAATAATTTTAAAGCTTCGACTATCGCTTACACTATATTCGAGACTATAAACTAAGGCGAGCTTATACTCTTGAAAAATATTCCAACTAAAACTTACAGAACTTAATACTTTCCTTATTCACACAGATTTGTATTCCATTTTGCGGCTCAGTGTATGATCGGGACTATTGGCTAGTATCCCGGTATCCCGGTTTAAAGAACGATATATTGTTATACCGACTCCTTAAGCCTAAGGGCACTGCTAGACGTTCAATATATATTGTGATATTTGGATCGCGATTCATTTTAATGGATTGATGGATCACGAGCGTATGCTACATGTTCAATATTTATCGCGTCAGTATTTACGTTATTTTGTGCTGTGCGTATCGTTTATTAATAAGCTTTAGCCGGCGAGTCCCACAACTGCGGCAATGCCTCCAAATCAAAAATAAAGTCTTTCAAAATAATTTTTTTCGGTCTTTAATTCCGATTCCACCGGTAGAACCCACTCGCTTTCCCTATCTTCTGCCATTACCCTTTATTAAAACAAACTTTACACAAATGTAATAAGCTTTTTTACTTTTTATTTGTTAAATTTTTTTTATTTTATTTGTTTTATTTCAGTTTTTATTGACGTATCGCGATTTAATATATCATGAAAATGCTACACGTTCAATATTTATCACGCGATCCACGATCCCCGATCTGGATTCCATAATTTAGGCCTTTCTGCGATATGGATCGTTCAATAAATATCACGATACTGGATCGCGATCAATATGTATTGAACGTGTAGCAGTGCCCTAACGATTCGTTAAATCCGTTGTAATTATTTTCTTTGCTCTTAAGAAAATGTTTGATATAAAAATAAATAATTTTTTTATTTGATGTAATATTTATGAAGAATATACAAACATATATCGTGCCATAATCGCCAAAAAAGCTAAAGTGACACTATTTTCGAGGTTCATTTTTAGACCAAAATCTATTGTTTGCGATCGTAAATAGTCGAATTTCGTCAAAAAAAAAAACGAAGTCCAAAAAATGTGTCGCTTAAGCTATTTTAGCGGTTATGGCTCGATATGTACACTCAATATGAACACAAGAATGCATACACAAAAATCCATGCAAGTTGATCCAGCGGTTTACTTGCAGTATAGATAAATAATCTAGATACCGACTACAGAGCATCTAATGAGAATATAAACCATCCAGGGCGCCACCAAATGCATAAAACAAAATTCAATCACATCGGCCCATCCGTTTAGGACGAGTTCAGTGACATACACACGTGCAGTAGAATTATATATGTATATACAGTCGAACTTCCATAACTCGAACTTCTCTAACTCGAACTAGTTTGGTTGGCAGTAGCGTTGAAAGAACAAATCACATACAATTCTGTAACTCGAAGTCTCCGTAAGTCGAATAATAATGTCGAATGGGATAATAGTGATTCGAGTTATGGAAGTTCGACTGTAAATAGAATTATATGTATATATGTATATATAATTATATATATAAAATTTTTTTTTACGGAAATAAAAAAAAAATTTATGAAATACATTTTGATTTTAATCTCTTTGAAGGGATGGATGTGGTAAAAATATCTCATAATTAAATTTGTCCGACTTCTTTTACTAAAAGTATAAACTCCTTTATGCCCCTGTCTTTTCTAATGTAATTTTGCTTTAAAGACTTTTTTTTTCAACACATACTTAAGATTACGATAGTGTTTGCATAATGCAAGCAGTATCTGTGTGACTGTAAGAGGACATAAACAAATTTGTTAAGGCATAAATTTCATTTACTTATCATCACATTTGTGCGTAAATGCAAATATTTACAGGCTATTGTCAACGTCCTGGTGAGTGTCGCTGTCGCATTGGTTATACTGGGGAATTGTGTGACAAGTGCATTCCTTTGCCCGGATGTCAACATGGTGATTGCACAAAACCTTTTGAATGCATTTGCCGTCCCGGCTGGGATGGACTCTTTTGTACGGAACGTAAGTTTGCCATATGAAAGTTTTGCAGGGCTTAAGAAATTTTGGCAACAAAAGAAAAACACAAAATATCTAACAAACAAAGTTGGCTGTTGTGGCTTACGAATATTGAAAGTTTTTTTTTTTTACTTTAGCCACATGTCGCCAAGGATGCCACAACACACGCGGCTATTGTGATGCTCCCGGCGAGTGTCGATGTCGTATTGGCTGGGCTGGTCGTAATTGCAGTGATTGTTCCGTTTTGCCGGGCTGTCAACATGGTACTTGTACCAAGCCTTTGGATTGTCAATGTTTAGCTGGTTATACAGGACTGCTGTGCCAGACACGTGAGTTAATTGGAAAATATTTAAAAAAATTTTAATTATTTTCTTTTAACTGAAAAATGTCTTTTGGCTTTTTTATTACAGCCATTTGCAATGAAGATTGCCATAAGCAACATGGTTATTGCAAAAAACCAGGAGAATGCAGGTGACCTTTTCATAATTATTTTTTTTTTAAGAGAACTTCAGTTATTTTTTTTGTTTGAATTTTTTGATAACGACAGATGCAAAATTGGCTGGACAGGTAGCAAATGCGACACATGTTTTCCATATCCTGGCTGTGTAAATGGAGAATGCGAAAAGCCGTGGGAGTGCAATTGCAAATCAGGTTGGGGTGGTATATTGTGCGATGAAAGTGAGTTGAAAGTTAATATTATATATTTTGTTTTGACTAGACAGGATAAATTAGGCTAGACTAGAATAGACTACGTTGGAGTCGACTGGACTAAACTACGTTGGAGTAGGCTAGACAAAACTATACTAGATTAGCCTTGCCTAACGTAGCATAGACTAGACTAGACAAGACTAGACAAAACTAGACTAAACTACTCTACACTAGACTAGACTAGACTACCCTAGACTCGACCAAGCCACACTAGACTACACTACATTTACTAGACTAGAATAGACTAGAATCGACTAGACCAGACTAGGGTAGACTAGACTAGGCTATCGTAGACTAGACTAGACTAGAATAGTCTAGACTAGACTAGAGTAGATTACACTAGACTAGTCTAGAGTAGATTAGACTAGACTAGAGTATACTTGACTAGACTAGACTAGAGTAGACTAGACTGGACTACATTTACAAGACTAGAGTAAAATAGAGTAGACTAGACTAGGCTAGACTAAGCAAAACTAGACTAGAATAGTCTAGGCTAGACTACAGTAGACTAGTCTAGACTAGACTAGCCTATACTAGACTAGATTACATAAAATACTAGACTAGACCAGTTTAAACTAAACTACGCTAGACTAGGCTAGACTAGACTAAACTAGACTAGGCTAGACTAGACTAGGCTACACTAGACTAGACTAAACTAGACTAGACTAAACTAGACTAAACTAGACTAGACTAGACTAGACTAGACTAGACTAAACTAGACTAAACTAGACTAGACTAGACTAGACTAGACTAGACTAGACTAGACTAGACTAGACTAGACTAGACTAGACTAGACTAGGCTAGACTAGACAAAACTAGACTAGCCTATACTAGACTAGATTAGATAAAATACTAGACTAGACCAGTTTAGACTAAACTACACTAGACTAGGCTAGACTAGACTAAACTAGACTAGGCTAGACTAGACTAGGCTACACTAGACTAGACTAAACTAGACTAGACTAGACTAAACTAGACTAAACTAGACTAGACTAGACCAGACTAAACTAGTCTAAACTAGACTAGGCTTGGCTAGATTTGACTAGACTAAACAACACTAGACTACGCTATACTACACTATACTACATTAGACTAGACCATATTGCACAAATTAATTATTTGAGCAAACATTGATTCGTCTTAGAACTTACTTACTGCACCGAACATCCCAACACTTGTGAAAACAACGGAAAATGTATCTCACTCACCAAAGAGGATGGCAGTTATCGCTGCCACTGCAAGCAAGGCTTTTTGGGTAAAAATTGTGAAATAATCGACGAATTTCTATTGACATCAACAACAGCTCCACGCATTACTCCGCCACCACTACTGAACTTAAGTGAGGAGGAGGATGAAATTGATAGTGCAGCCGTGAGTGATAACAATGTGTTGGAGAATACACTCAGTTTGAAAGAGACACCAAAGTTAACAATTAATGAAACGCAACAACAAATTAAAGGTGTGGATACATTAAGTGTGGTAAATATATTGCCAGTGGAAAATTTGACATTGAATGTTAATGCTAGTGATGGCATTGGCAAGCTAACAAAAGTAAATACTACAGAGCTGTGGGAGGGTCAAGGCCTGAGACAAGAAACTGCATTGGACTCTAATGAAGTTAAGAATATGGAAAATATTACAGTGGCTTATATAAGTTTACCTAGTCCGGTTACACCTACAATAATGGACAGAATAGACACTTCGACGTCTAATAAGGGCTTAGTACAAAGCAATGATAAAGAAACTGTCAAGACAGAGATTAAAAATGTAATGGCGGTGATAAATGCTACTGGGGCCACTGTTACTAAAACAGCAACTGCAATAAAGGCCTCGAATTCTTCCAGCTTAGAGTCGCCCTTAAGCAAACTAGATGATGAGAAAAATCTTCACACTTTGCCTTTAAAACCAGCGGGGCCTAATAAAAAACTGGAGGAGGCAGATGATGAGGATGAGGAGTGCACGGATGACAATGATGATGAGTGTGAATATGTTGATGAAGATGAGGATGAGGACGATGATGATGATGACGATGATTTTTAATAGTCATAGTATATTATTTTTGTTATAAGACTATTTAAGCCAATAATTTAAGTATTTATTTGCAAATAAAATTTCAAATTGAAAGTTCAATAAATTTCTTGAGTACATGAAGTTTTTGTAATTAATGGATTTGTGATTAATTAATCTTCTTTAACACTCTGGGCTAACAGGTGAAAGCTAAATTCTATCAAATTCTACAGCAATTTTTCCTTCCAACCAAATTAATCATTTCAAATGCTTTGGCCAATATATTTACCCCATTACTAGTATGTTGCTTAAATTTTAAAACTTTACACAGCTGAGCAAAGCTTTTAAAACTTCCTAAGCAATTAATATTAACAAAATGTATTGTATTTTATCTTGTAACATAATGAAAAATATGAGGGGCTTTTATAACTTTTATTACACTGGTGTCCTTAATACTTTTTATGCATACATTGTATGTACCAGACTATAGAGAGAAAGAGAGAGTAAGAGGTACATCATCATGCTCAATTAATTTTAAAGCCCCTGATAAGGTAAAAAGGATAAGCAGCAGCAAAGAGGAACTTTTGTGTTCCCAAGTAAACAAATTGTAAGTGGAATTTTATAACATTAAGCTACGTGCTAAAGTGAAGATGTCAACATAAGGAGAGCGAGAAAAAAAAATTATGCTGATGGTTAAACAAATATATGAAAGTATATAAAAAAATGAGGTAAGAAACATGCAATCCATAAAGCAGGTATAAAGGAAGCTACAAAATAAAACTATGTAGGCTAAATTAAAATGTGCTAAAGACATAAACTTTAGTTGAAAAAGGCTTATGGAAACTACAGGAAAATTAAAAAGGAAATAAAGCAAGAATAAAAATTAGATTACAATTAGGTTTATATAAGTGTGGAGAGAGTGTGAGGCTCCAAGCCCATTTGGTTTTGTGGCGATAATTCTTATTATATAATGGAATATTTCAGAGTATAAAATCAATGGAATATACCTAAGATATAGTTTAACTTGTATTTGCCTCTAACCAGTAGCTGGATTCACTAACTGTTATTACAATAATCGTATCGACAACTTAACGACTTTGCTATTCAGTAACATATTTAAACGATGTCCACAGAGAAAAAACTGTCTCATAGAATCAATAAGATTTTCTTTATGAAACGTTTTTAGGCTAAGGGGTATCCCAGCAGAAAGAAGCGAAGACTTTTTCATAGAGATTCCTTATTGTTTTTATGTGGTAAATCTTATTAATTTTATCAAGAAGAAAACCACATAAAATCAAGAAGAAATCTTATTATTCACAACTTTTTTACTCAATTTCCGTTATTTTTGGCACCAAAAAACTTTTTGATTCTATTAGGTTTTCTTATAAACTGTAAACTATAGGGATTTCTTATTGATTTTATTAGGTTGCCTTATTAATTTTTTTAAAAACGTTTTCTTCTTGATTTTATTAGGCTATCTTATTGATTTTTTCAATAAGGGTTTCTTCTTGATTTTAGTAGGTTCCTATATGAGTATGTGTTAAGCATCTTATTGATTTTTTTAATAAGGAAATCTTCTTGATTTTATGTGGTGTCTTGTTATTTTGTTTCTATAAATAGACACACAGACAATTTTTTTCATGATCTTTTTCATTTTTGTATAAGAATGTTTGCACAATAATTTCAACGGTTATTCTGGCTGCTTGTTAGCATATTGGGTAGAGTGCTTGTCTATCAGACAGAAGTTTGCTGGTTCAATACTTGGTGAGTAAGTTAGTTAAGAATATAACATAATGTGTATGTATGTATGTATGTATAAATAAATAACATCTACAACATACTACATACATACATACATACATATGTATATGGTATACAATTTAAATGAAAATACATACATAAGTACAGAGAATAAAGACGCATTTTTTTATTTTCATTGAAGAAATCAATAAGATAAACTAAAAAAACTATAAGATTTCTTCTTGATTTTTTCAAAAACGTTTTCTATATATGAAATTAATAAGATTTCCTTATTGAAAAAAAAAACCATAGAGATTTCTTATTAATTTTGTTCTATTTTATGAGGTATTTAGTAGGCACTGGTTTCTCTGTGTTCGCTATGGATTGAAGCAAAAAAAAAAAAAAAAAAAATACAAAATCACAAGCTAACGTGACCAAATCTCATGATCTAGGTGGTCAGTTCACTTCCTTTGATTCTTTGAGTATTTACCGTCATATAACTATGAATGCGTACAGCTAAAAATATTCAAACACGTGTATTAGTTTTAAAGCGAATACGTATAACTATAAACAACCAATAACTGTGTTTATACAAATTTTTAACCAAATTTAAAAAAAAATCAGTAAAGTGCGACTTCGACTCGCACACGAAGGGTTCCGTACGTTCAGTTTTTAGCATTTTTTTATTTTTAATTTGGCATTTTCTTTACTTTTGGCAGTTCTTCAGTTTAAACGATTTTTTTTTAGTTTTGTCGTTTTTTTCTCGTTTTGGCGATTTTTTTTTTAATTTTGGCTATTTTTCCGGTGTTTTGCAAATTATTTTCGTTTAAGTTTTTTTTTTTTTTGATTTGGCGCTTTTTTTTGGTTTTGGCGATTTTTTTTGGTTTTTGGCGATTTTTTTCGTTTTGGCGATTTTATAATTTTGGAATTTTTTAGTTTTACCATTTTTGAAAATTTCAAGAGTTTGGCTCTTACGGTTGCCAAGATACAGCAAGTTGTCAAAATTACATTAACTGATAGAACACCCTTTAATTTAGATTTTTTTTAAATTTTAGTGTTAATTGTTGTAGTGTGTATAAAAATGCACTAACTTTACAAAATACACTAACTTTACATGAGATTTTAAAAATTTTCGTTGCTCGTTTTTGAACACCCTTTAATTTTTAACTCTCTTGTATTTGTTGTTGTAGCGGACAAAGTTCTACATACTCTGTCTAAATTTCAGGTACGTAGCTCTTACGGTTCTCGAGCAAATAGCCTGTAACGGACAGACAGACGGACAGCGTAGCGAAAACAATAGGGTTGCTTTTCACTTTTGGTGTACGGAACCCTAAAAAAGGAGGAGGTTATCCATTTGTCTGTATTTTTTGTATTTTCTTAGATCGATTGTAAAAATTATTTTCTTGTCTGAGATTTTAAACATTTTCGTTGCTCGTTTTGGAACACCCTTTAATTTTTAACTCTCTTGTATTTGTTGTTGTAGCGGCCAAAGTTCTACACACTCTGTCTAAATTTCAGGTACGTAGCTCTTACGGTCCTCGAGCAAATAGCCTGTGACGGACAGACATACAGACGGACAGACAGACAGACGGACAGCGTAGAGAAAACAATAGGGTTCCTTTTCATTTTTGGTGTACGGAACCCTAAAAAAGGAGGAGGTTATCCATTTGTCTGTATTTTTTTGTATTTTCTTAGACTGATTGTAAAAATTATTTTTCTGTCTGAGAGGGTAGAGCTTCCAATTAGTCTCATGGTAAAAAAAGTGGGCGGGACACACCCACAATTTTTTAATTTGATTTTATGATATTATACTTATTTGATTGCTGCGAAACCCAGCAAACGCTTTTGGTTTTTGTAATTACACAATTTTAAACTTGAAAAAATGGGCGGGATTACGCCCATTAAAACTCATTGTTCCTCGTATATTTCACGTGAATCTATTTAGCCGATTTTTACCAAACTTGCCACACACCTTGAACTTTAAAATAGATACAATCTTTCATTTTAAAAAATGGGCGGATTTACGGAACTAACATTGGATCCAGACGCTTTTAATAGGTCATTACTCGTACGAGTACAGTGATATCTAACAAAACGGAATTGCAGCCAACCAACCCATCCAATGCCTTGACGACTCACACAAATGAATTTGACGTTTGAAGGGACGCTCTTATCGATGTCATGTTCTAACTCAAACAGTGCTGCCATAATTTTTTGATCGAGCAATAAAAAATTATTTATAGCATAATTATGGGAGTCTTAAACGAAAATTTTTTATGGAATACTTACAGGAGTATTATTATTTAAGGTAATTTTTTTGTGCTTAATAACATTTAGGTATTATTAATTACTATCACAAAGTTTTTGTTCGACACTGGTTGGACCTAATAACTACATATATCTAGGCTTAAGGTTTTAAGATACAATAAAGAAATACAAGTATTAAAAAAACAAGCAAATAACTATTATTATATATTTCTGAGCTTTCCCAAAATATTTCTTAACTTATGTCCTTAAAAATAAACAAGCAAACCGACTTAATCGGTTATTCTTGAAAACCTCGAATTTCAAATTAAATAAAAATATATATATACATGTATATTTTCCACTTAAACAATTTGTCGCTGTTAATAAATTTTCATATTTTTTTTACGTATTTTCCCGAGCTAAATGTTGCATTTCGCTTAAACTTTTCAGTGTGCGAGCGTATGCGGGAAAATGAGAGATTTACTCTCCTTTGATAATTTAAATAAACAACAAAATTTTTTATTTATTCTTTAAATGATTTAGGAAAGTTCGAAAAATTGTCTCAGTTTCTAGTCAACTCTAGCGAGTGCTACAAAGAGTGCGTATATTTTTTTTGAATGCGGAGGGCGTGTAATTAATTAAAAATATGTGCGATAGTCTGTCTGTGTGATATTTTCTATGCATTCTAAAAATAATTCGAATAACAAAATACACATATTTATCTACATACATACATATATGCAGACATACTATATAGAACATTTTTAAAAAATTTTAAGAAAACTATTGCAATATCACGAAATCAGTTTGAGTTAATATAAAAAACAAAATAAAAAAATCTTGTGAAATCCAAAATGCCACAAAAGAAAAATGTAAATAAAAATTTTATAAAAAATATAAAAATATTTATTGCATATATAAAGTTCTTTAAATTGTTCATAATACTACAGTGGAATCTCCATTAACGGACACTTCCTATAGGCGGACACCCCATTTAGACGGACACTTTTGGCAGGTCCCGGCAGCGCTCCATTTAAATGTTTAGTTTTCTCTTGACCGGACAGTCCCCTTGTACTGATACATTTCAATGCTCCCTACAGTGTCCGCTCAAGAGAGATTCTACTGTATATTTAATCAAATATTATTATTTGTCCGCAAAAATGCTTCATTTCCTGTCAAAGTTAACACAATTTTAACTTGATATTTCGTTAGATTTAAAACTAAACAGATCAACTAATAAATAAAAAAAAATTAATTTGATGTTATTAATTTAATTTTTAATTTTCATTTACGCTTTTTTCAATTTCTAAATATAAATCATAAGAATATTTTTGGTGAGACACAATTTATATTAGCTGAGAAAAATTCAAAATATTTCAATATAAAATATGAAGAAATAGAATTTATTTATTTCAGCAATTTGTTTTTTAACTTTAAGGAAATGTGTGTTAAGTGCAACCGATTTCAATAAAATGTTGGCTGCAAACCAATTAACATCATATTTACATTTGATTTAAATGTTATAAAAACAAAAATATGAATACGAGAAGTGGTCTTTGATGAAACTGTGAAGCAAAATAGGGCTAGGCAATAATTTTAATTTTAATTAACAGAGCAACACTACGGTTGCTATGACTAGGAGAGATTGGACTAGAGTAGATTAGACTGGACTGGACTGGACTGAACTAGACTAGACTATCACTAGACTAGACTAGGACTAGACTAGGACTAGACTAGGACTAGACTAGGACTAGACTAGACTAGACTAGACTAGACTAGCACTAGACTAGACTAGACTAGACTAGACTGGACAGGACTAGACTAGACTAGACTGGACTAGGACTAGACAAGGACTAGACTAGGACTATACTAGGACTAGACTAGACTGGACTAGACTAGACTGTACCAAACTAGACCAGACTGGACTAGACTAGGACTAGACTAGGACTAGACTAGGACTTGACTAGGACTAGACTAGGACTAGACTAGGAGTAGACTAGACTAGGACTAGACTAGACTAGGACTAGACTAGACCAGACCAGACTAGACTAGACTAGACTAGACTAGACCAGACCAGACTAGACTAAACTAGACTAGACTAGACTAGACTAGACTAGACTAGACTCAACTAGACTAGACTAGGCTTCACTAGACTAGACTAGGCTGCACTAAACTAGACTAGGATACACTTGACTAGACTAGGCTATACTAGACTAAACTATACTAGACTAGAATATACTAGACTAGATTAGACTAGGCTACAGTAGGCTAGACTAGGCTACACTAGACTAGACTAAACTAGACCAGAGTAAAGTAGACTAGGACTAAACTAGGACTAAACTTTTTTTTTATTATTTACTAAACTAGGACTGGACTAGACTAGGAACAAGATATCATTGCACTATGACGCAAAAGTATGATATACATACATATATTTAAATTTGTATATAGTTTTTCACACTCGTCTTTAACATACGTTTATTTCAGCATACGCACATATGAATGTAAAGGGTGTTCTTTATAGAGGTATAGAACTTTAAAATGGTATAAAACAAAGATGAATTATTTTAAATTGACATCAAATTTACTTTATTCGAAAGATAAGCTTCTGGCATTATAATTTAAATATGACTTCTTGCATATGACCTCCACGGCTGGCTCGGACGTAGTCTAACCTGGGGTCCAATTTTCCATGACTGCTTCCAACATTTATAGCCGTATATTGGCAATAAAGAGTGAAATGTTGTCTAAGAGTTCAATTGTTTCCTTCTTACAGGCGTAGACTAGCGGCTTTAAATATCCCCAGAGAAAAAAGTGTAGCGCAAATAAATTACACGATTACACGAGGCCAATTGACGGGTCCAAAATGTGAAACTATGGGCTTACCAAACGTTTCCTTTAATATTCAATCAATTGTGGCACGAGCTGTGTGATATGTTGCGCCGTCTTGTTGAAACCACAGCTGCTGCACATCATGGTCGTTCAATTGATGAATGAAAAGATCGATAAACATAACTCTATGGTCTTATTATAGACTCAGTAGACTGATTCAGGTTCTCCTCTACACCTGAAAATAAACGTACTGCCCGATACGAACCATGATTTTGAAAAATATATTTGCACAATTTGGAAGCGTTGTTCATCAGGCTTCAGTCTGTTCATGTTGAAATGCCAAACCAAGCTTAACATAAATCACTTGACAGCTAACAAAATGGCTGTCAGTTAAAAAAGTGTTGCTAACTTAACGTGTTATACCTCTCTAAAAAAACACCCTTTATTTGCTTACATTATTTAAATGTCATAAACTGTCAATACACTTCAACACTTGTGTCAAAAGTGTGTTAACATTTTAATGAAATCTTATTGCAAATTGACACTGCGCATACATACAAACATATTTCAATACATACGTCTTGTTGCTCGATTTTTTGCCTCGTTTTTTTACACATGAACATTTTTTCTAGTTATGAAAATTGTCTTTCTGATTGCATGTTATATTTGAAAATATACATAATTACTTGAACACACATCCATACATATGTAGATACAACCCAGTTGGCCAAATCGTCACAGACGACATTGTCTTCGACGATTTATGTACGACATGTCGCCTGTCGACTAGGTTTCCTAATCGACAATTTAAAGGAAATCGTCGCTCATGACTATCTGAGCGACAATATCCATCGTTTTGTCTTCAATAAAACTTTGTTGAGGACAATCTGAGCGACAGTGTATCTCGTTTTGTTTTCAATATAGCCGTGTTCACGACAATCTGGTCGAAAGTGTCATAAGTTTTGTCTTCAATAAAGCAGTGTTGACGACAATCTGAGCGACATTGTTGCTTTCATCGACGATTTGTATGGAGCTGTCTTCAATATGTCTTCTACGACTTACCATTGAATTGTACCCGTCATCAAAGGTGTCTTAAAGACGTGGCCAAATGGGACCATTGAGAACTTTTTTTATTATAAGTATTTTCTATGGTGCTCGTACAATCGAATTGCTCTAATTAGATTTATTATGCGCCATGATAAAGAAATACGTGTTAGCTGCTGTTTCTTTTTCTTTTGGGGAAGGCAGGCGTAAAAAAAGGACCATTAAGAATTTTTAAGTTTTCCACATGCATATTGCTGGCCATTTGCAGAGCTTTATTGACAGATTTTCATTAAGGGAAATTAACCCTTTGGGTACCGTATTTAATCAATTTACTACAGATATTTTGATAGCCATTATTATTTTATATAATTATTATTTTATTCATAAAATTTATTATGGCATATGTTTTGCTATACTTGCTTTTGTTTGGCACTTTTGCCAAACGACTATCATCACCCTTAACTGGCTAATATGGCTCTAAATTATTCCGCAGACGCGTGCCAAGTATGCATAAATTGTATATTCATTCACATGTCTGTACACATTCATGGGTTTTGTGTACTTAAAACACTTTTATGCGTGTCTGCCAACCACAATTTGTGAAATAATTAGCGTGAAGGAAACACATTTTGGAACAAAATACAATTTAAGGCAAAATGCGAACAAAAGATTTATCAAAGTCAAAACATGTGTTTGCTTTTGGGAGAAAGAGGTGCGAATATCAAATACAAAATATGTAAATAAGTAAATTGTTTAGGCAGACACTAAAGAAGATACAAGTGTCAGCAAGCAAGACATATAGAGAGAGGAAGAGAGTGAGAAGGATAGCGGAGGGGGTTGGGGTATTTGCACCTGTTGATTTTAGCCGTGCAAATGTATCACATGAAAATTAATTTTTAATTGTTGTTACATTTGTTTTAAAGTCAAGGAAAACTTTTTCTTTCCCAAGAAAGGCAAAGACCGCAATTAATCATTTATGCTTGACGCTGGCTGGCTAATGGTGTTCGCAACAGAAAAATATTAAATAAGTTTGTTTGGGAAGTTCTTAAAAAATCATTTAACAGACCTAAATTTTTTAAAACTAATTAGTTATGCTAACAAAATGCCCACCTTTTTCTTATAGAAAAATAAGAAAAAATCTCATCAAACCCCAGCCGGTAATTCGACGAAAAAGGCAAATGTTTCAGATTTGTCAAAAGACTTCAAACAGTTCAGTTTGAATGAGGACTCAGAAGATGCTGCTACCCTGCCCTACACAATTTCTGTTTCAGAGATTTATGGACGTTATTTGGTGGCCAAGCGTGACTTAAGGCCTGGGGAAACGTTAATAACTGAAAAGCCCTTGGCAGTGGGTCCTTGCGTTTCAGCAGATCCTGTTTGTTTGGGTTGCTACATGCCAGTGACGCTGAAATCGACACACTACAGGTAAGCAAATTGCACTTGGAATTATTAAAAACGATATTCAAAAGATAGTGTTTGTTATTACAAAGGTACTTTTTTTATGAAAAAGTACCTTAATTAAAAGACTACTTCTTATTAAGAAAGGACTTTGTGTTAAAAAGAAAGGTTTTACTAAAAAGGTACTTTTTACTTAAAAGGTACTTTTTACTAAATATATACTATTTACTTAACATTTTACTAAAAAGGTACTTTTTACTAAAGAGATAGTTTTTACTAAAAAGTCTTTACTGAAAAGGTACTTTTTTTTATAAAAAATGTACTTTTTATAAAAAAGGTACTTTTTAATAAAAATGTACTTTTTAATAAAAAGGTAAATTTTACTACAAAGGTACTTTAATAAAGGTACTTTTTAATAAAAACGTACTTTTTAATAAAAGCGTACTTTTTGATAGAAAGGTACTTCTTAATAAAAAGGTAATTTTTAATAAAATTTTACTTTTTAATAAAAAAGGTACTTTTTTAATAAAAAGTTACTTCTTAATAAAAGTACGTTTTTTAAAAAGATACTTTTTTTATAAAAAAAAACTTTTTAATAAAAAGGTAATTTTTAATTAAAAGGTACTTTTTAATAAAAATTTACTTTGTAATAAGAAGGTACTTTTTAATAAAAAGGAACTTTTTAATAAAAAAAGGTACTTTTTACTATACATGCTTTTTAATAAAAAAGGTACTTTTTACTATATATGTATGTACTTTTTAACGAGAAGTACATTTTCAGCAAGGTACTTTTTTATACAGTTATTTCTTAAAAGGTACTTATATAAGGGACCTTTTTTTTTGCTATACATAATTAGTTTTTTAAAAAGGTACATTTTTGAAAGATTTACTTATTTAAACAAGGTACTTTTTTGAAAGAGTTACTACTTTGATGCTTTTTTCAAGGAAGCTTGTTTTAGATGGCATTTTCGTTGATACTTTTTTCTTAAATTTACTTTTTTTATTATTATCACAATGGACCCAACTGAGCCTCGGAGTGGAGACGCGTGGTAGCTCCTACTTTTTTTGAGAAGAGGTACTTCTTAAAAAAGATTCTTTAAAAAATTTACTTATTTCAGAAGACATTTCTGTTATTTCATAATTACTTCTTCAGAAGGCATTTCTGTTAATGATACTTTTTACTGAAAAGGTATTTTTTATAAAAAAAAATTTTCCAAAAAATCTCCTTCGTATTAAAAATGAAGGAGGTATTTTTTGGAAAACTTGAAAGAGGTACTTTTTATGCCTTTTGAAAGTGGATTTTTACAATATTTTAATTTTTTAAAAAGGTACTTAAAAACATAAAAGCTTTTTTACACAGATACTTTTCTTAAAATGTCTTTTTAGGTACTTTTTAATTAAATAGTACTTTTTACCAAAAGTTATTATTTTAAAAAAACTGAGCTTTTCAAGAAATTACGTTGGGGAAAAAATCTCTAAAACCATAATATATTCTTTTACAGATGCCCTCACTGCCATTGGCCAATGTGTGGTCCCGGTTGTCGTGGTTTTCACCAACTAGAAGGCCACTCTACTTACGAATGTGAACTGTTCAAGGAGGAAAACACCGCCAAGCCCTTGAATATAGCGGCCTCACCAGTCAAAATTAAAAATCTCTATGAATTGGTTCTAATCGTACGTATTTTGCTAATGAAACATCATACGCCCGACTTGTACAAGCGCATTATGTTAATGGTTTCACATTTGGAGCAACGCAAAAGTAATTTAGAATTATGGAGTCATTATGAAAGTAATGTAGTGACATATTTACGTGATACTTGGCATATGGCTGCACAATTTACATCAGAAGAAATTCATACTGTGTGTGGTATTTTGGATGTAAATTGTTTTGAAATTGGTCAAAATTTTGCCAAAGCTCGTACCTTATATCCTAGTGCTTTCTTATTGGCCCATGATTGTTGTCCGAATACTTCGCACACCGACGATCCCAAAACCTATGAGATTATTCTAAGAACATCTAGAGCGGTGAAGAAGGGCGAAGCTTTAACATTAAGTTATGCTTATACACTGCAGGTGAGTTCGAGAAAGCTTTTGAGCTAAATGTTATGAAAGAACTTTTTCACTTAATAATTTGCTAAAGATTTTTATAAGCAGCTTTATATTGCGAAGTTTTTTGACCAGAGCTTTTACATGCTGATTGCTTTTCTATGAGCTTTAAGTTTAAGATTTACTTAGGGGAATTTGTTTTTCAACTAATTTATATCGTTTTGCGACAAAAACAAATATTTTTTAACAGGGTACACTTAAGCGCCGAGATTTTATGCAGGCTGGAAAACTGTTTTGGTGCTGCTGCCAACGCTGTGCCGATCCCTATGAGCTGGGTAGTGACTGCAGTGCTATTAAATGCTTGAAATGTAAAAGCGGCCTTGTTAGAGCTTTAAAGCCTTTAGAACAGGAGGCAGAGTGGAAGTATGTTTAGAAATCAAATAAGATATGCTATGTTTGCACTTTTCTCCTTCCTCTTTAGATGCAGCACTTGCTCTCAAATATTATCGGCCAGCGAGGTGGTTAAGCTTTTGGACAAAATCAATAATGACTTGGAATCAATGGATGTGCATGATGTGCCCGGTTTGGAAAACTTCTTAATAAGGTTTGATGAGATTTGGATTTATTTAATAAATTTCTCTCTATGTTTTCGAAACCTCAATTTCAAGGTACTCGGAAATTTTGGGACCACGTCATTATTTATTGCTCTCAGCCAAGTATTCTCTTTGTCAACTTTATGGCAGAATTGAGAATTATCTATTGCCCAAAATGTCTTTGGAGGATTTGAGAAGAAAACAACGTTATTGTAGAGAGTTTCTGGAAGTCATAGATATCTTAGAGCCGGGACTAACAAGACTGAGAGGTGGAAGAAGCTGCTAACACATACTTATTCAAAAATAAATTTAATTAATTAATTTGCTCTTTAGGTCTCATCATGTATGAACTACACGCCCCCATTATGATGGTCTCACAATATCTGATGTTACAAAAGCTTATAGATCGCAAGCAATTTAATCGCAATATGAATGAGGTCATGCAACTACTGAAGGAAAGTGCGCTGATATTGAAAATGGAGCCTTACGGCTCAAATGAGCATGAAATGGGTCTGGCAGCTGGGGAGGCTTTACAAAAAATGACTCTCAACTAAAGTTATAGTTCCCCCCCCCCCCAAATAAAAGTATTTAAAATTACTTTGAAATTTAAATTATAAGTACGTTTAAAATTGTATATTTTTTGTTGCAATTTTCTTTATAAAATATATAAAAATATTAACTTAACATGTGCTGAAAATGTCAGCATTTAAGATAATTAACACTGACATGTTTCTTATGTTCTCTCCAAGGAGAAAATGAAAAATGAGAAAAAAGAAAAAAAAAATGTTTTCCTTAAAATGTATTTTCGTGTTAAAAAACAAATGAATGTAGAATATATTTAATGCATTTTAATGCGATAAAATGCATTCATTAAAATTTTAATGCAGATTTTTAAATGATTTACAAGACACTCACCGAAAGACCAGATGAAGAACAACTGAAATTAAAAGAGAAATTTTAAATTAGTAAGATACGTTAAATTAAAAAATGTATACATATATATTTGCACATACATATATGTATGTAATGTAATAGAACTGATACAAGACTAGCCACGTGACCAATACCCCCAAGTGTTAGGGACCAGTCCGAGTTCTAACACTTCCTATGAATTGGACCAGTCACTTTTCCATGGGCAAGGCCTAGGATGGGTTTAATTGATACTTTGTATGCACCTTGTGACTCATCACTGAACTATCTTATAGGGACCTATTCGGTGCAGAATAATATAAATTATTTAAAAATGTCATTCCGACACTTAACTGTAACAATGAAAATTTATAATTTTTGTTACAAATTCAATTATAATTTAATTTTGAGCAGATATTTTTTGGGATTCCAACTGCCAACCTCGCGCATGACAGGCCCCCTCTCCCACAGAGGCACTCATATTTCAAAAGTATAAACTGTAAAACTTAGATCAATATCTAAGTATAGTTACAGAACTTGTGCCAGAGTGACTTGACAAAACATTTATATCGATTTATTGTCTTTCCCAGCCAAGTCTTTCTTATTTATATACTACACCAAAAAAAAAAATATTCGTAATACATAACACATGCCCTATCGGAGTCTTTCTTATATAGACTTACTAAACAAAAAAAAATATTCGTAGTACATATAATATATAATATTCGTAATAGTGTCCTATTGAAATATGGATGAACTAATGGAGAATAAAAGTAAACGAGCAAAATCGCGTTCAGGTAAAATTTACTTTATGAAGAAAGAGATACTTGCTCCCAACTTGTTCCTCAACGTACACCTTGATCGACGGCTTACATGGAAACACCAAATTGACTCTAGCTAACACAAATGAAACTTAAATTAACTCAGACACATTGGCTGATTGGTTGAAATTAAATCCTCAGTCTAGCTGGTAAGCTTTTAATATACTTTTGAAACCTTTATGGTGCTACGGAATTCAATTACGTGTAGGTAACCCGACCACACAACCCGCTTTTGAAATTTTCAATCTCTTATTCGATTTTTATTAAGTCCCAATTTTCACGAGGCAATTTTACTTGCGCAAGTCAAAAAATTTTCTATTAAACTTGCTGTAGCGTTTGGATAGAGCAAGTTTACTTGCGCAAGTCTTTTTCGATTGCTTATACATAGTCCCAATTTTCACGAGGCAATTTTACTTGCGCAAGTCTTGCCGTACAGACTTGCCTGTACATGGCAATTCTGTTGGTTTTTACACTTCTCACTTCTTCCTCAAATTTAAGACTTGCGCAAGTAAAATTGCCTCGTGAAAATTGGGACTAAAATGTAAGTGATAAAAATTCAATCCAAATATGTTTTAAGTATAGTTATTGCTTAATTATCCAAATCTGTGTGTGCTTCGGTACACCCGTATCTAATTTGTGGAATACAATTCTCATTATTAACATGTCGTGAAGACTTTAAAAATTATCACTGCATTATTTTCTCTCGGAATCGGCGTAATTTCAAGTTTGTGCTTGTATAGGTTTATAAGCCTTGACACGAACCTTGCGCTTTAACAGAGCTCTATTAGTGTCCTAACAGAGCTCTGTTAAGCTATAATGCATTTCGAAAGGACTTTTCCAGTAAATGAAGCTACCCAGACGGAAAAAAGTAATGCAAATTTATTAACAAGGTGCTCCTCCGCCATTATTATTGCCCATGAATCTATTTCAGAATTTGAACCAGATATTCGACCCTGTTCTGTAAACCGATCGATTTGAAAACGCAGGATTTTAGAAAACTAACTCCAACAATAGAATTATCTTATTAGATATTTTTATTATACAGATTCCTAAATATCATATTGGAAGTAAAATTATTGTGTATGATTTTAAACACGTCTGCTATTTTTTTAAACTCTTTGAAAAATAGCAACTCTTACGCCTATTCATATTTTTTTTTACAGAAGCTTAGCAAAAATGTATAACGTTCATTTCGAATATTTCGAACTTAATGTTGAATTTTCGGAAATGGTTCAATTATTAGATTTTTTGCCTAATAGGCACAGCATATCCGAAAGACTTGAGATTGCTAGAAACTTTAAATTTGGACAATTTGAAATACACTTAAGAAAAAAATAGTAATAATAATCGAAAAGTAGTGCACAATTTTAAAAGCAAGCTTCGAATTTTCAAACTTGTGCTCTATAACTAGTATTTCAATTGCTTTATATAGCGTTTTATGAATTTCGAACTTTTCGAACAAAGCCAAATTTTTGAACACGAGCCCATTTTAAAGTTCTTTAAATTGATAGTAAAGCTAAATATATTATATCACTGGTTTAAGTCTGTACTAGACAAAAAAATTTGTAAGCACAAAAGGTTTGGCGAATGAAATAAGACCAAATCAATTCTAATTTATGGCCATATTTTCGAAAATCCATCAAATAATTAAATTTAACTGTTACTTTTGTGGGTAATAAGACAATAAAGTGAATTTTGAGAATTTCGAAATTTTCGAACTTAAGTTCGAATTTTCGAACTTGAATCTAATGCTTAATTTTTTTAAATCTCTTTCAAATCAAGAATAAAATAAAATAAATGTAGCTGAATAACAAAGCTATATATTCGAAAAACTTATGAATATATGCAGAAAAAAAATAATATTTCGAACTCATTCAGGTAATTGATTTTCTGTCTTTTTTTAGACTTAATAAAACATAAATTATGAATCTTAACTAATTTCAGTTTTTAAAGTAAATTTCGAATTTTCGAACATAAAACTAACAGCTGATTTCGGACTTCTTGTTATGAATAATGCAATAAAATGTACTGAAAACTTTTGAGGAATTATAAATAATTAGAATTACCACTTAGAAATTAACAATAATTAAATTTTAGAGTTGCTTTTATGCGTAATAATTTTTCGAACTTAAATTCAGATATTTGAACATGAATAATGGTGATTATTTTTGATTTATTTTTCAAATAAATATTAAAACAAATTAAATATACATATGTATGTGAATAACAAAGCAATATATTCGAAAACTTGGTGAATTCAGGAAAAACGAATTTTTCGAACTCGAACAAGTGCTTGGTAATTGATTTTTAATGTTTTTTTATGCTCAATAAAACAAAATTCATGCATCTTAAGAAATACGAGTTTTTTAAGTCAATTTCGAATTTTCGAACATAAGCCTAACAACTAATTTTGGATTTCTTGATACGGATAAATGGAATAAAATTTAACCGAACAGTCGGATAAAATCTGGAAAATTAGAATTCGCAGTTAGAAAATATTTTGGAATACATACATTGTATTTTCATACATATGTACATATTTATATATATAGAAAATACACAGCAGTGATATTTTTTTATTTTAACTTAATTTTAATGAACCACTTTACCTGCTGCCTTAAACAAGATTTTGAGTTTTTATTAAAAAACAACTCACACAATTGCCTGACTGGGCTCGCAATTTATTTTATATACAAATATTTAATTTTTGCCTAAAACTAGGCAATTCTTTTATTTAACTGTTCTGTTTCCTGTTTTATTTATTTATTTTTTGAGAGCCCTCAAAATTTAACTATTTGAAAACATTTCGTACCTTGTTGGGGCATACAATCACATACCAAACAATAAAAATAATAATAATAATAATAATTTTACCAAAAAGAAACTAAACAAAACTAACGAATAATATAGTTTCCGTTCTAGATAATAAACAAGAGTGCTGCCGCGCAGAAGGAGAGGAGTCAAGAAGTGGAGACAGTTATAAAAATTGTTTGCATATTTCCACTTGACTTCAAAGCCCATATTTTAGTAAGCGTGTCACTTTGTTATTATTGTGCTAAGGGAATTTTTCTAGTTAACTTCTTGTAAAAGAACAAGCTAGCTATTTGTTGTTGTTGCTATTTTTATTTGCACTAGTGTGTGTGTGTGTGTGTGTGTTTTTGTTTGGGTTGTGCTCTTGGCGCACAAGTTAGCGAAAGCAGTTGTAGGTTTTTTCCTTTTTGTTTTATTTCGGCATTACAAAAATTCTTGCTTAATCGTCTATTTGAAATAGTTGGGTTTTTTTTATAACTACGAGTTCGAGTATTTGTCTCTCTTTGGCTGTTTTTAGTGATTGTTGTTTTTAGCATATGCAATCGCACACGTTGACTTCCCTTTTAGCTGCAAGCTTAATGCAATCCATTATCTAGAAAACATTGTATCAACAAGCACTTGCAGTTACATTTGCCATGTAAAAATAGTCCTTGTTATTTTTGTTCTACAATTTTATATGTTTCAAATGTTTACCAGTTTTTCGTTTTTCTTTACAATTCATTTCATTTCTTTTGGCAAAAAGAATATCGATCGACATGCGGAATATCCATAAACTGGTAAATTATGTTAATATATGAAATTTTAATATTAAGTAATTTAAAAAAAATATAATGGCGTTATTCGATGTTTGATGCAAATGGTCTTGCGTAAGTGCAAATGCATCCAACACCGAATACCGCCAATGTATTTGAAATTCATTTAAAAAACTTTTATATAAAAAAATTTTAAATAATATAAATTCCACACTCATTTTAAATTTTATGAATATGCGGGTAATTTAATAAGTTGAACTCTAAATTGCAAAAAATAAAATATATTGAAAGGAAACAAACATGCCGGCCGTATTATTTTTGTAAAATTTTTAAAACAAATTCGTTAAAATTAAAAATAATTTCGGAAAACTCGAAAAAATTTCGAAAAATTCTAAAAAAAACTTCCAAATTTGGAAAAAAAAAATCTCCAAAAATTCGAAAATAATTCGAAAAAATTCGAAAAAAATTTCCGAAAGTTCAAAATTAGTTTCGAAAAATTCGAAAAAAAACTTCGTTAAATTCGAAAACTATGTATTTCGAAAAATTGGAAAATTCAGAATGGAGCCTAGTGTCATGATTTGTTTATTTTTAGTCAAAATATAATTTTCCATGTGCTTGGAATTTTTTTAACTTCTTTCGAAATTACTTAGATTTTCAAAGTTAATAGTTTTCTTTTCAGTAAACAAACTTAAAGTCTTAAATTTCATAATATTTAGCCTACTTTAAGTAAGTTCGAAAATTCGAATAATACTTAAATATTTTGTATAAAGTTTTCTTATTTTAACATGTTCGAAAATTCGTTAATACTTTTTTAAGAGATACGATTTTCAAAAAAATAGTTTTATATAAATGATTGTTAAAAAAATCACACAACGACCCAAGAAAGTCTCACAATATTGAAGCTATGCCAAATATAGGCATCTTCGAAAATTTAATTTTAAATTCGAAAATTATGTTAAAATATTTTTCAAAGGTTTTTGCATTAACTCTTAGTCAAAATAGCATTTTTCATGTTGTTTGAAATTTTTCGAAATTAATAAGATTTTCGAAGTTAATACTTTTTTTAAGCCATCCGATTTTCAATTAAATAGTTTTATATAAAGTCTTTTTAACAAAATCAAGCTTAAGAAAGTCTCTAAATTTTTAAGCTATGTACTATGTCAGTTATACGCATCTTCGAAAATTTAGTTTCCAGTTCAAAAATTTGAAATTTATTGAAATCTTTTTCGATATTAATAGTTTTCTTTTGAAAGTATTAAATTTCATAGCATTTAACCCACTATAAGTAAGTTCGAAAATTTGAATAGTACTTAAACATGTTTATTAAGTTTTATTGTTGTAATATGTTCGAAAATTTGAATTTCGATTAAAAAAAAAATAATTTAATATACATGCTTGTTATGAGAATTTTGTAACGCCAGGGGCGTCTGGCAATATTTAACTATAAGCAAGTTCGAAAGTTTAATTTTAAGTTCATGCATTTGAAATTTGTTGAATTTTTCTTTTCGAAAATAATTAAATTTTCGAAGTTATTCTTTTTTATTTGGGTAAAAATGTAAAGTTTAAAAAATAAAATATTTTTCAATGATTTTTTTTTTGGCATTCTTACCAAAAATAAAATTTTTGAAATTTGTTGAATTTTTTCGAAATTAGTTAAATAATCGAAATTGAATTTTTCTTGTTTTAAGACATACTTTTTAATATAAATTCTTATTGAGAGAATTTCGTAACGCCCGGGAAGTCTGGAAATATTTCAGTTATATTAGATTTATGCAAGTTCGAAAGTTCAATTTTAAGTTCGAAAATTAAGTTAAACCATTTTTCACAGATTTCTGCATTAATTCTTTGCCAAAATAACATTTTTCATGTATTTGAAATTTGTTGAATTTTTTTTTCGAAAATAATTAAATTTTCGAAGTTATTTTTTTTGGGTAAAAATGTAAGGTTTAATAAATAAAATATTTGCAATGATTTTTTTGCATTAATTCTTAACCAAAATAAAATTTTTTATGTATTTGAAGTTTCTTGAATTTTTTCGAAATTAATTAAATTTTCGAAATTAATTTTTTTTTGTGGGAATTTTTTTTTTTAATTTTTTTGTTGTAAAACGCATTTTTAATGAATACGCTGGACGGGACAGTTATTTTCAAAAGATTTAACTGAAAATTTGTGTAATAGATATTCAAATAGAAGCAAGTGTGACAATTCGATACTTATTGTGAAACTTCACATTAAGTTAAATATTTATTAATTGAAGAAAATTAAATTAAATTTTATTTAAGAAAACAAATTTTTGTTAACTATTTCTAATGAAAACAATAACAAAATGCAAACACAATAATAATATTTTCATTGTAAAGAAAGATTCTTTAAAGATTCTTTGAGATGAGTCGACGCAGTAGAAAAGCACTCAGCGAGAGAGTTTTTCAAATTCAATCAAAATATGAATCAAATTGTTGAATTTCATTCAGAAACAAATAAAATCTTGACGTTATTTATATGAAAAAATTTATTTATAAGGCAGGTCAGAGGTCATAATTAATGTTTGCTTTTTTTCATTTACTATATAAAATAGTTTGGCAAGTTAAAGCTGTGAATGTTTGATGGTTTGCAGCAGGCTGTTTATACATTTGGTTTAAAAAATTTTTACATAAAACCTCTTCTGTCGTATACAGGAATACCGTAAAAAATATCCTAGACGTATTGAACGAACGTTTTATAGAAACCAAAATTTTTTTTGACTATTATGCATTTGTTTTTGTTTTTTTGTTAAGTTATTTTTGTTACTACATATTTCTGTTGTTGTATTACAAAAAGCCGGCTTTTATTTACGATATTAAAAACAAGCGCATGCTTTTTGGCATTTCACTAAATTTTCGAGTGAGTTTTTGAGTCATCACTCGTAACCTGTTAAATAATATGGTATATAATTCACCACCTTTAAGACACTTTAATACAGTTTAGCGTGTAGCCTTAAAGCGTGATGTCTGCGAAGATTCTTGAGCGGGTGTTTTTATAAAAATATTAAAGGATTCTAAGGATCTATGAGACATTTTTGGTTGAATGCAATAATAAACACGTTAATAATTTTTTTTATTCGTTTCATATGTTAATAATAATTCTGGCAATTTTTGGATATCAATTGTGAATAAATATTTTAAAGTAATTTGGTTTACTAATAAAACAATTTAAAATAGTAGTAAACAAATGAAGAAGTTATTTTGAGTGTGAAAATATACAAATAAAATATAAAAATTAAACGAAAAATTAAAAAAATAAATTTTAAGAAGTGCAGTGCATAATTTCATAAAACTTTTAAGATGATAAAATTTTTCTTATTCCCATTATATTCTTTCATTGTATTGTAACATAATTTACTGAAATGAACAGTTTTGAATTCTCCTAATTTTCTTTCAGTGTATTGTAACAAAAGCTCTTGAAACAGTGAAATAAAAACAATAATCCAAATTTTCAATAGACCAAACTTATTTGTGTAATCGCAAACCTTAAAAATAGAATACAAATATAAATATACCAAAGCAATTTTGAAATTTTTTCTGAGTGTAAAAAAGCAACATTTGACAAAAATTGCTAAAAAAAATTTTTAATAATAAAAAACACAATTCAAACGCTAAGACTTGAGAGAAATTCTAAGATTTCCTTATAAGTAACAAAAATTTAAGGCAAAATATTTAAAAATTTTCCAAAAAAATTTTAACACAAAAATTTTTTTGAGTGTACTACGTACGTAAAAATTATATCAGCACCTTTTTTTAGATTATATAAACCAAAATAAATGGAATTAAAAATATTAACACAATATTTTTGAAATTTTCTATAAAAATTACTAAAAAATTTGTGTGAGTCTAAGGAGAAAAATTAGAAATTGTACAAAAATCAAATCAAACTTGCGCTAGTCACTTTTTTTTATATTATATAAATCAACATAAAAGGAATTTAAAATATTAACACAATATTTTTTTAAATTTTCTATAAAAATTACTAAAAAAATTTCGTGAGTGTAAAGAGAAAACTTACAAATTGTACAAAAATTAAATCAAACTGACTGTAGTCACGTTATTTGTGATGGAAAAAACCTTAAAATATTAAACTAAAATTTCTAACACATGTTTTTAAATAATTGTAAAAAATAATTTTTCTAAGTGTATTTAAAGTATAACAAAGCACTTTATTCTATTAAGGAAAAAACAACTATTACGAAAATCAAAGTAAATAAAATCCTTTACCAAACCTAACTTCAAAGCAAGTGGCTATTTAAGTTAAACTATTATGTGGCAATAATTATAAAAATTACAGTCAGCAAGAAGTTTAAACATTCATAGAGGAAGTTTAAATCGAAAAACTAATTTGTGTGTGTGTAAAACTTCTAAAAAAATAATACTATTAAAAATTAATAATTTATAAATAAAGGAAAAAGTTTTAGCCAAAAAAAATTTAATTGAGATATCTAAACAAATTTTAAATATTAAAAAAGTGAGTATTTAACTTCACCCTTGTAAAGTACCTTTGATTACACTGCGTAACAAAAATATTTTTTTACTTCATTAAATGTTACTAAAATACAATTGCAAATTATATAGTAACTTATTTAGACAAACATAGCAACAAAGACTTTCTCATTCCTTGTAGTGAAACCGATAAGAGTCTTTGTTGGGAATTGAACCCAAGGCTCTCACACTAATACCCTAGCATACCGGGACTACCGGTGCTACCATGGTACCCAACATAAAAAAAATAATATCAATGTTAACTTGAAGAGCAAAAAAAAAATTAAATATATGTATTCGTATATTGGAGGTGTGCAAATTTTTGTCTGCAACTGTTATAAAAAGTTGTGGAAGGACCCCCTCCCCTCTTTTGTTTACTATTATGGTGAATTTGTATAGGAAACCTTGCATTTTAGGCATAAGATAAGTTCATTACTTGTATGTAGAATCTTACGCGGAATATTTTTGTGAAATGTTTTAATCCTCTAACTATTCTTCGTATGGGCCTTTTTATGTCTCTTTCGAAAAAGAAGCCGCTCCTATATCGTGCTATAACCGCCAAAAAAAGCTTAAGCGACATAATTTTCGAACTTAATTTTTTTTACCAAAATCAATTATTTGTTATCGTAAGTAATCGATTTTGGTAAAAAAAAGAGTTCCAAATATGTATTTGTTAAGCTTTTTTTGACGGTTATTGTTCGATATGTCCTTGAATTCACTAAAGCTCGGAACTGACCGTAAACAACAGAAATCACTCCAAAAATTAATTAAATTAATTTAAGTTTTGACTTATTTCTGGTAATAAATTGTGCAGGACATTCTCCTTTATATTTAGATCATATTTCAATTTAGCCAAGACTTTAATGCAATAATTTTTGTATAAGAAAATTGTAAGCATGATATGGGCTTTTCAGTAGGAAAGTGTAAATTTTTATATGATACGCCTGATTCATCTATTGCTTCCATTTGGAACTATGCCTTTGTATTCATTTCTTATTTATTGTTAAAAATATAACAATTTGTGCTCAGCACCAAAACAATTTATATCGGCTGCAAGCGTAAAAGTTTTATTTTGCATGGAAACGCCCATATGTTGAAAATATACGACACATTAAATAAATATCATTCATTTACTTCAATAGTGTCGCAACTCAAAAGAACTAGGTTTGCAGAAAACGCGTTTAAAGTTTTCAATTTACGTACAACTCAATGGAGATATGAAAAATATTCTTCTCTATATATTTATTTATATAAAATAAAAAAACCCAATTTTTTGACTTATGGCACTATTGAAGCAAATGAGTGATATGTTGTGGCTACTGAAAATGGAATATGTGAATTCTTTTGATGCATAGTATTATAATTTACTGAAAGCTTTTTTTTTTGTAATGAAAGCTCAATTTTATAATAGCGAGCTTCGAAAACAGCTAGTTGTTCCGTTATGCTGGTATTTGTCAGAATATTTGCAATTAACTTTGGTGTTATTGGTTCCTTAAAATTTGTAATTTGTCAGTTAGTTAAAAGTAGGATTTTATCGGACGTACAAAAAGTTTTCCATCAGTACAATTTTAGCTTAACCTAAAGTGAGCGCTAAGTTAAAGGGAAATGTATCCTTCCTGGTAAAATAAAATTAAATTTATAATAATAAATAGCGTTTTATACGTCCGACAAAATCCTACTTTTAACTAACTTTTAGTTGTAATAATGGCCCTAACTAAAACAAATCGTAAATATAGAAACAAATAATATTCGAACAAAAATATAACTATAACTAACTATAAATGATTTTCGTTTTTAATTTACGTTTCTTTTCACAATGTATGGTTAAAAGATAACTGAGACTTTAACTGCAAGTTTTGTATGAAGAACTGTCAGTTAAACTTCACGTTAACTCTTAACCATACATTGTGAAAAGGGACGTTAGAGTGTTCATTTTCAAAACATCCCTTTAAGGTACAAGTACTATATTTGTCATATTATTGTGCAATAAATGATATTGCACAATATTAAAAAATTTTCCTGTATATACATATGTATATTATATTATATTAGCAGGTAGCACAATATATCAAATAAAATCAAATGTCTTTTGATTTATATTGCGCAAAAATTAATGTTTTGTCCTTTGTTGACAATATTGTGCAATAATGATTATACACTGCTCATAACACTTAACAAAATTTTTATGTTTTTTAAATTATTTAATTCCAAATTGTTTAGTTTATTTAAGGTTCTATGTAGATTTTGTTAACCCTTTTCATATATAAAAAAATATATATATTGCGCCATATATTTATGTTAATATTTTGAGACAATTTAAAAATGTTGCTTGTTTTTCTTTCTTGGTTAAGCAATGTCTATATGCATTTTATTCCTGCTTCAGGGAAGTCGTCAGTAGACTTTGTTCAAGTAGACTTTGGATTAAAGTCTACTGACGATTTTCGTGAAACAGGAATTAAATTCATATAGACATTGCTTAACCACAAAAATAAACAAAATTTTCAAATTAAATAAAGACTTTATGTCCAATAAATATACTTCGGTATTTCTTATATTTTGAGACAATAAAAATATCAATAAAGTTCTCAATAATATTGACTAGTTTATGGTTACCTTTACGGGAATTACTCTCAATAATAGTTATCAATTCGACGTATAATTTATACTTGGTCGCAAAGTACAAACTAGAGGATATCGGGGGCTTCATCGTGGGAATTCAGTGTCCTAGTGACAGATAAAAGGGATTTTTCTGCATACATTGGATACCCCCTTTCTTATTTGTTACATTCCGAGTTACTGCCAGTTACCGTGTGCAGCAATGATGGCATTGAGTCCATTGTGATTTAATAATATATAACTTATTTTTCGTTTCCATTCAAGTCGTTGACAACAAGATAAATTAACTTGTATTATTTTTATTTTTTCCAAACAGTTTTCTCAAAATATTTTCTTATTTTCTGAATTGATATGCGAAAGCAAAACGTGTTTATTTATCTACTTTTTTCTTATTTACGCCTTGCAGTGACACAAAAAAGTGAATCATTTATCTCTCCTTCAACTTCAATTTAAGGATACGCACATTTTTTTTAAGGATTAAACAATAAACAACAGCAAAAACAATGATGGCAAGCAAACTGTTATTTAAACAGATTCTTTAAATTAAAACAAGCACACACACACACAAACACACACACACACAAAGGCACACACACATGCACTCCTTCCCATATGATGGACCTGCCGGAATTCTTTTATTTTTCTTTTAACGCTTAAACATGCAGTGACATAAGCAATGATTAATGATGCTCTAAGACAACTGTTACGAACACATAAAACTTTTACACACACACACACACACACACACACACATACACACACTCATGTGTGTGAGTGTTTATTTTTGGCTTTACATACTCATCTTGCAGTTTATTGCTTTAATTGTAATTTCCTTTTCCGCTTGTTGGCAGGCAGACAGCCAGGCCAGCACAATGGAATTCTTAATATTAACTCGTCGAAGGTGTTTTTATATAATTTTTTTTGTCACCTTGCAAGGGGAACATTTGTCATAAAATGATAAAAGCGTGAACTGTGTTACAGAGAAGAGAGTTTATATTTTTCTATACATAACCTTTTGGTTTTGTTTTTTCCTGCCTGCATTCACTTGTTGTTATATAGAAATTTTTTATGAAACTATCGCATACCTTAGGGCGCCACTTTAGATATTTTTTGTATCAACTACATGTTGTTAAGGCAAATGCTTATTTGTCTCTCCCAAAAGTATGCTGTTTTTATTTATTTTTTGGTATTATTAATGAATGCTTTTTACAAAAAGACATTTCTCTGTTTGAATACTTACTTTCCTAGGGGAAAAAGCAACTGTCACAAAACTATTAATGTGACTGGTTTTCCAGTGGTAGGGATTACTCCCAGCAGACAAGCCACTTTTACTCCGTGGTGGCCTAGTAAAAGTAACCCGCCGCTAATTTGTTAACGAAATAACCAGAAAAAATATTAGTGTTTTATTTTTGGGAGTTGTTACAATTTAACGCCCTAATAATCCCAAATTATTATTTTACTTATTAAGTAAAATAAATTTTCATTAAAAATACATTGAAATTGATTATTAAAGGCTTTAGCTGGATCCTATGCGCATTTCACTGTTGCTAATGCAGATAATCAGGGAACCCTTAACCAAAAATCTTAGAACAACTAGAGTTATTATGTTATAAACTTTCATTTAAGCAAATGAAAAGCTCAACAAATAAAAACATGTTTTTTATTTTCTTACTTTACTATTACTTACTCTATTCTGAACAAAAATTCTCTGGAAGTTACTTTTCCCTGTTCCTTCTTCCCCTATTTTTGTATTAAAATGTCCATCCCTGCGTGTTGAAGAATCACATCCGGATGTAAGGGGAAAAATACGGCACTCGATATCGACGGAAATTTCAAAATGTTTCAATGGAGTTTATATAAAAACATTCTAAAATTTCCATCGATGCCGAATGTCATAATTTGCGCTCGGATCAGATATAAGATCGGCTATAACTTCAGCTATCATAGCAGGCATTAGTTAAGGGATCAGGGCTAAAATCGTCACATCCGTGATCGTATCAACAATCGTACGAAAACAAATTAACTGATACGTGAATCGTATAAACTGAATGGGATTTCAGTACGTTCACGTATGTCGTAATCCGAAAATGGTGTTTTTACGTGACGAGTTGTACGTTTACGGATGTGACGATTCGACCCCAGATCTAATATCTCATTTTTTTTTCTAATATGATAGCTGATGTGATGCCTGATGTAATATCTGATCTGATAGCTTATCTCTTAGCTGAGCTGATTCTTTAACGTTCAGGACTATAGCTCATCCCATTCCTGATCTGATTCTTCAACATTTAGGGCTGTAGATTTCAATACAATATTTCTAATATTTATACACATTTCAAAACCACTACATACTCCCATCTAGGCATGCTCCATCATTTGAATTGAAAAAGTGTTCCCGAAACCCCATAACCACACTACTTTAGACTTAAATAGAAAATAGTAAATATTTCTTGGACATATCCTGGTCTTTGTGCAGTGTCAGCTCCACTTGTCATAATTCATGAATTTTTGTATCGCTTCCACTTTTTCTAGTAAGCTTGGCAAAATTTATAAAAAAATACAAAGCCTGGGGGAGGCTTTCTAATCAATTACCCTGATTGCCGTCTTACTGTTGTTAGTGAGATATTGGTCTGTCGAACATTATAAATATCGTCATAACTCCTAGAAAGCTACTTTTATAGAAAACAAATTTAAAGTTTAGAATTTACAATTAATTTACAACTTAAAATTATAAGAGAAAAAATTTTTTTTTTCACTTAAGAGTTGCAGAGATAACATTAACAACAATATGACGAATAATTCTGTACTATGAACTTTTAAAAATCTTACTCTTTTGAGTTATAATACTATTCAAGTAAGCGATATTTAATAATGGCTGCATTTTTCCAACCCTCACATGCATTCATTCCTTGGTCATTAAGATATAATTAAGTTAAACAAAATCTGCTTAAATATAATTAAATAGCTTAATAATATTTTATGTACGTATTTTTTCATTTCAGCTGAAAATATTAATCCAATTATTTTCTTAAAAAGGAAAAAAAATCACCAAAAACTTATTGTTCGATAAAAACGGTGTGGACAGCATAAAACAAAACAAAACAAAAAAAAGAAGACAAATTAAAACAATAAAAATAAATCCAACGCATCAAGAAATGCATAATAAATTGTTAATTAAAACCTGCCATAAAACGAACAATAAAAAAATGGCAACAGCTCGAGCATTCAATACAAATTATAAGCATGCAACAACGTCATCAACACCATCATCAACATCAGCAATAATGACATTAACAACAGCACATCACTGTAGGCGGCGGCAGCAGCAAAAGCATAAGCAACAGCAGCAGCGACAGCAACCATCATTTTTAAATTGCAGTCATGTTTTATTGCAAATGATTTCTCTCGCTATTTTACTGTTGCTGCAACAGCCTGCCAGCGTGTTGTCTGGCTCATGCCGTGAGGCTCAATTATGCTGCAATGGCCGTGATTCATCGTGTGTGGTGCAAAAAGCTCCCATAAATGCCATCATTGAGGATTTAAGTGACAAACCGTGTTATTGTGATCACGCCTGCTTGAAACTGGGTGATTGTTGTAATGATTTCAAGGATCATTGTGGAGGTAAGTTAATGTTAAAGAGAAAAAAAATATACTTTTTTATGTAAAAGAAAAATTAGTTGTGATTCACAAAAACAAAGTGAAAGTTTGCTTGATTCTCAGGCGACCAAATTGAGTTCGGTTGAAAGGGACAATAGGGACTTAAAAATATACCAAGTTGTACTGCAAACATAACTAAGATCATAAACTTAGCCCAAGTTCTGTCAATGACCTCGCAAATTAGCCATACTTAACTTTACTTATGCTTTCTAACTTTCTTTTTAGCTTTCTTTTTTTTGTAAATGTTTATTATTCATAAACAACTCAGTGTATTTTTTCATTTGTGTTGGCTTAAGTTTATAGATAAGTATGAGTATATAAGTATGTATAAGTTTGTTACATTTCCTTTTTTCTAAGTTTCATTTACATGTATTAGAGATGGTCGTCGTCAAGCACGTGATTGGAGTGAGTCCTATATACGTGATTAGACATGGCCCAATACCCAAATTAGCGGAAAGCAAAATTTTTTATTCTCTTCTTCAATTTAAATCAAAATTTTTTGTTACTCGTAGTAAATTTTTAGTTGTAATTATTATTTTTTCCATGTTGAAATTGTGAGCGTGATACTCGTATCTCGTGACCAAAATTATTTAACCCTTATGCTCAGGTGCTCATGCATAAAGATGAGCTTTAAGACATAGTCGTGCTGGAGCATGCATAATCATGAGCAAATAAACTCGCAGTTTTCTCACTTGAAAACAGTTTTGTGGGGGTGGCGTTGGCTGAAGTAGTTAGCACGTGGATTACAAAACCGAAGGTCTTGGGTTCGAGCCCGGTATCCAACAGTCATTTAATAACAACACCACGCATTTTCCTGATAAGCACTAATGTTCCTTTGTATCACTTGTTATAGGAAGGTTCAAGTGATGAAGGCATAGTCACTGATCACTGAACTATACCGACTTTAGCACATACTAATTCCAATATAACATCAGAGCGCCCCCTTCGTTGTGTAGCAGAATCATCCTCGAAGTAAAATAACCAACAAAATGGCTAGTGAACACAGCTTCGAAAAAAATAAATTTAATGCATCTCAATTAACACCAGAGGCGCTGCAACACTGCATTATTAAAAAAAACGTGCAAAAAACAGAGTTGTAAAATAATGAAGTTTTCTTTCTTCAACACCTGTCTTCTCTATCACTATCCCTTTCCTAAAGAAGTTAAAACCTAGTAATAGTAGTAGGCATTCATTGCCCGAGTGTTACTTCTCTTAAAAAAATAAATCAAAAAAATTTCAAATCATCCATTATCAAGTTTTTTTTTCTAAAATCGGATGCTGGGACATATACAGGGTGGGCCAAAAGTTACCATGGGGCTAAAAAGTTTAATAACATTGTACAACAAATTTTTATTTTCTGAACTTCAACTCAAAAAGGTGTAGCAGCTGTTTTAAAATTTGGACTCACAAGAGTGAGTGATTCGGAAGCCAGAACATAAACGAATATGTACGTACATATACATATATCACTACCTGAATATAGAAAGGCCCCAACTCATTATTTTTTTGAAATCGAAAGTGTATGATTTTTCAACATATTTGATGTTATTCTGCCGAAATATATGAAAAACACGATTTAAAAAAATAATGAGTAATTTTTTGTGCTCTACCTTTACATGAGCTGCCAGCCCAAAATTCACACCAAACAGTGAAGTTTTCGGGAGCAACTGTACGCTCTTGGATCTCATATGGAATGGTCTCGTGCCGAATTTGAGTATTTTATTTCTTGACACACTACTACTGCAACCCGAAATGGTTTTCAAAATGATTGGGATCAGTTCTCGTCTCAGCTCTAAGGACCATTCAGCCAACACAAGACATCGTTTATGGTCCTTTATCTGCGGCTTCTGGATCAGATGAATTTTGTGCGACTGCAGGCTCAAGCAAGGAAATAAATTTCACCAAGCGAAGCAAATTTATTAACGCAGATTCGCCGGCACACTCTGATGGACCGCGGCGATGTTTTCGGCAGATTGTGTGTTTCGCCGCCGGCAATAGTCCACCAGCTGTTTGTTGAAACAGTGGACTTAAATTTACACACCAAACTGCAAATATTCCTCTCGTTGGAAACCATACAATGGGCGAAGTGCACGGATTTTTGCACAATCAAAATACTCATTTCGATAAAATAAATTCATAGTTTGCAAGTGCTGTTAAACGCTTTATCCTTGCAACAGTGATTTGGTAAAACAGACTGACTAAATGACAGCCAATTTTTTGACAGATGTATAATTCAACTGTCAGAGATCGAAAGTCTTTATATAAAGACTTTTATAACACATTTCTTTGGAATAAAAGGAATACTTTTATAATTCATTTCTTTTGCCTGTGAACAGGTTATGAACGTGCCTAAACGTGAACGTGAAATCCCATCTCTGCTACGCCAGCATGGTGTGTGTGCAGCTTTAGGTTCGATTAAGTTTTCGTAACAAATGTATCTCTTTCCTTAAATGTTGGGGAGGGAGGGTTACAAACGCATAGAAGAAGTTAAAGTATATTGAATCCAACGACAAATTATTTTGTCCTTTTTATGTTTTCCTTCCTTATTTTTTTTTTTTGCCTCCCAAATAAGCCTGATTAACATTTGTTTAGCCATTTTTTTGCCTTTTTTTTTGGATAGTCCAAAAGTATAATTTAATAATATTAAGGTAATATTTTTGTTGTTTTTACAGGCTTTTAAAAAAAGGCTTCTTTCCTTAATACTGGGATTAAGCAAAACATTTTGTAAGATTTAAGGCACTTAAAAGTAAAAAAAAAATCCTTAAATCCTCGATAATATTATTTTGTCCTGTCGCAGCGCATGTGTTACACATTTATCTGTTTTCCATAATTTGTTATCCTTTTTCCCAGTCATATGTATGGAAACAAGACGCCATATAAATAAAGTTCTTTTTTTTTATTATTATTATTATTTAAGTTTGGGGTTTTGTCATAAGAAATAAGTTTGGGGTTTTCTGTTGAGGTTTCCTTTTCTATCAGGCATTCTAATTGCTTTAGTTTTCTTTTGACGTTATCTAAACAAAAAGTTGTAGTGTAGCAAGAATAACATTTGCTTATTAAGCGCCACTTAACATAATTAATATTAGAATAGTATGCAATGGTTTTATCTAGCTTAAGAATATCAACCACTATGAATATGGTATGGATTTTACTGCTAATTAATTTTAAAGAAGGGTTGACGCGTGTAGCAAAAAAAAAAGTTTTGAAAGTCTTACAAAACAATTATTCAAAATGTCTGCAATTAACATTTTATAAGGAAAAAAGGGTTCAAATACACAAGCTTATTTGACAAATTAATTATGAGAAGTATTAACAGATGTTTTAATTAGCATAAATCAAAATCTTCTGCTTAGTTCAAGACTTTAAGTACTTTTTAATACTTTAAAATAACTATAAAGTTTGAAAATTCGCTGATTTCTGGAATCTACTTGGGAAGTAATAAATAATTAACACAACACATGCATACACCCTATTTTCTACTAATTTACTATCTAAAAATTCTTATACTCCTAAGCAAGTATTCTATACACAATTTTTTTTTAAATTTAAAGCAATTTTTTTTTTAAAGTTGCTTATACTGCAAGCAATTCTTCCTGAGAAAAGTTGCTTGCACTGTCAGCAAGTCTTCCTGTAAAAAGTTTTCTACACTATAAGCAATTTTTTAAAGAAGGTTAGGAAGGGTGGTGCCTACCGCACCTCCACTCGGAGACCGAACTGGGTCCATTGTGCATTTTTTAAAGAAACTTTGCTTATATTATAAGAAAGCTTTCTAGAGAAATTGTATCTAGATCTTGAGGAAGTTTTCTAGAGAAAAGTGTGGGAACATGGTAAGCAAGTTTGCTAGAAAAAGGTTGCCCACACTGCAAAGAAGTTTTCTTCACAAGAGTTGAGCAACACGGTAGTCAAGTTTTGTATTGAAAGGTTGCCCACACTGTCGATAAGTTTTCTAGAGACAAATTGCTTATATCACTTTTTGACACACAAAGTTTAATTTGCAAGGTCTTAATGCAGCTAGAAGGAGGAATACTATCTCTTTCTGTCTTTCTCCTAGCTGAATGAAGACTTTGCAAAGTGAACTTTCCGTGTCTAAAAGGGGTATAACATTGTAAGAAAGCTTTTTTGATTAAAGTTAATTACACTGTAAGCATGTTTTTCTGACCAAGGTTGCGTACACCAGTGGTGCGATTCAGTAACTTTTAACGATCCGAAAATCGTAATTTTTGTCTATACATTTTGTCGCTTGCAATAACGATTGTGTGATTCTGTAACTTTTTTTAAACAATATTACGCAGCTGATATTTTCTGTTGATTTTTGTCGATAAAATTAACAGCACATAAATTATTGTCGCTTAAATAACGACACAGCTGACATTAACCTACAGCGAATATCGTTCAAAATGTTACTTAATAGCAAATTCGATAAATTTTCGTAATAACTATTTTAACGATGCGATTATCGTTAAAAAGAGTTAGTGAATCGCGCTAGAGGGCTGTCAGATATAGCGATTTCTCGCCAAAAGTGGCGACTTTTCAATTTGTTTGGCGTCCATATGTTTGGTTTGGCGATATAGCAATTTTTCTGGCGATAAATAAATTTGTTGGCGATTTTTATGGCTATTTTATTTTTAACAAAATTCAACTTCAAAAAATTTTTATTTAGGAAAATTAGTTTGTTGAAGAAGTAGTTTCAAAAATAAATCCTACCAAACCTGGTATGCAAGAAATTAAAACCATTTGATCTTGAAGTTTTTTCTAATATTAATTATAGCAATTAATGCGATTTGAATTTGGATGAGAAAAATATACAAGAAATAATTTTTGACGATTTTATTCAGAGCTGTTAAATGTCGATTACAATTAGTAATCAATTAGATTACATTTTGAAAAGAATTGCAATGATTATATAATTGCCTTCAAAAGAATTGCCTGATAAATAATTGATTACGAATACTAATAATCGAAAAGTAATCTGAATTACTTGAAATTACTAAAAATAATCAAAAAGTATTAAAAGTAATCAAAAAGTAATTCGACTACTTTCAAAGATTACTAAATAATCAAAAAGAATCAAAAGTAATCTTTAGAAGTAATCTGCTTAATTTTTGATTACTTTTGATTCTTTTTGATTATTTTTAGTAATTTTAAGTAATTCAGATTACTTTTCCATTATTAGTAATCGTAATCAATTAGTAATCGTGCGAAGCTGAATATAATCGTAATTTAATCATTACTTCACCTTTAAAAAAAAGTAATCAACTTAGTAATCATTACGATTACTAATAATTACTTAACAGCTATGATTTTATTATTGCTTTAGGCGATTTTCTGCTAAATTTTCATTTTATAAAAATTTGTATACAAAAAAGTGTTATATAAAAACAAATTTATTAAAAAATATACATATATTAAGAAAAAGTACATAAAACACATTTTGGCGACTTTTGGCGATTTTTAAAATTAAAATCTGGCAACCCTGGCGTATACTGTTTTCTACAGAAAAGTTGCCAGCACTGTTAAAAACGTTCTTTAGAGAAAAGTTGCCTGCACTGTAAGAGAGAGAGTTTGCTAGAAAAAATGTTGCTAACACTGTGTGGAAAAACTTTCAAGAGAAATGTTGTTTACACTGTAAGATTTCTTAATGAAAATTACTTTAATTATAAACAAGTTTTTTATAGAAAAATTTCCGTGTAAGCAGCGTTTCTAGAGAAAAGTTGCCTGCACTGTAACAAAATAATTAACACTTTACGAAAGTTTCTTAAAGAACAGAACTGATAAAAGATATGCTAGAGAAAAATTGCTAACACTGTAAGAAAAATTTCTAACAGAAGAGTGCTTACAGTGTATAAAAATTTGTTTAGAGAAAAGTTGCTTAGACTGTTAACAAGTTTCTTTAGAAAATTTGCTTGTTCTGAGAAATTGAAAGCAACCCTCACCTCAATTAAATCTCTGCATGCAAAATGTTTGTGATAATTTCTTTTTTATAATGTTTAAAATTAGTTGCAGCAGCCATTATTTAATTATGTTTTCTGTGAAAAATTTGTTATTAATTTGGTTTCAGCTTTATGCAGTTTATAATCAATTTATAGAGTTTTGAATCCCCTATTTAATTTATTTCATTATTAGTGGTTTTCATAAATAATGATAATAAAATTTACCTCTACATCTGTATTCTATGAACTCAACGTGTGTAGGAAGTAGAAAATTTTTTCGTTGGCAAATGAAATTAATTTTTAAATGCTAATTAGCCACAGCGACATGTGAATTTGTACAGATTTCTCAGCCAGCATAATAAATGCTTTGAAGCTAAATAATTTTTGTGAGGGTTAAATAAAATTACAGGAAAACTCGTTTAAATTTTAAATGGAAAACTTTAAACAAGATTTACATTTAAAAAGCTTATTTTTAAAAATGTGAAATTTGTCACTTGTAAAATCCAATTGTAGCGCCATTTGAGAAAATATAGTTTTTGTAAAATTATTTTCGTTTTAGCCTCCAGCCTTTAGCTTTTTGTAATTGATATTGTTTTTTAATTGCCAATTTTCCCTGTGGTTTTATTCCACTATTTGTCAAATACAAATATATGAAAATCTCTTTCAATTTATTCATTTTTTTTTTATATAAGTAATTATTTAACATTTTATTAAGCAGCTATAATTGAAATAAGTAATAAAAAAATTGAAATGTAAAATAGTATTTTTCATTATATAGTTTTTTTTGGAAAAGGAAATTGTCACGTTGTGTTTTTTTAAATATATTTTTAATAGAAGAGTTAATTAAATAAATATTTGATCGAATTATAGTTTTAATAGTAATTATTTAAATACAAGTTAATAAAGATGACAATTATGATAGTAAAATATATGTATAATAATAATAATAAAAATATTATATTTTTGTTTTATCAGGGGAAAAAAACTTTCTAAAGTTTCATTAATGGAAAAATATTTTCTTTTTTCTTATTTTAATAATATGAATAAAAGCAATTATATTTTAATTGAACTAAAAATTATATTTGCCATAGTAATTAATAAATTAAAAAGGATTAAGGTTCAGAAAAAAATATTGCAAAAATAAAGAGAATTTAAGTGGTTAAAAACAGCTCCAACAAGATTTCGTGATATATAAATTGTTGTCAAGAGCAATAATCATGTGCCAATTTCTGATGATAAATACTTGTATAGATATAAATAAAATTTATGATATCTATAGTGCTACGAAAATATACGTGAACAAACCTAATACACATTAAAACATTTGTCAACAATGATAATGACTTATTATTAGCAAAAGGACACAAATACACAAACATTCAAGACGGTGTTGAAATAAAAATTGTAACCATAACAACAATTATTATGCTATACTTTCTGTTTGTTAAAAAATATACAGCCACACAAGCACATAAGGCGCTGCAGACGAAAGACACAAATAACAAAATTTTTAGTGCTCTTACAATAACGTTCTATTGTCAAATTATGTACACACGAACCTGCAGTAAGAATTTCAAGGCCAAGTCACATATAAGAAGGGTAGTGCTAAAAACGCACCTCCATTCGAAGACGCAGTTGGGTCCATTGTGGTGAGTCACATTTAATCCGTCGTACTTTTTCAACTGGCGTTAATGCAATGTTGGGAAACATTTTAACAGCTTCAATTGCTTTGTTACCAAAATATTGATTAAACTTATGGGCCTGTCCCACGCTTGAAACTAGAGCTGTTAAATTTCAATTACGATTAGTAATCAATTATAATTGCCTTCAAAAGAATTGCTGATAAATAATTGATTACGATTACTAATAATCGAAAAGTAATCTGAATTACTTAAAATTACTAAAAATAATCAAAAATAATCAAAAGTAATCAAAAAGTAGTCCGATTACGTTCAAAGATTACTTTTGATTCTTAATAAATAATCAAAAATAATCAAAAGTAATCCTTATAAGTAATCGGATTATTTTTTGATTACTTTTGATTCTTTTTGATTATTTTTAGTAATTTTAAGTAATTCAGATTACTTTTCCATTATTACTAATCGTAATCAATTAGTAATTGTGCGAAACTAAATACAATCGTAATTTAATCATTACTTCACCTTTAAAAAAAAGTAATCAAATTAGTAATCATTACGAGTACTAATCATTACTTAACAGCTATGCTTGAAACAAGAATGTAAGTGTGCGACAAAGAAGAACGTTGTCGGTATCGTGGGACAGGACCTATGTTTTTTATTGGTCTTATTAATGTACTTTTTTATTTTATTTGATTTTATTTTTTCTACTACACAAAAACTAAACCAAAACATAAAAAAACTAATTTGTAATAACAGCTGTCAAACTACTCAATCTACAATAAAAATTCAAAAATGTCCAACTTTAGTACTTTGCCTTGAAAAAGACGAACTGAATGTTTCAGAGCGCATAAGAAAATTCTGTATTTCAACTAAGCTATCAGTTGAAAAAGGCAGCGTGCATATAACATATCTATTTGATACTATATGAGAGACTCTTAAATGTGTGGAACATTTCTGGATATTGCTAACATTCTTCTGGAAGCGTTATGTTAAAAATGAGCGTGAGCTAGTCCAGCGAAGTTAACATCGTGGTATCAAGCAGTGAATTAACTTAACATTGTGGTATCTACCAGTGAACTAATTTAACATTGTGTACTTAAAAGCTCTTAATATCATTTTTAAGTAATAAAGTCTTCTAATTGGATAAAAATTATACACTTGAGACTGTTTTTTTCAATTGCAAGAAAGAACACTTTTCAAAAGTTAAAAACGTAACAACATTTTCAATTAACAATTAAACTATTTTTTTTTTTCTTAGGTCTTTATATATTCTCATTTTTTATTTCAATATTTCTTTTTCAGGAAATCTATTTTATTTTTTTAATGTTAAATTTTTTCTGTCAATAACAAAAAAAAACATATATCAGAATTATAACGAAAAACATTTTTTTTGTGATTGAAAGAAAATATTTAAAATTAAAAAATATAAAATAGATTTCCTGAAGCAGTTAAGCGAAGGTTAACGAAATATTGAAATAAAAACAGAATATATAAAGAAATTAAGCTTAAAAAATAAAAAGAGATCGAAAAATTAGATAAAAAAATTTTCAATTAATTTTTGGTGCTGATGTCTCAAACAAATTATATAAACTAACCCGAACAGGCAGTTGTTTTGTATTTAAACATTAAAAAAAAATAATTCAAAATGTCTTACATTCTTCATAAAGAATTCCAAAAATATAACCGCAAGGTGACCCAAATTGTTTATAAAAATATTTAAGTATTTTTTTTAAATAATAAAAAAATCATTCCTAAAGCAAAAAGAATACGATAGTTATTTTATCAGTCAGTTGCTCAGTAACTGAAGAATGGCTGCAGGTATTTAAGTGAAAGTCGACATATAAATATTTTATGGAATGTATTTCAAAAAAATTAAAATAAAAAAGTGGGCGCTGCTATGCCCACATAATAAAAATAATAATTAGCAATTACTTCTATTAAAGAGATTTCCTTAAAAGTTTTCATAGTTATAAAACCGAGAGGCAAATGAAACACTTTTTTTTCGCCAAAAACAATTTTAATATTCATGCTGCTCCATTTTTCTATGTCACTTTCTTCTCAAGCTCTACTACTAGGAAACAATAAAAAAATTTCATTCAACAAATTCCAAAAAATTTCGCAATATAAATTCGTCATGAATTCTGTGAAAAATTCAAGCATTGCAAGCTGAGCAGTAGTATGGGTTTGTTTGTACTGACATTTTTATAGATTAATGAAATGTGAAACAAACAAAAAACAAACAAAAAAAAAAACGCATTAGAGAAAATTTAAACTTTTGAAGGCAACATAATTATTTTGGCCACCCACAGGCTAACGAGTATGATTAATATAAATTAAAAAGTTTGCTTTAAAAAATATACAAACATTTTTTTTAAAACGACAGATATATTAATGGCATTAGTCAACGTCAAGAAAGTTTTATTATTAAGCTGTAAGTCCTTAAAAAAAATTATTTATAAAAAAATTAGCAAAATATATAGAATTTTTTCCCAATAACTTTTCTAATTTTTTGTTTAAATAAAAAAGATTTGTTTTAAGCTGTTGTGTGTCAAACATCTCTAATGGATTTTTTTGTTGGAAACATTCAAGCCTTACAGGATAACAAATCGCACATGAAATTAAGAAATTTCCTTTGAATAATTTTTAGCCACGGCCTTTTTAATTCAATACCTTAAGAATTTAACTTCTTAATCAAATAAATTTATTTTTCTATTTTTAATTTCCATCAAAAGAAAATAAAATATTTCCCTTCAAAACTTGAGCCAGTTGTTTGCTTTATCCTTTAAGTAAATGCCTTTAGGAAAAAACAAAATAATGTGAAACACTCCATATACATACATACATATAAATTGTTTTAAAAGATATTGTGCAGTAAGAAGTCTGGTAGAAACAAATTGGGAGTTTTTGTTTAAATAACTTATACAATAACATGGACAAATGCACCCACTTAAAGAGTGTGTCTTTGTTCTTTGAAGATAATTGAAGCTTTTGTATGGGAGTTATTTTATGAAAAGAACTACTCGTACCTACAAACATAAGAAATTTCTTTTAAAAAATAAAGAAAAAAAATTTTATAAGGTGTCGAAAATTTATATGAAAATCACTCATTCTTTTCATGAATGATTCATTCTCAAATTAATTTATTTTCAAATTAATTTAATTTAAACTACTACAAATTATTTGCGTTTTAAATTTTCCAGCTATTCAAATTAAATTAATGAACACAAGTTACTATAACAATTAAACCAATAAAATCCCCTTGGAATTTATATCTTAATAAAGAGGGTATTTATTTCTGTTAATAACACACCTAAGCAATACAAATACAAAAATAAATGCAAAAAAAAACTATTCCAAAACAAAGTAATTAATTTGTCTCACTTGCAAAATGAAATAATTTCGTATGTAAACAATACAAAACACACCCACACATACCCACACACACACACACACGCATTCTTAATAAATACTCGCCCACTTACGTTTTATTCATTATCTCACCCACGCACTCCTACAGACACACACACACACACACACACACTATTATGTTTACTGTAGAAGAGAGTGAGAGTGATGGTTAGTTATATCATTACGAATTCTCACTAGTTTACTTATTTAACTCCTTAAGATTTCTCAATGACATGTTTTAATGATGATTTGGTTAATGTGTTGGTGTAAGTGTTATTGTTGATATGAAATCCCAGCAAAAAAAAAACAGGAGCTTCTTAAGAATTTATTAAAATATTTTTTAATGATTCTCACAGAGACTAAATTCTATTATTTGATGTTTCATTTCATTGAAAATTAAAATATTACAAAAACCCTTGAGATTTTTAAGGAATTTTTATTCTTAATAAACTTCGAAAAAGGAGACGTTTTAGACCTTTTCGACCGATTTCAAAAATTATTATTTTTTTGTCTGAGAAGATATACATACATACATATGTATGTAGCTGCCATTTGGTACCATTGTTTTCGATTTTATGATCTTTTACTGATCCTATTGCTATGAAACTTAAGGCCGTAATACACTATCCTCTACAATCATGCGAGTTTTGAGAAAAAATGGTATGATTTTTAAAGAACTTTCGGATTTTATTTCAAAAAAAACATACAATTTAGAGAAAATTATGAAATCTTTATTTGAGTCATTATAACGATCTATATAATTCAGTGTTTAAAAATGATTTCATGTAAATCCGCGTATATGCCTGAAATGGTTCATACGCTGGGTCCAATTTTGGCATAATTTCTCCATCATATAGCCGGTATCTCACAAAAAAATTCTTCAATGTCTTGTCTTTCAGTAAGTCAACCGTTGCAGGCTTGTCCCTATAGACATGAGCCTTAACATAGCCTTACAAAAAATAGTCTAAAGGCGTTAAATGGCTCGATATAGGCGCCCAATTGAACGGTCCCAAACTTGAAAATAAAACAGTTCACCGAACTCGCTTTTGCTGAAACCACATGTCAGCCAAGTCCAGCTTTTCTATTTTAAGAGGGGGAGGGCGGGCAGAGGAAATTAACAGAGGCTCAATTGCTGCCAATGGCGCCGAATCGATAATTGACGGTCATCAACAACACTGGCGCATACAGCTGCGATATTTTCCTCAGTACGCTCTTTATGTATGCGTTTTGGTGGTTTAATGTTCAATAATGTAATTTTGGTGCGAAATTTAATCCCAAGATTCCGGATAGCCGCCTCAGAAGGTCGCCAAACTGCCCCATATAACGAATGGGCCTGACATTATATCGTTAGTTATACCGGAATTTGCCTGTATATCTTAAGTATTCCTAGACTTTGCCTCCCAAATAATGCTAGGAACACAATTGGGACGAACGACGAATTTCGTCCACCTCGACGAATTCGTCGATATGAGTTCGCTGCGTAAGTTCGTCGTGTGAAGCACAATAACGACGAATTTACGCAGCGAATTCCTCTCTTATATTTGATAAAGTTGGTTGTTGTGTGTACAAAGACAGAGAGTGAGAGAGAGAAAATTGTTTTTTCGTCGTTCGTCGGCGTACAAATTAGAAATAAACCTATCTCAGAATTCGTCACGCACGACGAATTTCGTTGTGCGGCGGTGTTGTGTTCATTTTCATATGCACACATGTGTTTTATTTTTTATGACGAAAATTCGCACCGAAAAATTCGTCGTTAGTCCCAGTTGTGTTCCTAGCATAATGCTTATTTGTAAATTTAATTGTACTGTTAAGTGATTAACAGGGCACTGTTGAGAGCAAAATTCGCTCTGCTAAAATTTTTGGTTGTTGTCTCTGCTAATTAAATTTAAATTATTTTTCCTACTCTTGGGAACAAATCGTGACATAACCGCAAAAAAAAAAACTTAGACAACATAATTTTAGAAGTAAATCTTTTTTTTTCGAAAATCGATTATTTACGTTTGTAAAATTTAGCGCTTGAGCTAGTTTGATGGTTATGGCTCGATATGTTTCCAAGAATTTCCCTTTGATATTAAACACAGGAAGCTGCCTATTTGAAGTTTAAATGTACGTTATAGAAAGCCTTGAAGTTAAAATGCCAAATGACAGCTGGTAGAAACAAATAATATTTAAAGCTTTTAAATGTATCCCTTAAGCAGCAATTTATTTTTTTTAACGTTTTATTAAATTTAGCAAGACAATGCTATTCCTATCCTTATTTAATATACACATAAGTTTTCTCCCAAAATTATACAGCAAATACTATAAAATTTTCTTGCTGAGTTTGCCAGTTTTTGTTTAAAATATACAACCGTAAGAAATGTAGCTATAGTTTTATATAAATCAAAGTCCTTTAAAAGTTCTCAAAAAAAAAACATGAACATACACACGACCTTGTTTTATATTTTTCCTTTATTTTGCTTTTTTATTTCGTAAAGCACGCAGGAGATCTCTTCATTTTCTCAAATATAGCAATTTTTATTTAATTTAAAAAAATATCCTTCTATAGAACTCCAAAAGTTGGCATTTATTTCAACAGAATTCACATAACTTCAATAAAAGCAAAACATTAGGCGTTTAAGATAAATATTTTACTAAAGCATATCTTAAGGGAGCTGAAATGTTTGTATGCCTCCCAAATATAAAAATGGGAGAAACATAACATTTTTATTTGAACTATGTCAAGGTCTCTTAAAGTATTTTAATAATTTCAACACAAAACATTTGCGACCGTATTCTCAAAAAAAAAAAAAAAATTGTTTGTATTTCAAATGAGCTTTAGTAAAAAAAAATTATGTAAATTTTGTTTTCAAATACACTTCAAAAATAAATTATTATTTTTTTTAAATACCGCCATAGTTTATATTTGAAAAGTACTTTATCGAAAATGTATATGGAAATTTTATTTTAAAATACACTTCAAAAACAATACCGCAGTTAATATTCATTTACAGCCCCTAAAAGTATGCAGCAAGTATTGCTTAGCATTTTGTAAAATACACATTTTATTCACTTTCCTAATGGAAATTGAAATTGTAAACGGGAATTATAAGACTTTTTCCAAGCACACTATATTTTTATATTTAAATTGTTTTTACTTGTCGCTGGCATGAAATTCTAATTTTTATACGCATTTTAGCTAAAACATTCCTTCTCAATATCCCAATAATAACTGAAGTAATTAATTTACTGAAACAAATTTAATTGATTGAAGTCATTAGCAGAGTTGTTCAAGAACTTTGAACTTTGACAAACAAACTTGCCAGTCAAAAAAGTTTCATTAAGTATTTAATTAATTAATATTGAATAATCAATAATATATACACTTTTAATTCTTTCTCTACTTTCAAAAATTCAAAAATAAAATTTAATGATTTGACTTTTGGGTGGAAACATTTTTGCCACGGCTGCCAAAGTTAATTATCACAAGTTGAAAAATCAAACTAAATAAACCGCAATAAATGGAATTTTATTCATTCTTAGAGATGATGCGGTGTTAAAATTACGGCGCTCGATATTGAATGAAATTTATATATATTTTAAGGGAATTTGTATCCAAATGTTTAGAAAGATATCGAATGTTAGAATTGGCCAGAATTACTGCTTTAATTCCTTTGTTGTAGCAATGTCATACACTAGAAATGGAAAAATAGCAAAGAAAACTGTTTCAAATTTAATTTAAAATTAAAAAAAATCTCAACTTCAGAAAACCACACGGCTTCAAATCACATGTGATTTTAAAATTAATAAAAAAAATTTTAATTGCATGTATTAAATTCACGTTGTCTTAACTTGAAATAACTTTAATTCAACATGATTATTCATTTTGATTTAACAGTACTGGAATATTAAATCCACATGAAATAAAGTTATTTAAAAAGTAAAAAAAATTAATTTCAACATTACTGTAAAACATGTTGAATTAACATGAAACACATATGTGACCTTCTCCGACAAAAGGGACCTAGTGTGTCAAAAAACGGGTGTGTGTCAAAATCGATAAAAATGAGAAAAACATTAAAATTTAATTTTTTAAATTCGTTTTTCTCAAAGTTTAATTTTCACACACTAGGTCCATTTTCTCGGAGAAGGCCACATATGAAGTAAAATCACTACTGAAAAATTTTAAATTAAACTTATTTTCCTAGATTTTAATATGAAATTTTTCTGGGTGAAGATTAAATTTATTTGAGCAAATCTCAGGTTGATTTAGTAAAAAAAAAAAAAAATTAGACGGTCCTTCTTAGCGGCCTAGGCAGCACAACGGGATGGTTCTCATGGAACTGGCACCCTGTAAGATATAACCTAACCTAAAATAAATGCCAGAGGCATGGAAAACGGGAAACTTCGCATATGCGCCATTTAACCAAGGCGCACTATGTTATATTTCAGAATGGGATCGACAGGACTTTCAAACGAAAAAACAAGATTCCAAGATATCGGACATACATTTTAAATAATTTTTTCGTCATCCTGCGTCAATTTTTTTTTTCACAAATACTAACTTTCTTTTATTTAAATTTTAAGAGGAAGCACTTAAAGAAATAAGTTGTTCATACTCTTACAAGCGGCTCAAGCATTTGCCTCTCTCTCTGTCTCTCTCTCTCTCTCTCTTAAGATATTGCAAGGAATTGTAAAGAACTTGCAATGCTTGGACCACTAACGTCTTACACTTAAGGCCTGTGACCATGCAACACAAAAGCTTTAACGGTCGTGAAGTGAAAAGTCTCACTCGCCAGCAAGCTCATCACTAGTTGTCCCTTTTCATTTCTCTTGAATTTTAATTAAAGTTTCCAACCAACTCCTAATATTTGGCTGTTAATTTTTATTATTAACTTTATGTTGCTCTTTGATTTTGATAATGGACACATTTCAAATACACTCTAATGTTAAAATATACATATTAGAAGGCCGGATGGATGGAAGTGTACAATAGAAACATTAAACATACAAATAAATTTATTAATAATAATAATAACAAACAGTTTATAGAAAGAAATTAAATGGTTATTTACAAGTTTGGCAGATTACAATAAAGCGGAAAATGTTTGTTTGTTAAAATTGTCTGCAATGGACATGTTCTGAAGGCAAGGTTAAACGTGGCAAATGTTTTTAACACAAAATGAAAACTTTTTAGCAAGTATTTTCATACTTTAATCCTTAAATTTATTCAGAAAGTTAAACTCTTCGCTTTGCGTGAGTGCGTTATTTGTTTCTGCCGTAGTTGTCGAGAAGAAAGTATTGAGAATACAGTTTGCTACTTTCTTTCTGAATGTCCAGCTTTGCGTCTCTTGAGACCTATACTAAACGACCTTCGAGAGTTATCAGAGGTTAAATCTAGTACCAAGCATCGAGTCCTTCTCATAGAAGGAAAGTAGAGTCGATGTCTTATTTACGACATTATTTAGCAGCTGGATAAGAACACATAGAAGAGAGGGAAGATCTGGTCCATCTGATGGATTTTTTGTACCATAGATCTGTAAATGAAATTAAACCAATCTCTGTATGACTCTCCTTATGAAAGTCAGCACATATATTGCAGGAGCCTGCCTAATACCATCTGAACACAGAAACTCAGAATGAAAAACACGCCTTCTACTGCCCCATAAGATGATACATTCACAAAGAATGTGTAACGTCGTCTCGTCATCTTCCAAGCATAAACGACACAAGGGTAAGTAAACTTGTTCACAGAGGATAATTCAGTCCAAAGTGACCAGAAAGAAAACCAGTAACAAGCCGTAGATTATTGCTGTTGAGGTTTAGGATGCCATTATATATTATTGGCTGCATCAATGCTTTGGTCTGCCTTAAATCAAAAGAAGACATCCATATTTTCTTAATTGTCGATGTGTCATCTTCTTTGATCAGAGATGTTACAGTCGCATAAGAATAGTGGTTGAATATAAAAAAGGTTTCAGTAGGCCTTGAAGCCTTCTGAGTTTTCAGCTAGGTGGTTTTGCCCTTTCTCTCTCAGTCTCTCTCTTTCTCTTTCTCTGTACGCGTGTATTCCTAGCGGGAAAAATGGAGTACGAATGCCTTCTGAAATAGAAACTGTAGGGATATCTAGAGGCTCGTCGCAGTAATGACGGGGCACTGGAAGATCGGCAGACAGTAGGATATTCTACCATGATACAAGTTTTTAGGCAGCCATATACTAGACAACCTTCCAGAATTATGAGAGATTAGTTTGAGTAACATGATCAGATATCTGATTGCAACGGATTGGATCTGGTACCAAACACCGAAATCGACTACTTGGATACGGTACTGCAGAGGTTAACACCGATGAATGGAGGAGCTCTGTCAGAAAGGAGCCATCTAGATTCAACTTGAGTGCCGGAGTGCAGAAGGCATTCACGTCAATAAACCAACCAACCAACCAACCAACTAACCAACAAACCCACCAACTAACCAATCAGCCAACGAAATAACTAACCAACTAACCAACCAACCAAACAACCAACTAGGCTTGTGTCTAGACTTGTGTCCAACAGTTCATTTTGAACTAGTTCGTTCAGTTGGACACAAGTTCGGCCAAAAACATCAATGTATTTTAAATGGGTTTGATGCAACTTTTGATTCAAACGCTCTCAAACTAGTTCAAAAAGAACTGTTGGACACAAGTCTACTTGTGTCCAACAGTTCTTTTTGAACTAGTTCGTTAAGTTGGACACAGGTCAGATCAAAAACATCAAATGGGTTTGAAACAACTTTTGATTCAAACGCTCTCAAACTAGTTCAAAAAGAACTGTTGGACACAAGTCTACAACCAACCAACCAACCAACCAACCAACCAACCAACCAACCAACCAACCAACCAACCAACCGACCAACCAACCAACCAACCGACCAACCAACCAACCAACTAACCAACCAACGAATATCTTCTAGAAGGCCTCTGTACTTCTCTTTTGGATGGATAAGGCATTTTTTCTTCTCTCCTTCCTTTTCATAAAAGGATAGAAGAGTCGATGCCTTATTTAAGGTATTCTTTAGCAATTGGATATAAATAGTGGTTGAATAAAAAAAAACGTTTCAGCAGGCCTTGAAGCATTCTGAGTTTTTCGCTGGATGGTTTTGCCCTTTCTCTCTATTTCCCTCTCTCTCTCTGTGTACGTGTGTATTTCTAGCGAAAAAAAGAAGTACAAGTACCTTCTCAAATAGAAATTGTAGGGACATCTCGAGGATCGTCGTCGTTGTGATGGGACACTGGAAGATCGGCATTATGCTAGTAAAATATACCTGTCTTATAATGAGCTCTGACGTAATTGTCGGGAAGAAAGTAGGTATGTCTTCTACCTACTTTCTTCTTTTGCTACTTTCTTTGTAAATGTCTACTTTCGCAAGTCTCGAGAGATACAAATTTCTAGGCAGCCATATACTAGCCGAACTTCCAGAGTTATCAGAGACTAGTTTGAGTAACCTGGTCAGATATCTGATTGCAAGGGGTTGAATCTAGTACCAACTACCGAATAATACTAATTGGTTACGGTCCTGAAGAGGTTGACCCCAACGAATGAAGTGCCATGTCAAAGGTGGAGAAGGTAGGCGCGTAAGCCAACCAAAAAACCAATCAGCCAACCTACCAACCAACCATCCAACCAACCACCCAACCAACCACCCAACCAACCAGCCAACCAACCAACCAACCAACCAACCAACCAACCAACCAACCAATTAACCAACCAATTAACCAACCAAACAACCAGTCAACCAACCAACCATCCAACCAACCAAACAACCAACCAACCAAACAACTAACCAACCAAACAACCAGTCAACCAACCAACCAACCAACCAACCAACCATCCAACCAACCAAACAACCAACCAACCAAACAACTAACCAACCAACCAACGAATATCTTCCAAAAGGCCTCTGTACTTATTCTTTTGAATGGGGTAGGACTTCAGCTTTAGCTGTTTTCTCCAGAGATTCTGGAAGGCCTTCCGGTTAATAGCTTCTACCTTTTCTTCTTGTGGAATGTGTATCTCATCTTTTAAACAGAACAGCCGAGGTTTTCTATAAGTTATTCTTTAGCAGTTAGATAAGAAGAGTGATTGAATAAAAAAAATGCCTTACAAGGCCTTTAATAAGGCCTGCAGAAATAATTTCTTCCTGCTTGCTACTAACTACATGACCTTTAGCTTTTTTCACGCTTTAGATTTAATATAATGTCTGGGCGTATGTAATATTTTTCCTACAGTTAACTTCACTGTATTTTTTCCATTGCAGGCGCAAAACTTTTTTGTTGATTGACTTTTAGTGTGCATGTATGTCTGTAGATGTGTGCGCGCTCAACACGGTTTGTTCGTAATCCAATTTGTTGTTTTTTTACATTATTATTATTTTATTGTTGCTATTGCACTTGCAGCTCATGTTGCATACAAATATTTGCCATATTGAAACCATGCTGGCTGGCATTTATTTTGCAATTTATCCAGAGTTTAATACAAGGGGTTTCACTTGATATACACAGTGAATATTTTTTTTCCATTGTTGCATTTATTCATGTGTCAAATTTACACATGTTCCAGCAGTGAAATGTTATAAAATGCTAAAGAAGTTGCTTGAAAGCTCTTATGAACTTTTATGGCTGTAAAGTTGCAATATGTCGTCCAAATGTACACATGTATGTACATATGTATTTAACATGGACGCAGAGCCAACAAAACCGGTCATGTGTAAGTTTTAAGAATCTTTTTTTTTTCATTACTTTCAGTAATTCATGAGCGCGTTGCCTTGATGATTCTTGATAAGTTAATATTGAAAGAGGTGAAAATGGTGTAGCATTTTGGTTAAGATTGATCAGGGAAGATAGACGGATTCCACATTATTCCGGCTTTTTTTTTTGCCATTTTTGCCTCAAATGAGGAGTCTCTTGACTGAACTCCTTGATGATATTTCACTTGGATGTATAAGAAGGATATAAATAATGAAATTGAAGTAGCTCTTTATCCAAAAATCCATTTTAGAACAATATAATCAGTAATGAGATCACAGATTTTTGTTTCATTTTAATAATCAGTGGAGGTACTTCCCGATATCGATAGAGATAGAAAGACAGATCTTAATAAATTAAATAGAGACATCAGACATGGTTTGGACTATTAATAGTATCTGGTTCTATATTTCGATCATCACTCTCAGGAGCTATAGCTTTTTTCGCTATGTATTAGTAATTGTTGAGGTCCTTGCCTAGATCCGAAGCTATTGTGCAATGAATCGAAGACAGTTAGTCCTAAGTTACACTCAGCAAGTCTTATTGCTAAGCTGATTAGTTTTTAGGGGAGAGAGAGACGAGGGGAAAAGAAAAATGTATGTTTCCCTCGTCTCTCTCTCCGACAAACTAATCAGCTTAGCAATAAGACTTGCCTAGTGTAAATTAGGACTTAACAGAGCTAAATTTCTTACCTCAAAAAAACAGCGCCTCTGGGTAAAACATGAAAAAAATGCACATCACCTATTTGGCTTGCACAGGGTATTTTTTTTATATTTTTTCCACCACTTTTGCTGGGTCAAAGTATTGCAAAGGAAGAGCTAAAAGCACAGAACAAAAACCATATAATAAAACTAAAAAGTAAACTAAAAACATTTAAATCTAGTTTAACTAATGTACGTAAATCTTGTTGACACTTGCCACAACCAACCATTTCACAGAGAATGAGAGGGGGCAAGAGAGTGCAAACGAAGAGGAAAAAAAAACAAATATATATTTGTGAAATGAAAATGAATGGCATTTGTTAGCGTAATAGGATAAGGGAATAATGCACCAAAATAACCAGCAAGAGATACTCCGCAGAGTTAAACTAGACCAGAAACATTAAAATACAAAACGACGGGCTAATAAATAAATTTAGCACACAGATGGGTTACAAACTGGAAAGTTGCGGACTATTAAACAACAATTTTGTTTAGGTTATTAAGACCACTACATCGAGTTCATTAAACATTTTAAATGAAGCTTCAGGAAGAGCAAGCAATAAAACTGTTAGGGATAGCTTTATTATAGTGGTTACTTTCTTGCTGAGCCAATAATTTTATACCGACCCTCGCATTTCGCAAAAATCAGGAAGCAGCTTATTTATTAATGTTTAAGCGGACATTAAGCTTTTGGCTCTAAATTATTTAAATGGAAATTGTTGAGATAATATTTTGTTAAATTATACTAAAAAATGGGCGTGGACCAGCCCACTACTTACAGCACGATATTTAGTAATTAATAATAATAATAATAATAATAATAATAATAATAATAATAATAATAATAATAATAATAATAATAATAATAATATTAGCTGAAAGTGTGTGCACAAGTCTTGTATTAATTGAATGAGTAAAAGTACATGAAGAAAAACGTTTAGTGGGTGACGTTCCGCCTACTTTTGTGACAACAAGACCAAATGAACGCTACACCTTCCCCGGAAAAAGAAGAGTTTATTATTATTATTTATTATTATCGAATTGAAAGCGCCCTCCTTGTTTTTAAATAGCTTGATTCCAAATGACAAACTCGTTTTTTCGAAGCAAGTTTTTAATAAAAAATTAAACATTTTAAGAACACCCGATATATCTAGAAAAGATGTAACATCTTCTAAACGGCTGGACCGATTTTCTTCAAACATGGTTAAGAACCATCTCGATCAAGTCACCTTTCAAACAGAGAAAACTAAATTAAAATCGGTCCAGCCGTTGGGGCTGCACATGGACACGGACAGACACACAGATACACAGACACACACTACAAACTTATAACACCCATTTTTTTTGGTCGGGGGTTAAAAATTAAATAGAATTATTTAAAAACTAATGAAGAAAATACTTTTTGAGGAAAGTACTTTTCAAAAAAAAATTTTAAGTTTTTTTTTCTGCTCGAAAAAATAAAAGTCAAAAAATAACTTTTATTTCTACTCGAAAAAATAAAAGTCAAAAAATAACTTTTATTTCTGCTCGAAAAAATAAAAGTCAAAAATAACTGTTATTTTTGCTAGAAAAAATAAAAGTCAAAAAATAACTTTTATTTTTGCTTGAAAAAATAAAAGTCAAAAATAACTGTTATTTTTGCTCAAAAAAATAAAAGTCAAAAAATAACTTTTATTTCTGCTCGAAAAAATAAAAGTCAGATTTTTAAAAAGCATCGTATTTTCTGACAATTTGGTCCAATACTTGCAAAATGGTATACTTGGTTTCATTCTCCGACATTTCCTTGAGGTTGCTTTTTTTAATCAAAAATTCAAAAATAACAGTTATTTTCGGTCCCTGGTTTTCAGTGTATATTATTTTTTTTTCATTTGATAATTTTTAATAAAAAATATTTATAAATATATTTTTTATAAATATCAATTTAAAACACAAACATTTTATTTTTCTAAAGGATTAATTAATGAAATTGAATATATAAAAATATAGAAACTTTTATTAATGACCACAGCAAAAACAGTGAATGACAAAATTGTCACAAACAAAATATAAAAGTGGGCCAGGGAAATGGAACTAAAATACGCCAAAAAAAGATTATTTAATTAAAATTGTTAAAATTGTTTTTAAGGGATTTTATATTTATTTGATGTCATTTGTTGGCTTTTGGCAAATTTGTTTTTGTCACGCCTGCTGTGACTGCGATTACCCTTAATCTCATTTGCATTTTATAAACAATTTGCTTTACAAAGTGTCATTATAAATATTTCGCTGTTATTTCCTTGCATTTAATTGTTATTTAAATGTTTTTATATGATTAATTTGTTGATTTTTATTGGAAAATAATTGAACCTTTGTTTTTGTTTTATTTTTATTAATCTTCCTTTTTGTTGTATGAATAAAACTTAACAATTTGTTGCGACTTCATCAACATGTTGTTGTACATTTTTAATGACTTTAATATTGATACGCCTTCATGCGTTATGGTTTATTTTAACATGAACAGATACGAGTATAATCAATCGTTGAGTGATAAATAAATAAGCCTGATATTTTATTTAAAAATACAAACAGCATTATCAATATCAAGTTTAATTATTCAAATGGGATTTATAATGATGTGCTATTAGTTGGTGTGGTGTCGTGTGTAAACAGACTAGGGCTCGATTCGCCACAGTTAATCTACTCACTATATCACTACAAGAGTAAAGGTTTTGGTTTATAGGCTCTTTCCCAGCTGGCATTTGGGTGATTTTTGCTAAAATCTCTTGTATGATTCTCCTCAGATCACTTTTGATGATTAAAAACTGATTTATCACTTGGGTGATTGAAAAAAGATTCACTTATGATTCATCAGTATGATAAAGTAATGATTTCTTAAAAATAGAGGAACAAAATGCAAAGAAGTCGCAAAAAGAAACCCAATGTTTTAAATACTACCAGAAAATTGCCCAACAATGAATCAGCAAATTGTATCATAAATGATTCTCTGGGATGATTCATCTGTAGGGTACCATTTTCTCACAACGGAAGTATCATTTATGATCGAAAAGGGAGCTCATATGAGATTATTATTCCCGCCAAGCTGATTCGGAAAAGATTCCATTATGCTACAAAATGCTAGCTGGGTTAAATTATGTAAATATATTAGGTGTGCATTTGTGTGTGTTAAATTGGATTTATCTCAGTTAGGATGGGCTCTTTGACAGACGATTAATTTACAACTCCTAAAAGAATCATCTGATGATTATCTAGCGATTAACAATAAGAAAAACATCTGCTTTGTTATTCCGCAAATAAAAGATGATAAGGATCTAAAATTTGCTCCCTACGATGGCCGTCCATTCGTCTGTCTGTCTGTCACAGGCTAGAAATAAGGTGGAACATAACTAGATTTTAAGTAGAACTGGTCTAGAACTTCTTTCTCGTCCCAACATTGAAAGCTATTGCTTTTTTAGGGTTCCGTACAACAAAGTTGAAAAGGAACCCACATTGTTTTCTCTACGATGTCCGTCTGTCCATCACAGACTGTTTTCTCGAATATCGTAACAGCTACGGATCTGAAATTTTCACACAATATGTACAACTTTGGGCGCTACAACAACAAAATTTATGATAGTTAAAATATAAAGATTTGTCTAAGGCGAGCCACGAAAAATTTTGAAATTATATTGACAATTATATTATTAATTGGAATTTTAATTAACACTGAAATTAAAAGGTATTCTGTCAGTTAATGTAATTTTTACTACGTAATTTTGACAACTTGCTTTATATTGGAAACCGTAAGGGACAAACTCCTGAAATTCTCAAAAATACTTAAACAAAAAAATCGCCAAAGTGATAAAAATGCTTAGGTTAGGTAAGCAGTTTGCTGGCAAGGAAAAGTCGAAAAATAGAGTCCATCTCACTTGGGTTATAGTGATCCTTTTGTGCTACTTGTAAATTCAAAAAAGGATAGAGAGAGTGAGAGGGAGGAGGGTGAGAAGGGTAGAAGTAGAAATAGAAATAGATAATAGCGGCTATACCAGCCACTATTCCTACCATAAAGGCTCAAGGTTTTGAGCTCGATTTCCGATAACTCGGCTTAGCTGGCGAAGTATATTCTGCTAAGCAGTTACAGACGGATATCCTCCAGAGCGGGACAAAAACACATGAGATGCAGGATACTTTCCTCCTCTTTCTCGTCAGTGCAAGTGTAGCAGTAGTCATTATACGGGAGACCCATACGTTTTGCATGGGTTCCGAAGGAATAGTGACCGGTAAACGTGGCCACGAAGTTCCTCAAGTGCTATTGAAGTTCATGAGATTTTTCGTTCTATGGGAGTTTAGGCGGCGAGGTCAGAGGGTTCTCGCTATTGTACAGTTGGGCTTATTGCGCCATCTATTTTGAGCTAATTCAAGAAAGGTAACATTTAAACGTCTCCAGGAGGATGAGAGTGGGAGACCACAGATATTGTCGATATCGACTTCTCTTAGTAGGGTTCCTCTCTTTGCCAGGTAATCCGTAAATGCTTAAATAAAAAAACAAACAAAAATATCACCAAAAATTTAAAAATCACCAAAAAAAAACCAAAAAAAAACCTCAAAAACCAAAAAAAAAACGCCAAAACGAAAAAAGCAACTTAAGTAAGAAAAAGCGCTCCAACTAAAGAAAATCACCAAATAACTAAAAAATTGCCAAAAAAATAAGCTAAGGCTAAGTTCGCAAATAATAACATAACTCCAAAAAAACCAGTTTGACAGAAAACGATTAAGAAGTTTTCAATTTACAGACAACGCAATGGAAAAATAAAATTTAATTTGTATCTCATGATTTGAGTTTGTATGAAATTTTTACACAATATGAAGAACGATATAAGGATTAGTTCTGTATCACTAACCAAAAAATTTATTTTCTTGAGTTATTACGTTCTTTGAGTAAATGAGTGATATGTAGTATCTGCACGAAACCCTTCGTATGTGAGTCAAGGTTGGACTTTAGTGAATTTATTTCTTAATTTTTACTTTTTTTTTCATTTTCCCGTGCGCTCGTACTTTAATCTTGGAATGTTTAACATGCAAGTCATAAAAAAAATCGTGCACTGATTTTTTAAGAGTACAAAAAGAACAATGCTATACTTTATTTATCTTTCTTCAAGCTTTATCAGAAACACTCGCCTTGTAATCTTGAAATGATTAAGCGACGATGGAAATTTTTTCATTCGTGCTTTTAATTATATGCATTAATAATCATGAATACTAAATAATAAATAATATATAATATATAATAAATAATATATAATAAATAATAAATAATATATAATAAATAATATATAATATATAAAATGTAATATATAATATATAATATATTATATATAATATATAATATACATAATATGCAATATACAATATATAATATATAATATATACTATATATAATATATAATAAATAATATATAATACATAATATATAATATATAATAGGTAATATATAATATATTATATATAATATATATTATATAATATATAATATGCAATATACAATATATAATATATAATACAATATATATAATATATAATATATAATTTATAATATAAAATATATAATGTATAATATATAATATATAATGTATAATATATAATATATAATATATAATATATAATATATAATATACACTATACAATATATAATATATAATATATAATATATAATATATAATATATAATATATATTATATAATATATAATATATAACATAATAAATAAAATCATAAATACTTATACTAATTTTAGTATGAACCAAATGAGAATTCTATATAACATTATCATACATATTAGGTGGTCGAGAAGAGCTTAGTATATGTTTTAGTGGATACCCTAAATATGTTGAAAATATCATTCCTTTTTTGTTTGCTGCTGAAAATAAATAGGGTCTGGTGTTTTTTTGCTCAAGTGATATTATTTGGATTTGTTAAAAATAAAATTATATAACTGGGAATACAAATAGGTTGGTTTGTTCGTGGGCAAAAAAAAAAGAAAATTATTAATAGCCAAAAAAAAATTTCAGTGGAACACAAATGAAATTGTGCAAAAAGGACAATGAATTAAAAAACAAGCACGCTTAAAACTCAGTCTACATTTGTCATGTAATAAATAAGTATACAGAAGTAATTTACACATTCACATGCACTTAATGAATGCGGAAGCTTGTAGTAACTACAACAACATTTGAACTTACAAGTGTAGCAAATTACTTTAGATATGCAAGCAATCCATTCCACTGTTTCATATGATGATGCATTAACAAAGTTTTTATTACAGGACATGCCTCTGCCATTTCTTTCATAGCCTTCCTTACAATATAAGCGTCCGGCTATAAATCTGTATATAAATACATACATAAAATCCATCAAATCTTAAAAGTGTATGAAAGCAACTATGTATGTACGAGTATGTACTACAGCAATAAAAATGTGTGTAAGTGCCGGATATTCATGTTTTCTTCCCCCATTTGTATTAATACAAAAAATAAAAATAAAACATACACACTTAAATTATTTTATTCATTGAATTTTTATTGCCCAGATTACTCTGCTTTAACAAAAAAATAATATATATAAGCAACACCAGCAACAACAACAGCGACAATAGCTAGAGTTCTGCTTCATACTTGTAAATTTCAAAGTCTCCTCATACATTTATAAATGCTGTCCATCAATACAACCATTAACCATTCATTTATTTTGCAATCCCCTGCACAACGTCCAATATAAACACACCTTTCAGTCAGTATTTTCATGGCTCATCATACGCGTCTACTGTTTTTATTCACAGTGTTTGAGGAAGTGAAAAATTGTGTGATGTGTGCTCAACATGGTTGCTATATCCCAGTTGACCAAGACTTTCGTTAGTGATATCGATTTCAAATATATCTCTAACATTTATCGTGTAAAACTTTCGAGAATGACATTCAAAAATAAATCGAAAAAAGTTTAACTGCCGCTCAGTTTTGTTCCAAAACACATTCGATTTCGAAAGTTCGCTACCAATATCAAAAATGAGAGAATATCGAACTAATTCCGATATCACAAAAAGCCAGCAGAAAAGGAATAAAGGAAATTTTATTTTTTATATTATTTATTTTAACTTATTTTATTTAATTTTTTCAATTCTTTAACTCACGCTGCAGGCTTTGAAACGGCTACCGTCACACATTGGAGAAACTATCGAGAGAAGTTCGCTTTAGCGAACATTCGATTTTTTTATATTTGCGAATAAATATCGAACAATTTTGTTTATAACGAATATCAGGTCAAGTGGGGTTACAGAAAGGTTAATTTCTTTTTCATATTAAATACACACACACACAGTCATACACAGATACTCTTTTATTGCTTTTGCTGAAATAAAATATTTGAAGAGCACAATTTATTTCTTCTTCTCTCGCCAGAAATAAAATAGTAATTTATAACAGGATTATTTTTTATAAAAACACTTTTGGTATTTTTTAACAGTTCCTTAGTGTTGTTCTTAAAATTTAAATGAACTGGAAAGAAGAGAACCAAGCTCAGGCTAGAGTTGAATTAGGACTGAAGTAGACCTAAGCTACAACCAGGAACGAAGTCAGTTCTACACGAACCAAAGCAGAATTGGAACTGTGGTAAAACTGAACTAATACCTGAAGAGAACTGATGTAGACCTAAACTAGAATCAGGAAAGAACTGAGTTCGAGCTAAAACAAAGCTGAATTGGAACTGCAGTAGAGCTGAACTAGCGCCTGGAGAGAACTGAGATAAAGTTAAAGTAGAACAGGTATAGAACTAAACTGGAAGCTGGAGCTAACTGAGCTCGAACTGAACCAAAGTGGAATTGGAACTGCAGTAGAACTGAACTAGTTAATACCTGAAGAGCACTAAGCTAATGTTAAATAAGAATTGAAGTAGAACTGAATTAGCAACTGGAATGAACTGAACTAAGACTGAACTAGAGCTGAATTGAAACTGAATTAGAGTTTTGAAGGAAGAAAGCTAAAACTGAACTAAAGCTAAATTACAGCAGAAGTAGACCTAAACTAGAACCAGAAAAGAACTAAAACTGAAAGAACTGAAAGCTGAATTGAAACTGCAGTAGAACTGAACTTATATCTGAAGTGAACTAAGCTAAAGTTAAATAAGAGTTAAAGTAGAACCAAATTGGCACCTAGAATGAACTGAACTAAAATTGAGCTAGAGCTGAACTGGAACTGAATTAGAGTTTTGAAGGAACAAAGCTATAACTGAACTAAAGCTGAATTGGAACTGAAATATAACCTGAAAAGGGCGGAACTATAGCCAAATTAGAATTGAAGTAAAATTGAACTAAACCTAGGCCACAGCTGAATTAGAACTGAAGCAGAAATATACGAGCACTAGAACCTTGAAAGAACTGTACTAGAAAAGGGACTAGAACTGAATTGGTACTAAATTGAAGTATGGAAAGAAGTGAATAAGAACTGAACTGACCTAATTTAAACCAAAACATCGAAAAACTAAACTAAGCCCAAAGCAGATGTAAATTAGAACTGAAGAAGAACTGAACTAATATCTAGAATGAACTGAGTTAAGGAAGAAGAATCACAACTGATGTAGTCTAGTGCCTCAAAGAATGAACTGAACTAGAGCTGAATTGCTATTGAAGTAAAACTGAACTAAAGCAGATTTAGAACAGAAGTAGAACTGATCTAATATCTGAAGGGAACTGAACTAAAGCTGATGTATAACTGAAGTACAACTGAACTAAAGCTGTAGTAATACTGAAGTAAAACTGAACTAATATGGAGAAGCTAATTAAGTCTAAGGTAGAACTGAACTAATATGTGGAAGGAACTAAACTAGAATTGATTTAGAACAAAAGAAAAACTGAAGTAGAACCGAACTATATCGGGAAGGAACTGACCTAAAGCAGATTTAAAACAGAAGTAGAACTGAAGAAGAACAGAACTAGTGCCTCGAAGAAAGAACTGGGGGCAAATTACGGCATTCGATGCGATTCGAAATTGTAAAATATTTCCATATTACCATCTATTGAAATATTTCGTAATTTCATTCGATAACGAGTGCCGTAATTTGCCCCCTGAACTAGAGTGATACTGAAGTAAAACTGAACTAAAACAGATTTAGAACAGAAGTAGAACTGACCTAATGTCTGAAAGAAACTGAACTAAAGCTGATGTATAACTGAATTAGAACTGAACTAGAGCTGCAGTGATACTGAAGTAAAACTGAACTAATATGGAGAAGTTAAATTAGGCCTAAGGTAGAACTGAACTAATATGTGGAAGGTACTAAAAATAAAGCTGATTTAGAGCAAAAGAAGAACTAATGAAGAACCGAACTAACACCTGGGAAGAACTGAGCTATAGCTGATTTAGAACAGAAGTAGAACTGAACTTAAATCTGGAAGCAACTGAACTAAAGTTGATTTAGAACTGAAGCAGAATTGGAGTCAAATTGAACTAGTATCTGGAAAGAGTTCAACCAGATTTTAATTGAAACTGAAGTAGAACTCAACTACAAACTAGATAGAACTTCACTAAAACTAAGCGGGAGCTGAATTTGAGCTGCAGAAGACCTGAACTAAAGTTCAATAAGACTTAAAGCAGAACTAAACTGAAACTTAGAAAGAAGTGAACTAGAGCTATATTCGAAATGTATTAGAATTAAGAAGGAAGTGACCTAGAACTGAACTAGAGCTGAATTGGAACTGAGGGAAAACTGAGCTACTATGGGAAAGCTAACCTAAGCCTAGGCTAGAATTGATGTAGAACCGAAATAATATCTGAAAGGAATTGTAATATAAATAAATAATATAAATAATAAATAAAATAAATAATAAATAAATTTTTAATTAAAGAATAAAACTAAAGCTGAATTAGAACTGCAGTATAAAAGAATTTATATCTGGAAAGAACTCATCTAAGGCTGGTGTAGAAGAAAAGTAAAACTGAGCTAGAGTCTGGAAAAAACTACACTAAAACTAAATACTTGAACAGTAGTCAATGCTCTCATCCATCTGCAAAGCTTTCGCTGATTTCAAAACACACTTAAAATACGCTGTTGTACTTTCGTTTCTCTAAATGCATGTATTTTAATAGAAAAAATTCTCCTTTATTCTGTTTATTATCCTATTTGTCCTTGTGCCTTTGCCCTACTAAATTTTCATAATATCTTATGCAATATTCAATACATTTTTAATATTCAATATTTTCCATTATCTGCATATATTTATCTACATACAAACAGACATACATTTATCTATTTGTTTTCAAACAGTAAATCTCTTGATAATCGTATTCATTGGTTTTTCTAAACCAAACCAAACGAACGAGCTGGGACAGATGAAGCACAAGAAAAAAAACTTTCATACCTACTCGCACACTTGGAAATAAGAGCATTTGTGCATTTATGATAAAAGTTATCTGCATGCAACGCGTCATGCATACTCGTATGTTACAGGGATGAGACCAGCGAACAAAATTAGAATTTCTTTGCAATTTGTCCTCAACATAACAATAATTCAATATTTCCTATTTTTCAAGAAGTTTTATGATCACCTTTAAAATAATGAAGAGCGACAAGCTAGAAATGCTTTTGATAACAATTTTAAAAATAGCGATTTAATTTCTTTGTAAGCGAAAACGTTACTTTTTAATGCAGTTAAAATATTCTCTTGTTACTCAATGCTTATGCTTTACTTTTTTTTTAGCAGTAAAAAAGTTATAAAAATATTTGTGGCTGCATATGTGTGTGTGTGTAAGTGTATGCGTGTGCGTGTGAGTACACATATCCTTGCTCATATAGTGCCATTCTTTATGGTTTTTTAAAACTGTGTAAATATTACTTTATTTTTATCGCAGTTTCTTGCAAATCTTCCTTTTCATTTTCTCCTTTTTTTCATGTTTTTTTTTCGTTTTTTTTTTTGTTAAAAATTTGTTTCTGCCATCGCATGAATATTTAAACGACAACCCAGCAAAAAATTTTCGAAATTTTGTAATGGGTAGTACTCTTTTAATGGCTTACAAAGTAACGAGTGGTACTTATTTATCTAATTATTTTATTTGCATAATAATGACTGTCATGTAATTAATAAAATAAGAACTTATTTATATCACTACGTGAAAGTACAGGGTGTTTTTTAGAGGTATAGAACTTCGAATTGAAATAAAACACAAGAAAATCGTTTTAATGTCCATCAATTTGGATTTATTGGAAGGATAATTTTATGCCATTAATGTTTAAATATGATTTCGGGCATGTGGCCGCCGCGGCTGGCTCGAATAAAGCCAATTCTACAGGTCCAATTTTCAACCACTTTTTCGAGCATATGGGGCCGTATGTTGGCAATAACGCCACGAATGTTGGCTTCCAAGTCCCCTAACGTTTCTGGTTTGTTGGCGTAGACGAGCGACTTCACATATCCCCAAGAAAATAATCCAATGGTGTCAAATCACACGATCTTGGTGGCCAATTGACAGGTCCATTCCGCGAAATTATGCGCTCATCGAATGTTTCCTTCAATAAATCGATTGTGACGTGCGCTGTGTGGCATGTAGCGCCGTCTTGTTGGAACCACAACTCATCCACATTCAAAATCTTCAAAATCTTCCATAACGTTGATGGACAAAGCTCCAATTGCTGTGCACTGTGGCGAATCGATTCATTCGGGTCCTCTTCAACACTTTGCTCTACAGCGGCAATTGTTTCTTCGGTGCGCACTGTTCGACGTCTCTGCGGATGCGTATTATCACATAGAGTAAACGTAGTGCGAAAACGATCCATGGTTAACCGAATTAATTGCTCTGATGGACGATTATGTCGACCATAAAATGGACGGAGCTTGCGGTAAACTTCGCGAACTGAACCATTATTTTCGAAATAAATTTGCACGATTTGCAAGCGTTGTTCTTTTGTCAACCTGTTCATGATGAAATGGCAAACCAAACTAAATATTAATCACTTGACAGCTGACAAAATGGCCGCCAGTTAAAAAAGTGATGCCAACTTAAAGTTCTATACCTCAATAAAAAGCACCCATTACTTATTGTAGTACTTTCCAGTTAATAAGGAAATATGTATATCTAGAGAAATTTGTTACAAAATTTTATTAATTTAAAATAAAAAAATTAGAAAATATAGCAAATTAATTTTGAATAAGTTTAAGCAAAAATTAATCTATATTATTTTTCATATTTGTACGCAAAAAATAACCCATTAAATTTTGAGTACTTTTAGGCAATCAGTAATCTATTAACTTTTGTATGTTTGTAGGCAAAAAGTATAGGGTACCGCATACTTTTTGAACTTCTCAAACAAAAATAATGGGTTATTCAGTCAAATTGTAAGTACTTACGACTGAGGAGTACATACACTTTTTTGCATTCTAGTAGGCAAAGTTTTTTGCTGGGAAATAACATTTTTGTAAAAAAAAGGATTTTTTTGCACAAAAAGTTTAAGTAAGACACTTTTTATAACAACTTTCTTCGTCTTACACAAATAGTAGTGTATTTGCGAAACGAAATTTACAGTTCAGCAAAATATTTATCTTGTCGCTGCACAGTACTTCAGCAATTTTGGTATAATGGGCTAGTTGGACTTTGTTGGAAATCTAAATAAAAATACATATGCACGTTAGAACTACAAATTTGCGGCATTGGGTATTGAAGTTGCAGTTGCCAGTTATAGTTATAGTTGAAAAAGCAGTAACATTTGCGGTTTTAGTTACAGTTGTAGTTACAGTTACGGTACACGAGCAGTTAAAATTGTATTTGCGACTTTAGTTACGGTTGCGGTTGCAGTTATGGTTGGGGTTGCAGTTACAGTTGCGGTTGCAGTTGCAGTAGCAATTGCCGTATTCATTGCAATTGCAGTTGCGTGTCAATTGCAATTGCGGTTGCAGTTCCCGTTACAATTGCTGTTGCAGCTAAATTTGCAGTTACGGTTAGGGTTGCAGTTGCGGTTGTGGTTGCACTTACACCTGCGGCTCCCATTAGAATTATTATCGTTTTAGTTACCGTTGTAAATTAAAAAAAAAAATTTTAATAGTTGCAGTTTGCGCCGCGTGCAGCCATGGTGATCACGGTTGCGGTTCCCGTAACAGTTAAGGTTAAAGCTAAGGTTTAGGTTTCAGTCCTGCAGACTGTACAAAAAAAATTTTTAATTTAAATAGATAAATAAATAAAAAATTAAAGTAACAACCGATTTCAGTTATAATTGCAGTTGTGGTTGCAGTTACATTCAGATTAGCAGATACAAAAGTAACACCTGCGGTTACCATTAGAATTGCTTTTGTTTTAGTTACAGTTGCGGTTGCGATTACAGTGCAGCCACGGTTATCACGGTTGCGGTTTCGGTTACAGTTAAGGTTGAAGTTACAGTTAAGGCTTAAGTAATGCAGACAAGCTGTTCTAAGCTTTGCGTGGTTAAGATAAGTCTTTACAGAAGAAATTTTTAATTTTAATAAATAAATAAAAAATAAAGTAACATCTGGTTTCAGTTATAATTGCAATTTTATTTGCAGTTACGGGTAAGATTTACGGTGTCAGTTACAATTGAAGTTACAGCTACGACGCACCAGCAGTTAAAGCTGCAGTTATGATTTTAGTTACAGTTGCGGTTGTGGTTACTGTTAAGGCTGTGGTTGCTGCTGGAACTATACTTGCAATCTTAATTACAGTTGTGGTTGCAGTTGCCGCCATGTGCAGTTACTATCATGGTTTTCGCGTTCAGTTACAGTAACGGTTGTGGTTGAAGTTACTCCTGTGGTTACCATTAGAATTGCTGCTGTTTCAGTTACAGTTATCCGGTTATCACGGTTACGGTTTCGGTTACAGTTAAAGTTGCAGTTAGGTTTACGGTTTAGGTTTCAGTCCTGCAGGCAAGCAGTTAAGCTTTGGTTAGTTAAGATAAGTTTGTGCAGAAGAAATTTTATATTTTACTAGATGCATAAAAAATCAAGTAACATCCGATTGCAGTTATAATTGCAGTTTTGGTTGCAGTTACGGCTAACATTTGCAGTTAAAAGTTATAGTTGCCGTTGTAGCTACAGTTACGTTTGAAGTTACATTTATGGATGCAGTTCCACCCAAAGTTGTGGCTGCAGTTAAAGTTGCAGCTGTGGTTGTAGTTTTAGCTCCACCCCATGGTGCATAAAAAACTTTCGATAGGTAACTGAAACTTTGGAGTTGTATAATCATCCAGTTATCCGTACTCTCGGTTATAGTGAAGAGCATTGTATAAAATCACTTTTTTTTGCAATATTATTAAAGAAAAATTGCTTAAGTAAGCCTGGCATATGTTCTCCGACAATTCAGAGATTTTTTTAAATTTATTTGTTTTTTTTTGTTATAACTATGTATGTACTTTAAAACTTTCCATCCAAAAAGAAAAAAACTTTGTAATAAATATCATGTGTGGTTTGTGGCAGGTTTTTATTATTTAATTCAGAGGACTTAACTTTGAGAAGCAATATACTAATATAATTAGAATGAGAACGAGATGGCACTTTAGCAACCTTTCTGAATGGTGTTAAACTAAATACTTAAATTTAATCCAGTCACGTATCAAAATTATTATACAAGTATTTTCTAATATAATAATTTTTCTTTTTCTACTAAAATCCCAACAAAAATAAGAAAATCACACCAGTAAACTATTTATTTATACAAAAAAAAAATTAGAGAAAGATGTGTGCGTATGCCTGAAAGCTAGAATAAAATCTAAACAAATGTTTTTGTTTGCGGCAGATGTTTTGTATACTTTTGTTGCTTTGAAGTCTCATTTTGCAGTTGCTTTATTTCATATAGCATACGTTTGTACATGTATAAAAATTAAACACAAAGCAGTTAGGAATTCCATTTAAAAAGAAACCCAAAGTTGAGTACAAATACGTGTTGCAAATAAGTTTTCTTTGCAGGCAGAAAAGGCAACAACAAAGAAAACAGCAGATATACATACGTACTACATATCTGGGAAAGCAACACAAACTATTGTCAAACTAAAAAAAGTAAATTTAAACTAATATTAATTAAATAATTCAAAACTAAAGAGATATGCATGCTAAATAAAGGAGAGAACTTCAAATGATTTTTGAATAAAAAACACATTTTTAAATTAAAACAAATTCTTACTTGCGACAAACCGGAAATTCATATTTTTCGCGTTCAGACAAGCACACAGAAGATATGTATATATAATATGAAAGTTTAACGTGATACGAGTTGTTCTAAGAAATTTTTGTGTAAGGTTTCCCTGATGAAGTGCATTAGCAACAGTGAAATACGCTTAGGAACTAACTATACCCTTCCAAAACAATTTTAATGTTTTTTTTTTTAAGAAATAATTAATATTTTACTGAACAACATAAAAATTACATTTAAAAAAAAGTGCGCTAAAGGTATCAATTAAATTTTCATTTGTAAACAATTTCATAATATCAATAATTAATTGAAAATATTAATTGATGAAATTTTTTTTTAAATGCAAAGAAAAAAATTTTCCTGCATGCTTATTACGTTTAATTGAAAAAAATTCAATTAAAAATATTATTGTGTCAATTAAACTTTTAATTAAATTAAATTTTTAAATAAAAGTTTAATTGACTGAATTACATTTGTAATAGATTTTTGGTTTTTTTTAATTAAACGTGTTTATTGCAGGAATTTTTTTTCTGTGTACTTAAATATAATTGAACTTTAAAAGATATTAATCTGGAGTAATTTCCTAATCGAGCTTAGTTCAAAATTTTCGAATGATTAGAAAAATTGTAAAAGAAATTCAGCTTTGATTTTAACTGTATACATTTATTTGAATTTTTCTGGTATTTTTTTTTTAGTAATAAGTACGAACTTCTAATAATTTTACCTCACTGTTATTTTGTGGTTAAAATACCTGCCCTTTATGGCATTGTCTGGCTAATGACTCTCTTAAACCACAAAGCAAATATAGTTGTGTGGTGGCCAATAACAACAAAAGTAACAGAAAAAACTAAATAATAAATAAAATAAAACAACAAAAAATGACTAAGTACATTGCAACAAAAACAACTAAATTTAACCAAAATGTAACTGTTTTAATATTTATACACATACATACATGCAAACATACAAGTACTCATGTACAGACATACATACATACATATGTAAGTGTGTATACAAGTATGTGGTTAAATTTATGTTACCGAAAAATGTAAACTACAGAGATGCAAATCAAAAGCATGTAATGAAGTCCAACTGTAATAATCAACTCCAGACATACAAACAACGCACTCGCATACAAGTGTAAAAACTAAACGCAATTATAACAACAAAATTTATTCAAAAGAGATGAGGGGTAATGAGAGGCAATTACTGGCGCTCTGGCTCTTGTTATCAGGGAAGGAAAATGACTTCTTGGATTTTGTACCAACTGTGAAAACAATATGTACTTTTTGGACCATGACGGTACGATTTTTTAATATTTATTAATAAGAGCGGAAACGTAAAAAATGTGTAAAAATTCAGAAGTAAACAATAAAAAACAGAAACTTAACAAAAATGTGTATAAAAAGTCAGTACCTATAAAAAATTAAAAATAACATAAAAAAATAATAAATATTACATTCATAGAGATCGGTTATCCTAAATAAAACAGACACAAAAAAATTAAGGACAACATAAGCAAAATTAATGTTACCATATCATCGGTTGGTTTCTGGTTTGCTGCAGACATAATGTATTTTGTATATATGTAATGTGCCGCAAGCTAGAAACAAACCGACGATATAGTAAAACATTGGCATTTTTAAATTGTACCAAGTATCTCGCGGTAGTACCACGGTACCAACGAGGTCAAAAATGTACCATAAAAAGTACAATTGTACCATGATTTCCATCCGTGCTTGTTATTGTTTACATTTTAATAAGCAATTGGGTGGGAAGGGTGGTGTGCGTGCGTGTGTACATGTAAATATGGCTGTGTGTGCATGCATGCTGTTACACACGTTCATTCATAATTCTATACAACAGTGTTGTAATTTTTATGTGCATTTAAGTGTTTTACACATGCACAAAAGAGTAATTTAAACTGTCAGCCATTTTTAATGCCAGCATGTACACGCGAATGTGATTTAAGTACATGAATGTATGTACATATTAACATATTTTAAATCATATTTTAAATAAAATTTGACGTTTGAAAATACGCAAAATGCGAAGTAAAAATTTTGTATTTAATGACGGTTGAAAATACGCAAAATGTGAAGTAAAAATTTTAATAAATTCCAAATGAATAATTTTGCTTTGCCAAATCAAATTCAAGTTAATTTTATTTATTTTTCTGGAAGAAATAGCTTAGCATATATGTACATATGATGGTTGTTTATATCAAAGTATATTTTATTTTTTTTTTTTTAATTTTTTTTAACAACAACAAAAAATCCATTGCAGTAGTACGATCTCCATTTGCGCAACCGAAAGGAAATCGAAGTTGTTACTTTTGCCGAAAAGTTGCAAAAATCGAAAACTAAAAATTTTATATAAACCAAACTATAATTTTTAATAAAATAATTTATTTAACATTTAAGACATATTGTCTTTGAAACTTATTTAGTATACAGTAGACTTTAAAATATGTGGTTGAAGTCTACTCATGATTTGTTACAGCAACAATGAAATGCATATAGACAACGCTGAACCACCAGCAAATAAATTTCAAATTAAAATAATTTATTTTTAGAGTTAAACATAAAAAAGTCATATGTATACTCATGTGATTATCAAGGAAACCGGAAATATGCTCTAAAAAAAGTGTTTTATGCGCATTCAATATGCACTAAAGACTCAAAAAAGATGTTCTTAAAAATAATATAAATTCTTTTATTTGGAAATAAAAAAAATATTTTCAACTTAATAATTCAATAACATTTGCATATAAAATAAGACAAAAAATAAAATAAATAAAATGCAAAAAAAAATTTTATAAAGAAATAAAATTGAAATTTTTTAAGAATTAAAAATTTGAAAACTGAATTTTGGATAAATATTCACTTACGATTTTGAAATAAAAACCCTTGCCTGTTACATCTGCATATACTTTTATACATTAAAAATGTTCTTTCAACTTCTACCGATGTAATCGGCTCAACGTCCGTAACAAATAGCAAAGAACAAATTTTTATTTAAATTAAACTCCAATATTTTTATTGAATCGTAAAAAGTTGGATAATTGTGAAGTGATTGGTTTGATTCAAAGCACCTGTATTTATTAACAACTTATATAGTATGACGTAATAAATAAGCCAAATATATACACTATGCACTACAGATACATAACATTGGAAATGAGATTTAGACGGGGGGAAAAAAGTTTGACTAACATATTTGACCAAGCATATTAAAATGAAAGCAAAATCTAAACAGTATTAAAATATGATCTAAAAGCGAAAACAAAGTCTAAAAAAATGCTAAAAATATGTGTGTAGGATTGAAATATGCAAAAATATGCCTTAAAGGGTAAAATATGCAAAAATATGCATTAACAAATCGATGCCAAAATTCATAAAAAGTTCTTAAACGGATAAATATCGTATCCTTGCATTAATATGCCACACAAGAAAAAATATGCAATTGCATATTTGCGCCTTCCCTGGTGATTATAAAATAATATTGTATTTATGAAGTGAAACTTAAAACTAATCTTCATATTTTGTACTTGCGTATATTTGAGTTCTACTTATGTTCATTTTTTTTATAAACACAATCTAGTTTGAGAAAAAGAATGTTGAAATTTTGATTTAAATTTTTGGATTCTTAATTTTTTGTCATACTGCCGTCTCTCGGGGTGTTGCAATAATCGATGGGTGCGCCCATCGAGCTCGTACTGTATATTTAATTGAAAATAATAATTTAATTTGAGAGATTAATATGTATTCTGTTTTTGCTAAGAAGTCACAAAGTTGAATAGAAAATTTTCATTTAAAGTCAATGATTTTTTTCTTAAATCATAAATCCTGGAAATGTGACAAATGAAAAGGGTTCAAAGAAAAAATCGTCCAAGACTAAAACGCACACACACACCACGAGACCATTGAAATGAATTTCTTTAATTTTGAGTGCGACTTTCAATTAATAATGATTTATTCAAAACCAATTCTTATTTATCAACATTTCAATTATTAATTTCTTTCATTCAATCATTAGTTTAATTGATTGTCAATTTCCTTGCAATTAATTTTTTAATTGAAATCATATATATTGTGAAATATTTTTTTTTATTAAAAAAATACATGAAAATGTTTGCAATCGCAATGATTAATATCAACAAAATTGCATAATTGAAAAATTGTTTTAATGCAAAAGCAATTTGATGCTCAAAAACATTTTTTTAACTTATTCTGTGTATAATAAACATATTTTAAAGTATTTTATTTTTTTTGTTCATTCTTATGCAAACTTTGCTTTCGGTTAATTAAATTCAAATACTAAAATTGCTGTTCTTTCGAATGTTGAAAGCATATTCCTCAATTTCTTTTGTTCATGCAAATTTTCTGTGTGCCTTTTAATTAAAAAAAAAATAAATATAATAAAAAGAGTAAAAGAATATTTGCAATTTAAGCCTTAGGGCTGATTCTTCCTTTATGCTGTGGTAATCTACTTATGTATATCCTGATTTGAAGCGTGTGAATTTCACAGGGAAAGCAGCTTGTGGTATTAGTATTCATAATTAACCAGGATGTTTAACATGTTCTCTACTATGCTTTGCTTTTATGCGGTTTTATTTATAAAAAAAATTTATATAACAACTATTTAACAGACTAATAAACTAACTAACCAAGCTGTTTTTAAAGACTTTCTTTTATTTAGCCATTCATTCAACATTTACTATATTAGCCACTATTATTTAAAAAAACTTTTATTGTTTAAAAAGTAAGTGCACAAATGAAAAGGAAGGACACAAGAAAACTTTTCGTTTAAGCATGTTAAAGGCGATGAACCCCTGGTGAAGTTAAAAATAAAAAAAGAGTAGACAGGAAATTAAATCTTTTGCTGTGAGAAATTTCTTTTCGACTTTAAGCCAAACATTCTGTAGGAAGAGTTACATAAAAAATTTAATTTAGTCCTTGCAATCAAGCACTAATAAGGCGAGGCTCAAGCTGGCAATGGTTTTTTGGGCCTATGCGCAACAAGCACAGTTTTGTAACGCCCCCAATAACTCAAGAACTTGCTGAATTAAAAAAATAAAAAATAAAGAGCATTCTATCAGTTAATGTAATTTTGCCTTTGTTATTTTGACAACTTGCTGCATTTTGGAAACCGTAAGTGGCAAACTCTAGAAATTTTCAAAAACGCTAAAAATTCCGAAATAAAAATATTGCTTAAATCAAAATACTTCGCCAGAACCGAAAAAATCGTCAAAAATCGGAAAAAAATTGCTAAAACTAAAATAAATGAATGAAATATTTTTATTAATTAATGTGAGTATCTAAAGAATAGAAGAAAAATTAAACTAGACACTATTAGCTGGGGGAATATTTCATTCATAAGAATTGAAATTACTGAACTCAAGCCTGATTAAGAAATTATTTCTGGTTAAAAATTCACTATAGTTCAATTAAATCTAATAATGTCTCATTTAATTCATCATGGGCACGTGACAAAAATATGTTCACTTGGCCAGAACTGCTTCAGAATGCTGGAAAGCTAAGTCAACTGTAGAAAGCAAAAACAAAGTAACATAAAGCCACTACAATAATACTTATATGTATGTACCGATGGTGCATCGAATAAGTAAAAATAATTAATGTGATGATCGTAAAAGATAAGTAAGAATAGTTAAACATACATAGGTAGAGTGATATAACTTCGTGCTAACCTAAATAGAAAATGGAAAAACAGAAAATGAATAGTGATACTTACAAATGTGTTTGCCAAAGGCAAATCAATAATTGTATACACAATCAATTCTCATATTCCATTTCATAGAAATTTAAGTTTAATAGCTGATGTTAATAATAACCTCTACCCCAGTAGATAGACATGGGTGCTGATGAAGTGCGTGGCTGCACAGAAAAATATCGGTATTTCCCCCAGCTAATAGTGTCTAGTTTAATTTTTCTTCTATTCTTTAGATACTCACATTAATTAATAAAAATATTTCATTCATAAGAATTGAAATTACTGAACTCAAGCCTGATTAAGAAATTGTTTTTAAAAAATTTCAATATCAATATCAATGAATATCAATTCTAAAAAATCGCTCAAATTAAAATAAATTGGTAGAACCGAAAAAATCGCCAAAAACCGAAAAAATATAAATTCGACACAAACCGAAAAAAAACGAAAATGAAAAGTCGCCAAAACAAAATAAAAATCGCTGATTCTAAAATAAATCGGCTAAAACAGAAAAAAAATCATCAAAACTAAAAAAATCGCCAGAAACCGAAAAAATTTAAAAGTTTTTAAAAAATTTCAATATCAATTCTAAAAAATCTGTAAAAGAAAATAAATCGCTAGAACCGAAATCGCCAATAACCGTAAAAAATTGCTAAAAAAAAAAACTAAAATAAAACAGCAAAATCGAAAAATCGATTAAAACGAAAAAATCGCCACAAACCGAAAAAAACGCCAAAACTAAAAAATCGCCAAAAACCGAAAAAAAGTTAAAAACTTTTTAAAGAATATTAATATCAGGTAAGATATTCACAGTTCGTATACTCTTACACGGAACCCTTCGTGTGCGAGTAAAATTTTTACTGAATTTATTTTATATTTAACCCAATGTATCCGAGTTTGTATTTTAGCAGGGTGCCTAGAAAAGACAGTTTCTCAAGGCTTTAGTCCTTATCCAACTTTCTTGCATAATAATGAATTCTGTTAATCGATTGAGTAGTTTAGAAGATAAAGATTGGGAGTTTTTAGAATCTAAAAATTCATATACAGCAGAAATATTGTACACCATTTGAAATGATAATCACATTTTCACAAACTTTATTTTAGACTTTAATTAAAGGGGTTAATGCTTTTTAGCTTTTTAATTTAGTTTAATTTTTTTTTTTTGGTTTTTCTCCTTTCTTTGCACACACAAAGAGAAAAACTTTGCCTGCGAAAAGTTTTTGTGGCTCTTTTTTGTTTTGAAACATTGTTTTATTTTATTTTTTTTAGTTGCTATGATTTTTAATAAACTTCGTTTAGGGAATGGACAAATAGCAGCTATTTTTTTTTAGCAAAAATAGCAGGAATAGCAACAAAAAAATCTTTTGATTTAATTTTTAAGGGCAGTGCTAACGGGTGACTAAACATGAATAACAAGTAGTAAGACAAAATAAGCCATTAATAAATTTGAAATATTAGTAAGTTAAAAAAAAATTAATATAATAAAATAAATAATAAAGCATATGAAATAAATTTTGAATTTGCAAAAAAGAGATAAGAAAGTGACCCAAAAATATAAAAATGATGCCTAATGAAATTCTCTTTTTTTAAAAGACTTAAAAAAAAAAGGAGGAGGTTATCAATTCGTTTATATTTTTTTTCCTGGTACATTTTTGATCGATTGTAAAAATTCTTTTTTTTTGTCTGATTGGTCCCATTGTGAAAAAAGTGGGCAGGGACACGCCCACAATTTTATTCATTTGGTTTTATGCTATTCTGCTTATTTGATTGCTACGAAACTTACGCAACACCTTGGGGCTCTCGCAATGACACAATTTTGAAGTTGAAAATATTGGGCAGAGCCACGCCCAATAAAACTTAGTATTATATTTTACTTGCTTCTATTTCAAAGATTTTTTCCAAACTTGCTACACATCCTAAGCTTAAAAAGGGCACAATCTTAGATTTAAAAAAGTGGGCGGGGCACGCCTATTAAATTTTAATATAAAATTTCACGTGCTTGTACTTAAGCAATTTTTACGAAACTGGGCACACACCTTGATCTACAAAAGCAAAAAATTTTGCAATTAAAAACTGGGCAGAGCCACGCCCATTAAAATTAACTTTTATATCCCATAAATTTTTTTTGAAGTCGGGTTTTTTTTGGCAGAATTATTTTCTTCGCAAATCGCTTGAGGTAGTCTGCTATAAACAGCTGCCAAACACAAACTAAATGATGCAGCTTGTTCAAATTATGACAGATGTCAGCTGACAGTTGCTGGTTGATGGGGAAAAGTGTTGCCCTTTCAGTTAAAAAACGTAAAATGTTAAAAGTCCCGCACACATTGTTAACGCACCACCAAATTACCAGTATTATATTCCACTTTCAGTAAAATAATTTTTTATTAAAAATATATTGATATTAATTATTTCTGCTCTTTAAATAATTAAAAAATAATCGACCTGCCCCACGATGTCACCAAAATTCGTTCCATCGACAACTTGTATTGCAAACAACAATAAAATTAGAAAGTTTGTTGTTGTTTGCAATACAAGTTGTCGATCGAACGATTTCTGGTGACATCGTGGTACAGGCCTAATATTCTTTTATTATTATTTTTTTATAATATTGTAATATTATTTTTTAATAGTCGTAGTATTTTTTTTTTTTTTTTGATAAGTACATAATTACATTGATATTAATTAAAATTTTTTTTATTCAATTTAATTTTTATTTCATTATGAAAAATACTTGCAGCTAACATCAATAGTAATCAATTAAGCAAATAACTAAAGTTTAATTTCTTTGAGCAAAAGTCATTAAAAAAAACATTTTAATATTTGCGCAAATGCTTTTATTCTTTTACTCTTAAATTTCTTTAAATATTTACATTCTTTTTTTTTAATTTTATCTTTTTGGCCTTGCTAAGAATTAATTTTATTACTATCAGCGCAAATTTTCTTTTGGATACAACATCTTTTTCTTTTAGAATTACAAATTTTGTTCTTTTTTAAGCCAAACTCTTTTGGGACAGACATGCGTGAATTTTTAAGAATTCATATGCTCCCTCATCCCCTCCCCAAGAGATATCAAGTTTAAAACATACGCAGCAATCTGTTTGAAATTTACTGCAACAAAAGAGCAACAACCAGGTTTGAGTGTGTTTGGAATTGTTACAACATTAACATGTTTACATCACAAGCCTACGGAAAGGCCTCTTTAGAAATTCTTTTAAGCTTTATAAAAATAAAATGTTTCACTTGTTTTCAAGGCCAATTAAAAGCCTACAAGCAGTTAACTCTTAGCTAAATGCAGCAAAAAAAAAAAAAAAAATGTGAGTCCGATCACAGGGGAGATGTGTAAACATCTAGTAATGATATTTTTTTTAAATATTGGCTTACGGTAACTAAAATAAGCTATATAAATTTTTGACTCTACTGTATTTAAAAATCTATGGAATCTATGGAATCTGCACCTATAGTAGTGGAATTATTAGTTGTGGGGGTTTGTGGAGAATTGCTCATATGCAAGTGGAAAATGTCAAATAAAAATTTTGGTAAAGCTCCACCCATAATAATTGGCATGAGATGGAGATTGTTACCCAATTGTCGTGCACCAGTTTCAGTGTAAGGCAACATTACGTAATGAAGATATAATATTATGAATCCTTTATAAATACTGCTATATAGCTTTCAAAAAAATATTTGACATTTAAAACGCTCTTTTATTTACATAATTATATTTATTTTATTTATTTTATATTGTTCAACTTTTTAACAAAATATCCCCACTGGCAACACTATTACACTTCACAAGCAATTTCTATTAAAATTAATATTGCTGTTAAGTTTCTCTGTACTTCTTGTTGTCCGTATGATTACACTAATACACTCATACATAGCTCACACCGATTTGATAACGCATCGCACATCGTACTCAAAATTTGTGATTGTGTTGTGAAAAAGATTTTTATCCCTAGCCTAGAGATGTTTACACATCAAACAGGCCTTGTGGAAGGACTGTTTACTCCTCCACTCCCTAACCGCTTCCTTTTGTTTTTTTTTTGTCAATTGCAATAGTTGTGATCACACAGACACTAAAACCACTCACACTTACTTGCATAATATAGTTTTTTAGTTAAGAGCATTCGAATCATACGCTTGACCTAGTTCAACCAACCAGCAACTTTATTTGTATTATTTTATTACATACTTGATGATGCCTGGCTGCTGTTGTTGGAGATTTTTATTCTCCACCTTTTTCACGTTGTTTTTATTTTTTAATTTTCAAAAATTACAACAAAGATTTTTTTCGCTCCTGAATACCCCGGTGAGTGTTACAGTAGTAGCAAAATATTTTTGCAAAATTATTTGCACACGAATACTTAATTTAGTCCTGCAGTTTCTGTATTCTGTAAGGAATGCACAATGTTGAGATTTTAAGAGTGCAGCAGGCGAATGCAGGAAAAAAAATTTTAATTTTAATAATTTAATGATAAGAAGCAACAATTGAAATATATGTACTTATTTGTTCGTATTAGAAAATATTTATTTAAGAAAATAACTCACTCATTGTGAATAGCAACTAAGCCAATCATAGAATTGTTATTAAAGTTTTTTTAAATAATTACTAGATTAAAAAAAAGTAGCAATTAGGCTCAAGCCTGAGGGTGGCGTTGGCTGAAGTAGTTAGCAGGTTGACTACAAAATCGAAGGTCCTGGGTTCAATCCCTGTATCCAACAGTCATTGAATAACAACACCACGCATTTTTCTGATGTGCATTAGTGTCCCTTTGTATCAGTTGTTGTAGGAAAGTTCAAGTGATGAAGGCATAGTCACTGGTCACTTAACTATACCGACTTCAGAAGATACTAGTCCTAATGTAACATCGGAGCGCCCTCCTTCGTTGTGTAGCAAAATCATCGGCGAAGTAAAATAATCAATAAAATGGCTACAAAACACAGCTTCAAAAATTTAATACGCCTCATTTGACACCAGATGGCGCTGCAACACGGCATTATCAAAAAACGTGCAAAAAAAAAGCAGAGTTGTAAAAGAATGAAGCTTTCCTCTATCTCTCCCTTCACCACCTGTCTTCTCTATCACTATCCCTTTCCTAAAGAAGGTAACACCTAGTTATAGTAGTAGGCATTAATTGCCTGAGTGTTACTTCTCTTTATAAAAAAAAAAAAAAAACTTATAAAAAAAGCTCAGATCACTATAAGATATATCTAGACGTTATATGATTCACCAAATACCATTTTTTTTAAAAGCAAATTTGCTAGAGAAGTGCTAAATGCATTTGAAATATGTGTTAGAGTCTGAAAACAGTATAACTAGTTTATGGAGAATTTCTAATATATTTAATTTTTTTTAAATAAATTTTTTTAAATAAGAGTAAATTTACTACAGTAGTAAATTCATTTAGGCCCATCAAAATATCTTAAAATATCAGTTAGAATATTATAAGCTACAATAGCAATAAATAATTATATGCATTGTCAACTTGGTGTATGAGTCTGAAAACATTGTAAATAATTTATGGAACTACTCGTATGTGAGTTAAAATACTTTTAAATTATTTAATTAACTTTATTAAATTTACAAAATTTGTTTGTTAAATCAACTTTAAGTTTAACAATCGTTTTTGCATAAGAGGGTTAATTATTTTTTTTTAATTGTACATTTACTACTTCTGAAAAACAGTAGTAAATTCATTTAAACTTTTCAAAATATCTTAAAATATCAGTGGGAATATTACAAGCTACAATAGCAATAAATAATTAAAAGCATTGCCAACTTTTCAATAGTAGTCAATTTTAACTTTTCAAATAAAAGTAAATTTACTACTTCTTAGACGCATTAGTAAATTCACTTAAGCCTATTAAAACCTCCAAAAATATCATTTAATATATTTTAAGATATAAACTCAATAATTATTTCAAAACATTGCCAGAATTACGAAGGTAGCAAATTTGCTACTTCAGACAAAATAATTTCAAATTATAGCAAACTTACTACTTCTAAAACGCAGTAGTAAATTCACTTAAAACTATCAAAATGCCTTAAAATGCCATAAGAAACATTTTCTGTTATAGTAGCAATAAATATTTAAAAATATATTGCAATTTTCTAGAAAGTGACAAATTTGCTAATTAAAAAATACAGATTTTCAAATAATGGTAAATTTTAGACTCTTTTAATACATTAGTAAAGATTTTTAAATAGAAATAAATTTACTACTCCTTGAACGCATCAGTAAGCTCAAATGAGTGTATTAAAAATATCGTTGGGAATATTCTTAGCCCTAGTAGCAACAAATAATTAAGAACCTTGCCAATTTGCTACTGTTATAACACAGTAGGAAATTCACTTAAGCCTACTAAACTGCCATAAAATATTATAAGGAATATCTTAGATGCAATAGCAATCATTAATTAAAAACATTGCAAGCTTTTTGATAGTAGCAAATTTGCTACTTTTGGAAAAAGATTTTCATATTAGAATAAATTTATTACATCTACAGAACAGTAGTAAGCTCACTTAAACCTATTAAAATGTCTTGAAATACCTTTATATACATAAACTATAATAACAACAAATAACTAAAAACATTGCAAACTTCTTAAATATAGCAAATTTGCTACTCAAAATAAAAGATTTTCAAATTTTACTTAATTTACTACTTTTAAAATATAGTAGTAGATTTACTGAAAGCTATTAAAATTTCTTAAAATATCGTTGGGAATATTCTAAGCCACAATGGGAATAAATAAATAAAAACCTTGCAAATTTACAACTTTTATAACACGGTAGCGAATTCATCTCAACCTATTAAAATGCCTTAAAATATAATTGAGAGCAATTAAAATTCAAATAACAAACACTAATTAAAATTAATTACAAAATTCTTGAAAATAGCAAATTTGCTACTTTTGGAAATAGATTTACAAACAAGAATAAACTTCTTAAACATATTAGTAAATTCTCCTCAACCTTTTTAAATTTCTTAAAATATCGTTAGGAATATTAAAAATTATAATAGCAACAAATAATTAAAAACACTGCAAGAATTTTGAAAGTAGCAAATTTGCTACTTTAGACTTATATTTTTAAATAAGAATTAATTTACTAATTTTAAAATACGGTAGTATTTATTATTAAAATGTTTTAATATATCGTTGTGGATATTCTTATCCATAATGGCAACAAGGCCATTCGGGAGGGGGTGCATTGCCCCCACCCCCCAAGAATTGCTGTTGCCCCTCCTAGAATTATTACAAATTGCATGTAATTATGTTTTTTTATATTACTCATGAAATTTACCAGTCATAAAACCCCCTAGAAAAAAATTTCTAGCTACGCCAATGTAAATCGCAAAATTTTCATATTATGATATTTTTTTTTTGCTTTTTTAGCAGAAAAATATATTTTTTTCTTAAATACCCTTTTTATAACACTTTCAACTAAATTTTCAACGGCAACCCTGTTTGCCACTAGTTGTATGCACAAGTTTGTGTAGGTGTTTGAATAACACCGTTATAATAATTTCAAATAAGCATATGAAGCTCTTTTACTCTCTTTCTATTAAAAATTATATGAGCGAATGCAAGTAACGGTACAAAATGATGTCATTGCTTGTATGTATGTATGTATAAGTAACAGCCATACTTAAACACATACTTGCTCCCTTAAGTGTACAAGTGTGCAAGTATGTGTGGGTGTGTGAAAAACAGATATAATTTTAATTAAAAAAAGGTGTGAATATTATGATGAAATATCAGGCAAGTAGAATACTCGTATTTATAGCCGTTTGTTTGTAAATGAATTTTTACCAACTTTAAGACACAAATGCAGCCATGCAGAAAGAAGAAGCATGAATACATGCTGTTCACAAGACACTTATACATACAAGTGCTTTATTCGAACAAAACAGTCCTTTTATTACTCTTCTCTAACAAAACACGTGCATACATACACATACATATATTTATGCATTTATGGGGCTTTAGGGCTGCTATTTTTTATATACATACATATATTTTTTCTTTCTTCTTTAATGCATCTCTAATGAACTAAATATATAAATTTTCCACCTGCTTTCTTTATTCCAATAATTTCTTTTTTTTTTCTGGGTGTCTATGTAAAAAAGTTATTTTTAATCTGAAACAAGATAATTTTAAATCTTGTTGTGCAGCTAGAACTGTTGTCTGGTGTATGGAAAAAGTGTGCTAGTAGGTATCAGAGAACAGCCAAGAGTAGTGAAAAAGTGAGTAGAGTTGAATCATGACTTATAATTTCTTGTACTTATGCTCACTCATACTTATTGAAATGTCGACTCTCCTTAACTTAATGCCTATGGACGATGCAAAATAAGTATGATTCACAATGAGTACTTCGCATGTGAACATTAAAGTTCTCATTATGAGGTTATGTGTTTCTCTGTTGCTTTTTTGCACGAATTGAAAAACAACGCTATTTACTACTATTGTATACTACTTGCAAACTGTTTGATGACTAAACTTTTAAATAAACATACATGCATGAGTTGAGTGAGCTGAATCAATGTGAGTAGTAGAAGTATTTTCCTGATGTGATTTATGAGGGTGAGTGTGGTATGACTATGATGTTGACGTTGCATTCATATTTATTTCAACCTATACTTATACCAGGTAGCATTTTCTATCATAATCGAATCTTTTCCGAATCAGCTTGACGGGAAGAATAACCGCATATGAGCTAATTTTTCGATCATAAATGATACTCCCGTAGATAAATCATCCCAGAGAATCATTTATGATAAGATTTGCTGATTCATTGTTGAGCAATTTTATGGTAGTATTTAAATCATTGGGTTTCTTTGCATTTTGTTCCTCTATTTTTAAGAAATCATTATTATATCATACTAATGAATCATAAGTGAATCCTTTTTCAATCACTTAAGCGATAAATCAGTTTGTAATCATCAAAAGTGATCTGAGGAGAGTCATACAAGAGATTTATGCAAAAAATTATCACCCAAACGCTAGCTGAAAATTTAAAATTTCATGAGTCAGTAGGAATAGCGAAAAAACGATTCAATTCCGATCACTGGTAGGTGTATGTAGGTTTATTTGTGTGCATATAATCTGTTTGTGGTTTTATTGCTTTTTTGTTGTTCTTTTTTATTCTGGTTCATGTGGTTTAAACTGACTTAATGTGACATGCATGCTATCGATTTGTTTTCAACTTTTTTTTTTTGCACTTATAATTTTAATGATTTAATGACCGACTTTTATAAAGACTAAGATAACTTAAATGCAATTAAATATATTTATCAACCACAGGCCGGCCAGAGGATAAAATGTGCAGTTTTTGGAACTTAAAAGTATTGAGTATAAAAAAAAATTCTTTGAAAAAAGGAAAAATTGCTTTAGTTATATTTGACTGTTTTGCAGAAGAGCACTTTTAAGCTTTCAAGATGATTTTCAGAAATTTATTTATTTCACAATTAATGCCCTAATTCAGTAAGAAGATTTAGGACGTTTCTGTTTGAAAATACTTTTTAGTTCAGTTCGTAGGTGAGAGGTGTTGAGAAGCATGCGGAGTAAAACAAAAGGCACGAAATGAATATTCGAGGGGATTTTTGACATTTCTCTTTGTTTTTTCGTACTCTCAGCACTAAGAGTGTATACAAACGTCAAAAAGTCATGAAGAAAAAAGTCTTAATGTAAATGTGCTTGACTTTTCGTAGGGGGTTTAAAAGAAAATTGTCGAAAGAAGGCAGGCTAAAAAGGCATAATGTGAATAGGCACTTAGGAATAAAATAATAAAGCAAAGACATGAACCTTCTAGCATAGACAATAAATAAAAATTGTTTTAAGAATCACAACTGGGGCTTTTTTTTCGTTCATAGACAAGACGATGTAATCGTCGAAAAGAATTAGGGCATAAATTTCGAAATTCTCTGTTATCCTTTAGTTTTTTTCAAGCAGACTTCGTTTTACAGACTATAGTCAATACATTTAAGTTGAAGTATACCAAAGTATAACCTTACTTAAGCTATTATTCCAAATAAGATTATAAATCTAAAAAAGATAAGTTGCAAGTCATAGTGCTATAACTTTCTGAAAAATCACACAAATTAATTGAGATTTTGCCCAAGAGTGCTGGTCGAACATGCAGATTACGAACGTACTATTAGCGCAAAATCAGATTATCTCGACTTAAGCACTTTTTCCTCTTCGCCACAGATTTAACAAGAAAGAGATTCGAAGTCTAAACAAGATAATTTGCAAGTCACAGTGCTATAACTTTCTGAAAAATCACACAAATTAATTGAGATTTTGACCAGGGGTAATGGTCGAATATGCAGATTACGAAGGTACCATTAGCGCAAAAACAGCTTATCTCGACTTAAGCACTTTTCGCCACAGATTTAACAAGAAAATTTGGGTTTTTAAACGACTAAGAAAATTATATGCTAGCAAAAGAGAAATATTCTTAAGAAATTACACATTTTATTTTTAATGCAATATTTATGGGACAAAAATTTTTAACTTTATATGGCAATAAATTAATGTTTTCTTTTTTTTTTTTTTTTTTTGTTAATAGAAAACACATAAATAAATCAAACTTTATTTTCATTGAAAATTTCCCTCTAATAATAAACACTTTTTGGTCCAAAATAACCTTCCTTTCATTTAAGTTTGACCCTTGTTTTGCAAATGCTTATTAGTGGTAGAGAAATATTGTTTCATAAAAATAAAATTTATTTTATTTTTCATTTTTCTTCTCGTTTCAAATAAGTATTGGGTCCACCACAAAAGACCACAAAAATTTCTATGGCTGGTCAGCATTGAAAATAAAAAAAAACAATATAAAATTTTATCACAACTTAACAGTTATGGCCACAATTGTGAAATCATACATACACACACACACACACACCCGCACTCCCGTACAGTCAGAGAGCGAGAGAAAGAGAGAGCGTTAGCTGTAAAATAGTCCTGCTTTTATGTTCACAACATAATTCAACACACACTAACACACACTGTGACTTACATATAATGATTTCCGCATCCCCTTCTTTTTTTAAATAAAATTAAGATTTTGTTGTTATTTGGAATGAGCAGCCACTAAAGATGTCCTGTTGTATAAAGAATTTATGTTTTTATTTATTTTAATTATTTTTTTTTTGAAACATTGAAAATGATTTATGTGTGATTTAGAAGTTTTTGTTATATTTTCTGCTTTTAATTTTCTAAAAATGGTTTCAGCTGGTAATTAAATTTATTAAACTAAAAAAAAAATTATTATCAAATACCCCCTCATAGTAAGTGAAGTTTTTGTCTGCAGAATTTTTTTTTGCTTTTTGTGGTAATGGAAAACAATCAATTAAAGTAACAAGTTTTCGAAACAAAACTAAAAAAAAATTCAGTTTCAATGTTCAGCTCTAGTAACAAGAGACACAAAAATGTTTTAGCTAAATTAAAACTATTGGAATATAATTTGAAATAAAACTTTCATATCAATTACCACAAAATAAATACTACAATCAAATTGAACTTTGTTGCTGGCTGTGGATATATTGATATCGGTATGTATTTGACTTTGGCGCAAAACTTTTAATGAAAAATTGTTTTAGAGTTAAGCACAAAAAAAAAGACAACTCAAAGTAAAACATAGTAAAGTTTTATTAAACAGCAAATTATTAAAGTTTTTAAGGAAACATATGAAACACATGGCAATGAAAAAAATATAGTACTCGTAATAGGAAAAATAGTAAAATATGCAACTAGAAAAACTGTAGACAATTTTACAAGAATATTGCTTTAAATGTATATAATTTATAAATTAAAGAGCAATTTAGCTAATTTACTAATTGTATTAAAATAGCAATAAATATTACTACTATCCTTGTACTATTTTCCAAAAGTTTATTTTATTTTAAATAAGCTAAAACTGTCGTAATATTTTTCTTATTTTAAAACATTTTATTTATTTCTGGAATATCAAAATAGCAAAAAATTTGGAATACTTATTTAGAATAGCAAAAAAAATTTTAGTAAAATTTTGTTGCTATTATTCCATTTTTTTTTCGAAAACAGTAAGATTCTTTTTCCCTTTATTAAAAAAAAGTACACATTTTGTAAAATTCTAAAATTCGTATCGTAGCAATAAATAGTATAGCTATTCTGCTGCTATTTTACAAAAGCTTATTTGATTAATTTTTGAAAAATAGCATAATATGATAATATCTTAAACATTTTATTGGAAAGGATATTTTGTCCTTTAATTTGAGATAATAAGATAAATAGCACACGAAATAGTAAAATATATTTTTAATAATAGCAAAAAATTGTTAATAGCAAAACTATTTCTATTCGCCTTTTGCTTCTTAAAACATTATTGGTATCTAATTGAAACACCTTTTTTTAGACACTCCCTTCTAATTAATATGATGACTGCTTTTATGACTCTTTCCATTGTTATGCTATTACTTAATTTTGTTAAACAATTGCTTATTTTTATTTTACAAATGAAAAAAGTGTTCACAACCTCTAGAGTAACACTTCAAGTTTATTAACATTATTTCATACAACATACTTTATTAAACGTTGTCTGTTGAGCGCAATAAATGTGTAAAAGTGTATGAAAAAGTAATTTTATTTGCCGACTATGACTCTGTGGGGAAATGTTTTTTTATATTTTTGGCTTAATTATTAAAGTATTCATGAAGTAAAAAAAGAAACCGAAGAAATTTCCTAATGTAAGTTGCAATACTCATGAATAATTCATTAAGACCGCCAGGAAAAGTATTTGTTAAGTTGGCAAAAAAGAGAATAGGAAAAGCAGAATATGAATTCAGTATAAAGTTCAAAAAGTCTACAGCCAGAGGCAAAAAAGTTCAACTCAAACCCAGAAATATATAAGATTTTTAAAGAAAGAAAAAGCTTAAGTTGTATAAAAAAACTTTACATTCAATACGACTATTAAGCTAAAATCGATTACATAAGAAATTTGTCGTAATACTTCTGGCGGAAACGTTCCATATGAAATTTTCTTTCGACCATTTAAAAACCATTTTTACATTAATTCTTTTTCCTCTCGCTTCTTAACTTCAACCAATTTTCTCTTCATTGCCATGCATTTGCAGGAAAAACTTTTCATTCGCTTCTTACACACTTTTGTGCTGACTTCGTTTATTAAAATACTTTTGCAACAAATTGACATTTGTTTGGTAAACTCAAGTATATTGCAGTCCTATGAAATGAAAGAGAAATAAATTAAAACAAAGAGGAAGAAAAAATTTAAATAAATGCCGTAAATAACAACTAAAAAGCATTAACAATTTTAATTAAAAAAATTTATCCTAAAGATGAGAAGCGTAGATAATCAAAGTTTATTGACATTAACAACAAGACTGTGAATACATTTTTTCCTAAAAAAAATTTTTTTTTAAATTTCGGCAAAAGGAAAACTTGTAGGAAAATATTTTTTATCCCTAGAAAAAATTAATTAATTCTTAATGTTTAAATTAAGTTTTATTTCCTTTATTTGCAGGTAAGTTGCAAGTTATTGTAGTGAAGCATACTCTAAGGATCAAGGATTATTACAAAGAATTGTGTAAGTAAGTGTTTAATGCTTTAAATTTAAATAATGTTTAAGTGCAAGATGATTAATAAGGCATTAATCTAATTTTTAACACTTTTACTTTTTTAATTGCAATAATCTTTGCCCTTTAAGGCAAAATTGATCTTGAGAGCTAGTGTAAACATTCATTTTGTTACATTTTATCCTTATTTCAGTTTTTCTTTGAATTCCTAAAAACTTTTTCAAAATTCCCAGACCTCCCCACCTACTCCTTTTTCCTACTGCTAGCTTAATATTGATTGTTGCAAAGTTTTTAATTAATTCCCAAAAACTTTTTTAGAATTCCCACTTTTCCCCAGTTTCAAAAAAATAATTGAAGTAAAATTTTTACATATTGAACACTTCACAGCCAGTATAAGCAAAAAAAAACTGAAAATTACTGTTTTCTCTTATTCTACATAGCATTCCCAAACTCTTTTCGAAAACTCCCAAAACTTTTCAACTAAAAACTATTCCTTATTCCCATAAACTTCAAAAAATTCCAGATTTTCTAATTAATCATTTAACCTTCTGCTAGCTAAAAACTAGATTTTTAGCATTTTATTTTAATTCGCATCAACTATTTGAAAAATTTCTACACTATCCCGATTGCTAGCACTCATAAGAATATGTCTGACATACATACATACATCAATCAAACATCAATATCATTAAAAATACTTATATTACTTTAAATTCCCAATTTTTTTTTCTGTACATCTTTCTTTTTAATATTTCGTGCTTTCTTTGATATCCCATAAGCTTTAACAAATTTCCGAATTTAATACTGTTAATTTGCCTGTTCTACTTTCTGCTGGCTAACGATGATTATTTTGAGTTGAGAGGGAATTCTCAAAAACTTTTTAAAAATGCCCAAATATTAGTGAAGAAAAAAACTATTTATTAATTTATTCAAGTACCATCAGCCTTTCGAATTAAATTTGGGAACAGAAGAAGGTTTAAGCAATAACTTGTAGAGCTTTTCAAAATTCCCAAAATCTAATTAAAAATCCCAGAAAACAAATGTTAGCAAAAAATTTAAATTTAATTAAGAATTAATGATTAATATTAATATTATTAAAAATTAAAGAATAATTTCTAATAATAAAAGATTTTCTCCATGACATCCTGGACACTTAATACTTGCCTGAATTCCCATAATTTTTTTAAGATTCCCAGAATATATAAAATGGCAGATATTAATGTTTAGTTTGTTTTTTGTTTTTTTTTTAAAGAAGAAATCTTAAGCAATAAGTTGTATTTAAAATTCCCAAAATCTAGTTAAAAATCTCAGAAAAAATTTAAATTAATAATTTATTTACGAAAGAGCTTAATATTATTTAAAACTGAGGAATAATTTGCAATGATGAACGATTTTTTCTACATGAAATCCTAGACACTTAATACTTGCCTGAACTCTCATTTTTTTTTATGATTCCTAGAAAAATATAAAATAGCAACTTTTGTTAACCCACTAATTAAATTATTATTTCATTTATGCAGTAAAATATTTTTTTTTTCAATTTTTTTTTGCTTTTTCTTATTTTGTGGTTAAAATAACTGATAAATATTAGAAAAAAATATTCCCAAAAACTTTAGAAAAATCCCATTTTTTTCACTAAATTATTAGGATCGAAAAATACGTCAATAGAAAAGCATCTAAAATGAGACAAATGGTCTTTTATTGACGTATTTTTCGATCCTAATAATTTAGTGAAAAAAATGGGATTTTTCTAAAGTTTTTGGGAATATATTTTTTATATTTATCAGTCACAAAATAAGAAAAAACAATTAAAAATAGAAAACAAAAGTGTTTTACTGCATAAATAAAACAATAATTTGGTATTATTAATGCGTTAACAAATTTTGCTATTTTATATTTTCCGGGAATCTTTAAAAGAATTTTAGGAATCAGGATTTCATGGAGAAAATCTGTTATTATTGCAAACTTTTTGGGGGAAAAAAGCTAAGCTCGAAAATTTTGCCGCTTTTTTTTGGCGGTTATGACACGATATGTAAAATCTCTACTAATTAAAGTCCTTTTAAATTTATAACTTCCCTATAGACTGATTTAAACATTTAGTCCTTTTATGTAATACACACATATTAATTAAAATATTTATGATGCTTAAAAAATCTTCCCCCAAAAAAAGTTCTCTATAAATGCATTTTTATAAAAAATAAATTCAATGGAATTCTTTGTGTGCTTCTTTCTCTCTCTCTCTCTCTCTGTCTCTCTCAAATAAATGGGTCAAGCGGGTAAATGAGTTAATACAAGGATGTATTCCACCCATACAAAAATTTTGTTTGTTGGTGTGTTTGTAAATAAAAGCATAAGTATGTGTTGATGGAATAACTACCGCAAACAAAATATGCCAACTTGCATAAATGCATGAGTGCGTGTGTGTGTGTGTGTGTCTGTTAATTGCTTGAATAGCAGAACTATAGAAATGCAAGTGTCCTGCTTTTTGCTTGTGCCCAAGTCCTTGCCTGTTTTCCTTATAAAAATGTGTATTATACCGCAATTTTGAGTCTGCAATAGCATCAGATAATAAGTTCTTGTGTGTGTGTATGTATTATATGCTGCATGTGTATTTTTTTTTCAATCTAGTGACACTTTTTTATGCGCTTATACTTAGCTTAAGAAACTACATTTTTTGCACTACAACTACTTGGAATGAGTACTTGAAAAGTAGAATGGGGGAAATAATACTTCTTTAGCCCTTATAAATGGGGGGATAAAGTAAAGAAATTACGAAGAATATTAAAAGATTTTAATGCAAAGATAAAACGTAATAACTGACAAATAGTTTGGCAACTGCAAACGATATTTACTTTAAGGACACGAAGCAAAAAATAAAATAAATTACATATACTCGTATTTTATTTGTTTGCTAAATTCCCGAAATAATTGCGTTGAAGACAAGTTTGTGCGAAGCATTTTCAGAGGAGTTAGTGTAACTTAATTTTAGCAAAAAAAAATAAAAAATAAAAAATAAATATTTGTTAAAAGCTGTCTCATATCCAGCAAAAACTTAAGAAAATAAATTTTACTTCATATGAGAAACTTTGCTGCGCAAGAAAGCAGGTGTTAAATTGGAAACATCAAATAGTAATTAAAAATAAAACACACATGCTGTTAATGGGAAAGAATGGTGGCCTTTAAAGTTTTTAAATTAATAAAATTTAAATGCTTAGCAAATATAATTTAATGAGTTTACGTTTGAGCTTTACATGGCCCGCCTAAGGTTTCTTATCATTTGCTTTACAAGAAATAAAAACATGTTAATTTTATTTCATTAACACTAAGGCTGTAAAATGGTGTAACAAAATATATAAAATTTTAGACATGGCCCGCCAGAAAAATTGCTAAATTGTCTTTAATTAATTTCTGTTATATATTTTAAATCGCTATATAATTAATAATTCATATACATATATGTATACCTATATAAAATTAAATTAAATCTATTAAATAAAAATTATATATTAAATTAAAATTATTATTACATACATATGGCCCGCCTAAGGTTTCCCAAGATTTGCTTTACAAACAATAAAAATAAGTAAATTGTATTTCATCACTACTAAGGCTTTAAAATGGTGGGAAAAAATATATAAAATTTTAGACATGGCCCGCCAGAAAAATTGCTACATTTTCTTTAATTAATTTCTGTTGTATGTCGCTTCAGTATTCAGATTTCAAATATGTATATATACCCATGTAAAATAAAATTAAATTTATTAAGTTAAAATTATATATTAAATTAAAATTATTATTACATACATATGGCCCGCCTAAGGTTTCCCAAGACTTGCTTTAGAAACAATAAAAACATATGAATTTAACTTTATCACCACTTAGGCTATAAAATGGTGGTGAAAAATATGTACATAATTTAACACATGGCCCGCCAGAAAAATTGCAAAATTTTTACTAATTAATTTTTGTTATAGTTTTTAAAAATGTTCAATAAAAAAAATTTTCAATACATAAACATACATTTATAAAATAAAATTCAATATTAAATTTAATAATTTTTTTGTTTGCAAATCTGGCCCGCCTCAAGTTTTCTATACCTCAAGTCACAGCTAACTAAGACATATAAATTTGTATACATTATTATCGAAGTACTGCAATGGCAACAAAAAAATCTATATATTTAAACATGGCCCGCCTAAAATATGAAACAACATCAAATCCCCTAAATTGCTTTTTAAGTCTACAAAAATATTAAAATTTTAACTGCAATCCCCTAGATTTTTTTTAATTGACTAAAACGTTAGAACTTTAGAAAAAGATATTTTAGTTATAAAATCTGGCTCGCCTAAAACTTTAAAATTCAAAATATGATCGTCCTTAAACAAAAAGGTAAAATGTCAGGGAATCTTTAGATGCACCTTTTAAACCGAATACTTTTGAAAAACAAAAGGTTGTAAAATCTAAATCTGGCCCGCCTAAAAATTTTAAAGTTTTAGACATCATCCTATTTGAAAACAGCTAAAATGTCATGGAACCATTTGCCGTTTGAGCCTGCTATAATGTTCATACTTATACAAAAAGCTTTATTTTTTAAAGCTGGCCCGTCTGATCGTATCGTATTTGAGCGCAGCTAAAATGTCATAAAATCCCTTAAATTAACTTTTAATCCTTCTTGAATATTAATATCCTAAATACTTATTAATAAAAAACATTTAATTAAAAATCTGGCCCGGCTGAAATTTTCAAAAAATTTCTTTTTTTAAGCTGCAGGAATATTAATTTCATAAGTACTGAAATTAAGCTTGCCATACAAACAAAATAAATACACAATCACATGATTAAGAAACAAAAAAAAAACAAACTATTTTTATTTTCTTCAAAATTGCATTAAAAAATTTGATGCGATTGACTTTTTAAATTCACTACAAAACTATTGTAAAATACTTGTTTAAATAACAAGCACAACAAATAGCTTTCAAATTATCTAGTTCCAAGATATTGTAGTGAAAAAAATTTTATTGAATTTTTTACTTATTAAAAAATTATATTGTATCTGCGTGGATTTCACATTATATACTTCTAAGCCGGGCCATTTTAAGCAAAATTTTTAAGAAAATTAACAAATTTTATATAGCATTTCAGCATATAAGTAATATTTTAATATTTTAAAAAATATTTGAAATTTTATATCACCTTTTAATTTTTATTTGTTGAAAATCTGATATTTTACGAGTATATATCTGGCATTTAAATTACAAAGTTCTCAGGCGGGCCATTAAAGGCAAAATTAAAACAAATCATAATATTTTGTGTAGCATTTGAAGATATATTTACTTAAAAATTAACAAATTTCTATATCTGCTATTTATATTATTTAGTTCTCAGGCGGGCCATTATAAGTAATATTTTACAAAATTTATTTAATTTTATAACACCTTTAGCTTTATATTTACATAAAAGTTGATATGTTTTATATTTGGCTTTTAAATTAAAAAGTTCTGAGGCGGGCCATATTTAAAAATCATTTAAAAATTTCACAAACGAGTTTTATTTTTTATTTCTATTATCTTTGAAGGTTTATACTTTAAAAAATTTAATATTTTTTTAATATTTGTATCTACTTCAATATCAGTATCAATATTGTTTTCTTCTCAAATAAAAAAATATTTAAAAAATTTTGCTTTTCTTGTTTAAGCTTTCCACATATGGGCTCCTGTTTAGATTTAAGAACTTTACATTAAAATGACTTTTAGTTTTCTGTGATTTGGCCCACCTGGGAGAATTTTGTTGTAATGACATAAGAACCTACTAAAAAAATTTCTGATATTAAAATTTATGAAGACTTTTTTTTAATGGAAATATTTGGATTTTTGTATTAAGCGTCAATTTCACTTTTTCGAAGATGTGGCCCGCCTAAGATTTTTAAGATTCTAGAGCGAAAATGGCTAATGATTGTAAATTTGCTTAGATATGCAAACATTCCTAACGTATGTTTTTTTTTATTTTTTCAACTAATTTAAAATATAGAAATATATGAATTAAAACATAAAATTTATATGAACAGCACTTACCTGGCCAATTAAGTTGAACAAGCAGGCTCTGAAAAGAAAGAAAATTTATTAAAATTTCTTTTGAATAACAGATGCCAACTTAAAATATTTTACATGTATTTTGGTTTTTATACAAAAGAATTTTTCACATTATAATTTTCTTATAGAAAAGTTGACTGTGCCGTCACATTATATTTTTCTTACAGAAATATTCTCTGTGCCATCATATTGAACCTTGCTTATAGAAAAGTTGACTGTGCCATCACATTACACTTATAGAAAAGTTGACTGTGTCATGATTTTATACTTTTCTATACAGAAAAGTTGACTCAAACATGACAGCACACTGTCGACTGTGCGGTCACACCCCAGAGTTTTTTTTATAGAAAATCACAATAAACTTTTTTTATGGAAAAATTGACTTTGCCATCACAGCACAATTTTCCAGTAGGAAAGTATATTGAAAATATTACCAAAATTTATTATGGTTAATTTTTTAAGGTAATCTTTTAAAGATAAAATTTCTTTACTGATGGTATGGCCCGCCTAAAAAGTTTTTGCAGCAAGTAGAAAATATATAAATTATTATATATTTATTTAGTAAAAATCTAATGCTGCTATTATGCGATCAATATTTTTAATTTAAGAATGAAATCACTTATAGAATGACTTAATCTATTTAAAAAAAATAATTTTGCTTGAAATGGCCCGCCTGAGAGATTTTTTGTAAACAGCAGAAATATGCATAATTAATATGTGTTTCCATAGTTCAGAATGCCTGGTCTCATTAGGTAAGATAATTTTTAACTCTTTTAACATTTTAATATTTAAAATTTCACTCCTAGAAAATTGCAAAATTTTTCTACATCTTTTAAAGTAAATTTTTCTTTTCTGAGGGAATGATACATTAAAACAAATTTTTCAGCAAGCAGAGAGTTTACTTATATCAAAGGCTAAGAACTCCCAACTTGGCCCGCCAGGAAAAATATTCCAAATAATTTATAAATTTCCTTATCTTGAGAAAAAAATTCAGAAAATTTCTTCTTCTTAATAGTGGCCGTTAAAGAAATATTAAGAAGTTTTTGTGTTGAATCTAACTGCGAATTTTGTGTTATACTCATATTATGTTAGTCTTGGCTTACACTAAGCAAGTCTTATTAAGCTAAGCTGATTAGTTTTTTAGGAGAGAGAGAGAGAGATGGACGAGGGGAAAATAAACGTTTCTGTTCCCCTCGTCTCTCTTTCTCTCATTTATACCAATCAGCTTAGCAATAAGACTTGCTTAGTGTAAACTAGAACTTAGAAGATAATTTTTTATATTTTCATAATCTTTGTATAAGCTAAGTTTTCTATAATTTGGACACTTCAAATAATCCCCCTTAACGTTTTTCAGCAGATTAAACAACAAATGTTGCAATTTTTTAAAAAAAACTTCGATAAAGGGATTTACATTACAAAAACAATTTAGTATATTCAGAGATAGTCCGCCAGTTCTATTTTTATTTAATATTTTTCTATTTAAAGTAACTTTAGCATTTTAATTTGTTATATGCACATATTTTGTAATTTATTTTTTTCTCTTTCTTTTTTCACACGTCATTTATATTTTGACATTTCCATTAGCTCCCCTGTTAAATGCTTGTACATTTCAAAACAATTATTTTTTGCACTTTCAAAATAGCAACAACTAAAAAGATAAAAAACTAATTTCAATAAGTTAAAAGAGGAGTTATAGAGCGAGATATAAAGGGAACAAAAGGAGAAAATGGGAGTGAGGTAGCAAAGAATGGGAAAAAATGTTTCTGTCTATCTTCATTTAAGTGGAAGTAATCACGCAAAGCCGCACCTTTGCAAAACAGAAAAACAACAAGTGAGTCAACCCCCATTCGGCTGAGCCCAAACTTTAATACCAAATGCAAAATTTTAAATTTGTTTTCTTACATGATTATGAAATGAATGGTAAGGATACCACATTCTTAAGGAAAGATAAGAAACAATAGTATGATATTTACTAAATCTCAGGTATTTAAGGAATGTTTATGCAAATTCGTAATGTGCACTGGAATTCATTAGTTCACATCCCCATTATAATATTTCAATGGGAGAAATCTATATAATATAGAAACTTTGGAGATATTAAGATACATTTTTTATCATTTGTATCAAGCAATTTTTTATTTCGTTTTTTTTTTTGCAATGTACTAGTGAAATAAAAAAATTTTATTAATTCAAAATTTAGAAAAAAAAATTTTTTGTGAGCTTTTGTTTTTGTCCCACTGTGCAATAGCTTGTACAGAAATAATATCGAAAAATCTCGGAATTCATTAGTTTAGATCCCCATTATGGCTTTTCTAAGAAAAAACAATTATGAAAATTTATTTATATTTCAGGGATGGGCAAAAAAAGTTTATTCGTATTCGGTGGCGTATGATTAATATTAATTATAATTAAGCTCTTTTTGGGAAAAGCTTTAATAACTTCTTAAGTTTAAGTGCAAGAAAAAATTTTTTATAGATTTTTGCACTAAAGATATCTGGTTTCCAAAAAGAGTTGCGAATTAACAAACATGAGGACGATTTTCTTTCAATACGAAGCTTAACAAAACACGAAATGAAATTATTTTTAGTTTATATAAATTAATTTTTATTTTAGAAATAGTTGAAAGAAAAAGGATTCAAATTAAAATTTTCCAGGAACATTGTTTATTTATACAGACGAAGTTGCTTTAAACCATTTGTTTCGCTTTTGTGTAACTAAACAAATTTCTATTGCTCACAGAATTAATTTAACTTGCCTTATTATGCTACAAAAGACAATGAAACCTGATAGTTCATTATAGCAAAAGTATAAACAGCAAACAAATTTCTTTTAATAATAATAGTTTAATGGGGGTGTGTTGTTACAACATTTTTTTTTTTATAAAATTGCAAAAAAAGAAAACTCAAAATGACCGTTCGTCCTTAGAAATCATAAATAAAATATTAAAACAGCATAAAACTTTTTCTATGCAATTTTTATTAAAACTCTTACAAACACTAAAGTAAAGCATACAAAGTAAATGTTGCGTGCCGAGCAACGTGAGTGATAGTTAAAGGTGTTGTTTTGTTCAGCAGTTGCTTTTGAAATATGCAACATAATGTTGGAAGAAAAAAATTTGCTACAAGTTATTGAAAATAACAATATCATTTTCTAACTGATTACTAATGGTGTTGCGTCAGCGGCAACGTCACTTTTGTGCTGCAAAAAAGTTATTGAAAGTTAAAAAAATATCAACAATACAACATCCCGCATAGAAGACCAAGTTGTTTGTTGGCTTGGTAATGGCAACCACAGCTGGGACAAAAGTTACATGCAACCGAGATAAAATATTTTTAAATTAAAAAATTTCTTACATCAAAGAGAAAATTGAAAAGCTAATTTCTGTTCATAAGTTAAAAGCATACAAAAACTCTATTTGTTAAAATTTTTTTATTTTACATTTGACTCACCTTAAAAATACTAAAAAAAAGTTGCAAAATTTTTTACTGGTGCTATGGCCCGCCTGAAATTTTTTTGCCATGACCAAATATATTCAAATCTAATTCAAATTCAAATTAGTTAGAGTGCTCCCTTTAAATATTTCGAGTTTACATTACAGAATAAATTTTTACTAGTGATATGGCCCGCCTGGCAAATTTTTGCTATAAGCATATATGTGCAAATATATTATAAATTTATATAATTCAGAGTGTGCTATGGCCCGCCTGAAAAATGTTTGCAGTAATATTATAAATTTAGATAATTCAGAGTACAATCTTAAATATTTCGAGATTGGATTGCAAGCTAACTTTTTTACTGGTGCTATGGCCCGCCTGAAGAATTTTTCCAATGAGTAAATATATTCAAATATAATATAAATTTAAATAAGTCAGAGTACAACCTTTAAATATTTCGAAATTTCATTGCAAGCTAAATTATTTACTGGTGCTATGGCCCGCCTGAAAAATTTTTACCCCTACCAAATATGTTCGAATATAATAAGAATTCAAATTATTTAGAGTGCACCCTTTAAATATTTCGAGTTTACATTGCAGAATAAATTTTTACTACTGATATGGCTCGCCTGGCAGATTTTTGCTATAAGCATATATGTTCAAATATAATATAAATTTAGATAATTCGGAGTGCAAAGTTAAATTTTGCGAGTTAACTTTTGCACTGGTGCTATGGCCCGCCTGAAAAAATTTTTGCAGTTAACAAATATGTTAAAATTTAATATAAATTTAGATAATTCAGAGTACAACCTTAAATATTTCGAGATTGCAATGAAAGCTAAATTTTTTACTGGTGCTATGGCCCGCCTGAAAAATTTTTGCAATATGTAAATATATTCATATATAATATAAATTTAAATAATTCAGGGTGCAACCTTAAATATTTCGAGATTGCAATGAAAGGTAAATTTTTTACTGGTGCTATGGCCCGCCTGAGACATTTTTACAACAAGCAGTTAAGCTCAGAATTAAAATTTATTTTACTAGTTTGAAATATAACCTTTTTTTTACTCGAAAAATTTCATTTTCCAATTTGGCCCGCCTGACAAATTTTTACAACAAGCTCTAGTATTCAGAATTAAAATCTATTTCATTAACTCGAAGGAATCGCTGCTTTTACACCAACAACAAAAAATAAAATTCTAAGCTTTTAAATAAAGTTTAAAAATTAATTTTATTTACGTGTAATGTGGCCCGCCTGAGCAATTTTTACAACAAGCACTTATACCTAAAATTAAAATTTATTTTATTTGTTTGAAATATAAGCTTTTTTTAATTTAAAAATTTCTTTTTCAAACTTGGCCCGCCAGAGAAATTTTTGCAACAAGCTCTGATATTCAGAATTGAGATGGTTTTCATTAGTTTGAGGCAATTGCTGCTTTTACAACAACAATAATTATAAAATTCAGAATTAAAAAAAAAAATTATAAATTAATTTTCTTAGTGTGTAATATGGCCCGCCTGAGCAATATTTAGAACAAGCACTTACACCCAAAACTAAAATTTATTTTATTAGTTTGAAATATAAGCTTTTTTTACTGGACAATTTTAATTTTCAAACTTGGCCCGCCAGAGAAATTTTTGCAACAAGCTCTGATATTCAGAATTGTGATGTTTTTCATTAGTTTGAGGTAATTGCTGATTTTACAACAACAAAACTTACAAAATTCATAATTAAAAAAAATGTTTTTAATTGTTTTCTTTATGTGTAATATGGCCCGCCTGAGCAATTTTTACAACAAGCACTTATACCCAAAATTAAAATTTATTTTATTAGTTTGAAATATAAGCTTTTTTTACTGGAAAAATTTAATTTTCAAACTTGGCCCGCCTAAGAAATTTTTACAACAACATCTAATATTCAGAATTAAGATTTATTTCATTAGTTTGAGATAATGGCTGCTTTTACAACAACAATAATTACAAAATTCATAATATAAAAAAATTTATAAATTAATTTTCTTAGTGTGTAATATGGCCCACCTGAGCAATTTTTAGAACAAGCACTTATACTCAGAATTAAAATTTTTTTTATTAGCTCAAAATATGTGCTTTTTTGAACTCGAAAATTTTTCATTTTAAAACTTGGCCCGCCTGAAAATTATAGAAAAATGTCTTCATTTTTCTATGGTTAGTGTTTTTTGCCAAAATAATATTTTAAAACTTATTTTTCTTTACTCTAAAAATCCAATATTAAATTCATTTTATTCATTTTCCTTTGAGAATGCACTTCTTTGCTTTTGCTTAAAGTTTAATATACGAGTATAAAAAGAATTTGACTTCTCTTGGTTACTTTTAAGCGGTCAAAAGTACTTATCTGAGTTTTAGATTCTCGATTAAATTTATTAATTTTTTTTCCTAAAGTCCTTGTGACAGCTACCGCAACTTTTGATACATAGAGAAAAGAGAAATACAATTTACTTTGTAGTTACATACAACAAAGAGTTTTATCAGAAAAGCAAGTTAAGGTGGAGTATTAAAAACAAAAAATATTAGAAAAAAGTATTAAAAAAGTTTAGAGTTAAGTGTTATGAGATTGCCCCCATTGCAAAGCAACAGGATTAGAAAAAATATTCGAACTTCAACCCTTTCTTATCACAACACTCTTTATATAGTATGACAGATTATCCTTGGTAGCTGCTAACTTTGGAAGCTGTCAAGCGATAAAGGATAAATACAAATATGATACAATAAACTACAAGGATAACAATATTTTGATGTTTATGTATTTGAAGTTTCGATTTTTATTTATTTTTTTCTCTAACAACTATTGAACAAGTCATGCGTTGCTTTTCGTTTAGCAAACAAACAAAACAAAAATGTATAGATAAAATGTGATTTCTTAATTCCAGCGATGAGTGAAATCGTAGAATGAATCATGAGTGGATGTGGTTGGCAATGACAAAAAGTGTTAAGGAGAAGCATGTGTACAAGTTAAATATCTTTTGTTAAAGAGAATTCATAACGATTTCAAATATTAGAGCTAACAAATGGCTCATGAAAACTAGACTAAATAATACTGCAAATTTTATTAGCGAATATCTCACAAAAGTAAGGCCACCGATAACTTTCTTTTCCAATAGAAAAGTTATTGATAATTGTCTGTCCTATAACGATATACTTGCACACTTCAGTTATTTTTATACTTGCTGTTATGCTATTAGATTTTATTGGAAACGATTCACATTTAAATAAAAATTTATTCGACTTGAGAAGGCTGCTATCGATAATATATGCTTTAGTTGTAACTAGACGCAATCGATAATATTGGTGTTTTATCGACAAAAAATATACTTAAAAAAATTTAGTTTCTTTTATATATCTTAAGATTTTTATCGGAAAATAATTGTGAAGCAGTGTGAACAGTTTATCGATAGCATTGGAAAGACAAGAAAAAATAGCCGATAACAGTTAATTTTAATAAAAAAAATTTTATCGTTAACATGTCAAATTTTCATATCAAAAACTTTTATCGATAACCTTAGATTCTTATCGGAGAAAGTATTTATTCGATAATATTTGATGAAGTTATAATCGATAACATTACCTCTTTATCGATAAAATTTGTTCTTTACCAACGAAAATACTATCGATAACACTTTGGTTTTATCGCACATACATATATGTTGATATTCACATATGCTTTCTATCCAAACTAAATTTAAATTTAAATTTAAAAGGTTGTGCATATTTTATCGGAAAAGGCTTAGCCATAAAACTTAATTTTTATTCCTACAAAAAAGTTATCGAAAACGTTTAGTTTGTGATGACAAAAAGTTATTAAAAGCATTTAATTTTAATGAAAAAAAATTATATCCATAATATGAAAATTTTCATCTGAATTGCTTGTTAGTGAAAAGCAGACACGTTATCGATAATTTATTTTTTTCCCATAAATTCCATCAATTACATCTTTAGCAATAAACATCAAATGTTAAAAAAATCTTGTTATCGATAACATTTTTTCGATAGCAAGCAATTGCTGTCATTATATGTTTTTTCAATTAAAAAATGTGCTATCGATAACAACTTCTTTAGAAAAAATCAAAATCTAATACTAACGAAAAGTTGCTTTAAGATGATCGATAAACATCAAATGTTATCGATAGCATTTTTAACATAAAAACAACATGTTATCGATAACATTTTTCCGAAATTTTTCCGATAGCAAGCAATTGTCGTCATTATATATTTTTTCAATTAAATATATGATATCGATAAAATTGTTGCCGATAAAAACCCATTTATCGATAACTATTTCTGTAAAAAAAACCAAAATTTAATATTATCGATAATTTCTTTAAGCCGATCAATTAATATCACTTATTACGATAGCACTTAACGATAAAAAAAAATCATGTTATCGATAACATTTTTTCGATATCAAGCAATTGCTTCATTATATGTTTTTTTAATTAAAAAATGTGCTATCTAAAACAACTTCTTTAGCAAAAGTCAAAATCTAATATTAAAGAAAAGTTCCTTTAAGATGATCGATAAACATAAAATGTTATCGGTAGCATTTTTCACATAAAAACAACATGTTATCGATAACATTTTCCCGATAGCAAGCAATTGTCGTCCTTATGTATTTTTTCAATTAAATAATATGATATCGATAAAATTTGTGCCGATAAAAAGCCATTTATCGATAGCTATTTCTGTAAAAAAAAACCAAAATATAATATTAACGAAAATTTCTTTAAGCCGATCAATTAATATCACTTATTACGATAAAAAAAATGCCGATAAAATTTCATTTATCGATAACTATTTCTGTAAAAAAAACAAAAATCTAATATTAACGAAAATTTCTTTAAGCTGATCAATTAATATACGATAGCACTTATCGATAAAAAATTTATGTTATCGATAACATTTTTCGATAGTAAATATTTGTTACAAAAATAATTTTTTTTAAATAAAAAAGAAATATGCTACCAATAAAATTTTTCTGTAACAAAAATCAAAAGTTATCGATAAAATTATATGTTATCGCAGACTTTGTATGTGATAGATAAAAATATTGCAAGCATATGGTAAACAATGTTTTTTATTTAAAAAATTTTTTTTTTTAATTTTCCTTCCAACCTTTGACAGGAGTTCAGTGCCCTTTCATAGCAAATGCCCCTTATCTACATTTCAAGATATTAAAATTAGTACTCGTATTAGAGAAAATATAATAAAAATCTTATGAAAACCATTTGCAAAAAGAAAATCATCATAATCATAATTAGAAGCACCATCATGTTCATTTACTCTCGACTTGTTTGAAGTGTAATTATTTTAATTCACTTCTATCATAGTCCATTTACAGCGAAAACTCCACCCTGAGCAGTAGTTTGTCATTTAAAGTTTTGTTCTTTGTAGTTTTTCATTTGTAATTTGCTGCAAGTAAAATTTGTTGTTTTTCTTTTACCATCTTGTCGTTATGAATAATTAAATTTGTCTTGTTTTAAAACAGAAAATTTATTTTACTTATTTTTTCTCTCTCCCTCTCTGAAACACTCTTTAAACCTTAACGCACCCTAAGCTTTAAGTCATCATTTGCGGGGGGGGGGGGTAAGTAGGGAGAACTTTAACTAACTTTAATTTTTGCAATGAATTAGTTAACAAAAAGGGGAAATAAAAAATTTGCATAACATTTTTAGAATGAAATGTAAAAGACAATATTGTCATTACTTGTGTAATGTAGAGGAAAGGAAACTAAAGTAAGTTGAAAGTAAAGCAAGGGAAAAGTTTTCTTTTACATTCTTTTTCTCTTAAAAATTGGTGAATGGTTAAAAGGGATGTTGAGATTATTGGCATAAAGGATTAACTGGCGTTTAGAAGGGGATGGAAAAGAGAAGGAGTTAAGGCTTAAAGTTTTAATTTATTGTTATAGCAGAAGCTAAGTTATAATGATCTCTAATTCGGTAAAGATTCAAAGTTTGAATATATTAAGGGCAAAAAAAAATTTAATAATTGACATATTTTGAATCCTTAAAAGGTCTTTATGAAAGAAAGAGTTAAAGATAGCTTAAAACAGATTTTATTTGGGTATGCAATTTAGATTCAAAGATTAATAATAATATTAGCAAAATTAATAACTATTAAATCATACGCATCCAAGCACTTACAAGGAATTCTGATGTGAGGCAAAACACCTTAAATATGAATTTTATGTAATTTTTCTTAAGTTTCTTAAGCATGCAGCTTAAGTTTCAAGGTTACCTACAAAATGTTTTTTGCTCTTACTATTCTTATCCAATCTGCTCCAGGCTACAAATCTTGTAAACAAATAACATGCTTTTAGATTTTATTTTTTTTATATTTTAATTTTTTGCATGCGTCTAAGTTTTCCTTTGGCTATAATCCATTCAACTTTTGATAAACATTTTCTCTTTTTTTTTTTTGCACTAAATAAAACATATAAAAATTTTTATTTAAAAAATGAACTTGGTTTTAAAGGCCCTGAATTCTACAAGGAATTGAAAAGTGTTAGTTTCTTTTCCATCCATTTGGTTAATGCCCAAAAATAAGTGTTTACAGCTGTTTAATCAATATTAGTAGTAGGGAACTGTTCATCCTGCGCCAATTAAAATTTTGAAATTTTAAAATTTTAATTACCCAAATTTTAAAATTCTTGGAAATTTGTGAAATTTGATACCCTACGAGGGTGGGTCAATAAGTCCGTCCAACTTTTTGTTTACATAAGGAATTTTTTGTTTACATTAGGAGTTTTTTTTTTTTTTTGTTTACATTAACCCTTGTGGGAACGGGTGATTTTTTTTTTGGGGGTTACATTAATTGTGTGAACGGGTGATTTTGTTTTTTGTGGGAATACGTTAAGTGGGTTCATAGGTTGGAGGTTTTTCTTTTTGTAATGTATGTATGTATATGACGACGGGAAAATCATGAATATGATTTTTCCTATTACTAATGGGGGGTGAAATAGTGAAAATTATTTTTTCCTAATGCCGACGGCAATGCATGAATATTTTTCCTAATGCCGACGGCAAAACATGATTATTATTTTTTTCAAATGCCGACGGGAAAATGATTTTTCATAATTCCGACGGGTATTATTATTGCTAATGCTAATACAGGAGTTGAAGACAGGCCGTGATTTGGGGTGGGTGGGGTTGTTGTCGTAATACATAACCGAGGGAGTTTATGGATGTGTCTGTCTGTCTGTTGTGCGAGGCTGTGATTAGCCGGGGGAGCGTGGTGTAGTTGAGGTAGATAGATTCGGTGTATGTGTGTATACCTGTCTGTTGGAATTTGTGTGAGGGTATGATTGACAGGGGGCGGGGTGTAGTTGAGGTAGATCGACTGCGTGTATGCAGGTGTTGCAAGTCTGTAGGAATTTAAGGCTTATAGTGATTTGGGGTAGGTGAGGATGTTGTTGTACGAGTAGTATGTATCCATGGGAATTTGTGGATGTGTCTGTCCGGAGGAATTTAAGCGAGGCTGTTATTGGGAGTGGGTGTGGTGTAGTTGAGGTTGATCAACTGCGTGTATGTATGTCTATATGTTTGTAGGAGCTTAAGGCTGATCGTGATTTAGGAGAGGTGAGGGTGTTGTTGTAATATGTATACGTAGGAATCTGTATGTATGTATGTCTGTAAAAAATTAAGGCTGATCATGATTTAGGGTAGGTGAGGTTGGTGTAGTAATATGTCTGTGTGTATGTACATATGTTTGTAGAAGTTTAATGCTATTAGTGATTTGAGGATAGGCGAGGGTGTTGTCGTACGAGTGATATGTACCCGTGGGAATCTGTATGCATGTTCGTAGGAGTTTAAGGCTGATCGTGATTTGTGTTGTTGTCAGTGTTGTTTGTAGGAATGACCGTGAGAATTTTTGTATGCATATCTGTAGGAATTTAAGGTTGGCCGTGTTTTGTGAGGGGTGGTGTGTTGTTGAAATAATTTGAATTTTTCTTAGATGAAATCTGGTATATATGTGTGTGTGTGTGTGTGCGTGTGTGTGCGTATGATTTTCTCACGCTAGTAGTTTTATGTACGTAGAAATAAATTGTATTCAATATCGAGATTTGGTTCTATAAAATATTTTCATATATCTGATACATATACATAAGTATATTTTCATACTCATGGTTGCTGGGTATTTTGTCATGCTTAAAATTGTGTATATTTTCATACTCAAGGTTGCTGGGTATTTTGTCATGCTTAAAATTGTCCAGCTTTAAAGTCTGCCTACGAGAAATTTGTTTATATTACAGATTTTGTTTATTTAACTACGTCCGGCTTCTTTCCCTGAACTTCTTTTCATACGATCATGGGAATTTATAGTTTCTCTGTCCATAATAAGGTCGTTTAGCTTGGGCATGTGCTCTGACTGAATGGTTTGCGTTATTCATATATTTTTATGATGTAGATATGTAAGTGTTATTGTCAAGATCTAATAAATATTTGAGTATTGATAAGAAATTTGATATTATGTGTACATACATATCTACAAATTGATTTTATGTATGTATGTACATATGTATGTACATACAAATAAGTGTTTGCCTCCGTGTTTGAATACATTTTTTTTGTTTTTGTTGTTGTTCTAAATATTCGCCTGGTCTTTTATATATAGATGTCAAATATCTTCATAGTTTTTTTTTTTTATTTGAAATTAAAAAACGTTGATTTAATTTTTATCTGTATTTACTTCAAAGTTTGTGAGGATTTGCTGTTTTAAGTAAAACTAAATTCCTTAAGATACATACTTTAGAATAATAGTAACTATAATAGAAATATTTCCTATATTTAATTTACATTTGTTTAAAGTTGATGCAGCTTATCTTCATTCTTAGAAATATTTTGATATAAAATTTTTTCCAGCCGTAGGCTTTTTTCATCACCTTTTACATTTATTTTAGAATATCTTGCATTGCCTTTTATACATTTATAAACATTTTTAAATGAAACTGATCCAGCAGTCCAGCTTATGTAATGATAGTTTTTTGTTAGCCAGCTTGCTTCTTTTTTTTATTTTTTATTGATTATTGAGTTTTATAATGAAATTATTATATTCGTAATTGTTGAAAACAATCGCTACTTCTTTTGCGATGAAATCATTTGAATTACTTTTGAAACATTGTACGTTTATAAAAATTATGTTGTTTTCCATATTACTCAATTTATAAGACTTTTCGAACTTGTCCTTTGATGGGTATATACATATGTATTCTATTATACGATCATGAATAAGAATACAGTAAGCTGATTTCTTTGCTTACTATTTCAAATTAAAATTTTATTCAATTGCCCCGCTATTGAATAAAAGGAGCTTTTATCTTAAACTCTGGTACAGGTAGAAACGCATGAGATTCTTTCATATACTACCTTTGCTGGAATCTTAGATACATATAATAACTATATAGAATTGCATTACGTTTATTTTTAAATTTTATGTTAGGATTATCATCATATGGATATGAGACTGAACTTAAATGTACTTTTAAATTAGTTAAGTCATAATGAATAATCTTATTTTCTTCTTGAATAGCGAACAACAGAAAACGAAGTCGTTTTCTTACAATTTAGGTCTAACCTCTCAACTGGTCCTCTAGTATACAATATGACTTTATATGTCAACATTTCTGTCTCCTCTTTGTCAGCGTTAGGGATAATTAAATTTTAAACTTTTTATTCTTCAAATTGTGTTACTTCATACTGATAATATGTTTAAGTACATTAATAATGTACGAGTATATGTTTATTTTATGACGGGTCCCTATGGCTTTTATTTGATGTTCTAGATGAAGTGATTTTTTTTTTCTAATTTTATTAAAGTTTAGCGTATTGCGTATATATTTCTAATATATTTAAGTGAGCTTTTTGTACCTGTCAGACAGAGTGTACGTATCAGTTGATCAGTCAGTCTCTCTTTTTATTTTATTAATTTTTTCTTCTAATGTGTCACTACTATTTTTTCAGATTTTACTACTTGAAATAGAAAATATTTATATAATTTTAAAAGTATTAATATATACATACATATAGGTAAATATATGTATGTACGTAAAAATTAGTTCATATACAAAGAAATACATCTTTAATAATCAACTATTCTAGAAAATCGATCTAAAATAACACATTTACCTCCATCATCATTTCACCGTCAGTGTTTTCATAAAGTGTTAGAAACATTGGAATATCTATGTTTAGGAGAATTTTTACTTCAAGTGTTTCTATATAAGATTTGGTGTTTGACCCCTTGACGTTATTGTAGTTAACGTAGGCTGCGTTGTATCGCATTCAGATGTAATAATTTCTCACTTAGAAAAGGTCCTCATTACCATCAATCATACCTGTATATAATACATTCATGAGTTGAGTTGATTTAGATACAATTGCTGTCTACAAATTAATGATTAGAAAAAAGCTTTCTCATCACATTCTAACAGGTTTTAATATTTTGCTAGCATGCATGCTTTAGCATGCTATTCTATCAATAGTGAGGCGAGAGTCCGACATATAGTGGTGTTTCAATTAAAAATCTATACAATTAGAATTACGAATTCACTCTTTTGAATTTTTGACAAAGTAGATACAGTATTTTTCGGTTAATTGCACATCAAAATTTGCACAACTTTTTGTTCAATTAACCGGGGAACCAATTAGCCGATACCCGCTTAATTGAACAATTCGTTCAATTACAAGAATCCCGTTTAATTGAACAGTTTGTTCAATTACAGAAATCACGCATAATTGGAACTATTAATGAATTAAAAGAAATCGCATATGTGCAATTTAAGTTTTTCAAAATAATTTTTTTTTTACCTTAAACGAAAAAAAATGCAAGTAACAGAAAAAAATGTACATATGTATATGTGTATATGGAGGTATTTATTATTGTAGGTACATATGTACTATTAAATGCACTATTTATGTGCACATTAGTTTTACAAAAAAATAAAATTTATAAACTAAAAAGCAATTCATATATTGGTTTTACAAAAAAAAAACATTAACTTAAAGAATAAAAACAATTCATATGTATATACCATACAGCTCTTCCATTCACGTAAGTATTAAAATATTACATAGTGCTTAAAAAATAAAAAAAAGGAACAAATAAATTCATGTTGTACATATTCACACTTTTCGAGATCATTGTGCAAAAATGCCAGATTATTTTTCAATAATAATGCAATTAACCGGGTAAAAGTAAGAGTAAATTTATTTTTGATGACATGAATTTTGAACCAATTAAGCGGGAAAATCAATTAACCGGGTTCAATTATCCGAGGAAATTTACATGTGTTTTCGTATGCAATATTTTTTTGCCCGATCATGTGGTTCAATTAAGCGTGGAAACCAATTAACCGTAGGGTCAATTAACCGAAAAATACTGTACATATGTATGTATGTATTTCACTTGCCACAAACTCTTAAAATTTCTGTACTTATAAAAATATGATGTCAGGAATTTTTTTAAATCATACATGCTTCGGCATGCTTCCAATATTTTTCTCGGTAAATTTATTTCATACTCATACAGATACAGATATAAAGTAAGATCTGTTTACATTCCATTTTACAATTTATGCATGCTTCAGCATGATTCTAGTTGAAGTCTGTATTTATTTAGTAAGTTTGTTTGATACCCATTCATACACATATTCATTGTTAAAGATTGGATATCAAAATCCAATTTTCTTAGTTTATCTAGAAATGAACAAAGTGAATATCTTTTATAATAACCATATTCACACTTTAAAATTTTGTGTGCTAGAGCTTTCGAAATGGAAAATGTACACCTTTTACTACAAAAATTGATAATATGATGTGTTGCTGAATATTTTGAACTCTTAAGTTTTCACAATATTTCATACAGACCATCAAGTTTAGAGAATTGTAGTATATTAAGCTATTTATCTTCCCTGAGACCTAACATTCCTAATCAATCCTTCAAAAAACCAATACAAACTAGATTTTTCCTTTTTAATTTTATTTATATTTTCATTGAATTTCAACATTTTGTACCTCTTCAAATTACTGTATACTGTATTTTGCACCTTTTTCTCATTCGTTGAGTTAACTTTAATCGCAAATATTTCAATGATGAGATGAACTTTTCTATTGTAGGCATTAAGTAAATCTTTGTGTATATCAATCCACTTATATGAACCATTATACCTAAATTCTTAACACATAATTCCTTTTAATGATCTATTAATTTATTCTACTATTGATGCTTTCATATTATGAAATTTTTAATCCTCTGTTTATGCATGAATTTTGCAATGTTTATTAAAAATTCTTTACCAACATCTATATGTATTTTTTTTGTTTTGATACTCATATCATTTCAAAAATATTTTCCATTGCCTTGGTTTTTTTTTCGAGTACAGCTTTTATTTTCAACGATACTCACAATATAAATTTTGAGAATGTGTCAGTTACAGTCAGCAAAAAATCAATAATTTCTATTTTCTCTAGAATAGCTACCCAGTTCACCTAAATCAGCTCCATAAAAGATCATCTATTCCATTCATTACATCACTACAATACACAAACAATTTTATAAATTTATTATGGATTACGTTTACTAAATTTCTTTTTAAGGACATTGAGTTGTTTTACAGTTTTTTGGCGAGTGTTGTGATCTACTTGATACATTTTCAGCTATTTATACTAAAATGTAGTTAATTTTCCAATCTATAAATTTTATCGCTCAGCTGTTCAATTTGTTTGTCAAAAGATGATTTAATTTTTAGAATGTCTTTTTCAATTTTATACCTATCTTCTATCGTTAATTTTATTTCGCACTCCACTCCATTAATTTGCATTTGAATATATCCTTGAATTATATTAATGCCTTAAGCTTTATTATTAATTCATCCTTTAGTTTCTAGATTTGAGTTTCCAGAAACAATTTACTGATAACATTATTCTCCGTCAGTGAATGATGATGATTCTCTATGTATGCATTGGTAGAAATTATATATTTTATTTAGTTTTCAAAATCAAACTTGTCATAGTATTTTCACGTTTTATCAATCACTAAAGAAAATAAACCCACTTTTAAACTCCATATTTGACCATCAACTTGTATTTTATCTTTATTCAGTTTTAGATTTCTATCACCAAATTCCCATTCATTATTGAAATCTTTAGGTGAGTCATAGTTTGTATCTAATTCATTTCTTCCTTTCAAGACTAATAAGTTAATATAAGTATCTTCGGTGTTGGAAAGCTGTGGGTAAAAATCATCTTCTTCATCATCATAATCATTCACAGTATTAGCATCATTAAATAAGATGGTATTATCAAATATTGTTCCTTTTGAAAGTTTCTTTAACTTCTTTCTATCTTGACTGATGGTTTCTGAGGCTTTAATACTTATACTATTTTCAGATTCTATATTGTTTTTACTTTGTTCCTTCTTGTGTATTCTTTCAATATTTTTAGAACTATTCATGAATTCTTTGAGAGGTTCTGTTTTAGGATCAAATATACATATCTCTTAGTTGTTCACGTGTATCTATTTCACCAGTTTTTATACTACGAAGCTTTTTCTTCAAGACGCTTCTTATCAACACCAACTGTTTAAAATTTTCTCATACATGTTTAATAATAGCAAATAAGAGGTATCAGCTATTAGATCAGGTACCACCTATTAGATCAGCTATCAGCTATCAGATCAGCTTATCAGGAGCTGGTCTGGTTTTCAGATCAGCTTATCAGGAGCTGGTCTGGTTTTCAGATCAGCTTATCAGGAGCTGGTCTGGTTTTCAGATCAGCTTATCAGGACCTGATCTGGTTTTCAGATCAGCTTATCAGGACCTGATCTGGTTTTCAGATCAGCTTATCAGGAGCTGGTCTGGTTTTCAGATCAGCTTATCAGGACCTGATCTGGTTTTCAGATCAGCTTATCAGAAGCTGGTCTGGTTTTCAGATCAGCTTATCAGGACCTGATCTGGTTTTCAGATCAGCTTATCAGGACCTGATCTGGGTTTCAGATCAGCTTATCAGGAGCTGGTCTGGTTTTACGATCAGCTTATCAGGAGCCGGTCTAGTTTTCAGATCAGGTTATCAGGTATCAAATCAGATTATCTGTTTAAGATTGGGTTATCAGTTTACAAGTAGCTGAACACTTATAACATCTAGATGAAGGAAGTTTAAGGTCAGATAAAATGTGAAAAACTATACTGTTATGTAGTCAAGTTATTTTCTAAGACGATCGTCACTTAATTCAGTATCTTTGCTTATAATCAAAATTCCATATTTTTAATACCAACAAGATTTATATTTTTCTCACATTACTTAAACATTCTAACTACATTATGATTATTTCCTATCAAATGTATGGTGATTCTGGTATAAATTTGATATTAGTAGAATGCATCAACATTCTTTTCTTACCCCATACAAAAATATGCTTCTCACAACATGGTTAAATATCATATTGGTATTACTTCTAGCTTTCTTAAAAGAAATAACAGATTCATTATCTCTAAATGTGTAATACCTTTGACTTTCATTAATGAAATTAATTTCTACAGCAATTCATATTTAGATTGTCTTTGAGTATAAATATGAAGATGATTTCAAGTTTTACTCCATCAAAACTTTCTAGCCAGCCAATCATAACATTATTATTATTTTTTTATTTATTTTTTTTTCGCAATTTGACAGACCAACTATTCTTGCACGAATAGAAATTGATAGAAGGGAACTATGATTTATTTTTGAGCTATCGTTTGATGACTCATCAAAATTTCATACCAAGGTATTTTTATGTTGTTTTGACTATGAGTATGGGTCAATATTTATGAAATCCCTTTCCTAAATATTAGTGCATGCACATAGTCAAAACAAAGTATGCTTTAAGTGTTTAAAACCAGTATTACCATAAAAATGGTGGTTTTAAACTCTTAAAATATACTTTGTTTTACTAACCTCATTTTGTAACTGAATGCATTTCATAAATATTGAAGCATACTCATACTCAAAATATCCTTTGTTTTGAGTATGAGTATGGCTCATTATCTCTTATTATAGAAAAAATAGTATGATTATATGATATCAGAAATTATGTTTTCTGTTATCATATGACCATACTATTTTTTCTATAGTAATATATAATATTTATAAAATGCATTTAGTTACAAAATGCGGTTAGTAAAACAACATAAATATACCTTGGTATGAAATTTTGATGATTCATCAATATTTCGTACCATCCTATTTTTAGGTTGTTTTGACTATGAGTATGTACCAATATTTATGAAATGTATTTCATAAATATTATCTCTTATTATAGAAAAAATAAAATAATGTAGCTATACGATATCGGAAAATATTTTCTGATATCATATGGCTATATTATTTTATTTTTCCTATAATAAGAGATAATGGTTCCTACTCATAGTCAAAACAAAGTATATTTTAAGAGTTTAAAACCAGTATTGTCGTACAAAATACTGATTTTAAACTGTTAAAATATACTTTGTTTTACTAACCACATTTTTTGTAACTAAATGCATTTCATAAATATTGACGCATACTCATACTCAAAACAAATAATATTTTTATGTTGTTTTGATTGTGAGTATGCAGCATTATCTGTTATTATAAAAAAATAAAATAATGCAGCTACACGATTTTAGAAAATATTTTCTGAAATCGAAAAGCTGTATTATTTTACTTTTTGTATAATAAGAGATAATATTTATAAAATGTATTTAGTTACACAAAAGCGGTTAGTAAAACAACCTAAATATAGGATGATACGAAATTTTTAAGAGTCATCAAACGATAGCTCAAAAATAAATCATAGTTCCCTTCTATCAATTTCTATTCGTGCAAGAATAGTTGGTCTGTCAAATTGCGAAAAAAAAATAAATAAAAAAATAATAATAATGTTATGATTGGCTGGCTAGAAAGTTTTGATGGAGTAAAACTTGAAATCATCTTCATATTTATACTCAAAGACAATCTAAATATGAATTGCTGTAGAAATTAATTTCATTAATGAAAGTCATAGGTATTACACATTTAGAGATAATGAATCTGTTATTTCTTTTAAGAAAGCTAGAAGTAATACCAATATGATATTTAACCATGTTGTGAGAAGCATATTTTTGTATGGGGTAAGATAAGAATGTTGATGCATTCTACTAATGTCAAATTTATACCAGAATCACCATACATTTGAAAAGAAATAATCATAATGTAGTTAGAATGTTTAAGTAATGTGAGAAAAATATAAATCTTGTTGGTATTAAAAATATGGAATTTTGATTATAAGCAAAGATACTGAATTAAGTGACGATCGTCTTAGAAAATAACTTGACTACATAACAGTATAGTTTTTCACATTTTATCTGACCTTAAACTTCCTTCATCTAGATGTTATAAGTGTTCAGCTACTTGTAAACTGATAACCCAATCTGAAACAGATAATCTGATTTGATACCTGATAACCTGATCTGAAAACTAGACCAGCTCCTGAAAAGCTGATCGTAAAAACAGACCAGCTCCTGATAAGCTGATCTGAAACCCAGATCAGGTCCTGATAAGCTGATCTGAAAACCAGATCAGGTCCTGATAAGCTGATCTGAAAACCAGACCAGCTCCTGATAAGCTGATCTGAAAACCAGATCAGGTCCTGATAAGCTGATCTGAAAACCAGACCAGCTCCTAATAAGCTGATCTGAAAACCAGATCAGGTCCTGATAAGCTGATCTGAAAACCAGACCAGCTCCTGATAAGCTGATCTGAAAACCAGATCAGGTCCTGATAAGCTGATCTGAAAACCAGATCAGGTCCTGATAAGCTGATCTGAAAACCAGACCAGCTCCTGATAAGCTGATCTGAAAACCAGACCAGCTCCTGATAAGCTGATCTGAAAACCAGACCAGCTCCTGATAAGCTGATCTGATAGCTGATAGCTGATCTAATAGGTGGTACCTGATCTAATAGCTGATACCTCTTATTTGCTATTATTAAACATGTATGAGAAAATTTTAAACAGTTGGTGTTGATAAGAAGCGTCTTGAAGAAAAAGCTTCGTAGTATAAAAACTGGTGAAATAGATACACGTGAACAACTAAGAGATATGTATATTTGATCCTAAAACAGAACCTCTCAAAGAATTCATGAATAGTTCTAAAAATATTGAAAGAATACACAAGAAAGAACAAAGTAAAAACAATATAGAATCTGAAAATAGTATAAGTATTAAAGCCTCAGAAACCATCAGTCAAGATAGAAAGAAGTTAAAGAAACTTTCAAAAGGAACAATATTTGATAATACCATCTTATTTAATGATGCTAATACTGTGAATGATTATGATGATGAAGAAGATGATTTTTACCCACAGCTTTCCAACACCGAAGATACTTATATTAACTTATTAGTCTTGAAAGGAAGAAATGAATTAGATACAAACTATGACTCACCTAAAGATTTCAATAATGAATGGGAATTTGGTGATAGAAATCTAAAACTGAATAAAGATAAAATACAAGTTGATGGTCAAATATGGAGTTTAAAAGTGGGTTTATTTTCTTTAGTGATTGATAAAACGTGAAAATACTATGACAAGTTTGATTTTGAAAACTAAATAAAATATATAATTTCTACCAATGCATACATAGAGAATCATCATCATTCACTGACGGAGAATAATGTTATCAGTAAATTGTTTCTGGAAACTCAAATCTAGAAACTAAAGGATGAATTAATAATAAAGCTTAAGGCATTAATATAATTCAAGGATATATTCAAATGCAAATTAATGGAGTGGAGTGCGAAATAAAATTAACGATAGAAGATAGGTATAAAATTGAAAAAGACATTCTAAAAATTAAATCATCTTTTGACAAACAAATTGAACAGCTGAGCGATAAAATTTATAGATTGGAAAATTAACTACATTTTAGTATAAATAGCTGAAAATGTATCAAGTAGATCACAACACTCGCCAAAAAACTGTAAAACAACTCAATGTCCTTAAAAAGAAATTTAGTAAACGTAATCCATAATAAATTTATAAAATTGTTTGTGTATTGTAGTGATGTAATGAATGGAATAGATGATCTTTTATGGAGCTGATTTAGGTGAACTGGGTAGCTATTCTAGAGAAAATAGAAATTATTGATTTTTTGCTGACTGTAACTGACACATTCTCAAAATTTATATTGTGAGTATCGTTGAAAATAAAAGCTGTACTCGAAAAAAAAACCAAGGCAATGGAAAATATTTTTGAAATGATATGAGTATCAAAACAAAAAAAATACATATAGATGTTGGTAAAGAATTTTTAATAAACATTGCAAAATTCATGCATAAACAGAGGATTAAAAATTTCATAATATGAAAGCATCAATAGTAGAATAAATTAATAGATCATTAAAAGGAATTATGTGTTAAGAATTTAGGTATAATGGTTCATATAAGTGGATTGATATACACAAAGATTTACTTAATGCCTACAATAGAAAAGTTCATCTCATCATTGAAATATTTGCGATTAAAGTTAACTCAACGAATGAGAAAAAGGTGCAAAATACAGTATACAGTAATTTGAAGAGGTACAAAATGTTGAAATTCAATGAAAATATAAATAAAATTAAAAAGGAAAAATCTAGTTTGTATTGGTTTTTTGAAGGATTGATTAGGAATGTTAGGTCTCAGGGAAGATAAATAGCTTAATATACTACAATTCTCTAAACTTGATGGTCTGTATGAAATATTGTGAAAACTTAAGAGTTCAAAATATTCAGCAACACATCATATTATCAATTTTTGTAGTAAAAGGTGTACATTTTCCATTTCGAAAGCTCTAGCACACAAAATTTTAAAGTGTGAATATGGTTATTATAAAAGATATTCACTTTGTTCATTTCTAGATAAACTAAGAAAATTGGATTTTGATATCCAATCTTTAACAATGAATATGTGTATGAATGGGTATCAAACAAACTTACTAAATAAATACAGACTTCAACTAGAATCATGCTGAAGCATGCATAAATTGTAAAATGGAATGTAAACAGATCTTACTTTATATCTGTATCTGTATGAGTATGAAATAAATTTACCGAGAAAAATATTGGAAGCATGCCGAAGCATGTATGATTTAAAAAAATTCCTGACATCATATTTTTATAAGTACAGAAATTTTAAGAGTTTGTGGCAAGTGAAATACATACATACATATGTATCTACTTTGTCAAAAATTCAAAAGAGTGAATTCGTAATTCTAATTGTATAGATTTTTAATTGAAACACCACTATATGTCGGACTCTCGCCTCACTATTGATAGAATAGCATGCTAAAGCATGCATGCTAGCAAAATATTAAAACCTGTTAGAATGTGATGAGAAAGCTTTTTTCTAATCATTAATTTGTAGACAGCAATTGTATCTAAATCAACTCAACTCATGAATGTATTATATACAGGTATGATTGATGGTAATGAGGACCTTTTCTAAGTGAGAAATTATTACATCTGAATGCGATACAACGCAGCCTACGTTAACTACAATAACGTCAAGGGGTCAAACACCAAATCTTATATAGAAACACTTGAAGTAAAAATTCTCCTAAACATAGATATTCCAATGTTTCTAACACTTTATGAAAACACTGACGGTGAAATGATGATGGAGGTAAATGTGTTATTTTAGATCGATTTTCTAGAATAGTTGATTATTAAAGATGTATTTCTTTGTATATGAACTAATTTTTACGTACATACATATATTTACCTATATGTATGTATATATTAATACTTTTAAAATTATATAAATATTTTCTATTTCAAGTAGTAAAATCTGAAAAAATAGTAGTGACACATTAGAAGAAAAAATTAATAAAATAAAAAGAGAGACTGACTGATCAACTGATACGTACACTCTGTCTGACAGGTACAAAAAGCTCACTTAAATATATTAGAAATATATACGCAATACGCTAAACTTTAATAAAATTAGAAAAAAAAAATCACTTCATCTAGAACATCAAATAAAAGCCATAGGGACCCGTCATAAAATAAACATATACTCGTACATTATTAATGTACTTAAACATATTATCAGTATGAAGTAACACAATTTGAAGAATAAAAAGTTTAAAATTTAATTATCCCTAACGCTGACAAAGAGGAGACAGAAATGTTGACATATAAAGTCATATTGTATACTAGAGGACCAGTTGAGAGGTTAGACCTAAATTGTAAGAAAACGACTTCGTTTTCTGTTGTTCGCTATTCAAGAAGAAAATAAGATTATTCATTATGACTTAACTAATTTAAAAGTACATTTAAGTTCAGTCTCATATCCATATGATGATAATCCTAACATAAAATTTAAAAATAAACGTAATGCAATTCTATATAGTTATTATATGTATCTAAGATTCCAGCAAAGGTAGTATATGAAAGAATCTCATGCGTTTCTACCTGTACCAGAGTTTAAGATAAAAGCTCCTTTTATTCAATAGCGGGGCAATTGAATAAAATTTTAATTTGAAATAGTAAGCAAAGAAATCAGCTTACTGTATTCTTATTCATGATCGTATAATAGAATACATATGTATATACCCATCAAAGGACAAGTTCGAAAAGTCTTATAAATTGAGTAATATGGAAAACAACATAATTTTTATAAACGTACAATGTTTCAAAAGTAATTCAAATGATTTCATCGCAAAAGAAGTAGCGATTGTTTTCAACAATTACGAATATAATAATTTCATTATAAAACTCAATAATCAATAAAAAATAAAAAAAAGAAGCAAGCTGGCTAACAAAAAACTATCATTACATAAGCTGGACTGCTGGATCAGTTTCATTTAAAAATGTTTATAAATGTATAAAAGGCAATGCAAGATATTCTAAAATAAATGTAAAAGGTGATGAAAAAAGCCTACGGCTGGAAAAAATTTTATATCAAAATATTTCTAAGAATGAAGATAAGCTGCATCAACTTTAAACAAATGTAAATTAAATATAGGAAATATTTCTATTATAGTTACTATTATTCTAAAGTATGTATCTTAAGGAATTTAGTTTTACTTAAAACAGCAAATCCTCACAAACTTTGAAGTAAATACAGATAAAAATTAAATCAACGTTTTTTAATTTCAAATAAAAAAAAAAAACTATGAAGATATTTGACATCTATATATAAAAGACCAGGCGAATATTTAGAACAACAACAAAAACAAAAAAAATGTATTCAAACACGGAGGCAAACACTTATTTGTATGTACATACATATGTACATACATACATAAAATCAATTTGTAGATATGTATGTACACATAATATCAAATTTCTTATCAATACTCAAATATTTATTAGATCTTGACAATAACACTTACATATCTACATCATAAAAATATATGAATAACGCAAACCATTCAGTCAGAGCACATGCCCAAGCTAAACGACCTTATTATGGACAGAGAAACTATAAATTCCCATGATCGTATGAAAAGAAGTTCAGGGAAAGAAGCCGGACGTAGTTAAATAAACAAAATCTGTAATATAAACAAATTTCTCGTAGGCAGACTTTAAAGCTGGACAATTTTAAGCATGACAAAATACCCAGCAACCTTGAGTATGAAAATATACACAATTTTAAGCATGACAAAATACCCAGCAACCTTGAGTATGAAAATATACTTATGTATATGTATCAGATATATGAAAATATTTTATAGAACCAAATCTCGATATTGAATACAATTTATTTCTACGTACATAAAACTACTAGCGTGAGAAAATCATACGCACACACACGCACACACACACACACACATATATACCAGATTTCATCTAAGAAAAATTCAAATTATTTCAACAACACACCACCCCTCACAAAACACGGCCAACCTTAAATTCCTACAGATATGCATACAAAAATTCTCACGGTCATTCCTACAAACAACACTGACAACAACACAAATCACGATCAGCCTTAAACTCCTACGAACATGCATACAGATTCCCACGGGTACATATCACTCGTACGACAACACCCTCGCCTATCCTCAAATCACTAATAGCATTAAACTTCTACAAACATATGTACATACACACAGACATATTACTACACCAACCTCACCTACCCTAAATCATGATCAGCCTTAATTTTTTACAGACATACATACATACAGATTCCTACGTATACATATTACAACAACACCCTCACCTCTCCTAAATCACGATCAGCCTTAAGCTCCTACAAACATATAGACATACATACACGCAGTTGATCAACCTCAACTACACCACACCCACTCCCAATAACAGCCTCGCTTAAATTCCTCCGGACAGACACATCCACAAATTCCCATGGATACATACTACTCGTACAACAACATCCTCACCTACCCCAAATCACTATAAGCCTTAAATTCCTACAGACTTGCAACACCTGCATACACGCAGTCGATCTACCTCAACTACACCCCGCCCCCTGTCAATCATACCCTCACACAAATTCCAACAGACAGGTATACACACATACACCGAATCTATCTACCTCAACTACACCACGCTCCCCCGGCTAATCACAGCCTCGCACAACAGACAGACAGACACATCCATAAACTCCCTCGGTTATGTATTACGACAACAACCCCACCCACCCCAAATCACGGCCTGTCTTCAACTCCTGTATTAGCATTAGCAATAATAATACCCGTCGGAATTATGAAAAATCATTTTCCCGTCGGCATTTGAAAAAAATAATAATCATGTTTTGCCGTCGGCATTAGGAAAAATATTCATGCATTGCCGTCGGCATTAGGAAAAAATAATTTTCACTATTTCACCCCCCATTAGTAATAGGAAAAATCATATTCATGATTTTCCCGTCGTCATATACATACATACATTACAAAAAGAAAAACCTCCAACCTATGAACCCACTTAACGTATTCCCACAAAAAACAAAATCACCCGTTCACACAATTAATGTAACCCCCAAAAAAAAAATCACCCGTTCCCACAAGGGTTAATGTAAACAAAAAAAAAAAAACTCCTAATGTAAACAAAAAATTCCTTATGTAAACAAAAAGTTGGACTGACTTATTGACCCACCCTCGTAGGGTATCAAATTTCACAAATTTCCAAGAATTTTAAAATTTGGGTAATTAAAATTTTAAAATTTCAAAATTTTAATTGGCGCAGGATGAACAGTTCCCTACTACTAATATTTTTCTCTAACAAACAGCACATGCCTCTATACGAAAAAAATCAATAGCTTATTGGCTTTTACAATGTCTGTTAAGGAATTTAGACTATTTATGTATGTACAATGTATTTTAACGTTATGCTATTTCAATGCTAATACTAAAGTAGATATTCATGCATTTAGAGATTTGTATTAAAGAATTTTATATAGAGGAAACAGTAGGACAGTGAAAACTCCATGAAAAAAAGTTAAAAAAATATGCAATAGAATTTTTTTATGTTACTATAGGATTACAGGAACACGTAGGATAAATGAAAAGATTTTTAGTTCTCTGTAAATATGGCTTGGAAATTTCTGTTTTAATTGAGAAATTTACTCATAATCAGCTGCAAACATGCATAATTAACAAAAGCTATGAATTGCTATTTAGTCCTTTGAAACGACTGTAGTTTACTTTTGGTCCTTCGAGCCTAATTCTACTTCTCACTTTGATTTTACATTTTTATTTTTCTAAATACTGCCAGCGTTTAATTAAAGGCCACATAATCTGCTTAAGTACCGCTTAACTCACAAACACTTTATGGTCCTTCGAACCTATTTCCAGTAGCCAAACTAATTTTACAACATTGCTTTGTTTTAAATAATTCAAGGGTTAAATTAAAGATCACATATTTTGCTTAGGTATCTACTGACAAGCAGTCACACAAATTATCGAGCGCAACCACTTAATGGTCCTTCAAAGCTATTCCTAGCTGCCAGTTTAATTTAAAAATAATTTTCTTTGCCAAGTCTCTAACAGTGATTCATAAGAAGGCTCATACTCTGATTTAATACCACTAGGCAGAGATATAAGCTATGGGTTATAACTGCTTTTTGGTCCTTCGAACCTAATTCTAGTTAACAAGCCAAGCAGACACAAAATGGTCGATCACTGTCATAGTATGGTACTTCGATCCTAATTATAGTTGACAGTTTTACCTTAAAATATTTTTGAAATAAGGTACCAATTAACCTCAGGTCCTAGTTTCTCCAGAGAAAGGGTTACACATCCCTTGATTGTGAAATCTGTTGAAGTGAAAATGCAATGGTATGGTATGAGATTTGGAGGGGTTTTGGGGTTCTGTTTGAAACAAAACAATACCGCTAAGCAGAGATATATGCTATGGATTTTAACTGATTTATGGTCCGTCGAACCTAATTATAATTGTCACTTCAGCTTTGCAAGATTTTTCTTTTCTGCAAAATGCTGCTAAGGGTTAATTGAAGGCGGCATAATATGCCTAAGTACAGACAAGCAGACACAAAATTATCGATCGTTACCACTTGATGGTCCTTCGAGCCTAATTATAGTTGACACTTAAATTGTAAAATATTTTTCTTTAGACCAATCCTACCAGTGATTAATATGAAAGCAATTCAGCTGCTTCAATACCGCTAAACAGAGACAAAAGTTATGGCCGGCAACTACTTTTTGGTACTTCGAACAAAACTGCAGCTGCCATTTTACTTTTATAAAACTTTTCTTTGGTAGAATGCTACCAGCATTTAGTTGAAGACTATATGCTATGTTTAATTACAGCCAAGTAAACATAAAAGTTATCGATCACAGCAGCTTTATGGTCCTTCGCAACCAATTATAGTTTCCAGTTTACTTTAAAAATAATTTTCTTTGACTAAATGTTGTCTGTGGTTAACTAGAAACCACATAGGCTACCCTAGTGAAAACATACAAATTACAAATACTTAATGGTCCTTCGAACCTAATTATGGTTGCCAATTTAATTTAACAATATTTTTCTTTGTCCAAATACTCATAGTAATTAATAAAAGACCACATCCTTTGCTTAAGTACCGCTAAGCAGACACAAAAACTATGGATCGTAGCTACTTAATGGTCCTTCGAGCCTGTATTATAGTTGCCATTTTCATTAGAAAAAATTTTAATGAAAAAACACTGCCTGTTATAAATGAAAGAGCACAAAACATTTTATAATACAGCCAAACATACCGAAAAAATTTAGACCACAAGCACTTTATGGTCCTGCGAACCTATATAGTTGTTCATGTAATATTACAAAATTTTTCTTTGGGCAAATGCTGCCAGCGGTAAGTACCACTAAACAGACACCCAAAAGATGGATTGCAAACACTTTATGGTGGTTCGAACACAATTCCACTTGCAAGCTTGATTCTGAAAAATTATTAGTTTGAAAAATTCAGCTAAAGCTTAATTAGAGAACATGTGGTCTGCTTAAGTACTGCTAAGCTAACACAAAAATGAGCGATCCCAATCACTTAACAAGCCTTCGAGCCTATTTGTAGTTGCTACGTAATTATATAATAATTTACTTGGGCAAAGTGCTGCCAAACGTTATCACAATCACTTTATGGTCCTTCGAGCCTATTTGTAGTTGCTAGTTGAACTTTACACAATTTTCTTAGGCGTGATGCAGCAGCGATTAATTAGAAACCACGTCAGCTGCTTATTAAACGCTAAAAAGAAACCAAAATTTTCAATCTTAAATACTTTATGGTCCTTCGAACCTAATTATAGTTGCCACTTTAATTTGACATTTTTATTTGGAAAAATGCTGTTAATTAGAAACCACATGCTCTGCTTAGGAACCGCTTAACAGAAACAAATTTTTTTAATCGCAATTAATTTATGGTCCTAAGAACTCGAAGGACCATTAAAAACATAAGTAATGCAAAAACCTCATGTTTTCTGTAAAAAAAATACCCTAAATTGGGAATGCAACATAATAAAATATTCTATAAAAATATGCATGAATTCCGTTTAAGGATTAATTTAAAATTGGTAATTTGAACTGACGCTTCCTGTGAGAAACTTTTTACTACAATTAAAGCTAAAAGCTTCTATTTTTCCACCCACTGTGACTACAAGTACAAAATTTTCAAGCCAAGCATTGAAAAGACAACAATATAAAGACAATATAAAGCAAAAATATTCATAATTTCCTTATGGTCAATTTAGATTTGAGCATTTTTTTTTTTTTTCTTTATTCTAGTCTATTTATCTCTCTACTACTATCTTTTGCTATTTAAAATTATATAAATGCCTTGGTATTCTTGGCCACCACTTGATGGTTTTATTTTTTATTTCATTGCCATAAGGGCCAACAACAACCTAATCTTCATTATTATTGCATAAAATGGTCAATAATGTTGTGTAATTTTTTTTTTTTTTTTTACTGAAAGATAACCCGAAATAAGATATAAAACAAATTCTTAGTGAATGATTTTGATGGGCATTGAAGTGTGAAATGAAATTTACATAAAAATATTGTTAAAAAATAAAATATAAACATAAATAAATGTCTGTTCAAGTGTATGTATACAATGGGCGGCGCAGAAAATATTTTAATATAATCAGAGATTTAAATGTTTGAAAGAGATTTGTTTTGGGTGGGCAAATACTTTAACAAAAATTACAATAGAATTTAGATAAAAAGGCTAGAGCCAATAAAAGATTATGTAGGATTTTGTTGCTGCAAGGCTAGACAAGTTTTAATATTGAATTAAAGTATTTTACAAATATTTCTTTAAAATAGTCCATTGAAAAATTGTTCCTTTTAAAATTTTAAACTTTAGGTCGAATTCCTTAAAAATGCTAATGAGTTCTAGATTAAAAGCTTTTATTTTTTTTAAACTTACTTTGTTTTGTTGACAAATTTTTTTAAATTGTTTTTCTAGTTTGGACAGCAGAAAAGTTATAACAAATTTTCCTCTAGAAGTCCTGAATTAATATCAATCATACGTCACCGTGCACTCAAAGCTTTTTTTAATTAAAACTTGTTCTATATAGCACTTATTTTATCTCTTAAAGCTAATAGATTTCAATGACTTTATTTCCATTTCAATTTGTCTCTGGTTTTATGGCAAATTCTCAAACCAAATAATTTAGAATTTATTTTCTGTCAGCTTTAATTTGATTTTCTCAACACTAAAAATGCCTATGAAAATCGTTAAAAGTTTTTCTAATGTTTTGTGTCTAATTCTCAAAGTGCGTCTGTCTGTCAGGCAGGCTGCCATCAATCACATCATTCGTATCAACTTGACACAATGTCTGCAATAAAATCATACTTAATTCCATGTAAAAATTTTAAATGACATTTATTTTGCCTTCAGTAGTAACATTCAGCTAAAAGTCTGCCATAGTTGCGAATCGATGACAATTAGATAAATAACAATAAAAACAACAGAAAATAAAGCAAACTTTTGGGCGTTCGCTAAAGCGTATTTAAGCCACAGTAAAAAAAATACACAAGTCTGGCGAAGTAATGTGTGTAACGTGTGCCTGTCAAAACGTTAACATATTCATACTACAGACTTACATTTTTGCGTTATAAAACTTATCTGGCAAATGCTACGCTTTTATATATAAATTTTGAAATCAATTCTATTTATTTTGTTCATTATTCAATGGCCTGTTATTGATTTATTTGCCAGCAGTTTATTGATGTCAACTTTAGAAACTTAAATAAATACAAAATATAACAGACAAGTTTATTTATTTTTGGCCCACGACCTCTTAACATCAAAGGCATATTTAAGCAAAATATACTCAACTCCTTTTTCATGTGGTAGCAATAATAAAATATAAGGGAGAAACAGCATGAAGCAAAAGAAAAAGCACCAACTATGTAAACTTGTTTCCCAATAGATTGGTACATGCAAAACACTCTTATACTCCTTTAAATATAAAATTTTCTTGGCAAAAAGGCAATGTTTTTATTTAATACTTTGATATACAATAGAGCATTTTAATTTTAAATTATAACCATACTAAACTCTTATACTGACCAAAAATAAAAATTAACTCTTATACCAGTTTGACATGTTTCAATTTCGTAGATTATAAAAACTCTTCTCTTAGCAGCCTAAGCTTTAAAAATATGTATATGGACTTTAAACTTTTATATATATAATTTTATAAAACTCTTATACTCTAACTTTCCAATTCTTTCTTACACTTAAAGTATTCGTTAACTTATTTATATTACCACTAATAGGATTTAATTAACGTGAAATTAACTTGCATTATGCTTTTCTTAAACATATTTGGAACTTTAATGAAAGAATTGAAAACTCTTATACTCTAGCTGTAGAAGTACTTATTGCACTTGAGCTACTCTAAAACTTATATTGCGAAGTAGTTCTTAGTACAAGACTTACATAAGGTAAAAATAACTTATTTTCTATTTTGCAATAGATTTGGGACTTTAGTAAATAGTTATTTGAAACTCTTATACTCTAACTCTAGAAGTATTTCTTGCAGTTAAGCTACTCAAAAACTTACCTTACTTCTACTAATGTAATTCTAAGTAGAATTAAGTTATATGCTATTCACAATGTGTTTAAAACTTTAATTCATAATTTTTGGAAACTCTTATACTCAAATTTCCCATATTTTTCTAGCTCTTAATTTACTATTAAGCTTATATTATCACTAGTAAAACCTACTTAACGAAGAATTAACTAAAGTGCGTTTCTGAAATATACATACTCGTATTTGTGAGTTTAATTTACAATTATTTGAAACTCTTATACTCTAACCTTACATACAACTCTTAAATTTAACGTACAGACCTATATTATCGCTAATAAGACTTATTTAAAGTAGAATTAACTAATATGCTATTGTAAAATATATTTTGAACTATAACTTATAATTTTTTACAACTCTTATACTCTAACTTTAGTAGTATTTCTAGCACTGAAGCTAATCTATAACTTCAATTACTACCAATAATATTTACTATACGCAGAAATATGTTTGTAACTTCAATCATTTTTTTATATTTTTTTAACTCTTATACTCTAACTTTAGTAGTATATCTCAAAATTAAGGGACTCCAAAAAAAAAAGCTTGTATTAACAATAACAACACCTACGTAACGTACAATTAATTTATGTGACATCCAAGAAGTTATTTGGAACTTTAATTTATAATTATTTGCAACTCTTATACTCTAACTGTAGATAAATTTCTTATGTTCAAGCTACTCTAAAACTTATATTAACACTTACTTTACATAAAATTATCTAACGGGCCACTTTTTATATATATTAAAGTAGCAGATATATTTCTGCTACTTTAATATATTATTATTTGAAACTCTTATACATACTATAATTTTATAAATAAATCTCGCAATTAAGCGACTCCAAAACTTGTATTATCACTAATAAGACTTAATTAACGCAGAATTAACTTATATGTCATTTTGTAATGGGTTTGGAGCTCGAATTAATAATTATTTGAAACTCTTACACTCTAACTTTATATTTTTTTCTAACACTTAAGCCACTCTTAAGCTTATTTTGTAACTAATGAAACTTACTTAACGTAAAGTTAACTTATGGGCTTAGCTGAAATGTATTTAGGAATTCAATATATAATTATTGACAACTCTTATACTCTAAATTTCGAACAATTTCTTGCACTTCAGCTACTCTTAAGCTTACACTAACAAGACTTACTTGAAGTGAAAATAACTTATTTGCCATTCTGAAATAAGTTTGGAACTTTAGTTAATAGTTATTTGAAACTCTTATACTCTAACTAACTTGCAATTAAGCTAATGAAAAACTTATATTAAAATAAGTAAGACTTAATTAGCGTAGAATTAACTTATAATGCCATAAAATCTATTTGGAACTTTAAATTAAATTATTGGAAACTCTTATACTGTAAATTTTCGTATATTTCTCTCTCTTACGCTACTGTTTAGCTCATTTTTCTACTAACAAGACTAACTTATGTATACTTCTGAAACATATTTGAGACTTTATTTTATATATGTATATTTGAAACTCTTATAAGCTCAATTTGAATTTCTTTCACGCACTAACTTAAGCTTATGTTATTGCTAACACTACTTATTAATTTAAATTTAATTTGTGTGCCATTCTAGCTTTAGTTTTTTTTTAACTCTTATACTACACAAAATTAGGCATCCTGGTATCTGTTGAATATTATGTTGCGTCTTTTTTATCAGCACTTTTAGGTTATGGAAGATATTTTTCATTTTCATTTAAAATTATTTAAAACTCTTATACCGGAATTCCATATATGTTTCCTCAACTTAAAGTGATCTTTCACACATACTGTTACGAACGAGCCTTGTTCACCTTAAAATTAATTTATTTTAAACTCTTATAATGGCTCTATCAGTTAACACTAACTAAAGCTCACTTGTTAGTTTTTTTAGAAAAAAATTTTATTGCTGCAATTTATGTTGCTGTTGGTCTCGTTATTTTATAGTATTTGTATTACTTTTGCGTTCACTTTGCTTAGTCAAGCTCTCAACTAAACAGAAAATCATCGGTATCATTATTGTCAACATTATTTATTTATTGCTTAAACTCATGATTGCAGGTAAGCAACAAAAATGTATCAGTTGGAATAAAAAGAGTTCTTTTCTCAATAATAGTTATACTATGTGTATTTTTACATTTTTATAGTGAAAGTTCGAGGCATTTTCAATAAAATGTTTGTATGCATGGATTGGTAGGATGTTCTGTTTTGCAAAACTTAATCGCATGACGAAAAAAAAACCAAATTGACTCATATGTGCAAAACCTAAAATCAAAGTATAAGAGTAATATGTAAAAATAAGCTACAGTTGGAAAATGTATAATTTGTTATGATTACTTTTGTTTAGTTCAAATTAAAGTAAAAACAGGTGCCTTGTTATTGAAATAGAAATTTAGTAGACCTTAATTTAACGTAGTTGTACGAACTTCCACTAGTATAAGAGTTCTTACATTAGGTGATAAGACTATTAGAGTGAAAACTAACTACATAGAGCAATAATTAAAAAACAAACTTACAAGTTTTGCAGCCGAATTTGGGCTTAAGAACTCAGTATAAGACTTTCAAATAAGATTTAGTTTAGTATAAGAGTTTTTAAAAATATTGCAATACAGCGTAAAATTTAAAACAAAATTCAAAACTTGTTTGTATAAAAACAAAACTCTTATACCACAATTAGTTTTGAAACTCTTATACCAGGACTTCAAACGAGATTTTTGAGCTTAATAACAGATCTGTTACAACAAATATAAATTTTTGCATATAAAAAGCAGTTTGTTATGTAAAATATTTCTATTCTTGTAAAATTCGCTCGTAATATTTAAGAATATTTTATTTAAAAATTTTCATCTCTTTTTTTTTCAAATAAAAATAACCAATAAAAGACACAAACCGTATAACAACTATAATATTTTCTTGTTGGAATAACAAGAGCCTGCAAGAGCAAAGCTAAATATTTGGCATCAAAGGCAACTGTTGACACAAACTATTGAAATGTCACATACTTAACTGAGTGAACAAAGCATTATACAGACATTTGTGAGGCAGAGACTTCAGTATATTGGAATTTTTGAAATATGTACAGCACGAACCATACAATTAAGTTATCTATAGTAAATTTTTATTGGTGTTCAAGTAAGTTTATTTAATACATTTTCAACTATTTATATTTTAGTACAAAATAATAACTACGAAGAGCTCAAGGATTCCAAGTATGTCACAGCAAATGTTGCTTGGAAAAACTTTAACACTTGTTAAAGTTGCAAAAATTTTTATAACAGCAAAATTTTATAAGTATTAAAAAATATTTTCTTTACATCAGCAGTTCAATGTTTCAATATTTTCGCATTGAAAACTTTAGCACTTAAAGAAAGAGTGATAAAAATTTTGGGAAATTACATATTTAAGTTATTGTGACAGTGATAATTATTATTGTTGCTGATATTATTTTTTTAAGTGCTCTTAAAACATATTAAACTTATGAAAGTAAAGATAAACTTTTATATGCTAGTAATTTTGTAAAATAATATTCCGACCAACAGCATATAAAATAAAACAGTAAGAATTACAATTATAAATATTTTTTTACATAAAATATTTTATCAATTTTCAATGAAAGAATAATTTTTGTTAATAAGTTTTGGCTTTCAAATAAGATGTTCAACTGCAATCTTAATATTTATGCGAAGATTAAAGCCCAAAGCTGTTCTAATACTTTTGCGTTTAGAATAAGAGTCAAAAGCTAAAAATACTAAAATGTCTTATACTAGGTAGGCTTGTTTAAATTATATCAAATAATCTTATACTTTATATCAGAATTTCCAAACTATATTTAGAACTCTTATAGTGGTCACAAAATCTTGAAAATGCATTTAAGCTCTTATACTGCTAGTAAATTTTTTAACAGTGTTTAAATTTGTAAACTTGTACTAATAACTCTTATACTGAAATTTCATATGCGGGTTAGAATTTGTAAACATATACTTTATATCAAAAATTCGACGTGATATTAAAGACTCTTATACTGACAGAAAAATTTTAAACTTCAATATCTAAATTTGTAAAATTGTGCTAATAACTTTTATACTAAAGTTTCTTATACTGGGTAGATTTTTTTTAAGCTAAATCAACGACTCTTCTACTTTATATAAGATTTTCGAAGTTGTATTAAAAACTCTTATACTGACCATAAAATTTTAGAATTTTAGAATTTAAAAAAATTAATGTTAGCTTGAAGTGTACGTTAAAAAAAATTTCCATACAAAAACTTAACGTACACTTGAAACACAAGTTAATTTTTTTTTGCATATGAGGGTTAATCTTTATACCATAATTTCTTATGCTTTTAAACTTAATTTTTAATTTTCAACTTGTACTAACAACTCTTATACTGAAATTTCTTATACTGGGTAGGCTTCTTTAAACTATATCAATGACCCCCATACTTTATATAAGAACAATAAAATGTTCCAATTTTATTGAAGCTCTTATACTGCCAGTTAAATTTTAAAATATAGTTTAAAGTATCAACTTTCACTAATAGCTCTTATACTAGCTTAAAGAACTTTAATCTCCTATGCACAAATCCTACGCTGCATGCAGCGGATTTTACTTAACATTGCAACTATTATAATCAATATAAAAAATTCGAATGTAATATTTTGAAACATATTTCAGAGTTTGCTGTATACAAAACTTGTATAAATAAAAGTATTCATAACTGTATATATAACTTTTACTACAAAGTCTTATACTAAAAATAAGAACTTTAAGGATTGCATTTAAGACTGCTGTACTCGGTATAACAGTTTTAAATCTGCAATAAAACTATTAAAGTGAGTAGAAAAAGTAAAGTATTCATTAACAATATTATGCCTGGTATAAGAGTTTAAGACTCTTATATTAAAGACTCTTACACTTGAACTTTAAGTTTCAATACTAGCACGATGTTTCGAAACTGTTAGAATACACGAATTTTTTATATACTAACAATTCTAATATTGGGTTATGATGTTTAAGCTTGCATTAAGAACTCCCACAGTGCGTATAAGAGTGTTTGATATGTATTGAATTTATAACAGTAGATAATAAAAATTCTTGACTTTACATCAAACGCTTATACTAGGCCCTTTGAATTCAATTTTTTAGAACTCTTATACTGGTTTTAAGAGTTTTAAAGTTTCTTCAAAAATTATAAACAATTAACATTAACAAATATATTATGTATAGAAACTATAACACTGCATAATAAAAATGCTTGATTTTATATCAAACTCTTATACCGGACCTTTTGAAGCACATTTTTTAGAACTCTTGCACTGGTTATAAGAGTTTTAAAGTTACCTTAAAATTATCTATTACACTAATTATAAACAATTTACTTCAAAATATATATTAAAACAATTATAATGAGTATAAAGATTTAAAGCCTTGTGTTAAACTCTTATACTAAGCCTTTAAAATTCAATGTTGATGCTAATTTGCAAAATATACAAATTTTCACTTGCATCAAGAACTAGTATGCTAGTTATATGACATTTTAGCTTTCACTAGGAATTCCTTTGCTGGGTATAAGAGTTTAAAATATTTAATAATAATGAATAGTTACGATTTTACTACAAACTCTTATAATGAGCCCTTTAACTCAAATATTACTGACTTATATGACTTTTAAAACTGTTGAACTGGGTATTAGAGTTTGAAGCGAATTACAGGCCATTAAAAAAAATCTTATAATAAGACCTTAAGCCAGACTTAAAAAAAAATCTATATTGTATATTTTATACAGCTGACGTTTGTGATGTTTCAGAACTCAAATACTGGGTATTGGAGTTTTTTAGCGAATTACAGGTACTCAAAACTCTTATACTGAGACAATAAACTTCTAGATGAGCTTTTGAATAATAAGTACTCCAAGCTCTTATACTGATCCCTTTAACTCAAATATTGCTGACTTATATGATTTTTAAAACTCTTATACTGGGTATTAGAGTTTGAAGCTAATCACAGGTAATCAAAACTTTCATAATGGGACCTTAAGCCAGGCTTTTCAAAAAAAATTATATATTGGATTTTATACAGCTGCTGACCTTTGTTATGATTATGGAACTCTAATACCGGGTATTAGAGTTTAATACGTAGACTTTTTACTCTAATTTTTACAATAAATTTCTAGATGGGCTTTTACATTGTTGACTGTTGTGATGTTTCAGAACTCTTATACTGGCCATTAGAGTTTTAAGCGAATTTTATGTACTCAAAACTCTTATACTGGAACCTTAAACTCAAATGTTAACAATAAATTTCTAGAAGGCTGATTGGTGTAAGGTTTCAGAACTCTTATACTGGCTGCTTATGTAAGATTTTACATTCTCTTGAATTTAAATTCGCATAACTATTAAATGTTATACAAAATTCATTACATAGATACTTTTCATTGGCTAAAAAATATATTTAAGGCAATAATTATAACAAAGGAAAAAAAATTGTTGTCTAAAATATATTTTATCATACTAATCTCTTATACAATGCTTTTAAATCGTTTAAATGTTATTTAATACAAAAATTTATTACTATTTCTTCATAATGAAATTTTGTCATAAAATATTCTATTGAAAAATACAGACAATTTGTACTACTTAAACTTGCAGTGAAATAGTTTTACTATTTTTTTTGGTTGTTTTAAACAAGTTTTGCAGTTTGTAAAAAATGTTCAAAACATCACTAGCATCAGTAGCAAGTACGAGTAGGAGTTCGTCTGCTTTTTATTTAATACTTCTTGCTATATTCAATTGAAAAAAAATTGATATTGAAAAAAAGGAATAAAAATTTTCACAAAAAACGCTTTATGAACTTAAAACTGCAAAAAGGGGGAGAAAAAAAGAAAAATAAACAGAAAAGTAACTTTAGTGTTTATGACAGGACTTTTGAGTAGAACAAAAAAAACTGGAAAAATAAGCAAAAAAGAAGAAGTAATCTTGAAATACAAAAAGTTAAACAATCTGAAATACAAATGGAAAACGAATATAGAGATAAAAGGAGCACAAATAAGCGGGCTATTTGTAGAAAAATAAATAAATAAAAAAATACATGACTTTAATAAAACGAAATGAATTTAAGAATTTTTTTATTTGCAACGTTTAATAACAAAAAAAAATTTATTGGCATGTAAAATATTTGTTTTCTTTTGTATATATTTTGTAGCAATTTATATGGACTTTTGGCGGAAATTGAAGCCTCAACAAACTCCAATTGGAATAGATTAGGAATTTAGTAACTGCCTGAGAATTTTCCAGGACCTCTATTTTCAGCTATTTCCATCGCTTATTAGGAAATTTTGACTGCCTAAAAATTGCACCGAGTTAGTAGAATCCTTCCTCAATTGCTTTGTTAAGCAAATGGATTTGCTTTTTTTTTTTTTTTTGGAGAAATGCATTTGAAATTTTACGCTTTACTATAATATAATGGACGCTCTTTTATTTTATTTCAGTTTTTTTTCGGCAACTTTGTTTTACGCTGCTTGCAAAAGACAAGTTTTTAAAACAATTTTTGTGTTATTTTTAATTCTTCCACTAGCTGCCAACTACCAACAAACTCAAACAAACTCCATACAAACACAAACAATAATTGTATCCTTAAAGCCTAAATAGCATAAGCGACAAAATTTTTTTACTTCTTGCATATATGGCAACTTTTTTTAATTTACAACATAACTTCCTTGTACTGCTCTCACTTGCTGCGACGTTGGTTTATAAAAGCTTTCTCTTAGAAAAATATGAATTTGGCTCTTACGTCATTTTGTGGTCTACACCTCTTTGCTTTGGTTAACAAGCAAGCCTGTTAGATGAATTGAGTCCATATGTAACTAACTAAACAAGTGGCTTATGCAACTGGCTTTAAAATTGTATTTTTACTTGAGCGGTTTTGAAGGTGGCAGACATATACACAACGTTACCTTAATATAGAAAGGCCCTAACTTATTTTTTTTTTTTTTGGAAATCGAGTTTTTTGTATATTTCGATAGCAGAACATCATCTACTGTAACCAAAAATGCAAAATTCTCAATTTCAAAAAAAAAAGTGAGTTAGGGTCTTTCTATATTAAGGTAGCGAAATATGCATGCAGCTTAACTTTTTTTTCAAACTTTCTTGCTTGCGTATTTCTCCTTGAATTTTTTCACTTGCAACTCAAAGTAAAGAAATGTTAAGAGGAAAACACCATGAAAGCGGTTTAAGGAGCGATATACAGCACACTTTAGAACACGTGCCAGCTTTAGTACAAGGTTAATATGAGAATTTGAAAAAGGAAGTTAAATTTTCCTTCCATTCTGTTTTTCAAAATTAATAAAAAAAACTTGAGCCCATAAAAAAATTCGGAATTTTATATAACGGGCAAATTCGAATTAATTTTTTTTTTTCGTTTCGAATTACAGAGTAGACCCCCTGAGCTTTTTATCGTTAAGCTGTCACTAGAAATTATTTAAGCAGCACAGCTCTGAAATTTATAATTCTTTCCCAGTATATTCCAAAACAACGTTTGCGAGCAATGGAAATAAAAAGCTTGTGTGCTTTTTTTGCAAATATAACTTAAGTTATTTGCACCAGACCATTTAGCATGTTTCCTGACTGAGTATCAAATAATAAATAATTCATTCTATTCATTCATTACAATTAAGAAATCTAAAATACTTAAACACTTAAGAGGATTTCTTAAATTTTTTCATCCTCTTGCAAAATTATTTTCATAAATTTAATAAAACTTTCTTATGAAATCAATTTAAGTCTGCTTAAGTACATTTCTGTTGGGAAATTTTCTTTTAAACACTAGAAAATCTTTAAAGGTTTTCTTCTTAAAACTCCTTTTAAAAGTTATTATTTTTTTACGTCTCTTGTTTTTTTTTTGGCAAATTTTAGTTTTATTGTTGAGTTTTTTTAAACACACTTGTTATTTGACTTTTATTAAAACAAATTGGTTTCGTTACTTCTTGCTTCTTCTTCTTCTCCCTCCCTTGCCTTTCGCAAGTGCCAAACTGATGTTAAGAGCAAAAAGTATTTACAAGTACATTTGTAAGAAATTTTTCTATTTTGAACAAACATATCAAGAAAATCAACATGACTATGAAAAAAAAAATAAAATATATAAAAAAAGTATTTTTGCAAAGGCTTTAAAGGAGAGTCTTAAAGTAATAATTTTATTAAAAAAAAGGAGAACACCAAGGATATAATAGTTCATTTCATTAACTTCGGTTCATTAAATATTTTACAATTATATGCGCCTGGTTTTATTCTTATAGTCTGTATTTGAAAAAAAAATTATTTGTTTGAAAAGTTTTTATTCGAAATTTGTTTGAATCGAATAATTTTTATACAAAAATATTTTATTCGTATAATTTTCCTTAAAAAAATACGCAATCAGAAATTCTTGTCTTATGTTCCTTAAGTTTTTGTAAAAAAAGTTTATAAACGAATAAATTTTTATTCGAAAAAAAAAGTTAGTCGAATAATTCTTTCTAAATTTTATAAAAAAAATGTTGTAAAAAATTTTTTACATAAACAGTTAAAGTTTTTATTCGAAATTTTTGAATCGAATAATTTTTATATAAAAATATTTTATTCGTATAATTTCTTAAAAAAAAATATGCAATCCGAAATTCTTGTCCATCTATTTAAATTACTATGTTTCGTAAATTTTTGTAAAAAAATGTTTATAATCAAATAAATTTTAATTCGAAAAAAAGTTAATCGAATATTTTTTTTTAATTTTAAACAAAAGCTTTTGTCAATATTTTATTATAGAAATAATTTTTGCATAAAAAGTTAAGGTTTTTATTCGAAATTTTTTTGAATCAAATAATTTTTATATAAAAATATTTTATTCGTATAATTTCATTAAAAAAAAATACGCAATCCGAAATTGTTGTCTAGCTATTTAAATTACTATGTTTCGTAAATTTTTGTAAAAAGTTTATAAACGAATAAATTTTTATTCGAAAAAAAGTTAATCGAATAATTTTTTCTAAATTTTTTACAACAAATGTTGTCAAAAATTTTTTATACAAATAATTTTTGCCTAAGCAATTCTGAAATTAAAATAATTTGAATTTAAATAAATTTTTTCGTAAAATTTTCGTCCTCTGCCTTTTTTTTTTTGCTTCTTTCAAATACTTTTTGTTATAATTATCTATACACGACTAATTTTTATTCGTTGACTTTTGCAAAAAGGTTTTTATGAGCAGAGCTTATAACTGAACATTTTTATTCGAATAAAGTTTATTCGCTACCGTTTTTCTTATCAACTCTAGGTACATAACTTTTATTAGTTTTTGTTTGTGCAATTTTTATTCACTGGTTATTTTAAATAATTTTTATTCGTATAATTTTTGTATAACTAATCTTTATTCGCAGAAAAAAGTTTTTTTTAGACTAGACTAGAGTGGACTAGACAAGACTATACCACGCTAGACTAGACAATACTATACTACGCTAGACTAGACAAGACTAGACTAGGCTAGACTAGACTAGACAAGACTAGAATAATCTAGACTAGACTAGGCTACACAAAACTAGACTAGGCTAGACAAGACTAGGCTAGACTAGACTAGGCTAGACAAGACTAAGCTAGACTAGACAAGGCTAGACTAGACTGGGCTTGAATAGACTAGGCTAGACTAGACTAGACAAGACTAGATTAGGCTAGACTAGATTAGGCTAGACTAGACTAGGTTAGACCAGACTACGCTAGACTAGACTAGGTTAGACTAGACTAGGCTAGACTATACTAGGCTACACTAGACTAGGTTAGATTAGACTAGGCTAGACTAGACTAGGCTAGGCTAGACTAGACTAGGTTAGACTAAACTAGGCTAGACTAGGCTAGACTAGACTAGGCTAGACTAGACTAGACTAGGCTAGACTAGACTAGACTAGGCTAGACTAGACTAGACTAGACTAGACTAGACTAGACTATACTAGGCTAGACTAGACTAAGCTATACTAGGCTAGACTAGACTAAGCTAGACTAGACTAGGCTAGACTAGACTAGGCTAGACTAGATTAGGCTAGACTAGACTATGCTAACCTAGGGTAGACTAGGCTAGACTAGACTAGACTAGGCTACACTAGACTAGACTAGACTAGACTAGGTTAGACTAAACTAGGCTAGACTAGACTAGGCTAGACTAGACTAGGCTAGACTAGACTAGGATAGACTAGACTAGGATAGACTATACTAGACTAGGCTAGACTAGACTAGGCTAGACTAGACTAGACTAGGATAGACTATACTAGACTAGGCTAGACTAGACTAAGCTAGACTAAACTAGGCTAGACTAGACTAGGCTAGACTAGACTAAGCTAGACTAAACTAGGCTAGACTAGACTAGGCTAGACTAGACTAGACTATGCTAGACTAGACTAGGCTAGACTAGACTAGGCTAGACTAGACTAGGCTACACTAGACTAGGCTAGACTAGACTAGACTAGGCTACACTAGACTAGATTGGGCTAGACTATACTAGATTAGTATAAGCTAAAAAATTAAAACTTTTCGTTACATGCCATATTTTGCTATAACCGGTGTTCGTTGTAACCGCAATCCACTGTATTTTGAATTTCTAGAGTTTGTAAGATATTTAAGCTTTATTTCCATTCTCTTGTCTTACGGTTATTAGTCGTAACTTCACTTTGAGTTGAACATATATAATATCTATTTACCAATTCTTTTTTCCATTTAAAACTGTTCCTTCGTCCTTATTTTAAACAAAATATATATGAGTATTAGAATTAAATGACAAGCAACTTGAAAAGTTTTCCCGGACTAAAACTGTTTTGTCAATGACGTTTAAAGGCCATTTATTTCTTCTACAGAATTTATATATTTTTTGTTACATAAATATTTAACTCTGAGGATTAAATTTCACAGCAGTATAAAATTGCTGAGTTTTGAATTTAAAATTTAAGAGACTTTTGTATAACTTAGTTTTATCAAGTAATGTTTGTTTGTTTTTTTTTTTTGTTGCGAGTTTTTTTAAGGATTTTCGTTTGGAAGGCATTTTCAGTTAAAAAAAAACTTTCTTAAAAACATAAAACTATTGCCATTGAAAAGCTTAGTTTGTGAATTTGTACAAGTAAAGAATAAAAGTTTCTAAATGTTTTTATGTAGTGCAAAAATAAAAACATTCTCTATGCAAATTAACCGCCTTCAATTGGCACAGTTAAAGTTAAAATAATTATGTACGAGTACAGTGGGATTCATAAGAAGGCGTGAAACACTTTGAGTGCATATAATATTCTGTACGTTTTTATAATTATTGTGTTAAACATTCAGTTTGTCGCTTCATTGGCTGTTGGCAGTTTTGAACAAGTTTTCGCATTTTTTCACTTTCATTTATTTCCAAAGGCAATAGAAGTTGCCCAAGTAAAAGTTTTTATTGTTAATTTTGATCAGCTTAAGGCTTACAATACGCAGTAAAATGTGCTGAAAGTTTAATTTTAACTGTTTGAAATGTTAATGAAACAAAAAAAAAACAACTGAAGGAAAGTTTTATTTAGTGCGTTAGTTTGGCATATACTGCCTGATTTTACTTGGAAATTAGGATTAAGCAGATTTTAACTTAACAACAATATAAGAAGAAACTGTTGATGGAAGCCTTTTGAAAAACTCGATTAAATGTATGTTGCAGGAAATGTTGAAAAAATTAATGAATGGTGAAAGAAAATAAATATTATTTACCTGCAACATGTTGTCTGTTAAAAACAATAAAATATCTCTTAATGATATACTGCCGTATTCAGAAAAAAATAGTTTTGGTTTACAAAAGATTTGCAAAACAAATTTATTACGGAGATTTGTTTGATAAACCTTTTGTAAACGAAAATAATTTTTTTCTGAATAAGGACTTTTAAGTTATGAACTAGCAACATTTTAAATCTAAACATGTTTTTACAAAATATGTATGTATATGTATTTCGAAAACAAATTTATAAAAAATATTTTTTTAATTTTCATTAAAGTACCCCTTCCAAAATTTCAAGACAATTAGTGTCAAGTTATCGCTTCAGTTTGAATAGCCTTTGGCAACATGTTGCCCAAAAGCTGCTTTTGTTAGATTCAAAAAAGCATGTCACATTTATTCGGTGACATTTTAACATTAGAAAGTGCATTTCAAAGAGACTTATTTGTAATCAGTTAATAAACAAAAGCCAGATGAAACAATCACAATTTTAAATAAATAATGTTGGCAAACAATGTTTACAAACATTTGCTCATAACTTATAATTATAAGCAAAATACTGTTGGCATTGTTTATAATTATCAGCAACATAATGTTGTTGTTGTTTATAAACTAAGTTTACATATCCTTTTGCAGACTATGCTTATGCAACATGATTATAAATCTTTGTTATAAGCTTTGACTGTAAGCATTGCTTATAAGGCCAGATTGTAAACATTGTTTACAAGGCCAGATTGTAAACATTGTTTACAAGGCCAGATTGTAAACATTGTTTATAAGTATTCATTTGGTACATAAATATACATTTCAAGGTCCAGATAATACTACCCGCCATCAGATCAATCACTTCATGAAAGTCATGAAGGCAATCAGAGGAGTGAACACATAGCAATCATCAGCTAATTGCAATTGCACAAGAGTTTACACGGTAACTGTGCGCAGAGCTGGAATCATATCAACATTAGTCGAGATGGAAGAATATAACCAAAGACTGCACTAAAACTGCATAAGACACACTAGAAGCAGGCAGATGTGTTTCAGATTATTACGGCCTAATCTCACGGGTGGTCTAAGCAGCGGGTCTAGGTAAGACCTTTAGAATGAACCATGTGCCCACTCCGCAAGGCACATAGGTTGCAATCTTCGATCATAGTAGTTATCCCTGTACTAAGTTCCAGTACCTTGCTGGGGTACTCAGAGCTATCTACACTCTTTGCCGTAACAACTTTGTCAAAACAGTACTATCTGTTGTATGGCAACAGCACCTAGGTTAGGTTAGGTTAGGTTTATCTGGTTGGTCCAAAGACCTCGCATAGACCGGGATTGATCTTTAGCGATACCATCAGATGAAAAGAGAACCTGTTAGTACGGCAGCCTAGTTCGTGGTGCCTGTATCGAATGACTCCCACACCGATTTAACAAATCTTAGCAACCTACACATTTCTACTCTCGATACAAGCTCAAGACTACGAAAAGTGTAAGCACCAAGATGGCTATATCTAGTGCGGCTTAAAGCCGGGCAGTGACACAGTAGATGTTCCACTGTTTCCATTTCTCCGGGTTCCTTACATTTCCTGCAGGTACCGTCGGTTATTTGTCCTATTTTGACAGCGTACGAAGCCGTCCAGTAGTGCCCAGTTAATACTCCCACTAGAAGTTTACAGTCGCTTCTAGTTAATGATAAAAGGAACTTAGTCAATTTGGGATCATAGGAGCTCCACATGATTTTAGAAGCTTTGCAAGTTTTCGTCGCGCGCCAACATTTCTCCGCTTCTTCCCTCATTTTAGAGTCTATGATCTCTTTAAGGTATTGAATTGGTTTTCGGATATATACCGTTACCTCAGCCGGTAATTGAACTCCCCTTTTGGCCAGTGTATCGGCCATTTCATTTCCCTCTATCCCCATGTGTCCCCGGATCCAGAATGTATGTACTTGTCTACCAGTACATAATATATCCAGGGCCTTTCTACACAGGAGCACAACCGAGGAGTAGTTGCAGTCAGCTGAAATTGCTTTTATAGCCGCTTGACTGTCTATATACAGATTTACACGCGCATTCATAGTGAGAGAGGTGAGGGCTAACTCTGCTGCCATTTTGACAGCATAGATTTCCGCCTGAAAGATGCTACAATGTTCAGGAAGTTTATAAGATTCCTCTATACCGAGCTCCTGACAGTAAACCGCAGCTCCCACCCCTCTATCCATTTTTGAACCATCATTGAAAAAGTTAAAACCAGAACCACTATGATTAAGACTTTCCAGATAGCCTTCTTCACTTATAGTGATCTGTGGTTTGGTAAAAAATTCGTCACTGGAATGATATAGTCCGAGCTACACTCCATGTTTTCCAGTAATTTGCTGTGACCAAATGATCTGTACGACATCTGACCTGTTGTCTTGAGTCGGATAGCCGATTTGCATGCCACGTTCACTGCAATTAGTTTTATTGGTTTAAGGTCCAATATAACATCTAAAGCTTCAGTAGGTGTACTCTTTAAAGCTCCAGTGATGCAGAGCTCTGCTAGTCTCTGGATACTTTCCAACTTTTTCAGGTATGATTTTGTCTCAGTCGCCCTCCACCATACAAGTATTCCGTAGAGTAAAAACAGCACCTAGAATAGTATTTGGCTGACCGCTTCACATTAACCACTAGCATTGGTCTAATACTAGAAAGCCAACACTATTCTGCCAGCGATTTTTATTTTTTTTTTTATTTTCTCCAAGTTCTCACGCCGCGAGTGCAGTTGCTCACACCTACAGCGAGGTCTCCAAGAGATTACCTCACCATTGCCGGCACAGCTCAATCACTCATCCCAGCCTTACGTATGCCAACAATCCAGTGCCTACTCCACACAGCTCAACATCATCCCTTTAACCCCATGGGGTTGGACGAAATCGATCTTTTAGCAAAGTATCCTGACGACCGTTACACTCATCCAAACTCCTACAGCAGCCTAAATGTCGTGGTACCAGAGGCAAACATCCGGTTGTATCTCGAAGTTTCACCCCGAAAGGATTCATCTCTATTGTCTCTTGAACTCAGGGGCAGTTCTAGGTGACGCTGCACCTAACTGACATCAACAGGAACCTGCCTTCCTTTTATAAATATGTGCACATCCTTTCCTCTGTTGCCAGAGATCACGTAGTAATACATAAGTTCTGTGGGTAATGTACCAAAGGTACGTCAGCGGAAAAAGCCACATCATCCCAGCTGGGGCTCCGGGATTGCAACACCAGTAGTCAAAAATAGACTCCCCTAGGGGTCTAAGAAGCAGACACATGCCCTCCCACTTTATGGATCAGGGACATAACGTGGGTGAAACTCAGAGAGAGAGGAAAGTCATTAAAATATAACTAATCATAGCTAAAAAGGACCCCAATTTCCATCAAATAAATTTCGAAATAAAAAGAAGTTAAAGAAAGTGGTTCGAACTGAACGCCGATTGGAGCAGAAAAACTTAGTTAGCTCGTCCGAACATGCAGCTGTATGTGGCAATACAAGAGAGACCTATAAAGCTATCAAGCAGTTAAGGGATATTTAAGGAGACCGAGATGCAAACTAACAACATGGTCAATAACGGGGGAAGCGGAGCACCAGCAAGGAAGTCTCACGTGGCCACAAAACAAAACTTTATGATTACAGTCTCCCAAACATAACTCTATGAATATTATTTACTCTTAATATTAAATACGTATTTAACTGGAGGTGTTTACATACGTATATTCACTCCAAACATTTCCCTTTCCTGTAACAACATTATCGATAAGAACAAATATCTGTCACGCCAATTTTTGCTCTACCTTTATTATCATTTTTTTTTTTTTTGAACTGCCATTTTAATATTTATTGCCATAGAAGTATATTGAACAACTTTATTTACCTTTAGCATGCTAACCTCAATACATTATACTCCTTTGCTAACCTCGTAGGTAGTTCCAGCTCCTAGTGCGCATATTTTGTAAAGTTTAGCATGCTTGTTTTTTTTTTTTGTTTCCCTCATTCTTCGAACTCATTTGCTATCGGATTTAAGATTTATGGTTGTCTGCATGTAATGAACTGCATTATCGTGATTATATTTTCTTACAGTTTGCAGGATATTGCAAGGAATAAAGGAAATGCAAAGCGAGAAAAAAAAATGCAAAACAATTCTCTGCCATACCGTACGTCGTTTGATTAGACTAGCAGGAAACTGTAGCTGATAAAAGAAGACACAAGTTTAATCAATAAATTTAAAAATAAAAAAATAAAAAATACTCAGGCAATAAATATTTAAAACAAAGCGTTAAACAATATGCATATAGTATAAGATGAAAAACAAAGATATAAACTAGACAACTCATTGACAGACTGGCGATTAAGGTGCAATAAATTTGTTGGCAAAAGAAATTTTAAAACTTTAACTTTAACAAAACAGCTTTAGTTCTAAAAGCATGTTTAACCAACTTAACATAAAAAAAACAATTTTGTTCCTTGGCTTAACGCATAAACAGCAAACAAAAAAGGAGCACCAGCCACAATACAACCTCTGCATTCAACACTTGCAGCGGAAATGCCTTGGTTGGCAAAGCAACATTTACATTAACAGCGAAGCGAACCAGCAACACTTTAGAGAAAGCTCACAAAAAAAAAATAAAAACCTCAACAGCAACAATCAACCATTAGCCACAATTGCTTGGCCTAAACAAGAAAAGTAATTAAATCTAGCAAAAAGAGTGAAAAAATCCCATTAAAAGAAAATCCTTTTTCCTTTGAAATGCTGTACAACCGCCAACCGCAATCATTAACAAAATAAAATATTGCAAAATAACGCAGAAATAAAATCATAAAGAAATGTTTATTTTACGCATAACGAAAAACATCCCAGAACATGCAAATAAGTGTTAAGTTCTTAAACGAGCATCAAAGGATATGCAGGGTATATTGTTTGCAGTTGGCTTAAATAAAATCTTAAATTACTTTTATATACATATTTAGTTACAGTTTTATATTGCAACACAGAATAAATGATACAAAGCATGAATGCTGATCGCCATTGGTTTGGTCAGGTTAGGTTAGGTTAGATTACGTTAGGTTAGGTTAGGTTAGGTTATGTTAGGTTAGGTTAGGTTAGGTTAGTTTAGGTTAGGCTAGGTTAGGTTAGGCTAGGTTAGGTTAGTTTAGTTTAGGTTAGGTAAGCTTAGGTAAGGCTACAATTTAAGTTACGTTAGGTTAGGTTAGGTTAGTTTAGTTTAGGTTAGGTTAGTTTAGGTTAGGTTACTAAACTAACCCAACCTAAACTAACCTAACGTAACGTAATCTAAAGTAGCCTAACCTAAGTTTAGTTAGATTTAGGTTAGCTTAGGTTAGCTTAGTTTTGGTTAGCTTAGGTTAAGTTAGTTTAGGTTTGGTTAGGTTAGTTTAGGTTAAGTTAGTTTAGGTTAGGTTAGCTTAGTTTAGGTTAGCTTAGGTTAGGTTAGGTTACGTTACTTTAGTTTAGGTTAGGTTAGGTTAGTTTAGTTTAGTTTAGTTTAGTTTAGTTTAGGTTAGGTTAGTTTAGGTTAGATTAGATTAGGTTAGGTTAGTTTAGGTTAGGTTGGTTTAGTTTAGGTTAGGTTAGTTTAGATTAGTTTAGGTTAGGTTAGGTTAGGTTAGGTTAGGTTAGGTTAGGTTAGGTTGGTTTGGTTTGATTTTGGTTAGTTTAGTTTAGGTTAGGTTAGCTTAGTTTAGGTTAGGTTAGGTTAGTTTAGGTTAGTTTAGAGTAGGTTAGATTAGGTTAGGTTAGGTTAGTTTAGCTTAGGTTAGGTTAGGTTCAGTTTTACAGACTGTAATTTTCACAAAAAAAAAACAGTTCATTTGGGTCTTGATTGGTCCCGTTGCACAACCTGGGCGGTTGAGAGGGACATAAAAGTTCCTTCATCCTCTCACTGGCTCGGTATTAAATCAACCTGACACTTGTGCAAATCTGTTTGTTCTTCTAAAGGAGCTGTAAGAACGGGAAGGCGACTATAATCGCAATTCTATCAGCAAGAACGGGGCAGTGATAGAGTAAGTTTTCAACTGTTTTCTACGCTTCTGCATCACGATAACTTCTACAAAAGTCATTATATGAACGATTTAATCTTCGGGATCTGTGGGGTAAAATAGATTTTGAAAGCAAAACAAAAGGAACTAGGTTAGCTTAGCTTTGCGGGTTGCTGGTAAATAAGGTTGAAATTTAGAGTCCAGATCACTTGGACCCAAAACAGTAAACCCTTTGTGCTAACTGTGTGTAGAAGAGAAGGTAGTGAGAGAGGGTGATAGGGAAGGGATAGTAATAAAAAAGATAGGTAGTGAAGGAAAAGATAGGGGAAAGCTTCATTATTTTACAACTCTGCTTTTTGCACGTTTTTAATAATGCAGTATTGCAGCGCCTCTGGTGTCAGTGAGGCGTATTAAAATGTTTTAAAACTATATTTAGTAGCCATTTCATTCATTATTTTACTTCGCCAATGATTCTGCTACACAATACAGACGAAGGAGTGAGCTCTGATGTTACATTAGGATTAGCATCCCATGAAGCTGGTCTAGTTAAGTGGCCTGTGTCTATGACTTCATCACTTGAACTTTTCCTACAATAACTGTTACAAAGGGATACTAATGCACATCAGAAAAAAGAATGGTGTTATTATTTAATGACTGCCGGAGACCGGGTTCAAACCCAGGACCTTCGGTTTTGTGGTCAACGTACTAACTACTTCAGCCAACTCCACCCTTAACATTATCTCTGACTGAGTTTATTTCCCTATGGTATGATTCCTTTTTTTTAATATTTTAAGATCCTCCAACTCCTACTCTGATCGCTTTAGCTTTCGAACAACAGCTACTTTCACTCAAATAGTTCCAAAAAGGTTGTTTAAGTCAGCATCAGCAATAAATAAGGTGGTACGAAATCTTTTAAGCTTTCGGCTGATTTCAGCTAGTTAGTGCTTTTCCGATTTGTTACTCAGTTAATGACTAGCGAGAGAATACGAACACAAAATTTCTGAGCCGGTGCAGACTATTCCACAGTTTCTTTGTTTTCCAGCCGGCCAGATCCTTTGGAAGTATCACTTTGCCTAAAGTGGTTATTTGTGGCAAGTTGTAGATAAGAGTATACATACATATATTTTATTTATGCTTCTCAACCTCGTTTTTTTTTATTTAATTTACTTATCATCCTTCTCTACATTTGAAAAGTGAGAGTGGTCCGGTTTAGACAAAGTGGAGATTATCTGGTATGTGATGTAAATCTCTCGATTTCAAATCGCGTAGTTACACGAAACTTATAAGAGTCAAACAGGTGTTCGGTAAACTGCATGATACAGTGAAATCGAAATCAAGTCTGAATAAAATATTTTCGAAAACAATAAAAAAAAGCATCAATAAGTCACCTTTCAGTGAAATTTGTTTCTTTTTTAAATTGCCCCAATTTAAAATCGATCGATTTCCATCACGTACCAGAATATACTATATAAATCAAACTGATGACTTTTTATATACAGACAACATTAAAATGGTCCTTCTTACCTGTTCCGTTCAAGACGCTTTAAAGGAAGTCATATATTTAATGTTTTTACATAAACAACTAAAAAAAATCAGCAAAAACTTGGCATACTTTTAGGAGCATTTAAAATTTATTTGATATCAAGTTTAAATGTAATTGAAATTTATGTTTCTGTTTGTACACAACCAACATAAATCTTGAGGCCTTTTAAATTGAGAGAGAAAAAGTCCTTAGCATACTTATAGGTGTTGAAAAATAATGCAGCAAAAAATCCTTAGCATAATTATAGGTGCTGGAAGTATATATATTTTAGTCTTGGCATACTTTTGGGATTGCGGAATTAAGTTTTTTTTTAACTTTAGCTTAAATTTTAATACTTTCGCATGACTATAAATATTAGAAGCAGTGGTGGGAGTAAAAACATTTAATGATTTGTTACTAAAGCAATTGTCGTAAATCTTAAACAAGTTTCCTTAGTTCAAGCAGGTAATTTCTAAGTTTCCCAGCTGCAGTTTCTATCGTCTTCTTTGTTATAAAAGAAATTCAACGAAACTCCTTTTGAATATCAAACCGCAAATAGAGTAGAAAATTTTTATGTATGCCCAATAAGATAAACAGGATTTTAAGGACATTTGGGACTGTTATTATTTCAGCTATTATTTGGTTTAAAGAATACCAAAAGAAATAGCTGCCAAGCCAAAGAGCAGCATTGGCGGGAGTTGGTTTTTTCTCACATTACTTAAGTCATGTGCTGAGCAAAAAAAATTAGCAGCAATAAAATATATTGCTTTTATTTTGCAGCAGCACAAGTACTCCCTTAGACTAGAAAGTAATCTTATTATTTAAGGCAATAATTCTTAAACATGCTACTGGATTTTGCAGTTTTGTACGTTTTTTTAGAAACGTGATTCAACCAAATGCTACACAAACAACCATTAAATATAAAAATATCGTTAATCTAGCGTGGACAGTAGTTTAAACCTCAGCCACTTACTCAGTAATTAATTTATGTCCAACTTAAACTGTATGAAGCTCAAACTTTTGTCCAGTTTTATTAATTTATGTTATATGTCCTTTTCATCTCCGAAACATTCCATTATTGTTATCATTTGTCATTTTTATCCAGCAACTTGAACAACTAAATAAATTTGCTTTCACTACTAATTGACAAGCGTTTGTATATCGTTCTTTTTTGCTTGGCCTCTTTTCCCATGAATTGTGTTTAAGAGGGGGGGGGGGGACTACGGCTGGCCAAAAACAAAAGACTAGAAAAACCATTTCACAAAGAGGAAAAAGCGCAGGAAAAGGAAAAGATATTAGCTATTTTTTTATATCTTGTTGCTTCTTACTTATAAACCAGCCAGCCGGTCATAGTCATTTCATCATTTTATTGGTGATTCTTTCATTTATTTTTAAGGTTTATTTCTAAGGCCATTCTTAATAATCTGATCATTGCTGTTAATTGAATTCAAATGGTTTGTTTTCTTTATAATACGAGTAGTTGTAGGGGTAATTGTTGAAGAGTGATAATCTATTTATGGCAAGAAAAGCAAAGTATAAAGTTGTGTAAGAGTTTAATGGCAGTTGTTTTTATCTAAAAGCAAGAGAGTAAAATATTTTTAATTTTTCACACAAAAGCAAAGAAAATATTATCTTCATTGTGAACATGAATTTCGTACTACAACTTGGACTGACAGTATGATTTAGACCAGGACTGTAACTAAGGCTGGATACACATCTGGCAACAACACAAGAAGTGTTGTCATTTGGTCCAGGCTTTTTCAAAATGTGTGAAACGCTCGTACATATTATGCTTTTTAAATGGAAAGCAATGCCACACAACAAAAAATATCGGAAATGACAAACATTGACACTAGTATACACTATTACGATGTCACAAAATGCCATAATACAGGGCGAGATTCTTAAACTACACTTTGAATTATGATAGGGACTGTGACTGGATTGTCACTATACTCATAAAAATGTCGTAGCAAAATCTACGAAAACACGTTTAATTTAACGTTTTTCGGCAATGATGCGTTTCATGTTGATTTAACACTCCATTACTGTTAAATCAAAATGAAGAATCATGTTGAATCAATGTTATTTCAAGCTTAAAAAACGTGAATCAGGTTGAATCAAATTTAATTCAATTTGAAACAACGTGAATTTGATAATGAAATAACAGGAAGAATCATGTTAAATCAAAGTTATTTCAAGTTGAAATAACGTGAATTTGATCATGAAATAACGTGAAGAAGCATTTAAATCAATGTTGACAAAATACAGGGTGATTTTCTTTAGCTACACTTTGAATCATGATTGGGACTCTAAATGGGCTGTCACTACACACATAAAAATTTCGTAATAAAATCAACTAAAACAAGGTTAATTTAACATTTTTCGGCTATGATGAGTTTCATGTTAATTCAACACTATTTACAGTAATGTTCAGAAAAAAAAATTTTTCTTTTTAAAATAACTTTATTTCATATTGATTTAACATTCCATTGCTGTTAAATCAAAATGAAGAATCATATTGAATCAAGTTGAAATAACGTGAATTTAATATTGAAATAACGCCAAGAATCATGTTGAATCAAATTTAATTCAATTTGAGACAACATGAATTTAATGTTGAAATAACACGAAGAAGCATGTTGAATCAAAGTTATATCAAGTTGAAACAAAATGAATTTAATATTGAATTAACAAGAAGAATCATGTTGAATGAAAGTTATTTCAAGAAGAAGCATGTTGAATCAAAATTATTACAAGTTAAAACAACATGAATTTTATTTGAAGTAGTCATTTTATATTGTTATGAATTCAACTAGGACTTGAGCAATGACTTGAACTATGACTTGAGCAATGCCGGAGTTCCCACCAGTCAACAGCCACAACATGACTAGAAAACTATGAACTAGCGTTTTAAAAACCTTAGTCTAGACTCTAACTAAAATAGTATACTATTACACTCATCTGGTTGAGGGGCATGACAAAAAAGTCCAGTCACCAAGTTTTGACTTTGAATTTCTTATTTCATTTTTTTATTTTATATTAAGAACACTCCTTGTAAGGAGAGGCGAAAAATCCAAATCATAACTTAATATTTTTTTTAATAACTCCATTTTTATAGACAAAATTTAAGTTAAAGCATCAATATTTGTGGTGTATTTATGTTGAGTCAGGAAAAGTAAATTTATCATGTCTAATGATGTGGTCAATTGTTACAAATAAATACATATCGTTAGCTTAATATACGAAGGCCCTAAGTCATTATTTTTTTTTTTTATATAACGAGATTCTTGCATTTTTCGATATATTAGATGTTCTTGTATCGAAATATACAAGAAACTCGATTTAAAAAAATTAAATTAGTATGGGCTTTTCTATATTAAGGTAACGATATGTAAAAATTTCTCCCAACAAAGTCATTAACATTTCTGTATGATGGACGGCACAAGAAAATTTGCAAAACTCTGTTATTTGCAAATCATCAATGATTGCAAAAGAAGAACAAAACAATGTAAACTAGATTGGACATCATCATGCCCTCCACGCACCAGACAAACAAGATTTGAAACAAATTATACGAGTTACAAAACTCAGTATTGACAACAAATATTGCACAACCCCAAAGTTATTGGTTAAAGTTTTATTTTTCAAAGTTTTCAATTTCACCTTTCGGCAAACTCTTATATATTTCGTGTAAATGTGGCTGCAACATTTTATTTGTTTTTTTTTTTTTTTTGAGAAAAAAATATGTTGTATTGGTTAGCAAATGGTATTGATTTTGATGTTGAGAGCAAAAGAAAACCCATTATTAATGGTTTTGAGTGTTTCTTTCTGCTTCTAATGGAACATTGTGGTCGAAAATTGACAGCACGAGAATTAAATTAAAAATAATTAATTAGAAATTGTGAAAAAAAGAGATGTGCAAGAAAAAAATTGAGCTTTGTAATAAATGTTATTCAGTTTTATTGGAATAATTTTAAATTTCAAAAGAATTCCAAAACAAATTGTAACTAATAAAAAAAATATTTAAAAAAATATAAACATATGTTTGAAATGAACAGCAACATTTTCTTATAGAAGTCACTGTGCCACAGCAACATTTTCATATAGAAAATTTACTGTGTAACAGCAACATTTTCTTATAGAAAAGTCACTGTGTCACAGCAACATTTTCTAATAGAAAAGTCACTGTGTCACAGCAACATTTTCTTATAGAAAATTCACTGTGTCACAGCAACATTTTCTTATAGAAAATTCACTGTGTCACAGCAATATTTTCTTATAGAAAATTCACTGTGTCACAGCAATATTTTCTTATAGAAAATTCACTGTGTCACAGCAATATTTTCTTATAGAAAATTCACTGTGTCACAGCAATATTTTCTTATAGAAAATTCACTGTGTCATTTTCTTATAGAAAATTCACTGTGTCATTTTCTTATAGAAAATTCACTGTGTCATTTTCTTATAGAACATTCACTGTGTCATTTTCTTATAGAAAATTCACTGTGTCACAGCAACATTTTCTTATAGAAAAGTTGACTGTGTCACAGCAACATTTTCTTATAGAAAAGTCACTTTGTCACAGCAACATTTTCCTATAGAAAAATCACTGTGTAACAGCCACAATTTCGTATAGAAAAGTCACCATGTCACAGCAACATTTTCTTATAAAAAGTTCTTTGTGTCACAGCAACATTTTCTTATAGAAAATTCACTGTGTCACAGCAACATTTTCTTATAGAAAATTCACTGTGTCACAGCAACATTTTCTTATAGAAAATTCACTGTGTCACAGCAACATTTTGTTATAGAAAAGTCACTGTATGACAGCAACATTTTCTTATAAAAAAGTCACTGTGACAGAGCAACATTTTCTTATCGAAAAATCACTGCATCACAGCCACATTTTCTTATAGAAAAATCACTGCATGACAGCAACATTTTCTTATAGAAAATTCAATGTGTCACAGCAATATTTTCTTATAGAAAATTCACTGTGTCACAGCAACATTTTCTTATAGAAAAGTTACTGTGTCACAGCAAACTTATCTTATAGAAAAGTCACTGTGTCACAGCAAACTTATCTTATAGGAAAGTCACTGTCTCACAGCAAAATTATTCTATAGAAAATTCACTGTGTCACAGTAACATTTTCTTATAGAAAAGTCACTGTGGCACAGCAACATTTTCTTATAGAAAAGTCGACTGTGTCACAGCAAAATTTTCTTACAGAAATGTCGACTGTGCCACAGCAACATTTTCTTATAGAAAATTCACTGTTTCACAGCAACATTTTCTTATAGAAAATTCACTGTGTCACAGCAACATTTTGTTATAGAAAATTCACTATGTCACAGCAATATTTTCTTATAGAAAATTCACTGTATGACAGCAACATTTTCTTATAAAAAAGTCACTGTGCCACAGCAACATTTTCTTATAAAAAAGTCACTGTGCCACAGCAACATTTTCTTATAAAAAAGTTACTGTGCCACAGCAACATTTTCTTATAGAAAAGTCACTGTGCCACAGCAACATTTTCTTATAGAAAAGTCACTGTGTCACAGCAACATTTTCTCATAGAATAATCTATTATGGCACAGCAACCTTTTCTTATAGAAAATTCACTGTGTCACAGCAACATTTTCTTATAGAAAATTCACTGTGTCACAGCAACATTTTCTTATAGAAAATTCACTGTGTGACAGCAACATTTTCTTATAGAAAAGTCAACTGTGTGAACTAGTGACGTGATCGAAATCAAGCATTGGAGATGTTGCTGAGATTGTCTAGAAGTTGCTGTCACATTCTGGAAGTCTTGTATGAAGTGTAAACAGGGCGGACGCATCTGCTGGCAGTTCAGTATATCATCCATAGCTTGTTTTTAAACGAAATTTATGAAAAAAATTTTGTGAATGTTGAATGAATTGCGATTTGGCTAGAATTTTCAAGGTGAGGAGAGAGCACAGATAATCCCTAAATTAAAAAAAAAAACTGTTCATCATATTTTCATCATCTTTATTTCACCTTGTATGTATTGTTAATTTTCTTAAACATTTTATTATCCTGAAAAACACATACAAAATAATTTTTCTTTTTCTATCCACTGACAGATACAATTTTATTTTCTATTTACGAATTCTATGCCAGTAATTTTTCATGATTTCAATTTTACATCATAAATCAGTTGTAAATAGGAAAGCGTTACCAGAAATAATCCTCCAAGACAAACACCTCAAAAAAAAAATACTCACAGCAACTAATGCACACAGATACACATTTAGATTACTAAGAACTAATACATACAGACTTTTTTTTCTTTTTTGAAGAAAATGAGCAAGTGACATGATGAAATAAAAACAAACAATGAAACCGAAAAATTATTAACAGCATAAATATGAACACATAAATCTGTGTATCTCTATATGTATGTTTGCTAGCTTGTATGTACCTTGTCGGAAACTAAGTTAACTTTAAACTAACTTTAAGCTAACGAGTTCGCAACTAAAGCTGACTGACACTTGCATGACTTTCCAATGGAAACAACTAACTATTTTAACATTGCAATGTCCTAGGCGGTAGTCAATTGTCTTACTCTGCACTACTTTTTAACTAATTTAAAGTTAACTTTATTTAAGTCACCTAGTAGTCAGTAAATTTATACCCCTTGTATAGTCAACGCGCTACTGCCCACCTAAGGTAATATCCAAAATAATAATAGCAAATTGTTAATACGAGTATAAAATTGAAAATGATTTCAAAGCAGCTGAGAGTAAATTTGTTGGCTCTCACCACATCCGATTATGTACTCAACTTAGGAATTAATTTTTGGGTCAGCTCTGGATGACATTGTAGTTAGGTTTTAGCTAGTCTAAGAAAAGTTAACTATAAGTTGATTATTTTTGTAGTCAACCACACATTCTCCAACAGGGTATTTTGTGAAACAAATAATAGTAAAGTTGTTTTGAACTGAATAGAATCTATATTAGAGATACACAAGGACATACATTTTGCTTTGCCTGGCTTTTTTGTGTGCAAATGTTATTACGAGGAAAGAAAAGGAACGGGATGCACCTCTACGTGTGCGAAAAACTGCTCCGAACTCGTATCTTAGACAATAAGTTTTATGTTTGTTGGCTTAATGTTTGGTTTCTTTCATTTGACAAATTTTCGAAATTTTCTTAATGATATGTGGATTATGGTTTTACGTTTTATCTTGTGTACTTTAAGTTTGCAATGATTTTTATATGATTTTACTGTTTTCGTGGCAAAAAAAATTTTTTTTTTGTTGGTACAGGTAAATAAATGTTTGGTTTGGTTGTATAACTATTTTTTAATTTTACAAAAATTAATTAACACTAAGACGAATGTATGATTTTAAAGGAAAACAATTTTAATGTCGGAAGAAAATGAAAATGAGAAGTCCACCTGAATAATTTATGATTTTTAGCAAAATAAATTTGTTTGTTAATGCCTAATAATAATATAAGAAACACGACAACTAAGACGTATAATTGTAACATGTTTAATAACAGCCATATTATGATTGTGGCAAACAATCTCATAGCAGCCGACATTCAAGTATTCTATTGGTTGAAGTATATTTTTGAAAACAATAACATTTTGTAACATGTTTGATAACAACCATATTATGGTTGCACCAAACATAATATGATTGCAGGGATTTCTCATACTAATATTGTTTGAAGTTTATTAATGACAACTGCAACCTGTTCTTACAGCTTCAATGACAACCATATTATGATTGCGGCAAACATAGTATGCTTGCATCAAACATTCTAATATTTTTGTTTTCAAATACTGAAAACATAGTTTAATTTTTGATTTGATTTAAGCAGCTATTTCCATGCACACAACACTTCAAATGTAACAGCACCATAAGCACAAATAAATTTATTGCCAACATTTTTATTTTATTTTTATTTTTTGTAATGAAAGAAACATCAAACTAGTTTTTTATAAAAAATGTTTTTTCTATTTTAAACAAATTAATTTCCAGTCACTGCGCAATTTGATTTCAAAACCTAATTTTACAGCTAAAAGCTTTTCAATTAATTACTAAATATAATCTTCACACTTCAATTTCTATTATGCACACTTTGACGCCTTTTGGCTTAATATACATAGATATATTCACCAAAAAGGATTTCCCAAGAACAGCTCAGTTGACCTACTTTGCCGGAATAGTAATCAAAACCACTTAATTTCTATATGTATTTATAAGCAAACATACATAAATACGATATTTAGAAATGATAAACAACACGTTGTAACTGATAATTATACTCATGTAATAAAATAGGAAATCATTACATTTATATGTAGGCCAAAAACAGTCTGTATTTGCGCTCTGATGCATACTATACTACTCGTAGTATTGAGATATTAAATAAACCTTAAAATGTGCTTAAGCACTTATACTTCTAAATAGATATATAAAATTAGATGCGCTGACGTGTGCACTAAGTCAAAAGTACTCGTATACTACTTACTACAGTTAATCAAATATCCTTTAACCTTAATGAGTTTGAAATTGTTATCAATATACAATTTAACGGTTGTATATATGTGTGTGTGTATTTAAAGACTACTCGTAGCAAATGTTGTATTGAAAATTTAAAATAACAAAGTTTTAGTAAGTTGGCAAAGAAATTACAAAGTAATTACCTTAACAATAAAAAATGCAGAGTGTAAAAAAAGCCAACGCAAGGTGAAGTAATAGCGCAAGAAAATGGAAGATACTAGGCTACTCGAAACTAAGCTAGACTAGACTAGTTTAGTTTGTTCTAGTCCATTCCTTTCTATTCTAGTTCAGTCTAGTGTAGTGTAGTGTAGTCTAGTGTAGTCTAGTCTAGTCTAGTCTAATCTAGTCTAGTCTAGTCTAGGGTATAGTCTAGAGTCTAGTCTAGTCTACTCTAGTCTAGAGTCTACTCTAGTCTAGTTTCTAGTAGAGTCTAGAGCCTAGTCCAGTCTAGAGTTTAGTCTAGTCTAGAGTATAGTCTAATCTAAAGTCTAGTCTAGGCTAGTCATGACAATGTAAGATACTGCGATACTCTAAACTAAGCTAGACTAGACTAGACTAGACTAGTTTAGTTTATTCCAGTCTATTCCATTCTATTCTAGTGCAGTGTAGTCTAGTGTAATGTAGTCTTGTCTAGTCTATTCTGGTCCAGTCTAGTCTAGTCAAATCTAGTCTAGTCTGTCTAGTCTAGTGTAGTCTAGTCTACTCTAGTCTAGTATATTCTAGGCTAGTCTAGTCTAGTCTCGTGTAGTCTGGTGTAGTGTAGTCTAGTGTAGTCTACTCTAGTGTAGTCTATAGCCTAGTCTAGCCTAGAGTGTTGTCTAGTCTAGAGTCTAGTGTAGTCTAGTCTAGAGTCTAGTCTATAGTCTAGTGTAGAGTCTAGTGTACAGTCTAGGCTAGAGTCTACATTCTAGTCTATAGTTTAGTCTAGTCTAGAGTCTAGTCTAGTCAAGGGTCTAGTCCAGTCTAGACTCTAGTCTAGTCTAGAGTTTAGTCTAGTCTAGAGTCCAGAGTCTAGTCTAGTCTAGAGTCTAGTCTAGTCTAGAGTCCAGAGTCTAGTCTAGTCTAAAGTCTAGTCTACAGTCTGGTCTAGTCTAGAGTCTAGTCTAGTCTAGAGTCTAGTCTAGAGTCTAGTCTATAGTCTAGTCTAGTATAGTCTAGTGTCTAGTCTAGAATCTAACCTAATCTAGTGTCTAGTCTAGAATCTAGTCTAGTCTAGAGTCTAGTCTAGAATAGAGTCTAGTCTAGTATAGTTTACAGTCTAGTCTAGAGTCTAATGTAGTCTAGTCTAGTCTGGAGTCTAGTCTAGTCTAGAGTCTAGTTTAGTCTAGAAAATGAAGATACTAGGATACTCTAAACTAAGCTAGACGAGACTAGACTAGTTTAGTTTAGTTTATTCCAGTCTATTCCTAGTGTAGTCTAGTCTAGCCTAGTGTAGTCTAATCTAGCCTAGAGTAGTCTATTCTAGTCTAGTGTACTCTAGTCTAGTGTAGTCTAGTTTAGTGTACTCTAGTCTAGTCTAGTCTAGTGTACTCTAGTCTAGTCTAGCCTAGTCTAGTCTAATCTAGTCTAGTCTAGCGTACTCTAGTCTAGTGTACTGTAGCTTTGTTTATATCATTTTCTCGACTGAAGCCGTAAAGAAATCTGAGACAAGACAAACACTTATTGAACAAACATTTAGCTGCAGGAAAACAACACCCATTTATTTTCGTATAAATTATAATAAAACAAGCAGAAAATAGCAAACACAATAATCAGCAGCATCAACAGCAACAACAATGACTGAAAACGACAAATACAGCAACCATGTTATTAGAAGACAACAACTGTTCGAAGTAGCAGCAAACAACACTCATACTAAACGATGTACGAAGCTAGCACGGACAATCTCCTTGGAGGATTTGCTGTATCACACATTACAAGAATGATTTGTGTGCAATTGGTAACAATTTTGCAGTCCTTTTCATACCACCCTCATGTGAAGTAGTTAACGCGTTATTTATTGTTGGCAAAAATTGTATGTTATCGACAAGCAATTTCTCTTATGACTCGGCATGTAATTGTTTACAACGTAAGACAAATAAATACATGTTCTAATACTCGTACAACCGATATTTATTAAGCATGTGTATGCTTGAATGTGCATGCTTAAGATAGGATACAGATGTATGTATGTCTGCACATACACACTCCACACATTGTGTGTTTCCATATATGTAAGTATGTATAAGCAAATATGATAGAAATTTATTGCAAAGTATACGCCACCATGTCTTACAGCCGCCGCCACCACCACCACCATTATTATCTTTATTATTTTCCTTGAGCAAAATTCCTATTAGTAGGATTTATCTAGATGATTTAAATATTTCCCTATTGTTGTTGTTATTTTCCTTTAGGTTTATGGAATTGTAATTTGCATAAATTATTGTATCTCTTACTTAGCTTCAGTTTTCCAATTATAAATTGCAGCATCTCATTTCCGCAGCACAAGACATTAGGAATTTTTATTATTATTTTTTACTCTTATCTCAAAAGAATTATTCTATAAAATAATTATTATTAAAATTTATAAATCACTCATTGGTTTTTGGTATTTAAAAATGAGTTATTTAAACCATTTAAGTGAATTGTATATGTGGGATAAGAGCAAACAGCTTAAGGAAAGCTTATGTTTCAATTAAAATTAAGATAAATCATTTGATTCAACAAAATTTTGAAGGAAGAGAAATCTGAAATTTTTAAAAAACAGTTGCTTCGATAACTTTGTTGAAGAGCAGAGAAATTTTCAATAATTTTTCTCTTAAGTTTCTACAGTTTTTAGCTATCAAATAATAACATTCTTAAGGTACAGAAAAGTTATCGATAACTTTAAATTCAACTAGACAGGTTTTTTATTTTACTTTTTTTTTTACTTAAAAAGTTACCGATAATTTTTTTAAAAATCAAAGCTGTTAAGGAACTAACGCCAACTCACTTTTTAGCATCTAAACATGTTATCGATAACTCTGCTGAATAAAAAATATATTACCCAAAACTTTGCTTTTAGGACCTAATTACGGCATTCGATAACGATCGAAATTCTTAAATCTCTCCTTATAAGCTTCATTGAAATATTTTTAAATTTAATATGACACCAGGCCGTAATTTGCTCCTTGGACTTATTTTTATTTTTTTATTTTTTTTAGTAGGACCAGCACTCAGGGGACAACCCCTACTAGGAAACTGGGTTATGGAGAGGAGGATAGAGGGAGTAGTGTCTGTGGACATTCGATTTAAACTTTCCCACGTTGACAGTGTCAGGAAAGACTTCCGCAGGTAGTTTATTCCACATACGAATAGTACGGCTAAAAAAGGAATTCTCTCTGTAATGCGTAGTGCGATTTATTGGCCAATCGAGCACAAAAGGATGTTCCCTGAATGAAGCTCGTGTTGTGCGTAAAAATATTCGGGTTTCAGGAACAAGTTACCTAAGTTCATTAGAACACATTACATTGTCTCGATGTTCCAATGAGTCAATAGAGTTGGATGCCCTACTGTCACCAATGAGCTTCTTCGCCCTCTCCTATACTCGGTCGAGCAACCCCAAAATAGACTTTGAAGCGCCGGCCTATACATGAGAGTTGTATTCTATTTTCGGTCGGATATAAGTCGTATAAATAGTAAGAAGATCAGATGGGGTGAAGAGTATTGCTTGCACCGTTTTAAAAATCTTAAGCACTTGAATGCTTCTTTTGATACCTGAAAAATGTGTTCAGTCCAGCGAACATCACACTGAATTTTCATGCCAAGAACAACAAGAGCTTCCGATTCTTTAATATTTATACCCCCATAGTTACAGAGGCAGAAGCACTTACGGTCATGCGTCTATGAGTAATCGTACATTATTGGGTCTTATGGGCGTTAAAATCGACCCTATTCGCATGACCCCAGTCAGAAATTTTTGCAAAATTGTAGTTTAATGTCTCATTCATTGTTTGTCGCATAGCCTCTCAACCCCGGCAGGCTAGGTCTATTGCTGAATGAGAAAGAATGGCAAATGCTTCTGTCCTCCGCGAAAGAATAGATAGGGTTGAAAGTTTTACATAGAAGATCATTTAGAAAGATAAGGAATAGAGTTGGTGAAAGAACGAAACCTTGCGGTACCCCTGAATTTAACTTGAACGCATTTGATGAGATCCCATCTATAACAACTCTTATAACTCTCTCGATAAGAATCGAGAGAAGTTATCACCGACACCAAGGGCAATATATTTTGACAAAAGTGATCCATGCCACACTCTATCAAACGCCTTGGAGATGTCTAGAGCCACCACCTTACTTTCGCCAAAATGGTGGATTGAGGGCAAGTAGGTCTCCCGTAGAACGGCCTCCACGAAATCCATACTTCCAGTCGTTGAGTAATCTGTTGGACTCCAGATACCTTGCAAGATGGAAATTCACCATACTTTCCAAAACTTTGGAAAGTGCAGAGCATATTGCGATTGGGCGATAATTTTCAGGGTTATTTGCTTCTCCTTTATTAGGGATTGGCGCAACATTAGCACTGGGAACTCATCAGCATGGTACAATCTGCTGAAGAGGTTAGTTAATGGACGTGCTAGCGTCGAGGAAAACTGCTTCAAGACCAGTACTGGACTGCCATACGGCCCGGCAGACTTGTTTATGTTGAATTCCGATGAAACCTTTTTTACTGCCCTAGTTCGAAAGAATATTTTAGGCATAGTAGTGGACACTCTCTCTAGCACAGGCGCAGGCTGATTGCTTTCCGGCAAGTAGGAATTACTTGCAAATATTTCAGCTAGTAGGTTAGCTTTAACAGCCGGGTCAGTGAATATTAGGTCATCTTTTAACGAATGACCAAAGGTCTTAAATTAATTATTCGAATAAATATACTCGAAAGTTATCGTTAAGTTTATTATTGGTAAGAAAAGTTATCGATAACACTTTTCTTAACCGACATCAAAAAGGGAGAAGTTATTTCACAATCGTGTGCAAATGGTCTTGCATGATAGCATGTGCAAAATGGAATAGTTCTCACCACTCACCACTTAACAGTTCTTAGTGGTGAGTATAAATATACTATACCATTTTGCACATGCTACGATGCAAGACCATTTGCACAAGACTGTGAATTGGGCTCATCTTAATATATATAAAAATCAAAAACACGTTTATTTGTTAGGGGTGAACTCTTCAATGACCCAACAGATTTTCGCCTTCCAACCCACAAAATATTTGTAAAAGACCGGCGCGTGTTTTTATATATATTCTAAATGCTACGCCCCTTTCAGAAATAGTGATTCGTCCGACAGATGGCGCAATTTTTAGTTTTTTTGTGTTCTTGCACCGTAACTGAAGAACTACTGTACCGATTTTGACCAAACTTCATATACATGCTCTATAGGGCGTGAGTAGTGTTTCTGTGTAGTTTGAAGTTCGTCCGACAGATGGCGCCATATATATTTTTTTTTTGTGATTTTGCACCGTAACTCAAGAACTACTGCACCGATTATACCAAACTTTATATACATGCTCTATGGGGCGTGAGGAGTGTTTCTGTGTAGTTTGAAGTTCGTCCGGCAGATTGCGCAATATTTAGTTTATTCGTGGGCAAAATCCAATTTTCATATTGTACCACCAATGCCATATACAACACTAATGTTTGCTTAGGGCCAGCAATGCGGACCGGGGTCAGCTAGTATCTATGTTGGCCTTCTTTTATTATTGCAAACACTTTGTAATTGCAATAAAATCCTATTCCAAACAAAAGCTAATATGTATGCATATCATCAGTTTTCTATTACCTCTAATATCTTTTGCTTTTCGTTTGCCAAATATTTTTACAAAATCTCTTCACTGAGCTAACTTTTATAAATATTTAAGGGATTAACTTTCAAAACAGTTTTTTTTTTGTTTTCTCCAAATTTAGCACAAAAAGTCGTTGAAGTTTTTCTGTAAAATAAATTAATATGTAGCTGCGTATAGATGAAAAAATATTACGACATTGTAATCATTTTTAAATAACAGACATGTTACAACTGCAAAAATTTAAAAAAAATCGTTAAAAAACCTAAAAACAAAACACCATCATCAACTTTAAATAACAAACCAACAAACTATATAACACAGACAAAAACACATTTTTCCAAAAAAAAAAAAAAAGAACAACCTTAACACAGTCTCAAAACCCCTTAAACTGCATAGCATTTCTCTTTCCTGCTGGCATACTCATACATACACAATTAACAAACATCCTACATGAAGTTGCATAAGTGGGAAGGACTATTGTGGCAGCCAAAAAAATAGCAACAAAATATATATTTGAAATATTGCAACAGCAGACTAAAATCATTTATGCCAAAAAAAAAATTTTTTAGAAATTAAAAAAAAAAGATATGCATTTTAAAGGCTGATTTTTTGTGCTTTTATTTTATACTCGTATTATTTTACCCCCATACATTGACTACAGAAAGCACTGAACACTGAACACTTAAAACAAACAGTTTTGCTGTATCAGCCGCATTGTTTCATCGGAAGGGATCCTTTGCAATAAAAAAATACACCACGATTCTTCATTTAAAATACAATACAATGCAGCATGTACAGGCAAAATGCAACATATAATAGCATAATAAACAAAAAGTCATGAAAAACATATTAACACTTTAATAGACAAGTTATCGATAACTCTTCTTTCGAATTGAAAAGAAAATAACGTGTATAATTTTTCTTTTAAGCTGGTAAGTTACTTTTGCTATAGAGCTAATAAGTTATAGATAAATTTTCTATATAAAAGATAAGTTATCGATAGCTTTTTTATAGAGCAGAAAATATATTTAATCGATATCTTTTTATAGTGCAAATAAGTAATCGATAACTTCTTTCTTTCAAATTCTTTGTAAAAAAGTACTTTTCAATAATTTTTTTTAAACTTATAAATTATTAAAAAATAAGTTATCGATAACTTTCTTTGGAAAAAAAATCATAGATGGTAAGTTACTTTTGCTATAGAACTGATAAGTTTTCTATATAAGAGATAAGTTATCGCTAGCTTGTTTATAGAGCAGAGAAGTTATCGACACACAGCAAATATATGTTATCAATACCTTTCTATAGTGGAAATAAGTGATCGATAATTTCTTTCTTTTGAGTTCTTTATAAAAAAATTACTTTAAAAAAAATTTTTTTTTAACTAATAAATTATTAAAATTATTTTATCGATAACTTTTCTTTAGAAAAAAATAAATAGATAACTTTTTATAGAACAGATAAGTTATCGATAACCTTTTAATTTATCAATAACATTTACATACAACAAATAAGTTTTCGATAACTTTTTTATAGAACAAATAAGCTATCGATAACTTTTCTATACAATAGATAAATTATCGATATCTAAGTTATCGATAACTTTTCTTTAGAAAAAAAGTCATAGATAACTTTTTATAGAACAGATAAGTTATTGATAACCTCTTTATTTATCAATAACATTTATATACAACAAATAAGTTATCGATCATTTTTTTTTGTGAAACAAATAAGCTATCCATATCTTTTCTATATAACAGATAAATTAACGATATAAGTTCTATAGAAAAGATAAGTTATGGAAAAAAAGAAACGATGTTAAACATATAAACAGATAGTTATCGCTTACTTTTTCTGTACAACATATAAGTTATCGATAACTTTTAAATAGAGCAAGACCAGTTATCGATAAATAAAAGAGCTTTTTAAGGAATCAATTAATTATGAAATTTTTGTGCAGCAATTAAGTTATCAATATGGGAATTTCTCCGAAAAAATTCCATTTTTTTTGTCACATGCGACAACAAGCAATTAACCTTGTATTGCTGAATAATGTGACTCATTTTTTCTTAAAATGTTACCTAGTGTACAGCTGCTGACGGTCTACACAAATATATAAAGAATTAAAAAAAGTTTAGTTTTCTTTGCTTGGTGTCGCACGCTACAAAAAGTTGAGATTCCTGTGGAAATGCCCATATACAGAAAATATAGGTCATGAATAAAAATTTTTTAAAAGAAATAAGCTATCGATCAATTTTCTTCAGAATAGATAGATTATACATAGCTTTTATACGTATAACACATAAGTTATCGATAACTGTTCTATAACGCAAAACAAGCTATCGATAAATATAATATATATCGATCATTTAATATATTTAGAAAATATAAGTCATGAATAAATTTTGTTTTTAAAAGAAATAAGCTATCGATCAATTTTCTTTAGAAGAGATAAGCTATAGATAACTTATATATATATATATATATAATACGTAAGTTATCGATAACTTTTCTATTAAGCAAGACAAGCTATCGATAAATATACATTAGAAATATAAAGATATATCATCAAAACAGATAAGTTATCGATAACTTTTCCTTGGAAATGCCATCCATAGCTTTTCATATAACAGATAAGTTATCGATAACTTTTTTTTATATACAAGAGATAATTTTTTTATAAATTTTCATTAGAAGAAATAAGTTATCGATAACTTTTCTATAGAACTGATACATAATTGATAACTTTCTGATAGAGCAGATAACTTATCGATATATAGAATATATAAGCTATCTATAAATTGTTAATAGAACAAATTAGTTATCCATAACTTTTCTTTTTAAATTAGTTATCGATAAGTCGACTCGTCTACATATAAAAATTACCCTTAAAAAAATTTGTGTTTTTCGTATAAATTTTCTATTCAAGTCGACCGTCACCGAAAAGACCGGTAATCGATGGTGGAGCAATAAATAGAGAATAAACTCCCGGGGAGATGTTATTCACTATAAGGCTGTATACAAACTTTTCCATAGAATTGCTTTATTATAAGCTGAATTTTTCTATAGAAAACATAAGCTGCTGATAAATTTTCTATAGAAAATAACACATTTATAAAATATTATATTATAGATGATGCTTTATTTTCTTTTAAATAAAAATGTTATCGATAACTTTCTTAAAATAATATATAAGTTATCGATAACATTTTTGAATAATAAATAAGTTATCGATAACTGTTATAAAGAATAAATAAGTTATTTATAATTTTTTTAAAGAATAAAGATGTTATCGATACATTGTTTTAAAGAAAAAATAATTTATCGATCAGTTTTTATAAAATAAGTTACCGATAACTTTTTTAAGGAAAATATAAGTTATCGATAACTTTTTATAGAAATAATTAAGTTATCGATAACTTTTTTAAAGAATAATTAAGCTATCACTTTTTTTAGCAATAGCTATCGATAACTTTTTTGGAAAAAAAATTTTCCTGAATTATCGATAACTTTTTTTAAAGAAAGATTTCTCCCGAAATTAAAATTTATAGTAAACAAATTCATTTTCATTTCCCTTTGCACTCTTCTTGACAAAGAAAGCAGAAATGAACTGAAGTACAATTTAATGAAATAATTTTTCGTTATTTGTTTAGTTCTTTTACGAGCACAAATTTGTGTGAACAATAAATGTTTAAAATTTATGAAAGCATTGTGACATGAAAAAGTTTAATAAGTTTCGAGAGTGTAAATGATGTATGATTTATGACAAAAATTTCTCTTTCAACTCAACTTTTCTTTCATTCGTTCGTTCGTTCATTCATTCATTTCCTTTCTAATGGCCCCATGAAGGAAATAAAAACAGATTTACGATTGAACGAGGGTTGTTACCTTACAATCTGCTGAATAACATTTATTTCTGGTGTCTGTTTTGATTAATTTTCTCTACGGTGGATACAATCCTCGTTTAAAAAAAATACATAAAAATTTGTATGCTGCTCTCCAACAGTTTTTATGTTAAGAAATATTTTCTGATTTTGTTGGTTAATTGTGAACATATAAGCCAACAAAGAATGTCAAGGATAATTCTTGAAAAAAAAAAGTTTTTTCAACACTAAAAACCGCAAAGATTTAAAAAAAAAAAATTTAAAAATTTTAAATTAAAAGGTTAAGTGTTAACTAGTTTATAAAGCATTTAAATGACTTGTATTTATACAGTATTATTTATAAAACTTAAGGTTTTATAAAGGCTTTTTAAGAATTTTTTTTTATTAAAATTTGCCATAATTAAAATTTGTATTTAATTCAAAATTTCTTTTTTATTTCTTCGTAAAGTATTGTTACTTTTTAGCTTATAAAAACGTAGTTTTTGTTATTATGAATATTTATAATTAAATAAAAAGTCCTAAGTAATAATTACTATTAAATCAGAATACTTTATTCTTCTATACTTATCCTAAGTACTTTTAAACACACAATGTAACATTAATTCACTGCTAAGATACCACGATGTTAACTTCATTGTTCTTTATGCAACAATGTCTACTTAACGGCCGTTTTATACTTAACATAAAGCTTCCAGAATAATGTTAGCTACATTCAGAGAGTCTTAGCATGTGTGTGTGTGTGTGTGTGTATGTACGCTGTCGATAGAGCATGAATGCGGAATCATTATAGTTGTTGTTGCTTGCGTCGGGCGTCTGCATTAGCTTATTAAGGTCAGCTTCCATTTAGCTTCAAAAATATGGGCGCTTTCATTTGTAAAAGTTCGGAATATTTTAATTAACTGCCTGCCTGGTACTATCTGTTAGCTTCAACTCCAAGCAAATATTTATTTTCTCCAATATTTTAAAAGTATTAAGATTCCCATTTTAATGAAAATTTCAATTCAGTATGGCAACTACGTCCAAACACATATACACTGATATTTGCATTTGAGGTAAACAGCTTTGAAAGCTCTTCAATTTTTTCTTGTTTCTTTGCAAAGTAAGAGCTAGCATTGTTGTTGTGGATGTTGTACTCTCGTCAGTGTGAAAGCTCAAAAGCTCTTTTGAAAAAGTTTGAACATTGTGCATATGGCTTGGAGGGCAGCTGCTGTATGGTTATGCAGTTTCAAGGAATTTTGTTTTTCTGCCTAAATTACTATATTTTACATTAAAAAGCTTTAATATAAAGCTTTAAGGTTTTCTTCTTTTTGCACACATTTTATCACTTAAGCTTTAAGTTCTCTGCATATTGCTGATTTTAGGGTAGCATTTTATTATCCTTTTTAACTTTTTAAGCATCTTAAAAGTTTAATTTTCTTTTTCCACATAAATATATGTATATAAAAACTTTCGTTGAAAATTATTAAGTATTCGTACTTCTAAAACAAGGAAGCAACTGAAAGCATTGAAAGTTACGAGTACTTATGCAAATTACTTTATTGTCGGAGGAATTAAGTAAACTCATAAAATAAATTCAATAATTTAAAAAGATTGCTTTGTCTAGTTGCTGTTTGAATTGCCAGGAAATCTTTCTTCTCTGTTTCCACAACCCACACGATTGTGCTGGGCAGAAAATTTATACGAAAAACACTAATTTTTCTGAGTGATTTTCATAAAAATTTTCTAGACGACACGACCGTTTGGCTTCTGGAAACAGTGGGTAAATAAATTAAATTTTTTACCACAAGTCAAACGATTTAAAGAATTCAAAAGCTCAGACTCAAAAATATTTTTAAACCCAAATGTCCTTAATCTTTTTACTGGATTAGGACATTAGTTTGAACGAATTTATATTATACAGTAGTCTCTCCTTAATTCACATCCAGTTAATTAATTTAAAAAAAAAAACATGCAATTGCTTTTTCAGTGAATCAATGAACAGAGTATCACATATATGATTTACCCGGTTGATTACATAAAAATCATAAATTGTTTTAAATCAACTAAAAGGAAACTACTGTACAAGTTAATGCCGGCAATAATAATTTTAATAATTTTAATTTTAAGAATTTGTTTGAACAACAAAAAACATTTCAAAATGTTGTTTTTGTTTTCATGTAAAAATAGCACTTGACGTGACGTGACCTGCTTTAGACAATTAGACCCTAAATTTCTCTTATGGTCACTTGTTTAATACTAAATTGATTTCAACACGCAAGTCATGTATGGGAACTTAAATACTTTGTAACACGTTTTCTGCTTGTATATATATATATATATATATATATATATATATATATATATATATATATATATATATATATATATATTTTATTAAATTAAACATTAAATTGTAAATTTTCGTTACAATAAACTGCTGCAAATAACTGCAGGCCCAGTAAAATTTAATTAAATGATGTTAAATCAAACTCGAACAGTAAAAAAAAAAACTTAACATGCAAGTTTAAATGAAAGGAATTAGAATCGAACTAGGATAGAACTAAAACTGAGCTACAAGGGAAGTATAACTGAAGTAGAACTCAAGTAGAACTGGAGTTTTCTAGAAGTAGAACAAATTTAGAAGTGCACTGTAAGAAAACTTTAATATAAACGTAAATATAGTGAGTTAACTGGGATACACTTAGAATTGAGGAATAGTAGAACTGGAGTAGAAATTAAGCTTAAATAAAGTAGAACAAAAATAGAACTGAACCCTACGAAAACTTAAATGTAAACGTTAATAAAGTGAATTAGAACAAAAGTGGGATACAACTAAAATCAAGCAATTAGTAGAACTGAAGTAGAAACGAAGTAGAACTCAACTAGAACTGAAGCTTAAATAAAGTAGAACAAAAATAGAACTGAACTAGATTCAAAATGGAACTAAACTCAAACTAGAACACAGCAAGAAATTAACCATATCTAAACTAGAATTAAAGTATAACAGAACTACAACCAAACTGGAACTAAGTAAGCTCAGGGTAGTATTGACAGATTGCTGAGAAAAGCAAGCAAGTTTTTATCTCACTGGGGTCCAAATAATAGATTCCCCTGCGTATCTATAATAAAACTGAAGTAGAACTAAATAAGCTTAGGTTAGGATTGACAGGTTGCTGAACAGAGCAAGTAAGTTTTCATTTCACTGAAGTTCATATAATATATATCCCCTCTCGTACCAGAGAGTACAAAAGACATGGTCCAAGTACAAATCTTCAAGTTACAGATAGATGAGAGAAGAGGAACTTTATTAATTTTTTTCCCTTAATTAATTAGTCAATTTTTTCTTTGCCATTGTGGGTTTTGCAAACTTTTATAGCTTCACTGCAGCGCCTCTGGTGTCAAGTAGGCTTATATTTTTATTATTATTATAGCTTTGCTATTTTTTTTTTTTTTAGTTATTTTACATGGCTAAAATTGCTAAAAATATCGATGAAGGAGGGACAGTATGAATATCATTAGCATAGACATTAAAGAGTAACACTAAAATCTATGATGTTGATATGACTGGATCTGGCCAGGGCTCGAACTCGACCTCTCGAGCACCTTCACTTATTTTGTAATTGACGCACTAACTCCTTCAGTCAACAGCACCCACCAAAGAGATACTATGTAAGGCTTTAAATAGTAACCTAACAAAATGGACTTATGCTGTTATTCAGAAATATGCAGAAAACGCAAAAAAAATTATTCGACTTACGCTTATATAATAAGGAATGAAGCATTTTTTGCCAGTTCTACAAAAACGGAAAAAATGGACTTACGCTGTTATACAAAAAAATTAACGGAAATGCGAAATTATTCATTTCTATGGACAAACATTTTCTAATCAATTAAAGAATGTAAGGAAATAAAGTATTTGCCATAATTTTTTGCCACTTTTTACAAAAATAGACTTACGCTGTTATATACAAAATTAGCAGAAATGGGAAATTATTAATTGGTATGGCGATAAATTTCCTAACCAATTAAAGAATGTTAGTACATAGAGTATTTGAAATAATTTTTTGCCAGTTCCACAAAAATGGACTTACGCTGTTATATAAAATAGATTATTCATTGCTGATTCGAAAGTAATGTTAGGAACATAAGAAATATAGAATTTTTTGTTAGTTCTTCAAAACGAAATAAATGGACTTACGCTGTTATAAAAAAAAATTAACAGAAATGGGAAATTATTCATTTTTATAGGCAAATATTTTCTAACCAATTAAGGAATGCTGGAAAATAAAGTATTTACCATAATTTTTTGCCACTTTTTACAAAAAATAGACTTACGCTGTTATATAAAAAAATAGCAGAAATGGGAAATTATTAATTGGTATGGCGAGAAATTTTCTAACCAATTAAAAAATGTTAGTAAATAAAGTATTTGCCATAATTTTTTGCCACTTTTTGCAAAAATGGACTTACGCTGTTATATAAAATAGATTACAGAAATGAAAAATTATTCATTGCTGATTCGAAAGTAATGTTAGGAATATAATAAATAAAGAATTTTTTGTTAGTTCTTCAAAAACGGAATAAATGGACTTACGCTGTTATATAAAAAATTAACAGAAATGGGAAATTGTTAATTTTTATGGCCAAATATTTTCTAAGCAATTAAGGAATGCTGGGAAATAAAGTATTTACCATAATTTTTTGCCACTTTTTACAAAAATAGACTTACGCTGTTATATAAAAAAATTAGCAGAAATGGGAAATTATTCATTTTTATGGCCAAATAGTTCCTAAGCAATTAAAGATTGTTAGGAAATAAAGTATTTGCCATCATTTTTCAACAAATTCACTAAAATGGACTTATGCTGTTTTACCAAAAAATTAGCAGAAAGGCGAAATTATTCATTGCTATGTCGAAAATAATATTAGGAAATAAAGTTTTAGCCAACAACAACCTCTTTTTTTGGGGAGTTAGACCAAAGTAGAACTAAATTAGAACAAAACTAGAATTGAAGTAGAACTGAATTAGAATGCAACTAAAACTGAACTGGAATGGAATGACAACTACAGCTGCAACAAAAATTAAACAAGTACGAGTTTAAAGCAACATTACCCACTGCTGTGGCCGTCATTTAAATCTCAGCAATGTAAAAGTATAAAATTAGCCTGTAGCTTCAATTTGATTACACGCTTCGCTTCAGCATAAATCAATTGCAAGCCACTTCTTTCCATTTTTTTTTGTTTTATTTGTAGTGGCTTGCGTACATATGTTTTATAAATATTTATTACTGCAGAATAATTTATGGCAAATAAATTATGTTTAAATTGTTGAATTATGGCAGAGAGCATGAACAAGTTTTATACAATTTTAGAAATTAATTCCATAATGTTTTTATTCTACTCGTATTTAGAATGCAAATTGATGCCAAATGAAAAACTATAAAATGCAACAATAATTTTAGTAAAACTCTTTTCCAAATTGAAATTAAACACAATAAAATTTGCAAAATTATTGTCTATGTATTTCAATTAGATAAAATGGTAATAGAAAACCAATTTGTAGCCAATCAATTGGAAATTAATTGTTGCAAGATTTATAGTTTTTTTTTGTTTCTAAGGACTACAAGAAAGCCAGACAGAAATGGCAAATTGTTTGGGAATAAGCGTAAGCACAACAACAAAAAGAAATAAACAAAAGAAATTCAGTTTCTTTATCTAAATACTACTAGCAAAGTTTAATTAATAATTTATATAATATAAAACAATATAAAACGACAAACCACCCCCCACCCCACCCACGAACTTTGAGTAATTTTTACTTTTTGCTGGTTTTGGGTCCTTTTTTATTTTTATATTAAATTGCATGAAGTCAAGTGTGTAAAAACAGTTTTTCTGCACTTGTTTTATATTTTGTAATCGAATATTTTATATAAAAAAATAAGGTCGACATATAACACTACAAAAAACAACCCATTTTAAAAACATGTTTATTTTCACAAAGGACCTTTTTCCTTTTTTTTTGATGTTACACAAACCAACCTTTTATTTTTTATTTTTTTTTTGTTAACAAATAAACAACAACAAAAATAACATTATTAAAACGTATGTGTCTACATGTGTCAACATGGGCAGATAATTTACATATGTAACAATTTTTGTATTAAAATATACTTTAAGTTACAGTGGCAACTAAAAGTAGTCGGACATAAAAGGATGTAGAACAGAATTACAATTAAACTGGAACTGAATTAGAAGTGAGCTAAAACTAAACTAAGCCTAAAATACTGATAAGCTAAGACTAAGTTAGAACTAATCTAGCATTGAACTAGAACTGAAACAGAGCACAACCACAACTAAAGCAGAACTGTACTAATTCATAAGTAGAACTATACTAGAACTGAATTGAAAGTCCTAATTTACACTAAGCAAGTCTTATTGCTAAGCTAATTAGTTTCTTGGAGAGAGAGAGAGAGAGACGAGGGGAACATAAACGTTTCTTTTCCCCTCGTCTCTCTCTCCTAAAAAAGTAATCAGCTTAGCAATAAGAATTGCTGAGTGTAAATTAGAACAAACTGAGCTAGAAATAAGCTAGAACTTAGCTAGAATTCAAGTAGAACTGGTCTAGAGCTTCTTCTTCGTATACTATACATATGAGTTCTGTACTGAATTTATTTTTCAAGAGTTAACGAATTTACAACCTGAAATTTTTCATGAAATTTAATGCACATAACTATTTTAATTTGCTTATGGGAGAGTGAGAGCAGAAAGTGTCATAGCAAAAATATTGTAACATGAATCTCTTAAGGTTTGCTTCTCCACACCTGCTATTGCCAAATAATACAAGTTCCATACTATGAATTTCATGACCCATTTCATAATATTAATTCAATCTATGAAAGCAATTATTATAGTATTCCCATTGCGATTTAAAACGTATCTTTAGCAAAAAAAAAAAAAAAACTACATTTAATCTGTATATGAAAAAGAAAATTTATTTAATTTAAATATGTAATAAAAAAATGCAGAAAATAATTTGCCAAAAGTCAAGTGTCGTTGGCTGTTAATTTCAAATAAAGATGTCAAAGATGTCGGCATCAATAAACAAATACATTTTTAATCTTTATTTAGATATTATTTTTCATGAAATATTTTCTTGGCAAGAATTCAAATAAAAAAGGTTAGATAATCTTTTAAAAGTAACGCACAAATGGAAGTTAAATATATGTGTTTAAATAAATAAAAATATTCGATTGCAAATGGAAGGTAAGCTCTTTTTGGCAATTAAATTTCTTAGAAAGAAATGTTAATGTATGTCTTACAGAATTTAAATTGGTGAAATATTTCAATTAGTAAATTTAAAAAATAGATAAATAACTTGAATAAAAGTAAAAAAAAACAGAAAATGTTAATTATAAGAAAGAATAAACAAACAAACGGCTCATATAATGTTAACATGACGCACAGTGGACTTTTTGTGCCAGAACCGTCATTTCTCCACCACTCAGTTTCAAAAATCGAATGATGCAGTTTTGTAGGGAAATTCACGATTTCTTAGAAAAATTGTATTTGATTATTATTTTCACACAATTCAATGGTTCATATGTGTACATATCGAGCCTTTGCTTTAATAAAGGCATAACTCAAAAGACGTGATTTTTGAAAAAAGTTCTTATATATATTTTGAATGGGTTTTGTGAACTGGCTTTGGCCGACTTTGATGAAACTAGGCAATGTGTCTTTTTTTATTGAAAAGTGTTGGTATCAAATTTAAAGATTTCTGCATGGAAGGTAGATGTTGGACGTGGAAGAGTTTGATGAAATTTCATTTTTTTTAATTTAGTCAATACAATGCTCAGTGCGAATGATCCAGGACCACTATATGAAGCAGAGAACGAAATGTGCCTTCCAATAAGAATACATATTTAACACATTTTTGTTTCAATAATAATGAAACTAAAATACCAGGGTATTCATATACATCTCGAGCCATATTTTGAATCCATACCAGGAGGTCTACTCAGTAATTCGAAACGAAAGAAATTGCTTTCAAATTTGTATGCTTATAACATGTAAATTCGAAAGCATTTCCTTTCGTTTCGAATTACAGAGTAGACCCCCTGGTATGAATAAATATTTACTTGGTATTTATTACTCACTAAGAAAAGCATTTCCACTCATTCCTATTCAGTAACACAACTGAAAAAGCTTTGTCAAAGTCCATGACAAGAGCCCTGCAAGCAATTTTCCAACCTTAAGTCTATGAAACTGCTTTATATTAAATAACCGAGCTGTACTCGGTATCAATTGAATTATACTCAAAATATCGTTCAAGTCCATGCAAAATCTCCTTATTTTAAATACTATTTGAATTCTATTGAATATAAATCGCACTCCTTGTTACTACTGAATATTATTTCAAAATTTCCATTGCTTATTTAGCATGTTCTTAATAATACACCAGCTCAAACTTAGTTAAAGATACAATAAGAGTTTTGCTACAAAAAAAAATAAAAATAAAATATACAAACAAATAAACAAAAATAACTTTTAAATAAACTTAAACTGAGCCAAGCACAACTCTTAAGAACTGTAAGAGAATGCACATGGCAAGGGAATTTAGTTAGTCAGTTAGTTGCATTGCAAAGAAAGAAAAGAAGAAAAAAATAACCAACTGCGATTGTTGTGCATTTAAATACAACATGGCACAAGAATAGAATAATTTAAGTAAAAAACAAACAGCAGAAAAAAACTAAAAACCATAAAAAATTACAAAACTTTTGCAATTTATAAATTGTACAAAAAACGTCATACAATAATATATAAAAAATAACTTCAAAACACTCTTGTACTTAGCAAACAATGTAGAGATAAACACTTTTTTTATGAACGTACGTATGTATATATAAAAAATTTCAACCGTTTGAGATTCAGCCAGCTAGAGACTTTAAAGAGCTGTTCGTTAAACGAGTTTCGATTGAAAATTCATCGGGTAATGGCAAACCTTCTTTGCTAATTTTATAAGAAGCTCGGTAACCATTTTTGTCAGCCACATAATCCACCACTGAATTGGCCATAGTATCAGGATAGTAAATATGCGAGGAACCTTCGACAGTAAGCTGTCCGTTTGCAGGTTCAATGTAAAAGCTCTCGGTAAGTTCGCTGTCGGGAAATATCAGGCTGTAATAACAAACAAACATCAACTTATGAACTTATTCCACTAATAAGGCTAACTAACTTTTTTCGCAAAAATGAAGAGATGAAATCGTAAAGCTGAAGCAATAAATAAACAAATTATCAAATTTAATTTTAAGTAAATAAAAAATAAAATTAAATATCAGAGAACTTTTGATGCACTGGAAACACTTTAGAAAATTTACTACTTAGTACTTTTTCCATATAGCGGTACGCAAATAGTGTTTGAATGAAATATGAGCTATTAACGACTGTTTTATAATTATTTAAAATTTGCGACTTAGTACATTTTTACAAACAACGGTTCAGAAGATGTTATAAGTGGAAAATAAACTGTTGGCAGCACCAAAAAAATATTTAACAATATTTACAACGTTTTTTTTTAATAATACATTTTTCAACACATGTACTTAGTAATTTTTTTCAAACAACGTTAAGGAAATAATGTGTGACTTGCAACTTCGTACAGACTTACAACTAACTAAAAATAAATGCTAATATTTTGCGGTTTTTTTGCTGTACTAGAATTTTTTCATATATTTGACTTAATACATTTTTGCAAATAGCGCTACAAAATCAAGCAAGCTGCAAAACAAACAGTTTGGATAAGTTAAATTTAGTTTGGCATTCCTTTTTTAGTAAAAAAAAATTTTCTATAATATTCGACTTGTTACATTTTGATATATAACGGTTGAAAATTTTTGTGCAAATGAAAAAGAAAAAATAACTGGAATCAAGAAAATTATTTTTGATATTTTTCGTAGGGAAAAACATTTTTAAAATTTTCTACTTAGTTAGTTTTTGCAAATAAGCTTTCACAAAGAAAAGGAAAAAAACTTTTAAGCTGAATTCATTAATTTGTTGCAACGAACAATTTTGTAACAGGCAAAATGCTTTAGCAGCGATTTAAATCAGTTTAAGAACGAGAAGTTTTTAAGTTTTGTCAAAAATGTATTAAGTAAATAATATGTATTATTTTTAATATTTTATAAAGAAACTGTTACTACACATGATTGGTTATTAAACGCTTGTGTTCTTTATTTATCTGGCGACTGTTAGGTTTCGGACTTATAACGTTTATATAACAAGTAGTTGAAAACTATTTTTTTTTCATTTAGAATAAAGAAGAATGCATGCACATATTGCTAGTTTTTCTAATAAAAAGTTTGTAACTTAGCTTACTTGTGCTGCCAGCGGCTCAAGCTAGTTTCTTTATATAGAAATTATTTTTATAATTGTAAACAAATAGCAGGCTAAGCTTTTAACAGTTTTTCGACACTATTTAAAATTTTTGACTTAGTATGATTTTGCTCTCAACGGCTGCAAAGTACCTTTTATTACGTTATTAAAGTGTTAAAAGTTTTTATTTGCTTTGAAAGTTATTTCTTCCGTTTTTATACTAATAAAATTTTATTTGTGCTGACCCCTCCAGGCCATTTCAGCGTAACTACCACTTTATGTAAATAATGAAATTATGAAATAAACATTTTAAACATTTACCTAAATGTGTGTTTTCCTTTGTCGGTATTTACCCCCTGCACATCTTGTTGCGTTTGAAGTTGTGGCAAATTTTCTTGAGCGCAAACTTTGCAACAGCTGATTGCGAAAACTAAAAATATCTACCAGAGACAAAGTACATATGTATTTCGCTATGTATATTAAATAATTTGTATTATTCTTTTTACAAACTCACTTTGAATTGCATGTTGTCTGTTTACTTATCAATTAAAAACTAAAATGTCTAATCGTATATTGTATGATAGAAATCAATAATTATTTTCTAATAATCGATTTGTTTTCTCAACGTCATTATTTGATGTTTTATAATAATAATAATTTTTTTTTCTTTTTTTCATTTCGTATTTGTCTTGCAAATAATAAAGTGTGTGCAGCAAATTGTACACATGCAGGTATGTGATGAAAATCAATTTCTTTAAAACCAATCGATTTAGAATAGAAAAAAAAATTTGTGTTGGTATTAATTGTCAGCTGTACATTTTGCAACTCAGTGAACTAGGTTTGGTTCAAAATTTATTCCGGAAATTGTTCACAATTTAGCACATCTATTGAAAACGAATCGTGTTAAGATTATAAGATTTCTCTCAGCATCTTTTTCCTACTATTTATTCTTTCCTCTCTTTGTATTTTAAGCACAATAAATTTCATATTTATAATAATTAATCATAAATCATTAAAAAAATAATAATAATGTTTATAAGAAGCAAATAACTCTCAAGTCATTTCGATTATTGGCAGGCAAAGATTATTACGAGTATTCAAGATTGATGATTACAAGAGATTTTCTCAGAAACAGCAAAAAAAAGTACAAGTAAAATAAACAAAATTATAGAAAAATTTCAAGCATGACCTTAGACACTAAACATAGACGATGCAAAGTGCATAAACATTGTGTAGTTTACACAATGCCATTCCATTACAGCCATTACAGTCGATGTCATAACTAAAAGTACACTTGTGGGTAACATTTTATACACGATTATTAATATACATATGTATAATATTAAACTTATTATTTCCTAATGGAAATATGTATTCAGAAATAATGCTCAGCCGTTAATAGTGAAATTAGCATATGTCACAAATATTGAAAATTTTACGTACATATTTCCAATATTAAACAGAAAAAAAAATTATATAAAATACTATCAGCCTTATTTATAAAGCCTTAATAAATTTTGTACATAAGGCTGTTATGTACCGTTAGTTTCAAAAGTGCCGTAAGTCTAATTTGAAAAAATATTTATGTAAGTGTAATTTTATTTGTTTTTATTACTTTTGAAAAGAAAAAGAAATAAACTTCCCTAATGACTTAGGTCGTTGTTGGCGAAAACATTAAGCAATAATTTTTTTAAAGCTTTTTAAAGCTGCTTAAAGTGAAAGCAGTTAATTTTCACCTCTCATTTACCTAAGTGTCATAACTTGTTAATTTTTGCAATTTTAATCCGTTTTTAACCCATGTATTTTGAAAGCTGTTAAGGTACAAGGACCGCTTTTTATTCTGTAACTTTAAGCTTTCGATGATAAAAGTTTATGACTTGTGACGAGGTTGCCATATCAAATTTAAAATAATTCTGCCAACAAAAACCGACTTCAATGCAAAGATCTGAAATAAAATGTTCGAGAAAAAAAGCTTATGGGATACAAAATTATATTTTAATGGGCGTACCTCCGCGCATTTTTTAAATGCAATATTTTGTATGTTTTGAAAGCTGAGGGTGTGTGCTGAGTTTTGCGAAAATCGGTATAGTAGAACCACTTAAAATAAAATATTAATGTTAATGGGCGTGACACCGCCCATTTGATCAAATAGAAGATTGTGTCTATTTCTGAGCTCAAGCCGTGTGGTAAGTTTCGTAACTTTCGTACGTTTCGCAGCAATCAAATAAGTAGAATATCATAAAATCATATAAAAAATTTTTTTAAGCGTGTCTCCACCCAATTTTTTCCTGCAATGGGACCAATTGGAAGCTATACCCTCTAAGAAAATAAAAAAAAGTTTACAATCGGTCTAACACCACAAAAAAAATAGAGACCTTCTTTATTTGAAGTCGCTTAAAAAGAGTACTAATTCTGCATCATGAAATCAAAAATTAAATTTTTTGAGTTATGGCGTTCTTTGAGTATATGAGCAATGTGTATTTATTTTTTTGACCAATCAGAATTAAGAAAAGTTTAAGTAAGACATCGCTTTCAAATTGTTTTTAAATGGCTTTTAAGGTGAAAGCAGAAAATTGTAGGCCGTTATCTGCCTAAGTGTGCTAAGTCGTTAATTTTAAAATTCCTATTTTATATTTTGGAACAAAACAATTTTGAAATGATTGAAGGGCAACTACGTTTTTTATATTTAATTTATAGCTTTGAGCCGTTAAAGATAAAAGTGTCACAAGTCATAAATTTGTAATAAGGGCGACTTTGACATACAGTGCTCAATTTAATTATAAAATAAATACTTAAAAAAATTTTTAAGAGCAATATAACAAAAAACCCTAAATTAGCCGTTAAATATTAAAGTACCATAACTCCAGAATTCTTAATTTTGACATTATTGAAAAAAAAAACTTTATGTTATCTATTAACTTTAGTTTATATTTACAAAAAATTTTAAAACATTAAATCAAAAATTATTGTGAAGCCGTTTGTGGCAAAACTATAACATCTTGATATATAATATTTTGAATTAACATAAAGAATACTTATTTTATTTATTAAAAAAGTATGTATGGTCGAAGTAAAGGTAGTTTTATGCCGTTAATACTAAAAGTGTAATAAGTACTGAAAACTACGCTTAACTAAATTTTGTATTATACTGTTTTTAAGTACATACAACATGAAATTCTTTCTACCTCTAAGCAAAATTATTATTTTAAGCGGTTTTTAGCAAAAATGTACTAAGTCACGATTTTTTTTTTTAATTTTATTTTAGCAAAATTTTATTAAATAATATATTTTTTCAGTCAACTGAAACTGAAATTAATTTTCATAAAATTGATTGGTCACGAAAGAAATTTTTGATACAATTATTTCTAATTTTCATCAAATTGTAATTTAATTTTTGTGTTTTCTTTGTGTGTATGCAAACATACATTTGGAAATAAATGTAAATTTACAAACATGAAATTCCGCAAGAACTCCGTACTGGGCAACGTAACAAAAGAATTTCCAGTGATTCCCTATTCGTTAACACAACTGAAAAAGATTTGCCAAAGTCTATGACAAGATCCCTGCAAACCAATTTCTAACCTTAAATCGTTGAAAATATGAGTGCTATTACATAGATATATAACCAGGGAACTTAATTGGAGCCGACTTTTGTAGGAATTTAATTATGCACAAAATATCGTTCTAGTCCTTATATGTGATTTAATTTTTTGTTAGTATGACATATTTGCTACAAAGTAAAAAGAAAAAAAACTTAAGAAACTAAGTTATTACTTTTTATATCTCATTACAATTATTAAAGCGACGACTGGGTTAGCTGTTAAAGCTTGGTTTTTTTATTCAACACGTACTTAGCGAACAATTTAAAGATAAACACTTTTCTTATGAACGTATATTATAAAAAGTTTCAACCGACTCAGCCAGCTAGAGACTTTAAAGATTCACTCGTTAAACGACCTTGGCTTGAAACTTCATCGTCTGGCGGCAAAAATTGTTTACTAATCTTATAAGAAATACGGGAGGAACGCTCGACAGTAAGGATTCCGTTTGAAGGTTCAATGTAAATGCTCTCGGCACGTTCGATGTCGGGTAAAATCATTCTGTAATAAAAATCAAATATCAATAAGAACTTATTTCACTAATGAAAAGACGGCTGGACCAATCAAACATGGTTAAGAACCATCTCGATCAAGTCACCTTTCAAACAGAAAAAACTAAATCAAAATCGTTGCGCTGACCCCTCCAGGCCATTTTGGCGTAACTACCAATTTGTGAAATGATATTATGAAATAAAGCTAAGCCCTTGTATTTTGATTTTTAAATATTTACTTTAATGTGTATTTTTCTTTGTCGTTTTTTTCCCACTGCTCATCTTGTTGTGTTGGAAGTTGTGGCAAACTTTCTGCGGCCCAAACTGTGCAACAGGTGATTGCGAAAATTAAAAGTATCTATGAGAGAAAAAATATTTTTCTATGAATATTAAATAATTTTAGTTATTATTTTGACAAACTCACCTTGAATTGCATGTTGGATGTTAACTTATCAGTTAAAAACTAAAATTTCTAATCGTATATTGTAAGAAAGAAACCAATAGTTTTTTTTTTTTGTTTTTTTAACCTCATTATTTGGAGTTTTATAATAGTTCTGACAAAAGATCTTCAAGCATTTTCAATGTTTTACTTTTCTTTTTTTTTTAATTTGTATTTGTCTTGCAAATAATAATAGTTATTTAATATTAAACACTAGAAGCAGATGTTTAGCTTCAGTGTTTTAGAATTTTAATATTTAATGTCAACAAAATGACACAATTAAATTAGTGGGTAAACAAAAGTTTGTTCCATTTTCACACTAAAAAAGTTTTGGTTTCATTTAAAGAAAAAACTCAAAAATAAAAACAGCTTTAAAATTAGTTTATGCAAAAAAAAATTTTTTTTTTAACAAACACAACCCGCGAAGCGATAAGCTTATCTGCAGAAAACATCCAGGGTCTATGGTGGGAATCGAACCCACGACCTCTGGACTGAGAGGCTAGCATCGCTACCACGCAGCCACAGGGGCACCCTGAAGTTTACGAAATTAGCAAAAATTACTCGAGTTTCCTTTTCCCCCATTTCTGTAGGAGTTTAAGGGCGGGCTTGCTTCTGGGTGCCATGTGCCCAAAAAAACGTAACCACTAATTAATAATGAAAAACTGTTTGATTCAGACATGTATTTATTGATTTAAAAAGTTTCGAATCATGTTGGATTCTATAAAATTATTTATGAAACCGTTTAAATTAATAAATACGTATCTGAATCAAACAGTTTTTCTTTAGGAATTAGTCGTTACGCTTTTTTGGACACATAGCACCATGAAATGCCAGATATAAGTTCAGCATAAGGCTGATCGTGATCTGCTAGGGGCAAGGTGTTGTTGAGATAAATCGCTTGTGTGTGTGGGCATGTGTGTGTATAATTGTGGGAATTTAAGGCTGACCGTGAATGGCGGGGGATAGAGTGTTACTGAAATAGTTTTATTTGGTGGTATAAAATATTACCATATATCCAAACCTCCCTAATCCTAGCATTTTTTTTTATACTGAAGTGTTAAAGTCTTTCTGTGAGAAATTTGTTTATATTTGGAGTGCGTGTGTTTAAGAAATGTTTATTTCAAATTTGTGTGTGTGTGTGTGTGTGTATGTGTGTGTGTATGTGTGCGTGTGTGTGTATGTGTGTATGTGTGTGCGTGTGTGTGTGTATGTGTGTATGTGTGTATGTGTGTGTGTGTATGTGTGTATGTGTGTGTGTGTGTAGGATAGAGTTTGCCTGCTTGTGATAAGTTTGTTTATTTAAGTACCTCCGCCTCCTTTGCAAGAACGACTTTTCAATCGTTACCCTGCAAATAACGCGACTATTCCACACATGCAAGTAAGGATTACTCCATAAAAGATCAGTACAAGTACAAAACTAGTCCAAATATATGGATAAGACATGGTCGATTTAACATTGCGATGTTCTAGGGATGGACCGCATGGTCCAAATTTGCATTACATCGGACCACCCCCCAAAACCCCATATGGATTAGTTACGAGTATAAGCTACTCACATACAATTTGTAAGTGCCTAAGAAGAACGATGATAATTGTTTAAACACGAACACATATCGTACAACATTGAATACTTGTGTGAAAACGACATGAGACATGGCTGCATTGCATGGGACCATGATGTTACTAGTCTGTTTCATTTAGATTGGACCACGTAATCCAATATTATTTGCAGGGTAGTGGCCTGGTGGACGGGTTTGGTAAGATCTTATAAACACTTTAGCATGGGTAAGAAATTTAATAATACAGTCGAACTTCCATAACTCGAATCGCCATTATCCCAAAAAAAATTCGACTTACGGAGACTTCGAGTTATAGAATTGTGTGTGATTTGTTCTTTCAACGCTACTAACAACGAAACTAGTTCGAGTTATGGAAGTTCGACTGTATGTGTATATTAGAGTGGCCGTTAGTTGTATAGAAAATTTTTTTTCTTTGATTTCTTCTATTCTCTCTTTTCCCCTAAATCGGTTCAGTTGTATGTAAAAAAAATTACAAAAAAATTCATATCGATAAGTTGTGTTTTAGGGGGTGCATCCGGCCCTTAAGCCCATTTATTCAATGTAATTTTTTATTCTTGTTTTTATACCCTTTACCAAAAATTAAAAAGGGTATATATATAGCTTTGTCAGTCCGTGTGTAATTTGCATAATACATATTCATATGCAACCCACAAAATATATATATTATGGGTCCTTATGCATAGGGAACACGACTAAGCGATGTCCGTCGGTCCGTCTGGTGTACGTGAAATCGGTTTCCCGAGCTCTCAGAAAAGCTCGGACTGGTGTATCAGAAATGGTCCAAAATAGATTGGTATTGAAAACCAGAGAAAGCGAGCAGACGGTTTCAGAGCTGGAACACTTAAACTTGATTTTGTCATATAAAATTAACTAGATAACACAAATTTTTTGATTTTTTTGTTAAATAAACTTATTTTATATTTCAGTGCGAATAAATTTTGTATTAAAAGTAAAAAAAAAATTATATAAAAAAGGCGTTTCCAGGGTTGGGAACTTTTTGTTATATAAAAATAACCTACTTAAATTAATTTAACTTATTTTATATTTCAGTGCGAATAAATTTTGTATTAAAAGTATAAAAAAATAAATAATATATAAAAAGGCGTTTCCAGGGTTGGGAGCTTTTTTGTTATATAAAACTAACCTACTAAAATTAATTTTTCCTTTTTATCTATAAATTTAAAGTATCTTATATTCTTACAAGAAAAAGATTGGTGTAAAAAGTCAGAAAAATTTTAAATTATTATTCCAGGGTTGGGAATTTTACACTTTTTGTGATATTTAAAATTAACTAGGTCTAATATTTTTATTTTTATATTTTAATTTATATGTAAATTTTATGTTTTGGAAAGAAACACAAAAACCACAGCTCCACAGCTGGAAAATTTAAACTGTGTTTGATATTATTATTATTTCTTTTTTTCTTTGTTCACTTAAAATATTTTATATATTTTATAAAGAACAAGATTGGTATAAGGCACCAAAAAAATCTAAAAGGATGATTCCAGGGTTGGGAAAAGTACACTTTTTTTGATATATAAAACTAATTAAATGTATCTAGTTATTTCTTTGGTAATTAAATATATTCTATATTTTAAAAAGATATAAATTAGTAGAAAAATTTTAATTATTCCAGGGTTAGAAGTTGAAAAAAAAATTTGGGTAAAAATTTAACCAAAAAAAATTTTTGGTTTCGTTAAAAATATTTCATGTTTTAGGAAGATCTTTACTCAAGCAAATTCTTTAGTCACTCACTTACTAAAAATTGGACTATCACAAAAAATTATAAATTTTATCACAAAAGAAATATGTATGTATGTATGTATGTATGTGTGTATCTGTATACTACATATACATACATACGTTGGTAAAGGGTATATAAGATTCGGCACAGCCGAATATAGCACTCTTACTTGTTGTTTTCGGTATTTTAAAAGTTGTTGTTTTTGTGAAAAAATTTCATTTCGACAATTTTTGTTTTTAAAATAATTTGAAAACTGTTAAAAAAAATTTATATTTAATTATTGTTATAAATAATTCCCTGACGAAGCTACAAAAAGAAGTAGCGAAATATTGATATTGATTATAATATAATTTTTTAGAAAAAACAAAAACACCTTAAAGCTTGATTTGATTTATATATCGCAATTTATTAGAAGGTCGAAAAAGTTATTTAAATAAAATGTACATAGTTATATGGAAAAGTTACACAAACAGCAGAAAAAAACTAAAAATCATAAAAAATTACCAAACTTGCAATTTATAAATTGTACAAAAACGTCATACAAGAATATATAAAAACTAATTGCACAACACGATTGCTTTGCTTAGCCAGATTGAGTCCTTATAATGTGCGGCGATATCTGAGGTTGATAATAATTTTTGTCAGCCTCATAATTCATCACTGAATTGGCCATTTCGTTTGAAGGTTCAATGTAAAAGATCTCGGCAACTTCGCTGTCAGGTGAAATCATACTGTAATGAAAATCAAATATCAATAAGAACTTATTCCACTCATAACGCTAAATTTTTTGCAAAAATTAAGAAATGAAATCGTTAATAAATATAATAAAATAAAATAAAATAAAATAAAATAAAATAAAATAAAATAAAATAAAATCAAAATAAACTAAAATTAAAATAAAATAAAATAAATTTAAATAAAATAAATTTAAATTAAATAAAAAAATAAAATAATCTTAATTAAAATAAAATATCAGAGAACTTTTGACGCTCTGAAAATACTTTACAATATATACTACTTAGTACTTTTTTATTTGAATGAAATATGAGCTATTAACAGTGGTTTAATAATTATTTAAAATTTGCGACTTAAAGCATTTTTTCAAACAGCCATTCAACACTTATTGTAAATTAAAAACAAACCGGCAAAATAATGTGTAACAAATTTACAATTTACAATGTTTTTTGACTACATCTAATACATTTTTCAACTTCTAGATTTAGTATTTTTTTACAAACAACGCTAGGGAAATAATGTGTGAATTCATGATTTACAATAGACTTTGTCTGACTTGCAAAATGGAGGGCTCATTGACCGTTAAAAATTCAATAGTAAATGAAAAAAAAGGCAAGAAAATATGTTAAATCCTTTAAGCATGTCTTGCTGAAATTACTTTTCCGAATTTGTTAATTAGTATATTTTTGCCAATAACAGTTAAAATTCCCATAGAAATGAACAGAAGTGTAGCAACGAGTAGCTAATATTTGGTGCTTTTTGCAGTATTAAAATTTTATCGTATTTTTAACTTAATACATTTTTGCAAATATGTAGTGCTCTAAAAAATTCACGCAAACGAAAAAACAAACGGGTTAGATAATTTAAATTTATTTTTGCATTCCTTTTTTAGCTAAAAATATTTTTAGAATTTCCGACTTGGTACATTTTGGTATATAACGGTGGAAAATGTATGTGTAAAGGAAAAGAATAACTAACTGGAATAAATAAAATTTACTTTTATATTTTTCCTAGGGAAACAACATTTTTAAAATTTTCTACTTAGTAAGTTTTTGCTAATAACCGATCAAAATTTACATAGAAAAGGAAAAACATTCTAAAGCTGAATTCATTTATTTGTTGCAACGAAAATTTTTGTAAGACGCAAAATGCTTTAACAGCGATTTAATCAGTTTAAGAACGATAAGTTTTTCTTAACTTTTATCAAAAATGTATTAAGTAAGTAATACGTATGTATGTATGTATTATTTATAACATTTTATAAAGAAACTGTTGCTTTTTGGAATTTCTTAAGATTGTTGTAACATGCGCAGCTTGTTTTATTATTAAACGCTTGTGTTCTTTATTCATCGGGCGACTGTTAGGTTTCCGACTTATAACGTTTATACAACCAGCGTTTGAAAACATTTTTTTTTTCATTTATAATAACAAACTTCATGCACCTGTGACTAGTTTGTCTAATAATAGGTTCTTAACTTAGCTTACTTATGCTACCAGCGGCCCAAAAAATTAAAAAATATGAAAATTATTATTATGTTTATAAAGAAACATCATGAACAGGTTTTCGGCACGATTTAAAATTTTGGACTTAGTATTATTATACTATAAACGGCTGTAAAGCAGCTTTCATTGCGGTATAAAAGTGTTAAAAGTTCTTATTTGTTTAAAAAGTTTGTTTCTTCCTTTTTAATCTAATGAAATTTTATTTGCACTGACCCCTCCAGGCCATTTTGGCGTAAGTACCAATTTGTGAAATGATATTGTGAGATAAACCTAAGTCGCTGTACTTTCATTTTTAAATATTTACCTCTGTGTGTGTTTTGCTTGATCGGTATTTTCTTGTAGTGTTTGAAGTTGTGGCAAACTTTCTGCGGCCCAAACTTTGCAACAGGTGATTGCGAAAATTAAAAGTATCTATGAGAGATAAAATATTTTTCTATGAATATTAAATAATTTTAGTTATTCTTTTGACAAACTCACCTTGAATTGCATGTTGTCTGTTCACTTCTCAGTTAAAAACTAAACTTTCTAATCGAATATTGTAAGAAAGAAACCAATAGTTTTTTTTGGCAATAATTAGTTTGTTTTTTTAACTTCATTATTTGCACTTTTATAATAATTCAGACAAAAGATGTTGAAGCATTTTCAATGTTTTTCTTTTCTTAATTTTGTATTTGTCTTGCAAATAATAATAGTTATTTAATATTAAACACTAGAAGCAGATGTTTAGCTTCAGTGTTTTAGAATTTTAATATTTAATGTCAACAAAATGACAAAATTAAATTAGTGGGTAAACAAAAGTTTGTTCCATTTTTAAACAACAAAAGTTTTGGTTTCATTTTAAGAAAAAAAAACTGAAAAATAAAAACAACTTTAAAATAATTGTATGCAAACATTTTTGTGTTGCCTGAACTTCACGAAATTGGCAAAAATTACGCGAGTTCCCCTCCCTTCCCTTTTACATATCGCATACCTTAGTGTGCAACTGAATAGTTTTGATATGAACCCACAACAACTGGTGACACCGTGTCCTTGTCGAGATTTTTGTCGCACATTAAAAATAATGCAACATTGTTAACCTTTCATTCCAATGCATGAAGACAAATGTAATAGAACGACATTTTACGCGGTTTTCTTTTGCTGTTTGTACCATTTTTGGAGTGTTTGGAGTGTTTGGAGTACGTTGAAATAATGTATTTTTTTTTCTTTTACTGAAGCCGTGGTGTTCAAAAGACCGCATTACATTGCAACATTCTTCTAACAAATGAGAACATGAATTTGTGTTGAAACTTGTACAGTAAAACTTTATTACACGCATTTGAACATTCTGTTACAATTCACTATAATTTACAGTGTCAGAGAAAAATTTAGCAGACAAAAGGGAAATCTTAGAATTTGTTACTCAGCTATTTCGCTAGAGAAATGTAAAACTTTAAGGGAAACATTGAGAAAATGGTCATTTTTATAAAACATTGCCTTTGATAAAATGTACATAAAAAGTACTATTTTCAAAAAGTACCTTTTTTTATAAAAAGTACCTAGTATTAAACTACATTCTATAAAAAGTACCATTATAAAAACTGCTCTTAACGAAAAAAAAAAGTTTATAAAAACTGCGCTTTACAAAAAATATCTTTTATAAAAAGTTCGCTTTACAAAACGTACCTTTCGCAAAAAGTACCTTTTATAAAAAGTAGCTTTTAAAATTAATACCTTTTATGAAAAGTACTTATTGTAAAAACACTTTTTAAAATATTTTTTTTTACAATAAGCACATTTTATAAAAAAAGTACTTTTTGTAAAAGCAGCTTTTATAAAAAGTACATTTTATGAACATTAAAGTTTATAAAAAGTACAGTTTATAAAATGTACCTTCTGTAAAAGGTTTAATTTTATATCATGTATAAAAACTATATTTTTTCAAAAGCACTTTTTATTGTAAAAACTTACCTTTTATTAAAAAGCACTTTTTATAAAAAGTACCTTTTATTACAAGTTAATTTAGTAAAAATACCTTTCATATAAATGTACCTTTTATTAAAAGTCCTTTTTGTAAAAAATACCTTTTATAAAAAGTACCTTTTGTAAAAAGTACCTTTTATAAAAAGTAGTTTATAGAAAGTACGTTTTATAAAAAATACGTTTTATAAAAAGTACCATTTCAAACAGGCAGCACTTAAAAAAATGCATTTTGTAAAAAGGACCTTTTCTAAAAATTACCTTATATAAAAAGTACCTTTTATAAAAAGTACAGTTTATAAAAAGTATCTTTTACAAGAGGTATAATTTTTATATTATTTATATAAAATTACATTTTTTAAAAAGCACTTTTTATTGTGAAAAGTATCTTTTTTTAAAAAGCACTTTTTATAAAAAGTACCTTTGATTAAAAGTTCCTTTAATAACAGTAACTTTCATAAAAATTTACCTTATATCAAAAGTACCTTTTATAAAAAGCACTTTTTATAAAAAGTACCTTACATAAAAAGTACTCTTTATAAAAAGTACCCTTTCATAAAAAGTACCCTTTATAAAAGTACCCTTTCATAAAAAGTACACTTCATAAAAAGTACCTTTACAAAAAGTATCTTTAATAAAAAAGTTCCTTTAATAAAAAGTACCTTTCATAAAAATGTAGCTTTTATTAAAAGTAGCTTATATAAGAAGTATGTACAATATTTCAAAAAATCACAAATGTTTGTATGGGGAACCCCCAGGGGGGTTCCAGGGGGTGTGCCATTGGCATAGGTGGGTCGGCCCTCCAAAGCTAGTGGGGGTCGGTCATACATTTTGACTCGATTGAGGAACTCTAAATGGGTCAAAGTGATATTTTTCAAAATTTTACCTTTCGGATCAAAAGTCGGGACATCAAAATACATTTTAGAGGTATGGCTCCTTCAGCAAAGTTTCTTATTTTGATCCCTAGAATACGATTTTCCTTGTAATTTGAGCAATTTTTTGCTTCCATACAAATCGACCTGCCCTAAAAGTACCTTTTAAAAAAGTACCTTATATAAGAAGTATGTACCTTTTACAAAAAGTACCTGTTATAAAACGTACCTTTTGTTCTTTCATTTAAATAAAGTACCTTTAAAAAAATACCCCTTAAAAAAGTACCTTTTATAAGAAGTATCTTTTACAAAAAGTACCTTTAATAAAAATTACCTTTTAAAATATCATTTATAAAAAGTACTTTTGAACTTAAAATTTTATTGATTATTAATTCTAATTGTGCAAAGACGTTCTATTTTAAAAATAACATATAATATGCTAATTTCGTGGCCTTTACTGTATTTCGCAAAACCAAAGTGGACATGCTGTTCATTGTTATTTAAGAGCGTTTTGAACTACAATACTATTTTCTCTTGAGACGAAAAAATGCATATTGAAAATTGCTACAAAAGAGGTCTAGGGGAGTGAAGAGTGTAACTGCTACTGCTTTGACATGTGGCCTAAGTATGGCCCTTCTAAACTATTTTAATATGTCCAAGTTACTTCAGTAATTTTTAAATACGCTCATTCTTCTTAAAAAAGTTGTAAGCAATCTTGAAAATTTCATTTATAGCTATTTTCCTCTATTGAAGTTATTATTTAACTCCAATTATGATGCTGCATAAAAATAAATAATTTAACAACATCAAAGAATTTTTTCTTTCAAATTTGTTTCAAATTTTGTTCGTCAATTGCGACATTGTTAAGGAAAAAGAATTGAAATAGCAGACCATCTTAACTACTTAAGTGGCAATTCAAGGTTTATAATCTTTATTATCATTGTCGTTATTGTTATCTCCATCATCATCAACATCATCATCATCTGTGCCAGCAGCAGGAATAACAACATTATTATCAAACTGTTGGGGGGAAAAAAAGATAGATAATAATAAAACAGCTGACTGCTGCTGACAATGTGGAAAATTTGTTCACGTTGATGACGCCTGTTTGTTGGTTGTGGTGAATGAAACTGATGATAATGGTCTGCTTATCTCTTTTTAAACATAATGCAAAAATCTTGTTAAGACCGCTACCAAAAAAAAAACCAAATTGTTTTATAGACAAAAAAAATGCATTGCAAAAAAATAAGAACCGGAAATATTACATCTGTTTTCTGGGTTTGCTTTTCTTTTCCTTTCTGCTTTTCTTGAAAGCAGCAAATAATGTGGTGCCTTCTTTTGCTCTTAGGACAACTGTCTTCTGTTTAAGATGCAACAAGCAGCAGGAATATATTTAATTTGTTTTATTATTGTCTTCAACGTCCTTGTCGCCACCAATTGCCATGGTTATTTGGCCAAAATGAATGCTGGGCACGGCACCATGGTTAAGGCTGATGATGACGGCTTGTACTCGTACGTATGTATTAGGCAGCAACTAAGAAGCCATTTACTATTTAATACGAATATAATACAAAATAGCTTTACTCGTGCAAAGTATTAAAGAAATAGTTGTAGTCCTTGTTGTACATTCTTAGAAGGTTGGAATTTTGTTGAAAATAAATCTCTAATTAAATTATTAAGTTGTTTAAACATAATGTCAGGAAGATATTCATTAGACAATTAAAGAGGAAATAAATAAAACTGTAGAAGGTTTAATATACATACATATATATTCAAGGACACGATTTTATTTTTGAAAAAATGTAGCTAGTATGACAAATATAAGCTAAAGGATCCCAGTAGTAAAATAAAATATAAATCACTAATAATTATACTTAATTCAATTAAGCCAAATCACATGCTTTTTTTATAAAGAGAAGTAACACTCAGGCAATGAATGCCTACTATTAATTGATAGAGAGGTGAAGGAAGAGATAAGGGAAAGCTTCATTCTTTTATAGCTCTGCTTTTGGCATATTTTTAATAATGCAGTGTTGCAGCGCCTCTGGTGTTAAATGAGGCGTATTAAATTTATTTTTTTCGAAGCTGTGTTTAGTAGCCATTTTGTTGGTTATTTTACTTTGCTGATGCATCTGCTACACAACGAAGGAGGGCACTCTGATGTTACATTGGGATTAGTATGTGCTGAAATCGGTATAGTTCAGTGACCAGTGCCTTATGCCTGCATCACTAGAATTTTTCTCACAACAACTGATAAAAAAGGACACTAATGCACATCAGAAAAATGTATGGTGTTGACTGTGGGATACGGGGCTCGAACCCAGGACCTACGCTTTTGTAGTCGAAGCGCTAACTACTTCAGGCAACGCCACCCTCATTTTATGTCAGACATATTACAAACATACTTATTTATTTGCCGGGATGTTAATATTTATACCAAACATATTCACTTATGTCAGGCATAATTTTTTTTGGATAAAGTATTTAAATATACTTCCGTATTTTTAAATATACTTAAATGTTTTGTTATTAATTTTTCGTTTCAAAAACTCTTGCTGTTGCTCAAAACTTGCTGTTGCAATCAGATATATTTATGTCAGACATAATTATGTAAAACATATTTAAGTCACTTAGACTTAATTATGTCAGACAGAACTATTTATAGCAGACCTATTTATGTCAGATATATTTATGACAGACATATTTATGTCAGGTATACTTATGCCCGACATATTTACATATGTCATCATAAATTATATAAAAAATATTTATGTTAGACATGCTTATATCAAACATATTTATGTCAGACATCTTTATTATGTAAAACAAATTTCTGTGGCAGAAAGAAAAAAAGTCTGTGCCCTGCCAAACATGCATATATATTTCTACTGAAGTACATATGTATGTACAAACGTTTTCTCATTTAAAAATATTTATGTTAGAAACAAAGTTTAATTCATATTTTCTTTATTTAACATAAAAGTATGTATACATATTTAAATTTCAATAAAACATTTTCAACTTCCTCTTATTGCACTATTTTCCGCTTTGCGAGTTTTTCTTTTTATCATTAGTTTTTCATTTTGACAGTATAAATTACACTTCCGGGCATTTTCGTTTGTTTTTTTTTTTTTTTTGTTTTCACTTGTCGCTCTCGTTGTTGAAATCATAAAGGAAATCAAGTTCATTTATGACTGGCTTTCGCCATATATTTTTGTTAAAAAGTTTTCTCATTTTTTTTCATGTTAGAAACTGTGCATATATTTTGCAGAAATTGTTGCAAAAATAAATTCCACTGAAAAATTATTCTAATGTGAAACTTTTTTTTTAATTTTTAAAGCTTGAGAAAGTGATTGTAAAGTTTATTTTTCTATTGAATTTGAAGGAATTTGAAAAGTTAAGAGCAAGTACATACTTGAGATAAAATATATAAATTTTATAAAGATTGTGGTTTATTTAATTTTTCTTTTAACATTTTTTTAAAAATTAAGAGCAAGTACATACTTGAGATAAAATATAAAATAATTTTTTTTTTTCAATTCTTGGCTCATAACATTAACCACTTTTGAAAGAAATTTAAAATTATATGTTGTGTCGTTTTTTTTTTTGCATTTGCAATTTATATTATTGTTATTGTGCATGTAAGAGAAATGTACAACTTTTATCTACATCAGTCACCAGCACGTCCTGATATGATTTGAACTACTCGTATTATGGACTGTCTGCGTGCTGGTCTTAGTGCTTTTCATTTATCCTTCTTAAGTTAAGAATCTTGTAAGTTTTCAAGAGGCTATAGGCCCACATGAAAAACTAAAATCTGCACTTGTTTTAAGAGACCACGAAGTATTTTCTAGCTTTCAACAGATTTCTTTTTCCACGTTGCCTGCCATTTACTGTCTGCTTTCGTTTCGTGCCCTATCACACAATATACACATTTCTTTCTATTTCAATGCACTCAGTGGCTTCGTCTGTTAGAGGCAGGATTGTGAGTACAAGTTGTAATGCTTTATTTATAAGACGTGTTCTACCACATGATATTTTGCGGTTGATTACATTGACTTGCGCCCAGATAAAAGATACTGTTTGCAGAAAGCAATTTCTTGCTTATGTTTTTGCTCCTTTTTTTAATTTTATTTCTAGGAAATAAAAGCGCATACATATTTATAAATAATACATTTTGCGCTAAAGAAAATTACGCCAAATATAAAATGCAATGGAAGATTTATATGAAAAGAATGAACAAATGGGAATAGTTAGATTAAGGTTAAATATTTTTATAGCACCGTTTCCCTGATGATCTAGACTAGCAACAGTGGAATGCGTATAGGAACTAACCATCCCCCCCCCCAATAATTAATCTTAATGTATATATTTTTAAGAACAAGTAAAATATTACTTTTACAATATATTAAAAAAACTATATCCTGGGAAATATTTTCTCAAGCTGCTTAAAATTTACCATTCGTACCTTCAGCAATACATTATTCCACAAATACAACGATGTTTTAAAAATGTTCATAGCAGGTGCTAGTTGTCGTGGTTTCGATTCCCGCCATAGACCCTGGGTGTTTCCCTCAGACAAGCTAATCGCTTCGCGAACTGTGTTGTGTTAAAAAAAATTAATTCTTTTAGAATTAATAGGGCGCTTAAATACACGATCTCATCTCCACAGTTAAGAGTTATTTATAAAAAAAAAATATATATATATAATCCATAAGAAAATAATTTTTTTTATTTTCTTCTGGATTATTTTTTTTTGTGTATTTAAGGTCCCTATTAATTCTGAAAGAAAATAATTTTTTTATTTTCTTATGGATTATTTTTTTTTTTTTTTATAAATAATTCTTAACTGTGGAGATGAGATCGTGTATTTAAGCTCTCTATAAATTCTGAAAGAAATTGCCAATACGAATGAATTGGTATTTTTTTTAACACAACACAACCCGCGAAGCGATTAGCTTGTCTGAGAAAAACACCCAGGGTCTATAGCGGAAATCGAACCCACGACCTCTGGACTGAGAGGCTAGCATCGCTACCACTCAGCCACATCATTGTTAATTTATGTATATCTGCTGTCAGTTCTCGCTCAAACTTTTCCAAAAACTATTAACAGAATTTTGGCTTATCAGCAAAAACACCCAGAGTCTACGGCAGGAATCAACCCTGCAATATTCCATTCAATAGACTAACTTGTCTACTGTGTACTAACCAAGAGGTTGACTACAAAGCCAAAGGTCCTGAGTTCGAGCCCGGTATCCAACTGCATTAAATAACAATACCACGCATTTTTCTGATTGCATTAGTGTCACTTTGTATCAGTTGTTGGAGGAAAAGTTCAAGTGATGAAGGCATTGTCACTGCTCACTGAACTACTTCTGCTTCAGCGGATTCTTATCATAATGTAACATAAGAGCGCCCTCCTGCGCTTTGTAGCAGACTCACCGACGAAGTAAAATATCCAATAAAAAAAAGTTAATACGCCTCATTTAACACCAGAGGCGCTACACCAATGCACTATTACTATTTATAAAGAAAATTTAAGCCTTAAGTACTCGTACATTGTTGTTTTTATTTTATTTGAATTGAAAAGTACATTGAATTGAACATTTCTTCAACAAAACCATCAAAAAGTGAAAAAATAAGAATTTTTAAAATGCTTTTAATTGCAATTCAAAGAAATATTTAAGCTGCAAAGAATCCAATTTTCTTTTCTTAAACGAACTTCTTTCCTTTTCCAAATGAAAATTTTATAAGGAAACTGCATGTTAATTAGTTATGGCAAAAGATAGATAGAACAATAGCAAGCAAGCGCACTTCTTTATAACAAGTATATTTTTTTATAACTTTGTGATGCTTTTTTTAGACAGGAAATTTATGTTAAGGACAGGTTAATGAATGAAGGAGGAGTGAGTTTTAAATTAAAAAGTATTTTTATTAACCCTGCGGTATTAATTTATATTCTTTGTACACATACATACAAAAATTTTCTTTTTAAGTATACTTAAGCTAGAATTTCTTTATTACTAAACACGCTTTACTGAAAAAAATCGGATTATTGAAAGCGATACAAGTCCCTGCATTGATTTTAAACGCAGCTAGTCTTATTCACTTCACTTTAGCGAAACATCGCTTTACTGAAAATATCGTATTACTGAAAACCAAAAGCAAGCCCACAACTATGTTTTGCATTAAACTTAATTCGCTTTAGTGAAAAAATAAACAATGACAAATTTATTTATTAGAAATCGATTGCATAACTTAAGGCATGTTTTGTACCTTAAAAAATTAAATGTATTTGTCCTTTTCGCTCTTACGTATTTTATTGTATTTTTCTATTATATTGTCAATGCAAGTGGCTAGACATTTTCGAGGAATTCGAAAAAATTTCAGCAACAAAATGTGCATATGCACAATGCATGTGTATGGTGTGTATTGTTTTACTGATTTTAGGCAGTACGCTTAACTGTAACAAATTTCAGTAATCCAAACTACGTTTTAGAGAAAAAATCGGATAACTGAAAAAATTGGGTTTTGGTTATTTCCAGTAAAGCGGAGTCGACTTTCCTTTTAACATTCTTTCAACTTCTCCTATTCCATTTTAAATGCCGCTTTAACTGATGTCCTTAACATTTAATTAAACTGCAAACTGTGTTGACAAATATCCATCTTTGTAGTCACCCTAGTTGACGTTTCATCAGTGAAATGTTTTTGATTTCTCTGGCTAAATGCCTTTTGCATTTGTTGTTTGACTTGGTATATTTTTTTTGACACTTTCTTAGCAAGAAGTCTAACCATATATCAACTTGTTTTTGGCAGCAAACTGGTGCGCCTGTCTCTGCCTTATCAGCCATGAGATGTTCTTTTGTTGCTTCGTTTGTTGGTTTGTTTACTTGTAGCGTTTTTTTTTGTAAACTTCTTTTAGGGAGTTCAAAATTTGCATATACATACATCAATATGCATAAGTTCATTACGGAAGTGAGTGAATGAGTGTGTTACTCTTGGTATTTTACATTTATAAAAGTATGGCTGAGTCCACACATGACAATGACATGTTAAGCTTCAGCTGTAGTTTTTTGTCATTTAAAAAAACAGTGAGTAACTTTTGGCCTTTAGTATTTATTCTTCAAGCTCTTAAAGTTAAATATAGTTAAAGGTGAAAGAAAGTGTTCAATATTTTTAGCAAATTTAAATTTTCACTCAACTGAAAGCCAAGTCTGGTAACACTGATGCTATTTATGCGATCAGATATCGTACCATAAACGCCAAAAAAAACCCTAAACGTTATGCTTTTCGAACTTAATTTTTTTTTGGCAAAATCGATCATTTGAGATCTTAAAAATCGACTTTCGTAAAAAAAAACGAAATCGAAAAAATTTGGCGGTTATGGCTCGATATTATATTTTTTCTTAAGGAAATGTTTTCATAGTAAGGGACTAATAGTTATAAAAGCAAATTTTCGTAGTAGGAATCGTTTGCTTAGTACCCCATAAATATTTAACTTTAACTTTAGTGGGTGTGGTTCCGCCCACTTTTCTCAATGCAAGCTATATAGATATTTCAAAAGCTCACGCTGGGTGCAAGATTATGTTGTGTAACCCCTTTAGTCTTTCAGTAGCCGTACGTGACATATGCTATTAAATTTTAGTGGGCGCATCCCCACCCACTTTTTTAAATCCAAGGTTTTTGTTTAGAGTCTCAGCAATGTTGCGTAGAAATCACATAGATAAAAGTATAAAAAAATAGAATGCTAAATATTAGTGTAGGCGTGGCACCTTCCATTTTTTTTTTCAAAAGCAAGATTTTTTGCCAATCGTGAGAATCTAAGATGTAAGTAATGGCTCGCAGGAACCGCGTAGGTAAAAGCGCAAACGTAAATGAGAATCTTAATTCTAATGGGCTTGACCCCGCCCACTTGTTTGAGTAAAAGAATTTTGTCGTCGCATATATTTAAGATGTAAGCAAGGTCTCGTAGAAATTTCTGACGCGAGTATACGTATATTATTATACATAATTTTAGTGGGCGTAACCCCGCCCACTTTGCTAAAAAAAATATTTTTTATCATCGTCCAAAACCAAGACCTAAGCATGGTTTCATAGGAATCTCTCAGGCACAATAAAAATATATTATAAAATTAAATTTTAATGGGCGTGGTCCCTCCCACTTTTCTAATATTTTTTTGTCATTGTAAGAATCTAAAACTTTCACCAGGAATCTTTTAGGTAAAATAAAAAAGAAAATTTTAACATTAAGTTTTAATGGGCATGGTTACGCCCACTTTTTTATGTGCAAGATTTTTGTCCTGGTTTAGCATCGAAAATATAAGATAAGAGCAAGGTTTCATTGGAATCGCTTAGCTTAAAGTGTATACGTTATAATACTAAGTATTAATGGGCGTAGCTCCGCCCACTTCTCCAACTAAATAGATTTTTCATTGTAAAAATTTTAGATGTGAGCAAGGTTTCATAGGAATCACTCAGTTCAAAGTATGTAAATTATAATACTAAATTTTAAAGGGCGTGGTCCCTCCCACTTTTCTAAGAAAATATTTTTTTGTTATCGTAAGAATCTTAAACTTAATTAGAAACCTTTTAGGTAAAAAGAAAAAGAAAAAGAAAATTTTAACATTAAATTATAATGGGCATGACCACGCCCACTATCCTGGCTTAGCATCGAAAATATAAGATGTGAGCAAGGTTTCATAGGAATGGCTTAGTTTAAAGTGTATATATTATAATAGATACTAAATATTAATGGGCGTGATTTCGCCCACTTTCCAAAAAAAAATAGTTTTTTTATTGTAAAAATTTTGCATGTGAGGAATGTCTTAGGTAAAATAAAAAATAAATTATGATATTAAATTTTAAGGGGTGTGGCCACGCACTATAAAAATATATTATAAAATTAAATTTGAATGGGCGTGCTCCCTCCCACTTCTCTAATATTTTTTTGTCATTGTAAGAATCTAAGACTTTCATTAGGAATCTTTTAGGTAAAATAAAAAAGAAAATTTTAACATTAAGTTTTAATGGGCGTGGCTCCGCCCACTTAAAAAAAATTTTTTGTCATCTTAAAAATCAAAGATGTCAGTAGGGTTTCGTAAGAATCGTTTAAGTGAAAACAGGTAAATGATAATATTTAATATAATGCGAGCGGTAACGCCCACTTTCCTTAACGAAATGGTTTTTATCATTGTAAGAATCTAAGATGTCAGCAAGGTTTCGTAGGAATCCTTTAAATAAAAGTACGTAAATTAGAATACTATATTTTAAAGGGCGTGACTACGCCCACTTTTTCTAATGCAAAATCTAGTCATATGAAAAGCTTAAGATGTGTGAAAAGTTTGCTAGGAATACTTTAAGAGGATGTGCATACTATGAAACTTTAATTTTAAAGGGCGTGATACCGCCCATTTTACTTTAACTCACTTTAACTCAAGATTTTGTCATTATAAGTGCCTAAAATGTGTGCCATGTGTGTGGAATATAAAATTAAGTTTTAATAGGCATGTTCCGCCCACTTTTCTAAATGCAAGAAGGCGACGTAACAAGTGCGTAAAGTGTGTGCTAAGTTTAATTTTGATCAGTTAGACAGACGTACATAACATTAAAGGATAATAAATAATTTTATTAGGCATGGCCTAGCCTACTTTTTTTAATCAATGGGGGCGAATGACAGCTATACGCTCTTGGACTTGAAAAAGAATTTTAAAAATAAGTTAACAAATGATGGAGAACAGACATAAAATTTAAAAAGAAAAATCATCTTTTTTGAGAAAAAATGAGGGCATACATATGTATATTTATGTAGTTATGTATGTACGTTTTCTCCTCCTTTGGTTTGGTATTATATTGTTAATTTATTATGCTTTTCATTAAAAAGAAAAATTTCCATACAAATAAATATAACATTTCCAGTTTAAATGTCAACAAAGACTGTCACATACAGTTACTCAGTAAATGTCAGTCACTAATTTTATGTCAGTGCGTGTCTCTGATCTCACATTTACATGCATAAGCAAAAATTTTTAAATTCTTGTCTGTCTGTATTTTTAAGCACGTTGCCATATTCTCATAGTTTTATTTGTACGAGTAAATTCTAAAAAAAAATGGAAGTTATAAATTGTATATTAGTCTCATAATATTATTGTCATAGTTTTACTAACAAATTCACAATGATTGTCTGTCTGCTGCAGTATCATTTTATTTTACTTTGGATGTCAAAAGCAATAGTGCATTGTACTTCAAATCCCATCAAATATGTATACAAGTAATAAAACAAAACGCTATTCCCCAAGTAAATATTCTTCTAAGACAGGACAACAAGTTGAAATTGTTTTTCTCTTTCTGTATAATACGAGTAAAACACTGTAAAATATTAAATTCCTTTTTACTCCTCTTGGCCTCTTCAACAACGAAATTTGTTTAAATTTATTTTATTCTTTTTTTATGTGCCTTTGCAAAAATTCAATTAATTGTTAAAGTATTTCAATAATGCAGTCATGTTTTTTTCATTCATTTGATTTTAAAACTTTTAAATCGTTTATATTTCACAATTTATCTCCTGGATTGGCCGGCCCATAAACAAAGTTACAAAAAATAAAAATCAAGCCCATTTTACAACTGCTGATGGTTTCATTCGTTGAATGGAATTTTTGTGCTCTGCAGCAGCAAAAAACAAAAACCGCAACACATATCATACAAAAGGCAACGTGTATAAATTACCATAAAAGAGATATCCATTTCATAGCACTTGCACTTTTTTATATGTACATATGTAAATATCCTGCATTAATTTTTTCCCATGCATTCCACTCGTTCGTTATATGACAAAAAAAAACAATTTACAAATATATGTATAAGGATGTTAGTTAGGGAGAGTGTACCTACAAATGTAACACTGCTACTCCGCAAAAATACTTATATTTAAAACAAATAAACCACTTGCATTTCATGTCATTGTGAGCATAATAAAGCGGCTTAAAATTTAACTGCAAAAATTTGCTGCTGTAAGCCGAAATAAGAAATTTTAAGTAAAATAAAAATACTGGGAATAACCAAGCGGAAAAGAGTTAAAACATAATAACCGCTAAAAATGTCAAATATAACTTTAAAAAGGCGACAGAAAGCCTTTACTAATTTAAAGTCCGGAAGATTTTTATTTCTGCGAAAAACAATAGTAATTTAATAATTGTTTAACTATAGACCCGATATGTTTCAGTTACGTCTACTCTAGTCTAGCATAGTCTAGTCTAGTTTAGTCTAATATAGTCTAGTATATACTAGTTTGGTCTAGTCTAGTCTAGCATAGTATACTCTAGTGTAGCATGGTATAGTCTGATTTAGTTTCTCATAGTCTAGTCTAGTCTAGCATAGTCTAGTCTAGCATAGTCTACCCTATCATATTCTACTCTAGCATAGTCTAGTCTAGTGTAGTCTAGCATTACCTAATCTTGTCTAGTCTAGCATAGTCTAGTCTACTCTAGTCTAGTCTAGCATAGTCTAGTCTAGACTAGCATAATCTAGTTTAGTCTAGTCTAGCATAGTCTAGTCTAGTCTAGTCTAGCATAGTCTATCCTAGTCTAGTCTGGTCTAGTCTAGTCTAGTCTAGTCTAGTCTAGTCTAGTCTACTCTAGTCTAGTCTAGTCTAGTCTAGTCTAGTCTAGTCTAGTCTAGTCTAGTCTAGTCTAGTCTAGTCTAGTCTACTCTAGTCTAGTCTAGTCTACTCTAGTCTACTCTAGTCTAGTCTAGTCTAGTCTAGTCTAGTCTAGTCTAGCATAGTATACGCTAGTCTAGCATAGTATAGTCTAATTTAGTTTCGCATAGTCTAGTCTAGTCTAGCATAGTCTAGTCTAGTCTAGCATAGTCTAGTCTAGTCTAGTCTGGTCTAGTCTAGTCTAGTCTAGTCTAGTCTACTCTAGTCTAGTCTAGTCTAGTCTAGTCTAGTCTAGTCTAGTCTAGTCTAGTCTAGTCTAGTCTAGTCTAGTCTAGTCTAGTCTAGTCTAGTCTAGTCTAGTCTAGTCTAGTCTAGTCTAGTCTAGTCTAGTCTAGTCTAGTCTAGTCTAGTCTAGTCTAGTCTAGTCTAGTCTAGTCTAGTCTAGTCTAGTCTAGTCTAGTCTAGTCTAGTCTAGCATAGTCAAGTCTAGTCTAGCACAGTCTTGTCTATTCTACCAAAGTCTACTCTAGTCTAGTCTAGAATAGTGAAGTCTAGTATAGCATAGTCTAGTCTAGTGTAGTCTAGCATAGCCTAGTCTATCCTAGTCTAGTCTAGTCTAGCAGAGTTTAGTCTAGTCTAGCATGTTCCACTCTAGCATAGTCTAGTCTAGCATAGTCTAGTCTAACATAGCCTAGTCTAGCATAGTGTTGTATAGCCTAGTCGAGCATAGTCTTGTCTAGTCTAGTCTAGCATAGTCTAGACAAGTCTAGCATAATCTAGTCTAGTTTAGCATAGTCTAGCCTAGCATAGTCTAGTTTAGTCTAGTCTAGCATAGTCTACACTATCGTATTCTACTTTAGCATAGTCTAGTCTAGTGTAGTCTAGCATTGCCTAATCTAGTCTAGTCTAGCATAGTCTAGTCTAGTCTAGCACAGTCTTGTCTAGCATAGTCTAGTCTAGACTAGCATAATGTAGTTCAGTGTAGTCTAGCATAGTCTAGTCTAGCATAGCCTAGTCTAGTCTAGCATAGTCTAGTCTATCACTGTCTAGTCTAGTCTATCACTGTCTAGTCTAGTCTATCACTGTCTAGTCTAGTCTACCATAGCCTAATCTGGCATAGTCTAATCTTGCATAGTCTAGTCTACTCTAGCATAGTCTAGTCTACTGTATCTATTTTACTCTAATCTATGCTAGTCTAGTCTAGTATAGTCACTGTCTAGTCAATTTCTAGTCACTGCCTAGTCACTGCCTAGTTACTGCCGAGTTAATGCCTAGTTACTGCCTAGTCACTGCCTAGTCACTATCTAGTCACTGTTTACTCACTGTCTAGTCACTGTTTTTATTTACACAAAAAGAATATATAACAAAAAAAAACTGACCAAAAATAAAATAAATTTTTCAACAAAATCACAACAACGTTTTGACTACACAAATACACGTATCCTTGCTGTTCCTTTAAGGAACCACACTTTTTAAATTAAAGATACTGCAATTAAATTTTGACATTTAAGCGTAACTGCTGATAACGTTGTCATTAAAATTGCAGTAATGCCAAGTTTTCTACATACTTGGCATCACTAGCTTTTGCCCGTTTTTTAACTAGCAAATGCGTATCATGTACGAGGGAATTAGAGAATATCTCTTTACTTTCGAAGGAGATATGACAACTCCCGCCCTCGCTTTACAGGTGCAGCACTGTCATATCCTTTAGATTTTATTGTTTTCAGAATTCATTTTGATCTCACTTTCCCCCTGGATGCAACCAACAGTGACAGTTTTTTCCAGTAATTTTCACTTTAAATCTTAAATGCTTGCAAATGATTTCAAATAATAATTGCCTTCATTTTTATGCAAATAATAGTGTTTGAAATTTATAGTTTAAATTTAAGAAAAAGCAGCCTGCTACTTATGACTCTGATAAAGCCATTGTATTATAAAAGTATTTTTAAAAGCTTTTTGTTGCACAAAAACTCGATTTTTTTTTCTCAAATATATTTATTTACACCAAAACTCTATATATACTCGTATGTACATAATATGACTGCAGTGCCATAGATACGGACGCTTTGTACTGAAGCCGTTAATGCTGGGCACAGTGGCACCCGTCATAAAGTAATAGCTAATGTATTATTAAGCCTGTTTAGTCCTAGTAAAATTCATTATATGCAGTTGTAAATATTTTGACAACTCTCTTGCCCTTGTGACTGTAGTGCATGGCACCACTGTGAATAATTTTTTTTTTTTTTTTTTGTTGTTTACCGAGAATTTTGTTAAAATGTTGCTTGTAGGCGGTTGTTGTGCTGGTTCTGTTGTTTGTTTGTTTATGTCAAGGACATAAATACTGCGTTTAAAACAAGTGATGTGTTAAATGCACAACAACAATGCAGTGAGTGCAGGCAGCAGCACTTGTAGCAAATGCACATGTTGTAGCAAGAATAGCACGCCTCCCTACCAGTTTAGCTTAATTTGCAACGTTTTGGCTGCAAAAGAACAGACGACGAAGGCGGTTGTTCAAAGTACTCTATGTCTTCAAATTACACCGTTTGGTTCTTTTTTTTTAATTTTGCCATTTCGTTTGGTTTTGGGCAAAAGTCAATGCTCAGATGAGTGTGTGATAAGAAACAAAAACTATTCAAAAAACAAAACTGTATTTAGAGCGTAAAGTTGATCGAACAAGTTCACGTTTTTTTTTTGTTGCATTTAGCCACACAAACTTGTGTTTACACAGAGATATGATATTTGTATGACAGTGAATATTTATTTTATACTACATACAAATACATGTATGTACATATGTAAGAAACATATAAAAAAAGTTCAGTCCTGTCAAGGAAGAAATTCAACTGAGGGCAGCCAGTACTTGTTGACAAACCAATTGACTAGATTGTGGTTGGGTCTTGCATAGACTATGACTAAACGATTATCAGACGATTGCTAGACGATGACCAGACTAAGCAATGGCCAAACTATGACTAAACACTGGCCAGATGATAACCAGACTATGAGTGGACTGACTAGAGCGTTATTAGTATTTTTAGAGGCTGAGTAGAAGATAACTAGGCGATGACTAAGCGAAGACTGTACATTAGACCGTATCAGAAAAAAAGTGCTCCGTACACCAGCGAATACAAAGTATTGTTCCAAGGACATTTCAGAAAAAGTTTTATTTTTTTTTTTTGCCGAACGTAGGGGTCGCCTTTTTAGTTCTTTCGTTATATCTTCCATATTTACAGACCGATCTTAAAATTTGATATAGCGAATTTTTTTTTTGCCTCAAGGAGGCCAATATTTTTGCTCTTAGTTCCACATGGGCCACATTTTTTCTAAGCTCGAGAGCCTTCAAAAATATAGCCAACTTGAATCACGTCGAGATATGATCTACTAAATTTTCTATTATTTTACTTTGTTTTTTTGTTGCTTATTAATTGTTGTATAATTTGAGGTACGATGTAAAGGTTACTTGAGGTCAAAGACTTTTTAATTAAAAAAAAATTGGTCCGGCCACAGACAAACTCATCGATATATTATAATTTAATATCTGAATGTAAATACTGAAGCTATGACAAATTTCAAAAAAAAGTGACCCCTACGGTCTGCAACAATGAATTTATAAAAATATTTTTTAAATAGTTGTGCTGTAATTATCGAAATACTTTCTTAGCAAGAGTTTTATGATTTTACGCCTGCTATAAATTTCTAACATTAGGGTGTCATATTAGGGTGGTAGGAAATGAGTTTTGGGGGTAAGTACTAGAATGGTCAATGGACCTAAGAGCAAAAATATTCGCTATATAATGAAAAAACTAAAAAAATTACCCCTACATTCGGCAAAAAAAATTTTTTTTTTAAATGTCCTTGGAACAATACTTTATAGTCGCTGGTGTACGGAGCACGAATTTTTTTTTGTTGCCTGTTTGGCGAGACGCTCTACTGTACATCGACTGTACAGAAAAAAATTTTCCTACAATAAACACGTTTAATTGAAAAAAAAGCAAAAAGAAATGAAATATGTCATACAAATCGATTAAACTTTTGCTTAAAAATTTAATTACATTAAAAAGTTTAATTCACCCGATAAAATAAAATAATTTATTGTTGGTGTCTTTTTTCAATTAAACGTGTTTTGTGCTGGAAATTTTTTGCTGTGTATGCGATGACTAATGCTTATATTTCTCAACTATTTTAAAGCAAAATTATTGATTTATGCCTTAAAACTTGAGTGTTTGTTTAGTCCTCGCCACTTTTAGTTAGGTTTTTTTGTTGTTGTAATATTTTAAGTAATTATTTTGGAAAATTGTCAAAAGAGAAAATTTTTGCACATTAATTTATGACGAAATGTACAAAGTAATATTCATGTAATTAATTTTATGCAACGCCAAATAAAACACAAGCATATGAATAATAATAAACCATAAAGTGTTAGCAGCTTAAATAAACACAAACACCAACACACACCCACACACACACACACACACACAGCGGTAAAACTCAGAAGACCTTCTTGGTGCAGGCCTTATTAAAAGACTCTTTCGCATAAAATATACGATATACATTCCAAACTCCCTTCTATGAGAAGGGCGAAGGGAAGGAGTAAAATATTTTGTTTGGTTTTTTTACCAAAGCAAAAGCAAAATCCATTAATTTGAAGGCCTTCCAGAATCTCTGGTGAAAGAAGCAAGAACAGAAGGCCTGCTGCGCAATGACAACGCGTGTAAAAAATATATGAGAATGGAATGGAGCGAGCAGGCCTTCTACATCCAAAAGAAGGCTCACATAGGCCTTCTAGAAGGCATCCTTACTCCTTCTAGTTCCCGCTGGGCATATTTGCTCGTATGTCAGCAAACACTGTCAAAATATAAAGTCAATAACACGCTTTACAGCCAAACACATAAATTTCCTCCACCTTCCCCATTCATTTACTACTTCTTGAGCAGTTTACCCGGACTGGGTTTTTTTTCTAATATGTACTTGCAAAAAAGAAAAATTCGCCCATTAGTATTTGCGCCACCCTTTTACAGACTATCGAAAGGAGTGATGGAGCCAGCTGGTTTGCGTTTTAATCAAGTTATTTGAATAATATTTCATATTTGTTTAATATGTTTACAGGTGCAAGAGTGTTTGCTCAAGTGCGTGAGTTTTCATTACTGTCAAATGTCAAAATAGTTTTTTTTTTGTGTAAATAATTACATTGAATTAATGTCAAGTTTTTAGTGTTACTTAAATTATATATGAAAATTGCATAAAGCTAGCATAGTTTTAGGAGAGCGGCCAGTAACCCAGCAAACAATTAAGGATACAATAAACGAATTTTATTATTATTTTTTTTGATACATATATTTATTTATTGTATCTTCGAATCTTAAATCTAAATATAATTATTAGGCCCGACCAGAGTCGAACATAAACTTAGTGATAGTAATTAATAATACATAAGATTCGTATTAAGCATAAATATAAACGAAATTGGCTAGAAAAATGTACTGCAATATTGAATTTTGCTTTAGTGATTTTTTTCTATTAGATAAAAATATATTGTTGCGCAAATATACGTGAACAAAGCTAATACAAATGCTTGACAACAATAACAAAGATGCAGCTATTATTAGCTAAAGAGCAAAGTAGACAAGCATACAAACCTACAAAAAACAATGTTGAACAATATTGTACATAGTGAGAAATGTACAACCACACAAACACATAAGCCTATGCAGACGCAAAATACAAACAACAACAACTACCAGGTTCAACCACTTGTCTCAGAAGATACTTCAACATCAACGACTACTCAAGGAAATTTAGAGATTTGTGCTTTTAATTACGAAAGTAGTCTGAATCATATGTTTCTTGTGTCCAGATATTTAAGAGATTAAATTTGAACAAATCAAAAACTATTTTTATATTATGTGACATTTTAATTTAGAGGTTTTCTAAACTCGATTAATATAAATTTATTTAATATTGAAGTTTTTTAAGATTTATTGAATATTTCGAAGCAAAAATACACGTTAGACTGGGAGCACTTTCATAAGATAACAAATGTGCCCTTGTGCTGCACTAAAGTTATCGATTTTATTTATTTTTTTCTGTTGAGGACAGTCTAACTGAAATCGGGCTCAAGATGTGGATAAAAGAAAAACTCTTCAACTGATCACATCATCATCTGCAAGCTAATCTGGCAATGTTAAATTTAAAATTGTGTATTATTTTATTAATGAAAATATTATAGAAATTGTCGTTTCTACAGCTACAAGGAAAATATGAGCGAAAGGTTCACTCGCTCTTATTGTCATATTTCAACTTAGCGGCTATTTCCCCATTGATCTGTTTTAGTTGTCGAATATAAAACCTCCACGCATTAACATTGACATGCGTCTGTCTTGCAAAATACCTGAATGGCATGACCATGCTTGTACATTAACGCTCTATGGCCAAAGTTCATGCATACACACAACCCAACAAAACGAATTGTAACGCGAATTAATAACCTAATCGAAGGCTAGTAGTGAGAAGCTGTTAAATGTGCTGTAAATTTCTTAATGTTCCTAACATTCTTCTGTAATCTTTATGTTAACTATAAAAAAAGAATATCATAGTTAACATTGTGGTGTTCCAGCAGTGAATAATTTAAGATTGTGTGTGTAAAAGCTCTTAATACATATTAGCGTTGGACCTTATGACTTGATCGAAGGCTAGTAGTGAGAAGCTGTGACTTTCTGGATGTTTTTAACATCTGTAAACTTTATTTTAGCTAAAATTTTCTGATTCAATATAAATTGATACGTTAAGTATAAAATAGGGATAGTCTTGTTTAAAGACCAGCATAGTTAACATCATGCATGGTATACCAGCAGTGAATAATTTAACACTGTGTGTCTAAAAGCCCTTTATATAAATTTTGAGTAAATAAAATGTTTTGATTAAATATGAATTGATATGTTAAGTATTAAAATAGTCTTGCGTAAAAAAAACAGGATACTTAACATCGTAGTGTTTCAGCACTGAATAACTTAACATTGTGTGTTTAAAAGTTCTTAACATCAGTGTTGAGTAAATAAAGTGTTCTCATAAATATGATATGATATGTTAAGTATAAAAATATGTATGCATTATGTAAACGGATAGTCTTGTAAGGAACAGCATAAGTAACACCGTGGTGTTTCAGCTTTGGATAATTTAAGATTGTGTGTTTAAAAGCTCTTAATATCAATGTTGAGTAAATAAGGTATTTTGAATAAATATAAATTGAGCTAGTATGACTTCTTATTTCATTGTGTAGTGTTAAGTATTAAAATAGGGATGCATCATCAAAACGGATAGCCTTGTTTAAAGAGCAGCATACTTAACATCGTGGTGTTTCAGCACTGAATAACTTAACATTGTGTGTTTAAAAGTTCTTAATATCAGTGTTGAGTAATTTTTTTTTTAACACAACACAACCCGCGAAGCGATTAGCTTGTCTACGGAAAACACCCAGGGTCTATGGCGGGAATCGAACCTACGACCTCTGGACTGAGAGGCTAGCATCGCTACCACTCAGCCACAGGGGCACCCCAAAGTGTTCTGATTAAATATGATATGATATGTTAAGTATAAAAATAGGGATGCATTATCTAAGCGGATAGTCTCGTGTAAAGGACAGCATACTTAACATCGTGGTGTTTCAGCATTGGATAATTTAACATTGTGCATTTAAAAGTTCTTAATATCAGTGTTGAGTAAATAAAATGCTCTTATTAAATATAAATTCATATGTTAAGTATAAAAATAGGGATGCGTTAACTAAACAGATAGTCTTGTGTAAAGATCACCATAGTTAACATCATGGACCTGCAGTATTGAATAATTTAACAGTGTGTGTTTAAGCTCTTAATATCAGTTTTGGACAACTAAAATGTCATATATTGCATAGCATATGTAGGTCAAAATGACAATAATGCTGTTGTTGTACATATAATATTAAATAATGGATGGATGGGCTGCTTAAGAAAAAGTAGACAAAATCGCAAAAACCGGCAAAAAGTTTACCGGGTACTACAAATTTGTTTTTAAATGTCTACATCAGATAAAACATTCGATTATATAGGCTAAGGTTCGTATAGTCATATATGTATAGTGTCCGTACGGAACCCTGCGTGTGAGAGTCAAAGTCTTACTTTACGGAATTTATTTTTTTATTAAAAATAATAAAGCTTAAAATCAGTTTCAAAACCCTGTTTCTTAGACTTATAATACTTTTTTTCTGTGCAAAATATTTGAACCTTCAAAGAACATTGTAAAAAGGGTAAAAACGTAACAATGTGTATATTTATTTATTATATAATATGCAGCTAAAGTAGAAGTTTTCTCTAAAGAAACTTAAGGAGGACTTAAAAGTTTTTGCAAATTACAAAAAAGAAAAAGTTTTTCCCTTCAAGAAAATTTCTAGCAAACATACATATTTTTCAAACAATCAATAAACACTTAGACATCAATTGTTATGTTTTTTTTTCTTCTAACGTTTAAAGTGATATTTTTTTTATGGCTTACATAAAACTTGCCATAACTATTAATTTATTTTCCCACTTCTTTCTAGTGCTTGACTGCCAGGTCAGCGACTGGGGCCAGTGGAGTGTTTGCAATACTGCCTGTGGCTCGGGCTCTATGACACGTACACGTCAAGTTTTACAGACAGCCCAAAATGGTGGTAAACATTGTCCTGTTTTAATAGAGAAACGTGGCTGTCAAGGTTTTCGTTGTCACGGACATCACGATAAGAAAATATTACGTGGTAAGTACTATTGAAACACTTGAAAAAATTACTTGAAAATAATAATACAAAAAATATATACAACCTTTGGAAGAAAAAAAGTTGCAGTGCATTAAGTACTCATAAATATTTGAACATGTGTAATTAAAACGCTCAAACTATCAATTAACAACAATTGTGTGTGACATTTATCGCTGCCTCAAAAAGTTATTAATATGTTGGCTACATTTTTATCAATGTTGCCAACATTGTTGTTATTAACGCTATAGTTAAACTAATTATAGCCTGCAACATTATGGCAACGAAAACGAATCATGTCGCCTGTTATTAGTGCCACTTATTTTAATAATATTAAAAGTTTTTGTATCCACGCACGAATTTGTTTATGTGTGCGTACATATGTATGTATGTGTGTGTATGTGTGTATGTGTGTGTGTGAGGTGGGTGGAAAGGTGTTATGCTGCTGCTATAATTGTAACACTTTTAAAGTGCTGCTCCGTGGGTGGTTGTCGTTTTATAAATGTATTTTTAATTAAATCTTTTCGTTTTTATTTATTTTGTTTTTTTTCAACCAGGCGATTATAACTTGCTCTTGAGTGAAATATTAAGGCAGGGTATGTGTTAAAGAATTTTAATTCTTTGGTATGTTAATAATGAAACGTTTAATTTAAATTTTCCCATTAAACAGTCTTTTGATCATGTACAGCGCTGCTGTTATTGAAAGGCTTTCAATTTTTTAAAAAACAATATGCTATTACACAAAACAACAGAATCGAACGTTTCACAATCTCACAAAATTAATAAAAAAAAATATATACAAATATGTATGTATGTTTAGCTGGTAAGAGTATTTAGAAAAAATTGCTATAAAGGATTAAATTTTAGAATACTTCTAAACTAACTAAAAAATAAAAAAAATTTCACACATTTTTACCAGCATCAAGCTAACTTTTGCTTTTCCCCTGTGGAACAATTAAATTAAATTACTACAAGGGAATTTCTAACAATAAAAATGGACAATCTTGTGTTAAGTTTTGGGCTTAAATGTCTTTGAAGACTTGCAATAAAATTTTATGGGCAATAGTCTTGTAGCACATTTCATCCCCGCTCCTCAACCTTTTTAAGGAGATTGTATACGATTTGTTAGAATAGAGCCAAAAATTGCCGTTATGTGCAGGAGTTAGAGGGTTAAGAAGTTCCATAAAAATATGTTACTTAATATATTCTACAAAGTTGCTGAACATAGCTTAAGCCTCAGATTTAAACAACTCATAATTTCACATATTCTGCACGAATAGGTCCATGGGCGAAACTTTAAACCATGTGAGCTTTCAAAACGCCGATACATGTACGTTTATTGTCTCCTCAGTTATCCTTTAATTTAAAATTTAATTTTTAAAAGAAAATCAGACTAGTTATAAATGTATCAAGAAGACGAGACATTTTCTCAGGCGGAGAAATTAAATAAATTACATTAAAATTTTGTCAATATAGAAGCTATAATCTTTGAGCTCAATCAAACTAAAAAAAATTAATGCGTGTCGACTGAAAATTTATTTTGTAATTTTTAAAAGATTATGTTACTAGATTGTAATAGAAGAATTTATTAATTTTTGGATATTCAAGCATTAGGAAAATTTTCTCAGGCGGGCCATACGAGATAAGATAAGAAGAAAGTAGATTTAAACCAAGTAATACGAAATTAATATAAAAATTGTTCTATATAACGAATAATAAACAAAGAATTAAGAGGATTATATACAAGCTTAAACATTTTCAAGGTTTTTATGAAAAAAAACATGCCAAAGAAAAACTTTCTGAGGCGGGCCATACGAGAATTATTAGATAAGAAGATTTTTTTTTTATACGAGCGATACGAAATTAAAATAAATAATTTTTTTATTTAAATAATAATAAACAAAATATACTTTATAATAAATTTTTGAAGTCTTCATGGATTTTTCAAGCAAATGAAAAAATTTTTCTGGCGGGCCATTTGAGAGCTATAAAAAATTTTTCCTGAGCGGATTGAACATAAAGTTAAGCAATTTTAAGGTTTTTATGAAAGAAACATGCAAAAGAAAAATTTTCTGAGGCGGGCCATAATTAAATTATCAAACAAGAAGAAATATTTTTTTAAATGAGCGATACAAAATTTATATGAAGTTTTTTTGTTACAAAATTAACGAATAATAAAGAAAGTACGCTTAATTATATTTTTTTGAAATATTCGTGGGTTATTTAAGCAAATTAAGAATTTTTTTTTGGCGGGCCATTTGAGAGGTATAAAAAATTTTTCTTAAAAGGGTTACACATAAAGTTAAACAATTTAAAGGTTTTTATGAAAGACAAATGCAAAAGAAAAATTTTCTGAGGCGGGCCATAAGAAAATTATCAAACAACAAGAAATATTTTTTTAAATCAATGATACATTTATATGCAGTTTTTTTATTAAAAAATTAACGAATAATAAAGAAAGTACACTTAATTATATATTTTTGAACTCTTCGTGGATTATTCAAGCAAATTAAACATTTTTTCTGGCGGGCCATTTCCGAGTTAGAAAAAAAAATGTTCCTAAAAAATCAGCGGATTATTTATAAAATTTCATATTTTCAAGGTTCTTGTAAAATAAATATGCATTAGAAAAATTTTCTGAGGAGGGCCATAAGAAGATTATCAGATAAAAAGAAAGCGAGCGATGCGTAATTAAAATCAATTTTTTTTTTATAAATTTCTATAATAAATTTTAACGAATAATAAAAAATTATACTAAGTTATACATTTTCGGACTCTTCTTTAAAATATTTCCTAGCGGGCTATTTCACAGTTATCAAACATTTTTTTCTAAGAAATAAGGAGATTAAATAAACATTTTAAGTTTTTCAAGGTTCTTACGAAGGAGTTATGCACAAGAAAAATTTTCTGAGGCGGGCTGTACAAGAATTATCAGAAATTTTTTTGTGTCAAAGATAAGAAATTAAAATCAAAATATGTAGTTTGTTAAATATTTAGCGTATAATAAACAAAGTATACTAAATATCCAATAAATGTCTGGGATCTTTAAGGACTATTATATCAAACTAAAATTTTTTCTGGCGGGCCTAGAATAAATAAATAAATATTTATGAATATAAATAAATAAATATTTATGAATATTTTCATTGTTTTTATGAAAGAGACATGCAAAATAAAAATTTTCTCAGGCGGGCCATAAGGGAATTCTGAAAAAATTTTGTTGACAAATTGGCACATTGCATATATTATACTAAATTTTATATTCTGATAATTTTCATGTTTCACTAAAGAAAAATTAAAATTTTTTGTGGCGGGCCACATAAAAATTTTCTACAAGTTTTGTCAAATATTTTATAAAATTTTTTCACATGTTGAAATCTTTTGAAGTTAAATTAATCTAAATAAAAATTTTCTCAGGCGGGCCATTTTACTTAACCTAACTTTTCACAGTTTTATTAATGCAAGAACAAGAAAATTATTTTTTTTACCACAAAATTAAAGCATTCTTAACCTTGAGATTTTATAAAATGCAGCAATTATATATAATATATTTAATAGTATCGGGATAACGCAAAACAAGCTCACACATATCAATATTTACTTTGGCTTCCTCTGTCTTATGTTTTTCCTTTTTGAAAATGTGTGTGATCATAGAAAAACATCTTAATCAAACAAAATCCTTCTTGAGGGCATCATCACAGTAAGTGTTATATCTACACAATCATTTTTCTTTTAATTTTTTTTTTTTTTGTATTTATAGAAATACAAAAATAAATCCTTTGCTTGTTCTAGCAAAACATTTACTTAACCCATCTACTATTGGTAAGAGAATTGAAGCAACATTCACTAATTTACTGTCATCAAGGAGATTGTTATTTTAAATGGCTTCATAACTGCAGGCGTCACGAATACAGACTTAATTGTGTATTTCAAGATTGTTTTCTTTGTATTTTAAGCTTAAGCGAAATAAACAGGAAAAAATATACAAAATGTCTTAAAAATCAAGGTTGACAAGATACCGGTGTGGGGGGAGACTAAATTATGTACTAATTTGAGTAGTTCAGACTAGTCTAGTCTAGTCTAGTCTAGTCTAGTCTAGTCTAGTCTAGTCTAGTCTAGTCTAGTCTAGTCTAGTCTAGTCTAGTCTAGTCTAGTCTAGTCTAGTCTAGTCTAGTCTAGTCTAGCTTACTCTAGTCTAGTCTAGTCTAGCCTACTCTAGTCTAGTCTAGTCTAGTCTAGTCTAGTCTAGTCTAGTCTAGTCTAGTCTAGTCTAGTCTAGTCTAGTCTAGTCTAGTCTAGTCTAGTCTAGTCTAGTCTAGTCTAGTCTAGTCTAGTCTAGTCTAGTCTAGTCTAGTCTAGTCTAGTCTAGTCTAGTCTAGTCTAGTCTAGTCTAGTCTAGTCTAGTCTAGTCTAGTCTAGTCTAGTCTAGTCTAGTCTAATATAGTCTAGTCTCTAACATAGTCCCTAATTTAGTATATTCTAGTCTAGTCTCTAATCTAGTCTAGGCCCTTATCTATTCTATAGATCAGTCTTAATTTATTTTACAATCTACAATATTTTTATTTTCTTTTCCTATACTTGAATTATGCAACTGTTGTATTTCTAATTGAGCTGCATTGGCTTCTTTCCCTTGACTTCATATTTTAGCTTCCCACAAAGCTAAGAGCTGCAAAAATTTCTTAAGGAACGATATGAAAGACGTCACACTTACAGACGAGTGCGTATGCATGTATGCGAATACAAATATGTACGTGCTTATTCAATCGGCTTCATTCTCCAATAATAACAAATGTATTGAACTCAGATACACACACACACTCACACTCAACTCAATTTGCGCTTTTAGTTTAAAATAATAAAATCCACTTGAACCTTTTACATGCAAGTGGTGCAGCCAGCGTCACTGTTGCATGTGTGATTACAGTTTGTAGTGTGGGTTTTGCAAACAACTCATTTTAATTCATCCTTATTTATAGATTAAAATACATTCAAGCGTAAAAGCTTTAACAATGTTGACTCTGGGCTTTTACGTCAAGGTTTATTTAGAGAACAAACGGGTAAGTGACGCAGGCAACCAACCAACCAACCGACCAAGCAGTCATTGGTGATGATGACAATGAGGGCGATGTGATGATGTCTGTTTAAATTTAACTATACGAGTATATTAATAAAATAAATAGAGAAAGCTGGGTTCTGCTCCTAGCGGTTATAAAGTTTTGTTTAATGGTTCAAGGTGCTTTTAGAACATGTGAAGCAGAATTCATTTCATATGTATCAATGACTGAATCTCATTTTGCAAAGCAGCTGCAGCTAAATACTTACAAGGATATTTCAGGATATATCTATAACTAAACTTTAAGGCAATGACACCAGAAGTTACTTGAAAAGGTTGAAAAGTTGTTTGAATCCCTAAACAAGGCAACAATAAATTAAAAGTGTGCTCAACAATACTTAAAAGCTGTAAAATTTTAAGAAACCTTTGCTTTGAAAATTAAATTTTTCGCTTGTAATTTAGCTTAACAGCTTTTTAAGCCTATTTTTAGGCATACAAGCTTTAAAAACAATTTATATTATACATTTACATTGTTTGCTATTTTCCTTGTTACATTTTGCTATAATTACCTTAAAAAATTTAGCTAGAAAATTATTTTTTACATTGTTTTTACATGTTTCACACTAATTTGTGCAACCATTTTGCCTTCGCGCCTAAAAGGCCTTTACAAAAATTTATTTGCGTTAAGGAAATTATGCTAATTTTTTATGTTGACTTACATTTTTAGGTTCTTTCCCGTCGCTTTTGACGTCAAAGCCTGAAAATAAAAAGAAAATGTTCATGTTAAAATGTGTGCTAATGATAATTGCATGGAATAAACGCCTAACAATAGGCTATGAAAAAGAATCATTAAAAGCAAAAAATGGTAAAAAAAAATAATTAGAAACTTAAAAAGGTAATGGCGCTGCTACACAGGCTGACATATCCTGAGGCTGTCAAATATATGTATAGCACATATTCAAAATGAGGCTTAAGCTTATGTTTAGTTTTATATTTAATTATTATATAAGCACATATAAAGTTTGATTTCTTTTATTCAATAATGTGGCCTACTTTAAGGAGCCAACATTTATTTTTTTAGGCAAAACATCCTGTTTAACACCAGTACAATAAAAGCCAAAATTATATTTTCATATTTACTAACGGCCTTTAGCTATCGAGTTAAGATTTATTTATATATTTTACTGTTTACTTATAAAGCTTTATGGTAATAAATCCTGCAGGATAACAGTAAACATTGATATACATCCTCACATCCTTACAAAAAAATAAATAATAAAAAAGTGTATAATATAGATAACAACAAATCGAGTAAATTTATCATTTGAATTTTATTTGCTAGCTGTAACGTAACAGTACGTTATCTTCAATAATACTTCATTTAATCGCATTATATAAAAAAAGGCCATAAAACAAACCTGAAATATCAACAAGAAAAATTGGTTTATGTATTTGAATTTTTTTTAATTTCGTTTAATGTTTTGGTAATAGAAAAATCATAGCTTAAGTCAATATCAAAAAAGGCTGAAGAACATATTCTAACGTTAAGTCAATATCTTTCCAAAAAATAATTAAAAATGTCATCATAAAAAAACATCACAATTTTTATATTTTGAAATAATGAAAATATGGCTAAAACAAAATATTACGCGAAAATAATTATTAAATTTTTCATACCTAATAAACTAAGAAAATTGAAGCAATCAGTCCCTTTCAAATCCACAAAACTTCACCCAAAGCAAAAAAATGTTGTATCTAGTTAGCTCATAGTTTACTTAGGGATTTCTGAAATTTTTACTTTAATTAAGCATAAAACACACTAACTCGCCATATATCCTTTTTTTACAAAATTTTAATTGTATATTTATTATAATTAAAAAGAATTGCATGGGTTTTTATATAATATTTAAGCATTAAAAATTAAAAAATTTTAAATATTTTTTTTCGTGCCACAAAATTATTTCACAAATATCTATGAGCATCAAATTTCGTATAGGATCAGCTAATGATGTTTATAATATCGTAGCAAACTAACAGTCAATACGAACATATAATAAGGGAGCTCCCCATATATCCTTTTTTTTACAAAATTTTAATTACATATTTTTCATTATTAAAAAGGAAAGCATGAGTTTTTATGAAGTGCTTAAACATTAAAAATATAAAAATTTGATAAATAATTTTTTCTCAAGCCACGAAAGTATTTTTAAACCTGTACAAAAATATCTCTGATCACCAAATTTCGTAAATGATTAGCTATTGATGTTTGTAGTGCCGTAGCAAAATAACAATCAAGTCGAACATATAATATGGGAGCTCCCCATATATCCTTTTTTTTGCATATCTTACGTTTTCCCATATAAAATAAATACTGTACTTATAGTGAGTATTTGAAACTTTTACAATCTAGTTAATTAGTTTTAAGACCCACATATTTTACAAATTTGGAAAAAAAAATTTACATAAAATCAGTTGTTATTAACCTAAGGACACCAAACTAAGTAAAGGGTTTACTTGAAATATTTGTAATAGCTGTGTCTAGTTGCAATTAAATCGACCATGCAATAGAGGAGCTCGCCATATATCCTTTTTACACATAGTGAATTTTCATACTTGAAACGTAAGAATAAGGTTTTATTAATTATTATAAACTTAAAAATTTAAATCCAAATTAACTATGTATAGGTATACATATAAATAATTGTACTAATTCAACAGCAAAAAATATAAGTTTTTTATGAAATCAGTACGTACATATGTACATATTAACCAAAAGGACATAAAGTCTAGCAAAGGCTTGGCTTTTAATAACTTAATAAGCAAGCGTATTAGTTCCATGTCTCAACAGAAAGGTTTTCATAGCACTCTTTCAAATTAATGTATAAAATATTGGATTATAAAAAAATGTACATATACTCGTATATGTATGTATGTATAAAACCAATTTTTTGTCTAAAGTCTGATAAACTTGATATTAAACCACCTAATTTCGTAAATGATTAGCTTATTATACTTGTAATGTGTTTACAAAATAGCAACCCAATCGATCATATAATGTGAGAGCTCGCCATAGATCCTTTTTTTAGCAAAAAAAATTATTTTCTTATTTTAACATATTTGAAAAGTTCATAGCAGAATTTTTGAGATATATATGTGTACTTAACATTTTCGGAAAATAACATAAAAAAAATTATATATAAAATCAATTTTTTTCTCTAAGGTCTGCAAAACTTGATATAAAACCACCTAGTCTCTTAAATGATTAGCTTATTACGATTTTAATATATTTACAAAATGGGAACTAAATCGATAAGATAATGTGAGAGCTCGCCATACATCCTTTTTTTTAATTTTTCTCGTTTGAACATATTTGAAAAGGATATAGCAGGATTTCTTAGATATATTTGAAATTTTAGCAAAGTAACACAAAAAATTGTTATATCTCCTCGATATATTATCTAAATTTCGTCAAATTTCATAAATGATTGGCTTATGACGATCATCATATCTGCACCAAATATAAATCAAATCGACCATATAATATGGAAGTTCACCATATATCCTTTTTTTATAGTTACACATGATTGTGGGAAAATTGAGGAAAGAGCTCGTCACGATATTTTGTTGTATATGTTGTATTACTTAGGCCACTCATTAGCTTAAAATTTCATTACTTCTCGAATCACTGTTTCGCAAATGCGTCAACTTTGTTAAACATTATTTCTGGAAGATATAACCAATTTCCTACGAACCTAAACTACCCATTGTTGTTTTAAGCCTACGGCTAAGTAAACATCGTAATGTCATATGTACATAAATATTTATTTATACAGCCAAAAAAAAAAAACAAATTCTCAAACACTGGCTTAATAGTTCAACACTTTCACTTTGAACTAAAAATCCTAACACTCATAAGCAAATAAATATGCCAACACATGCACGAGCATAACAAATAAATAAATTAATGTAAACATTTGTTTGCAATCAACAAAAATATGTATGTATACTTTCAATACAGTCAAACACACACACACATGTGCAAACACGCACTCACCAACACAATGACTGACTCCGTCATGTAATAAAAAATAAACCCAAAAACAACCACAAAAAAAATATTTTCATGACTACATTTTTGATATGTACGTTTGAATAACGTTTGTGGGTAGGTGTGTGTTCGTGTGGAAGTATGTATGAACTTACGAATTATTTGCATGCAAAAATAACATTTATTTGCTTAAGTTTCTGTTGCTCTCCTACTCTTCCTGCATAAATTTTTTTCCTCTTTTCCTTTTTTCAACTATTTGGAATTTAGGGAAATTGTACAGGAATGTATGTACGTATAAGAGCATTGGCGTTTATTATTTCATATACGAGGGTAGTCCCATAAGTAGTTATTATGAATTCTTAAGAAAAACTTAAGTAAAACTTTATTACTTGTGTTTATTCCTTCTTTGTAATACGACTAAGTAGGTCATTTTACTCAACATTGATGTTTAAACGATTGAAAATAATTATTACTGTTATTGTGGTATAAGGACTCTCTTTCATTAGATTCAAAGCAGTAGAAAATCTTTGAGAATGCTTTGAATATTTCAATATCATGAATTAGACTGGGAAACAAAGCCGCAATTATGTCTGCAAGAAACCATAAGTAAATTAGCAGTACTTACAAAGCCCGCCATATATCCTTTTTTTCAAAAATCAAAATACGAATTTTTGCATCATGGTTAAAGTCAGCTAATTAGCTTTCCTTAATAATATTGTTTTAGGATCAAATAAAAAAAACAAATGTATGTATTTAAGAGAAAAGTAAATTTAAGAAAAAAAATTTTTTGGCAAAAAATATTTTCTATAAAATTTGTTTATGCTTCAAAATATTTTAAATTGCATAAATGAATGGCAAATAAGGTGTTTATAGCGGACACCAAAAACTATTGATGTAGCTTTTGTACAAACAAAGTCTGGCATATATCCTTTATTTTAACAACCCGTAAAACTTGCTTATCTTACCAATTTTTTTCTAGTAATTGTTGCTAGTAAATGTTTTTAAAGCAAAAAAGTATAAAAACAAATTAAAATTAAGATTATTTATCAATTTAGTGACTGATGGCCCACTCAAATCGCTTGAATAAATTTTTTCGTTCAAAATTCTTGAGAATTTGTTTACACCAATCGTTTACTTTGGACCACTCTCGTGCAAATTGTGTGCACTTATTTTTTTGTATTTTTTCTTTTATTCTACGAAAAATTTATTTTGTATCACAAACCCCTAAAGTAAACAAATAATAACAATATAAATAACGTACACATTAAGTCTACATACATACATATTTGTTTGCAAAAATATGCGTAAATTTATAAATGAAAATCTCATATTTAAATATTCGCGTTTATTTGTTGAAGAAAAAAGATTTTTTTCTCCTGGTAAATTAAAAACGTGTTTGTCAATTTAAAAATACGATTTTTTAATAAATAAACACATTGTGGCGACATTGGCATGGAGCCAATAAATGATTATTTTAATTAAATTATAACTCAACTATAAAAAAGTGTTTGTATAGAACATTAAAAACAAAATATACAACCAAAATGTATAATATACATATGTACATACATATGGTATACATATCTACATTTTACTAATATTTTAAGCGAAATAATTTTTAAAAATTATTATGCTTAATTTCCAAAGAAAAGTAAAAAGTAAAACTAATTCTAAATAACTGGGAATGGTTCAATCAGCCTGAAAGTTATAATATACATGTAAAATAGTATGGCTAATGGTTTTTGCGTGAAATAAAATTTACAAGTATCATAAATGAAAGTCCTGTCATATATCCTTTTTTCTAACAAATTTTAAAAACTTACAAAATCTCAAGTAATTGTTAAATTTTTAATAAAATAATGATATTTTAACACGAATCTCTACTATTTGAATAAAAAGCAGATCCTATAACATATCCTTTAATCATTCAAAACTAGTTTAGAAAATAAAAACCAACTTCCGAAATATTTCAAGGTCACTTAGAATCATTTAAGACAACTAAGGAATGTACAAGCCTTACATTCTTTTCATCTGTATATTCCAGTTTAACTTATTAGTGGTACATTTAATTTTAAACTTAAAAAACCTTTTAATTCTCTAAAAATTACGTTTATAACATTGAAACTTGGAATATAAACGTAATACAATATCCTTAGTACTACTAGCAAAAATTTTAAGAATCTGTAGGTAAAATAAAAAGTCCTCCATATATCCTTTTTTTAAACTTTAGCAAAAACTGCGATTTCTGATATGTTTGAATTTATGTATCGCTTAGACAAGCTAAACTAGCAATACAACATGCATTTTCACGCTGTGACTTGAAAGATTATAGTTTTTTAGAAGAACAAATTGTTAACATCTTTTCAAAGTTAATAGTTTTACTGAAATCAGGTATATGAAAGCAGTGCAGTGTCCTTGAAAATATTACCAAATATTGAAAAAATCGGCCGTAGAAATAAAAATCTTGTTATATATCCTTTTTTTTAATTCAAAATTATTTAAGGCTTTCAAATTTTCTAAGGTATCTATATGTTTAATGTTTAAATAACTAAGTTGACAAATTGATTATCTGCACGTGATTTCCCTTTAGCATACTTAAGGTGAACTAGATAAGCAATAAAATAATTTTTGTTGCTTTAACATATCGAAAAGTTATATTATTAATATGAAATTCTAAATAAGAATGTAAAAGAGTGCGCAGAGTATTGTCACAAAAAATTCTTAATATATATGTATAATGAAATGAAAAGTACTGCTATATATCCTTTTTTCCTAATTTAAAAATTTTCAACCAAAATAGTTGTTTACTTATGTGTATGTATGTATGTATGTATATATCAAATTAAAACTATTTGAGTCCTTAAGTCATCTTTGGACATTAAAATTATAACATTTGGTTACATAGGCATCTAAATACAAATTGTTTGACATCAATTAAGCGAATTGTAGAAAATCTCAAAACTTCACAAACATATGTAAGGAGCATGCACTCGCAATAGACAATAAGATATACCCAAACATTTTGTATATACAAGTAAGGATATGCCATCTATATCCTATATAAATGCTATTTATTTTACTGTACTGTATTGTTACACATCAGTGTCTAATACACATCTGTGTAATAATACATCTGTCTAATACACAATTTACAGGACATTATACACATTTGTTTTTTATGTTGATTTAACAATTACTTTTATGACGTTAATGAGCTCTGCTAACTTATGTAGTGGCTTTTATTTTTTTTATGCTTATAAGTTAAACAAAGCTTTTAGTTAGTTTTTATCAGACCTTTTAATGTTAATTATAACTTATAAGAGTATGAGGTTTGCTTGTAGTCTTCTTTAGCTTGCTAACTAATTGTTTGTTTATGTAAAGGATCATGTGTGCTGAAGCCTATGAGCTTAAGCAACCATATAACACAAACTCATAAAATTACCATTCCTATTCTATTACTTACCGGTTGTTGGCATTTAATATAAAAGGCCAACAAATTATTTTCTTTTTTGCTTATTTCTTGGCAATGAGCTTTAAAGGGGGTGTGCATGCTTTAACTATAAAACTTAAGCGCTTTTGAGATGTAGTGTTCCTAAGAAATCGGAATTTTGTTCCTTAGTATTTAAATATTGCAGTAAAATTTATTACTTTTGTTAATTACATGTAAGTAGTATTAAGATGAAAACTACCTACCCAACCACAAAATGGGTAATAAGACAGCTGAATAGAAAAGTTTTACGAATTTATTAAAATATGAAAACGGAAGTTTCTTGTATTTGCTGTAGAAATCGTATTCAGCTAGCTGAATTGAAAATTTTATAAACCAAATATCATTTTCATTTCTTAAAACAAGTATTAGACATTAAATAAAGGCTTCAGCCGGTTGAATTAATAATTAAAAAAAACAATACTAACTAGTATCGAGCTCAAAATAGCTAATAAGCATTAAACATTAAATTCAGCTAGCTGAATTTGTTTTTCCTATTTCAGCTTTAGATCCTTAAATGCGAGTATATAAAATAAATTTTATACATAATATATAACAAGCTGAATAATTTATTCTATTACCTTTCGGAATTATAAATAGTATTAAAATAAAAACTAACTGATGCGTCGCAAAATGGGCATTTAGTCAGCTGAATACACAAAAGTTACGTAATTCTTACAAGCTAAAATAGAAAATTTCATATATTTACTATAAAAATGATATTCAGCTAGCTGAATTTAAAATTTTGCAACAAAAGAGCCAAGACCAAGGCTTTATTTTATATAAGTATTACGACTTTAGCCAGCTGAATTAAGAATTTAAGAACCTACTACAAGTTGCTTACCCTTAAAATAGCTAATAGTCATTCTGAATCTAATTCAGCTAGCTGAATAACAAAAAAAAACCGATTTTACAGCTTTTTGAATAATAAATGGTAACAACGTAGTCACAAAGTGGATAAAAACGCCAGCTGAATGACATAAAAAGATAACTTTCATGTATTCACTGTAAAATGAATATTCTCCTAGCTGAATTTTAAATCTAAAAGGCCAAATATTTGCTGGTAAGTCTAAAAATAAGTTAAAACTATTAGCTGAATAGTAAGACAAATAAAGTATGTAGGTAGAAGTGTCGCTATATATTAAACAACAGAACTATACGGAGACTTTATGCTGAATTCAGCCAGTTAAATAGAAAAGGGAAATTCAGCCATATAAAGGCATATAATTATATTTATTTGCCAAGTTGCTAGCTGAATTTGGCATTTAAGTCCGCCCCCACTCTAATGCTTTCCTAAATCATGTAGCTTAATCAATGTTGATTCTAAGCTAGCTGAATTTGGTATTCTATCAGCTGAATTTAGCCACAAAGTATGATTTGCAAATATGTTAATGTGCACTCTAAAATTAACACTTCAATTCTTATTCAGCTTAGCTGAATTAAAGTTTTTGTTCAACTTGCATGTCCCTGTTTTGAAATTCAGTCAAAAAAGTGCTATTCAGCTAGCTGAATTAAACTTTTTAGGCTATTGTTAAGAAAAAGAAAAAGAAAAAAAAAGAATTCGCAATTTGCGAGTTGAAAAAATTTCGTTATTATTGTTTAATATACAAACGCCATGTCTGCATTTTATGGCATCTAAATTGAATATCGTTGACAAAATTACCATTTGTGTTAGCGAGCAAATATTAGTTATTTCGGTTGTGTATAAGTATACTTTTTCTTGTGCATAAATGTACTTAGTTATGTGTGCGTGGGTGTGAAAAAGTGTGAATAAGCGTAATCAAATAGTGATATTTATGCAAATTTTTATAAATTGCTCTGCATATTAATGTGCATATCAAACGTTGAGCGTAACAATCAAGAGGTTGTTTTGCTTTTAAGGATATTAAGGAATATTATATTTTTTTTTTTGGAAATAAACAAGCTCATCAACAGCAAAAAAAATTGTAGTCAGGCATCAATGTCAAACGAGCAAAAGCATTGAGAAAATATACAAAAATAATAAGACAAACATGTGTGATGTCTTCTAAAGATTTCAATTTAATGAAATGGAAATATTTTCGAGGCATAAAATTGACAAAAAAAAAACCCTAAACATTAACTTTTGTTTTTCTTTCACTTTTACAGAAACCGCTCTACTACTGCCAGCTTCCTTAACACACAGTCATCATGCAAACGAGAGCCATGTTAGGCGTAACCTCAGAGCTCACTATAGAGAAACATACCAGCACAATAGAGAGCAAGAGTAAGTAATAACAAATTTAATTATTTCCAACAAATTACATATAAATTAAAAATTTATGTTATTAAAAAAATTATATGAACCAATTTCCTTTAGAATTCGAGCAAATGCAATTTAAAATTTTTTTTTCCTTCAAGCTATTGCAACCGGAAATAAAAGAACAATAACAATTTGCTAGTAAGGATTTACAAAAAGTTGTAGAAAAAAAAACTAGATTAAAAACTATTAAGAAGAAATAAAAGACAAAAATGTGATAAAAACGGATTTAAAACCAATTTGAAATAATCATGACAATAAAAATTGGTAAAAACGAATTGAACTTCCATTCTTATGAAATTTCTTATACAATTTCCTTTCCCTTTACTTTAAAAAAGGAAACAGAATCATTGTAGATATTTTTCTTTCCCATTTGTCTTTCTCAAGGGTTGAGCTTCAGTAGGATAGAAACCAAAATGGCAATGCCTTAAAGCCAAGAAAGCATAAAACGCAAAACAATAAGGACATGCATATAAATGTATGTATATTTGCTTAGACTTAAAATCAAACATAACAATAAATCGAAGTATATCAACTAGTGGATATTACGAAAACAAAACATTTCCTGGAACCAAAGTTTTAAAAGCCCTTAAATCTTTGCTGTAACTACTGCACAAATGTTACTTAGCATTTTTGCCACGAAGAACTACAGACCGATACAAATGCTACAAAAATTATTTTCAACTTTATGAGAAAACTATCTACATAGAAAACAATATAAGCAGTAAAACAGAAAAATATTCGTAACAACTCGTACATAATCTAGGACAAACTTAACAAAAAAAAAGTTGAAAGAAATAAGGAGACAGTTTTATAAAACTTTAATTTTAAAACTACAGTAAAAGAATATTAAAAAACAGAATCGCTATGGTATGGCACAGTGTTCTTATAGAATTTATAAGGCTGAATTTGATTTCTTGTAGCTCAATCGCTATTCAGCTAATCAGCCATTTTCATTAAGCTGAATTTTATCTTTAATAAAGGTAGATTAGATAAAATAATAAACTTATGTATGCATATGTTTTCACTACTATTCAGCAATTTAATTTTCTTTAAGATCATTTAATATAATTTTAGCCCCTGTGGACTAAGCATGCTATTCAGCTAACCACAAATTGATATCAATGTTTAATATTGCTCTCTATATATACATATGTATATATGCTTCAGCTAACTACTAGCATAACCACTAAAACGCTTTTAAAATGTATAATTCAGCTAGCTGAATTGAGGTTTTAGCTAAAGAAAAATATTTATTACGTCACTCAAATTCATCTTTTAGCTAGCTGAATTAAATTTTTAGTGGTACCTTACCAATGTCGTTAGTAAAGTGGTGATGTTAGATTTTTAGGCTTGAAATATCTTTATGTTTAACAAGTTTATCATTCAGCTGCTGAATTGTGATATTTATATTTTTTAGTTTTTTTTTTTGTGATTGATATCACATCTTTGAATTCAACTTAGCAAAATATGTAATTATTCTCCAAACTTCATTTTCGTTTTGTGTAAAGTAGACTTGAAGAACTTAAACTAGTATAAAGCTAAATTTATTTGATATTATATGTTGAAATTTTCTTATTCAGCTAGCTGAATTAATTTAAAAAATTCAGTAGTAGCTCATTCCGCCTGTGAGAGCAACCCAACTAGAAAGGTTTGCCATTCAGCTGAAAATAACATCATTCAGCTAGCTGAATATCTTTTTTAATTATTTATCTAGGATAAAACTTATAACACTTAAATAAATTTTTAATGCAGCTAGACAGAATAATAAATATTTATGAAAATGACTTTAATATATTTTATGTTCTAGCAGTACCCATTCAAACTAATGTGCTACTAAATGTTACAAGCTTTTTATGCAGGTATTAAATTAGGTTACTGCTATTCAGCTAACAAGCTTTGATATTAAATCAAAAATTGTACTATTCAGCCAGCTGAATAACTTGAATATTGAAATAACTTACGGATTTTTTTTTTGTTTTTCACTTTCGTCCCACTGTTTTTTTTTTACTTCAACATTTGTGTCAACTCTTCCCTTTACTGAAATGACCAAACGTTTGACTTGCGTAATATTTTTTCCAAAGTTTTTTCATTTTCTACTACAGGAAACTCAAACTGTCATAATATCATATGGTCTGCTCCTAACTCTCTACCATCATCAGTAACATCAGAAATTTCTGCATTGTTTTCAGCACTTTAGATTAAAAAGTTCTTCATAATATTTTTGTTTTTTGCTTTTCTTATTTTTCCTCCTTGTTCTCCAAACTTGAGAGCCTTGAGAGTATGCAACATGTTTTATTGAAGAAAAAAAATATTATAAATAACTAAAAAGGATGATAGAAGACCAGAAAAATTGAATTTTAAAGAAACTTGCAAGAATTCAGCAAAAAATAAAATAAAATAAATGTCTGCCAGTAATTTTTCTTATAATGTGAGAAGTATAAAACGATGAAATTATTCAAATAAAGAGATGAAAAAAGATGCTAATATTGTGAAAATTCACCTGGAAATAATTGTTGATTATTTTTCTTAATTCAATCCTTTATCCTATAGTTCTAAGCAGTTTCGCTGCATTCTGAAGACAACAATAAAAAGCGAAAACGAATGCAATAAAAAGCACCAAGAAATTGGAATTAAATTGGCATAAAATCAGCTTTATTGTAAATATTTAAATTACGAGTATTCAAGTACTCGTATATTAAAATTTCCTGTTTACGCTAAAAAAAAAACAAGACGCTTATAATGTTCAGCCAGCTGAGAAAGTTAAGCGTAAAATAAAAATTTAATACGGAATAAAACCTTAAATTCTTATTTTCTACATGAATAAACCAGATATTTTCAAGTATTTTTATATAAAGATATATTTGCTTTTTTGCTTTAAAAAAGCCTAATTTATAATTCAGCAAATTGTGAGTTCTCTACGCTTATGCTATATAGGTAATAGCATACAATTCAGCTAGCTGAATAACAATTTTACAACTGTCAGTACCAGCTTGATTTATCTGAAATAAAAAAAGGACACTTAACTTCAGCTACCAATTCAGCTTCTTCAATGTTTCACAGCTGTTTATCTATTTAGCTGAATAATCTATGGTATTTTAAAGTAGTATAAGCCTTAAATCAGACAAATGCATAATTTATTTCTTGTTAATATTTAATTTACTTCTTGTTAATATTTAATCTAAAAAATTAATTTCTGTGAAGTTATTTTGGCAGCTCTTTAGAATTAAGTTGACTATAGCTGACAACTTACCAAGCTGAATAGCATTTATTTCTTCCCAATAGCTGGTAAAGTTAGTTCACATGTGCCTATTTGGTTTTTAATTGCAATTCAGCTAGCTGAATGATGTGAGTTTATAAAAAGATTAGAATAAAAGTATAAAACTCGCCTAAACTACATAACTAGAAAGTTCAAAAATATTTAATTGAGACTGGTTTATGTAATTTTTTTTTACCAAAATAACAATTCAGCTAACTTTTATGGATTACTTTAACCTAAAAATTCAATTCAGCTGGATAAATAATTTAAGCTCATAACATTAACCTATTTTAACTTGGTTGATATTATAAGTTTGGTATTGATATTTAAATTCAATCAATTACGACACAAACAATATTAAATAAATATTTGTTTGGGTAATTCAGTCAGCTGAATATTAATATTTAGCCATAATTTTTAATGTAAGAAGCTTAGGGGCGAAAATGTAACAGTTTGCTTTAATTCAGCTAGCTGAATTTGAGTAATTTTGCCTTTAAAAATAAATTTTAAAAATATAGTAAGTGAAAATTGTTTCAATATTTGACCAAGGAAAAATTTATGGAGGAATAAATTTCCTTAGCATCTTTTTAATCGGCTTGTAGAAAATATTTTGTTTCATATTAAATTGAAGGAGAATTAATACTTTATCTATAAGTTTAAAAAAGCCATTAAGGAATTCGTGAAACTAAGCGACAGCATTAATCCTTCTGAATTATAGCTCTTATCATAATTTTCATTAAGAAGCAAGAAAGACTGGTGAAATCAAGATACAAACCACAAGCTAATACTTCCAAAAATATTCTTAAAGACGTTGTTGCCTTTTTTTAGTTTGCACCAAAAGCTGGCCTAATTTTATTTCTGCATACAAGCTTAGAAATCAACAATTTATTACAACAAACACTTTCAATGCGAATTAAGCTGTTAAAAGTAAATCGAGAAAATCCATGTTTATTAAATAAAACAAAATTTGCTCTTATCTTTGTTATAAAGTGGTTGTGTGATAACATGTTATCTTCTTGTACATTTATATTCATGTCCCAGATAATGTATTATAAGGCCGGAAGCTATACATCATCATCATCTGGTAAATATAGATATAGAACGCAACAAACTTTCTGCTCTTAAGGATGCAAGCTTTTTAATTCCATTAATATTTAAGGACAAAAACCAACAACTTTCTAAAGAAAATTAAAAGGAAAAAAAGCTTAGGTTAAGGGAGCGGAAACAGATTATTTCATTCAAAAAATAAAGTAAAACGAATTAAAAATTGTTAAGAGTTTTTTTGTAAATTTAAAACTTTCCTCTAAGGCATGAGGAGCCTTTTATCTTGCAAATAATTTATTTATTTATGAACTTTTTATTTATTTGCATTCTTGTGTTAAAATCTTAAAAAATGTTTGCTAAAAAAGAAATTTAGATTGTTATACATAAGTTATCATCTTTGGAAATTTGTTTATTTTTTTTTAATTTCTTATAAATGTTAACAATTTTTTTTCTTTCAATTAGTTTTTATTCTGTGAAGTTGAAAATAACACACACAAAAAAAACATTTTGTGAACAAAAGCATTTCAATTTAAAATTTTTATGAGTTCAATTAAACAGGAACACAATACATAATGCTTTGATGGTATCACTTTGACAGCTGTGCCCTACAAAAAAGCATTTATGCATACAAAAAAATGTTCATCTATAAACAATAAAAAGTAAATATGCAAATAAATGGGGTAGAGCAAAATAAAAAAATATGTTTTGCTTGACAGAGCCTTTTTCATATAAAGAAAAATAAGTAATCAAGTTGACTGAATTAATTAAATTACTGCTTAGTACCCAACTCACCAAGCTCAACAGCTTAGAAGCTATAGTTATATGCAATTCAGCAAGCTGAATAGCAACTAAACCACTTTCTCAACAAATTCAGCCAGCTGAATAGAATTATTATCATAGCTGTATCAAATTCAGCCATTGAAATATCAAACTTACAACTTATATATTAAATTCAGCTAAGGTTTAGTATTTATTTAATTTTGAAATTCAATTCAGCTAAATGAGTTTATAAAATCTTAAATTGTTATTTAGGGCAGCCTGTAAGTAATTACTTTTTTTCAGTATGCCTGCTTTTAAAAGCTTAATATGAAACCAATTCATTGTTAAGTTATCTCCTCACCAGCTGAATACCATTTATGTCACCCTTATATGAAAATTAGCAATCTCCATAGCAATCGAACCAATTTTTTCAACAAATTCAGCAGCTGAATATAATTAACTTCATACTTTTATCCAATTCAGCTATTTAAATATCAAACTTATAACCTAAATATGTAATTCAGCTAACGCATATTATTTATTTTAGTTTGATTTTCAATTCAGCTAAATTTCCTTAATTTGTGTCTGCTGTAAAAAGAATCGAAGTTGACTGACTTACTCAAAATGCTGCTAAGCAATCTCCTCGCCAGCTGAATAGCGTAAATGCTACCCTCATATGCAAATCAGCAAGCTGAATAGGAATTAAAATACTTTTTCAACAAATTCAGCCTGCTGAATATAAATATTCTCATACATGTATTCAATTCAGCCATTGAAATAACAAGGATACAACCTAAATATGCAATTCAGTGAACGTATAGTATTTATTTAGATATTAAAATCAATTCAGCTGAATGAGTTTCACGAATAATTAGTTATTATTTAATTCAGATAGTAAGCAATAGATTTTTTACTATATTCCTGCCTTTAAAAAACTAAATAACAAAGAAATCATACTTTATTTTCAATTTGACTATGTGTGTAAGTAATATTCGTTCAATTAAGCTAAGAAAATAGCAGGAATTTTAATTCAAGTATGTGTATATAATTTGATATACTTTTGTATATAACTTAAATTCAGATGGCGTAATAACAATATTACAAGTTTTGTTCATAATTCTTTAAATTCAGCTAGCTGAATAGTGATATTTTTACCTTTGCATAAATCGCACTAACCACTGCACACCAAAAATATTTAATTCAGCAAGCTGAATACCATATCAATCACATCTATTTCACTTGAATATTCTTTTCAGCTGAGCAGAAGTGTTTCTTTTAGCTAGCTTTTTTAAATATACTGTAAAACTTCCTTTCCACTTGGTTGCATGTAAAATTTAAGATATTTTTAGTAACTTTAGTAATCAATGCCAATTAAAAATCATAAAAAATGTAATACGTTTTTATATGAGTGCATTTATTTTTAATTGCAACTATTGCTAACACAGCCAATAAAAACTACTGACCACTTACCAAACAAAAGAGGAATGCTCAAAACAATTCAACAATATTCTTTTTTATCATTTAACCTTTTATTGCTGAATTAAAAAAAGTAAATGGAATTGAAACAATATTGAAAAATATATTAGATTGTTTTAGTTTTTTTTATAGTTTACAAAAGTAATTTGTTGTTATTGTTGTTACTTGGGAAAAATACAATTTGGATGAATTGAAAACTTAATGGATATTAAATCTGTAATCAAAATTGCTTATGTTTACAATATCCAGTTCTTGTTTATAAAGCCAAAATGTTTCAAACACTTTTAAAGATTGAAATCAGCCACACTTCGAAAGAAAATAATTTTTTCCAATATGAAAACGGTTATATTTTTAGGCAAGGTCCCGGAAATCTAACTATGTAAAGCAACATGTTCCTCATGTTTGAAATTTTCAGACCTTAATAAAATATATTCAGGTAAAATATATTGAACTAATGCTTGACTAAAAAAAGTATGACACGCTTTGCAAGTATTGGATCTTCAGTTATAATTCTTGCTGGGCATAAAAATGTATATAATTTGGTTTTCGTAATCATAATTAATCAAATCCTTCGAAGGACTCTTAAGGATATTTTGTAACACAGTAATTTATCATATTTTATAATTAAGAAAATTATATTTTCTGCTAAAGGCATTAGTGCAGTTTTAGGAAAGTGCAAAGAATTAAGTAATAATTTCTACAAACTTGAGGAAAAACCAAAAAAAGGATATATGGACGACTTGGCAACTATTGCATCGTTACCGATAATTTTTTGTAGGCATAAGCAATACATGACTTCCTATTCATAATCAAAATTTCGAGACATTCCAAGGACTCTCAAGGATTTTCTAATACATACTAGTTTCTCACATTAAATTATAAATTTAAAATATATTTTATACGCATTTCTATTTACAAAATTCTGTTTTAAAATGTGCAAACACATGTATACATACAAATAAAAATCTTAATTTATTTAGTGAGAAATTAATTCAAATGACTAAAAAAAAACTTAAGGATAATTTTCCTTGAACTTGAGGAAAATAGATATGTATATGGCTGGCTAACTTCGCAAAATCATAGATACTAATATTTAGATAGGATATAAATAAATTTTTCACATATTACATTGAATATTCTTAACTTTATAAAAAAGGATATATGGCAAGCTACGTGGTTATTTCATCTTTGTTCACAATTTTTTGGTTTGGTTAGAAATGATGTGATGACACATTCATATTCACACATATAAAGCATTTGAAGGACCCTTAAGGATTTTGTGTTACATTTAAAATAACCAAATATAATTTTGCCTTATGTATAAATAAAGCATTCCTACAGGATTAAAAAAAATTAGTAAAAATTCTAATTTGTGAAATTTAAAAAAAAGGATATATGGCAAGCTTTGTAGTTAATTTATCTTTGCTTACAAATTTTATATGGGCTTTAAAATAATGTGATGACACACTCAAATTCATAATTACAAAGCATTTAAAGGACCCTTAAGGATTTTGTGTTGCATTTAAAATAAAAAATATATGTATATTTCTGCATTATAAATAAAGTTGCATAGCTAAGCCAGCATTCCTACAAGATTAAAAAAAATAAGTAACAGTTCTAAGGACTTTACATGTAATTTGTTACATTTATAAAAAAAGGATATATGGCAAGGTTCGCAGTTATTTTATCTTTGTTCACAATTTTTGGTTTCGTTAGAAATTATGTGATGACACATTCATGTTGTCAATTACAAAGCATTTGAAGGACCCTTAAGGATTTTGTGTTACATTTAAAATAAAAAAATATACTTTTGCATTATAAACAAAGTTGCATCACTGAGCCAACAATCCTAGAAGATTAAACAAAAATTAGTAACAGTTCCCGAGCCTTTACATGTAATTTGTCGAATTTATCAAAAACAAAAAAAAAAAGGATATATGACAAGCTTTGTAAATGTCAGTCCTGCAAATGTAAATTTAAGTAAGCACGCAGACGACATGATTCTGTGTTCGTATGCAATATTTCACAAGATTTAAAGAATCTTAAAGGATTTGATTACAATATTTCAATAAAAAATATGCATGAAAACCATGTTTTTGCTAAACAGAAATTTTTATTTTTAAGAAGGTCAAATAATTAAAAAGATTTTCATTGAGTTGCAGAGAAAATCTTATATATAATATAATCGCTAAGTTTTATGTACTTTTTTATTATTTTTTTCTTATTTTTTGCTTAATAGTTTTAATAAAATTTTACTAAAATGTTTGTATTCTTACTGCAGCAGACATTCAATGTTTTGTTTTTAGTGTCTAATTAAAAGCTTTGGTTTTTGTATAAGAACAACAAAAAGTTTGACTTTCATTTGGGCAAAAGAAAAGCAAACTTTAAGCCAGAAGCATTGAAGGACTTAAAAAAGTTTTTCCTTCCTTAAATTTTTATGGAGTCTTGTTGTTTTTTTTTTTGAAGAAAAACTTTTACCAGCTAAATATGCATGATGAATTTTTTTGTTTGCAAAATTACTTTGTTTCATGGTTTTTCTACATTTATGACAGGCATTAGAAGTAAAAACAAGATAAGTAAGAATAAAGAAACATAAAAGAAGGAAATGACTTTTAGTGACTCAACTATTTCTTATGTCTTTCTTCACTTCACTTACAAATGAAAAGCAGAGATTTGACTTAACCTTTTCTGTAAATATTCTTTTAAGATTTATAGTTTGAGTTTGTGTAAATCTCATTTAAAGATTATGACTTTTAAATTGCTTGTACACATGCATGAGGCCAACTTATAACCAGAACAGACACTATTCAAATAAAATCTGTCAAGCGTGTAGCCAGAGGAAATAAATGATAGCAAAGTAGAATAAAAACTGTAAGGATTAATGTTATTAGATCATAGAGATTTATGAGAATACAAATAAAGACAAGATATTTTGTTTGCTTTATAAAGTAAAGGCATCCTTTTTAGATTTATTACTGCACTTGAGTCTTTGTGGGTAATGCTTTTTTTACGAAAGGTTTAATGTTTGCATGTAACAATAAAATTAAATTATGCTTTTGTTATCACTAAGGCAATATTTTGTATACTTTTCTGTAGCTTTTCTTTTTGAAGTGCTGAGGCAAAACCTCGATACACATTTAATAAATTCAGTAAAGTGCGAGTTTGACTCGCATACGAAGGGTTCCGTTCAGCACTTGTTTCTTTTTGTTTGGCAATTTTTTAGTATTGAAGCTTTTTTAGTTTTGGCGATTTTCTTAGATTTTTGGGCGGTTTATTTTTTGTTTTTTTTTTAATATACATTTTTTAGGGATTTGATTTAGTCTTATCGCTTTTTTCGTTTCGGCGATTTTTTGGGTTTCTGGCAAATTTTTTAGTTTTTTTGGCGACCTTTTTACTTTTGGTGATTTTTTTTAGTAATTTAGCGTTTTATATAATTTTTGCTGATATTTTTCATTTAAGCGTTTTTTTTATTTCGTCGAGTTTTCGTCTCGGCATTTTTTAATTAGTTCTTCTTGATTAGTTCTAAGTTTTACGTGCAAATTACCTCTAAATTTAAGAAAAACTATTAAGAATATTTCCCGTGCGCAGTGTTTTGAGTATGTCGGTTTTAGACCAGCCATCGCTAAAGCACCGTAAGATCTATCTCTCTCTCTCTGTCATTCTCTCTCAAATATTTTACATAAAAGAAAGGACTGCATACACATATTATAATTACATATTCTTTCTATCAAAAACTTTATTTTAATCTTCAGTTTTTGTTTTAAAATAAAATTTGCTTAATTTTATTCAGCAACACCTAACAAGAAAGCTTTATATCCTTTTAAACAAATTAAGGTAAAATACTTTCTTTGTTTCCTTTTCAGTCCTTTTGTTTGTGTTGAAGTGATAGCCGGCAACCTTCAATCTTAATGACCTTCGGCGTAAATTTGTAGGATATATTTCAAGAACTTTAAAATTAATTTAATTCCCATTGTCTTTGTACAAAACAAAGGGAGAGAGAGAGAGAGAGAGCACGATAGAAAACAACCAGAATGCAAACAAAGAGAAAAACTTTCATCAACTTAATGAAAATTTAATTTAAATGAAGATAAAATAAAACCTAAAGTTATTATCATATTTTCTTATTTTATATTTACCTTTATTGCATTACAGCCATAACAAACCACTACAAAAAACAAAATTATAAATATTTGAGACAATAGAATTTTACAATACACTCACATAATTTAATTTGCATAATGGGAATAAAGTACAAATGCGAGTACATGGCTGCTCTAAGAACTAAAAGAAACCAACAATAAACTTATGCTTAAACTTCTGCAAGTTGAAATTATTAATTTTTTCTTCATAGCACCCTCCCCTCTCCACTCTCCCCTCTCCCCACCTCACCACCCAAACATCCTTAGAAACAATAAAGCATGAGCAGGTAATATAAAATGTATGTAGCTACACCAGCACACCATAGTGACTGACCCCTGCTGTGAGGCTGTCTAACAATGGCCAGGCGGTAAAGTTGTTAATTTCAAACTGAAAGGAACAAAATAACAAACTATGTACAACCAGGATCTAATAGCAAAAATCTGGAGTGTACATGCATACACACTACCAACCATTCAATAGAGTATAAAAAAAACTTTTTAAAGGAAATAGGGATAGGAAATGGGAATGGGAATGGGTGAGCAAGAACGAGTGAGATGTAGTGTGGCCAGACTAAGCCACAAAACGCCTAACTAACCATCTGTTATGCAAAACAAAACAAATAAAATAAATGCTAATGAATATCATTCTTGCTGGAAATGTAGACGAGTGTAAATACAATTATACCACAAGCACAATGGGTCATTTGCTTAACAAAATTGCTATAAATAAATTTTGTAATAAAAAAAATAAGTAATTTTTGTGCTGCAATTATTTAACAAGAAGTGGCAAAATCTCTTTAAAATTATACAAATTAATAACTAAACAATTTAAGTTTGTTTTGTAAAAAAGTTAGCACTATGGCCCTAGGATTTATAAAATTCTTAAAAAAATGTTAACGTATAGAATCTTCTATAATATATGCCATTAGCTACAATGAAATTATAATTATATTTCATTAAAAAATTATTGCACTATGGGCTTAAGGCATAGGCCATTTGCTTAGCAAAATTGCAGTCAAAATCTCTTTAAAATTGTACAAAATAACTTAATAATTAATTTTTTTTATACAAAAGCTAGCACTATGGGCTTACCATTTAAAAAATTTCTAAAAACATGCTAAAATCTTCTGTTTCTTAGATTTATAACAATGATATTATATTTAGTTTTGATTAAAAAAAAGCTATTGCACTATGGGGTTACAGTATGATTTCCAAAAAAAATCTAACAAAGAATTTTTTTGGAAAATAATTTCTTTATAATTAATTAATTTTTTACCAAAAAATCATATCAGACTATTTTTTTACCATTTTATGCTCTGCTTCGTTTCTCGCTGGTTTAAAATTTGTTAATGGCTATTTAATTTCTTACTCTCGCCAAATAAATTTATTTTTATTTGTAAACTCAAATATAAAATAGCCAGCTGGCTAAAATAAAAGTCAGTTGAAAAATTGCTTTAAAATTATAGAAAATGATTACATAGTTAAATTTTTATTTTACAATACTTTGCACTATGGGACTGCCAACTAAAAAATTCGTAAAAATATTTTAAATCATAAAACCTTCTATATAATCCTTTAGTTACAATCAAGTTATGATGATGTTTTATATTAAAGGCTACTGCACTATGGGCTTAAGAAAACTAACAAGTCAAAAAAAATTGTTTTCCAAATAAATCATTTATACAGCTTAAATAATAACTTTTATTAAAAATCATAGCAGCTTATTGCAGTTTTAGGCTCCGCTTCGTTTCTCAGTGATTTATTTTTTTACTGAATGGTTATCTAATTTACTAGTTTCTTTAAGAAATATTATTAACACAACAAAAACACTTTGAGTAGTAGTTAGGATGAGTGAAATATTTTCGAAATATGTACATACTTGTGGAACTTAGGAATTGATTTTGACATTTAAGCATTTAAAGAATTTACATTTTTAGTATTTGCACTATGGGCTAGTTAGTAAAAAAAACAGTAAACATTTTTGCTTATGACCAGCCTAATAAATAAGTCTTGCAGTATTTTTTGTTGTTTGAGGGGAAAATGTCCTAATGCACAATGGGAACGAAAAAATTTGTTTTTATATTCAACCTATCTCTTTTCTTTGCAATCTTTATTACTTAACTTGATTGGAACTAATGTTAGGCATTTAACAAATGTACAGTTTTGCTATTTGCACTATGGGCTAATTAGTAAATAAAAAACAGTTTATGTTTTTGATCAGCGTTGTGGTTAAGTTATATCTTTTAAAAAGTTTTTTGTTTAAGTGAAAAAAAGACCTATGCACTATGGGACGACATTTTTTTCACATTTAACTTAACTTTTTCCTTGCAAGCTAAATTGCTCAACTTAATTGCATTGAACATATTTGGAATATGTACTTGTAGAACTAAGGAAATAATTTTGAAACTTAAACATTTAAAAATGTGCAATCCCTTACTTGCACTATGGGTTAATTAGTCCAAAAAAAGCAACAGTGAATATATTTTCTTGTGATTAACCTTATGGTTGTTACTCTTGCAATAATTTTTTTGTTTAAGGGGTAAATAGCCGAATGCACTATGGGTCTAAAAAAATTTTACTAAATTTATTTGCTGAACTTGCATTGAAAATTCCGAATATTTAAAATTTTTTGAACTTATTGAGTACTGCAAACTAGCGATTAAACTTATTAAAGCACGTGGAAAATGTGTATATTTAGGCAAGTTTACATATATTTTTAAAACTCATCGAAAGTTGTCTATAACAATATTTGTAATTTCGCAAGTGCGTACGAAGCATAGCTTTCAGCAATTCTTGTGCTTAAAATAAATCGTAACTGACTTTTCCTCTTTTCATTTTTGATTGGCCCACAGTATTTAGCAAAATATCAATTTCCTTGCATGTCATTAACTCTTGTGGTAGAAATAAAAGAAAAGGGTACAAAAACAATGAAAAGTACTTCTGCTTTTAGTCAACCATTTTAAGTGAATTTATACAATATTTGTTTTATGTATTCCTCTGGCACAAGCATTACTACGACTACATTTACACTTTAAATGCGGAAATTTGCATTACTTTGGGGAAATACAAAAAATAAAAAAGTACAAAATGACTGTTAAGGATTCATAAACAAATAGACAGCACCAACAACAACAACAACAACTCACCTCAGTAAATAAACTTGGGAAATGTAATGAAATAAAACAGAATATTTTAAGCACAAATAAACATAAGGCTAGTAGATAGGCCAGACCGAAAAAAGGACTAGTCAACCAGGCAATGCAGATAAAATTGTGTAGACAAGAAAGGAAAACGGAAATTTAAATGCTTCTGCTGCTTTAACAAACCATAAAATCTTGGGAAACAATACGAAGCTTTTATTGAATAAATTTCCTAGATCTTTTTTAATTTTGCTGGCCATTGTATTTTTAAAATAAAAAGGTAGAGAGTTGGAATGGCCCTTTTAAATGTATTAAAAATCTACTTGAACATAAGATATGAAAATAAAGAAAATTAACATGATGATTAAAGGGATCTAAAGCAACACTAACAAGAATATTACGACTAGCAAAACAAGTCCTGTAGGCTACAAAAGGACATGAATGCTTTGAAATTTTTGTATTTTTATTAGTGGAATTTCGATATGCAGCTGAAGCTCTAAATTTTAAGTTTTGTTTGCATAAAAATGTTTGCCATAGTCTTTCTTATTAGATTTTTTCTCTTAAGGCCAAATTTAAAGTGATAATCCGCACTCATATTTTACATATCACTTCACACATCACTCTAACAAAAGAGTGGAAAAACTTTAGAAGCCTGATGCTAGTATTTACAATGAATAGATTTTGTGATGGCAATTGACAATGGCCTTTGAATTGACAGATACTTTTAATGGTCCAAAACATCACCCATCGCCAGCACCATCACATCTTGCAAGCAGGGCTGTTTCGTAATAAATTGTCCTTAAGGACAATTAACTATGCTAAATTTACCTCACTCACTTAATTTTGCTTATTTTCTCTTTATTCAATTTACTTCATTTTCGAATTTAGAAATTGCATATTTTTGAAATTTGATAACAATGCTGAATTTTTGTATATAAAATTCGTCAATTTACCTCATTTTTGAATTTCGAAACTATAATTTTCTATGAATAGCTAACAACTCCCATTTATTTTTACCTATATTTGAGTCATTATGGAAAAATACCGCACTATATTCAATGTTCGAAAATTCGAACACATGTTCGAAAAAAATTTTGCACCCAAAAAAAAAGTCGGGCATTAAAAAATTATATATATTTTTATAATATGTTAAATTCAACACATTAAATTTAGCTTATTTGAAATTTATTCGATTTATTTCATTTTCGAATTTTGATATTGCATAATTCTGGGAATAGCTAATAATTCGGATAACATTTAAAACGCTTGCAATGTAAAAATGTAATTCATAATAAATGCTAACTATGTTAAATTTAATTGCCTTATTTTTTTTTATTATAATTTCTTCAATTTACCTCATTTTCGAATTTCGAAACTATAATTTTCGATGAATAGCTAACAATTCCCATTAATTTTTACCTTAATTTGAGTCATTGTGTCAAAAAACCGCATTTTATTCAATGTTCGAAAATTCGAACATAAGTTCGAACAAAATTTTGCACCTACAAAATGTTCCTAAGAAGTCAGGCATTACATATATGCAAAAAATTGTCCAATATTTTTAAGTGTTCTCGAACACCAGCATCAAATAAAATCAAATTAGTCATTTGAAAACCATTTTACACAAACTCCAAATTACCTTTTTCCTTCTTATTGGAAGGAACAAAGTTTTAGCTCCACTACATTCATCCTCCAAAAAAATAACTGAGTTTATTCAATTTTAGCTAAAGACAAGCTCGAAGTTTACGTCGAACAAATAGAAAATATATTTAAAGCAGGGAGTCTACTTTGGAATATGCAATTTCGAAAGTATTTTTATTCAAAGTAATTTTCGAAAACTAGAGAGTGGACCCACAGAATCGCTACAAGCGTTTACGAACTACAATGTCAAAGTCCGAAACATAAAGTTGTGTAGATGTTCCTTTCTACATATGTATAGTTAGATACATACATACATACATACATATCGTTACCTTTATATACAAAGGCCTTCATATTTTTTTGTTGAGTTTTTTGTATATTTCGATAGAAAAACATTTAATGTATCGAAAAATGCAAAAAAAAATCTCGATTTCATAAAAATAATGGGTAATGTTCGAAAATCAATAAATTGCAAATGGTTTTGTCATATGTTTTTCGTAATCTTTTCATCAACAATTTTATATTATCTTCTTTTCTTGGTTTTTTTCTCACTTAACACATCTAGCTTCGAAATTCGAAAAGAAGTTTTTAGCCAACTTCAAGATAAAAAGAGGTTTCCACACATACATAGTAAAATTTTTTTTTATAATTGCAAAAAAGAAAGTGGACAGTTTCACTTCACACTTTTCTTATAAAAAAGTCGACTGCGCCATCCCAGCACACTTTTCTTATAGAAAATTCGACTGTGCCATCACAGCACACTTTTCTTATGGAAAAGGCGTCTGTGCCATCACAGCACACCTTTCTTATGGAAAAGGCGTCTGTGCCGTCACAGCACACTTTTCTTATAGAAAAGTCGACTGTGCCATCGCAGCACACTTTTCTTATAGAAAATTCGATTGTTCCATCACAGCACACTTTTCTTATAGAAAAGTCGACTGTGCCATCGCAGCACACTTTTCTTATAGAAAATTCGACTGTTCCATCACAGCACACTTTTCTTATAGAAAAGTCGACTGTGCCATCGCAGCACACTTTTCTTATAGAAAACTCGACTGTGCCATCACAGCACACTTTTCTTGTATAAAGGTCGGCCCTACCACCACAGAACAGCGTTCATATAGAAAAGTCGACTATGCCATCACAGCACACTTTTCTTATAGAAGAGTCGACTGAGCCACCACAGGACACTTTTCTTATAGAAAAGTCGACTTTGTCATCCCTCCATACTTCTTATATAAAATTGGGCTATGCCATGACAGCGGAGTTTTCATATTAAAAAGTCGATTGTGACATCACAGCACACTTTTTGTTATAGAAAAGTCGACTGTGACATCCCAGCACACTTTTCTTACAGAAACGTTGACAGGGTACTTTTGTTATGGAAAAGTCACAGCATTTTTAAGCCGATTTGTCTTTTAAAATAGAGATAGCGTTTTGATCCAGAACCCTTTCAAATTTATTACTATGTACATATTTTTACTTTTAAGCAACCGATTTCAGTAACTAAGTTCGAAAATTATATCGCTTCAGCCTTTTTTGACGGTTATTTACTTATTTCCACTTGGGCAACTTTTTCAAAAATTTTACAGTCTGGCCATACATATATTTCTTAAATATTCTTAAGTGTGTCTTTGTATGTATGGTAATTTGCTTTTATCAATTTTAAACAAAAGATATAAAGGACTTTATTTCACTCAATTGTACAAAAAACAATCTCATAATGACAAAAGGAGTTTGTAGTGTGCAGTGTTGAAGAATAACTTGAAGAATATGTTAAGTTTCTTCTTGCAATTTCCATATTGTTTGCATAATTTTTAGACTTAAGTTTTTAAAGAATGCTAAGACAAAGCTTTTGTATTGTTTTTGTGTCTTATTCCTTTATACTTTTTTATAATAGGATAAATTCCTTGCAAAAAAAAAATGTAAATCTTTAAGTTGTTGATGAACTTAAATGAAATAAGAAATTGAACAAGCAAATGTGATAATGTGTTGCTATTTAACAACTTGTGGTAGATTTTTTTAGGTTATTTTTTTAAATTCTTTTAACTTTACATTGAAGGAATTTAGAAAGCAATCACTTAAAAACTTAAAACAAAGTTAAAGTCGGAAATTTATTAAGAATATTGATTCTTTGTTTTTCTTTTCTTTCATTTAATTTAATGATTGCATCAGGTTTTTCCAAGCTCATTTCCATTTTACCTGCCACTTGAAAACATCAATTTAATGAAATTTTCGTGCAATTTCCTCTAATGACATTTATTTACCTGCTTTGCCATTCGAAAAACGAAATCAGGCAAGAGAATTTATAATTAATTAATTAACTGTAAATGTATAAATAAGACTGCTACAAGTCATTTAAAGATTTTTTCTTTCAATTTTTCATTTAATATTTTTACAATTTCCATTACAAGTCCTCTGCTTAATTAACAAAACCACAAAATGGTGCAAAAGGAGGGCGCCTGGTGTGGGAAAAATACAATAAAAAACCAAATTGCAAAATTAAGCCACAAATGAATGACGACGGAGTCTATAGAGTATAAAAGAAGAAGAAAAAAACTTTATTTGCCTTTTATAATTTGGCTGATGATGACGACGTTCGTTCGGTAGTATACATAATGGTGCAACTTAAAATGAAAACAAAAGTCCAACAATTGTACCCACAATGAAAAAGTTAACCAGGAAAATATACACGCTTGTAGAATTAAAGAATAATTTTACTTAAATATTAGCCTTGAACATGCATGCATACGCTTGCAAGTGAGCGTACTCGTATTTTTTTTATAATGAAACGCAAATGCATAAAGGCATAAATGAAAATCCTGGGATTTGTAATTATTCAATTTAATTTCAATTGTTAAGCAACAAAAGACGTAAGCTGTTTCAATTGAAATTATTAACAAAAGCTTTCACAATTATGAATATTTCCCTAGAATTACTTCACAACTACTTAAAACATTAAGGCTCATTATTACAATTTTCCAATCATTTGGGCCATATTTTTTAATGCAACAGATAAATATTTTTCGTTTATTACAAGTTAACTTTAACCTGGCGCTAAGCTTTAAATATTAGAACCTGTCATAGTATCTGCTGAAGATATGGCAACTTCTACAAAAGCTTGCTGTCAAATATAAAAATTTAAATTATTTGCAATTTTTATCAAAATGCATTATACAAAAATATAAAGTAAATTCAGTGAAGTGCGACTTTGACTCGCGCACGAAGGGTACGTTGGGCTTTGAGCATTTTTTTACGTTTTTTCAGCTGAAATAATTTTTTTGTTTATTTTTCGCTTTTTTCTCGTTTTTGGCGATTTTCTTAAATTTGGCAATTTTTTTAATTTTGGCGATTTTTTCATTTCGGCGATTTTTTTCATTTTGGCGATTTTTTCATTTTAGCGATTTTTCCAGTTTTTCGCGATTTATTTTCGATTTAGATTTTTTTTTAATTTAGTGCTTTTTTTCGTTTTGGCGATTTTTTTTTTTTTTTGTTTTGGCGATTTTTTTCGGTTTGGCGATTTTATAATTTTGGGATTTTTTTGTTTTACCGTTTTTGAAAATTTCAAGAAGTTTGCTCTTACGGTTTCCAAGATACAGAAAGTTATCAAAATTTCATAGTCAAAATTACATTAACTGATGGTACACCCTTTAACTAAAATTTTTTAAATTTTAGTGTTAATTGTTGTAGTCTATATAAAAATACACTAACTTTACAAATTTCAAGTGCATATACATACAATTGTATGTATATTACATGGGATTTTAACATTTTTCGTTGCTCATTTTGGCACACCCTTTAATTTCCAACTCTCATGCATTTGTTGTTGTAGCGGCCAAGGGTCTACACACTTTGTCCAAATTTCAGGTCCGTAGCTCTTACGCTTCTCGAGAAAATACCCTGTGACGGACAGACGGACAGCGTAGCGAAAACAATAGAGTTCCTTTTCACCTTTGGTGTACGGATCCCTAAAAAAGACGTCAACAAAAAAATTTCATCATATTTGCAATTGAAAATTAAATTAACAAAAGAAAACCATTACAAATATTTGCAACTAAAAATAGCCCGTCTCAACTTCAGTGTTACCCACAGTAACAAAACTAGAAAATTTATTTTATCGAATGGAGCCTATTGTGCACTTTTGCTAAAGTTAAATTTAATTATCGAACTAAAGTAAGACTAAGCTTGCGTGCAGCCTAAAGATATGCTATGGATTTTCTTGAAAAAAAAAACAAATATCGCTCTTTTACCATAACAACACCATAACTCAAAAAATTCAATTTTGATTTCTACTTAAGAATTATCTTTCCTTTTCGAGTTTCGAAATTACATTATTTGGCCATCATAATTTAGCAATTTTCATTAATTAAGGCGAATATTTACATCTCATTTAGCGAATTCAACATTTTATGTAATGTTCGATAATTCGAACACAAGTTCGAAATATGTTTCACAAATAAAAAGTGTCAATAAAAAGGCTGAATTTAAAATATGTCAAAATCTTTGGAATATGAATTAATGTTAAGTTAAAGAATATTAAATTTGTTTGGATAATTTTGCTGAGATAACATTGTTTTCTATATCTTTAATTTGCTTACATTTTCGAGTTTCGAAATTGCATTTTTACCACAAAAGGTAACAATTTGCATGAATTTTTACTAATTTTTAGGTTGTAATTAGCTAATTTAGATTTTTTTGCAATGTTCGAAAATTCGAACACAAGTTCGAAAAATGTTCTAAAGCTTAAAACTGTTAAAAAAAAGTCTAAATTAAAAAAAGTATAAAAAATGAATTTATGTTAGAGTTAAAGGATATTAAATTTTGTTTGAATAACTCTGCTGAGTTGAAAGTTTTCTATATCTTTAATTTGCTTACATTTTCGAAATTGCATTTTACCCAGAAAAGGTAACAATGTTCATGAATTTTGACTAATTTTTAGCTTGTAATTAGCAAATTTAAATTTTTTTGCAATGTTCGAAAATTCGAACACAAATTCGAAAAATGTTTTAAAACTTAAAAATGTTAATAAAAAGTCTAAATTTAAAAAAGCTTAAAAACATGAATTTATGTTAGAGTTAAATAATAATAAATTGCTTTAAATAATTTTGCTTAGTTGAAATTTTTTCTATATCTTTAATTTGCTTACATTTTCGAGTTTCGAAATTGCATTTTGCCAAGAAAAAGTAAAAATTTTCATGTATTTTGACTGATTTTTAGTTTGTAGTTAGCAAATTTAGATTGTTTTGCAGTGTTCGAAAACTCTAACAGAAGTTCGAAAAATTTTTTAAAGCTTAAAAATGTTAATAAAAAGTCTAAATTTAAAAAAGTTTAAAAGCATGAATTTATGTTAAAGTTGAATAATAATAAATTTCTTTAAATAATTTTGCTTAGTTGAAATTTTTTCTATATCTTTAATTTGCTTACATTTTTTAGTTTCGAAATTGCGTTTTGCCAAGAAAATGTAAAAATGTTCATGTATTTGGACTGGTTTTTAGATTGTAGTTAGCAAATTTAGATTGTTTTGCAGTGTTCGAAAATTCTAACAGAAGTTCGAAAAATTTCTTATAGCTTAAAAAAGTCTAAATTTAAAAAATTTTAATAACAAGAATTTATGGTAAAGTTAAAGAATATTAAATTTTTTTTAATAGTTTTGCCGAGTTGAAATTTTTCTATATATATGTATCTTTAATTTGCCTAATTTTTGAGTTTCGAAATTGTATTTTGCCCAGAAAAGGTAACCATTTTCATAAATTTTTGCTAAAATTCGGGTTGTAGTTAGCAAATTTAGAACTTTTTGCAATGTTCGAAAATTCGAACACAAGTTCGAAAAATTTTTATAGCTTTAAAATGCTAATAATCATAAAAGTTTTAAGACTTTCGCAAATAAATTAAAATTAAACTAAAAAGTGAGCTATAAAAAGCCGCTATCACAAGAGGAGATATAAATTTAAGCACACTACAAATTACTTTTTTTTTTCTCTAAGGCCATAATAATTTTATTGATATTAACAATAAAGGTATTCACAAGCATATAGTAAAAATAACACGCTCTAAAATTTACAAAGTTGTAGCTAATATTTTGTCACTTAAAAATTTTTAAAAAATTTTAAGAATATATCATACAAAAATGAAAATAAAAATATAAAAAAAAAATTTTTGTAAGCGATATAAAGTTTCTTCGCAACATCGTGGTCCAGGACATTAATCTTCAGACACAATATTTTTTTAATTTTTTAATTTCAATATTGAATTGCGTTCGTTCAAAAGTTAGATTTATGTATCTATGTACATACATCATATATCGTCGCTGTTTTAACTAACTGACCTAACTGACATCAACTCTTGAAAAATTAGTTAAGTCCACTATTAGACTTTATGAGTCACAATAGACCTTGTCCACAATTTTTATGACTGTAAATATTACTGTCGAGCCTATAACAGTAAAAATATTTCAGACGTTTCCATAAGAATACATGTAGAAAACAATTATAAAAGCTCCTCTCCTGTAAAATTTACAAAATGTCAGTTAGGTCAGTTAGTTAAAACAGCGACGATATGTGCATATATCAATCTGCATACAAATTCATACGCATATTTTATTTTCAGCTTTGTTCGAAATTCTTGTCGATTTCCTTAAATTTTCGAATTTTTGTCGATCTCAAAGTTCGAAATTACATATTTCCAACAAAACTCGACAACTGGCATACCTTCTGGGTAATATTTGAGATGTAAATAGCAAATTGTGTATATTTTGTAATGTTCGAAAATTCGAACATAAGTTCGAAAAAATTTCTTAAACTCCGAAATGTTCCCAAAAAGTCAGGCTTCATGCATAGGCAGAAGGATTTCATTAAAAAAATTTATTTAAAGAAGTTAAACGAAAGTTTAAGATATGATTGGAATAATAAGAAATGAAAAGTTTTTTGTTAATAATATTTTTTTCTAAAAAACTGACCTTGTGTTTAAAGAATATTTTCGAATAACTGAAATCCAACATTTTTAGCAGTAGATAAAAATTATACTTTTCTTCTTATGCCATTGAGGTAGGAGCGTACCAAATTTCGAACCGATCATATACCATTTTTAGTTAGCACCGGTCCAGACTTGCAATTTTTATTGCAGCAATTCTTGAATTTGTGGGAGTGTGTTGCTATAGAAATATATAGATTTTGTATTCTTCTCTTGTTCGTTTGCACTAAGAAATAAAAAGTGGCTGCAAGTCTGGACGGAACTTTACTCACAAAAATTCGAACTCGTGTTCGAAAAAATGTGAAGTGTACCAAACTATCTTTTTTAATGGGAGAGATTCATAAATTCATATTTCTGGCATTACATATAATATAATAATATAATTATAATTTTTCTATTGGTGGTGATTTTAAATTATATATGATTTTTAAAATTACTCTTATAAAATAAATATGCAACACAATAAATCTAAAAATAAATAAAAAAAATATCTGACAAAATCTTTCATTTCTTTATTTCTAGCTTGAACTCATTTCGTTCAACATGTTTCTCCCTCCAAATTTTCATTCAATTATATTTCCTTTCATAATTCTTGTTTATTTATGGATTCCTTTTCATTACAAGAATCACACATTCACTAAGTCAATGAATGACTGACATTTGTGCGTGTGTTAATGACTTACTTAACTTTCAATTTTTTTTCTTTTTCTACTTTTTCCCCTTCCCTTTGTTTTTTTTTTTTTTCAATATATTTTGCTGTTGTTTTGTAACAACAAATCGTTTGATCCAGGTAAGAAAGAAATGTTTGATGTTGACAAAGTGTTTCCTTGACAATAAAGTTTGTATGAAGAAACCCAACTACTTTTTCTTTTTTTTTGATTAAAAGAAATTTTTTTTTATTATTTTCCCGAACTTTTGTGTTTTCATGATTTTTCTTTCTTTCAAGCAGTAAACATTTGTGCAGAAGGTATTGAAAACCTTGATTTTCAATCACTTTTATTGTATGAGTAGCTGCAGGGATTTTTTAAGGCAATATTTGGATTGGGGAGGGGTCTTTCTATTTACTCTCTTTCTCTTTCACATAACTGTACAGTGTACACACTCATGCTTAGGTGTCAGATGAGCGAATAGCACGAGTGTATGTTGTGTGTACACACGTGTATGTATGTCGCTTATGTCGCATTTTTGTCAATTTTTCTACAATATTCGCATTTGTCCAATTGACATTGACATACAAATTCGTTGAGAAAAAAAATTTCTTAACTAATGAGATTTTGCTTTTTGCCAAATTTGTCTATGCTCACACATACAATTTTTAAATGTGCATGCCTGTGCATGGTTTTATATGCACATACATACATACAACACTTTGTAAATATCGCATGTTTGCTATTGCAAAAATTTGTATTATTTTTGCGGTGTATTTTATGCAAACCACGGAAATTAATTTCTATCTACATACATACATATATGTATTTCACCCAGCCACATTCCACTTGCCAGATATGAACCTAGACTGGGCAAATATGTACTATATGTGATCTTCTCCAAGAAAAGGGACCGAGTGTGTTAAAATGAAGTTTTGCGAAAAACGCATTTAAAAAATAAAATTTTAATGTTTTTCTCATTTTTATCGATTTTGACACACATCCGTTTTTTGACACACTAGGTCCCTTTTCTCGGAGAAGGTCACATATGATGTTCTTATATTATTAATTTAGACAACCAGACTAAAATTAGTGGTGACGAGGGAAGGAAGTGGCAGCTTTAAAATTGTGAATGATTTAGCTTAAACAAGCGGTTTTGTCGCAACAAACTCTTTGTATGGCGAAATAGCTACTTAATTTAATTTTTATTGAAAACTAAAGGGTGTATCTTATAGAGGTACAAAACTTTGAATTTTACCTAAATGTTGCAAGAATAAGAATAAGGCGTTCATAAAATTTTTATTTAGCAAGTCAATTGTTTTTCATATAACGTTAATATGTATATTTGAAAGGTATGGTTTTTTTTAATACTCGTACTCATCGCCCTTAATCGAATTCCCATTGAAGCTAATTTTCTAATCATTCATCCGTATTATTAAATAAAAGGATCTTTCTAAGCTCTAAACAGCAACAAAATGTGATTTTTTCGATGTAGCTGCGTCTGAATGCAACGAAAAAACTTTTTTTCTTAGTATGTAATTATATACAAACACGCAATTATGTAAAGGGTGTTTTTTTTATAGAGTGACACAAGTTTAAATCATAATAAAACAAGGATATATATTTTTAAGATCAATGAAACGGGCTTTATTGGAAAGAACATTTTCTGAAATTAATATTTAAATATGATTTCTGCCAAAAGCCATAATCTGGAATAACAAATTTTCAACATTTTTTCGCAGCATTTGCGGCCGTATTTCGCCGATAACTCTTCGAATGTTGATTTCCAGGTGTTCAATTGTGACTTAACATAACCACAAAGAAAATAATACAGTGAGGTTAAATCACACGATATTGGTGGCCAACTAATTGGGCCATTAAATGAAATTATTTCTTCATCAAAAGTTTATTTTAGTAAATCAATAGTAGCGCCCGCTGAGTGGCATGTAGCTCTGTACTGTTGGAACGTAATTTAGGTACGAAAAAAATTTCGAATCATGTTCCTACACTGTTCACCATTGACAGTAACGTTCTGGCCATCATCGTTTTTGAAGACATACATATGTATGTATGGGCCAATTACTCTCCCAGCCCATAAGCCACACCAAACAGTAATTTTCTGTGGGTGTAATGGTGTTTCGACAAAAAATGGGAAAATGGAAGAAGTGCACGTTGAGTTTGACGAATAGAAATAACTATTTTGGTTAAAAATTTCAACAATTTGCCTTGCTCTGGTGTAAGTGGATTCGTAATGAAATTTCAAAGCAACTAAACAAAAAGCAACCATCAGCTGCTAAATGCGTGCTCAACTCAAAGTTGTGACACTCTAAAAAAAAACACCCTTTATATGTAAGCAGATGTACACTCACATCGTTACCTTAATATAGAAAGGCCCTAACTCATTATTTTTTTGAAATCGATATTTTTATATTTTTCGATAAACTAGATGTTCTTCTTTCAAATTATACAAAAAAAAAACTCGATTTAAAAAAAATTAGAGCCTCTCTTAATTGAGGTAACGATATGTACATATGTAGCCTGCAGGAAATTCGAATAGTGAAATTGTAGTGATTTACTAGTAACATTTTCAGTAGTACTACTGACCAGGTGTACCCCAGCTAATGTAATCATCTATTGACATTGAACATTAGCTTGTCATTGAAAATCCACCACTAGACTGCAGCAATACTGACTAAGTAGTTCTTTTGGGACCACATGGAGACATTGGCACCAACGATTCATTAGTAAATTTTAGGGGCTCTAGTCTACAATATCGATATTTCCTCGCTTGATGTCAATAGTAAAATTGTAGTGATTTACTAGTGACATTGTCAAAAGTATAACTGAATAGGTGTACCGCAGCCAATGTAATCGCCTGTTGACATATAACATAGGGTTGTCATTGAAAATCTACAAGTAGACTTTAGCACTATTCTTTTACGACCATATGGAGACATTTGAACTAAAAATTCAATAGTACATTTTAGTGACCCTCAACAACAAACTTAAATACATACATACATATGTACGTAAGTTTTTAACATTATTGCATAGCATAATAAAAAATAATAACAAACTATTGAGGCGTTCATTGACAATGTCACCAGAAATACACTAGAACTGTTGCCTCTAACGTATCTCTACTCGCGCATAAAAGGAAAGTTGTCGACATTTCAACTAGTGCAATTGTCGATAGAGAAAATAGTGTTGACATAGAGACATATGGTTATAGGCTGACTAGAGGGTATGTATATCTAATTTACAAACACATTTGTAATTCATCTTTAATATTTTCACAAAAAAAAATTTTTAAAGATCTGATTTTTATTTTTTATTTATTATTTGGTCCTCTTAAGCTCGTGTTATTTAAATTACTTTTTTCTAACACCCCTCAAATAAATTGTTATACTTTACAAATTACTCAAACAAATAGATTTTTTACACAAGTAAAAAAGAAAAGAAAAAGCACGACACAAAAATTTATTAATAACAATTCCATGGTGAAGCATTTTGCAATAACAAATGTGACATTATTATGTACTACATGAAATTGCTGTCATTTATTGATGTAGTAAAAACATCCTTGAAGACAAAAAGAACATTAACGTCAACTGCACAATAATAAAAAAATAATAACAAACGATTTTTTTAACGAATCCAAAAAATAAACAATGTAAACATTATTTGATACACCAGCTAAGGACACACGCACACAGTGTCACACACCGTTGCCAGAAAATTTGGAAATAAAAACAATTTTTAATTCCAATTTTTTGGAAAATAGAAAAAGTATTACACAATTTAACTTTTAAACATTTTGTAAGCTATAAGGGAGTTTCCAATTAAGAATTCTAGGCAAATAAAGCTTGAATTGCGTCAACTTATTATTATCGACAAAGTATCCCCAGATATATATATATATATATATATATATATATATATATATATATATATATATATATATATATATATAATATATAATATTCCCCCTTCTAGTGAATGGCGTCGTCGACGTCACATCAAGACGACAGTAAATATTGTCAATCGTCTACTCTTTACCGGTAGCAATTGGCTCTTATTGCCAATCTCTAAGGCTTTGTAAATTAAGGGAGCATATTAATAGTAGTCAATTGTTGGCGACAAAGAGTAGACAAGTGCCAATATTTACTGTCATCTTAATGTGTCGTCGACGACGCCATTCGCAATAAGCGACATTATTTTTTTTTAAGGAAAAATTATCACCACATCGTAGTTTTCTCTCCTTTTTTTTTGGATTGAAACTATGGAAACAAAAATAATGTTGTTTTTCATATACGATTTAAAAATTTCTCAAAATATTATCATGGCTCCAAATCCAACATTTGGACGCCCAACAAGTTTTTACCAGCGGAAAAATAAGTAAATAAAGCAAATTAAAACTAATAAGGAGCTAATGCTAAATCCCGAAATGCCGGGATTCACAAAGCACGTCCGTCCAATTTGGCATCCCTAGTGGGAATATAAAGTTAATATAATGACGATAATGATGTTTATGCCGTTATTGAATGTGCGATAAACTTAAATAATGGCGTTGATATTAAAATTAATGTCCAGAAAGAAAATTAAAAAAAAAAAACATATAAAAATTATATACATACATCAATACATACAGACATTATGTAAAGAATGAAACGAAACGACTTTTTTCCACACGCATAGTTCATGAATCAAAGAATATATGCAGAAATACTTCTTTTAGACACGCAAAGTTTACTTTGCAAAGTCTTAATTCAGATGTGAGAGAGAGAAAGAGAGATGAATATTATATCTTTCTGTCTTTCGCCGAGCTGAATTAAGACTTTGCAAAGTAAACTTTCCGTGTATAAAAGGGGTCAAAGTTTACTTGACAAAGTCTTTTTTCTCTTCTCTCCAACAAACTCAACTCAAGACCAGAGTTGTCAGATTTTTTGGCGAAATGCCAAATTGATTTTAAAAATCGGCAAAAGTCTCCTAAGTCAATTTTATGTAGTTCGTATTGTATTTGATAATAAATAATAAATTTGTTTTTATAAAACACTTTTTTTAATATAAGTTTTTATAAAATATTCATATAAAAATTTAGCAGAAAATCGCCCAAATATATTTCTTGTAAATGTTTCTCATCCTAATTCAAAACACATTAATTACTATAATTAATATAAGAGAAATTATAAATCTTAAATTGTTTTAATTTCTTGCAGACGAGTTTTGGTAGGACTTATTTTTAACCCCAGACCAAAAAAGGGGTGTTATAAGTTTGTAGTGTGTGTCTGTGTCTGTCCGTGTCCACGTACAGTCGAAACGGCTGGACCGATTTTGATTTAGTTTTTTCGGTTTTAAAGGTGACTTGATCGAGAATGTTCTTAACTATGTTTAAAGAAAATCGGTGCAGCCGCTTAGAAGATATCACATCTTTTCTTTTTAATTTTTGTTATTGAAACTACTCTTTGAAAAAAATAATTAACAACAAAAATTAAAAATTTTAAAAACCCCCGATATATCTAATTTTTTTTTAATTTATCTTTAACATTAATTAAATAATTGTTTCATTCTACAATAAGAATTCAAAATACTAAACTTGAGCCTAATTAAAAAATTATTCCTGCATTATCAATTATTTTTTTTTTTTGTATAAAATCAACACCTTAATGAGGGGGTTGTATGAAAATCAGGGTTTAAAAATTAGTTTTTTTTTAATTTTTAGTTTAATATGACTATTAAAAACACTAAATATGGCTTTTGTTGAAAATTTTATTTGCGCACTCATTTTATTTTTTTTTTACATAACATGCAACAAATTTAACTTAAATGAAATGTTCGGGAATTTGATTTTATAAATTTAAATATGTAGTAAAATAATAAAACAAGAACATCTACAAACAAAAATATAATTGTAATAATTCTGTATTGACATTTGATTTGGGATGAGCTAATTAATTATTTAAAAGTACGATTTTATCGGATGTATAAAAACTTTTCATTATTACAACTTTAGTTTAACCTAAAGTGAGCGATAACTTAAGGGCAAGTTTATTCTATATACTGGTAAGTTAAATTAATGTATTTTTTTAGGATTATCTAATATGACTTCTAAATTTACTAGTTTGTCCATCCTATTTTAAGCCATAAATATGCATATTTTTTTAAATATTTTTTGGAAATAAGTATTTTCTAAATGCCAATATTTCTTATGTGCATATGCACATATTTTTTCTCAAATATGTACATATTTAAATTTTCTCATATTTCATTTAGCATATTTTTCAGAGTAGCTGAATAACCAGCTACATATTTATGTAGCACGCATTTTTCGAGTTGACATATTTTTCTCTGCATATTTTTCGGCAGTTGTCATTTATAATATTTGTACGCTATAAAATTTTAAAGTTACAAAAATATAACACAAGCTAATACCTGTGCAAAAATGGAAATCTGTTTACTGCGCAACATGTTATTGAATATTTACCCCCTGTTTGTGTAAGACGTTGACGATAGAAATCGTGGCGTTTTTGTAATAGATTAAGGGAAACTTGCACAACTATTCCTTACGATTTCCATAGTCAACGTCTTACACAAACAGGCTGTTATTTTCATTTTGTTTGCATAAAAAATATTACTACAAAGAGATACTCGTATTACTCTTCAGTTTGTTATGGAAAATATTAAATAGTGTGAAGATATAAAATATTTATTTTGAGCAATGAAATTATTTCGTAACAGAAAATGAATTTTCTAGTTTTTATTGGAAATTGTTTAATATGTTGACAATTTCTAGTAAATAGCGTTTTTACCCCCTTCATTAACGTTGCATGCAAATTCTCTTAAAATATTAAATTCTCTTTAAAAAAGTGTACAAAATAATATCACTCTCACATGTTTTCATTCTCTTACTTTAAAAAATAAAAATAAAACACACAAAAACAATTACAATACCTTTTTATATCCACTTTGTAATCGCATTCCGTCTCCGACCAGCGTTACCGTTGTTGTACTGGCTCTTTTTCTACAAATTCTAGCACAAGTAAACAATTTTGTTGTGGTATTTTTTTTTTGTAATTTTATTTGTTTAAGTGAAAAGGGGTAAAGAAGTAAGAGTAAAGAAAGTCAGATATCTTGATAATAAAGGTTCCAGATTAGAAATAATTTTACTGATAATATTCGAACAATAAAAATAATAATTGACTTAAGACATTCAAAAAATTTATTCCATTAAAAGGCTGGCAAAATAAGATTAAAAAATTGCACTTTGGTAACATTGATTTAATAAAATCGAAAAGGTAATTTTAAATCTGTTGTGATGTAAGAGATACAATTCTTTATTAAAAGCTAATTTTACAGTTTGAAACTAGACAATTGCCTGTACTTAATGGTTTTTATGAGGATTGAATGGTTTGTTGCATATCTGCAACTTTTTTGAATATGGATCATGTTGAAAATATTTTTTAGCAATTAATATTCGAACAGCAATATTATTCATTCAGGCTTATCATAAATAAAATTTCACATGGAAATTCCCGAACCTGTGAACAATTGGTATCAAAAAACTTCATACGATTGCGAAATATTTCGACAATTTATGAAGAAAATCATGCAAAAATGAAAAAATTGGAAATTTGTTAGCTTTTAATTTTATTCGAATTGGTGATACGAAATTAAAATACATGTGTACGAAAAATTTAATTCGGAAATTTTCACATGTGGAGTTCATGATAAGGCTCGTTGTAATCCAGATTTTTCTTTAACAAATATATTATATTATGTATTATTATTAGTTTTGAACGAATACAAGTAAAAAATTTAATTTAATTTACAAGTAAGTAATTTAATTCAATGCAAAACAGCCGACTCCGAAAATTATACTCTCCCTCTCCCTTATTTTTCACACCCACGAAATTGAGAACATTTTTATTTTCAGCGAGAAATTAATTCCTCAAGAATATTCATGATTGAGCCGAATAAAATTTAATTTATTATTTCCCTTTTTAGAACAATTAACTATTATTTATTAATTTTTTATTCCTTCTTTGGTGATACTGTTTTGCACAAAATACCTTTTTCCCCTTTTTTATACACATTTTGAAATTTCCCAACGGTAACGCTGACTCCGTTATGAACACTTGCTTTGCTTGCTTTTTGCAATAACAAAAGCTACGAAACAGCTAAACAAGAAAAATATGCATACACACTTTAAAAACCAACAATAACAACATCAAACACTTTTTATTTTTTTTTTCACGCAAATTTAATTTTGGACAGAACTTTACAAGGCTTTTAAAGCAAGAAAAACTTATCAAATTGCTAGATTTTTTTGAAAAACTTATTAATTAACAATTAAATAATCGATTTATGTAATTATTTTAACATTTTATCACTTTTTATTTTATTTTAATATGGTAAAACGCGACGATACACGCACTAAACGAACTAATTCAATCAAAATGCCGGCAAGAACTAAATGAGCGATCAAATTAATATTTGGTTGAGTGGGTGAGTGTGGGGAATTTCTTATTGATGCTGAATAAATGAAATAAGTGTAGGGAAGACAATAAAAAGAAAACGTGATTATTATGTTTAAGCTAATGATATGATAATTACAATTAGAGTAGTTTCAATGCCAGTGTCGTTTTTTATTGTGTGCTGTTTTGAGGAGGCCTGTATGTATGACATACATACATACAAACATACATGTGCACATAGTATGTATGCATTTGCTTATGGAAGTATGTATGTATTTACATACATATATGTATGTATGCAAATGCAGTCTATCAGGAACAGCGTTACCATTTGTGAAGATTTATCTTATTTTTGAAGTTTTTCGAGATGTTAAAAAGACTAAGGGCCTGTTTCTCTAAATTCGAACGATACACAGAGGGAAAAAAGGCGTTCTAAAATTGTTAAACGATGGTATCAGATTGAGAACCAATCGTTATAAATAGTTTGTTAACTTTTGGTATCTTATTAAGCTTAATGCGTTATCAAACTAAGAACAAACGGTAGAAAAATACCATGTGGTAATAAATCAATAGATAACGATTTGTAGTAAAATCGTGAACAGATTGTAAAAAAAATACCATAAGTTAATAAATTAAGAACGACCTGTTATTACTTTAAGAACGACCCGTTATCAAATCAAGAACGACATGGTATCAAATTAAGAACAAAATGTACTATGTTATCACATTAAGAACGGGGTGGTATCAAATTTAGAACAATGCGTTATTAAAATAAGAACAATTGGTAACAAAACAAGAATAATGCGTTATCAAAACAAGAACGGTTGGTAATAAAATGTTACCGAGCTGGTCTTAAAATATTGATACCAAACGTTATCAAAGTAAGCACAAACGGACTTAACTCAATTTCGATACCAAATGGTATCAATTTCGGTACTTTTCTACCGCTTTTATAATAAATAATAAATTTGTTTTTATAAAACACTTTTTTTAATATAAGTTTTTATAAAATAATCATATAAAAATTTAGCAGAAAATCGCCCAAATATATTTCTTGTAAATTTTTCTCATCCTAATTTAAAACACATTAATTACTGTAATTAATATAAGAGAAATCATAAATCTTAAATTGTTTTAATTTCTTGCAGACGAGTTTTGGTAGGACTTATTTTTAACCCCAGACCAAAAAAGTTTGTAGTGTGTGTCTATGTATCTGTGTCTGTCCGTGTCCACGTACAGTCCAAACGGCTGGACCGATTTTGATTTAGTTTTTTTCGGTTTTAAAGGTGACTTGATCGAGAATGTTCTTAACTATGTTTGAAGAAAATCGGTCCAGCCGCTTAGAAGATATCACATCTTTTCTTTTTAATTTTTGTTATTGAAACTACTCTTTGAAAAAAATAATTAACAACAAAAATTAAAAATTTTAAAAACCCCCGATATATCTAAAAAGATGTGATATCTTCTAAGCAGCTGGACCGATTTTCTTTAAACATAGTTAAGAACCTTCTCGATCAAGTCACCTTTCAAACAGAAAAAACTAAATCAAAATCGGTCCAGCCGTTTGGGATGTACGTGGACACGGACAGACACATAGATACACAGATACAGATAAATTTAAATGATAAAATAATAAAACAAGAACATCTACAAACAAAAATATAATTGTAATAATTCTGTATTGACATTTGATTTGGGATGAGCTAATTAATTATTTAAAAGTACGATTTTATCGGATGTATAAAAACTTTTCATTATTACAACTTTAGTTTAACCTAAAGTGAGCGATAACTTAAGGGCAAGTTATACTACCTGGTAAGTTAAATTAATGTATTTTTTTAGGATTATCGAATAGGTATGACTTCTAAATTTACTAGTTTGTCCATCCTATTTTAAGCCATAAATATGCATATTTTTTTAAATATTTCTTGGAAATAAGTATTTTCTAAATGCCAATATTTCTTATGTGCATATGCACATATTTTTTCTCAAATATGTACATATTTAAATTTTCTCATATTTCATTTAGCATATTTTTCAGAGTAGCTGAATAACCAGCTACATATTTATGTAGCACGCATTTTTCGAGTTGACATATTTTTCTATGCATATTTTTCGGCAGTTGTCATTTATAATATTTGTACGCTATAAAATTTTAAAGTTACAAAAATATAACACAAGCTAATACCTGTGCAAAAATGGAAATCTGTTTACTGCGCAACATGTTATTGAATATTTACCCCCTGTTTGTGTAAGACGTTGACGATAGAAATCGTGGCGTTTTTGTAATAGATTAAGGGAAACTTGCACAACTATTCCTTACGATTTCCATAGTCAACGTCTTACACAAACAGGCTGTTATTTTCATCATGCTTGCATAAAAAATATTACTACAAAGAGATACTCGTATTACTGTTCAGTTTGTTATGGAAAATATTAAATAGTGTGAAGATATAAAATATGTATTTATTTTGAGCAATGAAATTATTTCGTAACAGAAAATGAATTTTCTAGTTTTTATTGGAAATTCTTTAATATGTTGACAATTTCTAGTAAATAGCGTTTTTACCCCCTTCATTAACGTTGAACGCAAATTCTTTTAATATATAAAATTCTCTTTAAAAAAGTGTACAAAATAATATCACTCTCACATGTTTTCATTCTCTTACTTTAAAAAATATAAATAAAACACACAAAAACAATTACAATACCTTTTTATATCCACTTTGTAATCGCATTCCGTCTCCGACCAGCGTTACCGTTGTTGTACTGGCTCTTTTTCTACAAATTCTAGCACAAGTAAACAATTTTGTTGTGGTATTTTTTTTTTATTTTATTTGTTTAAGTGAAAAAGGGTAAAGAAGTAAGAGCAAAGAAAGTCAGATATCTTGATAATAAAGGTTCCAGATTAGAAATAATTTTACTGATAATATTCGAACAATAAAAATAATTTATTCAATTAAAAGGCTGGCAAAATAAGATTAAAAAATTGCACTTTGGTAACATTGATTTAATAAAATCGAAAAGGTAATTTTAAATCTGTTGTGATGTAAGAGATACAATTGTTTATTAAAAGCTAATTTTACAGATTGAAACTAGACAATTGCCTGTACTTAATGGTTTTTATGAGGATTGAATGTTGCATATCTGCAACTTTTTTGAGTATGGATCATGTTGAAAATATTTTTTAGCAATTAATATTCGAACAGCAATATTATTCATTCAGGCTTATCATAAATAAAATTTCACATGGAAATTCCCGAACCTGTGAACAATTGGTATCAAAAAACTTCATACGATTGCGAAATATTTCGACAATTTATGAAGAAAATCATGCAAAAATGAAAAAATTGGAAATTTGTTAGCTTTTAATTTTATTCGAATTGGTGATACGAAATTAAAATACATGTGTACGAAAAATTTAATTCGGAAATTTTCACATGTGGAGTTCATGATAAGGCTCGTTGTAATCCAGATTTTTCTTTAACAAATATATTATATTATGTATTATTATTAGTTTTGAACGAATACAAGTAAAAAATTTAATTTAATTTACAAGTAAGTAATTTAATTCAATGCAAAACAGCCGACTCCGAAAATTATACTCTCCCTCTCCCTTATTTTTCACACCCACGAAATTGAGAACATTTTTATTTTCAGCGAGAAATTAATTCCTCAAGAATATTCATGATTGAGCCGAATAAAATTTAATTTATTATTTCCCTTTTTAGAACAATTAACTATTATTTATTAATTTTTTATTCCTTCTTTGGTGATACTGTTTTGCACAAAATACCTTTTTCCCCTTTTTTATACACATTTTGAAATTTCCCAACGGTAACGCTGACTCCGTTATGAACACTTGCTTTGCTTGCTTTTTGCAATAACAAAAGCTACGAAACAGCTAAACAAGAAAAATATGCATACACACTTTAAAAACCAACAATAACAACATCAAACACTTTTTATTTTTTTTTCACGCAAATTTAATTTTGGACAGAACTTTACAAGGCTTTTAAAGCAAGAAAAACTTATCAAATTGCTAGATTTTTTTGAAAAACTTATTAATTAACAATTAAATAATCGATTTATGTAATTATTTTAACATTTTATCACTTTTTATTTTATTTTAATATGGTAAAACGCGACGATACACGCACTAAACGAACTAATTCAATCAAAATGCCGGCAAGAACTAAATGAGCGATCAAATTAATATTTGGTTGAGTGGGTGAGTGTGGGGAATTTCTTATTGATGCTGAATAAATGAAATAAGTGTAGGGAAGACAATAAAAAGAAAACGTGATTATTATGTTTAAGCTAATGATATGATAATTACAATTAGAGTAGTTTCAATGCCAGTGTCGTTTTTAGGGTTCCGTACACCAAAGGTGAAAATGGAACCCTATTGTTTTCGCTACGCTGTCCGTCTGTCCGTCTGTCCGTCTGTCCGTCCGTCCGTCCGTCCGTCTGTCCGTCACAGGGTATTTTCTCGAGAACCGTAAGAGCTACGGACCTGAAATTTGGACATAGTGTGTAGACCCTTGGCCGCTACAACAACAAATACATGAGAGTTGGAAATTAAAGGGTGTGCCAAAACGAGCAACGAAAAATGTTAAAATCCCATGTAATATACATAAAATTGTATGTATATGCACTTGAAATTTGTAAAGTTAGTGTATTTTTATACAGACTACAACAATTAACACTAAAATTTAAAAAATTTTAATTAGAGGGTGTACCATCAGTTAATGTAATTTTGACTATGTAATTTTGATAACTTGCTGTATCTTGGAAACCGTAAGAGCAAACTTCTTGAAATTTTCAAAACCGGTAAAACAAAAAAATCTCAAAATTATAAAATCGCCAAACCGAAAAAAAATCGCCAAAATCAAAAAAAAAATCGCCAAAACGAAAAAAAGCACCAAATTAAAAAAAATTTCTAAATCGAAAATAAATCGCGGAAAACCGGAAAAATCGCCAAAATAAAAAAATCGCCAAAATGAAAAAAATCGCCAAAATTTAAAAAATCGCCAAAACGAGAAAAATGCGAAAAATAGTAAAAAAAAAATTATTTCAGCTGAAAAAACGTAAAAAACACTGTATTAAAAAAATGCTCAAAGCCCAACGTACGGAACCCTTCGTGCGCGAGTCAAAGTCGCACTTTACTGAATTTTTTATTGTGTGCCAAGGCACATTTACTACAGGTACACGCATTAGAGAAAACACTGTGGCAACTCTGTGCTTCTCACATAGTTTTACAAAGTAATTGTCAAAAACTTGAATGCATCAAACAAGGCACAAAAGTAATTGTCAAACGAATTCTTCGTTATAAACTTGTAAACAAAAAATCAGCGGATGACCAATATGCCTGATACGTGTACCTGTTTGATATGCCTTGTTGTGTGCTGTTTTGAGGAGGCCTGTATGTATGACATACATACATACAAACATACATGTGCACATAGTATGTATGCATTTGCTTATGGAAGTATGTATGTATTTACATACATATATGTATGTATGCAAATGCAGTCTATCAGGAACAGCGTTACCATTTGTGAAGATTTATCTTATTTTTGAAGTTTTTCGAGATGTTAAAAAGACTAAGGGCCTGTTTCTCTAAATTCGAACGATACACAGAGGGAAAAAAGGCGTTCTAAAATTGTTAAACGATGGTATCAGATTGAGAACCAATCGTTATAAATAGTTTGTTAACTTTTGGTATCTTATTAAGCTTAATGCGTTATCAAACTAAGAACAAATGGTAGAAAAATACCATGTGGTAATAAATCAATAGATAACGATTTGTAGTAAAATCGTGAACAAATTGTAAAAAAAATACCATAAGTTAATAAATTAAGAACGACCTGTTATTACTTTAAGAACGACCCGTTATCAAATCAAGAACGACATGGTATCAAATTAAGAACAAAATGTACTATGTTATCACATTAAGAACGGGGTGGTATCAAATTTAGAACAATGCGTTATTAAAATAAGAACAATTGGTAACAAAACAAGAATAATGCGTTATCAAAACAAGAACGGTTGGTAATAAAATGTTACCGAGCTGGTCTTAAAATATTGATACCAAACGTTATCAAAGTAAGCACAAACGGACTTAACTCAATTTCGATACCAAATGGTATCAATTTCGGTACTTTTCTACCGCTTTTTTCCCTCTGTGTAGATTCGATCGAACATTTATATTAAAAACAAAAACAAAAGACTGAAATTTGTTTTAGTTTCCAATATTAATATTCCATGGAATCTATCGTTCGCATTTAGAGCAACAGCGGGTAAAAGATTTCTTAGCTAAAAACAAGATTTTTGAAACTATGAAAAATGGTACTCTTACCATATTCCACAGTTGAAGTTCCTTTTTGACTAATATACATACTTCCATATTTTCTTATTTGTTTCATAAAAAGTATGAAAAGAAGCAACACGCTGCAACACTATTAATTTGCTTTTAATAAACTTCAACAATGGTTTCCTCAATGTACAAGCACATATTCTGCTCAACCATGCTTGTGTTAAAAGAAATAATTCGCTTAAATATGGGAATAACCTATTTAGTTTTTGAAGAAAAACTTTTGATCAAACCCAATTAAATTTTTGATCATAGGTTTGTGTCAAAAACGACCGACTGAACTAGTTCGACAAAAATATTTTATAAAAATTAGTTCGATATTTAATACCATAATTTGTCTTCTCTTTTTGCGGCAGCGAGTGCAAGTCCGGGAGTATGTACAATGTAAAAATATATACAGTAAACATTTTGTGTTACATATGTAGTTAGGTTTATGTCTGTTAGGTTAGTTCACTTGAAACAAAATAAATTTTAACTGAATTTCAATGCAGTAAGCTCTTTGAATAAAATTATTAAAAATAAGATTTTTAATGAAAAAAAAAAGATTTTTCCACTTAAAGATTTTTGAAAATAAAATATGGCAACACTGATCAGCAATAGCTTTTCACATTGAATGTATTAAACAATTTTGAAATTTATTAAAAACAAATTTAGTTAATGTTGTTTTATTAAAGGTTTTGTTAACTCATATATGTATGTACATAACTATCGCTCATTTAATCAAAGAACGTCATAACTCAAAAAAATAAAATTTTCTTGTTAATTATGCAGAATTAATCCTCATATCGTTCTTGAATAAAATTTCTCGAAAAAATTTTGTTGGGGAACAGTTTCAAACAATAGCAAGTATTAGGGAAAGCGAAAAAATTCTTATTGGAAAAGGAAGAAATTTCTCGCGGAATTTCAGTCATGGTTGATCTGATTGTGTAAAAATTTCATACAAATATCTTATTTACTCAACTCTTGAGAGACAAATAAAATTTTCTTTTTCCATTAAATTGAGTGTTAATTGAAAACCTTAAACTCGCTTTCTTTATTTGAGTAAGTGAACGACATGTAGGTATATCCTGTATTTATAATGCAGAAATAAGCAAATTGTTAATTTCGGCACAAAACAATAATTGTTTTATTCGTTTATTTTTAATTTCAATGAATTAAATGAACTGAATATGTGATTTTATTCTACTTTCCCTAAATATTGGAAGTGATGAAATCCGTCGAGTTAGCCTTTCCTATAAATGTAGAATATTGAATTCAATTGGACTCGAAAAGTGTTTCATTACAATTACATATAATTAAAATTATATTATTGCATTGGTCACCTTTTAACAATAGCTAATTTTCGTACGAACCACGATCTCGACAAGAAATTTTCTATCCCCTACTTACATATGTATGTATATTGAAAGCAAAAACAGGACATCGTTGGCCAGGCTCGATTAAAAAATTATTCCTGATTAAAATTCATTGTCAATTGTTTTTCTATTAAATCACCTTCTCACAATTTTCTTAAATTAATTCTCTTAAAAATAGTGTACAAAATAATAACACTCTTCCATGTTTCCAATCTCCTACTAAAAAAGCAAAACACACAAAAACAATTACCTTTTTATATCCACTTTGTAATCGAATTCCGTCTCCGATGAGCGTTACCGAGTTTGGCACTAGTGCCAAGTGAACAAAAACATTTATCATTTTTGAGTATGAACCATTCTTGAAGAAGACTAGGTGTCTACTTAAACTTTCACTGATTTATTAGCCTTTAGAAGTAATTTGTTGTAGCAAATTGATATAAAAAAAACGTTTAATGTTGCAAAGGTTGTAATTCGAAACGAAAGAAAACGCTTTGGAATTTATATATTATTAATATTACTATTCGAAAGTACTTGCTTTCGTTCCGAATTACAGAGCGGTCTGCTCTAAATAATTTTAGCAAGCGTTGCAACATTAAAGGCTTTTTTCCATTGTGCAACAACAAATTGCTTCCAAGGGGTTATAAATCAGTGAAAGTTTAAGCGCTGGTTTAGTTTACAAATCCAAAAACACAAAAGTCATAAAAACCGGTCCAGCCATTCTTCAGTTATAAATGGTGTAACTAACACGATTTTGTTTACAATTTTTTCCACGAGAAATAAATTCCTTGAGAACATTCATGATTAAAAAATTAATTAATTAATATATTATTTTCGCTTTAAGACCTGTTGATCTTTATTTTTTTTAATTCCTTTCTTGCACACAATATCTACCCTTTAACCCTTTTTAATACACACTTTGAAATTTCCTAACGGCAACGCTGACTCCGTTGTAAACAATTGCTCGCTTGCTTTTTGCAATAACAAAAACTACGAAACAGCTAAACAAGAAAAATATGCATACACACTTGAAAAAACCAACAATAACAATACGAAGCCTTTTTTATTATTCTTTTCAAGCAAATGTAATTTATGCAAGTAGTTTACAAGGCTTTTAATGCAAGAAAAACTTATCAAATTGCTCATTTTTTTTGAAAAACCTATAAATTAACAATTAAATAATCGATTTATGTAATTATTTTAACATTTTATCACTTTTTATTACATTTTAATACGGTAAAACGCAACAGTGCACGCACTAAACGAACTAATTCAATCAAAATGCCGACAAGAACTAAATGAGCGATCAAATTAATATTTGGTAGAGTGGGTGAGTGTGGGGAATGTCTTATTGATGCTGAATAAATGAAATAAGTGTATATATCAATGATAAGCAAACACATACATATGTAATGTAAAAGAGAGCAAATTGCATGCTTGTACGAATGTACGTGTAAAAAATAGCATAACAAAGTGCCCACGGGCGGCGTTTTGGTGATCAATGGTATATAAGGGACACATACTCTTACATTTTTCCATTCTCTTACTAAAAAAAATAAAACACACAAAAACAATTACCTTTTTTATCCACTTTGTAATCGAATTCCGTCTCCGATCAGCGTTACCGTTAGTGATACTAGTGTCAAATGAACAAATTTCAAAATGCCTTGTTCTTTTTACTAATATCTTTTCTGACACTTTTTTTACAATTGAGGTCAAATTGTATTTTTAATTTAAAATAATACTTTTGACATAAAGAATTCATTCGAAATTAGTATATTCAGGGTTGTTGCAGAGTCCAAGTCGGAATTGTTATTTATCGAACTTTATAATACATACATATATTCTGATATTAGAATCAGCTGTTTTTTAATATTTATTTTTCATAAAATAATCTCTGTCAGAAATTTAAAATGGGTCATTTAAACGACTCGATACTGCTTGAATAAGGAGGTATTATAAATATTGTTGGATATTTCTTTGTATTTTGGCCAGTATCTAGGTTTAAGTTGATTTCCTTTTAAGCTGATTGGGCCTAATATTTCAATGCAAATAAAAATCCATTTATGTACAGTTTTTCCCGACGTTTCGTAGATTTTTTGTTTACTTTTTAAAGGGATCGTCTATTTAAATAATAAAAACAATTATAAAAAACAATTTTGCTTTGAGTCATTTTAACTTACAATTCATGGAATAATTAATTACATAGGTACATATACATATTTTACATATTGAATAACAATACTCAACATTAAAACATATATAAACAAATATAAATTTTTTAAACACAACTTAACTTAATATCACAGATCTGTTTCGTTTAAAGCTACTTTGTAGTTTGTGCTTATGTTTGCTGTATCTTCTTTTAGATTCATTGTTTTGTTTATTTTTTGCTGTATTCTTAATGTTTCAATAGTGTATCTTTTTCTTTCCATTTTTTCTATATCCAAAATTTTAACTCCTTCGAAGTCAGCTGAGTGTCCAGTTTGTAATACATGTTGTGCTAGTGCTGTTGTTTCTTTCTTTTTTACTATGTCCATTTTGTGTTCTCCCATTCTTGTATCTAAACTTCTCTTTGTTGTGCCAATGTATATTAGATCACAGTTTTCGTCGTTTTTCCCTTTACATTGTATTTCGTATATGACATTGTTTTGTTTATTTTTCTCAACCCGCGTTTTTGTTTTTGTGAATATTGAGTTTAAAGTTCTGTTTGGTTTATAAGCAAAACAAGCATTTGTTATTTTTATTGTTTTTCTTATGTTATTGTTGTCAGTAAGGTTGGGGACATATGATACACTGAAAATTTTTTCTTCTTTTGGTAAGGTATTGGTTTGTTGTGAGTTATTTTTAAGTTGTTGTTTTATGCTTTCAATAAGTAAGTTTATCAAGTTTATAGGAAAACTGTTTTTCTTTAAAATTTGGAATATAATTTTAATGTTTTTGCTGTGAAATTGTCTGTCGCCGATACTAAGATACACTATTGAAACATTAAGAATACAGCAAAAAATAAACAAAACAATGAATCTAAAAGAAGATACAGCAAACATAAACACAAACTACAAAGTAGCTTTAAACGAAACAGATCTGTGATATTAAGTTAAGTTGTGTTTAAAAAATGTTATATTTGTTTATATATGTTTTAATGTTGAGTATTGTTATTCAATATGGGGGTCGATTTTAGACCCATGATTTCTTAGCAAAATTTTCTTAGAATTATACATACATATGTATGTATATTTCGTTTTTACTATACGATAATGTACATACGTTAGTTTTTTTGTTTGAGAGTAAAATTTGAAGCAAGGAAGCTTAGAATTAAACGTAATGAGAATATTTTTAATATCATGCAATTATAACCATATAAAAATTTATAAATTGCTGCAAAAATATATATCGAACCCTTTACACATGATTTAATGATTCGTTGTATCGAACTTACATAAGACAAAAAAAGAAAACAAACAATACTGAACCTATGTACATATATTGTATGTTTAAAAGATTTCAAACGATAATTCGAAAATTAGTCACGAAAGTTTTATTTTATATAAATTGTATGCTAAAGCTCATTAATGAAAATTATTTTCAGTCAAAAGAATCAGTGAAATTATTTTCTCATCATGTTACGTTTTACACATACAGGGGGTAATTTTTGAGTCTGCTATATTACTCATTTAAATTCAGATTATTGTTTAAAAAATACTAAATAATTCTTAGTTGTGAACGCATACATGTAAGAAATTTAATGTCACTATACAAAACAGCTGATTCCGAAAAATTTTTTTCCTCTCCCTTATTTTTCATTCCCAAAAAATTTATAAGGAATTTATTCTCGAGAAAATTTTTATTTTCAGCGTGAAAGTAATTCCTCGAGAATATTCATGACTGATTACACTGTGATACAAAAAAAAAAAAAAAATATTCAGGGATTCTAATGTACCAATTCGATTTTGTTGGAGTCCATGGATGACGAAAATACCGTTGGTTTTTTTAGGTCACTTCATAAAGTGATTTTATAACGGTAAATGTAGTGAAAAACGGGGTTTCAGTTTTAAACAGGTGTAACTTCTTTGTTTCCTAACGGATTTCTTTTAACTTTCCGTTGGTGTAAAGGACCGAATATTATCTTTCAACCAAGATATATTTTTTGAAAATCGACCCACAAATGGCTAAGTTACAGTCGTTGAAGTGTAGAAAAAACCCATTGAAAAAGTATTCTTTTGTTTTCCTCAGGCCATAAGTTGCTTATGAGTTACAAAAGAATACTTTTTTAATGGGTTTTTTCTACACTTCAACGACTGTAACTTAGCCATTTGTGGGTCGATTTTCAAAAAATATATCTTGGTTGAAAGATAATATTCGGTCCTTTACACCAACGGAAAGTTAAAAGAAATCCGTTAGGAAACAAAGAAGTTACACCTGTTTAAAACTGAAACCCCGTTTTTCACTACATTTACCGTTATAAAATCACTTTATGAAGTGACCTAAAAAAACCAACGGTATTTTCGTCATCCATGGACTCCAACAAAATCGAATTGGTACATTAGAATCCCTGAATATTTTTTTTTTTTTTTTGTATCATAGTGTTATTTATTATTTTTGCTTTCAAACAGTTGACTTTTATTTATTTTTTTTAATTCCTTTTTTGGTGCTACTGTTTTGCACAAAATACCTTTTTACCCCTTTTTTTATACACATTTTGAAATTTCCCAACGGTAACGCTGACTCCGTTATGAACACTTGCTTTGCTTGCTTTTTGCATTAACAAAAGCTACGAAACAGCTAAACAAGAAAAATGTGCATACACACTTTAAAAACCAACAATAACAACATCAAGCACTTTTTATTTTTTTCACGCAAATTTAATTTAGGCAAGAACTTTACACGGCTTTTAATGCAAGAAAAACCTTTCAAATTGCTAGATTTTTTTGAAAAACTTATTAATTAACAATTAAATAATCGAATTATGCAATTATTTTAACATTTTATCACTTTTTATTATATTTTATTATGGTAAAACGCGACGATACACGCACTAAACGAACTGATTCAATCAAAATGCCGGCAAGAACTAAATGAGCGATCAAATTTATACAAGGCAGAGTGGGTGAGTGTGGGGAATTTGTTATTGATGCTGAATAAAGGAAATAAGTATAGGGAAGACAACAAAAAGAAAACGTGATAATTATATTAAAGTTAATAATATGATAATTACAATTAGAGTAGTTTTAATGCCAGTGTCGTTTTTTATTGTGTGCTGTTTTGCAGATGCACGTACTTACATACATATGTATGTACATATGTATGTATAACATCCATGTAGACATACATATTTATATGTATATATATAAAAATGATAAACTTCATTGCAAAAACGACTTTTAAGATTGAAAATATTAAAACATTTTGATATTTATTCAAAATAATTTATGTAATTTTGTTTTGTTACATGTTTTGTTAACCCATACATACATATCTATACGTATGTACATATGTACATATCGATGGTCTCAAGTAGAAATACCCTTTTTACACACGGAAAGTTTACTTTGCAAAGTCTTAATTCAGCTGGGAGACAGACAGAAAGAGATAGTAGTTCTTCCTCTGTCATTCACACAGCAGAATTAAGACTTTGCAAAGTAAACTTTCCGTGTCTAAAAGGGATAAAAGGCCCTAACTCAAATAATTGTAACTTTACAGGAGAAGGTAAAACATAATAGAAACTGTAATATTCACAATGTAAATATTTTTGTAAACTGCTTGTAAAAGCGTTATTTTTTACACTATTATTGCAACATATTTTTGTGAGAAGGTGAATTTGTGTAAAATGTATTGGAATCACTGAAAAACTCATAGAAATAAGAAAAATTAGCGCCAAACTTCAATTATTAGACAATTGATGTTTTTGGCCTATACTGAAGTAAATTAACAAATAGAACACCAAGAATAATAAATAAAACTTTAATCAGATATAAGGACTCAAGTTCAGTATTTTCAATTCTTAATACATATACAATAAAATAGTGAACAGTTTTTTGTCTCGGAATATGTATTTTCCCTTCTCCCCAAACTCTAATCTCTAGAAATGTGTTCCCTTTCTTTCCATTTTTCCCTCAGTTTTGTTCACTTTATTTTGTAGGCGAACTGAATTAATACATTGCGTAACTTCAATATTATCCTTCCAGTTAAATACCTATTTAAAGTTGTAAATAATAATTTTTAGGGCAACATCAGTAAAAAGAGTCCACGATTAATAATAATAACTTCCTGTAACACCTTTTTGCATGGAGTATGAACCTCTTTGGTTCAGATGCAGTAATTTGTATGGCGGTGGTATACTAAAGAATTTTTTTCCACTGTACCTAAAATATTTAAAACCACAACTTTAGTTTTGTATCATTAACTCGAAAATTCCATTTTTTAAGTTGTGACGAGTGATAGTGTGTGCATACAGTGAAACTTCTCATAACAGACACGCCCTTTAACCGGACACCTCTAATAACTGGACAACTTTTGTAGATCCAACACTTTCATTAGTTTTCCATACAAAATGCATTCCTATAACCAGACGCGGGTACTAATTTTTTGAAAATATTGATATCTCACTCATATTTGTAATAGTGTCAATGAATGATATTAGTGATTCCCCGGTTAACGCATATGTAAATACGAATGCGTTGATAACGGCAAAGAAATTGCTGTTTATTTGAAGAAGTAATTTGCTTAGCTCGTGTGCCAAAATGGCACAGGAAGAAAATTGTTTTTTATCAATTCAAGAAAAAATGGAAACCCCAGAGCTGAAATTTGAAGCAGTCAACTCTTAATATAATTTTTCAATTACAATAAACTACCAAAAAATGTGTACCTCTCTCATAAGCGGACATATTTAATAACCGGACAAAAATACCGCAACGGTGAGTGTCCGGTTATGAGAGGTTTCACTGATTAAGAAGATATTCCTGATTAAAATTCGTTATAGATAATTCAATTAAAATAATATATCGTAACCTTAAATCGAAACGGACGTAACTACACTTCTATAATTTTTACAGGAGAAACAAAAACGTTCCAAAATCAGTAATAATAGGTTTTATTCGAAGTTTATATAAATATTCAGAACAAATTTCAGCTATAGCTATAGCTGCTTAAAAAATAAGTAGGTATATGTTTCGAATAAAACATACCTAATAATAATAATAATAATAATAATAATAATAATAATAATAATAATAATAATAATAATAATAATAATAATAATAATAATAATAATAATAATAATATAATAATAATAATAATAATAATAAATAAAGTATGAAAATTTTCTTCGAAATGTACTGTAATATAGATACTTATACATATGTTTTTAAACATTTATTTTCGTTTTGTATATATTTAAGCTTTTATGCTAGTTACGTTCCGTGCAATAAAAAATGTATGCATTCCTAATTACGTCCGTTTAAATTTCCTTAATAAAGTCGTTATTTTTGATCGCAGAGGTATAAATATTTGCTTGAACATGTAATTTGATAAAATGAACCATGATCAATCAAAAACTCGATTTCGAATTTTTATGAAGTAACGTTCGTTTGCATTTAAGGTGACGATATATCTGCCTTATCGTGGTTGGCGTATTTGAAATACGACTACGACTGTTTGGTAATAGATTAAAGAAAAACTTTTGAAGATGGAATACAACTCTCATGTATGGGCCGGCGCTTCAAAGTCTATTTTGGGGTTGCTCGACCACGTACAGGAGAGGGCGAAGAAGCTCATTGGTGACAGTAGGGTATCCAACTCTATTGACTCATTGGAGCATCGACGCTGTGGGGTGCATTTCCTTGTTCTATCGCTACTACAATGGAATGTGTTCTAATGAAATTAGGGAACTTGTTCCTGAAACCCGTACATTTTTACGCACAACACGAGCTTCATTCAGGGCACATCCTTTTGTGGTCGATTGGCCAATAAATCGCACTACGCATTACAGAGAGAATTCCTTTTTTAGCCGTACTATTCCTATGTGGAATAATCTACCTGCGGAAGTGTTTCCTGTCACTTTCAACGTGGGAAGGTTTAAATCGAATGTCCACAGACACTACTCCCTCTATCCTCCTCTCCAAAACCTATTTTCCTAGTTCTAGCACAATGCATTGCATGAGTAGGGGTTATCCCCTGAGTGCTGGTCCTACCTAAAAAAAAAAAAAAAAAAATTATTCTTTAATCTATTACCAAACAGTCGTAGTCGTATTTCAAATACGCCAACCACGAATATTTTTTTAAACAAAATAATCCCTTCAAATACCTACATAATGATGCAAGCAAATTCTCTTAAAACATTAAATTCTCTATAAAAAAAACTATACAAAGTAAGAACACTCTTGCAGATTTCCGTTCTCTTACTTAAAAAAAAAATAAAAATAAAACACACAAAAACAATTACCTTTTTTTATTGACTTTGTCATCGAATTCCGTCTCCGACCAGCGTTACCGTTGTTGCTACTTGTATCAAATGAACAAAAACATTTATCACTTTTGTGAGCATGAATCATGCTGAAAATATACTGAACAAGTTTGACAATCAGTGCAACATAAAATATCTTTTAGCACTAACACAACAATAAATTACTTCTTAGCCATTCAATAAATAACCATTAATTAAAAAATAATTATATTTTTCCTCTCCTTTATTTTTCATTCCCAAAGAATTTATAAAATATGTATTCTCGAGAAAATTTTTATTTTCAGCGAGAAATAAATTCCTTGAGAATATTCATGATTGAACCGAATAAAATTTAATTTATTATTTCCCTTTTTAGAACAATTAGGTAACTATTATTTATATTTTTTTTTATTCCTTCTTTGGTGATTTTAAATCGAAAACGATTTCTATCATATACCTGTATGTATTTATTTTTTTATTCCTTCTTTGGTGATACTTTTTTGCACAAAATACTTTTTTACCCCTTTTTTTATACACATTTGGAAATTTCCCAACGGTAACGCTGACTCCGTTATGAACACTTGCTTTGCTTGCTTTTTGCAATAACAAAAGCTACGAAACAGCTAAACAAGAAAAATATGCATACACACTTTAAAAACCAACAATAACAACATCAAGCACTTTTTATTTTTTTCACGCAAATTTAATTTAGGCAAGAACTTTACACGGCTTTTAATGCAAGAAAAACCTTTCAAATTGCTAGATTTTTTTGAAAAACTTATTAATTAACAATTAAATAATCGATTTATGTAATTATTTTAACATTTTATCACTTTTTATTATATTTTAATATGGTAAAACGCAACAATACACGCACTAAACGAACTGATTCAATCAAAATGCCGGCAAGAACTAAATGAGCGATCAAATTTATATTTGGTTGAGTGGGTGAGTGTGAGGAATTTCTTATTGATGCTGAATAAATGAAATAAGTGTAGGGAAGACAACAAAAAGGAAATGTGATTATTATGTTAAAGTTAATGATATGATAATTACAATTAGAGTAGGGTCAACGTCAGTGTCGTTTTTTATTGTGTGCTGTTTTGAGAAGGCCTGTATGAATGTACACCTGTATGTATGTATGTATGTATATAGGTACGTATGGATGTGCAGCCATACATACATACATATGTACATTAATTGATACCGTTTAAAATGTATGTCTGATACATATGTACTTATGTACATATGTACATATATTTTTTTAAGTTAATATTAATATGTATGTATGTATGTATGTATATATGTACATAATTATTTTTTGTTAATTTTTTTACCACATTTTCAATTATAATCGCTTAAAGTGATTTTGTGTATTTATATACTTTTTAAAATAAACAATTTATTTTTGCAATATAGTTTTACAACGATTACACTTGCATGGGCAACCAGTATTTAAGCCACAGCAAACAAAAAGAGATAAAAAAGTACGTACAAATATAGTATGTTAGTAGGTACATACTTTGAATACTGTTAAATACCACAAGCCGATTATAAATAAATTGTAAATAACATACATATGTATGTATGTATGTATATACATATGTACATACATATGTATATGCAAATACATACATACATACTATGTACATATGTATGCTGTAATAAAGCAATCAAAACTAATTTGAAAACAATTTAAAAATAATTATACATATAGTGCAAGGAAAAATTATTACAACACGCCTTAAAATATTCAACGTGATTTTTATCATTTCCATATTGGTGCATTGTCACTGTAAATACCGTTAATTTGAAAAATGAGTCAGCTGAAATTCCGGCTGCCATTTTAAAATTATTGACAAGGTTATTTTTAGGAATGGCAAGCTGTTCCCACAACGCGCTCATTCTAACATTTTAAATTAATTTGTCTAAACATGCTTAAGCGGATGCTTAAAAAAAAAATCCATTTGTCTCTAGATGCCGCCTTAATTTTTTTATTTATTTGTAATAATTTTTTTCGTGCGAATCTTGTGTTGCATTAACATTTCTAAATTCAAAACGTTTAAGGCAGGCAGTGTTATTTTTTATAAAATTAGCACTTTTAAAAAAGTAAGTAAAAATAATAGAACGTCGCTAAGGGGACATAATTAACGGAGTATAGATAGGCCTATGTATGTATATTGACTGAAAATACTCGTATCAAAGATCATGCCACAAGGAATACAGAAATGACACGAGATGGAAGACAAGCGCATATTTCTATTTGTCTCGTTTTCCCGGAAATTTTGTTGGCGTTTTTGTTTTGATTCTTCTTTCTAGTACAATAAAAATACAACGCTTGTTGTTAGCTGTGTTAATTGGTAAGTAGTAATACACTATCGGCCCTATGTATAAGCAAAATTTGGCATGAAGTTAGCATAAGTGGCAAAATTGAACATGATCTTAAAGAATTTTGCCATGAAACTTCACATTAAAAACTATGCTAGGGAGTAGAGGTGGGTTAAAATTAGGTAATGCAACCATTTCTAATGTCTAATTGTATGGAGGAACTCGTTAATACCTAATTCAATTTCGTCACTTTTGCTAACTTCATGCCAATTTTTGCTTATACATAGTGCCGTATATTTTTCTCTTTTTTCCACGAATTTTACAAAACCTGTTAGTGTTTTTATGGGAATTGTTAAAATTTAAGTTTAAAATTTTTAAACGCACTAATAATCCCAAATTATTATTTTACTGATTGGAGCTTTTTGACCTGTCACTTTCTACACTTCTGCAAGTATACTGTTATCATGCGGCGGTACGCCTTATTTGTTGACTACACTTGGAATGACTTCATTACTCTTAAAAATAAAAATTTCATTAGTAAATATGTACATTTCTCCGAGAAATTCCACTTTTTTGTCGAGTGCGACAGCAAGCAATTAAATTGTATTTCTGAACAACGTGACTCGATTTTTCTTAAAATTTTACTTAACGTAGAACGTAGAAAAAAAGTTTTGTTTCCCTTGAAAACACAAGCATATTTGCTTGGTGTCGCACGCTGCAAAAAGTTGACATTCCTGTGGAATTGCCCATATGCATGTAGAAATAAAGAATTAGATACATATTTAATTTCTAATAAAGTAGTTTTGTTATTTATGTAAGTGAGATTTAATGTAATCGTTTAATAATATGACTTGTTAAAATTTTATAAAACACTGTAATTCATTTCTTAAAATTATCAAATATTGCCAGCGTAAAAGCGGGAAATGCTGTCACGCCGCTACATATTGTTTTTATACTTTTAATTTTTTATTCCGTTCATCAATTGCTTTAATTTTACTTTCAGTCAACAAAACTTATCACCTCTATTTTCAAGCAAAAAAAAAATTAAATTTGCTGATTTCTTTCGCTTGGTAAATTGTGTGTAACAATTCACAATAAATTCAATTCGATTAAATTTCAAGCAATATGTTGCTATGTGACACACTGTTGTTGTCTTTTTCATGTCATTTTGACATTATAAAACTTTTTTTTGCCATTGTTTGTGTGTTCTTTTCGAAAAACAATTTATTAAAACTTGTAACAAAACAAGAACAAAATAAAACAAAAACTTTGTGCATAGCAAATTTTACCCGTACTCATTTCTCTTTTTTTTTTTGCCCAAGGCAACACATTTTACTGGAATTATTATGTAAATATGCAGCATATTGCAGTACTGTATTCAGTTTTCATTTGAAAAAAAAACTTAAATAAAATATTTTGCAACAAATAGCATCAAGAAGTTTTACATATACATATGTATTTGTTGTTGCTATGTATATGTTGTTTACTGTCGTAATGCAGTCGTCGCATTACTTTGTCTAACGGTAATGCTTATCCAGGTGCATGAGCTGTTATAGTTTTATAAATTTTATTTTATAAACAAAAGTAGTTATTCTAAAAATATCACAACTTATTGTCATTATTTTAAACAGGCGATGGTGTGGGATGCAGCTATAGAGAGAAGCCCACAGTGTTAGCTGTTATCAGCGTTGCAAAATATGCAGATTTATTAGATGCCTTAGAAATTTTTAGTCGTTTGCTTAAAGAAGTTTTACTATGAATTCTCATCTTTTCACAATTTGTAATTTTTTTTAGCCTGAAAAGCGTATTGATTAATTCAAATTTTGTGTTTTTTAATATACGGCAACACTCACTGTTATACGATACAATTCCTAATAAAAAATCCTCTGCACAGAAGGCAACATTTGCATACGTATGTATGTATGTATTTGTTTTAAAATCAACATAAGTATGTATGGATGTATGTATGTATGTACATGTGTGTTCTTACACGTGTGCTTTCACATGCACCCCTTATTTACTCTTGAGAATTGTTAAAAAATAAACAATAACAACAATGATACCGTAAGCAATAACATCAACAACAACAACAACAACAATTACAGTCTTGCCGATAGCATTATAAATACATTACAGCTTTACATTGCACAAAGTGTAGCATATCTGTAGGCTTATGATTATAGATATGTAAATATAACTGTTATAATAAAATTGTATAAGATTTTGATTTTTTTTTATTAAAACAAATCATCAGTATTATTTAATATTAAAAGAAGGGGAAAAACCCTTAAACTTTTTCGAAAATAAGCAGTCTCTTCTGAATAGAAATTCGTTAAATAGATTTTTTTTTAATTATAATAATAACGAGTAAAATGTTTCATGGCGTTTTGGTTTTGCTCTATAATCTAGAAACTCCTTCATTAACATAATAATCGGGATTTTCTTGTATTCTATACACTTTGGTATCTAACAAATGTGATTCATCGTCCTTCCAGGATTCTATATCCTGGGCTTCCTTCGTTTTTATGTTGCTATTAAAGCGCACTTTTAAATCATTTTTATCGGTCAAAATTACAGGACTGATTTCCTTACACTTTTTTTCACTGTTATCATTCAGAGAATTTTGTTTAATTTCATTTTTATGATTTTGACACACTTTAGTCTCTTTGGACTCTTGGCCTTCGGGTACTTTACTTAAGCCAGGAGAGGCCAAAAAACTGCTTAAAACAATACCATGTTGATTGGCATACATGGCATAATCGTTGTCCTCAATATTATAGCCCAAACTGACACGCCGTACGTCGGTCTTAATGGCCAGCAAAGTATTCAAACACTTACGGAAACTGGGCCGTTCATCGGGATCGGTATACCAACAGGAGGTCATTAGGCCAAAGCTTATATAAAAATAGTATTATTATGCATTCATGTTTTTTCTTATAACTAAAAAATAACTCACAATTTATCTGGACAATTGTCCGGTTGTTCCAGTCTGCCACCCTCTTTGACATAATTTAACACTTCAAAATTATTTCTGGCCGCATAAGGCTGCTGCCCCAAGGTCAATATCTCCCAGCACAATACCCCAAAAGCCCACACATCTGATTGTGTTGTAAAGACACCATCTACTAGACTCTCCGGGGCCATCCAGCGCACTGGCACTAAGGCTTCTCCCTCTTTGCGGTAATAATCATTTTTGTAAATATCTCTAGCCAAACCAAAGTCTCCTATTTTCACCGTTCTCTTGCTGGGCACGCGTGAAGAGACCAGACAATTGCGACAGGCCAGATCACGGTGCACAAAATGCATATCCTCCAAATATGTCATGCCCGTGGCCACATCAATGCACATGGTCATCAGATCCAGTAGTTGCAACGATGCCACCGGTTTCTATTAGTTAAAGAATGGCTTAATTTGTCTTTTCAATTTTATACATTGCATAAACTTACCGCTGAATTTGGTCTCGACTCTCTCAGATAACTTAGCAAATCTCCTCCTTCCATATGCTCCATTATTATGGAAATCGATTCAGTATCACAGCAGACTCCTATCAAGCTGACTATGTTTTCATGCTTGAAATTACTCATCAATTGGGCTTCTTGCAGCAGTTCGGCAAATTCACTGGCTCCTTTGCGCAGGCTCTGGAAATAAAAATTATTTTATACACTTTACTTTTTTTCAAAAATTACCTTTTATTAAAAAAAAACTACCTTCTTCAAAAAGTAACTTTTCTAACATAAATTCCTGTTTAAAAAAAATTGCTTTCATAAAAAAAGTGCTTTTTGAGAAAGTACTTTTTCAAAAAATATTTTTTAACGAAAAGTAGCTTTTTATTACTTTAAAAAAAATTTTAATTGGTAGCAAAAATAATTTTAAAAAATAGTTTTAGGTGCACTTCTTAGTTTCACTTTTTTATGGGTACCTTTAAAAAAACGTACCTTTTAAAAAAAATTTATTAAAAAAGACTAATTTTTATAACCATTTTAAAACAAGTACATTTTGTAGAAAAGGTAATTCTAAAAAAAATGTAATTGCACTTTTTAGATATAAAGTCGAACTTCCATAACGCGAATCACCATTATCCCAAAAAAAACTTCGACTTACGGAGACTTCGAGTTACAGAATTGTACTGCCAACCAAACTAGTTCCAGTTGGAGAAAATTCGAGTTAGAGAAGTTCGAGTTATGGAAGTTCGACTGTACTTTTTTATTTGTACCTTTTTAAAAAGGACATTGTCTGAGAAAGTACCCTCTTAAAAAAATAAATTAAAAAAAGAGTACCATTTTTATAAATCGTTTTAAAAAAAAGTACCTTTGGCAGAAAAAGTACTTTTTTATAAAAGATACTTTGGACGAAAATAAAAAATTTAAGTGCACTTTTTAGATGCACTTTTTTATTGGTACCTTTTTTAAAAGGACACTTTCCCAGAAAGTAAATGCTTAAAAAATTAATTAAAAAAAAGAGTACCATTTTTATAAATCGTTTTAAAAAAAGTACCTTTGGCAAAAAAAGTACTTTTTTATTAAAGATACTTTGGACGAAAAAAATTTAAGTGCACTTTTTAGGTTAATTTTTTTTAGTACCTTTTAAAAAAAGTACATTTTGTAAAAAAAGTACCTTCGAAAAAAATATATTAAAAAAGAGCATAATTTGTATAAACCTTTAAAAAAAGGTATCTTTGGTAGAAAATGTACTTTTTTTATAAAAGGTACTTTTCAACAAAAATTTTGAGTGTACTTTTTTAGGTACATTTTCTACAAAAAGTAGCTTTTTACAATTTTAGCAATCGTTTATGAATACCGGCGTTAAAACATATAACATACATATGTATGAATGTATGTGTATATAAAATTATTTTTAAACGAATTTATATTTCAAAAGTTTATTTTCTTTCCAACCCACCTTTATGGCCACCTTTTCCATTTCCTCATGACCCTCATACTTCAGCATGCCTTCGTATACTTCACCAAACGCACCGCTGCCCAAAAAATTCAACAAAGTAATTTGACTCCAATTAATGTGCGGCAGCAAAGCAATATCAGCATCACTCAAAGGACCGCCCGTATACATGGTCGAGGCACTGGCCATAGAAAAGGCTCTATTACGTGAAGCCATTTGTTGTTGCAAGGTTTGCATGGTGGACATGTTGCTCCAAATGCTGGGACGACTTTTTGCCAATAACTGTTTAGCTTTTAGTCTACGTTTTTGTACTACAAAAAGAAAAACAAAAAATTACAAATAATGATTTGTGGCAAATTGAATTTTGTGCGACTTAATTGAACTCTCTCGCTCACCTTTACGTATGACAAACAAAATAATCACACATGTGCTTACTATGACTGCTGGTGCTATAATGGCCATTACTAATGAGTTGCGCTTCTGTGGCGAGACAAATGGCTCGAGTACACGTTCACTATCTTCGCTGTATGGCCCCCAGCCATAAGGTTCATTACGGGCACGCACACGAAACATAAGCAAACGCATGGTGTGCAATTCTTTAACAATGCAACTGAGTTCCGAGGTATTGCAATAGGAAGACCATTTGTCTTCTATGGGCTTTAACTCCTCCACCCAGGGCAATTGGGCCATGGTGGTAATGGAGGATGTATGGGCGTTATTGAATTGTTGTTGTGGCGCCACCTGGCGGCGTATTCTTCTGTGGTGTCTGGACTTTAAAGCTTCTAGGCTGTATTCCACAATGGGTGCTCCATTATTTTTGGCCGCCTCCCAGAAAACTTTGAATATCTCACCGCTAATATGTTCTATTTGTGGTTGACCTGGTTTACCCGGTGCATCACCCAAGGTTTCGAACACATAATAGGAACTGGGTGTTTCAGGCCACAGATAAGTTCTTTCCACTGAGACAAACTTAAGTTTCAAAAAGAATTGATATTTGGTTTTGGGTTCCAAATTGGTGATGGTAATATTATCGCTAACATCGGTAAGATCTATGCTAAAAGGCGAGATATCAGGATCTTGGCCCAAGGGTTGACATTCCAGTATAACAGAGTCATAGTCTAAATTAGTTTGCCACAATAAAGTCAAATTGTAGGCTTGTTTTTCAATTAATTGCAAAGGTTCCGGCTCGGCAAAGGTTTTTACCAGCAGCTTTTGTGTAGAGTTCAATTTGGAGGGTTTGGAATACACTTCTAGCCATATGAGATATTCTTGCGCTGGCTCCAAGTTTAGTAAACTCATTTCGTAGTCTTCTACTATTTTGTGTGAGGTTAAGGAGGAGTTCAAGGCCTGCCAATACAATTGATAGTTAAGACAATCGGCATTAAGTTCTTGGGGCTCTAACCAGCTTACAAGGATCTCCGAGGGACTTAGGGCTTGAGCGGAGAAATTTACAGGTTGTGAGGGATTACCCTCTTGGGTTCTAATACTGAATAAAGGATAGTTCAAGGCTTCAAGCGACAACTTATGCTGGTAGTAGGAAAAGGCTGAAATTTGCAGGGAGTAGTTGGTAAAGGGTTTTAAATCGGTAATATTTAGCAGGCCTGCTGACACCTTAAAATCCTTTTCATAGTTTAAGTTATCGTTTATGCGAATTGTATAGCACAAGCCGGGTATGGCTAGTTTACAATTACCAAATGGATTACTTTTCTCTAGATTCAACATTATAAAGTTTTCATCTACTTCTTTAACGAATACATGTTCCCAAGAGTTGAATGCTTTAGTTTCTGAGGGTGTTTCCATTATAAGGCACTCTTTGCTAGGATACTCTTGGTAATTAAAAGCTTTAATGAGCTTCACTTCTTTCAAGTTAAGACTAAATGCCAGGTTATGTTTACGCCTATTAAAAGCTTTTAAGGTGTTATTTATTAGGGCATAGATATAGCCCGAGTCCCGTTGAAACTTGGCCAAAATTAATTCTTCTTGTTCTTTTAAAGGTATCTTTAAGCTGGTTATTAGCTGACGTTGCAGCTCGAAAGAGTAAAGTTTACCCTTAAAGTCCATAAGATTAACCGTTTCCATTTCAGCTAAAAGAGAACCCTCAAACATTTTGCTATAGAATTGCTGATTTTTTAATTTTAAATGTGAAAAGTCGCTTAAATTACGGCCCTGCAAGGTACAGTTTATGGAACTTAAGTCATATTCCAGCCACAGCAAGGACCTGGAGTATGTTAGGAAGATGAGATCTTTTAAGTGTTTGTCTGGTGTCAAAGAGAATATTTTGTTGCCCAGCATTACTTTGCCTTCATAAAGATTCAAGTCCAGCTCGTAAATATCTACCAAGTTCTGTTTTTCTCCAGACCTTTCGGCCCAGTACACTTTGCGCAATATCCAATCCACCGTCAAACCCAAAACCTCTGCTCTCATTCGTGCCAATTTCAAGGCCGCCAAGCCCGGCTGGTATGACATTAATTCCACATTTTCATTAACCCACAAAATGCGCTGCTCACCTGCCAACAAAGCTAAATGCTCCACCTCACTGGCGGTGAAAACCCATTGCTTTGTAACATTCAAATCCAAGTCCAATTCTGCTATATATTCCGGCGTGCTAAATAACAATTTAGGTATAGCTTGAGACTCTGGATTGATGAAGTGCGTTTGCAGGGAGGTCTTCTCGCCACCTTTCGAACGACTTAGCGAAAAGGCCTGCACTTGAAACATATAGGACGCTTCCTTTTGCATATTATAGAAGCGAACTTCATGAGTTTTCGCACCCAAATCCTCGATATCCTTAACACTTTGCAAGTCTTCCTTAAGCCAGCAATAAACCTTGTAGAAAACCTCCTTTTCGGAGGAAATATTATCCGGGGAGTCCCATCTCACCACAGCGGTAATATTGCTTTGATTTTGCAAAGCTTCCATGGTTTGCTCCACATAGACACGCAAATTCTTGGGCTGTTTGGGGGCGGCTGAAGGTGTTTTCAATTTCACGGTAACCGAGGGTCCCTGCCTCCACACCGTGCTGGGTGTAATAGTTACATTTATGTCGTAACCAGCCAATTTGAAGTCGGTAATGCGCACTACGGGCTGCATAGCTTCAATGCTTAAAATATGCTGGTCATCTTGGGGCCAGGTTGATATCAAAACTTTATAGAAAATGGTGAAATTCTCTAAGGAATTGGCCGCTAACCATTTTATATTAAAATCATCCCAATAGCCTTCAGTAATGTAAATGCTTTCTGGATCCAAGGACTGTGGTAAGACAGACAAGTCCTCGCTAGGTATAAAATCACTTTTCAATTGCACAAAATTAACTTTCTCGTCGAAGGTTAAAGAAAATTCTGTCTCTTGCTGGAAGTTGTCTTTACTGAGCAGAACCGCTTTGCTGGAGTTTTGCTTCAGCCATATGAAATTTTCAATTGCATTGATATAAACGAAAGAATCTTGTAGCATAAGGAAGTCATTTTTAAGATATAAGACACTCGTGGCTTTAACAAAATCCATTTCGGAGCTAAACAGTCTTAAGCCATCTTCTTGATGTTGCACCCACCAATAGATCTGCTGGCTAGAGAAATCTAAAGCAAAACCTTGTATATTATCCAGATTGCCGTTGGTATGATAATATTCCATTTCCTGGCCAGCCACGGCACCATTAAGTTTTCTTCTTACCAAACTTACTTCAGTGTTGTAGTATATGTAACCTTTAAGACTATCCAGTTTGATTAGTTTGGCTCCAAGTAAAGGTAAAAGTTCTCTTTGTTGACCTCTCAAGTCAGCTCTTATTATACAATTTCTCTTTGTGTCTGACCAATAAAGTTTGGCGGCCCTCCAGTCATAGTCCAGACTGTAAACATGGCGGGCCTCAAAGCCGCACAATATCTCGGGATTTAATAAGTTGGTACATTTCAATTCATGGCTGCTGTTGTCTATGTAATACAAAGTGTTATTGATTTGTTTAAAGCTTTTGATATTAATGCCAGTTAAAGTCTTCCTCAGGGCGGTTTTCAACAATTCCTCACTCTCCCACAAACCTTGTTCTGTGGCCCATAAGAATGTATATTCACCCGTGGGCCAGGTGCGGGTAGTTAGCTCCTGCGACCAATCACTATACGTTGTCCAAGTCATGCCCTGCCTTGGTAAGCCTGCAAATAAAGCTCTGACTTTCATTTTGTATAAATTGTTGGCCTGCAAACGCTCCACCTGAAAGTGTGTGGACTTAATGCTGCGTATATTAAAGGCATTATTGCTGGCAACATCCAATATATCCAGCTCATATTCCCAATTCTGCCAGGCTGCTTGGGACTGCAAGTTTTCATTTATTAAAGCAGGCTGCCAGCTTATTTTGGCCTTGTGGGAGGACAAGAGCGCTTGTAAATGGCCTGGCTGTTTTAAAGGTCTAGGCAAAGGTTGTAGCAAGGTTTTGCGTTTGCCAGACATCAAGGGCACTAGCTTCCAACACCATTCGATTTCTTTAAAGCCCAAAATATCTACTTCGTTTGAAGACAAATGTTGCCGGAGCAAAAACGAACCATTAGACATGATAAGCCAGTCCTCGTAGACCTGATACCACAAAATATCACCTTGGAATTTATCGTAAACTTGCCAAGATTTCTGTTTGTGCAAACGCATGTCATAAGAAACTTCATGGATGCAACGTTCTAAACTATTAAAAGCGCTTAACAAATAGTTGAGATGATGATTGGAGAATAATTCCAAAGCAAAGGAAGTTGTCAGATATACCAACTCCAAGGAATTTAAATTTAAACGGCATAATTCCAAGTCCAATGTGCTAGCAAACAACCAACCATTTAAAGCATCTATTTGTAAGTGTTTTAAAGGCTTCACAGACTCCTTAATAGTTTGCATTAAAGAGCCATTGAAAGCCAGGCGTTTCAAAAGCCAGGAGTCAGTTAACAAGGTCTATAATAAAAAGAAACAATTAAAACTTCAAAATAATTTTAAACATTTACTTAAACTCACCGGACCGGCTACATAAAGCCACTCATTTAACCAATCCACTGCTAATTTTGAGGGCACGAAGCCTTTTTCCTTGTCCATTAAATGCAATTCGGTGTAATTGGAAGCATCATCCACAAATAAGCTAAAGAGTTAAAGGCAAACTTTAGCTTAAATTCAGAAAAAAATGGGAAATTGTCTACCCACCTCACCACCCTTCCCTTTTTGTCCACCACAAATAAACGTTTGGCATATTGCAGAACATCAAAATCTGTCAAAATCTCCTCGCTTTTAAACAGCACTCTGCTCTCTACCAAAGGATCCAGAGATTTCATTACCACACTATACTCTCCTGCTATAATTAAAGTATTGAAATCCTCCAATCTAACAGTCTGACCTTGCTTCGTCTTTGTTGTTATATTAACTTCCGCCCAAGGACCTTCTCCCTCTTCATTCAACATGCTCAAACGCAAGTTATAGACGGTAGACGGCAAAAGATCAGAGTAAATGAAATAAGTTAAATCCGACTTCAGCAACTGTTCATATTTCTATTGGAATATGGAATATGAAATTATAATGTTATATAATTAAATCGAGATTAGTTATAGAACTCACCTTTTCCAATTTATGTTCCGTTGTCAGTTGTTGTAAGATCAACTTATAGTGTTTTAAGGGTCCATTGGCAAATTTACCCGCTTGCCAAAATACTGCAATATGAGAATCATCTAAAGCTAAGGATTCTGTGATAAGCGGTGTGGAGATAGGTGTGCCCATGGCTGGTGTGGTGTAAACATCGGAAGGTTCGGAATACAGGACATCAGTTGCATGCTCGCCAAAAGGTATTTGGAAGCGGAACTAGGGAAAGAAATATCTTCAGCATATATATATTGAAAATTTATTTTATTTTATTTTATTTATTTTATAAAACTTTTTATAAAGAGCTTTTATAAAGCTTACCTTAATTTTATAGTAATTTATAAAGTTACCCAAGTTACTTGACGGCTTTTCCATAAGCAAAGTTTACTTTGCAAGGTCTTGAGTTTGTTTGAGAGAAGCGAAAAGAGAATAAAAGCTCTTTTACCTTCTTTCCACAGACAAGGGAGGGAAAGCTCTTTTTCTCTTTTAACATTGCAAAGTAAGCTTTGTGCTTGAAAAGACGGCTTTAAGGTAACTTTATAAATACTATAAAATTAAGAAAAGCTTTCTGAAAGCTCTTTATAAAATAAGCTTATGTGAAAGCTTCTGATGATTTTCAATATCTTTTAATTTTAATACTTCTTGAATACAACTGATTTTGTGCCCCCTCAAAACTTCATTCATTGTTCTTCAATCATTATCTATGGTCTTCACAGTGTGCCGCGAACAAAAAAAAACTCATTTACCTTATACGAAGTATATGGCATTAAGCCATCCATTATGTCACATTCGAAATTCTCATTACAATTATAGTCTGCTAAATTCCACCATTGTTGTTGTTCTTGCTGTTGCTGTTGCTGTTTGTCTTTTGCAGCAGCAGCAGCAGAATTATTTTCTTCAGCTTCTGTTACATCATCCGCGGAATGCTTGTCATCAGCAAAAGCATTATCATATTGTTGAATGGCTTCATTTTGCTGGTCCTTTGACTGTTGTCGTCCTTCGTTATTGTTGATGTCTGGGGTGTCATTAACAGTTAAAGACGACGATGCTGGGGATGCTGATGCTGATGCTGATGATGGTGGTGAGGCTTTTAACACATATTGGTATTGTATATTAAATGGTCTACTGGCCAAGTATAGTGATGGCAAAAGTGTAGTTATGGGCCATTTAAGTGTCAATGTATTCAAAGTTTCATTATCATGCAACAGCTGCGGTTGAAGTGAAGTTGTCGTTGTCGTCTTTGTTGTTAACAAACGTTCAACATTCAAGCGCTGAAAATGCCAATACTGCCTCTGGGTAGTTTCACAAGCGGAAATACATGGTAAATCAAAGGGATAAAATTGCGCCGAGGACTATTGTAAAGTCAAAAGGAGAAATGAAGAAAAAAAATTAAAAACAATGAAAAATAAAACTTGTTTGTGTGGGGAAAAAAATTATATTTATTGCTGACAACAAATCTGAAATCACAAGGAAAGCAGAATATTGCAAGGAATAAAAAAAAATTAAAGGATAGATATGCGTGACAAAAAGGTACTTTTTTAATGCGGCTCAAAATTTTTCTCAAAAATTATTTTCTCTACTATTTGAAAAATGTCCACACATTTACAAGTTTGGATATGTAATCTATCAAAAAGTACTTTTAAATAAGTAATTTGTTTTAAAAGTACTTTTTTGAAAATAAGTTTCTCTGGCAGTAGTTTTTTTAAAAAGAAAATTTTGCAAAAAGTACTTTTTTTGAAGTATTTTTTTTTGGAAAGTCCTTTTTTCCAAAAGTACTTCTTTGGAGAGAACTTCCTCATTGAAAAGTACTTTTCTGAAAAGCAAATTTTTGAAAAGTACTTTTCTGAAAAGCAAATTTTCGAAAAGTACTTTTCTGAAAAGCAAATTTTTGAAAAGTACTTTTCAGAAAAGCAAATTTTTGAAAAGTACTTTTCTGAAAATCAAATTTTGGAAAAGTACTTTTTTGAAAATTACATATTTGAAAGGTAGCTTTTGCAAAATCAGTCAAAAGTCGAATTTTTGAAAAGTACGTTTTTGAAAATCACGTATTTTAGAAGTACTTTTTGGAAAATCACATTTTTAAAAAGTAATTTTTTGAAAATCACATTTTTAAAAAGTACTTTTTTGAAAATCACATTTTTAAAAAGTACTTTTTTGAAAATCACATTTTTAAAAAGTAATTTTTTGAAAATCAAATTTTTAAAAAGTACTTTTTTGAAAATCAAATTTTTAAAAAGTACTTTTTTGAAAATCACATTTTTTAAAACTATTTTTTTGAAAATCACATTTTTGAAACGTACTTTTTTTAAAATCACAGTTTTGAAAAGCACTTTTAGAAAATCAAATTTTTGAAAAGTACTTTTTTAGAAAAGTTTGTCATTGAAAAGTACATACTTTTTCGAAAAGTATTTCCTTGGAAGAGTTCGTCATTCGAAAGTACTTTTTTGTAGATCATTTTTTTAAAAAGTATATTTTTGAAAATAAAATGTTTAAGAAGTACTTTTTTGAAAATCACAGTTTTAAAAAGCACTTTTAGAAAATCAAATTTTTGAAAAGTACTTTTTTAGAAAAGTTCGTCATTGAAAAGTACATACTTTTTCGAAAAGCATTTCTTTGGAAGAGTTCGTCATTCGAAAGTACTTTTTTGTAAATCACATTTTTTAAAAGTATATTTTTGAAAATAAAATGTTTAAGAAGTATTTTTTTGAAAAATAATTTTTTGTTAAAATAAAGTTTTTTAAAAGTACTTTCTGGAAAATCATATTTTCGAAAAGTACTTTTTTTAGATAAGTTCTTCATGGAAAATTACATACTTTTTTTAACAGTATTTCTTTGGAAAAGTTCTTTATTCGAAAGTACTTTTTCGTAAATCAATTGTTTGAAAAGTACTTTTTTGAAAATCACATTTTTGAAAATCCCATTTTTTTATCACTATTTGAAAAAAACTTTTTTTAGAAAATTTCTTCATTGAAAACTACATTTTTTGAAAATCAGATTATTGAAAAGTACTTTTTTAAAAATTACATTTTTGAAAAGTGCTTTGTTAGAAAATTTCTTCATTAAAAAGTACTTTTTTAAAAATCAAATTTTTGAAAAGTTCTTTATTGAAAATTACATTTTCGAAAGGTACTTTTTTAAAAACCGCAATTTTGAAAAGTACTTGTCGAAAATACTATTTGGAAAATCACATTTTTGAAAAGTACTTTTTTTTAGAAAAGTTCTTCATGGGAAAAGCACGTTTTTTTGAAAAACACATTTTTTTAAAAGTACTTTTTTAAAAATCAAATTTATGAAAAGTACTTTTTTACAAATTACATTTTTGAAAAGTACTATTTTTAATTTAATTTTAGAAAAGTACCTTTTAGAAAATCGCATTTTAGAAAAATGCATACTTTTTTAAAATCACATTTTTGAAAATTACATTTTTGAAAATCATATTTCTGAAAAATGCTTTTTTGAAAATCACATTTTTAGCAAGTACTTTTTTCAAAAACCAAATTTTTGAAAAGTACCTTTCTGAAAATCACGTTTTCGAAAAATATTACTTTGAAAAGTCGTTTTTTAAGTTCTTTCTTTGGAGCTATTTTTTTTCAAACGATCTTTATTTTCAGAAAAAGAACCTTTGTGAAATTAGTTCTTAGCTCATATACTTTTTTTTATTAAATTCACTTTTTAAAAGTATTTTTTTACGTACTTTGTGTTCTGCAATTACTGTTAGTAATTATTTTTTCAAAAGTATTTCTTGGAATAGTACTTTTGTGAAAAGTACTTTACTGAAAAGTTGACTTTATGAAAAGTACTTTTTTGAAAATTTTCTTCTTTTTGAAAAGTACTTATTAAAAATAATGCTTTATCGAAAAGTACTTTTTCGAAAAAATAAATTTTTGAAAAGTACTTTTTTGCAAAACACAATGTAAAAAGTACTTTTTCGAAAAAGGTCGTTTTTATATTTATTTTTTTTAAATTATTTTTTTTTTAACAAAGAATTTTTCTGAAAAAATTTTTAACTTAAATTTTTTAGTTTTATTTTTAAGTTTTTTTTTGTAAAATATTTTACTTTTTGTAAAATACTTTACTTTAAGTACCTTTATGGACAAGTACTTATTGTCTAATTACAGTTAGTAGTTATTTTTTCAAAATTACTTTTTGGAATAGTACTTTTTTGAAAAGTTCTTTTTTTTTTGACAGGTACTTTTTTGAAAACTAGCTTATTTTGAAAAGTACTGTTTGAAAAGTATTTTATTTCAAAAGTACTTTTTTCTTAAAACAATTTTTGGGAAGTACTTTTTTAATAAAGTTCGAGCATTTTTTATCTAAAATTTTACTTTCTAGTGTAAAATTTTATTTTTATTTATGTTTTTTTATGTTATTTATTTTTCTCTATATTTCTCATATGTGGACTTTATTCGCTTGCAACATATTTTTTTATTCTTATTTTTATTATTATTTTTTTTTTGCACATACATACAAGTGTGAATACTTACACATGCTTCCTGGCATGGTTCAGATTCCTTCAAGGCATGCCACCACAGTTCACAGCCCTTGAAACACTGTAAAATGTGTAAGAAATAAGAAATATATGTGTATAGAACAAAACACACACTTATTAAACATAAAGGCAACTAACTAAAAGGATCAGATTAAAGCTTAAAACTTTAAACAAAGAGAGTATAAATCAGAATTGTATACAAGAAAAAATAAATTTTGCAAAGAAATGTTTATTCAATTTTGCGGTTCTTAATTGCTTAAGAATTCCCACCATGAATCTTTCCTTGTTGCTTTGTTCCTTTCGTAGTTCCCAGTAAGAAAATGTAAGGGAGAAAACAGGCCGACCAAAACAAAAAGCCAAAGGAAACAGGAGCCCATTAAGGGTATTAAGTTTCCTTATTCACTTTTTGTTCAAATGTGACCATTATGCTTAGTGTCTTTTAAATTTTTTTTTTTTCAAAAAAAAATAGAAAACACAAGCATAAACATAAGCAAAAAAAAATTGTTATTGTTCTAACTTGAATTCATTGCCTTTTCCATGTCTGTGGTCGACGTCAAGGTGTCTGGTATTATTTCATTGTTAATTTTTTTTGTCATACAAGCATGAACAACATGTTCATTCGTTTACATTAGTGTCTCATATTTCATGAATGAGATGTCCTTGTGACACTTATGTAGCAAGAGCATGATGTTCCCCTTATGTTCGTTGTAATAAAATGTTATAATATCTTCATTGTGAAATTAAATTAAAGTTAAAAGCAATTTGAGTTTAAAATATTCTACAAAAACAAAAACATAATACTCGTATAATATTAAAACCTCATGGGAATATATTGTCAAATACTTGAATTACATGTAACAAGAGAAAAATAATACTTTTTTTTAAGCAGACGGAAAAAAAATTTTTCTCACCAAAATGCAGAATGTAAAAAAAAGATATTTCTTTTCGAAAAAGTAAAAAAAAAACTTGAAATTATAGACGAAATTCTAATTTTTTCTTTCATCAAAATACTAATTTCTCAAGCTACTAGCCCGCTTTTTTGAAAGGAATAACTTTTTCATTATTATGTACTTTTAAACTTTCACTACTTTTTTGGAAAAATAGTAGTAGCAGGCCTGCTACTTTGTTTCAAATCTTTTAAAAGTATAAAAAATAGCTCAGAAAACGCATAAATTATACAACTAAGAAAGATATTTGAAAAAAAAATTAATTTCGAAAAATTTTCAAAAGGTAGTAAATATATTACTTTTTTATAAACATTTAAAAATTGCATTTAAAAATTGCAAAAAAAAAAATAAAAAACGGTATTAAAAATAGCTCAGAAAAATCATAAATTATGCAAATAATAAAGATACTGAAAAGAAAAGAATATAAAAAAAGTTTCAAAAGGTAGTAAAAATACTACTATTTTAATATTTTTTATTTTAATAATAAAAAAATAAAAGCAACCGAAGATTATCAAAACGTAAATTATAGTATTTCAAGGAGAAGAAACAACAATTTAAGCAGCTGTGAAAAGGTAGTAAAATTGCTACTTTTTTTCAAAATCTTTTAAACTCGCAAAAAACAGTAGAAAAAAAATTAAATAAATAAAAATAAACAATAAAGTTTTAAAATCACGAAAAATAAATTTTGGAACAAGGGAGATAACTTTAGAGATAAAAATTAAATGATTGGAAAAAGAGAATTTTTAGATTTTAAGTAATTTTAAAAAGGTAGTAGATATACTACTTTTTACAAAGCATTTTAACAACAACAAAAATCCAAGGAAACAGTGTATGCAAATATAAAAAATATATATTAAAATAACACTCACAATTTAAGCAGTTTCGAAAAGGTAGTAGATATACTACTTTTTACAAAATCTTTTAAAAGCTAAAAAATGCGTCTAAAAATATATAAACAAAGTAGGCGTGCATAAAATATATAATTAAATAAGAATAACAAAAACAATTCGAAAAGGTAGTAGATATGCTACTTTTTACAAAATCTTTCAAAAGCTCAAAAATGCGTCCAAAAATATATAAACAAACTATGCGAGCATAAAATATAATAAAATACGAATAACAATAACAATTTGAGCAGTTTCGAAAAGGTAGTAGATATACTACTTTTTACAACAACTTTTAAAAGCTCAAAAATGCGTACAAAAATATATAAACAAAGTATGCGAGCATAAACTATATAATAAAATAGGAATAACAATAACAATTTGAGACGTTTCGAAAAGGTAGTAGATATACTTATTTTTACAACAACTTTTATAATACAAAAAATATCTTCAAAATGTATTAAGAAAATATGCAAGTATAAATTTTACAATTAAATACCTATAACAATACAAATTTAAGCAGTTTCAAAAAGGTAGTAGATATACTACTTTTTACCAAACCTTTTAAAAATACAAAAAATACATACGAAAATTTATAAAGAAGGTATGCAAGTATTAATTATGTAATGAAACAATAATAACAATAACATTTTAAGCAGTTTCGGAAAGGTAGTAGATATACTACTTTTTACAAAAACTTTTAAAGGGTCAAAACTACCTTCAAAATTTATAAAGAAAGTATGCAAGCATAGATTATATAATAATATAACAATAACAATGAAATTTTAAGCAGTTTTGAAAAGGTAGTAGATATACTACTTTTTTTTAATGTGCTTTAAAACCACAAAATTTTATAAATTTCTTTGTTAACCTTGATTTAATCAATTCGTTTTGTTGGCTTTTTGTATTTATGTTGTTAAAAACTTACCCTGGCCCTGTAGCACTCCGGCCTATTGTCGCCCACAAGACATTTAAGGCCGAATTCATTCAAAAAAGAAGACTCCTGTAAAGAGAATAATAATAAAAAAAATTAGTTCAAAATTATTAAGATTTATGAATGTAAATTTATTTTGTATTAAAATAGGAAAAATCTAGTTAACTTTTTCATACTGCTTCAATTAATGTACATAAATAACTTGTATATTTTATTATAAAAGATTTTCTTTTTGCATAAGAAAAAAATAATAATAATAGTTGCTTTAGAATTCCAATGCAATTGTAAGGAAAAGAAATAATTTCTTGACAAATACAACATTGAAATAGTTCTTTAAATCAGCCTAAATTGGCGACGTTTCTCTGACTTTATAATCTCGAATATATTTTTTTTTTGCATTTCTTTTTCTCTCCGTCATTTCTGAGAATGCAAAAAAAATTATTTAATTGTTTGCTATTTTTCATTTTTACGTAGATGAATTTATAAAATTAAAATGTTTTTCGTAAGATTGATGGTTCATTGTCGTTTTATGTGAGTTTAATTGATCACACTTTTATATGTGTGACGTTTACACACGCTGGCATATTTTGTACTTATATATTGTTGACGTTTGAAAGTATGTGTGTATTTACGAGTATGTATGTACACATGTACATATGGGTGAATTTATGAGCTGGCAAGTGTGTGCTATTAAGACTCCTTGCTCATCCAGATAAGCCCACATGAAAAATTGTTTAATAAGAGTGATGAAATAATAACATTAACCCAGTAAACCATATTTATTATAATAAGAGATGGTCCTACGAGCCATCTTTTTATATTTCAAGTATCAGATTTTATTTGCTTCAATATGTAAGTTTTTCTATTATTAAAATTTGTCTTTGATGTTTTGTATTCCAATTACTGTTTAATTTAAAACAAATCTCTTTGCCTTGGTTTAATTTCATTTAGTTTTGCATTTCAACAATAGTCATAGAATCTCTTTATTAGCATAGAGACTATTTAAAACAATTGTATGCATTAATATCCAGATTAGAAATTATTTGTCATACACGTTTGTGTTGGTGATAATTATGATAATGATGATGTTGGCAAAACATATTATTTTTATTAACAAAGTCTATAATAATTGAAAATTAAGTACAAATGGAAAATGACTCAAGTACCAAATTTAATTACTATTTTTGTAAAAAAAATATTGTAAAAAAATAGTTTAAGAAGTTATTCCTGATTAAAGTTCATTCTAGTTTTTTTTTAATTTTTCATTAAAAAAATAACTAAATTTTTATTAAATTTTTTAAACAAGTTATTGCAAAAAAAGTTTTTTTTAATTTTTCATTGAAAAAATTTTTATTCTATTAGTTCATTTAAAATTTTTTTTTAAGCAACTTGTTAAGAATTTAAAAATAATATTTTGCAATTTTCCTTGGGAAAAAAATTAAATAGTAGTAAAATTTACTACTAATTTCTCACTTTTTGAAAAGCTAGTAAATTTACTACTATTTTGAAAATACGTTTTTCACAGCTTTTTATTTTTTATTTTGATAAGTTCCTATAAAAATTCTTAAATTTTAGTAATATTTTTGTACGGGCCAATAAGTTCGATTTTTGTATAGAGATATTGTAAAAATACTTTTTTTAAAATTATTCCTAATTAAAATTCATTCTAGTTCAAACATTTTTTTTTTAATATTTCATTGAAAAATTAATTTAATTTTTATTACATTTTGTTGTTTAAAACTTTAGATAATATTTTATAATTTTCCTTAAAAATAACTAAATAGTAGTAAAAGGTACTAAATTTACTACTTTTTTGAAAGCACGTTTTTCAAAATTGTCCTTGAGTTTATATAAAAGTTCTAGATTTTTAGTTATATTTGTGTAAGATCCAATAAGTTCGAATTTTTTTCATAAAAAAAAAAAATTTAATTTTTATTAATTAAAAAAAAATATTTTTTTAAAAAAGTTACCCAGCTATTAGCTGGTTTTCACAGTTTTAGAAATAATATTTTATAATTCGCCTTGAATAAAAATTAAATAGTAGTAAATTTTACTACTAATTTGTGAGTTTTTGAAAAGGTAGTACATTTACTACCTTTTTGAAAGCACATTTTTCGTACATTTTTATTTTTATGAGTTCTTATAAAAATTCTAGATTTTTAGTTATATTTTTGTGCGGGCCAATAAGTTTGTGACTGTTTAAATGAAATTCAACTTTTTGGATAAAAAAAATATTCTTTTATTTTTGAGCTCTCTATACACCGAAAAACCGATTTAGAATCGAAGAAAAATGTTCGTTGTGCAGTTTTTGTTTAAGACTTTTTAACTTATTATATTTGTAAATGTAATTCTCAATAACATTTTGAGAATTTTTCTATAAACATATGTGACCTACTCCGAGAAAAGGGACCTAGTTTGTAAAAACAACGGGTTTGGACTTAAGAGTGGATCTAGAATCCACCTAAAAGGGTGTAGAATAAGATGAAATGAGTTTTTCTCAAAACTTCATTTTCACACACTAGGTCCCTTTTCTCGGAGAAGGTTACATATGAAGTTTTTTTTATCTTTTCTAAAGAATTTTTTATTAAAGTCTGCTAATGATTTTCTTAAGTAGAAACGAATAATTTTAGTGCGTTTTTTTTTAATTTTTATTAAATTATTTTTCTCAATAGCACTTTTTCAAGTTTTAAACTTTTCTTTAACTTAAAATTAATAAAATATTGTGGGTTTTAGCTTTTTTTTAGCTTCATTCATTCATCGCAGACTTTGAAGACGGCATCAAAAATAAGAAAAAGTCTGGCAACTCTGGCCCACTGCTATATATGTCGTCTTTCATACCCTTTAATTCGTTACCAACTTCATTCTTCACCACTGACCTTGAAAGTACCATCTGTAGGTGGCCTCGAAACTACATACCATAGCTACACAGTTTCAAAAATATACAAAAGTGTGGCAACGCTAGCCAGACTTTGAAAATGCCATACATGAGTGAAGTCGGAACTACATTATACATACTAAGCTTCAAAAATGAAAAAAAAATCTGGCAACTTTTTCTTGTCTTCGTCTTTTATACCCTTCGATTCATTATCAACTTCATTCTTCACCACAGACCTTGAAAGTACCATCTGTAGGTGGCTTCGAAACTACATTCCATAGCTACACAGTTTCAAAAATATACAAAAGTGTGGCAACGCTCGCCCAGCTCTAAAGTCCTATAGCACTTCGTCTTGCCTACCCTTCCATTCGCTACCAACTTCATTCTTCATAGCAGATCTCGAAAGCGCCATCTATCAGCGTGGATGGAACTACATGACACATCTGCACGACCTAAGCTTCAAAACTAAGAAAGTATGGCAGCTCTGGCCTCATGCTATACTCCTATAGCATGTCGTCTTTCATACCCTTCATTTCGGTAATAACTTAATTAATAAATACTTCATTGCAGATCTCAAGAACCATCTATCGGCGGGAACGGAACTACATTCCACATCTGCAGTAAAAATAAAAAAAGTCTGGCAACCCTGGCCTTTTGATATACCCTTATAGCACGTCGTCTTTTATACCCTTCCCTTCGCTATCAACTACATTCTTCATCACAGACCTCGTAAACGCCTTCTATCGGAGAGGACGCAACTACATTCCACATCTATGCACCCTTAGCTTCAAAAGAAAAATCTGGCATCCTTGACCTCCTGCAGATCTCGAAAGCGTTATCATCTATAGCGGTACTAGTTTTTATTTTAGTTTCTTGATTTTCAAATTGTTTATACCATGCCGCTTTACACGAGTATATCGCCCCCCATTTACTCAAACAACATCATAACTCAAAAAGTTAAAATTTTTAGTTAATAATGCAGCATTTAAACTCATATTGTGTAAAAATTTCATAAAAACATTGTCGGTTGGTTTCTGGTTTGCTGCATACATAATGTATTTTGAATATACTGTGCCGCAAACCAGAAACCAATCGACGATATGTTGTTCACTCAACTCTAGAGAGAAAACCGAAATTTTCTTTTTCCATTGAAAACTTGAAACTAGTTTTCTGGCAAATTACTTTTTTTGAGTTATAATGTTGTTGAAGTAAATGAGTGATTTGCATATATGAAAATATTTAAATTTATAAATTTTTCCCCTCCACTTTAACAAATTTTGCCAGTTAAGCCTTTTTGATAATCTTGCCAACAAAAACAATTGTTGCAAATAAGTAAGTCTGCGCTTTATGAGTCTTTATGACACAATTACTTATATCGTATTACAAATATCTAATAGTTGAAAAAAGCAAGTGTATTTAATTCCCAATCTTATGCCGACATAATTTCCATAATTAAAATGTCATAGTAGAAATGTCATATTTGTCCGTTTGTCAGTTAGTCAATCTGTGCGTTTGTTTGCCTGTCTGTCTGTCTGTCTGTCTATTTTTCATACGTTAATTTCTAAGATACAGAATGCTCGTGTTTGTTTAAAATTTTTCCTGTATTTTTATGAATGAGCAGAAATTTTTTTATAAAATAAATCTTGTAAAAACAAACACACACGAGTCTAAAGTTACAGAGCCGTTTTGCCCATGCAGAAGAGCACAACAACAAACATATCGCACGTGTTCCTCTAAAAGGGGTTTAACTAAAAATTTACGAATTCTTTTTAATATATTGTGACATCACAAAAAAAAGTATGTAAGATTTTTACAGTGGGTAGATAGATATGAGCACTGGATATGGTTATCTTGCAAAAACAGAAATTTGCAAAATTTTGATTCGACCCCCTTGTGGAGGAGCAACTGCGATATTATGATTTCAGACGTTACAAATTAAATCTGTCATAAAGTATCTGGGCTTTTCTTGTGTTTTCATACATTTCTTTCTTTTTTTTTTGTATGCCCATGCCCTAGTAGGGGAGTGAAAAAGAATTACTGCTCGAGTTTAAGTTGTAGACTAAAAGGAATTTGGGATTGTAGAGCTGTTGGCATATGTAAGTGTTAATGTTTGCGTCTAACAAGGCTGGCTGACAGACGTGTAGGCAATTTAAAGTTGTATTAAATAATGGAATTAGCTTATGTTAATAATGACAATAAGAGCTGAATGGGAAAAATGTATTTACACACACGAATGCATGTGTAAATTATGAAATGACAGCTAAGCAAAAAAAAAATATATGGAAAACAATTTTAAATAAAATTTAAATATATAGAAATAAAATACATGAGTTAGTTCCTGCCAAGTATGAACGAGTCTTAAGCATATCACATTACTTCAAAGTTAAATAAATTAAAATGAGCAAGATTTTAAATTTAAAAGTATTTTGTGTTCGAAATTTTAGCAAATTTTTTAAGTGTTCTTGTTAAAGGAGAGTGGAGGTACAAGGAATAAATAGTATGAGAAGTGTTAAAAAATTTATGATTTTAATATGTTTTCAAAACTTATGAAATGGGTATTAAAATCTATTACCTTTTGGAAAAAATTTAAAAATTTGTGCCAAAAAAGTATTACTAGTAGAATCTGTCTACAATTTCAAAAACTACATTACACTATATCATGTATTTTATCTAATTAAATTTACTTCATATATAATCCTCCTCATTTCAATCAATCTTGTGTATCAATCTCCATAATAATATATATCAGAATAAAAAAAATTCCTTCTCAATTAAACAAAACGTTACGCTACTGCTGAAAGCAAACTAACCCAAACTAAAATCTTTTTTTTCACTATTTTTATTCATATCAATAAGTTAAGAATATACGAGTAGTAACAACTACTACCTACCTTCAATTAAGGGTCAGTTGAATTAATTTATTTTAAATAATTCACAAAATAAAATACAAAACAACACATTGATTTCAACTTAATTACAGCAATTAAATACAAGTAATATTAAAATTAAATTAAATAAAAGCAAGTTATAATAACATGATGAAATATAAGATTTTAATTAAAATTCTGTAAAAAAAAAATACTCAACGAAATTTTTATTACAAAACAGCAAAGAAATTTGTTTCCACGAAATCGGGCATTTTGGGTATTTTTGGAAGACTTTGGGAATTTCTCTGCAATTTAATTTTAAAATTATCGACTATTTTCGAATTTAACAACTTTGGGATTTTTGGGTATTTTTGTTAAATTTGGGAATTTCTTTGAAATCCATTTTTTTGTAATCCGGAATTTTTGGGTATTTTTGAGAATTTCTTTAAAATACATTCTGGATTTTATTTTCCACGAAATCAGGCATTTTGGGTATTTTTGGAAGACTGGGAATTTCTCTGCAATCTATTTTTAAAATTATCCACTATTTTCGAATTTAACAACTTTGGGATTTTTGGATATTTTTGTTAACTTTGCGAATTTCTTTGAAATCCATTTTGTTGTTATGCGGAATTTTTGATATTTTTGAGAATTTCTTTAAAATACATTCTGTAATTTTTGGCTTCGGGATTTTGGGTATTTTTTAAGGCTTAGGAATTTTTTTTTTTCGAAATCCATTTTTCCGAAATCAGAGATTTAAGATAGTTTTCAGATTTTATGAATTAGAAAAATATAAATTTTTAGCGAATTTGTCGCCTTTGGGTGTTTTTGTAAGCTTAGAGAATTTCCCCAATTTTATCGTCTGTGGGATTTTGGGCATTTTTCTAACTTAAGGAATTTCTTCGAAATCCATTTTTCCCTAATCGATCATTTTCAGTTTCGAAAAAAGATTTGGTTTTGCCAAATTTTTCGACTGGGATTTTGGACATTTTTGTCCACTTTGGGAATTTTTTCGAAATTAGTTTTTCCACATTATTCAAGTTTTTGATTTTCTTCCAGACTTAGCAAAGAAATCAAATTTTCCAGAATTGATAGATTTTTAGGTATTTTTGTAAGCTTTAGGAACTTTTTCGAAATCCGTTTTTAAGAAAACAGGGATTTCAGGTATTGTTAAGAATAAATTGTTTCTTCCGCAATTAAAAAAGAAAAATCTATTTTTGGGATTTTGGGTATTTTTGTAAACTTTGAGATTTTTTTTAAGCCAAAAAAGTTCATTTTCCCGAAATTTGTTGTCGTTGGGATTTTGGGTATTTTTTTAAACCTTAAGAATTTCTTGGAAATCCTCTTTTCCGAAATCGAGGATTTTGGCCTCTTTCAGTTTTGAGAAAAAAAATATTTTTTGAGAAATTTTTCGACTGGGATTTTGGGTTTTTTTTATAAGCCTTTAGAATCTCTTTGAAATAAATTTTCCGAATTATTCTACTTTTGAATTTAGCATAGATGTATAGTTTTGCAGAATTTATTGGTTTTGGGGATTTTAGTGAACCTTAGGAATTTTTTCGAAATCTAGAGTTTTAGGTATTTTTCAGAATCAAGGGTTTCTTCTGGAATTAGAAAAAAAAATTAATTTTTGTCGATTTTGTCGGCTTTGGATTTTTGTGTATTTTTTTATACCTTGAGTATTCTTTTTAAATCAAAAGAAGTCCATTTTCCCCAAATTTGTCGTCTTTGGAATTTTGGGCATTTTTTTAAACCTTAAGAGTTTCTTATTATAAACTTTTCCGAAACCAAGGATTTTGGGTTTTTCCAGATGAGAAAAATTAATACATTTTTGCTAAATTTTTTGACTCTGGGGTTTTTTTCCGAATTTAGCTAATATGTAAATCTTTTTTCCTGAATTTGTCGGGGTTTTAGGTATTTTCGTTTGAGAATTTCTTAGAAATCCATTTTTCCGAAATCAAAGCTAAATAAATTGCCGAATTTTATGAGTGTAGGAATTTGGGAGTTTTTGTAAACTTTGAGAATTTCTTTTAAATCCATATTTTCCATAAAATTTCTAACTTTGGGATTTGACGAATTTTCCCCTAATTTTTGTTTTTTCCCGATTTGGGCCAGTACTGTATATCTTTTTAAAATATTAAAAAAAAATCTAAATTAACCACAAAGTTTTCATAACTAAAACAAAGAAATGTATTTTCCCGAATTTAACGACCTTGGAATTTTGGAAATTTTTTGTACATTTTGGGAATAAAATTTTTTTGGCATTTTCGTAAAAAAATGCAAAATAAAACAAACTTTCCCCAAATTTTTAAGACTTTGAAATTGAGGGTATTTGTAATTTTTTTTGGGAATTTAGTTTTATTTGACAATTTTTATAAAAAAAACGTATTTGGCAATTTTAAAATTTTTTAAGGATATGGAAATTGTAATTTTTATTTTCATCACAAGAATAAGCAAATAAAATTTTATACAGTTTGCGATTTGGGAATTTTTGGGTAATTTTTCAAACTTAAAGGATTTCTTTCGAATTTGAGTTACTTTGCTTTTTTTATAAGAAACATTAAAATAAACTTTTCTTTAATTCGGTGAGCTGGATATTTGACGTATTTTTCAATTTTGGAAAGATTTCCATACATGTTCTAAATTTTACTGAACATTTATTTTTCTTTTCACATTTTTAGTATAAAAACTTTTTTATTGTCTTATTATTTTACATTAGCTTTTTTAACGTTTGCCAGAACTTATGAGTTATTTTTAATTAAATATGACAAAGCACATTCTGCGGGAGGAAAAAAACCAAATACTAAAACTAAAGAATCAAATGCCACGAACTGAAAGCATTTAGAAATTAACGAAAAAAGAACGATTGAATGAGGTTCAATGTTTAAAACGAAAAGTTGTTAGTTTTATTTAAAAAAACTGCCCCATAGTTTTTTTTACTGGGGTTTTAATTGAATATTTCTTTATTTTACTTTGCTGTGTGACAATTTTATAGAACAAAATATTCTTAAATAAGCTGCTCAGAGGAACGCATTAATTTGCAAGGTCAAAGAAATTAAAAGTCTATAAACAAAAAATTAAGAACACATATTATTTCGAATTTTTTTTGGAAACAAAATAAATTAAATTGAACTTAATTAATACTTAAGGGAAATATTAGAGTTGCGCGATATAGCAGGAAATATAATCTTTAACATTTTCAGTGAGTGAGGTGCTTTTTTATTCCGACCGAGTTTGTTTGAATTTGGAACGATTGTCAATTATCCTATGTCAATTTTGTGGCTTATAAATCAAATTTCCCGGGAATAATATTTTCAAATCAATTTTATGAAATCAAAAATTATTTGAGAATTCAGTAGTAATGCAAAAAATTAATTATTCAATTAATCGAATAAGAAAATAAACACTAATTAAAAAAAAAAACAAAAATCTATTAAATATTTAATTGTTTTTCAATTAATTATTTTATTAATTAAATTTTCAAGCAAAAGTTTGATTGGCTAAATTAAATTTTATTAAAGTTTTTTAATTAATTAAATTTTCAAACAAAAGTTTAATTGACACAATTACATTTTTAATAAAATTTTTAATCCATTAAATTGTTTAACAAAAGTTTATTTGACTCAATTAAATTTTTTTATTTAACTTCTTATTAATTAAACTCTCAAACAAAAGTTTAAATGACTCAATTAAATTTTTAATTAAACTTTCAATTAATAAAATTATTGAGTAAAACTTTGATGGACACAATTCAATTTTTTTTTTAACTTTTTATTTATAAATTTTTTTTTTGTGTACAGCAATTTCCCCTTATTTCCTAACAAGCAGATTGTCTTACTCACCTCTTCTATGCACAACTGCAAACATGAATGTGTTACATTTTCCAACAGCATAACCATACTTGTATCATACTCAGCAGAGTCATCATTAAATATTGATAAATTTGTTAAAATTCGATTAATTGATAAATCATTTTCAACTCCATCACTACCGCCCTCTATCGCGGGTGTTAAATTCAAGCTTGCATCCGTTTGGCAGTAGACCGTTTGGCAAAATGTCAGGGCAACAATAACCGCAATCACAAATGTTTTAATTAGTAAATTACAACATGTTTTACTGTATAACTTAAGACACATTTTTTCAATGAGAAATTCCCTCGAACACATTTTTATTCCTTACAAAAATACTTTGTTTCAATAATAATTTCTTGTAAAATTCTAATAATAATTAAAAATTTGTGTTTAAATTTTCCTCAGCAAGCAAAATTTGTTAAAACATCACAGCTTTCAATGTGATTTACACTAGCTCTGTCTCTCTCTCTCTCTCCCTTCCTCCCACAATTCAGCTCTCAGCAGCACACACTCATTGCAAGTGTATTCTTGGTTTTATTTGTTTACTTGTGTGTGTTTGTGTGCGTTTGTGCGTTGGCTTTTGTTTTTAATTAATTTTTTTTTTACATTTATTTGGATTATAACGATTTATTTATTTTGTTTTTTTTTATTATCCATTATTTTGAATTTGGTGGTTTTTCTGCTTCAAGTGTTGCCAAAAAAAAGAGGCTGTTTACATTTATATTGATTTTGTTGTTGTTGTTGTTGTGTCATTTACTCGATTTTTATTGGTTTTTTGTTTTTTGTTTTTTGCTTGTGCATTTACATATAAACTCTGTTGCACTTTTGCACTTGTTATGTTATTTATGGCAAAAGCTTTATATCTTAATTAAAATTGTTTTTTTTTCGTTCTCTTTAATATTGCAAATTATTTATTTATAAATTTCTAACGTAAGAAAGCACGTGATAAACCGGTCTGCGTTTCGAATTTAAGGCAACGATATTAAAATATGTACATACATTTTTACATACAATTTATATATGTATGTATGTATGTATGTATGTGTGCATATTATTTAAAACTGAACTTAAAATATCGCTTGTTTATTAAAAAAACATCCAGGCCGATAACAGTGGCAAGCAAAAGTAAATAATAAATAAAGAAAAAATAAACAATAATAAAGTACTAGTATCAAATCAAAGATAAATAATGGCTCCATTACTGCTCGGAAAATTTTGAACACTGGTAAAACTATGGTTTACTATGGTTGTCATCCATAATCAAGCCATTACTTTTTATGTCAACAGAGACATCAACAAACACTTTTAAAAAATTATTCAATTATTTTGCACAATTATTCAATTATTTGGGAAGATTCTCAGACATTTTTTTAATTTACATTTTTTCTCTATTATCTAAAAATTTTTGTATTTTCATATTAGATAAAAATTAAAAAAAAAACTTTCAAAAATTTAAACTTGAGTAATATTGAAAATTTTTAAAAACGTATTCAATTATTTTGCACAATAATTATTTGAGAAGTTTCAAGGAAAAATTTTTTTCAATTCTTTATTATTTCGAAATTTTTATATTTTCATGTTAGCCAAAAATTAACTCATTGCCAAATTTTAAATTCCCCCATATTCATAAAAAAAACTAGTATGACTTTGAAATCCATTTTAGGTAAATTTTGTATGAAAAATTTTAAATAAAATACATTTCAAACTCATTTTAAATTTTATGAATATGGGTGTAAAAATTTACTGATTTTATTTTTAATTTAAAAACTCCAAGCAAATTAAAAAAAAATATTTTTAAGACTTCAAGCAAAGTTTTTTATTTTAAAAATTTCCTTTAAAATTTCTCTTTTTTGGAGAAAAATTAAATACTTTTAAAAAATTTTCATATTGCTTAAAAATTTTGATTTATTTTAAAACATGAGAAAATATACTGATTTAAAAATTTTCATATCAAAAGATTTAAAAAATTTTAAACTTTGAGCAAAGTTTAAATCTAAAAAATTTACTGATTTTATAACATTAATTATTCAAAATTTGCATAGTCTTTAAAGCTGAAAAACTAAAATGAAACTCAAAAATATGCGTTTTAAGCTTAAAGGAAAATTTTTAATTTTGTATATGTTTTCAAATTTATTAAAAAATTTTTAATTCTTAAAACTTTAAAATTTTCATAGAGAAAAATTTTCAAAACTTTCAAAATTTTCATATTAGAAAATAATTATCAGACAAGATACCATAATGTTCAAAATTTCTTTGTTTTAAAACTTTGCTGAATTTACAAATTTTGTAATATACAGAAAGATTAATTTCTTTTGAATGAAACATTTTCAAAATATGTACATGAGTATATGAGAGCAAAATTAAAAAAGCTTAAAACAATTAAATCAAAAGTTAACTTGTTTCTAAATGTTTGAGGAAAATTAAATATTTTTAAAATTTTACAGCCAGAGAAAATTTTAAAAACTTGAAAATATCAAAGTATCATTCGAAGTTATTTATTAAATATTAACTGCCTTATTCATAAAAAATATTTCTGTTTAATAAGTGGTTTATGAAACAAATTATGTATGGAAATTTGATTAATAAACCTTTTATAAAATCAAAATATTTTTTATGAATAAGGCCCTAAAATTTTTTTTTTTTAATTTTTATAAAATAAAAAATATTAAATTTTAATATGAGAAAAGAAAAATTTCTAAGATTTCCTCATTCACTGTAAAATTTATTTTAAATTAGCTTTTGCTTAGTCTTATAAATATTTTAAATTAAAAGCAAAGGAACTTTAGCATTATACAAAAAAAGATTTATTCAAATAATTATTTGAATAACCGGTTAAAAATCTTTTCAATTATCTGTTGTTTGATCTCTTTTAAATATTTGATAGGAAAATTTTAAAACATTTATAAATGTTACTTAGCGAATTTAATCAATTAATTTAGAATTTATTAAATTAATTTTTTTTTTGCCTGACACTGTTTGTTTGTCTGTCACATTATATTTACTGTATTGAATTTTAAAAAGCAGTAAAAATGTTTGAAAACAGATTTCTTATGAATTTGTATGATTGTAGCTGGAAAAAAGTTTGCTAAATTAAGTAACTTAATAAGTTTCTATGGAGCTACATATTTAGATCGCTGAAAATAGCAAGATTTTTTAAATATATATTTTAATATTATTTTTAAATTTTTTTGTATAATTTAATTTGTTTTAAGTTCAAAAAGTGATACTGAGCACGCTGGCTGATTCTACAGCAGAACAGGAAAATAAATTAATTGTGTAAAATTTATATTTTGTATTAAGTCCATTTGAGTAAAAAAACTATAAAAATAATTAATTGTTAATTTTTAAATTTTCTAGTTTTTCTTTGATTTCCTTTTTTAATTTCTGCCATATTTTTCTTTCTAATTTAATTTGTTTTTGCTTTAAAAGCGTGTGATTCTTTGATCTTTTTCACTTTTAGTTCAAAGTTCTCATTTAATTTAATTTATCCAATTAATTAATTTACATGTGTACATACATACATACGTATCATCGCAATGTCAGCCTTATCACAACTTTAAATATTGCGCTTAATTGTTATCACAAACATTGCTTTTTATATTTCTGCATTGTGATTTATTTATGTACTATGTCGCCAATTAAATTTGCTTTGTCCCTCCCCACCCTCTTTCAACTATTTAATTTATCGGGTTTTTTACAACAAACTGCGTTCTTTAATGCTCATAATCTAATTTAAATTAATTTTATTTGTTGTTTTTTATCATCATTTAATATTCGTTTAAGTTTAACCCCTAAAAAAACTCGAGTTAAATGGGGTTTATGACAACTTTAAGCGTTCTCATTAATGTTTGTGCGTACGTGTGTGTGTGTGTATGTATGCATGCGTGTGTAATTGAAGCTTCGTTTATGTAATCTTCGTTTAACTTGAGCCCGTTTTCGTGTTTGTTTACTGATTTTATATCTTAACGGTATCACGTTTGTATCACAACTGATCGTCTCAAGTAAGTTGCGCTCAGTTGTTATACTCGTTAATAGTTGCTGTTGTTGCTTGTTATCGTCGTTATTATTCGATTTTTTGTTGCTCTTTTCTTTGCTTGTCATTACGTATGAATATGTACATATGTATGTATGTATGTATGTATGTCTGTAAGTATGTATAATTGTTTTGTATTTTAATATCACACACATAATTTTGTGAGCGAAACCCAATTAAACATTTAATACTAAAGGGTGTTCCAATAAGAGAGAGATATTTAATTTTGATATGTAGAATGTAAATGTAAAGAGGAGGGTGTGCCATTTATAATGGAAAACAAATTTAGCCCTTATGCATTAAACACATTCGACACAGCAGGCTACGGGCTGCAATCTGTCAAAAATAGAATACACACATTCTTATGGTAACAATTATTTTAATGACAGCAGGCTACACGACTGCACGACCACCGTTGTAGCTGTCGCCAACTTTAAACTAATTTCTATTTCTCTGGCTACAATGAGCAAATGCAGTGTTACCAGTATAATACAAAATGGTGAATGAATGATATCGTATAATTATTTCATACTATTTACTAGAAACAATATCCAAAAATTGATGTAAAGAATAAATTGATTCATTATTGTACTTTTATGTGAAATAAGTACATTTTAAAAGAAAAATTAATTTTTATAAATGCAAAATATATGAAAGTGGCAATACTGAACTATGTATTTGTACTTGAATATCAGCTGCAGATGGTGCTGCTGCCGTCTCCAAAATAATTAAGTAGCTGGCTACGAGGCGACAAATGCTGCTAGCGGCATTTGAAGTCGTGTGTTCGTGTAGCCTGCTGTGGTGAATGTGTTTAATGCATTACGGCTACGCTAGCAGCACCATTTTTTACTGAAATTTTCCTTCAGCAATTCGCACATTTGTGGCTGCACGAAGGTGACTCAATAAGTCCGTGACTTTTTGAACGAAACACAGGTTTTTGGAAAAAAAACCATTTCATTTTTTAACATAGTTGCCTTTGGGCATTGAAAGTTTATAAATATTTATAAAATTATGTAGTTAAACTCTCTGATAAAATAAATTTCAAATGAAGAAAGGACCTACCAATCTACCATATACCCTTTCAGTTAAAAATTAAATTTCAGCTTTAATTACCGTCAGAATACTATAAAACCGTGTAAGTAACTATTCATAAAACTATAAAGCTAAGTTCTCCTACGAATTTTAGTCCCAGCAAGGACACTCTTAAGTTCCACATATCCTCAATTTAAAAAATTGAATTAAAGCTACAATTATTATTAGAGTGCCGCTGAAAACATACAATTAGGCTTTCTGGCTAATTTAATTTTAAGGGTTGCCAGGATATGCCTACTTCCCACGTACTTACATACATACATATGTATGTATGTATATCCTTAATTATAAAAACTACTACTAAGCTTAAATTACAACCAAAATTCAGGGAAAATGACACACTTGCACTATTTGACCAATTTTTTTTTTGTAATCCAAGCAAGGACATGCCCGCTTGTCATATATCCTTAAATTTAAAAAACTAAATTTAAGCCACAATTATGATCAGACTACATCGAAAATCACATAATAAAATTTTTTGACAAACTTTCAGTGCAAGGAGTGCAAGGACACGCCTAGCTCCCATATATTCTTTATTTAAAAATTCACATTTTTGCAGAAATAATTGCACCAGACCGCAGAAATAATTAAGCATTTAAAATTTCGTACAATCTAAGCAAGGACATGGCTGTTTCCTATATGTACATACATACATACATACATATGTACATATGTATGTACATACATATATCCTTAATTACTAAAATTAAATTTAGCTGTAATTACAATTAGCTTACATCTAAAATCACGCAATCAGGAATTTTTGTGAATTTAATTGTAAGGAGTGCAAGGACACGCTTAGTTCCCATATATCCTTTATATAAAACCCCAGATTTTTGATGAAATAATTACAGCAGAACACAGAGATTGTTAAGGATTTAAGTTTTCTGTCATATTTTCTTGCAATCTTAGCAAGGACATGCTTGCTTGCCATATATCCTTAAATTAAATAAATAAATTAAAGCTGCAATTATGATTCTCTTATATAGAAAATCATGTAATGAAGATTTTTGCTAAATTTCATTGTAAGTAGTCCAAAGACTCACCCAGCTCCAATATATCCTTAATTTATAAAACCAGATTTTTCCAGAAATAATTGCTGCAGAACGCAGAGATAATTAAGCATTTAAGTTTTCTGTCATATTTCCTTAACAAGGACATGCATGCTTGCCAAATATCCTTAATTTTAAAAATAAAATTTAAGGCGCAACTTCAATCAGGCTACATCGAAAATCACGCAATCACTAATAATATTGATGAATTTTATTATAAGGAGTGCAAGGATATGACTATCTCCCATATATCATTAATTTAAAACTAGCAATTTTTGCAGAAATAATTGCAGCAGAATGCAGAGATATTTAAGCATTCAAGTTTTGTCATATTTTCTTGGAATCTAAGCAAGGACACGCCAGCTTGTCATATATCCTTAATTTTTTAAATTGGATATAGGCCGTAATTTGCTAATTTTCATTGCAAGGACAGCAAGGATACATCTAGTTCACATATATCCTTAATTTTAAAATCCACATTTTTGCAGAAATAATTGCAGTAAGCCGCTTATATAATTAAAAATTTAGTTTCTCTCGGCAAATTCACTTGCAAACTAAGCAAGGACATGCCCACTTTAACGCATCCTTAATTTTCAAAATTAAGTTTTAGATAAGATCGAAATATTAAAACACTAGTACGGGTAACAAACAAAACAACTCCCAAACAAAACTCATTAGCATAAGAACAAGGACATTTTTACCTCCCATATATCCTGAATTTTAAAAAAATTGATTTTAAATGCAATTACGATTAGAAACAAAAAAAAACAATGCAACTACTTTGCAAATTGTGCAGTAAATCATTCTGATTAATTTCAAAGCAATCGGAGGAAGGACTCGCCAGCCTTTCATATATCCTTAATTTACAATTGGCTACAATTATGACCAAAATGCAGGGAAAATTATATGCTTAAGCTCCCTGTGAAGTCACATTACGATCTGAGTAACAATCTGTCTACGATAATAAGAATATCAATAAGACGTGTGACTAATTTTATACTACACAGAAAATATCAGTCCATACAAGGACATTTGAAAAAGTGCACAGTTATAAAGCTATACAGTCAAGCTTTTTGGAAATTTAGCACTAATTTACCTTAAAATCTAGCAATTTAAAAATTCATTGAATATTCATGTCAATTTACTGCTTTCACAAAAAAAACATCTCTAGCAAAATAATTATAAAATTCCCAAATTTACAACCTTAATGTCGTACCTGGCTCCTCTCCGCCCTCCTCCTTTAATATATTTAAGAAATGATTTAAATATAAACACACATATACCAGATATTTACACGTTAACACCCTCTGGCGAAAGTACCGGAAATTGTCATTACTGTCTTGAAAATTTTATAAATAACATTCACTCTTCAATAAACTTCCATATTTGCAGCATTAACAAATACAAAACTCATTGACTTTCAATGAGAGTAAAAACGTGTAAGGATTTTTTTTTTTTTGCAAATTCCATTCAAAAAAAGTGTTCAAGTAATTGAACATTTAAGTAGCTCGATTTCCGTTTCCTTAAAAAGGAAAATTCTTCCTCCCCAGCACCAGGCAAAAAGAAATATAAATAAACTTTTCTCTTAATAATTTTTTTGCTGGTGAAGTAGATACTTATACACTTCCTTTAACAGAAAAAAGCAAGTGCTTATAGGACGAATAGCAAGCAGTCACACAAAAAAGGTCCTTTTTGCAACAACAAAAAAAATCGGGGAAGCAATAAATTAAGGTAGAAAAAGAAACAAAAAAATACCTGTTGGGAGTTTTAAAAATTACTAAGATTCAGACATTTTAAATTTTAATTGAACTATAGTGATTAAAATTACTAAAAGTTTAGAAATTATGGCATCGATAAATATTTAGTAACGCCAATAAAGGATAACTAACTTTGAACTTTAACTTTTCTTGTTAGAGACCACGAAAATAATTTTCCTGTATTGAAAGATAATAAGTTATTAATTATTTTTTACGTATAAAGATTTTATATTTAATAAATTAATTTTTGTACAGAAAGAGCAAAGTTTAGGAAAACGTAAAACAATCTTATATATAAAATGTCATCGATATATTTTTCCAGCAAAAATTTTTCTTGAAAAATGTTTTCTGCCCTGATAACTATTAAATTGCAGGACGATTTTTTTTATTAAAAAAAACATTACAAAATACAAAATTACCTGCAGAATTTTTACTGAACAGTTTTTATAAAACGAATGTTATCGTTCACCGTTCTTTTTTCATAAAAAAGTTACAATACTAACATCAATAACGATTTTTTATTAAAAAGAATTTTTTCAAAATTTGTCGATAACAATTTTTCACAATGGAAATGAAAAAAAAAACAAAAAACGATAACATAGATGACAATTTTTTTTCGATAACAGCCTATAAGATACTGTTATCGATAACACCTTTTAAGAAATTTGTTTCACAAAGGACATGATATCGATAAAAAAAGACTGAACCATAGATGAAACTTTTTTGTCGATAACATACTGTTATCGACAACAGTTTTTAAGAATATATTTTTTATCGATAACAATTTTTAACAAGGGACATGATATCGATAAAAAAAAAACTATGCAATAGATGACAATTTTTTGTCGATCGCAGTCGATAACATACTGTTATCGATAACAGCTTTTAGGAAAATAGTTTTTATCAATAACAATTTTGTCACAAAGGACATGATATCGATAGAAAAAACTATGCCATAACAATCGATAACATACTTTTATCGATAACACTTTTTAAGAGATTTGTTTACCGACAAAATTTTTTCACAAAGGACATGATATCGATAGAAAAAAACTATGCCATAGATGACACTTTTTTGTCGATAACATTCTGTTATCGAAAACAGTGTTTTAGAAAATGTTGTTATCGAGAAAAATTTTTCACAAAGGACATGATATACATAGATGAAAAAAATATGCCATATATGACAATTTTTTGTCCATAACAGTTTTTAAGAAAAAAATTTTTTATCGATAACAATTTTTGACAAAGGACATGATATCATCAATAAAAATACCATGCCATTGATGGCAATTTTTTGTCGATAACAGTCGGTTACATACTGTTATCGATAACAGTTTCTTAGAAAAAATTTTTTATCGATAACAATTTATCACATAGGACATCATATTGATCAAAAACGATGTCATAGATGATAATTTTCGTCGATAACATACTGTTATCGATAACAGTTTCTTAGATTTTTTTATCGATAACAATTTCTCACCAAGAACATTATAGCGATAAAATAAAAACGATGCCATTGATGACAATTTTTTGTCGATAACAGTCGATAACATATTAATTTTTTAATACATCATCTTTGTTAATTTTTTTGTAAGAACACTCGCTATCGATAACAAATTTTTTTATTTTAAAAACTGCTACTGATGATATTTTTTCCCTCTTTAATTCTTATAATTGACATTACATGCTGTTATAAAAAATTATTCTTCAATAGTTTCTGTTAAAAAACTTTTTTTTTTGTAAGTAAAAAAAATATATTATCGATAACAATTTTAACTCAATAACATTCTATTATAAAAAAAATTATTTCCGAGTTTTCTTGAAAGAAAAACTTGTGGTCATTGCATAGTTTTTTTTATACAAAAAAACAGTTATCGATAACAGTTTCCTTAAAATACTAGCACTCATGATCGATAACAATCAATTATAAAAGAAAAATTAAATTTTTAGCTGGTTTTTTTTAAATAACATTATACTATCATTAAGGCAGCATTTTGTAAAAATATGTTATCGATGACTCGTACTCATGATCGATACATTTATAAAAAAGAAGTTAATTTTTAAAGAACATTATACCATCATTAACGCAACGCATGTTAACGATGGCAGTTTTATTTTATAAAAATATGCTATCGATAACAGTTATTTATTAAAAAAAATGTGTTATCGTTGATAGTTTTTTTTACAATATTTTTAATTGATAACGAACTTTTATAGGAAAATAGAAGATTTTTTATCAATAACAATTTTATCGATAGCAGTTTAAAAAATAATAATGTTATCGATTAGAATTTTTTTAATTTTTAAAATCGAAAAAAACCATCCTTTAAAGTGTTCTTAGAAAATCGTTTTATCGATAAGTTTGTTATAAAAAATATATTATCGATGACAATTTTTTTTAATATGTTTAGTTAATAACGTACTTTTATAAAAAAAATTGCTTGGCAGGTTCTCTTGATTGAAAACCCTGGTATCGATAACAGCTTTTTGTGTATCAAGATTGCTATCGATAACAATAACCTTTATATACTTACATAATCTGTAATAATCGTTTTTAAAAATTTTCATTTTTAACAATATGTTATCGATAACAATATTTTATAAAAAAGTATATATCGTCGATGACAATGTATGTATGTAGTTAATTCCCAATTTTGTATTTATATAATATCGAGCTTTATTTTCGATTTTATCGTAAGCGACAAAAATTAAAGTTTTTTTTTTTAATATTCAAATATGTTTTTGCACGTAAATTGGCGCTTACGATAAAATTGTACAGCCTCGATATGTTTTCAAAGAGAATGTCGTTAATACCGTTAGCTTTTGACTACGATGAAAACTACGAAGAAACGGAGTGTTTCTATTCTTCTTGCCCTACAAGTACACACATTGTATGTGTGTATGTATGTATGTATGTACATACAGATATGAATATGAATGCATGTATGTATGTATGTACATATACATACGTGTAAGATTGAGTGAAAAATTTTCATAATCAGGAAGCGGAAATTGTAATATTTTCTACACAACCAATTCCCCATTCTTTTGTAAAATTTTTTAAACAATAATTTGTTTCTCCTTGTGTGTGTGTGTGTGTGTGTGTGTGCATATTTTAATAAAAAATTTTATTTTTTGAGGAAATATTTAAACTTGTTTATTAGTCAAATAAATCAAATTATATTCTAATGCAAAATGTTTTATTGCAAAATCACTTTATTTTATTTTATATTCATTTTTAATTTAAATTTAATTTCTTAAATTGATTTTTATCACTTTCACTAACGACTTTTTCAACTCTCTTAAGCACAAATTGAATAAAGAAAATATCTGGCATAAGTTTTTGTTTACTTACAACAATCTTCTCTTAATTTAATTTATTAGCATTTATTATTGTTTGAATTTTTGGTTTGTTCCCCCTACTGTGCAAAAGAAATTGAATTGTTTGGATGTGTGTGTGGGAGTGTGGGTGTTATTTTTGAGAGAGCTGATATGTGTGTTTGAGCGTGTGTGTGTGCAAGAACCTTTTTTAATTGCAATTCTCTGATTTCATGTTCAATGTTGTAGTATATTTTGTAAATTATGTATTCTTAAATTTTATTGCAGTATGAACTTGATTAAAAGGAAACGGATGCATATCCCCACACTTAGCGAAATTTTGTATAACAAATCAATTAACACATTGAGTTGAATTGCGGGAATTCCCGTCATCCCATTGTCTTTATAAAAAGTAATGATGGGAATTCCCGCTTATCAAATCAATTTAAATGTAAGGAACAATTAATTGATTTTTTGGCAGCCTCCTCCTAAATTTACATATGTACATATCTATTCTACTATATATTTTATCTTAAAATAAATTATTTTCACACTATAACTAGGAATACAGTTCTAGGTTATGTTTATATAATCTAAAATTGTTTCTGTCTTTACTTTTCTTCAATTTCCCTTTAAGAAATATTTAAATATTTTGTAATTTCATAAATTTAATACCTGTTACAATTTTTCAAAACAAAGAGACAATGTAAAAACTCTAATACACACAATTACAGCACTTGTGCGAGTATGAAAGACTAAAAGACAATAAAATCCATTGCTGGAAGGCATTTTAAGATTTTTAATATTCTAAGCATATTGAAAGGATATAAGGGACTTTCAAATAAAGAAGTTTTATTAAAAGAAGAAAAAAACGAGTATGTACAGTTGTAAGCTTCTATTTTTTTTAAGGAAAATAAATCCTTATCTATTGCTTTTTTTGCTTTGCACTCTTCTCGCTCATATATTTTATATTTAAATAAAACATTTCTTCAATAACACAAGAAAAATAATAGAAAAAAATATAGAAAAATTGCTATCGATAAGAAATTGTTCATACTAAAATCATAGTCAAAAAATTAATTTTTCAGACATCGATAGCAAGCAGAAATAATTTTTTTTTAGTAATTTCTTGTTTGCAGAAAATTTCTTTGTGTTGACAACAATCGAAAAGTGTTATCGATAACATTTTTTTCACTATTGACAGCATAAGAAATCTTTTAAAAACTATTGTAATCGCTCACAAGTCTAATTAAAAAAAAATTATGGATAACAAGTTTATTATTGATATGTTTATAAATACCCAGTTTTTTTGTTTAAACCTGTCCTCGATAACTGATTTGCTATTAAAGTTCGTAATCGATAACAAGTTTTCAATTAAAAATTTTTACATATGACAAGTCTTGAATTAAAAATTTTTATCGATAACAAGTTTTCAATTAAAACTTTTTACATTGTCGATAATTTTTATCGACAAACAATTTTTTTGCTGTTATCGATTACTATAAATCTATAAAAAAAAATTGTATACATGTATATGACCAGTTTTCTAGCAAAAGTGGCTGTCGTAGTTAAAACTCGCTATCGATAACAAGTTTTATATTAAAGCTGGCCCATCGATAACAAGTTTTCTATAAAACCTTGCTATCGCTAATAAGTTTTCTATTAAAACAAGTTTTTTATAAAAAATATATATTATAAAAAAGTTTAATCGATAAGCATTTTCTTTTAGAGAAAATCGCAGACTATTTTAGTAAGTAGATCCTTAAAATATGCTTTAAAATATTTGTGTTTTATGTATGTAAATATATTTCTTTGATAGTGTATTTACGCTTGCAAGTTGTTTGCAAGACTTATTTTATTTCCCTCCCTGGGTTTATAAATATAATATTTATTAAGTTTGGGCTCATATAAAATAAAGTTGTAAATCTTTTTAGGGCATAAAATTCAATTGAATCTGCCACCCAATATAATAAAAAATATGGGAATTTATTTAGAAAATATGTAAATTTTCTACATACAAACAAATAAAATAAACATTCATAAATACTCAAACGCACTTAACAGTCATGCACACATACACACACGCACTCATACATCAAATAGTAAAACTTTTTAATGTTACATTCTCTTATAAAAACAGTTAAATTACTTCAATTTCCTCTCTTTTAAAAATACGAAACAAAAACATTTACGTGCAGACACACTTACACTAAAGCAAACGAATCAGAGATGGAAAATTGGGATTTTTTTAATATAAAAAAAATTATTTTTAGCATAAGAAAACGATTTTTTTTATTAAAACCCGTTTACCAAATTATTTCTGGTTCTTATGGATTGCCGTAATAACCGCGTATGTCTTAAAATCTAGTTTAGTTTTTTCCGTAGACCCAACAGAGGGTATAGATTCCGTATAACATTTTTGAGCTAATCAAATGAATAGTATATAGTAAAAAAATTTTACCATAAAAATTTCAGTTTAAATTCCCAAAAAATTTACAGCAAACTCATTCATTAATACTAGGGATGTAACGAATACCAGTTTAGCGAATGCGAATGCGAAAGCGAATAATACATTTTAATTTTTGCGAAAGCGAATGCAAATATTACAATTCTTTAAAATATTACATATAAAAATAAATTTATAAAAGAGCAAGTATATGTAATAATTAAAAATAAGTTTACACAATGTTAGGCAATCCAACCATTCGTACTTTAGCCCTAAATCCTGGTACTCTGTTCAACATTTCATGTGCAATGCTGTCAAATACATATTAAAAAAAAAACTTGGAATGAATTTTTCCTGGAAAAATCTTGACGAAGTAGTACTCTGTTCATCTTGGGAAAAACATATGAAATATATCTTCAACATTTTAAGTTTTCATGAGAAATAACATGAGTGGCACTTGTTTCGCGTGGAATTTACATCAAACAAGGACTAGTTAATATTGTTTGGATTTGAAATTTGTTGTAATTTGCCTTCAGCAGAAAATATTTTCGCGCAAATCAAACACTGTCTTTTCTTTTTCAAAACTGAAAAATATTTCCACACACCGCTGGATTTGGATTTCATTTTGATACTTATGAGAACTTATTGATAGAAAAGTTTTCCGCTAAAAGATTAATGCTTTACATGTAAGTATATGTATCTTTTTCATGCTGGTTTAAAATAATTTTCGTCTTTAAACTTAAAATCGAAAACTATTTTCGTAAAAGAAATACGTTTTTTTTGTCTTTAGTATTCGCTTGAAATATTCGCATACATTTTAGCGAATGCAAATAGTAAAAGTAAGTGAATTATTTGCGAATGCGAAAGCGAATGCGAACATTCGTTACATCCCTAATTAATACCTTTGTCTTTTATAAGGAAAATATTGTATTTGTTTTTTTATTTCAGAAAAAAATCTCAATTTATCAATCTTTTAAAACCACTGCAAGTTTAACTAATTCAATAATTTTTGATAAATTCACCAACTGGAAGAAAGTTGTTGTATAGCTTTTCTTTGAAAGTGACAAATAAATTTAATATTTTGTTAATAAAAGTCTGCAGATAAAATGCTTATCTCCATATTTTTTGGTTTGTATAAAGAGAGCAATAATTAAATATAACAGCAGTTGAGTCCGAAATACAGGGATTTGATATAAAAAATTAAAATTACTTTATAATGCTTTCAACATTTAGCTATTAATATGTAGCAGGCTTAATTTATAAAAAGAAAATATACATTCATGTATATCAAGTTTACCCATCCCTGACAATAATTCGTAACGGCAACAAGAGAACAGTTAAATCTAATTTGTTTTTTTTTTTTTGCTTATTTAAATATGAAACATTTACAAAAACAATAAGAAATTTAAGAAGAAAACATGTGGTTTTGATTATTAAAATGTAATTGCAAACAAATAAAGTTTGTAAAATTTGTCACTAGATTGTTTACAAAGGAAATAAATATACCAAAAATTATAAATAAATTTACATAGTTTTATATTCCTACCAGAAAATGTTTGGAATAAAAAAAAATTTTTTTTGTAATTAAAATCTTTTGATAAAATTTACTTATAAAAATAAAATTAAAAATAAATTGCATAAAATAGGCACGAAATGAGTAAACATAATTACATACATACATACATACATGCATACATACAAACATACATGTGTGTTATACATATAAGAAATTCGCTAAGAGCGAAGGAGTCCTTTTTTAGTCCCAGCAGTGCAGCCAATTAATTCATTTTTCCTGAATTTGCGAATTCCATAAAATATAAACCGAACTGGCAACACTGCTCATATGTACATACATAACATGACAACAGTACGAAAGAGAGAAATATGTAAAAACAAAGTACCAAAATGGTGGACTTAATTTTAATTTCGTGCGTTCTTGAATGCACCGATAAGCGCGTGTCGCTAGGGGGTTTTCTCTGCGACATTACCCTCAATGTAAATGCGCTACACAGAGAAAACAGTGCCTACTAAATACCTCATTAAATAGAACAAAGTTAATAAGAAATCTCTATGGTTTTTTTTAATAAGGAAATCTTATTAATTTCATAGAGAAAATCTTTTTGAAAAAATCAAGAATAAATCTTGTATTTTTATGAGGTTGTCTTATTGATTTTTTCAATAAAAAAAATTGTGTCTTTATTCTCTGTACTTATGTATTTTCATTTAAATTCTATACCATATACATATGTATGTATGTATGTATGTATGTATGTAGTATATTGTAGATGTTATTTATTTATACATACATACATACACATTATGTTTTATTCTTAACTAACTTACTCACCAAGTATTGAACCAGCAAACTTCTACCTGATAGACAAGCACTCTAACCAATATGCGAACAAGCAGCCTAAATAACCATTGAAATTATTGTGCAAACATTCTTATACAAAAATAAAAAAGATCATGAAAAAAATTGTCTGTATGTCTATTTATAGAAACGAAATAACAAGACACCTCATAAGATCAAGAAGATTTCCTTATTAAAAAAATCAATAAGATGCTTTACACATAATCATATAGGAACCTACTAAAATCAAGAAGAAAACCTTATTGAAAAAATCAATAAGGCAACATAATAAAATCAAGAAGAAAACTTTTTTAAAAAAATTAATAAGGCAACCTAATAAAATCAATAAGAAATCCCTATAGTTTACAATTTATAAGAAAACCTAATAGAATCAAGAAGTTTTTCTCTATGGATTGTTTTTTTGGTGCCAAAAATAACGGAAATTGAGTAAAAAAGTTGTGAATAGTAAGACTTCTTCTTGATTTTATGTGGTTTTTTTCTTGATAAAATTAATAAGATTTACCACATAAAAACAATAAGGAATCTCTATGACAAAATCTTCGCTTCTTTCTGATGGGATACCCCTTAGCCTAAAAACGTTTCATAGAGAAAATCTTATTGATTCTATGAGGCAGTTTTTTCTCTGTGTATAAGGAGCACTTTCACTATATCTGAAATATTGTTTAGCATTGCTAATATATAAAAATATTAAGTTGAAATTGCATTGCCTTCTCCCTTGCTATTTACAAAAAATTTCTGTTTGTTTTTGTTATACTTCCAGGTACTGCGTGGAATTCGAGGTGTTAAGAACTTCCAAGACTTGTCACAAGCTACCGCCATACAATCTAATGATAGAAGGTATGGAAAATTTTACAAAATATCCATTTAATATAAATATGTATATTTTTTTTATTATATGGTTCTTTATTTCCCAAGGTGATCGTATTGCAGTTAGCTGTGATATGGAAGCTTTTGTGCAGGATTTCACCACTACCAACGACAACAGCTTAACCATTTCAACGCTCAAATCACAGCAACACACTGATCCTGCATACAATAAATTTGATTTAGCCAACAGTTCCAATGAGGAAGACTTTAATGATAGTGAAGAAAATATAATTGACAATAGCAGTAGTAGCAGCAGTAGCGCCAGCGATGAACATGATGATTATGACACGGCCTCCTTGACGGTGAAATTGACTACAACTACAACCACAACAACGACTACAACTACGACAACACCATATCCGCCGCCACAGACTATACAATATCATTGTCGTGGCGAGGGACTGCCCGGCAGAACAACAAGATGGAGTGCTTTGGCGGCGCCCTCGTGCCGTGGCAAATGGCTAAGATTGACCCTGGATACGCCGAAGAAATGCACACATGCCCAATTTATATTCGTTTAAGAAAAATATACATACTTGCATAGAATACACAACTGATTTTGTACATTTATTTCGGGAAAGGGAAAATAAATAAAAAAAAATAAGGTCAACGATCCAATTTAAGTTAATAACTAGATGTTTTAATATTATATCGCTCATTTACTTCAATAGTGTAAAAACTAAAAAAAGTATAGTTTTGCAATTTACTCAGCAATAATTTTCTGATTAAAATTCATTATAGTTCAATTAAATTTAATATGCCTCACTTTTCAATTTACTTAATGAAGACATGAATAATGTTTATCTATTTATTTATATAAAAGTTTTACATATTTTATGTTCAAAATATGAACTAAAAAAAAATTTTTGTTTTAATTATGACAATATTGAAGAAAATGAGCCATGTGTTTCGTTTTAGTTTGAAAGTTATATTAAGCTTATGAGATAGCGAGTCAGTCTCTTGAGAGCTGTTTAAATATGGAAAATGGAATTTTAATCAATGGCTATTTCTATTCGATGCAGATTTTGCAACTAGCCATAGGATAATAAAGGATCCTTTAAGCGAAATCTTCCACACAATGTTTAACTGCATTTTACTTTAAAATGTTTGCTGGTCTTCTTCGATCTGAGCGATCTAACAAAGTTTAAACTTTCAAATTTCCACTTTTAAGAGAAGCTGATATTTAAGCAAACTTATTTAAAGGAAACTTTAGTTATTATGTTTTTAAGTTTTTTTATGTATTTCAACAAAGTCTAAGGTCAATTATTTTACATTTAATTTGGTGTCCCATCTTTTTAATTAAATCTAAAACTCTAACTCACTCATACATAATCATTGAAAAGGAACTAATTATTTCACATGCATAGCTGAAACCTCACATTTTTCTTCAAATTTCACTAGTCTTAAGACCAATAAAAGCAACAAGCGCATAAAGCACCAACCAGCATTAAATTATGAAGATAAAATCAGAGGGGGCAAATATGAAATTAAGAAAAAATAAATAAATAATGTTATTTTATTATCTCCTATTTAAGTTATAATCTTACCTACATTATTAAAAATTTATTTTCAATGTTACATTTATTTCTTTGAATATTTGTCCCATCTGAGCGTAACTTAAGAAAGCCTACTACTCTACCAATACATACACACACACACATACACACTAGCAAGCACAATACTGGCAAACACTAATTACAAAAAAGGAGTAATAAAATGGATATTATTATAATTACATATAAAAATTAATTATAAAATTTCCATAAATGTAAGCATTATAAATAATATACCTAAAATAGATTTAAATTTCTTTAAGAAAACCATATACATACATGCATACATACACATAAAATAATAAAAATAAAAGGAATAACTCAAAAACAAAAATATTTATGTATAAATACATATATACATACATACACACATACATATAATTTTAAATATAAAAATAAAATTTTAAGAATAACAGGCTTTTTCATTTGTGAGAAAAATAAATATCAGAGAGGTAAGTAAACACAAAAAGAAAATCCAACAGATTTAAATTTTACAATTTTAATTCTACATAGAAAAAAACTAATTTTCATAATTCAAATACAAAATTTTTGTGTAGTGTGACCACTCCGGATGACACCAAAATGTAATAAACAACAACAAACAGTTCTGCGAAATATTTGTGCATGTTTCTTAAGTCTTTCAAGGCTGCATACAAAAGACTTAAGACACAAATGCGGGAAAAAGATAAGGAATAAATAAAAAGTGTTCAGCTCACTGGCTATTGCTTTGTAACATTTCAAGAAACATGGGCGACAGGAGAACAATAATAACAAGCGAAACATAAAAATACAAGAAAACAATCTGCAAAGAATAGTATTTAATTGCAGTGAAAATTAATAGAAGGGATTAATAAGAAATTATACACATCCATACATACATACATAACAGTGTTACCATACATAACGGTGTTAACATACATAATAGTATTACCATACATAACAGTGTTGCCCTACATAACAGTGCTATCAGCAAATTTCAAAATTACACTTGAGATGAAACAAAATTATTCGATATAACTGAAATTACACCTGTCCACAATTTAACGTTTTATTTTATAAAAAAAATCTACACCTTTTCCAGTTGTAATTCAGAAAGCGTCAATTGTAATTTAGATTTGTCAATTTAAATTCAGAAAGTGTCAATTGTAATTCAGAAACCGTCAATTGTAATTCAGAAAATAATAAATATTATAAAGAAAAATCAATACATAAAAATTTTATGACCAAAAATTATATGAAAACATACACCACTGTTGTAGATAGTGCCTGCCGTATCTGCAGAACAGTAATTATTGGAAAAGCAATTGAGAGGAAAAAAAAAATTATAAAAACATAGTTTTTTTTTGCTATAATAAAATTTAAATAAATTCATATTTAATAAAATTTGTTCTTTTTCTGAATTAAAATTGACACTTTCTGAATTACAATTAATGGTTTCTGAATTTAAATTGATAAATCTAAATTACAAGTGACGCTTTCTGAATTTAAATTGATAAATCTAAATTACAACTGGAATAGGTAATAAATATTGTTTTTAATAAAAATTTGACAGGCACTACGCAATGGGGCATATTGTACTGATTATAAAAACCGACATCTTGGGCCAATTTTAAACAAAAGCCTTTCGCACCTATTGAATTTCTAAATTTCATTTTAGTTTTAAAAATAAATATAAAAAATAATGAATAACAATACAAATTCAATAAATCACTAGCGAAAAAGTTAATTCTAACTGCAATTCTAACTCTAACGATTGCTTGAAAGTAAAAACCCAGTTATACATATTTTTCCATGGACTATTCAGTCCTATATGTTAAATTTTGATATTTGCAAAAAATGCCTAAAGTGATATCGAAAGGTTCAAAATGCTTATTAGCGTTCCTTTGCATACCTATTTTTGAATTGACCTGAAGCATTTGAAAATGGCAAAATAAATTTATTACTTTTTGTAATATTGCAAACATACCTACATACATATGTATCTTCTCCCAAGTATTCTCTTGGTTAGAATACCCTTCTCTAGTAAACTTCGGTTTCGCTATAAAGGTAAGCGAAATGGAAGCCTTGGCAAATATACTTATGTATATTAAAAAAAAACTAAAAAAAAATTTTTGTGTTGAAGAATAGAAATAAACGGAAATATTAAAAATGGAAGGATAGATTATTAAAACGAAAGAATTTTTAATTAGTCGGCCTTGTTTTGTAAGCCGAATTCGAGTAAATTTCTCCTTTTCCAAAAATAAATAATGGTCCCATTGATGTGTTTTAAATCATACATACTAATTTAATTTCAGATATGAGATTTCAAGCTTTAAAAAAATAGAAAACTACAAAAAAGTCTGAAAAAATTCGCTATTAGTGGATTTAATTTTTCTAAATCGAGCGTTTTTAAATGGACTCGATTTACAGAACAGGCAGGACTGTTAAATACTGTTAATAAAATCATGGGCATATGGTCTAGTTACTCCGCCCATTTTTGTGCAACAATACTTTGCAAATTTATTTTGTAAGGTATTTATGAAATAAATATGTAAATAAAAATAAAATTTTAATTACCCCTGATCTATACACCCGATTTGGGTAATTACACACGAAGTGGCAATACTGATACATAATATAATTTTACTTGTCTAGCCTAGCATATTTCAATGCTTTTCTGGGAAACTCCTAAAAGGATGTGTTAAAATTCAAATTGAATTGAATTTTTTATAAAAAAAAAATATTTTTTTTCAAGTGTGCTTTAGTTAAAATTTGTATAGAGATTTTGTCTTAACGCACACTTCAAACCCAAAATATTATTTGAGGAAACAGCCATTAATCTTGAAAAAATCAACACGATAGAAACTCTAAATAAATAAACTCCATTTCGCATTTGGCAACTCTGAATAAATTAAACAAAAATTATAAATTTCAATGATTTGTTTTTGTTTTCCATACAATTTCCAGCATTGCATTGAAAAAAAAAAACAAACAATATATTCGTTCTTATTTTTTCGCTTCTCTGAATTTTCTTATTCACATACACAAATGTACATGCATATGTATGTGTGTGTTACAGTTACTTTTATTTCTGTTTTATCTAACAGTGCTAAAACAAACGTTATGAAATAAATAATTACAATGACGTTGCCATATCTAGGAATTACATTGTAAAACAAACACGGACAAAATTACAAATCAATAACTAAAGTGGGCACCCCTTAGTTAACCTTATGACACTGAAATATACATATTTTGTTTTTGTATTGATTTGCATATTTTTTTATAATTTTCATCAATGATGACTATATACAGTCTCAATTTCCAAAGACTTAATACACCCCGTTATCACTTTCAAATACATACAGTAGAAAATAAACAAAAATTATAATCAAATACCTAGATTTTTTTTTTTTTTTTTTTTTGATAAGAAATATTTTGCAAAAACAATTAAAAAAATCATAATAAACAAATTGAATGAATAGTCTAATTATTTTACGAATAGACACACTAGCAGTCATATTGCGTTTTAGTTGAACTTGAGATTAAGAAATATAAAGAGCTAAATTGTTTTAAAATAAAAATTATACATTTTAGAAACAATAAACATTTAAAAAGAAATAAACAAAATGTTGAAATCATCGCATGCATCATGTAGTCTAATTATAAAAATGTTAATTTTAACAATTTTAATGCTGAACACCATTTTGTCATCTGCTCTTCCTTCCTCTACATACTCACGTGGTAAGTTTAAATTGTATTTTATGAAAGTGGGTACAATTCTGCATTAATTTCGGGGAGAGAAAATTTAAACAGCTAATTGCAAAACATAAAATAAAATGCATAGCATATGTTTAGCTAGTACTTTTTCTTTTTTTACATTAAAATTACTATGTGTAGTAAACTCAGGCGTGATTCATTTTTGAATAACGAACGGTCTAATCCAAGACTTGTCCTCTTTATTACTTTGGAGAGAAAGTGTTAAAAATTTATTTTTAAATTAATTTGAAACCCGGTCCCTTGCCTGATATTGCCATCAAACTGACAGAAATTCAAACAACGCAGTTAGATTTGGGGAAAAAGGTTAAAAGTTATCTAACTTTTTACAATTTCTTCTAAATTAAATAAGTTGCCTTAAATTGTATTTAAACGAAATGAGTTTAATACCATTTCACGGACATATATAACAAATCGGATGAGCTTTATTTATAAAAATTATTAAGGCTTTATAAAGGTTTTTTAAGACAAATTTTTTATGAAAATTTATTTTTAAAACCTTTTATAAAGCCTTAATAAGTTTTATAAATAAGGCTGATACTATTGAGATATTTGGCAGGTTTGCCAAAATTGAAAATTTTTTAATTATTTTTATACTATTTTTTACTTAGATCGTTACAACGCTAAGTGCACTGATCCCGAAACCAATAGGGAATTATATATTGGTGAATTTTTCACTAGACCGGGACAATGTATACGTGTTCAATGTTTAGGAACGCTGCAGTTGTGGGAAGACAGGTACGAGTATAAAAAAAGAAAACAAATGTGTATAATAAAATCTAATTAAATATTTTTTTAGATGCCAGATCCCCCAACTGGAGGATAATTGCTATCGCTTGCCAGCAGCCAATGAGTTTCTCGATTATCCCCGCTGTTGTTCAAACTACGAGTGCAAGTCCTCCAAATCGGATGATAAAAGCACAACCGATGAAATCAGACTATATGATCATTACGGGCGTTTACTACGTGAACATATAACCCAAAGAGTTAAGGTATTGCTTAAATCACCAGTGACAACAACAACGTTTAATTACACAGAAGGCGCTAAAACGACTGTATCGTCTGGAACTGAGGGTGAAAGGCACAGGTAAAGGTTAAGCAATACCACATGAGGAGAAATTAAAAAGGATAAGTTATAAAATATGTTTTCTTTTCTATTAACATTGTTGTTAAGATATAATTATTATACAAATAGTAAAAAATTTCTTTTATTTATTGTAATACGTTATTTTATTGCATCACTTTATCACACTGCTATCAAAAGCCCCAACTCTGTAACAGGCGTATTCGGAGAACTCTGCATGTGATTTACCGTAAAAACTACTACGGTTTTGCCTTTTTGAGGAAACTGTATTACCTTTCTGTACATACTAGAAGTAAGCACAAGCTATGAAAATCTGCACAGCATGGCTGTCAGATATGGCGATTTCTCGCCTAACGTGGCGATTTTTCAACTTGTTTGGCGTCTAAATTTTTGGTTTGGCGACATGGCGATTTTTTGGAGATAAATAAATTTGTTGGAGATTTTTATGGCTATTTTATGAACAAAATTGAAACTCAAAATTTTTGTAATTCAGCAAAATTAGTTTGTTGACGGAGTAGTTTAAAAAAATAAATCCCACCAAAACTCGTTTGCAAGAAATAAAATCGGCTGGATTTTGATGATTTTTCTGATATTAATTACATTAATTAATTCAATTTGAATGAGAAAAACTTGTTTTTATTATTATTATTTTTGGCACTTTATTTAGGCCAGAAAAAAATCTGACAACCCTGCGTGTAAGCCTTGTGTAATTAAGTAAGTGCCAGTCCAGACTTGCAATTTTTTTGCAGCAATTCTTGAATATGCGTAAGAGTGTTGAAAAATAAATATTTTTGTATTCCTCTCTCGCTCTTTTGCACTAAAAAATAAAAAGTTGCTGCAAAAAAAATTGCAAGTCTGGACTGGGACTAAAATTAATGAAAAACTCATGCCGATTTTCTTGACGATTTTCGAAATTAATATGGTAGCTCAGGCTACTTTATGAGCAACCCTGTAAACGAATACAACACTACATGCAGAAAATACCACATTGTTTTCACGAACTTGAAAAAACGGTAGATTATCTGCCGAAGTTGCATTTCTGGCATTTTTTTAAGAAAGAGACAAAAAGTACACTTTAACACACTTTGTTTCGCGGCGTTATATTTTGTGCAGTGCCCAGAAAAACCACAAATTTAATAAAATAAATTCTCCAACTAGTGAAGCTACAAAAGTAGGTGATTCTTTTTATAATTTAACAAAAGGATATTTGATAGTTTAAGTAAAAATGCTGGCTTAAAGATTGACAAATTTCGCAAGATTATTTTGTTCCAAAAAGGGAAGTGCGGGTGTTCACGAGACAAATAATGTTAAAAAGAATTCAGAAAAAAAAGTGATAGTCTTTTGTAGAGTGGTTAGCACAAATCCTCCAGCCAAAGTTAATGCGGATGCTGAACTTGGCCGTAATCGGCTGTCTTGGAATTTTTTTACATGCTGTCTGAGAATGCAGCAGAGGAAGAAGACAAAAAAACATGTGTTTGGGCAACAGCATGCAATAAAAAAAATTGTTTTTACTAACAATCAAGCTTATTGTACAATTTCACAATTAAATTTTAAAATGAAATGTTGGTTTTGAAGAATATTTGTGGTAAAATTTGTACTATTGGAATACCTGATTTTACTTTATTAAAAAAGCCTCTAAATGAGGTTATGTGCTCGTTTCATCTTTCTGTTTTTTCTTCTTTTGCATAAACTGTCAATTATGCCCATGAATCATGGTTTTTTTGCAATGTTATTTATTTAACATTGCATATAAATGTTAGTTAACATTGTTGGCAAATGCTGAATAATTTTGCCAAAATTGTTGGATTATTTCGCAATCTTCAAAAATTTTATTTGTATTCCAATCTTTTAGTTCTTCGAAAGTTATTTACTAAGTGGCGCCATATTGACTGCAGTCATATTCTTTAAAAGCCACATTTTGAAAGGTCAGTTATAACTTGCTTGCTTAATGAATCACCATTTGCAACAAATATCGATAAGAGGCTAATTGATTTATTGCTTAACATTTTGCAATAAAATTGCACAATTTTCCTTGAAGGACTTGCTTGCTGAAATTTTGCTTAGGTCTACCTACATCTCTAAGCGGGAAGTTTTCTTACAAACTTGGAATCGTCAAAATGGGTTTTCTTTAAAAAATTTGTTTAAATTATAGAGAAGTTTTATTTTCAAAACAAGGATTTGTAGCAAAATGAAATAAGCTACTTTTTAATTTCAATTATTAGATTTGCGGCCAATGACCACATTTTCATTTGTTATTTCTGTTTCTTCTCATATGTATTTTATAGAAGCAAATACCTATATTTAAGCATCTGCTGCATTGAAGACATTGTAATTTGTACGGTTGCAGTCTTCTCAAATGCCTTTATTTATACACACATACATTTGTGCATACAACGAAAGAATGAATATATGTATGTATGGCAAGACATGGTAAGGAACAGAATTCACATCTGTTATTTTCCTCCCCTAAACACATTGCTAACCAGTCAGCCAGGTAGTAAAAGGTCTAGATCTTAATTTACTCTTATTGTTTTCTTTTTAAATTAATTTTATTCTTGATTTTATTTCTTACCTTATTTGCGTTTTACTCCTTATTCCTTAACAAATTTTCACTGCTTCTTGTAATTAGTCATCACTAGTCCTTGTTAAAGAAAGGATCTTCACTGGAAGAAAATAATATTACAAAAAAAAAATTTAAAACTTGTTAAATTTTATTAAGTTTATTTACAAAAGTATTTTTTTTTTTGGTTGTTGAACTCTTTTTTAAGAAAAGTGTGAATGAAACTGTTTCAATCATAAAATTAATTAAGGAAACGTTTATGTGAGTTATTAAAATGGGGGAAAAATAATTGTTTCCAAATGGAACAAAATTGTGGAGGAGATTCGGAAATAAGCCAGAATATGCATAAACCCTTCAGAAACATAAAATATAAATTTTTTTACACATTAAAAGTCGATGCGAATAAAAAGGACTGGCTTTTTAAAAAATATTTAATGAGCCTAAAAACAAAATTCCCTAAATTATTTTATTCATTAGGAGCTGATGCGAAATAGAAAATATTTTTAAATTGTCAATAGGGGGTTCAATCAAAACTTAAAGAAAATGTTTTTATCAAACAAAAGACCATCTTTGCAGGAACTCTTTGCAGGAAACGCCTAAATTATTCAACCCATTCAGAGCCAATATTAATTCGGGAAACTACAAAACAATGTAATATTTCACCAGACAAAAGAAAATTGAATATTTAACCCATTAGGGAGCGATGAGAATTTCTAGCAACTTCCTTATTATACTTATATTTTGCTATTTTCCGATAATTCATAAAGAATAAATATACTCGTATGTATTAGATAACAAAAATTAAAAATTTTAAAAACCCCCGATATATCTAGAAAAGATGTGATATCTTCTAAACAGCTGGACCGATTTTATTCAAACATAGCTAAGAACCCTCCCGATCAAGTCACCTTTCAAACAGAAAAAACTAAATTAAAATCGGTCCAGCCGTTTGGACAAATTTATAACACCCCTTTTTTGGTTGGGGGTTAAAATAAAACTGTCTTATTTTCTTTGACAATCTTATATTAATTTGAAAAATAGAATAGATTCATATCGAATATAAATTATTTGCTGGGTTTTGTATAAGTTTCTAAGCCTACTATACTTATTTTTCTTTTGTGATTTTCAAAAATATTATTATTTGTGAATTCTCAAATAGTTTTTGAAAGTATGTACATAAGATAAGAGGTTTGTGACTGTTCGGAATGTGTGGTTGAAGTCTACTGACGATTTGTTACAGCAACAATGAAATGCATGTAGACATCGCTGAACCACCAACAAATTAATTTCAAATTAAAATAAACTTATGACAATATGTCGAATAATAAATTTCTTAAATACCTATTATATTAATTTAAATATGTATATGTATATTAAAATTTATTTTATAAAAAGTGTCACTGAAAATTATTTAATTTTCTTAAAATTTTCAAATTTTTTTTGTATGCAGTAAAAACAAATAAAGATGGCCCAACAGGAACAGGATATTCCAACATTCAAATGCGTTTTGGTTGGTGATGGTGGTACCGGCAAAACAACATTCGTCAAACGTCACATGACCGGTGAGTTTGAAAAGAAATACGTTGCAACATTGGGTGTCGAAGTGCATCCGTTGATCTTTCACACTAATCGTGGTGCCATCCGCTTCAATGTCTGGGATACAGCTGGCCAAGAAAAATTTGGCGGTTTGCGTGATGGCTACTACATTCAGGGACAGTGTGCTGTTATTATGTTCGATGTAACATCACGCGTTACATACAAGAACGTACCCAATTGGCACAGAGATTTAGTGCGTGTATGCGAGAACATACCAATCGTACTGTGCGGCAATAAAGTCGACATCAAGGATCGTAAAGTAAAGGCCAAGAGTATTGTGTTCCATAGAAAGAAGAATTTACAAGTAAGTTCTTTTTACAGAATTACAATACATATTTCATTTAAACAAACTAATGTATGTTTATTTTATTTTCTCAGTACTACGACATCTCTGCCAAATCAAATTATAACTTCGAAAAGCCCTTCCTTTGGTTGGCCCGTAAACTGGTGGGTGATTCCAATTTGGAGTTTGTTGCTATGCCCGCTTTACTGCCACCAGAAGTCAAAATGGACAAGGATTGGCAGCTACAAATCGAAAGAGATTTACAGGAAGCCCAAGAAACCGCCTTACCAGACGAGGATGAAGATTTGTAAAGCCCCTGCTAACAGGAATTTTATATTAATTATAAATCCAAACTCCTTTTATAATATTCTTTGTTAAAAGAAAGTTGTAAAATTCCCTTAAATATCCAGGGAATTAATTTCCTTTTGTTTAATAATATTTAAACCTTCTTAAGATTTAATTTAATAGGGATGATAATATTAAAGCTTCAAACAGCAGCCACATAATTATAATAATAAAAAACCAGTAATTTTATTGTAAAGAAATGAAAATTAACCTCTAAACGAAATTTGGAAGCCAAGCCTAAAATATTTTGAAGAAAATTTAATAAAAATCAACAAATTATATTTAAAAGAATCAACCAACCAGTTTTGTTTATTTGCTTTGTTTTCATCATTTTGAGCTGTTTTATTTTTTCCCTCTTTTTTTACAACCTTAAGCAATTCCTAATGCTAATTCTAGTACTTTTTTATTTAGTTTGCTTTTTTTTTTACATACATATATATTTTTTACGAGTTTTGTAATTTTTATTTTTGTATTTCTATCGTTAAACAAAGAAATTGTAATAATAATGGAAATTTAATGAAAAAAAATATGCTAACGATATGTTTTTCTAATAATTAACAGATCTTGAAGGTAATATCTTAAGATTTCCTGTCTAGTGGGTTCATAGTCGAAAGTATTGAAACAACAAGAGACTTTTCTCGATTCTTACGAAATCTGCAACTTAATGTTGAGGCAATTTTTGTTGGTTAGAATAACTTTATAATGGGCCAATTAGCTAATTGGACTAAAGATCATTGCAACATTTTTGCTTTAATCTAGTACAAAATCCTTGTTAGACTTCAACATTACAATTACTATTCACTGTCACATGGTCCTACTCCGTCCAGGGGGTCTACTGTGTAATTCGAAACGAAAGAAATTGCTTTCGAATTTCTATGCTTATAACATGTAAATTCGAAAGCCTTTCTTTTCGTTTCGAATTACAGAGTATACATCCAGGTTAAATGAATTTCCGAAAAAAAGCTGGGGGGTTATGTAATTCGATTCGAAACGAAAATTGTTCGAATTTGTATGTTATTAACATTGCAATTCGAACACATTTCCGTTCTATTCGGATTACATAATAACCCCCTGAATAATGAAAACAAAATTATTGCATTCGATTTTAAAAATCACATTTGCTCAATTCACAAGCCTTGTTGCATTGGTCAAAGTTTGAAAAGAAAAGAAAAATTAAAATGTCTAAACAAAAACAAATTACATACATATGTACATATGTATTTATAAAATCTTTTTGTTCTGAAATTTTTTTTTAAATTTGCCTTTTATTGCTATTTCTTATAGTGTATTTGAAATTTTAACATATTTTCTTAATCGTCGTTGGTAAATTTAACACTTTACACAGCAAGCAGGGAATACGCCATTAAAATTCTTCTTATTTTGACAGGTTACCGCAAAATCTTTGCAACTTTAAAATAAATTAGCAAATTAATAAAAAAACGCACCAAAAGCCAAAACTTCGAAAAACTTACTCCTCAATTATCGTAGTAAAAGTTTCGGTACATGTGACCCTCTTTAAGCATTTACCATCCGAACCAAAATCCACATAATCTTCTCCCTTCTTAGAGTAAGGGAAATATTTCAAGAAAACCGTTTCAGCTTGAGAATTTTTATAGCCACACACCGGCTCGGAGGTGGCCAATAAGACTGTAATATGTATGTATGTAGTTATTTTCAAAACAGATTTTTTTTGTAATATCAGTAAAATAAATAACCTGAGATTTGATTAACAAATACAGCAGCTAATAAGGCAGTTAATCCCAAAATTAATTTCATTTTTGCAGCGAGTTAGGTATGTTTAGAAATTAATTGAATATTAGAGGTATTATTGTATGTGCCCAATAGTGGGTTTGTCGAAACTATTGTATTCATCTTAAAGACGTTAGCTTTTTATATAAAATTACGACATTACGTCGGGCAAATGAAATTTTTTTGTTGTTTCAATTAGAGATTTGGAAAAGCACAAGTGCTTACAAATATACATACATACACTCATACATTTTACGATGTAAATACAAATGCACATACATACATATACTTCGCGCTCACATAATAAAAACCCAGATTGTTTATACCTAACAAATAAAACTAAAGCCGTAATTAAGATGATTAGATCATTTTAATTAATATTTTCTAAATTTACAAACATCTGTTGACGCTACAAGCGTCACGACACGAAGTCTTTAAGAATATGAACTCATTTATTAACCGATTTAGTGAATTTCAAGACATACAGATTTGGTAAATGTGACATGGTTTCAATACCATTTTAAAACAAATTCGTTGTCACTTCTTTGGCAAAAGATTAAGACTACCCCAGTCGGCTTTGTTGAAAGCAAACATTCTTTAGTGTTTCCCAAAGCGAATTAAAATTAGATTTTTTTTTCTCAATTTGCCTTGATTTGAATGAAATTTGATAAATACCATATCTTATACTTAGCCTGATTCAACATATAGGAGCTATAAAAGTGGGCAGTGGCATGAACATATGAAATTTTTTCAAATAACTACGTCTCAACCGCTCCTTACGAAACTTTGCTAACACAATGGAATTTTATGATATAAAAATATGTTGTGTAGAAAAGGCAGATCCAGGTCACTACAAAATGTCACTGCATTTTGTATAGCCAGATTATCATGAATGTTTCCAACCGCATTGAGATCCTGGTATTATAAAATTTTGCAAATAAGAAATTGAGCTAAATTTAGGAAGGTAAGTAGGTATAACAAATTCGTGATTGGAAAAATCAGCAAGCACTAACCCCATAAAATATATTTACAAGCATTTATGGTGAGCAACTTCAAAGCAACGCAGCTATGCTACTTGCAGTAGTAAAAGGAATAAATATACAATAAAGCAACTCTAATGTTTCGTTGCGAAGTTGTGGCCAGACTCTACTGTTTCATAAATATAAGCAATCCTCGTTAAAAAAAACTTGTGCGGCTGCTATTAAGATAAGTTATTTGTCTTCACTGTCATAGTGCCGGTTCTTCTAGACTTTAAAATAAAGGAGCAATGCCTCCAGGCTTCAGCTGGTCATACAAATGAAATTGCAAATTTCTAAACGTTCAAAATTTGGTCACGGCTCCTGGTTGTTACACTAATAAAGATCATATCATATTTAGGCGCTTAATAGTAATTGGGAGTAGCCACAGAAAAAGCCCAAAGTGAAATAAAAAATTTGGCGCCCAATATTCACTACTTTGAGTTTAAGTAGACAGACAAGACTTGTGGCTTAGATTATTATCTGAAATCCATAATTAGCGTACTTGTTTGCAATACTACTAACTTACCACTAAAAACTTCACGAGGAAAACATTTTTGTAGCAGAATTATTAACTTTATTTAATTTACGACCGCGGGATCTTTTTCATTTGCACAAACCTGCCACTGATTGCATGCATGCAATTTATTTTCTCATTCACTTACACATCTCTTTTTTGTATCTTCTTCACTGTACACTATTTTAATTGCAAACATAAATAATATTTCAAACATATAAGTAAATTATTGTAAACATAAAAATTTAACAATTAATTCAATTATTTTATTAAGCACAATACGAAATTACACGATGCCCTCGGGGGTTAAACGAACGACGACCGTTTTCTTACACATACACAACACACTGGGTTGCCAACCTAAATATTTTTATTTCATCTTTAATACAGGGGTGAAATTCTCCTAACGAAATTATAATACAAATTTAAATTTTTTGTTGTTGCTCTTTGTCTTCCAATTCGAATTAAATAATTTTTAAACGTTAAAAGATACATATATTATTTATCGAATTGGCAGTTAGGTGCAAGAAACATTAAGTTGGTTATTGACAATCAGATTTCTGTGAATCGGAAGTTGCATAACTTTATTTATATTTGTGTGAAATATGTCAAGAAATATTTTAATGGTCTTATTCCATTTATAAAATACAATATTTTCTTACTAGAAGTATACCTCTGTGTTATTATTGATGTATTGTGGAATAACAAGGAATTCGCGGGGATTATAGTTTCTTGCAGTCTGCGGTCGCGATTGTAACCAGTAAAAACTTGTCGTCTACTCAATGCAACAATGTTGTGTAAAATTATTAATTAAAGTTGGCTACCCTGCTCAGTTCGTGCATTTGCATTTTTGCAACAAGTAAATTAATTGGAATTCGTGTGTGGTTTTGTTTTATTTTAATAATTAATTTAACTATTTGAAGTAATATTTGTGTTAATGAGTGAAAGAGTTAAGTAAGTGAGAATAATCAATTCAATAAGAGAATATATGCAAATGTAAATTAAAAATATATATGGGCAATCTTTTTGTACGTACAAAGTACGTCGTATATGCATAGTTATTGTACATGCAAATGTATTTAAAAAAAGTGTTTAAAATATTTAGAAAAGTATCAAAATTATCTTGGATATTACAATTTCATGGCATCAGCGGTAAGTGCACAATATTCCACATAAATATGTATAAATATTATCCAAAGTATTGCTGTATTAAGTTGAGACACTTTTCACATAAAAAAAAAAAATTATAATGGTGACTTTGGCGCCATTTTTCATTGTCTGACGCAGTTTCATACCAATCTTCGTAAAATGCTAATAAGTATTCTTCATAAAATTTTTATTGATAAAAACGGAATTCCTATAGGATTTTTTTGAAAACTCATTCAAAGTCTGCAAATGCACAACTTCGTTTACATAAATACATACATACGTTAGGAAGTATGTCCATGACATGGACTCCATGTACCTATGTAAATATAACCTATACCACCCTCTTCCAAAAGCACCTCTTTTTAATTTGAGCATTCCCACTTATAATTTATTTACATACATACATACATAGTACATATGTTATTCAATTTAATGACAATAATAATTGTAGGTAATTCTGTCTTTAACATATTTATAAGTACGTATGTATGTATGTATGTAGATATGTATGTATGTATGTACATATGTATGTATGGCTGTGTTAAAAACAACATTCATCTGTAAAAGCAAGGTGCATTAATACGAGTATTAATAATTCCGTTTTACAAATTGTATTTAAATAAGTGTTTATTTATTTAATCATTAAACAAATATTTTAGTACATACAGCATTTCGTACTATATAATTTACATATGTATGTATATGCATGTATGTATGTATCTCTGTACTTGGAAATACATAATTAAAATCTTTGGTTGAAATATCACATCATGAACCTTTTTATAGAGAATTATCATTTTGACAAATTAGCTTAGGACAACACCCTGGATAGGGCTTCCGCATATCCGAGCCTATCTTGCACGTATCATTGGGTTGTAGGTTATGGCGACCACAACTGGAAAGAAATTAGAAAAAGAAATATGCAAAAAGTGTAAGGTATTTTGAAGAAAAAAGACTTAAAAAAATTAAAATATGTATTTCAATATATAGTCATAAATTGCCTATAAGTACGAATTTAAAAAACGTATTTGTTGCACGTATAGAATCTAGACTCTAGATGCATTTGCATCTTAAAAATTTTAATTGTTGTTGGTTAAGCACGTCAGCAACGAAATGCATCTAGAATTTTGATTAAAAACTGCTACAGGAAAAATTATCGAAAACTTACACTTCCAAACATTGAGGAAATAATTTTTACTTATTTTTTAATTTTAAAACAATATGACCAGAACACACTACTATTTAAATAGCCCAATTATTGTTTAAATAATAATTGTCCGCATAACGAAACTGTTTTTTTTTTCTTTCTATCTGAAAATTTAAAAAAGTTCACAAAACATTTCAGCAAAACTGAAAGCAATATGGAAATAACTTATGTACATACATATATGCATACATATGTATGTATATACCGAAATTTATATATTGAATTTTAAATTCTTTTATAAGTTAAAAATGATCTGCGAAATTAACATTACTGGAAGATACATATGTATTTTCAAATAATTTTTCGCATTTCAAAAATTTAATTAAAATTCTCTTCTTATTTACAAAATGCTAGAAACTTAACGAAACATTTTTCAATTTAAACTTTCAAAACGCCCGTTAGTAAACTCACCTTTCTATAAGTAAAACATAGTCCGAACGACAAAAGATAGTTTCACAATGATACTCCACATTTAAGGGAGAATAGGATTGGTCAACGGGTATGGGTTGTTTTAAATCTTCGTAGTAACATTGATTAGGATAATCTATAATTTAATAGATTTATTTTTCATTATTATTAAATTACATATTTTGTAAATAAAACTAAACACTTTTGTCACAAACCTGGATGCACTGCATTACCGCGATAACGTACATCGGCCATTGCCAAACCGAGAGCAAGGACAAGCACGAATAAATTTATGTAACAGTTCATTTTAATTTTAATTTTTTCATACATTTTTAAAATTTATTTGTTATTTTTTTCAAGTTTTTTAAACGGAAGTAGTATGTGAATGTATGTACGTTACTTTTGAAGTGGCGATAGTGAAAGAGTATCAGTTCGCGACTGTTGTGTATTCAATTGAGTTTTCTTGCTTTTATATAAAATTAATTATACTTTTTTTACTACATACAAACGTGCACTGCACATACTATGTACATACTAAGTGTGTACATATGTATGTACGTGTGTACATATTTTATTTAAACCTTAATGCTTATATTTCGCTACAGTAAAAGATAGCAAAGATTATTTAATAGAAATAATTCGCTAGCATAGGTTTAATTTATATGACATGTAGGTTTTTAATTTTAGCAACGATTATGGAAACTATAAGAAAAATGTACCAATATTTGACGTAATAAGAGTATCCGCTAAATAATTTATGTTCTGTTTTCAAACTGTTTTATATTAAACTAAATTTATTCTATATCTAATTAAAATAAGTAATAGATAATTTGAGAAAAGTAATGCTTACGCTTATTTTGTAAAATATTTGCTATCTGGGACCGTATCTCAAGAGAATATACTCTTCACTATACTTATACCTCCATTCTCACGATACTTGTTACAAAATTTTCTATTACAAGATTACAGAAATTTGCATACCAGTTTGGTAAGATATTCCTCGTTTGTTATTACCATCTGTCGATCATTTTATTTCCTTGTAATATTTATCATTTGGTGAAATATGCTTTGAAAAGTATACATGGGCATATCGTTACCTTAATATAGAAAGGCCCTAGGAATTTTAGGATTTTTCAATACATTAGATGTTCTTTTGTCGAAATATACAAAAAAACTCCATTTAAATAAATAATGAGTTAGAGCCTTTCATATACATACATACATACATATGCAATGCATATGTATTAATTGTTTTTTTATTTATAAAAAAAACCTGGATAGGGTTGAATAATTCAAAAATAAATAAAAATATTTCTATTTCATACAATAATTGAAATTTTTTGCTATTTCAACACTCTCTCACATATCATAAAATTGCTGCAACAAAAATTTCACTTTCGTACCTGGACATTCAAAACAATCTATCGCGTAGACCGTGGTAAAGGTGTATTCATTTGTGATGTCAGTGTTGCCGTTGGTTTAAATTTTTAATATTTGTACTATATATAAGACCTGTGCAGCTTAATTTTGACAACACGTTAAACTTTGTTTATTTGAAGTTAAAATTTAAAATTCAGACTTTTAAGATTTACCAGATTTACATTAAGCATTTTTTCATGAAATTTCCTGCAGTTTGTTGCACAAAACTGTTTCTATCACCTTGGGATGATCCGCAATATCAAGCGTTATGGTATGGTTAGAATGCAAAACTGCATTTCAAAACTTAACAAGTATTACCAATTCTTATATCTGTATAATAAAAAAAACCTGTAGTAGAAGCACCTGAAATATAATCCTCCTTATCGCAGTTGGAATATTTCGACTTCGAATATGACATTTTGGTCCTGGATTAAAGAAAAAATTTTGTGTTCTTTATTCTATTACAAAAACATCGTAGTCGATGTCGAAATACGGCAGACATGATTCTGGAGAATATTAATTTTTATTGCAATTGGCCTCGCCCACTTTTTAAACACAAGATTCTGTCATTTCAAGAACCCAAAAGTTTGCCGAGTTTCGTGCGAATGGGATAAAATGAAGAATTTGAAAATTAATAATAAAATTTTTAAGGGTGTGACCCTGTCCACTTTTTAAATGCAAGATCGTATCGTTTTCAAATCTCAGAACCAATTTTTTTTTAAATTAAAATTGTGTCATTACGAAAGTACAAGGAAAAAATCATTAAAAGGTATATGAACCTGTTCCCGCCTATTTATTTTGGAATGGGACTAAATGGAAGCTATACCCTTTCTGACAAAAAAGGAATTTTTAAAACCCGTCTTAAAATTACGGAGCTATGAACTGAAAGAATAAAAAAAAATTACAAATTGTTTGCCTGCTCCCGTTTTGAAGTCGGGTAAAAAACTATCAATTTGGCTAGGTGAGAACCCAAGCGGCAACTCTGATGGTAATACTGTTCTTTTTGTAGTTTTATTTTAGTTGAAAATTTTAATTTCTCTTACTCTCTCTCTCTCTCTCACTGCCTGCAGATCCCTCCCAAACCGTAAAATTTTAATTAATTGAAACAACAGAATTTATCTGTAGAATCTAATTCATTAAATGCAAAAATTAAAAATTTATAAGTATACGAGTAAATATAGTTTATTAGTAAATATTTATTTATACTTGCCAAGCAATAAATAATAAAAGTAATTGATTAAATTGACAAAACAAAAAGATTTTAAGGTAGTTAAATTCATTAAATTTAAAACAATAACCCGTTTTTGACTAGTCAGTATTGAAATGGAATTAAAGAAACTGTTAATTTTGTGAAAACTTATTCACCGACCCGACCCTTCGTTATTGGCAACACTTTTATTTAGCAAATATTATATCGCTCATTTACTCAAACAACGCCACAACTCAAAAAAACCAGTTTGCCAGAAAACGAGTCTGAAGTTTTTAATTTACATACAACTTTATGGAAAAAAAACATTTTTCCCTCCAGAGTTGAGTAATACACAATATGATGAACGATATGAGGAATACTTCTGTATCACTAACTAAGTTTTCCATTTCTTTGAGTTATGCCGTGCTTTGAGTTAATGAGCGATATGTAGTTCATCTTGATACCTACATGTGTACTTTATATTAAAAAACAATTTAATGCCAGCAAGATTTAAGCGTTTAATATTTGGAGACCTTGAAAATTCCCTTTAAAATTAAACTTGTAAATAACAAAAGTCTTAAAATAAACCTTGCGAATGTTCTCAAAAAAATTATTTAATTGCAAAAACTTTTAGGTTAATACGAGTACACCTTGCAAACAAATATGTAAATAATAAATTGTTAACACTTTAATAAATATTAAGAGAAGATTGCGCAAATGTATCAGCAAAGACGAACAAGTCCCTTGAAGTCTACTGCAATTTTATTTATTTATTTTTAATAACACGTTATAAGGGAAAGTTTCTATTGCAAAATGATTTAATTTTTACTAAGTTATAATTTCTTTATTTTTTAAAGATTTCAATTGAAATTAATGTAAACTTACAGCCTTATTTATAAAAATTATTAAGGCCTTATAAAGAGTTTAATAAACAGATTTTCATAAAAAATTTTTCTTATTAAGCCTTAATAACTTTTAATAAATAAGGCATTTAGTATATAACATATTTAAATTTCAAGTTATATACCCACAAAATAAAACACCCTATAGCTAGATTCGTCATAGCCGAATATAGCGCTCTCGCTTGCTTTTTTTTATTTTCTTAAATTTTTGTTTGTTAAAATAACAGGTTCTGATTTTAATTATTTACATTAATAATTTAACTAAAATATACATTTGTATTTATTGATTAATGGAAATTAAAATATGTTTGTAGTATACATGTTTTATTTTGGCTGAAAAGAACTGCAAAGAAACACAAGTTTCAGACGAATTGTGGAAAAAACCCCAAACGTCACAATAAACTTGATGAAATGGGTCATCAATAAAAGTTAAACTTGATGGTTAATAATGAAGTTGAACGCAAAATTATAACAAAAATATTAATAAAATAAAATAAATTCAGTAAAGTGCGACTGTGACTCGCACACGAAGGGTTCCGTACGGACACTACACATGTACGAACTTCAGCCTATAAAATCAAAGAGCTTACCTTATATAGAAATTTTTTAAGAAAAAATTAAGTACCCGGTAAACCATTTTTCGATTTTTGGCGATTTTACTCGTTTTGGCGGTTTTTCTAATTTTTGGCACTTTTTAATATTTTTAATTTTTAACCTTCATATATTTGTTGTTGTAGCGGCCAAAGTTATACATATTCTGTCAAAATTTCAGTCCGTAGCTCTTACGTTTCTCGATAATACATCCTGTGACGGTCAGCGTAGCGAAAACAATAGGGTTCCTTTTCACCTTTGGTGTACGAAATCCTAAAAAATCGTATAATATAATTTTATTGCTGAATTTTTTAAGAAAACTATAATTGTGGAAACATAAAAAAATATTTTTCTTCTTGATATAGTTTAAACGCAAAATCCGTTTTCTATGCAATTGCATACCTGGGTGAATTTCGAAACAAACGTTATTTGCATTAACAGATGATACTGTTTAATTTCCGCACACACAAGAACATTTCAAAGCGTTGTAGCCTTTATATATTTTTTATAAATTTTCTCTTGACCTTGCAAGTTACGAATTCATTTGTATATTATTCCATGTAAATGTTTAGCTAATAATTTTATTTGTTTATTTTAAATAAGATTGTTTAATTTGTTTATTGTTATTGTTTGTTAGTATTAAGATTAAGATAACATCATCTTTGTTTTTTTTTATTAATATGTATTATTTTTTTCTCACTATTATTATTATTATAATATTTATTAATCAATGAAAACAACAACATTTTAATAATTCTACATAATTTCAAAATAAAATAAAATGAAAAATAATTCGCTATTATTGAAAAAGAAATTACAATGGAATTATAGAAATCTATAAAATATGATTTAGTTTGAGTGAAACTTTGTAAACGTTGAGTTTTGGTATCGGGCAAAATTTAAATCAAATACCTATTACAAAAAAAGCTAAATGTAATAAAATAAAATTTTATAATTATAAAATTATATATACATATGTACATTGAATCCAAAAAAAAAAATATGAGATTGCTTATTGCTTATTTCGTGTGCTTGTGTAACGTATACATAGAATATGTTTGTATGTATGTATTGTAAACAAATCATTGCGCTGGTCCGTTATTTTATTTTCTGCCTGTGACGTAGATGTAGAATTTTGTTGTAAACAAAGTACATAAATACATTTGTTTGTGGTATGTGCTCTCTCTCTTACACACACTTTTTACAACAAACACACGTGTGTATTCTATATTGACGTAGATGCTCAGTAGAAAATATTTTTGTACGGCTGAGTGCGCCATCTTGTTTTCTTTTGATTCATGGTAAACAAAGCACATTTGTGTATAGAAAGAGCTCTCTCTTTCTATCTCACAGTTTTTACAACAAACATTCATTTGTATTCTATGATGACGTATGTAGATGCACAGTAGAAAATGTTTTTGAGCACAATCTTGTTTTTTTTTATTCATGTAATAACACTGTACAACAAAATTAAACTTTTTCTCTTTATAACGAGGTTCTACCGATTGATTCGGGCAGAGGAACTAAAAAAAAGAAAGTGCTCGTATTGGTGTTTTGAATTTTTACGTGTGAATTTAATAATAAAGTAAGAGTTAAAGTTATCGAAATGTTTTCACTAAACGTATTTCATGTTTTGTATAAATTTCTGAAGTTTAAGTTAAATTTCGAGCTCTGTTGTAGAGAGAGAACTTAAAAAAAATTCAAGCAAATATTTTTGTTCAATATTTTAACTCCTTACGTGCCCGTTTAACGGAACTCTTTGTCCCCTTTTTCGAAAGATATAAGAAAGATTCATATTGAAAAGAATTACATGGTTAAAATGTGCTACATATTATACCTCAGATGTACATACATAAATAGGGTTCATAAGGGCTCGAGAAAGGGACGGGGTTACTTCAGCTGCTTTTTAAGGTTCTGTGTCCGTTTGACCGTCACAGGCTGTTTTCTCGAAAACCGTAAGAGCTACGGACCTGAAATTTTCAAAGAATATGTAAAACTTATATTTCAGTTGAAAGGGCGTTCTAAAGAGAGTAACAAAACTTATGGATATCCTAATGTAATATACAGAAAATTATATACATATGTATATACACTTGAAATATTCGAAGTCAGTCAATTAACACTGAAATTTAAAAAAAAAATTTAATTAAAGGGCATTCTATCAGTTAATGTAATTTTGACAGCTTGCTAAAACTTGGAAACCGTAAGAGGCAGGCTCTTGAAATTTTCTAAAACGCTTAAACTAAAAAATCCCAAAATAAAAAGTCATCAAAACGAAAAAATCGCCAAAAACCAAAAAAATCGCAAAAACGAAAAAAGAGCCAAAACTAAAAAAATCGCTAAAACAAAAATAAATCCTCAAAACCGAAACAAATTTCAAAAACGAAAAAGAGCCAAAACTAAAATATTGCTTAAACTAAAATAAATCGCCAAAACCAAACAAAATGCCAAAATCGCAAAAAAACACTAAAACTAAAAAAACAAAAAAACGCCTACTAAAAAATCTCCTAAAATTTTTTTAAAAAATTTATACATCAAGAAAGATTCGATTATACTGAACTTATTTTATTTTATGTTCGGACGTAAAAAAAATTTAAGACCCCCAATACAGGGGCACACTATTTTTTTCTCCTCTGCCGGAATCACTAGATAGTCGTTATTTTTGTTGTATAGTGCTATTAAAAGGCTCCTCTTGTCTTCTACGAGAAGATGTTTTACAAATCTCACGTGATTGCCATTGTATTTGTCATTTTTGTCTGGAGTGTAAACTCGTTCAGTCAACAGTTTTTGGGCAATACAAAACACCCTGGTAAGTATATTTAACTCAATTGTTTGGCATAAAAATAAAATATAAATATGTACATGTGTTTGTATTGGAAAACTTCTGTTTAGATCTGCCAGATCATTGTTACTTTGAAGAATATAATATATCGGTGCCAGTCAAAGAAACTGTTTATCCAACAAATTTGGATGCAGTATGTTTCAAGATCCATTGTCGTGAGGACTTTGTATTGCAAATAAAACAGTAAGTTTTTTCTTTATTAAAAATACATTTCAAGTGTTTGGTATAATTTTAAAAATAAAAAAAAAACAGCCGAAGCTGATAAACAAAATCCGAATGTTTTAGCAAATTTTGGAAAATTCGTTAAACTTAATTTCCTTTTTGTTTGTTTTTCAGCTGTGATCGTGTGCTCATGCATCGTTATTGTGATGAAAGTCCTTACAACTATAGCAAACCTTATCCGCACTGTTGTCCCATAATCAAATGTAAAAATTATAATTAATGTATTAAGAAATAAAATTTTTTCAGTGTTTAATATTTTTATTAATTTATTTGTTAACACTTATAGCCAATTTCACCAATTTATTTAAATATCAATTCATATTTAAAAGTATTTTTTCCATAAAAAAAATTAATGAAAATCGACATTTAATATATGAATTGATATTTAAATAGCGTTGGTGAAATTGGCCCTTAAATATCATAATACATTATTATATGTATATACATACATATCGCTCATTTACTAAAACAATGTCATAACTCGAAAAAAACTTGAAACTTACTCAATTTATTTGTTGTAATTTTCACCATTTGTGAAAAAGTAATTTTGCACAGATAAGATGTTGAAAATTGAATTAATATTTATGTAAATGCTTTTTTAGTTAGCCTAGAATACCCTAATTCTGTCTTTCGGTTTAGGCAAAATGTAGAATTATTTTGAGATAAATAATCCGTTTTGAGGATACTGTCCTGGCAAGATCGGCGAACTCAACGCAGTTAGTTATAAATGGATTTAATACCCAGCAATCACCATCACTATTTGCCTGCAGCTCTTTTGGATAATAGCAGCATAGTTCCTTTTTTTAAATTTTGCAGCGCTTCTATCATAGAAATAAAATCGCTCACCAATTCATCGGATGAAATTTCTGTGGCAATACTTTCAAAGCTAGAGAAAGAAGCCGATTGCAGTTGTTGCAAAGATGTTGGCCAATGGCTGATATAATGTTTTCGTCTCTCCCTTGCATACTCGCGTTTAAGATGATCAAATGACGAAAAATTTCTGCAATATACGAATATGCTAATTTCATAAGCCATTTAGGATTATTAAACAAATTGTCATATTCGGGTTCCATTTCTTGTAAAAATATGTTCAATTCCGATCTCAATTCAATTACTTTTGTCAGCATATTTCCTTTGGGTAACCACCTCTTCTGTGTGATAAGAAGATTTTGATAGAGAACGCCCATGTCTTCACACACTTTTCGAAACAACCTTGACTGCAAAGATTTTTTTAATGAAATTTACAACTTTGATGACAGTATTTAGCACATCATTTACATTTGATGGTAAAATCTTGGCTGTCAAGGCTTGACGATGGAGGAAACAGTGCGTCTCCACTTCTCATTCGACATCATTGTTTTAAGTGTTGCTACGAATCCACTTTTATTGCCAGTCAGTGCAAATACCAACACAAAGTTTCCAGTCAAAGCTCAAATCTTTGGTGCCTTCCAAAAACATTTCATACAAACACTCGCCAGTAATATTTTTCGGTAAAGATTTGCAAAAGAATATTTCCTCGGAAATAGTATCATGATTTTCAAACCGAACAGAACACACAAGTAGAATTTTCAAACGTTGAGAACAAAAATGTTAAGGGGTCGCCAGATTTTTTGAAAATCATTTTGGGGTCGCGGCTTCAAAAAGGTTGAAAAACACTGATTTAAACTATAACAGCCTTATTTATATTAAAATTATATAGGCTTTATAAATGATTATTAAAAAACATTTTTTATGAAAATTTGTTTTAAAAACCCTTTATAATTTTTTATAAATAAGGCTGTTATAGTTTATTTATAGTTTATGTAAATTAAAAATCAAAACCACACAACCAATAATATGTTTAGCCAAACGAAACACACGACGAAAAAAAATTATATTTATGTATTATATCAAAAGTTCAATATTTATTAAAATCATATTCGTATTGTCAGATATTTGTATTAAATATAAAATTTATTTCCTTTTTCACATCACCTTTGTCTTACTTATCTTCTGTGCGATACTCAGTATCCCCACACTTCCAAGTGGGACAGCATGATGGATAGGGTTTGGTGTAATCATACTGCCCGAGTTTGCATTCGGAACTATAACTTGGCCCTTGGCAGCTTTAAAGTAAAAGTAGCATTATCATAAAATTTATAAATTAAAATACATATGTATGTACACAAAGTTACACTAAAATAATAATATAAAATAAAATTATCTCTTTGTTAATTTGGCCAATATTAAGGTTTAAGTGGATTGTGTTTTAATCTGATTGGGCTTAATGCTTCAATGTGAATAAAAATCTATTTATTTACAATTTTTCCCGACGTTGAAATCATAAACAAAAAATCTGCGAAACGCCGTGAAAAACTGTAAATAAATTAATTTTTATTGACATTGAAACATTAGGCCCAATCAACTTTAAAGACAATTAAATAAAATAATTTTTTTTTCATAAACTCTCAACTTACCGTGTAGTTTCTAAAACAAAATCTTCTCTACAAAATACTTTAACACATGTTTCTTTAAGATTAGTAGGATAAACGGGTTCATTAATGGGGATTGTGAGATTGTGTTCGGTAACGTAGCAGTGATTGGGAAGATCTAAAAAGAAAATAACATATATTATTTAATTTACATTTATTACCCTTTACAAGCGTTTATATGTATGCTGTAAGTGCTTCCTTCCTTACTTACCAGGATGTTTCATATTTCCCTTATATTGCACAGTCATGCCATGTATGCCTCCTGCAACTATGGCAACGGACGCTAAGAGAACTAGTAGATGCTTGAACATTTTAGTAACAACTAACTAAAAGAACTTAATCAAAGAACCAAGAAAACTAAAACTTGCAAATTTTTATTTATTCATTATCGAAGAGCGTTGGCCTCCAAAAAGATTATCATAATATTCTGGGTATACCAGTTTATTTTTGCTGTCTCAAATACGCAATGATTGAATAAAATTTCCATAAATATAAACAAACATTTGTTAGGACAAAAAAACTGCTTAGGTTTTTCTTGTTCCTTGGAAGAAGTTGTAGCAACAACGTTTCTAAAAACTAGAAGCAAGAACTTTAGTTTAGACTGTATTTACATTATGAAATTGTTCACGAAACTAGTTGCATGCTACATACTTTTATTCAATGTCATTAGGAGGTGTGGTGAAACAAATCGGAGTGTTCATGCTATATCATTTTTCACAGGTCGCTCGTTATGTTCTCTAGCACAACTTAGAAATATAAAAGTCGTTGCGCAAATTTCGTGTGCAAAAATGCAAAAAAAAGAGTTTGTTTTGCCCCAGCTTTAGTGTTCTTACTATAACTTAGAAAACTTACGCAAATAGATTAATATATTCATATATTTGTATATGTGTATGTATGTGTGTGTGTATATACATTTATTTTAATAGTTATTCAGATTTGTTTGTTTGTTCAACTTTAGTTGATATTCAAAAGCAAATATACTTTTAGCATAAATAAAATAATTAAAGTGCTGCTAATACGTAGTGATAATCTTAGAAATTCGTAAACAAGATATTTAAGACAAAATTAAAGAGGATTTTTTTTTGTACCGGATCTCCTTTGTAATTTGTAGTCTTGAAAAGTAAATCATATGGGCTTGTGGTAATTTAAAAAAAGAAACACAGATGTGTAGAGCAAACCAAAGAAATTAGACACCTGAAATTCATTTGTTTTAGAAAACTGAATTGTGTTTTTATTTGAAGAACAAAACGTGTGATTTATATTTTAATTGTGTGTTTAATTTAATTAATTTTAAATTTTTTTGTTAGTAGTTTATGACAAGACATTCCGCGATATGTAAACCAAAATAAATGGACAGCTATTACGTTAAAAAAAACTTCTATAATCTCGATCTACAAGCTAAAAAGGAAATACACTACTGCTATAAAATTTATGTAATATTAAGTATACGACACGTATCAATAACTTGCTGTAATATTAAGTATACGACATGTTCCTATAACACATACAATCGCAACACATTTCCGATTACATATTAAACATACGAGTATCTATAGAAGAAGACAAAAAAAAACCGTTATGCAGCTTGTAAACAACAATTGTAAACACAAACACAATTTGACAATTTTCCAGGTATGGATGTAGTGTTGTAGTAGTGTTTCCACTTGATTGAAGCTCCTTCCAACTAATTTACTATAGAAAGCATCAATAGCAACTTATAACTGAACCTGCCTTAAAAAAATAACGAAAACTGACTTTTCCTTGCTAGTCTCTATCTAGGTAGTGCAGTTAATATATAGACAGACATCTTTTGTCACCGCCGACATAATTACTGCCACGATCGGTGTCTGTATGCAAAAATTTCCCTTATGAATATTTTCCTATTTAAAAAAAAACATCCAATGCTTAAAAAATCACTCTATAAAAAACAAACTAAATATTAATTTGCAACTTTCTGTTTATCTCTTACGAATAGTGAACAAAATGTATTTATAAATAAATTTAGTGGTTGATCTTAAACATCTTAAACTTCAAACACTATCGCAAACTAGAAATTGCCTGAATGCTCTCCGATACTAGATCCGTTCGTTTACATTTTTAGTATAATCTCGTAACTGATTAAATATTGAGAACTCAAAGAAAAAACATTGTATATAAAACTACGCAAACTAATAAATTAATGAACTGCCTTTATTGTGCAGAAATTTTATATTTAATTTTTCATTGGCTGTGAGCTAACTCTGCGTTTTAGAGGGAGGTTATGCACTCGATTAACACCAAAAATAATCTTCAATAGCATTAATCGCTGTAAAGCCCCAAATTTGTGAAAGTTGCCGCTTACTAATTAGTATTATATCGTATCAACAATCGTACGAAAGATAATTACGTGATAAGTCAATCGTATGAACGTGCACATGGTGGCATCATCACATATATATGTATGTATGTATGTATGTATGTACGATTGCAAACGGCTCGTAATTTGCCTTAAAATTCACAATAGCTTTTAAGTTTAACAGCACTTCAAAAATTACACTAAATTCACAATAGATGTATTGTCAAAATAATTAAAAAAATATAATTGGAACTTGCAAATGTGATTCTAATTTTATTTAAGTTAAAGTGATCATGAAAAAGATAAAAAATAATACGGCAGCTGATTTAAGATTTCAAGTTTTAAAAATGCGTTTCGCCAAATTTATCCCTTAACTTCTTATGTGTTTTGAATGAATTAAATTTAAAACAATCGGATCCCATAACTGCTTGGCTGTAGCTTTTCCTTGGGCGAAATTAGGGAGCCAAGTTTTGGTGTTCCTTCGTGAACTTCGCCATTGCCTATATTTGTCTTGGATTCAATTTATTATAATTAGTTCTAGAGGCATAATAATGCTATAAAAATATAATTTATTCACAGAAATTTTTGCTTACTTAAATTTTTTATGAAATCTAAGCCAAAAATTTTATATACAGTAGTATTGAATTTTATTAACGAATTAAAGTTCGTAGAAATCGTACGTTCAGTTATACGATCACATACAGTACATTCACGTATGTCATAACCTGACGTTGTACGACGTTCTAGTAACGATTTGGGCCCGGGATGAAGACAAATAAAATCGCTCTTACATGCCCATATCAATAGAAAATTTAAGGACTACCTGGAGCCCCTCTAAGCAGAGAAGAATGAACATCAAATTCAATAATTACAGGGTATGAAACCTTAATATTAAGGAGTGTGGAACCTCAATCTTTTTTAATGTCTACAAAATGATTTTTAATAAATTTGCAGTACGACGGTTTTGGATTGTCCCAGACTGTTTTAGTCGTTGGACCTGTCAAAAAGTGTCATAGATCACAGTTGCATTTTGGAAAGCAACTTCATGTGACATCTAAAAAAATTTTCTTGCGATTTTATATATTTGAGTAATACAGAATTTTATCAGATTTTATAATGTACCAGTAGAACGTTTGTGCAGGGTAGTGCATATCATGTACATTTTAAAATATATTTAACACACTGTACGTTACAATTGAATTTCCAATATGTCGAAGATTTTCTTTCGGTTTTAACGTTATTCCATAAAAAAAATTGGTATAACTACCCTGACAATATACATATTCTCTGTATTTCTCAAAATAATGTGGATTACAGGACAAGCTACTAGAACTATGCCCTAATTCTGTTCGACGGTTGTATCGTCTTGTCTATGGACGAAAAAAAGGCGCACTTGTGATTCCTTAAATCAATTATTATTTATTTTCTATGCTAGAGGGTTCGTGTATTTGCTTTATGATTTTTTTCCAAACATTATATCCAACACATACTTTTTTCATATATTTTTCAAACTATTCTATAATACTTTAATTGAATTTTTAGATTTTAAAAACTTGGTAATACTATTTTTATTTTTCATTATCAAAGGCAAGAATCGTTGTTGAAGAAAATAATTTAGAGAATTTAGAGACAACAACTCAGAAGCATTGTCAAACTAAAACGTCCTAAATCTTCTTACTGAATTAGGGCATTAATCAGCAAAATGTCGAAAAAGGAAATTTTTTATTTGTCTGCGAACACGCCTATTAATTTTAAAAACAAGTATAAATACTCAAACTTCTAACCATGCATAATCAATTGCTCTTCAAATCTTGAAAGAAACATATCAAAATTTTGTGATTGCTATAAAAATAAAAGAAAAATAAAAAATGAAAAACTGCTTGTTATTTTTGTGTGTTGTTTTGACTATTTCCGCCGCTGTGGTCAAAGGTAATTAAAAATTGCTGGTAATATATTATTTTTATAAAATACATACTTGGTTTATATTTTAGCTGATTGCACGTTGCCTGATGGCAAGTTTTTGAAAACAGGAGAAAGTTATCCAACACCTGGTCAATGTACGCTAGCCAAATGTGAAGGAGAGAATTATGTCAGTTATAAAGGGTAAGTAATTAAAAGTTTGTAAAATAATTTGCAGATGAATAAAAAATCTAAATGAACTAAGAAGATAATCCTATTTAGCACTCACTAACTGACAAATTACATAAAAAAAATTAAAAATTAAATTTTTTACTACATGTTCTGACAAAATTTTACCCTTCTACGATCAACAATTACGCTTTAAGTAACAAAAACCAAAGACACGTAACTATATGTGTGTTTAATTTTTTTTAGTCTTTTTGCTTCTGCAAAAAATCACAAAAGACTAAAATAAGGGTAGTAGGCTTAGAAACTTATACAAAATCCAACAAATAATTTGTATTCGGCATGAATTTACTGAACACTGAACTGAATTGAGAACACCGAAGATTGCGCATAACCGAAACCGTCATGTTTATCAAACAAATTTGACGTGGAATGACCGAAAATGGTTGGAAGCAAAATGTGTACAGGACTGATTGAAACATTTGCTAAATACCCTCATTCGCTACCCTACACGATCGTACGATTTTGCAGAAGTCTAACCGACTTTAAAAAAAATTGCTTAAGACCATGACCCACTATCCTACACAATCGCACGACTTACGAAAAAATACAACCCAGATCTGATGAATTGCTATTGTCTTTTGAAAATGTTCATAGAATCCATCAGACCAGGGTTGTATAATATAATATACTATTAATTTGCTGACTGGTGCAAATTTAATTTGTTTCTTGAATTAAAATGCAAACTATTTTCTATATATTTTTTTACACATTTTGCTTTGCAGTAATTGGTTTTAGAATTTTCAAAGTCAGCCAAAGCAAACATTTTATTATTTTACGAAAAATATGAAATTTTTGAAAATTGATAAGAAAGCAATTTTCCTATAATAATACACTGAAGATTTCCGTAACAATTTGCATATATTGTTTTTAGCTGTGCTGAGGCATCATCATTAAAACCCTGCAAAGTCACTGAGGACAAATCCAAGCCTTATCCTGAATGCTGCCCCAGGTTCGAATGTTAAACTACGACTATTAAACGACGTGTCAATCCAAAACAAAAACTCCATAACTTAAAAATGTAAAATTTTAGTAATAAATATACATATAAATATATAAATTATTCTATTGTGTTTTATTTAAGCTGTGCTAATCATTAGTTACATTTTGCGCATTTAGCACAATGTTTGTGAATGTGAATCGTGAAGCAATTACATGCGTATATTAATATAATGATAGTCCGGTTTATAACGAACGATGTAATGTCAGATCGATTCGTTAAATCGAAAAATTCATTAAATCAGGTATACGTTCTTTTTAACTTCACGGTATAGAAAGTTTTCATCATATAAAAGAATGAATCGATTCGGTTCGGTAGATTTCAAAATTTTTCGAAAATAAATCTAATCAGCTCTTAACCTCAAAATGACCAGGCGCCACTTTGACGTAAAGTCGGGATATGATCTTTAAAAAAAGAGGGATTTAGAAGAAAATACTGCCAAAAAGCCGGATTTAAAAATAAATATCGTTTAGAAAGTGGGATGTGTAATAGTTATGTATATACACACACACGCAGTTCTCTACTCAAAAGATACGCTTTTAAATAAACAAAAATATTTATCTATATAAATAAAAATTAAGGACCTGTTCATCTAAATGCGAACGATAGAAAATTTATATTAGAAACAAAAACAAAAAAAACTGAATTTTGGTTTTGCTTTCAAGGTAAATATTCAATCGAATCTATCGTTCGCATTTAGATGAATAGGTCCTTAATCTCGTTCGTTGAAACGTCTGCACCAATTTCGCTAATTTTTTAATATTCGTAGTAATTTAAGGAAATATTAAGTTAACATTTGTTAATGCACTAATAATCCCAAATTATTATTTTAGGCCGTGCTTACATCGGTGTGCCAAATGCCACACAAGCGTAAAAAAAGCGTAACCAACTAATTACTAAAGAAAAACTGTTTGATTCAGACATGTATTTATTAAGTTAAATAGTTCCATACATAACTAATAGACAATTTTATAGAATCCAACATGATTGGAAACTGTTTAAATCAATAAATACATGTCTGAATAAAACAGTTTTTCATTAGTAATTAGTTGGTTACGCTTTTTTGGGCAAATGTCACACAAGATGTAAACTCAGCCTTAATTATTCAGCAAAATATTTTTTTTTATTTAATAATGCACTCAAATTGATTATTGAGGAGTTTAGCTGAATCCTATGCGCATTTCACTGTTGATAATACAGATCATCAGGGAACATTTACCCAAAAATTTCTTTGGAAAACCAGAGTTATTATGTTAAACTTCCATTTAAACAAATGAGAAGTTCAACAAATAACAAAGTTGAAACAAGAACTCAATAATCAACATATTTTTTTATACTATTACTTTACCATTGTTGTTACATTGGCTGACGTTCTTACCACTCGAACTGTAGCTGTAAAAAGTATGAAAAGAGAATAAATAAATGTAAAAAATAACAACAGCTATTCATTGCAGTGATGCCAACTATTTACAACCCAAACGCGCTATTCACCTTCTCAAAACGGGCTAGAACGCGCTGAGTTACAGCATTGTCAACTATTTATAGCCAAAACGCGCTATTTTTCTGCGCGCTAAATTAAATTTTAATAAAATTCGATGTGTGTAAGAGTTAATGTTCTTTTTTAAGCAACTCTTTTTCAGATTTTGCAATATTGCTTCTTCGAATAACTTAAATAATTTAATATTGACTCAGAATCACCAAATAATCGATCCTTATCCTTAGTTTTTATTTTAATTTTCTTTAACAAACTTTGTACGAGTAATAACATGCTTGTATAAAATGTCGAATAGTTTTGCGATTCAAATGATTTTTGTACTTCAGCTATAATAGATGCTTGATAAGTTATATAAATTTTTTTTCGTCACGAGTACGACTACATATTTGTAGTTGTGAAATTTAAAGATATTTGCCATTTACAGCAACAGCTGACTCTCATTAACGAAATTAAAAAATTTTTATCAGAGTTTTGGACAATAGCAAATTGGTAAATTTATACAAAAAAAAAAAAAATTAACTGAAATGATGTTATTGACTTTATCGAAAACGCGCTAAGTTAGCGCTTTTATTATTAAACGCGCTAAGACGAAAAAAAGCGCATTTGGCGTAGTTAAAACGCGCTAAATCTAGCGCGAAACGCGCTGAATTGGCATCACTGATTCATTGCTTTCCAAAGAATAGAGTGTTGCCACACAAGTATTTTTGACAGGGTGCAGTCAAGTTTATAATTAGTGTTTTTTTTTTGGGAATTGTTACAATTCAAGTTTAACATTTGTTAACACGCTAATAATAATACAAAATTATTATTTTTTTATTTATTTTTATTTTAACATTAGAATTTTATGGTCCTACCCATAGTTTAGTATTATCAAAATGCCAAAATTGTTGATAACTTTTAAGATACAAGATACACACTGTAAAAATGTATCACAAGCGACAATTTACATACAAAAACTTATTTGAATATTTAAAAAAAAAACCTTCTGAAAACTTAAATTTTTGTCATTTACGATTAAATAATAAACTTTTCGTTTTTTTGAGAGCGTAAAACCAAAATCGGTTTTTTTAAATATTACTGGACACCATGTCGAGAGTTAAAATATCAACGTGACTCCAACGCTGATGTTTAATCTAAATTAGTTAGTTAAATTAGTCTAAATTAGCCTTTATAGTTTTTATAAATAAGGCTGTTATAGTTTATGTAAATTAAAATTCAAAACCACACAACCAAAAAAATGTTTTTGGCAAACCAAACAAACGACGAAAAAAAAAATTATATACATATATTCAATTATGTATATATTATTATATCAAAAGCTCAATATTTATTAAAACCATAAACGTATTGTTGGATTTTTTTTATTAAATATAAAACTTATTTCCTTTTTCACATCACCTTTGTCTTATATATCTGGTGTACGAAACTTGCTATTCCCACACCACCAAGAGCGACAGCATAGTGGGAAGGGTTTGGTGTAATCATACTGCCCGATTTCGCAATGGGGATCAGGGTTTGGCTCTTGGCAGCTTAAAAAATACAATTATCACAACAATAAAAATACACAAAATTATACTAAAAGAATAATATAAAATTCAGTTCTCGTGGTACCTTCATAGCGAACAGTCGAATAGCGGAATTTTACTTACTTACCAAACAAACAAAAATTACATATACAAAAAAAAATATTAGTAGTACATATTATTCGTAATAGGTACATACATACTGTCTTTAATAAATAAGCTTTCTGCTTTGCTAATATTTTTTACATAGTAAAAATAACAACAACAAAAAAACCGCAAAAAAAAACTTAAACAAGTGATATTGAGGAATACCTCAAAGTCAAACAAACAATCATAAATAACAAAAACAAAAAATACCGAAAATAAAAAAAAAAACATAAACGAATAACCCTTGAGGAATTCTTTGTATGAATTCCTCAAATACAGAAAAACTTGAAGTGAGTTCTAACGGCAGAAATGCTTATTTTACTGTGAGTTCTGAAACTCTGAATGAAAAAAATATAAAAAATAAATCTGATGAAAATCTTTTGTTAACGGCAACGCCAATTTTTCGTCAGCGATCAACTTCGCTTTGTCCAATGCCAAATAGTAATGATGCATTAACATTACAGTTGCCCAGTACTTCTTCATTTAAGTCAGTAATATCATCCCCTTCAGGCTCGTGTTTATCACTTAACAAAGTTATCACTACAGATAACAGCGGCTCGAAACTCAAGGTACAAGTTGGAATGGACAGATACATTACAATTTTAAAGCGCGGGCGAAGGCCGAATTCTTCAAAAATCTCATCTGCTCCAAAAGTGTCTAGGGATAACAGCGCAGCCTCAACTAATCGCCAAAACCGCTTTAAAATTTTTCAAGATGACAACGACAAACCCGAGGTATCCTCGAACAAAACATCCAAGCCGCCACCAATCTATTTGAGACAAAAAAATTCAAATGCCCTTATTAAAAAATTAATTTCGGTCATTGGTGAGAATAAATTTCACATTGTTCCAATAAAACGTGGCAACATCGATGAAACTAAAATCCAAATTTATGACGAAAAAGATTTCCGCAAAATGGTTGATGAATTTGAAAAAAGTAAAACAAGCTTCTACACATACCAGCTTAAGAGCGCTAAAGGCATGCAGATCGTATTGAAGGGCATAGATTCTTATGTTGTCCCCGAAGAAATAAAAGATGCACTCGTCCTCCAGGGGTTCAAGGTAAAAAATGTGTCCAATATAATAAATAGGGAAAAGATCCCTCAACCTCTATTTCGCGTTGAACTTGAGCCAAATGATATAAAATTGAAAAAGAGTGAGACCCATCCAATATATAATTTAAGATATCTCTTATATCGAAAAATAACCGTTGAAGAACCACACAAGCGTTCAGGACCCGTACAGTGCCATAATTGTCAAGAATATGGCCATACTAAAACTTACTGCAAATTACCTACTGTTTGTGTCGTGTGCGGCGAGTTGCACGGCACTGCTAGTTGCAATAAACCGAAAGATCAAAGTAACAAAAAATGCAGTAATTGTGGAGAAAATCACACCGCTAACTACAGAGGTTGTCGTGTGTACTCTTTGGTAAAGAAGACTATGGTGCAAAAACCTAAATTAGCTCCAGCTCAATCAGCAAACGTTTACTCTGCCACTTTTCAGCAAATGAGCCAACCAGTTACTTCCCGTGTATCGTATGCAGATGCTGCTAAGGCTAGTTCTATTCCGACACAAAATGTTTCACCGCAAAATAATTCTACAAATACAAACTCAAACTTTAATTATAATCGCCTTGAAGCCACTATTGAAAATCTTGTGCAAACTATAAACAATTTTACAACAAATATGACTACCATGATGCAAGAAATGTTGCGAATGCAGAATACTCTGCTTCAAGCAATACTAAATAAGCCATGAACACGTTAACAATATGTTTCTGGAACGCAAACGGCATTCGCCAACATAAAAATGAACTTGAGCACTTCCTCACGGAAAAAAATATTGATATAATGTTAGTATCTGAGACTCATTTGACTTCGAGAAGTCTTTTTAAAATTTATGGCTACACTATATATGATACAAAGGACCCTAGGGGAAGGGCTTGCGGTGGATCAGCAATTATAATAAAGTCAAGACTCAAGCACTATGTTCTTGATAACATTTGTGAAGAATACCTACAAGCAACAAATATTGGCATTGAAAGTTTTTGTTCAAATTTCGTTATATCATCAATTTACTCCCCTCCCAGATTTTCAATCACTGAGAATCAATATGAGGATTTCTACAAATCTCTTGGACCTTGTTTTGTAGCAGCTGGAGACTACAATGCGAAACATACGTTCTGGGGTTCGCGCCTTGTTACACCCAGAGGTCGAGCATTGTTCAACACTATTTCAAAAATGGGCTTGGATGTCATTTCGAGTGGGGAGCCCACTTATTGGCCTACTGACATACAAAAAATTCCGGACGTTATAGATTTTGGCGTCATAAAAAATATCTCTAGGGATTTAATTCAAGTTCAAGCTTCTCTTGATCTCTCGTCCGATCACTCCCCGACGATCATCACAATTTGTAGCCCATTAAGAAGTAACTTACCTGACCCATATGTGAAGATGATCAATCGTGTAAATTGGCTGGGGTTCAAAAAATATCTCAGCAGTCATTGTACGGAAAACATTACGCTTAGAACACCCGATGATATTGAATCGAACATTGCCAATCTCAGCGAGAATATTAAACAGGCTGCTGAACATGCCACTATCTCCCATCCGCAGATTGGGTTTAATAAAATTTATTCTACAGACATTGAACGTCTCGTACGTGAAAAAAGAAGGGCTAGAAGGGAATGGCAACAGCACAGATCACCACAAAATAAAATCAGATTTAAAGAGTGCACTAAACGACTCCAAGAGTTGCTTGCATCTGAAAAAATTGCATCTCTTAAAAATTATCTGGAGGGTCTTGATGTTACACCGGCGTCTAATTACTCCTTGTGGCGCGCTGCCAGAAAGCTTAAAACACCCGTTGAGTATAAGCCACCTCTACGCACATCTACCGGAGGTTGGGCAAGAAGCGATACTGAAAAAGGTAAAATATTTGCTGAGCACTTAAAATCCGTTTTTACGCCAAATATATGTACTGGTGTTGCTGATTTGCCGAATATAGTCGCTCTACCCCCTCAACACATAAAGTTTAAGACGCGTGATTTACAAAAATTAATTGCCGAACTCAACCCGAAGAAAGCTCCGGGTATTGATGGAATTAGTAATCAGATGCTGATGAACTTGCCTCGTATTGCAATGAGAATCCTGTTATTCATATTTAATGCTATTTTACGACTGGAGTATTATCCACACAACTGGAAACTTGCCAAGGTTAAAATGATTCCAAAGCCGGGCAAAGATATAACAAAGGCTGAGTCATATAGGCCAATAAGTCTACTATCTACAATGTCAAAGCTTTTCGAAAAACTGCTCAAAACAAAATTGTCCCCAATTCTAATTAGTAGTGGGTGCATACCAGACCATCAATTTGGTTTTAGAAGTCAGCATAGCACCATTGAACAAACTCACAGATTAGTTCAATTTATAAGAAGAACTTTTGAGGGAAAAAAGTATTGTTCTGCGCTGTTTATTGACGTTTCCCAGGCATTTGATAAAGTGTGGCATGAAGACCTTATTTTAAAATTGAAGACTTACTTACCAATAAACATTTTAAATCTTTTGGAAAGTTACATTATTTCCCGTAAGTTCACTGTTGCGGAAGGAGACTTTACAAGTAGGCCTGAAACAATTTCATCTGGTGTGCCACAGGGGAGTATACTGGGACCAGTTTTATATTTAATTTATACTTGTGATATGCCTGTGAGCAGTAGTATCCATACTTCCACATTTGCCGACGATACAGCCTGCCTTAGTATGCATGAAAACCCTGATGAGGCATCCCGCAAACTCCAGGAACACATTAGCCAGATGGAGCTTTGGTTAAACTTATGGAGAATCAAGGTAAATGAACAAAAGTGTGTTCAAGTAACATTTACTTTACGAAGAGATACTTGTTCCCCCATTCGGATTAACAATCAAGTTGTTTCTCAACATTCACATGTGAAATATCTTGGTATACACCTTGATCGACGACTTACATGGAAACACCACATTGATTCTAAGTTAACTCAAATGAAACTTAAACTAACTCAGGTACATTGGCTGATTGGTCGAAATTCAACACTTAGCCTAGACTGTAAACTTTTAATATACAAGTCGCTTTTAAAGCCAATATGGTGCTACGGAATTCAACTATGGGGCACTGCTTCAGCTTCAAATGTAGAGAAAATTCAACGCAGGCAAAATAAAATTTTACGCATGATAACATCGGCTCCGTGGTACATTAAAAATTCAAATATTCATCGTGATTTGAATATGCCACTAGTGACTGAAGAAATTGCAAAATACGCAGGCAAATATTTAACAAAACTCGAGTCACATCCTAATCCGCTTGCCCGTAATATTTTGAACTTTACTGGACACATCCGCCTAAAAAAGAGGGACACAAGGGCTCTTATTCACAGCACTCCAGATGGGACTTCTTGAAAATACTTTTATTTTTTTTTTCCTTTTGATTATCACTACTTACATATGTATTATATATAACTACTACTAAGCTTATGTCCGACATTGGTCGGGCCTAATTATATTTTTTAGATTTAAGATTTGAATACTTATTGTTAGTTCATATATGAAGATACAATAAATAAAAATTCATGCATAAAAAAAAAAAAAAAAAAAAATAATATAAAATAAAATTATTTCTTTTTTTAATTTGGGCCAATTGTCGGTCCTAATGTTTCAATGTGAATAAAAATCCATTTATTTACACTTTTTCCCGATGTTGAATAAGTTGACAAATCTGCGAAACGTCGGGAAAAACTGTAAATATGTAGTTAAATTTTTATTCACTTTGAAACATTCGACCCAATCAGCTTTAAAGACAAATAAAATTATTTTTGTTTTGTTTTCATAAACGCTCAACTTACCTTGATGTTTCCAAAACAAAATCATCTCTACACTTTACTTTAATACAAGTTTTGTTAAGATTGGTGGGGTAAATGGTTTCATTAATGGCGATTATGAGATCGTGCTCGGGAACGTAGCAGTGATTGGGAAGATCTACAAAAAAAAAACAAAATAATATACATATATTATTATGCATATGTGCTTCCTTCGTTCCTTACCAGGATGTTTGCTAGTGCCCTTGTAGTGCGAACTCATGCCATTTTCACCTCCTGCAACTATGGCAACTAACGCCAAGAGAACTAGTAGATGCTTGAACATTTTAGTAACAACTAACTAAAAGTACTTAATTAAAGAACCAAGAAAACTAAAATTTGCAAATTTTTATTTATTCATTATCGAAGAGCGTTGGCCTCCAAAAAGATTATCATAATATTCTGGGTATACCAGTTCATTTTTGCTGTCGCAAATACGCAATGATTGAATAAAATTTCCAAAAATATAAACAAACATTTGTTAGGACAAAAAAACTGCTTAGGTTTTTCTTGTTCTTTGGAAGAAGTTGTAGCAACAACGTTGCTAAAAACTAAAAGCAAGAAAATTAGTTTAGACTGTATTTACATTATGAAATTGTTCACGAAACTAGTTGCATGCTATATACTTTTATTCAATGTCATTAGAAGGTGTGGTGAAACAAATCGGATCATGCGTGAATCGGAAGGATCACGATATATCATTTTTCATAGATCGCTCGCTATGTTCTCTAGGAGAATTGGAAATATAAAACTGCCTGCCGCTTGCGAAATGCAAAAAAAAGAGTGTCTGGAACCGATCTTTAGTGATCTAGTGTCCAGATAACTTACGCAAATAGATTAATATATTCATATGTATGCATATTTGTATGCACGTGTGTCTATACATTTATTTTAATACTCGTAGTTATTCAGATTTCATAGTTTTTGGAAAATTTAGTTGATATTCAAAAAACAAAATTTATTGTATCATGAATACAGGTAGCCGCGAATCTACAATAAGTGTACAACAAATAAAACAACAGTGATTTTTATTGCTGTTTTGTGGTGACAACTGTCAAAAAACCAAGAGAAAACAAGAGACATGTATTTGCATTTTCTCTTGACTTTGCAAAGCTTGTTTGTATGAGTACAGTTTTGATAGGCACTGGGCGCGTGTGTTGGTAAAACATGATTGCATCCTTCCAACATTTGGAAGTTTCTTTCATCGTCCATCGTCAAAAGCGTTACGTCTTACTCACTTCCAGACGTTAATTGGAAGATAGTTTGAGTTTCACAATAACAATATACATTGCAGTCGTCTTTTAATCATCCAGACAACGTTTGGAAGATAGTTTGTTGTTAACAACAAACCACCAGCCGAAAATGTCATGTGCCGTTATGGATATAATAAGCAAATCAACACTATGCACTTCTGGGAAAGTCGCAGTGACCGCGATATAAAATTAAAAAAATTAAAAGAATGCAAAATGCATCGAGATTAGTTTTTTTTGTCTTGCTGTGGTCGGTCAGTGGTAAAGTGTGACTTTGTTTTGTTATTGTTATTGTTGTAGTTTTTACATAATTGTTAATTATTTGTTAATTTGATAATTATCCCATAGTCTATATGAGTGAATTATCTGTAAAGGCAAAAAAAATCAAAAGCAAAAGAGAGGCGAATAAAATAATAAAAAATATATTTCGTCACTATGAAGTGACTTCTTGAAGTAACGCAGAAGTGACTTCTTGAAGTAACGCAGAAGTGTCTTCTTGAAGTTACTTCCGGTGGGTACAACTTCTCAATACAGAAGACGCTTCTACGATGAGAAAATGGTATCGCAGGAGATGAGTTTCAACTTTTTAGCGTCACTTCTGAGTCACTTCCGCGATAGAAAATGTTGGCAGGGCATGTTCTCTTGTATGTATGCGGGTGTATTTGTAAAACATAAACAACATTTGACAGATCACATCACAAAATAAGCAAAACAGCTGACGCTTCGAGGTTACCTGTATTATTGTATCATGATTTAAACTTAGCATAATTAAAATAATTAATTAACGTAGTATACATCTTAGAAATTCTCAAACCAGATATTTAAGGCAAAATTATAGATATTTTTTTTTTGTTCTGAATCTCCTTTTTTAATTATCACTGTAATTTATAGTCATATGGGCTTGTGGCAATTTAAAAAAAGAAACACAGATGTGTAGAGTAAACAAAAGAAATTAGGCATTTAAAATTCATTTGTTTTAGCAAATTTAATTGTGTTTTTATTTTAAGAATAAAAAGTGTAATTTATGTTTTAATTAATTATTTAATTTAATTTAAATGTTTTTGTTAGTAGTTAATGACATGATAAAGCGCGATATGTAAAACCAAATAAATTGACAACTATTACTTTTTTTTAACAAGAAAAAAAATCCACAATCACGATCCACAACCCAAAAAAGAAAAACGCTAAAATGTTATCGGCAATAGTCTTCTATAAACTTGCTGTAATATTAATTATATGACATGTTTCAATAACACATACAATCGCAGCACATTTCCGATTTCATATTAAACAATTTTTAACTTGTGATTTTTTATTTGCAAATAAATTTTTAGTTTTCAAATATTCCCTTCCATTTTAAATAAACGGTTGTCTTTTTAAGTATCGGTAGAAGAAGACAAAAAAAAACCCGTTATGCAGCTTGTAAACAACAAGTGTAAACATAAACACAATTTGACAATTGTCCAGGTATGGAAGCAATAGTCTTCTGATGTAGTGTTGCCACCTGATTGAAGGGATTTCCGATTAATTTATTATAGACAGCAACAATACCAACTTATAACTGAAGTTCTGAGCAACGAAATGAAAATACGAAAACTTTTGCCTTAGTAAACAGAACGCCAAGGAAATGTCAAGGTTAATAAAGTAATTAGTAACGCTAAATATTCCATTCAGGCTGACACGAAATTAAGTGCGTGGCACACGATGTCGACAGAAAACGTTCTATCGACAATTTGTATGGGAAATAAATTAAAAAATTTTTTGTTTGCTTTCAATATATTTAAGTAATCGATCGAACGTTTTCAGTCGACATCGTAGAGCAGCCGAAATTATGAATTGATTTCTTGAATGAAGGTTTTGTAACATTAAACTAAATTGTTCCCACAAAAATTATCTTCAATGTAATGGTTTTTAATGACATATATTTTTATTTAATTTTGAATTTAAATTTGTTTGTTGCCTTTCATGGCTGTACATATCTTCATGGTTCAAAAGAAAGTAGTTTTTCTTACAGACAACGTTGTCCATTTTAATTTCATATTGATTTATTGGAAATTAAGTAAAACTAGTTAATATGGGAAATAACTTAATTTCAACTTGATTTCGGTCGAAATTACTTAAGTTGGCCTCAGCCTGAGCTATAAAGTCTGATTTATGAAAATATGCTTAAGTTGCGAACAGTGTAATAAAAAAAATTTCAAGCATACATCTCTTTTTTTTTTTTGTAAATTATAATATTTTTTATGAATATGTTTTAGTTTTTGTGTTATCAGCGATTAGGGAGTTACACATAAGGGACAAGCTTATGTGTAATTTGAGGAGCCGAGTTTTGTCCTCAGTAAATAATATTTTTGTTTTGTTTTCCGGGCTCTCCAAGTACGCATGTATAAGGTCACAAAATATTTTTATGCCTTAAAAAAATAATGAAAACTGACTTTTCCATGCTAGTCTCTATCTAGGTAGTGCAGTTATTTGCCTGTTCTGCACAAAACAGTTAACGCGACTTAGTCTGGTTTTGTTCGCCAGCTCCTCATTTTTCCTTTTTATTATAGTAAACACATAGGCAGACATCTCTTGCCACCGTCGACATAATTATTGCCACGTTCGGTGTCTGTATGCAAAAATTTCCACTATGTATATTTTCATATTTACAAAAAATACCCAATGCTTAAAAAAGCACTCTATAAAAAATAAACAAACTGTTCATTTGCAACTTTATATTAATCTCTTGCGAATAGTGCCGAAATTGTATTTATAAATAAATAATTAGTAGTTGATCTTAACATCTTAAACTTCAAACACTATCGCAAATTAGAAATGACCTGAATGCTCTCTGATACTAGACCCGTTCGTTTAACTTGTTAGTATAATCTAGTAATTGATTAAATATTGAGAACTAAAAAAAAAAAACTTCATATATAAAACCACGCAAACAAATAAATAAACTGCCTTTATTGTGCAGATATTTTATATTTAATTCTTCTTTTTTTTACCAAAAATAATCCCCAATTTCATTAATCGCTGTAAAGGCCCAAATTTCTGACAGTTGCCGCTTATTAATTAGTATTAAGGTAAAAGTACATAACACGCGTTAGAGCTCGTGCGAGCTGTAGCCAACTGTCAAAAAAGTTGAAATAGTGTTTTTGCATACAACAAGTTACATACGAAACTCTTTGACGTATTTGCCGAAGAAAGTTGGTTAACTTTGAACTTTTTACCGCGTTGTATTGTTTTGACAGCTAATCAGCCGACAATAAATAAGAAAAAATTAGAATCATGGAGTAATAACTTATTAAAGAGTTTGAAAAATATAGAGTATTGCATAAAAAAGCAATTTAAAATGTTCCAAGTCTATTTTTCAATGTAAAAATAAATAAAAAAAAGCTGATAGAAAAGGCGTTTATAACGCGTGTTGTGTAAGTTGCAATTTTTCATGCTGTAAAGTTTTCAAACGCACGATATCCGTCGACGAACTAACGCGAGTTATGTATTTCTACCTTTAGATAGTATCGACAATCGTACGAAAGATAATTACGTGATAAGTCAATCGTATGAACGTGCGCATGGTGGCATCATCACATATGTATGTATGTATGTATGTACGATTGAAAACGGATCGTAATTTTCCTTGAAATTCACAATAACTTTTAAGTTTAACAGCACTTCAAAAAGTACATTAAATTCACAATATATGTACTGTTAAAATAATTAAAAAATATAATTGGAATTTGCAAACGTGATTGTGATTTTATTTAAGTTCAAGTGATCATGAAAAGGATAAAAAAAATAATACGGAGGCAGCGCTGCTCTAAGTCATTCCCTAAAAATAACATTTCTCAAAATAACGAGAACACTACTAGAATAAGAATCAGCAAAATGTCAAAAAAAAAATTTAATTTTATTTGTATACGAACACGCCTATTAATTTTAAAAACAAGTATAAATACTGGAACTGCTAACCATGCATAATCAATTCCTCTTCAAATCTTGAAATAAACATATCAAAATTTTGTGATTGCTATAAAAATAAAAGAAAAATAAAAAATGAAAAACTTCTTGTTATTTTTGTGTGTTGTTTTGACTATTTCCGCCGCTATGGTCAAAGGTAATTAAAAATTGTTATTAATATATTATTTTTGGAAAATACATTCATCCTTGCTTTATATTTTAGCTGATTGCACGTTGCCTGATGGCAAGTTTTTGAAAACAGGAGAAAGTTACTCACCAGCTGGAACATGTTTGGAGACCACATGTACTGGAGAGAATAGAGTCAGTTCTGTACCGTAAGTAATTAAAAGTTTGTAAATATAATATATAATATAATCCTATATAACACTAATTAACTGACAAATTATATAACAAAAAATTCAAAATTAAGGGCCTAATTTTGTAAAACGCAGCGCTTAGCGTTGACAAATTTTTTATGTATTTTGTTTTTGTAATTTACGAAAAAAATACAACCCTGATCTGATGAATTGCTTTTGTCTTTTGGAAATGTTCATAGACTCCATCATACCAGGGTTGTATAATATAATATACTATTAATTTGCTCACTGGTGCACCTGAATTGATGCGACAAACTTTTTTCTAAATACAATTTGTTTGGCACATTTTGCTTTGCAGTACATAATTGATTTTAGTATTTTCAAAGTCAGCCAAAACAAAAATTTTATTATTTTAAAAATTTTCGAAAATTAAAAACAAAGCAATTTTCTTATAAAAAGACAGTGAAGATTTCCGTAACAATTTACATACATATATTGTTTTTACTCTTTTTAGCTGTCCTGAAGAAGCATCATTAGAACCCTGCAAAGTCACTGAGGACCTATCCAAGCCTTATCCTGAATGCTGTCCCAGGTTCGAATGTTAAACTACGACTATTAAACGACGTGTCAATCTAAAACAAATAACTCCATAACTTAAAAATGTAAAATTTTAGTAATAAATATACATATAAATATATAAATTATTCTGTTGTGTTTCATTTAAGCTGTGCTAATCATTAGTTACATTTTGCGCATTTAGCACAATGTTTGTGAATGTGAATCGAGAAGCAATTACATGCGTATATTAATATAATGATAGTCCGGTTTGTAACGAGTGATATAATGTCAGGTCGATTTGTTAAATCGAAAAATTAATTAAATCGGGTATATGTTCTTTTTAACTTTCCGGTATAGAAAGTTTTCATCATCATATTTCGACGTTTTGAGGTCCTGGGACTCGACTCACTAGTATTTTTGCCATGATGTCGGTGTGTGTGTGTGTAAACATATCATAACTTAAGAACGGATCAACAGATCGGAAGCGAATTTTGCTGCATTCGTAAGATATTGAGCTAACTCAAATGTCGTAAGAGAATGAATCGATTCGGTTCACTTCAAAAAGACTAGGCACTTGCTGCCACTTTGACGTAAAGTCGGGATATGATCTTTAAAAAAGAGGGATTTAGAAGAAAATACTGCCAAAAAGCCGGATTTAAAAATAAATATCGTTTAGAAAGTGGGATGTGTAATAGTTATGTATATACACACACACGCAGTTCACTACTCAAAAGATACGCTTTTAAATACACAAAAATATTTATCTACATATATAAATAAAAATTATATCCCTGCACCGATTTTGCTTTTGTTTTTAATATGCGTAGTAGTTTAAAGAAATATTATTAAGAAGCAGGCAAGTGGGCGTGACACTTCCCATATATAGCAAATATTTATTTTGAAATATCTTGGGAACAAATTGGATAAAACACCTGAGGTTTTGTAGGATTTACTACGTTGATCTTTTAAGTTGGTTAAAAAAAAGAAAATGTTTGAAGAAAACAAGTGAGCAAGGCAACTCCAATATAATTTTTTATTTTTATTTTATAATATCTTTGCATGTAATGCAGCAAGAAACGTGAAATTTTGTGCAAGTGTGCATTCACACGGTGAAATTTATCTATTTTTCTTAATTCCCTTTTGAAGTTGCTACCAAAAATTACTTGTATTGCACGTCTAAGTTTACTTCTTTACAAACATATAGCCAATAAGCTGGAAGAGTAAATGCTCAGTTACTCGACTGTAATGTAAAGTAGGAAAGAGCTGATCGATACTTTTATATGAAAAGTAGGCTACGTTACATTACATCTCTATAACCATTTACATTACTTTTCACATAACAATATCGATCAGCTGTTTTCTACTGTTGCAGTTACTTTACATTACAGTCGGGTAAGTGAGCCTCAACAATAAGCTAGACGAGTAACATTAAAACGTAACAACAATAACAGCAAGAGCAATGTAAAGAGAAATATGAAAAAACCATGGAAAACAGAAATCGAGTCAGTGTCGCCAGATTTTTTCTAGAGCTTATCCCCAATTTTTGATTTCTCATCCCCAAAAATCCCCAAATTGAGTTTTTTGGATTAAAATTTTTTCTTTTGTGAAAAATATTTAAAAATTTTTCATTAATTTTTATTTTTATTTGAAAAACAATAACAAAAACTAAAAATTTTAAAAACCCTCGATATATCTAGAAAATATGTGATATCTTCTAAACGGCGGGACCGATTTTCTTCAATTATAGTTAAGAACCTTTTCGATCAATTCACCTTTCAAACAGAAAAAACTAAATCAAAATCGGTCTAGCCGTTTGGTCTGTACGTGGACACGGACAGACACACAGATACACGGAGACACAGATACACAGACACACACTACAAACTTATAACACCCCTTTTTTTGGTCGAGGGTAAAAAATAGCATATTTATTCAATAAAATTCATTTATATCGATAGCTACGACTATATTTACATTCACATAAATTTAATTTGTACTTATAAAACTTGTAAAGAAAAAATTACACATAATTTAATATACACAAGTATAAAAATTTTTTTAACCAAAGCTTACCAGTTCAAAAACTTCAGAATCGAAATCTTCTCGGAAACTCAGTTGTACATAGTACTTGTATTTAAAAGTTTTAGCATTTCAGCAGAAGGATTAAATTTGTCACAACGAATTGAATTATTTTTAAAATGTGTGTTGATTCTAAGAAGTGCTTCCAACTAGTCATATTACATTTTGTTACGTATTTTTGTTTTGGTAGTGTTCATTATTGGTTAATCTGCCTGGATACTTCTTTTTTATTAGAAACCATTCACTATGAATAGTAACACACATTTTTAGACTTGCCAGACGCATATTTCTTAGTTGAAAAATCATTCTTATTTGACCATCAATTATAACAAAAATCCCCAACAAATCCCCTCAAATTTGGTTATCATCCCCAACAAATCCCCAAATCCCCACTACGAAAATTTCATTTCTAATCGCTAAAAAAAATCCCCAATCTGGGGACAAATCCCCTTAACTGACAACACTGCGGTAACGAATACTCCATACGTGCATAAGATTCAACTGAATATACCACAAAACAAGTAAGTTTTGTTGCAACGCCATGTCGGATATGAAAAACGTTGCACACTAGTACACATTATTGTGTTGTCACAAAATGCCTTAATGCGTATTCAGCCTATGTTGAGAGTTTAAATGCCAATGTGGCTCCAACACTGATGTTTATTAATCTTTATTTATTGTTTGTTTTATATTTCTTTAAAAAACTTTTAATTTACAGTTTAGGTAAATAAAAATTAAAACCACACAACCAGAAATATGCTTTGCCAAACCAATAAATTATATAAAATGTTCAATATTTATTATAATCATAATCGTATTGCCGGATTTTTGTTATTAAATATAAAATTGATTTCCTTTTTCACGTCACCTTTGTCTTATTTATCTTCTGTACGAAACTCAGTATCCCCACTCTTCCAAGTGGGACAGCATGCTGGGAAGGGTTTGGTGTAATCAAACTGCCCGATGTCGCTAACGATATCAGAGAATGGCTCGTTGCAGCTTAAAAAAATTAATAAATTGAAATATGTACACAAAGTTACACCAAAAAAAAAAAAAATATAATTTAATATGGCTAATAATGAAGCTAATTGGGCTAATTAATTATGTTTGAGTTGATTGTCGATCTTGAACAAGTTGTCAAAAAAAAATCTGCGAAACGTCGGGAAAAACTTTAAATATGTAAATGGATTTTTATTAAACTTTGAAACATTAGACCCAACCAACTTTAAAGCCAATTAAAAAAAATAGTTTTTTTTTTGTTTTCATAAACGCTCAACTTACCTAGTTGTTTCCAAAACAAAATCATCTCTACACTTTACTTTAATACAAGTTTCGTTAAGATTGGTGGGGTAAAGGGTTTCATTAATGGGGATTGTGAGATCGTGTTCGGGAACGTAGCAGTGATTGGGAAGATCTACAAAAAAAAAAGAAAATAATGTATTTTATTTAAATTACATTTATTGCCTTTTAACAAGTGTTTATATGTATAGTGTAAGTGCTTCCTTCCTTTCTTACCAGGATGTTTCCTATTCCCCTTGTACTGCAAATTCAGGCCACGTCCACCTCCTGCAACTATGGCAACTAACGCTAAGAGAACTAGTAGATGCTTGAACATTTTGGTAACAACTAACTAAAAGAACTTAATCAAAGAACCAAGAAAACTAAAATTTGCAAATTTTTATTTATTCATTGTCGAAGAGGGTTGGCCTTTAAAAAGATTATCATAATATTCTGGGTATACCAGTTTATTTTTGCTGTCGCAAATACGCAATGATTGAATAAAATTTCCATAAATATAAACAAACAATTGTTAGGACAAAGAAGCTGCTTAGATTTTTTTTTGTTCTTTGGAAGAAGTTGTAGCAACAACGTCTCTAAAAACTAAAAGCAAGAACATTAGTTTAGACTGTACATATTTACATTATGGAATTATTCACGAAACTAATAACATGCTTCATACTTTTATTCAATGTAATAAGGAGGTGTGGTGAAACATAAGTGGTGGATCATAAGTGAAACGGAGGGTTCATGCTAGGGATGGGCAAATGAAGAAAATGTATCGATATATATCGTATCGATGTTTTTGAACAGTATCGATATATATTTTTTGAAAACATCGATATTTCGATATATCGATATTTTTTGCTGCATTAATTTCGAATGTACAATTACTTACTTTAAGAAATTTAATACAAAAGAACTATTTATTACTACGTTTATACGCAGGGCTTATTTGCAAATAAAACAGTAAATTGTTGCCATATTATTGTTTTTATTGCGACTTACTAATTCAGAAATCTATTCACGTTTAACGCACTATTTGCAAATAAAATGGAAAAGGTTGGCACGCTTACAAATGTTTCATAAGAAAAAACAATAAATGGATAAATATTGCACAAAAAACATTGATAGAAGCAAATAATAACAATTAAAAGAAATAATTATTTAATATTTTGTGCATTTACACTATTTTTTATTTGTCAACATAAGTAAGCTTTCTGTAGAAGTGCTACCAAGTTTGTGTACTTTTGCTATGCCGTATAAACAGTGAGTTAAATTATTTGCAAATAGTGCGCGTATAAACGTAGTATATGTTAAGTTATACGTAACCTACTGTAGCTCCTTAAGACTTCATTAGTCATTACCAGGGAAACCACAAATATGCTCTAAAAAAAGTGTTTTATGCGCATTCAATATGCACTAAAAACTTGTAAATATGCGCTTAAAAGTCAAAAAATATGCTCTTCAAAATAGAATAAATTGGTTTATTTGTAAACGAAAATATATTTTTTAATCAAAAATTCAACAACATTTGCATATAAAATAAGAAAAAAAAATAAATAACCAAAAAACGGAAACATAATTAACAAAGAATAACTGGGTTTGAAGTGCAGGTTAAAACAAAATTACTATAAAAATTTTTACTAAAACAAATTAATTTTTATGGGATGCATAAGAATTTAACTTTAATTTCAAAAGATCACGATATCAGAATTAAGGCTTTGGAACTGTATTTTGGATAAATAAGACAAGATTTTAATTTATAATTTTTATTGCAATAAATAACAAAATATTGACCTAGAATTTCAAATAAAAATCTTTTCTGTCCCTTCTTAATGAACTTTCATACATTTACAATGTTCCTTCAAGGTCTTTTCGGGGCAGAGTAAATCACACACAGCTAAATCACACATAGCTAAATTTGTATTGCAACTAACGTCCGTAAAACTGCGTTATATATAAAAAAAAAATTATACACTACATGGAATATTGGAACAGAGATTTAGATGGCGAAAATTAAAAATAATTTGTAAGCATATTAACCCAGATAGCACAGGAAAAAAATTTTATTTAAAACTTAAATTTTTATTTCAAAAATGAAATTTTAATGCGTTGCTAAAAAAAAACATAATTTTTTTTTTTCGGAATGGAGAGTTTTTTTAAAGGATGGTGGTGCCAAGAGGGTTGAAATAAAATAAATTCTATAAAGCATGAAAATATGCCCTAAAAGCGTAAATTATGCTCTAAAAATTCGAAAATATGCTAATAATATGCGTGTAAAACTGATATATGCATAAACATGCTTTAAAGGGTAAAATATGCAAAAATATGCACTAACAAATCGATGCCAAAATTCATTAAAAGTTCTGAAACGGATAAATATCTTGTCCCCGCATTAATACGTGATACAAGAAAAAACATGCAATTGCATATTTGCGGTTTCCCTGGTCATTACTTTCTGTTGCTGCTCTGTGCTGTGCTATTCTGTTTCTAAATTTTAATAGTTACTCTTTCTGTAATAAATTATCAGCTGTTTCGGACCAGAATGGTCTCAGTTTTCCACTAAGTGATGAGTTTTGCATCGTCCATTGTTATTAGATTTTTTCTTTTCCCGGACTTTTTCATTTCCTGGGAAAGTGGGAACAACTTTTCGGTTTTTAACGTGTATAAGCACATGTCAAAAAATAATACAATTTCAGTTCCCGGGCGTAATTGTTGTAAAGTTTTAGCTATAGTTCTACCATCGCATTCATAAAGTGAATACCGACATGCATCGAGGAATGTGTACGCAACATAACAGAATTAAGGAGAGAAAAACTAATGGCTTATATGTATATGATTTTTATAAACCAAAAAGAGTCAGCTGATTCGTAACAGAACTGAAAGTAAAAACAAATTCTGCCTTTAGGTTTATTCCCACACAATCCAAAAAGTCACCTGCCTTAGTTGGGTCACAGTTAAAAAACGGCTATAGCTCTTAAAAGTATCGAAACCCGATACTCGTAAATAAGAATCGATGTATCGATATATAGGTTTTTGAAATATCGACGATATATATCGATATTTATTTTCTCAAATATCAATATTTCGATATATCGATATTTTTTGCCCATCCCTAGTTCATGCTATATCATTTTTCATAAGTCACTCGTTATGTTCTCTAGCACAACTAGAAATATAGAACTGCCTGCGTAAATTTCGTTTGCGAAATGCTAAAAAAAAGAGTGTGTTGAACCGATTTTTAGTGTTCTACTGTCCAGATAACTTACGCAAATAGACTAATATATTCATATGAATGTGTCTGTAAACTTTTGTGTGTGTATACATTTATTTTATAGTTGTTCAGATTTTGTTTGTTTGTGCAAGTTTAGTTCATATTCAAAAGCATAAATAATTAATCTTAGAAATTCGTAAACAAGATATTTAAGGCAAAATTATAGAGGGATTTTTTTTATTCTGTATCTCTGTTTTTAATTACCACTGTAATTTATAGTCTTGAAAAGTAAATCATATGGACTTGTGTAGAGTAAACAAAAGAAGTTAGGCACCTAAAATTTATTTGTTTTAGCAAATTTAATTGTGTTTTTATATTTTAAGAATAAAAAGTGTGATTTATCTTCTAATTAATTAATTTAATTAAACTAATACCCTAATTCAGTAAGAAAATTTAGGACGTTTTTGTTTGAAAATACTTTTGAGTTCTTGTTTTTGAGTTCTCTAAATTATTTTATTCAAAAAATGGTTGTTGTCTTTGATGTTTTTAAAACATAAAAATTAAATTAAAGTATTATAAAATAGTTTGAAAAATATATGAAAAAAGTATGTGTTGGATATAATGTTTGGAACAAAATCATAAAGCAAATACACGAACCTTCTAGCATAGACAATAAATAATAATTGTTTTAAAGAATCACAACTGCGACTTTTTTTCGTCCATAGCCAAGACGATACAATCGGCGAACAGAATTAGGGCATACATTTTTTTATTAGTAGCGATATGTGGTGTTGGCTGAAGTAGTTAGCACGTTGACTACAAAACCGAAGGTCCTGGGTTCAATCCCTGTATCCGACAGTCATTAAATAACAACACCACGCATTTTTGTGATGTGCATTAGTGTCCCTTTGTGTCAGTTGTTGTAGGAAAGTTCAAGTGATGAAGGCATAGTCACTGGTCACTGAACTATACCGACTTCAGCAGATACTAATCCTAATGTGACATCAGAGCGCCCTCCTTCGTTGTGTAGCAAAAATCATCGGCGAAGTAAAATAATCAATAAAGTGGCTACAAGACACAGCTTCAAAAAATTAATACGCCTCATTTAACATCAGAGAGGCGCTGCAACACTGCATTATTAAAAACGTGCGAAAAAGCAGAGTTGTAAAAGAATGAAGCTTTCCTCTATCTCTTCCTTCACCACCTGTCTTCTCTCTCACTATCCCTTTTCCTAAAGAAGGTAACACCTAGTAATAGTAGTAGGCATTAATTGCCTGAGTGTTACTTCTCTTAAAAAAAAAAAAAAAAAAAAAAAAAAAACTGACAGCTATTAGTTTAAAAAAAGAAAAAATCCACCATCACGATCCACAACCCAAAAAAGAAAAACGCTATAATGTTATCGGCAATAATCTTCTTCTGTAAACTGGCTGTAATATTAAGTATACGACACGGATAAATAACTTGCTGTAATATTAAGTATACGACATATTCTTATAACACATACAATCGCAACACATTTCCGATTACATATTAAACATACGAGTATCTATAGAAGAAGACAAAAGACCGTTATGCAGTTTGTAAACAACAACTGTAAACACAAACACAATTTGACAATTGTCCAGGTATGGAAGCAATAGTCATCTGATGTAGTGTTGCCACCTGATTGAAGCCATTTCCGAGTAATTTATTATACAAAGCAACAATACCAACTTATAACTGAACCTGCCTTAAAAAAATAACGAAAACTGACTTTTCCTTGCTAGTCTCTATTTAGGTAGTGCAGTTAACATATAGACAGACATCTTTTGTCACCATCGACATTTTTACTGCCACGATCGCTGTCTGTATGCAAAAATTTCCCGTATTTATATTTTCCCATTTGAAAAAATACTCAATGCTTAAAAAAACACTCTATAAAAAACCAAACTATTAATTTGCAACTTTCTATTAATCTCTTGCGAATAGTGCACAAAATTTTATTTATAAATAAATAATTAGTAGTTGATATTAACATATTAAACCTCAAACGCTATCGCAAACCAGAAATGACCTGTATGCTCTCCCATACTAGACCCGTTCGTTTAAATTTTTATATAAACTGATTAAATATTGAGAACTCAAAAAACAAATTATGCACATAAAACTACACAAACTAATAAATTAATGAACTGTCTTTATTGTGCAGAAATTTTATATGTAATTTTTCGTTGGCTGTGAGCTAACTCTGCGTTTGAGAGAGAGGTTGTGCACTCGATTACCACCAAGAATAATCTTGAATAGCATTAATCGATGTAAAGGCCCAAATTTGTGAAAGTTGCCGCTTACTAATTAGTATTATATCGTATGGACAATCGTACGAAAGATAATTACGTGATAAGTCAATCGTATGAACGTGCACATGGTGGCATCATCACATATATATGTATGTATGTATGTGTGTACGATTGCAAACGGCTCGTAATTTGCCCTAAAATTCACAATAGCTTTTAAGTTTAACAGCTCTTTAAAAATTACACTAAATTCACAATAGATGTATTGTCAAAATAATTAAAAAAATATAATTGGAACTTGGAAATGTGATTATGATTTTATTTAAGTTCAAGTGATAATGAAAAAGATAAAAAAAAAATGATACGGCAGCTGATTAAAGATTTTAAATTTTAAAAATGCGTTTCGCCAAATTTATCCCTTAACTTCTTATGTGTTTTGAATGAATTAAATTTAAAACAATCGGATCCCATAACTGCTTGGCTGTAGCTTTTCCTTGGGCCATTGCCTATATTTGTCTTGGATTCAATTTATTATAATAAATTCTGGACACATAATAATGCTATAAAAATATAATTTATTCACAGAAATTTTTGCTTACTTAAATTTTTTATGAAATCTAAGCAAAAATTTTGTATGCAGTCGTATTGAATTTTATTAACGAATGAAAGTTCGTAGAAATCGTAAGTTCAGTTATACGATCACATACAGTACATTCACATATATATATATATATATATGTATAATCTGACGTTGTACGACGTTCTAGTAACGATTTGGGCCCGGGATGAAGACAAATAAAATCGCTCTTACATGCCCATATCAATAGAAAATTTAAGCACTACCTGGAGCCCCTCTAAGCAGAGAAGAATGAACATCAAATTCAATAATTACAGGGTGTGAAACCTTAATATTAAGGAGTGTGGAACCTCAATCTTTTTTAATGTCTATAAAATGATTTTTGATAAATTTGTAGTATGACGGCTTTGGATTATCCCAGACTGTTTTAGTCGTTGGACCTGTCAAAAAGTGTGATAGATCACAGTTGCATTTTGGAAAGCAACTTCATGTGACATCTAAAAAAATTTTCTTGCGATTTTATATATTTGATTAATACAGAATTTTATCAGATTTTATAATGTACCAGTAGAACGTTTGTGCAGGGTAGTGCATATCATGTACATTTTAAAATATATTTAACACACTGTACGTTACAATTGAATTTCCAATATGTCGAAGATTTTCTTTCCCTTTTGACGTTATTCCTTAAAAAAAATTGGTATAACTACACTGACAATATACATATTCTCTGTATTTCTCAAAATAATGTGGATTATAGGACAAGCTTCTAGAATTATGCCCTAATTCTGTTCGACGGTTGTGTCGTCTTCTCTATGGACGAAACAAAAGCCGCACTTGTGATTCTTTAAAACAATTATTACTTAATGTCTATGCTAGAGGGTTCGTGTATTTGCTTTATGATTTTTTTCCAAACATTATATCCAACACATACTTTTCTCATATATTTTTCAAACTATTCTATAATACTTTAATTGAATTTTTAGATTTTAAAAACTTGGTAATACTATTTTTATTTTTCATTATCAAAGGCAAGAATCGTTGTTGAAGAAAATAATTTAGAGAATTTAGAGACAACAACTCAGAAGCATTGTCAAACTAAAACGTCCTAAATCTTCTTACTGAATTAGGGCATTAATCAGCAAAATGTCGAAAAAGGAAATTTTTTATTTGTCTGCGAACACGCCTATTAATTTTAAAAACAAGTATAAATACTCAAACTTCTAACCATGCATAATCAATTGCTCTTCAAATCTTGAAAGAAACATATCAAAATTTTGTGATTGCTATAAAAATAAAAGAAAAATAAAAAATGAAAAACTGCTTGTTATTTTTGTGTGTTGTTTTGACTATTTCCGCCGCTGTGGTCAAAGGTAATTAAAAATTGCTGGTAATATATTATTTTTATAAAATACATACTTGGTTTATATTTTAGCTGATTGCACGTTGCCTGATGGCAAGTTTTTGAAAACAGGAGAAAGTTACTCAACACCTGGACGCTGTACGCAAATCACATGTGATGGAGAGAATAGGTACTCTGGTACAACGTAAGTACATAATGAAAAGTTTGCAAAACAATATTTAGGTGAATAGAAAATCTAAATGAATTAAAAATCTAATCCTAACACAAATTATATAACAAAAAATTCAAAATTAAATTTTCTTAATTGCTAATTATGAATAACATTAAACTACATGTTTTTTACTCTTCTACGCTCAACAATTGCGTAACAATTAGTAACAAAACATAAAGGCACGTAACTATAAGTGTTTCACACGCTGAACTGAGAACACTGAAGATTGCGCATAACCGAAACCGTCATGTTTATCAAACAAATTTAACGTGGAATGACGGAAAATGGTTGAAACAAAATATGTATGTACATGACTGATTGAAACATTTGGTAAAGACCCTCCTCATTCGTACGATCGTATGATTCATTCCCAGGAAAATCCTGCAAAAGTCTAACCGACTTTAAAAAAATCGCTTAAGACCATGACTCACTATCCTACTAGTGTTTTTCATACGGGATTTCCCGGGAAAAATTTCCCGGGATCCCGCACATTTTCCGGGAAAGAAATCCCGGGAAATTTGTACGGGAATTCCCGGGATTTTTTGATTTTGTTACGGCAACTTAATTTGTATTTATACATTCCTTGATGTGTGTCGTTATTCACTTTATGTATGCGATGGTGCAATAATAAGGTGATGGCAATATCACAATAGCTAAAGCTTTACAACAACTAAGGCCGAGTTTACATCTGGCACGCATGCGTTCTGCGATTGAAATGCCTTTATTTGGAAAAAGCAGAACTCGAAGTTCAAAATTTAATGCTACAACAATTCATAAAAATAAAAACCAGAAATGAGCAAGGAAATAAAAAAAAATACAAATAATTACAGATATTTGGTAAATAGTCTTATTTCCAAAGAAATATGCCCTTATGCAAAAACGATTTTTAAAGTTAAAGCATGCGTTAAAACTGATTTTGCCATACAAAATTCGTTTGTTAAACCAACTTTAAGTTTAACAATGATTTTTTCGTAAGGGGGATATTTTGTAATATTTTTTTTAATAATACTCGTATAATTTCTTTTTTATAATATTGGCATCTATGTATTACTATTATATAAAGAACGGAAACGGTATTATTTTTTGACTAATGTGTGTATAAAACGTTATTATTTAATGGATCTCATGAATTATAATTTGTTTTTGTTGAAATAAATTAAATTTAAAAATATTTTGTATTGTTTTGTACTGGGCGGGAATTCCCGGGATTTCCCGGGAAACCAAAAAATCTTTCCCGCTTTCCCGGGAAATGAAAAAGTCCGGGAAAAGAAAAACTCTATATCCTACACAATAGCACGACTTACGAAAAAATACAACCCTGATCTGATGAATTGCTTTTGTCTTTTGGAAATGTTCATAGACTCCATCATACCAGGGTTGTATAATATAATATACTATTAATTTGCTCACTGGTGCACTGGTTTCCTGAATTGATGTGACAAACTTTTTTCTAAATACAATTTGTTTGGCACATATTGCTTTGCAGTACATAATTGATTTTAGTATTTTCAAAGTCAGCCAAAACAAAAATTTTATTATTTTACAAATTTTCGAAAATTAAAAAGAAAGCAATTTTCTTATAAAAATACATTGAAGATTTCCGTAACAATTTGCATGTATTCTTTTTAGTTGTTCTGATGTAGCATCATTAAAACCCTGCAAAGTCACTGAGGACCTATCCAAGCCTTATCCTGAATGCTGCCCACAGTTCGAATGTTAAACTACGACTATTAAATGAAGCGCCAATCTAAAACAAAAACGTAATAGCTTAAGAATGTAAAATTTTAGTAATAAATATACGTACATATGTATATTAATAAATATATGAATATACTAGTAAATTATTCGGTTATGTTTCATTTAAGCTGTACAATGTACATATGTTTATGTACCTAGCGGTAGCAAGAAGGAGTAAGGATGCCTTGTAGAAGGGCTCTATACTACTTCCTTTGGATGTACAAAGCCTGCTCACTCCTGTGATGGCGACAAATCGCTAAAGTTCGACTTTGACTAGGTATACATATTTATTTTCACTTTGAATTTTTCTACTTGTTTAAGTTGTTAGATTCGTTTGTAAAATGTTTTTTTTTTCTTCATGTAGGCTGCGTTGATTTTCTATACTTTTCTTTTGTCAGAAATTTTAATGTATTTTACATTTATTTGAAAATAATTTTTGTGAAGTTCAGGTGTGTTAATTTATTTGATTAACCGGAAGAAAATAAGAAAATTTTGTTGGGAATACGAGTGGAACATTTTATTTCTCCTATTGCTGTGAACACACAAAATCACAAGGATATCGGAGGTAAGGATACTGTTTGAATGTGTGTTAAGGGTTGTGGTGGTTAACAATATTTTTCTTTTTTTTTTTTTTTGTCCTGGTTGCATAGATTTTCTCCAGTCATTTGGGCATTTTTTTTTTGTAGGACTAAATTTTGGTTGGTACGGGGAGTTTATTTGCCATCCGAACAACTGCTGCTTAGCACAGAGGGAGTCTCAGGTTCCAAACAGGATATTTGATAATTGACTGTAATACCTTCTATATTATCGTCACAGTTCCAATTTGGACAGAAAAATTGGATAAGAAGGCTCAAAGGATTAGAAAGAAATTGAATTCACAATAAGGAGCAAGGGGACTTTTCAGTTATAATCGTGGCACTGCATACTTTCCATGAAATTTAACTTCCATCACCATCATTTTTAAGAAGAAAAACAAAATTACAAATTCGCCCTAACTTTGCTTTAAAATTTAACATTAGTGGCGATTCAAAATTTAAACCTAATTAATTTTGTTTTGCAATTGCCATTTGTTTTCAAAGGTGAAATATTTTCCTTTAACTTTAAATTTTGTTTGTTTGTTTTAGTTTTGTTTAATTTTGATATGGTCACCTAGCGGAATTTTTATTTTAAAAATTGTACATCCTTCTATAGTTCATCCTTATACTGTATTACACTCAATAATTTTTTTTTTTTTTTTTTTTTTTTTTAATAAAGAGAAGTAACACTCAGGCAATTAATGCCTACTGCTAATACTAGGTGTTACCTTCTTTAGGAAAGGGATAGTGAGAGAGAAGACAGGTGGTGAAAGAAGAGATAGAGGAAAGCTTCATTCTTTTACAACTCTGCTTTTCGCACGTTTTTAATAATGCAGTGTTGCAGCGCCTCTCTGATGGTAAATGGGGCGTATTAATTTTTTGAAGCTGTGTCTTGTAGCCATTTTATTGATTATTTTACTTCGCCGATGATTTTGCTACACAACGAAGGAGGGCGCTCTGATGTTACATTAGGATTAGTATCTGCTGAAGTCGGTATAGTTCAGTGACCAGTGACTATGCCTTCATCACTTGAACTTTCCTACAACAACTGACACAAAGGGACACTAATGCACATCAGAAAAATGCGTGGTGTTGTTATTTAATGACTGTCGGATACAGGGATTGAACCCAGGACCTTCGGTTTCGAAGTCAACGTGCTAACTACTTCAGCCAACGCCACCCTCATAGTAATAGTAAAACACAGACAAATCATCAACACTTTTAAGTCAAAGTTAAAAGTTTCAATTAACGCTCTACTGTCTTCAGGCGCCTGCTGACATCGTGGGACCAAGAAAAAAAAATGCAAGTTGTGAGATTTAAACTGTTTTGTTTTACTAAATTTTTTTATATAAAAGTTACATTATATTTGTCTTCTTATGTAAAATACTAACTATATTACGCAGAAGAAGTAGTAATATATATATGATTAGATTTCGGTCTATTTGATTTATATCAATACATACCATCATAAATTTTGATTAGTGATATAGAAGGGGGAATAAAAATAAAGATATACAATTAATTCAAGGGGGTGACCAAATCTTTAAACATATGTATAAATCAATACATATATATATTTTTTTTAATAACATTAAAATTATAATTGAAAGCTATACTAAAATATTTTTTTTTTAATAAATGAATTTTGTATTTTATGTGAAATTTTAAATATGAAATTTTAGTTCTTTAAAACTGATTGCGAAAGGTGAAGTTGATGTTTTGGTGTAGGTAGGTTATATATTTTGTTTTGTATCGGGCGAAATCTGTCAGCATGGTGGGTGGGCATAGTAAAGGTGTAGCAAATACCAACTCGAGCTATACCTAAATTATAAACCGCTTCTTTTATTATCCTCTTTATTTCTTTCTTGGTGGATCACGTTAAGTTTATGCTACCTAAAGTAAATAAATCAATTGTAACTGATTCAATATCATAAGCCTATACTTATGTGGGAACATAAATACACTCCCCCAACGACGAGCACGACCGAGAATTATTAGGTAGCTTGTTCCCTAAATGAATGAATCGAAGTAAAGAATCGTTACACTCCATTCCATAATCATATCTTTTTTAGACGCGTAGTCAATGCGTAGCAAGTCTTGTGCTCTTGCTTCTTTTGCCAGAGATTCTGAAAGGCCTTCAAATTAATGGATTTTGCTTTGCTTTGGAAAAAAAGCAAAACAAAACATGTTACTGCTTCTCTTCTCCCTTCTCATAGAAGGGAGTGTGGAATGTGTATCGTATCTTTTATGCGAAAAAGTCAAGGCATTTTATGAGGCATTCTTTAGCAGTTGAATAAGAATAGCATTTGAATCAAAAAATCTCTTAAGCCGATCAAAATATAATCAGCTCTTCTTAATCTCAAAAAGAAACAACCATGAATCAAGAAAACAAGATTGCGCATTGCGCAGGTCCTTTATTGTAATTTCTGAATGTGACGTAGATGTAGAATTTTGTGGTAAACAAAATACAAACATTTGTTTGATTGATGTGCTCTCTCTCACTCACTTTTTACAACAAACACACGTAAGTATTCTATATTGGCGTAGGTGCGCAGTAGAACATTTTTTTATACATCTGACTGCGCAATTTTGCTACCAATTTGAATAAAATTTCTTAATTGTTCCTTTAGATCTCTAAAAGAAAAATTACTAATAACTTTAACGGCCCGTCCTACGATGTCACCAGAAATCGATCGTTTAAGCATTTTTTTAATTTTGTCGTTTTTTTATTGTTAGCGCTTTTTTAGTTTTGGCGCTTATTTTTGTTTTGGCAATTTTTTCGTTTAGGCGTTTTTTTTTATTTTAAGTTCTTTTTAGTTTTGACGTTTTTGAAATTTTCAAGAGTTTGCCTCTTACGGTTTCCAAGATACAGCAAGATGTCAAAATTGCATTAACTGATAGAATACCCTTTAATTTTGAAATTTCAGTGTTAATTGATGTAGTCTGCATAAAAATACACTAACTTTGCAAATTACAAGTGTCGTTATAAAATTGTGTGTACTTAAGTATGTTATTACATTAGGATTTCAAAATTATTCGTTGCTCGCCTTAGAATACCCTTTAATTTTTAACTGTCATGTATTTGTTGTTGTAGCGGCCAAAGTTTGGCATATTCTTTCTTTCTTTTAATTGTGTAAAATGTTCACTCGTTCAGCAGAGAAACAAGTCGATGCAAAATTATCGCCGGCGGCGGCGCAGTAGTTTTGTGATCAGCGGCGTCGCGCCGAGAAAATTTTCTGCACAGAGAAAAAACTGCCTCATAGAATCAAGAAGATTTTCTCTATGAACCGTTTTTAGGCTAAGGGGTATCCCAGCAGAAAGAAGCGAAGATTTTTTCACAGAGATTCTTTATTGTTTTTATGTGGTAAATCTTATTAATTTTATCAAGAAGAAAACCACATAAAATCAAAAAGAAATCTTACTATTCACAACTTTTTTCACTCAATTTCCGTTATTTTTGGCACCAAAAAAAAAAACAATCCATAGAGAAAAACTTCTTGATTCTATTAGGTTTTCTTATAAATTGTAAACTATAGGGATTTCTTATTGATTTTATTAGGTTGCCTTCTTGATTTTTTTAAAAAGGTTTTCTTCTTGATTTTATTAGGTTGCCTTATTGATTTTTTCAATAAGGTTTTCTTCTTGATTTTAGTAGGTTCCTATATGATGTAAAGCATCTTATTGATTTTTTTAATAAGGAAATCTTCTTAATTTTATGAGGTGTCTTGTTATTTTGTTTCTATAAATAGACATACAGACAATTTTTTCATGATTTTTTTAATTTTTGTATAAGAATGGTTATTCAGGCTGCTTGTTAGCATATTGGGTAGAGTGCTTGTCTATCAGGTAGAAGTTTGCTGGTTCAATACTTGGTGAGTAAGTTAGTTAAGAATAAAACATAATGTTTATGTATGTATGTATGTATAAATAAATAACATCTACAATATACTACATACATACATACATATGTATATGGTATAGAATTTAAATGAAAATACATAAGTACAGAGAATAAAGACACAATTTTATTTTTTACTTTTTATTGAAACAATCTATAAGATAACCTCATAAAAACTACAAGATTTCTTCTTGAGTTTTTCAAAAAGGTTTTCTCTATGAAAATAATAAGATTTCCTTATTGAAAAAAAACCATAGAGATTTCTTATTAATTTTGCTCTATTTTATGAGGTATTTAGTAGGCACTGTTTTCTCTGTGTGCTGCTATGAGAAAATTAAAAATTGAAATTCAAAATTGATTTTCATTTTTTTTCTACGAAATTGTGCGGCGTGCCGTCTGCTTCGATTTGTTTCTCTGTCGTTCAGTTCAAGAAATAAAAATTGTCTCTTGTGTGTTTTGATTATTTTGTTAACTCAATAACAATTGTAATAAAGTTGACCCATTCAGCCAGAACCTGCGTCAAAGCGGATTCTAACTATGATCATAGTTCCTTCCTTTCGTTTTTGGTGTTATGAAGGATTAGGGAGTTACACATAAGGCATAAGTCTAATAAATAGAACAATACGAGTTCGTAATTTATCCTTTTTATTATAGTTAAGCACATAGACAGGCATCTCTTGTCATCGCCGGCATGATTACCGCCACGATCGGTGTCATAGTTGTCAGATATGGGCGATTTCTCGTCAAACGTGGCGATTTTTCAACTTGTTTGGCATCTAAATTTTTGATTTGGCGACATGGCAACTTTTCTGGCTATAAATAACTTTGTTGGCTATATTTTTTTAACAAATCTTAACTTATAAAAATTTATATTAAAGTGTCATAAAAACAAAATTTTTTTTTCAAGTTTATACATACACACATACATACATATGTACATCAAGAAAAACTACATAAAATTGATTTTGGCAATATTTGAAATTAATTTAGCGAAATAGGTCGGAAAAAATCTGACAACGCAGATCTGCGTATGAATGCAAAAATTTCCCTTGAGTATGTATATATATTAATCTATTTAAAAAACACTCTATAAAAAAACAAACTATTAATTAGCAACTTTCAATTAATCTTTTGAGAATAGTGCCAAAATTGTATTTATCGCAAAACGGAAATGACCTAAATGCCCTCCGATACTAGACCAGTTCGTTTAAATTTTTAGAATAATCTAGTAATTGATTAAATATTGAGAACTCAAAGAAAAAATTTTGCACCTAAAACTACGCAAACTAATACATTAATAAAATGCCTTTATTGTGTAGAATTTTTTTTAATTAAATTTTACGTTGGCTGTCAGCTAACTCTGCGTTTGAGAAGCTATGGACACGATATTTCATTAAAAGCTGTAAAAGATCCAATTGCTGAAAGTTGGCGCTTATTAAAGATAATCACGTGATACGTCAATCGTATGAACATGGTGGCATCATGAATTATCATCGGGTGGTTACTGGTTTGCCGCACAGTATATTAAAAATACATTATTAGTGCCGCAAACCAATAACCACCCGACGATATGTACACTTGCAAACGGATCGTAATTTGCCTTAAAATTCACAATAGTTCTTAAGTTTAACAGCGCTTTAAAAATTACCTTAAATTCACAATAGATGTACATATTGTCAAAATAATTAAAAAAATATAATTGGAATTTACAAACGTGATTATTATTTTGTTTAAGTTCAAGTGAACATGAAAAAGATAAAAAAAAAGTTCGGAGACGGATTTAAGATTTAAGCTGTTCAAAATGCTCTTCGCATTTTAAAATATATTTAACAAACTGTACGATATAGTTGAATTTCCAATAGTTGTGTTGAAGACTTTCTTTCTGTTTTAATGTCATTCCCTAAAAACAATTGGTATAATTACCCTGTATATTTTATATTGTATTTCCCAAAATACTGTGAACTATGGAACATACTACTAGAATTAATTAGCAAAATGTGGAGAAATTTTTATTTGTATACGAACACGCCTATTAATTTTAAAAACAAGTATAAATACTCGAAACTCTTAACCATGCATAATCAATTGCTTTTCAAATCTTGAAAGAAACATCAAAATTTTGTGATTGCTATAAAAATTAAAGAAAAATAAAAAATGAAAAACTTCTTGTTATTTTTGTGTGTTGTTTTGACTACTTCCGCCGCTGTGGTCAAAGGTAATTAAAAAATTGCTATTAATTAATTATTAATTATTATTATTATTCGTATTATTTTTTAGCAAATACATACTTTATATATTTTAAATTTTAGATGGATGTGAGATAGATGTGGCCGTACAGTGAAAGTAGGAGAAACTTACATACCACCGCCACCAGATTGTTGGAAATTCACATGTGATGGAGAAATGCGCATTCAAGAATTGTAAGTATGTAGTTAATTGTCTCAAATAGAAGTTCGTAAAACAATTTTTAAATGAAAAAAAAATATTAAATTATGAATCTAATACTCTATATAATAATAAGTGACAAATTATATGGAAAATTAAAATAAAATTTCCAAAATATGTATACTACATGAAGCAGATATAAAATATATGAAATTTTGTGTTCTCCATATTATTTATCACTTAGTGAGGTTCTACATTTTTAAGGATTTAAATGATACATATTAAATTTAATTGAACTAGACTGAATTTTAATCAGAAACAATTTCTTAATCGGGCTTAAGTTCAGTGTTTTCAATTCTTATTGAATTTAATATTTTTATTAATTAATGTGATTTTATAAAGGAGAGAAGAAAAATTTAATTAAAAATGTATTTGCCAAAGATAAATAAATATCCTATACGATCGTACGATTCATTTACAACAAAATTTTGCAGAAATATAACCGACTTTAAAAAGAATCTCTCAAGACCATGACTGACTATCCTACGAAAAAATACAACCCTGATCTGATGAATTGCTATTGTCGTTTGAAAATGTTCATAGAATCCATCAGACCAGGGTTGTATAATATAATATACTATTAATTTGCTTACTGGTGTAAATTTAATTGGTTTCTTGAATTTATATGAAAAACTATTTTCTATATAAAATTTTTTTGACAAATTTTGCTTTGCCGGTAATTGGTTTTAGAATTTTCATAGTCAGCCCGAAAAAAATGATTTTCTTTTACCAAAAATATAAAACTTTCGAAAATTATATTGTTTTTATTATTTTTAGCTGTCATACTGAAGATTCATCAGAATCCTGCAAAGCCGTTGAGGACCTATCCAAACCTTATCCTGAATGCTGTCCCAAGTACGAATGTTAAACTATGACTATTAAATGACGTGTCAATCTAAAACAAATAAATCCATAACTTAAAAATGTAAAATTTTAGTAATAAATATACATAAGTACATATAAATATATTCATAAATATATATAAATTATTCTATTATGTTTCATTTAAGCTGCTCTAATTATTAGTTACATTTTGCACATTTAGCTCTATGCTCCTTGCAGGAGTAAAAGGAATAAATATATCGCTTAAGGCCGTTTCACACTATAATACAAGTATTAATACTTTTGTGGAAAATGCAACTCTGACATGTTGAGTTGTTGTTGTCTTTTGAAATTGTTGAAACAGAAATTAGATTAGGGATGCATTTTCGTCAAAAGTATTAATACTTGTATTATAGTGTGAAACGGCCTTTAGTATAAAAAGGGTGTATCTCAATTTCGCTAAATCGAAAAATTCATTAAATCAGGGGCCAAATTACTGCATTCGATACGATTCGAAATTTGAAAATATTTGCATATATACTATATTGAAATATTTCGTGATTCCATTCGATAACGAGTGCCGTAGTTTGCCCCCAGGTATATGTTCTTTTTAACTTCTAGTTATAGGAAGTTTTCATTATATTTCGAAGTTTTGAGGTCCTAGGTGTCGACTCTTTAGTACTCGTATTTTTGCGATGATGTCCGTTTGTGTGTGCGTGTGTATATGTGTGTGTGTTTGTGTGTGCGTACGAATGTAACCTGCAGAAAATGCGAATATTGAAATTGTAGTGATTTGTTAGTGACATTGTCAGTAGTACTACTGACCAGGTGTACCCCAGCCAATGTAATTATCTATTGACATTTAACTTTAGCTTGTCATTGAAAATCCACCACTAGACTGTAGCAATACTGACTAAGTAGTTGTTTTGGGACCACGTGGAGACATTGGCACCAAAGATTCACTAGTAAATTTTAGGGGGCTTTAGTCTACAATACCGATATTTCCTCGCTCAATGTCAATAGTAAAATTGTAGTGATTTACTAGTGACATTGTCAATAGTAAAACTGAATAGGTGTACAGCAGCCAATGTAATCGACCATATGGAGACATTTGAACTAAAGATTCACTAGTACCTTTTAGTGGTCCTCGTCTACAATTTTATAAGGGTTGGGCAACAAACTTAAATACATACATACATACATATGTAGGTAAGTTTTTAACATTATTGCATAGCATAATAAAAAAGAAAAACAAACAATGTCACCAGAAATACACTAGTACTGTTGTCTCTAACGTATCTCTACTTGCGCATAAAAGGAAAGTTGTCGACATTTAAACTAGTGCAATTGTCGCTAGAGAAAAGAGTGTTGACATAGAGACCTATGGTTCTAGGTTGACTAGAGGGTAAACATATTATAACTTAAGAACGGGTCAACAGATCGGAAGCAAATTTGTCGCATTCCAAAGATATTGAACTCACTAAGGTGGTTTATTACTCTGTAATTCGAAACGAAATAAAATACTTTCGATTTTGTAATTTTACTTACATGGAAAATCGAAAGCATTTTCCTTCATTTCGAATTTGATCCGGTTGATCAGGCGATTCGTTGTAAAGATATCGTTGATGAAAAATTTCGAAAAGAAAAATTTTCCTAACAACTTCAAGTCTTCCTCAAATTGGAGTGATTCCTTTTCAAAATTTACTAGACAAGTCGCTTGCTTGCATTGTGGAAACTACACATATGTATGTATTTATATTGCAATTTCGTTAAACTAAGTATTATTTAATTAGTTATTAATCTCGCATGCAGTCTGAATTTTTCGCTATTCGGCGATTCACATATTTAAAACTACGAATTATAAATTAAACAAGTTATTTAGTTTTGCCTAAACATATGCAGCCATAACATATTTTAGTAGTTCGTAATAATTTTCAAAGTATATTTAGTATATCAAGCACATTCAACTCTACAACACTGGAAAATAGACTTGGATCTCTACTGGAAAACAAGTAGACATTTTATTTTGTAAAATATTCAGACTTACTCGTATAAAAAAATGGCAACCAAAATATGAAGCGAAGATTAGTGAAAAGAATTATGAAAATGTTTACAAGCAGCGTGACCATGTTGGCTTATTTTGGGCTAAATTTAGCTTATTTTTTCTGGATTTAGCTCTAAAATTTTCATATAAGAACAAACAGCGTCATTGCAAACGGTTGTGTTTGAGTAGTGCTCCGCAAAATAAGTGAAAAAAACCCCCTAAAATTCGTAATTAATTTGAAAAAAATGTATCAAAATATATAAAAACTTATCGAAAATCTGGCTGTGAATAAATGTAATATAAATTTTCAATATTGAATACAATAAAGTGTTTTTCTTTTTTTCTGATAGAAAATCAGTTTATAAAAAATTTTATTACATATAATAAGTATTAAAAAAACAAAAACAAAACGTTAAATACCGAGTGCAAGTGTACTAAGAACACCAACTCTTTAAAAATAAAAATAATAAAACAAAAAAAATTCTAAGAGAAAAATAAACAAAAAACAAAACAAAATGAGCCAAAAAATGCTGTGCAATCAATGCAAAAATGAAATTACAACACTAAATTATGTAAAGTGCTTTAATTGTAATTCAAATTATCACTTTTCAACCTGTTCCCCCTTATCAGAAAGCAGCTACGGAACTATGAGCAGTGAAAGAAAAAACTCTTGGAAATGTCATATCTGTAAGCCTCGAGTTAAATCTCCCAACACGTTATACCAATCTGTTGTTTTTGAAGAGAGTACCAACAAAAAACAAGCGCGAACCGATGATGAAGAAGAAAATGCAGAAGCTGACAATAGCAAAAAATTTAAGGAATCAGTGTCACTGACCTTAGTCAACACCAAATTACACTCTGTACAATCAGATGTCACTGAATTGAAGTCGGACCTAAAAGAAATAAAGAGATCGGTACAACAACTAACAGGTAGCTTGGAAGTGTCCAATATGCAGATAAAAGAAGAGATTAAAAATTCACTCTCATCAATATCTACAGCAATCACAACGTTGGTGGCTCAAGTAAAAGAGCTTAACGAGAAGGACAAGCAGCGAGACACACAAATAAACACTATGGAAACACGTATCAACAAGCTTGAACAACAAATGATTAACAAAAATATAGAGATCAAGAACGTTACAAACCAGGAGGTCTCAGCAACAGAGGTAGTTCAGAAAATTGCATCGTCTCTTAACATTGATTTAGATGAAAGAGATATCAATAGAGCATACCGCCTTAAAAACAACAACAATAGCAAAATAATTGTGGAATTCTCTACATCATCAAAAAAATCTGAGCTAATGAGCAAAATAAAAAGACATAGAGTAGACAGCAATATTATTAACAACGATGGGCACAATGATAGCAACAGACCAGGTGGCTTTATATACATTAATGATGAACTAACATTCAACAATCGTAAACTGCTATGGTTGGCCAAAACGAAAGCAAAAGAAGTCAACTGGAAGTTTGTCTGGGTGCGTAATGGTAATATTTTTGCACGTAAAGCCGAAAACTCCCCACTTTGTGTCATCAATAATTCCACAGACATTGAAAATATAACTAACGCAATTTAAAATACAAATAAAAAAAAACTCTTATTTCATAAAAAATTTTTTTTCCCCTACAAATTTATTATTCTTCACTTTATATTATATATAAATTAAAAAATTAAAAATGATAAATAATATCCAAAAAGAAATAGTAAACAGTTTTAATAAAATAAATAAAAAATCTTTAAGTTATCCCAACACACTAATTTACATGAACATTCGTTCGCTAAGACTAAATTTCGTATCTTTTCTTGCATCCATAGAGAGCATAATAAACAAAATAAAACTTATTGTATTGGTGGAAACAAATATAAATGATAACGAGAACAATTTCTATAACATAAAAGGTTTTAATTCCATATTTCTCAACAGAGAAGGGAGAGGTGGGGGTGTTGCTGTGTATATTGCAGAAAATATAAATTTTAATTACATATCCAACAACACAAACTCCTTTGAAATCGTACAAATAAATGCGAATATAACAAACGCTAAAACTCTCTCTCTTTTATCAGTTTACCGTCCCCCTCACTTAAGCGTCCCGATGTTTATCAACGAACTTGATACGTTGATAAGCAGTATAAATAAAAAACAAGAAATATTACTTGTGGGAGATGTAAATATTGATATTTCCAAAAATAATGTAACAACAACAACATACTTAAATATGTTAAACAGTAATGGTCTGCAATTAGAGATGCTAACCGGGACAGGTTTTTTGAAATCCCGGGCTTCGGGATTTAGTGATGGAGTCTCGAAGTCCCGAACCGGGACCCCGGGATTTTCGGAACTTACAAAATCCCGAAAACATTGTGCACAAATGTGCGTCTTTATATTAAAAATAATATTTTAATTTACAAAATATATTTTTTTTTGCATATTTAAAGGGTACTTATACAATTCAGATATTTAATTGCAAATTTTCATTGAAAAGTGAAATGTATTTAAAATTTTTCCTAGAAAAGAAAAATCCATAAGATATATTAAGTAAATAACATATAATATTATCTACTAAAATATTTATTCAAAGCAAATTTTTTATTTTAACTTTTTATAAGAGGGAGTTTCTAATAATTTTTCATGTAGAAGATGACAGTCAAAAACATTATTTATGCAAAAAACGGGATTCAGATAATCCCGAAAATCCCGGGCTTTAAAATTAAAAAATCCCGGGCTCCGGGATTTGAATAGTCCCGAAAAGCCCGGGATTTCCGGGCTCGGGATTTCCCGTTTAGCATCTCTATCTGCAATGTTTGGTCAGTGAGAGTACACGTGAAGATTTAAAGAGAAATACTGCAACATGCATAGATCATCTCTTTTTAAAATCAATAAAAACAACAACAAATGCATGTACTGCAATTATAACAAGTACTATATCTGACCACTACTCACTTTTTTGTGCTGTTTATGAAAAAGCAAATGACCAGAGAATGGAAAACATAAATGTGACACAGGGGCCGCAACTAAACGTTCACAAAATAAATAAACAAATTCAAGAAACAAATTGGAATATGATGATTAACCAAACAACGAACACAGATAGTCTATACAATAATATACAAAAAAGATTCGATGAGATATATAAAAATTCAGTTAAAAAAATAAAAATAATCAAAAAAAGATCGGCAAATCCATGGATTAGTGAAGAGATTGTTAAATATTGTGACATGCGGGATAAACTTTTTAAAAAATGGCGAAACAATCGCAATAACGTTTTATATGAAAATGAATTCAAAACTTTTAGAAACTTTTTGAATAGAAAAATTATTTTTGAAAAAAATAAGTATTTTAGAAATAAATTTATAGAAAATAGATATAACATGCGAGAAACGTGGCAAATAATTAACGAAATAATTGGCAAAAAATCTAATAACATTGATAATTTCATAATGCGAAGTTTTAGAAACGAAGATTTAAGCACCGTTTTAGATAAATTTGCATCAAATTTTAGTGGCAATGTAAAAAACCTACTACACACCTGTAATATCAGAACAAGTGAAAATAATGAAAGCGCGTTACAAAATACCATATACGTTGAACAAACAAACCAGCAAGAAATTTTCGGTATATTAAATTCTCTCAATGAAAGAAAAGGACCAGGCATAGACAAAATTCGACCGAAAGACATTAAAATAAATGCTGCTTACCTAACACCCATTTTGACAAAACTCATAAATTTAAGCATTGAACATGCCACAGTTCCAGAATTATTAAAAACGTCTATAGTTAGGCCAATTTATAAGAACGGAACACAATCAGATATAAATAACTATAGACCAATTGCTATTCTTCCTGTTATTGAAAAGGTTCTTGAAGAAATTTTGGTTAGGAGGCTCAGCGGATTTCTACAGAAATACAAAATAATACACAGAAATCAGTACGGGTTCCAAAAGGGTAAGAATATTAACCAGCTATTAGGAAATTTCTCTAATTATGTGAACGGATGTCTAAGTAAAAATATGCACGTATTGGCAATGTTTATAGATTTCAGCAAAGCATTCGACACCCTTTCCCACAACAATATTATTTGTGTATTAGAAAGAAATGGTATAAGAGGCAGAATCCTAAATTGGTTTAAAAGCTATTTAGAATGTAGAAAATATTGCGTTAAAATAGACAACAGACTCAGCAAAGAAATTAATTATGACTGTGGAGTGCCACAAGGGTCTAAGTTGGGACCAATTTTATACATCATTTATGCAAACGACATGCTGAAGTTCCTAAAAGAATGCGAAACTTTTGCGTACGCAGATGATACTGCTATTATTGTAGCAGATACTAATATTTCAAATGCTACAGCAGCAATGCAAAATAAACTGGATATAGCAACAAAGTGGTGTCACGACAACGGACTAATAATCAATGCTCGGAAAACAAAAATTATGCATATCAAGCCGCGTCATCTACCTAATGCACAAATAAGCTTAACGTTTCATAGTACTGACTGTCTGCATGCCAAAGCAACCAACAGGATAGGCTATAGTGATATATGCTCAACAATTATAGAGAAAGTCGAAAGTTACAAATATCTCGGCGTATACGTAGATAGTAATTTTAAGTGGAAAACACACATAGAAAATTTGCAAAAAAAACTCAGAAAAACTTCATATATGCTTTACCATTTAAGTAATAGTGCACCATACAGTGTTCTGCGACAAGCATATTTTTCCCTAACAGAGTCGTACCTTCGGCATGGCATAACAGCGTGGGGAAGCGTAAAATATAGCAGCACATTACAAAAAGCACAAAATCGTATATTGAAAATTCTATGGAAAAAGGCCAACGCAATTACAAACACAATAACACAAAGAAGCAACAACAACAACAATTTCAACACAAACAACACCAACATTAACATCAACAGCTACAGAAGAAACATCAATTTCAACAGAAGATTCAACAACATAAACAATATCAGCAATAACATCAACACCAACAACATGAACTACAGCGTCAACAACAACGTCAACAATATGAATAACAGCATCAACAACAACGTCATTAACAACAGCAACTTGAACTTGAATAATAATATTCACAACAACAACATTAATAATAACAGCTACAACAGCAACAACAGCTTCAACAGAAGAGGCATCAACATAAACAACATCAGCAATAACATCAACACCAACAACATGATCTACAGCTTCAACAACAACGTCAATAACATGAACAACAGTGTCAACAACAACGTCAACAATATCAACAACAGCATCAACAACAATGTTATAAACAACACCAACTTTAACTTAAACAATAGCATACACAACAACAACAATTACAATAACACCTTTACCAACTACAATACCAACAGCACTAACAACCTTGCCAAAAACTTACAGATTTTGAATGTTAAGAATATATATTACACAACGATAATAAAAGAATTTTTCAACAACAATAGATTTTTGCAGCCAATTGACCACACTCACAACACCAGGAGACGTGCGGAGGGCAGATTCAAAGTGAACCACTTCAAAAATGAATATGGCAGAAACACATTGTCCGTAATGTTACCAACAACATTAAATAAAATCCCTGTTAATATAATTCAGACTTCAAACAAATTTAAACGAAACCAGCTAATCAAGAAATATTTAATTAATCATCAATAATCAATCCTTAAAATACTTAGAATACGTTACTTTAACTTCATTGTTAATATTATTTTTTATTATCAATTTTAACCAGCTATTTATTTCGTTTTTTTATTTATTTTATTTTTTATATACCATCGCTTTCTGTTTATTAAATATATATTTGGAAAAGAATTTTAGGAGGAAAACGTCAATAAAATATTTATTTTATACCTACTTAATACACATATATACATAGAAATGCATGTAATCTATATTTTAAGATACAATGAAAATTAGTAGTAATTTTTCTGCAGACAAGCTTTTAAGCTTTGCGGAACTTATTCTAACATGAATTGTATGAAAAAATATTGAAATAAAAATACAAAATACAAAAATAAAAAATAAAATAAAAATTTAGCTCTTAGCTTATTTTTTAACTTTTTTAAACTCATTTAGCTTTTTTTAGCCTATTTTTAATCTAAATTGCGTGTTCTCTAAAAATATATTAAAGACATAAAAAAATTTTTTTTTTTTTTTGAATGCATGATTTTTTATTTATTGTATCTTCATATATGAACTAACAATAAGTATTCAAATCTTAAATCTAAAAATATAATTAGGCCCGACCAGTGTCGGACATAAGCTTAGTAATAGTTATATATAATACATAAGTAGTGATAGTCAAAAGGAAAAAAATAAAGTATTTTCAAGAAGTCCCATCTGGAGTGCTATGAATAAGAGCCCATGTGTCCCTCTTTTTTAGGCGGATGTGTCCAGTAAAGTTCAAAATATTACGGGCAAGCGGATTAGGATGTGACTCGAGTTTTGTTAAATATTTGCCAGCGTATTTTGCAATTTCTTCAGTCACTAGTGGCATATTTAAATCACGATGTATATTTGAATTTTTTATATACCATGGAGCCAATGTTATTAAGCGTAAAATTTTGTTTTGCCTTCGTTGGATTCTCTCGACATTAGAAGCTGAAGCAGTGCCCCATAACTGTATTCCGTAGCACCATATTGGTTTCAAAATCGTCTTGTATATTAAAAGTTTACAATCTAGACTGAGTGAAGAATTTCTACCAATCAGCCAATGTAGCTGAGTTAATTTCAGTTTCATTTGTGTTAGCTTTGAGTCAATATGGGGCTTCCATGTAAGCCGTCGATCAATGTGTATACCAAGGTATTTTACGTGTGAATGTTGAAGAACAACTTGATTGTTGATTCGAATAGGGGAACAAGTATCTCTTCGCAGGGTAAATGTTACCTGGACACACTTTTGCTCGTTTACTTTGATTCTCCATAAATTTAACCATAGTTCCAGTTGTGTAATATGTTCTTGTAGATATCGGGAAGCCTCGTGAGGGTTTTCGTGCATACTAAGGCAGGCTGTATCATCGGCAAACGTAGATGTATGAATATTGCTGCTCAAAGGCATATCACAAGTGTAAATCAAATACAAAACTGGCCCCAGTATGCTCCCCTGTGGCACACCGGATGATATAGATTCGGGCACACTCATGAAGTCTCCTTCCACAACCGTAAACTTCCGGGTAGTAATATAACTTTCTAATAGCTTCAGAAAATTTATTGGTAAATATGATTTCAATTTTAAAATAAGACCTTCATGCCACACTTTATCAAATGCCTGAGAAACGTCGATAAACAGCGCAGAACAATACTTCTTTTCTTCAAATGTTCTTCTTATAAATTGAACCAATCTATGAGTTTGTTCGATGGTGCTATGCTGACTTCTAAAACCAAATTGATGGTCCGGTATGCACCCATTACTAACTAGAATTGGGGACAATTTTGTCATGAGCAGTTTTTCGAAAAGTTTTGACATTGTTGATAGCAGACTTATTGGCCTGTATGACTCAGCCTTGGTAAGGTCTTTGCCCGGCTTTGGAATCATTTTAACTTTGGCAAGCTTCCAGCTATTTGGAAAATACTCCAGTCGTAAAATGGCGTTAAAAATAAATAATAGGATTCTAATTGCAATACGAGGCAACTTTATTAGCATCTGGTTACTAATTCCATCAATACCCGGAGCTTTCTTCGGGTTAAGTTCAGCAATTACTTTTTGTACATCACACGTTCTAAATTTTATGGGTCGAGGGGGTAGCGCCACTACATTCGGCAAATCAATAACACCAGTACACGAGTTAGGGGTAAATACTTATTTTAAATGCTCAGCAAATAGTTTACCTTTTTCAGTATCGCTTCTTGCCCAACCCCCTGTAGATGTACGCAGAGGTGGTTTAAACGCAACAGGTGTTTTAAGCTTTCTAGCAGCGCGCCACAAGGAGTAATTAGATGCTGGTGTGGCATCAAGACCTTCCAGATAGTTTTTAAAAGATGCAGTTTTTTCAAATGCAAGCAAGTCTTGGAGTCGTTTAGTGCACTCTTTAAATCTGATTTTATGTTGTGGTGATCTGTGCTGTTGCCATTCCCTTCTAGCTCTTCTTTTTTCACTTACAAGACGTTCAATATCCGTAGAATAAATTCTATTAAATCCAGTCCGCGGGTAGGAGGTAGTCGCATGTTCAGCAGCCTGTTTTATATTTTTGATAAGATTGCCAATGTTAAATTCAATATCTTCGGATGTTCTTAGTATAATGTTTTCCGTACAATGAGTACTGAGATATTTTCTGAACCCCAGCCAATTAACACGGTTGATCGTCTTCACATACGGGTGAGGTAAGTCACTACTTAGTGGGCTACAAATTGTAACGATCGTGGGAGAGTGATCGGAGGAAAGATCTTGAGACGCTTCAACATGAACTAATTCCCTAGAAATATTTTTCATGACTCCAAAATCTATAACATCCGGAATTTTTTGTATGTCCGTAGGCCAGTAAGTGGGCTCCCCACTCGAAATGACGTCCAAGCCCATTTTTGAAATTGTGTTGAACAATGCCCGACCTCTAGGTGTAATAAGACGCGAACCCCAGAACGTATGTTTTGCATTGTAGTCGCCAGCTGCTACGAAGCAAGGGCCAAGGGATTTGTAGAAATTCTCGTATTGGTCCTCAGTAATTGCGAACCTAGGAGGGGAGTAAATTGATGATATGACAAAATTAGTGCAAAAATTTTCGATACAAATATTCGTTGCTTGTAAATGTTCTTCGCAAATGTTGTCAATAATATAATGCTTGAGTCTTGACTTTATTAAAATTGCTGATCCACCGCATGCTCTTCCTCTCGGGTCCTTTGAATCATATAAGGTGTAGCCATAAATTTTAAAAAGGCTTCTCGAAGTCAAATGAGTCTCAGAGACCAACATTATATCAATATTTTTTTCCGTGAGGAAGTGCTCAAGTTCATTTTTATGTTGGCGAATGCCGTTTGCGTTCCAGAAACATATTGTTAACGTGTTCATGGCTTATTAAGTATTGCTTGAAGCAGAGTATTCTGCATTCGCAGCATTTCTTGCATCATGCTAGTCATACTTGTTGTAAAATTGTTTATAGTTTGCACCAGATTTTCAATAGTAGCTTCAAGGCGATTAAAATTAAAGCCTGAGTTTGTATTTATTGAAGTATTTGGCCGTGAAACATTTTGTGTGGGAATAGAGCTTGTTTTTGCAGCATCGGCATACGATACACGTGAATTAACTGGTTGGCTCACTTGGGCAAGAGTGGCGGAGTAAGTGTTTGCTGTTTGTGCTGGAGCTACTTTAGGTTTTTGCCCCATTGTCTTTTTAACGAAAGAATATACACGACAACCTCTGTAGTTAGCAGTGTGATTTTCTCCACAATTACTGCATTTTTTGTTACTTTGATCTTTCGGTTTATTGCAACTAGCAGTACCGTGCAATTCACCGCAAATAACACAAACTGTAGGTAATTTGCAGTAAGTTTTTGTGTGGCCATATTCTTGACAATTATGGCACTGTACGGGTCCAGAACGCTTGTGTGGTTCTTCAACTGTTATTTTTCGGTATAAAAGATATTTTAAATTATAAATTGGGTGCGTCTCATTTTTTCTCAATTTTATATCATTCGGCTCAAGTTCAACGCGAAATAGAGGCTGGGGGATCTTCTCCCTATTTATTATATTTGAAACATTTTTTACCTTGAATCCCTGGAGGACGAGTGCGTCTTTTATTTCTTCGGGAACAACATAAGAATCTATGCCCTTCAATACGATCTGCAGGCCTTTAGCACTCTTGAGCTGGTATGTGTAGAAACTTGTTTTATTTTTTTCAAATTCAGAAACCATTTTACGGAAATCTGTTTCGTCATAAATTTGAATTTTCGTTTCATCGATATTGCCACGTTTTATTGGAACAATGTGAAATTTTTTCTCACCAATGACCGAAATTAATTTCTTAATAAGAGCGTTTGAATTTTTTTCTCTCAAATATATTGGTGGCGGCTTGGAGGTTTTTTTCTCAGATATATCAGGTGTGTCGTTGTCATCTTGCAATATTTGAAAACGATTAGTGGAGGATGCGCTGTTATCCCTAGATACCTTTGAAGCAGATGCAATTTTATTAGAATTTGGGCTTCGCCCGCGCTTTCCCACCATTATATATCGGTCCATTCCGACTTGGACCTTGGGTTTTGGGCTACTCTTATTTGTATTGACAATTTGGGTAAGTGATGAACACGAGCCTGAATCGGATGATATCGCTGATTTAAATGACGAAGTAGTAGGCAACTGTAATGTTAACAAATCACTAGTTGACATTGGACAAAGCGAAGTTGATCGCTGACGAAAAATTGGCTTAGCCGTTAAAAAAAGTCTGTCATCAGGTTTTTTATTTATTTTGTTTATATTAAGAGCATCAGAACTCACAGTAAGTATATCATCAGATTTTTTATTGTTATCATTAAGATCATCAGAGCTCACAGTAAGATAGGCATTTCTGCCGTTATCACTCACTTCACAATTATTTGTTTTTGAGGTACTCATATAGAGTATTCCTCAAGGGCACTTTGTTAGTGTATTCCTCAAGGGCACTTTGAGTTATTTTGTTTACGGTTGTTTTTGTTTTATTTTTGTTTTAGTTATTACTGTCTATGTAAAAAAATATTAGCAAAGCAAAAAAAGCTTATTTATCAAAGTTAATGTACAACGAATATTATGTACTACAAATATTTTTTTGTATGATTTTTTTTATTATGTATGTAAAAAAAAAAAAATCCGCTAATACGTCTGTTCACTATGAAGGTACAACGAGAACTCCAGACATAAAAAATGTATAAAAATTAATAATTTTTTAACATTTAAATATATGTATATTAAAAATAGGGTATAATGGAGTTATAAAGTTAAATTCATATTGGTGGCCAAAAGACTTACGTTTTTTTGAGTATACAATTCTTTGACTTGAGCTGAATGTGCATTCAGCGGCATGAATTTGTTAAAAACAAAATTTAGAAATAGATTTACTTTATATAGCATTAATTCACTTTTAAAAAAATGTTTCGTATGTTAGTATAAATGTTTTTACATTTTTAAAAAGTTTTTAAAAATGTAAATGTAATTTCATAAAAAAAATGATTCAATATTTTTTACTGCATATAATTGATATAATATACTTTAAGGTTATTTTAGCAATAAGAAACTATTGAAAAGCGATCAAAGAAGTAGAAAAAAAGTTTGCTTTATTTTCTGGCTTAAAAGTTAACTTTTTAGCTTATTTTAGATTTTTTTTCAAACTTGATTTAGCTTAATGTTATTTTAAAATCTGGTCACACTGTTTTACAAGACTAGAGAGCTGCACAAGCATGAGTTAAATGACTTTGGGCCAATTTTTGGGTACGAGATTAAACTTAGTTTCTTTTTCGAATTACCTAATCCGAAAATTAACTTAAACTCAAATTAATTTAATTAAATTAAAATTAATTAAATTAAATTAGTTTAAACATCTTTTGTTATGTCGTATTACCATACTGGGGAAAAAATAGTGGCAACATTGTCTGTGCAAAAGTCATACAGGGCAATTATGAATAAAACTCCCAGGGAAATTTTTCCCAGGGAACAATTCCAACTAATGGCAAGTGATAGGGAAAACAAAAAATTCTAATTGGAAAAGGGAGAAATTTCCCTGGGAGTTTTATTCATAATTGCCCTGATAATGTTATTAACACACTTTGAATTTTTTTTTTGTGGGAAGAAGAAGAAACTGTCTAATTTTATTATTTACAGGTGAAATATTGTGCGTGTTAAAGGTAATAGATAAATAATATAAAATATAAATATTTAGAAATTTATTATTCGACATATTGTTAGAAGTTTATTTTAATGAAATGCATATAGACATTGCTGAACCATCAGCAAATAAATTTCAAATTAATATATGTAAATATTTATTTATATGTTTTTGAATTATTTTATCATCCACTCACAAGTGTATGTTGTCAGTATTAGTGTAAGATTGAACTAGCAAGCAGAACTATATAATTAACTACCCAAAAACTCCAAATAAAAATGAAGGTAAATTTACTCCCTTATGCGAAAAAAAAACGTATGCTTCAAGTGTACGTTAAAGCCGGTTCTTGTATGGAAATTTCGTTTTAACGAACACTTCAAACATATGGGGGTTAATCTCTAATCTTGAACTAAAGAAGTGGCCCTTCGGGGCATCAACTTTTATTTCAAATAGAGTTGGGTCGAACACGTTCACTAAGTAATTTTTGACACAAACCTCTGATCAAAACCAAGTATGTAATTTAAATGGGTCTCTGATCATCGATTTGTGCCTAAAACGAGCCACTGACAGAGCTCGATACAAGTATAAAACAGTTTGACAACAATTTGTCTCTAGATTATTTGTAGACTTGTATCGAACTCTTTCAGTAGCTCGTTTTAGACACAAACCTATGTTTAAGCCCATTTAAATTACACGGGTTTGATCATTGATGTGTGTCTAAAACGACCGACTGGATGAGTTCGACCCCAGGTCCACTAGTTATTTGGCATAAAGTGACTTTTCTGCAACAAAAAATTCAAATTTGTCTGCCTTTTTTTTACTATTTGTGGCTCGAAACTTCCTTCTCTATCTCTTGGTGTTAATAGGTCTGCACTTGTACGTAAAGTCTTGCGTTGTAGGAATCATCCATTTAATTTATTATAGAAACTTTTGTTTTATATCATTTATATCAAATATTATTCAATGATAACCATTAAAATTTTGGATAGTTTTTTATTACTCGTAGCTTTAATGTACGCGAACGGCAGATGTACTGAAGTTTATTTTCGTACAACATTTTTTATATTTCATTTTGCAGGCCTACATAAATAGAACACCAATTAAATGTCTATTAATATATCGCCCATTTAGTCAAACAACGCCATAACTCCAAAAAATTCAATTTTTCAGTTAGGGATACCAAATTAATCCTCACTTCATTCTTCATATACATATTATTCACCGCTATTGTGAATGACTAGGGTAATTTTGTTCCCGTGCAATTTTCATTCGCCTCGTAAGGGAAAAATGCTATCGTGAATCTTCTCTGAAATTTTTTCCACGCTATCCTTCCCAGTGAATGTAAGAAAGGTAAGAAGATTTGTAAGGCTTAAAAATTAATTGAAAATCAGACTTATTTAAATTTAATAATAAGAAATGCACAAACCGCAAATATGCAATTGCATGTTTTTTCTTTCCGTTTCACAAGTTTTTATGAATTTTCGGCATTGATTTGTTGGTGCATATTTTAGCATATTTTGCCCTTTCGAGCATATTTTTGCATATTTTCAGCACATTTTCGAATTTTCAGAGCATATTTGACGTTTTTAGGACATATTTTGATACTCTATAGAATTTTGTTTATAATTTTAATATGCTTACAAACCATCTATCTCTTGGTCAAAATTTTTATTTTGTATTTTCCACCATCTAAATCTCATTTCCAATGTTCTATGCATGTAGTGTATACATTTTTCTTATTTATTAGTTTCAATAAAAATTTGGGTTTGCCATTTTTGACGGAATCTGTCTGCCCCGATTACATCAGTTGACATTGAAGGAACATTGTCAATCGATTTTTATTTGAAAATCTAGGTTAAAGTTTTTTTTGTTTATAAACAAAAAGCTTATTTTATTTATCCAAAATAGAGTTACAAAGTTTTAATTCTGATATGGTGATCTCTTTTGAGGTTGAAGTTAAATTTTAACGGTCTTATCAAAAGAAAGTTAATTTGTATTATTTGCTTTAGTCACAATTTGTATTGCAATTTTATTTTAACGTGCACTTCAACCCAAATTATATTTTCATTTACAAATAAACCAATTTATTTTATTTTTAAGATCATATTTTCCAGTTTTTAGCGCATATTGAATGTGCATATAGAGCATATATTTGGTTTCCCTGATGATCATTCATGACAACGGGAATAAGAAAAGGGAAAACATTTCTAGGGAAATATTATTCACAATTACAATTTGGAGAAAAGGGGAAATATTTCGAGGGAACAAATTGTCACGATAGATGCGATTGTATAAAAATTTCATACAAATATCCTGTTTACTCAGCTCTTGAGAGAAAAATAAAATTTTATTTTTCCATTATGTTGTGTGTAAATTGAAAAAAAAAAAAACTTTAAACTCGTTTTCTGGCAAACTAGTTTTTTTTTTCGAGTTATGACATTGTTTGAGTAAATGAGCGATATGTAGTATGTTTATATTTAATTTTACGCACGAAAATGTTTATTGTGTCAATAGAAAAGACACTCACGTCAATAAAGATATGGTATCTTAAAAAAAAGTCGATGGTTTGAAAAATTTAGGTAGTGATAGATAAGAATTTTTAAAATTGTAGAAACATAAAAATTTCACCCAACATTTTGTTATACATATGTATGTATGTATATCGTCAGCTGAAATGCGTAACTAATAATAATAATAATTTAAAATTGCATTTTTAATTAATGTGTTGATAATTTTTCCTTCGACCTTAGAAATTTTTATATATTTAAAAAGAGTTTTATTTAAATTACGATTATGACCTTGCACCTAATCAACGGAAAATTTATATATTTTTAATTAATTACATATTGCATATTACATCGAAGCGTATGGCCCTACAAAATGTTCAAATCTTTATAATAACAATCAGCCGAATAAAAAATTAAAATTAAAAAAAACTTTACTTCAGTTACTTGAATAATTTTATCTAGTTTATTTAATCTCTCTTCATATAAAATTTAAAAAGTATAGTTGTGTGATTTTGCATTTCAGCTAACGATATGTACGTATTGCAATATCGTTGAACTTCAATCACATTATATAAAATATATATGTTAGTAATTCGAAACGAAAGAAAACACTCTCGAATTTGCATGTAATTAACATACAAATTCAAAAGTATTTTCTTTCACTTAGAATTACAGAGTAGACCCCCGATTTTCTTACTGCATGATTTTCTATGATGGTAGTTGGTAGTCCATCGTTTTAAGAGGATATCAACTCCAGTATTTTGATTTCTTCACCAATAATATTTTTCCCACTACCCATAATGATTCTAGCGAAATGCAAAATGTATGGCAACACTCTATTCCTGGTAAAGCAATGAATAGCTGTTGTTGTCTTTTGCATTTCTTTTCTTTCCACACATACTTCTTAAGTTGCAAATCAGAGGTGCCATAACCATAGCTATAGAAAACTGCCGTACGAACCAAACTAATGGGCAACACTGTATTTGATTATAGGTGACTCGCCATAACGCCATAACTCTCACCATAGAAACAAATTGAATTTTGGTTTGATTATGGTTATGGCATTATGGCTATATCACGTCTAATTTAAGCTTTACAACTGTAATTAGAGCTGAAAAAAGTCAGCCAATGTGGCAATGGTAAAGTGAGAAAATAAAAAACATGCTGATTATTTGTTGAATTCTTGTTTCAACTTTGATATTAGTTGAACTTCTCATTTTTTTTTTTTTAAATGAAAGTTTAACATAATAACTCTATGTGTTCTAACAACATTTTTGGGTAAAGGTTCCCTGATAATTAATAATAATTAGCAACAGTGAAATGTGCATAGGATCCGGCTAACCTCTCAACAATCAATTTGAATGTACATATTTTCAATAAAAAATGTTTTACTGAAAAAGTAAAATTATAATTTGGGACTATTTAACAAATGTTAAACTTAAAATGGAACCCTATTGTTTTCGCTACGATGTCCGTCTGTCCGTCACAGGCTGTATTTTTTTCTCGATCAGCGTTAGAGCTACGGACCTGAAATTTTCACAGAATATGTAAAACTTTGACCGCTACAACAACAAATATATGAAAGCGAGCAACGAAAAGTGCTGAAATCCTAATGTAATGTACATACATACATACAATTACATATAGACACTTGAAATTTTCAAAGTTAGTGTACTTTTATGCACACTGGTATACCAATTAAAATTGAAATTAAAAAAATATATAAATTAAAGGGTATTCTATCAGTTAATGCAGTTTTTATTATGTAATTTTGACAACTTGTTGTGTCTTTGAAATTTTCAAAAACGCTACAAATGAAAAATCCAAAAATAAAAAATCACCAAAAACAACAAAAAAACGCCAAAACCCCCAAAAAATTAAAAAAGCGCCAAAGCTAAAAAATCGCTAAAACTAAAAAAATCGCCAAAAACGATAAATCCACCAATAGATAAAAATTTCCCAAAACGAAAATAAACGCCAAAAACCGAAAAAATCCCAAAAATTAAAAAAGCGCCAAAACTAAGGAAAAAAGCACCAAAAGCAAAAAAATCCCCAAAAACCAACATAAAGTTTATTGGGTGCTTAAAATTTTTTTTGACAAATGCCTAAGATATTCGATTATATAGATTAAAGTTTCCGTAAGAGGGAAACTCTTGAAATTTTCAAAAACCCTAGAAGTAAAAAATCCCAAATTTAAAAAATCGCCAAAGCGAAAAAACGCCAAAAAGGAAAAAAAGCACCAAAGGCTAAAAAAAGTCTAAAATTAAAATTAATCGCCAAAACCCGAAAAAAAGCGAAAAAAACCGCCAAAACTAAAATTAATTGCCACAACCCGAAAAAAGCAAAAAACATCGCCAAAAGCTAAAAAAAATCAGATATCACATGCAAAGATCTGATAGAAGAAGATAAGAAGAAGTACCTACGTGAAATATAAACTTACATTTTAATGAGAGTGCGTCCGCCCATTTTTTGAATGCAAGATTGTGTGTTTTTCAGGGCTTAGGGGGCGTTACTCCGCCTATTTTTAAATCAAATATTTTGTCTATATTAGAGCTCGATTTGTGTGGTAAGTGTCGTAAAAAACGGTTAAGTAGAACCGCGTGGAATATTATAATAAATTTTAATGGGCGTAACTCCGGCCATTATTCAACTTTCAAATAATGTAATTCCCAAAATAAAAGGAGTTTTATAGGTTTCGCAGGAATCAAATAAGTAGAATATCATAAAATTATATTAAAAGAATTTTGGACGTGTCCCCGTCCACTTTTTTTACAATGGGACAACAAAAAAATGTTTACAATCGGTCTAAAATGTACCGAGTTATGAAGAAACAAAACTAAAAAAAAAATAGAGACGAATTGTTGACCTGCTCCTTTTTTTTTTGAAGTCTAACTGCCACTCAAAAACATTCAACTCAATTAATGTGAGTTTAAGTTAATTTGAGGATTAGCTAATTAGAGAAATAAACTAAGTTTAATCTCGTACGCAAAAATTTGCCCTAAGTGTATCAAACTGCATATATACAATTTGGTTACGAGTATAGTTTAGACATTTAAATTACATGGGTTTGATTAAAGTTTTGTGTCTAGAACGAGCTACTGAAAGAGTTCGAAACAAGTCTATTATACTTTTTTTTTTTTGTAACAGACATCAAATTGGAAATGCTATATATTATTTTTTATTGGAATAATAGCATATTCGATTTATTTTTCGACCAGATATTTTTACCTGATTTAAAACCGAGTAAAATTATGTGAATTCGGTTTAGAAAATACAAAAAAAAAATTTAGTTCATTTTGAAAACAAGAAATTTACTCGGATTCTGTTTACAAAACAGGGCCGAACAATTCGAATTCGGATATTTTCACTAAATATGTTGTAGCTTTCTGATTTTTCCCCGGATCTTAGCAATTTCGCTCTTAGTACATACGTTAAGAATAAAAATTTATTTTTTCTACCTTAAACTTATTTTTTTCAAACAGTTTAAAATTTGTATTAGTTAGAGATGAAGCGTTCTTTAGAAAAAAACTTATTTGGAAAAATATATACGTATATATACGTACGCCAAAATTTCTGAGGGTCAACGTCTCACTGCTGTTCGAAAACCACTTTATCGCAAAATTTTTAAAAAATTTTAATAAACTTTATTGGCCCAGTTTGTATCTAAAATTCACACTCAAATATAAAAGTTTTTATCGCAAAATTTTGAAATATTGTAAACATCCTTTATTGCCCCAGATGGTATCTAAAATACGGGTATGTTCTGTATTATTCCACGTAAAATTAAAACCTGCGAATTTAAGATGAAATATTTTATCGCAAAAACTTGTAAACTTCTAAATTATTTTTATTGGTCCATCTTGTATCTAAACATATGATTTCTTATCGCCATCGTAAACATAACAACTCAGCACATTAGTGTGTTATCGATTCTAAAGAAAAGTATAAATAAGAGAGCAGGTAATATGTATATCCAAATTAGTTGTTTTTAAGAACCGAAAGAAAGAAGCTCTTGCCAAAAATAAATTAGTAAAAATGAAGAACGTTTTGGCCATCGCTATTTTGTGTGTCATTTTGGCTATTTCTACTCGTACTATTGCTCAAGGTAATTAAAGTATCGTGAGTTTAATTTTGTTTTTAAGCTAAAAAGTTAACTATATTTTGTTTACAACACATTTTAGATTTTGATTGTGAAATTGATGGTACTTTTTTGATGGTAAACCAGTTTTATGATAAGCAGCCAGGAACTTGCAGGCGAATTATTTGCACCGCACCTAATTCATTACGTGCATTAAAGTAAGTAATGCTTTTAATTATATATATATACATATGTATATATAGGGCCTAATTCATAAAAAATATGTATTTTGATTTTATAGAAAATTTGTTTCATAAACCTTTTATTAAACAAAAATATTTTTCATGAATAAGGCAGATAATATATATGTATTTGTATATATTCGAATAGTCGTCTACCAGAATTTTGTCCTAGTGTAAAGAAAACTTGTACACGTTTCCATTAATCTAGTGCAAAATTCTCGTAAAAGAATATTCGACTCGATATACGCAATACGGGTGATTGTGGTTGGCGTAATTAGGCTTCGACTTACAAAAACGTCGTAGTCAAAGTCGAAATATGCAAATCGCCATAAAAGTTAATTTAGACGTGTCATACGATTTTGCGATAGCCATAACCAAAAGCAAAATTCAATTAGTTTATATGGTTATGGCTATGGCGTTATGGCGAGTCACGTATAATCAAATACAGCGTTGCCCATTAGTTTGGTTCGAACAGCTGTTTTGTATGGTTATGTTTACGGCAATTTGCGTATTTGCTTCTCGTTCGAATTAAACCGCACTCCATTGGAATAAAAATACATCACTCATAGGAAGCAATTATGAATAAAATTTCGAGAGAAATTTTTCCCGTTGAACAATTTCAAACTACATTGGAATCTCCCTTAACGGACACTTCCTATAGGCGGACACCCCCTTTAGACGGACTCTTTTGACAGGTCCCGGCAGCGCTCTGTTTAAATGTTTAGTTTTCTCTTGACCGGACAGTCCCCTTGTACGGACACATTTCAATGGTCCATTCAGTGCCCGCTCAAGAGAGATTCCACTGTATAGTCTATAGCAAGTATTAGGGAAAACACAAAAATTATAATTAGAGAAGGAAAAAATTTCTCGCGAAATTTTTTTCATAATTGCCCTGAACTGTAGTGAATTTTAATCAGAAATAATTTCTTAGTCGGGCTTAAGTTCAGTAATTTCAATTCTTATTGAATGAAATATTTTTATTAATTAATGTGAGTTTCTAAAGAGGAGAAGGAAAATTAAACTAGACTTTGTTAGCCGATATTTTTCTGTGCAGCCACAACACACTAGAATGCAACAACAATTCGCTTGATAAATAGCCCCATCATTAATATACTACTCACCAGCGATGAGTTTGGTGCTTTTGGCACCTCAAAACGCCAAATTTTGAGCGTTAGTGCCAAACTAAGAAAAAGCACTGAGTATTGCTTTTAAGAAATTTGTGTATTTCTTTTTTTCAGCGTAAAGCATACATACCTTTTTCGTCTGATATATTTCATTAAAGATGATAATATTGCCAAAATAGAGAATAGCCTAGAAAATATTAAACATTATTAAATTTCACTCGTTTGAATCTTCACTCATTTTTCACTTTAGTGCTTTTTACGCTTTTTAGATCTCAAAATTACGCTTTTTAGATCTCAAAATTACGCTTTTTAGATCTCAAAATTACGCTTTTTAGGTTCTTTTAAATTTTGATGTGCTTTTCGAGCGAAAAATGTTGGCATCACTGCTACTCACTGGCTTTTAACATAACAGAGTAAACAAAATAAAAAGAGAAATGTTAAAATATTTTTATTTTAATAACAGACGTTTTAGCATGACTATTTTATAAACTTTCTGTACGAACTGTTTGCAGACTGTTAATGGGGAATAGCGTACGGTTGTGTGTAACAGTAACAAACAGGTGGTTGTTCCTGGTATTTAACATACCAATTATATTTTACATGAAATTACAGCCACAAGTTTAAAAGAAATAAAATATGTTAAATAAAATAAAATAAAATTAAACTAAATTAAATAAATCAAAATAAAATTAAAAAATAATAATAAATTAAATTAAAACAAATAAAATATAAAATAAAATATAAAATATAAAAAAAATAAAGTAAAATGAAATAAAATAAAATTAAATAAAAAAATAAAGTAAAATAACATGCATAAAATAAAATAAAAAAAATTAAAAATAAAAACAAATAAAATAAAATAAATCAAAATAAAACAAAATCGTAATAGATAAGCAAGAATAGTCAAAAATACTTACATAGGTAAAGTGATATTATAACTTCGTGCTAACCTAAATAGAAAATGAAAAAACGGAAAAACAGAAAATGAATAGTGATACTTACAAATGTATTTACCAAATGTAAATCAATAATTATATATTGTGTATACAATTATAATTGTATACACAATAATCATTTCTCATAATCCATTTCATTGAAAATTAAATAGCTGATGTTAATAACAATCTCTACCCCAGTAGATATACATACATATGTATGTATGTATGTAGGTACTGATGAAGTGCGTGGCTGTACAGAAAAATATCGCTATTTCCTCCAGCTAATAAAGTCTAGTTTAATTGTTCTCTCTTCTTTAGAAACTCACATTAATTAATAAAAATATTTTATTCAATAAGAATTGAAATAAGTGAACTTAAGCCCGATTAAGAAATTATTTCTGATTAAAAATATTTAACTTTAATTGATCCAAAAAAAAAAAAAATATTGATTCAATTAAATTTTCAATTTTTTCAATTAATTCACATACTACATATTGTCTAATTTGCTTACTTGTGCGCACATTTAATTCGTTTTTTTTTTAATTTTTTCTATAAATTTTTTTGTCACAAGAATTTAAAATTTTCGAATACTAAGTGCTTAATTCATAAAAAATATTTTCATTTTATAAAAGGTTTATTAATCCAATTTCCATAAAAAATTTGTTTCATAAACCTCTTATTAAACAGAAATATTTTTTATGAATAAGGCAGTAAAAAGAATTTTCTTATAAAAAATGCACTGAAGATTTTTCGTGCGTTACAATTAATCCTTTTTTATTCTTTTCAGCTGTGATAGTGTACTGTCAGGAAAATCCTGTCCTCAGCACAACTCCAAACCTTATCCTGACTGCTGTCCCCGCTTAGATTGTGAAACTCTATGATTACACTGTTCTGCAAACAAATTTATTTTAAATAAAAATATGTCTAATGCCCTAAATTCAAATCCATTTTCAGTTTTTAAATATAGCTTATAGTTTTTTTTAATGGGCGTGGTTAATATGACCCCCTAAGGCGGTTACGCTAACTTATTTCAATATAACTCGATAAACACTGAACAATGCGAAATAAAATTACCTTTAAGTCAATTTCATATAAGTTTATTTCAATTTTGAACGGTTTCGAAGTTATTCGGAAATTTGTGGAGAAAAATAATATTTTTAATGCAAAATTAAATTTTTGTTTTGCCTTCAAAAATTCATTAAGAAAAACCAAATCGGCAAATATTTACGGGCCAATTCCACGATGTCGACAACTTTCGACTTGTTGCACACTTACTTTCATTCAAAACAAAAACAAAATTTTAATATTTTGTTGTTATTTCAAATGGAACTACATTTTTGTTATTTATCGGAAAGCTAAGTATGCTGGAAATAAAATAAGCTGTACAAAAATTTTGATTTATTAAGGCAGGTAGCAGCCACTTTGTGTAATATGTACATTTATCCGTAACACACTGGCATCTTGTGGTTCAATCTGCAAGGTCAAACCAAGTAAAGGAATTCTTTTTTTATGGTTCCTGGAATTAAAAAATATAGTAATAATAGGAATATAAAAATGTATCCAAAGAGACCTACGAAAACATAAAATTATTGTTAAATTGAATTCATTACGATCACTACTTGTGGAATATGTATATGTGCTGATTTAAACGAAATGGTATGCCAACAGGATATAAAACATACATATACATCCCTATCGTGAATAAAAAGTGCAATTATTTTTCCCATGATATTTTTCATTCACCATGAAGGGAAATTTGTTATCAGGAACTTCATGGCAGCGTTTGTGTCCGCTATCAATGCGTAGTTAATGTAAAAAACGAGAAGATTTGTAAAGCTTAAAAATAAAACGAAGGGAAAAGTGAAAAAATCCATGTGAAAATAGTATTCACGATAAGGGTGATAAAAAAAAGAGAACAGATTTCCGGGAGTAACATTTTGTGGAAAGGGGAAATATTTTGAGGGAAAACAGTTCATGATAGTGGTGATTGTTGCTTTTTTGTGAATTGGTCCTTCAGATCATGTGCGATTCAGAGAATAAAAAACACTGCAAATAAGCCCTTAGTTGGCAGGCAAAAATATTTTTGCCCGCCCCTGGGCATCAAATTAGGTTTAATAAACGATTTGGTTTAAACTATGAACCGAGATGGAGAGGCATTTAAACACGTGAAAAGTATATTTACACGTGTAAGTGAGATTTAATTCGGAAGAAAGCATATTTGTTGGTCCTCAAATATGAAAAGTCTTCAAAGAATTGTGCAAACCTAAGTTAGTCAATAAAAAAAAAGAGCATGTATAGCGTTCGGAAATGTCACAATTAAATTTTTTTTTTAAATAGAAGCGCTACAAATTACGAAGAACTGGTTCAAGAACTTATTCTTTCATATCAACAACTCGCATGCAACGTGTAATTAAAAATACACTTCCTGCATTTGCAAATAGATTTTTTTTCGTGGTGTCTTGTCTAATGAGTATGGTGAAAGGTTCTGCCAAGATATTGTCCAAAGAATTTTCAACATCGGTTTAGCAGTTTGGGCTTGAAAGCGTAGAAAACAAACATATATTATAAATATATATATATATATTATATTTACATCATTTCGCTCATTTTTCCTTTTATTTTTTATTTATCGCACCTGTTCGTCCTTAAAAAAATATGTGCTAATTTAGGGCAAAATATTTTTTATGTTTTATACAGCTAACGCTTTTCAAAACATTTAACAAATAATTCCATTACAAGAACATTTTATAATTAAAAAATAAGTAAAACTACAGTTTCGAAAAATTGCAATTTCTTTGCAAGCCGAAATACATACTTTCTAAAATTATATGTACATAAAATATAAGAATTCTGGCTTATCAAACTTAATTACAACATGAAATGGAAATTTTTTAATTAAAAAAAGTCTGACCTCTTTTGCAACAATAGTTTTATATTTCATACATGTTTTTAGTAGTAATGATTCGAAAAGTTCAATATATTTTGGAATTTTTAGTTTGCTTGATCAAAAATTCATATTTTACACATTTCGCTGCACCATAGGTAAAAGACTAAATTTTTCGCTCTTCTGTTGTAGCGTCGTGAATTGCCAAAAATAAAATAATGTAATATTTTATTTGGTGATGATTCTCTATTATTCACATATAGGTTTATATTATTAAAAAAAAACGAGATACAAATTTTCTTTTTAATTTAAATGTTTCTTGCAAAAAAAAATCTAGATAAAGATTTTTATTATGTCTAAGTATACATATATTTTATTTGGTTTAAAATCAATATTTAATTAGCAACTAATTACAATATCATCGGACTGTCTTTTACATCTTCTTTTTTTAATGTTCTTCGAAGGAAAACATTTATGTTACAAGAATCGAATCACTTGCAGGTTTTAAGAGAAGGAAAATTTTCTCTAAAAATTCAAAAACCATTTAATTACAAAAAACAAAAGAAATAATAAAGGAAAATCATTTAATATAAAACAATTTGAAAACATTACCCAAAGTGAATAAAATAATTATTTAAACTAGTGGAATACAAACTAAAATAATTACTAAAAACTAAATATAATAGATTGAAAGATTTAAAAAAAAAGTTGGAAAATAAAAACACAAGAAACTAATCTGGAGTAGAATCAATAGTTCCTGCCAGGGCGATGGCCAGCGATGTTTCTCTTGTGGCCTCAGTTGAAAGTAAATTTCATTGACGTGCTGATCGTTCGGTTTCCATTAAGCACTCACGCACAAGTATGCGAGCATGTACAATACCACGTTTCAGACGTTCTGTGGAACTACGTGAACCTGTATAGGTTGGCCTTATATCTCGGCCCATTTCTTCGATTATTGACAAAAGTTGGGCGTATTTGCTAAGGCCATTACATTGACCAGATGATCCAGACAGGTTAGATGAGCTCATAGAATTTGCAATATTGGACGATTGTGAGGTTGTTAACATTAGCGGCGAAGTTGATTGTGGATACTTAAGAAGTGAGGGTGTAGAACCACCGCCATTTGAGGTAATGCTGACATTATTGTTTGTATTTGGTATCGGTGTCATTGACAATGATGAGGATAATGTTGACGATAAGGCCGAGGCTCGTGGATTCGCGGGAGTCAAGGTAATGGAGGGTGAAGCAGTTGTGTTTGCTTGTTGCTGTAGTAAAGCTAATTGGGCTTGCAACTGTTGAGTGTATTGTAAGGCTGCAGCAGCTACAGCTGCATTGGAAGTACTGCCACTTGCCACGGCTGCTGCTACTTGGCTAAGCTGTTGATGATAGTCCCTTTCACGTTTTGAATGTGCATACAGGTCACGACTAGTGGAAGCATGACTGCTTCTTATATCATCCCGTTCATGTAGAGATATGCTGTGGCTATGACGATCTCGAGGTGTATGATGTATGGCGGATATTTGAATTTGTGGTTGCTGTTCGCGCTGTTCCCGTTGCTGCTGATAGTTGTAGAAATTTTGCACCTGTGAACGTGGTATTGGGGTCACAGTGACGTCACTCAATTTTGATTCTACAGCCTGTATGTCCATAATATCCATGATGAGGCTTTCCAATATTGTTAATGTAGTTTCAATACAATTAAATAAATTCACTGTTGTTTGCACGAATTCCTGATTTTAATTAATTTCTACCCTAAACTACTAATTTTGGTGTTTCTTTTACAAAACTTTCGCAGTATTTTGGTAAAATGTAATTTATTTTGTTGGAGAAAAGTATTTTTATTGTAAATGTCAAACGTAGTAGAAAGAATAAGTGCTGTTATATGTGCGGATAACGAGTAATTGTTTACTATTTTAAAATAAAAAAACAAAAGCAGAGTTGTAAATGAAAGTTCACGACCAGGGTTGTCAGAGCCTAATATTTTTGCTCAAGGCGAATTCAGTACCAGGTAAGCTTATCTGCCCGGCTGATTATCAGCTGTAGATGCCAAATTGATAAATTTGAGCCAAAATGTCAAAATTTGCTTAGAAATCTTCTGACAGATTGGCTTTGTAGGGAACAGGTCGGCTGACTTCATAAATGCAGCTTGCAATGCAACACTGTAATGCGTAGTATTCATAAATACATCAGTTATTTTTGGCAATGCCACGAGTTCATTATTGCAAGGCAATGCCAAGGCGAATTCAGTATCAGGAGACCTTATCAGCCCGGCTGATTATCGGCTGTTGATGCCAAATTGAGCATTTTGAACCAAAATGTCAAAATTTGCTTAGAAATCTTTTGACAGATTGGTTTTGTAGCATAGAAACTACGTGTTGTTTTTTGTGTTGTAAAATTGTTGTAGGGAAGAGTTCACCTGATACTGAACTCCCCTTGGGCAATGCTTTTCAATGCGCAACAGCTGTCAAATTTGTGCATTGTTTTCATTTATGACTCTTTTGTGCTTGGTATATTTTTTACTATTATAAGCCAATTCGAAAGCGGTTTAGAAAAGAATAGCGCATATTTGCTGAACATTCATTAAAAAAATTAATTTTACAAAATGTATACTTAGTCCTAATTTACACTCAGCAAGTCTTATTGCTAAGCTGATTAGTTTTTTTAGGAAAGAGAGACGAGGGGAAAAGAAAATTTTATGTTTCCTTCGTCTCTCTCTCCTACAAACTAATCAGCTTAGCAGTAAGACTTGCTTAGTGTAAATTAGGGCTTAATGAAACAAGTAGACAACTTTTTCGCGTTCATAAATGAACTAAAATGTCATTTCATTGATTGTCAAAACAGTTTTGCCATAAAGTATTGATCTGCCTTGCAAATTAATTTCTTTGCAGTGCTGGATTGCAAGCTGCATTTATGAAGTCAGTCGTCACCTTCTTGAATTGAAGTCTGCTGCAAAACATGTTTTTTTGACATTTATTCTAGTGCTGCCACAATACTATTTTTTTAACTACACATAAGGTATGGTTCACTGATTTACTCCTGTTGAGTTTAAACCACATATAATTTTGAATTTAGTTCAACTAAACCAGCGTTTAAATTTTTACTGATTTATTATCCCTTAGTTATGCAGAATTAGTCCATATATCGTTCTTCATATTGTGTAAAATTTTCCTACAAAAATCTTATTAACTGATTTCTTGAGAGAAAAATTAAATTTTCTTTTGCCAATCAGTTTTGTAAAACTAGTTTTTTTGAGTTATGTTGTTGTTCAAGTAAATGAGTTAAAACAATTGATAATTAAAGATTTTCTAAAATTACGTAAAAAGAATGGCATCACTATTAAATTCACAAGTCTTTGAACTATTTCCGAACAGCGTCTACCGAAAGAAAATTTAAATATCGAAAACCCCAGGGGCAAAAAAAAATTGCCATACCGCAAATCAAGAACAAAACGTAATGCGGCAGCACTGAAAATTACAACCGCAAACTGTTTTCGTTGAAAGAAATTTTTTCTTAATAAATAAATTTACTTAAACAATATGCAGGTACATATTATAAAATTGTTAAGCAGTGCTTTATTATTAACATTTTAATTTTACATATGTATGTGTATGTATATAGGATTTGACAGCAATATTGTGATGACCTATATATAGGATTTTAAATTAGTATACAAATACATACACATATAATAAATAAAAATCAGCTGTTTCACACACAACGGTAATAAAACAAAACGAAATATAAAACGAAACATTTTCATACACTATGCCTCAGCATGAATTTTTTTATTTATTTTTTTTTTTAAGTTGAGAATTAAACTAAAACTAAGAAAACCCGCCCTAAAATTTACCTACGTACATACATACATATATGTATATGTACATATGCATGTACATGTAGAATATTTTAATTGCTTTATTTACAAGCGGACCATTTCGGTTGTCGTGGTAACTTTAAGGGCACGAAGAAATTTGATTACAATTGTAACACAAAACAAAAAGAAAAAAATGGAATAGTAAGAAGCAGTAAGCAAACTATATAAAAAACGGGCATGAAATAAAACAAAGAGAAAAAAAATTGTGCATGAATCAAAAATTTTAAATTAAAGCTGCTTCAGTTTTTAAATACGGGCCACTCTAATGGCAGCTTCAAGCAAAACATTATTAGTGTGACAATACCATAGAGAGAATAAAAATATACTAGTACCGATATACTAAACACTAGTTACTATAATTGATTGGATTGCCATATTGGGAAATGCAATAATTGAAAACAGTAAAAAAATTACAGTAAATGCTTGAGTGTGAAGTTAATTATTTTAAATATTAGTGATATATGTATAGTTTAATTAAAAAGAATTGTCTTTAATATAAAAAGATTAAACAAAACTGATTTAAAAAAGAAAAAAAATACTGTAAAAATCATCAAGATACCTATGTGGAATTTTATATACATATGTATGTGCATACATATGTAGTTTATATTACATTTATGTTGCATAAATATGCATATGTATGTATATACTTTAATATTTACATACATTATGGCTTGCATAAGACTGTAACTGCAAATTTTGTGGTGGTTTTATGAGCATACATATGTACATATTTATATGCATTTGCATCCACACGCATGGACATAAAAAATACATACATATGTTACCTTTTTTCATTATAATCAGGATTTATTGTTTTTATTCCATTGTCGTATTTCTTACATTCCAAAAAACTAGAATATAAAAACCAAAAATTTTTAACGAAATTTTAAAATACATACTACCTTATGTCGACATTTTCCAAGGGAGTTGAACAATAGAACTAGAATTTTAAATTGTTTTGTTGTCTGATAAACTATTATTTTATCCATAAGTAGGTATATCAATTATCGTAGCCGGCCACTAGCACATACATATGTACCTATTAAGTTTTCACTGTTTCTTTGTGTGCATAAGGAATTTGCTTTCCTCTTTTACCAATACAAAAACTTTGAACAAAACTTTTAATTTGTGATTGAAAATTAAATTTGTACATCTGAGAGATTGTCAATATAATTACTTGTATTTAAAAACGATAACAGCATAAATCGACCTAAGACAAAATCGGGTTATAATGCTACAAACATTTAAAAACGAAGCTTGATATTTACGTGAAATCCTAATGGCTCTAACGAAGTTTACTATATATAAAACAGTAGGTATTTACCTAAATCTGAAAAAACTCTAATACAATTTGTTATAATTGCATTCGTTAATTCAGTAAGTTTTACTTACGTACATTAAAAAAAGTTTTCTCGAAACGTATGTTTTCGACATACGCTGTTATTGCTTGTGACGACTAATACATACATACATACATTTGTGGGGATTTCTCTTGCCAAATGCATTTGATTGCCCACCAAATCGTATTGCAAAAAATAGCATCACACTCAGTGTTGCCAGAAAATAATAATGGAAGAATGCTAATGGCTAATAAATCAATGAATAATTAAATATTGTTTAAGTTAACTTTCATTAAAATTAAAATGTGTTTAAATACACTTTCATTTTTTCAGTGGTTAATTAAAGTTATTATCAAATTAAGTTGAAAGTACGGTAGCACTACAATATTTCCAAATATTATGGAAAGCTTTCCAAAAAACAGCTGTTCAATATAAATAAGAAAGTTGATTTATCAATTTGCAGAAAAGTGAAATAGCAAAAAACACATTTTATGATACAAAAAGAGCATCAGAATGCATTTTTCTATTTATATATTTCATGATATGAAAATATGTGTTACATTTGTTGTACATTTGCGAAAATTAAACGAAATTAATTTTAATACGACCACATGATGTTCATGTACGTGCCTTCAAAAAACACACACATGCACAAAACATATGATGTGTTTGTAAAATTTAAGCAACACTTAAATCTACAGTGTTGGCTGTTTAAGTTTGATTTAATTGTGCAGTGAGAAACAAATTTTTGTGTTTAAATAAGATTTAAAAATAAAATACAAATAATCATTGACTGATTTATTAGCCCTAAAACTCTCTGAACAAGAAAAATTAAAATGCTAGATTTTAAATTTATATATATATATTTTTTTTAACTTTAATGTTTTTTACAAAAGAATATGCTAAATCTAGTAGTGAAAATGATAAAATGGCTACAATGATCGCACTCATGGCAGTTCAAAATGCCTTACAGTACGAATAGACGAGCAATTTTTATTTCTGAACATAAGAAATAACGTCGGCAGAATGACGTCACAAAAAAGTTTGTGTTCAAACTTATTTTTAGGGGTGGCTAGACGTATAATGTTAAAAACCAAAATTTAAGTTCTCGTTTGCATGCAAAATGTGCGTTTTAAGTTTTGATTTTTTAATACTTCTACCACAGAGCATATATTTTGTTCTTTTGCTTGATTTTTTTTATAAAAAACATATTATTTTTAGTTTTCCGCAATTATTTTCCACGAAAAAAGTAAATTTGACAGCTTGTGTCCTAACATAATTGCTCAGACTTGTGTTTGAGCAATTATTTCCAAACATGTGTTCGATCACTAACATTTACGGTTTACACAGTCATTTTTTGTGTTAGCAACAGATTTTGACAATTGCCAACACAAAAATTTCCAAACTTATGTCTCGTGTAATCTCACTGTTAATTACACTAGCTATATTCACTTTCTTTCCTAGCAGAAACTAGCAACTAGCAGATATTAAAAAAATTTATGAATTTGAAAAATATGAATAAGGCCGTTATTAGAATTTTTATTTTTTCTGTAGTTTCTTTTTAGTGTTCTGCATATTTATGTAAGGTATATTCACCTCAAATCACTATGAAAAATTCATACTTGGGATGTCAAAAATATACCTAAAAATATGTGTTGACATCTGAGGGATATTCTAAAGCACCTTTAAAATCAATTCGCTTTGCCTTTCTGTTGTAGCTGTTGTAGGGACGGTTCTACCTCATTTATTTGCCTTAGTTGCTACCATTTTTTGCATCATTGCTAAATATTTTTCAGCTTTAACAACCCTGAGTGACATCACTTAAAAAAAAGCAACAACAAACACATAGAGGAGAGCATAAAAGAGCAACAATTCGCCGCCATTTTCACTTTGCAATTTGTCAGTTGAATTTTCGAATTGAGAGCGAATTACAGTGTGTCTTGCCACTACACTACAGCAACATAATTATAGTTATTCGTTTTTTAATACCGTCGCGGCTCAGCAGCTGTTTTGTTTTTTATTTTTTGTTTAAATCTATTAACCAACAAGCATTGTGAGTAATAAATTTTCTTAACGGCTAGTGAAAAAAATCAAGTTAAAATTAATTAAAAACAAAATATAAATTAATGTATGGTAAATGCAATAACTGTAGTGAAACACTCTACTCAAACAATATATTTAATAAGTTGGAGACAGAGGTATAGAGTTAAATAAAACAAAACTAAAAGATTTGCAACTAAAAAGGTGTTTTTTTTTTGCTACGAGTGCAGTGGAGAAAATAAATTTAAGTTTTTTATGTCTAATATAAAGTTAGAAGTAAAAATATCTAAAATATTAATTTTCCTTTGCAAAGGCGTTGCAGAAAATCAAATAAAATAAATCCAGTTAAAATTTTTTTTGTTGATTACTAATACAATATATACATAAGCAGCAACAACAACGAAAGCGGTGAGTTTTTAATATGTAGTTGAGTGACACCGAACCAACGTCACTTTTAATAATTAAAATATTATTTTTATTGTTTGGTGGCTTAAAAATAAAGAAATTAAAAATAAAAATTGTTAAAGAACTGAAGTCATACAAAAATCGTTGACGAGACAGCCACCAACCAACAAACACAAATTTTAATATTGCAATTCATTTTGTAATAGTGTGTGTAAATCTGTGTGCCCGTGTTACTGCTGCTGCTGCTTCAGATATTGTTTGCTTGCTACTGCTGCTATTGTGCTGAAGCTGGTTGCCATTCAAGTGAACCTACGCCAAAAAAAAAAAACGAAAAGACAACAGAAATCAAAAACAACTCCCACTATGGAATTTATTTCAGTTGGCCAGAGTGTTAATATAAAACGCACCGACGGTCGTGTACATGCCGCCGTCGTCTCAAAAATTAATGAATCTGGCAAATCAATAACTGTGGAATGGTACGAAAGGGGCGAGACCAAAGGCAAGGAGGTAGAGCTCGAAGCCATATTATCGCTTAATCCAGAAATACTCGATCAAGCCGAACAGGAAACTTTGCATACAGCTCCTGAACCGAAAAAAGTAGCTACTGCACCCGTTAATCTTTCACGCAATGCTACTCAAGGCGCTTTAGGTCATCGTACAAATCGAGTCACAATCAATTCCTCCAATCTTTTGACATCTGCCTCCGTTGCTGAACATCTGGAGAATATACCGCCTCAGATTCAGCCGCCCACTACAGGTATTGTGCGCTCTCGCACCACCAACAACGCAACACGCTTGGCTTCGGCTACCAATTCAGGTATAGGCGGCCTAACCAATACATCCTCTATAGGCAATACTTCATCATATGGTGGGGGTAGTGGCGGTGGTGTTGGTGTTGGTGTTGGTAATGCTACTAGCAATGCCTCAAATGTAACTGCCGGCAATGTGGGTGGTCGTCGATCCTATGTTGTCAAAGAGGTGGAGCGTCTTAAAGAGAATCGTGAGAAACGTCGTGCCCGCCAAGCTGAAATTAAGGAGGAGAAAAATGCCTTAATGAATCAAGACCCCGGCAATCCCAATTGGGAAACAGCACAAATGATACGAGAATACCAATCTACTTTAGAATTTAATCCTTTAACTGATGGCCAGGCCATTGAAGATCATCAAATAACAGTGTGTGTGCGCAAGAGGCCATTATCACGCAAAGAAGTAAATCGCAAAGAAATAGATGTAATTTCGGTGCCACGCAAGGACACATTGATTGTACATGAGCCGCGCAACAAAGTCGATTTGACAAAATTCTTGGAAAATCACAAATTTCGTTTCGACTATGCCTTCGATGACCGATGTGATAATGCAATGGTTTACAAGTGAGTAATTATATACTTTTATTACATATTATTATAATATACATATGGTTTTTTGTTAATGTTCTGTTAGAAGTGTAAATAGAAAAATGTCCACTCAGCCAGGTCTATTCACGAACTAAAAATCAAATTCTGCCTATATGAACTTTTGGTTTACTTTTTAGAATTAGACTTGTCGGCTATATTAACTTAGCCATGTGGTATATTTGATGTAGCAGAAATGTTAGTGGGGAATTATATATCAGAGTCAGTCCTTATTAGGGCAGGATGGGTTCGGTGCCAAGTCCAAGCCGGTGCTCCTAATTGATTTGGCATAGGATGTCTCAATTTGATATATGATGAAATAAATATTCTCCCTTATTCCAGTTGTCAACATCGACGTCACTTCAATACAATAACTAAAAATTAATGCTTGTCTGCTCGCTCTCTTCTCTCTCTCTCTCTAGAACAATTTTGTGTTATCGACGGATTATTTACGTTCCCTAAGGTCACTTGTTTTCGACAACGGGTAGACAAACGCCAATTTTTTCTTATTGTATTAAAGTGACGTCGATGTTGACAACTGGAGCAAGGCCGATTAGCTACTTTCTGCTCTCTTAGCAGCAAATATTTCCGCCTGAAAAATGCTACATTCGTTGGAAGTCACATACATATTTAGACTTCTAACTGCTCTACTTTATAGACAAACTCTTAGTAGGTAGAATTTTATTATAGCATTGGAAAATTACAAAAAAGAGCAGAAGGAGAGTTCATATAAATCATGACTTAGATTTTTTTTTAACTATTTTAGGCGTGTCAGTTTTTTAGTGGGTGACTGGCACAACTTTTTTTCGATGCACAATAATAGTAATATGTACCTTAAAATGTCTTCTATCTACTTAAACATTTCTGCTCTGTTTTTACTTGCTTTGCTATACCTAACTAAAATTGGTTTTATTTATTTTCTTGTTACTTCTTTTGTAATGGATTAATTAACCTTGTTTTACATTGTTACACATTGATTTTGTTTTGTTAAAGTTACATACATACTAGCTAATATCAAATGCATATATAATCCTTAAAATTCAATATTTATAAATACACAGCGGTTTTGGTATTTTTAATTTACTTTTTAAATATACATATATACATATATAAATTTTTTTTGGCAAACTTCACATGAATGAAGATCTCCACCACAACAGCTGATTGTGAACATAAATTCAAAAAGAAGTTCGTTGAATTTCAAAAACACTAGAGTGTGTTTGATTGTGAAGCAGAGTCAGCTCGGAATACACACATGTATAAATATATCTTAATGATATATACATATGTATGTATGTGGGATATGTGCAAAAATAAATAAAAAGTAAAAAAAACACATGGTCGACGTCGCCTCAATCATTGTCTCTTTTAGAGGTTGTTAGTCATACACCTAAGCTTTAACTGCTGCTACCATTCTTTCAAATTACTCCGCTTACGCTTCTTTCCTTTTGCTGCTCACATTCCATTTTTTTGTGTTACTTATTTCTAATTAAATAAGAAAAAACCCCAACTTTTATAACAATTCATTTTCAATTCATTTTAATAAAAGACTGTTGTGGGAAATTTGGGGCTGTCTTAGAAACGAAAAATTGCAACGTGATCATATCATCAATATTTATTTTTCTTTTGTTTACAATTAGTATCTCTCGCACACAAAGGAGAGCAGAGATTGAGTGTGTTAACTTTTCCTCAACTTGCGTTCCAGGGTGTAGTTAGACTGTGATTATTTCTTATTATGTATTTGAATTTCTGTCATTGTTTTTTTTTCCACAATTCTTTCTTAATTTATTACTTTTTACATCTTTTAATAAACATAGTTTTTGTTTTCTTTTTTGGTGTAAACTGGTTTAATCTTTGTGTAAGTTGCTTTTATTTTCATTTCCTTATAAAAGACTTTAAATAATATCGATCGTATGCTGATGACTAAAGCTGCAGATAATGATGCTGTGTGTGTAGAATGTGTGTTTGCGTGCACTATAGTGCATACTCATATGCATGTGGATATGTACATACATACATACATATGTACATATGTACATACATACTTCCGAGTATTGGGTGTTTTAAATTTATTAAATAGAAAGTCTAGTCATTTTGCCAAAGGTTATTTATTTTCTTTAATACATTTGGTTAAAGTGCTAATAAAGAAATGCGGTTTGGAAATTATTTATTTCCATTTAAATGTGGTTGATAAGTAATATTAGAGAAATTCTCCTGAATTGTTATTAGTTTTATAAAATTAAGGAAAGCTTTCTAGATAAGTAATATTTAAAAAAAAAATAAGTAACGCTGATAAACAGAAGCTGGTTCCATGCCACTAGCTTAAACGCTGATGATTTATATTTTATTTTCAAATGCTTTAATGACTGACTCCAAATATTTTATTTATTTATTTATTTATTGTAGTTCAGCCAATGGACAAATAATCCTTACAGACTAAGATAACATTCAAAGATAAGGAACTAATACTAAGGTTGTTTATAAAATTTGTATTAAAAAAGAAAAAAGAAATCTATCACGGATAAACATATATATACATATATACAATATTATTTTGAAAAGTTTACAATTAAATTAAACAATTAAATAGTTTTGAGATCACAGTTATTTCAATAAACTAAAAAGAAGCAATTTAAACTCTGATTTTTCAGTGCTAAATTCGATAAAAGATTTTGAATCTTTTTGAATATTATAATTTATTTCGTTCAAGAAAGAGAATGTACGTGATAAGGTACCATTACGAGAATAATCTGTACGATGAAATGGAACATCGAAAAGTTTAGCGAACCTCATATTCCTGGGAGGTATATAAAACCGTATGGCATAAAGCAAATCAGGGCAATCAATAGAACCATTGATAATATCATATAACAGCAAGGCAGATTGAACTTTTCTACGAGACGCCAAAGTACGTAGACCAATAAACAAGCATTTAGATTCATATGGAACGGATGATAAATAAAGTAACGAGCGCGTAGCATATTTGACGAAAATGCGTTGAACTCTCTCTATACGAGCAATACGATTAGAGACATGGGGATTCCAAATAACAGCAGCATATTCTAGTTTAGACCTAACAAAGGACGTATAGATATATTTCAGAGTGTATGGATCAGCAATCTCAGAACAAGTTCTCTTCAGAAAACCCAGTATTTTATATGCTTTAGGAAGTAAATACTCAACATGAGCATCAAACGACAAGGAGTTATCAAATATAACGCCTAAGTCAAGTTTAAGATTAGAGGTATTCAACACTACACCATCAATATAAAAGGCTACAACACTGGGGGCAACAGACCTATAGAAGGAAACATGCACACATTTATTAATGTTCAGACTTAAACTATTTAGGCGACACCACTCACTAAGATTATAGAGCTCAGTTTGCATAATTTGGGCATCATGAATCGAATCTAATTTTAAGAATAATTTTAAATCATCAGCATATAATAAATAATTTGATTTCAAGAAACAACTACCGATATCGTTAATAAAGAGGTTGAACAATAAAGGACCGAGTATACTACCCTGAGGTACACCCGACATTTGCAGATAAGGCACAGAACTATAACCTTCAATATTAACGGAACAAGTTCTATTGGACAAGTAAGACGTAATCCAGACTAAGAAATTAGAATGGAACCCCATTAACTTCAATTTAGATAATAAGACCGAATGCGATAATTTATCAAAAGCTTTTGAAAAGTCAGTATAAATCACCTCAACTTGGGCGCCGTTAACCAAGGCCTCTAAACAGTATTCCTTAAATAGCAACAGATTCGTTACAGTAGACCTTCCAGCATAGAAACCATGCTGGTAAGGCGAAATCCAACTCTTTGTCAGGAAGAACAGTTTCTTATGAATGATGTGCTCAAAAATTTTAGAGACACAAGTTAATTTAGAAATTGGCCTATAACACCTAACGTCATCTCTCCTTCCATCCTTAAAAATAGGAGTGACCGTCGCATACTTCCATCCATTAATAAATACACCCTCCTTAAGTGACAAGTTGAAAATAAAAGTCAATGCAGGAATAAAAGACGAGGCAGCCTTCTTCAATAAATGAGTACATAGGCCATCAAAATCAGATTTGAATGAGATCTTAGCCTGAATGATTGCTTCAGATACATCATCCTCAGACAAAATAAAGAATCCCACGTTTAAGTTAGTATGAGTCCCTGAAGTAGAAATGTTATCTCCAGGTGGTTCGAAGTTAGATTTAAAAAATGATGCAAACATATTAACGGCCTCTTCGCAAGAGTTAGAAACTATCCCATCCAGCTGAACTGTCGAAGGAATATCAGACGATTGTTTCTTAGATTTTATGTAAGACCAGAATGACTTAGGGTTACTTTTTATCTCCTGTTCCTTAGATAAGAGAAATTGTTTATAAAGAAATTTATTCAAGAAGTTGAATTCACGGCGGTAGTGAAAAAACTTGGCTTCAGACTCAGAATCACCCATATCTATAAATTTCCTATGAAATTTTTTACGCAAATTCTTTAGATTTTTGAGACCCCTAGTGTACCATGGTAGTTTATAAGGCTTCTTATTCTTAGTTGGAATATTATTACAGCAGATATCACGCACTTTCTGTAGAAATAAATCATAACATTCATTAGTATTTAACTTATCAAACGAATCAGTCCAGTTTATAGCCTCAAACAAGGAATTAAGCACATCAAAATTACATAAGTTAAAGTTAAAGTCATTAGCAATTGCCGATTGAGAATATTTGAAAAATGTTATGTTATCAATTTCAATAACCAGAGGTTTGTGAATATTAGGTTGAGAAATCCACAGTAAAGGAACATAAATTTTGTATTTAAGAAATTCAGATAAAAATATAAGATCTAGAAAACGATTTAATAGATTGGAAAAATTATTAATTTGACGCAGATTAAGAGAAAAAAAACTATCAATAAGATTAATTTCATGACTATGGTTTACGTTGCAAGGCGTTAGTAATGAGCCGTCAGATAACATTGACCAAGAGATATTTTTTAAATTGAAGTCGCCAAGTACACAAAGACTGTCATTTACTGTGAAGTTCTCACCTATAGATAAAATGTTAGAAATATTAGCATCATATAAACAATCAGAGCTATTAGGCGGAATATAAGATGCACATACCAGAAAAGAACAGCTTACATTAGATATGGATACAATTATTTGGTCCACCAAACCATTAAGATCATTAATACAGCACAGAGAGGAATTAAATCGGGTTTTCACTGCAACTAAAACACCTCCACCTAATAAGAGGCCAGTGGGGCATGGATCCCTATCTTTACGGTAAACATTCCAAAGATTGGGGTCAAAATATTCAGCATTGGAAAAATCACTGTTCAACCAGGTTTCAACTAACACGAAAACATCAAAATCGCATTGCGAGGAAAAATCATAGACTATCTTAGACTTGGATCGCATACCAGAGAGATTTTGAAAATAGATTTTTAAACCATTACATCCATTAGCTAGTGTTGCTGCGATAGCGGCGTTCGATCTCGAAAATTTACAAAAGGCCGAGCTTTGATATCAGCTGGCCAAATTTCAGGCTTTAAGATCTTGGCATAAAGTCCATCAGAAATCCCAATCTTAAAATTAACACGTTTCAATGAAGATAAATCAACACCATTTTTAACCAACTTAAAACAGGCCATTTGGGACTTGCTGACGTTCGCAGTTTTTTCAATATAATTTAAAATTTGATCCTCTGTAACGGTTGGCTTGAATGACGATATGTGAACCCATTTTTTATTAGAAACAACATCCAAATCATTAGATAAATTGGCGCCATAAATCACAGGGCCTTTTTTAAAATTACGCTTGCTATTACTGGTACGTGCGGGTGTATGTTTGTTGACAGTGTGTGTAGATGTATGTGTATTTACAACGGGATTGCGTGACGAATGCGGTGGTGAAGATGAAACAGACAAAGCAGACTGCTTATTTACATTAACTGTTGAAGTATTACGGCTAGGTGAGACAATTAAATCGACAAGTGCACAAGCACCAAGCTCAACATTATTACAGACAGGAACAGGTGGTTGTTGTTGCGAGTTTGATGGAGGTAACTCAGACCCTACAATGTTTTCTTGAACCGCAGTAACTAAATCAGCATTATGCATATTAGAAGTAGCCAAATTATTTCTTAATACATCTGAAAAAGACGTTTTGCTCACTTGCGCAGTTGACTCTTTAATTGTATCTTTTATAACATTGCAGATTGTTTTGTTGTTTTCTGTAATGCTGCTGCAAATTTCTTTGTTTATGTTATGGTGTTCATTTAATGCACCACATAAATGATTAATCTCTTTGAGATTTCTATCACAAGATCTTTGAACTTCATCAAGCTTTTGCAGTCTATCCACATATCTTTTTTCAATAGCTTCCAATAACTTTTTTATTTCCATTTCATTACGTTTCAACGAGTCCTTAAACTCGCCTTTGTATTGAGCCAAATTAACACTATTTTTTTTAACACCATCTTGCACTTCTGCCATTACCAAATCAACATTATGAATATATTGGAGGCAATCATCACAAAGAAACCTGATGAAACCAGTAGATTCAAGTATACCACGAGAATATTGATCTACACCAGAGCATTTTTTAGAAGAATGGTAGACTTTTTTGCAGATTCCCTCACACATTAGGCCGCTTTCACCACGAATTGCAGTTTTGCAATGATGACATTCTGCCATTTCGCAGTTATTGCACTATTTAAGCTTTTAATTATTTTAATTTATTTAAAAAATATTTATTATTTAATTTTAATTTGGGAGCCGAAAAATTTTGCTTCTTGATCACACAAGAGTAGTGGTATAGCACCACCCTTCCTAAATTGTGATTTATTTCATATATTGAAATATGCATTAAATCGTGACTAAAATTGCAAAAATATGCATTTATTGCTAAAAAAAAATGTAAAAATATGCACTTACCACCAAAAAAAATATGCAACTACAAATCGATACCAAATTACTTAAAATCTTTATTTTTTAGAATTTAATTGTGATTTATTTTATATTTTCAAATATGCATTAAAATCTGGTTAAAACTGCAAAAATATGCTATTATACAAAAATATGCAACTACAATTAGACCAAATTACTTAAAATTTTATAATTCGGATAGATAATTAGTCAATCTGCCTTATCGTGGTTGGCGTATTTCAAATACGACTACGACTGTTTGGTAATAGATTAAAGAATACTACAACAGTTTTTCTTTAATCTATTACCAAACAGTCGTAGTAGTATTTGAAATACGCCAACCACGATAAGGCAGAATAATTTTTTCTATCAACAAAAAAATCATGCATTTGCATGAAAGTCCGAGTCCAAGTCCATGGTATATCGTCACCTTAAATGCAAACGGACGTAATAACACTATTATATTTTACAGGAGAAACAAAACACGTTTCAAAATCAATAATAATAAAGTGTTCTTGGAAATTTTCTTCGAAATTTACTTGTAGTATGGATACTTATATGTTTTTAACCATTTATTTCCTTTTTAGGGTTCCGTACACCGTAATAGCTAAACCAAGGCACATTCACAAGGTAGTAGCGGAAATTCAGCTGAGCTATTTTTTTTTCAAATTAAAGTTCATCGGAAACTTCAAAAATTTTTTACGAAAGAGAAATTAAAAGAAAATGTTAAAAAATTCAATATGAAAAATATTTTATTAAAAAAAATTCTGTGAAAACAAATTTATAAATATGAAAAAACTATTAAAAAATTGTGAGAAGTGCTAAACGTTGCAAATGTTGTTAGTGGTAGCTGCCGCGGAGAAATATTTTCAAAATTATGTGAATAATTTTTATTATTGTTATGTTAAACAAATTCTATTTTTGAAGTTTTTGATGAACTACAACCCATGTTGTTTTTTTCATTGTTGTATTTTTCATTGTTTTTGTAATCCTGATACTACCTGGAAATGAATCTGCCTTGAGCTAAACTCTTGAAATTTTCAAAAACGGTAAAACAAAAAACTCCAAAATTACAAAATCGTCAAACCAAAAAAAAATCGCCAAAAAAAATCGCCAAAACGAAAAAAATCGCTAAATTAAAAAAAATTTCTAAAACTAAAATAAATCGCAAAAAACCGGAAATCGCCAAAATTAAAAAAATCGCAAAAATGAACAAAAATCGCCATAATGAAAAAAAATCGCCAAAATGAAAAAAACGCCAAAATCTGAAAAAATCGCCAAAACGCGAAAAAAAAACGAAAAAATCATTTCAGCTGAAAAAACGTCAAAAACGCAAAAAGCGCCGTATTAAAAAATGCTCAAAGCCCATGGTACGGAACCCTTCGTGCGCGAGTAAAATTCGCACTTAACTGAATTTATTATATACATATGTACATATATTTAAGCTTTTATGCTAGTTACGTTCTTTGCAATAAAAAAATAGATGCATTCGTAATTACGTCTATTTAAATTTTTTTTAATAAATTCGTAATTTTTGATAAAATGGACCGTAATCAATCAAAAACTCGATTTCGAATTTGTGTGTAGTTACGTCCGTTTGCATTTAAGGTGATGTGATATGTAAAAATTTGTCGACAATTATTCTTACCCCCAAATTTTATAAAAACAAAAATGTATGGAAAACATGTATAAAAACTTTCAAAAACTATATTTATTTTTTTTTATTTTTTGGAAAGAACTTTTATAAGAATAAAAGAGACAACTACGTAAGTAATTTGCAAATAGCATTAATTTTAAAAAAGTCAGCTTACGCTGAACTGGAACCTTACAAAAAACACCAAACTCTCTACAATTACTCTTCCCAGCCCATTTATGAAAAATATGATTTCTCATGATATGTATGTCTGTCTGCTCTATTTTCATTATAAACATCAACAAGTGATGAAATAATATTTTAAATCGTGCATAGAAATAGATAAAAAAAATGTTTGATAAATCGTAAATTTTTTTTTTTCTTTCGAATAACTACCCTATTTAATACGCTTGACTTTGAATTTTTAATTCCATTTTTATTATTATTTGGGCGTGCCCAAAAACATTCAATTTTCACTAGTTTAAAAAAATCTTATTTAAGTTAATAAAACTGTGTCGTTTAAACAAAAGCACTTGTTTCTATTTCCTTCAATTTGGGGTGTGGAATTTTGCAAACAATTATATTTTAAATAACTATTTTGGCCATTCAAATGCAACAACAATGTTTTATAAAATTACTAACTAAATGAAATAAAAAATAAAATGAATTAAATAAATATTCATAGTGAAAACCATAGATGTTAAGTAATGATTAGTATCGTAATGGTTCAGTTTAGCACGATTACTAATTGATTACGATTACTAATAATGGATTACTTTTCCATTACTTTTGAATTACTTAAAATTACTAAAAATTAATCAAAAATAATCAAAAGTAATCAAAAAACAATCTGATTACTTCTAAGAATTACTTTTTATTTTTTTAGATTATTTATTAAGTATCAAAAGTAATCTTTGAAAGTAGTCGGATTACTTTTTTATTACTTTTTATTCTTTTTGATTATTTTTAGTAGTTTTAAGTAATTCAGATTTATCAGCAATTCTTTTAAAGGTAATTATATAGTCATTACAATTCTTTTGAAAATGTAATCTAATTGATTACTAATCGTAATCGAAATTTAACAGCTGTGGTCAAAACAAAGTATACTTTAAGAATTTGAAACCAGTATTTTGTATGGTAATAATACTGGTTTTAAATTTTTAAAGTATATTTTGTTTAAACGAGTTTTAAAGTTGGATTTTAAGCTCTAAAACTTCCTTTTGATTTTCAATAACTTTTTTTATATTTATAAATTTTTTTAGATATACTGCAAAGCCTTTGGTCCAAACTATATTCGATGGCGGCATGGCCACATGTTTTGCTTACGGTCAGACCGGTTCTGGCAAAACACACACCATGGGTGGTGAATTTAATGGTAAAATACAGGATTGTAAGAATGGTATTTATGCCATGGCAGCTAAAGATGTATTTTCCTATTTGAATGGGCCACGTTATCGACACCTAAATCTAGTCGTATCAGCCAGCTTCTTTGAAATCTATAGTGGAAAAGTATGAAAAAAGTTTAAACATATCATATACATACTATATTTAGATTTAAATTATAATTTGTGTGTGTGTTGTTCTTTAAGGTTTTTGATTTACTGTCTGATAAGCAGAAACTTCGAGTCCTGGAGGATGGCAAACAGCAAGTGCAAGTTGTTGGTCTCACTGAGAAGGTAGTCGACAGTGTTGAAGAAGTGCTAAAACTTATACAGCACGGCAACACTGCTCGCACCTCCGGCCAGACCTCAGCCAACTCAAATTCATCACGCTCACATGCAGTATTTCAAATTGTTTTACGTCCTCCCGGCTCAACAAAAATACATGGCAAGTTCTCGTTTATCGATTTGGCTGGTAATGAACGTGGTGCCGATACTTCATCGGCAAATCGCCAGACACGCATGGAGGGTGCCGAAATCAATAAATCTCTGCTGGCATTAAAAGAATGCATACGTGCCTTGGGTAAACAATCGGCCCATTTGCCATTCCGTGTCTCTAAACTAACGCAGGTCTTGCGTGATTCTTTTATTGGTGATAAAAGTAAAACCTGTATGATTGCTATGATTTCACCGGGTTTGAGTTCTTGTGAACACACCTTAAATACTCTACGTTATGCTGATCGCGTTAAGGAATTAGTGGTGAAAGACCTGCTGCGCGATGATGATGCACTGCGCGAAGAAGATGCAGAACAATTAAAGTACGAAGAGGATGAGGAGACTAATAATTTGCAGCATGTTCAGCAGAGACCTATAAAACACAATAATCATGCTAATCACAACAATAACAATAATAATAAAAATGGTCAGATGTCTGGGAGTGATTTGGCTTTGTTGCGTTCCTTAAGCGTAAGTCGAAGAAGAATATAATTTCTTTATAATTACTAAACGTTTCTTAAAAAATTTTCATAACTAAAGTTTTATATAAAAAAATTTAAGTGCAGCCAATAAGTGGACCTGATAATATGACTCGATTCACTTTTTTTTTGAAATATTTTTATTTGTACAATTGTTCGGCTGTTTCTTTCGTTCAAATACATTTAACGTTATTGTGATAATTTTAAAAGAAGTGAAAGAAATTATTGGAGTGAAAATAATTCTCATAAAACTATTATTAAAACCAAAGGTTTCATACGTTTGAGATATTTTATATGAACTTTATTTCGTCAAATTTCAATTTCATCAAAAATTATTCGAGTAGTAAATTAGTTAAATCGAAATTATTCAAAGTATTTTTTGTACAAAAAAATAATTATCAAATAAAAACTATTCGAATAAATCAGAAAAATAAAAAAATGCAATACCAAATTGTTAACAAAATAGTTATTCGAATAAAAATTATTCGAAATAAATTGTTTAGATAAAAGTTCTTCCTATTTATATTTAAAATAGACCTATTTGAATAATTATTGTTCAAAAAGTTCGAATGAAAGTATTCATCAAAAATTATTCTAGTAAATTAGATGAATCAAAATTATTCAAACTAGTGTTTTCCAAAAAAAAAATAATAATAATAATTATCATATAAAACCTACTCGAATAAATCAGATATATAAAAAATTCAAACTAAATTGTTTTTTGTGAAGAAAATTTAATTATTCGTATACAAATTATTAAAAACTCTTCGTGTGTAAAAACTTTCCTATATTTAAAATAGATCTATTTGAATAATTATTATTAAAAAAGTTGCAATAAAACTATTCGTCAAAATTATTCGAATAAACTATTCAAATTGTTTTTTTGCAAAAAATATATAAAAACTTTTAATAAATTAAAAAAATAAAAAATTCAATATTTTTTTTTTACAAAAAAAAAACTAATTATCCGAAAGAAGATTATTCGAAATAAATATTTAGATAAAAGCTCTTCGTGCATAAACATTTTCCTAGTTACATATACATATGTATTTAAAATAGATCTATTTGAATAATTATTATTCATAAAGTTCGAATAAAATTATTCGAGTAAATTTCCAAAATCAATTTAAATTGTTTTTCGCAAAAAATAATTCTCATATAAAACTATTCGAATAAATTAGGAAAATTAAAATGCAAACTAAATTGTTTTTTGTGAACAAAATTTAATTATTCGAATAAAAATTATTCGATATAAATTGTTTAGATAAAAACTCTTCGTGTGTAAAAACGTTCCTAGTTATATTTAAAATAATTCAAAAAGTTCGAATAAAATTATTCGTCAAAAATTATTCGAGTAGATTAGTTGAAACAAAATTATTCGAATTTAAAGTTTTTCGAATTTTTAAGTGTAGGCCTTTTTGCCACAGACTCATTTCTTAAAATTTAAAAAAGTTACAATTTGGTTAAAAAGCCAAGTTAGATTGAAGTTTTGATTATTAAATCGGTATAATTTAATTTCATTAAAAAACAAAACTCAACAATTAGCTTTAAAAAAACTATATACATAATTATAAAAAGTTTGAAACATTTGTCCTCTGCTCCGTATCCATATATGTATGTACAGATATAAAATCATTATTTTCAGGAACATGACATGTCTGATGAACTACTCGTCCAGCACGCTGCTATTTCCGACTTACAACAAACCGAAGAAATGGTAGTTGATCAGCATCGAGCCATTAACGAATTCCTAACACATTTTCTGCCAGAATCTGTGCGTTTATATAATTTAACCAACTACGTAGACTATGACCAAGACTCTTACTGTAAAGAAGGCGAAGCTTACTTTACCCAACTGGCCGAAATGGCTACCATGTGTCGGGATTTAATGGCTGATTTTCGAGCAAAAATGGCTAAAGAGGAAATGCTTTCGTGCACTGTCAAACCACCAGGCAAACGTTAAGCGAATAATAATAAAATATTGCTTACACAACAAACACACAATACTCTATTCAGCAAAAAAGAAAAGAAAAACAGCGAAAAAGCGGCGAAAAGAAAAGGAATAAACTAAACCACTTCATAAGTATTAATTTGTTTATTTTTTTATATATACATAGAAAATCTAAAATGTGAAACAAATTATAAGAAAAAGAAAAAAGAATAGTGCCGTTTAAAATTGCACTTAAAACTACATTTAATACATAAAACGAAAAATAATTTTAAATTAACACTAACAGCTGCAACACCACATTTAAATAGTATAACAAAAAGGAAAAATTATTACTCACTTTAACTTAGAAAAAAAAAAGAAAAAGAAATTGAATCCAACAAGGCAAAAGAAAAACACTCAAAAAAAAGCATTGTAAAATTTTTGAAAATCTTAAATACTTTATGTTTGTTATCAAATGTTTCATTTATTTGTTTTCTTTTTTATATATACATATAACATACATATTAAACAAGGCAGATTAATAAGCTATATGCAAAAGCTCAAGCTGATTGTCAAACTCCATTGTTGCTTACATTTGTTGCTATGCTACATATACGAGTATTTTTATTAACATGCCTTGATATTATTAACCAAATTTTATTTACTTCGAAACAATTTTTTTTATTTATGCATATATCTTGGCTTATTTCTCAGCCGATCAGCCGAAGGAGTATTATTATGTAACTGGTTTCGAAAAGAAAACTATTCGAATTTGTGTGAAAATAACATTCGAATTGGAAAACATTGCCGTTCGATTCGAGTTACATAATAACACAAACTGATTTTTTTTAATATTGTGCTGAACTTTTATTTTTGTCTATTATTAAAAAAAAAGAATCTACTACTGCGAACTATTTTTAATACTTATTTTTAAATAATAATAATTTTACTGCTTTTTTATTTTTACACTTGAAAAAAAAACACAAATTATAAAAAAAATTAAAAACTTTTTGAAAAACAATTTATGAAGATAAAACTATAAAAGCCCGTCAAGTATTAGAGAACAAGTTCAACAGCACTATTCAAATAAAATAGCTTTCGTTAAAAACAAAAAATAGTTAAGCAAGCGAGAGAGAGAGAGAGAGAGAGAAATCGTTAAAGAGCAAGACCTTAACGACCAATCAAACTCCTCGATAATGTTGTCAGTCCTTTATATTATGTAACTCCCTCCTTAATACTAAAAAAAAACTCATGAGATCTTCTAGCATTCCTTAAATTCCCTGTGAAAAAAAACAAAATAAATTCTGATCTCATTTTGTTTGTGTGATCACATATTTTTTTTTTTTGGTTTTTCTGTAATAAGAATAGTTGAATATGAATAGTTTTTCACACGGAAATATTTTTTTAAACTACTTAACTTGTATTGTAGACTAAAATGCACAAACAAGGCGTATATTTTGTTTTTATTAAAAAGTGCGCCTTAATATTAAAAAGTGCTGTCCATGGCGTAGTCTGGCTCATATTCATATTTGTTGTTTAGCGCTTCTCTTTACATTGTGGTGGCAAAAAAAAAAATATCTTGAGAGGAATATGCATAAAATACAAATGGTTTTAATAAAAAAATAATAAATATAAAGCAGCTGATCTGTTTCTGAATTCGCCTTGTTATCATACTCTGTGTTTCGAAACGAAATAAAATGTTTTGGAATTTGTACGCTATTAACATTACAATTGGAAAGAATTTACTTTTGTTTCGAGTTACTGCTTATTCGCCTTGTAATTTTTTTAATATAAAATTTCCTGCTGTCAGAAAATTTCCGAACGTTTTGTTTTTTTTTTACAGCAGAGAAATTAACAGCTGATCATCAGCTGTTAAATTGATATCACCTGATATGAATTCGCCTTGATCGAATCCATTTTATTCCGATGTTACCAGCACCTTACAAAATAAATACGTACTAAAATACATATAGGGAAATTAAGCTTGTTTTAGGCTAGAAAATCTTTAGGGTCTAACCAAGGCGTATTCAGTATCAGGCGAACTCTTCCCTACAACAATTTAACAACACAAAAAATAACACGTAGTTTGCTATGCTACAAAACCAATCTGTCAGAAGATTTCTAAGCAAATTTTGCCATTTTGGTTCAAATTGCTCAATTTGGCATCAACAGCTGATAATCAGCCGGGCGGAAAAGGTCACCTGATACTGAATTCGCCTTGGGTCTAACTTATATAATTTTCTATAAACGAGTTTTTGATTCAGACATGCCTGGAAAAAAGTTTTTTTTTGTTGAGTTAAGAGAACTTTGAATTATATCGAGCCCTATTTTCGATTTAAACGTAAGCGATATGTAGTAAAAAATAAACTTTTGTATTGAAATTAAAAGTTTATGGGCTTATCCATAGTTTAGAATTATCAAAATGCCAAAATTATTAATAACTTTTCAAATACATTCTGCAAAATTTTATCGTACGCGAAAACTTACGTATGTAAAACGTATTTGAATCAGAGCTGGTTAATTTCGATTACGATTAGTAATCAATTAGATTACATTTTAAAACGAATGTAATGATTATATAATTGCCTTCAAAAGAATTGCTGATAAATAATTGATTGCGATTACTAATAATCGAAAAGTAATCTGAATTACTTAAAATTACTAAAAATAATCAAAAAGAATCAAAAGTAATCAAAAAGTAATCCGACTACTTTGAAAGATTACTTTTGATTCTTAATAAATAATCAAACACAATCAAAAGCAATCCTTAGAAGTAATCGGATTATTTTGTGATTACTTTTGATTCTTTTTGATTGTTTTTAGTAATTTTAAGTAATTAAGATAATTTTTCCATTATTAGTAATCGTAATCAATTAGTAATCGTGCGAAACTGAATATAACCGTAATTTAATCATTACTTCAACTTAAAAAAAAGTAATCAAATTAGTAATCATTACGATTACTAATCATTACTTAACAGCTATGATTTTAATATTATAAAAAAAAAACTTTGTCCAGGCAACTTTAATTTTTGTGGCTTACGATTAAATCGAAAATAAGGCTGGATATATAAAAAAAACGTCTTGAACATTTTAATTTTTGTCGCTTACGATTAAATCGAAACTAGGGCCCGATATGATTTAAGCAAGGCGAATTCAATACAACTGATCTTCAAATGTCAACAAAATCCCTGCAAATTATTCGATAAGAAAATAAAGAAAAATAATTTGTCCCAATTTAACTTTGACTTTAGCACGTCTTTTTAATTTTTGTATAAAAATTTAAAGGATAATAAAAGCTCCGGTATCGGCTGCTTATTCGCATTGACTTGTTGCATTCCACCCTTATTCCAGTTCTCAACATCGACTTCACGTCAATACAATACCCAAAAAAGTGGTGCTTGTCTACTCGCTATCGAGAAGAATGTCTTATTTGTGGTCCCTAGAAAAAAGCATGACCCCGTTAAAAGCTATCAGTTGTTTTCGACAGCGGGTAGGCAAGCTCAATTTTGTTTTTGCTGTTATATGGAATAAGGGTGATTATATGTATATACTCTCGTTACGTCGAATTCCGGCTAACAAATTGATTTTAAATAAAAATTCCAAAATTACTTAAAATATCATTTTGTTACATCTAATGAGAAACTACTCCAATTAAATTAATTAAAAATTTACTTTCTCAGAATTCGCCGCAGCCACGCTAAATTTGTAATGCCACCATCGTCTTTTTAAATAAAAATTTTGCTGAGAATTATAGCCAATTGTTAGTTCCCAGCAGTACGGAAGTTTGCTAAATATTTCTGTAACAATTTATTCCCGGCCTAATTACTTTTCTTCCAAAACCTTCCAATTATTTGTAAGTCTTTAAACAGCACATACATCTTAACACAGCCAAATTCATAAGACCCAGCCTAAGTAAAGTTTTTCTAAAAATACAAATTGTCCTTTTGCTCAACTATATAATTTTTTTTTTGTTACTATGTAGTAAAGTTTTGTATTGTAAACTAAAAAACAAAAGAAAAAGCAAAAGAAAATCCCTATATTAAAAAATTTACGTATATAATTATTAATTATGCCATTCATTTTTATTGAATTTATAAATGAAAAAGCTGCTGCATTTCCACCCCAAGAAAACCCTTCTAGTATTAACTACCTCCCATATCCGGCCAGCCACAAATTTTTGTCTAAAGCCACCCCCCTCTAGGGATTTTGATAACGTTTTCCTTATATATGTATGTAGGTTTACAATAAAATTTTCTTTTGAAAGTAGTGAAAAAAATGTACTTACAGGTCCAGAGGCAAATTATGGTATACGTTATTGAATGAAATTAGAAATGGAAATGTTTTGAATTGCAGTGTATACCAAATGCCGAAAATTTAAATATTTTCCAAAAAAAAAATTTTTTCAAGAGACCTGTTTGTTAAAAAACAAAAACGAAGGGCCAATAGCGGCATTCGATATCGACCGAAATTTAAAAATATTGCCGCTTAAACTTTGTTAAAATATTTTGAAATTTTGTTCGATATCGAATGCCATAAATAAAATTATGGCATTCGATATCGACCCCAGCTATGTGATGGAAATTTATTTTAAAAACGAATATGTTTAAAATAGAAAAGAAAACTTGTGACTTGCTCATTATTTCCGTTGTGAATATATTTTTTAATTTTTGTTGAATTTCCTATAATATTGGTTGTATTTTAACTTCTGCTACTCTACTTTTAGAAAGTCAAAATAAATCGTCAAATCTTTCCAAAACGTAGCGTTTTAAAATCATTAGATTCCATCACATAGCTGAATAATTTTTTTTTAATGTTCAGCTATACATAGATACATACATATATCTGTTTATTAATTTTGTTATTAACTACATAAAAACATCTTTTCTATATTGCTTAACAATGCGAGTTTTTAAGAGGTAAATAAACGAAAATTTAAAATTAATAATAAAGAAAAACTGTATTTTAAATTTCCGTTATACAAGTGCTTCAAAGAAATAAATAAAATATATATTTAGATTCTAATAATTATTAAATTATAAAAATAAATAAACAACAAAAACCTATTATTTAAATTAAAAAAAAAGAAACTAAATTGATTTAATATATCAAACCATCGCATTACACTTTTTTATTCTACAGTACTTCCCAGCACTGACTTCTTGTTGCTTTTGTACTAAGACAAAATGTCACAAGTCAGTCGTAAAACAGCTCTGGGCTGCAGAACAGCTCTCGCGCCATTGTAATTATTTTTTAAGTTCGATCAGGTCTCACAGTGTGTTGTTTGGCCTTCGAAAGTGTTACCGTAACTATGTAACTGTATCGCTTACAGTTATGTTGTGTTGTTTTCCATTATCAAGTGCAAACGTTTTTAACAAGATTTATTATGCTGGTGGAAACCACAAAAAATCTCTAGTAGTGGATCTTGAAAAATGCCACATTCTATTCCAAGGCACATATATGTACATAGATCATAAGCTGCTCTGCGCGGGATATTCTGAGTATTAAGGTAAAATTAAAGTGTATAAAATATTGCAATGCTTGCTATGTACATATCGCTCATTTACTCAAAGAACGTCATAACTCAAAAAATTTAAATTTTAAGTTGATGCAGAATTAATCGTCATAGCGTTCTTCGTATTGTGTAAAAATTTCATAAAAATATCTTGTTTACTCAATTCTTGGGAGAAAAATAAAATTATCTTTTTCCATTGAGTTGTGTGGAAATTGAAAACTTTAACCTCGTTTTCTGGCAAACTAGTTTTATTTTAGTTATGACATTCTTTGAATAAATGAGCGATATGTACTACATACGAGTACATACAAACATACCGTTACCTTAATATAGAAACGCCCTAACTCATTGTTTTTTTTTAAATAGAGGTTTTTTTTATATTTCGATAGATGGATGAGCCTCTAATCTCTCGAAATATGCAAAAAACTCTGATCTGCAGATCGAATTTTTTTTAAAATACTTAAGGGCGGCCGAAGGAATGCTATACACAGAATCTTTAATAAGTAAAGGGAAAAAGTAATTAAAGTAAGGGGGAACATCTTTAAACCCTGCTATGGAAAAACATTGTTACTTCATAACTTGGTACATTTTAGACCGATTGTAAAAAATCTTTCTTGTCTGAGATGGTATAGCTTCCAATTGGTACATTTTAAAAAAGTGGGCTGGACACGCCCACATTTTTTATTTGATTTTATGATATTCTGAAGTGGGGTTTTTTGGTAGAAATATTTTTTTTAATTTTTACTTTAAAATTTTTTTCTTTTTTTTTTACGAAACTTGCACAACAAAAAGCAAAATGTGTTGACAAATATTTAATAAGCTAAAGTGTTAAAGTTTGATAGAAACTTAAAACTCCAATAGAAAAACTTATATTCACAACTCCAAATAAAAAAACAAAAGATACTTTCCAACTCTCTCACCAACAAACTCATACTTTCTGAAAGAAAAATTTCATAGTGTGAACCATACTTTAGTCTGCTTGCTTGCGATTACAATGACAACTTATTATTGTTGTGCTTGCGCTGCTTTTTATGTTAGAGGGTAGTCTATATGTAAAAAGACTGTTCACAATTTGCACTCCTAAAAAAATATTGCCTAAATACACAAAAATGAGATCTCTTTAGAGAGAAAGAGCTGAATCCCAAGCCAGGCCCAGTCATGTCAACATCATGGATTTTTCTGATATGCACTACATGCAGCAATAAATTGTGGCATGTGCTTTATCCTTCTTTTAAATAAACATTTAAAATTAACTACTTTTCAAAGATTTTCAATTGTTTTTTTTTACCAAACAAGTTTCTCTATCATAAAAGCATTAAAATGTCTACTGTGCTGTTTCAAATGTAAAGCCTTTATTTCATAATTTTACTAACACACATTGTCATCATTAAGAACAATAAAACCGGGATCAACTGTATATTGTTCAGCCAAATCATCCGTGTTGCTATCCATCTCATTAATCATATCTGGATCGTCTATTAACTCGAAAGCAGTGTCCACGCAGCAGTTTGAATTTTTCTCATGTAGCTTCATATGACTCTAAAATGAAATTGAATAATGAAAATTACTATCAATTTACTTTAACACAAACAGTTTGTTAATAGAATGCAATCGGATTGGTGATGGTTTGACTTTATAAAATCTCATTAAGGCGCTTTTCTATCAGAAAATAATATTAAAGAATCTTACGAAAATTGTATACTATTCAAAAATGGAAATTTACATTCATTCTATGAACAAATTAAATTAAAAACACTCGTAATTTTACCTGTAAATGATGTTTTCTTCGGAATGGTTTCAAACAAAGCATACACTTAAATCGCGGTTCTTCTGCGTGTATGGTTTGCACGTGAAGCCTCAATGTTTTATGCGTGCTAAACTTATTATTGCATATATCACATTGAAAATATTGCTCCGTATGTGTGAGCAAATGAGTTTTCAAATGTTCCATCATTAGATAATCCTTCCCACAGATATTGCAAACATACGGCCGTTCTCCGGTATGGCCACGCAAGTGTACTTTAAGATCGGTTTTGGAGAGAAACGCCTTTTCACACATGTCACATTTAAAATTGCGCACATTGTTATGGCGATTCATGTGGTATTGATAGTGGACCTTCTGCGTAAAAGTCTTCTCACATATTTCGCATTGGAAGGCAGGCGGTCTATTGTGCGTTTTCATGTGGTATTCTAAGGAGGTCATAGACTTGAGATCTTTGGAACATACATTGCAACGATACTTTTCAGTGAGGTGTTGGGTTCTGAAAAATGAGCGGGAAAGTACATTTATTAATAGATTTTATTTTGGTCCTATTCTCGCATACTGATATATGTACATCTTGTTATAAGTTAATTCGAATGGAAAGAATGCCACAGCAAGGAATTTTAGTTAATGTAGCACAAAGTACAACATGTAATATAGTAAATTTCTGTTGTGATTTTTTAAATTTAACTTACTTTCTGTTTTATAGACTTAAACTTATCAAATTTTATATTTTTAATAATTTTGAGTTACCTGTGTAATTTGAGTTCATATGGCCTATTAAACTCCAGCTGGCATGGTACACATTTGTACTCTTTTTTAGTAGCCGATGTGGTGTATCTTCCGCAATCCTTATTTAGCCTTCTCTTCTTTAACGAAATTGTATGTTGAGTTGCTTGCTCATTCACATCATTCCCAATTTCATCCATAAAATCTTCGACTTCATATTCTATATCGCTAAGTGCTTCTATTTTATCATCAGTATGTACATCATACAGTAAAAGTTTTCCATGGTTATCCGAATGCGATTCTATTTTGCTTTCATCTAAAAGTTCATAAATTTCCGTAATATAATCGTCTTTATCGATTATTTCTTCCAAAACTATTTCTGACATCGTTTCCTGTGAACTTGTTAGATGGTGTGTTGGTTCCGCAGGTGTCTCTATTTTTGAAATATACCCTTTTGTCTCTATTTCATATCCAGCAGCTGGATTTCTTTGCGATTCCTTTTCTGTCACTTCCTTTATGTGTGCAAATTCAGCATTTTCTTGATACTCGTTAAGTACAATGTCTTGGTTTTCACTTAGAATATCACAGGTTACATATTCATCGTTACCGTCATTAATAACGCCTTCATAGTTATTCGTTTCATTTTCTTCAAATAATTGTGAACTTTCCTGATACTCTTGTGATTCATTTGCATCATTACCCTGCTCTATTCCCAAGGCAGAACAATTATCTGTCAGCTCTTGGATGTGTTCTTTTTCATTATCCATTCCAGCATAAAGATTTTCCAAGAATTCTAATGTTTTGTGCGCCTTATCTTTAAGTTTCTTAAAAAGTTTCATTTGTAAGTCACAACTGTTGCACAAAAATTGTGGATAATACTGCCGCTCATTTAGATGGATCTGTAAATAGATACCTTAAAGTTTTCAGTTTACAAATAATGGTTACTGCTGCAGACGCAACTTACATTGAATAAATACTCGTATAACATGCCAGCCTCGCTAAGCAGTTGATTCTCATCGTGTTGGTTTGAGGATATATACAAGTCTTGATAATCACCATCCTGGTTCGGGCTCCGACACACCCTACAACTATTTATTATATCGGGATTTGAAATCAGCATGCCAGTTTGATGTTTAAGTTGATCCACTGAGTTAATTTTTTATGTAAAATTTTGATAAAGTTTGTTTACAAATGCAATGATTTAATCAAGGGCTATCAACATACTTTGGATTTTATTACAAGTGATAGTCATAGGGAACTGATAACATGAATTATGCAGGGTGCAAAAATTCGTGTTGCAAAGAAAGTAGCTACTCCCCATGAGGAAACACTGACGAGTATGCTCCAAGGCGAATTGACAGACAGGTGACGTACGTTCGGTTTAACTAACCACATATGCTATATTTGAATGCGTGTACCCCACTTTGGAAATGAGAATTTGACGTTATTTAAACGCTTGATTTATAAAAAAGAAATTAAAGTTACCATCATTGTTCTAATGTAGCAAGAAAGCTTATTTGTAAAAAGTACTTGCACATCGTCAGCTGACTATACATAATCTGCGCAATTATTTGGCGGATTGTTTTAGTTTTATTTGCCACAAGTGCAGTTTAACATATCGTCACCAATATATATATTATATATAATATATATATATAATAGTTATGATATTTAGCAACTCGTATTCTTGTTTATTAAGCTCTCAAATAAGTTACAAAACATTGAGATAACCACCCAATAAGCGGTGATCAAGTGCGACTATTTTCTTTAAATATGCTTTGTGATAAAGCTTTTTATTTGGCGAAGAAGGAGAAGAATTTGGTTTGTTTATTTTTGCACTTTTGTTTTTAAAATTATAAAAAGGGGGTTTTTCGTGCAATGGATTCCTTGAAGAAATCTCTTTTGGAAAGTATAAATGAAATAGATTTGGAGGATTTGCAATATGTAGAAATGGATTTGTGCTTTTACGAACTAGTAAGTCCCATGAAATAGAACAAAGTAATTTATTTAAATAATATGACTAACGAACTTGTTTTGTAGGTTTCGTTGGGATTCCTGTTGTATGGACATGATAGATCACATGCTCAATTTATACTACAAAGATTAATAGTGCTATCGCAGCATCCACCACAAGGCAAAGGCATGCAAAATCCAGAGAAACTGCCAACAAGTGATATATTAAGAAATTATGCAAAATCAAATACTCAAACATGGAGATTACACATAATAGAAGCTTTAGCTATTATAAGAGCCAAAAGAGTAATACGCAAATTAGGTTTACCTTGGCTGGAAATATACCACCATTTTCTGCCCCATATAGCCGAAATAAGTGTTCACATACATCCCTTACTTAAAGCGTTATATTCAATTTCGGAACGTCTAACACCTGACAAAGCAAGCAAACTTATTTATGAAGTCAACGCCAAATACCATAACAATCAAGATTTGCGGTTTTATGACTTCGCATACTTGGAAATTTTTCTATTACATTGGCTCACAAAACAAATAATCAAAATTGGTGATATGCAGCTAAAAGACTGCAATGTTGAGATCTTAATTGAGTTTTTCAAATTGAACGATATGGAGGGAAATAAGGACATACTTCTAGAGACTATAAATCAAAGTTTGCAAGCTGAACCAACAGAAATTAGAACATTCAATAATGCTGAAAATAATGTAGATTTAAAGGATTCGGGTGTTTCTTTGTCTCAGGAAATGGTTGACAATTGTGGTAACGAAATTACTTCAGACAATAAGGTATATGTTACACAACAACGAGATGAGTTCGATAGTTCAGAGCGTTATAACATTAGCAGAAAAAATGCTGGTTATGTGTTGATAATAAATCAAAGTAATTTTTACAAAGAAGCAGATCCTAAATTGCAGGTAAATTTCTTTTATTAATGCACCTTAAATATTTAATAATCTTTTGATTTTAAACAGCATCTTGTACCACATATGAACGAATCCATACAAAACCGTAGGGGAACTAATGTTGATCGTGATAAACTCGAAGAACTTTTTGCTTCATTCGGTTACATACCATTGGTTTTTGAAAATCTAACACATTTGGAAATTTTACACAACATACGTGAGACCGTAAAGAAAAGTTTACTGAAAGATTCCTTAATTATTTGCATATTGTCGCACGGCATGGAAGGTAAGAGGAATATATTTATTTACTAAGTATTTTATTTCAAACATGAGCTTTATAAAATTAAAGGCGTTGTTTTCGGCTCCAATACCATACCGGTAGCAATATCTGAGATAAGAGAAATATTAACAGCCGACACTCTAAAGGGCAAACCCAAGATGCTTATAATACAAGCTTGTCAAAGAAATGTTGCAACTGTCGATGCGGTATGAAGTTATATACATACATATATATTAACTCTTTTTAACTTCCCTATACCTATTACCATTTATAGAGAAATTCCACATCTATAACAGATTTTTCGCCCGATGCTTACGCAGATATATTGTTGGCTATGTCATCTATACCAGGAACAGATGCTTTGCGGCACATTGAATATGGAAGTTGGTTTGTCGACTCATTGTATAAATTCACCCAAAAGTATGGCGATCGGTAAGTGCTTCCAAAATAAAATTTACATATTTACGTCGCTCAAGTGGACAGTTAAATTTTTGTTTTAAATAGCAAACATATGTTGGATATTTTAACTGCTGTTACTTGTGACATTTCAAAAAGAAAAGGCGATGCGAATCAAGTTATGTTGCCTTCAACTAATAGTACAATGCGCAAGGAGTTTTATTTACCTAGTAGGGTGTAGGGACTATCTTTCGTATATATTTTTATACGCACATATCATGTAAATCAAGTACTATAATATTAAAAATAATTATTAATTAAAATCTCTCTTTTGTCAACGGAAAAGTCCACAAAATAACTCCCTGAACGCGCTTATGAAATAATTACGATGGCTCGAGAACGTACGAATTTGTTAGTTGTTGGTTTCGGGTTTGTTTAAGTAAATAAAAAAAAACAAGATTTGCTTTATTTTCTTTATTTAGTAATATTAATAACTAAATTTATTATAATTAAGATCTCCGGTGGTGGTCTAAATTCGACCAGTTGACACGTACTTACATAGATATCGTGCCTTGTGTTAATAATTCAGAATTAATCGTCATATGGTTCTTTTTCGGTAAAACTTTCGTACAATCACCTTCCATACTCAACTCATGAGAGGAGAATAAAATTTTCTTTGTTTCATTAAGTTATTAGTAAATTCAAAACTTCAAGCTTCAAACTTCTAGTTTTTTCGAGTTATGACTTTATTGAAGCAAAGGCTCTATATGTTTCACCAATATTGGCAAATGCATACATTTATGAATATCCGTATGTGTATATGTACTAAGTTATGTGTGTATATTTTTTAAGATAAGAAAAACGAACGCAATGCAATAAGGAAAATTAGAAGTAAAGAAGTGAATTTAAAATAAATGATTGAAATAATACAGTGGCGACGGTAACCTTCGTTATTTTGACACCAAACTTTTTCAAAAATATTGTAAAAAAAAATCAGCTGTTTAGCCCTAAGCTAACTAACGGTTTTATCGTAGCATCTGGACGAAACAAATTGTTTCTATAATATGCGTTTGTTGCTATAGCATCGCCGCAGTGATCGATAAAATCAAAAATTCAGTATACTTTCTAATTGAAGTTAATACTATCAAACTGAACAAGTTACCAACATCAATTTGCTCAGGCAGAACTTAGTACCGGTCCTAAACAAAAAACAAATTGCATTTTAATAGAATCCACTGTCTAAACATTTTGCCTTCTGCATACATATATGGAACACCGCTTTTTGGCGGAAGGCAATTAATCCGTCGGATACTACAAATAATCAAATGTATTCTTTCGGCAACATGATCGATAATTATTTGGTACTAATTAGGCCACATTCCACATTATTAAGCTTTTAAAGTGTTAACTGCATTGTTCTCAGTTGATATTGTAAACAAATTAGAAAAAAGAATGTTGACATCACTTATCACTTTTTATGCAAAAATTAATAAAGCCAACTTAAAAAAGCGGCAATCAAGTTAAAATAAGATTAAATAAAAATGACCCAGCGACATAAAACTCTAATGGAATGTATAAATGAAATAGAGGTGGACGACTTGGATTATTTGGAAGCTGACTTAAGTTTTTATCAATTGGTAAGATTTAAAAGAAATTCAGTAACTGTATACGTACATTGTATGTATGTATGTATGTATGTGTGTATGCATGCATGCACATGCATTTGCAATCAAGTGTACATTGAAAAAATAAGAAAAATTAAATAAAACAAGAAGTGACTAATAACTGCAATCTAAATTGTGTATGTAGGTGCCTTTGGGTTTCCTACTGTTTGGGGATGATAGATCTGCAAGTGAATTTTTATTACAAAGATTTATAATACTTGCTCAACATCCTCCTCAAGGTAAGGGTATTCAAAAACAGGGTGGGCAAGTTATAGCAACAGGTATATTAAGGAGTTATACACAGCTGAATCCGCAAACTTGGAGGCAGTGTGTTGTGGAAGCGCTAGCGATTATAAGAGCCAAGCGCGTAATACGGAAGTTGGGTTTGTCCTGGCAGGAAATATATTACGACTACTTGCCTCATGTAGCCGAAATTAGCGTTAATGTACACCCATTATTAAAGGCACTTTATAAAATTGCCGAACGTTTAACGCCAGACCAGGCCGGCCGTCTGGTGAACTATATCAATATGAAAAACGAAAATTGTCAACATTTGCCTTTCTACGATACCTCATATTTGGAAGTATTTTTACTCAATTGGTTGACAAAACGTGTCATTGTTTTAGGCAATAGAGATATGGATGACTGCAATATGCAAATATTAATTGAATATTTTAAATTTAACGACATGGATACATTCAAAGATTTGCTAATAGCGACCATAAATCATGAACTCGGCGAAAAAAGGGACACAACAACGGCATCTAATGATAGTGGGGTAAAAAGTTGTGAATATAAGGATTCAGGTATCTCGGTGTCGGAAGAAAGTTGTAACGAGAACATTAAGACAGAAACTTTAAACGAACTAGATGATTTCGATGCAGCAGAACGTTATAAAATTACAAAGGAGAATGCTGGCTATGTATTGATTATTAATCAAAATGAATTTTATGCAGAAACAGATCCAGCATTACGGGTAAATATTTATTTCATGTTATTTAATTTATCAGCCAAAGAAATTATTTAAAATCTTTTATTAAACTTAAACAATTTTTTTACCTACCGTTTCACTTAAGCATCTTTTACCAGATTGTAAACTCAAACCCACACGAAAAGGCACCGATATTGATCGTGATAATCTCAAGGAAGTGTTTTCCTTATTTGGCTATGTACCATTGATATTCAATAATTTAACACATTTAGAGATTTTACATCAGATACGTGAAACTGTTAAGAAAAGTTTGCTTAAAGACTCTATTATTATTTGTGTACTAACGCACGGCATGGAAGGTAAGTGCAATAACAACCTTATTAATAAAGCTATTCACCCCAATTGTTTACTCTTTTGATGTGAATAACTTTAATATACGCACATACATATGTATGTATGCATGTATAAATCAAATTACTAAAGTAATGGTTTTGCACGCAGGAGCTGTTTATGGTTGCAATTTTATACCAGTAGCAATTACGGAAATAAAGGAGATATTAACTGATGATAGTTTAAAGGGTAAACCTAAGATGGTTTTATTACAAGCTTGCCAAAGAAATGATCCTAAGGTGGATACGGTAAGTTTCTTTCATTTCTTGTTTTTAATCTTCACATATTTTTATTAACATTATTATGGCCATTATTACAACTTGTTGGTCGTTAAGGTAGGATTTTGTAGCACGTAGAAAAAGTTTTTCATTTATTACAAATTTTAGCTTGAAGTAACCTGAGCGGAGAGTTAAAGGCAATCTCATTCTATCTTGCGGATATTTTAAAGTAAATTTGTAATAATGAATTACTTTTTATACGTCCTATAAAATCCTACTTCTAACTAACGAAAAGTTCTACTAATGGCCTTATTATTATAATTTTTTTTGTGACATTATTATTGTTTTGTTTTAATTATTATTTTCTGTTTTTATTTGTTTAGACAAGTTCCAAATTAATGCAGAATTTTTCTCCTGATGCTTATGCCGACATGTTGTTGGCCATATCTGCCATAAAGGGTACCGAGTCATTACGTGACACAACAAAAGGTAGTTGGTTTGTGGAATCCATTTGTAAATTTGTTAAAAAATATGGAAAACGGTAAGTTTAAAGCAAACTTTTTTTTAATTTTTTTATATATAAATAGTACTTCTGTTTCATTATGCATAGTAAACATATGCTAGACATTTTAACTGCTGTTATTAATGATATTTCTAAGAAAAAAGCCAACGAAGATGAGGTAATGTTGCCTGAAACTTCTTCAACATTACGCAAAGAACTTTATTTGCCAAGTTAAATATTTTAATAAGGCCCTCTTTTTCTTTATTCCTCTCTAATATAAAAATTTCGTGTGTGAAATCTTTGATAAATAGTTGTTTAGTGGAAATCAACTTTATTTATTTTAAGTTTTGCTTATGTTAACTGCTTGAATTTATTTTATTTCTGTTGTCTAGTCTTTAAAATAAATAACTTTTAATAGAGTTCAATTTTAGTAATAGTGAAATTATATTCTTACCAAATAATTTTTGTATTCGAAAGTCTGAAACATAATTTTTTAAATGAAAAAAAATTCTGGGCTTTTTTATGAATTGCTTGCTTATAAAGAAATAAAATATTTTCGTATTAAAAATATAAAGTTATATAAAAAATATTTCAAGCTGACAACGCGTTATTAGTCTATAATATATTGGTTAATTTACATATATATTTATATATTTTTAACCCCCGACTGTCTGTGTGTCTGTCCGTTTCCACGTACCGATTTTGATTTAGTTTTCTCTATTGGAAAGGTGACTTGATCGAGATGGTTCTTAACTACGTTTGAAGAAAATCGGTCCAGCCGCTTAGAAGATGTCACATCTTTTCTAGATAATTCGGGGGTTTTTAAAATTTTTAATTTTTGTTATTTACACTTTATCCCCCCTGTTCTGAAAATCATGGTGATTTAAAATCACGGGATTTCAAAAGTAAACTATTAATAGCTGACTTGGCAATGGGATTTTATTGCGTTTTAAGTTTTTTTCATTTATAATAGGATATTTTCTTCCAACTTCCAAAGCTATAAAACGTAAAATTTACAAAAACAATGATTTAGATTTTATTAATTTTTAGAAATTACCGTGATTTGGCATGTCGTGATTTGCAGAACAGGTCCGTATATCATATATTTGCATATTTTAATCTTCCAATTCTATATTCATGACATTTTTCGAGTTCTGCGTACATGCCTGGAGGCTTATTCTGTATTGCGATGCGAAAGTCAATGCGACTCGAAAATATATAAATGCGAACAATTGGTATTCTATGTTATGATGTTCGCAAAGTACTTTTTTATTCGCATTTAAAATGTGAAAAAGTCGCTATTCCGTAATGCGAAAATATAATATATATAAAAAAACTATTGTATAAATTAAAGTACATAGATATATTTTACAATCAAAAGTACAAACAAAATTAACTTTAAATTTTAAGTTAATTTGTTATTTTTGACCAATGCTGCCCCAGTTTGAAATAAAATTCGAAAGCGATTACGAATACCAAGTTTCTTTCGCATCGTATTTTATTTGTGCATCGCATTGACTTTCGGATCGCAATACAGAATAAGCCTCCTGTATTTTTAGGGCCTTTTGAGCCTTTGCAAAATATTTTTAAGCACTACTATACAAAAAAAGCAATTTTAATTTTCTTTTATTTTATTTATTTATTTATTTTTTGCTATTCAGCTTGAGCATTTGTTTTAATTTTGTAACTTTAATAGGTACATATTTGTTCTGAATTCCGCCATTTCTCGAGAATATTGTCCTTGGTTTTCATTAAAATCACAAATTGTATTCGTCACTTTAATATTCACAAACGTGTGATTTGTCAAATGAATGCCTAATATAAAGATATTCGTAACTCTCAAAATTTTCATAAGTAGACTTAAGCAAATCAATGTTCTTCGGAAGTTTGGAAGACATAAAAAGGCTCTAACGCAAGATTCTACTTTCGTGTGATCTTTTCTTTGCAAATTTAACGTAATAAAGCTTAATATCCATATGTACACAGATATGTGCTTTGTCTTTTTTGAAAGTTAAAAAACTCCAAATTATCTTTCAAAAAGAAAACTAGTCTGGTAGCACGAGCACATTAAAAACTGGGAAAAAATTGTTAAATAAATTTGAAAAGTATGTGACATTTGGACGTTGAGTTTTTAAAATTGCCTTCCATTACATACCTGAAGGGTTACTCTGCAATTCTTTTATTTCCTTTCGTATTGCTCAGAGTAGCCAACTTTACAACAGTCTACTTGGACTTCAAGCCACCCTAAAGTATGCTGCAGTTTACTTCGTTCTTTATATGTACTAAAAACATAGGGCTGCCATACTTCAGCAAATTAGGCGAAACGGTTGGATTATTTATTTTAAAGTTACAATTTTGTACGGGTTTTGATGGGAAGCAATTTTTTGCTCATTTCGAAAGCCGAAATTATATCTACATTGATACTATTAAGTATTTTAGATTTATTTTTCAATAAAAAAAATTACATCCTTGACCACGATATCGTAAAATGTATATTGAAAACAGAAAAAAGTGTATATTTTACTGTATTTAGATTAGACATCGTAGGTTGGTATGTTAGGGAAATTATTAATGATCAGCGAGAAGTTCTCGCATCGAGAAAAATTAAATAATTATATTGGTTGTCCTATTTTACACAGAGTTACTTACATAAAAACTTATATAAACTTACAAAAAATATCAAAAAATACAGTTGTTTTCTTACTCACTTTGTGTTTCACAGGATCATAAAAATTTTTTCGACTCGAAAAGTTTTCACATTACTTACAGAAATGAGGCACATGTCCGATCTAAACTACGTTCAGTACATAAAAGTAAAACAATTTGCTTGAACTTCGGACCCACAAATCTATATATATATATATAACATTCTATATAAAAAGCAGTCACTAACTTTTGCTTATCAACTTTACCAATAAAAAATTGCTGTCAACTTTACAGTATTTATTATAAATCCCTTCTCTACACTACGAAGTTTTTGTTAGGTAAAGTAGATCATAATGAAAATTTTCCCATTAGTTATATCGCAAAGTGAGTATTTATTTGTTTTGTCAAGATTTCACAGGACACATATGCAATATCGCAGCAAAACTGCTGCAGAGTTGCACAAATTCTCTGCATTTACGAATATACTCGTACCCCACTTTCTGACCTCGAAATAAAAATACAGAATATATTTTTTTACATTACATGCCTGTTAGCTGCATTTTTTTTTTTTTAATTTTACACATACAAGTTTATTTTTTATATCGTTATTAAATTAAGAAATTAAAGAACTTTAAGAATATCTAAACACAACTTTGGTAAATAATTTACAGCTATTTTCACAAACATTTGTTTAATTCAAATCTTATTCAATAAATTTCACATAAACTTTATTTTTGTTAAAAAAAAACTATAGTGTAGCTCTTTAACTAAATAATATCGAGAGAATGAGCCTTAATCTATTTTTATATAAATTTTAAAATGGTTAAATGAGCAATTTTTATTTATGTAGTTATTTATTTTTATTTTTTTAAGTGTGGAGCTTCTTAAACTTATCACTAAGAATAAAATGTTTTAATTTATTTTTTAACTATTTACAGGCTCTATTTTGGAAGTTTATTTATTTTTAATAAAAATCTTAAGTAATTTGGGCATTCAAACAGTGGTTTTAAGTGTCTTATTTTAATATAATTTCGTTTTCCAAACAAACATTTTGACACTATGAAACTTTAGACTAGCGTTTGAATCCCCCAAATATGTATGTATGTATGTATATATAAAAATAAAAATTATAAATGCCAACATTTATACGTTTAAATGCAATTATTATAAAGAATATAAACACAATTGAAGCTCTAAAAATATAAATGATTTTCTAATATAAATTGAAAGCATTGCTTTCCACAGATTTACAGATTAATTACAAATGGGGCTGTAACAACTGCCGATAATGAGTTTTCGTACATTTTTTTATCGCCAGGTCGTTGGCTATAATGCCGCCAGAATAGATGCTATGTCATTTTTGTAACCCTGTCTGTAAATACCGTAATTTTTGTAATGCAAGCCACACACTTTGCGACCATTTATACAACATGAGAAATTTGGAAGGTGTGTGGGGTTTAAAGGTTATAAATTTTATTTTAAAAATTACATTTAATCATTATTTCTTGAGTTTTATTTTTCGATTAAAAAATACAATTTTTTGTTCTGAGCTCTATTTACTTCTCACACAATAAAACTTATTTCTTGATTTTTATTTATCCCTCAGAAAATTAAAGTTTTTTCTTGATTTTTATATTTTGCTTAAAAAACAAAAGTTATTTTTTTATTATTATTTATCGATTATTTACGATCGCAAATAATACATTTTGGTCAAATAAATTAAGTTTGAAAATTATATTAATAAGCTTTTTCGGCTATTATTGCACGAAATTTCCTTGCGATTTATAACAATTTGTATAATATTCAAAAAAGAAAGTCATGAAACTTTCCTTAAAAAAATTACCCCACTTGGCAGAACTTAAAACTGCTTGGCAATTGATTTTATTTGTTTTTTATTTATTGACACTATCGCTTCAATTGTGCTTATGGCTTCAGTAATTTATTGTTTTCTTAAAAATTATGTATGACAAAACAAATCTTAATTATTACTACATAACTTAATTATATACGAGTATCGTTTTTTTAAGTTGAGTTTCATGTGAGTGACTCAATATAAGAAACTAAAATAGAAGCCAATGGTAAATAAATTACGAAATTTCCATACAACTTTATCATATATTTTTAAATTGAAATTTTAATTACACCTTATCTTGGACGTATTCCAAGCTTTTTAAGATGTACATACTACATGCATATTTCTAAGCTCTTGTGTTAAACCGAGTATAGATATAAAATTGGAGTAGTCGAAATTTACTATTTTCTTTTAAAAATCTGTTTTCTTCCACATATTTCTATTTCTTATTTTTTTTTTTAATGTATACATTGTTTATATAACTTTAAATTTAAAAAAATATAGTGAGATCATATAACTTCAAACAAAAAATTGGCCTTATTAGCATTAGTGTTTTAATAATACCTTGAGATGTAGCGCACTCTGGAAATAAAAATTGCTACCGCTTTTTAATCATTTGGAGCCGTGTTTCGGCAATGATGTGTTCAACAGAATTTCACAATTTGTGCAATTTCTTGATCGCTTTAAATAAGGATTATTTAATAATTCGGAGCCAAATACCAAATTCTAGAAAGAACACGTTTGTAAAATGTTTCCGCGATATTTAACGCATTTGGCGTCGTGTTGGAAAAACATGTTTTCAATAAACTTCTCATAAAACTGATGACCCAAATTATATATATGTAATCGTGGCTTTTTAAGCTCTTTAACAGTAACTTTCGCCTTGCTGTAATTTATTAAGATCAATGATTGCACCGCAGTATAAAGGGCTCCTAATAGAGATTTTTTGCAGATTTTTCATGCGCTAATTTTACTTAGTAAAATAATTTTTATAAAATAGAAATTAAGAGCCTAACTTTGTAAAACGTAAAGCTAATACCAACGATTTATTCGTTTTGAAATTTGTATGGAAAAAATATTTTTTGAAACGAGTTTTCGTTATTTTACATACAAATTTGAAACGTTTAGAAACACATTAATTGTTTTCGTGTCAAATTTGTAACGCTTAGCGTTTCATTTTACAAAGTAAAGCCCTAAATTATATGTACTTAAATTTATTTAATCTAAACGTAGTATTTTTACTTGAACCTTTTGTAAGAATTTCTGTACTATTTTAATTCCATTGTAACCGCCCGTGTTCTTTTATAACATTGACGCGACGGCCTTTTGCCTGCATTGTTTCTGTTTTGTGCTGCGCCTTTTACATCGTTCGTTCATAAATTTTAAAGACAAGCTAAAAAGCCATCGTGTAAACCTGTCAAGCTAAAAGGTATCCGTGTAAATCTTGCACCAAAGACTGATAAAGTTGCCAGATCTTTAGTGTCATTCTAAAACAGTATCTGTGCAAATGTTATACCTCTTTTAGACACGCAAAGTTTACTTTGCAAAGTCTTAATTCAGCTGTGTGAAAGACACAAAGAGATAGTATTCCTCCCTCTGTCTTTCACACAGCTGAATTAAGACTTTGCAAAGTAAACTTTCCGTGTTTAAAAGTGGTATTACATCACAAGACTGTTAAAATTTGCCAGATCTTTAAATTATATGTAATAACAATAATTGTGGGAATATTGTTTGAAAATCTTTGTTTTTTTTTTCTTTAAATATATAACTTTGTAAAAAGTTATTGATTTTTCGTTTTGGTTCGCGAAGAGGACTTAATTAGAAATTAAATTTAATCCCTGTTTGTAAATTAGGAATATAAAACGTTTTCTTCAGTATTTTTTTATGTTGTAAAAATTATTTAACTAAATTTTTTAAAAGCATATAAAAATAGTTTAAAGAAAAATAATAAACAATAACAAATGTCGCTTAATAGCGTAATCACTTTTAGGATAAATTATTGAAAAATTCCATTTTGTTACGTGTTGAAAAGAAAATTAGTTTGTTTGTATTCATATTATATATTTTAGGTTTCTCTAGGGGAAACCAATGTAAAGCTGTTAAATTTCCTTTTCAATTTTATTTTTTCCTTTTTTTTATGTATGTATGTGTGTAACAGACAAGCTAAAGCTTGCATAATTTTCTTTTATAATTGTAGTATATGCAGTGTTTTTTTTTATTTTTTAATACAGTAATAGTAAGTACTTACATACATATGTATGTGTGTATCAGCCCAATTATGAATTTTCCGGGGAAGTTTTTTCTCTTCCCAATAATTTCTTCTGGGAAAAAAATCCCCCTTTCTAAATAGCCGGGGAAAAATCTGAATCAGCTGTTTAATGCTTACATTTTATTAAAAATTTAATATTTTTTTTGTTTTCATTGCCAATAAGATTGTGTGTTAATACAAATATCTATTTTGGCTTAAATAACAATTAATTAATATATTAAACTCCCAATGATTGTATATAGAAAGGAAATCGCAAATTTTTTTACACATATGTAGTTTTTCTTGCTATCGGTCTTGAAAATATTACAGGGAAATAAATCTTCCCTTTACCTATTATGTGAACTTAAAGGAGGCATGCAAAATTTAGTATATATGTATATATATTTAGTATATATGCATATAGCATATAGTACAGAAGTAGTTCATGTTTTTGAAGTGAATGTTTACACGGCTTGCATAAAAATTCCTAAAACAAGAGGGAAATATAACATTCCGATATTTATGTAAGCTTTTTGTTTTACAACATTTTTTGTTGGAAAACATTTTTTTATTAGTTCTCTTCAAAATGATTGGGGAAGAAAACTTGCAAAGAATCCGCCCTCTAAGTCATGTTTAAAGCTCAGTTAGCAGACTGTAATGTAATGTATGTAACTGCAACGGTAGGAAACAGCTGATCGATATAGTACATACATAGTTATGTGAAAATTAATGTACACGTTTTTACATTCCTGTTACATCTCTATAATAATTTTCATTACTTTTCACATAATATCGATCAGCTGTTTCCTACCGTTGCAGTCACATTACGTTACAGTCGGCTAACTAAGCCCTTAGAATACCTACTTTTTTCTCCAGAGAAATTTTAATTAATGGGAAAGGGGAAAATTCCCGTGCAATTTTTATTCATAATTGGACTGTATATTGTATGTATTTCTTTTACTTACATATATTTCTTCAAATTTCTCATTTCTATGCTTTACATATAATTATAAACCGAGTGTTATGCTATATCTCGCACTATTTCGATTTTATCAAACATATCTGAATCGGGCGGTATAGTGGTGAAATGTGTGCGATCACTGCGAAAAGTATTTCGTTCGTTGGAACTAGTTTTTAGCGAACGTTCCGATGGTGTTTCTGTGCCACTTAATTGTATGCGTTTTTGTAAAGCCGATACGAAATTCTGTGGGTTAAAACGTTTTAAGATAATGTTTTAATGAAATGAAATTAAATTATTTGCTTACCTGCGATATTATATCGCCACGAGCTGTACGTACTTGATAAAGGTAACGAAACTTACGTTGTCTAGCTTCCTCGCGTGTTTCACGAGGTCTTGATTGAATGCGCTGCAATTGTTGGTGGCGTTTTTGAAAGACTCGCTTGCGGTGGTCAATGCCCCAGGCTGTGATGAAACTTTGTATCATAAGACCAATTATAATGCTTACCGGCCAAGCAAATATGAGTATGCCGCCATAGCAGGCGGGCGGGTTGGGGTGAGGTTTCATATTAAATATCTAGATATGAAAAATATTAATACATTTTAAATGAATTCCCATGATGAAGTTAAAATTTGCATTATTGTTAAAAGTGCTGACTTAAACATTTTAGGAACCATTAACATGCTACCGTCGTCGCCTGGAGACAAAAAATTGTAAAGCTCAAAAAGAAAGTAAGACTACTTAAGGTTCAATCAGACGTGACATGCCACACAATGCCATAGCCATAACCAAAGCCAACATTTAGTTGGTTTCTATGGTTATGGCTATAGCGTTATGGCGAGTCAGCTGTAATCCAACACAGTGTTGTCCATTAGTTTGGTTCGAACAGCTGTTTTTGTGGTTATTGTACGTTTAATTAAAATACGTGTGCATGTATGTGTGTAAAGAAAAGCAGTAGTTTTGGAATACTCAAATAGAACTTGGAAGAATGATTATTTATAATAGTAAAAACACTAAAGGCTCCGTTACCCGACTGTAATGTAAATTAACTGCAACAGTAGGAAACAGCTGATCGATATTGTTATGTGAAAAGTAATGCAAATGGTTATAGAGATATAATGTAACGTAACCTACTTTTCATATAAAAATATAGATCAGCTGTTTCCTACGTTGCAGTTACATTATATTACAGTCGGGTAACTGAGCCTTAACCCTTGCCATGTAGCAATAGACGTTTCGGTGAAAGGGACATAATCGGTCGTTGCATTTATAGGGAGCATGTTATAACAACATCAATTTTTATAGGGTCGTTATCGTTTCATTAGTTCGGAGATCCCTTCTATTAGTACCCGTTTATAAAAATTTAACCACCATTGTACCCAGAAAAACTGCTATTATCTGTCATTAAGTCCCCTGAATTCCCATGATGAAGCCTCTTATATCCTCTAGTTTGCACTTTGCAATATCACTAATCCTCTCATGGAATCACCTGCTCAGCCATCTAAGCCTATGGCGTGGCAGCTTCGAGCAATGACACTGATTAGTCAAACGCGCCTATCAAGACTCGAATAACCTTCCTATTCGTAATCAGTAGCGGTTTCCATCTGAGTCAAGTTTTGGCTATATATCCCTCGAGACTGCAATCATCCCTACTCCCCCATGAACTGTTGGTCCTGCTCATCAACCAATTACTGAGTTCCATGTAGTAATGATATAGGTCACACAATCCCTCCTTTAGCGCCGACCTATTATTGTCAACTCATCGGAAATTTCATTTTCTTCAACAATGCTGTGGCCAGGAACCCAAATTAGTTTGACACTATATTTGAGCGCTCTACTACAGTCACTAACTAGTTTCGATTTGACTTTGTGTCGTACCTTCAAAGCTTTGAACCCGCCTGACTGTCTACATAGAGGGTTACCTTCTCGTTTTCTGGCCACCAGTTCCGTGGCCCTAAGGATCACCCTGATCTCAGCTTGGAAAACGCTACATTCATGAGGTAGTCTGAAAGAACTACGACTGTTCGTCGCCAAGATATAGACACCAGCACCTACCTACCCCTTCCTACATTTTGGACCCGTTTATTACTTAAGTTATTTTTAGTTGATTGTGTTTTTTTTAAGATGTACAATTTTAAATTCAAAGTAATTCTGCACTGTTCGGTGTCAAAATTATTATACAAGTAAAAATCTTCGCACGATTTACTAAAAAATACAACCATGATCGGATGAAATCCCAGGCCTACCTTCTCGGTAGTTTCGTCAATATCAGTTGAAAAAGGCGAAGTTTAACCTATGATGTATTCTATGTGCCTGGGCCTTAATTGTATTTGAAAACTTTCATAGACTTCATCATACCAGGGTTGTATTTTTTTTAGTAAATCGTGCGATTGTGTAGTATAGTGTATCACGGCCTTTATTGAATCAATAAGGGTTAAAATATTTTACTTAAGCAATGAAGAAACGGAATAAAAGTCAAATATGACTTAGGCAAATGAAAAAATAGTATTATTCGAATACCTGAAGAATTCCACGATTAATCGAATAAATTTTATTCGAATGACATTAGAATATAGAAAACAAAAATTTGAAAATGAATATTAATAAATCCAATATGCTTACCCAGTTTGTCAACATAAGACCATGTAAAAAGAAATCAATCGAGCATATTATCATGGCGGAACCCACAACACTAGTTGTCAAAATTGTTATATATTTAGCACTGCAGAGTGTAAGAACTGAACAAATTATAGCGCCGCCAATTAAAGCCACTGTTATTTCAGGTTGCTGCAAATAGAATTATAAAATTGTTAATTACATGTTAATATGTAACTGTGAATTTGTATGTGAAAAAAAAATTATTAAAATCTCACCCCAAATTCGTTGTCTGGCATGGTGGCTACACAAACGGCCATAGCTGCTCCTGCTATTATAACTCCCGCAAAAGCACTAATAAAAAATGTGGCCACTGGGTATGTTGAACCCAATACCGCTCCCACTAAGCCACCCACTAATGAAGAACAAGCATCAGCTGGTTCACCTAAATATCCCGTTACATATAGACGTAACATAGCGACTGCTTTTATGCCAATAAATGCTCCAGTTAAAAATCCCACAGCCCTCAAACACCGATAACCTAAACAAACAAATGTAAATAAAATGTATGAGCATACTCGTATTATCCAAATGGAGTCTGTCATTAATCAACACGTTAATTTTCATAATTATGTATGTATGTGTGTGTGTGTGTACTCGCTAATTATTACACCACTTATCACAATATACACACGTCACATGAAGTTTTTGTTTAATTTACATAGAAAATAAATAGAAAAAAATACCGTTAGCACACTCATATCAATACACTGAAAAGTAAAACATAAGGAAATGAAAACTGAAACGAAATGACGATGTACCTATAGCCCATTTAATTTTTTGAGTGAAAAATAAACAATGTATAGCCCATTTAATTTTTCGTGTCACAAATGAACGATGTATAGCCCATTTCATTTTTTGTATGAAAAATGGATGATACATAGCCCATTTAATTTTATTAATGTAATTTAATTTTTTCAATTTAATTTTTTGTATGAAAAATGGACGATATATAGCCCATTTAATTTTATTAATGTAATTTAATTTTTTCAATTTAATTTTTTGTTTGAATAATGGACGATGTATAGCTCATTTAATTTTTTTATATGAAAAATTGACAATGTATGTATATGTATGTATATTTAATTTTTTAATGTAAAATTAACAATGTATAGCCCATTTAATTTTTTTAATGTAAAATGGACGATGTATAGCCCATTTAAGTTTTTGTATGGAAAATGTACAATGTATAGCACATTTAATTTTTGTGTGACAAATGAACGATGTTAACCCATTTAATTTTTTGTGTGAATATTGGACGTTGTATAACCCATTTCAGTTTTTGTATGAAAAATTGAACATCTATAGTGCGTTTAATTTTTTTAATGTAATGTGGACGATGTATGTATGTATAGCCCATTTAATTTTTGTGTGTGACAAATGAACGATGTATAACCCATTTAATTTTTTGTGTGAACAATGGATGTTTTGTATCCCATTTAATTTTTTGTATGAAAAATTTACGATGTATAGCCCATTTAATTCCCATTTAATTTTTTTATGAAAAATGGACGATTTATATAATTTTTTGGCATATTAATTTTTAAACATAATTTTTTATGTTTAATGAAAAAGAACAGAAATATTGATCAACTATTATAAAAAAATCTACCAAGAAGGATGTTAGGATGCTAAAATGTATTAAACTAAATATAAATAAATATTTCATTTCATTTGAAAGTCTCGTGTGCCGCAGTATACATAGGTATCTATGTTTGAATTTCCCCCGAGACTTCCACAGTGCACTATGTGTCGCAATTTAAATTTTAGCGGCAAAAATTCAAATTTGGAACTTTCGTTTTAACAAAAAAATCGGGATTCAATTCTCAACACTTCGGCGATAAAAATGCCAAAAATTTTAGCTAGTTGGCAACTCTGTTTATATATAAACAGATGTGAATGTTTAAATTTTTCTAAATTAACTGCCAGTTTATAGAAACCATGTAAAAATTCTCGTCTGCCTATTTATACTGAAAACAAAAACAAAATTTGAGTGCTTTTTGTACAGATATCTCAATCGTGTAAGTTAAATTTTATAAGGCAAACTCGTAGGTAAAAACTTTAGGTAGGTTACCTGTTTGTAGAAATAAGGGTCATAAGTTAAAAATTATTATTTTTTTATTACACACTTCCATTTTTACGTGTAGTATGGTATGTTGATTATGTCAAGAAACGACCTTCGGGCGATTTTTATGTTATTGTTATTACTTATGATATGTGAGCTATGAATATACAAACATATGTATGTGTGTACGTACTTATGCATGTACATATGTATGTGCTGGATAAGTGTATCGTAAACATATACATATGTACATAATTATGTACATATATAGCTGTATATTTCTGTATATTTATTATTCATATTTATGTATGACAACTGTACATGTAATAGGAGGGTGCAAATAGGCATAGTTTTTATAACGGCACAATAATGTAGGTATACCTAGTTCTACCACAATATACAATTACATCTGTGTTGTTAGAAAATATAATATCATATTCAAAATTTAATATTTATTGCATTTATTGCATGCATGCAAATAAAAATATTTCTTATGTATGTTTTCTTTATTTAAAACATACTTTTAAAAGTGAACTTGTAAAATATGGCTGCACAAAAATGGGCAGTGCGACTAGACCATATGTATGTATGTATGTATGTATGTATGTATTTCCATGATGTTAGTAACAGTATTGTTGTAAATGTTTTTGTTTCTAACTGTGAGCGGTATGCCCTTCACATAAGAAGCAGCAGCGTGGTTGGTAACGAAATTTAACAAAAGAATCGAAAAACTATGCAGTTACACTATTCAAATCAATCAATCAGCGCTAGTGAGACGCAAAACTCTCGAACGCCAAACACAGCCCGACCGCACTTAAAAAATAATATAATAATAGGTTTTAGATACACAAAGTGTGGCATATTTGGAGGAATAAGAAAACCCATACTCCGATTTATACACCTGAAATACATACTTGCATATGTACATATATACATAACCCAGCGGCGAAAATGTCGATTACAGAAGCGATGATTCGATGCACACATGTAAGACAGTAATGCACACCACCTCATATACGTACCTAGTATACATTTTCAAATACAGTGAACAAAGAAAAAACTTGTACAGCAAACGCTCCGCTCTTCTAATCAAAATATCTCTGTTGCTTTGTAAGATTTTAAGATAAAATAACACGGTGAAGCATGGGGGTGTAATATGATGGTATGGGGCCCAATGGGATCGAGTGGTGTATGAAATCGGGTTTTTATAGAACGTACAATAAATAAAATGAATTATTTAAACATACTAAGAGATAATTTAGCACAGTTAGCTGCCAAATTAAATGTAAGTGGAGACTATTGATTAGTTAGAGTTAAATACCCGAAACTTTCGTCTTCAATAATAAGAGAATGGCTTCCATTCAATGGAAAAAAATTGCAGGCACATCCTCCCTAGATCCTTGGCCTTAGTACAAATGAAATTCTGTGGGCGTATGTGAACAAAAAATTACGCGAGCTGTAGATTATGTGTAAAAATTAACTCAAAAGTGCTCTCCAGGGCATATTGGACCATATAGCTCCCAAAATTGCCAAAAACCCAGTTCATTCTATGAAAATAATCTATTAGATGCTAGACGTGGCCACATTTAGTACTAATTTTTAGTGTATTCCTTATTTCATAGCTCCTTCCTGAAAGAAGAGTTAGTGTACAAGTTTTTTTTTGGCTCTGGAAAATAGTGTTATTATATTTTAGGTTATTTTTTTCGCATTAAAATAAATTTGTTAATAAAATTAAAGATTTTCATAGAAAGCTGATTCATTTTCCTTGAAATCGCTTTTGGTTTTATCTTAAAATCTTACAAAGCAACAGAGATATTTTGATTAGAAGAGCGGAGCGTTTGCTGTACAAGTTTTTTCTTTGTTCACTGTACATTGCCGCATTTGTGGATTGAATGCCTTTCACTTACACACAATGTGAGCGGTATATGGAAGTGTTCATTCAATCAACATAAAAGCTCAGTATTGCCTAACATACATTGTAAGTTGGTAGTGGGCAGTTCGAATACAATCTAGCTTACTTTCGTTCACTTTGTAAGCTAGCATTCATTGAACACAAAGTATGACAAACATCATTAAAGAGATGTAATGTGGTATGCAGCGTTCGCCGCTGGGGAAATATATAATTTTATTCATACTTAACCACTCACGTTGATTTTTAACCGACTTCTGAAAGAAGAAGCGTGGACCGCTTTTGATAATTCTTACGTCAATCGATTTGTCTTAAGCTTAAATTAGACGTGACATAGCCATAACGCCATAGCCATAACCAAACCAAAATTCAATTGGTTTCTATGGTGAGAGTTATGGCGTTATGGCGAGTCTCTCTCACTCTCACCATAGAAACCAATTGAATTTTGGTTTGGTTATGGCTATGGCGTTATGGCTATGTCACGTCTAATTTAAGCTTTAATCTCGCGAGTGAAACTAAAGATTTGAGATTGTTAAAACTTCAATATGGCAGCCAAAAAACGCCATTTTGTAAATACGAAAAAATAAGTCGACGAACTATGTATGTACGTATGTATATCAAAATGCGTATCATTCGACAGGTATTTTTAAATCATCATATCTTATGACCATTTAGGTTATTTAACTACTTTTTTACTTATATTTTTTAAGGCTTTTTGTAGAACTCTGTCATTTGCTAGACGATTTGAAAACTTTGTTTTCTTCCTGAAGAGGTATTGTTAGTATTGATTTGGTGTCACTGTCAAAAAGTGGACAGTGAATATATATTTCCCCGATAAGAGCCAATATTTCACGACGTGCTAACTGACACATTCCTACCTTATGCTTTTGTAATTACAGAATTTTTCTTTTCTTTTTTAAGTTGGGGGCTACTCCCATTGAAATTTAAGCTCTGGTAAATGTAGGCGGAACCATGTCCATTAAAATTTCATGTGATAATACCTGTACTTCTCGACCAATTCCGACAAAACTTTGCACTCTTACCAGACTTTTTGCTTGAAAAAAAACGGCAGTTACTGTTGCCAGATTTTTATGTGAAAAAGTAAGAACTTGATTTTTGAAGTTCTGAAATTTGATTTGAAAAATTCTTAGTTTAATTTTTTAAGCATAGGCTAAAAACCTATATTTTAAGAAGTTGAGTGAAAATATGAAATAAAATGATAAAATTAAAATAAAAATATATTTCTTAGTTAGTTTTATTGTTATTGTTCTAACTTCACTTGTTTCTGTGTATATTTATTATTTGGTAGGCTAAAGTTCGTATCGCTTTGTAAGCCAAAATACATGTGATAATTATTAATGAACAAATAATACCACAGTTAATTGTAAATGGCAAGATTGTTGTAAATTTAGAAATGGTAAAATTGAGCTTTTATTACAAAAAATCTTTCAGCAAATTGTAATACGATGAATCAAAACAATTCACATATTCCATTTGCAATAACGGCTGAGTATATAAAGCAAAAATCTACATCAACTGACACCACACACAGTGCACTAAACACAAAGAACGCTGATGATGGAGGTGTAGTGGCCTTCGAAAACAGCTAGTTGTTCCGTTCTACTACGTGTTTGTCAGACTATTTATAATTAACTTTGGTGTTTTCTGTTCATTAATAATTATCACATGTAATTTGGCTTAAAAAGCGATACGAACTTTAGCCTAATCAAATCATAAATATAAAAATATATTTTGTTTCTGTAATTTATATTTTTCCATATCAAATTTGTCAACGCTTAACGTTTCGTTTTACAAAATTTATTCCTTAGCCGACCTTAAAGCTAAAAATAATTTAATTTTAGATTAAACCAAATATTCTTGTATTTATTACTTACCTAAGAGCACGAAAACTATACCAAATACGGCACACATTGACCATAACATGGCATACATTGTGTCTGGCGGTGTATTGGTGCAAGGATGATCTTCCAGGAAGCCCTATAATTGAAAATAAAACCTTAATTAAGTGACTCACTTTAATAGAGGGAATGTTCTATAGGTAATTTATGTATTTTTTTTTTTTTTAATTTTAAAACAGTAACAGAGAAAAATATTAATTAGCTTATTGAGTAATATGTATGTAGTGGAATAGAAGAGTAGAGCAATTTTGCATCATTAATTCGCAATTGACCCAATTATTCAGGTAAATCAGAATATATCCGACAGCTGATGGAATTTGAACCACTATGTGATAGAATGGATTCCTGAGCTGTATTATCTCATTATTAAGGTGTTGGACAAATAATGTGACACATATTTGATATGGCAGACTTTCCATTTTAAATCTACTTAACTCTTATATGATATCCTTAAATGTCTTTCCTTTCGTATACATTTTTATTGTTTCTTATACAATATATACTGGTGTATAATTTTGCAAAAACTTTCCCTTTTAAGTAAAATGTAGGATATTTGATTAATAGAGTTGTAATATGAACTACTGATTGTTGCTATAAATTGGGGGTTGAAGGATCTGTTCATGATTCATACGAAAATTTAAAAAAAAATATTCTCAAATTCCTTTTATTATACTTTCCAATTAAATTGTAATTAACACATTATTCCCCTAAATTCATTCATTAAAATCAAAGGTTTCTTAATATGCAAAACAAAAAATTTTAATTAATATTAGAAAAAAAAATTCCTTTTTTTGCATTGATGTAATTAAAAATAAGACCGTTTTTGTCATCAACACATAAAATATAAAAACAAAACTACATACATACGTACATATAGTTAACCATTATTTCTTTCCATTGTTTTTTCTTGTTGAGTTCAATGGGTCATAGACATCAGCAACCAATGTAATCAAGAGTGAAAATAGAGGGGGAGAACAAAAGAATGTCAACAGCAAAATAAATAATAGCATCCCTTTTCATTGTGTGGCCTCAAAACTAGTGTTGATTACCGTAAAAACAAAGATGTTGTTGGGAAGAAGTGAGTGCAGTAAAATGGTTGAATAGGGATGCCGTTTTTTTTTGTGGTGGAGGGGGAGGGGGAAGGTAATGCCACCTCTTTGAAATTAATTGGCGACTTTGTGAATTTGCACAAAACTTTGAACCTAAAAAAAAACTATGAATTGGCGTTATTCGATTTTGAACTCTATTCGAATACACAACCGCTGATTTCTTTTCAATAGAGAAATTGTAAGATAATTTTGTACGCTATTACAACTTTAAGACAATTTTGCTCACTATTACAATATGAATAGACGACATTATTACAACTAGAACTTTTTGGATGTAGCAGACTTTCTGGCTTTGAATAAAACGTAATAAAAAATATTCTCTTCCTAAAGAAATAAGTGTGGAAATTTCATTGTGTTAAAACGATAAATATAGTGCGTTTTTCTTAATATGACCTACTTTAAATTGATATAATATACGAACTGATATTACAGAATGTCAAAAAGGAAATTTGCTTTATTACTTAAGCTTAAATTAGACGTGACATAGACATAACGCCATAGCCATAACCAAACCAAAATTCAATTGATTTCTATGGTGAGAGTGAGAGAGACTCGACCTTAACTCTCACCATGGTTATGGCGTTATGGCTATGTCACGTCTAATTTAAGCTTTAATCCCATTAGCGTCTGATGCCATATTCGTCAAAAGTTACTAGTTTTCACGTTTTTAACAACTTCATGTGACATCAGTGAAAGTAATCAAAAACGTAATTTTAGCGGCCAATTTAGAGAAATAATGGCTTTGCAAAATATTTGCTACAGTAAGTCATTGTTTGACATGATCGCTCATGTTATAAAATTTAATTTGTTTTGCATGTAATTCGATGTCTCTCTTAGTGATAGTTGATGACACACATTAAAAATATGTGTAGATCACAGGGGAGAGTTCTTTCGCCACTTTTGTGGAATCTGGGTCTAAAATACTTGCTGCTACTTCTAAAATTGCGTGGATGCAAAACAAAATTGATGCTGATGATGTGGCAACAGCTGTTAGAGGTAAATTCCTTTCTTATCTGAGGGACATCGGTTAGGATGTTCTCTCTTACCTATCAAGTTGGGCGGAGAATCGAGGGTTTGCCGTCAAACCCAATAAAACGGAATTAGTTTTCCTAATTTCCAACCCATTACCCTTCATAACACGAAAACAAAAGTGTCTACCACTGCAAAATATATCGGTGTCATTGTGGACTCTAAGATAAATATTCTAGAGAGAGTGAAGAAAGCAACAATTGTATTTTATCTCTGTAAAAAATCTATTAGAATAAAAAATGGAGTCTGGCCCCAAAAATTGTTCACTGGATCTACACACCCATAGTACGCCCAATTCTCATGTATGACGTTGTCGTTTGGTATCCTGCCCTGAAGAAGAAGACGTACATCTGTCTCACTGTATATAACTAGCGCTCTCCACACTACTTCTACGCATTGAATTGTGTATGTTTCTATACCTGCTACCATTGGTTTTAGTAGGTAAGAAGATAGCAACATTCTCTGCAATTCGTCTTTTGTGTATTTCTGTGTGTAGAGGAAACGTGGTGATGGAGAATTGACCAAACCTCTTCCGCTCTACTTCATGAGGAACGGAGTTTACTCAGGGGCATTAGATCTTCATCTTGCAAAGCGACTGCGGATCACTGCACTATTTACTAGCCAGAGATGGGGATGCCACAAGGTCTGGTTTCTATACCTCGGGAACGAACTTTCGTAGTTCTTTCAGACTACCGACTGAATGCAGCGTTTGCCAAGCTGAGATCTTGGCGATATTCAAGGCCACGGAACTAATGTCCAGAAATATGGCTGATGGCGAGAAGGTAACCTTCTACGTCGACAGGCGGGCAGTACTAAAAGCTTTGAAGGGACACAATGTCCAATCGAAAGTTGTTAGTGATTGTAGGAGATCCCTCAACTTGCTTATAGACCAAATGCACGCAAGCACATACATCTTAATATTATTTATGTATTAGTGTATAATACGAGAGAGTAAAATGCATGCTTGTACGAATGCTTATGAGACTGATAGTTTTCTGCGTGTGCTTAAGTACGTGTAAATAAGAGAATAACGAAGTGCCCATGTGCGGAATTTTGCTTGTGTCTTTCATAGACAGACTATGTTGGGTTCCTGGCTACAGCAGTGTTGAGGGAAATGAAATTGGTGGCAAGAATAGAGTCGGCGTTAGATGAGGAAATGTGTGACAGATCGGTAAAACTACCGCTGGGTCATTACTACAGGGAACTCAGTTAGTAGGTGGAGAGCAGGACCTAGGGCGAAGTAGGAAAGATTGCTGAGTCTCGAGGGTTATGTGACCAAAACTTGACTAAGGAACACCCAACCTGCTGCTGGATATGAATAGGATCACGATGGGAATCTTGAAAGGCACCTTGACTGGGGACTGCTCCAGCATTTTGGGACTCCAGATTTCTGTAGAATATGCGGGGATGATGAGGAATCAGCAACCATTGAACATATTATTTGCAATTCCTCGAAGCTGCAACGCCATAGGCTTAGATGGCTTAGCAGACGTTTCCATGAGATCACTAGTGATATCGGTAAGTGTAAACTGGAGGATATCAGGGGTTTCATCATGGGAATTCAGTGGCTTAATGACAGATAATTGAGGCTCTTCTGCGTACAAATGGGGGTTAACATTTTTATTAAACGGTATCAGCAGAAGGGATTTACCCCAACTGGGTCTCTGAGTGAAGGTGTTTTGTAGCACCACCCTTCCTAACCTAACCTAACCTACCCGACAGACGTCCTTGCTTTCAAGGAAGTTGCGTATTGATTGAGAGTGAATGTCTCTTCAACAACCGTAATTAACATACATATACACTGTCAGTCGAGCCGTTACATGACCCTAGAATTCCCGCTACTAAGGACAACAGCTGATATCTACTGCCGATCATCGCTAAACAAGATGGCAGAGCAGTTGAATACTAGGATCATCTGAATGCCGAGACATAGGAGTTTTCAGAGAAGCTCTAGGGTTGATTGAAACAGCATTATGGATTCATTATGTAATGTGTAGGTTTAGCTTTGCTCTCCACTCCTCTCTCTCTTGGTTGGTTGGTTGGTTTACGTGGCTGCCTTCTACACGTATGCATTCAAGCAGAATCCAGATGATTCCTTTTTGAAAGACCACTCCACTCGTCGGTGTCGACCTATGTATATCCATATCTAAGTATTCTGATACGGTGATAGATACTAGATCCAGCCCGTTGCGTTGAGATATCTGATAAGGTCACCCAACCCAATCTCAGATAAAACTGAAAGGACGTCTAGTAAATTTCTCTCTAAAAACTTGTGTCTCGAGAGATGGAAAGCTACACATCCGAAGTGGACAAAGAAAGTGGAAGATTGTTTCTTCTTTGCTTTCTTCTCAACTGAGGAAGACACAAACAGGAGGTGGGCCCTTAAAAATTACTGCATGATTACCAGACAATTTGGACTTACCTAAATAAGAAAAACCGGTTACTTTCAAGAAATACGAAACAAATCTTGGTTTTGATGTCCGGGCATTGTCTCATATGCAGGTATAAGTAGAGGTCAAAGGTTGAATATAATAATTTTTTTCCACAGTCGGTAGGATATAGACGAACAAGAGAATGTAGAAGAGTTTTTGTCTCATTGCCCTGGATTGCTTTATATTGAGCTCTGGTTGGTTCAACGATGGCAATTCCACTTAAGCTTAAGTCTTCGTTATATCACAATGGCCATCCTTACCTAACCTGAACTTATCTAGTGATAGCAACCACATATAACAACTATTTTGTCTGAACAAACGAGTGAATCCACCTTTAGTTTATTTGTATGAAATTAGTACCGACCTCAAACAACTAAGGAGTTGCCATATCTGCCAATCGTGTGACCGTTTAATCTCTGACGGGAAACGGATCCTTCAAATAAAATAACCCTTATGTTTTAACTTACCCAGCGGTAAAACTCAGAAGACCATGGTGCAGGCCTTATTAAAGGACTCTTTCGCATAAAAGATACGATACACATTCCATAATCCCTTCTATGAGAAGGGAGTAGATAAGGAGTAACATGTTTTGTTTTGTTTTTTTTTTACCAAAGCAAAAGCAAAATCCATTCCTTCGAAGGCATTCCAAAATCTCTGGCGAAAGAAGCAAGAACAGAAGACAACGTGTGTAAAATAGATATGAGTACGGAATGGAGCGAGCATCCAAAAGCGAACATCCAAAAGAAGGCGTACAGAGGCCTTCTAGAAGGCATACTTACTCCTTCTAGTTCCCGCTGGGTATCTGAATTAGTGTATGTATGTATGTATGTGTACATATATATGTATGTGCAAAAATTTATTTTTTTTAAAGGTAGAAAGTGTAAATATTTTAGCGCATTAGCGGTTAGATAGTGTTTTGTGCTTTTTTGCTTGTAAAAAGTCGGCAACGCTGCTCTGAACAAACATCAGCAACAACAACAACAACAACAACAACAACAAAAACTAGTAAATTCTGATGCGATGACATAAACTTACCACACAAATGCACCGAGCGAAAACTGGGTCAATCTCAAACAAATACATACTCACAGCTACAAACATACTGTTTTTTCCCATATTATTTTTTGAAGTTACTTTAATGCAAATTGTAAAAATCACACACAACCATTCATATACATACATACATATATTTAAAACAAACATTAACATTACGAATTTAGAGGGAAATGGAAATAAAAAGTGCAGTTCCTGTGGAAACAAAGTTCTCTTTTTTCTTACAAAGACGACTAAAGAATTAATTTTGGAAAGTATTTGAAACAAACTTAAAATGTATTTGGAAATGGGACAATATACATATGTATGTGAATTTATTCCTGGTCAATTTAGTTTACATTTAGCTATTGATTACTTCAAAGAATCTAAGCAATGTAATTATACAAGTGAATGTAAAAAGATGTTGGAATTTATTGGTTCTAAAATTTGAAACTAAATTTTTTTATTGAATTTCCAATAACGGTGGCTCGATGTTGACAATCTGTGGCGATTGTTGTCTTGATGAGGGCTATATCGAACTGAACTGAAGGGAGATTAAGTAGAATATGGTTTATATTTTCGCAAACAATAATTGACTTCTCCTTACACTTTGTTCAAAGCTTTTATCGCAGTTTAGTTCCTCCTAAGGTTAAGTTAGGTTAGGTTGAAAAGAGGAGCCAGTACGCTCATGCCCGGGGAGATACATACACATAAGCGAGTATAGGCCTATGTTGCCTTGTCATGTGGATTAACAGCGAACACAATCGGTCCTGTTCTTTAAACCGATCGATTTGATATCGCACGATTTTAGCAAACTAACTCCGACAATAGAAATATTTTTTAAAATTTTTTTATTATTTAGATTCTGAAATATCATATTTAAAAGAAAATTATCGTGTATGATTTTAAACACGTCTGCAGGATCATTATTAATTTTTTGTAAACGAGAAATATACTCGGATTCGGTTTACAGAACAGGGCCCGAATATCATTCACGTAGTTCCTCAAACTTTTCCAGTCAATACCTCTAAGGTGGGTAATGTGCGGTAAGGTGTCATCATGATAAAAGGCAGTGTTCCATTCTCTCAATGACCTCCATATTAGTTGTAATCCGTGGCTCTCATCTGGTGCAAATGGCCTCGTAAATTAGAGTGCTCCGTTAAGATGCCGGTCAAATTTCCTAGCTCGGGCTTGTTTAGCATCAACAGCCCCATTGTTTTGGCTTAGTCCGGGTCGCCCCATACAACCTTGGTTAGATTACCCACAGTATTTACTATTCCATCGTGTCCTGTGGGCCATCTTCGCCCAATTTTGTAACTTAATCGTCTCTGCTTTGAAATGGTTTTGCATTAATTAGAGTTACTGTCCGACTTTTTCGCCAGTCCATTTGCACGTTCATTTCCTATTACGCCATAGTGACCCGTTACCCATACAAGACGAATGTTGCCATGTACTGCGTAATCGTTAATCATATTCTTGCAATCTAAAACGGTCCTAGAGCTTACTCTTTCGGTTTTGATTGTCCTAATTCCCGACTTACTGTCAGAAAATATATTGACATCTGTGGCCTTAAGATTCACACTGATCCACTTTAAAACCTTCGCTGTCGCACGAAAATTAGCCGGGAAGACAGTAAATTTTGGTTTTTGCCCGTTCTTTCCCCTAGTCTCGAGCCATCTGTGTAGCAGCAAAGTCCCACGGGTATTTATTCTAGGGTTTCATTGAGCCAGGAGTGTCTTTCTGGTATCAATGTCTCGCATTCAGCTTTAACCTTAGTCTTAAGACTCGATCGAACCTTTCCAAAGTCTGGGGGCAAATCACGGCATTCGATACGACTCGTAATTTAAAAATATTTCAATAGATTTTATATTGAAATATTTTTAAATTACGAGTCGTATCGAATGCCGTGATTTGCCTCCTGGTCGTAGTTAATTTAAAGTTTATAGTGGAGCTATATCTGTTATTATTATTATTATAGAAAAACCTAGTGTGGTCTTGTGATTGATTCTGTGCGATGGATTTAGGCTACGGATAAAGCCAACTGTTCTCACATATATTTCACTAGGAGTCACCAGTTTTTCTCCAATCTACTTGACTCTGCGCTGTTTTAAGACACACATGTACCAGTGTCTTATGATATAGCTAACAGAGTCCATATTGTTTCACCATCTATTGATGGGCTCTAGCACCACAAGATCCACCCCAAAAATCATCCGGTATACTCAATAAATTATTTCCAATGGCCAAAGCCGGGAAATACTCGCAGTGCAAAGCCAATTCCATTTCAACTCTCTCTTTAATAAAACGTGTCGACATATTAAACAAATCTAAGGCTGAATTTACATCTGGCATTTCTTGTGTGCCATTTGCCCAAAAAAGCGTAACCAACTAATTACTAATGAAAAACTGTTTGAGTCAGACATGTATTTATTTATTTAAACAGTTTCCAATCATGTTGGATTCTATAAAATTGTCTATTAGATATGTATGGAACTATTTAACTTAATAAATACATGTTTGAATCAAATAGTTTTTCATTAGTAATTAGTGGTTATGCTTTTTTTACGCTTGTGTGGCATTTGGCACACCGATGTAAACCCGGCCTAACGATCTTCTCTCTCAGCTAAACATTCAGTCACGTTAGTTAAACTCAACCGTTGTTTAAGTTGTGATTGCCAATGCCAATGTAATAGTTGGGTGGACTCTCAGACAACCAAACAGAGTTGAGTTGAGAACGACAATAGTGTCAAAAAAGTGTCATACACACACACAGTACTTGTCAGTTAGCTTAGCAAGAAAATACTTGTCATCTGCCGCCTGAGAAACGCTTCTTGGTGTATAGACTATTTCAGAAATTTTTAGTCATTGTCAACAAAAATGATCTTATAAACTTTTTTTTTAGCTATATTTTGTATTTTAGATCGAAATGCTTTTAATTTTTTGAAAAAGTCCGCTCCCTGAACTTTCGATTTCATTGTTCAAAGTGTTTTTTTTTTACCACTGTTCAAGTTTTGTCCTTCTCCTACTGTGTTCCATTTTTGTTTTCGTGCTAACGTATTCAACAACATTCAAGCCAAACAAATGCATTAGATAATATTGTTTTTTTTTTCTTGTATTTTCTTTCTTTCTTCTTTAGTTGAAACAAAAGGCACAAAAGATAATAAGAGAACTCTCTACATTAATGTAAAGCAATCGTAGTTACTTGTGTTACAAAGGACATAAGCATTCCCGTCGCAAGTAACTAAAACTGCTTGCGGTTTCCTAGAGCTTCTTTTGTATGCAATTTTTTTTTCTGTTTCAAAATATTCAATACATTAGTCGAGGGAAATAAAAAAATAATAAAGGGGGGTATTAAAGTAGCCAAAATTAGACAGTAATTAGGAATGTGCCTTCCCCTAAAATGTCCCGAAACTTGCAAGCACTTTGTTACATTACAGCCTGTTTGAGTTGTAATAATGACCCTTAAAATTATATAACCTTCAAGTTGATTTTATTGTGTATCCTGCAAGTCAACGACTACAAAACCTACGGTCCAGGGTTTGAGCCCGGCCCATTAAATAACAATACCACGCATTTTTCTGATATGCATTAATATCCTTTCATGTCAGTTGTTGTAGGAAAGTTCTAGTTAAGAAGGCATAGACACTGGTCACTGAAATAAACCGGCTTCAGCGGATACTACAGGGTGTTTTTTTAGAGGTATAGAACTTCGAATTGAAATAAAACACAAGAAAATCGTTTTAATGTCCATCAATTTGGCTTTATTGGAAGGATAATTTTATGCCATTAATGTTTAAATATGATTTCGGGCATGTGGCCGCCGCGGCTGGCTCGAATAAAGCCAATTCTACAGGTCCAATTTTCAACCACTTTTTCGAGCATATGGGGCCGTATGTTGGCAATAACGCCACGAATGTTGGCTTCCAAGTCCCCTAACGTTTCTGGTTTGTTGGCGTAGACGAGCGACTTCACATATCCCCAAAGAAAATAATCCAATGGTGTCAAATCACACGATCTTGGTGGCCAATTGACAGGTCCATTCCGCGAAATTATGCGCTCATCGAATGTTTCCTTCAATAAATCGATTGTGACGTGCGCTGTGTGGCATGTAGCGCCGTCTTGTTGGAACCACAACTCATCCACATTCAAAATCTTCAAAATCTTCCATAAAGTTGATGGACAAAGCTCCAATTGCTGTGCACGGTGGCGAATCGATTCATTCGGGTCCTCTTCAACACTTTGCTCTACAGCGGCAATTGTTTCTTCGGTGCGCACTGTTCGACGTCTCTGCGGATGCGTATTATCACATAGAGTAAACGTAGTGCGAAAACGATCCATGGTTAACCGAATTAATTGCTCTGATGGACGATTATGTCGACCATAAAATGGACGGAGCTTGCGGTAAACTTCGCGAACTGAACCATTATTTTCGAAATAAATTTGCACGATTTGCAAGCGTTGTTCTTTTGTCAACCTGTTCATGATGAAATGGCAAACCAAACTAAATATTAATCACTTGACAGCTGACAAAATGGCCGCCAGTTAAAAAAGTGATGCCAACTTAAAGTTCTATACCTCAATAAAAAACACCCATTACTAATCGTAATGTAACATCAGAGCGGCATTGTGCAGCAGAATAATCGGTGAAGTAAAATAACCAATAAAATGGTTACTAACGCGATTTATAAAATTTAATACGCCTCATTGACACCAGAGGCGCTGCAACACTGCCTTATGAAAAGAAAACCTGCAAAATCTGCAGATCTGGGAAAGAATGAAGCTTTCCTCTATCTCTTCCTTCACCACCTGTCTTCTCTATCGCTATCCCTTTCTTAAAAGAAAGTGACAGTAATAGTAGTAGGTATCCATAGCCTGTGTTCTTTAAAAAAATTAATATTTAGCTTTTTGTCTACTCTAAATTTATCGCAAATAGTAAGCAGTTCATCTATGACATTATTTTTGCAAAATTTTCCCAAATTGTTTGGGTCACAAAATAATTTTCTTTCGATGCCAATGCCAAAAGAAACGCAAAATTATTGCTGCGTTAATATGGAAGAGAAAAAAGGGGACATGATTGTAATAAATTTTATGCAACCTTAACACCAATTTATGCAATATACATACATACATACATGCACACATATGTATGTATGTATGTACAGCCATATAAAATAAGTACATACGCATGTATGTATGTATGTATTTACATGTAAAGAAAGATGACTTTTCAAATATCTGAGGCTACATACATACATACATAGTATGTATTTATGTATGTATACATATGTATATGCAATAACATACATATTTCCATTTGGGGTAGAATAGTTCACAACTTTTTTATTTCCATATGCGAAGTTTAGAGAAAATGTATGAGCAAAAAAAATATGGCGGTAGGATGGGAGTAAATGGGTCCTCATCGGGGTCAAAACTAGGGAAAAACGAAGCAAAATCCACAAAAAGCTTCACAACTGTCCATGAATTGCTCCAAGGGGGCTAAAACTTAAAACCTATCCCCACTAATATTCCCCCCCCCCCATTTCTTTTGAACATACCAAAGAAAGCCGCCTTAAAAAGTCAGTGGCGGCGGCTTAAGAAAAAATAATCGGCGGCGATTCATAAGCCTGCCTGAGCCGGGTGAAATTGACAGCCGCTGGTTTTGATTTTGATAACTTTTTTGAACATATGTATCTCTATAAAAAAAATTCAAACACCTGATGACTTCCATATAATTTGTAAGACGAGGCTACCCGCATAAGTCGGCGGCGGCTCTTGAGCCGACTGTGAGCCGATCGGCTTGTTTCTATTTTGCGAAATCTTTTAAAGTTATTATAATATATATAATATATATTTACGTCAAGGAACAAACGAATCTCTCGATTTCAGTCAAATTGGCAGTAATCGAAAATTTTGATCGAAATAAAAAAAGGTGCCAAAAGTGCTGTGCAGCAAAAGCAATATAAATAACAAAGTTACTAATAAAAAAAAGTAATTTGCAAGTTATTCGACATTGGGAAAAAGTCACAAATTTTGGTTATAAATAACGAAAAACAAAAATTTTCTCGTTTCAGGCAAAGCGTAAGGACATTCTGTTAAGTATTTTAGACTAAAATAAAGTCAGAGGAAAAAACTCGATCAACTTCTGCGTTTAAATATAAAAGTGACAGAAGTTTGATGGGAATGTAATTTTTGATAATGCCTTAAACGAGTTGATATCAACTGAATCGCTATTAGATTTTACTTCTGCCCAAAACTCGATAGTGCACTCAATATTTTTCCATTGTATTAAGTGAATCGTTTTCCATCCATTGTCTATACTAGACAAAATTTCCCTAGACTAGACAAAATTTCGCTATTGGGTAACTGCTTGTATTATATTCTCTTTGTTGTGTGGTAAAACACTGTTTCCATTAATTATTATATATTATTGTTATATAATTTTCAAATTTGAGAATTTTTTAAATGTTCCATGCTTATGTTTTTTAAGTTATGGAAGTCTCGAAAAAAATAGGTAAGGAAATTTTACTTTGTATATCTATGGTTTAGTGCCTCCGCGTCGAAACAAAAAAGCACCGAAAATTAATTTAAAAATGCACTGAGCATTAACTTCAAAATTGTTCGCAACGAAAATTTCAAAAAGCACTAAAAACGGTGCGAAAAGCAACGAGTTGACAACGCTGCTCCACAAGTCAAATTGAGTTCTAAACAAATCCGAGACAAAAACTAGGGTAATAAGCAAATAAATTTATATGTAATTTTATTTAAAGGACTTGAGAAAGAGCGAAACTTCCTTATCAACAGAGTACTCCATAAAGCGTACGTTGTTCGTTATAACCATACTACACTGTAAATGTTCTTTAGTTTTACATATTTTCAATAGGCTTTTAATTTAATGAAATTACTTAAAATGAATTGCCTGGCATCTCTACCAAAATTTGACATACGGACATTGCAACGATGCCGCGTTGCCATTGTGTATGCATTGCAGCCATACACATAGAAAAACCTCAACTGTTTACGGATATACATATGAAATTATCCTTGACCCTGTTTTTTCGTCGTCATCATCTTAACGAATTGTAAAAGGTAAATAAAATAATGACGCTGTGGCTGAAAAGTTAAGTTTTTTCTTACCTTCATAAAAAATTGCCAATCCATTTTGTGAATTTCGGGATGTTCTGTTTCATATACAAATACGGAGTCCATGTTGAAATGAGTGTTTCTTAGAACGTATTTTTTTTTATTTGCTTTAATGAAATGTTTTAACACATTAGTAAGTTTTTAAGGAACTTCATGTTTTCTGAATAGACTGTTTTAATTATTTTTTTTTTGTCATACATAAAATTTTTATTTTGTTTAATATTTTTAAAACTATCACTGGCTTGTGGAGGATAATGGAAAAAAAATAATAATAATGTAAATTTCGTTTAACTAAAATTAAAGCAACAACAAACACTATTAGTAGTAGCAGCAACACAGACAAGCCACATTTACTGTGGGTACGGTCAGTGGCACATTTTCTTCACCACCCCTTTTCAAATGGTTTTTGTTTGTTTTTGTTTTATCAACATTCTATTGAGGGTGAGAGTAGCTATTAACAAACTATATAACGAAGGAACAAATGTACCAACGAATCAAAAAAAAACTTAACGAATGCTTTCAGGACTCGTGCTCATACTTTCAATGTTGTTTAAAAGGCAAAATGTTGAAGAGAAAAAAAAATGTTGACACCTTTTTCCTCATTACTTCTTTTATTTCTTTAAGATATAAAGAAAATTTTTTTTATTTGTTTTTTATTGCTTAAAGCAATTATTTAACACAAAATTTACTTATTTATCTCTTGTACTCCCAAATATTTTTTATTATAACTTTTTCATTTGATTTTGTAGCACATTTGCAATACACACCGTAGATAGAGCTGCCAACCAACACACTCACTCACTCACAGACACATTTTTCAATAACAAAACATTTTAATGCGCTGCCCTTTTATTTTCCTTTAAATTCCATATCCTTTCACTACTAAACGCTCGTTGCAACTGTGTGGTAAAAATATATTTGCCATCAACAAAGAAACGCCGCAAAACAGCTTTTTCGTAAAAAAAAGCTTGTCCTCAGGAAACTTAACGAATTGTGTTGTGTGCTTGGGGTGGCAACACTCTCTTTTTAATAACTAGGAAAAAGGAAATAAGAAAATCGGAATTTAAAAATGGCGTTCATCTTTACAAAAGAACAGTTAGTTATCAATGCTGTCAAACGTTATGGTTATATATTCTCTTGTGATTATTATAAGGTTTTTTCGAATCAATTTTTCCAAATATTTATTTCATTTGTTGGAATAAAATATTTTATTCGATAATAACATTATTCATGCGATTATTATATCATGTTCGAATACATCATAAAATAGTGAACATATTTTTAGTTTATTTCAATAAATTTTTGTAGTTTTTATTTGCCTATCAGAGTAAATTTTTTTATCTAATGATTTTTTTTTCATATTCCTTTTATTGGATTACATATTGGAGTAAAATTTTTTTATTTGATATACATACATATGTATTTATGTACATACATATTTTTTTGGATTTCAGATTTATGCGATTAATTTGTTTGTTTTTTTTTTTTTTTGTTAAAGTTTTTGTTCAAATGATTTTGAAGTCAAATTATTGAAAATTGTACTTATCGTACTATTGAAAATTTCTAAATAAAATTTGTAATTTTTGAAATACATATCAGGTGATCTCAATTCAACAGCTAACGATCAGCTGATAATTTTTCTGCTGTCAAATCAAAGCAAAACGTTCGGAAATATTCTGACAGCAGGAAATTTTACACTAACAAATATACAGAGTTGCAAAACGAGACCACCTGGTATATCAATTCGCCTTGATGGGAATCTATTCTGACTATTTTTATGATGATATCCGTGGGAATGTACATATGTTTGCATTTATATATACATATATGTATGTGTGCGTGGTTGTGTGTGTTTGTATGTAAACCTCTTATAGCTTAATAATGGCTTAATCTATAGGAACCCAATTTACTACATTTTAATGACACCGAACTCACTTAGATTTCGAAATATTATGAAGTTATTCGATTCGGTAGATTTAGAGAATTTTCGAAAATTAAGTTTGATTAAAATCGATTGATTTGTTGGAGAGATATCGTTGAGGAACATTTTCGAAAAAGCGCTTTATTTTTATAACTCCAAAAGTTCTCGTCGAATGGATTTTATAGGACTCATTTACTGCATTTTACAGGGCTTAGAGATTAAAATTAGTTTAAAGTTTCAGAGATGGGCTGCAAGGTCGACCGTATCCCATATTGGGCCTGTTCGGAAATCTATCACAGCGCTACATCTGATGCACATGTGTCATTAGTTTATAATGCTAATGCAACTCAGATGATATTGATGCGCAGACAAAGAACATTTCGTATGATTATTATGCGCGAGAACATTCAAAATGGAAAAATGAAATGAAATTGTGCAATCGACAAAATGAAAGAGTTTTGAAATTTAAAAAAAAAATATTGCTAAATCAATAAGTAAATTGCAAATTGAAGTATTTGCTCATCTATTGCATCAGCGATTTTTGGGATGATTGTATGATCGTCAGTGAGAACACATGACATTTGAAGTGTTGACAGCTGTTACTTTTCACAACGTAATAGGCATCAGATGCAGCGCAGTAATGGATTGCCGCACACGACTATTTTTTATAAAATTTTATTTAATAACTTGTGTGTTATGTGCAGTTTCCACAAGTCAGGCAGAAGACTTGTCTAGAAAATTTATATGAAAATCACTAAAAAAATAGTGCTTTCCATATAAATTTTATACTTAAGTCGACAGTCTGGGTTGCAGAAACATGGCTTAATTTTAGGAGTTTTCCTTGACCAGGAGTTTTCGCTATAATGACAATTACCTTACATTGACATCAACTTGAGTGAGACGTTATCCACGATTGCAAACTCTTGGTTCACATTTGCCAGTTTTTATATTTACAATACACAAAAATTTTCAATCAATAAAAACATGCCAATCTTTCAAACTTGTTCATAATTTATTAAACCACAATATAAAAAGGAATTTATAAAAACTTTTACAATTGTATGTATGTATGTATGTATGCATGCACATATAACTAATATATACTTCCATAAGTCCAACAATCTAAATATATATGTATATGTGTATGGCTGGCTGACTTCCAAAACGTATAAATACAAAGTTTGTATAATTTCCGGATGCGGTATTTATGTATATCGTATATACAAATTTGCGAAACATTGTAACTATCAGCATCGGTGTGGCATTCTTAATCAGCCCAACTATGATTTTTTCCGGGGAGTTTTTTATCTTCCCTATCATTTGTTCCCAGGAATAATCCTCCTATTCTAAATAGCCGGGTAATACGCAAATATGGGAGAGAGTAAAATCTGTATCAGCTGTTTACTGTTTAAATTTTATTCTGCACTAACGCAAGAGTTCAGTAATAGAGATTAAATAAAAATTTTATGTTTTCATTGTCAATAAGAATGTGTGTTAATATAAAAATCTTTTTTTGTTTAAATAAAAAATAAAATAAACAGAGGAATTATTCACAAGTATGCGGAATAACTTTACGCTGAGAAAATGGCGGTAAGACTGGTCAGGTGCAGATGCGAATGAATTAAATTCCCAATGACTATGTAACAAGGAAATTGTAAATTTTATAATCTTATCGGTCTTGGTATTAGAGGGAAACAAGTTCTTGTATGTGGAAAAACGAAAATAATGCCCAAAGAAATCATTTATAAACTTATTTTTACATATTTATTCAAGTTGGGTGAATTTTAGTAATTTTGTTTACTCTCTCAAGCTTGGTACTCTGTTCACAATTTCGTGCGAAATGCTGTCAAACTACATGTACAAGTATTTGGCATGAATTATTTGCGAAATAAATTCGCAAAAGTAGTACTCTGTTCTTATTGCGAAAAACACTTAAAAATCTATCTGGCAGCATATTTTTCCATGCAAAATGACTCTGGCATCATTTTAGTTTCAGCTGCGAAACAACATGAGCAGTAAAAGCGAGAAATTTATAAAAAAAAAACGCCAGTTGGGCTACATTTAGTACATGCAAAATTTTTCACGCGAAATAATCAATGTTGCTGAAAATTTTTCAGAACAGGCTTCACTCAAAAAAAAGGAGAAACAAAATGTCAACAAACAAGCAAAACAACGAGATTCGTATTGCAGTGATGCCACGTATTACTGTTTTTTCCCCCAAGGAATTTATGATTGGAGGAATGTTTTCTCGAAAAAATTATTTTCCGTGAGAAATAAATTCCGAGGGAATATTCATGATTGGGCTGAGTATTTTTTCTGAAGGAGTAGTTCATGTTTTTTAAGTTGATCAGTACAGGGCTTGGAGAAAAATTTCTAAAACAAAAGGGAAATATAACATTCCAGCTTATGTAAACTTTTTGCTTTAAATAAATGCTTCACCATTGTTTTACAGCATTTATTCAAAACGTTTGGGTAGAAAACTCTCAACAAATTCTCCCACTTCCTCATATTTAGAATAACTACTTTTTCCCCGGGGAAATTTTAATTCATAACAGAAGGAATGGGAAAATGAAAAAAAAAACTCCCGGGAATTTGTAATTCATAATTGGGCTGAATATACATATACTTTAGGACATTTTAATGGGATCTGCATAGTTAAATATGTATTTTGTATTGCGGCGTTATGAAACACTACACTTTGTTCGAAGGCAAAAGCAATTGACGTTTTGGAAGTCAGTCTGTAATTAAAATACGTATGAAAAAGTAGTGTGATTAGAGAACAAAACTTTATTAAAGTCTTTATACACGGCAGAAAAACAGGAATGGTCGGTCGATTGATTTTATGAATTTTGTACAGAATAAAAAAAAATTAAAAAATTAATTGTAGGTCTATTGTCTTTTATGATTACTGTTGCCATGCCATTTGTAAGATCCATAGTATTTAAAATTGCTTTCATTCAATTTAGTATCAGCTTCTTTTGGTCCACGAGAACCATACATATAAGGCAGTGGTTTCGCTTTAGACTTCTCGATTTGATGCAAAATAGGTGTAAAAATACGCCAAGCTTCACGCAGCTCATCTGAGCGAACAAAATGCATTTGAGAACCGCAGAAAACATCCAATATTAAACGCTCATAGGCATCGGGCAAATAGGAATCACTATAGCGATGCTCGTAGGTTAAGTCCAATTCTGTCTCTTCAATATCGAATGTAATCCCCGGCGATTTGGTCATCATTTTAAAATATAAAGCCTCCCCGGGTTGTACACGTATTACCAGTTCATTGCGTTTTGTATTGCCCTCGAAAATATCGCCAGGAACATCTTGATACTGAATGCGAACTTCAGCTTTACGTTCATTTAGAGCCTTGCCGCACTTAAGTATGAAGGGTACACCTTGCCAACGTTCGTTGTTAATTTGCAAAACAGCCAAGGCATAAGTGGGTGTCGTCGAGTTTGGCTCGACAGTGGGATCATCCAAATAACCCTTCAAGGCTTCGCCTGTGCCCTCAGGATTACCCACATATTGTCCCAAAACCATATCATTCAAAGTTAAAGCAGGTATACTTTTCAATACCTTAACCTTTTCGTCTCTTATGTCGTCTGGATGGCAGGTGACTGGTTTTTCCATGGCCACTAGGGATAAAATTTGCAATAAATGATTCTGCATAACATCACGTATAATGCCAAATTCGTCAAAGTAGCCACCGCGGCCCTCGGTGCCAAAGGGTTCTTTGAAATTGATCAAAACCGAGGCGATATTTTCTCGATTCCATGTCGAGCCCAAAATTTTATTCGCAAAACGTATGGTCATAAGATTTTGCACCATCTCTTTGCCCAAGTAATGATCAATGCGATATATTTGTTCTTCATCAAAGAGCGAAGCCAAATGGTCACTCAGCTGTTTGGAGGAGACATCATCACGTCCGAAGGGTTTTTCAATGATTACACGGTTCCAACCCCTGCCACCAGAATGAGTAAAAAGTTTGTGAATGTGGGAATTATTTCTTTTTTAAATTAATTAAAATTATACACTTACTTCTTGGACAAGCAAATTTCCTTGACATGTACGGTGACATTATTGAACACTGAAGGTGGTAATGCCAAATAGAATATACGATTTGCTTTGCTCCTATTTTCCATAGTCTCCATTTGCTGTTGCAGCATTTCAAAGCCCAAACGACCATCGTAGCCGCCCGCTACATAATCATTCAACTGCCAAAACTCTTCGTAACGTGATTGTTCATTTGGTTTGACCTAGAATAAAAAAATTAATAGATTACTTTCATATTATATAAATACATCCTTACTAATATTATCGGAAATGCATCACTGCTCTGCATCGTACGAGCAAACTTTAATTTGAAATGCAATACAAGTTCGCTGATAATCTTTTTTAGTGTAAGCCATGTTTGTTCCTCGTATTTGACATTTATTAGTGCGTTATGTGCTTCAGCGAAGCACTTTAGGAGATTTAAATTTTTATTTGCAGCGCAGTGATGCATTTCCTAACAGGCCCTCTGTTTGTTGGTTTGTGACGCTTTCACGCCCAAACCGGTTTTGAAAATTCTTTCACCTTTGAAAGCTAAATTACTAGCGTCAAATATAGGATATTTTTTATCCGGTTGGGAAGCGGTTTTTATATTTGGTACAGATTTCGAGGGTGGGTCATTAACTCAGTGACTTCTTGAAGAAACACGAGGTTAAAGTTATTTTATTTTTCAACATACTCTCCTTTGAGTTCTATTGACTTACCCCCTGTTTCCACAGCAAGGACGGTTGACTTGAGTAGAAAATTTATATGAAAAGCACTAATTTCTTTGAGTGATTTTCATTAAAATTTTCTAGACGAGTCGCCTGCCTGGCTTTCTATCCCTTCCCAAAAACATGATTTGTCGGGATCATGAAAATAGGCATTTGTTTGTGAGATGATTCGTCCTTAGAATCTCTTTCCGCAGGGGGATTTCTTCAGTTTTGGGAACAAGAAATATTCATTTGGGGCTAAAACTGAAGAATAGGGCGGATAGACGAGAGAGCATATCGTAGCCCAATTCATGGATTTTTGCCATAGAAACTGTGCATCAGTTTGTGGTTGATTGTGAGCAAACGCGGCACCCATCTTGCGTAAAGCTTTCTCATACTCAAGTGATCAATCAAAATTGAAACCACGGAGCCATGGAAAATGCCTATGGCTTCCACAAACTCTCTCACTTTCAATCTCCGATCGGCTAAAACCATATCGTGAATTTTTTCAATTGCTTCTAATGTAGGGACCAGGGCTGTCAGATATGGCGATCTCTCGCCAAACGTGGAGATTTTTCTACTTTTTTTGCGTCTAAATTTTTGATTTGGCGACATGGCGATTTTTTGTTGGCTATTTTTTAACAAATTTTAAATTAAGTTTTTGTAATTCAGGAAAATTAACTATCAAAACTCGTCGTTTTGATGATTTTTCTTATATTAATTGATTGATTAATTAATGCGTTTTGAATTTGGATAAGAAAAATTTTAAAGAAATAATTTTGGCGATTTTATTGCTACTTTTGGCGATTTGCTGCTTAATTTTTGTACGATTATTTTACAAAAATTTATATTAAGAAAAGTGTGCCATAAAAACAAATTTATTATCCAATATATATTAAGAAAAACTACATAAAATTGATTTTGGCGACTTTTGGCGATTTTTAAATAAATTTGGCGAAATGGATCGGGAAAACGTCTGACAACCCTGGTAGGGACCTCAACTGGGCGTCCATAAGGTTCGGCTTGTACGACCACAACGAAATTCAGTAAACTACTTTTTTACTATTGAAATTGATGGTGAAGAGTTCCCATAATATTTACTAAGATTAGCCTTGGTTTGAGTGATGGTTTTTTTCTGCATAAAAAATGCTTAATGATCACACGCAATTCACTTTTTTCATTTTCTTCTCAAAATGCGCGTTAGTCTGCTATCAAAGGCTGTCAAACACAAACTAAGTCCTGATTCACACACATTAGGATTTGTTCAATTTTCTTTTGAACCTGCATTTGCGTTCATACACACCGTCAAGTTTGTTTCATCAAGTTTCATCAATTTGCATTGTAGTATAGTATTACGTTGTCATTCGTACAAAACAAAAAAGCAAACTTTACTGGTAGGGTCAAGTCTGTACTCCTCTCCATTATCTTTTCCTCTTACTCCTTAAAACTCAACCCTTGATGAGTCAGACCTAACGTGTGTGAATCATTACTAAATGACGCAGCTTGTTCAAATTTAGATAGGAGTCAACTGACAGTTGCATGTGGACAGGAGCGGTGTTGCCATTTCAGTTAAGAGGCGGAAAATTCAAAAACACTGAGCTAATGACCCCCTCTCGTATATACATATGTATGTATGTTACAAAAAATCTTTAACCTCTCATTAGCACTTTGAAAGTTACCCTTTGGAGTAAAAAAATCATTTAATTTGTTTTTAAATAATTCGGGAAATGTCCCATACACCCAGAGAAAAAACAACTTAAAATCAATAAAAACCATATTGAATTAATAAGAAATATTAACGAAAGTATAGTCATGTTGAAATTTCTTATTTCAATATGGAAAAATATTAATTTACAGTATTAATTTATTATTTTATTTATTTTTAAGTATCTGAATATACATACATTTTCTATTACATATGTATATTGAAAATTATTTAATTAATGTGAAGCGTTCGTATTTTTAAGTTTGAGCTTTTCCCTGAGTGTAGCACAGAATAATAGATGTGTAGGTAAATATGTACTGTATATCGTTACCTTAATATAGAAAGGCCATAACACATTATTTTTTTTGAAATCGAGAATTTTACATTTTTAGACACATCAGATGTTCTTCTATCGAAATGTATAGAGAAAACTCGATTTAAAAAAAAATTATGAGTTAGGGCCTTTTTATATTAAGGTAACGATCTAAATCTACATATATCTACATATTTATTGTGAATGCGTATGTACACATAAATATATATACACACGTACATACATATACATACATATATGTACATATATTACTTACTTACTTACTTTCATATATTTATCACAAGTTTTGCGTATATCTGACACAGTTAATTTGGAACGCGCATAACCACAAAATCTAGTGGGTTTCGGTAGGAGATTATCACGATATAGCCACCATAAAGTGGGATAGATCTTCTTTTTGGCCAAATCGCCAGAGGCGCCAAAAATTACAAACGTATGCGGTATTTGACCATCGAAATGTGTGCCCTCGCATACCATGCTGGGAGATTTTAAAGATTTAATAATAAGTTCCAGCGTTTCTTCGTGATGATCGTCGGAAGAAGTACCTGGAAAAAAATTATTTCTTTTAACTCGCCCCAACAATAAAATCAAGTTTTAATATTTATTTTCAATGATGATTTCTTTTTTTTTTGGTGTTAGGGTATTTAGTTCTTTGTTATACGATGCTGTATGGAATACTAAAAATTTGTTTCAGCTTGACTTTAAAATTTATAAATTTTTTTCTCTAGTTAATTTGTTGTTTTTTATTTTGCTTCGCCAAAAGCACTCCTATGTAACAAAGTTTTGCGCAAACTTAAAAATAGAAAATTAAATTGTTTATTATTGCATGACAATTAATTTATTCAAGTATCTCAACCAACACACTTACTAATAGATCTCTAATAGTTAAATGCATTAAAAAAACAAGTCATTACTTTACAGAAATTTATAATTTAACAGTACGAGTAAATGCAAACCCTATAATGAAGATACATATGTACTTACATAGGTATAACTAACTGATCGTACGTTTACTTTGTTCTTTAAGGGGAAAATTGTTGTTGTAAAATAAAATTTTTAACACCACAAGGTTGTGTTTATTAGGCACTTGTTGATAAAATTACTACATACTTAAATTACAGTTACTACATACATACATATGTACATACATACATTTGAAAAAGGGACAGAGGGTGATAAGAGAGCTGTTGTAGTTTATCAAAATTGCGATAAAAAGTTTAAATTCTACTTCAAATAAAAAAATGCTTAAAATTTACATACATACATACATATGTACATACAAACATACATATATGTAAGTATGTATATGTATGATGTGAAACAATCGATTAATGAATCTGTTAAAGCGCCTATTAGAGGATCATACGCGGCTTGTTGGCACGGCATGTCATCATCAGCGATGCCAACTTGGTGCTTTTGGCACTATTTTTAGTGCTTTTTTAGGACTCAAAACGCCAAATTTTGAGCGTTAAGGTGAAGTTACATAACACGCGTTAGTGCGCGTGTGAACTGTAGGCATCTGTCAAAAAAAGTTGAAATAGTGTTTTTGAATACGACAAGTTACATACCAAACTCTTTGACGCGCTTGCCGCAGAAAGTTGGCTAACTTTCAACTTTTTAACGCGTTGTGTTGTTTTGACAACTAATCAGCCGACAATAAAAAAGAAAAAATTTAAAAAAATTAGAATCATGAAGGAAAATCTTAATAAAGAGTTTGAGAACTATACAGTATTGCACAAAAAAGGAATTAAAAATGTTCCAAGATAATTTTTGAATGTAAAAATAAATAAAAAAGCTGAAAGAAAAGGCGTTTGTAACGCGTGTTGTGTAACTTGCCATTTTTCATGCGGTAAAGTTTTCATGCGCACGATATTCGTCGACGAACAAACGCGTGTTATGTATTTCTACCTTTAGTGCCAAACTAAGAAAAAGCACTAAGTAGTGCTTTTAAAAATATTGTGTATTTCTTAAAATTACTTTAATAAAAACTTGGTCTATTTATTTTTTCAGTGTAAAGCATACCTTTTTCGTCTGATATATTTCATTAAAGACGATAATATTGCCAAAAAAAAAAATAGAAAATATTAAACATTATTAAACTTCACTCGTTTGAATCTTCACTCATTTTTCACTTTAGTGCTTTTTACGCTTTTTAGATCTCAAAATTACGCCTATTAGTGCTTTTTTAAAATTTTGGTGTGCTTTTAGAGCCAAAAAAGTTGGCATCACTGGTCATCATGCCATCATACTCGTGGGAATTTCAGCATTTTGAAACGAGGCATATCGTGTAAATTAGGGTACCAAGATAACGAATCTAAATAACGAAGCTTGCATATTAGATAGTTTGACGTGGTAGGGACGATATGTAAGTATATACTTATGTACATACGTACATAAGTATATTTTAATGTAATCATATCGATGCTGTTAGGTAAAAATATCAAATTTTCTATGTAAAATGATTCCCGATTGACCCTTTTCACGCAACACCTACGATATATATTTAAGATTTTATTGGTAGTAATATTATTAAAAAAAAACTCAGTTTCGTTTCATTTTTGAGCCCTACTTTTTTAAGCAAATGTCCGGATTTTTTCCCTCTGCTGTTATCTTTTTATAAATCACGCGATAACAACCCTACCATACACCATATGTTGTATGGGAGCCCCTTTAAGGAGCGCAGATATTGGTTGGTATGTTGATAAAAAAATGTAGAGTGGGGGAATATTAGTGGGATTGATCTTAAGTTTTAACCCTCTAGGGGCAACTCAAGGACAGTTGTGAAGTTTTTTTATGGATTTTGCCTTGTTTTCCCTAGTTTTGACCCCGATGATGACCCATTTACATACATAACATATCCATGATTTTTTGGCTCATGCATTTTTTTCTCAACTTTACAAAATCAGGGTACTAGCGCATCCAAATCCTATTGCTAATGATTTCCATATGACACTATTCCACCCCTAATGTACATACATTCGCAGATTTATTGAAATCAAACCCAAAACGGTTTAACCCTAACACGAGTTGAATTAAATTAAATTTTTTTAAATTTAATACAAATACCCCTTTTACACACGGAAAGTTTACTTTGCAAAGTCTTAATTCAGCTGCGAGAAAGACAGAAAGAGATAGTATTCCTCCCTCTGTGTTTCACACAGCTGAATAAAGACTTTGCAAAGTAAACTTTCTGTGTGTAAAAGGGGTATTTCTTTATTTTCATTTATAATTCGGATGATTGTTACATGTGTTAACGGTTTGAAAATTTGTAGGGGCATGTGGTTCGATGTAATATCCAATAATTCATTAAAAATGCGATTTTTAATTTTTTTGTTAGTTACGTGGTTTTACATTTCAGCTGACAATATGAATATGCATGTGAATTTTACTTTTACATCGAATAATCACAAATGTATGTACGTATGTATGTCTTACATACCATGTACATACATACATATTTACATTTACGCAATAAAAGCAAACGTGTTTTAAGATCACGCGATTTTCGTTTAACATTTAGTATTTGCAAAAGTTTTGAATGAATTAGTATTAAATTTTTGCACAAAAGCCATATAATTAATATTAATACATAACTAAACTGTTTGTTTATTTATTATTCTGCAAATAAACAATTAAATGTACATATTCAAAAAGACAGCAAGCAAATCATATAAAAATTTTAGAGCTGTCAATCAATCGAGTTTAGAATGGTTTGAATGAAAGTAAAAAAATAATTATTATTTGATTAATCGAATAAAATAGATCAATCGAATTATATGAGTTAAATTTTTTAACCAGAATTATTAAAAATATCATCTAAAAACGGTCAAATAAATAAATAGTAATCAACGATTAATCAAAAATATATAAATTGAATCCTTTTGTGCATTTCTTTCACATAATAACAACAATGAAAGCTTCTTTAACATTTAAGAGAGAGAGAGAGAGTATGTAAGAACAGCTGATTTCAACTAGTGTTAAATTATTTAAAAAAATCTGCTAGTATTAAATTTAAAATTGGATTTATTTTTATTTATTTCTTTATTTTATTTGAAATAAATAATTTTTTTTTCATAAATAATCGTTTTGGTTTGGTGTTCGTTAATATCAACTCCTACATTTGCATATATGGAAAAATATTTTTTTAACCCCCGACCAAACAAATGGGTGTTATAAGTTTGTAGTGCGTGTCTGTGTGTCTGGGTGTCTGTACGAGTCCACGTACAGACCAAACGGCTGGACCGATTTTTTTTGTTTTTTTTTTTTTTTTTGAAAGATGACTAGATGGAAAATGCTCTTAGCTATTTTATAATGAATATTCAACACAGGGTTAGAAAGGCAACGGCAGCATACTTTTCTTGTCGTAGGATGTTTGGATTTAAATGGGGCCTACACCCCAAAATGCTTAAATGGATGTATATAGAAATTGTGCGTCCAATACTGACTTACGGCTGTGTAGTATGGTGGCCTGCCACAAGTAAGAAATACGTGGTAGATTAACTTTATAGAACACAGAGATCCGCTTACGTAGGGATAACAGGATGTTTACGTACTAGTCCTTCGGAGGCTCTAAATGCTTCATATATACATATATAAACCTTATTCCGATCGATCTTCATATATTGGCGGTATCCTCAAGTAGCGGCATCTGGACGGTGGAGATCAAGGTCCTATGGCCATGACAGAATTCTCGATCAACTTGCCCCTACGCTGAGGAAATCTCTACATGGTGCCTCATCTGGACTTTGACAAGGTGTTTAAAAAGTTCTGATTCCATCCAGACGGGAATGGAAGTAAGGCACAATGGTAAGGGAGTATGACGTCAGAATATACACTGATGGATCAAGAATGGTCTGTGGTGTCGGCTCTGGAGTCTTTTCAGACGATCTTGGTATAGAATGCTCCTTTCGTCTCCCTAACGAAGCCACTGTATTTCAGGCTGAAATTTTTGGCGGTAAGGGAAGCGGCTAGAGTATTGATTGATAGGAAGGTACAAGGTAAAGTTGGGTAACTTTGTCGATAGCCAAGCAGCGCGTCTATCCCTAAGGTCATATCACTTCGTCTATTCTAGTCGGGCAGTGTAAGAGTTTGCTATCTAGGCTGGGTGGTCTGGCAGACCTCACCCTCATCTGGGTTCCAGCACATAGCAACTTTTTAGGTAACGACAGGGCGAATGCGCTGGCTCTGCAGAAACGGTAGCCATGCCGTTTGGTTCTATTAAAAACGGTATATTCAATCACTATCTCTATAAGGTTGAATGCAGATGGCGCAATATAATATCGTGCAAGGTTGCTAAGAAAATGTGGCCTTGCTACAATGATAAGCGCTCAATGCAATTAACAAATAGGAACCGCAGGGACATCTCGAGGGTCGTTGCAGTCATGACGGGCACTGGACGGTCGGTAGATATGCTAGTAGGATAGGTCTGTCCTATAATGAGTTCTGCCGAAGTTTTCGAGAAGAAAGCAAAAAAGAAACAATCTTCCACTTTCTTTGCGAATGTCCAGCTTTGCATCTCTCGAGACATAAGTTTTAAGGGAGAAATTTACTAGACGACCTTTCAGTTTTATCTGAGATTGGGTTGGGTGACCTTTCAGATATCTCAACGCGACGGGTTGGATCTAGTATCTATCACCGTATCAGAATACTTAGATATGGTTCTACATAGGTTGACACCGACGAGTGGAGTGGTCTTTCAAAAAGGAATCTTCTAGATTCTACTTAAATGCATACGTGGAGGAGGCAGCCACGTAAACCAACCAACCAACCAATGTTTTAAGAAAATCGGTTCAGCCGTTTAGAAGATTTTTTTTTTTTTTTTTATATCGGGGTTTTTAAAATGTTTAATTTTTGTTATTAATCTTTTGCTTTGTCATGGCATCACGTGAATTATGAGACTTGTCTTCTCCTTTGAAATGTTCAACTAAAACTCTGCTTTATTTTTCACATTTTTCTTTTTTTATAAAATTTTTCTTAATCTAAAACTTATTTCCTATAGATACAACTTATTATTGTTGTTATTATAATTTTTTATGAGTAGTATGTTTATCAAGCAAAATCGATCGTAAGCTTTCTGTACGTCGATATTGCTTGGTCATTGAATAATTGAATTTGTATATTTTTTGTTTCAACGACAATTTGAGTTTATTTTCTTTTCTTTTTTTTATATTCAGCGATTTTACATTTTAATTGTCATTGCCCTCTTACCCAGCAACAAAGATATACAGTGAATGAATTCTGTCTATATTCTGTTGTTGGCAAAAAAACGGAAATTGCATCAAATTTCAAGAACTCAGAAAAACCAGAACTTTTAACAGAAGTAATCACTTTTTTTAAACTTGTGCCAAAGACACACTCAAAATGTCATTGACTCAGTTCAAGGTCTGTTTATTGTACTTGGCAATAATTGTATCGATGTCCACGAGGGGTGGTTGTGGAAGTATATACGTAACTCGCGTGAATGGCTACGTTCTATTTTTTTGGAATGATATGTAAGAAAAAAGAAAGTTCCGCGGAACAGGGTAAAACGGGAAACATTTGTGCTGTTGGTATTTTTCTGTTTTTGATAAGATTGGTGTAAATGCAGATTAAAGTTTTCTCAGTTTCTTACTGGATGCGAACGAAGTTGCGGCAATTTACAGAGTTTGTTTTTAAAGAAAGTAAAAATTTTAATAAAAAATATATTAAAAATTCCACAGAAATTTATCGTATCTCTTTCATTCTAAATTAAAAATTAAATTAATTAATCGAATAAATTTCGTTGGAATTAAACCCAAACGAACTCATAAAAGTTTTGACGTACAAAATACTTGACTTTCGTATATGGGTGCATACATACATATGTACATATGTATGTATGTATGTACTATATGTTAATTTAAGCTAGAACATTAGCACGAATCGTATTATATCAAAATAAAAAAATACGAGTAATGCATTTCACCAAACCATAAAAAGCAAATTGCAAGAGAGTAGGTATAAACTGTTTAACTGGTTTAGCTTCTATGACCATGATCTTTAGTCGACAATCAGCCTCAAAATTTTTTACTTATTCGTTTGCAACAACTAACTACAACTTAATTACAAAAGAATTTTATTGAGAAACAACAAGTTAAGCTTTTATAAATTCATATGTAACGAAAGTATAATTTTTAGAACGGATTTCATTGCACCTTTGCGTTATTGAGCAATATACTGAGTGTATTACAACATCATATTTGTGCCTATAATTCTGTGGCAAAAAGGAAAAAGTGCTTAAGTCGAGATAAGCTGATTTTGAGTTAATTGTACCTCTGTAATCTGCATATTTGAAAGTACCCCTGGTCAAAATCTTAATTAAGTTATAGCAAAATTACTTGCGACTTATCTTTTTTAGACTTCTAATTTCATTTGAAATAATAGCTTAATTAAGGTTATACTTTGGTATATTTGAACTTGAATGTATTATTTACAGTGTGTAGAACGATGTTTGCTTAAAAAATAAAGGATAACAGAGAATTTCCCAATTTAACTGTAAAAGAAATAAATTTCTGAAAATCAACTTGAACGCTTAAAAGTGCTCTCCTGCAAAACAGTAAAATATGACTTAAGCACTTTTTCCTTATTGCCACAGAATTATCAAAGTGGTCTAAGTCATATATTGCTTGTGTCGAGATACTCGTATTTAGTAGATCATATTTGAACAAATCAAAAAATGTTTTTTATATTTTAATTTAGACTTGTACAAATTTATTTAATATTAAATAAATATTTATTTAAGTTTTTTTAAGATTTTAATATTTCAAAGCAAAAATGCATGTGACTTAGACCACTTTCATAATTAAGGGCACGTTTATCGTATTGCTCTTTTATTCCAACAGATGCATAACTAAAAGAACTAGCTTTTTTTTACTCGTAGAACTCAATGAAGGTATAAAAATATTTTCTTTTCTCAAGATGTGCCTGTTCATTCTCTTCTCCCTTCTCTTCAACAAATTCAAGACTACAAAGTAAACTTTGCTCGTGGAAAAGCCGTCTAACGTCATAACCTCCATTAATTTTTGTGATTTCCGTTGTTTTTTCTGCTTTCCAAAGGGTGTACAGCATAATTTCATGAACATAAAACCGATTTGAAAACGATAAATGGTGTGATGAGCTCGGTATAGTAGTTTTGTCAATTGATTTCAAATTTGTTTTTAATAGTTTTTTAATAAGTTAAATAAGATAAATTTCTTGCCCCAGCTCTAATAAATTGTTTATATTTTAACTTCTAGTGTGCTTTTTAAAAGTCAGTAGTTTGAGATTAGCATAAAAATTATTCTCAAAATAGATCGGAATTCATCACACCTTTTTAAAAATTATCGTTTTTAAAACGATCGTTTTACATCACATACCTGAATTTATAATATGTTTTAATATACTATATTTAATATATTGTTTCTTAACTTTAAAGTCGATTATCTCAAAATCATTTTTTGTGGCATATGATGTTATCACAATAAGCCCTTCAAATGTATTTCAAGCGATTAAAGTTCAATAAATTAAATTTAATTTTTTAAGCAGCTAAATGTCCGATTAAATACAAAGTTATAAGCCTATAATAATTGTAACTAAATTTGTCGAAATGTCAGCTGGTCTAATTTAATTTTTGATATCTGCATTATTCAATAATAGAGAAAAAAATTTATTTTAATTTATGCACATCTTAATTTTAAAATTTAAATGCAAACTTAACAATAAATTTATAAGTTAGTGTAAAAGAGAGTAAAAAATTTAATTTCAGGCTGCCAGATGTGCTATAGAGCGAACAATCCAATACCAATTTGCAAAGATTTTTTTCTTTCTAGAATGGGGGTCCTTACTTTAGTCCCGTAATTCAGCTATAAGAAAGATGGAGACGGAAATACAAATATATCTTTATCCTACAGCTGAATTAAGAGTTGATCAACAAAAGTTGAAGTGTGTGAACCGGGACTTAGCAATGTATTTTGGCGAATGTAGCAATTATTTGCATAGTGGTTGCCCTGCTTCTCGCTTGAGCAATTATTGCTGGGCAATGAGCTGTCAGTTCGGTTGTCATTTTATTTGAAATTTAAGTTTATAACTTTTTTTAGTGTATTTGAGTATATACATATATTATTTTCAAAAACGAAGAAAGTTATATTTTTTAAAAATCTCTGCAATTTTACACTTTTTGTGACGATGAGTATTCATCACATAAAGCAATCATTAATTATTGCGCCATTTTTGCTTGTATGTATGTATATATCAACAAATACTGTCACGTGATCCAACGTCTTCACGTGACAGTAATGGGTAATGGCTCGATTATGGATTAAAAAAAATTTCAGTTTAGTTATCGTAGGTATTTGTTTTCAATGAGATTTTAGTTTTAATCAATTTGATTATTAAGTTTTCTTACCTCCGTCTAGACCTTTAAATAAATATCCAAAAATTTATTTATTTAAAAACTTGCTCACTAAGAAAATACTTCTGGCTAATAAAAAGTTTATAAACGAATTTTTCGTCCTAGATTAAAGAAAAAATGTTGCGCTGTTCCTTAATCTATTACAAAAACGTCGAAGTCGAAATAAGCCAACCACGACAAGGGGGAATGATTCTTGTCGTTTAAAAGTATGGCATCTTTAAAAACGGCATAAGAGAAAATAAGTGAGAACACGATGCCAATGTAGTTTCTTGACGCCGCCGCAAAGCCAATAATATACATTTCGCACTTGTTCCTATAAAGGCGACCAACTTACAGTAGTTTTTTTACAATACAAAGAGTATAGAAATGGTGTAAAATTTTTACAGTGGGTATCGTATATCGTTTTTTGCAACAAGAAGTGAAAATTCCAAAATTTAGAGTTGACGACATTTAGAGTAACAAGTGAGAAACTGCTTTCAGAAATATACTATTATTTTTATTCCCTGACAAGAAGATTTTCCTGTAAATTAGGTAAAAAACATAGTCTTAAGTAGCTGCGAAATTAATATGTATGTGGTTGGCGTATTACGACTTTGACTACAACGTTTCTGTAATAGGTTAAAGAATTTTCTTGCAACATTTTTCCTTTAATCTAGGACGATAATGTCGCAGCTGATATCATGACAACCACGATAAGGCCCATTAATTTAGCAGCTAGACTTTTGTTTTTGGCTATAAATAATTCTCAGTCGTTAAGCAGCTCTGGGTCGGGGAACATTTCTCGCGTCATCGTAATTATTTCTTAAATGCGGTCAGGCTTGGGTGTGTTGTTTGGCCTTCAAGAGTTTTTCGTCTCGCTCGTACTAGTTGACTGATCTACCACGGATAACCGTATAATCTTCCGTTTTTTTGTGGAATTTCTTTAACAACCACGGTTCTACTTCCTATGTGAAGGCATATGTCGTGTACAGTCAGTCACAAAACTTTTTAAACTACTGTTAATAACATCTTGGGCATATGGTCTTAGTTACTCCGCCCATATTTGTGCAACACCATACTATGCAAATTTACTTTGTATAGTATGTTAAATAAATAAATAATTAATTCTGTGACAATAAGGAAAAAGTGCTTAAGTCATATTTTACCGTTTTGCAGGAGAGCACTTTCAAGCTTTCAAGCCGATTTTCAGATATTTATTTCTTTTACAGTTAAATTGGAAAATTCTTTGTTAACCTTTAGTTTTTTAAGCAAACATCGTTCTACACACTACAAGTAATACATTTAAGTTGAAATATACGAAAGTATAACCTAAATTAAGCTATTATTCCAAACGCAAGTCGTAGTGCTATAGCTTTCTTAAAAATCACACAAATTAATTGAGATTTTGACAAGGGGAACTTTCGAATATGGAGATTACGGAGTTACCATTAACTCAAAATCAGCTTATCTCGTCTTAAGCACTTTTTTCTTTTTGCCAGAGAATTCTTGTATGAGACAGCAACCATCAGCTGTAATGAGTCCGGCTGTAAATATTCCCCTTTATCGTGTATTTCGACTTCTACTTAAACGTTTTTGTAATAAATTAAAGAACACCGCAACATGTGTTCTATAAATGTAGGACTAATATGTCGTAGTCGTAATACGCCAACCACTATAGGGCACTGATGTCAATATTGAAACGTTACATTCAGATATGAACAGCCCGTTTGTGTAAGACGTTCAGAATGGAAATCTTGACGTTTCGATAATAGATTAAAGAAAACTTGTAAAAATTTTCTTTAATCTATTACAAAACCGCCAAGATTTCAAACATCAGCGTCTTACAAAAACAGGTTGTAAGGTATAAACACAGTTTTATATGAAAACTTCAGAGGCCGACAATAACTCAGAAATTATTTTTTGTATACATACACACATATTTTTTTATTTTTAAATTTTATATTACATAGGACAATTGTTTTGCTTGAGAGCATTTGCGCTAAAAAAAAATTCTATAAGGATCGCAGCCGTACTTTTGTTGTAAGGTGGCTAATTGTTTGGAAAAATAGTAGGCAGCGGCCTTGAATTGATGCTCTTTACATGTTTTTGCCATTTTTTTTTTCTTTCCTAAAAAAGCATCCAAGTTTTTAAAAATCTGCTTAAAAAAATTATATAAACTTGACATCTAGTAGTAGTAATTTTTGCTTCTATAGAACATTTTATTAGATATCGTCCCTACCATGTCAAACTATCCAATATGCAAATTTGTGATTTTCAGAAGAGCGCGAAGACCCCCTCAATTGTAAGTTTAAAGTCAGCTTATTCCTAAAAGTGACAGGCTTAAAACATTTCTTATTGAATTATCTATCGTTCATGAAAATTCAACATTTTGAAACCAAGATAACGAATCTAAAAACGAATTTTGCATATTGGATAGTTTGACGTGGTAGGGACGATATTATGTACCGATTTAGTATTCTCCCATCATCAATTTCTGGCAACACTGGTGCTTTACATTTGTAAAGAGAGCGGTACTTGTTAAAACAAAAAGACATACCGATTTTATTTGTTGTTCCTGTTGAAGATTCCATTTTTGTCATCGGCATAAATTGTATAAAAAAAATAGTTCCGTAGTTTGATTAAAATGTGCACTTAGTGAATATTTTATCTATCTTCAACACAAACAAGATTTACTGCGTTGTAAAGAAAAGGGTAAGTTTTTTTTTAATTGTAAACAGATTTTTCTTATATCAAACACGCTTTTTTTTTGTTAAATCATGCGATTTCCGATTATTTACTTCGGTTTGTTTATTATTATTCCACTTCTTTTAATTTGCTTTTCTATCGACCGCAACGAACAAACCATGTGAGCCAGCACTAAACATTCGACTGAATTGATCATTGAAAAGTTGGGTTGAAAATTTCAGGCAAGTGTAGTTCGTGTATTGTTTAACTTTGTATAAATGCGTATGAATCATTTAAAAAAAGATCACTAAATAAATTCGAGTATGTACATACATATGTACGTATGTATTACTCGAAACAAATGATCAGCGTTGTCAACTCGGTGCTTTTCGCACCGTTTTTAGTGCTTTTTGAAATTTTCTACGCGAAAAATTTTGAAGTTAGTGCTCAGTGCTTTTTTAAATATATTTTCGGTGCTTTTTGTTTCGAGCGGTGGCACTAAACCAAAAATTCCAAGCGAAATTTCCTTATCTATTTTATTTTTCGAGGAAGTCTATCATTTAAAAAAGCTCTGAAGTTAAATGGAGCATTTCAAAAAATTCTTATAATACTGTACAAGACTTGGTTGAAGAAATAAGAACTTTAACATTTCAAGTATAATTAATGTAAACAGTGTTTAGCCACACAACAAAGAAGACCTAATACAAGTATTGAGTCCACTATGGAGTTTTAGGCAGCAGTAAAATCTAATAGCGATTCAGTTGAAATGAACTCGTTTGAGGCATTATCAAAAATTGCATTAGCATCAAACTTCTGTCACTTCCATATTTAAACGATTAAGTTGATCGAGCTTTCACCTCTATGACTGTATTTTAGTTTAAACTACGTAACAAAATGTCCTTACACTTGGTTAACACTTTGCTTTATATACAAATCGGCCTGAAACGAAACAATTTTGTTGTGAATAGAGCTGCCGTTTGTGGTTAATTATAACCAAAATTGATAAATTTTTTTCCCAATGTCTAATATGTTTCATTTCGGTTACTTTTTTGCTATAAATATTTTTGTGTATAACTTTATAAACTTGCAAATCACTTTTTTTTTATTTTAACTTTGTTATTTATATTGCGTTTGCTACACAATATTTTTGACAGCTTTTTTATTTCGTTAAAAATTTATTACCTTTGTCACATAGTTCAGCTGCAGCCAGCGTGACCGTTTGACCGACTAAATTGCCACTTTTTCGATATATCGATTACACTTTTCCACTTTTTTTCGACTTCCTTGCCACTTTTTTCCTCCTTTTTTTAAGGTGAGTTATATAAAAATACATTAAAAATAAAAAGTTTAGCGTAGTTTTCTCTTCTTTTTTTTTAATTTTGCCCCTTTTAATTTTTAAATCCCCTTTGGTGCCACTTTTTGAAAAATGTCATCGGTCACCCTGACTGCAGCAGAAATAATGTGTTTACAGCATAATTTAATAACAACCAAATTTGGTAAGGCCCCTTTCAGATTAGGCAACTTTACTTGCGCAATTCTTGTGTTTGTGGGTGTGAGAGGAAAGGTTGGTTTGAAGGGGAAATAATTGCCGAGATTTGAGTACAGACTTGCTTGTACTTGGCAATTCTGTACTTGTACTTGGCAATTATGTATATTCAAGTATATCTTTAACTAAATTATGTTTTTCTTCAACTACCATTGTATACACCAAATTTAAAATCACTTTCACAATTACAATGAATGCAGAAATGAAACAAAACGTTAAAAAATTAAGAAAATTCGAGCATAAGAAAATTAAACTTACTCAACAAAGTTGCTGAATGTGAACATAAAAGCAAGTTCAAAAGAAAATAAATAAAAATTAAAATTATACTTGCGCAATTAAAGTTGCCTAATATGAAAGGGACCTAAGTCTTGATTTAAAAAAATAAACTAATAAACAAATCGAGTTCAAAAAGCAATCAGCTCTTAACCTAATAAATACTTGTCGATTACTGCCAACTTGACTAAAGTCGAGTGATACGTTTTTTCCTTGGAAAAAAAATAAATAACATTTTTTTTAATAATAACTTCAAAAGTCTTCGCCAATTGATTTTAGAATACACTGATTCCTAAAGAATTAAAATGTTTATAGAATGCCCTAATTTGACGTTTTAGGAACGGGAGAGCAAACGCACATTAAGCTGCTGCAAAAAGGGTAAAAAGTGCAAAAAAATACGAAAAAGAGGGTAAAAAAGCACCAAAATTTTTTTTTTTTTTTTAATTTTAATACATTAATGTGTAGTTTCCACAATGCAAGCAAGCGACTTGTCTAGAAAAAATATATGAAAAGCACTCAAATTTTTTAGTGATTCCTATACAAATTTTCTAGACAAGTCACTTGCTTGCATTGTGGAAACTACACATAAGCCACTTAAAAAAAAAGGATAGTTTGGAGTGTAAAACATCATAATATAATTTCAAGTTTTTGCCTCAAAATATTTAATATATGAAATATATGAAATTAAAAATTGCTTGAAATTTTCTTGTGTTATTTTTATGAAATTAATTTTTTTTGACATTTCATTCAAATTGCCTTAAAGAGTCAAAGGGGCTTCATGAAACAAGTGTCGCATATTTCCCCAATTGCACAAATGACAATTTTAAGAGTTCTCATGAAGACCCTTATTAATTTTTCAAAATGTTAGTAGTTATATGATCGGTGTTAGTTATTTGGTAGGTGAAGCTTAGGCTTAGATTAAGATACATACATATGTACTGTACATTACTGAAAAATATTTTAAACATACAAAAGCATTAAAAGCATCACTTTTTTCCTTAAGTGACTTAAAAGTTTTTGTTTTTGCGATATTCACACTTATTCCAGTTGCCAACATTGACAGCACGTCAATACGATACCAAAAAATTGGGACTTGGCTACCCGTTGTCTAAAACAACTAACAACCTCATGCTGTCAATTGTTCTAGGACGATTAAATATTTGTGTAAACTTTATCAAATGCTTATTGCGTTATACTATCAATAAATTATTTTGTAGAGAATTATGTGGTACTTTCCAGTTACTTCCGTTTTCTATTTTGCAAGAAGAATTTAAATTTTTTAATCCCAATTATGAAAAGTTTTCTAAATTGTTTTTACCATAGTTTCCATTATTGTCATTAAAAAAAATTTAAGAAGGCTCAGTCAAAAGATGCTGCTTTTAGCTCTTAAAAGTACATTAGGTTTGTAAATTAAAAATATTTTTTTTTACAAAAAAGCACCAAAAGCACTGTGAGAAATTGTTAAAAAGCACTGTAAATACCCGCTTTTTAAAAAAGGGTATTAACCAAAATTTCGCGTTTATGAAGAGGCAAAAAGCACCAAAAATTACCCGAAACGCTCCAAAATACCATCACTGAGGTCAACAGATTCCTTTATTTTTTTATATAAGTACAATAATAATAAAAATAAAATTTTTTTAAATTTAGTGCTTTTTTACTTAAATTACGCGCTTTTTTCCTGATTTCAGTGCTTTTGAAAATTTGAAAGTTGACAACGCTGCAAATGATTTCTACCTACTATATACATACATACATACACACGTACATACATTGTAAGTATGTATGTATGTAATTCGGTTTCCCTTGTTAAGTTGCAAGGTAGTAGCGGAAATTCAGCTGAGCTATTTTTTTTTTTCAAATTAAAGTTCATCGGAAACTTCAAAAATCTTTTACGAAAGCGAAATTAAAAGAAAATGTTAAAAAAATTCAATATGAAAAATATTTTATTAAAAAAAATTCTGTGAAAACAAATTTATAAATATGAAAAAACTATTAAAAAATTGTGAGAAGTGCTAAACGTTGCAAATGTTGTTAGTGGTAGCTGCCGCGGAGAAATATTTTCAATGTTATGTGAATAATTTTTATTATTGTTATGTTAAACAAATTCTATTTTTGAAGTTTTTGATGAACTACAACCCATGTTGTTTTTTTCATTGTTGTATTTTTTCATTGTTTTTGTAATCCTGATACTACCTGTAAATGAATCTGCCTTGTTAAGTTGTATGTTTAGCAGCGATGCCAACTATTTATAACTCAAACGCGCTATACCCCTTCTCAAAACGCGCTACAACGCGCTAAGTTGCAGCATTATCAACAATTTATAGTCAAAACGCGCTATTTTCCTACGCGCTAAATTAAATTTTAATAAAGATCGATGTATGTATTAGTAAATACGAGTACAATTAATTTTTTAGTACCTCTTTTTCAGATTATGCAATAGTGCTTCTTCGAAATTATATCCTAAATAACTAAAATCATTTAATACAGAATCAGTCTCGCCTTCCAAATATTCGAAATTCTTAGTTTTGATTTTAATTTTATTTGTCAAACTTTGTAACAACTTATATAAATTGTCGAATAGTGTTGCGATTCAAGTGCTTTTTAAAGTACAAAAAGGATAGATGCTTAATAAGTTATATACATTTTTTGGGTCACGAGTACGAGTACATATTTTTAACTGTGAAATTTCAAAATATTTGCCATTTACAATATTAAAATGCGTTTTTAGTTCTAACTACAGCTGTGCACAGTCAAGAGAATTTTTTCTGTAACATCTGAATCATTAACGAATTTAAACAAAAAGTTAAATTTTGGATATTAGACAAATGTTAAATTTATACAAAAAAGTATAAAGATATTGAACTGAAATGATATTTTTGACTTTAATCAAAACGCGATAATTTAGCGCTTCTTTTATTAAACGCGCTAAGACGAAAAAAAGCGCGTTTGGCATAGTTAAAACGCGCTAAAACTAGCGCGAAAGGCGCTAAATTGGCATCGCTGGTATTTAGTTTAGGAAAAGAGCATTAAAAAAAAGTTGTAGTTAGAGATGGGCACCACTCACATAAAACGTCAACGTGAGTAGTTATAGTCAGTGGTTTAGAATATTAAATTTAGAAACGGATCGGATGTTGGTATGTTCTGGTTCACACACTTCAATCTTTGTTGATCAACTCGTAATTCAGCAGTATGAAAAAAAGAGATACAGTCACTCCAAAAAGTGAGTGCTCATCCCTGCCTAAAATGTTTAAGTAAATATTTTAAACAAACTTAGTTAAATCCATAAAATTTAAAACTGTATATCTGCTTCACTTTAAGTAAACTTTAAAATTATACCTACACAATTCAAATGAAAATATTTCATTTACCAATGCAAAATCTCTTGAACTGCAATCTTGTAATTAGCATGTGATCCCTTGATCTTTATTATCACTTGCAGTCTTCTCGGAATGGAATCGCTCAAAATTTGGGCCATTTTATATTAAATTTTGGACAATTCTTCCTGGAGAGAAAATATCAATTCACTTTTTCATGTTACACTTCTTTCTCTAACATTTCTGTCAAAGTGATCCCACAGATTTTGAATGGGATTTACATATATCTGGCAATTGAGGGGGAGTTCCCATTCATTTTGGGGTGTTGTACGAAAGCCCTATCTTAGTGTTCAGCTCCGTGTGCTTCTGGTTATTTTTTTGAGTAAATATAAATTGTTCAGGTATTCCCATTTTTCTGACACTTGAGTTGAGATGGGTTTCAAAATCTCGATATATTTTTTATGGTTCATTATTCCATCCATTTTATGTAAATTTCCGAGTCCACCCACACTTATCCATCTCCAAACTAGCACTTGCCCACACCCATGGACAAAATTTTTTTCTTTGGCACCCTCATTGGACTAAAAAAAATTATGTTATTTCTTATTTAAAATTGTCTTTTTATTTTATTTAGACCAAATATTAAAGTCAAACACTTCAACTCTCGTTGGTCAACTCGTAATTCAGCTGCAAGAAAGACGGAGAAAGGAAATACAAATATTTCTTTTTTTCTTACAGCTGCATTACGAGTTGATGAACAAAAGTTGAAGTGTGTTGTGAAAAACCGATGACACCATTTTTTAAGGGCGCGCTGATTTTCGAAATCTTTGGAGGCCCATAAAAAAGGGGCCACCCCCTTATTATTATTATGTATTATTACATATTACAACTTTTTTTTTGCTTATCTGTTTGAAAGGTTTTGTAAAAATGTTAAAACAAAAAGTTTCAAATAAATCACTGTTTTTTATAAATCAAGTAATAAGTGACTTACATATGTATGTATGTATGTATGTATGTATGTATGTATGTATTATTTTTATTTATTTGCTCAATTATCTTAGATTTTGGTATAAACAGATCGATCGTACATAAAAATATTTAATTTTTGATATTTAACATAGTACTTGAGTTTTTTCTTTAAATTATATATCAACTACAACAGCCTTACTGCAAAAAAAAAAATAAATTGCGAATTTTGATTTCAAATATTTATTTGAAAATTCGAATAAAACAGTAATGATTTTATATACAAATCAAAGACAATCAACATAGTATGTTTTAAATTTTCTTTTGTCATAATTTACGTGTAGTTTCCACAGTGCATGCAAGCCACTTGTCTAGAAAAACTATATGAAAAGTACTCAAATTTTTGAGTGATTCCTCTACAAGTTTTTTAGACAAGTCACTTGCTTGCATTGTGGAAACTACACATTAGGCTTGTTTTTATTACAATTCTATGTGCTCTTGAGTCCAGAGACCTTCCTTCTTTAAATTTAAAGAAAGTGTAATAGAAACAAACAAATATATATGTATGTATAAAAACAAATATACATATATTTACATATGTATAAGTATGTAGTTACTTTAAATATTATTAACTGAAATGCAAAACAACTCTGTAAGTTACTAAAAGTATGTGTATCGTCTGAGAAAATTCAAAACGTCATATGTAAATTTTTTAAAATTTTACATTAGAAGCAAGAAAGGTGTTTTTTATATCTAGATGACATTAGGTGTACCAAAAATGGAAAACGTCTAAGTCATATATTTCTTGTACCGCCATATTTAGTAGATTACAATTGAACAAATCAAAAAAAATGTTTTTATCTTATGCAACATTTTAATTTAGACTTCTACTAGTCTCGATTTTTTAAAGATTTATTTAATATTTCGAAGCAAAAATTCATAAGACTTATACCACTTTTATAATTAAGGGCACATATTTGAGTTAATATTTGCCTCCCTCCATTACAAAATAAAAAACCAGGTTACACGGTTTTGCATTTGAGCTAATGATATATGTATATACATATGCATATATCGTGCCATAACCGCCAAAATAGCTTAAGCGACATAATTTTCGAACTTAATTTTTTGACGAAAATCGATTTCTTCTGATAGTAAATAATCAATCGAGTATCACCAAAAAAATTATGATCGGAAATACATAATTTCGCTTGAGCTTTTTTTTATGTATGTATGTACATCAGTGCTGGCCAACGAGATAAATGTATTCGTGTATGTGTATTCATTTGTATAAGAAGCCGATTGAAGTTCGGCACTCTGGTGCCACTTTGGCCAGCAACAATGTACTTATATACTTTTATTTGTATCGATATCTAATACCTTATGATTCTTAGAAAAGAAGAAAATTTAATACATAATACGAGTATGAAAACTATTAGCGTAGTAATAATTTTATTTATTTCTATATTTATAATAGATTATTTTATAAGATTTTGTTAATACGCTCTTTTAAACTTAATCATTAATTAAAGTCTCTGTGGTTTTGACACTTAGTAAGTTAACAACTTGTGATGAGTTACATATTTGAGGCATTTATCATTATCAAAAATTCAATTTAAAAATTGTTTTTACTCCTTTTACATTTTCAGTGACAATATGTTCGATACATTACATATGGGGGATTCCAACATAAGTCATAAAGGTGATATTGTCATAATGTTTTAAATTATTTCAATATAATTGCAAGGCATATTCAAAAGGAGGTAATAGCACCAAAAAAATATTGGATCTTGAGCTGAGCTATTTTTTTTCCTTTGTTTACGAAAAAGAAATTAACACGATATTTTCGTTTTGAAATTTGTGTGGAAAAAAATATTTTTTTTATTTTTCATACAAATTTGAAACGTTTAGAAACGAAATTTTTTACAAAATCTGCCTATAAATAAAATGTTAAGACAATTTCAACATGAAAAATATTTTATTAAAAAGAAATCTTTTTAAATTTTAAAATTGTATATTTAAAAATATGAAAGTATTGAAAAATTGTTAAAAGTTCTTCTTAATCTTGCAAATTTTGTTAGTGGTATCCTCCTTTATTTTTATTTTGTTAAAACAAATTATATCTTTGACATTTTGGCTCAACTAAAAATCCTTGTTGTTTTTTATTGTTGTACTTTTCTAATCTGGCTATTACCTGGAAATGAATGAGCCTTGTATTTTCTTTAAAAAATTTTTTTTTTTAAACACTATGATCTTTATGACTACCATTTGAATGCCCCAATAGCATATACATATATATTTTTTTTTTAATTTTGTTAACTCACATATACATACAAAATTTTACCTCTTTTAATAGTGGCTAGACTTACTTTAATTATTTTTTGTTTGCATTTTTAGTCTCTCGTAATTTTTTTTAATTCACAAAAGAAAAACAAAAAAACTATTCGACTTTGCCAAGGGGAAGTCGGTCAGTAAAAAAGTACTGAATGTAAAACAGTTTTATTACGTCTGGATTCAAATTCCTGTAAAAGTTCATCAATATCATTATCTAAATCATTAGATTTCGACATCTGAAATAAAAGAAAATAAATATATGTACATAAACTAATTACATAGTTAAAATTTATTGAAAAAAATATCGCTACTTTATTGCAACATAGACAGACATATCTCAAAAAATACCTTTTTGAAGTTAATAATGCAGTAAAAAAATAGTTTGTATAATTTTTAATTTTCTGTAAAAATTTCCCATAAAAGACTTGTACTTGGTTGGCGTGTTTCAACTTCAGTTACGACATTTTTGTAATAGCTTAAAGAACACTTGGACATATTTTCTTTAATCTATTACCAAATATATTTTTATATGTTCATTGAGTTGTAAGTAAACTGAAAATGTATTTTCTGGAACACTATGTAGTTCTTTTGAGTTATACATACCTCTGTTGCAATAAAGGAGCGATATATATTTTTAAAAACTCGAATAAGTATGTAAGTATGTGTATGTACATCTGTATATGAATAATTTGCCCGTTTACTGAAAGAACATCATAACTAAAAAAAAACAATTTTCCAGAAAACGCGTTTTAAGTTTTCAATTTATACACAACTTAATGGAAAAAGATAATTTTATTTTTCTCCCAAGAATTAAGTAAACAAGATATTTTTATGAAACTTTTACACAATATGAAGAACGATATGAGGATTAATTCTGCATCATTAACTAAAAAAAATTATTTTTTGTGTTATGATGTTCTTTGAGTAATTAAACGATACGTTCATATGAGTATAATGCCAACAAATATGTTACGAGATTAGCTTAAAACTAATTAAAAGCGTTGTTGTTGTCAGCACAATTTTGAAATCTAATGTTTTTCATAATCACTGTTATTATTTTTATTTAAGTTGAATATTTGAAATATAAAAAAAATACTCGTAGTTAAAGAATATTTGAAAAAAAAAATATAAGAAAAATTTTTCTTTGTCGTTGGCCAACCACGTGTAGAAGCATTTCGCTTCTGCTTAGGACACTCCTCGGTAGACTTCAATACTTTTTTTGTTGTTGAATTCTTCCGATGAGTTTCCTAAGTAGAAACGAATTGCATCTAGATGCGCTTAACCAACAACAAACAATCACAATTCACAATTCAAATCACCCTTATTCCAGTTGTCGACATGGAGGTCACTTTTTTTTCTATTTATTCCTCAGAACAAATTTATTTTTTTTAAATTTCATTTTTAGCTTTTTAATTTTTATTTTTTTGCTTAAAAAAATTAAATTTTTAAACTGTAGAAAGCAAATTTTCTGCGCTAAAATTCATATTAACCGACTTAAAATCGAGTTTAAAGCCATAGTCTATAAAAAAACTCTTATATGTTAAATTAAATTTACTCTTTCATATTATGTTCAGTTTAAAAATTAATTTTTTTTAAGAAAAAAAAAATAAATAAAAATCAGCAAATAACTTTTATTTTGTGAGGACTAAATAAAAGAAAAAAAAAGAACAAAATAAAACTTATTACCGTTACGGTCCCTGAATATAAGAGTTAGAACCAAATAGTATGTGTAGATGGTAATTAATGACTACACACGCACCCACATACATACATACATGCATATCGTTACCTTAATATAGAAAGGCCCTAACTCATTATTTTTTTGAAATCGAGATTTTTGCATTTTTCGATGCATTAGATGTTCTTCTATCGAAATAAAAAAATAATTCAAATTGAAAATAATATTGAGTTAGGGCATTTCTATATTAAGGTAACGATATGTATATGTATGTATGTATGTAGGACAGTAAATCTGTGGCCACAAGCTATAAAAGCTTAAGTCGAAAAGCATTGTTTCGAGAAAAACTACATATTTTTAACGTATGCACATTTTTTTTGAGAAAATCAAAATGAGATAATTAAATTAATTTTGCCCTTAAAGTTCTTTACTTTTTTACTGTAGTAACAAATGCACCCAAGATTTTATAAAAATGTCGTTTTTAGTATAATTTAGATTTTTTTAAGACTTAGGTCAATATTGTTTGGCTTATTTAAGTATATCTTCGATAGAGACATCGGGATTTCACGTAAATATGCAGCTTCGTTTTTAAAATTTTGCAGCATATATGTATGTATGTATGTACATACATATAACTCGATTTTGTCTAAGTCGACTTATGCTATTATCGCTTTTAAGCACAGAAATTAAGAGCAGATTAATGTGTAGTTTCCACAATGCAAGCAAGCGACTTGTCTAGAAAAAATATATGAAAAGCACTCAAACTTTTGAGTCATTCCTATACAAATTTTCTCGACAAGTCGCTTGCTTGCATTGTGGAAACTACACATTAAACAAAAATATTAACCCCCTGTTTCTACAACATTTTTTTGAGTGGCTTTCATACAAATTTTTTAGACGAGTCTTCTGCTGCTTGACTTGTGGAAACTGCATGTTAATTTGTCTCAACATTGATTTTAGGAAAATATGAGAAATGTTAATAAATCTATGGCTTTGTAACTTCTAATTTGGACAAACAAATTGCTTGGCAGTGCAGCCCACAATATTCGACCCAGTTTTGAAAGTCTTTTTTGCTTTAGCAGATTTTTGTTTGTTTTCATCAATAACAGTGCGATTTGATTTTTTTTTATTTTGAACTAATAATTGAATTGTATTTCGTAAATGTTCACAGTCATCAATCTCTCAATGTACTTAAACTGATACCAACGTAACGTTGTTATTTATGAGCATGTAATGTTGTTTTTAATATTTTTGCAATTTATAAGAATCACCTGTGCTTTTGTTCTGCTTATATATTTTTTCTTATTCGTTTACTAGAATTTAAGAAAAAATTTAATGAATTTCAAATAGAAAAATGTATTTTAGGACATTCGCATGAAAACTAAAGAATTTTTAATTAACAATTTCTGGAATAATTTTCGAAAACCAATCCAAAATTAGTAAAATAATCGGCCCAATTAACCCCCTGTTTCTATAACCCAGACGAGCGATTTGAGTATAAAATTTATATGGAAAGCACACATTTTTTTTAGTGATTTTCATACAAATTTTCTCAACGAGTTGTCTGCCTGCCTTGTAGAAACTCTACATAAGAGTGTCGTATTGCCACGATACATTTTTATAGATTAAAAAAATAAATTTTGTATAAAATTGTATTATGTGCAGTTTCCACAATTCAGGCAGACGACTCGTCTAGAAAATTTGTATAAAAATCACTTAAAAAAAAATGACCGCTTGCTATATAAATTTTATACTGAAATCTACCGTCTGGTTGGTAGAAACAGGGAGTTAGAAAATAATTTTAAAATATACAATCAAATGTTTTCTTTCTGTGTAACTAGTATATAAGATTTGTATTGCCTTTTTCAAGTTACAGCAAATAATCAGACCAATTCTAAATATTAACCGGGAAATAATTCCCACTGGATTAACTTTTTTCTTAAAGTAAAATCCACCTACCCTAAATAGATTGAGCTAAAAATTAATATTAGAGGGAGGACTTTCAATTTTCGAAGTCAGCTATTTTGTTTCCAGTTGTTTTATTTTCACTGCCTTTAAAATAGAGAATAAAATCCCGGTGTTATTCAGAATAAGGCTGAATGATTAATACACTATGCTAGTTCAAAGTTTAAGCAACATGTGCATCCCAATCTTGAGCCTAATTTCAGTTTATTATTTAAGTAGTTCTAGAAATCTAAAATAAATAAATTTGAAGAAAAATGTATGTACCTGCTGACAATCCAATTCTGAGTATCAAGGTCATTATGTGTATTTTAATATTTAAAAGGCCTTATTCATAAAAAATATATTTGATTTACAAGAGGTTTATAAAACAGATTTCCATATAAAATTTGTTTTATAAACCCTTGATAAAATAAAAAAAAATATCTTTTTATGAATAAGGCCCAAAATATACACTCACTGCATTATTTCATTTTCATTTCATTTCATTTCATTTAAAATTTAAATTTAAAATGAGTTTGAAATGTATTTTATTTAAAATGCTTCATAAAAATTTTTCTTAAAATTGATTTCAAATACATTTTAATTTTTTTATGAATATGAGCGTTAATATATATGTAAATAAATAAAATGAAGAAGCAAGCTAGTATTTAACGTCTGATTTTTATTTGATAAGCGACTTGGAACAAAGTCTCATTTAGTAAGTCAGGTTTTACACACATCAAGCTGTCCTGCTCAAGTTTTGATTTTGTATGACAGAGATGAGAAGGTAATACGAGTATACACTTCTTGAAAACAAAAACAAATTCTCATATTTTATTGTTGTTTTCAATATAAATTTTCAGTCAAAAATTTTCTTTCGATATCGGGAAACATTTCATGTTTCTAAGTAAATATTTCGAAATATATGTACAATAGATTATGGATAAAAGCAATTATTTTTATTTTCAATAAGAGTACCTTCAAAAAAATAGTCCGCATAACAAGGACTAATTGATTTAAAATTGTTTGTTCCGAAACTTAAAAAAATTATTATTACGGGAAACTAATTTATGTATATTTTTAGACGTATCAAGCATAAACTTAAATCCTGTTTCTACAACGCAGACAATCGACTCGTCTAGAAAATTTGTATGAAATTCACTCGAAATAATGAGTGCTTTTCATATACATTTTATACTCAACTCGACCGTCCTTGTTGTGGAAACAGGGGATTATATTACAAACAGTCAACATGCCTAGAAAACTTGTTTAAAAATTACTAAAAAAAATTACGAGCTTTTCATATAAATTTTCTTGTGTTTGTAATATGGAAATCACATAAATCAAAAAAAAAAAATTGTTTCTACAACCAGACAATCGACTTGAGTAGAAAATTGTTATCAAAAGCGCTCATATTTTTGAGTAATTTTCATAAAAATTTTCTTGACGAATCGTCTACCTGAATTGTAGAAACAGGGTTTAAAAGTCTAATTTTTCAATAGAACATATCGCTCCTTTATTGCAGCATAGACATATCACAGGATTTGTTTTTTTACTTAATAATACAGAAAAAATAGTAAGGAACCGTTAAAGGCCGTTTCACACTATAATACAAGTGTTAATACTTGTGTGGAAAATGCAACTCTGACATGTTGAGTTGTTATTGTCTTTTGAAATTTTTGAAACAGAAATTAGATTAGGGATGCATTTTCGTCAAAAGTATTAATACTTGTATTATAGTGTGAAACGGCCTTAAGGGGTTAATTTAAAAATTACTTAGTCCTAATTTACACTAAGTCTTATTGCTAAGCTGATTAGTTTTTCGGAGAGAGAGATACGAGGGGAACATACATTTTTCTTTTCCCCTCGTCTCTCTCTCCTAAAACACTAATCAGCTTAGCAATAAGACTTGCTGAGTGTAAAATAGGACTTACTAATCATTATTGCTTGATTTTTTTACGTGTAGTTTCCACAATGCAAACAAGCGACTTGTCTAGAAAAATTGTATGAAAAACACTCAAACAAAACAAAGTGCTATAATTAGAATTTGTATATTATTAACATTACGATTCGACATTTTCTTTTGTTTCGAATTACAGAGTAGTCCCCTGAGTTTAACTTTTTTTGTAACGCGAGTGATTTTGTAATATATTTATGTATATAAGTACATACATATATGTATATGTGTGTGTACATACACTTAAATAATAAATTGAAGAACACCTAAATACGAAGTTTTCAGCGATTTATTGTAACTCCAAACGGAATCATCTAATTAGATTACCTGTTTTATTTTTTATACACACCAATGTTATACGCGAATGTCTGTCTACTCCACTGTGTTAAAAATTTAAATCTGTGTCTATTTAGCGGTTCATAGAGATCATAATAAAAGATATAAAAATTCTGTTTTTAATGAAAAATTTATAATTCGTACATATTAACGTGTACATATTAGCAATGCAAGCAAGCGACTTGTCTAGAAAAAAAATTATGTGAAACACAGTAAAATGTTTGAGTGATTCCTACAAACTTTTTCTAGTCGCTTGCTTGCTTGCATTGTGGAAACAGTAATATAGAACGGCCCTAACTCATTATTTTTTTTTAAATCGAGATTTTTGCATTTTTCGATACATTAGAGACGTTCTTCTATCGAAATATACAGAAATCTCGAATTCAAAAAAATAATGTGTTATGGTATTTCTATATTAAGGTAGCGATATGTAAGTACATATGTATGTATATTTACCCGACGCGTGTAAAAAATTTAACGAATTTATATTTTATTTCCGCCTGACTAGTTTCACCTAAATCGAATGAGTAAATGGCAAAAAAAATATGTAAATATTTATTTAATCACACACGAATAGATGACGCAATCAAGGAAGTCGTAACCTCTATTCCTTGGAATGCTTAAGACTTTCCAAGTTTAAAAAAGAAAGTAAAGCAGCAAAACCTTCAAATAAACATAAAACAAGTAGTTTTATCATTGATTTCATATATATTTTCATCACAAAAATTTTCTGCATCAATAACAATTTTCCTAAAGCGGGACTTCTTAAATTGATTACCCTTCCCCCCAATTAATTGACGCTCTTGAACAACATACTCAAGTGGCAACTGTGGTAGTTTGTATGAATAGTTGTAGATTTTTACCATGTTTATCATATCCGTTATAAGAAAAGCACCCATTAATGCCTCCTCATGATTATCCTCAATATCTACATTAAATATATGAACGGGGCGATTGTCTGCTACATCCCTTGATTCCATGCATTCTAACACCTGGTCGTAGACGCGTTCTTCAACGGTTACAATTATATCGAATTGATCTTTACAATCTTGAAATCTTTCTGGACACTTCTTAATGCGGCGATTGCGATCCAGCATATGCAGCAGACCATTTTGTGTGTAACTAGAAGTAGGGGTAACAAAAATGTTCAATAAAACAAGTACTTTCGATTTAGCTTCCAAACTTACTATTGTTTGTCCTTACTAACTAAATCGTTGTATATTATATCGTATGGTGTGCCAAATTCGTAGATGTTAGGTCTGTCAAATGCGGTGCCAGGCAATTTAACACGTTCTCCTGTACCAAAGGAACGTACGTTATAGCCTTTTTTGGCCAAGAAATTATGAGCCTCCATCGAACGATTCATATTTGAAGAGCAAACCACAGCAATATTCAAACTATTAGTTATTGACATTTTATTTATATAAGATCTTCCCTAGCTTTAAACAGAAAAAAATAACTTATAGAAAAACTTTTTGAACAATGTGGAAAGGAAAAATTATGTGTAATGCTTTTCAAACAAAAAATATGATGTATAAAATTTCAAGGTTGTAAAATGTGGTAGTAGTATTTGCACTGCTTGGCAAATTGGTAATTTGATGTCAAATTGTGTATTGAAAAATGTATGTTGAATGAAGGCGAAATCATATTAAGTGCTCGCAACCAATCATGACTTCTTTCGCTGCTTGTAATTTTAATATACACATTTTCAGTGTTTTTTTTACATTATTAAAATATTAATTTCTCAAAGCGCATTGACCCGAGTATAACTTATATGTATTTGCCTTGGTTGAAATCCAAGGGATATTCAAATTACAAGCGGCGAAATTAGTTACCTGAGCAGTTGAGACAATATGGACTTGTATTTCCTTCTCCGTCTTTCTTAAAGCTGAACTACGAGTTGATCAACAAAAGTTGAAGTGTGTGCATCGGGACAAACGCGTAAGGTCCAAGGCGAATTCGGTATCAGGTAACCTTTTCCGCCCGGCTGATTATCAGCTGTTGATGACAACTTAAGCGATTTGAACCAAAATTTCAAAATTTGCTTAGAAATTTGACAGATTGATTTTGTAACACAGAAACTACATGTTTTTTGTGTAGTATTGTTGTAGGGAAAAAGGTCACCTGATAATGAATCCGCCTATGTAAAGGTCGTTGAAATAAAATCGTGTGTCAATTCAGTCTAATATAAATTTGTCTTCGACGTATGGCAACGCGTTGCTCAAGTATTTGAACTGCTGCCAACTTCAAGTACTTTTGAAGATAGCGATACCACTTTGTTTTAAGTGATGCGGGAGTGAGCTCAGAAATAAATAATAATTGGAAGATATAAAAATATTTTACCGGAGGAAAACTATAAAATTAAAAAAAATATTTTATTTAACGCATTATTAAAAAGTTAAACTAAACATTCCTTATAGTATCAAGTTTTTGATAATATAGACTGAAACAGGTAGGTGTATGGTATGGTAACGCTGATTAAAAAATTTTTCTCGTGCAAAATGTAAAATGGCGTTGGCAAACCGCATAGTTACAATAAAAATTTAATTAAAAAAGAAAATACACATATTAGCAGGTGTAAAATTGTGTTACATATATTACCAGGAATTAAAAACTTTTCCTAAGAAACAATATTATACAGTTATTCTAATACAGAGAATTTTCAATATGGAAGACGAATTAATAATGAAACAACCCAGTGATCGCCGTTTAGGTGACAATAACGCTTTGCCACCAGGCCCACCTGGAGCAGAGTTTGATGCTTTAGAATTTGGTATGTTAGAAATGTATAGGCCAAAATTAATGGAAATGCAACTATTGGAATCTTTTTCAGATGCAAAAAGTAGCACGAAGGCCCCACTAGAGGAAAAAGATAATTCAACGTCTGAACGTTCTAGAAGACGTTCGCCGTCTGCGAGTCCTCCACCACGCAAACGCAAGTCACCATCACGTGGTAGACGTTCTCCATCACCACCAGCTAGAGGACGTGGCAGACGCTCTCCTTCACCGCGACGCAATCGCTTCCGTGACTATTCACCCGATAGGCGCCCCCGTTACGGCATGAAACGTTCACCCGATCGTCGACGTTCGCCACCCAGGCGTGGTGGCGGACGCGATCGCTTCAGAGGACGTTTTCGTAGTTCAAGTCGATCTATAAGTCGTAGTCCGACACCACCCAGACGTGGTGGTGGTGGCGGCGGCAGTGGTCGTTGGTCTCCCAAAAAGAAACCAAATTCACCACCTCAACAGCAGCAATCCAATTTGCCGCGTCAACTATCTCAACCACCACCCGCAGCTAATCAGCCGCCACCTCAATACAGTGTCATGGCGCCTCCACCGCCTCAGTTGTATGGTGAGGCTTATGGGCCACCACCAGGTTATAATCAGTACGGTGTACCACCCCCACAATCGGGCTTTGTACAAACAAATGATGCATACGCAGCAATGCAGGCTCAAAGTTCTGGCTTTAACACAGCTTATCCTCCACCCGGTAGTTGGGGCGTTGGTAAGTTTTTTGTCGATTAATATCAGGTGGATAAAGAAAAATGTTTTAAGCTATGTAAAGACCTGCATAAAAGTGTCTATATTTGAGAATTTATTCGAAAAAAAGGAATACGACGTTTTCTTCTCTGAAAAATTTGCAGAATTTATTTTTTTGCAAGTTAAATACTATCTATAAGGCCTTAAATTCATGAGTAGTCCGTGTTAATTAATTCTCACTTTCTGCGGATGAACATGGAAAATAATCTGCCTTATCGTGGTTGGCGTATTTCAAATACGACTACGACTGTTTGGTAATATATTAAAGGAGACTTCAACAGTTTTTCTTTAATCTATTACCAAACAGTCGTAGTCGTATTTGAAATACGCCAACCACGATAAGGCAGAATATTTTCTTTGATAGTGAATAATTTTGCCCTTATTTTTAGAAAAGAAAACTCCACTAATTTAATCTTGTTTTTGTCTCTGTTAAACAAAAAAAAAAAACTTGTGTTGTTATAGACGCTTACAGTCAACAACAATGGTTACCACCTCCAACACAAATGCAGCAAATGCCACCACCTCAACAACAACCACCACCACCACCAATTGTACAACCCTCTGTTCAACAGCAAGCGCCCCCTGGTATACAACCATCACCGGCTACAGTTTCGTCGGTTGTAATGACTAAACATGCCAACAATTTAGGAAATGATGCACTCGGAACAGTAGAAGCCAATTCCCAGCATGATGGTATGTTGTTTCTTTTTTTTTAATATTTTTAGCAAACAAATAATTTATGAATTTTGGTATAAAACTCTGACGTTCTGCGATTTTGAATGTGAAACAAGTAAAATTGTTTGAAATTTTAACAGCAATGAAAAAGGACACTAAAGAGATGATCAGAAAGGCATTTTTGAGGTGTAGGTCAAAATTTTACCTAAGTGCAGTTGAATTTCTAATAAAAGAAAAGTCCTTCGTAAATGAAATTGTTTATTACACATTTAATGACTTGACTAACTAATTTATTAAACTATTCCCAATATCCTTAAATCCCACAATAATTTAGCTGTGGCTCAAGAAGCTGAAAATCAACGTGACGAATTGAAAAAGCAACGCACTAGTTATTTGAAGAAAACTGCTGTCCTAAAGAAAGAACTAAAAATGTTAAAGGAACAACGTAAGGATTTACACTCTAGCGGAGGTCCAGCTTCACCAACCACTAAAGGATTTATGGATGAAAATGAAAAATTACAGGTATGTTTGACCCATAAGCCAAAAGAGTAAAAGAAAAAATACAATTTGTTGAGTTTGTTTTGTTTAATATTCTTGTAACAACATATTTTTTGAATTTATATATTGAATTTTATTTTTCTCTCAAACTTGACTAACTACACTAAAAATAAAAATTATTATAAAAATAATTTCATTGAATAGTGAATAAATAATAAAATTTTTCTTTAGCTTATTGAATCTACAAATGTTGTAATGTATGCATACACCCTAGAAATAATATAAAAACCAAAAATGAGCACAATGTAAAATGGACTTAAGAGTATAAAGAAAAAATATTTGTTTCAACTGGTCGGTGTCCGCAAACACGCATTTAAGTAGAGACTTAAATAAAAAAGGGGCCCGTGCCGTCTGGTCTGTTTACTGATAAATATGAACATGCAACATAAACCTAAGGCAACACCACAAATGTACTTGATTTATGAATTATTATTATGTTGTTAAATTTTTTGTTTGTTAAAAAACGATATTGTAAATTAGGTTTTTCGAATTATTAATAAGTATCTTGAAAAATGTATGTATTAAAAATAAGCTATAAGTAACCGATGATCATCATCTCCGGGAGCAGAAAACTTCCCTAAGGCTTTTAACAACTGATGCTGGATGCAGAAATTGCTCTTTTTCGCTGAATAAGAGACATTGTGGATTCTAATGAGATTGATTACAAGCGATGACTACAACGACCTTCTCTCATCTACTAAATGCGCAAACAAAAAATCTACCGAGCATAACTAAATATAATATAAATTTCCCTCTTAGGTCTTGGGAAATTAACCTATTTCTTCTCATTCTCTTTTTTTTAGAGTCAAATCGAAAAGAAATTGAGTACCATTGAAAATGTCATTGACATGTTGACGGGTATAATTGGTGAAGAAAATCTCGACAAAGATGATCAGTTGGAAGATGATGACGTCCTGAAAGAGGCAGCATTATCATCTCTACAAAAACCTCATGGCAGTGAACGCGGCGGCGGCAGCAGCCAAATATCTAACAATTTACCGGCTATTCATAAGAAAAAGACACGAAGCTCCTCTTCCTCTTCGGACAGTTCATCTGGAACTTCTTCATCATCTTCATCGGACTCTTCATCATCGTCCGAAACTGAACAGGCTCCCAATAAGGAAGACGACGAAGATGATAGTTCACCAGAGCGTTTAAAGAAAAAGGTCATTGAGTCTATGAAGAACAAGGATAAAGATTCAGCACGCTCCAAACAAGATCAAAAAGGGTGAGTAAATTAACATATATCAATAAATGTCAATGGTTTCAAGTAGCGAAGCCTTGATCTAGAAACTGAATCCGAGTAAATTTCACGCTTTCAAAACGAAGTAAAATGTTTGGTGTTATTTAAAACAAACTCACATAGTTTTACTCGGTTTTCGAAAGTAAATCGAATATGATATTCCAATAAATTACTGAAGGAATATCAAAAAAATAATTAGCATTTACAATGTGACAATGTAAACAATTTATAACCAAATTACATGCAGTTCGATACATTTAAGTATAAAAAATTGATTTTAAAAACACACTAACGTTTGTTTACAGTTTTACTCGAAGTATGAAGAATAAATTATTTGCCAAAGATTTAAGAGCTGGGAACACCAAATATTTACTCGTTTTTGAAAATTTCAAAAATCTCATTGCGATAAAGTCTTAATTTTGTGGTTTTCATAAATACCAAATTATTTTATATAATTCTCAGAAAATCCATATATAAATGCACACAAAATTTTGACAAATATGGATTTATGTACATCTGAGCTGCCCAAAGGTGAACCAGAGTGCCGAACATCAATCGGCTTCTTATTCAAATGAATACACATATGCGAATACATTTCTCTGGTGTTTCTCTCCGTGACCAGCTCTGATGTACATCATTTTTTTTCTAAAACAACACAACTTGTGTTTTATTTTTAATAAGCTTCAAAAAGAACTTGTTTGGTGGCTCTACTGAAAAAAATTATATTTCCTACGAACATTTCGAATCGTAAATTTAGTAGTAAAAAATTATTTAAAGAGTTTCTCTCAAGAAAAGCGAAAATTCCTTTCAATTCTCAGCTGTACAAAAGAACTATTTTTCGTATATTTCAGACCAAACAAAAAAGAACGATTCAATTATGTTTTTTATGATCCCGAAATGCACTGGTGTCAAACATGCAATGTTTTCCCCAAAACCGCCAAAGATTATCTGAATCATTTGCATACTAAAAATCATATGGATCGTGAAAGCATTGAAACACCCTGGCACACGGACATGATAACGGATGTGAGTATTTTCAAGATTTCAATAGCAAAAAAAAATGTGAATGTGATTTTTTTTTAGCAATTTCCCACTTATGAAAACGCACCTACCAAGCGTACACCCATTAGGGGCTTAACATTTTTTGTACCCGCCTCGGCTTGGTTTTGCAAATTGTGCAACATCTGGATGGGAGACTTGCACTGTGCTTCAACACACTTAAAATCACAATTGCACGCAACTCGTTACAATGTAAGTTATAAGTGACTAAAAACGTAGCAATCATCCTTTTATAGACAAGCAACAAGAAGAAGTTAACTCTAAATTCTAAATATATGTTAATTTTGTTACAGTCCTTTTTGGAGGAGAATCCCCATTATGAAGTCAATTGGTTGGCTGATCGCCAAATTGTCTTAAACGAACAAAAGATTACTCCCCTACCACAGCAAATCACTTCCGTATCAACTACTGCTGCTGATCGCAAGAAGACCAAAAAAGACGATGATAAAAATAATAAGAAACGTAAAAAGCGAAGCGATAAAAAACAAAAAAAGAAGAAAAAGAAGTCAAATAAAAAGCGTAAAAAGGCCAGTGATTCCACCAGTACGTCATCCAGCAGTGGCTCATCTTCTACAGACAGCGATGAGCCGAAAAAGAAGAAATCAACTGCTGTGGAAATTAAAGATCTTGATAATCCCAATCCCGCGGTGTCCATACGTCTATCAATGCGCAAACACGAAAACATAAAGAATAACGACGATGATGTGCCACCGCCGCCTCCACCGCTGAAAAAGCAGCTGTCTCCTGTACCACAGCCTCTTGCTGGAGGCAAATGGATGACAGTACAAGAGGGTATGCGTAATAAGGATGGTGAAAAGTCCCAAGATAACGACGACACCATTATCCAACAGTGGAATACTGTCCAACCGGTTATTAGTGAAAGTGAGAAGAAATTATTGGAGCAGCTGAAGGGTAAATTAAAGAACAAATCGAAAGATGAACAGCAAAGTAGAGGTTCGACTGGTCAAAAAATTGAAAATGAAAAAGAAAATCGGGAACGTGATAAAGACAACAAAGATAAAGAACGTGAAAGGGGAGAAGGCAGAAGTGAACGTTCTGATAGAAAGGACAGAGATGCTGGCAACCGAGGAAGAGATGACCGTGATCGTCGCACTACCAGGCGTTCACGCACCAGAAGTCCTACACGCAGTCGCAGTCGTGGTCGTGATTATCGTCGTAATGTAAGACGTTCTCGTTCTCCCCGCGGATGGCGCAATCGCAGCATGCGTAATGACCGTTCACGATCTCGTTCATTACGCAGACGCTCTCGTTCTACCTATGATCGGCGGCGGCGCAGTTCCAGATCACGTTCACGATCTAACAGCCGTGGGGGCACAAGCAATCGAGTAGAAAAACCTATCGTCAGACAGCCCGAATTTAGACCCAGAGTACCAGAAAAAGATAAGGAAAAAGATAAGAAATCGAATGAAAAAGACAAGAAGGATAAAACTAAAGCTAAAGCGTCGTCATCTACAACATCGTCTGCTGCAAATGCGGCAGGTAAAAAACTACCATTTATAGGAAAAATGCCTGTATTTAAAAAGCAAACTACCGGCGCAGGAGAATTAAGTGACAAACGGCCAGAAGAACTACAACCACAACAGGCTCAACAAGCAGCAGCAGGCGCCTTTATGTATCCAGTGGATGCAGCAACAGCCTTTACCAGGCCTCCCGCACCCACAGCCGCTCAAATACAAATGGCAATGATGGAAGATGCCTTCGGCAATGCTCCACCTTTCCATCCTGATGCTGGCATGATGGTTGATTATGATGACTTAATGCCAGATCCAGTGCAATTTGTAAATATAATGGGCCAAGCACCGCCGCCACCTCCGCCTCAAAATCCCGATGAAGATGATAAGGACATGCTGCCACCGGGAATTGACGAAGCAGAATCAGAAGAGTTTGTACCCAAACCCATAACGGAAGGTCCACCAAGCAAGGGGCCGTTGCCAAAAGATTTGGAAGATGCTTTGAACATTATATTTCCAGGCGAAAGGAAACCAGGTGACAGTAGTGACAATGAGGACGCAGAATCTGAGAAAACAAAATCTGCAGGTAAGGATTTTTGTATTTTTAATAAAAATTAAAAAAAATAATAATTTTCGGCAAAAAAAATATACGTCAATATTTTTTGTTCGCAAAATTCGCTGTCAACTTCAAAGTCGTGACAACAATTTTTCATAAAATAAATAACCGACTTTTCCTTAACAATTTTTCGTAACGTGAATTTTTTGCACTGCATTCCAAAAAGTTAACACTACGGTTTTATCGTACAAAGTTACAATTATAAAGATTATTAGAAATTAACGGCCGTATACAAAAAAAAAACTTCAAACTCAAATATCAAAATCATATCACGCAAAAAAATTCATTCACTTATTCCAGTTGTCAACATCACGTCAATACAATACCAAAAAATTTCACTCTCGATATTAATTTTGTGATAGTCTATTTCTGTTCCGCAAAATCTAGAAAATAGCATGAAGAGTCAGTTGTGTTTGACAACGGGTAGAAAAGCCCTAAAACTTTTTGGTATTGTATTGACACGTGGATTGGATCGAGATTCGAGTTCGGGATAAAGGACCTAAAATCCACGAAAAGTCTTATAAACTGTCCCTGACCCGTAAAATGCAACACCGACACCCTAATTCTTTCTCAACATTTTGTCGGAATATATTATCCTTCTATATCCATTCCTTGAAGGCGTTCCCAAGCAAAAATATTTTTATAAAATTTCCCACACTGTCCTAACAAGGCCCAGGGTACCCCTAGAGAAGCCAAATGTATGACAGACTTACATTAATTTTTTTCCTCTACATTTTTTCTAAACACATCAACTTCCCTGTAGAAGCACATACGTTTTTTTCTCTTTAGTCGAGAAAAGAGTCTCATGCTCTACCGACATTATCACAATGAACACAATTGGGTCTCCTCCGAGGTAGAGGTGCGGTATAGCACCACCCTTCCTTACAGGAGCTGGTCAGGGTCAGTTATGAGATTTTTCTTGTACTTTTGGCCTCTCTCTCTCACACAAATAAACTGTTTATATCAAAAACTATATGATACTCCCGTAAAACAGCTCTGGGCTATCATGTTATCGTAATTATTTCATAAGTGCGATCAGGCTTTGTGTGTGTTAATTCGCCTTGATTATTTTCTGAAATTTCCATTTTCATCCATATCAAAGTGGTTTAGGTCATAAAAATACTAGGGAGTGGATCTTAAAAACTCATACTTCCTATACGAAGGTAATAGGTCGTTTGTAGTTGACGCAGTAAGCTCCTATAAGTGGGATAGCTTGGCTCTTTGGATACGAGCCTTTGTCATTTATGGTTCTAATCGGAGTACAGAATCGAAAAAAAGCTACAAGTTCTATGTGGAATAAACAAGTTATTGATAAAAAGAACTATCGACAACTGTTCTATTGTGCATAATGTCTATCAAAAGACCCATAAAAATGCACTTTACTGTCTTTTTGATGCGATCTAAATAAAATAAAATAAATATATAGAAGTTGTCGGTAACTTTCCTAGGGAATAAAATTTTTTTAACGAAAAGCTTTCGATTATATTAGGCTTAATTACGAGTGTCGTATTTCGACTACGACGATTTTGTACTAGATTAAAGAAAACCTGTTGCAATGTTATTTAGTCTAGTACGAAACCGTCGTAGTCGAAGTCGTAATACGACACTCGTAATAAAGCCCATTATTCAGGTATGCGAAATTATTCGTTTTTGATAGTTGAGATGACTTTTGAACGAATTTATTTTATTGACTTTAAAAAAGCAGAAATTTTCCTTAAACAAATATTTATTCCAATATATTGCAATTTGATTTTCCTTAGGAGGCCAAACTCACATTATCAATGATGAAGCTGTCATGCAACCGGATGAACTGGCTAAAGATGGTATACATTTGGTTACATTGGAGGAAACTTCTCAGTTGGGCTTAGACGAGGCATCACAAATGTCCATGAATGAACCGTTAGTATTTAATAGGCCACCCTCGAATCCCCCAACTATGGCCATAGTTACCGCTACAGACATGGACGTAGAAGAAGTAGAATTAGCAGATACCAACTCACAGCCTAAAATTGAAATAGACATCAAAACAGTGCCGCCACCACCACGCGAAACGGAAAACTCACAATCGCCTGAACAAACTACAATGCCCGAAGAAACAGATATTTCACCACCTAGTCCGGAACAAAACGTTGACACAGAATTAATAGAACACATCGACATGCCTGATATACCCATTCCTGGAGAAGACAACAACAGCACAGAAGTGGTAGAATCTGCTACACAACAAGAACTACTAGAAAAAGAAAACACACATCTTATGCACCCTGATATAGAAATTGATCTAGCCGATATTCCGCAGCCGCCACCTTCGCCCACGGAAAGTGAAAAGAATCGTCGTCAGGAAGAATTAAATGATTTGGCCATGCTGGGCATTGACGCTGATGATATGGCTGCACAATGTATGTGAGTTAACATTTGTTTTCTTTTTTTTTGCAAATTCATATAGAATGAATCGTAAAAATTTAAACATTAACGTGTATTTGATTGATTTAAATATCGGTTTAAGAATTTAATCATTAAGAAATATAATTAAAAAATATGTTTATTAAGGGCCAAATTTTGTAAAACGAAAAAGTTAAGCGCTGACAAATTTTATATGGAAAAATATAAATTACAAAAACAAAATATGTACATACAAAATTGGTCAACGCTTAAAGTTTGCGTTTTACAAAATTTGCCACTAACAATTTAATGTGAAACAATTTTGAATTCCCACAAATTCAAATTCGAACAATAATTTTCTACTTTTATTCAAACTCCTTTACGGAGAAAGAAACTTAATGTTTTCTTTTAGTAAAAACTAAACAAATATTTAATTTATAAGATGTTGATATAATTACCATTATTACAGTTGTCACAATTCACGTCACGTCAATAAAATTGTATACTCGATCTTGAGAACAATTTTAAGCTATTGACAGTCTATTTCTGTTCTCTAAGGTCTAGAAAATAGAATGAGCCTGTTTTCTGAAGTAGTTAGCACGTTGATTACAAAACCGAAAGTCCTGGCGGTTTACTCTGTAATTCGAAACGAAAGCAAATGGTTTCGAATTGTAATGTTAATAACATATAAATTCGAAAGCTTTTTCTTTCGTTTCGAAATACAGAGTAGACCCCCTGGGTTCGAACACGGTCTCCGACAGTCATTAAATAACAACACCACGCATTTTTCTGATGTGCATTAGTGTGCCTTTGTATCAGTTGTTGTAGGAAAGTTTCAAGTGATGAAGGTATAGACACTGGTCACTGAACTACACCGGCTTCAGCAGATACTAATCCTAATGTAACATCAGATCGCCCTCCTTCGTCGGTATTGTGGAGCAGAATCATCGGCGAAGTTAAATAACCAATAAAACGCTACGAAACACAGCTTCAAAAATTTAATACGAATCCTTGACACCAGAAGCGCTGCAACACTGCATTATTAAAAAAAAAAACGTACAGAGTTGTGAAAGAATGAAGTTTCCCTCTATCTCTTCCCTCCACCACCTGTCTTCTGTATCACAGTCCCTTTCCTAAAAAAGGTAGCACCTAGAAATAATAGTAGGCATTCATTGCCTGAGTGTTACTTCTCTTTAAAAAAATATTTTCGAGAACGGGTAGGCAAGCACACATTTTTTGGTAGTATATTGACGTGACGTCGATGTTGACAACTGACATAAGGATGAATACGTATGTATCTATAGAAGCGTCCATTTTACTTACCTTCCTCCTAAGGGATTTTAAAATATTTAAAATTTATCTGGTTATGATCTTTCAGTTAAAAAAATAAAAGAAATCATTCAACCAGAAACACTATCCTTACTAAATAGCGAATTCAAGTTCACTTCAACCATTCCTCTTCCTCCCCCTTACCCAGGTTAGGTTAGGTTAGGAAGGGTGGTGCTACACCGCACCACCACTCGGAGACCCAATTGGGTCCATTGTGATCCCCTTCTGTTGACCAAGTAATATTTACACCCTCCCCTCCCACTCTTTTGTTGCCAGAAGTGACACTATTATCCTTCGTTTAGCCACCGAATTCCCATGATGAAGCCTCTGATGTCCACTAGTTTACACTTCCCGATATCAGTAATGCTTTCATGGAAACGTCTGCTCAGCCATCTAAGCCTATGACGCTGCAGCTTCGGGCAGTGACAGATAATACGAATATGTTCAATGGTTTCTGGTTCCTCTTCATTCCCGCACATCCTACAAAAATCTGGAGTGCCAGTTTCCCAAATGCTGGTTCTTGCTCTGACCGAGCATTGACCTGTCAACGCGCCTACCATGATTCGCATCGCCTTCCTATCCATGTCCAGTAGCAGTTTGGATCTTCCTGAGTCAAGTTTTGGCAAAAAAAAAACCCTCAAGACTCTACAATCCTCCCTACTTAGCCATGAACTGTTGGTCCTGCTTTCTACCCAATTACTGAGTAACGACCTATCGGTAATTTCAATCTGTCTGTCATTCCCTCAACATTGCTGTGGCCAGGAACCCAATAGTCTGACACTATATTTATCCATAAGCAAGTTGAGGGGTTTCCTACAGTCACTATCAAGTTTCGATTTGACATTGTGTCCCTTCAAAGCTTTTAGCGCTGCTTTGCTGTCGACGTAGAAGGTCACCTTCTCACCTTCAGCTACATTCCTGGCCGCCAGCTCCGTGGCCCTGAGGATCACCAAGATGTCAGCCTGGAAATCACTGCATTCATTCGGCAGTCTGAAAGAACTACGAATGTTCGTTCCCAAGATATAGACACCAGCCCCTGTGCCTTCCCCCATTTTTGATCCGTCTGTTAAAACTGCAGTACCCTCATAGAGCCTATCGGATTTGACCCAATAGTCCCTATCCGGAATTACCATTAAGGATGTTCTACTAAAATCGATTTCAGCGACCTTATAGTCCCTAAACCCAGGGGTTACGGATGCCTGATTACCAAAACCGATCTCATTTAAGATTTGTGTGTGACCTGTTGTTCCTGCCCTCAACAAACCTGTTTCTACGAGTCTAAGGAGACTTCTAGTCGCCGTTAACACCACAAAGTCCTCTATAGGAAGTGGATGAAGAATGACGTCCAAAAAAGACCTGAGGTGTGATTCTCTGAGCACCTGTGATGCCCAGCGAAGATCACCTCTGAGCCTTAGATAGTAATCTCCCGTGACTTTCCTTCCTCAATGCCTCCCACCATACCACACAAGCATAGGAAATAACCGGCCTGACAACTGGATGTAAATCCAGTTTACTACTTTCTTTAGCCTTTCCTGCGTGTTATTTTTCCAAGAAAGCTAGAATATCTAGGATAACACCCAGGTATTTAGCTCCCTCTGATAGTCTCAGCTCCACCTCTCCCATCCTGGGCAGTACAAATCTTTCTGCTTTGTATCTGCTGGTAAAGAGGACTAGCTCGGTTTTCTCTAGGTTGACTCCCAGTCCTTTGCTGCTGGCCCAAGAGGATAGATCGCCCAACGCCGACTGCATGACTTCACTGATAGTGGGAACAAACTTTCCCGTTACCAGTAAAACCACGTCATCCGCATATGCAACTATCTTTCCTAAGTTTCGATAACTATTTTAAAGTTTCATTGAGACATTTAAAACCCGGCTTCTTTAGATCCAAACACTTTAATATATTTTTTAAGATATATTTCTTAATATAAAATAGAAAAAAAAACCAATTATTTTACGATTTAGTTTACAAGAGTTTTTTGTTTTCAATGAATGCAAAAACTTGTAATTAAAATTAAATTAGAACTAAAAGAAGCAAGAAAAACACGACGTAAAATGAATTATATCTATAATATTATTTTGTTATATATATAAAGTCTAAAAAAACAAGTCTTATAGGCAAAGAACGATATTTAAGACATATTTATACATATTTTTTAAATTATTTAGAAGACATTTTTAATTCTTCTAAACGATTTGCAGTAGTAGTTGTATTAGATGATAGGGGATCGGGTAGATTGCTGTTGCTGTTCTTGTTCTCCGTATACTAAATTTTCCTTCTATTCTGATTACGCTGATTATTGTTGCGTTGGTTATTATTGAAGTTACGCTGCTGTTGCTGTAGGTTGGCGGGAATACCGAGACCAGTACCAAAATTGGCCCCAAAGGCACCTAATAGGTTTGCGGCACCAGCTGCCAAGAAATTAGGATTTATATTGATATTACCAAAGGAAGTTAGCGGGTTGCCTTGAGCTCCTGGCGGTAGGCCCAAAATTGAGGGCCGTGCAAAGGATTGCATGGGCTGTCTTTGAAACATGGGTCCCAAGGCGATAGAGGGGGGTCCTTGGGCCAGCAAGTTGGGCGGTGGTGCTCTTAGAAAATCTAAGGTCGGATTGTTTTGCTGTACAGCGCCGCCACCAACATTCGGAGGAGGTTGTGATAGATTTGGTAAATTAATATTTCCCTTAAGATTACGTCCCGCATCTGGTGATGATGAATCCGCCGATGAATCTTCATTGTCGTTGTCTATATGAGACACCTCGCCATTGTCATCTATAAAAATTCCCAGATGAGTTAGAATCTGTTGCAACGTCTGGTTATTGACAATAAACGAAATGTCAAATATTTTATTGGCCGCAGTGTCTTGGTGGAACTTTTTCAGTTCTGTAGAAACAAGTGCCAACTGTTGATTGACCATTATTTTGAATTTGGAGTTGAGGTTCTTATACCACTCGGATTTTTGCAAAAGATTGCGTATTTCTATATTTTGCTTTTGGCCACCAGCTGCATTGTTTGAGGAGGTGCTATTTATATTGGCAGCTGCACTACGAGGATCTTGGCGTCGGGGATCGGACCGCGGATCTAAACGGCTCTCCGATCGTGACTCGCATCTGGGATCTTTTCTGGATTCCGGTGCTCTAGGATCTCTTCGATGATGTTCTGCACGGCTTTTGGTTTTTTCCTCTGACATTGAGCTCGAAGGTGGTGTGTAGTATTTAGGTGAAGATTCTTCAGACTCTGAGGGCGAAGCTATGCTGCTACTATGACTGCTCTTGCGCACTTTCCTACTTAATGCTGCCGACGTTTTCGATTGTGATAGTTCAGGCAAGCCCAATACTCTTCGCAGTCTAGGATCTGTAGTTTGATCTGATTTAAAATGCTGTCTGAGTTCCACATAACTGGCACGCGGTACATCAACTTCATACACTTTATACGTAATGGGTAAATGTGATGTTATGGAACCATCTATTTCGGTTGCTGGCGTATAGTTTGTCATGGGCTGGAAAGGCAAACGTAAATCGATGTCACTAGCTGTGGCATCGGAACCTAAACCACCGGGTAAAAATCTCATATCTCTATCCATTTTAGTCTTTAGGGCTCTCTGTTCGTCCTCCTCAGCAAAACGTGTACAGAAATCATACATGGTGCCTCTTTCGTAGGCAACTTCTTTAAAACTGCTTTCCTCCGTCTCTAGTGACATTATTTCCAGAGGCTGTGGCGATTGTGAAGCTTCAGGGGTATTTGATTGCGAACGTGTTGGTGTTCTTGATCTGGAACGGCTTTCGCGGGAATATCTTCTATAGAAACCACTACTCTCATTTTCTCGATCTTTACCACGATTTACATCTTGAGCAGCATCTGAATTGTCCATGTCGTTGTAAAGATTTCTGGAATTTTTAAACGGGTTATGGAAGTTTTGTGTTGCACCCGACATTGTTGAAAGTTTGGAGACAAAACCATTGTCATAGGCATCGTTAAGAGGTTTCTGAAATATATATTGGAAATTTTATCAAAAATAAATAATAGTGAACATTTTGTAATGCCAGATTTTAATGAATAATACCCCTTTTAGACAAGGAAAGTTTACTTTGCAAAGTCTTAATTCAGCTGTGTGAAAGACAGGAGGAACGCTAACTACCTCTTTCTGTCTTTCTCCCAGCTGAATTAAGACATTTAAGCTTTTTAGACACGGAAAGTTTACTTTGCAAAGTCTTGATTCAGCTGTGTGAAAGACAGAGGGAGAAATACTATCTCTCTCTGTCTGTCTCCCACCTAAATTAAAGCTTTGAAAAGTAAACTTTCCGTGTCTAAAAGGGGAAATTTTGCAAAATAAACTTTCCGTGTCGAAAAGGAGTATATCTTCGATAATTTTGTTGTTCAGCTCCTTGAGCCATCTTCTATGTTCTCTTGAATACTAAAGAGAACCACTACACTCTCACCCATTGAGTGTTTGTTTAGTTACTAGGTGTTTTTTCAATTTTCATGTAGGCAGTAATTTTTAATTTGCTCATTTTAGGCTAGCATTTTTGTTTTATTTCGTTGTTACGTTGGTTGCTTTCGCCGAGGTATTGTTTGTTTCCTTTTGTGTAAAAATGTTTTAACGGTTCAAATATTCGCCCTTTCCAGTTGTCAACATCGACATCACATCAATACAATACTCAGAAATTGGATCTTGTCTACACGCTCTCGAGAACAGTTTTGTGCTATTGACAGTCTATTTCTGTTCTCTAAGCTCTGGAAAATAGCATGAGCCTGTCAAAAGCAGTCAGTTGTTGTCGACAATGGGTGGACAGGCCCCTGTTGTTTGGTATTGTATTGACGTGACGTCGATGTCGACAACTGGAATAAGGGTGATTATTTCGGGAGCAGTGTTTTTCTTCCGTCGTATAGTTTTTGTTTATGTATTTCCATGTTCTCTAATACGTTTTGTTGTCTCCTTTTATATTTTAAACGCAGTATGTAATTCTATAGTTCTTCTAATATGTGTTGGTGGTGTTCACTTGTTATATGGTTTGCCAAGTTCGATACTGTTTCGGCTCTTTGACCCATTCTCAGTGTTCTTTTGAATACTAAATCGTTTTTTGTTGTCCCTTGTACTTACAGATATATCATCCTCGTGCGTCGTTTCTCTTGCTCTCTCTCTTTCTCACTCGTTCCTTCTACGTTTGTGTCGCCCTTGCTCTCCTTGTGTCTTTCTCTGTCGAATTGTTTACGTTTCTTTAACTGTGCTTTTTTCTCTACCCGTTTTTCCCCCATAAGTCCTAATTTACACTATGTAAGCCTTATTGCTAAGCTGATTAGTTTTTTAGGAGAGAGAGAGAGAGAGACGAGGGGAAAAGAAACGTTTCTCTTCCCCTCGTCTATCTCCCAAAAACTAATCAGCTTAGCAATAAGACTTGCATAGTGTAAATTAGGACTAACTATACACCTCTTACGCCTTGAGTGGATGTGTAGTTGTTACTAGGTGTTTTTTCTCTTTATGGGTTACTTACACTATCTGCAATTGTCCGTTCGTTATACTTTAGCATTTTTGTTTTAGTTAGTATACCGTTGTTATGTTGGTTGCTTTCGTCAAGCTATTGTCCGTTTCAAATATTATGCTGAAAGATATTTTTATTTGTTTCATTTATTATTCGGTCAAACGTTTTCGTTTGTATATTTCCATGTTTTCCAATAGGTTTGTTGTTTGGTCGTCTTCCTATTCGTAAATGCAGTAATTGAATCGTTTTTGGTGGGTACTTGTTGTATATGTGATTTGTGTAGTTCGATTCTGGTGTAGCCCTGGGGTCTAATCGTCGCTTTCGATAACGAGTTGATTCGATCACGTTTTTTCAGTTTGAGATTATGGCATTCGTTATCGAACCATATTATTACATTGTTCGATAGCGAATGCTATAATCCCAAACTGAAAAAACCTGATCGAATCAGCTCGTTATAGAAAGTGACGATTAGATCCCTGGGGGTCTACTCTGTAATTCGAAACGAAAGCAAATGCTTTCTAATTGTAATGTTAATAGCATACAAATTCGAAAGCTTTTTCTTTCATTTCGAAATACAGAGTAGACCCCTGGTTCTCTAAGCTTTTTATTGTAGTCTCTTACGTGTAGACGAAATCTAGTTTTAATTTTCCGTCCCGTTTGTCTGATGTACATAACTATGTTGGTTACATGTGCAAATTAAATTGTATACCCCCTCCTGTTTATCTAGGACGTCTGAAAAGTAGCCCAATTTATCTTTTGTGTTCCTATTCTTTCTTTACTTTCCCTTGTTTGATTTCCTACTCATCCATGGAGGTCTGTCTACTCTGTAATTCCAAACGAAAGAAAATACTTTCGAATTTGTATTGAAATTACATGCAAATTCGAAAGAATTTTCTTTCGTTTCGAATTACAAAGCAGACCGACCCTCAGCTCTTGTCTGCAATTTCTTTTTATATCTATCCATTGTTTTCCGCTACGTACACATTACTTTCATCTCTTCTCTATAGGCCTCACCGTGTGTTAGTTGTATTCACTCAAGTCTCGTTATTAATCGTCTAATTGTCTCGTTTTTGCGTTGTTGCGGATGGATGGTTCGACGAATTGTATATTATTATAGTGTCTGTGGCCGTTGTTTTTCTGTATATATTTCGTATTATTCATCTTAATCAATAGGTGCAAGAGGTCTAATCTGTATTTCGAAACGAAAGAAAATGCGTTCGAATTCGTATGTTATTAATATTGCAATTCGAAAGCATTGCTTTCGTTTCGAATTACTGAGTAGACAGACCCCCGAAGTAATTTATCCTTTTAGCTTCTTCTGCTTTTATGTTTTTGTGTTGTTTGTTTAGGCGATTCAGAAATTTATCCTCTTTACTTCCTTCCAGTGTACAGTGTATATCGTCCATGTATCTTGCATAGAAAGCTGCGGCGAAACTTGCCTTTAGGTCTGCCCCACGTATTTTTCTTCTGAATTTTGCTTGAATACCTCTTGCATGAGGTTATGCTGATGCTGGAATTCCCATTGCTAGTCCGCTAGTTTGTCTTTTATATGTTATTGTTGTTAAATTTGCTTAATTGTTGCTTTTAGCGTGTTTGCAAGTAGTATTGAAAATTCCACATCTTTTGTTTTGTTCGGTAGCATTTTATGTCCAATATTTATTTATGATTTCTGTTACTGGAATTTATGAATATAAGTATTTTATTTTAGTATTTTCCGCCATTTCCCTCCACGCTTTTCAGTTTATTATTAACTAGTCCTGTGGTGTTTGGTTGGCTATTTTGAGATTTGCCTCCTTGTTTTCTACATCCAATGTATCATTTTCCATATACTTTTTAGGTATTTTAATTGTTTGTAGCTTGGAGCTGATTTGTAATTAATTATTGGGTCTCATGGGCGTATTGTGTTTGTGTATCCTCTCCAATGCGATCATAGATGGATCAGGTGGTTTCATTCATGATTGCTAATGAGTAGTAACGCGTCTGGTTTTATTATTTCCTTAACTCTTTCTTGGTATTCGTTTGCTGTAGGATCTTTTCTAATCTTTCTATGTTTTGTTTCCTCTATTGTTCCGTTTTTTTTTCTCTCAATATAAATAACTTTGCTGATTAATGTCTATTGCTTTCGTTGTTATGATGGACGATTTAAGTTTCTGTTTCAGGAGGTTCTTAATTGTATCGTGTTGCTTGTCCCTGACGCCTTCTGGATTTGGCTTGGTCTTGGTCTGTTGCATTTAGTATCATGTTCAATTATTGCAACTTCTGTATCTACAATTATTATTTGTTCTATTTTCTTCATCCTTTTGCTATTCTCTCGAATGTTGTGCTAGTAATTGGGCTTCTGGTGTATTGATTGTTACTTCAGCAAAGGTTTATAAACTTTGTGTGGAAAGTGTAATTCCTTTTGTGTATTCTATTGCCCGTTATTCCTGTTATTTTATCAAGAGGAATTTACTTTTTAATTCGAAAACGAAGAAAAAGCTTTCCAGTTTGTATGATAATAACACACAAGTTCGAAAGATTTTCTCCGGTTTCGAATTATAGAGTAGACTTCCCTGGTTAAAATAACAGGAATAACGGGCAATAGAATACACAAAAGGAATTACACTTTCCACACAAAGTTTATAAACCTTTGCTGAAGTAACAATCAATACACCAGAAGCCCAATTACTAGCACAACATTCGAGAGAATAGCAGAAGTACGAAGAAAATAGAACAAATAATTCTAGATACAGAAGTTGCAATAATAGGCCATGATACTAAATGCAGCAGACCAAGACCAAGCCAAATCCAGAAAGCGTCAAGGACAAGCAACACGATACAATTAAGAACCTCCTAAAACAGAAACTTATATCGACCATAATAACAACGAAAGCAATAGACATTAATCAGCAAAGTTATTTATATTGAGAGAAAAAAAAACGGAACAATAGAGGAAACAACACATAGAAAGATTAGAAAAGATCCTACAGCAAACGAATACCAAGAAAGAGTTAAGGAAATAATAAAACCAGACACTTTACTACTCATTAGCAATCATGAATGAAACCACCTGATCCATCTATGATCGCATTGGAGAGGATACACAAACACAATACGCCCATGAGACCCAATAATTAATTACAAATCAGCTCCAAGCTACAAACAATTAAAATACCTAAAAAGTATATGGAAAATGATACATTGGATGTAGAAAACAAGGAGGCAAATCTCAAAATAGCCAACCAAACACCACAGGACTAGTTAATAATAAACTGAAAAGCGTGGAGGGAAATGGCGGAAAATACTAAAATAAAATACTTATATTCATAAATTCCAGTAACAGAAATCATAAATAAATATTGGACATAAAATGCTACCGAACAAAACAAAAGATGTGGAATTTTCAATACTACTTGCAAACACGCTAAAAGCAACAATTAAGCAAATTTAACAACAATAACATATAAAAGACAAACTAGCGGACTAGCAATGGGAATTCCAGCATCAGCATAACCTCATGCAAGAGGTATTCAAGCAAAATTCAGAAGAAAAATACGTGGGGCAGACCTAAAGGCAAGTTTCGCCGCAGCTTTCTATGCAAGATACATGGACGATATTACACTGTACACTGGAAGGAAGTAAAGAGGATAAATTTCTGAATCGCCTAAACAAACAACACAAAAACATAAAAGCAGAAGAAGCTAAAAGGATAAATTACTTGGGGGGTCTGTCTACTCAGTAATTCGAAACGAAAGCAATGCTTTCGAATTGCAATATTAATAACATACGAATTCGAACGCATTTTCTTTCGTTTCGAAATACAGATTAGACCTCTTGCACCTATTGATTAAGATGAATAATACGAAATATATACAGAAAAACAACGGCCACAGACACTATAATAATATACAATTCGTCGAACCATCCATCCGCAACAACGCAAAAACGAGACAATTAGACGACTAATAACGAGACTTGAGTGAATACAACTAACACACGGTGAGGTCTATAGAGAAGAGATGAAAGTAATGTGTACGTAGCGGAAAACAATGGATAGATATAAAAAGAAATTGCAGACAAGAGCTGAGGGTCGGTCTGCTTTGTAATTCGAAACGAAAGAAAATTCTTTCGAATTTGCATGTAATTTCAATACAAATTCGAAAGTATTTTCTTTCGTTTGGAATTACAGAGTAGACAGACCTCCATGGATGAGTAGGAAATCAAACAAGGGAAAGTAAAGAAAGAATAGGAACACAAAAGAAAAATTGGGCTACTTTTCAGACGTCCTAGATAAACAGGAGGGGGTATACAATTTAATTTGCACATGTAACCAACATAGTTATGTACATCAGACAAACGGGACGGAAAATTAAAACTAGATTTCGTCTACACGTAAGAGACTACAATAAAAAGCTTAGAGAACCAGGGGGTCTACTCTGTATTTCGAAATGAAAGAAAAAGCTTTCGAATTTGTATGCTATTAATATTACAATTAGAAAGCATTTGCTTTCGTTTCGAATTACAGAGTAGACCCCCAGGGATCTAATCGTCACTTTCTATAACGAGCTGATTCGATCAGGTTTTTTCAGTTTGGGATTATAGCATTCGCTATCGAACAATGTAATAATATGGTTCGATAACGAATGCCATAATCTCAAACTGAAAAAACGTGATCGAATCAACTCGTTATCGAAAGCGACGATAAGACCCCAGGGCTACACCAGAATCGAACTACACAAACCACATATACAACAAGTACCCACCAAAAACGATTCAATTACTGCATTTACGAATAGGAAGACGACCAAACAAACCTATTGGAAAACATGGAAATATACAAACGAAAAACGTTTGACCGAATAATAATAAATGAAACAAATAAAAATATCTTTCAGCATAATATTTGAACTGGACAAATAGCTTGACGAAAGCAACCAACATAACAACGGTATACTAACTAAAACAAAAATGCTAAAGTATAACGAACGGACAATTGCAGATAGTGTAAGAACCCATAAAGAGAAAAAACACCTAGTAACAACTACACATCCACTCAAGGCGTAAGAGGTGTATAGTTAGTCCTAATTTACACTATGCAAGTCTTATTGCTAAGCTGATTAGTTTTTGGGAGAGAGACGAGGGGAACAGAAACGTTTCTTTTCCCCTCGTCTCTCTCTCCTAAAAAACTATCATCATCAGCTTAGCAATACGGCTTGCATAGTGTAAATTAGGACTTATGGGGGAAAACGGGTAGAGAAAGAAGCACAGTTAAAGAAACGTAAACAATTCGACAGAAAAAGACACAAGGAGAGCAAGGGCGACACAAACGTAGAAGGAACGAGTGAGAGAGAGATAGAGAGCAAGAGAAACGACGCACGAGGATGATATATCTGTAAGTACAAGCGACAACAAAAAAACGATTTAGTATTCAAAAGAACACTGAGGATGGGTCAAGGAGCCGAAACAGTATCGAATTTGGAAAACCATATAACAAGTGAACACCACCAACACATATTAGAAGAAATATAGAATTACATACATACTGCATTTAAAATATAAAAGGAGACAACAAAACGTATTATTCGACGGAAGAAAAACACTGCTCCCGAAATAATCACCCTTATTCCAGTTGTCGACATCGACGTCACGTCAATACAATACCAAACAACAGGGGCCTGTCCACCCATTGTCGACAACAACTGACTGCTTTTGACAGGCTCATGCTATTTTCCAGAGCTTAAAGAACAGAAATAGACTGTCAATAGCACAAAACTGTTCTCGAGAGCGTGTAGACAAGATCCAATTTCTGAGTATTGTATTGATGTGATGTCGATGTTGACAACTGGAAAGGGCGAATATTTGAACCGTTAAAACATTTTTACACAAAAGGAAACAAACAATACCTCGGCGAAAGCAACCAACGTAACAACGAAATAAAACAAAAATGCTAGCCTAAAATGAGCAAATTAAAAATTACTGCCTACATGAAAAGAGAAACACCTAGTAACTAAACACCCACTCCAATGTGGCTAGCACCTGGCAAGGCACACAATAAATCTACTTCGGTCGCAGTGTCCTGTGTTCCCTCCCGTTAACTTAATTCATTCATTCATAGGGGAGACACACGGAGATCAAGCCATACAGGGATGGTAACAAGCTCGCAAAGAGGAGAGAGAAATACACAAGAGAGCAGGGGAGACAAGCCAGTTCCAGTTGTCAACATCGACGTCACGTCAATACAATACCAAAAAATTGGGGCTCTTCTAGTCGTTCTCGGGATCAATTTCGTACTATTGGCATTCTATTTCTATTCCCTAAGGTCTAGAAAATAGCATGAGAGTGCCAATAGCAGTCAGTTGTTTTCGGCAATGAGTAGATAGGCCAAAATTTTTTGGTATTATAATTGACGATGTCGATGTTGACCAGTGGAACTAGGCTGATTGATTAAAAATTCAAGTCCTATGTTTAGAGCATAGATTTATGAAAACTACAGCAGGGGGTCTACCCTGTAATTCGAGACGAAAGCAAATGCTTTCGAATTGTAATGTTAATAACACACAAATTCGAAAACATTTCTTTCGTTTCGAAATACAGAGTAGACTCCCAGAGGTTCTATTCTGTAATTCGAAAGAAATGAAATTGCTTTCGAATTTGCATGTAATTAGCATACAAAATCGAAGGTATTTTCTTTCGTTTCTAATTACAGCGTTGACCACCCCAAGTTTTCTTTTTTTATATGAATTCTACTGCTCCTACCTCTTCCCTTTGTTCCACCATTGTCACATCTGAAGCTTTTTGCTGTTGTTCTTCACTATCGCTGTTATGATCATCGATAACCAATTGCTCGTCATCTTTTTCATCATCATCTAAAGGGCAAATTTAAAAAACGAGAAAGTATTTGTTAAGAGAAATAAATTATATTACAAACTTTGCTGCTTAACTTACATATATCACTTCGATCAAAGGAGATGTTTGAGTCTTTCAAATATTGAGTGTAGTCTACCGTTACAACGCCATTGCTGCTATTCGAATTGGAAGACGTTGAAACATCTTTATCTGGTCCACCTTGTGTCGGAGCTGATGTAGTAGAAGTTGTAGAATTAACTGATGTACTGGGAACACTGGGCAGGAAACGCATGTCTACATCACCATTAGAAGAAGAGCTGGAAATAAGTAAAAATAAATTTGAAGTTTAAGAAAGTATTTCAAGTAAATTTTTAGGGCCAAATTCAGCAACTCTATTTAAATATTTAAATAGGAATTAATGTTTAAAGAGATTGGGTGAAATTGGCCTTTATTTTTTTTTTTTTTTTTTTTTTGATTGCTAACATTAAATATTAGTTTAAAAACGAGCTTACCTTGTCTCTTTATTATTACCGACCAAACTATCAATTGTCTTGCTGCTGCTTTTGACCAAGCTCTGGCCAGAACTGACTGACACTGTATTTGCGACACCCAATCCTCCAGTTGTAACGCCCAGCTTGGCCATATTCATGGCATTCAATTGAATCTCGGTTATTTCCGCTATAGTCAAACCAATCTGATTCAGTTGTCCAAAAGTCAATTGATTAACCTGTTCCAGGTTGACAATGCCCAATTGTTGCAACTTATCAATGTGTTCGGCGCTCAGAATGCCATGTAAATTCTTCAAATCCAAATAGGCGGGCGCTGTTTTTGAGGGAGGTTGTATATTCATGGGATTATTGGGTGTATTAGTTGCACTCGAATTATCAGCCCAACGGGATTTGCGCTTGGCTTGCTGCTCGGAAGCTGAAGATTTATTATTATTTTCCATGAGGGGTGGTGGATTTAAAACTAAATCCAATAAGGAAGGTATACCACTGGTATTCGTAGTTTGTTGTTGTGGCTTCTGCTGATGCTGATGCTGCTGCTGCTGCTGCTGATCATTATTATTCTTATTGTTGCGGCGACTGCTGTGTATGGGCAAGGAGTTCGCCGAACAGGGAGACCATACATTCTGTATGTTGAACGTTCGACATAATTCCTCATGGCGTTTCGTCACCATGGCCAAAGCATTTTCTCTGGATAAACGTTTGAAGTTGCCTAAAATCTCTTTAGGTGCCAATTCCAAATGTTTAAGTAATATATTTCTTAATTCCTCCGACAAGGGCTGGCCATGCGAAAATTTACACTCCTCTTTTTGCGCGCACTCCATGCCCAAGTAATAATATTTACAGGGGAAATCGGAATGCATGTATGAACATTTGTCCTTTTTAGCACAACATTCCATGAGATAAAATTTACAAAGCTCTAATTTTCGGGGCTCGCCGCGGTGATCCATAGAATCGCGACGACTGCGTTTTTCATGACGTTTATCTTCATCTCGGTGGCGTTTTTCTTTGCGTTTTCGTGACTCCTTTTTACGTTTGCGCCTGTGACGTTCACTATTACTGTCCTCGCCATCGCTGTCATAGCTGTCGTAGGAAGAGGCACACGATGATTCAGAATCATACTGATCCTTATACATGTGCAGGCTGGATTGAGATGAAATCGGTGGCAAGGACGTTACGGGAGGAGGACTACCACCGCGCACATTAAGCATTTCATACTCGTCCATATCGTCTTCATCCTCCAGAGGTGGTGGACCCAAAGGATCGCCGGAATCTAAACGTTTTTTCTGAAAATAAAACGAATAATATATATAAATAATATTTCAAGTAATTTTAGACCATATTTAAATAAAAACAAGAGCATTAAACAATTTTTAAAATATTTGGTAAAAAAAAGGTGATCTTTTAATTAATAACGAAGGAGCGAAGAGACAAATATTGTTACTTGCTTCAAACTCATACAATTATCGTAGGTAAGTATGTAATAAGTAATCTGAGAAATTGCAGTAAGTACAATTAATTATAATTACAAATAAACTTTGCTAACAATAAATACATAGTCCTAGTTTACAATAAGCAAGTCTTATTGTTGCTAAGCTGATTAGTTTGTAGGAGAGACGAAGGGAAAAGAAACGAGTACATTACTCTACTTGTTGTACTGTCAAAACGTTTTGCGTTCTCATTCGTAATGTTAAAGAAGCACATTTAAAAAATATGAGCTGAAAAATAAGACTTGCATTGTGTGAACGCCGATGAAAGTTCAAAGAAGAAAAAGTGATAAGCTTAGCAATAAGACTTGACTAGTGTGAACTGGCACATACATATGTACATAAAAATATATAATACTTAATCACAAAAGTTGTTACATCCTGGTATCGATGACCCTTTGGAGTACGAGTCCGCGAGTAGTGCTCCTGGGAAAATTCGTCCACGGTTTTTTGGCCGTTTTCGAGACTCGATTTTTTTTATAAAACTTTCCACAAAATGTTTACAGGTTTGTTCACTAAAGTGTCTAGTTTTAGAATATGTGATCCTTTGGAGTGGGCGTCCATCTGTGCTGCGGGAAAATTCATACACGGTTTATTTTGGCCACTTTCGATCGACCAGATTTTATAAAAAATTGGTCCACAGTTTTTTGCACGTTCGTCTCATTTTGTTCACTAAAGTGTCCACTTTCAGAATCTATGACAATTTGGAGTGGAAGTCCAGCAGTGCTCATGGGAAAATTCATCCACGGTTTTCTCGGCCATTTTCTATAAGTTTCTCAAAAATGGCTTCACAATATTATTGCACGGTCGTCGCGCTTTATTCACTAAAGTGTTCACTTTCAGAATCTATGACCTTTGGAGTGGGAGTCCAGCAATGCTTCTGGGAAAGTTCATTCACGGCTTTTTTCTCATTTTCGATGAACCCGATTTGTCGAAAACGTCTCCACACAATTTTTGCACAATCCTCTCATTTTGTGCACTAGTCTCCACATGCAGCATCTGTGACCCTCTGAAGTGGGAACCCAGCAGTGCTCATGGGAAAAATCGGTCCACAATTTTTTGCACGTTCGTCTCATTTTGTTCACTAAAGTGTCCACTTTCAGAATCTATGACCCTTTGGAGTGGGAGTCCAGCAGTGCTCATAGGAAAAATCGGTCCACAATTTTTTTGCACTTTCATCTCATTTTGTTCACTAGTGTCTACTTTCAGAATCGAAAATTTTTGCACGCTTGTCTAATTTTATTCACTAAAGTGTATACTTTAAGGATCTGGCACCCTTTGGCGTGTGTGTCCAAAAGTACTCCTGGGAACATTCATCCACAAATGTTCGAAAACAGCTCCACAAAAGCGTCCACTAAAGCGTCCACTTTCGGAATCGATAGCCCTTTGGAGTGGGAGTCTACAGTGCTCCTGGGAGAATTCATCCACGTTTTATTTTGGTCGTTTTCGATCGACCAGATTTTCTTGAAAATGGCTGCGCAAAATTGTTGCAAGTTCGTCTCACTTTGTTCACAAGTGTCCACTTTCATAATTTGTTACGTTGGAGTGGAAGTCCAACAGTGCTCCTGGGAAAATTCATCCGCGGTTTTTGGCCATTTTCGATCGACTCGGTTTTTTTTCGAAAACGGTTGCACAAAAATTTTTATTGGGTCGCCTCACTTTGTTCACCAAACTGTCTAGTTTTAGAATATGTGACCCTTGAGGTTGAAGTCAAACAGTGCTCCTGGGAGAATTCATCTACGTTTTATTTTGGCCGTTTTCGATCGACTCGATTTTTTTCTCATTTTGTTCAATAAAGTGTCCACTTTCTGAATCTTTGACCATTTGGAGTGGATGTCCAGCAATGCTAGTGGGAACGGATATTTTCCCATTTTCGATGAACCCGATTTTCTCCAAAACGTCTCCGCACAAATTTTGCACGGTCGTCTCATTTTGTTCACTAGTGTCCACTTCTAGAATTTATAACTACTTGGAGTGGGAGTCCAACAGTACTCGTGGGAAAATTCATCCACGGTCTTCTCGGCCATTTTTGATGAACCCGATTTTCTCGAAAACGCCCTCCAAAAGATTTTTGCACGGTTGCCTCACTTTGTTTACTTTCAAAATCGATGACCCTTTGGAGTGGGAGTCCAGCAGTGCTCCTGGGAAATTTCATACAGGTTTGTTTTCGATTGGCTCGAAAATGGCTGCTCAAAATGTTTGCACGGTTGTCTCATTTTGTTCGCTGAACGTGCCCACTTTCAGAATATTTGGCCCTTTGGCGTGAGAGTCCAGTAGAGCTCCTGGTAAAACTCATCAACGGTTTTCTGGCCATTTTCGGTTATTTTTCCAAAATGGCACGGTTGTCCATTTTATTCACTAATGTGTCCACTTTAAGAATATATGACCCTTTGTTGTGAGGGCCCAAAAGTGCTACTGGGAAATTTCATCTACATTCTTTTTTTTTTGGCAATTATTGATACGAGTATGTCCAATTTCCTCGAAAACGGCTCCACAAAATTTTTGCACGTTTGTCCCATCTTATCTCTTGCGTTCATTTAATTTCATTTTACCTTCAGCCAAGGCTTTTCACTTTTTTCATAGTATTCCGCATTCTTTTATGGTTTTGTAATGAATAATATTTCATCTTACTTCAGTATTTCTCTCCAACTTTTGCAGCTCTCTTTTTATTTTTTTTTTTCGCAGTTTTTGCTAATTTAAAAGTATGTAAACTATTTTTATGTCTTTTTGAACTTTACACTTACGATGTCGCACGTGACCAACTTTATATGGGTGACGCGATCACAAATCTTATATTTTTCAGCAAGTTTTTTTTAATATTATAGTTGTATTAAATATCTCTTTCAATATTTTATTATTATTTAACGTGTGTCAATATGTGTTGCTTAAAGCTGGGATTCACTATCCTAACCAATCCCACGACTTTTGAGAAAATACAACCCTGGTATGATGGAACTTGTAAAAATTTCCAAAAGTCATCAAGATTGTGTAGGATAGTGAATCCTAGCCTTTAGCAGCAACGAAATGCATGTAGACGTGCTGAACCAAGAAACAAATTAATTTTTTCAAATTAAATATCTGTACTTCTTCCTTGTACTTTCGAATCACTGATAGCAAATTTTGTTTTTCAATGTCGCACGTGACATCGAAATATGAGATCTTGCAACGCAAAAGTTACATATTTGCAATCGCATACTTTCTTATGCATTCTTTTTTTTACTATTTGTACCATCAGAAATAATTCTAAAGAGCAAAAGTAAGTGGATAGATAACGCCTCTCTTCAAAGATGTTTCATCAAAACAAAACGTGCAAATAGAAATATACGAAAAAGCTGCGTTTTTGTGACTGCATTCGAATTTATTCGAAATTATTTTTCCAAATAAAATTCATATAAACAATTAAGAGCTTTATAAAATTTTAAAATTTAGAAATACAGGGGTGTTCTGTAAATCGTGCGATTACAAAAAACGGAAAACAGTGTTATGCTGATCGGACGATTGTGTGCATTCGAAGTTAAGTCCGTATACAACATATTAAACATCTAAAACATTAGAAACAATTAAAAAGTTGCAATAAGCCACCTTTTTAATTGAGCTCTTTCCTGGAATTTAAAAACGTGCGATTTACAGAACATGCCTGATAGAGTCGAAAGGAAAATTAATATTGTGGTGAACTATCACCACATTGAAGATTTCCCCTATCTCTTCCTTCACCACCTGTCTTCCCTATCACCCTCTCTCACTATCTTCTCTTCAACTAACAGGTAGCACAAAGGGATCATTGTATTGGACCCAAGTGAGCTGGACTCTAAATTTCACCCTTCCTTAAACCTATGTTAGGTTAGGTTAGTTTAGGAATGGTGGTGCTATACCGCACCTCCACTCGGATACCCAATTGGGTCCATTGTGATTCCCTTCTATTGCCCACTAAAAGTAATCCCCCTTATTGTGAATAGCGTCGTCGACGTCATATCAAGACGATAGTAAAAATTGTCACTTGTCTACTATTTGTCGACAATAATTGACTACTATTAACACGCTCCATTAATTTACAAAGCCTTAGAGATTAGTAAGAGAATGTCAATAAGAGCCAATTGTTGCCGATAAAGTGTAGACAAGTAACAGTTTTTACTGTCGTCTTAATGTGACGTCGACGACGCCATTCACAATAAGGGGGAATATTTACCCTCCCATATATAGCTAGAAGTAACCCTACTATCCATCATTAAGCCACCGAATTCCCATGATGAAACCCCTGATATCCTCTAGTTTACACTTCCCGATATCAGTAATGCTTTCAAGGAAACGTCTGCTCAGCAGACGTTGCAGCTTCGGGCAGTGACAGATAATATGTTCAATGGTTTCTGGCTCCTCTTCATTCCCGCACATCCTAAAAATCTGGAGTGCCAGTTTCCCAAATGCTGGTTCTTGCTCTGACCGAGCAGTGACCTGTCAACGCGCCTATCATGATTCGCATCGCCTTCCTATGCATGTCCATTGGCAGTTTGGATCTTCCTGAGTCAAGTTTTGGCCAAAAACCCCTCGAGACTACAATCCTCCCTACTTCCCCATGAACTGTTACGGAGTTCCCCATAACAATGACATATCGGTATTTTCACCGATCTATCTGCCATTCCCTCATCTAAAGCCGACCCTATTTTTGCCAGCTCATCGGCATTCCTTAAACCTAATTATCACCAAAAATGAGTGAAGGAGCAGAGCAGTTAACCTGATTAGTATAGAAAATAGTTCATTCGTCTTATCGTAATATTTGATAGTTAAAATAAAAGTTTTATAAGATTAATTTTGATAAATATTTCTTTGTAAATTAAAAATGTTTGTATCGGCCGTCCGTCACCTTATATGCAAATGGACGTAACTACACAAAAATTCGAAATCGTGTTTTCGATTGATTATGGTTCGTTTTATCAAACGGCATGCATGTTCATGCAAATATTCTGAATTATCGTGGTTGGCGTATTTTAAACTAACTCAAAAGGTCATTCAGTAATAGAAATTTAATAAAAATTTAGGGCCTAATTTTTGTAAAACACAACGCCAAGCGTTGACAAATTTTATAAGGAAAAAATTTAAATTACAAAAACAAAATTACAACGCTAAACGCTGCGTTTTACAAATTAAGGCCCTATGTGCCAATATAAATATCTGGAGGGTTATTATGTAATTCGTTGCGAAAGGAAAACTGTTCGAATTTGATATGTTATTAGCATTATCGGCCATGTCACAGAGTTCAATTCCGTTCGGAATCGGAATTCAATCCACCACATTTTTGTAGGAGATGGTGTCTAAAAACTAAACTAAAATACGGAAATTGTTCAGGTGTGTTCAGACTGTGGGAGGCGGTGGTATGCTGGGTTATGTTCCGGCTAGGGCTTGACATTTCGAGGTTTATTCCATTCCGATTCCGAACGAAATTGAACTCTGTGACATGGTAGTATATATTCGAAATAACCATCCTGTTTTGGTTTAAATAACAAATAAAATAATCGGCCGATCGGAATTCAATCCACCCAATTTTTGTAGGAGATGGTGTCTAAAAAAGAAAACTAAAATATGGAAATTTGTCAGGTGTGTCCAGACTGTGGGAGGCGGTGGTATGCTGGGGTATGCTCCGGCTCAGAATAATAATAAATAAATAACTTTGTGTTGAGAAAGTGGAGCGAGAGAAGCAAATGCAAGAAATTCCCAATGGCTGCATGTCACAAAGATAATGGTACCTCCGTAATTGACATATTCGAAAGTACAATTGGTCGAAATCTCAATTAATTTGTGTGATTTTTCAGGAAGTTATAGCACTATGACTTGTAACTTATCTTTTTTAGAATTCTAATCTCATTTGAAATACGAGTAATAACTTAATTTATGTTCGTTAGAGTTTGGTATATTTCAACTTAAATGTATTACTTGTTTGTTTAAAAAAAAACAAAGGTTAACAGAGAATTTCCCAATTTAACTGTAAAAGAAATAAATTTTTGAAAATCTACTTGAACGCTTAAAATTGCTCTCCTGCAAAACAGTAAAATATGACTTAAGCACTTTTACCTTATTGCCACAGAAAGATATATCGTTACCTTAATATAAAACTAATTTTTTTGTTTTGTATATTTTGATAAAAAAAAACATCTACGGCCTTATGTATAATCAAAAACTGGCATGAAGTTAGCATAAGTAACAAACTTGAACTACGTGTTGACGACTTTAGAAAAATAATAATGAGTTGGGGACTTTATATATAAAAAGCAGAGCTCGCAATAATTGGGTCTCTCTCGTGCTTGTTGTCAGAAAAAAAACACTCGTCCACTGACACGATGCGACACTGTCGCGAAAAAACCCTCAAACTTCGTTCTTCTTTGGCTTGCTCTTCGTTCAACCACCGACCGTTTTTGTTCGATCGCTCGGCTCATGTGTTCACTCGAGACCCTTTATTTCGTAAAATCTCGGCAAATGGTCTTTTGAGCATGTGTGTGTGTTGCGAGTGTGGACACATATCTGTCTTTTATTTTACATTTACACTTCGTTGACAAATAGTTTGATTTACAGATATTTTTATTGTTATTTATTATTATCTTCTCCCCTCCTCTTTAATGCTTTGTCTGTGACGAAATATCTAAGGCAACAACATAAAGCATATGCAACAACAAAAATAAAGACCTTTTTTGCGAACACTGCTTGTTTTGCTCACTTACTGACCCTCAGTAGCTGAGCAACGAACGATTCTGTTCGTATCATGCGGTCAGTAAGAGACCGATTCGTGTGTTACGCTCAACCCCATAACCCGGGAGCGAGAACACGATTGAAACGAAAAAGAGGTGTGTGATTCCGCCTCATTTTTTTAGGTCTTTTGAGTGAGAAGACCGCACAGAGAAATTTGGTTGAGCATATTTTGCGAGCTCTGATAAAAAGAAAATAAATTGTTACCCTACGTCTACACCTGATATATTTTTATCATAACAAAAGTCAAACTTTATATTGAAAAATAATATTTTCTATGTTAGCTCATTTTTCTATATGGAATTTGACATTTGTCTTGATAAAAATATATCAGGTGTGGACGTAGAGTTAAAATAGTCAAGAATACTTTTTATTGATTTTGTAAAATTGATTGCCTCTCCTGTAAACAAAACAAAAGTGTAGTTACGTCCGTTTGCATTAAGGTGACGGTATTACGTAGCAAAATGGGTGTTATGAGAACAAAAGTGGCCTAACTAGTAAAACTACGAAAACTTTAAATAAATTATATTTTTAGGAAAAATTCGACAATAGTGGCACGAAATAAAATGGAGACTTGTAATATACTCTTTATTAATGAGGCTTGATTATATATGTACATACAAATCCATGGCAGTGTTTTAATAAAAAGTGGCCTTATCATTACAACAACATACATACATACATACAATTTGTTGTAGGATAATTTTTATTTGTGTTTTGACAGTTCGGGTTAAGATTTTATGCTATTTTATATGGAGTTTGATGGATGGGGTGAAGTCAGCTGACAATCAGCTGCGCTTATAAGGCCACTTGGTATTACTACATTTTGGATCGATGCAAATGTACATACATATCGTTACCTTAATATAGAAAGGGCCCCTAACTCATGCAATCGAGTTTTTTTTTTTGTAAATTTCGATAGAAGAACATCTAATATATCGAAAAATGCAAAAATTTCGATTTAAAAAAAATAATGAGTTATTGACTTTCTAATTGGTTAAGGTATAATAAGTGTAAATATTTTGTAATTTAAAAATGTTTTGGTGTTGGTTAAGCACGTCTAGATGCAATTACAATACATATTGGGTCTTATTACGAGTGTCGTATTTCGACTACGACGATTTTGTATTAGATTAAACGAAAAATGCTGAGGGTTATTATGTAATCCGAATCGAACGGAAATGTGTTCGAATTGCAGTGTTAATAACATACAAATTCGAACAGTTTTCGTTTCGAATCGAATTACATAATAATCCCCCTGCAATGTTCTTTAGGCTATTACAAAATAGTAATAGTTGAAGTCGCAATACGACACTCGTAATAAGGGCCCTTATGTATTCAGCTATGTGAAGAAAAATGTAATATACGACACAAAACCGAATGGAAAACGATAGAAGGCGTGATGTGTTTGGTATAGTGGATGATATATCAATAGTTTTAAAATTAGTTTTTAACAGTTGTTTTCAATTATTTTTGATTAATTTCATTTCACAGCCTTATTATATTTTATTTTCAAGTGTGCTTTTTAAAAGTCAGTAGTTTGAGAATGGCTTATAAATTATTTTTAAACACTATGGGAAATAATCACACCTTTTCAACACGATCGTTTTCCATGACATGCCTGATTGTGTAATTTTAAATAAAGTTTTGATATTTTCTAAATACACATATAAAAATAGTCTCATGAGCATGTACATGTCCACATATATGTACATACATACATGTGTTATATAATGTATTTCTTTAAAAATTACCTTTTCCATGCGTTCCTTTTCTTTTTCCTCTCTTTGCTTTTTGCGCTTACGGCGACGACTGCTCTTACTTTGGCCCTGGCCAGGTGGTGGTATCTCATCTTTGTCCTCATGTTGTAATTTATTTTCCAGCACTTTCGGTATGGAAGGTTCGATACCCTTCTTCTTCAAAGCCATGGCTATAGCATTTTCAATACTGCTCGCATGATCATCTTCTAGCGGTGAAGGTTTTTTTGGTTTTATTAAATTGGCATTTGTAGGTGGTGGTGTGGATGCAGTATCACTAGATGAATCAATAACAGTAACCACTGTTTCGGTATTGTTTGCCTTGCGGCCACTATTTTCAGTGGAGGTATTTGGCTTTTCCTCACTAACCACTAAAATTACATCTGGATCTTTTGTGTCATCATCACTGTCATCAATTTCGCCATCTTCCAAATCTTCATCATCTATGGGTATTACTTCAGATTTATTTTCTGCCGGGGACATATTTTCTGTCTGTGCCTGAGACATGTTTCCTATTTGTTTCTTTTGTTTTGTTTTGTTTATTTCTGTGGTGGTGTTATTCTATGATTTTACAAAGTCATGGACATAATTATATTCCCTTTAGTTTTTCTTTTAGCAAATTGTGTAAACTAGATTAGATTTTTTATTTATTTACCAAACATTTAAATAAGGAACCCTGGAAATAGACAAAGGAGTTGTTTAATATTAAAAGAAAGAGAGAAATTTTCTTAAATTTATTTTAAACAAAATTGTGTAGTACATCATTTTATTCGTTTGATTGATAGCCAAAACATATTTTCAAAGACTGCTAAGATTTCCATAGAAAATCAACAAAAATTTAATAAAAAAATTCAAAGTGTTTTTGGGTATAGTGAAATATAATAAATATTTTGAGAACCCTATTTTAATTAGTTTACGATTTTGATGATTCTTACAATCGATTTGTCTTAATCCTGGTAGTGCCACTAAAGATATGACAGTAGTCAAAACTCAATATGGCGGCCAGTAGACGCCATTTTGTAGATACGAAAAGAAATATAAAGTCGACGAACTATATCAAAATTGTTATCATTCGACAGGTATTTTAAAAACATCTTTAGGTTTCTTTTATGATTTTTCATTTCGAATGACTACCTACTTAGGGTATTTAACGGTTTAAAATTGGTCGCAAAAGGGTTTTATTTATTTTTTTTTAATTACTCTACTTGTTATATTACATACAACCAACCCTAAAAGAAATGAATAATAACTAAAACTAACACAAACGAAATTTTTTCACTAACGCAACAATTTTTATATTGAATTCAACAGTAAGTCAATTTTGACCGGTCATTTTACCGGTAATAATGACGGACACATTTATCAATTATAGTTGCTCCACTCTAACATATACATACATATGTTACATTCATTTAAATGAATGCAATGTATGTTCCAAGGCACATTCACCAGGTAGCAGCGAAGACACAGCTGAGTTTTTTTTTTTCAAATTAAAGTTGACTTAAAAAATTGTTTACGAAAGTGAAATTAAAAAAATTTTAACATGAAAAATATTTTATTAAAAAAATGCTTTGTAAACAAATTTAAAAATATGAAAACAATTTTGTGAAAAGTGCTAAAGGTGAATTAACCCATTGTTTCGGAACAAAATTTTTGTATGGAGAAAATTCTTTTTACTGAGAGTTTTTTGCAAGACGATTCGTAAACGATGCGTATTAATTTTACAAGTGGCAGCACAGTGGCAAATTATTACAATTTGCTGTGTCACAAACATCTTTTTAATTGTTTGCTGCAATGGTTTCGTTCAACTCCATACATATGGATATGTTTTTCTTAATTTTTCTTATTTCTATTGTAATAAATACAAATATACTCTGTGCTTTTATTATTCATATAACATAATGTGGCAACTCAGTTCAATTTTGGCTGAAAAATTAAAATAGTTGGCAGCTCAGTTCGATTTTGTACTGACAAAAATTAAAATTAAACCAATTCAAGTAGAAAATGTTCCGAACAAAATTTGTTCTCTTCTTCTCTCTCTCTCAAAAAGAAAAACGTCAAACTCCATATAAAAAAAATTGTGTCCGGACAATGTTCCGAAACAATGGGTGAATCCAGCTTAAGCGTTGCAATTTTTTTAGTGTTAGCTGCCGTGGCGAAATTTTTTCAACTTTATGTCAATAATTTTTATTTCTATTTTGTTAAACAAATCCCATTTTTGATATTTTGGATCAACTAAAAAGTCATGTTGTTTTTTCATTATTGTATTTTTGTAATCCTGATATTACCTGAAAATTAATGTGCCTTGGTACATTCCATTAAAAAAAAAACGATATGACGAATTATTTTGAATTGTTAACTCCAAAGCGTATTTTTTTTAGATATTTGACTGAGGCAATTAGGGAGCGATATAAGTATGTATGTATATGCATGTACTTATCAAAATGTGTATTTATTAACATTTGCTCTACATATTATAAAACACAATGTTTTTTATTGTGTTAAAAGACCAACTGAATGAACAAACAAAAATAAAGAGAACCTATGAAAAACAACTCAAAAATAACATAGAAACTACTCTCGCGTGTAAATAAACTAGAGAGTATATGTGTAAAATTTGGGAAATATGTATGTGAACAAAATTTCGTTCATGTATTTATGTTGAACAAAACTACTCACATGGTTAAAAAATAAATAAAATAACGTAAGTAAATATATGTATCTATTAGTTAATGTTTTATACTCGGCAGTTTTCTTGAAGCAAGTCTGAGTTTATGGGAGAGAGAGGAAAGAAGAAAGGTACAGACTTCCTTGCACCGAAAAGTTACTTCAATTCTCGCTTAAAGAAAAACTGCCAAGTCTAAAACATGACTTAAGAAAGTTACAAAAATTTGCATACGACGATTAAAGAGTTCTTTGCCAAAATGACTGCTACAAATTTCGTGATATTCCTTCCTGCTATTTCGCAAGAAAAGAAAACAAATTCCTTGTGGGTATTAAATCATAACAATGTCAATGTTCTTTAGTATAGTACAACACCGTCGTAGTCGAAATAAGACACTCGTAATTAGGCCGAATATATGTATGTACATACATATTTATCTAGTACATATCGACTTATTCGGGCTAATTACGAGTGTTTCATTTCGACTTCGCCGATTTTGTAATAGAGTAAAGAACATTGCAACGTTTTTTCTTTAATCTAGTACAAAATAATTAGGCATATTATAACGGATAATATGCAGCTATTGAAGGAAAGCTGTTTTCGATAAAAATGTTTTCTGAAACAAGCGGAATGGACCAAATACATTGCAATTGTTACAGGGCCTTATCGTGATTGGCGTATTTCGACTTGATGTTTTGGTCCTAGATCAAAGTCAGTCATACATCGTTATATTATTTATGCATTAGTGTATAATATTAAAGATAGTAAAATGCATGCTTGGACAAATGCTTGTGATAGACTGAGTAAGTATGTGTAGAATGAAGAAAAATGTTTGCCTTTCCTTAATATATTACCAAAAAAAATTCGTAGTCACAGTCGCAGTCGAAAACCGTCAATCACGATAAGGCGGACATTTAAATCTGCGGAAAGATGTTCGAGACGATTCCGTGATCTAGTTTGGCTTGGAATCGTGTATATTGCTTAATTTAGACAGTGCCAAGACTAAAAAAAACAATACGATTAAACAAAAATTAATATAACACCAGAAAAAGAGAAGAAAAACATATAAATCTTTTTATTTGAACAGAACATTAGGGATATAACTTTTTAACAATTTTTTAAAATATCTAAATTGGCATAGCACTGTCCGATAGAGCATAAAAAACTATAAGGGAACGTATGTATATTTATTTTTTCGCTAAGGTAAAAAAAGTTCACACACCAACCGCGATGGAGTTTTGAAAATTTTTAATTTTCTTTTTGGTTAAGAAAAATTAATAATGGGCTTTATTGCGAGTGTCGTATTACGACTACGCCTACGACGATTTTGTGCTAGATTAAAGAAAAAATGTTGCAATGTTCTTTAGTCTAGTACAAAACCGTCGTACTCGAAGTCGTAATACGACACTCGTAATAAGGCCCAATATATTTATTTAAAACAAAAAATAAATAAAAAAAACACCGTATAAAATTGTGAATATATAATATTGCATATTGATCCAAAATGTCTTTCTTTGGTTTAGAAAAACCAATTGGTGCGTGAATTTTTTTGAGAAAAATTACAAAGATTTATGTTTTTCGTGGTTACTAGAACATGAGGTCAACTCATGGTACTATGCCAAAAAATCGTTATCCCCCTAATGTAAATATCGATGGCTTAATATAAAAAGGGCGTATCTCAATTTTTTTTTTCGAAATGGCGTTCTCAACGTTTTCTGCAAGGCAACATATAATTGCATCCTTGAATATTTTAGTACGTTACAGGTAAAAATCAAGCACTTATGCCCACTTAAAATATTATTTCTGCAAGTAAATGCTTTAGCTTTTCTTCCGTTTTTTGTTCTATAAAATATCGAAAGTTCTACTTCCGTCTTTCTTATATTAAGCCATCGATATGTATGTATATTTTGTGAAAATTTACTATCGAAATGAGGCTCGGGATTTCTATAATATATTATTGTTTATGATTTGATAAAACGATATTGTATTCGAACTAGCCCATAAGTACGAGTATGTAGTTAGTATTATGTATTTATGTATATATAAATAAAAGGTAAATAAAAACAAGTTTATTTATTTAAAAAAAAACTGAAAAATATCATTTATACATACATATGTATACAAAGTATATTTACACACATAGGTACATGTTCATGTACATATGAATAGACAAACATACATACATACATTTATTATGTAGGTATTTTCTTTATTTTACCGGATAAAAAAAGCTAAATTGTTAAAGTACCTATTTGGGTGTTTTTTAAAAACAAAGTAAGTTGAAAACTTGGTGGCATATATTTTGATGTACTACATAATAACCACAATAAACGATTTTTTGTTAGTTACATGTATAATTTTTTTATTTATGCTGACGATGATAAGCATGTACTACATAAAAAATAAATGTATGTCAACTACCTACATCTTTAATACCTGAAGAAAGGTGACACTTTTTAACTTCATACTTCTTCAAATAGTAAATAATGTTTAAATTAAAATGTTCAAAACTAATTCCCCGATACGGACACTTGTGTGGATAATAATCACTATCTATATACATATTTGAATTTTCCGTTAAGCATTTACAAACCTGCACACGTTAACGACCTTTTAAAAGTTTGGCAACTCTATGTAATGGATGATTCGTTAAACTACAAAGTTAATGCTATCTGCAATGACGGCGTTTAAATTCCACTACATTCTAGCGATTTTTTAAACGCCAAATTTAGCTGTTTTCACATAAAAACATTTTCAAGAAATGAATAATTTTTTTTACATCCCATCCGCACCAATAAATTTTTATACCGGCAATTATCAAATTACATTTTGAAAAACAGTACATACTTATCTGTACTTGCTTTTATACGGAATCTCACAATTGCCGTCATAAAAATAAATATAAATTTGATGAGAGATGTTTTTACAATTTTAACAGCAAATGAAATTTTCAGTATTTTTTTTCACTACGATTTTATTTTAGCGTCTAGGGACCCGTTTCTCAACGCTACAATGCTGTCTTGTGTGTACATATTTTATTTTTGTAGATTTGAGAAACGGACCCTAGATCTGACGAACGCACATAATTAGATCAAAATAACAACGTTAAACGCGGTAAATAAGAGACCTACCTTACCTAAAAGGCAAGTTTAATATAAACGTTAAAGACGGAAATTACGGCATTCGAGATAATAAATATGTACATTTAAACTGTTGAAATTTTTTGAAACTCCGTAATTTGCTCCCATACTTCCGCCTTGCTTTTTTCAACTATCGAAAGAAAAAACGTAGGTATATCAAGTTTGCTGTTAAAAAAGCACAAACATTATTTCAACGCATCAAGATATTTGGAAAGGTTGCGTTATAAGCTTAGGCACAAACCACAATTTTAATATTTGCATTCATTTTTAACTGAAGGGAAAAAAGCTGAATGAGAGATTAGTCGTAATAGAAAAAAATACATGGGAATATTCACTTTGGAAATTATTATTTACATAGAGGTAGTTTACACGAGAACAATTTTTAAGACGCACAATTTTTGTTCTTTTCCAAATTACACGAGACTAATTCATCTGGTATAAAATGTATACGTATACACAGCTATGTGTGTGTTAGTGTTTTTCGTATTCATTTAACATTTGCTGTTTTGTAAGTTGTGCGTGTATTGGTTTTGTGCTGCTAATGCGGGGTTGAAGCTGGTTGAAAAATTATGCCAAACACAAAACCACTCTCTTTGCCTCTCTCACCCACAAACTGGCATGTTATGCTAGCACAATTATGCCCGTGTAAATCAGTGCATACATTCGAAAATTTTAATCACTTTAGCACTTAATTACATTCATATTTCAATGAAAATATGGTCGCATTATTTAGGACGATTCTTTTTTTCTATTGAGTAGTAGGTGAATTAAATTCTGCTGCTTGCTACCTCTTTATTTATCTCAGCCCTTTTGCTTATTTTCCCAATTATTAAACATCTTTATGTAAATATGTATAAAAACACTAATAGTAAATAATACATACGAGTTTGAGTTTCAGCTGTTCGATTTTTTGGAATTTGTTTTAGAGACCTCTTAATAAAAAAAATAGATAATAAATTGCAAAACACGAACAAGGGAATCGTGTTTGCGTCATTAAAAGCAAAATAAAGAACACACATACATACATAATTTCAAACAACGACCACTATTTTATATATACTTTATTCTGCCTATTCGCTGAGCAGAGGTGAGAAATAAGAACAATAGCAAAATTAAGAGGAAAACAAAATGTAAAACCACATTAAATTTATAGTGATGCCATGTTGGGAAAAAACTTCAAGTATTTTTTTGCTTTCTCTATATGTACATCTTATGTACGTATGTATATATATATATATATATGTATGTACCTATGTATATGCATATAAAATCGATGACGTTTTCTTTTTGGTAACAGGGGGATGAGCTGGTGACAATATCAAATATAAATTTTGCTTTTTCATTACTTTATAAACACAACACTCGTTTTTACATACATAGATACAATATTTACAAAAGCACTGGTTCAATTTATTCAAAGCTCCCCTCCTTCCTCTTACAATATCAATGGGAAAAGCATTTTTCACAATTCTCAAAAAAAAAAAAGAATTGTATTCTGCCGCAACTTAGCAAAGAACTAATTTATGATTAGAACATAATTTTTCTCAGAACAATTAAATTAACAATTTACTTTAATTTCATAAGACAAATCGCAACGCGTAATTATGGTTTTACGTTTCTCTTTGCTTGTTTTACTTTATGCTAGCCTTTGTACATAAGTATAAAGGGAAAAACAAAGTATATCTAGCTCTTTCTGCCTCATGTGATGCAATGCCTTTTAATTGTAATTTGTGCTGTACCCATACATACACACAAAGTGTAGTACATATATTATGAAAAAATCAATTTTTGCCAATTCATTTTCACAAAACAGCAAATAATTGATTTAAATTCATGGAAATATAATACTATAAAGGCCGTTGTTTGCAAAAAGATATGTATGTATGTACTATGTAAAAAAAATTATATAATTGTTGCCATCTATCAATTTCGTTTAAATAAATGTATACATAATACTAAGAAATGGTCGTATATGTATAGTAGATTATTACTTAGGGTATATATGTATATAAAGACTTCTTTTCCCTTTGTTTGTTTTTGATTTTTATATACTTCAAAAATAATTACAAATCCAACTTTTCTTTTATTATATTAACATGTGTTAACAGTTCAACAATTTCAACTTGAATGAGACATTTATCTGGTAGCGAGGTAAAACAACGCCTTCGTTTTTTTAACTCTGCTACATATTCTGCCGATTTGGCCAGCGTCTCTGCTACTGAGTAATGCAATGCTGTTTTGTACATGCTTTTGTTTTTGTTTTTTTTTATTTATCTACTTATAAGTAGAGCAACCGGTTTAAAGTGTTTTTCCTCATATTGGGAATTATTTTCGTGGTTGGGTACGAAAATTTTACATTGGGAAAATGGGTTGCTTTATTCTTCCATTTTATTAAATAATTGCAAAAACTTTAAGATATAAATTTGATTTTGTACGCACATACATAAGCTCATGTTGTTATTTATATACATATGTATGTACATAAATACATACATGTGCAAGTAAATTTTTGTGTAAAAAAAATCGTATAGCAAAAATTTAATTTACGAAAAATTCCTAAGAACTTGTGAGTATTAAATGATATACAATTCCTTAGATATCAATAAAAAATTTTCTGCTTGCCCAAATAATTTTATTCAACAGTTTTGTTTATACTTAATTTTTGATGGGAATTGCTGATAGCTCCAAAAGATTTTTTAAGAAAGAAGTTAAAACTTGAATAAATATGCTGTTCTTGTTCTGCTATACATACATCTGTATGTATCATTTCATGCAAGAACGCTGATAAAAACATGCCAAGTAGACAAAAGAGAAAGTTGTAAAAGAGAAGTGCCAAATTATCACCTCGATTTTAACATCTTGCGTCCTTGACAAATCTGTCAGCTTCTCTATACGTCTAATCCACAAGAATTCTCAATGTAAACCGGATAATTTTGTTTGTTAAGTATTTGAAATAAGTAGTGCATAGGTACGTAATTTTTATTGGGATTTTTCGTAATGTGGAAATAAAAAATGGGGGATAAGATGTGGAAACGGGAAGCCCTAAAACCAAAAAATTTCGCGTTGCCAGATTGAAGAACTTTTAAAAGATAAATTTAGTGGAAGTCAATATTGCTGCACTTGGCGGCAATTATGAATGATCCACTTGTTTCTCACCATTTTTTTAAACTATAGTTTGACAATTTTTTTAGAAACAAATATGTATATGTGTGAACATGTCCGAAACAAACCTGTGAAGTCAGCTAAATTTCCGAGTATATACATATGTATGTATGTATGTACATATGTATGTATGTCAACGTTATATCAGAAGATTATCTTATTTTTGAAGTTTTTCGATATGTTAGAAGGACAAAAATCTTTCTGAGCTAAAATTGAGATTAAAAAAAATTATTTCATACTTTTATTATGTTAGTTTATGTTCCTTCCATTCGACTAAACTACTAACATATTTTATTTGCTGCATCAGAAGTATGAAATGAAGTCACACGCTAAAAAACTATTTATTTTCTTCTATTAAATTTCAAGAAAAATTAATTTTTATTTACTAGGATGTACTTTTGAAACAACCTGTCCTCGATGTGAATTGTACAAGCAGAAATAAAAGACTAAAAGCAAACATAACTCTCAAAGTTCAAAAAGCGAAATAACTGTAAACCGTTTTTTACTGACCCAGCACACATTTTGCTAAACTACGGATGTGTTAAAACTGACTTTTTAAGTTCTTAATAATAGTTTGTTCAAAAGGTACTACTCGCTATCAATAAAAATTCGATCGTTAAGGTCTGCCATGCACGACATTTTTTTTATGGTAGTCACACACTTTGCGTAATGCAAAAAAATATCAAAACACATATTTCGATATTTTTGAAACCTTGAATGGAACAAGAAATGAAACCATAAAAAAAAGAATTCAAAAGTAGCACACATACATACATACATATATAGTAGAAAATATGAAAAATGAATTAAATAAAAAAGTTGGCGGCAACCAATATTTTCGGAGTTATGGGCCTCCAAAATTTTAAAAACATTGAAATTTAATTGAATTGAAATTAAGATAACTTTAGACAACAAGCCGTTACAAAAGTGCCGGTCAACTTGATCAATTCGTAATTCAGCTGCGAGAAAGACGGAAGGAAGGAAATACAAATAGCTATTTTTTTCTACCAGCTGAATTAAAACTGACATGAATGCGTAATAAAAAAATGGGAAAATGGCCGGATTTGACATGTATGGCTGAGACAATTTGTGTGTTTGTTGCACGAGATAAAGCATGGTTAATAGAGATATAAAAACAAAGTATGGATAGTACAGTTAAAAGCTCCTATAATATCGTTTCATACACAATTAATAGAAAATGTCATAGAACGCAACATTATTTCAAAATGTGTTTCATTAGTAATTAGAGGTTAAGCTTTGTTGTTCAAGTATTTGTAAATAATGAAGAGAATATTTTTTTTTCCAATTTTGTTACTCGGGCTTAATTTGCAATCAATTATTTTTAACAATTGAAGGGCTTATTGCAATAACATCATATGCCACAAAAAATTATTTTAAGAAAATCAACTCTAAAAATAAAAAAATAATCAGGCTTATCCGAACATGTGAACAATTGGTATCAAAAAGCTTCATACGATTGCGAAATATTTCGACAATTTATGAAGAGAAAAAAATTTAAATTTAAAATTTCAATGCTTTTAGAAATGGAAAAACTCAATTATTGTCTAAATCAGAAACTAATTGGAAAATAGCTTAAATATGTTGTGGGATGGTTATAATCAATAGGAAAAATACATAAAGCCAATTATTTTCATTCGGGTGGCTTATGATGTTATTTCAACAAGCATTTCAATTAAATATTTATGTATATTAATTTTCACAAGGAGTTAAAATAAACAATTACATACCTTAATTATTTTTGCCAATTAAATATACAATACTTTGTATAATTCTCCGTCCATTCTCGTGATTTAACAAATTCAAGCAGGGATCGCGGATTTTCTCCTCCAATAGTTTTAACAGTTCGTTGCGTAAACATTGTATCATTTCTGCTGTCTCATGATTATGAGCCTTGATTATTATCCAACCATCTTCCAGCAGAAATAGAAAATCACCATCGTGCAGTTCAATTTTTAAATCGGAACCGGCAAATAGTACTAGGGGTACCAAAGGCAACATGCTACATTCACGTATAAAAATACGTGAAGTTTTCACCTTCTCCTGATATATCAAAAAGGGCGATTGAAAGTTGCCCACATGGGCGTTCACTGAGGAGGGATGTATGGCCACATAGCCATCTTCGCGTGTTTTAAAACGTAAATCTTTCGCAGTTGCCAGTTTGGGCATAGCACCGCCGGCAGTTTGTATGTAGCTGCGTTCTGGTGTCATGATTTTAACAATATTGGGATATAGAGAAGCGCAAAGGAGAGATATTAATAAACGATTGTTGTCGCCATTGATGTTTAAGTCTGAACCTAGAAATAACAAATTATATACAGATATATTTTTTCCTGCTAAAATCTAAATATTGATGCTTGTCTTCCCACCTGTCAATTCCAATATATTGTCAGTAGCATTTTTACGAATTCTGGGCACATTAATGGGAACAAATCCTATTGAAACTAATAATTCTAACAGTTGATATTTAACCTCCGAAATGGTTTGTAAAGTCTTCAGCGAAAGAAAATGTTCATCGGCGTAATTGCGGCTGGCGAAGAAGTTACGTTTTGAAACCTCCAACCATTTCTAAAAGTCATAAATTTGTACAAGTATAAAAAACACAATAAATAACAAGTTACTTACCTTATAAGCCAACAAACAAGTCAAATGATCACTATTACATAAAGCAAACTCTCTCTTACGCCTTTCGGCCTCGTCTCTTTTATTGAACGGGCTAACGAAAGGTGTTTTGTGTGATAAACAAGCAGCTATTGTCAAAATACTATCCAAACATTGGAAAATAGCACCAAATAACATGAGTTTTCCTATTCTTACATCCACAGGCAATGCGGACAAATGGTGACCCAAAGGTGTCAACTCTTGTTCTTCGCCCAGAGCTCCTACATCTTGCAGACGTATCACAGCCGATATGATGTTTTCTTCAGTGGGTGGTTCTAAGGTTTGTCCTAAAACTTCTACCACATTAAGACCTTCAAAGTTGGGCAAAGTTTTTATACGTAAAACCAATTGCTCCAAAGGCACTCTGTGTATCTCGGGAACTGGTTGAGCTAGGAAATTGTATTTGAAACGATGTTGGGTATAAAGGTGTATACAAACACCAGGCATAACGCGACCAGCGCGTCCTTTACGCTGATTTGCATTGGCCCTAGATACGTAGACTAGTTCTAGAGATTCCATGTTCCTATTGGAATCGAAACGCTTCTCTTTCATCAGACCATAGTCGATAACAAATACGCAGTCATCTATGGTCACTGAAGTTTCAGCTATATTTGTGCTCAATACAATTTTACGTTTACCCTTGGGTGCGGGACGGAAGACGGCGCCTTGCTCTTCGCTGGTTAAGGAAGAGTGCAGCGGTACTAAGATGTATTTATTAGATCTAGAATATGAAAAAAAAAATTACATATGCATGTACATATCGCTCATTTATTCAATGAACATCATAACTCGAAAAAACTAGTTCGCCAGAAAACGGGCTTAAAGTTTTCAATTTACACACAACTCAATGAAGAAAGAAAATTTTATTTTTCCCTAAAGAGCTGAGTAAACAAGACACTTGTGTGAAATTTTTACACACTATGAACAACGACATGAGGCTTAATACGTAATTAATCATGACGTTCTTTGAGTAAATGAGCGATATATGTATGTACATATATAACATACTAGGTTGTTATTGATGAAAACCATAGATATGATTTAGACCAATGCGAATTCAGTATCCAGTGACCTTTTTCGCCCGGCTGATTATAAGTTGTTGATACCAAAATGAGCAATTTAAACCAAAATGTCAAACTTTGCTTAGAAATCTTCAGACAGATTGGTTTTTAAGCATATCAAACTACGTGTTGTTTTTGTTGTTGTTAAATTGTTGTAGGGAAGAGTTTACCTGATACTGAATTTGCCTTGATTTACAACACTTGCATATTTATGGGCACAATTATACATTTCAAATGCACGGCGTTACCTTAGTACCGTATTAGCATTTCAATATAAAATTATCACTTTTTGGTTTGATCCCGTACTCTGTAATTTTTGGTGTTGTATTGACGACGTCTACGTTAAATTGTTATGAATTCGAGCCATAGCCGGTAAAATAGCTTAAGAGACACATTTTTCGGTCATCGTTATTTTGCCAAAAATCGACTATTTGCGATCGCAAATAATATATTTTGGGCAAAAAATGCAGTTCGAAAATTTTGTCGCTTAAGCTTTTTTGGCATAAATATATTTTTTTTTGTATAGTATAGGTAATATATCTATTTGTTTTAAATTATTCTTTGTTTAATTTACTTGCATATCGATGGCTTAATATAAGAAAGGCTCAACTCGAATTTTCGATATTTTATAGAAGTAAAAAACGAACGAAAAAACGAAGTATTTACATACAGAAATAATTTTTTGATTTGCCATAAGTCCTTAATTTTGAACTGTAACGTACTTAGATCTTCAAGGAGGATGTATCCCAGAAAACGTTAAAAACGCAATTTCGAAAAAATTTAGATACACCCTTTTTATATTCAGCCATCGATATGTACAAATGTAAGTATGTATATTCTTGGAAAGCTTCTCCCAGTAGTTTACATAATTTGATATATAAAATTTAATATATATGTATGTATATGTAATTTATGAAATAAATTTTTCTTACCTTGGTCCAAAAATTGAACTATCACATAGTGCTTCATGAACACTCTGAATTTCTTGCAAACCAGGTAAAAATATTAAAATTGTGCCTTCCTTTGGCCAATTATGGTCTCCTTCAACTAAATACTTAAGCACTGATTCTATTAACTCAGGGTTAACTTTCATGGGTTCCATTAGATAAATTGATTTGCAAGTTTTCTTTGAATACTCTTAAAAAAAATAAACAGCAATTGAATACAAACTCCTAGGCAATAAATTTAAAATCAAAACTCACCACTATACCTGGAGTACATAGCGGATAAATTTAAACTTTCATCTTTTATTTTGACAGGTGGTGCTATATTTTCAGCCTTAATATCAGCACATTCCATTTCACGCATTAGCTCATGCTCCTCCTTTTTATTGATTTTACGACTATACTGAGAATCACATTCCATAACAAAATCACAGCGCTCCAAAATATCTTCGACAAAGAGCTGCTCTACCGGGAAGGTACGTCCAGGTATATCTAATACTGGTATATTGCCAAAGTAATCGGAGAACAGTTTGGCATTGAGAGTAGCAGACATGAGTATAATTTTTAGATCGGGCCTTAAAGGCAAAATTCGCTTTAAGATCATTAATAAAAAGTCGGACTCTTCACTTCTTTCATGAACTTCATCGACGATAACGTGCGTTACTGAGTCAAGCAAAGGTTCGGAGGCCAAACGCCTTAACAGTATGCCAGTTGTACAAAACGTTAAACGTGTTGTTGAGGATATTTTGTTCTCTAGTCTTATTTGATAGCCCACAATTTGTCCTATTCTCTCCGCTCTTTCATCGGCCACTCTTTCCGCTACACCTATGGCTGAGATACGTCTAGGTTGTGTGCAGATGACCTCTACATGAGTCATTTTTTCTGATATATCTAGCTGAGATGCATTGAAAAGCCAATTGTCTAAAATAAATTGAGGTACTTGTGTAGATTTACCACAACCTGTTTCCCCTGATATTACCAGGATTTGGGAGGTTTCTAAAAGACTTAGAATATCTAACATTTTTGAAAAGGCAGGTAGATTTTGTCTGCAAGACATCATTTTTTTATAGCGCGCATCTTTGCGTTTTTCCATAAACTTTTTGAGCAATAAGCGGTCTTCTTTTTCCAAAATCTCTTTATCCTTTCTAAAATTGTCTCCACGGGAAGTCAATCCCTTTTCATAGTGCGTTGGTAACCGAGTAATATTTTTAAGGCTTTTCTCTATTACACAAGGGTCTTCCACGTAAAAAAGCGACTTATCTCCATCAGGAAAAGGATCGCTGTGTAAATCTATAGAACTTGATAGAGTTTCATCCATTTGCAGCAGCTCCGATATGCTAAAAATGCAGGGTATACCATCTTTACAAGTTTCTTGTGCATCTTTATATAATTTTCTAGCTATTCGAAGCCTCACCTCTGTGGGTATGTCATGACAAGTGGTCTTCAAATATATATAGGGGGCTTCATAAGGATATTTGGTCTGGGGTGGAAATCTAATTTCTAAATAAAAGCAATTATCATCATTATCTTCGGCTTTTTCTCTGCTTATTACTTTTTCAGCACTTTCCAGTTCTATTTCCGGTTTAATATGTTTAAAACGGCATTTGTTGCCATAGTTGCAAGTGCCATTTTTATCAAAATTTCGACACCTCGCCGGTTCTTTGGACTTTTTAATGTTTGCTTTTGCTTTAGCATTATCTGCAACATTTACTGTCGCTTCACGGGCTTTGCGCACTTCCGAAGGACTATGCTGTAGCAAATGATCAATTTTAAATTTCAGACTCCATACCTCATTCTTTTGTTTCTCCTCGAACAATTTATCGTATATAGATTCTAGAGCTTCCTTCTCGTCATTACGTAAATCCAGCAGTTCACGTTCTGTAATATCGTGATGCACTAAGCCATCTAAATTGTTGCGATCTCCCTCGTCGGGCAAGCGCATGTATTTACGAAATAACAACAATAATGCTTTATCACTATCCCCTTCACAAAAATCATACGCTTCTATACAGTGCGGCAAAGCAAAACCATAATTTTCTAATTTTAACAAGGCATATCGTCTTAAGCGGTGCTCTGGCGTCTCCATTGTCTTACCACCTTCCGCAGCTGTTACATTTTTAGAGGAAAAATTTGTTACTGATTGCACTATTAAAGTGCCGCGGTCTTCCCAGTAAGATTTTTTCATTTTCCCTCCCCGATCTTTGTACTTGCTGGCATCGTCGAGCCGAAAATCATCACCATGTATGAACTTTAAAGTTTCCATGCACATTTTTTGTGAATCATCGCTTAAACGCAACACCTGCATTTCGGTTTTTAAGGCAACTTTCGGTGCATCCACTTGGACGGGTTTATTGCTAAAAAAATAAATGCAAAACTCATTATAACCAGTTGAGAAGCACATCTTCATTATACATGTGCATGTGCAAGCATGCATTCTGCTTACGTTGAACGCGCATCAGTAATGGGTCGTAAAAAACAATCTTCCACTAAACGTTGAGAGCTTTCGTCCATGATGCGATGTTGTTTCAAAACTAATTAATGAAGCAATATAATAGTTGTTAAATTATAGAAAAGCTGCAAATAAAATTATATGAAATTTCACAATAGAATACCACTTTATACCAACAGCACGGCCAACAGCGTGCAAGAAAACTTCAAGACTACAGAGTTAGTTTGAACGGCGCACAAGAAGGCGTTGAAACCAGGGATGGCACTTATAATTTTTAAATTGTACCAACCACTGATGCCAACTTTTGAGAGTCCAAAAGCTTAAAAATTTTTGACAAAAGGGCTAAAAAGGGCTAAAATGGAAAAATATACGTTTAGCGTAACATTAAGTCAAACTTTTGAAAAAAGCGCGACAAGGGGCTAGTTTTAAACTCATCAGCACTAGTAATTTCACACAACAACTTTAAGCCTTTTTGCACTAGTTCTAGGTATACTAATAATTATACTAGTACGACCTGTCCCGCGATGTTAACAAAAATCGTTCGATCGAATACTTATATTAAAAACAACAACAAATGTTCAATGTTATTGTTGTTTGCAATACAAGTTTTCGATCGAACGATTTCTGGTGACATTGTGAGACAGCCCGGTAGCTTTTAGACATACATATACATACATATGTACAGGTAAGTAAATTTTGATTTGGTCGTTATTAAATAAAAATCTGTTTTTAGTCTATACTGAGAATCTTTCAAAGCACAAAATATTTGGACGAAATGGAACACTTTACCTTATTGTTTCTTTTTTTTTTAATCGGTAAGGCAAACTAACTGAAGAAAATGAGTAAAACAATGCTTTCAAGTTATTTCATAAGTCTATATTGCTAGAGTAAAGGAAGAAAAAAGTTCGTAAAAATTTAAATGTAGACATATCGAGCAAAAAGTAAAAAGGGGCTAAAAGGGTTGAAAAATAATTGTAAAAAGTGCTAGATTAGCGCGTTTTTTAGTTTCGGGCCAAAAAAGTTTTTTCGCGTTTTGAATGACTCAAAGAGGGTTAAATCTACCCCGAAAAGGGCTAAGTTGGCATCACTGGTACCAACAACTCTCAAAAATTGTACTTTTTTTTAGCTTAATTGTACTAATAGATTTTTTAGTTCAAATTACGTATATATTTTTATTTGTTTTTATTAAAATAATCGAATCGTTTTCACAAATTTGCTTGTAAGTTGAGATGTTAAAGCATATGGTTACAACTGTTTAAATTGAAATTTAAATTATACGAGTTAGTAGCATGTGATCTAGCATCCGAATTTATAAGAAAAATGATTTGGAAAAGGACGAGTTCACATTTTTTTGATTTTCTCGCTACGTTTTGCTTTCACAAAACTGTTTCCATGGTTCAAAAATGAAAATTGACATGCAATCGTTTGAAAAGAAATGCGGAGTGAAACTGGGGAGATACCTTGGATGTATTAAAGTAGTCATTTGTGCACTATTGTACTTAAGGAGTTTGATTAGTACCAAAAACGTTACAATTGAACCAACTTTGCCATCCCTGTTCCAAGCACAAAATAATAATACAAGGTCTGCAACAAGTGCTTTTCCCAATTGCAACGCCTTCAAAAAATATTAATCGACTTCGACATTTATGTAATGTTTTGTTGTTATTGCTAACAGCTGTAGATGCAAGGCAGATTCATTTCCAGGTAGTATCAGAATTACAAAAACAATGAAAAAATACAACAATGAAAAAAACAACATGGGTTGTAGTTCATCAAAAACTTCAAAAATAGAATTTGTTTAACATAACAATAATAAAAATTATTCACATAACTTTGAAAATATTTCTCCGCGGCAGCTACCACTAACAACATTTGCAACGTTTAGCACTTCTCACAATTTTTTAATAGTTTTTTCATATTTATAAATTTGTTTTCACAGAATTTTTTTTAATAAAATATTTTTCATATTGAATTTTTTTAACATTTTCTTTTAATTTCTCTTTCGTAAAAAATTTTTGAAGTTTCTGATGAACTTTAATTTGAAAAAAAAATAGCTCAGCTGAATTTCCGCTACTACCTTGTGAATGTGCCTTGTGTAGATGTTTACGTTTTGTTGACAAGGCTACCACATCTAGAAACTGAAAATACGGCTTATTATTTCTTTTATGCCCAACTGGGCACGAGTTTTTCACCTCACACTGGCGGTTATTACAAAATTTGACTCGGAGATATTCGAATTTATGTTAATATCATTATAATTCGAAAACATTTAATTTCTTTTCGATTAAAATACTAAATCTTGAAGAAATGTATGTGTTTTTATCACAAACTGAGTTTTAACGAACAACTTTTAACTGACAAAGACTTACGCCTGCAGTTACACGGCATGTAAGAGCTACATGCGCATGTGAGTTTGATGTAATTTTGATGTTATCATGAAGTTGCATTTGTCACATGTCCTGTACTAGTAACAAAATGTGTCCGTCTAGGCTACAGATATCACATTTGGATTTAGGGACAAAAAACTATACAAATTTAACAGAATATAGCCAAAACTAATACATAAAAAAAATTCTACGTACATACATGCTGGCAATTTTGAAGACATCATAGCCACATGCATATGTCGACAGCTCCATTCTAAAACACGCTAAGTCAAAAAATCTAGTTTTGAGATAAACGCCTTCAAAGTTTATTAATGATATCTCGGGAATGTTATAAGATAGAAACTTGAGACTTTTTGTAATCATATAATAATTGCAACAGATTTTTTTTTTAGTTTATTTAAACTTTATAAATTTGTTGTAGATCATAGTTCAAAGTGACTTAGAATACTTAAGAATGTCCTCTTAGTAGACTTGGCATCTATCTGGTGATCCTTTCTCAACTACAATGGCCCTCTAAGTACATATAGCATGTTTTAATTTAGAAAATTTTAAATTAATTTTTTTTTGAGTACTTAATTGCAAACTAAATCATGCTAAGTGTACTTATAACATTTAAAAGGGAGGTTTTTTAAACTTGGCAAATTATGCTAAGTACATTTTTGCTCATAACTTTTGATAGAATAGTCCGATTACTATCAACATTTTACAGAATCTAAGCTAATAAACGATAAATTCAGAAATGATATTCCCAGCATAACATGCTATGTCGAGTTAGCATGTTCAGGAATGGGGCCGTCGATGTCTTTTAAGGTTGAATGTTGAATTGACTTTATTTTAATACTAATATTTTATGAAAACTGTAAAATATTTCAATATACATTCAGTACGAGCCCGATTTGAACTAATCGACCATTAAAAAATTAATATAAAAATGTATCCCAATTTAACTTAATTTATTTTTATTGTTTTAACATAAATATAATCATTCATTAAGGAAAGTTATAAAATTATTGTTTTACACATATGTATGTATTTTTTTTTTGGGAAATTTCAGCAGATTCCTTAATTTCTTGAACACCAATACATTTTTCAAAATCAATTGTTAAAACTAAATTTCTTCAGAGTTAAAATTGTTTTAAATTAAAAAAAATTGTTCTTATCGGGACTGTTGCTGAAAAAAAGTTGCACTTATAACTACATACATACATAGTGTAACGTAAAAAAATTACAAGTTGGAATAATCAGAAATTGCACAAATCAAGCCCGTACTGTATGTGAAATCTTTCAAAAACATTTAGGGTCTAATTTTGTAAAACGCAACGCTAAGCATTGACCAATTTTATATAGAAAAAACGTAAATTACAGAAATTAAATGTATACAAAATTTATCACAGCTTAGCGTTGCGTTTTATAAAATAAGGCCATTAATTAATTTGTTTATTAAAAAAATTTGTTCACATTTGCTCGTTTCTATATAAACAATGTTATATACATATGTACATATATTAAGTTTTCTACACTTAAAAAATACATAGTAATATTAAAATTAAAAATGTCTTTTTTAATTTATTTGGCAATTTTCAGGAACGTGAAATTATGCATATTCTGCTTTAACGTAGTACAACATCAATATATATACATATATGTATTTCACAAATATTTAATTAGTAAAATTATTTTTCTTAATTTGTTAAAAAACTATAATAAACAAATAATTGTCAATATTCTTGCTTATATACTAAATTAGCTAAAATAATTTTGTAAATATGGCCGACTTCCTAAATGTATTAATCTATTACAAAAACGTAGTAGTCAAAAACAAAATACGCCAAAAATGATAAAGGGAATGTTTAAATATAGTGTAATTATTTGTTGTTGAGTATGCTTTAAAAAAATTTTTTTTTAGATGCTGCTCATCGAAAAGAATTGAGTTACGTTTGGGAACAAAAAAAAATATGTACATTGCCACAATTTTAAGGGTTACATTAGGAACATTTAGGAAGTTGGCCTATACATATGTATATATATACATATATGCATAACGGTAACAATCACTTATAATAATATTTGCTGGTTCGACATTCACAGTTAAACGGCTGCTTTAAGACAGTGCAACAGTGCAAGAGCACATTTAAATTATGTATTTATCTATATGGAAATAAATATGTATGTATATGTGTGTATGTATTTAGCCTAGTTGTCGGGTTTGCGTACAATAAATGCATCCGGCATGCTAGATTTACGTTGAGCTTGTGATATTTGAACTATTCGTGATAAAGGGGAATGCGTGCTGGTGTTTGAGGGTCGTGCTGGCAATGGCAACAGTCGCGTTGCACTACTGTTTGATGAGGATGTGTTAGGAGTAGCCGATGAGCCATCTGCTGTAGTGGCCAAGGGTGAAGGTCTCAGTGATAAACGCCTTTGTAGAACTGTTTGTGAGGCTACATTTACACTCGTAGATTTGGCTCCAGCTGTATTACTATCTACATTTTCCGCTGCAGTATTAACATTAATTCCTGGAGGTGGAGCTTTCCCTGGAGGTATTTGCAAAGCAGTTGGTCTTACACTAAAACGTCGCTTGAATTTCATTTGCGCTGAAACGCCACCGCTTGATTGCAGCTGTTCGTTGTAACTTGGAGGTGGCTCTTGGATTTGCACCGATGATTGCCTTCTTTTGTTTAATATATTGGGCGTACTATTACTGGTTATTGAAGTTTGATTGAATTGCTGGCTTGTTTGTGGCAATGTTCCAACAATTGTGGATCTACGGGCATATAAACGATTGGCAGCTGCTGCCTTAAGTGTGGCACTATCATTGCCAAACAAAGATAATATGGGTGGCAAGGGTGGTGGATCTAAGACACTAACACTGACTTTACGATTCCTCTTTCCTGATAAGAATGCAGCATTAGAGGCTTCAGCTGCTTCATCCAGCACTGCATGTGTGTGAACCATCTCTAAAGCGCGTATTAAATCAGCCAATGTAGTATTTTCCAAAACATCCATCTCTTCTTGGGAAGTCGAAGATAGAATGCTTGGCCTTCTATTGGCATTGGTGGCAGGGGGAAAAAGACTACCTCGTCGACGTGTTGGCAGACCGGCTGCTGACGTTGTGCTTCCTCTACGTTCAGCAGCAGTGAAAAGACTACCTCTTCTTTGGTTAAGAGCTGCGGCTGGAAACAAACTACCTTTGCGATTAGCCAAAGCGGGATTTTGGGCAAAAATTGATTCCCTTCGTCTACGAGCTCCTCCCACTGCTACATTTCTTTGATAAGAAGTGTTTGAAACTGCATTTGAATCTGACAGTTGGTCATTTATTACGGTGACTTCCCTGTTCAGACTGCCTTGTGTAGGATGTAACTGAGAAATGGGCAAAGGTTTGCCATTGCGGAAGAAGGTAGGGCTAGCATTGGCGGTAACAGTGCTATAGTAATCCAAAGCGGGTGTTTGATGTTGCGTAGTCTCCGGTACACTGACTACTGAGAACTTACGATTGTTAGCCTTTTCAATATCTCCACCAACGAATTCGGCTTGAGAAGTCCTCTTCTTGAATGGGAATAACTTGCGTAAGCCATCTGGCATGGAAAACTTCTTAACTCTACTGGGCTTGCTATTCATTTCTTCATTTTCCAAGTCGGCCGTGTGGTCAAAGCTAGGTAAACCGAAACTGTTGTGATAAAGGGTTTCTTTATCGCGATTCAGTTGACGACTTCTTATATTAATAGCCTCTTGTATTTGATCATTGTCACCACTCCAAGTCCATTCATTCTGACCAGCCATGGTAGTGCGGCGCATTCGGGGCTTGGGATTAAGATTGAAGTCTGAGCAGGCTCTTTTACGCGCCTTGGGAATTTCATTTGCACCCGGAAATGACCATTCACTGGCCAATATCTGTGAATCAGAGAAACCATGATAGCCGCCATAAAAATTGCTGGCTCCTAGAGCGGTATTCTCTTCTTCTGCTGGAGGTCTCACTGCCGCTAAAGCACCCACCACTTTCACCAACAGCCCAGTCGTTTGTCTAAAGGCTTCAGCAGTTTCAAATGATTTCTCCCTATTAAAGCGATTGAGTTCCGTATCAGAGGAGGCGTGAGCCATAAAGGGCATACCTTCGGCGCGAACCTGCACAGCATCATAGCATTCTGAAAAGGCTCTTTGGCGGCCACGTACAGGTGCAGGATCAATACGATACATAGTAAGTTCGGGGCAGGAATTGGAACGTTGCATCGATTGTTCATAGTCTTCTTCGTCGGTATACACTGGCTGGAAAAGACAATTATTGGGAAATAGTTAGATGAGAAAGATAAATAGTATTTCATTTGGATAAATAATCCGACTGATTACGCTTGACATATTTCTAATTCGCCTACTAATATATTAAAGAACAGCGGAACATTTTTCTTTAATATAGTACTAGGCGCAGTCAAAATACTCCAACCGTAATCAAGTCCAATAAACTGCCCAAAAATATTAAACAAATTGCATACTTGATTAAATGCAACTTGGCAGCACTGCCAAAGTCAAAAAAGATAGCCGTTACACATTCATGAATAAAAAAACAACATTGCGCACTCACCTATACAAAAACCTTTTCTACTGCACATCTACGTCATCACAGACTACAAATGAGTTTGTTGTAAAAAGTGTGAAAGAGAGAGAGAGAGAGAAATCACTTTCTATACACAAATGTTCTTTGTTTACAACACATGCATACACATTCTATCTCTACGTCACACAAGTAGACAAAACAACGGAACTGTGCAATGCGCCATTTTGTTTTTTTATTCATGTTTCCCATGATACAATTATAACAGGTACATGCACAAGCCCAGCCTGTTACTGTATACATTGCAGATAAATGTCAAACTTTGTTTACAAGCTGCAAAAATGTTAGTGTATGTGTGTGAATAAAATGTTTATAGTGTTGCCAATGAATTTACACAAGGCTGTGTCTGCAATTAAACATTGAAGAAAATTACACTACACATCTTTTGTGTAGGTTAAAATTAAAAGAAAAATAAATACAAATAGAACCCAAAGTAGAATTTCACAGACATTATACAAGAATTTAATTCCATGGCCTACACATGTGAGTAGAAATTACACACTATTTAACTACACACAGAATGGCAACACTGAATAACTATAATCATGCAGGAATGCCGCGTCTGCAATTGTACTTTAGTTGCCCTGTAATTGCAATTTTTTATAAACAAAAGACATTTGTTTCTGACAATTTATCGTTTGTTTATAACAACAAATACAACAAAATTCCAATTGTTGTAGTCGTGCATGTACCTAGTATAATTGTATCATGATGTTTCCCATGTAACTGGTTATTAAATATGAGGTTGCCATACTTTTTGGTTTAATTTACTCTTGGGCAGTTTTGCAATAAAAATATTACTTTAACATTTATTTTTCGTGAAAATTATTGTTTGTGATTTGATCTTTTCATTTGTGTATTGAATTACATTAAATTTTTAACATAAATCAATACTTACACAATAGGTTCCTTCCTTAACGAATTTGCTAGTAAAAAATCTAAGAGTAATGACAAGATTTTTAATAAACTATATATGTATACAAATATGTATATAAAATGTTTATACTACACAGAGTATAATGCAAACTAAATTAAATTAAATACACTAAAGTTATTAAATTGCCACGAATCAAAAAGTGCAAACCAACATACACAAAATTGTCAAATAAACTATATAAAAAACCCAGTATTGTATGAAAATATTTAAATATTAAAATAAGGATTAAAATTATTTTGATTTTTGTGCAAAATTATTGTTTTCTTTTGTAGCTGTTGTTGTATTAAATAAAATTTTACCTTGAATTTCAATATATACAATTCATTTAGTATGCGCCTAAGGTAGCCCACATCTTTAGTAACTCCACTCCAAATTCTATGCTGCGTGGCTTTAATATTCGATGATAATTGATGTTCCAATTGGGCTAATTTTTTACTTTGTAAACCTCTGAAATATATGGGAAAAAATAGGAACGGAAAAAGAAAACACAAGCATAACAATTGTTTTGGATACGGGATGATATGAGATTGTTTAAATAAAAATCAAAGAATTAAACCAAAACATTAATTTATAAAAAGAAAAAACAAAATATGTATCTGTCTTAAAACCCAGAATATTATAAGAAGACAAGTAATGAAAAAAAAAATTCAAAATGTTTCAATAGATTTTAAGATTGGTATCGATATGGTGTGATATATGTAATTTATCTCCGGATGGTAATCGATTTTTAAAAACAAATAGATTTAAAAGAGAAAAAATTTGTGATGTGGCATCACTTCCTATTTAAATTATTTTTAACACCTCATAAAAAAGGGGCGTGATATGTGTCTGAGTGTTTGTTAAAAATTATTTTAAACAATAACATTTACGGCCTGTCCCACAATGTCGACAGAAAACGTTCGATCGATTAAATAACTTTTAGGCAACTTTTAGGCGGAAGTTGTCATACACAATGATAACTTTAGTTTCAACGCAACTGAAATTGATTTGCCATTCAACTTTAAACTCATTTTCTGTAAAACTATTTTTTTTAATTATGACATTGTTGAAGTAAATGAGCGATGTGTCCATAATTACATTTAACTATATTCACCTGTATTGCGTATGTCGAGTCGAATATTCGACTACGAGAATTTTGTATTTGATTAAACAAACTTTATACAAGTTTTCTTTATTCTATGACAAAATTCTCGTAGAATTATTTTAAAAGTTAATGTCAAAATCATGCAATTCATACAAAACAAACACGTGGCATGGTGGTGGTACATAAATGGAAGAATAAGTTTACACTGGGATTATACACACATAAAATATATGTAAAATTGCAGTCTATATGTGCAATGTAACAAAACAAAGTACAATTGTTTAAATAAAATGTATGTACATATATAATGTTAATGTGACAGCAAGTAAATATATAAATAAATAAATATTTAAGTTGACATGTACATAAATAAATATATGCATACATATATGTATATGTAAAAGCTTAAATAATTTAATTACAAAAAACTGTTCCTTTAAAATTTTGACCCACTGTACTTGAATTGTGGGAAAGCAAAGTATTCCAAATGCCCTGCGAATCAAGTAATTTTTCACCACTGTGCAGAGGAGAAAATGCAGAGAACAGAGATATGTCTGTTCCATGTATCCTATTATAAAGGCATATAGCAAGAAACTATTCTTTCTAAATACTAATTTAAATTTTTTTTAACATAATAATTTCGAAAAAATTGTTTTATAAATCTTTTGTAAACCAAAAATATTTTTTTAATTATCTAAAGTTTATTAATACATCAAAAATTTAAACGAACAGTTATTTTAATTGAATTTATACATACATATGTACATATGTATGTGTTATATATGTATGTTCATATCACTCCTTTATTGCAATATAGTTATATCTCAAAAAATGCTTTTTTTGAATTAACAAGCAGGAGTGCTGTATTCGCCTGTGCCGAAGCTTATATAACCTTCACCGACGTATATACGTATGGAGCGTATACATATGTACATACATACATGCATACATACTAAGTACATACATATCGTCGCTGTTTTAACTAACTGACCTAACTGACATATTGTAAATTTTACAGGAGACGAGCTTTTATGATTGTTTTCTACATGTATTCTTATGGAAACGTCTGAAATATTTTTACTGTTATAGGCTCGACAGTAATGTTTACAGTCATAAAAATTGTGGGCACTATTATGACTCATAAAGTCTAATAGTGGACTTAACTCATTTTTCAAAATGATGTCAGTTGGGTCAGTTAGTTAAAACAGCGACGATAAGTACCCAAAAACTTATTTCTAAATATAAAATAAGTTTAATTTATAGCGATAAGGAAAAAATTAGTTTTAGTTGGTTACTTTTATATACCAAAAAAAAAATTGAAATTTTCCAACCCTGCAATCGTCTTTTTGATTTTTAATACTAATTTAGTTCTAACTAACAAAAAATCCAAAATTAGCTTTAGCTAGTTATACCAAAAAAAAATTAGATTTTCCAGCTCTGGAATCATCTCTTCGGTTTTGCTGATTCATAAGTAAACAATTGAGACAGCCAATTGACAAACTTAGAGCATTTTTTTTATATATAAAATAATAATAATAATAATAATAATAAAGCGTGTATTTTTTTAGAGTGTCACAACTTTGAGTTGGCATCACTGCTTTATTTGAGCACCCATTTAACAGCTGATAGTTGCTTCTTGTTCAGTTTGCTTTGAAATTTCACTATCAATGGACTTACATCAGAACTACGCGTGCAAATTGTTGAAATTTTTAATCAAAATAATTGTTTTATTCCTCAAACTCATCGTGCACTTCTTCCATTTTCCGATGAAGCCCATTTCTGGTTGAATGGGTACGTAAATAAGCAGAATTGTCGCATTTGGAGTTAGGAGAATCCACATGCTTTTGTCGAAACACCATTACATCCATAGAAAATTACTGTTTGGTGCGCTTTATGGTTGGTTATTGGTTTGCGGTACAGTATATTCAAAATACATTATGTCTGCAGCAAACCAAAAACCAACCGACGATGTCCTCAAAAACGATGGTGGTCAGAATGTTACTGACAATGGTGAACGGTATAGGAACATGAATATTTAGGGGCTGTTTCTCTTAATGCGAACGACAGATTCGATCGAACATTTATATTAAAAACAAAAATAAAAAACTGAAATTTGTTTTTGTTTCCAATATTAATATTCGATCGAATCTATCGTTCGCATTTAGAGAAACAGGGGGTTAATATAATCGGCCATGTTCTGTAAACCTATCGATTTGAAATGGCACGATTTTAGAAAACTAACTCCGACAGTAGAAATATTTTTTTAGATTTTTTGAAAGTTTTTTTTTTGTATATGTGACCTTCTCCGAGAAAAGGGACTTAGTGTGTCAAAAACGGGTTTGGACTTAATAGTGGATTCTGGTACCTAAAAGGGCGTAGAATAAGATGAAATGAGTTTTTCTCAAAACTTCATTTTCACACACTAGGTCCCTTTCTCGGAGAAGGTCACATATAAGAGTCTCAAATATCATATCTGAAAGATTTTAAACATGTCTTCAGGACCATTATTAATTTTTTGAAAACGAGAACAGGGCCGCATATACAATTTTATTTTTCTCTCAAGAGTTGAGTAAACAAGATATTTGTATGCAATTTTTACACAATATGAATAACGATATGAGGATTAATTCTGCATCATTGACTCAAAAATCTAATTTTTTGAGTTATGACGTTGATTTTAGTAAATGAGCGATATGTTTACAAGTTTATAATACTGCTGCCACTCAAAAATAGGCCCTAAATAATTGTTACGGCATTTTCGTTTCTAGAAAAAAAAAATTTTACATTTATTGCACTTTTCAATGAAAATTCTTTTTCTAGAAAATAAAACGGGATTTAATTAAAGTATGTATAAAGTAACAGTGTTGCCATATTAGTTTTACTACCCATAAGAGTGTTTAAAATGTACAAACATACAAACAATACAACATTTCATACAAGTTAAAAATAAAATTGAACTCACCTTGTTATAAATGTCATTATCATCAATAGATAGCCCAATGAAAATATAAACCAAACTACAATGAATATTTGATAAACTATAAACCAAACGCCAAACACGTTCATCTGTAAAACACAAATAATGAATACTGGAAGTGCTTAGCATAATTTTTAAAATTCACAAAGATTTTAGAAAAATTACCTGATGTGGCTGGAAAGTGGGTACATAATCACCAAAACCTATCGTGGTAGTGGTAACATAGGAATAGTAAAATGCCAAAGAATAAGACCAGCCTTCAAAATATGAAAACACCCATGCAGGTATAAGCAAAAATAGCGTTATACCCGGCACTAGAGCTATTAAAATGGTAGAAATTAAACCCAGCTGGGGTGGCACATAATGTTTGTTATTGGACATTTTATATTTCTTGTAACGGTGATATATGGACTGGAACTAAACGAAAAGAAAGAACATTTAATACTCATGAGGTGTTATGAAAATTGTTAAATATTTTGCATTTACCGTTTTTCCAAAATATTCACCCAAGCCAGCAAATAATATACCATTAATCGGTATACCTATAACCGAATAAACTATCATAATCATACGTCCCAGAGTGGTGGTTGGTGAAATATTGCCATAACCCACGGTCGAGCAGACCGTAAAGGCAAAGAAAAATGCATGATAAAATGTCCATTTGTAGTAGGGTTCAACATCGTCTTTGGTATGATCTGTGACTGGCTTACCGCAGTAGTCGGTAATGCGTTCTAAAATTTCATTTTGTGCAGTTAAATTTTTATCTTCTAGTTGATCAATTAAATAGGCTAAAAAACAAATTAAATTTAAATAAGGAAGCAGAACTTTGGTAACTAGAAGTAGCAATGTGTAAATTTGAAGGGAACCGATTTCGAACGGCACTAAAGGTCAGGGGTTCCCACCAACTTTTGGTACACAGACAGCCATTAATATATAAAAAGTATTTCGATTTTTGGGTTGTATTAAGAATCGCATCTTTCGAAAGCATTTTGTGGCATATTATGCAATATGGTCAATGATCTTCATCGTTTTAAATATTCTTCAGCGTTGGCTGAAGTAGTTAGCACGTTGACTACGAAACCGAAGGTCCTGGGTTTGAGCCCGGTCCCTGACTGTCATTAAATAACAACACCATGCAATTTTCTGATGTGCATTAGTGTCTATTTGTATCAGTTGTAGGAAAGTTGAAGTGATGAAGGCATAGACACAGGCTTCAGCGGATACTAATGTTAATGTAATATCAGAGCACCCTCCTTTGTCGGTATTGTGTAGCAGAATTAAAATGGCTACTAAACGCAGCTTCAAAAATTTAATACGCCTCATTGACACCAGAGGCGCTGCAACACTGCATTATTAAGAAAAAAAGTGCAGAGTTGTAGAAGAATGAAGCTTTAATATATCTCTTCCTTCACCACCTGTCTTCTTTAATAATAATAATAATAATAATAATAATAATAATAATAATAATGGACATCTAACGGAGTACGTGAGAGGATGGACATCTAACGGAGTACGTGAGAGGAATAAGGTCTGCGAAACTTGAAAAGAGCATTACAAAACTCCTCCGGAAACATAAAGTACACTCTAGATATGATGAACCTAACCGTGCAGCTGTAGAATGTCTTGATACTCTGAAGCAAAAGCTGTCGGTTACTGCGATTAGGTTAAAAAAATATAAAACCAGTGACCAAAGGAAAAAAAATAATACGCTGTTTAGCCAGAATGAGCGCATATTTTACCGGAAACTGAAAGATAAGAATGCAAGTTTAATCACCAGATACCCATCCCAACAAGAAATCGAGCATTTCTGGCAAGAACAGTTATCAACAAAGCAACATTTTAACCCTAATGCATGCTGGCTGCAAAGTGAAATACTACGGACACAACAAATAGAGCAACAGCAACAAAGTGATATTACAACTACTGAGCTAGAGACCATTATAAAATCATTGCCAAATTGGAAAGCGCCAGGTCCAGATAACCATCAGAATTTCTGGATAAAAAAATTTACCAGCTCATGGGAGAAACTTCGTGAAGTTATAAATGAAGCCATAGACAACCCCAAAAAAATACCCGACTTTTTATTACACGGCATAACGTATCTGCTCCCAAAAGATCCGCAAAACTCTCATGACCCTTCGAAATACCGACCAATAACTTGTCTCCCAACATTGTACAAAGTCATAACATCATGTTTAGCCAAGAGAATCTACAAGCATTGCGAAAACAATAACATAATAGCATCAGAGCAGAACGGTTGTAAAAAAGGATCTAAAGGCTGTAAGGAACAACTGATTATAGATTCAGTGGCCTGTAACCAAGCACACACAAAGAATCGTAATTTGTATACAGCGTATATAGACTATAGGAAGGCGTTCGACTCCGTGCCACATGACTGGCTTATCAAAGTGCTAGATATCTACAAAATAAGCCCAAAGTATATAAATCTACTTAAACAGACTATGGCAAAGTGGAAAACGGAGATTTATCTCAATATACCGAGTACAGCGATAAAAACTCGGAAGATTGAAATAAAAAGAGGCATCTTTCAAGGCGACTCACTAAGTCCTCTTTGGTTTATATTAGCCATGAACCCTCTGTCATTTGGCTTAAATTCCACAGGCTATGGATTTTTAATTAAAAATAGCATAGGGGAGCAATACCGTCTAACTCATCTTCTATACATGGATGATATAAAAATATATGCTTCAAAACCCTCACAATTGGAGCATCTGTTAAGGATTGTTGAAAGCTTCTCGAATGACATCTGTATGAACTTTGGGCTTGACAAATGTCGAACACTACGAATAATTAGAGGTAAATTACAAGAAGGGGAATTTGCGCTACAAGATGGACAACATATCCAGGCAATGATCCAAAGCGAGACTTATAAGTATCTGGGAATCAGACAAGCGAAAAATATACACCATACAAAAGTTAAAGACGAAATAACAAGTGAGTTCACAAGGAGAGCCCAACTACTTGCAAGGTCCTTTTTAAAGAGTAAGTACCTATTTAAGGCCTTAAACACTTTCGCTATCCCAGTATTATGCTATTCTTTCGGTATAATTCACTGGACCCAAACAGATGTGGAAGCCCTGGAAAGAAAAATTAGAACTCTGCTATCTAAGGAATATAAGCATCATCCAAAGTCAGCAGTCGAAAGGCTTACTCTGCCAAGATACATGGGAGGAAGAGGCTTAACTGATATAAGCAATCTTCTAGAAAACCAGAAAACAACATTGCGGGAATACTTCTTAAGTAAGTGTGAAACATCACCCCTCCATCGTGCTATATGCTATGCAGATGAAAATACCCCAATAAGACTGGCAGACCGTGAGTACCAAAGCAACACCGTCTCTAATGCTGACAAAATAGATAGGTGGATGAGCAAAGCCTTGCATGGGAAGCATATATACTCTATGAGCCAAGAAAATATCAATAAAGATGCTTCAAATTACTGGCTTAATGCAGGGCTGCTGTTTCCGGAAACAGAAGGACTTATGGTGGCCATCCAAGATCAAGTTATACCAACAAGGAACTACATGAGAAGAGTTGTTGGTGACCCTGTAGTTACAAGGGATACTTGTCGATATGGGTGTGAAGCGGTAGAAAACATACAGCATGTAATATCAGGCTGCACATATTTCTCAGGAAACGAGTACAAAAGAAGGCATGACGCCATAGCCAAAACTGTGCACCAGGAGCTTGCATGCAAATATAATCTTAAGCACAGGAAAGAACCCGGCTACTTGTACCAGCCATCAAATGTATTAGAAAGCGAAACGTCACGACTTTACTGGGATAGGACAATACTAACAGATCTAACAGTTCAGTCTAATAGACCAGATATTGTCCTCTTTGACAAGGGAAAAAATAAGGTCTTCCTAATAGATGTGGCCGTCCCGAATACTCAGAATCTCGAGATCAAGTATACGGAAAAAATATCAAAGTACGCGCAGCTCATAGAACCCATAAAAAGGCAATGGAAGGTGAAGGAAGTTAGAATAATACCGATAGTGATATCGAGTACTGGAGTAATACCACACAATATGCTGGTTGGACTTAAAGAATTAGGGTTAGACTCTGACCTCTATAAAGATATCCAAAAGTCAACGGTCATAGCAACAACCAGAATAGTGCGACGATTTATGGATGCAAGATACAATTAAACAAAATAAAAATGATAATTACAATAAAAATTATCAACAATTTCTACCGAGCCTAATCCTTATGATAAAAATATCTGGGATAGGTGAATTTCCAGCCATAGGGCTGAAATGATGTAATTCGATAATAATAATAATAATAATAATAATAATAGGAACAATACCCAAGGAGACCACAAATGGAATCAAGAAGCTACATCTAGATGAAAAAATATTGGCCGTAATGCAAAAAGCAATCCTTATAAATACGTCTACTATTATGAGGGAAACACTTAAATGATGGATATAAAACATGGATTATATCCCAACTGAGCGTAACCTATGGTCTAAGACCCGGTACGTGAATTCCAGCAAATGCTGAGAATGTAGAGTTCTATAATAATAATAATAATAATAATTTAATTTGGGGTGCCCCTGTGGCTGAGTGGTAGCGATGCTAGCCTCCCAGTCCAGAGGTCGTGGATTCGATTCTCGCCATAGACCAATGATAAGCAAACACATACATATGTTATGTAAAAAAGAGCAAATTGCATGCTTGTACGAATGTACGTGTAAAAAAGAGCATAACAAAGTGCCCACGGGCGGCCTTTTGGTGATCAATGCCATAGACCCTGAGTGTTTTGTACAGACAAGCTAATCGCTTCGCGGGTTGTGTTTGTTTTTGTAAAAAATAAGCCTCATTGACGCTGCAACACTGCATTATTAAAAACGTGCAAAAGAATGATGCTTTCCTCTATCTCTTCATTCACCAACTATCTTCTCTATAACTATCCCTTTCCTAAAACAAGGTAGCACCTAGTAATAGGCATTCATTGTCTGAGTGTTACTTCTCTTTAAAAAAATATTCTTCAAAATAAAAATTATATCTAACTCTCTTGTTAGCAACTTTCTTGATAAATGAAAGTACCAAACCAAAAAATTTGTCTTAAGTAAAACAAAAATAAGCAAGTTAACAGGCAAGTGCATAATTATTAATTATTATTGCAATACTGTTTTAAATTAAATATGATAAAATAGAGCTTTCAGCACAATAATAAAAGCCTAAGAGAGTAAAACGGAGTATCGGTTGATATATATTTGATTCGAAATCAGGGGCAGGGATTTCATGCAAATGCATTTTATTTTTGCTCTTAACCCTGATAATGACAAAAATTAAGTATCTTTACGTAGCAATACATTTCCGAATGGTTGCTGCATATTTTTACTTATTTTGCTGAAAATGCATATTTTTACATAATTTGTGTGATATTTGGGTATCAATAATTTTTGTTTGTATGATATTTTGTTAAAAATTTAAATTTCAACAAAAACAGCTATTTTTAACAAATTATTAATTCCAAAAGTATTTAATGGTATTTCACAAATTGTCCAACGATTTTCCAATACGTTTGCCGGGGGGTCTACTCTGTAATTCGAAACGAATCAAAATGCTTTCGAATTTACTTGTAAATACAAATTCGAAAGCATTTTCTTTCGTTTTGAATTACAGAGTAGACCCCAGGCTTTGTAACAACCGGCTTCGCCTATTTTCCAAATGTTAGATTGTTTCATGGCAGGAGCTTAACAGGCGTGAAAAGTTTCGTAGTTATCGGTTTGATAGAAGCATGATCATAACGCTAGCATATCGCATAATATTTACAATTGTAGTTTGAACTCGCAAGAGAGGTGTTATGTAAATCGCAATCGCAAAAATCTTGGCGAGTTCAAATCTCAAGGGTATATACTAAAGTGAACTGATTTATTTAGCCTAAAATTATTAGTAAATGAAATTAAGAGCCCATTTCAACAACTTATTTAAATATCAATTCATATTTAAAAGTCATACAAAAATTCATGAAAATCGACATTTAAATATGAATTGATATTTAAATAGAGTTGGTGAAATTGGTCCCAAATATGTTTTCTTTTGATTTTAAGCAAAAATAGCAATAGTTTCTTAAAATTTTCATTAAAATAAATGTAATTTTTAAAATGTTCGTTTTTTTAATTTTTTTTATACACTGACGATTTCAACAAACAGCTGATCTAAATCAATATGGCAAGCAAAACAGTTACAGAACAGTGATCTGCATGATTACGAATCAAACGGCATAATTTTGCATTTTTTAAAATGAATATTGAGGTAGCACTTAACATTAAAATAATGAATGATGCTATTGCATGATTCATATCAATGAGACTGTTGTTAATAAATGCATGCCACTGCTTGCAATCTCTATTCATTCATATGGTTCACTAAAGCAATGAATCAGTATGATTGTTTTGAATACTTCTTAAAACACCTTCTGACAAATATACTTTTATGTAATATTATAAAATAAAATAGCTATCCCCATTTATGGGGCATAATTCATGCCCCAGCGGAGTGTTTCTTATATAGGCAAACTAAACAAAAAAAATATTCGTAGTACATATAACATATAATATTTGTAATAGTATCCTATTGAACTATGGATGAAGTTATGGAAGCAGCGATGCCAACTTAGCTATTTTGGAGCTAGATTTAGCTCTTTTTGATTGCTTCTAACTCGAAATTTTTCCCTTTAGCTCTTTTTTTTTAAAAAGAGCTAACACAACTCTTTTCAATTATAAAAACGGCACGTTTAGCACTTTTCGCATCTTATAGTAAGTTTTCTCGTTTTTACCCTGTTGTTTCGTGTTTGAGGAATTTACATTTTTGGTAAATATGTTTTTTACAAATGCAAATACTTTTTTGCAACTATGTAAGATATATTTATGTATTTAGTGTGTTCAAAAATTCAAAAATTTTTGACAAATTATTGAAATGGATTCTTACTGCCAAAAATATAGGAAAGCTTAGAAATCAAATTCCTCGTTTAACAAATGGATTAAACTAACAAAAGATCCATATAAAGCTTTGTGCAAATGTTGCAATTCAACTATAATATCGAAATATTTTGATTTAGTACCTACGCCGTTCGAAAGCATAAAAAATGTATGGCTCCATTTAACGATATTGTGCTATCCTATCCCTATTTTTTCTTACTATTATTTTTATTAATGTTAAAAAATCTTGAAGTACAAATTGAATAATAAATATGTACATTCATAGATTTAAAACGGAAAATTCTCAAATTTTTAGATTTAGCTCTTTTTAGCTCTTTTTGACTACTCCGTTGGCTCGTTTTGCCTCTGAACTGTTGGCATCACTGTATGGAAGTGAACGAACAAAAGTGTGTTCTGGTAACATTTACCCTATGAAGAGAGATAGATAGAGAGAGAGAGAGAGAGAGAGAAAGAGTTGTTCCTCAACATTCACAAGTGAAATACCTTAGTATACACCTTGATCGACGGTTTACATGGAAACATGACTCTCTAACACAAATGAAACTTAATTTAACTTTTATTATTTTTATTTTTCAGTAAAAAATTTTTTTATATTCAAACTATCAACCTGCTGCATGGCAGGCTACCTAGCCGGTCATAGGGCCACACATATTTCAAAAGTATAAATACGTACCAGTTAAGCTTAAGTTAATATCTATGTATAGTTACGGGACTTGTTCCAGAGTGACTTGGCAGTCTATTTATATCGATTCATTGTTTAACCCCTTCACAATGAACAGATGTCCCAGCGAAGTCTTTCTTATATATATGTATACTCAACCAAAAAAAAAAAAAATATTCGTAATGCATAATTCATGCCCCAGAGGAGTGTTTCTTATATAGGCAAACTAAACAAAAAAAATATTCGTAGTACAGATAACATATAATATTCGTAATAGTATCCTATTGAACTATGGATGAAGTTATGGAAGTGAACGAACAAAAGTGTATTCTGGTAACATTTACCCTATGAAGAGAGATAGATAGAGAGAGAGAGAGAGAGAGTTGTTCCTCAAAATTCACAAGTGAAATACCTTACCCTCATACCTAAATAAGAGCGGCAAGCGTAGCGTTAGCAGCAGGGTACGCATTTTCAGTACATTTAAATGTGAAAATATTACTTGGTTGTACTAAAAATACGTAACCTGTGGCCAGGGCTGCCAGAAGTTTTGCGAAGAAAATCATCATTTGTCGGAAAGAAAATCATATTTTGAAGAAAAAAATCATCACAAGTCCAATTTTTTTCAAATAATATAAGTAACAATTGACATATTTACAGTGGACAAACAAAACTATTCGACGTACACCAATTTTATTTTGTTTTCATCAATAAAAAGCTATTTACTATCTTATTTTACAAAAACAATTTAAAAAGCATTTTCAAATTGAATTCAATAAAAAAATGAGATAATTAAAGTAACTTATATAAAAATTAGATTAAATGAAAAATTAGTTAAGAAATTCAAACAAAATAAGTATTCTACATTGCCAATGTTTTTATCATATAAGGTACATATGTATGTGCAGGAGTGATGCATTTTGGCTTTTTTGGTTTAGGGCCAAATTAACGATTTAAAAGGGCCAAAATACCTTTGATAGGGCAAAAAAAGTTTTTTAATGCACTCGACTATAATCTTTTAATTTAAATAGAGACAAAAGTATGTATTAATAATATCTGATTTATTTTGTTTAGAGCAAAAACAGAACTTAGCGACAAAAGTTCAAATTTTTTTAAGTATTTTTTGTTAAATTAAAGTAAATACATATTTTATATGTATGTTTGTTGCTTAAAAACTAAATTTTAGTTAAAAAAAACATTATTTATGTAATTATAATTTTATTAAACATACATCTCTAAATTCTTAGTCCAATAGTTCCTCCATTTACCCCTGTTTAAAAGTATTTTTTTGTGTTAAGTTTTAAAGTATCTTCATCATAACAATTATTAGAACTAGATTTCATTAATTTTTTTTAATTGTATTAAATATGACACAGTATTTTTTTACATGACGATGATTTCTTCTATTATGGCCTGTTTCACAATATCGAAAGAAAACTCTCGACTAAAAATTTATATTGAAAACAAAAGCGAATTTTCAAATTTTATTGTTGATTTCAATATAAATTTTCAGTCCTGCTGAGGATTGGTGAATAGAAAGAGTTCCTTGAATAATTCTGTATATATTTGTATACAAAAGTTTACATAAACAATTTTTAATGGTAGAAATCCTTTTGCAAAATTTACTTCTACTTAAATCTTTGAGCTTTTTAAATTCTGGAACTTGTGATATTGTCTATTTACTTGTTCTGTTTCCTTTTGAAAAAGTTTAATACATAGCAAGTGGTATAATACTATTGGTTTCCCCACTCAAAACATGTTCTGGCGCAGACTTCGGAAACCAGTTTAAATAAAAATCTTCAAAAATAAAAGTAGTTTTTAAAACGAAGAAAACTCAATTAAAAAGTGTACTCAAAGGTTTCAAGGAATTAGTTGAATTTTGAGCTGAAAGGGCCAAAATATCTTAGAGAGTACTACAGGGCCACAAACATCCAAAAGTGCCACAAATGGCCCAATGGTGCCACATTTTGCATCACTGATGTACAGTTGTTTTATACTCTAAAATTTAGAGGCAAATTGCTTTTCCTTGGCGACGAATGACTTCTTTTACACGATTTGGTATACATTTGTGCAAGATTTGAATATATTCCGGACCGATTTTTCGTCACTTCTCTAACATGACTTTTTTTTGTAAAGTGGCGTTTTCTTATTTTTTTCAAATGACCCCAGAAGAGGAGGGAGAGTTGTGCTCTCTGCTCCTTACCAACCTGTTTCCATAAAGACGAATATTTTCGCTGGAACAGAAATGTTTTCTTTATGGGTGTAGCTATTGATAAACATTTTAGAACAACAAAGAAAATTGTACATACATATGTATGTATTGAAAGTAAAAATCATAATTTGCAAAATTAAAAATCATCATTCGAGAACAAAAATCTTAAAATCATATTTTGATCCACAAATCATCAAAAATATGATAAAATCATCATTCTGGCAGCACTGCCTGTGGCTAACGCGACGCTTGCCGCTCTTATTTAGGTATGAGGGTTAGTATACACCTTGATCGACGGATTACATGGAAACATGACTCTCTAAGCTAACACAAATGAAACTTAATTTAACTCAGATACAACATTGGCTGATTGGCTGAAACTAAATTCTCAGTCTAGAGTCTAGACTCTAGATGGTAAACTTTAACATACTTTTGAAACCTTTATGGTGCTAATTTGTAGAATACAATTTTCATTATTAACATGTCATGAACAGTTTAAAAATTATCACTGCATTATTTTCGGAATCGTCGGAATATCTAGTTTGTGCTTGTATAGATTTATAACCCTTGACACAAACCTTGCGCTTTAACAGAGCTCTATTAGTGTCTTAACAGAGCTCTCTTAAGCCATAATGCATTTCGAAAGGATTTTTGCAGTAAATCAGGCAACCGAGATGGAAAAAAGTAATGAAAATTTGTTGACCAGGTGCTCCTCCTCCTTTATTATTGCCCATAAATATATTTCTGAATTTAAACAAGATATTGCCAAGTTTTCAACTTGGCATTTTCTGAAGGATACGCACTTTTGGAAGTCAAGGCTGTCGGATAATATTGGTCATAGATTAATGCCCAAGTGGTCCTCTAAAAACGTGCATACTCAGAATTTCTTGAAGTTCGAGATTTCGTACCTTTAATGTTAATACAGGTATTAACATTTTCTAATGTTAGAAACTGTGAAAACTGTGTATCTTAAGTAAATACATACGAAACTGTATATGTGCATATTACTATTATTATTATATTTATTATTATTATTATTCTAAAAGATATTTATTTTTAAATGCCAGTTTTTGATGGATCATGTCCCGCTTTCAGCTTCCAATGTAGAGAAAATCTTTTGAAAAAAAAACATATATTTATATTATTTGATAGGTCCTGGACTCAGCTACAATACTAGAACGAGTTCCAATAACTAGAACGAGTCTGTTGAAGATGTTTAGCTTTTAAGATGTTTAGTAATTCTCAATTACTTTATGGTAGATTTTATATAATTCCAATTTTTTTTCAAGAATTTGGTTGGACATATTCTGATAAATTTGCATTAGCATTAACGTAATGCAGCGTATAGGAAATATTAAACAACATAGTTACCTTAATATAGAAACCACCTAAATCACTATTTTTTTTTTTAATTTGAGATTTTGGCATTTTTCAGTATACATATTAGGTACATCACGAAAATGGTGTATATATAACCATTTACACGATATATCTTCTTTTCACCATACGCTATGCCCATTTTTTTTAACACTACCATTTTCTCAAGTCGTACGACGAGTACGCTTGGTTCAATTGTCACCAAGTTTTTTGCAGGGAATGAAGCAGTATGATTGTTTTGAATACTTTTTAAAAGTCCTTCTGACAAATATAGTTTTATGTAATATTATAAAATAAATAGCTAGCCCCATTTTATTTTATCAATTGTTTAAATACGAGAAAAACTATTAAATAATACGCCATGTTTTATTAACTTAAGACTTCATCTAGTCAACATGCTTTTGTGAGTTATTTGATTGCTATACAAAACAATCAAACAACAGTAGGAATTTTTGTTGATTTTTACTAACATTTGTTACAGAGGCAACACTGCAAGCAATATCATTAGTACATACTGACAGCGATGCCAACTATTTGTAACACAAACGCGCTATACACCTTCTCAAAACGCGCTAGAACGCGCTAAGTTACAGCATTATCAACAATTTATAGTCAAAACGCGCTATTTTCCTACGCGCTAAATTAAATTTTAATAAAGGTCGATGTATGTATTAGTAAATACAATTAATTTTTTAGTAACTCTTTTGCAGATTTTGCAATATTGCTTCTTCGAAATTATATCCTAAATAACTAAAATCACTTAATACAGAATCACACTCGTCTTCCAAATATTAGAAATTCATCGTTTTTTATTTTAATTTTATTTGTCAAACTTTGTAACAACTTATATAAATTGTCGAATAGTGTTGCGATTCTAATGCTTTTTGAAGTACAAAAAGAATAGATGCTTAATAAGTTACATACATTTTTTGAGTCACGAGTAACGAGTACATATTTTTAGCTGTGAAAATATTTGCCATTTTCAATATTAAAATGCGTTTTTAATTCTAACCACAGTCAAGGGAATTTTATTTGCAATATCTGAATCATTAACGAATTTAAAGAAAAAATTAAATTTTGGATATTAAAAAATTGTTAAATTTATACAAAAAAAGTAAAAAGATATTGAACTGAAATGATATTTTTGACTTTAATCAAAACGCGCTAATTTAGCGCTTTTTTTATTTAACGCGCTAAGACGAAAAAAAGCGCGTTTGGCACAGGTAAAACGCGCTAAAACTAGCGCGATAGGCGCTAAATTGGCATCGCTGCATACTGATGTCATTGTAATAGTGAGTGGAGAGCGAAAGTGAATCAACTCACACAGTTCTCTGTTACAGAACAAGTAAAAACAAGTTGGGCGATTTGAAATTCACATGCGATTTGAAAATTATGCGAGTGTCAGAATATACCTGATCAATTTTAGTGGGCGCGTGTTAAAACTATTCCTTAAATATTATATGCAAGTGAATTATTAAAATTTTTTTAAATCAGATACATAAAGTAAAGCAATATTATTGTGCGATAATTGATATTGTACAATAAATTGAACAAACTGTTCGCCCTTTATTCACGATAAGGGCCATTGTGCAATTTATTGAATACAATAATAATAATAATAGCAATAAAACACTCAATAATATTGCATGGTCTATAGGGAAAAAACCAAGTTGTAAAACATTCAATAAAGTAGAAGTGCAGGTGTTACCAGAATCGCTTATAAACGATTTTAGTTTTTTTTTTTTTTAATTTACATCTAATCAGGATTTGATTACTTTTTAGCTTGTAATCAATGACGCACATGCTTATTGCTATAATACGCTAAAAGTTTAAACGTTTTAAATAATAACAAATTAATTAATTTGTACACAAAACACACCTAATTTTTACAATTAATCTTATCAGTCACTCTATCAAGCAAGATTCATTCATGGATCGGATAATTAATGTAATATTTTTAAGTTTGAGCAATGTCACATCAAAATAATAGTGATGAAAAAGAAAAGAGACAAATTACAATTGTTTTTGTGTGGAACCTGAACCGTTATACGTACACACACACATACATATATACATATGCATATATGTATATATTTAGTAAATATATACATATGTATATATGTATATATTTAGTAAATATGTCAGCGGGAGTTTTGTAGATTTGATGATAACATTTTGTGTATCACTCGCTTTGATTTCCGGATTGTTTTTTTGACTACTTGGCTGGCTCATTTGTTTATCTATCGTGTTTGTTAAATTAATTTAATTTTATTTGATGATTTCGTTGTACATACATACATATATAAAAAAGTATTTTCATGCTCGATTGAAGATCATTTTGCCGGCCTGATATAAAATGTGTGAAATATAAAACACTTTGTTTGCATGTATAACTATACATAAAATAAAGTAAAATAAGAAAACTTGATAATTTTTGCACAATGTAAAATCAAAAGTAGGTATTTAAAGTGTAAAGTTTGTTTTCATAACTTGGATTATGAATTTTCTTTTGTAACTGATTAAATAAAATTTTAAGAAAAAAAAAAAAAACATGGAAGTGTTTAATTTGAAAAACAAATTCTTTAAAATAAACTGTGACACTTTTTTTGTGTGAAAAATTCTCAAACTTGCGAGAGATATTTTTAACATGAGTAACAATAATTTGTTATCTCAAATTCACATTTATTGATACCAATATAAACTACAAATATGTAATAATCTCTTGGGCGAATGTTCACCTCAAACTGTGTTGTGAAACACGTTTCAAGGAAATGCTTTAATTAGCACCGTGTTGATGACACCAACGACGGCTAATGCCTATTGTGGCCACAAAAAAGTTTGGTTATCATAGTTCGGTAGCGCCGGGAGTTCCGATATAAGAATGGTATAACATTTTTAATATTTGTACACTACAACAAAATACTTTAATTAATAATAAATAAATATAAAAAATAATTGTATGTGTATGTTTGCTAATCGTTATTTCGTGTGGATAAGGTACTCTAGGTCATTTGATTTTTTCTTAAGGATAGGACTCACTATCCTGCACAATAGTACGATTTTTGAAAAAAATACAAATCTGATCTAATGAATTCTTGTTGCCTTTTGAACGTTTTCATAAGCTCCATCATACCAGGATAGTGAATCCTGGCACGGACACGGACTTGACAGTATACATTCAATTCTACTAACAAAGGGTAGCAATTTTTTTATGGGCCTCCCAAAATTTCGAAAATCAATGTGCCCTCAAAAAATGGTGTCTTCAGTATTTGGCCAACAGCCAAATATCTCTAAACTATATATGGGCATTTCCACAGGAATGTTAACTTTTTGTAGCGTGCGACATCAAGCAAATATGCTTTTTCTCAAAGAACACTAAACTTTTTTTTAATTCTTTATATATTTGTGTAGGCCGTCAGCAGCTCTACGTTAGGTAAAATTTTAAGAAAACTCGAGTAACGTTGTTCAGAAATGCAAAGTTAATTGCTTGCTGTCGCACGCGACAAAAAAGTGGAATTCCCTGAGAAAAGCCCATATGACAATAATGTAGCTAAGAGTCCACAAAAAAATCTTATAGACATTTTGTGCCCAAAAAAATAATTTCTTCGTGCACATTTTTTTTGCAAAAGTAAAGGAAAATATTTATTTCATTTCTTTCAGAATAACTTTCAGGTACTCCTGATTTTTTGCTACAGTAAAGCTGAAAAGCTTTTGTGAACATATCAATAGATATAATATGAACGTGTAAAGTCCGTGTGTTTTTCCAAAAGAAAGAACATTTTTTTTATATTTTTTTACCGAGTTCAAGAAAGGAGGAAGTTTTTAATTCGTGTGTATTTTTTATGCGTGTTACTTCATAGCTTCATAATTTTTAGACTGATTTTAAAATGTTCATGTCTGAGAGGGTACAGCTTCATTTTGGTCCCATTGCCAAAAGGTGGGCGGAACCACGCCCATTAATTTTCATCCTTTGATTTCAAGTACTTTTACAAATTCAATTAACATAAAACCTGGCACACCCTTTCGGATCTCGTAATGATACAATTTCCAGCTTAAAAAAGTGGGCAGAGCGACGCCCATTAACATTTAAACTTATATTTCACGTGTTTCCGAAACTTGGTATACACCCTGAGCTTTGACAGTGACATGAGCTTGCAGTTAAAAAAGTGGGCGGGGACACGCCCCTTAAAGTTTAGTAGTACATATCTATATTATATATACTTCTACTTGCCCGATACCTACAAAGCTTGGCAAACACTTCAGGTTCTTGAAATGACATGGTCTTGTGAAAAAAAGGAAGGGTTAGGCGCATTAAAACTGTATAAATAGTATATTACACGTGTTTTTACTTAACCGATTCTTACGAAACTTTGCACACACCTTGAAATCTGAAAGTGGGTTTGGCCACTCCCCCACAGAGAAAAAACTGCCTCATAGAATCAAGAAGATTTTCTCTATGAACCGTTTTTAGGCTAAGGGGTATCCCAGGAGAAAGAAGCGAAGATTTTTTCATAGAGATTCCTTATTGTTTTTATGTGAAAAATCTTATTAATTTTATCAAGAAGAAAACCACATTAAATCAAGAAGAAATCTTATTATTCACAACTTTTTTTACTCAATTTCCGTTATTTTGGACACCAAAAAAACTATCCATAGAGAAAAACTTCTTGATTCTATTAGGTTTTCTTATAAATTGTAAACTATAGGGATTTCTTATTGATTTTATTAGGTTGCCTTCTTGATTTTTTTAAAATGGGTTTCTTCTTGATTTTATTAGGTTGCCTTATTGATTTTTTCAATAAGGTTTTCTTCTTGATTTTAGTAGGTTCCTATATGATTATGTGTAAAGCATCTGATTGAATTTTTTAATAAGGAAATCTTCTTGATTTTATGAGGTGCCTTGTTATTTCGTTTCTATAAATAGACATACAGAAAATTTTTTTCATGATATTTTTCATTTTTGTATAAGAATGTATGCACAATAATTTAAATGGTTATTCGGGCTGCTTGTTAGCATATTGGGTAGAGTGCTTGTCTATCAGGTAGAAGTTTGCTGGTTCAATACTTGGTTAGTACGTTAGTTAAGAATATAACATAATGTGTATGTAGTATGTATGTATGTATAAATAAATAACATCTACAATATACTACATATATATGTATATGGTATAGAATTTAAATGAAAATACATAAGTACAGAGTATAAAGACGCAATTTTTTCATATTTTTTTTATTGAAAAAATCAATAAGATAATCTCATAAAAACTACAAGATTTCTTCTTGATTTTTTCAAAAAGGTTTTCTCTATGAAATTAATAAGATTTCCTTATTGAAAAAAAAACATAAGAGATTTCTTATTAATTTTGTTCTATTTTATGAGGTATTTAGTAGGCACTGTTTTCTCTAAAATTGCCACTAAAAAGGCTAAAATCTAAGAAAATCTATTGATTGGTAGAGGGTATCTGATGCTTCGGGGTGGATTTAGTACGGCTGATTACTGCATCTAGCTATCCAACGTCAGATCCAGACCTTTTTAAAAGGATACGACTGGCACGAGTAGAGTGGTATCTATCAAAGAGGAGTCCCACGATTCTACTTGATTTCTTGTAGGTATCATTTGAGCATAAAATTTATATGGAAAGCGCTCGTATTTTTGAGTGATTTTCATACAAATGTTCTAGACGAGTCGTCTGCCTGACTTGTGGAAACTACACATAAAACTAAAAAATTTAACCTACTTATTATTAATTAAAATAAATTATATAAATTCAGTTAAATAAATAATTTTTCTATGTGCCACCTATAGCACTATTCCAAGTCCATGCCAATTGAATATGTAGATAAATGTGGAATGCGTGGTTGGCACCGACTACAAACAACGTTATAGATGGCACATGGAACTATATTTTATTTTTAATATTTTTAATATTTCTTAATGCACTAATAGCCCAACTTATTATTTAACTTATTCAGTAAAATATTTTTTATGTATTTTTACATTGAAATTGAGGGTGTGTTTGTAAATGCAACACTGCTCTGCATCATACGTGCAAACATTTATTTAAAATGCAATACAAGTTCGCTGATCATCTGTTTTAGTAGTATTCATGTTTGTACACTATATTTGACATTTATTTGTGCGTTATCTACTTCAGTGAACCAGATTAGAACATTTAAATTTCTATTTGCAGCGCAGTAGTGTATTTACGAACAGACCCTGATTATTGAGGGATTAGCTGGATCCTATGCGCATTTCACTTGTTGCTAATGCAGATCATCAGGGAATTTTAACCCAAACTTTTTTTTTAAAACAACTAGAGTTATTATGTTATAAACTTTCATTTAAACAAATGAGAGGTTCAACAAATAACAAAGTTGAAACAAGAACTTAATAATAAAAACTTTTTTTTATTTTCTTACTTTGCTTTTACAACATTGGCTGGCTTTTTTTCAGCTGGAAAAAATAAATGTAAAAACAACAACAGCTTTAGCAAGAATAGTGTTGTCATACAAGTATTTTTGACAACAACAGAGCTATTCATTTGTTTTAGCAAGAATAGTGTTGCCATACAAGTATTTTTGACCGGGTGCAGCCAAGTTAATAATTAGTAGTTTTTTTTTTTGGAATCTTTACAATTTAACGGCCTGTCCCACGATGTCACCAGAAATCGTTCGATCGAATACTTATGTATATTGAAAAACAACAACAAATATTCTAATGTTATTGTTGTTTGCAATACAAGTTGTTGTTCGAACGACTTATGGTGACATCGTGGGACAGACCGTAAGTTTATTATTAGTTATTTTAGCTAACTGAGTCGAAATTTTAGCGCTTACTCCTATTTTTCAAGTCGATTAAATTTCTTTTTAAGTTTTATTTATGAATTTGAATTATTTAATGTTAAATTGCCAACTAATTATCTGCATATATGTATATTTATTATTAATTCTTAATAATTTAAGGGGGGGGGGCGGTGGGGGCAGAAGCATTACGACGTTAATTTCATGAGTAATATTGAAATAAATAATTATATGAAATTTTTAATAATTCTATGAGGGGGGGGGCATGCACCACCAGAATGAACTTTCTATGCCTATGTATGTTGTGACTGTATATTCTTCGTCACTGCCTCAGAATAACCGCATACATAGTCTCTAGTCGAAACTTCGAAAGTCTTATCTCTTTCCGATTAAGGGGCAGACTCAATCGCCGACTTCTAAGGCTGAGTTTACATCTGGCATTTCTTGTGTCAAAGAAAGCGTAACCACTAATTACTATTGAAAAGCTGATTGATTCAGATATGTATTTATTGATTTAAACTGTTTCCAATCATCTTGTATTCTATAAAATTGTCTATTAGTTATATACATATGTATGAAACTGTTTAACTTAATAAATATGTACGTGTCTGAATCAAACAGTTTTTCATTAGTAATAAGTGGTTACGCTTTTTTTACGCTTGTTTGGCACATGACACACAGATGTAAATCCGGCCTAAGTGGGTATTCACCGTGAAGAAATTAACGAATTTAAAAACAAACCCCTGAAGAAACTATTTAGTTCAGAGCATTTGTTTCCATCCATGTTCGCCTCTTGAAGTTGATAAACTTTATGGTTTAGACGTCAACTGGAGCAATTTAAGAACTAAAGTTTAATTCTTTAAATAACACAGTTAACATTATTATATTTCAATTGCCTTTTGATAAGCCAACGAGTAATAACTACATTTTATTGTATTTTTCACATTAAGAAAAATATATATATATTTTTTGTACTGATATTGAGCGATAAACCGAACCTACCCTACTATCAATATGTGGAACGATAACATACCTATAACTACATATATATAAGTATATACATACATTCATATGTACAAGAATACATACATACGAGGGCGGTTCGGAAACTTCTTAGCCTAGCACAAAAAGCGCGGTATAAACAGAAAAAAGTTAAGTGTTTTGGAAACTTCCATCTCTGCTATGAACACTTGTTAAATTTTGTTTCGATCTGGCAACTCCTTCATATAGAAACAGGTGTTCACAAAAGACGCATCCGCGATTTTTTAACAATGGAAAAATTAGAAATGCGTGGTGTCATTAAATATTTACATAAAAAAGGTTTATCAGGACAAGAAATTCATAATGATATATTGAATCTGTTAGGTGAAAGTGCTCCTTCATATGCAACAGTAAAAAATTGGGTTGCTGAATTTAAACGGTCGTACAAGCATTGAAGATGAACCACGTAGTGGACGTCCAAAAACAGCAACAACAACAGAAATTGTAGCCAAAGTGCATGATATGGTATTAAATGATCGACGAATAAAAGTGCGTGAAATAGCTAATATCATGGGCATCTCAAATGATCGAGTCCATTTAATTTTGCATGAAGAACTACAGATGAAAAAGCTTTCTGCAAGATGGGTGCCGCATTTGTTAACAGTCGACCAAAAACGCATAAGAATGGACATTTCTCAAGCTTGTTGGGATCGTCTTAAGCGAAATAAAATGGATTTTAAGCGTCGTTTCATAACTGTTGATGAGACATGGATCCACCACTATACTCCAGAGACAAAAGAACAATCCAAACAATGGACTGAAGCTGGAGGAAGTGCCCCAAAGAAGGCAAAAACAATTCAATCGGCTGGTAAGGTTATGGCAACGGTTTTTTGGGACTTCAAAGGTATTTTATTGATTGACTATCTGCAAAAGGGTAAAACAATAAATTCAGAGTACTATTGCAACCTTTTGGATCAATTAAATGTACAACTTCGAGAAAAACGTCCTGGCTTACAACACAAAAAAATAATTTTTCATCAAGACAACGCACCAGCGCACAAGAATGTTTTAACAATGGCTAAAATCAACAAATTAAAGTACGAGTTGCTTGACCACCCACCTTATTCTTCTGATTTGGCTCCCAGTGACTTTTACCTGTTCCCAAATCTAAAAAAATTCCTTGCTGGCAAGCGTTTTACCTCAAATGAAGATGCAATTACAGTTGTAAACCACTATTTTGAATACCTTGAGGAAAACTATTTTAATCAAGGGATAGAATTGCTAGAAAAGCGTTGGACTAAGTGTATTGAAGTTTTAGGAGATTATATTGAAAAATAAAAATATTTTTGAAAAACTAACTATTCTCTTTCATTGATAGGCTAAGAAGTTTCCGAACCGCCCTCGTATATATTTTTTGCTATTAATTTCTTATCCGTCTAAATTTTAAGGTGTAATAAAAAAATTATAAGTATGTTTATTTTTACAAAATATTGTGAAACTAATGCTAAGTACACATGTGGAGATTCTTGTGTTGTCATTTTGTGGTGGCATTTTCAAAATATGTGCAACTCCGTTCATATTATGTTTTTTATATGGAAAACAATGCCAAACCAACGAAAAATATCGGAAATGACAAACATTCCCACTAGTTCACACTATTGCGATGTCACAAAATGCCATAATGTGTACTCGGCATAAGTAATGTGTGCAATATGTATCTATGGACATGTACATATACATATGTCTTGATTGAAGCAAGTAATTTATGCTTGTACCTACATATATAACAATGATAATACAGAATAATCTTATTATTGGTTTTGAAGAGGTCTGGCGTTAGCAGACGTACACATGTGCATACATTCATGCAAAAGTGTTAATTTATAACCAGACCAGAGCAAATATTTGACGAAATCAGCGTAGCCATTAAATAGATTACTCTCTTATACAGGGTGTTTTTTTAAAGGTGCATACATCGTCACCTTAAATGCAAACGGACGTAACTGCACAAAAATTCAAAATCGAGTTTTTGATTAATTACACTGTGATACACAAAAAATATTCAGGGATTCTAATGTACCAATTCTATTTTGTTGGAGTCCATGGATGACGAAAATACCGTTGGTTTTTTTAGGTCACTTCATAAACTGATTTTATAACGTTAAATGTAGTGAAAAACGGGGTTTCTTAGATTTTCAGTTGTAACTTCTTTGTTTCCCAATGGATTTCTTTTAACTTTTCGTTGGTGAAAAGAATCGAATATTATCTTTCAATAAAGATATAGTTTTTGTAAATCGACTAAGAAATGGCTAAGTTACAGTCGTTGAAGTGTACAAAAAATCCATTAAAAAGTATTCTTTTGTAACTCATAAGCAACTTATAGCCTGAGGAAAACAAAATAATACTTTTTTAATTGGTTTTTTGTACACTTCAACGACTGTAACTTAGCCATTTCTTAGTCCATTTACAAAAAATATATCTTTATTGAAAGATAATATTCGAGCCTTTTAACCAACGAAAAGTTAAAAGAAATCCGTTGGGAAACAAAGAAGTTACAACTGTTTAAAACTGAAAAGCTAAGAAACCCCGTTTTTCACTACATTTACCGTTATAAAATCACTTTATGAAGTGACCTAAAAAAACCAACGGTATTTTCGTCATCCATGGACTCCAACAAAATAGAATTGGTACATTAGAATCCCTGAATATTTTTTTTCTCAACTTTTGTAGCACAGTGTTATGGTTCATTTTAACAAACTACATGTTCACGCAAATATTCAGACCTCTGCGACTTTATTAAAGAAATTCAAACGGACGTAATTACGATTGCATCTATGTATATTTTATTGCAAAGAATGTAACTAGCATAAAAGCTTAAATATATGTATGTATATAAAAAGGGGAAAAAATGGTTAAAAACATATACATAAGTATCCATACTACAAGTAAGTTTCGAATAAATTTTTCAAGAACACTTTATTATTATTGATTTTGAAACGTTTTTTGTTTCTCCTGTAAAAAATATAAGACTGTAGTTACGTCCGTTTGCATTTAAGGTGACGATATGTATGTATATTAGTTGGAATTACATAAAGCTAACTTTGCACAAAGTTTAGCGATGCACATTTTCTGGCTGCAAGTTTTTATTTTTTCTTCACAAAGAAATTTTGTTTGGAAAAATATTTTATTAACAAAAAATTAAGATTTTCTGCAAAAAAGCTTTCATGGGCCTGAATAATGTTTCCAGCACCACCGATCGCTGCGATTTACTTTAATTCAATTTAATAAATTTAATTTATTAAAATGTAAGTATATGGTTCACCGATAATAATTTCCCACGAAAAAACTTGTGTGGCAACTCTGCGAAACCACTGTTTGTTTTTTTTTTAATTTTATCACAACTATAATTCCAGCTGATAAAAAGTTACCCAATGTTGTAATGGTAAAGTAAGAAAAAAAAAACAAGTTGGTTATTGAGTTCTTGTTTCAGCTTTGATACTAGTTGAACTTCTCATTTGTTTCAATGAAAGTTTAACATAATAACTCTAGTTGTTCTAAGAAATGTTTGGGTAAATCTTCCCTGATGATGCATTAGCAATAGTGAAATGTGCACAGGATCCAGCTAACCCCTCAATATTAAATTGAAATGTGTTTTCTAAAAAAAAAATATTTTACTGAATAAGTAGAATAATAACAATTCCCAACAAAAGAACATTAGATATTAGATTTAATTTACCCCCCTATTGCCGTTCCCAACTCAACTCAGTTTGGTTTTCTGAGAGTCATACATATATATACATATATGTATATCTGTATATGTATGTATATACATATACATACATGAGAGTCATAACCCAATTATTAGGGTTCCGTACACCAAAGGTGAAATGGAACCCTATTGTTTTCGCTACGCTGTCCGTCCGTCCGTCTGTCCGTCACAGGGTATTTTCTCGAGAACCGTAAGAGCTACGGACCTGAAATTTGGACAGAGTGTGTAGACCCTTGGCCGCTACAACAACAAATACATGAGAGTTGGAAATTAAAGGGTGTGCCAAAACGAGCAACGAAAAATGTTAAAATCCCATGTAATATACATACAATTGTATGTATATGCACTTGAAATTTGTAAACTTAGTGTATTTTTATACAGACTACAACAATTAACACTAAAATTTAAAAAATTTTAATTAGAGGGTGTACCATCAGTTAATGTAATTTTGACTATGTAATTTTGATAACTTGCTGTATCTTGGAAACCGTAAGAGCAAACTTCTTGAAATTTTCAAAACCGGTAAAACAAAAAAATCTCAAAATTATAAAATCGCCAAACCGAAAAAAAATCGCCAAAATCAAAAAAAAAAATCGCCAAAACGAAAAAAGCACCAAATTAAAAAAAATTTCTAAATCGAAAATAAATCGCGGAAAACCGGAAAAATCGCCAAAATAAAAAAATCGCCAAAATGAAAAAAATTGCAAAAATGAAAAAAAATCGCCAAAATGAAAAAAATCGCCAAAATGAAAAAAATCCCCAAAATTTAAAAAATCGCCAAAACGAGAAAAAAGCGAAAAATATTTAAAAAAAAAATTATTTCAGCTGAAAAAACGTGAAAAAACACTGTATCAAAAAAATGCTCAAAGCCCAACGTACGGAACCCTTCGTGCTCGAGTCAAAGTCGCACTTTACTGAATTTATTTTTATATTTTATTATTGTGAATCACAACTAATATTTATTTGAAAATATTATGGTGCAAGACAACTATTATTTAAGTTGTGAATCGAAATAACAATGTGTAAGTTCTGTTGCCTCTCACGCAACCAAACCGAGTTGAGTTGAGAGTGGCAATAAATTTAAATTAGACGTGATATAGCCATAATGCCATAGCCATAACCATAACCAAACCAAAACTCAATTGGTTTCTATGGTGAGTGTTATGGCGTTATGGCGAGTCACATATAATCAAATATAGTGTTGCCCATTAGTTTGGTTCGAACGGCTGTTTTCTATGGCTATGGTTATGTCACGTCTGATTGAGCCTATAGAGGCTTTAATGTAGTACTTTTTTCGTATTTTATGTAACAAAATTTGTAAAAATAAATTTCTTATTGTTTTCTCTCATTTTCTTTACACTTTCTTGTTGCTTAACAGATGGCAGCAGTGCTGCCAACTCACCACAATGTCCACGTATGTGATAAATGTTTATTCTGTTGTTGCTTTTTAACAACATACCATGAACATTTATTATTAACTCATGAATAGTTTATTTATAAAATTAATTAACACGCGTCTTATGAAGCTCTAAGGTAATCATAAAATTTTTGCCAAAAAATTTATTTTAATACAAACTCACGATGAATAAAGTTTATAAATAATAATAAAAATTATTAACATTAAGTTAATAGAAGACGACTTGCCGATAATACGCGCTAATATTTTAAGCGTTTTTACTCTTTGGGGTTGTATATCGCAAATTGTGGACGTTTTTTTTTGTTAAACAACTTAAGAGCTGTTAATTTAATTTAGTTTATATATCGCGGTTTTTCTTGTCATAAACGTTGAGTTGGGTGACTAAAAAGTTCTAGTCGTGTTAAAAAAAAAAAACAGACAATACTAAAATTCAAAAAATTCAATCTTTTTCCTCCTCAAATAACACAATTATTTTTTTTAAAGTGTGTATATCGTCTCCTTAATATAGAAAGACCCTAACTCATAATTTTATTTTGAATTCGAAATTTTTGCATTTTTCGATATAACGAAATTTAGTAAAAAACTCGATTTCATGAAAATAATGAGTTAGGGCCTTTCTATATTAAGGTAACGATATGTAATTCTCAATTATTTATTGTAAGTTTTTATATATGCTTAGCAGGTTTTTTGTAAGTTTTTTTTTTTGGAACAATTGCTACTAGCGGCACTTGGAGTAGTGAAGTCAGTAGCCTGCTGTCATGAATGTGTTTAAATGGTTAAAAAAAATTCATATTTAAAAGGAAATATCCTCAAGAATTACTTGAAAAAAAACTGGTAGTTTTAACAAAAACTGTTTTGCCGTCATATTCTTCTTCTGGAAGCTTTATCTATCTACCGATCTACAGATAAACTATCACTTCTCTGTGTATTTGAACGGGTTCATGAAAGGCTTAACTTTATAATTTAACCCATAGATGGAACTTCAAGATGTAGTGCATTATATTGACATCAAATGAAAAGTTTTGCATGGGAAAATTTCAGAAGTTTAATTAACGTCATTCTAAATTTAATATTTCGAATATCCCAAGATGGCTGACCAATTACTTGATATGGATATGAAATCAAAGATTTTGTTTTTGCAAAGAAGAGTTCGAAAAACTAATTGCCTTTGGGGTTGTTCACATATTACGTAACGCTAAAAGAGAGAGGGGGAGGGAGACTTAAGGACTTGTTACGGTTTAGAAAATTTATACTGACTATTTTGTAAAAAGCGTTACAATTGCGTGGGGATATAAAATCTTCGAAAATAGCGTTACGTAATATGTGAATGATGAATTCACACTAAATCCAAACTGGCAGATTTCCTAAAATGGCGGAGCAGCTATTTTTGGGATAAGAACTTATGTTCTGGATATCAAATAAACAGTTATTCTCAGAACTCGAAAAACAAAATCGCCTCATATTAAATCCAATCTGGCGGATGTCTTAGGGCAGAGGTTCCCTAACATTATTTGAAAGTACATATATTTTTTTTTAAATTTATTATTCATAAAAAAAACTTTGCATAAAAAAGTGTTTTATAAACCTCTTATAGATCAAAAATATTTTCTATGAATAAGGCTTTTAATATTGAATATCAATTTGGCAGTTCGTGAATAAAAGATTACATTACTTGAAGAAAATACAATTTTTTGTAGAATATTTAAAACGATGAAGATCTGCCACATTGTATAGTTTGCCACAAAAGTTTTTCGAATGATACGCTTTTTAAAAGGATCGAAATATTAATGGGGGACTGCGGAAAAAAATTATCCTCAAACGGTCCATGACCCAAAAATTGGTGGGAAACCCTGTCTGAGGGCTTCATATCAAATCCAATATGATAGATATCTGGTGCATTCAATATGCGGGTTTGATAGTTTAATATTGTATTACATATTTTGATTTGAAGAAAATATTGAATATTTGTTACTTTTCACCAGCATCAACGAATATCATTGGTTGTATTACGTCCACGGCATTTCTGTATTAGTTTCAAAATATTTAATAATTTACTTGTTATCTTCAACTTAGGACCAAAAGATATAAAATCTAAATGCCTTACGGATATCTGTAATAGAACTGAATATGATGTCTGTACCAGTTTTAATCACTTACAATGTATTCTAGCACGTTCCCTTTGATCCTCTTGTATTTGTTCGGCTTCCAAACGATGTTCAATGTGATAATAGATACTAGCACCAAACATTAAATATGATATATAAAATATTAACAATAAAATCCAACGTTTGGGGGACATCATTCTTCGCTCTCTTCGACCAGTTGCAGTACCATTAGAGTGCTTGCAACACTCGGCGAAATTTTTGTTATTTGTATGATATTTTGGTACACTTGGCTTGCTGGATTTTTCGCCACAATCACAACGTGATTGCGAAGATAAAATCACAGGTGCTTTGGGATTGCGGCGGTTAAACGGCAAATATATATTAACCATGATTATTATTATTATTGAATTATTTAATATAGTTTAAATTTGTTAAGAAAATTATTAAAAAAAAACAAAATTGAAAAGTAAACGTTTAAAATTAAGTTTTTTATTTTAAACACAAAATCACGTTTTCCACTATATCACTTCTGTTTATAAACTGAAATTATTAACATTTTAAAAGAACCATTTCAGTAGAATGTTTCCCATTTTTTTTGCTTATTGTTAAAAAATGTTTTAGTTTAAATTAAACAGAAAAACAAAAACAAATATCCATAATCATATCGATACTTTTAGTTATCTGGCAATAAAATACAAAACGCCAATTAAAAAATTATTAGTTTAGTAGCAAACAAAATTAAAAAAAAAAAAACGAAATCAGTAAAGGAACTGGTGAAAATGTAATTATCGATAGTAAAGTTCAAGCTTTAAGCAAAACTAGGATGCATTCGTAAACAACATGATGTTCCGTTTTTTAAGTATTTGATAGCTAAAATTCAAATGCAAATATCTTTTAAGATTAACATTATTTTTTTATTGACTGAAAAAACACAAACTTCTGTAAGATCGCTTTAGATTTGCAGGTTTTTCGAGCTTGGAAATGTTTTTTTTTTAAAACTATGTAGTCAACTTTTATTTCTTACAGCTCAGCTGTAAGCACGAAACAGCGGTTGTGAAAGCTCACTTCCACTTCCAGCCTGCTTGCATACATCATTTTGTAATCGAATCAATAGTTCAGAAGATACAGATTTATTATCACTATTTTCTCCTTAGACCCCACTGTGCACCGTAAGGCAACATTTTTGAAAAGTTTCGAGACGTGTAACAATAGATCACAGTCGGCCAAAGTGGCATCAGAGAGCCGAACTACAATCGGCTTCTTATACAAATGAATACACATACACAATTCTCTCGGTGGCTAACATTGCAATATATTAAAACAATAAATTAGGCTTTGAGCACAGATTATAGACAGCCCAAAGAAAAGTTAGTTTGGCAGCCCACCTCCGTCGAATGATGATATGTAAAAATATTCACCCCAAACATTTCTAAGAACAGAATTCTCCGTTAAAACAAAAAAATTCAAGACAAACTAATTTTTGTTAGATCAAAGGCATGATATTCAGTTTAACACACAACTTAATCAAACGAAAATAGTTCCAGTTTATTTTTAATTTGATTCCTTAAACTTGCATTTGCATTCACACGAGAAAATTTTTCTTGATATATAATGAAGGAGAGAACAAGTTGAATGAGACACAGTCAACTTTTTCTGTAAGAAAAGTGTGCTGTGACACAGTCAACTTTTTCTGTAAGAAAAGTGTGCTGTGACACAGTCAACTTTTTCTGTAAGAAAAGTGTGCTGTGACACAGTCAACTTTTTCTGTAAGAAAAGTGTGCTGTGACACAGTCAACTTTTTCTGTAAGAAAAGTGTGCTGTGACACAGTCAACTTTTTCTGTAAGAAAAGTGTGCTGTGACACAGTCAACTTTTTCTGTAAGAAAAGTGTGCTGTGACACAGTCAACTTTTTCTGTAAGAAAAGTGTGCTGTGACACAGTCAACTTTTTCTGTAAGAAAAGTGTGCTGTGACACAGTCAACTTTTTCTGTAAGAAAAGTGTGCTGTGACACAGTCAACTTTTTCTGTAAGAAAAGTGTGCTGTGACACAGTCAACTTTTTCTGTAAGAAAAGTGTGCTGTGACACAGTCAACTTTTTCTGTAAGAAAAGTGTGCTGTGACACAGTCAACTTTTTCTGTAAGAAAAGTGTGCTGTGACACAGTCAACTTTTTCTGTAAGAAAAGTGTGCTATGACACAGTCAACTTTTTCTGTTAGAAAAGTGTGCCATGACACAGTCAACTTTTTCTGTTAGAAAAGTGTGCCGTGACACAGTCAACTTTTGCCTATAAGAAAAGTGTGCTGTGGCACAGTCAACTTTTTCTATAAGAAAAGTGTGCTGTGACGCAGTCAACTTTTTCTTATAAGAAAAGTGTGCTGTGACACAGTCAGCTTTTTCTGTAAGAAAAGTGTGCTGTGACACAGTCGACTTTTGCCAATAAGAAAAGTGTGCTGTGGCACAGTCGACTTTTTCTGTAAGAAAAGTGTGCTGTGGCACAGTCAACTTTTTCTTTAAGAAAATTTTCCCTTTTTGCGCTATATAAGTATATGCATAAATCAAAATATATTTCATTCTATTCAGTATATTGTGCCACCTGCCAAGACAATTGGGGGATTCAAACGTTTAGTCTTAAGTGCAATTGTGTCATAATGTTTTAAATGATTTTAATATAATTATTTTTAGAGCTATGCTCTTTACGTCAGACACAGTAGCTGGGACGTGATTTTCGTAATAAACATACACTACGTTTATACGCACGACTTATGGTAGGAACACAACTGGGACGAACGACGAATTTTTCGGTGCAAATTTTCGACATAAAAAATAAAACACATGTGTGCATATGAAAATGAACACAACACCGGCGTACAACGAAATTCGTCGTGCGTGACGAATTATGAGATAGGTTTATTTCTAATTTGTACGCCGACGAACGACGAAAAAACAATTTTCTCTCTCTCACTCTCTGTCTTTGTACACACAAAAACCAACTTAATCAAATATAAGAGAGGAATTCGCTGCGTAAATTCGTCGTTATTGTGCTTCACACGGCGAATTTACGCAGCGAACTCATATCGACAAATTCGTGGAGGTGGACGAAATTCGTCGTTCGTCCCAATTGTGTTCCTAGCATTACTTGCAAATAAAACTGTAAATTGTTGCCATATTATTGATTTTATTGCGACTTACTAATTTAGAAAGCAATTCACGATTAACGCACTATTTGCAAATAAAATGTTTGAGGTTGCCACTCTTACAAATGTTTGATAACAAAAAACAATTAATGGATAAATATTGCACAAATATCATTGATAGAAGCAAATAATGACAATTAAAACAAATAATTATTTGATATTTTGTACATTTACACTATTTTTTTTTGTCAACATAAGTAACGTTTTATATAGAAGTGCTACCAAGTTGATGTACTTTTGCTATGCCGTATAAACAATGAGTTAATTTATTTGCAAACGTAGTAATAATCGACACTATTACAGTTATAAATTTATGTTTGTTTTGATTTCTTTGTTTACAGTTTTTATTTTTCGTTTTCTTTATTTTTCTCTGTTCATAAAGAAGGAGATGCCAGATGACTTACTAATTACTACATTTATAGGCAGGGCTTATTTGTAAATAAAACTGTAAATTGTTGCCATATTATTCTCTTTTTTTCGACTTACTAATTCAGAAAACTATTCACGATTAACACACTATTTCCAAATAAAATGCCTGAGGTTGCCACGCTTACAAATGTTTGATAACAAAAACAATAAATGGACAAATATTGCAACAAAAACCATTGATAGAAGCAAATAATAACAATTAAAACAAGTAATTATTTGATATTTTGTGCATTTACACTTTTTTTTTGTCAACATAAGTAAGCTTTCTATAGAAGTGCTACCAAGTTTGTGTACTTTTGCTATGCCGTATAAACAGTGAGTTAATTTATTTGCAAAGAATTTTATTTGCGAGTAGTGCGCGTATAAACGTAGTAAATAAGAACTTAATTAAAAACAGGGGTGCTAAGTTTGCTTTAACATATGCAGATGCCCACACATGCAAACATTTGCGCCGAATTTATTTAGTTTTATAAATAATAAATAGTTTTAAAAATACAAATAATTTTATTGCAAGGTTATCACATAAACTTTATTTTATGTACCTAAGCAGCATAGAGGTGTCCTAAGACACCTCTCTTCTTTTTTCTTTTGTTTTTTTTTCAAACAAAAATTTTACAACATTATTGCACCATGACACGTCAGACTACCGTTTGAATCTCCCCAAATAGGCAATTTTATTGTACAATATCAATTATTGCACCATAATATTGCAAATGTATGGGTACCTTGAATAAAAATAAGACTTCAGTGCCTTGAGCTGTAGAAGCATTTAAACTTATGGAAGCGAACTGCAACACATGCAAATCGTGCACAATAGATGCAAGAGAACAAGAAACATAAGATGTCGTGTTTACGGAGGTCCTTTAAGTGGTCGTAAGGTTGCGGGAGTCTTATACGTAGAAAACATCAGCATAATTACTACTTTGCATCTGACGAGCATGACATAATTTTTCTCTAATTAAAAGTATATGTATGTATATGTTTAACATGCCCTATATATACTTTTAATTCATAATTTCTTTAGCTTTTATTAATAAATAATACCTACTGCTAATAAGGATATGACAAATTTTTCAGCTAAATAAATTTATGTGGTATTTATTTATATTATTTTTTTTTCTTTTTCGCTATGACGTATACATATATAAAGATTCCATATTTTTTTTTGGCATTTACGAAGACAAAAAATCGAGTGATAATTATAAAATAAATATTTGATAAAGACGAACCCAAAAAGTAACGAATATTAACGTTTTCAATTTATATTTAATTTCTTTATATAATTTATTTTTATATATGTATATGTACCTCCAAGTATTTTGTTTAAAATTTTTAAAACATACATATGTATGTATGTATGTACATTTATTAGCAGTAATTATCTCAAGTGTGTTCAATAATTACAACAACAACAAGAATTCACATTTATTATCAAGAAATATTGAAAAGAAACATTATCTTTCAAGTGTCATCCAAAATGAAAACGTCAAGAATTCTTTAGATATAATAATAAAACAAATCAGATACATTAACTAATCTGGCAAATAATTCATGCAATTACATATGTAGCAATATGTACAATATAGAAAGGCCCTAAATAGTTATTATTTTTTTTTTTGAAATCGAGTTTTTTTGTATATTTCGTTAGAAGAACATTTAATGTATCAAAAATTGCAAAAATCTCGATTTAAAAAAATAAATAATTACATAGTTAGGGCCTTTCTATATTAAGGTAAGGTAACATTTGTATGTGAGTACTTATGTGTTATTAAAATATAGTTTTATATTTTTTATTTAAACAACACTTTTTAGGGTTCCGTACACCACAGCTGGAAAGGCACTCTATAGTTTTCGCTATAATGTCCGTCCGTCTATCACATGCTTTTTTCTCGAGAACCGTAAGAACTACTTGAAATTTTCAAAAACGCTAAAATTAAAAAAATTTCAAAATAAAAAATCGCCAAAACGAAAAAACCGCAAAAATAGCACAAACTAAAATATCGCTAAAATTAAAATAAATCGCTAAAACCAAAAAATCGCCAAAAACTCCAAAACGAAAAAAAGCCCAAGTCCCGAAAAAAATCCTAAAAACGAAAACAAACGCCAAAAACTTAAAAATCGCCCAAATCCGAAAGAAAGTTTACCGGGTACTTAAAATTGTTTAAAAAGATTCGTATAGTATTACATATGCAGTGTCCGTAAGGAACCCTTCGCGTGCTAGTCAAAGTCGCACTTTACTGAATTTATTTATTAACTCCGGACAACGAGTGGAAGCTAAGAATGGAAGGCCTAGAATGCCACAGCCAGTCTTAAGGCATGGAACACATGGAGCCATCGACAATGGGTTCATGCTAGCATTTTAAAGGCCATTGGAATTATTCCCAATCGCATAGACTATTGAACTTCACAGCACTCCTTCAGAGGAGAATTTCGATACATATTGACGGGGTACTATTTCACAACACAAGGAGCCCTACATGTTTACACAGACGACTCCAAACGGGGAATAATAGTTGGCAGGGATGTCTAAATTGTGGAAGTCGGGATAAAAATATTCTTTAGACTTGCGAAGGAATATACAAGCAAAAAAGCAATTTCGAATAGGGATATGAAAATTGTAACCCATAGTCAAACGGCAATTAAGGCCCTCACGGGTGTGACACCACATCCAACATAGACCTAGAATGCCGTATCACTCTCACATGGGTACGCAAACATAAGGCCATTTTAGATACTACTCGTATCATATCATTAAATTTTACACAGACGGCCCTAAAACTTAAGTAGGTTTGGGTTTCTGAGTTCACTCAGGGACACTATAATGTTTTTCTTATTGCATAGCCACTTCCGCATCACTGACGAGTTTACCACGCAGAGATCCTTGAGAATTAATGTAACTTCAACAACTGTAATTAATACGAAGGCAGGTCAATAAGTCCAAGACTTTTTTAATCTAAATACCAGGTTTTTTTATATAAAAAATTTGTTTTATAAAAAAAGTTTTATAAAAAAAATAAGTTCGAGACTTATTGACCTGCCTTCGTATACCGAGTGATAGTCGAACCACTGTCATGTTAATAGAATCACCGCTTCCAAGAACAGCACTATTCCTCAACTGTCGATCATCTCTAAACGAGATGGTATAATAATTCAATATTAGGATCAACTGGATCCCGGTTAATAGAAGCTTTCAGGGAAATTCTAGGTCTGAAGAGTTTGCAAGAATTGGAACAGCCTTACAGGTTCCACTAGATATGGAATGTGTAGGTTTAACCTTATTCTCATGCAAACACGGACTCAGGCGCAATACTGAAGAAGAAACCAATAGAAGATGGATCACAAGAAATGACTGCCTGATCACCAGACAGATATGAATTGAATTCAAGAAACAGAAAGCAAATCAGCCAGCATGTACAGAGGTTAAGGGTTGAATACAATGACCTGCCACATTTACATTTTCTTCTTCATCTGTGTCATTGCACTGAGTCTTTGGGAAAAACACCTACCGTCTTTCAATCGGAAGTTGATGACATTGAGAGATTTAATTAAAATTTAATGTAATTTAGTTTAATTTAATCTCGACACGGGCTAACGACGAAGAGAAGTAGCTTTCTTCTCGGAATGTAACTGCACCGGTATTGTTATGTGAAAAGTAAAGAAAATGGTTACAGAGATGTAATGTAACGTAACCGGAATGTACGATCTGTATATTACTTTTCAGATAACAATATCAATCAGCTGTTTCCTACCGTCGCTGTTGCTGTTACATTCCATTACAGTCGTCTAAAGCCTCAGTTAGCCGACTGTAATGGAATGTAACTGCAACGGTAGGAAACAGCTGATCGATATTGTTATGTGAAAAGTAATACAAATGGTTATATAGATGTAATGTAACGTAACCTACTTTTCACACAAAAATATCGGTAGAAACAGCTCTACCGTTGTAGTTACATTCCATTACAGTTGGCTAGCTGAGCCTTACGACACTTAGTTCATGTGCATAAAGGTAAATCAGCTAAGCAACACGAATAAGGTCACAATCTGCTAAGTTTCCAAATAGATTGGAGTGGAAGGAAACGAAAATGCATACAAACTGGGCAGGAGGGGCAGCACACCCATGGTTGGACCCGAAACATTTTGTGAACTCGAACTAAATAGAATCCGATAAGATATATCAATGGAGATTAAAAACACAAGGGAAGACATCTGGTTCAATCGCCCTGGATTGCGGCATGCAAAACTAATGATTGGGACGTCATGTATTTAAGCCAAAATAATCTAAGAGTGCTCACCAGCTTCTTCGCAGGCCATTGGAGGTTGTGGAAACACCTCAACAGATTTGGCTTGAAGAGTAACACCTGGTGTTCTAAGACCGTTTTAGATTGCATGAATATGGTTAAAGACTACGCAGTACATGGCAAAATTCGTCTTGTATGGGTGCCGGCCCACATGACGTAATCGGGAATGAACGTGCGAATGGACTGGCGAAAAAGGTGAGAGCGTTACGGGCAGTAACTGTAATTAATGCAAAGCCTTTCAAGGCAGCGAAGACTGAGTTACAAGACTGGCCGAAGATGGAAATGATAGAATATTGGTACTGTGGGTAATCTAAACAAGGTTTTGCGGGGCGACCCGGAAGAACACAAAACAAGAGGGCTGTTGAAACTAAACAAGCCCGAGTGAGGAAAGTTGGCCGGTGTCTTGTTCTCTAATTTACGAGGACATTTGTAACGGATTGGAGCCACAGATAAAAATGAATGCAGGGAATGCATGGAGGATATTGAGACAATGGAGAACTTTATCATAGTCCAGCATTCCCCTAGCCGATATCAAGTTATTTTGGGGATGACACTTTACCGGACTTAATAAATATTAGAGGTATTGGCTGGAAAAGTTTGAGGGGCTACGTAAATGATACTGAGTCCTATGAAGGTGGGGTTCGTTTTTAATTCACATGAGAGCGCACAACAGGCCTCTACTGGCTTATGTATATATCCCGGACATGAGCGTAATGGCTACTCTCTTCAACCAAACATAACCTAAACTAATAGCTGGTGCAGATTCTGTGATTATGACGATGAAACTTCAGAGCCCATTCTGAGGGACTGTGAAGCTTTATGCCACAGACCATACAGCCACTTGGGCAAGCACCTTCTGGAATATTGGCAGCTGCCAAGACTAGAACCAATGGCAATCTTGAGATTCCCCAATATAGCCTAGACCTGCTCAGGAAAGCTATACATTATATCTTTTCGCTTCAAGTGTCTTGTGTTTTCCCTACAATTCAAATTAAGATTACGTCAGTGCCACAAAAATACAAAGCTTAAATGCTGCCACTATGGAGTTGGCTTGCCCCAGAATTGTTCTCAAAGTTGTCATACCACTAAAGGAAAGGATTTTGTAAATACAAACGATATTTTCGTTTTAAAATTTGTATGGAAAAAATTTGAAAAGTTTAGAAAAGAATTTTGTTTACAAAATCTGCCTATAAAAAACCCAAAAAGCGCTATTTTGATATACATCGTGCCATAACCGCCAAAATAACTTAAGCGACATAATTTTCGAACCTCATTTTTTTACCAAAATCGATTATTTGCGATCGTAAATAGTCGATTTTCGTCAAAAAAACGAAGTCCAAAAAATGTGTCGCTTAAGCTATTTTAGCGGTTATGGCTCGACATATGTAACTGTAATTTAATGAATGTTTTTAAGAAAAGCATATGGCAACACTGATGGCAGAACAAGTGTTGTTGATACAATTTAATAACAAGGTTAATTCACACTTAAAAATCGCCAATTGCAAAAATTATACTGGGCATATACTAGTTCATACATACATACATATATGTATGTACATAAATAAATACATATGTACGTACTTACATATTTTGCTTATCACTTTTGCTTATTTACACACACATATGTACATACATTTGTACATATGTATGTATATTTTAATTTAAAATCAATGTAAATACTAAAATTAAAGCAAAGTTATCAATTGAAGAGCGCGAATGCAAAATAAAAATAATCTATAATTTAGAATTATAAACAAATTTAAGCACGAGTTTACATTCATACAGTTACATACATATTAATTTATCACGGATTTTTGTTTTTTAATTTATCATTGTTTTGTTTTATATATTGCCCTTTCAATTAGTTTTTAAAAATGATGGAGTATCATAAATTCTTAGATTTGTTTTATTTTTTGATAAGATGTAATTTTTATAAAATTTATATTTTAATAACAATTGATTTCCTTATTAAATAACTGTGATTTTAAATGTCACCATTAAAATGTGGTTGATTGAAAATTATGAGGCAAATAAATTATTCGGTTTGTTATTGGTCACACTTTTTTTTTTTTTTTGATAAATGGAAAAAACCAATAAAAATATGTACGAGTATATATAGAAAAGTGTTTTCTATAGTTATCAATCAAATTTTTTTTATAAAAGAATAATATAAATAGGGCGACAACGAACTCTATTGTTTTCGCTACGATGTCCGTCCGTCTGTCTGCCTATCACAGGATGTTTTCTAGAGAATCGTATTTTGTCCGGACAAAAATTAAAATTAAACCAATTCAAGTAGAAAATGTTCCGAACACAATTTGTTCTCTTCTTCTCTATCTCTCTCTCAAAAAGATAAACGTCAAACTCCATATAAAAAAATTTTGTCCGGACAAAAATTTTGTTCCGAAACAATGGCTGAATCCAGCTTAGAACTAAAAAATCCCAAAATAAAAAAATCGCCAAAACGAAAAAATCGCCAAAAACTGAAAAAATGCCTAAACGAAAATAAAGCGCCATAATTAAAAAAAAAAATGCTAAAACTAGAAATAAATCGCCAAAAACCGAAAAAATCCCTAAAACAACAAAAAATAGCTCTTATTTATAAAAAAATAAAACATAAATATTTAATTTCTTAAAAAAATTCCCCACCCTTTAAAATGTGCCTTTAATTGAAATAAAAACATAAATTTTGTTGATAAAAATTTTTTTGACCCGCCTCAGAAATTTTAACATGAAACGAAACGACTAATGAAATTATTATCATTTATAGTTTAATAAAACACGCCTGGGAAACGATTAATTTTTTTTTTAAGGAACATTTTAAATTTGTAGCAATAAAAGCTAGACTGCACATGACCCAAACATTCGCAGAAAGAGTTATATAAATTTATTAGTCTGGCCCACCTCAGAAGTGTTTTTAAAGCCATAAAATATAATTTTTTCCTTAAGGTTTTCAACCTCAAAAAAATGCCAACACATACATAGATATATAAATACGTATAACGTTAGCTAAAATGCAAAAAGCCCTAACTAACAAAAAATTCAAATACGAATTTTTATTTGATTATTTTGCATGCCGTTAAACTACATATCTTGACCAAATTTTACACTTTCTGCGATCAAAAATTACGTTTTTATTTAAAAAAAAAAAACCAAGGGGTTTTTTGCTTCTCCTGTAAAACTATCTTCTTTTATTTTTTGTTAGTTACGCCTTTTTGCATTTTAGGTAACGATATGTATGTATGTATATTGAATGGCACACCTAAGAAAGTTTTAGAATAAAGCGAATTGAAGACTAAAAATACACAGGAAAAAAATATTTGTTAGTTAATATTTTAACTAAACATTTATTGCCATATTCATAAAAAACATTTCAGGTTTATTAAGATCTTATTTCACATATTTCTATGCGAAATTTGTCAAATAAACCTGTTATAGAACTAAAATATTTTTTATGAATTAGACCGTTAATTGATACAATTAAATTTTTAATTGCTCCAACTAATTCAAGTGAAAATTTAATAAAGTTAAAAAAAATTATTTCAGTAAAAAATTCATTTCAGTAAAAAAAGTAAAAAGGTATGGAACTTCGAATTTTCAAAGTCAGCTGTTTAGCTTCCAGCTGTTTTGTTTCACTTGAAAATTTGAAAAAAAGAAAAGAAATATAAAAGCAACACGAAATGGGTAGAAAAAAAATAAAAACTACTCGTAACTAAAGATAAAAAGTTGCCAGTAAATTTGATGTTAAGAATTGGTCAGATTGTTCTTTTGTATACAAAGGCGGTCCCAAATAATAGCCGTAATGACGTATAGATGGCGGCAAGTAGTTTGAGAAAAATAACTTTGGTGACAAGTGGCAACTTTAAAAAAAATGTGTTGTAAGTTTAAAGGCCCCATGTTGCTTAATATTTTTTTAGGAGCCGTTAAAAACAAACCCAATAAAAAAAATTTGGTACCGTTAAGAAGTAAAAAACAGCATGTCTTCTAAAAGCCATGAATGTTATTAATGTAAGCCAATCATTTGCAAGGATGATATCCAAGGCGAATTAGTACCAGGTGGTCTCGATTTGCAGCTCTGCACATACGCCTTGCATATTTGTTAGTGTAAAATTTACTGCTGTCAGAAAATTTCCGAAGGTTTTGCTTTGATGTGACAGCTGCTGAATTGAGATCACCTGTTATGAATTCGCCTTGATTACATCAATATAATTTTTTTATATGAACAATGTAAGATGGAGAAATTCCCATACAATTAAAAAAATTCATAAGTCACATATTTAATGTGTGCATCTAGCATGTTTAAAAAGAAGCTGATTGTTCGAGATCTGTCAATTGGGACTTTCCATACAAAAATTATGTAATCTGGAAGCAGCTTGGTAAGCAAGAGCACGCTCTCTCCCAGTCTAAATTCTACTGAATTTAGAATTTTTTAGGCATTTCAAAAAGTGCTTTACATCGCATGTTAACCGAACAAGATGGATTTTTCTTTTGCGCACAATATTTTACTATAATTAAGAGTTTATGCTTCAATTCGTAAGCATGTATGAGACTTGTGTACTACACTTCACTTCTGAGGCAAAATAGCGGGCTGGAATGGGAGAATCGTGTCCAAAGAAGCCGAAGACAGTTACAAGGGCATGGCATTGGTTTTTTTTTTTTGGATGGGCGTGGTATAATCTTTATTGATTATTTTCAAAAAGGAAAAATATTCAATGCAGAATACTATTATGCCAACTTATTGCATTGTTTAAGTGATGAAATTGAGGAAAAAAGACCTTATATGTCCACTGGGAAAAGTGTATACAGGAAAAGGAGTTTAGTCTGAGAGATAAGAAATAATATTTTTGCCAAATTTTTTGTGTTTTCTTTGTTAGATTATACAATTTTGGGTGCGCCCTCGCATATTCCAGTTAAAGTGAGAACTGAATTCTCGTCACATCATTGATTCCCTTCAGAATTTCGAATGGAAGTGAAATGCATGTTCTTATGTCACAAGTTAAAAACATGTGTTACATTTAAATTAGCTTCTTTTCTTCATACATAATTAATATAAAATATTTTGTCTTGTTTAATATTACAAAAAAAATCTTCATTTATACTTTGTAAACAATGTGACTTTATTAACACAATTATTCAAAAAAAAAAAAAAGATATGAAACAAAAGATAATTATTTCATTAGTAACATTATTTATTTTAGAGTATTTAATTTTTACCAGAAATATTTTAAATATTACTAATAGTTATTTCGTAAGACAGTGCGATTAAACGCCTTTATTTTTACATTTAATTATGCAATTGTTTACAAATAAAGACGGCGCATACATGTAAGATTTTAAAATCGGAAGAAAAAAAAATGTCAATAAAAAAGTGCAGCAGTTGAGACACTGTTTGCTTTTTTGACGTACGTAATAAGCATTCGTAAATGTAACAAATAAAACGATTTTTTTTAAAGGTCTTTGTATTATCATATTTTAAATGCATACATTAATTAGTCCTAATTTACACTAAGCAAGTCTTATTGCTGAGCTGATTAGCTTGTGGGAGAGAGAGTGACGAGGGGAACAGAAACGTTTCTTTTCCCCTCGTCTCTCTCTTTCCTAAAAACTAATCAGCTTAGCAATAAGACTTGCTTAGTCCATAATGTCAAATTCTAACGTTTTTTTTTCAACTAGTGCTTATTTCGTGAATGGTAACACTTAGCTCATGTCTGATTTGACAGATAATTAGTTTTATCCTTCCGCTGAAAGAATATGGTTGTGTATACGCTTGAACAACGCTGGGAAATATTGCGACATTACTTTGAAAATCATGGTAATGTTGCAGAATGTGTGCGAAAATTGCCAAAAAAAAAATCATCTTTTCAGATGAAGCTCATTTTGATCTTGGCGGGTATGTAAACAAGCAAAATTGTCACATTTGGGGCAGAAAAAACCTGCACGCATACATTGAAAAGCCGACACACCCAAAACGAGTCACTGTTTGGTGCGGATTTTGGTCCAGAGGCACAATTGGGCCATTTTTTTTCGAAAATGAGCAAGGAGTGGCCGTTACAGTCAATGGCGATCGTTATCGGGCCATGTTGAACGAATTTTTGTTCACAAAAATTGAAGAGGAGGATATTGGCAGCATTTGGTTTCAACAGGACGGCGCTACGTGCCACACAGCCGAAGCTACACTCGATGTTTTGCGCCCTGTTTTTGAAGATCGCAGAGCTGATGTCGTTTGGCCACCTCGGAGCTGCGATTTGACACCGTTGAACTATTATTTGTGGGGTGCCGTCAAAGATAAGTGTTATGCCGACAAGCCAGAGACAATTGACGCTTTAAAGGACTATATTCGTGAAGCCGTTGGTAAAATACAGCTGCACACAATCGATAATGTGCTTAAAAATTGGACCGATCGTGTAGGCTACTGCATGGCCAGCCGAGGCAGCCATTTGAATGAAATTATTTTTCATTATTAACCGGAAGGATTGTTCTTTCAAATAAAAAAAGAAATTTGAGAAAATATTCAGTAGTTTTTTTTATAGCATTTTCAACAAAAAAAAGTTATCTGGCGGACCCTTTATTTGCCGATAAATACAAACTGTTAGCCTTTATAAAGGGAGTTTTCCATAGAGGTATAAAACTTTAAGTTGGCAGCACTTTTTTAAGTGGCGGCCATTTTGTCAGCTGTCAAGTGATTTATGTTTAGTTTGGTTTGGCATTTCAACATGAATAGACTGACGCCTGACAACGCTTCCAAATTGTGCAAATTTATTTTGAAAATCATGGTTCTATTCGAAATACATATCGCGCCTTACGTCCATTTTAGGGTCAATATAATCGTCCATCAGAGCAATTAGTTTTTTTTTAACACAACAAAGCCCGCCAAGCGATTAGCTTGTCTGCGGAAAACATTCAGAGTATATGGCGGGAATCGAACCCACGGCCTCTGGACTGAGAGGCTAGCATCGCTACCACTCAGCCAGAGAGGCACCCTGGAACGTTTTCACACCACATTTACTCTAAATGATAATACGCATCCGCAGAGACGTTGTACAGTGCGTACAGAAGAAGTCATGCTGTTGTAAAGCGTAGAGTAGAGGCAACCCCGATTCAGTCTATCCGCCATCGCACAAGAATTGGATATGGGTCCCCCACTTTATGGAAGATTTTGCGAAACGATTTTAGTTTGCATGCTTAAGACGGCGCAACATGTTGCACAGTTCGTGCACACAATTGATTTATTGAAGGAAACGTTTGGTAGCCGCATAGTTTCCCGTTTCGGACCCGTGAATTGGTCTAGTCTACGCCGATAAGCCCGAAACGATTGGCTACTTGGAGGACAACATTCTCCGCGTTATTTCCAATATACGGCCACAAATGTTGGAAAAAGTCATTGCAAAATGGACCACCAGATTAGACTACGTCAGAGCCAGCCGTGGTGGTCATATGCAAAAAGTCATATTTATATGTATTATAATGCCAGAAGGTTATCTTTCGGATAAAGTGAATTAATTTCATGTCAATTTAAAAAATTCATCATTCTTTTATTCCATTACAAAGTTCTATACCTATATAAAAGACACTATGTATTAACATTTACTGATTTTATTAAAACAAATCCATTGGCTAAATATTTAACATTTTTGCTCTAAAAATTAATTTTGCTTTCTAATATCTGTGACAATATTGAATAATAGCTTAAGCAGACTTAAGGAAATTTAGATGTCTTATGTTTCAGTTGGAATTGGCAGTGGTTAAAATGGTACATATGAAAAGAAAATATCACACGAAAATATAATCGTGCGTTAGAGCCTTTTAATCTCTTAGCGGTAGCGTCAAAATTGCCGAAAAATACCGTTTTTGCTGAAGTCGACTTAAGCTATTATTTCATATTGCCATAGATATTTATTAGCTGCAACAATTAGCATTGGGTTTATTACAAACACACAGTGCTTAAAACAAATTAAAAGTGTTAATTTTTTTTTGGGGTGAATAGAAGTATGTATGCATATCGAGAGATTTAATCGGAACGATATTTAAATTCAATAAAAATTAAGACGTGCAAAAATTAAAATATGACGTTAACGCTAATTAAAATTAAAAAATATTGTAAGTGTATTAGTTGTACATACATATATGTACAATGTACACACATATACTATAACAAATTCGATTTAGCGAGCAGAAGCACGAAAGCAGACCTCTATACTTTATACGAGAGTAATCAAAGAGTGTAACAAAATTTTCATTAGAATTGACTTTAACAAAAAATATGTTTGGAGGAAAATGTAAATTAAAAGTTCGGGTTTAGTAAAATTCAGTATTAATATAGGGCGTTGTGCTCAATGGCAACACTATGTACTCCAAATAATAGCTAAAACCGGGTTGTTAAGAAAAACTAGTCTGGTAGCTTTTATTATCTGCAACCAACTTCACTTTATAAAGTGCAGCCAAAGAAAGTGTTGCCAGTGCGTTATTTCGGCACGATTCACAGTAATTGTATAAATTTCATAAGATTTGACAAAAAAGAACACTTGGTTGCTCTGTGGAATTGCAATTTTAGCTTCAAAAATTTCTTATAAAATATGGTCGGAATAAGGCCCAACTAAGAAATAAAATAAGCCCCAATGTAATAAAACCCAAAAAATTAAATAAGTTCCAATATAAAATTTATGAAAAAAACACCTCATATAAATGAAATAAAGCCCAATGAAACAAACTTCGAGATGAAATAAAGCCCAAAATAAATGAAATAAAGTCCAACCAAACTAAAGATGAAATAAAGCCCAAAATAAATTAAATAAAGCCCAATTAAAAATTTCTTAATTTTATTGGGCCTTAGTTCATTTTCTGATTTGGACGTTATTTCTTTGGGGCTTATTTCGTAGCGCCCAGAGTAATAGTTAGCTTTAACCACTGTAATAGGGAGTCTCACCGTCTATTAACAAATACGAGTAAATACTGTTAAATTATGAAAACTTGAGAATATTATTTTGGGCATTGTGAACAAAACCTTCTTAGCAATTATGCATGTCTAATTTAGATGATATTGAGGTGAACGCTATATAGCACAGGACACTCCGAGATTGAACTTTATGATTTCTTAAGGCTTCAATAACTGTTATACTATCCGTAATGATACGTATGTATGGGTAGTCTGTTGTCAATTTCCTTTAGCCATTTAATGTATTTCGTAATAGCCGTGATCTCAGTCTAAAACACTCTATTATAAGTAGGCGAAAGAATTTACGTACGAACCATGTCGTAGCATCCGTTACTCGATCGGTTACCAATTTTTTCTCCAGTCTTTGTATAGTGCAGTTCTAGGATTATTCCCTACTATTATTGCTCTCTCCATTCCATATTTTCTGGTGTTATGATGATGCAGTTGGCTTTACATTTTATCTAATTGCAATTTTGGTTAAGAAAAATTCGAACATTTTATTGTGCAAAGCTTCAAAATAGCACATAATTCACTAAAATACATACATATCTTCTAGAAATACTAGATGGAAATCAATATGGCAAATTACTTCATAATCACACGCAGAAAAAAATTGTCCAGCGATAAACACGTTTAATTGAAAACAAAAACCAAAAATCAGTTAAAAATTTGATTGATTCAATTAAACTTTTAATCAAATTATATTAAATTTTTAAGCAAAAGTTTAATTGAATCAATCAAATTTTTAATTGATTTTTGTTTTTTTTTTTCAATTAAACGTGTATCGCAGGAAAATTTTTTTTGTGCACCTATGGAATTTTTGTTCCATAGGGAAACATTCTATCGTGAATCTCCCGTGAAAGTTTTTTCACGATGTCAGTTCTCAGTGAATTAAAAAAAACACGAAGAAGATTTGTAAAGCTTAAAAATGAAATCAAAATCCAACAAATTTAAGCTCAATAATTAGAAATATATAATTAAAAAGAAACCCCCGGGGGAAAGTGAAAAATCCCCCGAAAAATATTATTCATGATAAGGGGAATTAAAAAGGGAAAACATTTCTAGGGAAAAAGAGTTTATGATTGGAATTTTTGTTCCATAGGGAAACATCCTATCGTGAATCTCCCGTGAATGTTTTTTCCCGATGTCAGTTCTCAGTGAACTTAAAAAAACACGAACAAGATTTTAAAGTTTAAAAATGAATTCAAAATCGAACAAATTTAAGCTCAATAATTAGAAATATATAATTAAAAAAAACCCCGGGGGAAAGTGAAAAATCCCCCCGAAAAATATTATTCATGATAAGGGAAATAAAAAAGGGAAAACATTTCCAGGGAAAAATTATTTATGATTGCGATTTTTGGAAAAGGGAAAATTGTCTGATATTTCAATTATTTTCTAGTGCTGTTGACTTTTACAATTCCGTTTTATACTTTCCGGTCATAAACACACACAAAAAATCTTGTCTTGGCTTAAAAGTTGACTGCACAAGCAAGAAATTTTAATATTTTTAATTATATAATAAATATTCAAATAACTATAGCCGTTTATTTACTATTTTTCTTTTTTTCTTACACATTGAACTTTATAAAGAAACGAAAACGAAAATTCTCTTTCACCAGGTTTTATGACGGAAAATAAAAACAAATGTAAATAAAGAACATAACTAAATTGTGTTTGGCATATTAATTATTTATTAACTTTTCAGTTTTTTATTTTACAAATTATGATAGCAATGCATTTTAGTTTGAATATGTGTCACAAAAAAATGTTGGCCATTGAATGATTATACTCGTATATATTAAATTACTGCTACTGCCAATAAATTTAAATTTATTATTAATTTAAAAAAAAATACTTAATTGGGAATATTTACTTCAAAAAACATGGATAATGGAAACATATTTTAAGTATTCGCCGGGAAATGATGACCGAGAGTAAAATTATACTGTTATAAACAGCCGAAAGAGAGACGGAGGGAGGGAGAGGGCGGGGGTGAGAGTTTCCAAGCGAACTGTTTTCCTTCCAGCTATTGACATGGGAACATGTCATAGGGATGAATAAAAATCACAAGGAATTGTTATACAGAATCAGGCTGAAGATCTCTAACAGCTGAAGATGTTTAAGGTCTCATCGAACAAAACAGCACCTACTGGGAGTATTTATATTATATTAAAAGGAGAGCTCGCACATATAGTGGGAACAATCGGGAGTTATTTGGTTTATTATTAAGCCCATAGGACAAGACCATTTACAACCTACATTTCTACCGACTTCCTGGATATTTTGGGTCCCGATAACATTCCAAAAGCTTTCAGAAACATATACTTCTGTGTCTGCGCTGCTTTAGAAACTATCAGTCAGAAAGCTCAACGGACATTTCAGAACATGTACGGGATGATGCCAATCATCATGGAATTTTTTTATATTAACAAAATTTTTTTGAAATTTCGGTTTTTGTGTAATTACACATAAGTCCCACTTTCTTCTTGAATTTTTTTTTGTAACACACTATATAAGTTTTTTTTTACAGCTTAAAATAATATTCAACTATTTTTATTGAATAGCATGAAAAATAGTATTTCGAATCAGTTTGTACACAAATGCATGACATTTTTATTGAAATAATGTATAAAGTTTAGAATTTATAAACTCTGGAATAAAGTTAATAAAAAGGGCAAATAATATAAAATAACAAAATAATATACTTATAACAAAAGTAAGCAAAATGGTTTTGAAAAGAAGTCATGATATTGAATAAAAAGCTACAAAACGCAGCGCAGCTATGGTTAATGATCACGAGCTAATGATAAGAGCTAATAAGATTGAAACTAAAAAGAATTCGGAACTTACAAACAGCTAAAACACAATTTGAAATTAAACAGCGGAAACTTTGAACCAATGACAAATGAGGCTAAGAAGGCGGCTTGCAAAAATAATATTCGCAAGTTATACCAGATCATTGGACGATTGGCGAACCAAAATTTCGTCAACAATAGAGGCATCAAGCATAGCGATGGCAAAATAAGTGACAACAACAAACATTTCGAGGGTATCACCACCACAGAAGATAACTTAGACGATGAGTCCAACTCCGATACGCCCTTTACTATGACAGATGAGATAAAAATCATAGCTGCCATCGTGTCAGTAAAGTAGAACAAGTCACCAGGCGAAGACGGAATACCAACCGAATTAGTGCAAATTGATACTTCAACTATGGCAGGAATTACACACCCCTTCACGACAGAATTCTGGCAGCCAGGAACGGCTATCAAACGATTGGGCAAGAAGGAAGATAGTAAAACTAACAAAAAAAAAGTAAACTGACGTAATGTAATAATTGGACGTCTATTAGTCATAACAGGCTGCAGTGCCTTAAATAATATCCACATGACGAACAAGCGGATTTCCGCCCACACCGCACATGCATCGATCAAGCCAAAATTTTGAAATTTTTTTGTTTTCCCACACGTTAAATATTTCAGTTAAAACAGTTTATCTCGGTTTTTTTAACGCTTAGACAAGTGATTATTAAAAATTATCACGTTTTACTAATTTACATAAAACAATTTAAGAACAATACATTTTTTTTCTTTAAAGGATTATAAATTATGGCCTGTTTGACGACATCGATAGAAAACTCTCGACTGAAAATTTATAATGAAAACAAAAATAAATTTTCCGACGAAAATTTTCTTTCGAATTCGAGTTATAACCGCAAAAAAAACTAAAGTGACACATTTTTTGGACCTCGATTTTTTTTAACGAAAATCGATTATTTACGATTGCAAATAATCGATTTTGGTGAAAAAATTAACTTCGAAAATGATGTCGTTAAGCTTTTTTTTGCGGTTATGGCGCGATATGGCGAAACAGGCCATTAAATTTTAATAATTTTATAGAAATAAATTTATATTTCAATTTTTAAACTTTTCCTTTTCTTATAATTTTCTTAACAAATTCAAGATTTATTTATAAAAATTAAATATTTGTAAAAATCTGTTTGTGTGGATGTATGTATGCATAAACATACATATGTATATTATTTTTTGTTTAAAATCAATTTGTTTTGCAAAATATTTTAAGTATTCTTAAAAGATTTATTTTTAATTAATTTATTTTTGGATAATTTTTGTAGTTTTAAAATAATTTTTTTTGATGACAAATTTTGATAGCGGTTTTTTATTCTACCGTTATATCTATCCGCGTATTTTTTGTCCGCTAAAAAAATTGTTTTCTTTCTATTTTACAAGTGTACGATCGTTTTGAAGTTCGTCATCTGACTGGCGTTTAACGGGCAAGTTCTACGAACATTAAATAATTTTCACATTATTTCTTTTATTTTTTATTATAATTTTTTTTTTAAAGAAAGACAATTGTTGTTGTATTAAGTAGTACATAGTGTGTTTATTAAAAAGGTAGCCGTTGTATTAGTAGTAAGTCAGTGAGTAAAGTTGTTGTGATTTGTTTGCTTTAATTTGTTGTTTGTACTATGACTGCCCAGTAATGTTGTCTCTGATGATCGTGATGATGAGACATGTGTAGAGTACTTATATTGTTGTTAAAATTTCACACTCAAAAATAAATAGCAACGGCAAACAAAACAACAACATTCAATTTTCTGTTACAATTTGCTTACTTTTTTTTTACAAAAAAAAAAAACATCAGCCAAAAAGCGAAAGATAGAAAGAAGCTTTAGTTTAAGCTAAACCTTATACATACATACGAATGAATATGTGTGTAAGAATGCATGTGTGCATGTTTTTACACATGCAAACAAATGAAAATTTATGTAAAAATAAACACCTCAAAATCACCAAAATACTACTAACACCTGCAAAATACAAAATACACCTGCAAAATAATCGCATGCTTACATACATACATAGATACATTTGCGTACAGATACTTATGTATGTATGGATGCATAAGTGTGATTTATAAAAACTCATTCCCACTCATACAGCCCTTAATAAAATGCAACCGCTAGTTTAGTATATTCTCTTGTAAACATTAGTCTCACATAACGGTATATTGTTGTTGACATTTTAGTGCATGCATTTCTCTGTGCATTTATATGTATTGGTTACACCCTGTAGCATGCATGCAGTTTTTAGGAAGTTAACTTTGTGAGAGCAAAATAAGGTGGCCACATGTTTTCTTTTAAATTACACCCATATTTATTTACATACATACATACATACACACGTAACGGTTCAATTAGCGATCGCAACAGGAAGGAAATTATAAACATTGCAATTTATTCAAACGCGGCATTAATAAGAATAACAATTACAAAATTCAAAAACGTAGAGAAGAAATCTTTATTTAAATGGAATTCTTTAAGTTAATAAAATTATTTTCGTTTTAGTGAATTTTCCGTTCCGTTCCGTTTCGTACACCAAAGTTGAAAAGGAAACCTATTGCTTTTCCTACAATGTCCGTCTATCTGTTTCCAACAGGCTGTTTTCTCTAGAACCCTAAGAGCTACACACCTGAAATTTTCACAAAATATGTAAAACTTTGGCCGTCACAACAAAAAATACATACATATACATTAGAGATCGACCGAAGGCGTTTTTTTTTTTGGCCGAAGCCGAACTTCGGCTAAAATCCTAAACTTCGGCCAAAACCGAAGCCGAAGCCGAATGTTTTAAATTTTAAAAATGATACTTGTTTTATATGAATTAAGAAAAAAGTTTGCTTTTTTGAGATCACTGAAATAGCTGTAATATCTATTGGATACATAACAAGAAAAATAAAACTATTTTGCAATTTCTAGATTGCTTTTTCATATGATCACTCACAAGAACGTCCAAGTAAAAGAAAATAGAAAGCAACAGGGTTGTATTTCAAAGCAACCCTTTAAAAACGTTAAACACAATAGAAACTGTCGGCGAGCAACGACCAAAAATAATGTTATTTTTCAAGCTTGAAATGAAAAATATTCGGCTTCGGCTAATCGGCCGATTTTTGCCGTAGGCCGAATGTTGGCCGATTACCAATTTTTGGCCGAAGGCCGAAGCCGATTAATCGGTCGAACTCTAATATACATACATATGTATGTATGTACGACAGTTAAAAATTAATGGGTGTTCTAAAGTGAGCAACGAAACATGTTTAAACCCTAATTATATGTATGTATATATACGCTAGAAATGTTCAAAGTTAGTGTATTTTTATGCAGACATCATTTAATTGAAATTTAAAAACCCAAATGATAGGGTACTCTATCAGTTAATGCAATTTTGACTATGTAATTTTTACAACTTGATGTATTTTAAAAACCGTAAGGGGCAAACTCTTCACATTTTCAAAAGTATTAAAACTAAAAAATTCCAAAATAAAAAAATCGCCAAAGGAAAAGCCGATAAAAAGCGGCAAAACTACAAAAACGCTTAAACTAAGATGAAAGAACGGAAAAAATCCCAAAACTAAAACAACTCCAAAAACCCGAAAAAATCCCAAAAACGAAAAAAATGCCAAAACTAAAAATAACCGCCAAAATTAAAAAATTTGCCACAAACCGAAAAAGAATTTACCGAGTACTTAAATTATTTTTAAAAAATTTCTACATCTATACGTGGAACTTTTGACGAACCGAAAATCGTAATATTTATCAATAAAGCCATTTTAAAGATTTAAATACGTGTATCTTTGGTGTACCATCAATTTCATAAAACGCGCATATCTCTAGAAGGGAACACTTTTGGGGACCGGTCTCATTCGATGCTCAGATGTTGTCCACATCAAAAAAGATAGTGTACATCTGTGTTTTATCCCTGCATACAAAATGTCAAAATAAGCGAAAAGCACAAAGAACAATAAAGAAAATCTCAATGAATTAGAGCTTGTGATTTTATTTTTTTTCCTCCAACCGACAACGAATATCGTTAAAATATGTTGCTGAATATCAAAGTCGATAAATTTTCGTTATATTTAGTATACGATTACTGAATCCAGGTACTGAACACACGACATACATGCATCATATCTGCCCAAAGTAGCACCAGAGTGCCGAACATCAATCGGCTTCTTATTAAAAATAAATATATATACGCGAATACATTTCTCTCGTGTTTGTCTCGGTGGCTCTGACATACAATATAAATATATGTGAGTGAGCTATTTTGGTAAAGCCTGATCTTGACAAACTTAATCAACAACAACTAATCTATTTTCTTCATATCAATTCATTAGATTAAAAAATTGTCTATACATTTTTTCAAAATTGCTATCTTTCCATGTCTAGAACTTTTAATATGTTGCAAAAAAAATGTTCAACAACTGGCCACCTTAACATTATTATAAAACATTATTGTTGAACTTTCTTTATAATTTCCACCCACACCTAAATAATTTTTATGATATTACAATAAATATCTTTATCTATTTTATTGCAAACTATTAAATGCTTTTCAACAATTTAAATTTATAATTCCTCTTCTTTGCAAATACTTGAGTAGTAATTTTACAATTGACAACAAAAGTTAAAGAGATAAATTAAATTTGATAAAAAAAAGAAAAATATGCACAATTATATTAAATCAGAAAGTGTGAACCGAGTAGAAAAAATAAATAAATGTAAAATAAAAATTATAATTTAATATTTGCATAAATCAAGGCAGTTCTATGGGAAAATTTTCGATTTGAAAAACGGCAAAATATAACTGAAATAGAAAATTGCAAGTCTCTCAACAATAATTATAAATATTAAAATCAGTGGTTTAAAAAATTTAAATTTTCGGAAACAAATTTTACAAAAAAAAACCATTTACATGCAAGTCTCACAAAAAAATATGTACATATGTAATAAAATGCTGCAAGTTTTGAAAGTTACTCGTATTAAATTTATGTGACAAAAATCGCCAGAAAAAAAAAATTACTCAATAGTAAGAGCTGTCCCCGTATTATGTAAGTCGCTAAAGCTAAAGTTAAATTCATTCGCTTAAATGCTGAACAAATACAAAATTTAAAATTTTTGGCGTTGCCATTGCCTAATTTAGCAATACACGTTTGAAAATTTTATTCGTAGCCTAAAATCGATAAATCGACTTTATAAATTTTTAGCTATAGATATTTTAGCGAGTTTCAAAATACGGGGGCTGATGGCCATTGTAGCTAGTGCTATATTCTATAACTTTATAATAATTAATTATTTTTAAGTTATTAAGACTAAGGAACAATTAAGAGAATACAAAAAAAAAATCACAGAATACAAAAATCGCCAGAATAACAAAAATATCCTTTTCACCTTTGGTGTACGGAACCCTAAAAATCGCCACAATAACAATAATATGACCACAATAAAAAAAAATCGACAGAATAACAAAAATATCGCCAGAATAAGACAGATATTGCCGGGATAAAAAATGGTATTCCGAATATGAAAAATCGTTATATTAATCGCCATAATAGAAGAAATAGCCAAAATCTAAAACAATAGTTACAGACTAAAGGCTCAAGGCTCAGCTACCCGACTGTAATGTAAAGTAACTGCAACAGTAGGAAACAGCTGATCGACATTGTTATGTGAAAAGTAATGAAAATGGTTAAAGGCTCAGTTACCCGACGGTAATGTAATGTAAAAGTGACGTAGGAAACAGCTGATCGATATTTTTATATGACAAGTAGGTTACGTTAAATTACATCTCTCTCTGTGAAAAGTCGGGTAACTGAGCCTTTATAGAGATGTAATGTAACGTAGCCAACTTTTCATATAAAAATATCGATCAGCTGTTTCCTACGTTGCAGTTACTTTACATTACAGTCGGGTAACTGAGCCTTAACTGAGTCTTAATTCATCTGGCATAAAAATGTATACGTACACACAGCTTTATGTGTATTAGTGTTTTTTGTATTGTTTTAACATTTGTGTGTGTCTGATGATCTGTGTATCTGTGTGTCTGTCCGTGTTCACGTACAGGCCAAACGGCTGGACCGATTTCAATTTAGTTTTCTCTGTTTGAAAGGTGACTTGATGGAAATGGTTCTTAACCATGTTTGAAGAAAATCTGGTTGAAAAATTATGCCAACAACAAAACCACTCTCTTTGCGTCTCTCACCCACAAACTGGTATGTTATGCCAGCACAATTGTTCTCGTGTGTAAAGGCCTTTGGCAGCTGAAACTAAAGTGATGCCAGAGTCATTTTGCATGAAAAAACATGCTGCCAGATGGATTTTTCGCAATAAGGACAGAGTACTGCTTTTGCGAATTAATTTCGCAAATATTTCATACCAAATACTCTTACATACATGTAGTTTTTCGCACGAAATTGTGAACAGAGTACCACCAGGCTTAAGAAAAAATATACCTGCATAAAAAATCGCCTAAAGTAAATAATAAAATCGCCAGTTTAGGAAAAAAAATAGCAGAATAAAAAAATCCCCAGAAAAACAAAAATATTGCCAGAATAAAAAAATTTTACCGGAATAAAAAAACTGTATAACGAATACGACAAATCGTCATATTAAACGCCAGAATAGAATGGTCGAAATCTATATTAAATTGGCACAGACTATCTAACTATCAAAAGAATATCCAGTTTCCACAAATCAGGCGAACGACTCGTCTAGAAAGTTTGTATGAAAATCACTAAAAAAAAAATTAGTGCTTTCCATATAAATTTTATACTCAAGTCGAGCGTCTGGGTTGTAGAAACACGGGGCAAAAAATCGTCAGAATGACAATATCGCCAGAACAGAAAAAAAGTTACCGGTATAAAAAAATCTCCAGAATTATAAAAATATCGGCAGAATAAGAAAAAAGTTGTCATAAAAAATACTCGTATTTGCCAGAACTAAAACAAAAAAATCGCTAAAATAAGAAAAAAATCCCCAGTACATGAAAAATCGCACTTAAACATTTTTCAAAGTAGACAAATTCAATACAAAATTGAAAAACGAAAAGAAAAGCTAATAGACGAATTAAAAAAATATATCGAAGTAAATTTTTCTGAAGTTAACATTGGCGTAGAAATACTATTCTGCATTATTAACTCCCACCCCAAGTTCCCTCCCACGTCTATGAGTAGGAACAACAATTGCGTAAAGACCGCGTTGTACATGAATGTACTCGTATTGAATGCAAAAAGGTGCTAATCGATCAAATAACTAAGTTTGGCAGGTTTTCTTTGGTCTAAGATTTCGGTTAACAAAACTGATTTAAAAGTTACTGATAATTAAATACATACATAGCCTTATTGTTTAAAAAAAAATTATCCAAGGCGTGGGAATGTTTCTGAAAGCTCACAAAAATAAAATTTGTCGTCGTGGTTAACGATTTCTAAGAATTCTAAATGGCAAAGAATAAAGTTAAATGAATATTTTTTTATTTTTATAAAATTAAGTGTATATAATTGAAATGTGAAAGGAGTTCGAAAATTCGAAGTTATGATCTAACTTCGAATATGCTTGCTTGAGATCTTATGTTGTATTTTAGTCAAAATGCAATAACTTGTTTTTTTATTTCGATTGTAGTTCAAATCAAATATGTATTTGTTGTTGTAAATTACCAAAATTCGTAAAAATTTTTAAAAATTTTTATCATTTTCCAAAAGAATGCAGGGTCTAGTCTATTCGAATATACTGAAATTTCGATCAATATCTAGTGCCATAATTTGCCCTTAGATTTTTATAGAATTAAGGATTGATAGCTAACATGAATTCGAAAATTCGAAATTAAGTTCGAAATTTCGAACATGCTTTATAAGTTGTTATTTTGAATTTTTGCAAGAATGCAATAATTTTTTTCCTATTTTCGCACATAATAAAAGTTTAAAAGAATTTGCAGTTTTGTGCAAAATAAAATATGAGTGTCCCTCTTGGCTAACAGGCAGCATATTAATCTAGTTGTAATACTAAACTGCTTGAAATTAGTTTATTTCAAAACTTTACAATTCCCCAGCTTCATGTCCCTCAACTTTTTTATATTCAAATATATATATTACTAAAACAACGTCATAACTCTAAAAAAGAGTTGAGTACATGCGATATTTCTATTAAATTATTGAACAATATGAATAACGTTACGAGGATTAATTCTGTATCATCAACTCTAAAAATCCTTTGGAGTTATGACGTTGTTTTAATAAATGAGCGACATGTACCTACAAAATTGTGTTTTATAAAAGATTTTTGGTTTTAAATTTCAAAATATTACAATCAATTATCCAGCTTTTATTGATAACACCTTGTCAAGTTTATATCAATAAAGATCAATTTTAAGATTTGGAAATATTATCGACCCCTTATTTTTTTTATGATAAATTTATAATTAATTACAATGAATGATTAAAAACTGTTATACAAAATTTATAGACATGTTTTTACGAAGTGGGACAAAAATTAAATACATTTAAAGTAAAACAGAAGATTCTTTTTACGTTTAAAAATAACAATTCTGCCAAAACATTAAATTGGAAGTAAACTTTATCAAACAAAAAAAAATTTTGAAAATCTGTTGGTTAAGAGGAAGTATGTGAAATAAAAAATTAAATTTTAATGGGCGTGCCTCCGCCTATTTTTTTAAATGCACGATTGTGTGTACTTCAGAGCTCAGCGTGTGTGTTAAGTTTTGTAAAAATCTGTAAAGTAGAAACACGTACAATAAAATATTAAATTTTAATAGGCGTGACTCCGCCCATTTTTTGAAATGAAAGATCGTGTCTATTTTAGAACTCAGGGTGTGTGCTAACTTTCCTAAAAATCGGTTTGTGGGCGTGTTCCCGCTCACTTTTTTTTTGCAAAGGAATCAGTTGGAAGCTATACCCTCTCAGACAAAAAAAAAATTTTACAATCGGTCTAAAATGTAACTAGTTATAAGATAACAATGTCAAAAAAATTAAATAAAAAAACACAGACGAATTGATAACCTCCTCCTTTTTTTGAAGTCGGTTAAAAATAAATAAATATATAAGAAAACTTTGGTCTTCCTGCAGACCTTTTACAACATTTCAATATACACGGTCAACAAATCAAATTGAAATGAAAAATAACTTCCTTGAGGTAAGTAAGAGAAATGAGGTTACCATGTATTGAAACGACTTATTTAATTTTGAAAAAAAAAATTTAATTCTCTGAATAAAATCACTCGAATAAAAGTTATACGAATAAGATCACTCGAACAAAGTATAATCGAATAAAATTATTTGAGCAATTATTATTAGAATAAATAGAACACGATTAGTGTTATTCGATTAAAACATTCGGGCTAAGTTCGAATAAAACTATATGCGTAATATTCAAAAATTATTCAAATGAAAATATGTATTACAAAATTATTCTAATAAAAGTATGCGAATAAAATTTTTCGATTTGTACAAATTAAGATTAATCGAAATTTTGTTTTACAATAAATTGTTTCGAATAAAATTATTCGAATAAAAATATTAAACTTAATTTCAACAATTCTCAAACATAAACACAAATTCTATTTAATAATTTTTATAAATAACATAAATTTATTCGAATGAAAACTGAACGTATAGCATTATTCGAATATTGTTTCTATAAAAATTATAGGAAAAAAATTTTTGTTAGTTAAAATAAAAACTTGTTTGATTTAAAAAAAATTATTCTAATAAAATTATGCGAATAAAATTATTCGATTTGTTTAAATAAATTCGAAAAAAAAATTAAACTTAACTTTAAAAATTCCTAAAAATAAACACAAATACTATTTAATAATGTTTATATATCTATTTAAAAGAAAACTTAGCCGATAGCATTATTCGAATAAAATTTTCGAATATTGTTTCAATAAAAATTTAACAAATTTTTTCTGATTGAAATAAAAATTTGTCTGAATTAGTTGTATTTGAATAAAAAATTATTCTAATAAAAGTAGGCGAATAAGATTATTCGATTAAAAATTATATGAATGAAAGTTATTCGAGCTTTTTCGCACAAAAACATTAAATTTAATTTGATCAATTCCCAAAAAATAAATATAACTTCTAGTTAATAATTTTTATGCATAGCATACATTTATTCGAATGAAAGCTACGCGTATAGCATTATTCGAATAAGTTTTTCGAATATAGTTTCTATAAAAATTATACGAAAAAAAACTTGTGTGATTTAAAAAAAATTATTCTAATAAAATTAATCGAATAAAATTATTCGATTTGTGCAAATGAAAATTTCTCGGAATTTTTTCAAATAAAATTATTCGAATAAAATTTTTAAATTTAACTTTACTTAAATTCTATTTAATACAGTTCAATCCTAAATTAGAGCGTCAAGCGTTGCGTTAGCAGCAGGGTACGTAGCATTATTCGAAGAATTTTTTCGATTATTTCAATAAAAATTATACGAAAAATTTTTTTTTGGTTAAAAAATTATTCTAATAAAATTATTCGATTAAAACATTGTCCAAATGAAAGTCTATTTTTCATTCGAATAAAAACATTAAACTTAATTTTATCAATTCCCAAAAATAACCACAAATTCTATTTTATAACTTTTATACATAACATAAATTAGAGCGTCAAGCGTTGCGTTAGCAGCAGGGTACGTAGCATTATTCGAAGAATTTTTTCGATTATTTCAATAAAAATTATACGAAAAAAAATTTTTTTTTGGTTAAAAAATTATTCTAATAAAATTATTCGATTAAAACATTGTCCAAATGAAAGTCTATTTTTCATTCGAATAAAAACATTAAACTTAATTTTATCAATTCCCAAAAATAACCACAAATTCTATTTTATAACTTTTATACATAACATAAATTTATTCAAAAGAATAGCATTATTCGAATAATATTTACGAATATTGTTTCAATCAAAATTTAACAAATTTTTTATGGTTGAAAGAAAATTTTTTCTGAATTAATTTTAAATTATATTATATAAAGTAGGCGAATAAGATTATTCGATTAAAAATTATATGAATGAAAGTTATTAGAGCTTTTTCGAATAAAAATATTATATTTAACTTTATCAATTGCCAGAAATAAACGTACGATCTATTTAATAATTTTTTTAAATAAGATAAATTTATTCGAATGAAAGCTAAGCGTATAGCATTATTCGAATAAATTTCTCGGATATGGTCTCAATAAAAATTTAAAATTTTTTGGTTGAAAGAAAAATTTTTTTCGAATTAAACTTCAATTCGAATAAGAAAATTATTGTAACAACAGTATCCGAATAAAATTATTCGATTAAAAATTGTCTAAATGAATGTAAATCGAACTTTTTATATCAAATTATTTGAATAAACATTTTTCGAATAATTTTTTTTTGAAATAATTGAAAATAAATCCTAACTAGATATTTATTGAAATAATTTTTTTTTTCGAAAATTCTGTTCGAATAAACAAAATTACAACAATGCACTACATGCATGCTGTTAAACGACGTAAGTGTGTGAGTGGACACTTGTCGCTTCATTCCAAATCTTTTTGGTAATATTTTCTTAATATAAATCGCTGATTTACTCAAACAACGTCATCACTCAAATAATTAGAGTTTTTCAACTAATGATGCAGAATTATTGTGTAAACTTTTCATACAAATAAATATCTTATTTACCCAAATCTTGAAAGCAAAATAAAATTGTCTTTTCCATTAAGTTGTGTGCAAATTTGAAAAATTTAAACTAATTCTCTGGTGAACGAGTTTTTTTTTTGCAGAGTTATGACGTTGTTTGTATACTTTGAATAATTTTAATGCCGACCTCGTACAAACCGATTTTTAAGCTCAGTTGACATATATCTGTTTAAAGATTTAAATCCTGTTTCTCGAAATTCGAACGAACGTTTCGAACGAATATTTATATTGGAAACAAAAACAAATTTGAGTGTTTCTTTTTTTTTTTTTGAGGAACAGGCCCTCTTCAGTTATGCTTTTATATTTTAAACATGTTTTATTCGTCATTATGTTTGTTGTATTCATCTAATTAAAGGCCTTGTTGTTTTGTGCTAAACTTTTCCTATAGAATTTTCAGCAAAATTGTCAACAAACGAGATCTTTATTATGTAATATTGTTGATATTGTCTTTATGGGTTTGAACTGATTGCAATCATCATTGTTCATTTAACAATATAATGTTAATTGGCAGATAATTGTTTTTAAATTAAATAATTCTAAATGAAACAGTTTAAGGGCGTGCAAATAATATAAAAAAAAATTCACCGAAAATTGTTTTGAGTTACTTTTTTAAATACACGATTTTACATGAAAAAAAAAGATAATAATAAAAAAAATATAAAAGTTGCCAAATTAAATGAAATTCGATACAACAAGTGGTCTGTGTGCCTGTTCGTTTTGAAAACAAAAACAAATTTTCTTATTATAAAACGAACGTATTGTTTCGACATCGCTGAACAGGCCTAAAAAATATTTAAAAAAATTAGTGACATTTTAATCGTAATTGAATAATTAATTTGAATTTGTTCTTCTTTTTTGTATTTTCAAGTCAAAAGGGGTTTAGTTTAGTCTACTATTATAAATTTTTAATAAAGATTGGTCACCTCAGCAAAGTCATGTCTTAAGACATTTAAATGTGATACAAATTTCTAAAACAAACAAACAAACCAACAAAAAATAATAATTGACAAATTTTCCACATTAACTTTGGTGAGGTGTGTTTTTGGGGAATCAAATCGAAATTGCGCAAAGTGGTTTAAATTATCTTATTAACTATAGTTTAGATAAATAAGATAATTGTGATAAAATAATTAACTCTTGTTGGGCACTTTCGTGTTAGAATGGACATTTTTTATTCAGTGCAGTGCAAAGAAAAGAATTACGAATTAGGAAAAATAAATTAAAACAATTCAACAAATTAAGCAATAGTGAATAGAATGGTATGCAAGTGGTTTATTTAAACTCTAGCGCCTACCTGCTTGTGCAGCAGCTCTGTAAAATCGGACAAAACTTTCCTTTCTTCAACGCCCATTAAATTCTTTTCCAACAGACCCAAAGCTTCCAGTCTAAAAAAATTTATAAAATATCTTAAGCTTATTTGGTATACTAACGCTTCGTTCGCTTCTTCAACTTACATTAATTGTTGGGCTTTTAATTGATTTAAGTCCAAGTCCTCGACAAAAATGTTTAAATGCTTTAATGCCTCTAAACGATTGTGGCCTGTCTTCATGCATTGCACACTTAAAGCCTTTTCCAATATTTGTATTACCAATAATACCACATGCACTTTAAGCAATTGTGATGACTCGACTTTAATGTCGTTATCAATTAAATGTTTATGCCGTTTTAGTATTGACTGAAAATAACATATTCACATTTGTGTTGCAACCAAATATTAGGGAGGTACACTCGTATTTTACAAAAAAAATAAAACAAAAACAAAAACTTACGATTATAGTCTTGTTGTGCAGAGCAGGAGTTTGCTTGTAAAGATTATATATTAATACTGGCATTATGTGCTTATAGATTTGAAATCTATAATTAGCCAAAGTTATTAGTAAATTTTTCAAGTCTTCTTGGAAATCATCTTTAAACTAAAAATTAAAATAAGATAAACAGAGTTCAAGTCTAAAACTAGAGTGTTTTTTCTTTCTGATGTAATACAATTTCTATGCTTGGATTTTATTTAAAACTCCCTACCAAAAAAGGTGTGCTAGCTGTGTGTAGCCTCTGTCGAGAAACGGTTTTAATGAGCAATAGCCTATACGCTATTAAAACCGTAAATTAAAAAGTTTTCGCACGCCTAGTGACCGCTTTTTTCCATGCCATTGGTTGTTGTAATCGTATCGCTTAATTCATTACAATTTGTTTAACAATGAGGTGAGCTGGCAAGCAGTGCATCATTGTGACAAGAACCTTAGGAGCTGTGAAGTTTGAGGCACCAATTATCAGCAGGGCAGAAGTGCGAAGGATTCTTTCTACTATCCCTCAATAGGTGGCTTTTAGTAATGCAGGCCACTATATATTATCGCACCATAAATATGTAAATATGGCGGTGACTACTGTGTTGAAGAAACATTTAGAATTACTTGGGTTTTTGACCCATGGATGGATGGTTCTAGGCAAAAATTCAAAGAACTTACTACTTGAAGCATGTTCGAGTTTTTGAAGTTAATTTCGCATTTTTTAAGCTAATTTCGAATTTTCGAAGTTAATTTCGAACTTTGTAAATTAATTTAGAACTTTTTAAGTTAATTTCGAATTTTCGAAGTTAATTTCGAACTTTGTAAGTTTAATTTAGAACTTTTTAAGTTAATTTCGAATTTTCGAAGTTAATAATTTCGAATTTTCGAAGTTAATTTTCAATTTTCAAGCTTAATTTCGAATCTTTGAAGTTAATTTTGAATTTTAGAAGTTACTTTCCAATTTTAGGAGTTAATTTTGAATTTTCTAGCTTAATATCGAATATTCGAGCTTAATTTCGAATTTTCTAACTTAAATTCAAATTTTCGATCTTACTACTTAAGGCTTATTGTAGTTTTTGAACTAATTTAAAGTTACTGAGCTTCAGTTCGAATTTTCGAACTTAATTTAGAACAGAATCCGAAAGTCAGGTTCAGGTTTTCGAACCAATTTTCGAGCTTAATTTCGAATTTTCGAACTTAATTGCGAAGCTTGTTAGTATTTCCCAATGTATAACAAAATTATAATTCATTCAATTTAGGTACGAGTACAATTGCTGTGAGAAATTAATGGTTTTATGCTGAAAATTAATAATATTAATATGATCTTAATGAATTTTCGAACTTGCCAATAAAATTTAGAGCCTAATTTCGTATTTTTAATTTTAAACGGCAGAAAATTGCAAGTTAGGCCTAGAGGAAATATTATATTAAGCACTCAGACTATCAAAAAAATAAAAAATTAACAATAAGGGCACATTCACATAACTATTACGTAACGCCATTTTCGGAGTTTTTATGAAATTTTTAGTAATTAATTTATTACGTAGCAAAACAGTTATTTTGCCCAAAACAATTACATATATTATAATATCGATCAATTAATAAACTGATATCCTGAAGAACTTAACAGAAGGGTAACGAAATATCGAACTGCTTGAAAAATAGTTTAATTGAAAGGTCGAAAAATTAGATACAAAATTTTGATAATAAATCGATCATCTTTAAAATCGATTTGAGTTTGTCAATCACGAATGACGCAATGATGCATTAGTTAATTATCGATCGCACAAAGTGTTGCACAGATTGTTTTGAAAGGAAAACAGTTTTTGAGACCGATTTGCTGCCATGAAAAATATATAGAAAACTGATAGCAAAACACTATGGGTCTATTCTACAATACGAAACGAAAGAAAGTACTTTCTATTTTGCATGTAGTTAACATACAATTTCGAAAGTATTTTCTTTCATTTCAAATTACAGAGTAGACCCCTAGACAACATTTTTGGCATAAACTCCTATCTAGCAACTTACTATAAAATACGTTTTTTTTTAGGTGGAACGAACAAGATTTCACTTACCATTCCATAATAAATGCACAATTTCCACACCGTATTTGAATTGATTTGAACTCCTTGGTACTTATGCATTTCCTCAAACAGTCTGAACATCAAATGTTGATATTTTAAAGATTGCAAGGGATGTAGTTGTTGTAGTTCATTTGCGTCCTTATTGTTAGCCAATTTATTTTTAAAATTTACCATAATTAAGATTTGTACCAAATTAATATAAACGTGAACATCCAACTTTAAATTCAAATGGATGATTAATAAGGTAAAACAGCAAAAATACTGAATAAAGAAATTACATAATACATTAAAAATCATAACGAGAATGTTATAGTAATAATTCTTACCGTTTTTGATCTCACTATGGGAAATTTAAGTAATTCGTCAAGATTTTTAAGCTTTAGCCATAGAAACTTAAATAATTCTTGAGATTCCGCATTAAAGGTATAATTTCTATTATTTCTTTCCAGCTTTAGTAATTGCAGTATACAAGATATAACAATTTCCAAGGCATATAAATCTATCAAGGATTTCCCTTCCAATATCAAAGATTTAATTTCCGAGTTGTAAAGAAAAAAGTGAGAAAAATTGCGTATGACATCTAAGTGGTTACCATCCATTAAACTGTATTTTGTTTTCATTATAATATTAAAACGTTTTAATAGGCCATTACAGAGTTCAAGAGCTTGTTGAGAGAGCGGCTGAAATAAAGAATTTTTGGCTAAGTTAAGAAAATTATACATAGTTGCGTTTTTTATTTGTTTTTACCTTTAGCTTATTTAACTCGATTTGCTTAAGATTGTACATCGTTTGATTGTATTTAATTAAGATATTATCAGTTATTAATTCTAAATGTTGCCACTCTTTAGTATACATTAAACATTTATGAAAAACACTAAAAATATTCATGAGCAAAGGATATTCCAAAGGACTATCGGTATAAGTAAAAATACCCACTGCATAATGTATAAAATTGTCTATAATCTGAAACAAAATAAATGGTATGTAATAAATATTAAAATATACTTTTAGTTTCCACAATGCAAAGTAAGCGACTTGTGCAAAAAAAATATATGTATGAACACTAAGAGCCTTATTTATAAAACTTTTTAAAGCTTTAAAAAGGGTTTTTAAAATAAATTTTCATACAAAATTTTTCTTAAAAAGCCTTTATAAAGACTCAATAATTTTTATAAATAAGGCTGCAAGACTTTTACTTGTGGAAACTACACATTAATAAAAAGTTCTTAAATTTACCTGTTTTGGTAACTTTTTAATGGCTATGAAATCATAAATTTTCAATAAAATTCCCTCCGTACTCTGGCAGTTTAAATTTTCAAATATTTCAGGCAAAATTTGTAATAAATGTTGCAATTGCTGTTCGTTTGCAGAATCTGATAAGAAATACAATATACATATTTTAAGGCAAAATTAAACAAATTTTCTTTTCTATATACACCTTTTTTCTCCAGTTTCAATTCAAATACAATAACCAAGATATGAGCACTTAATAATCTTATTGCAGTTGTGGTGCGATAATCCGTAATGAGTTCCAACAAACTACTGAAATTTAATAAAAATTCAAAACTTCCATGCAAAGCCTCAACATACGGTTTTAAATGCTTAATGGAACCCTAATAAACACAAATAACAAAAATAAACAAACTGTTGCTTTGTTTTCCTACAAATTTTTAAACACAAAATATTTACCACATGGGCCACATAAAAGTCCATTATATGTTTTAATATGATATCATCTGAGATTTTACGTTTCATCATGGTTATATACAAAGTGCAGGCTAAAGTTGATATCGATTCATTTTTTTTGAAAACTAAGTTCAATATGGCTTCCATAAACTCGCGTGTAAAACAATCCAAACTTAATAATTTACTAAAAATAAAAAAGAAATGCATATTTACACCATGTAACATAAACTTTTAACTATGTACTTCTATAGTTTTAAATACCTTTGTAAAATATTCAAAAATTTTATCGCTGCCTGTTGTATTTTTTCAACAATCTTTATGGTAATTTTATTATACCACATATATTTCTTTGCTGAAATTGTGGTAAAATAAACACGCAACATATATGGCTCTATCAGGAAGTTTGATAATATGTTCAATTTATGTGAAGTAACATCATCCTGCAGCATATTTTGCAGAGTTTCATACAATATTAAAGGTGTCAAACTATATATCTACATATAAAAGTTAGCATTTGGTATTTATTTAATCATAAGGTTAATACAAGTTATTTTGAAATGTCGTTACCTCTACCGAAAATGCCTCATAGAAGAAATTCATGGTTTTAGCAGAATGGGCATGAAATAAATCGTAGTCCTTAGAAAAAGTTAACAGCAAACCATTAAAAGTCATCTCATGAGTTTGTTTATAGCTTTAAAGAAACCATTAATTGTAATAAAAATTTGTTTTTGATTTAGAAAAAAAAAGTTTGTTTAATGTTGGCCAAGCACATCTAGATGCGTTACGTTGCTGCTTAGACAACTTATTCACAATACAAAAATAAAATTGTTGCTGCTTGACTATGCATCTAGTTCAATTTCGTGCATACCTTTACGTATTTACTTAAGTACATAAATATGTTGATATGTATGCCTCTAAGTATGTGACATTGGACTACTTTTTGCAGGTTAAATACTTACAATAACCCCTGCACAGCGCTCCAGTATAAGCGATTGCAAATAGCATCTAATAAGAGCGAGCGATACAGTTTGCGTACTTCATGCATGCCCAGCAGCAAATGAAAATCTGTAAATAAAAATTCGTTATTCTGCAACAGAAAATATTTACACTATTGTTACTTATGCGGGCCAGCGGTTCCTCAAAGCGTTTGTTAGTGTGCAAGTCTTCCATCTTTATTAACTGCTTGTAGACACTGCACCACACGGCTATCAATTGCATTAAATAATCTACCGGACTTTCTAACTGATTATCAAGCAACTGGTTTAAGCTTCTGCTATATATATCATTCTGTTCTACAGTCAGAGCGCACACCTCGCGCAGAAATTCTTCAAGTTTTGTAAAACTCGCTTCCACATAATGGAAGTTGTAAATTTGTATTTGCTCCATAGGCCAGACATACGACCAGTCGTCATCAATTTGTTCGGGCGTTATAGTACAATCTAGGCCAATTGCTTGTAATATATCATTAACAAAGTCACAAGTCACTTCCATGCTTAACTCATCTTGCTGCCAAGATTTTTGGAGCATATCTTCCACAAACTCAAAAGCAACATTCTGGGTGCAAATTAATATTTCTTTTCCTTATTTATGATAAATCAAAAGTTAACTACACATACCTTTACAGAAGCTCCACTCTGTAATATTAATAAGAAATGCATTTTTATTTAAAATTGGCTATTATAGTGAAGCTTGGCAGTTACCACCAACCAGAATTTTTTTTTTTAAATAGCAAGAAACCGCCATTTTCCGTTTTATCAGCTGTTAGAGCAAACAATGCTGCCACCTTATATCACATAACGTACACTTGAAAAAAAGGTACCACTAGGCAGCTCGTTAATTATGTTTAGTGATTGCACTGCAGATATCAAATGTCATATCGTAGGTTGGTTTCTGATTTACGGCACAGAATATACAAAATACATTATTTCTGCAGCAAACCAGAAACCAACTGACGATATATCAAACTTTAAATGTTTTACAAGAAGATAAGTAGTTATTTATAGTAACCACTTTAGTCAACTTAATTAATTAATTAATTAATATATCAGGTGATCTCAGCTGTCCAGGAAAATATTTTCGCCTCATATTATTGGAATGAAGGCGAATTCAGTATCCGGGACCTTTTCCCTACAGCAATACAAAACACAACATACAGTTTGCTGTGCTACAATTTCAAATCTGTCAAGAGATGTTGACAATTTTTACATATTGGTTACAATTGCTCAATTTGGCATTGACAGCTGAGAGATCATGATAAAAATATAGCAGGTATAGATGTAGGGGTCACATGACTGGCAGCTCTGCGGGACTAATTTACAGTTTAATACCGACGTGAACGTGAGTTTGTGTTGACATCAGACGATTACTTAAATTGTAAAAGTAATCATAAAATAAACAAAGCTTAATACTAGAAATCTTTATTTATAAGTACATAGATCTGTGCCATTATACATTTCATAACCATTTCCCTTAACATTAACAAACGGCATACTTTTTATCCGTTTCCTTATTTATTGTTAAAAATTTTTCAAAATATGCCAATACTGCCAAGTCTCTTTTGGCGTTGCATTCAACTGGTGATATTTTTCATACTGAAATTTTTTAACATTTTCTTTTAATTTCTCTTTCGTAAAAAATTTTTGAAGTTTCTGATGAACTTTAATTTGAAAAAAAAATAGCTCAGCTGAATTTCCGCTACTACCTTGTGAATGTGTCTTGATTCAACCTGTGCGCATCTTACTTACGAAATGTCTCGGTATAAAATCATATTATTGAAGTTAAAAACGCAGTGTTTGCATAAAAAGTTATGTAAAACAATTACTCAAGTAATGTTTTACTGGAATTGGCAAAAAAATTTTATGAAAATATGAAATTTATAGTGAAAAATCCAATTGAAAAAAATTCATTTTCCATGGATGCTTCGTGTTATACAAAATGGCCGTTAAAAGAACAAAAACCTGTTGATGGGGTGACTGTTGGCGTGTGCAAGTATTAAAACACGAAAAAGACTTCGAAGTCTCAGAAGAATGTTTTGCCGGCGCAATATGGCGGAATGGAATGGAAAAAGGGGAAAAAGCTGCTGGTAACTATTTGAGTTCACAAAGCCATTTAAATGAGAAGCTAAAAAAGAAAATGAGTTCATATATGAGTACCTATAAGAAAAATTTTAAACTGCGCCTAATGCAAATTTTATAAATTAAAAAAAATAAAAAGCGGCATCATAAATAAAATATAATAAAAAACAAGCATTACGTTTAACGCACTACCAGCTCACTTCAGAATAGCCGCAACAATATTAACAATAAAGAAAATTAAGGTTTGCAGTGGCCAGAATTTGATAAGAAAAAGCAAGCAGAGACAAGGTAAGATGGATATTTGTGAAACTAAAACTTTTTTTAAATGCTTTTATGTATGTATGTATGTACATGTTTTGAAGCTATGTACATATGTTTAATATTTCGAAATTCGGTAGTTAAACGCTGGCACACTGGTGGGAACGAAGCCGATCGGCTCAGAGCCGGCTTAAAGCCGCCGCCGATAAATATTGAGCACCATGAGCACTCGCCGATGCAGACGGCTTTCATCGACTAAAATTATCTGTCGATGACACCGGCTAAGCCGGTAGTTTTATATTAAAAAGTACAGTTGTTTAGGTATTTTAACTTAAAAAAAATAGCAGAAAGAAAATTTATCCATTTTATTTACTCAAAAAAAATAAATGTTTTTATTTCTTAGCCGACGTTTCTCGGCTTGAGTCGACTTTCAGCCGCCGCCGAAGATTATTTTGTTCAGCCGCCGCCGGTCGACAAACCAGGTCGGCTTCGTTGCCTGGTGTCAAATAGAACGAACGCCTGCTTAATATTTCGAAACTCTCTGGATAAACGAAACAAGCTTAGCACAATGGTATCAAATAGAACACAAGTAAGCTAGTGTTCCTACACTTGAGAATGGAAGCCTTTGAGACCTAACAAAACAAGTGGGCAAAATGGCTTGCTTGCATCTTTCTTTATTTTGTTGATAAGACTTACACAAAGATTTCTTACCCAGACTACAATTTCTATCTACTTGTATTTTACAATTTATTTACATATATCTCACTGAAAAAACATCAGTTCCCTTTCAACGTGTCTTGGTTAGTACAAGATCCAGTCCGCCTGTTTGCTGGATGATTTTTTATATGGTTTAGTGGTAAATTTCGTTGATCTTACAAAAGTGTAAAATTTCCTAATTTAATTTTGTTATAGGTATTTAGTTTCTTCGTTCGCTTTTACTTCTTATTGCACACTTTACTTTTTTTAATTTTACCATTCAATTAGAATTTTTTTTAAATAGCAAGAAACCGGTATTTTCCGTTTTATCAGCTGTTAAAGCAAACAATGCTGCCACCTTATATCACATAGCTTACACTTGAAAAAAAGGTACCACTAGGCACTGGTTTTGACTGCCTCAAGATATTAAAAATATTTGCCTCATGCCATAGACTAAAAGTAATCATAAAATAAGCAATGCTTTAATATAAGAAATCTTATTTATTTATAAGTACATAAATATATGTGTGCCATTACATATCATAACCATTTCCAAGCGGCATATATTTTATACGTTTCCTTATTTCTTGTTAACAATTTTTCAAACTATGCCAATATTGCCAATATGATTCTATCCAGTATCTTTTGGCATTGCATTCAACTGGTGGCAACTCATTTCTTTAGTTCATTTTAACGATTCAGCCTGTGCGCTTCTTACAAAATGTCTCCGTATAAAATAATATTATTGAAGTTAAAAACGCAGTGTTTACATAAAAAGTTATGTAAAACAATTATTCAATTAATGTTTTACTGGAATTGGCAAAAAAATTTTATGAAAATATGAAATTTATAGTGAAAAATCCAATTGAAAAAAATTCATTTTCCATGGATGCTTCGTGTTATACAAAATGGCCGTTAAAAGAACAAAAACCTGTTGATGGGGTGGCTGTTGGCGTGTGAAAGTATTAAAACAACAAAAAGACTTCGAAGTCTCAGAAGAATGTTTTGCCGGCGCAATATGGCGGAATGGAATGGAAAAAGGGGAAAAAGCTGCTGGTAACTATTTGAGTTCACAAAGCCATTTAAATGAGAAGCTAAAAAAGAAAATGAGTTCATATACCGTACCTACAAGAAAAATTTTAAACTGCCCCTAATGCAAATTTTATCAATTATAAAAATAAGCGGCATCATAAATAAAACATAATACAAAATAAAGATGGCTATTAACTCACTACTAGCTTACTTCAGAATAGCCGCAACAATATTAACAATAAAGAAAATTAAGGTTTGCAGTGTCCAGAATTTGATAAAAAAAGCAAGCAGAGACAAGGTAAGATGGATATTTATGAAACCAAAACTTTTTTAAATGCTTTTATGTATGTATGTACATGTTTTGATGCTATGTTTAATATTTCGAAATTCGGTAGTTAAACAAACGCTGGCACACTTGTGTCAAATAGAACGAACAGAAGTAAGCTGGTGTTCCTCCACTTGAATTTGGAAGCCTTTGAGACCTAACATTTCTATTTATTTATTTTGTTGATAAGACTTGCACAAAGATTTCTTACCTACAGTACAATTTCTACTTGTATTTTACAATTTATTTATATCTCCATGAAAATATGTACATAATTTCCCTTCCAACGTGTCTTAGTCAGTGCAAGATCAAATCCGCCTGTTGGCTGTATGATTTTTTTATATGGTTCAGTGGTAAATTTCGTTGATCTTACAAAAGTGTAAAATTTCTCTTCAGGTGTTGATACCTACATATGTATATGTATTTAATAAGCTCAGTCGTACATATATAATTTTTAAGTTTATTAGGTACCTATAAACTTCCTAATTTAATTTTGTTATATTTAGTTTCTTCGTTCTCTTTTACATATCGTTTAAAGGAGCACTGCCGTCATAGCCGGGATAAATCCACATTTTATTGTCACATATGCATTCTGTTAAGAGAGAAAAAATAATCATATTTTACACTTTCCTTTTTTTAAATTTTTCTTAAATCACTGACTTTCTCGAAAATTTGAATTCTATGGACATGACTCTTTGAAACTCATATTCGAATAGATCATTTTTGTTGATAAGATTCTAGTACCAGTGGCACAAACGCGACGCCCAGACATATCTTCTACACCAAACCATATTAACGTATTAAATCGTTAAACATGGTCGTGCCATTGCCGCCTCCAATCACATATGCACATATATGGAATCCTTTCCACAAATTAAGGTTTTTTTAGTCCACAAAAGTCAATATTTAAAGCAATACAACTGTAACTGATTGGCGAAATGGAGCTTGAACAGCTGGACATGCATGTTTGATATGGTACCTTATTTCACATAATTTACACTTGAAAAAAAAGGAGCCACTCCACATCTCGTTAATTGATTTTTGTGATTACACTAAAAGATTTCAAATGTAAAACATCTTGATTTAATTCACCATTTGCAATTACACTTCTCTACGAGAGCCTTAAATTTTAAAATAAATGTGCAAAAAGCTCTTGAGATGTTGAAAATCTTGTTGCTTGCTGTTGTTTTGTTTGTTCAGTTCAAGGCCTATTTATCAGGTCAATGCAACTCTACAAAAACACAGCAATACAAAAAACAACTTTATGTTTAAGTTGTCAGAAACACACACAAACATGAACTAAAGTATATGATGCAAACAACTTTTGACAGCTTAAACACAAAAACACAGAATATCATCAGGACGATTGCATTGACCTGATAAATAGGCCTTGGTTCAGTTTAAATGGCCGAAGGCAAGGCGAATTCAGTATCAGGTGACCTTATCAGCCCAGCTGATTATCAGCTGTTGCTACCAAATTGAGCATTTTGAACCAAAACGTCAAAATTTGCTTAGAAATCTTCTGACAGATTGGTTTTGTAGCATAGCAAACTACGTGTTGTTTTTTGTGTTGTAAAATTGTTGTAGCGATAAGGTCACCTGATACTGAATTCGCCTTGGCAGAAGGAAGTACGCAAATTGCCAGGGTATCCCACATTAGGTGTTTTCTTCGGGAGCTGCAGTCGACCTATACCTTCGCATAGGACGCCAATTATTCAAAAACTATGGCAACATCAGAAAGAGAAAGAGTGTCAAAAATAGAGAGAACAAGAAAGTCCGCAATGAAAATAAAATAGATTTTAATTTTATGCCGTTCCGCACTGCGGTTTTTTACTTCAAAATCGTATGAAAAACCGCACTGCAATAATTTATCGTTACATTGTGTGCAGATTCTGAGTCGACAGTGATGTCACGAACCTGAGCAGCTTAGGGCTGTCGGATATGGCGATTTCTCGCCAAACGTGGCGATTTTTGAACTTGTTTGACGTCCAAGTTTTTGGTTTGGCGACATGGCGATTTTGGTATTTTTATGGCTATTTTTTTTAAACAAAATTGAACATCAAAATTTTTGTAATTCAGGAAAATAGTCTGCTGTAGGAGAAATTAAAAAAAATAAAACCTACCAAAACTCGTCTACAAGAAATTAAAACAATTTGAGTTTGTGATTTTTTTATATTAATGATGATTTTTAATTTGGATGAGAAAAATTTACAAAAAACAATTTTTGGCGATTTTATTTCTGCTTTTGGCGATTCTCTGCTAAATTTTTTTACGATTACTTTATATAAAATTTATAAAAAAAAATTTATTAAAAACAAATTTATTATTATAAATATGTTTTTCTTAATATAACATAAAACTAATTTTGGCGATTTTTAAAATCAATTTGGCGAAATTGGTCGGAAAAATCTGACAACCCTGCCTGAGCTGCCAACCTATTCTTGCTATCAATCATTTTAATACCAAAAATGCTACCGTGCATCAGAAACAACAACATCTTTGACTGCCTCAAAAATAACAAAATAAAAATATTTGTGCTGCTGATTTGTAAATAGAGTAATAGTAACATAATACTTCCTAAAATATAAATAAAATGACTGATTTAGATGATGGCGTAACCCCAGATCATATTAAACTGGTAGGAATTTATTGTGTACACGTAAAAAGAATAACAAAGTGAAATCTTTGATTAATGCAGGTGCAAAGGATCAGTAGCCGTGTGGATAAAATTCAGGAACAATTGCGCGAATTCGAAGAATCCATAGATCCAGGTACTACGGAAGACTATGGTGACTCGCAAACAAAAATAATGGATTTGCTAGAAACGCTGGAAGTCATACAGGAGGCCGCAGACTTCATACGGCCTCATAATCTAGATTTGCGTTCAAAGCAACAGGGTTTGGAAGAACAAATGAAATGTTTGGAACAAACGTTGGATTTGTTAAAGCTGGAACGAGGGGATTATGTTAAATCAGCTAAAATGCAGAAGTAAATTGTGCACAGCTATGATACAATTGAATAAGAAAAGTGTTATTAGTACATATTACAAAATGAAATATACAATTTAGAAATATAAATTTTTTTACCAGAAAAAATATTTAATTACCATTCGGGTAGATTTTAGTCATGTTTTACACCCATTAATTTTTCTTGAGCAAGTCGTGAGCTTATTGCTAGAAGAAGATGGTTTGTTGGTTAAGCCAATTTTCTTCCTGCTTCCGTATTTCTTAAATAAAAGATCATGTTGATCAATTAATTAATAATTACTTTATATGGTGAGTACCCTTCTCCTCAGTTTGTTCTATGAGCTACACATTTAAAAATTTATTTACCCTAACTATTGTGGTTGTATAGATATGAATTGATCCACTAAAGAGTGTGCGTGCATTGTCAATGATTTGTACTGCTGCGCTATGAAACAATACACTTTGTTCGAAGGCAACGCAATTGACTTCATATGAAGGTTACAATTCTATTAAGTACAAACCATTTCGTTTTTAGAACTCGTTAGTTGCGCTGGTACATTTCAAAACAATTTTTTTTTTATAATTTTGCCACTTATTCAGATTTTTTTCAATTTTATATCTAAACAAATTATATTAATTATTCCAAATAATTAAATTGAAAAAAAAAGAGTTAAACTTACTATACAACTTAAAAAATAAACATGACTAAAGAATACATTCATAAAGTGTGAAAAATTGAAACAATTACATTTCCATACATACATATATTAATTACAGATGTGAATCAAACAAAAAAAAAAAAAAAAAAAAACACGGGAATATTTGTCTACAAAGAACTTAAAAAAATTATTTTCTTTATACGCAGTTACACTTGAAAAAATAGTTTTCCCTCACAAGAAAACCCATAAATAAATCACTTGAATCAGTTTAAGGTGTCAAACAACATTGCCCTTTTGTAGCCACGCCAATAGGAATTGTAAAGCAGGCTGTAATAACACCAATTTTCAGATATCTGTATTAATACTTATGCGTGTTAAAAATTCACCATGTGAATCGGCTACAGCCCGTATTATCTCCAAGAGCAGCTCACGCGAAAGACACGTTATTTTTGGCAAGCGTGCAACACGTGCAAAATCCTTAACAATCAATTTTAAGGCATGTTCTTTAATATCAAAAATTTTCGTATAATCCGAAGCTTCCAAAGTTTGCAAAACGTTTTCATAAGTTATATTGTGTTCTAGGGAATATTTGCAAAACGAATGTAAACGGTTGTTGGACAGGCCATAGAAATGAGGGGCCTGAAACAGATATAACGCATCTTGAGGGGGCAATTTAGTTTCGCCATAGTAAATGTAGCGCAGGAGCGATTGGAAGGCTTCGACCGAGGGTAATATATCGCCAATGGAAATCTGAAAGTAAAGAATATGAACAATATGGAATATTGTTGCCATATAAAATATTTTTTTCAGGAATAATTATGACACATTTTTTTAGTGTAAATTGGAAATGAAATGTTTTATTTTTTTTGTTAATAAAAGTTTAATATTAATTTTTTTTTGATTATTAGTAAATATAACAGATTTTATTCTTTACTGATGCAAATAATGAAATAAAACAAATTTTTTTTTACTTCTACAAATTTCGAAGTCGAATAACTGAATATATTAATAACAACATAAGAATACCTTCAGAGCAAGCACTTCTTTTTTACTTACATTTACTGTATTATCAGGTGGCATAAATGAACGAAACATGGCCTGGAAATATTGCGTTCTAGCTGATAATATAGACTTATGACCCATTATGACTTGACCTTCCAAAACTAAAGTGATATCACAAAAGTCTTTGCCCGTCGATTCTAAAAATAGCGCCATATCACTTTCCAAAGTAGTGCCTAAAATAAATATATTTAAAAAACTTTGAATACCGCTTATTAAGAAAAAGCTAATTTATGTACATACCAACATTCTTATCCATATCCGGATCTGCTACTATTTTACTGGGATTTAATTTCTTGCGTATAATTTCTACCAGTAAAGGCTTGTCCAAATCACTAAACTCATTGGACATTACAACATCCGTAAAGTTTTCTTCTTTGATCAAAAAATGCATGCAATGATCTTTGACAATTTGTATCCTAAAAAAACAAATTTAAATATTCCTTAAGTAAAAAACTGCAGCTTTAAACCCACTTCTTTTTATCGGCATTATACAAAGCTTCCAAAACATTTTGTTTATTGATTTTAAAATCCAAATACTGTATACAACCTTGAGCTAAGCGCGGCATTAAAAACAAGCCCGCCAATTGATAAATATCCGTTATCAGAATTATAATATTCTTGGTATAGGATTCTTTTAAATCTATGCGATCCGTGTAGATGTAATTTAGGATAATTTCAAAGGCCTCGGGATTGGCATTGGGTAATCGTACCTCTAGCAAAGGTTCCTGATTGGCCCCTTGGGGACATGAACGCACCTCAATGCAACTCGAACCAAATACTTTCTCCATTTGCTGTTGCCTAGCATCACGTGCGGCCAATATTTTTGTTCTTAAATATTTCGATCTTGCGGCCACAAATGCTATATGTGCCATAATTTTAATTTCTTCCGGGCCAACAATAAACTGTATATCACAGAATTGTTTCTCATTGAAAAATTTACCATAATCTTCTCGTAAAGTGCATTTGGGATAGCTGGAGAATTGAAAACGATAAGTGTCGCCCCGGCGCACACTATTGTCTACAGTACCGCCGAATATATACATGGCGTCACTTATTACAGCACTGGCATGAAATACTCGACCTGAAGGTACATCCGAATTGGGCTCGGGTTGTATAATCGACCAAACTTGTGAATCCAAGTCGTAGCAGTGCAAGTCATTGGGCAACGTAGAATCTGCTGAGCCACCAAAGACATACAAAAAACGATCGTGATGCACCATAGTGTGGCCATAGCGGCGAGAAGGTGGCTGAGAGGCCACACCTCTTAAAACATGTTCGTTGCCAATACGACGCCAGCTATTAAGAGGTGAAAAGAGATTAGTTCGAATAATCGACTGTTTATTTTTTTTCTTACTTACGTTTTGCTCTTAAAATTAAATTCGAATAAAGAGTTCGTTATTTGCATGCCACTTTGTCCCGAGAACATATACATACAATCGCGGGCTACAGCCACAGGGAAATTGCAACAAGTAGGCGGGCGTTCACCCCTCTGTTCGATTTCCTCCCATTGGTGATTTTCTCCCTGGAATTATATCAATTATGAATTATATAATTTTTAAAAAATTTCTTACTTAATGGGTGCTTTATTTTTATCAGAATATACATATACATATGTAGTATATCGTTAGCTGAAATACAAAATCACAACTACACTTATGTATGTACATTTTTAAATTGCACAGGAGATAGAAAAAAACAAAATTATTCAAGTGGCTTGTTATACATATGTAGTATGTATATGTAAATCGCTAATTTAGTATCACTGTTTTACTAACAATACGGCACATAAAATAAATATGAAGATGTGTAACAGAAAGAATAAATAAATATGTTGTTAAACCATCAGACTAAACGGTTGTTCTGATTATAACATGACTGAAGTAAAGTTTTTTTTTTATTTTCAATTTAATTGTTATGATAAAGGTTTCAAAATATGTACATAATTAATACATAATTAATTAAAAATGTGATTTTGAATTTTTTGTTAGTTACGTGGTTTTGCATTTCACCTGACGATATGTACCTACATACATACATACATATGTATGTACATACATACATACTTATATTTTGTAGTTCTTTAAATATTTCTTAGTTATAATTTTTTTTGAGTTAAAAAATATTAAATTTTAATAAATCATTTTAAAGAAAAAAAATTAATGATTTACATAAGGTTTTAATTTAAAATTTTTTTTAGAAGGGAATTAAAAAAAAATTGTATTTATATTTTACTTAAATATGTACATATTAAAAAAGTTTAATATAAAAATTCAAATGTATTTACACATACATACATCCATATGTACATATATAACGTCGCTTAGTTATTGGTTTGCAGCAGCATAAGTGTATTTTTAATACACTGTGCGGCAAACCAGTAACCACCGACAATATGTATGTAATGCCTGAAACCATTTCCCTTAACTAATAATAGCATAATTTTTATCCGTTTCCTTATTTAGTTTAAATCTTTTCAGAATATTGGCAACAATGAATTATTTCACAGTCTCTTTTGGCATTGTACTCAACTGGTGGCAACTCATTTTTTTAGTTCTTTTTGACGATTTAACCTGTGCGCAACTTACTTACGAAATGTCTCCGTATAAAATCATATTATTGAAGTTAAAAACGCAGTATTTGCACAAAAAGTTATATAAAACAATTCTTCAATTAATATTTTACTGGAATTGCAAAAAAGTTTTGTGAAAATATGAAATTTATAGTGAAAAATCCAATTGAAAAAAATTCATTCTACTGGATGCTTCGTGTTATACAAAATGGCCGTTAAAAGAACAAAAACCTGTTGATGGGGTGGCTGTTGGCGTGTGCGAGTAGTAAAACAAGAAAAAGACTTCGAAGTCTCTAAATAATGTTTTCCCGGCGCAATATGGCGGAGTTTGTTTTTATTTTGAATGGAAAAAGCTGCCGGTAACTATTTGAGTTAGTGTGTGCGTGTGTATGTGCATTTTTGTTAATATGAAAAAAGAAATGGGTGCATACAATGCAAATGAGTGCAAAGGAGCACAATTAAATGCAATAAATAATTCGATTTATTTAGAAAATTTAAGAAATAAAAGTGATAATCAAATAACAAAGCCTTTTAAATAAGAAAATAAATAAAAAAGAAAATGAATTCATGCCCACAAAAAACAATTTGAAGCAAAATGCGATTAAAGTAAATTTTTATGCTATTTCAATAAAAATTAAAAAAATGGTTAATTAAAAATTTGTATAATTATTAAATTGAAAAAAAAAAATGTGAATTAGGGTAAATGAAAATTAGTTAAAATTAAAAGAAAGCAAAGTGTGATTATGTTATTGAAAATTGTTTAAGCCAAAAGAAAAAAAATTAAAATCCCACAAAAAGAGATATAAAAAAATTAAAATTTAGTCATAATTAAAAATCTGATTTAATTTAATAATTGAAAATATAAAAAAAAGCTATTGAGAATGTGAAAGTTATAAAAAGAAAATTTAAAATACATAAATAAATTGAAAAAATAAAAGGCTGCATCATAAATAAAACATAATAAAAAAATAGAGATTGCGATTAACTCACTGCCAGCTCATTTCACAATAGCCGCAGCAACAATATTAACAAATTGCAGTGTCCAGAATTCGACAAAAAAAAGCTTGCAGCTCGTTGGAAAATTGCAACATCATATATGCAGAGGCAAGGTAAGATAAATATAAAATTTATTTATTTAATGAAGTTTGGGTTTACGCCTTACTCTGCTGCTTAACAAAGTATTTTTTAGGCAACATATTTATGTACCTCTGACTAAAAGTTTTTCTTTAGAATAAGTTTTTTGGTTGTTCTTTTAATGTTTTTTAAAATTTACGTTAAACAATTCGACTTATTACACTCTTCAACAGAGTATTTCTTGATAACACATAGATTTTTTGCTTAGAGTACAATTTCTACAAGATAAACACCGCCTGTATACTGGATGCATTTGATTTTTATATGTTTTAGTGATAAATTTTGGTGATCCAAATATACAAAAAAAAAAAAAACTCGATTTGAAAAAAAATAATGAGTTAGGGCCTTTCTATATAAAGGTAATGATATGTATTATTCTCAAGTTTATTATAAACTTCCTAATTTTATTTTGTTATACATATTCAGTTTCTACGTTCTCTTTTACTTACCGTCAAATTTAAAGTCCACATATCGTTTAAACGTGCATTGCCATCATAACCGGCATAAATCCACATTTTATTGTCATAAACTGCGGCGCCGTGGGCTGAACGAGCCACAGGCATTCTGTTAAGAGAGAAAAAATAAGCATATTTTACACTTTCCTGTTACACAAATTATTCTTAAATCACTTACTTTCCCGAAAATTTCCATTCCACCCACATGGCTCTTTGAAATTCATACTCGAATAGATCATTTTTATTGGTAAGATTCGAGTTACTGTGAATATCACCCGTGTAGCCACCAAAAATAAACATGGAATTGCCAAACACCACGGCCGAATGATGGTAGCGTGGCGCTGGTGGTGTACCAGTGGCGCAAGCGCGACCCCAAGACTTATCTTTTACGCCAAAACGTATTAAATCGTTAAGCATGGTCTTGCCATTGTCGCCACCAAACACATACATGGCATCCTTGTAGGCCACCACAGTGTGTTTCGAACGTCTAGAATAAATTAAATTAAACACAATTTAATTTTCTATTATGTGCTTACTTGGCTCCCACAAATTCTGCACACTCCAACATTTTTGTCCACTGATGCGTGGCCGTGTAGGTGCTAAAGTCCACATTTAAAGCATTGCAACTGTAACTGCCTGGCGAAACGGATTTTGAATTGCTGGACATGCAGCTGCGTGAACTGGCACGCATAGAGCTTGAACTGGAATGTGACATTTTGTTGCAACTGCTGCGTGTGGCAAAACTGCGACGACTTTTGCGTTCACCCGTTTCTGAGTAATAGTGCTGTTGTTGCTGATAGTGTTTATCAGCTTCGCATGCTATGCAGCTGTTGCCCGGATGTGTGGATGTGGAGGGTGCAACTGTAGCTGGTGTACCGTAATCGTAATTGGAGTTATTTAAAACTGCACTGGACGAGATAGAACGACTGCAGCCGCCGCGACAAAATGAACTTGCTATTCTTCCTGACCCGCTGCCGGGCCCTTTGCCAACCAGCGAACCAGCAGCAGGACTATTCGAGCTTTTACCACTATTTGCAATGCTAACACTACTTGCACTGCTGCCAGCCGCACCTGCTGCTGCGTCCTCCTGAGAGTCGGTCGAATCCGACCCCAAAATCGCTCTTAGCATGAACGTATCATAAACCTTAAAACGTTGTTTCGGTTTAATTTTTTCACTATGCGACACTTTGTTAAATTTCTGCAAGCCGCCCGAGTACTTTATATACAAAATTTATCTACTAATATTTATGTTTCAAAACCTTTTGCTTGCAAATATTTTCTTTCATTCGGTTTGGGAAAAATTTTCCTTTATTTTTTCTCTAGGCTTGTGTGTATAATAAAAACCAACCAGCCTTGTGCTCGCCCCCGTTGTTTATCATTTTTTTTCAATGAATATTGTTTTTGTTCTTGCCCCTTGGCAGTAGTGACATTAACGCGATTTTTTACATTAAATTTAAAGAGTTTTTAAGTATTTTGAGCGAGATTTATTAAAGAAATGTTAGCACTACTGTCCACTGTTAAGAACGAAAGAAGAAAAGTAGAAGTAAAAGAGAATTATTAATGAATTGTGGGTTTTTGTTTTGCTCGTTTCATTTGAAACCCAGCTGTTGTTGTAATGCTGCCACAGGGTTCGCAAGTATTTGAGGATTGTAGTGTAGTGTAGCCAACTAAGTGTAGAATTTGAAACCGTTAGATTTGTATCAAGTTTTTAAAAGTCGGGTAAAAGTGGGATATGAGCATAAATTTATATACATACATACATACATAGATATGTACATACATATTAGAAATGAACTAATTAATATAATAATGAATATGAAGATTACAAAAACAATAAAAAAAACCCCAAAAAATATTTTCAAAAATTTTTTAATAGTTTTTTTTTTCATAATTTCAAATTTGTTTACAAAGAATTTTTTTATAAAATATTTTATCATGTTGAAATTTTTGTAACATTTTTTTAAATTTCTCTTCCTTAAACAAATTTTGAAGTTTCCGATGATGAATGTGCCCTGATACCAATTAATAGTAATATTTCCTTGTAAAGTAATAATGATAAATAACATAAGCGAAAGTAAAATATCTCATTACAAGAATTCTAGAATTCATTTTCATAGATTTCTAAAAATGTTAACCAAAATAGCTAAAATAATTAAAACCACTTTGTACCTTAAAAAATGTTCTAATTTCACTACTATGTACTTTTACTCTTGTTGCATTTTGTTTACTTTATTTGTTATTATTGCATATCTTGTTTTGCCAAATATTGTTAGTGAAAGTTCTTGTAAGTTATAATGAAAAAGTGAAAATAAAATATTTCATATGTATGTACATATTTCCAATATCTTGAAAATGTTTATTTTTTTTTATAGAAATTTTAATTTATTTTATTAATGGCAGTATTACTAAATTAATTCTAGAATAAGTGTGTATGGCTCTATTACCAATGCATTGTGGGGAAATTATGTCCTTATATTTCAATTAGTTCAGAAATAAGTCAAATTTAGCTTATTACTTCTAACTTTATTTCAGTGAGCCGACGAAAATCGGTACATTGTGCCGATAGTGGGATCTAGGCTTTAGACAACAAAATTTTCAAGATATAGGAAATACTATTTTATTATCACTTTTTCATTATAACTTACAACAACGAATAATTTTTTTGTCCAATAATAAAATGAATTACAATTTTTATAAAAAATAAAAAAATAACAGATCTAAAGCTCAATTATTATCTATATTTAAAATAAATTGCGGGAAAAAATGTTTCTTTTGGCACAAAAGGTTAATGTAACTGACCAGAGAAGTGTGCACTTGATTTTACAATTTAAAAAAAATTTTGCGCCCTTATGAGGCATTAAGGGTGCCACTACACGTTTAATTATATTGATATGTTCACATAAGTTTTTCAGCCTTACCATAGCTACAACTTTGGCCAATATTGTTAGCAAAAAATTGGGAGTCTCTGTAAGTTATTCTGAAAAAAGTGGAAAAAAATGTTTTTCTTTATTTTTCTAAAAGAGTGAAGGAAGAAATACTACTTTGTCTTGCAACAGATTGCCTCTAAGTGAAATGCCTGAAAAAAAAAACACTTCTACTCAAAACATTCGGTTTCATTGAAATATGTGTAGTAGTTTATAAAATTTTTCAATTTCCCACCACAGTTTAATGATATTTATTGCGGCAAAACCACTACAAATTTAGGGTCGTATGCAAAAAAAGTTAACAAAGCTTTGCCAAGCAATGTTAAGTAAAGTTGTATTCTAAAAAAAATTATTATATCAAAATTCTAAAGTAGGCACCTACGTTTGTTAAGGGTCCTTTAAGTTGATATTTCCAAAATGTGTATTTTGTTCTTCAAATATTTTTGTTAATATAGCACATATTGATTCATGATACATCTAAAAATGAAGCTAGAAGTGTTAGCTCTTATCTTAAATTTATTATTTCTGTTATATTATGGAAAACATCACCAAATTATCCAACTGATTCGAAATACATAGCAAAATCCATAAAAAAATATTAAAATAAATTCAATTATACAAAAATGTTTTAGTGATGTACATACAGTAAAAACGAATGGAAAAAATCTGGATATTCAAATACTCATTTCATTCGAATAAAATATAGTATATTGCCATAATTTTTCTTTGTTCATCATATTATTTTTACTTTTACTTCATAAAAATGTTTATCTGTTTTCCTTCCATGTCAGAAGCTCATACTTTTTAAATTAGGTTGCTTTACGATAATACAAATTTATTTAATAAAATAAAAAATTATTTGAATACTCGAATTAATTTGTATTCGATGTTGTACATCATAAGCCGTGAAGTGGTTGTTGAACACGGTGGTGTTACCAGTATTTATTATTAAATTACAAAATAATTAATGTTGTTTTTTGCATACAATTTCTTAACAAAGCAATGTTAGCCTTAAAGTGCTTGGTAACTACTATGAACTTTAAAGCTCAAGTAAAATATTTTTTTGCATACGGCCCTTAATGTTTAAAAAAAATGCCAGTTGTGAAACAAAGAAAATATAAAAGAAAAAAAAATACAAACAGGTAAATTATAACGATTCAATATAAACAAACAATTACATGTTTAAAATTCATACAACAAGACATTTTATTACAACAACTGTTGTTGTACTCCCCACTCTCCAATACACAGTTAAAGGTAAACAATAAAAAAAGTTATACAAACGGCAACGCAGACACACAGACACACATGCACACAAACGCTCATATATTTACATATACATACATATATGTATGTGTGTAGTTATGATCATGACAGACAAAACAGGTATGAGAGACAATGGAGACATAACAAAAAACACAACAACCGCAAATACACTAAAATATCCCCCATAGAACAGAAGAACAACAAATAAATATACACTTACACACATTTAAGGCATTCGTTGTAAACAAATTAGAGTTCGACCGATTAATCGGCTTCGGCTTCGGCCTTCGGCCAAAAATTGGTAATCGGCCAACATTCGGCCTACGGCAAAAATCGGCCGATTAGCCGAAGCCGAATATTTTTCATTCCAAGCTTGAAAAATAACATTATGTTTGGTCGTTGCTCGCCGACAGTTTCTATTGTGTTTAACGTTTTGAAAGGGTTGCTTTGAAATACAACCCAGTTGCTTTCTATTTTCTTTTACTTGGACGTTCTTGTGAGTGATCATATGAAAAAGCAATCTAGAAATTGCAAAATAGTTTTATTTTTCTTGTTATGTATCCAATAGATATTACAGCTATTTCAGTGATCTCAAAAAAGGAAACTTTTTTTTTAATTCATATAAAACAAGTATCATTTTTAAAATTTTAAACCTTCGGCTTCGGCTTCGGTTTTGGCCGAAGTTTAGGATTTTAGCCGAAGTTCGGCTTCGGCTTCGGCTTCGGCCAAAAAAAACGCCTTCGGTCGATCTCTAAAACAAATATGTGTATGTATGTATGTATGTATGTATGTAAGTAAAGCAAGTAAGGTAAGTAAGGTAGCATACTTTTTGGCAAAATATAAAAAAAAGAAATTTAAAATTGCTAAGTAAAGCCATAAATTTATTTATTTAAACTGGCGATAACACGATGCTAAATTCGTAGCAATTCAAAACTCTTAAAATGTAAGAAAATTTTACAAACATACACATACATACATCTGTATACTGATTTAGCGACTATCCTGGGTGGCCTATAAATTCACATACATAAACGCCCCGTTTGTATTTAACACTAAAAAAATGCGCTCTAAAGTTGCTTGTAGAGTTCATAACACTTAACAAATTTCAAATGGTTCTTGCTTTATATAGAATATCGATAAATCGTTTTATATACATGCATACACATGCATACTTACATACATATACCAATATGTAGTACATATCGCACACTAAGTTATAAACAGTCACAATTCAAAAAATCCTTGATGTTTAGGAGTGACAAAAACTGTTTATACTGCACAAATAACGCAAGTAAGTAACAGAAAAAGAGGCATAACAGTAATTTATATTGTTCAGGAAGACTGTGTTGCAAAATAAATTTTCCAAGTCATTGGAAATTCGTTCAGTGAACTGTTTTATGTAGAAACAAAACTATTTTGATAATTTTGAGTTGTGACTGTTTATGATTTAGTGTGCGATATGTAAATTTTTTTTGGTAATAAAAGGTTTTGTTAAAACACACAACTTGGCACGTTTGCTTTTTAATATTATTTTATGAAAATAAATGTATGCGACATTTTATTTTCACACATGTTTTAGTTTGTTTTTATTACATTGAAAATTGTTGTTTACTCGCACATATTGGAATATTTTTTAGCATTTCGCATGGTTTTTGGTTAAATGTATTTAAGATAAAAAAAACAAAAACTTAAATATGTATGTAAATTTTTGGCTGTTATTTAAAATAAAAAAAATATGTACATATATCTAATTCAGATCTACATATACATATATATACGTAAAGTAATATATTGTTGACGCAAAAGTAAAGAGGGATAAAAAATGTATGCAATGTACTTGAAATTAGTTTTATTCTACCGATTTCTATTCGAACTTTCACCATCTAAGTGCGACAAAGTTGGTTTTATTAGAGAAAACATTTTGTAATTAGGGTTTGAATGGGATTTGTGGTTTGTGGACGCCATCTAAATGCATTTCGTTGCTGCTCCAGTAACTCATCAGTAGAATTTAACCACAATTCAAAAAAGCTCATAAAACCCCAATGCTTATAAGCAAACTTCTCAATATATTATTGAGCATTGCAGAACTACAAGCATAGTAGATTAAGACAAAGTTTGAAAAAGTTGTTGAAGTGGTTGAAGCCTTCTGAGGTGTTGTTTGAGCAGCAACGAAATGCATCTAGATGGGCATAGCCAACAACAAATACATTTTGTATATGAGTTCATTTCTTACTCCAGACCAAAAAAAGGGGTGTTATAAGTTTGTAGTGTGTGCCTGTGTGTCTGTACGAGTCCACGTACAGACCAAAAGGCTGAGCCGATTTTGATTTAATTTTTTCTGTTTGAAAGGTGACTTTATAGAGAAGGTTCTCATTTATGTTTCACGAAAAGCGGTTTAGAAGATATCATATGTTTTCTAGATATATTCGGGGGTTTTTAAAATGTTTAATTTTTGTTATTGTTTGACGTTTTTAATATATATTACTTTTAAATAGGGCCTCAAATAATTGCTAATAATAGTATTGTCGGCCTAATTTTTAAGGGAATTAAGAAATATTAGGGAAATTTGTGACTGTAGCGATGCATTGTAGGATGGCTTCATACATTTTTGTGCAGAAACTATAAGGAGTGGCCCTAGATCATGAATAATGGAGTTTTATAAAAGTGAGTGATTTTTTCTTATCTCACAGTGTTTGAGCGAGAGGTATGTAAAGTAACATAGGGATGCTAAAAACGAAGCTAACTGACGGAGCTAACTTCAGACACATAAAATCGGTGGCGCCCACTACCAATCCAAGCAGAAGTCTTCAAATTAGGTACATAGACTTTCTATAATTAAAAAAGACTCATTACGAGTTTCATGAAGTTTTCAATTTACACACAATTTAATGGGAAAATAACATTTTATTTTTTTGAGTAAAAAAGATATTTGTATGGAATTTTTACAGAATATAAGGAACGATATGAAGATTAATTCTTTATCACTAACTCAAAAATTCTTTGTTCTTCATTCGATAAAAAAAAACTGTATTTATTCTTTATCTTATCTTTATCTATCATTTCTTTAACCATATCGTCACATTTGTATGTTCAAGCATTGGCGTAGCTAAACATTTTTTATAGTGGGGGAGTGTCATTATGACGGTGATTTTTATGAGTAATATTAAGATAAATGATAATTTCTAATTTTTAATAATTCCAGAGGGGTGGGTCAACAAAAATTCTTGGAGGTGCAAAGCCTTCTCCCTCCCACCCATATAATGGCCTTTCCACGCTTAAGTGTTCAATATTCACTAAATATTTGACCTAAAAGTATGCAACTTTTTTTGCAAAAATTTTATAATAAGTTGGATAACTTTTACCAGCAATTTATAATTGCCTTATTACTCCGGAAATTTCCCGAGAACTATTTTTGTTTTTAATCCAAAGAAGACATTCTTAGCTTTTATGTTATTCAAAGAACAGCTTGAGGGGAGGGGCTACATAAATACATACATAAAAATCAGTTAATTTTTAGAGAATTGTAGATTTGGAAATATCTTTTTAAAGGTTTATGATATTTCCATAATATTTTTTTTTTATTTATGAAGAAATGCTATATTTTTCAGATGTATTTAAGTCAAATGGTATTATGAAGAAAATTATTCATATATGGACTATTGAATTGCGTGGAAATCTAAGTAATTTCTTGCTTAGCGCCAATGCCGTTTAAAGTTTATTCGCCAACTAGACATCGTCTACTTTCATACGGAAAAAAGTACGTTAACTTTAGACCACTGCTATACACCTATAGAGCAGCGTAGCCGCTTACCTAAAATTTTGTACCAATCGAAAACCGCTCCTTAAATCCCGATGGCACCACTTTTTGGCGCCGTTCAAAATTTATTAAACATGGCTTACTTCCATATGGAAAAAAAGTTCGGTAACCTTATCCCCTAGCTTTACTTCAATTAAAAAAAAAATTAACAAATATTTTCTAAGAACCCATAAATGCATATTTTATGTATGAACATTTCTATAGCAGAACTGCTTTGTTCGATTTTTGAAATTGAGTGGTGGAAAAATGGGGTTTCGACACCAAAATCCCACTATGCTAAGTTGAGATAGTCTTTTGAAGATTTCCTTCAGAATTTATCTTACAGATCCAAATTAGCATTATTACTGACCACCAGAGGCGCTGCAAACTCTGTATTATTAAAAAAAAAAAAAAAAAGTGCAAAAACCAGAGCTGTAAGAGAATGAAGCTTTTTGTTATCTCTTTCTTCACCAACTGTCTTCTATATCACTATCTCTTTCCTAAAGAAGGCATTTTAAGCCCATTGTCAGCAAGTACGGCACAAAAAATAATTTTATGTTCTTAGGTTATGCAAGAACTGAGTCCTATAAGGTTTTAGGGTAATATATTAATGTAAAGCTTTCCATAAAATGGATGGAAATAAATCAATTCTAATTATTGCTTGCGATGGCGAATAGATTAATTTGCATACGTCTAAACAATTAGCTCTACAGCACTACTAATGACTTTCCGACATCTTTGTGTAGGCATTATGTACAAAACTAATTCATAGCTAACCCTATTAAAAGTTCGCATGTCTACACTACTCATGGCAGAATGGCAAGTTAAAAGTCAAAGTTCAAGTGATGTTGGCCTTGCCAGATGTAACAACATATAATAGTTTAATATCTTTAGAAAAATAAAAGCTTTAAGAAATTTCTCTATAAATTTCCTCTCAAATATCAATTTACTTTCTCAAACTTCTTTTTTTTCCATAAAAGTAGCTTATATATATTTTTTAATAATTGTTATTATTGTTATGGTTATTTGCAATATGAATTATTAATATTTGTTTTAACAACAAAATAGCAGAAAAATCCCCACAGCAAAAATAACAATAACAGCAAATTATAAAAGAAATAAAGAAAGAAAAAAAAAATGCTACGAAATTTATATTTTATTTAATGGCATGAACTTAAAATTAAATTTAACCCTCAAGTCCCAAATGGTAGCATGATGATGATGATGACGATGAAGTTAATACATGACGTTACTAGCCAACATTTATTATTTTACTATCGCTTTTAAGCTTTAATGAAATTAGATTGTTTCCGCAGACGAAAAAAAAATCACAGCTCCTAAACTTATGCTATAGTTTATGGGGTCCGTGCGGTAACCAAACCGCGCATAGAAGCGTTGAAATATTTATATGTATTTGTTTTAGTTGCCGATGCTGTCTGCGGCAGTGAATGTTGTTCATTCTCAGTCTGTGAAAAAGTTGTCAGTTTTAATTTAATCATTTCTGACGATGATGATTTTAATGGCTGCATAATAAAATTACAACTAAAACAATAAAGTTTTTGCAAGAGCCACTGGAAAGTGTAAATTTAGTTGTTTAGAGTTAAGTAATTTTTTCTAGCACATTTAAGCATAAAAGAAAGAAATGTTCTTCGGCCATATTAAAAAAAGAATGCTAAAGGATATTAAAAAAAAACTTAAACTTTCAAGAAAATTTATAAAGACTTGGCAATAAATTCTTTAAATTTAAAGTGCATTTTTTTCTTATAACTCAAATCGATTGATTTTATTTTTAAAGCAAAAGTGTGTTAGTCATTTATCTTGAATTATATTATAGAAAAACCCCTGTATTTACATTTGGTAACTAATTTATTATAAAGCAATTTTTCTTTTTTAAAGCAATATATTGTGAATAGCGTAATACTTTAATTTATAATGAACAGCAAAGGCAAGACAAATAATGTTTTAAAATTTATCAGAATTTATCAGAATTTACATATGGTTACTTTTCAAAACATTACACACACACACATAACTCTTTCATTTTTCCTGCCTTTAAGTGTTCACTATTCATTCACCTTAAGTAAATCTCAACTTTTCTTCTTATTCTGAAGCTGAAAAATATAATGTTTTATTTTTCTTTCAACAACCCCTTTTTCTTTTCTTTCTTTTTTTTTCAAACGAAAACTGTTTATTATTTTCCACACATCTTCACAGGCATTAATATTTCTTTAACTTTTAAAACGTTTTAGCAAAACATTGGTGCATGTGTGAGAGTTTTATACATTATGTCTGTATTTCTTCCTTAAATTTATTATCGTATTTTATCTTTAACAGCTTAATAACATTTTTTCGGGATTTTATTTCGTGTGCTTGAGACATCTGAATGCATATGTTTTTTTTTGTTGTTTGTTAAAAGAAGTATTTGATAATAAATTATATTTCACATTCCAAAATGTACTTGTGTGTAAAATCTTTTGAGTTATTTAAAATAAAATTAACTGGTTATAAGAATAAATTTAGTAAAGTGCAGGAAACGTTCCGTACGCGCCCTTCATATCGTCCCTGCCATCTCAAACTATATCTAATATGCAAATGTCTAGTCCGTTTTTGGCGCTTATTTTAGTTTTGGGACTTTTTTCGTTATGGCGATTTTTTTTTTGTTTTTGTTCTGGCATTGTATCCGTCTTAGCGATTTTTTCAGTTTCTTGGCGTTTTTTTAGTTTTGGCCTTGTTGAGTTTTTGGGATTTTTTTCGTTTTTTTGCGTTTTTTTTTCTTTTTGACGATTTTTTTTAGGATTTTGGCGATTTATTTAAGTTTGAAAGATTTTTTTTCGTTTTTAAACACCCTTTAATTTTTAACTGTCATATATTTGTTGATGTTGTAGCGGCCAAAGTTTTACACATTTCAGGTTCGTAGGTCTTACAGTTCTCGAGCAAACGGCCTTTTCATCTTTGGTGTACGGAACTCTAAAAATTGCCAAGTCTTAAAGAAGATCTGGTCTAGAAGGTCTGGTATAGTCTGTAATTTGAAATGAATTTTGAATTTGCATGTAATTAACATACAATTTCGAAAGTATTTTCTTTCGTTTAGAGTAACAGAGTGGACCACATGTTAAGTATGCTACAAAAAAAAAATTATATATGTAAATATAAAACAGTTGAATGAATATTAAAGAAAAGCTTACTTGCTCTACCCGAGCTGTGTTTGCTTTACTTGTGCTTTTATTTCCTATTCGAGAATCCTTTATAAAAAGAATAAATATATTAAATGGGCGTGGCACTGCCCAGTTTTGTAATGTTCTATGCCTTAATTCAGACTATAAAATATAACTGTGGCGAATATCTTCAAATAATTTGAGCCGTAATGTAGTTCCTAAAGTGTTTTTTATATTTAATCCTCACCTCTTAAAAAAAAAACATTTAAAGCATATTTATGAAAAAATGTCGTTTGCAAATTAAAGTCGAAGCTGCTGGGATTAACAAGTACATAAGAAAAAAAAAGTAGAAGAACTAACATGTCTCTGGCAGTGCCACAATGCCACAGTAATGGCAACCACTAAGTCGCACAAAATACAATGCCATGGCAAGTAAAAACTTTTTAATTGGCTTGTAAAATAGGCCATGTATTATTATAAATTTTTAACTCCCCTCCCAAAGTAATCTACAATTTGCCGTACATTATTATACCAGCTGCTGTGCTTGTTGCCAAACTTATTCCCTGCTTACATTTAAAAGCATAATGATTTTACATTTTACAAATATTTATTTTAATGTTAATAAGCCTCCTAAAAGTATGCTCTAGCAATTTGCACAAATGTCGCTTAAAACTAAATATATAAAAAAAACAAACAATACTTGAAAGAAAAAGTTATAAAAAAGCGATTCCTAAGAAATATGCAGCATAAAAACACACACACACACACACACAAATAAATATTTCTTTATATATTATATTTATATAGGAAAATTCTCGTAACTTTTATTTTATTAGAGACGGAGAGAAAGAGAGATTTATAACGTGCTGGCAAAATGAAAATTGAAAATTTATAGACGAACATTCTTGTTCTTATACACAATCATATCCTTGAGTTTCTGCACTAAAGCTGAACGTCAAAATTCGTTTAACTTATTAAACCATATGCTGCGCGTTTCCTAGAAACTCATTTAATTCTATGAATTCATAAAAATAAAGCAAAAAAAAAAAAAAAAAAACAAACGAATACTTTAATGAAATTCAAAATGCGTACTATGAAAACGAAAATTTTACGACTTTCCAGCAAGTTTTAAAAGATTTGTACTTAAAGAAAAAACCAACCTGCTAGGAAAAAAATAAATTTCCATAAATATTAAGTAAAATATTTTTATTATATTTATATAAAAAAATTCATTCAAAAAGTAACTTTAAAGTTTAGGCTCATATTATAAATTTAATAACATGATATTTTTGCCCCTCTCAAGAACTTTTTCCTATCGATCCTTTTTCACACATAAACCATTATTCCTTTGCTCTTAAATTGCAAGGATTTATGTGTCTTTGGAAATATTCCCCAAGAAAATTGTAATATTTTCGCAACTGTCTTAATTCAAACATGTTACAAATTCATTTTCTGTTAAGTACAATCACCTAAATGTATGCTTTAAAATAAATAAATTACTGGGAAAGCTTAATATTTGTTTGCTTAAACCCCCTTACCCCTACATTTAACAAACATAATGTCTAGCTAAGCTTATTTAATAATTTTATAATTTCTTTTGTAGCATATGTTTGGGCTGATTTGTGGAAACTGTCAAGCTGTTAAAATACCTGTGGTTTTATGCTTAGTTTCTTGGCTTGTGCCTGACTTTTAGTCTTTAGCCATAATTAGTTAAAAAAAAATTAAAATTTAATAAAGATTTGCAGAAGTTTTGTTTAAACAAACACTCATACGAGTAGCATGCATAGACATGCCTGGCGTTGACTTCAAAATAATTCTTATTTATCTTATTTAGTTTATCTTATAAAATGAAGTTTTCTATAAACTTAATAATATTTGTGTAATTAAGTCTGTTGTATATAATTATGTGGCTAGAGAAGTATTTAAATTTCTGTAGCATATTTTCGAGGGAAGTTTGTGTTTATGAAAAAGATTGCATAACTTTAGGTATAGCATAAAATCATAATTATTTTAGTTAAGCCAAAGAACTAAACCTTGAGACTAGATATAATGAGAGAACATAGAATAATTAATATGGTTTGAAACCATAAGTTGCTCCTTGTCTATGAGGACTATGACTGAACCAAAACTATACTATGATTAAATAGATTAGACTAAATAAGACTAGAGCTGACGAGACTAGACTAGACTAACCTGGACTTGATTAGACTAAGCTATACTAGGTTAGACTAAGCTAGACTAGATTAGACTTAGTTAGACTAGACTGGAATAAGCTAGACTAAGCTATACTAGACTAAGCTAGAATAGGGTAAGCTAGACTAGATTAGACTAAGCTAGACTAGAGTACAATAAGATAGACTAGCTAGAGTAGACTAGATTAAGCCAGACTAATCAATACTACACTTGATTAAGCTAGAATAGACTAGATTAAGCTTGACTAGACTAGATTAAGCTAGACTAGACTAGACTAGACTCGATTAAGCCAGACTAGACCAGATTAAGCCAGACTAGGTTAAGCTAGATTAGATCCGATTAAGCCATACTAGATACTAGATTAATCTAGACTAGATCAGCTTGAGGCAGACTAGACTAAATTAAAAGCTAGACTAGACTAGATTATGCTAGACTAGATTAAGCTAGAATAGACTAGAATAGATTAAGCTAGACTAGATTAAGCTAGACTAGACTAGATTAAGCTAGACTAGACTAGATTAAGCTAAGCTAGACTAGATTAAGCTAAGCTAGACTAGAGTAAGCTAGACTAAAGTAAGCTAGACTAGATTAAGCTAGACTAGACTAGATTAAGCTAGACCACAACGAGACTTTAACTACAGCCGAAACATAGATTAATATTGCATTTTTATTGTCTTTTCTCTGTTTTTGTTCATCCTGACAAAAAACACAAAACTTGCAACACTTACATATGTAAGTAGAAAATTTGCAATATTAATTAATAATAAACTGCGTTCATCAAACAATTCATGTATTTCTGCGTCAGACAGTGTCAGTACTTGAACAAGCAAACAACAAGATGTTAACGATGACTGAGAAACCAAAAAACTGAAATAGCCAATATCTATCTATTCTTAGCTATTGTATGGCGAATAATGTGGCATGAAGACGGGGTATAAATTATTTGATTGTATTTATGTATGTATGTATGAGTCTGCTGCCACTACTACGAGTACAACTGCCGTTATTGCTGCAGCAGACGTGGCAGACTTTCCTTAAAAGTTAGTGGCAATGGGAATATTTCAAGTGGCACTAGATATGCGAGAGAGTGCATAAGTAGAAGTGTCTGTGTATGGCTGCACTTGAATGTTACTTATTTACTACTTTTCTTATAACTTTACGTTTTTTCTCCATGCACAGACAGATTACAGAGTTAACTAAGGAAATGGTTTTGTTGATAGACTTTGTCATAAATTTTGAAGAGGGCAATCAGAAACATAACTAAATAATTTTTTTGTTGCAATATAAAGGCCGCAGATTGCTTTTAAGCTTCTCAGACGGTGGTATGTAGAAAGCGAACAGTAGTTTTCTTTGTGGCTTCTTTAAGACCTTAAACATGAACAGAGTGTTGCTGCAAGAAAGATAGGACTTCGCAAGTCAAAGGCTAGGTGCGTTTTTAAAAAGATCTTTAAGAGATAATAGAAAGTTGTTTAATTAGAGGAAACCTATTTAATAAAGTGATTAGATGTGTTTGGAAACCAGTGAACAAAAGTATATGACAACACTTTGGAAATAAGTAGAAAACAACAATCAGCTAAGAACTGTCATAATTTACTCGAGTAAGTTGTAGTCATAGTACCAGTCATAGCCTACAGTACAAAAAAAAATGGGTTGTTTTAAAAATCTTTGTATGTCTTAAACAATTCGCTTTTTAATCATTAACCTCCTTATGCAATAAAATAACAATTTGTACTTCAAGTGTACTTTAGTAAAATTCTTTATGGAAATTTTGTTTTAACTGTACGTTAAAAGTCAAATTTATTATTTTTTTTGCATAAGGGTGTAATTATTTAATTTTAATTTTTTCTCTTTTAATTCTACTAAACTGAAAATTATATTTATAAAGTATGGAAATAAAAAAAAATATTTTGTTGCATATTTCCAGGAGAGTAAATTGATATAAGCTGTTTTAATTTGTGACATGTGTTTTATTTTTTTGTAAGAATTGCTCAAAATTTTATATTTTCTATTATATAAATAAAGCGAAAAACTGAAACAGATGACACTCAGAGACTTCTCCTTCGTCGGTATTGTGTAGCAGAATCATCGGCGAAGTAAAATAACCAACAAAACGGCTACTAATTATAACTTATAGCAAATTTAGTACGCATGATTTAACACTAGAGGCGCTGCAGCGCTGCATTATTAAAAAACGTGCAAAAAGCAGAGTTGTGAAAGAATGAAGCTTTCCTATATATCTTCCTTCACCACCTATCCCTTTCCTAAAGAAGGTAACACCTACTAATACGATTAGTAGTAGACAGTCATTGCCTGAGTTTTACTTCTCTTTATTAAAAAATAAATATTTTTTTTTATTTATATAAAAAAAAGTATTTTAAACTATTTTTAGCAGCATAATATTAATAAGCATTAAGCAAAAAATTTAAATGTTAAAAAAGTAAATTGTTTTACTTTGTTGCGACTTTTTTTGTGTTTATAGTCTCTAATTTATTTACCCGTAAAATCAAATTTTAGGCCAAAAATAAATACTCTTATTTGCTAACAAATTCCAGTTAAAGGTTGAATAAAATGTGAAAAAATTAAAAGGTCTTAAGGAAGGTTAAAAAATTAAAAAAAATGTTTTAATAAAGAAGAAAAAACTTTAGATATGTATATACTTACTTTGTTTTTAGCTTTTAGCCTAAAAGCAGGCTTTAAATTTTATTTAACGATATCAGCCTCCTTAAGCGTAGTTTTCACATTACAAGCTGAAATCTCGACAAGAAAATTTATATGAAAAGCTGCAAAATTTTATAATGATTTCTATATAAATTTTCTAGACCAAGTGAAAGATTGTAATGATTTTCCTAAAAATGGGCCTTAACATTTATTTAACGATATCAGTGAGTAATTGCCCTGCAGGAAATGGAACGGATAGAAGACTAGCCACGTGACCGATCCCTAAGTGATAGGGACCAGTCCGAGTTCTAACACTTCCTATGAAGCGTACCAGTCACTTTTCCATGGGGATGGCCTAGGATGGGGTTAATTGATACTTTGTATGCACCTTGTGACTTATCACTTAACTGTCTTATAGGGACCTACCTATTCCGTGTGGAATATAAATTATATATAAATGTCAGTCCGACATTTATGTAACTGTAACAATGCAAACTTGAACTTTTTTATTATTTTTATTTTTCAGTAAAAAAAAATTTTATATTCAAACTATTAACCAGGCAGGCTTGCACACTACCTACCCGATCATAGGGGCATTAATATCTCAAAAGTATAAATACGTACCAGTTAAGCTTAGGTTAATATCTAAGTATAGTTACGGCACTTGTTCCAGACTGACTTGGCAGTCTATTTATACTGATTCATTGTTTAACCTTCATAGTGAACAGATGTCGCAGCGAAGTCTTTTTTATATATACATTAAACCAAAAAAAATATTCGTAGTACATAATACATGCCCCAGCGGAGTCTTTCTTATATAGACAATCTAAACAAAAAAAAATATTCGTAATACATACACGCGCAATATTAGTAATAGTACCCTATTGAACCAGGGATGAAGTTGTGGAGAATAAAAGTGAAGTGAAAGTGAATAGTTCAGGTAACATTCAGTGTTGTCAGATATGGCGATATCTCGCCAAACGTGGCGACAAAAATTTGGTTTTGGCGATGAAAATTTTGAAATGGCGATTGGCGATTTACTTGGCGATATTTGAACTCCTTGGCGATATTTTTGGCTATATTTTTAAGATTTCAATAAAATAGAATAATGTTAAAAAATATGCTTATATAAAGCAACTTTTTCTCCAACATAAAATATTTCGTGCAAAAAATTCTAAATGTTGTGAGTCTTTATCTGAAAATTATGGAACAAAAAATCTGATTTGATGTTTATACAACACAGTTAAGAAAATTTCCTTTTATAAATTGGAACTAACATTTTGATAATGAAGCAGGAATAGGCTGAAAGAGTTCTCGCCTAAATTGTATTATTATGACGATGCTGATGGCACTTACTACTTCAAGGATATGATATGTGTACTTTAACACACATTTAAGTGAACGTTAATTCCGTTTTATCACAAGATTTAAATAATAATTTTGATCTTGGTGTTCAAGTTCAATTTATCCTATTAAGATTGATTTTTGCAATAAGTTATTTTTAAGTCTTTTATACGCCAGTACGTTTTATATGTTAATTTAAATACTTTGCAATATTATTGCAAAGAAAATATTTCCCAATATTCCTGACATTGAAAAAGTAAACAACATTGAAAAATGTTGCCATCACATTACACAATTCCCTTGATTGTACAATAAAAATCAGAAGTCTTTTGATATTTGCCAATGTGTATATTGTGTTACCTTCGAATATGACATACACATTGGCGATATTATTGTACAATACGAAAAATTGCACAATTACATATCTGTGGCAATAAGGAAAAAGTGCTTAAGTCATATTTTATTCTTTTACAGGAGAGTACTTTTAAGGTTTCTAGTCGATTTTCAGAAATTTATTTCTTTTACAGATAAATTATGAAATTTTCTGTTAACCTTTATTTTTTTAGCCAATCATCGTTTTACACACTATAAGTAAGAAATTTGAGTTGAAATATACCATATTATAACCTTAATTAAGATATTATTCCAAATGAGATTAGAAGTCTAAAAAAAATAAGTCGAAGCCATAGTGCTATAACTTCATGAAAAATCACACTAGTAAATTGAGATTTTAGACCAGTGCTACTTTCAAATATGCAGATTACGAACGTACCATCAACTCAAAATTTGCTTATGTCGACTTAAGCACTTTTTCCTTTTTGCCACAGATATATTGCAAGTGGGTGCGCCGCTTTAAACAAAATATTTTTTATGTTTTACGATAGACGTTACCTACTGAATTTAAAATTTAACGATATTTGCAATGCAATTACATAATAAAAATATTTTTGGAGCTAAAATTTAATGTTTTATTATATTGGCGATATTTGGCGATATTCGGCAAGTCATTTGGCGAGGAGGCTGAAAATAAATCTGACAACACTGGTAACATTTACCCTATGAAGAGAGAGAGAGAGAGAAATACCTTAGTATACACCTTGATCGACGGCTTAAATGGAAACATGACTCTAAGCTAACACAAATGAAACTTAAATTAACTCAGATACATTGGCTGATTGGTTGAAATTAAATCTTCAGTCTTAATGGTAAAATTTTAATATACTTTTGCAACCTTTATGGTGCTACGGAATTCAGGTACGGGTGGGTAACCCGACCAGACATCCCGCTTTTGAAAATTTCAAGGCCCTATTATGAGTTGCATTCGATTTTCGATCTTCGCTGGGTATCGAACATGGAAAATCGAATGTTAAATTCATATTATGAGCATCGAAAATTTCGTTGAGCAACGAATTTTCTATCGAACAGAATTTAGCTTTCGATGAATTTTTTAATAAAAAATTTTGTTTAAAAATCTAAATGTTAAACAAGTTTTATTTTTAGGTACACAAACAAGAATTATAATCTATTTTTGTCAATTTTATTTACAATAACGAGATTCTTTGTCGAATGCTCGTCATAATACCAAATGACAATTCGTTCGATCAGTACTTTCGACTACAGTCGAAGATCGAAAGTTGCTCATAATAGGGGCCTCAATCTCTTATTAGATTTTTATTAAAATGTAAGTGATAAAAATTTAATCCAAATATTTTTTAAGTCTAGTTATTGCTTAACTATCCAAATCTCTATGTGCTTCATTACACCCGTTTTGCGATGAAGTGTCACGCTTGTAGTGCAGCTAATTTGTAGAATACAATTCTTATTATTAACATGTCATGAAGAGTTTTAGAGATGGGTCCAAATCCTTCATTCGTTAATTTTTGAAACAATTCTATGATCAAACCCATGTAATTTAAATGGGTTTGATCATAGGTTTGTGGCAAAAATGAGGAAATGAACGAGTAAAACCCAGCTCTAAAGAGTTTCAAAATTATCACTGCATTATTTTCTGTCGGAATCGTCGGAGTTTCAAGTTTGTGCTTGTATAGATATATAAGCCTTGACACAAACCTTTCGCTTTAACAGAGCTCTATTAGTGTCTTAACAGAGCTCTGTTAAGCTATAATGCATTTCGAAAGGGCTTTTGCAGTAAATGAGGCAACCGAATTTGAACTAGATATTGTCAAGCTTCCAACTTGCCATTTTCTGAAGGATACGCACTTTTTTCGGGAGTCAGAGCTGGCGGATAATATTGGTCATAGATTCATGTCCATGTGGTCCTCCAAAAACGTGCACACTCAGAATTTCTTGAAGTTCGAGTTTTCACGATTTCTTCAAAAAACTTTAAGTTTGGCCTACCTACATATATTAACATTTTCTAATGCTAGAAACTGTGAAAACTGTGTAGCTTAAGTATATCCTATCCTGCTTTCTCAAATATATTTATTTTTGAATCCCGCTTTTTGAGGGTATATTCTTCAAAATCCCGCTTTTTGATGGGTCATGTCCCGCTTTTTACCACATCTGGCCACGTTAACTAAATCCGAAACGAAAAAAGATATATTTATACTATTTGATAGGTCCTGGATTCAGCCACATCAAACATGTTCAGTGTCGTCGAGAAGGTCGAGTACGCTTGGTTCACTTGTCACCAAATTTTCTGCAGGGTGCTTAAGAGCTTGCTTAGTTGCACTTTCGACATTATAGCCAGGCAGCTTGTCTAGAAAATTTATATGAAATGCTTTCAAACTTTTTAGTTATTTGTATAAACATTTTCTAGACATGTTAAAGGATTGTAAAAATTTGCCTAAAAGTAGGCTTTAACATTTATTTAACGATATCAGTGAGTAATTGCTTAAGAGCTTGCTTAGTTGGATTTTTGATATTACAAGCAGGAGCTTGTACAACTATACATTTTTTTAATGATTTCTATACAAACTTTCTCGGTAAGCTGAATGATTGTAATAATTTGCCTAAAAGTATGCTTTAAAATTTATTTAACGATATCAATGAGTAGCTGCTTTAGAGCTTGCTAAATTGTACTTTTGATATTACAAGCAGGTACCTAGTGATTGTGATTTCTATGCAAATTTTGTAGGCAAGTTCAAAGATTTTAATGATTTTCCTAAAAGTATGATTTAAATTTTATTTAGCAAATATTTTTTGAAAACTATATTTAAAAACAAGCAAATTTACTTTATAACACTCTTAATTGATGTTGTTAATTCACAAACAAACAAAACTCAAGTTAGTTTCGTTTCCCTCCAAAAAAATTACTTTAATTTTCTTGCAAGAGTCTAACAAATATTTGTCATCCTTTTTAAGTGATTGATACTTGTAAACTTGATCTGTGTACTCCATTATCAATACCAACAATGGTCTCACAACTGTGTTCATAGTCCAGTGTGTCTATATATGCGCTAGAGTGTTGCTGGAACAAACATTACATCTCTGGCCAAACACACTCTTGATGGTGCAAAAGCTTCAAGAGCCCTTTAAGAAGATTTCTAATATCTTATGCAATGTTTGCTATTTGATGTAATAAATTATGAATGTCCAAGCCATTCATTATCAAAAGTTTGCTGTCTGATGCAAACGTAAATTCATGCCATTCACTCTGTTGTACAGATACTTACTTATTTTAGAAATATTGATAAATTTTAAAGTAAAATCTTGGCACTTAATGATACCGACTAGTTCTAGCACAAAGTTTTCATTAATTGCTTTAATATTTTATACAAGTTGGTCATCTTAATGTTAGAGCATCACATACACATACGCATACTTCTGCTTTTGGCCAATCCATAAAGTATGCTTTGTTTTTTTCCTTCTATATTTATAAACCATACTCATATGCTGCAGCAATACTAAGTGCCTACTTAAATGTCATCACAGACTTAACAGCAAAACAAAACAAAGAACAAAAAAAAACTAAATGTAAAAACCATTTACAAACAATACACTTATTACGAAAATATTATTTTAACTTTGTGTTTCTTAGCTTTTGTTTGGTTTTTGTTACATATTTTTAGTTGCTTTTGTAGCCGGTTAAAGTATTTTTATTGCATATGCCAGGGAGTCTGTTTAATTTATTTGTTTGCTTATGGCATTAAATGTTTACTTTCGCTTAGAATTGTCCACAAATGTGCTTGTCTTCGTGTACGGTTATAGTCACACATATACACAAAAACATATACTTACACATATACATACATGCATAAATTCTTATATATGTACATGTCTACCTACATACATACATACATACATATGTATGTACAGAATTAATATGAGCTTATTGTGTGGCAGAGCGAATGCAATGTAGGAGTGGGTGCTGGTGGTTGGCTTCGTCTCCATGAGAACAAAAGTCTTCTTTACTTTATTGTTTATTTTATAATAATAACTTTATAATCAAACTTTAATTGAATTCAACAAATATTTAGCAGAGAAAACCATTATCAGTACAATGACTTTGGCAAGGATAAAAAGACAAAACCAAAAACACTGAACAACATGAGAAGAAAAATAAATACATTAAAGTGAGTCGCCTTTGACTCGCACACAAAGGGTTCGGCACACTATATACGTAATACTATATGAACTTTAGCCTATATAGTCGAATATCTGACATATATAGATTTTTTTAATTTTAAGTACACGGTAAACTTGTTTCGGCTTTTGGCGGTTTTTTATTTTCAGCGCTTTGTTTGGGATTTTATGGAATTTTTTTCGGTTTTTTGCACTTTTTTTAGTTTTGGTGTTTTTTTAGTCTTGGCGTTTTTTTATTTTTTGGAGATTTTTTCGATTTTTGGCGATTTAGTTTAGTTTTAGCGTTTTTTGTTGCTTCTAGCGCTATTTTTCGTTTAAGCGATTTTTTCGGCTTTGAGATTTTTTTTTAGTTTTAGCGTTTTTTTTTACTTTAGGTGCTTTTTATTCGTTTGTGGGGGTTTTTCGGGTTTTGGCGTTTTTTTAATTTTGACGTTTAATTTATTTTTTGGTGATTTTTTTGGCGGTTAAGTTTAGTTTTAGCGGTTTTGTTTTTGTTCTGGCGCGTTTTTTAAATGAAAATTTCAGGCTTGTAGCTTTTACTGTTCTCGCGAAAATAGCCTGTGGCGGACGGATGGACATTGTAGAGAAAAGAATAGGGTTCATTTTAAGCTTTGGTGTATGGAACCCTGAACACACATAAGAAGGTTCTAATGTATATACGTAAAGTGATGTTCTGAAAGCTTAACTATAAACTTAATATGAAGTAGGGGTTGAAAAACTGATCTCGAATCCCCATTAACACACTACTTGCTGTAAAGCTTTAGTTTAGGTTAGGTTGGCAGTAGAGGTTGTACGTTTTGTTAATATTTTTATAGCAGCGCTGTAGCGCCTCTGGTGTTAAGTAGGCGTATTACTTTGAACCATTTTATTAGTTATTTTACTTCGTCTACGAAATATCGACGAAAGTAGTGCTGTGTTATACATTAGCATAGACAACTAGCGCATATTACAAAAATCTGTGATGTTGATAAACGATTGTGTCGGACCAGTGTTTGCACTCGGGCTCTCGAACACTGTCATTTCCTTTGTAGTTGAAGCAGTAACTACTGCAATCAACAGGTCCCCTTTAAATACAGCTACGATGTAAACTTAATTTTGAGCAAAATCTACTAGATTTCCCAAAACAAAAAACCAAATCTACTTCGTCACTACATTTTGTCGAAATCTACTTAAAATCTAGTACAAAAAAAAATATTATACTTAAAAAGGTGTGTGAATTGGCTACATTGCAGTTGGTTGGTTGTTTTTTTTTGGGAAAAATTTCAGTCCATGGTTTTTGTTTTAGATAAAAAATCTTGATAAATATACAAAAAAAAAAACGCTAAAGAATGTGTTAAGCAATTATGTATAAAATCTCACCAACAAAACTTTTTTTAAATTATTTTATACCCCTAATATTACACCATAGAGGTATTTTTTGGGTCCTGTGATAAAAAGGGTCGTAAAGGTACCCTCAAAAGGCGAGATATAGTGAGTTAAAGTGTTATACAAAAATATTTGCCCTAAAATTATATTATATTTCAGTTCGAATTCCATACATAAAATGCCTGCATTTTAATTTCTTAATAAATTGCCTGTTGTTTATGTTTATGTCTGTCTGTAATTTTTGCCATTAGCCCAAGGAAAATATTACTAAAGTAACCAAATAAACATTTATATACATACTTACGTACACATGAACGTAGGAGTATAGAAAATTATTACTATAATACCAAAAAAATTAAAAAGACTTTGATATTTAGTATGAAAAACGAATTGAAATTGTCCGGAGGCCAATATGTATGCATGTTCGAGCACAAAATTATTTAGAAATGTTTGTCTTTATTGTGGAATGAATGTAAATGATTTGTATTTTCTATTGTTTTAACGAAATTACAAATTACTATCAAATTAAGGTTAATAATTGAATTTATTGTCAGTTAGCAAAAATAAACATGAAGTTATCAAATTTAAAATACATTAGAAATGAAAGAAGCATTTAAAAGGATTACAAAATGCAGTTAGAGAAATTGTGAAGAATATTTGAAAGCAGTGCTGCCAGAAAATTAAGATGGGAAATCATGGGGATGGGGATCAATAAGGTTCCTCTAGTTTTACAGCAAATAATATAAAACCGGAAATCGCAAGCAGTTTTCAATGCTAGGAATCCTTTAAAATGTTCTACAATCAAAGCCTAGATGTTAAAATTATATATTTTTCATCCGATCTTAGTAGATCAAGTCAAAACACATTAATAGAGGAATTTGTGCTAGCTAAAATTTTCATCAGCTGTTTTTTATAATATAAAAACATTTTTAGTTCATAGGCGAGAGAAGAAAATATTACGGCTTGCCTTTTCATTATATTTTCCTCTCCCTCTCTCTCTCATAAACTGAAAAGTATGAACCCAGTCTTAGGTAATTATAGATTGAATTTGCAGTGGCTGTTTCTTGTGTGTCATATTGAGAATCAGATGTTAAAAACTTCTGTCACATCATTTCAAATTTTTGCGCAAAAGATGCCCGCCATCATTTTGTTTTTCGTTGACACTCTTTTAAGTCCTTTTAAATGATTTTTAAGTGCTCTAAAAGTATTTGTTGATTTATTCAATTCATTGCTTTATTTAATCCTCTAGAGTAAATTTAATTGATACAATTAATTTATTTACAGTTGTGAATTAAAATTTTAATTGACATTACAAATATTTAATTATTGCGAAAGTTTTTAATTAAAATTTGTTTTACAACCTCTTTAACGATATCGAAAGAAAATCTAAGCGTTCGAAAGTCAGTCACTCGAATTCGAATTAATTTGCATTCAGCGATTTCGACACGACTCGCTCGCATCTTCTCTCGTTTGTCAGCTGATGTTTCTTGCGTGGTAATAAAGAAAGTATTGCCAGGTAGGAAATTTTATATTATTTAGCCGTTTTTTTTTCTAAAAATTAAAAATAAAATAAAAAAGAATAATAAAATAAAAAAAGCAATGTGAGTCCGATTACAGGAGAGATGTTTAAACATCTAGGAATGAAATTTTTTTTTAATATGGGCTTATGGTAACTAAAATAAGATATATAAATTTTTGACTCTACTGTATTTAAAAATCTATGGAAAACTGCATCTATAGTATTGGAATTATTAGTTGTGGGGGAGAATTGCTCATATGCAAGTGGAAAACGTCAAATAAAAATTTTGATAAAGCTTGCGACTGTGGGTTTACAAAATTTGTATTAAAATCTCCACCCATAATAATTGGCATGATATGTTATAAATTCTTTATAAAGACTGCTATATATCTTCTAAAAAAATATTTGGCATTTAAAATGCTCTTTTATTTAAAAGTTTATATTTATTTTATATTTTTCAACTTTTTAACAAAATTATCCTCACTGGCAACACTATTACACTTAACAAGCAATTTCTATTAAAATTAACATTGCTCCTGAAGGTATGCTTTAAAATTTGGTTGATTGTATTTCTATGCAGCTGTTAAGTCTCTCTGTTTTTCTTGTTGTCCGTATGATTGCACTAATACACTCATATATAGCTCACACAGATTTGATAACGCATCGCACATTTTACTCAAAATTTGTGATTGTATTGTGAAAATGATTTTTACCCCCTAGCGTATAGATGTTTACACATCAAAAATACTACTCATTTACACTGGATTGAGACAAAGGATACTTTTTATCGTGAAAAAGCCACGTCTTAACCCATTACGGCCCTGTAGTGTTATTAAAAATTTTTAAAAATTTCAATCAGGGATACATTCTTGGTAACGGACTGAATAAGATAATTGAGAAAAAAGTTTTAAGATTTTTTAAATGAATTAATACATTGCTGGAGAATAACTCTGCTAAAATAATATTTGATGGAATTTTCAAAATACACAATGATATCAATGGATATATTAGTGCACTTTAGTATCGGTAAGAAGTAAAAAAATAATAAAAACAAGTTCAAAAAATAATAATTAAACTAACTAAAAAAAATAATTTTTAATGGGTTAATTTAAAGATTTTCTTACAAGCTTTTAAATGATTCCAATATTGACTACATTGGATGGAAAATAAATCAAATAATCACAATTGTGTACTGAAACTTTGGATGCCCATAACTCGGAAACGAAGGCTCACCGCAATGTTTTTATTTTTTAATTTTCTATCGGATAGTATAGTTTTTATTTATACTGCGAGGGGCACCTAAACCCTATTTGTTCCTTAGCAGGATCATTGTGAAAGTTGGTGGGTTTTCTGAGTGGTGAATGGATGTTTGTTGCAATTTAACGCAAAAAAAGGCTTAATGGATTTAAATGAAATTTAGTAGACGGATATCATATGGTCCAGATTAATATACGGAGTACTTCTTGGGGGGTAAAACGGGCCAAAATGTGTACTTTTGGTTCTTTTTCTGCTAAACTTTCTATAAACACAGTTTACAGTTACTTTCTGGAGGCGAACAAAGTGAGATAAAATAATTTTTTAAAAACTTTATTTAGCTTGTTGACAAATAAGTTTTACCAGTCAATAGTAAAATACCAAGTGACTGATTTTCACATTTGCGTCCTTAGTATTAACAATTTTATTTTATACTAAAACAATTACTAAAGTTTTGCTTTGACTTCCCTTTTGCTCGTTGTTGATGAATTCATATCAATTTTCATTCGCTTAGAATGCGAATGAAACTATTGATTCGTTATCCTGGAACACACTGTTAATTTTTTCTGTGTAGATTCATTTAAAAAATATGTTACATAATTTTATGCCCACAGTTGTTACTCTACTAGGATTTAGACAAAAAAAAACTGATACAAGACACAATAGATAAAATAAAGATATACATACATACTTATATACATATACATATATAAATATAACCATTGAGAGAAATATTTACAATTAGTTTGTTTAAACTTCAACTCTAAGCCCATGAGCAGACAGGCCATTATAATATTTATCATATTGTACATGCCCAGCGGGATTTAAGAGTTGGGTTATCTTTTCATTATTGTAAACATTATTACTTCTTTAAATGAAACATAAATTGAGTGTATGCTTAAGGAGATTATGATATGTTTGGTTTGTTTTATTTGCAGCGCTTTCCTTCCTTTCTTTCTCGAAATCATAAAGACATTTATAATAAAACGACTGGCAATTTTCGTATGTCAATATAACATTGACCATAAAACCTCTTGTCAAAATGTCGAATAATAAACTAATGTATCAAATATGGTTTGATATTCAATAATTTCCTTTTAAATTTATATACTTACAAGGGATTTATGTTAACTGGCACATGACAGCAGTTGGCCAAAAACAACCAAACTGACCATTGCAAAGTAAAGTTGGCCACAGTTGTACGTACGTACGTAAAATGGACCCTAATTTTCTGCTTAGACAGGCACTACATACAAAATTTATGCGTTTAATTTTGTTTTGCCTTTTGCTTAACCCTTTTTTTTCTTCTTATCAGCTCTTTTATATTTATAGCAATGCAAGAAAATGATAAAAATAAAATAAGAAAATAAATCCCACATTTCAAATAAACGAAAACAGCCAGATTGAGATAAACAAGCGTTAAAATTGAAAGCACATAAATACCAACAGCAATTTCTTTTTTCCTTTTTGGCTAAAGAAAATTTATAATTTTTTAACCCTCTTTTTTTTGTTCGCAGAAGTACAGAAATTTATCACCCCCTGCCAGGAATCAACAAAGAAATTTAATAACTTTAAATGGCCCCAAATAAGTGGGATATGGTAGGGCGCTTGCTCTATCAATTAAGTGGCAGCGCAATGTTTAACAACACACATGGCATGGGCACACAGATGTCAAATTGTAAATTTATGGCAGCTGGTAAAATGAAATAAAAAGAAAAAAAATATGAGCAATTTATGCATTAAAATTTAATGATAATAAATAATCAGTATGTAACAATATGTCAACTGTTTGTAGTACAGCTAGCTGCAGAAATATTTCTTTAAATTCTAGCTCTAAATATTGGGTGATATTTTGAGATTAGAACGAATTAAAAGTTAGGCTGACATATCAAACGTCGATTGTTGCATTTGCTGATGTAATATGTTGAAGCATCTGATGCAGCAACATGTTGAACACACTGATGTTGTAATATTTTAAGTCTGGTACTCTGTTGAACATTTCATGCGAAATGTCATGAAAATACATACATATAAAAATAGGCTTGTTTTGTTCATGAAAAAATGTTGCAGAAGTAGTACTTCTGTCCAATCAATGTTGCTCAACATATTTCAAAAATTCAAAAATTTGAACAGAACACTAGGCTTAAAGCCTCGTACTCTGTTCTCAATTTGCAAAATAAACTTGCAAAAGTAGTACTATGTTCTTATTGCGAAAAATACGTAAAATGTATCTGGCAGCGAGTTTTTCCATGCAAAATGTTTCTGGCATCATTTTTGTTTTAGCAACAACATGAGCTGTACTCTTCGCACGAAATTTTAAGCAATGTTGCATACTTACAAGCAATAAAAGCGAGAAATTTAGCCAACCCGCGAGATTGGCTAAATTTGGTACATGTCAAATTTTTCGCAAGGAAAAATTGATCTTGCTCAACAGTTTTCACATATTCGAACAGAGTACCAGCCTTAAGGTGTGATCAGACGTGCCATAACCATAGCCATAGAAAACAGACGTTGGAACCAAACTAATGGGTAACACTCGATTTGATTATAGGTGACTCGCCATAATGCCATAGCCATTACCATAAAAACCAATTGAATTTTGGTTTGGTTATGGCTATGGCACATCTAATTGCACCTTCAAAGCGATACAGTATCTTGAGGCAACTTGTTGATGTAGCATGCTTAGTAAAATTTTGTTTGAACATGTTGGTGCAAATGTTGATGCAATTGTTAAAGCCACAACTTGTTGAGTAAACTGCAGAATCAGCGTGTTGATGTAATTTTTGCAGCAACATGATGTAGCAACAATTGTTGCAATGAATCGCGGCAACTTTTGTTTCAAGGTTCGGCACCACTGAAACAGCTGTTGTGGCAACGTTTTTATGCAATTAATGTTACAATAATTTAAAGCAATGGCGGTATTCGGTGTTTGATGCAAATGCTCTTGTGCTAGTGCAAATGCAAAGTTTCGTAGCTTTTCTTTGGAATGTGTGTGCATTTTGTTGTTGTTTTTTTAAAGAAAAGCTATGATATTTTGCATTAACACTTACGCAAGACCATTTACATCAAACACCAAATGCCGCCAATATTTTGCTGAGGTAACTCTTGATGCAATTTTTCTGCGGCAAGTGTTGCAGCAACATTTTATAAACAAAATCGCTGTTACGTTATAAGGCTGTTGTTACCGCAACTAGTTCAGTTAATTGAATCTATTGTAACAACTGATGTTGCAATTTTTGTTACAACCTGTTGCGGCAATTTACTAATGTAACTGTTGATGCATCATGTTGAGGTAACTATTTCAGCAACATGTTGACACAACTGTTCATTAAACATTTTAAGGCAACCGCTGCTACAACATTTTCAGTCAATTGTTATTGTAACCTTATGAGGCATTCGAAATTAATGTTGAGTCAGCTTCTAGATATTTTTATAGTTGTTGCGGTAATACATTTTTTATGAGCAATAAATCAGTATATATATGCATCATCAGCTGCCTTCCTACAAAAATTACTTGGTCTGTTCATGGAACAAATTGTCTAATAATAAAACTATATTTAACATATGAACTTTTTTATTACACATTTTTTTTTCTAAATTAAACCTACAGTCAAATTAGAATTTTTCTTCACATTCTTTGAATTGTAGCTTATTTCCATCTATTTCCTAATTATTATTTTAACTTTAAAGCATTTAATCTCCTTGGTGTTATTAATACCAGGATATCTCTTTTTGCATCATTTAATAATGACTGTAAAGCATCCAATATACATATAATGATACCATGCTTTAACTCTTTGAAGTAATCTAAGAACTTTTGAAATGAAAAATAAAATCTTACAAGAGCAGAGGTTATAAGTATAAGAAGCTTAGTAAGTTAATATAAGCTGCTATACTTTAAATGCATCATAAGGCTCATATAAAACACACACACACATACACAGCTCCAGACACACACAGCCAAGCACAGGAAAGGTCACCAAGTTAATACACTCTTATACTTTACACACACACCCATAGACAAACACGCGTACACACATATACACCTTTTGCTAACATTCACCTCATCAGAAAATAAAGATAAAATAGATTTTAGTTTATGAAACATTATCTAACATACGTTCATATGTATATACACATGTATGTATGTATGTATGTATTTATGTTTGTATGTGTGTCTAATATCCCACCTCTATTATCGTGAACATGATGAAGGCCTTGTTGATGTTCCAGATGACGTTCATGATTCTTTCTTCGCTCGTAAAATTTTGCTCTTTTAGGTTTATCATCTGCTTGGTTACTCAAAGATTTTATTTTGGATTTTACTTTTTCTTATCTCCCTCACTAAACTTTCTTGGTGTGGCAGGCAGCCAGCGAATGAAGTGCAGGTGTACATAAGAGTAAATAAACATAAACTATAAACACCTGTTTTTAATTTAAGTAGTAAAAGTAACTGTCTTAATATTTATTACCATGTACTGTTGTATTATTAGTGTAATCACTAGCAACAGTTAAATGTTTTTTCTTTAAGGGGAAAGTGGAAAAAGGAGTAAAATGTGAGAAATTAAAGTGTAGTAGTAGGAGTAGTGAACGTTCTATTAAAAAAAGGCAGCATTTTTCTTATTTTTTTTAACGATTATTACCACAAGTCGAGTATGATACAATTTGGAGATTCTAATTGTCAGGGAGTTAAAAAAAATATAAAAATAAATTAAAATAAAAATAAAATAAAAAAAAAATAAAAAAAAATAATTAAAATAATATAAAATTAAATAAAGTAAAACAAAATAAAATATAATTAAAAAAAAAAATAAAATAAAAAAAATAATATAAACTACTCTCATATAGATAGTAAGATATTTCTTCCAAAAAATTGAAATTGAAATAAAATAATATAAAATAAAATAAAACAAAATAAAATAAAACAAAATAAAATAAAATAAAATAAAATAAAATAAAATAAAATAAAATAAAACAAAATAAAATTAAATAAAATAAAATAAAAAATAAAATAAAATAAAATAAAATAAAATAAAATAAAATAAAATAAAATAAAATAAAATAAAATAAAATAAAATAAAATAAAATAAAATAAAATAAAACAAAATAAAACAAAATAAAACAAAATAAAACAAAATAAAATAAAAAATAAAATAAAATAAAATAAAACAAAATAAAATAAAATAAAAGAAATTAAAAATAAAATAATATAAACTACTCTCATATAGATAGTAAGGTATTTCTTCCAGAAAAACAAAATAAAATAAAAAATAAAATATAATAAAATAAAATAAAATAAAATAAATAAAATAAAGCAAAAGAAAAGAAAATAAAATAAGATAAAAGAAAATAAAATAAAATAAAATAAGATAAAATAAAAAAATACTATCATATAGATAGTAAGATATTCCTTCCAGAAAAATAAAATAAAATAAAGTAATATAAAATAAAATAAAATAAAATAAAGTAAAATTAAATTAAATTAAAATAATATAAAATAAAAAAATTAAATAAAATAAAATAAAAAATAAAAAAATTAAAATAAAATAGAAAAAAAAATATTAAATAAAATAAAATAATTATTGACATTTATTTGCTGTTAGTTTAGCATGTCTATATACGCATTTCATTGGCGCTTCAACTAAATCATCAGTAGATTACAACAGTCACAACCTCTTACTTTATGCATATATGTACTTTCAAAAACTATTTGAGAATTTACAAATAATAATATTTTTGAAAATAATAATATTTTTTTTTAATATTCTTTCACGTAGCCCCAAAGAATAAAGTCTTAAGGTATTAAATCCAAAAATGTGATTGTCACAAAAAATTTATAAAAACTGCGACAAATCTAAAAAAGTATAAAATGTTTGAAAATCTAAAAAATACAGCAACATTTTTAAAATCATTTGAAAAACGTAAAAACTTACGAAGTCATAAAATTAAGAGAAAATCAGCTTGAAAGCTTAAGAAATTCAAAAAAATATCAAACTTGTGTAAGAAAGGGAGTAGGACCTGAATAGGAAAAAATTCCTAAATTAGATAAAAAAATTATTTAAAAAAATCCTTAAGCCTGGAAAAATTTTTCCAGGTAAAAAGGCAAAATGTGTAAGGGATTAAAAATAATAAAAAAAATCTGAAATATATAGCTAAACATAAGCCAAAATAAAATATAAACAAAAATCGGCGAAAAAAACCAGAAAATTTTGATATGTTCGAACAAAATTCGGCAATGTCCGAAAAAAAATTCGGAAAATTTTGAAAGAGTGCCTAAATTTAGTTAAAAATCCTAATTAAACAGATTAAATAAATATTTGTTTATAAATTAATAATGAAACGAAATAAATTCCCTTACTTCCATAAGTTTACCAGTCAAAATTACCGAAATTCGGAAAGAAATAAAAATTAAAAAAATCCAGCTAAAACCCTCAATAATCAATTTCAATGTATTTTTATTAAAAAATATTTTACTGAATAAGTAAAATAATTATTTGGGATTATTAGTGCTTTAAAACTTTCCAAGTAGTCTTGCTGCTAAGGCCTGCTTTTTTAATACACAAAATTCTTGTTTGATTTTTGTTCTTAAAAATATATGTATGTGTATTTAGTTTAATTTGTTTTTAGTCCTTCATTTTGTTTTTAACAAATAACATTTGATCTAAATCAAATGTGTTGCTTTTTTTATTATATTTTTTTTCTAAATTTTTGTTACTTTTATAGCTGTTCTCAAGCATTTTGCTAACAATAAATTTTTCAAATAAATCTAAAGTGATTTGTATTTGTCAGAGATTTCTATGCCAAACAAAAAAAAAACACACTCACACACAAAAACATTTTAACTGCATAGCAAATCTAAAAATTTACAATACAAAACATTTAAATAAATAACAACAATTTCTAAACTTTATATGTTCTTAAATGTATAAAATATATTAAAAAAAATAAACGAAACAGCAAAATGGATACATTCACTCGTATGTATGTATGTATATTAACACATACAAAAGTTTTATGCAATTTAAAAAAATATAAAATAAAAGCAACAAGAAATACACTGAATTGTTGCCATAAAGAATGTTACAGACTCTGAAATAAATAACAATGGCTGTAAATACAAATTTACATACATACATTTACATACGAGTGTATTACAGCTATACAAATACCGGTTTTTTTCCCAAGTAGTAAATATTTATACAAACATGCTTGTTTTGTATAACAACTCATACACATTCATGCACACAAACCTTCTTACGTACATGTTTATATGTTTTAAGAACTGTTAACTGTTTTAACTTTAGTACAGCTCTCTCCCCCTCTCACTTTCTCCTGATCTTTATGTCTAGTTCTCTCCCACACTCCCACAAAAACAACTATGTGTATGCAACGGTTTTCATTTTACTGTTATTTTAATACAAGGCCTTCACAAACACACATTTATTTTATGTTTATAAATTTTTTATTTTGTTTTTATTTATTTCTCTCATTATTGATTTCACTAACTGAGAGCGAGTGTGTGTGTGTGTGTGTGTCATGCGTGTGTATTTACGGAAACGGATATGGTGTATGGTTTTTGTGCAAATGTGACACAACTGGCAAGTGGCAAATGTAATAGACAACAAAAGTTATTCAACTAGAATGAAACTAATGTTATTGTTGCATACAAGTGACACCTTTTTAGTAGTGAATATAAAAAGGCAGAAGCAGTTTTTAAGCAAATGGAAACTAAAAAAAAATCTATAGATAATAAAATGGACGTTTTTTTTAGATAAACAAAGTAGTTAACCATTCGATAGTCAGTCATGTATGGACATACATACATATTTATTTTATTGTAGATTTTTCTAATTCATTAAATAATTAAGTAATTGCACAAATAAAATAATTACAGTTGTAAAATTAATGAGACTTGTTGGAACAATATTGACTTTTGAGGGAGGTAACAACAACAACAACAATAATAATAACAACAACAACACAAATAACGTAACGCTGAATTAACTTATCTTTGAATTTCCATTTAAGTTTAACTAAAACCATTTAATAATTTCAATATTTAACCAGAAAAAAGTATTTAAAGTTTTTTTGCGTTGGCAAACTTTATATGCATTTCGTTTTTGTAATTAAAATTTTTACTATACAAAATTAAAAAATAAAACTCTTGGCACTAAGAAAAAAAAAATATTTGACATGAAAAATAAAACATTCTAAAACGCAACAAAACGCGTTGACAAATTATGTATGTCTGTATTTTGTTTTTGTAATTTAAATTGTTACTATAAGTACTCGTATAAAATTTATCAAAGGAAAAATTTAAACAATTTCTAGATTTTATTTTTAGTGCATGCAAAATAAGCGAGAACAGCAAGTCAAGTAACTTTTTATGGTTATTGTTAACGAATATATAAAAATACTGAAGTATATTTATTTGTATTTCTGTAAAGAATATCTTTAGCTTTCAATTCAACGAATTTATTTTCTGTATAATGTTAAAAAAAAATCAAAAAGAATTCTTCTAGTTAACGACTCTTATACAATTCTTAAGCTCTAAAAGTTCATTTTGCATGTTAAAAGTTGCTGAAAGTTCATGCTAAAAATACATTATGTATTTGAATTAAAAACATTTTTGAGATTTTCAATTACATTGAACTTCTGAACTATACATCATCAAATCGTCAAATCGTCATAATCATAAACACTTAGTAGTAAAACAAAAAAAAAAAAAAAATAACGCCTTAAGTTATGCTTTCATTTCTCTTTCAACAATTTTGATAGCTGTGCTTTTTTCTTGAATGTTTATTTACTAGTATTTACTAAAAAAAAAGCTAAAAAACTTATACTAAAAACTAAGAAAATTACATAACTTAAGGCATTTAAAAAAGAAAAAAAGATATGTATATGTATGTAATAACGAAAACTTTAAACAACAAACTAGAACTGTTGACAACAATGAAAAAGATTTAATAGCAGCAGATAATAAAATAAAAATAAAAAACAGATTTGAAAAAAGTAAAATGTTAGATCGCCTTCAAAATTCTGTCACAAAACCAACACAAATTTAGATTGCATTCAAAACTTTTCACAAACGTACTAAAAATATTTGTTCTACTATTTAAATTGAAAAGAAAAATAAATACTTTTATGTAGTATTACTCGTATTGCAGTTTTCAAAATAAATACGCTAACGGAAGTACATTTTTAATTTTCTGTAAACAGAAATTTATTCTCCCCTTAAAATATGCTGCAATTGTCATAAATAAGCTGTAATGTATTAATTTTATTTTAAAAATTAACGTTTTTAATACTCTCGCCTTAGAAAAAAAAAATAGATTTCAAATGTTTAATTTTATTGCTTTTTCTTCTTTTTATATACAAACTCATCTGTTCCCCAGTCCTCCACCTTCTACAGAAATACTTACAATTTCTTTATTAAAAATATCTTTCATTCTCTTACCATCAAATATTCTAAAATATTTAATTGCCAAATGAATTGAGACTTTCATTTTGACTTTATGCCAAATTCAAGCTTTCATCCAAATATATGTATAAAGCAAAGAAAGAATTGTATTAAAAAGGATTTTGTATTTCACATTCAGTAATTAAAAGACACCAACACATATGCAGTCGCATATATAAGCCCCCGCCCACATATACAACAGCCATACTGAAGAAATAAGAAATAAAAAGAGGGAACAAAAATTCCAGTTTAATTGTTTAACATTAAGATTTCGACAAGAAAATTGTTGTCGTTGACAACTTAAGTAACATGACTTTTTTTCTCTCTCCTTTGCTGCTGGTGTTCATAAAAATTAAGAAGGAGAAAACGGGTTGAAGAAAGCGGGCACTAATAAAAATGGCAACGCGTAAAAGATTTTGAATCAAAGTGGAGCACCTACGAGAGGCAATAAAATAGAAAATAGAAAGACTAGAATAGAGTAGAATACAGCATACTAGACTAGACTAGACTAGACTAGACTAGACTACACTAGACTAGACTAGACTAGACTACACTAGACTAGACTAGACTAGACTAGACTAGAGTAGACTAGACTACACTAGACTAGACTAGACTAGACTAGGCTAGACTAGAGTAGACTAGACTAGACTAGACTAGACTAGACTAGACTAGACTAGACTAGACTAGACTAGACTAGACTAGACTAGACTAGACTAGACTAGACTAGACTTGACTAGACTAGACTAGATTAGACTAGACTAAACTAGCTTAGACTACACTGGACAGGCTAGGCTAGGCTAGACTAGGCTGGGATAGACTAGACTAAACTACACTATATTAGAATATACTAGATTAGACTAGACTAGACTAGATTAGACTATATTACACTAGACTTGACAAGAGAATGACTAGACAATGACTAGACAATAACTTAGGCAATAACTAGACCGTAACTAGACAATCACTAGACAATACCTAGACAATTACTAAACAATAACTACACAATTACTACACAATTACTACACAATGACGTGACAATAACTAGGCGATGCCTAGACAATGACTAAACATTGACTAGGCAATGACTAGACAATGACTAGGCAGTAACTAGACAATTACTAGACAATTACTAGACAATCACTAGAGAATTACTAGACAATGACTAAACAATTTCTACTAGACTAGACTACATTAGACTAGATGAGACTAGACAATGACTAGATTGGACTAGACAATGACTAGGAAATAACTAGACAGTAATTAGACAATAACTAGACAATAACTAGACAATTACTGAACAATTACTGAACAATAACTATACAATTACTACACAATGACGTGACAATAACTAGGCAATTACTACACAATGACGTGACAATAACTAGGCAATGAATAGACAATGACTATGCTATGGCTAGGCAATGACTAGACAATGACTAGACAATGACTAGACAATGACTAGACAATGACTAGACAATGACTAGACAATGACTAGACAATGACTAGACAATGACTAGACAATGACTAGACAATGACTAAACATTGACTAGGCAATGATTAGGCAATAACTAGACAATTACTAGACAATCACTAGAGAATTACTAGACTAGACAATGACTACTAGACTAGACTACATTAGACTGCATGAGACTAGACAATGAGTAGTTTGGACTAGATTGGACTAGATAATCACTAGACAATACCTAAACAATGACTAGATTAGACTAGACAATGACTAGACTATGACTACAACTAGACTATGATAAGACTTCCCGTAGACTTTCACCAATTTAGTCAATTTGTTGCAACTTTAAAGCCTTTTTTTTGTGTGTACAACAAGTCTGCAAAAAGTCTTAGATTAACAACCAGCTTAAGCATCAAATGCAAAAATGACTTTGCCAAAGCAACTAGGAAATACATTTTTCTTTTGATCACATTTGCGAATTTTTTGTAAATTATTTTAATATTCACACACATCCAAAGGAAAGTGTCAGCCGTACGATATTCAAACATTACTTTTTTGTACAATAAAATAAAAAGGAAGAAAGAAAACTTTCTTTTTTTTTATGGCACAAAAAAAAAACGTATTGTAAATTCTTAGTTTGTTAGAAAAAAAATCTCTTATCATGCAATTTTATTAGTTTAAAATGTTTTCTTTTATCTGTCACGAACGTATGTAAGTAATTCTTTTCCCTTTGACTACGTTTCGGCTGGCATCAGCTGCAGCAATTGAAATTGTTCATGTTGTGTTGCGTTCTCTTTTTCAAGGGTGTTAATTGTCATGTCAAACTATAAAATTGCTGTATTTGCTTACCGAAAGTGAATAATGAAATCTTTAGATGTATGAAAAGTGTGTAAAATGAGGAATTTATTGCTTTTGAAGACTTATGAAGAGACATGCATGTGCTTGGAAATGGCTTAGACGTTTTGTTGCAACGTCACAGATTATAGCATATTTTAAGGTGTTAGAAATGTTATAAAATTGCAGTATGCTTTAAGGGGGGGGGAAGGAGTTCGTATATATGTAATGTACTTCGGTACTAGATTTTGTCGAAATCTACTTGAAATATAGTAGTGCTGCAACTATAGTTTTTCTCAAAAATACTTTAAAAAGTAAGAATTTGTACTTAAAAAGTTGTGTGTATTATTTAAATTGCGCTTATTTGTTTGTAGCTTAGGACAAATTTTAGACAATGGTTTTTGTTTTGGATAAGCAATTTTGCTAAATCTCAAAAAAAACTTGGTGTAAATGGTATAGATTTTGATAAAGATTTCAACTGAAATTTATTAGATTTTGTGCCGGTACAAGTGCCGGGGGAGGCGGGGGAGGGAATAATTGCTTCTTGATATTACATGCGGACTTAAGCTTTCAAAACGTCAAGTAGCCATGCCTATTTTTTTATTATACTAAAAATTCTAAAGATTTCAATTAAAATACTGGGAGCCCCAAGAAATGCCTGAAAGAACTATATTTCTATTTTTTACGCAAAACAGTTTATGACTTATTAAAATATATCTTATGCCGAGTACACATCTAAGATTTCTTGTGTTTTCATTGTGTGGTGTCATTTTCAAAATGTGTGCAACGCCGTTCACATTAGGTTTTTTTATACGGAAATCAATACTCCACAACGAAAAATATCGGAAATAGTGTAAATTGTGATGTCACAAAATGCCACAATGTGAACTCGGCATTAGTATAGCACTGTAAAAATTTAATTCCCAAAAAGAAATTAAAAATGCCCAAAATCGGAATTCATAAAATCAAAATAATTTTAAATAAACATAGTATATGTTTTAGCTAGGAACTTTTTTACACTTTTGTAATTGAAATATTTGGGGAAAAAAATCCCATCTGGTCTTTACCAGAATCAGGTGCCAGAACTATTTTTATTTGTGTTATACAGTGTTACATATTTATTTTTAGAAGAATGTTGTTCGTTAACTTATTTAATTATTGAATGAACTAATAACTCTTAATTTCTAATAGTACAGTGAGATTAAATTATTAGCAAATAAATTACAATTTCCTAACATACTTTCAAACAAGTTGGCGTACACATTGATTGCTCCGGCCTTAAAAGGCAGTGAAAAGATTGGAGATAATGATCTTTTAACACATTATTGTTACTTATTAAAACATGATTTCATAAAAGAGTTGTCCGTCTTAACGAATGTTTAATTCAAGAAAAACGGCTTGTATGCGGCCCCTGCTATTTAAAAATGGGTGACAGTGCTTCCAACAAGTGTATTGAGCAACTGGTATTTTTTTCTAAAGCTTAAAGTTTTCAATAAGACTTTTATAAGAAATAAATTTGGTGTAATAAAATAGTTGCTCATAGTTAATAAATATTGACGCATGAAACAACGAACAACTCAAGAATTCTGAACACGTTTTTATGCATTTAATACAATCATTAAATGTTTGAAAATGAAAAAAATCAACACACACACTAAAGCACAAAACAGTGAGGAATAATATTGAATAAAAATTTTATACTTTTCTTTGTTTATCATATGATTAAGCTAAAGTTCGTATCGCTTTGTAAGCCAAATTACATGTGATAATTACTAATGAACAAATAACACACAAAGTTAATTGTAAATATTCTGACAAACACTTAAGTAGAACGGAACAACTAGCTGTTTTCGAAGCTCACTACACCTTCATCATCAGCGTTCTTTTGTGTTTGGCCTTAATTGCAAATAGAATATGTGAATTGTTTTCATTCATCTTATTCAATTTGCTGAAAGCTTTTTTTTTGTAATGAAAGCTCAATTTTACCATCTCTAAACTTACAACAGTCTTGCCATTGTCGTTTGTTATTTACCAATTATGCACATGTTAGTTAATTTGCTTTATTTTTGTTCTACTTAAGACAAACTTTTTTGGCTTGTTACTATTAAGTATATTTTTTTATTTAATTTTTCGCCACAAACCCATGGCTATTCATTTTAGTTAATTTTATTATTATTGTTCGAATTTCATTTGTTTCTATATTTATGATTTTTTCTTGGAAGAATTTTATTAGCCAGTGTATTAATGACGAATCATTTTGAAGTAATTATTTGCAAACAAAGTACAGAAATATTTTTTTATTGTAAACAGTTTGGTTTATGTCATGGGCGGCAAGACATCTGCGTGCTTTTAAATCGCCCAAATGGATTTAATAAAGTAATATTGTTTTAAATGTTTTGTGATAGTTAATAAATTTTATTTTAAATCTAAACAGATTAAAGTCTTCCAACAGCACTGAAAGTAAAAGCACCTCCCATTATAAACACATACAGGAGCAGCTGTGGTTTTGGGTATTTGGTTTCGTAGCTGTTTTAGCTGTAATATGGCTGATGTTGTATTTCCTGAGGAAGTATGTGCAGGGACCACGCTATGCTAAATCCAATCGCTTGGAGGGAAAAGTAGTCATTATCACCGGCTGTAATAGAGGCATAGGCAAAGAAATCGCCTTGGAGATGGCGCGTAGGGGAGCCAGAGTTTATATGGCCTGTAGGAATTTTGAAAAATGTGAAGAGACCCGCTTGGATATCATTAAGCAAACCAACAACCTGCAAGTTTTTAACAGAAGCTTGGATTTATCTTCCTTGGAATCAGTAAAACAATTTGCGGAGCAATTTTTGCTGCAAGAATCTAATCTTCATATATTAATCAATAATGCCGCCATAGTGACCAAACAAAGGCAACTCTCTTCCGATGGTTATGAACTGCAATTGGCCACCAATCATTTGGGTCATTTTTTGCTTACCAATCGTTTAATGGCAGCCCTTAAAAACTCCACTCCCAGCAGAATTATAACCATCTGCTCCAATGCCCATATATTGGCTTTTCTCAACAAACAGGATTTACAAAGTGAAAAATCTTTTATATGGTTCAAAGCTTTCTTACAAAGCAAATTCTGCAACACTCTGTTCACCCTGAAATTGGCGGAAATACTAAAAGATACGCAAGTCACGGCGAATTGCCTCTATCCCGGCTTGGTGCTCACCGATTTATTGTATGCAAATACCTGGTGTTTATTTCATCCATTTCTAAGATTTCTCGCCAAAAGCATTAAGTCGGGAGCACAAACTGCCATTTATTTGGCCTTAGATCCGGAATTAGAGGAAAAATCGGGAGGCTTTTATATAGATATGAAAAAGTCTTATATGCCGTCTTGGGTAAGAGATCCCCAATTGGCTGATTGGCTGTGGCAAGAGAGTTTGAAAATGACAGAACTGCAGACATAAGACGAAAGAGAGGAAAGAAAGATAAAGGGTTTTATTATAACTTATCACAGCCCAATATTTAAAACAGTATTTTTTTTAATATAAACTAAAAATTGTTTAAGAATTTCTCATAATTTATATTTGATAATTTCAAAATATTATCCCCTGGGGGCAAATTATGGCATTCGATATCGTTTAAATTTTCATACAAATTTAATTGTGTTTGTATGAACATTTCGATGGATATCGAATGCGGTAATTTGAACCCCCAAGTATAGACTTAAGTCGAACTGGTTCAGTTGGTCATTTTAGACACAAACCTATGATCAAAACCATGTAATTTAAATGGTTTGATCACACGTTTAAGTCTAAAATAACCCACTATACGGCATCGGCCCAAGCCTTAACGTAAAATTAGGAACTAAGAAAAAAGTGTGAAGTGTTTTCGGTATGCCAAATTCAAATTCAGACTTAAAAGTAATTTTTTTAACTCCTAAATACGGGGGATTTTTTGTTCTTAAAAAGGATATTAAAAATATAAAAATAAGTTTTAAGAAAAAATAAAAATAACAATAAAATTTCAGTTTTTAACAAGAACAAGAACGTATTTATGTTTTTTGGAACAAAGTTGCCAATTTAAAATACACCAAAGGAATTCCCAAAAATGTATTGAAAATTCCTTGGTAATAAAAAAATAGCAATTAACCTTTAGTTTTTAACAAGAAGCAGAACGTATCTATGCTTTTTTTAAACAAAGTTGCCAATTTAACATACCTCAAAGTAATTCCCAAAAAAGTTTTGAAAATTCCCCGGGAATAAAAAAAATTCTCTAGTGAATAGAAAAATAAAATGAGTTAAAAAAAAGAAAAATGCATTTGAGTTACAAAGAATTCCTAACTTTTAGGGCTTTAGATCCCTAAAAAATAACAGAGAGCTGAGAAGACTTGCAATTAAGTAAATTTTGTAAGAAAATTAATCAATATTGGGATATAGTAGATGTTGAAAACAGAAATTTCTGCAACAAAATTTAGAAGTTTTAAGCAATAATATTAAAATAACAATATGTTTTTACAAACTTGCTAATACAAAAAATCGGTTTTTGGGGTATTTTACATCCAAATAGTAGGAATTGAGAAATTAAGTATTTTACCCAGCTTTTTGGCAGCTTATGGCATATTGAAGAAAACTCTTTATGTTTTCTCATTTAATTTTCTCAGTAAAAAAAACTTTTATTATGAGGGAATTTTCCCAAGTCAAATTGGGAATTCTTAATTCCGATAAATTATTGCTAAACAAAATTTTTTTGAACTCCAATAATGCATAAACTATATACAAAATAGTTTTTAATGCATTTATGGAAACTCCCTTAAGGGGACTTAAAATTCCCAAAATCGGAATGAAATAAAATTTTTTGCTTAAAAAAAAATTAACTTAAAAAATATTTATATATCTAACAAAGGCCTTAATATGGTTTGGTGAAATAGTAGTTGAAAATTCCTTAACGAGACTCAAAAGGGATTTTGGGCTACACAATGGGAATTCACTCTCACGTAGGATAAAAAATTAATTAAACATGTATTTTTAAAGTGAAATCTTTATTTTCAAAATAAACAATTTTAATTAAAAATATTTAATGATATTCCCAACCCGGGATTTAAAATTCCCCAAAAGGAATTTTTAATTCCCTAAATAGGAATAAGAAATGAAAAATTCCAATTTTAATCGACAAATATGTGAAAAAATAATATTCCTTATTACAATTATACAAAAAAAAAGGTAATTAGCAGAATTCCCAAAAGAATATTCCCAATCCCATATTACAGACATACATACATAACGTCGACTGGTTACTGTTTTGCCACACAGTATATTAAAAGTAGATTATAACTGCGGCAAAGCAATAACCACCCGAGGATAAGTCTTTAAAGTCTTTGTTTTTTTCTTCAAAGAAACTATTAAACGTAATTTAAAACAGTATTACTGAAGGAGTAAAATTTTCTATATGAAATTATTTTATTCCTGTATTTTATACCCAAAAAGAGATTCCCAATCCCTTAAATGAGAATTTGAAAAATAGGGAACTTTAAAATACATTCAGGGAACTTTAAAATACATTTTTTACTTACATATGTCCTCATTCGAGGGTATAGTTTTCCCCCCTTTTACAAAAGGAAAAACAACTCATATGGAGTGATAGTTAGATAACTCTCGAAAAAGGAGGAAATTTAACCAACATTTTGAAATAAATTTAGACGAAAGTTTTCAAAACTCCAGTTTAAGTAAATTTTTAATGGTCTCCTCTGTCAAAATCACTCTTTAGAAGCTAAAACTCCAAACTGGGGATCTTAAAAAATTCCCCAAAAATATTATTTTCGTAAAAATTCCAATAAAGAAAAATGATTTTAATAACTTTTTCTTTTAATAAATCTGTACAGAGTGAACTGTCAAAAAGAAATTAAAAATACCCAAAATCGGAATTTCCAAAATTAAGAAGAATTTAGAAAAGTTTAATGTCTAGTTGCAGTGAAATGTTTTAAAATTTTTTTTTTTGATGCAAAAGGCTTGACAAAATTATTTATGTAATTGAAATTTATTTGTATGAGCGTTCTGTTAATTTGGGTTTGTCATACAATCAGCAGGCAGCTAAAACTGTGTAAACACGCTAATGAATATACTACTGAAGGATTAATGTTAACCACATGAGTACAAAGATGTGAAAATAAAAAGCAAGCATATAAAAACTTTTTCAAGGTTTTATTATACTAAATTTTTTTAAGAGTTTTTTTTTAAACACTGAACTGGGGACCTCAAAAACTGCCTGAAAGAGCTATTTTTTCTATTATTATGCCAAACAGCTTACGATTTAATAAATATTTTTATAGTATAGCACTGTAAAAATTGAATTCCCAAAAAGAAATTTAAAATGCCCAAAATCGGAATTTGTAAAATCAAAAGAATTTTAAATAAACAGAGTATATATTGTAGCTACGGACTTTTTTGCATATTTGTAATTGGAATATTTGGAAAAAATGCTACAAAAAAACTTAAAATAGTTCTTTGTTATATGTATTGTGTTTTCATTGGTACGCCAGACAATCAGCAGACATTTAGGAATGTTGAAACACGCAAATGAAAGAAAATGCAGGCTTATAAAAGATTATTTAGTGATGCTATTGTATATAAAAAATTAAAAAAAATACTGCTTGTTCAATCTTTTTCTTTCTTTCTTTTCAAATTCTGTTATATGTACTTTTTTAAGGTATTCTATCAGTTTTTTAAAATTAATCTTACTTTCAAATACTCTAAAGAATTTGGTTTTTAACAACAATGATGACTGATTGTTATGCCATGTCATCTAATTACGTTTTTTGTGCTTGTGTTCTGAAATATTTAAAGTGTGTGAATTGTTTGTATCGAATTGATTTTCAAGGATTTTTTATTGAGTTAAAAAATGTTTTTTTATAGATAAAGTTTGTATTGAAATGTTAGTTTTCCTTTTCATTACAAGAATTAAATTGTTAGAGCAATTCTTGTAATGAAATGCTGAAGAGCATGCATGAATTTTGTAGGCGGAGAAATTATTCAAACTCTCCGCATATTCTCATATGTATTTCCCCTCAAATTACACAAATAAATTCATTTCATTATTGTTGCTTCTATTAAAAACAATAAGAAAAATAAAAACAATGAAATGGCAAAAAAAAAAAATAAGATGTTGAACATAAATCCAACGAGCACGCAAAAGTCGTAAACAAGTTTTGCTATTAAAGAAAATCATACCTGCCACAATTGAAAAACGGCAGAGCAAGCAAATGTTGAGATGATGAAAATTATTATTTTCGCTCATGACAAATTACTTTGTGATGCAAACAACACTCAACATATCTTAAAGCACTTGCTGCCACTCACAAAAACTCATGGATATGAATGACTTAACTATTATTATTTTTGGAGGTACGTTTACGTTTAGATGAGTGGTTGTATGGCAAACAAATGGTCCTTCGTTTCAGCAGGAATGGTCATACGGCACAGTGAGACAAGATATATTTCTATAAAGCTTTTCAAGTCAAGACAAATTCAATATAAAACCTCTTGTAAGATAAATTTTCTCAAGTGCCTTAAAATTTGTCGTATTAACTGAATTGGAAATTTTTTACATAAAAATAATTAATTTACAACGCCCGAGTTTAGTGATAATTTTAATTTGTAAATTACTTTTTAAGAAAAACTTTATCTTGACATTGCACATTTTGTATTTTGTTCCACTGTATGTATGAAGGAAGAAAGACCTTTTGTTCATTTGCTGTGGCGGGCATGAGATGCATGCGTGTTATTTATTACAAATCTCATTTACAATAAAAACACCTGGGCACATATAAACACATATGTGTGTATTTTAATAATACAAAATCACAGTTGTGTTTAAATGCTTCAACTTTTTTTTTTGCAAAAGGAAACAGGAAATGTAACCCCAACACACACACACACACATGCACACTTCCCTCTCAACATTTTAATGAAATATACCATGTACATATGTAATGACATTTATATTTTATGCTATACGTATGTATATGTTCGTTGTTTGCTTTGCAAAATTGTTTAACTCAGTGGTAATATTAATGACATTTTTCTCTGACAGTTTTCTGCATTTACCATCTAAAACAAAATGTTGTCCCCATTATGTCTTGCTTAAGCCATTGAGAGAATAAGTTAACAAAAGAATATTTATATTTATGTATGTATGTCTTTAGTGTGTGCCATGTCAGCATGTCATAACTTTTATGTCAAGGACTAGAAAATCATGTCAACAAAATCATTTAAAATTTATACACAAACATATTCGGGCGGATAATACATATAGGACATGCTTATTGTTTTTTTTTTTGCTTTACAGGATATAAAGCAGGATTAAGATTTAATTAAAAAAAAACTAAAATTTTACTAGAAAAAATTTTGCTTGGCAGTAAGCACTTACAGCCAGAAAATATTTACTATTGTTTTAGCAGACTTATTTTAAAGCAGGAGTTTAAAGGGTTGAATACTTAAAAGAAAAACATAACACTATTTACGACTCTCTGCCCTCCAGAGAGTCTGTCCCCCTGTCCCCCGTCCGCCTGTCCGTCGCTTGTTCGTATGCAAAAGTAACTTTGGTTGTTGGTTACGATTTTGATAGAATTTAAGTTTATACATACTCGTATTTAAAAAAAAAAAGTAGACCCAGAGGTGGCAAACAGTGGCTAACAAACTTTTTATTTTATTTTTATACTATTCCTATTCCAATTTATTCTATACAATTTAATATTTATTCTGTTTTATTTTACTTTACTTTTAAATTTTATTTTATTCTAATTTATTTTGTGTTATTTGATTAAATTTTCTTATTATTTGATTTTATTAATTTTTATTTTGTTTTTTATTTAATTTTATTTCTTTTATTTTATTAAATTTTACCTAATTTAATTTAAATTTATTTAATTTCGTTTAATCTGATTTTATTTTATTTTATTTCATTTAATTTTATTTTATTAACCGACTTCAAAAAAAGAAGGAGGTTAACAATTCGTCACTATTTTTTTTTAGGTATGTAGGTCCATAACTCGGTGCATTTTAGACCGATTGTAAAAATTTTTTTGTTGTCTGAGAGGGTATAGCTTCCCATTGGTCCCATTTGAAAAAAGTGGGCGGGGTCACGCCCACAATTTTTTAAATTTGATTTATTGATCTTCTACTTATTTGATTGCTGCGAAACCTAGCAAACATCTTTGGTTCTTGTAATTAGAAAATTTTTGAGTTGAAAAAATGGGCGGGGCTACGCCCATTCAAATGTATTATAACATTACACGTGGTTCTACTTAACCGATTTTTACAAAACTTAGCACACACCTTGAACTCTAAAATAGACAAAATTTTCTTTTAAAAAAATGGGCGGGGTTACGCCCACTAAAATTTTATATTATATTTCACAGGGTTCTATTTCACCGATTTTTACGAAACTTGGCACACACCCTAAGCTTTAATCAAGGCACAAAATTGCGTTAAAAAAGTGGGCGGGGCACGCCTATTAAACTTTAGTATAATATTTCATGTGCTTGTACTTAACCAATATTTACGAAACTTGGCACACACCTTGAACTCTTAAAAATACACAATCTTGTTTTTAAAAAAGGGGCGTAGCCACGCCCCATAAAATTTAACACTTATTTCACGTGCTTTTACTTCATCGATTTTTACGAAACTCGACCATATTTCTAAATAATTGACCAGAGCTCAAAAGTATGCACTAAAAAGGTAAAAATAAAACTTTTTAAAAAAAATTAAACCGACTTCAAAAATAAGCACTAAAAAGCAACAAATAATATAGATCTAGTTAAATAAAAGATTTTTATATATGTTACCTACAGTGCCGTTTGAAGTTGGTGCCAGTAATACTGGTACTAAGCACATAGGAACATGCCCGGTAAAAAAACTGCAAGTAATTTTTATGTACATATGTATCTGCTTAGTTACCAATGTTGCTGGCACCAACTTCAAACGGCACTGTAGGTAACATATATAAAAATCTTTTATTTAACTAGATCTATATTATTTGTTGCTTTTTAGTGCTTATTTTTGAAGTCGGTTTAATTTTTTTTAAAAAGTTTTATTTTATTTTATTTTATTTTATTTTATATTATATTATATTATATTATATTATATTATATTATATTATATTATATTATATTATATTATATTATTTATTTCATTTGAAATTATTTAATTTTATTTTATTTAAATTAATTTTAATTTATTTAATTTCGTTTCATATTATTTTATTTTGTTGTATTTTTTATTTTTATTTTTCTTCTTTAGAAACTCACATTATTTAATGAAAATATTTCATTCAATAAGAATTGAAATTACTGAAATTAAGCCCGATTAAGAAATTATTTCTGATTAAAATTCAATATAGTTCAATTAAATCTAAAAATTTCCCATTTTTATTTTATTTTATTTAGTCTATTTTATTTTATTTTTATGCTATTAACAGCAGAATCTTATTTTATTCTATTTGATTTTGTGTTATTTATTTATTTAACTTTCCTATTATTTTATTTTATTTAATTTAATTTTATTTGGTTTAAACTGATTTTATTTAATATAATTTAATTTAATTTAATTTAATTTAATTTAATTTAATTTAATTTAATTTAATTTAATTTAATTTAATTTAATTTAATTTAATTTAATTTAATTTAATTTAATTGAATTCAATTTAATTTAATTTAATTTAATTTAATTTAATTTAATTTAATTTAATTTAATTTAATTTAATTTAATTTAATTTAATTTAATTTAATTTAATTTAATCCCAGTAAAAAAAGACACTCAAAAAAAGTCATGAAAATGTAGAGTTTGCGATCTGGAAGTAGTGCAAATTTCGATCCGATCTAATGATTTTTACATAGGGTTGTCATTGCAAGAAGTTCTATTTTTCGATGCCTGGTCACCGAATTGCAAGCGATTTTAAGAAAAATCTCTTTTTTTGGGTTCTATGATAATATTTTCATCTAGGAAAAATGGTTAATAGTTACCTATTTTACAGTTCGTTTCTCTCTATACGAATTTAAACGCGAAACAGTGTTTTCATGTAAATTTAAGCAAATAACTTCAAAATTTTAGACCAAAAATAGTTCATAAGTTTTTTCAAAAAAATCGATTTTTTTAAAAATTCTGGTGAGTAATTTCTAAAACTATGGAGGAATTACAAGGTTTTGTATGACTAAAATAAACTTCTACTTGGTTTTCTGCTAACTATCGGCAAGTTAAAATGATCGATTTTTTGGAAGCAATGAAAATGTAGTTCCTTTGGAATGACTTCCAATTTTTTTACTGGGATTTAATATAATTTAATTAAATTTTATTTTATTTTAAATTATTTGAATTATTTTATTTTATTTTATTTTTATTTCTATTTTTATTTTATTTAATTCTGTTATAATTTTTAAATTACTCTATCTTATATTTTTATTTAATTTAATTTATTTATGTTTTCTTTTACATACATACATATTTTACTTTATTTTATTTCATTTAAGCTTAATATTTTATTTGTTACACCCTGTCGTTGTAATTCCATATAAAATCCAATATGTTATGTTAAATACCAGGAACAACCACCTGTTTGTTACTGTTGCACACAACCACACGCTATTCCCCATTAACAGTCTGCAAACAGTTTGTACAGAATGTAAAAGCCAACAACAATAACAATTTGCAAAAAGTTTATAAAATAGTCATGCTAAAACGCCTGTTAGTAAAATAAAAATATTTTAACATTTCTCTTTTTTACTTTTTGTTTACTCTGTTATGTTAAAAGCCAGTGAGCAGTTAATATTAATGATTGGGGCTATTTATGAAGCGAATTGTTGTTTTATTCGCTGTTGTGTTGTGTTAGTTAGTAGTGGCTTAAAATTATTTTTATTGAGTAAGAGCAGTTTTTCATATGTCAGCTTAGGCTAAACAACACAAAAAGAAGACGGTCTTCTTGCTGCGGATTTTTTGTTAATAATACATTTAAAATAAATACATACATACATAATTGTGTTCTGTGCGAAAGTTTGTTTAGCAAAATGTTGCGTGAGAAAAAAAGAAATAAATAAATATGTTTGTTTTGTGTATTGTATGTAACAAAATTACAGGGAATGGTGCATGTATAAAAACGAGCGTATGTACATACATACATATGTATGTAATTAAACAAATTACGTACCAAAGAATAAAATGTGGCATTAAATAAGTGCTTTTACATACAAATATTGATTAAAATCTAATTCTGCTTAGATTTTGTACCCCGGTTTAATAACATATAATTTTGGTGTAAATGAAGAAAAATACATATTGTGTAAGTTTTTGTATTAAAGTAAAAAATTTCTTCTGCTTTTCAAAATAATGTTTAAGAAAAACCAACTCCCTTTTGTGAAATTCTTAGCTGCTTGTTCTTCTTATGTAGTTGTTCTGCATGTTTTTTTTTTGTTTTTGCTGCTTCGTCTTCATCGTATTGTGATATATACAAACATACATATATATAAACGTGCATATGTATGTACATATTTACATCCATAGAGAACTAATAAATTTTTTTTGTATATTTGTTGCTTTTGCTGCATTTTATATAAATTCTTGTGTGTGTTTTAATTTTGTTTTTGCTTATTGTAAAAACAGTTTTCTTTAACATGCGCCAACAAACTCCCTTGTATGTTATTCTGTAAGTTTTGTTGGTGCCCTTGTTGTTGTTGGTTGCTGTTATAACCTAAAATGATTTTTATTTTGTGTAAAAGAGTCCCTAAAGAGTGCAAAAACATGAACATACATACATACATACATACGAGTATAACGAGAGTAGATATGTGGTAATAAGAAAAGCTAAATAAGACAAAACATATGTTTAGTAAGGAATATTGGTAAAACCAATTTAGAGATTTATTGCAGCGAAAAATATGTAGAAAGTTGAAAAATTTTTTAAATTTTAAAATTAATTTGGAAAGAATTGTTGAAAATCCCCCTTATTGTGAATGGCGTCGTCGACGTCACATCAAGACGACAGTAAATGTTGTCACTTGTCTACACTTTATGGGCAACAATTGGATCTTACTGACGATCTCTTGCTAATATACATATAAGGCTTTGTAAATGAATGGAGCATGTTAAGAGTAGTTAATTGTTGTCGACAAAGAGTAGACAAGTGATGTGAACTCGACGACACCATTCACAATAATAGGGATTATATAGACAAAAAGCCTTATTCATACATATATGTACATACATATGTATATGTACATGTACAGATGTACATACATACATACATATAATATTTAAGTTTTGTAAAAGGTTTTCAAAGTTTTTATACTTAGCAAAAAATACTTTTTATGAATGAGGCAGTATGTTGGTTCCTCTTAAAAGCTTTTTGACTTAAAGAGCCCTTTTTTCCTTATTGTGTTAATCTTTTATAATAAATAGCTTATTATTGTGTCACTATTATATTTTAATACACAAATATTATATAACCATTTCAATTAATTTTTTGTATTATTATTTTCAGATCAAAATAACAGCAGTCGCTTGCAATGTAAACTCCATTAATTAAGGAAATTTAAAAACCCATCAGCTCAGCTATAATAAAACATACATATAAAAAATTTAAATAAATAAAAAAAAAATACAGCAATAAAAAAAATTTTGCAACAATAATAATAACTAAAAAGTATAAAAAGTTAAATTTAAAAAAAAATAAAAATCGTTAGAAATTAAATTAAACCAAACCTTAAAAAGTTGTTTCGAAGAAACATTAGTAAACGTATGAAAACTAATAAATCTTACTAAATCTCATTAAAAGTAAAAAAAAATAAGAAAATAAAATAAGAAAATACAAAGAAATACATAAAAGCACTAAAATATAACCATAATTATATCACAAAAAAAGTCACAAATTGCATTAAACCAAAACCTAAATTAAAGCAAAAAGTATAAAAAGAAATTGTATAAGTAAAAATCTGCTAAAAAGTGCCGAAATTAAAATGTCTCAAATTATAACCAGGTCTCAAAAAAGTGCAACCACATCCAAAGTAAAAAAATAATTAACTTAAATAAAATAAATTTAAACATAAAAGTCGCTAAAAACCACTAATATTAAAAAAAAACGCTTGGTTACAAATTTCTCCAGATTTCAATCAATTCGAAAAAAAATTAAATAAAGCTGCGAAAAAATAAATTTGAAAGAAAAAGCCAATTGATATGTAAATGAAGCCTAATGCCAAAGAAATAAAAATTTTACACTGTAATGTTTAAATAAGCTTTTAAATTTGCCTGTAAAACACGCTAAATTGTCAACATTCTTTATATGACGTATACTTGACTCTCTCTCTCTCTCTCGCTCGCGCGCTGTACATGTTTTTTTAGCTCGTTTTTAAGACTCTCGCGTATATGTAACTGTATTTCGGTTTCGTGTTCGCGAGTGCGTGTGTGTGTGTGTTCATATTTTTGGTCGTCCTTTACCCTTTTGATAATAAAAAAAAAATTACTTTTACCGGTTTTTATATGTAAAGTGCACTGGAGCAAGAAATAAAATATTTTGTATGTAATCTGTGTAGTTTTTGAATGTGTCTAAGACGTGTCTAATGCTGAATTTATGTTTTGTCAACTCCACGTGTAACCAGAACAAGCGGCAAGGGATTCACTAATATGCCAACAAATGCTGCAAAATGCATTTCCTGGCTTTTTGATGATTATTTCCTAGATTTTGAAAGCAAGCAACCAGCCAGATTTTGAAGATACATCAATACATGTTTGCTGGTAAGTTGTAAAAAACGTTTATTAAAAATATAACTCTAATTTTGTTAATTTTAACATTAAAATTAGATAAGCAATCGCCCTTATTCTGTAACTATCTGTCGACATTAAGTCAGTACAGTACTAAAAACTTTCGCTTGTCTTTTCTCTCTCTCTCTCTCTCGAGAAGAATTTTATGTTACGTCTATTCCTATTCCTTAATTTATGAAGCCTCTAGAGAGGCTTATCATATTTGAATAAGACTCTGTGTCAATAGCAGTAAGTTGTTTTAGACAATGTGCAGACCAGCGCCAATTTTTTGGTATTGTATTGACGTAACGTCGACAAATCGAGCCATAACTGCCAAAAGCTCAAAGATACAAAATTTATAGCCATCTTTGTTGCTCTAGAACTAATTTTTTTGCCATTTGCATTTTTGCCAGTTTGTACTTTTGTCCAACATTGATTAAATAAATTTTTTTTCTATTAACTACTCAAAGGGAACAGCAATTTATATTTTGTTGGGCCAGTAAAAATGTAAAACAAAAAAAAATTCATGAAAAATAACAAACTAGAAAAATAACAGAACAATTATAAAGGCAGGAAAAATAGCGACTAAACATGTCAAAAGCAGTTTGAACTTTGCACATACTTAAAAAAAAAAAAACAGAAATACAAACAGGATGTATTCTCTTTTCTTTAGTTACAAATTTCACCAATTCTATTTAAATATAAATTCCTATTTAAATGTCGATTTTTATGAATTTTTGTATTGAAAAATTACTTTTAAATATGAATTGATATATAAATAAGTTGGTAAAATTAACTGGTAATGATCAAACAGAATATGTCCGCAACTTCAGAAAAAATCGTTGTCAAATTAACAAAGCCCATAATAAAATCTACGGCAGTAACTTCAAATGCTCTATAATTTTAGTTTAATTTTCTTTTGTGCTTATTTTTCTTTGTAGTTTTGTTCACAAAATGTATGAAATTTACTGAAAGTATGGTAGCATTCTTGAGAGAATGAGTATTTATATATGAGAGCATAAGAAAAAACGTTGTCAAAATAAAATAGATTCTATCTATCGAATGCTTTCTGGTGCTGATTTTTTGTGTCAATTTGTATGGAAAATGTGTTTATGCCGCAATTCTGTTTGATCATTTACAGTGTGCATTAAAAAAAAAAAAAAAAAAAAAAAAAAAATCGGCCTATAGTGTTTGATAGCAGATGGGAAAATATAGCAAACAGTTGACTCTGTAGGCCACCCCTGAAACTATTCGCTCAGCTTAACCCTCCAACGATAGAAAGAGAAAGTTTGTAAAATTTACTCTTAGAGTGTGCATTAAAAAAAAAAAAAAACACTAGCCCATAGTGTTTGATAGCAGATGGAAAAATATGGCAAACAGTTGACCTTGCAGGTCAAACATGAAACTATTCCCTCAGCTTAACCCTCAAGCGATAGAAAGAGAGTGCTTTTTTTTCAAGTTAAAAGAAAAGGAACCTCGAGAATCGATATGACAAAAACCTTGGGAGTTATTAAAAGGTCGTAAGGTTACTTTTTATGCATCGAACTATCAGGCCTGCAAGCAACCCCCATTAAAGCTGGAGGAACCCATTTGTTTTAGTCAGGGTGGGGTTTCTCCGTTACCTGAAGTTTCTTCTGTGGATTAGCACGATATCTCTCAAACCAGATACAATTTGCATCATTCGAGTTTTTCAAGTTAAAAGTAGCAAAACAGGGAGTCTACTTTGTAATCTGTAAATGTAAATGAATATTCCAAAACCCTTTCTTTCGTTTGGAATTACAGAGTAGGCCTTTCTGGGGGTCTAGAGAAATTTCAATAAATGATGATTGATGTCTTTCCAGCGACAATCATGGTTGGTTTTTGAGCTTAAGAGCTGATTAAATTTTTTTCGTTTTTAATCCAAAATGAACCGAAATTTTGTTCTTTCTTAAATAACACCACATTTAGCATTGTATGGCGCTAGAGCCTAAATTTGTTTAAAGCCTTAATATACCTATACCTCATTCATTCAAAGCTAATTCTGTCTAATGCCTTACCTTCCCCTTTCCACCCAAAACTTGAAGGTAAAATAGTCATGTTTTTATAAATAGTTTTCTATTTTTGGCACCAACAATTGCACGAGTACACACATAACAAACAACTTGCAGGTATGTAAAATGTTTGTAATGTTTTTCTGTTTATGTTGGAGAATGCAAAACATTTGTGTTATTTCTGAGTAGTTGTTATTATAATTTGTCTAGAAAACAGACACAATTGTTGGAGATACAAACACACAAATCCACACACACACATGTATAAAACAACAATATACAGCAAGGAGAATAGTTCTAAGAACACTTGAAAATATGCAAAAAATAATATTGAAAAGTGATTAATAACTGTAGAGGTAGGAGAAAACTTCTCTGTGTCGCTTGTAGATCCTCCGATTGCTGGTCTTCCATGCTTTCAGACTTGAGTGATTTCTGGCTGACAAATGCTAGTTTTTAGCAACCATTGAATCCAAGGTAATCAGTATTAATTTCCTTAATAGTTTGAGGTTATGCTTAAAATGTTACTTGGAGCTTACTTGTCTATTGGTGGTTTAATATTCATTACAACCAACGTTGCCGGTTATTATTTAAAAATTATATTCCTCCGCAAATCCCCGTTGGGGTGTTTTCATTGGTTATTCTTGAGAATACTAATTGTATATAACTTATGTGATAAAACTGATAATTATTGTTGAAATAATTCGCCTTTTCCAAGCACTAACTTTAGGCGGCTCAAAGCCACTAGTTTAGCCAGGAGCTTTGGAGGAATGGTAGAAGCAAACCGTTGAAACTGATAACCGTTTAAAATATTGATTTGACACTGAAAATATATCTTCTTTCTACGGTTATTGATGCAGACTCTCTCTGAGTACGCAATTAATCACTGATGGTAAAACTTAAAGATATACCAGGTATGGAATATCTTAGGTATTCAGACTAGAAAAACCTAAGAAATTATATTGAGGATACTAGGTTCTTCTACCTCAGCGCTACTTATTCTATGGCAGTCTGCTCCGTATATGAATAATCATTCTTCACCTTTCTCTTTCCCGGTGCTTTCACTTTCGTTCCTAAATCTAAAGGGCTGATTTGATCTATCGAATGCCTATTTCATCCTAATTTACACTATGCAAGCCTTATTGCTAAGCTGATTAGTTTTTTTAGGAGAGAGAGAGAGAGAGAGAGAGAGACGAGGGGAAAAGAAACGTTTCTGTTCCCCTCGTCTCTCTCTCTCTCTCCTAAAAAACTAATCAGCTTAGCAATAAGACTTGCATAGTGTAAATTAGGACTTACATTAACTATTTTTCAGCCTTGCTAATTATGCTTACCCGGGATTTGTAGAAATTCTGAGTAATCGTATAAATGAATGAATTAAGTCAAACGGGCAGCACAGGACACTGCGACCAAAGTAGATCTATTGTATTCCCTGCCAGGTGCTAGAGCACCTCATCTAGACATACTCTCCTGATTAATCTCAGGATTGCCAGTGGGTCCAGAGTTGGCAGTTCCCAATCCTCCAATAGGTGCTTGCCCAATTGGCTATATCTTCTGTGGGATAACGCTTCACAGTCCTTCAGAATATGCTCTGGAGTTTCATCTTCGTAATCACAGAATCTGCACAGACTGTTTCTCTCATTGCCCAGTCTGTTGGGGTGTTTTCTCAGTCTACAATGACCTGTGAGGAAGCCTGTGAGCATTCTTAGATTATTTTTACTCAGGGACATGAAAGCTATGAAACGATTTTGGTTATACGTTCCAATCATTAGATTTGCATGCCTCAATCCTGGGAGATTGAGCCAAAAGTGTTTCCTATTACTCTTCATCTCCGTCGATATATCTTCCCCTCCGAATCCACAAAACGATTCTGGTCCGACAATGGGTGTACTAGCCCAAAATAATTGTCTTGTGTTCCCTTCAATTAAATTCATATTTAAAACACTACCCTTTCTTTTCGATTCCTCATATTTTCGAGTGACCTTTAGCACATCAATTCTTTTTTTTTTTACATTATATATATTATTTTTTGAGATCTGAGATCTTGGAGATCCTCACGATTATGAAGCTGGTGGCCAGAAATCTGGCTGAAGGTGGCGAGGTAATCGTCTACTTCAAAAGTCAGGCGGTGCTAAAAGCTTTGATGGTACACAATATTAAATCGAAACTAGTTTGTTACTGTAGAAGAGCCCTCAACTTGCTTATTGACAAATATGGTGTCGGACTAGGGGGTTCTGTTGGATGAATTAGTTAGTGGGTCAACTACAAAGCAAATGACGTTGTTCGAGAGCCACAGTTCAAACCCTGGCCAGACACTAGTCATTTCAATTCTTATATGCGTTAGTGTCTATGCTAATGTATATCGCAGCATCCTTCTTTGTCGATATTTGTAGCAATTTATTGTCGGCGAAGTAAAAGAAAGTAACACGCCAACTTAACACTAGAGGCGCTGCAACGATGCTTTAAAAAAAAATAATAAAACCACAAACCATTGGACATATTGTCTGCCATTAACCAAAAATGCAATGCCACAGGCTTAGATGGCTGAGCAGTTGTTTTCCTGAGAGAATTACTGATATCGCAAAGTGCAAACTGGACTTCATCATGGGAATTTAGTGGCTTAATGACAGATAATATGGCTGTTCTGGGTACAATGAGGCTTAAATTTGTATTAATGTAATTATGGAATCACAAAAGGGCCCAGCTGGGTCTGCGAGTGGAGGGAGGGGTGTGTTGCAACACCACTCTTGCTAAGTTAACCTAACCTATCCTAACCTAACCTAACCTAACCGCTCTCAATATAAAAAGAGTGTCCTTAAAACTTTTTCCATCACTTTTGTTTTGGTTCATGTGCTTGTGTGTGCATAGCTGACCAAGTTTATAGCCTGCTGCCATATGCACAATTCTAAAGACTTTTCTAAATGTACGAGTATGTCCATATAACACAAAATGTGTATTGCAAGTGGGTGGAGACATTGGCAATGTAGTGGCTACCATGGCTGAATGACAACGGCTGCCTTAACCCACCCACCTTCTCCGCAACAAAACTAAAATACTGCCTGCTGTAGTTTGCCAAAAGTGCACTGGCAGCCAACACAGCCAACACAGCCAACTAAAAAATCTTGACTGCACTAACCAAAGAGATTATCATGGTCATACACGAGTCTAGAATTAACTATAAATATGTGTAGTGGCAAAAATGGAAGTACTTCATGTGGTAGTGGATAAAATAAAAGTGGATACATTTTGTTAGTAGTTCTCCTCTCGACCACCAATACTGACTGCTGTTGTGTCTAAGCTTAAGTTTGTTTCACAATTTTTTCCCCAATACGGAAGGTGCTGTTTCTTGTCTGTCCGAGTTGTGTTGTTATGTTGCTGAGAGTTTTTTTCTTTGAGTAGTTGGTTAAAGTGTTATTTTTAGTGCAAGTGTGTGAAAGACATTGGAAAAGTGTTTTTGTAACTGTTTAGTTCTGTTGCTGGTTGCTGGTTGCTTGCTCATTAAAACAAGGATGTGCAGTTTGTGTGTTGTTTTACAGCTATTTATTTCTAAGAATCATATAATGGCAATAATAATAACAATTTTGATGGGTGTTGTCGCTAACAACAGTACTCGTAACACTGCGAAAGTAAAGCGAAACTAAAGTGTTTAGGCAGAGGAAGCTGGAAGAGAAGGGAAGGGAAGGGAAGTCAGATGGACTTGCGGATTCTTTCAATGAAAGCAGAAATTTATATTGGTAGACAGGCATTTCGTGTTATCTGGCAAACTGAGAGAAATAATGTGACCAAGAAAATATATTAATTGGACATGGGATACATATTTTGGAAATACATAATTTAGAGCTAAAATATGCGAAAAATTTTAGTTCCGCTAGTTTATTAAGAATATTATAAAAAACTGTCCATTCTGCACCGAAATTATCACCAAATTGGCATCGATGTAATTTTTGAGCTCAAACTCATTTTAAAACGTTGCTTTAGGTATGTTAATTGCATTCACTTGGTCATTAATTCGGAACGATTTACCGTCGTCCCGCTTCCAATTTAGTTGGTTGGTTCAGTGTTTTCTTGAATACTACCAGTTTTCAGAAACCGGTTTGTTTGACCCAAGATCGTTCCGAATCAAAGCAAACCCTGTCGGAGGAAAAATATATCACTCAACCTGAACAATCATCCTTATTCCAGTTGTCGATATCGACGTCACTTTAACACAATACCAAAAAATTGGGACTTGTGTACCCGTTGTCGAAAACAACTCACTCCTGTTGGCACGTTTATGCTGTTTTCTAGACATTAGGGAACGGAAATAGATTGTCAGTTGCACAAAAATGTTCTCGAGAGCGAGAAAACAAGCAAACCCCCATTCTTAAGTATTGTTTTAAAGTGGTGTCGATGTTGACAACTGGAATAAGGGCGATTAGTTTGCTAAATGCTACCTTGTGCCTACAATATTTTGTAGAATATTCATTATCTTTAGTAAAAAAATAATAGTTTGACAGGTTATTGGCTAGTTCTCGTCTCCCCTTTGTGCAGACAGGTGTTGAAATCATGGTAGATCAAAGTCAGGCACACACTTGCATCTTTATATTATTTATGTGTTAGTGAGAATATGAAAGAGAGTAAAATGTATGCTGTGTCGACATATTGAGTTGTTTTCTTCGTACATGTGCTTAAGTACGTGTAAAAAAGAGCATTACAAAGTGCCCACTTGCGGCATTTTGCTTATCTCTGATGTAGATAATGATGAGATGGAAATAGAGAGAGAGAGAGAGAGAGAGAATATTTATAAAAGAGAGCGATAGTAAAGTGGAAATAGTGAAAGATGGGTAGACCAGGTCGTGCCAGTGAAGTCATAAAAGGAATTAAGTTCCTCTCCATCTAGGCAACTGGATAACTAGTAATCACATAGATGCCTAGTCTATTACTATAGATGCCTATACTTTAGCCACTAAAGCTTAGTGCATCGTGATCGCAGCCAAAATAAATAATAAATAAAATACAGCATTCATATTTAATATTAAAACGTTAACGGTATTTCCGCTATAAAAGAGGTTGGCTCACTGCTTCATCCCGATTCCGCTTTTGTTACAAGGACATATTGGATATGTTTCTATCAGGATAATGTTCTCATGTAACAGAGAGTCGATGTTCCCGTACTAAAGAACAGCTTCCCTCCTTGTTAGCTCATCCGCAAGCAAGTTTTTTTTCTTTTACTAAAAAACTGAAGGTCCTGGACTCGAGTCCAGTATCCAACAGCCATTAAATAACCACACCACGCATTGTTATAGGCAACTTCAAGTAATGAAGGCATAGACACTGGTCACTGAACAATACCGACTTTTAGCGGATGCTAATCCTAATGTAACATCAGAGCGCCTTTTTCGTCGGTATTTTGTAGCAGAGTTATCGGCGAAGTAAAATAACCAACAAAATGGCTAAAAAAATGGCATTAAAAAAAATTTAATGCACCAGAGGCGCTGCAACACTGCATTATTAAAAAAACCTGCAAAAAGCAGAGTTGTAAAAAAATTAAGCTTTCCGCTATCTCTTCCTTCACCGCCTGTCTTCTCTAACACCATCCCTTTCCTAAAAGAAAGTAACACCTATTAATCCATGCCTGCTGGTTACTTCTCTTAAAAAAAAAAGAAAACTGCATCCAAGCTTGGAATGAACCATGGCCCATGCTGAGCTGTTGGATGTCGAAGTTTCCATAGATCTAAATATTTATAATCGATTGGGCTTACTTACCAAAGAATTGTAGTTCGTCACCTTCTATCGAGAACTATTGCTACATCGACCCTATGTGACCAATAATAGTAACAGAAGTTTAAGCAATATAAACTATTTACTTAGTTACTACATTTTGTTAAATTTTTTTCATTTATTTAATTTTTTTCTACAAAAAAAAAAAAAAAATTATACCAAAATATAACCAAAAAAAGGAAGTGGTTTTCATACGGTTTGTTGCAGTTGTTGAGTAAAAATTCATAATTAAAATAACAAAATAATAACACCAACATTGCAGGAAATAAATACAAAGATTTACTTTAAGGCGAATGCCAACAAGGGCTATTCAATGGTGGAAGGAAGATTGCGATATATGTACATACATCGAAGTGAAAAACTAGGTTGATCTAAAAAAAGAGCTAGAATTACTTTGGTTTTGGTTTAGTTTGATTTGCTGACAGGGAACTAATGTGGAAGGGTTTCTCAAAATGGAAATAGATGTGAGAAAATGCTTTTGACCAAAAAAGTTTGGACCTGCCACCTAATAACCATTGTTAAAAGGAGAAAAATACATCCAATTTCCCTACAAGCCAAGTTGTTGCACTGTACTTCATATTAAATGTATCCACCCCCATTAAATTGCTAGAATACATAGAACTCATTATGCTCCCCTCAAATCCGTTTGTAAATACAATATTATGTCGTGTTTTTATCATAAATAAATATTTGCAAGTATGTATATATTTTTGCAAATTTAATTTTCGTACTCTTAAGTGAGACCCGCATGCTGCACATATGCACTGCTTTTGTAAGGGACTATAGTAGAGTCATCCTGTATGTTTCTGCACTTGCTTTGCCCTCCCCACCAAAAAACTACTTATCAAGTCTGTAAGTTGTAATGAAATGACATTCAGAGTGATTGTGTTATTTGAATGTGTCTCTTGTCTCTATATTGTCTTGTCTGTATGTTTATGATAATAATGATGATCATTATGTTTGCAATAGTGCGGTTTGTAACTGTAATCGGTTTAGAAATCATATTGAAATTGAACGTAAGAAAAACACATTTAAATTGGTGATAAGTACACCAAGTGCATTCATTATAAATTTGAAAGGGAGACACTAACAGAGAGAGAGAGAGTTGGGGCACATGTAATAAAAAACGTTTTGTTTTCAGGGAAGTCAAGAAAATGAACAAAAAATAGCAAATCTTACTTAAATGGTAGGGAATTTAAATTGTTTGAGATAGAGAAATTTTCATACTCCTATAAAAAAAACTCTTCACTGGTTAGAACCCTGCTCTTACAGGCTATATGAGAAGTGTAAGAAATGTTGTGTCCCCAGGTTGTTAAACTTCGATATTCCAACGAGTTCTTTGGTGATTTCAAAGAGCAGGTTCGATGAAAAAGCAGAAGAGATAATCCGACACTTTGTTGCTTAAGACATCCAGATAGAATTGTATAGACAGATGAAAATACGCAATCTGTTTAGAATAAAGCTTCCTAGTATTTTTTGAAAGTCGAATCCATGAGATTTCTTATAAATCAGTCCTTGAAACAAGGTTCGTTGCAAAACGACAAGAGAGATAATTTGCTTTACATACTCAGAGAATTGGGATTGAAGAAAGCTTCCGAGTGGTTCTAAGTGTTTGCCCAGAGGCAAATACCCAATAACCAACCTGCTTAGGAAAAAGCTTCCGAGTAGTTCTAAGAAGTCGAATCCATGAGAAACAAGGTTCGTTGAAAGAGGACAAGTGATAATCTGAAACATTGATGGCTTAGATACCTAGAGAATTGGATGCATAGATTGTCTCATTTAAGTAGATAGATTGGGTAGATAGATTTTCTCATGGAATAGGCAATAACCAAGCAGTTTAGAAGAAAGCTTCCGAGTGGTTTTTAAAAGCCGAATCCATGAGAGCTCTTACTAATAAGCGTTCGAAACGAGGTTCGATGAAAAAGAAGAAGAGAGAATTTGTAACGTTGGTTGGCTTAGACATCCAGAAAATTTGATACATAGATTGTTTCATGGAGATAACAATAGCCAACCTGCTTAGAAGTCGAATCTATGTGAAACTGGAATAGATTTTTGAAACAAGGTTTGTTCAAAAACAAGTAGAGATAACCTTAAAAATTTATGATCTAGACACCCAGAGAATCCTGAAGATAAATTGTCTCATGGAATCAGAAATAACTAACTTGCTTAGAAGAAAGCTTCCGAGTGCTGATCGAATCCATGAGAACTCTTACAATCTCTTACTCCAAACTGCTTAGAAGAAGCTTCCGAGTGGTTCTAAGAAGTCGAATCCTTAGGTGCTCTTAGTAATAAGTGTTTGTAACAAGGTTTGATGAAAAAGAAGACGAGATAGTCTCTCTAAGATATTTAAAGAATTGAATAGATAGCTTGCCTGTTCTATAGGCAATAACCAACTTGCTTAGAAGAAATATTCTGAGTGGTTTTCAGATGCCGAATCCGTGACAACTCTTATAAATACGTGTTTGAAACAAGAAATTTCTATACGTAAATGATCCAAGACTAAAGACTAATACTTAATACATAACGGGTGACTTTTTTCGGTTTCTTTTTTCAGTGTAAATTTTTTTTAGTGTAAAAAAAGTATAGTGACATGTGGCCATGCCCAAAAATTGCTCAGTAAGATGTGCCATTTCACTATGAATGGACTAACGCCGAAGAAACAATGCTTGCAAATCATTGAATTTTTTTATTTTCAAGATCCGTAGAGTGTAAGGAATATGTTTTGTAAATTACGTCTATTATTAAGGTCGTCATAATCGATCCACCGTACAGGCTATTCAAGCTGTTGTGACCAAATTTCGCACTACTTTCATTTTATTGGGTATTAAGCCACCACCAGCGTATGCAAAGAGTATAGTCCAAGGAGAACATTGCTGCTGTTTAGGGCAGTGCCAATGCAGATCGCGTTATTAACAATTGAGCTTGTGTTATTCGACCACTTATAAGATTTTACTTAAGAACAAAATACATCTGCTTCAAGAACTGAAGTAAGGTGAGGTACCCTAACATTGTTTGTTTAGTGAATGGACCTTAAGAAAGTTTTATGAAGATCTATTTTTCTATCGAACAATTGCCTTCAGCGATGGATCTCATTTTTGGCTTAATTTTTCATTCATTCATTCAATTCATTTTGGCTCGGCGCCCTCCTTCATCAAAGTTGTGGCGATGTAAAATAGCCAATAAAATGGCTACTTAGCATAGCTTATAAAAAATCAATACCTCTCATTGACACCAGAGGCGCTGCAACACTGCATTATTAGAAACGTGCAAAAAAGCAGAGTTGTGTAAAAGAATGAAGCTTTGCTCTATCTCTTCCTTTGCCATCTATCCTTTCTCTTACTATCCCTTTCCTACAGAAGGTAACATCTAGCAATAGTAGTAGGCATTCATTGCCTGAGTGTTACTTCTCTAAAAAACAGAATACCTAAATTTGATGGAAAGAGCAGCTCAAGAGTAGTCAATGCACTCTCAAAGAAGTATTGTTTGGTGCGGTTTGTGGGCCGGCGGCATCATTAGACCGTATATCTTCAAGAAAGGCGAAAATCTTTATAACAGTCAATGAAGCAAGGTGCCATGCGATAACTACCGACCTTTCCAACCTTCTTCAAAAGTAGAAGACTTGGGCTTGGTTGACCTGGCTACCATGAATCTATTGAGAGTCGACTTTGGCGAACAATAAATCTTACGTTTTGTGGGAGTAGATTGGCCGCCAAGATCATGGAATTGGACCCCACTAGGCTATTTTTTGTAAGAATATGTAAAGTTTCTCGTATACATAGACAAGCCAGCCACAATTGCAGTCCTGGAAGAGAATATTGTAGCTGCCATTGGTGAGATAGCGACCGAAATGCTGGAGAAAATATAGTTACCAAAATTGGAGCTCGCAGCTGGACCAACTACTGCGTAGTCACATTGACATGAAATAATCTTAAATAAAGCTGAAACCTAAAATCTCCTGGAAGCTTAGATGGACCTTAAAGATTTTGTTAAGCCAAACGACGTCTTAAATTATTTTAAAATAAATTTATATACTATATTAATGGAAACTTAAAACCATTTCAAACTTATCCACAAAGGGCAATAATCCCAATCAATATTTTTTTCTTTTGCTTGCAAATCCAACAATATTATCTAAGTTTTTTTTTTTGCAAAAAAATATTTATTGTATTGAATTTTATATTTATGCTTATGCTGAATACCTCCAGCATATGCAAAAAAACAAGAAATACATGCATAATTTGTTAAAGGAAACTGAAAGAAGCAGGCGAATTAATTTGCATCCCTTAGCAACTACTTATGGAATATGAAAGAGCGGCTGCAACAGAAAAACGCGTAACAGTCACGTTTCGCAAACTACTAAAGATGCTAAAAGTGAAGCATTTGAAAGCGTAATAAGTGAGTGAATGAATGAATGAATGAATAAATGCTAAGAATCTACTAAAGGTTTAGCACCTTCCTTTTCCTAGAAGTAGGAAGAAAAAAATAAATTAATTGAAATGGAATGAAATGAAACTAAAGAACGGAAATACAGCTACAAGTGAAACCAACAGTGTTTTACAAAAAAAAAATAAAACTAACATTCTTAAATAAAACAAGCATAAAATAATAAAGAAAAAGACATGAAAACAGCACAACCAAATATTCATAAACTCATTTCCATAACTTGCTTGCAAACAACAAAATATAAAGCGTAATAAGTAGAGGCAGAGCAACTAAGGAAAGGAAAGAAAAAAAAACACAAATGAATGACAGACAGCCCAGGAAAACTAGTGATGATGACGATTAATGCGTTCTTGTGGTTGTTGTTGCTGTTTTTCTTGTTGACAACAACGGCAAAAGTGAAAAAAAGTATAAAACATTGTGCGTGCTGCCTTTATTGTTGCATCAACAGCAATAACCAGCAACAAGAACTGCTAAAGAATTTATGCGCTTATTTCAACACGCACAGCGCCCTCTATTATCCGGGGAATAAAATGAAATCAACTTAAATTCTGTTGACATGTGAACAGTGACAACCGTAACGTTGGGGAAAAACAAATTAAACCTGCAAGTTGTTGAGACACGAGCGACACACAAACGCGACATGTGAAGGAAGTGTAACAATTTAAGTGTGATTGTGTGTGTACGATTGTGTGGCTGTGGAGTGAAGTTGGTTGTAGAAAATAGAACAAAGACTTGTGTAATGAAAACCTCTTAATACATTTTGAAATGGGTAGAACATGGTAACAACTATAAAGCCATTTAGATAACTGAAATTGAAGCAAACTGGATAGCAGTTTGTTAAAGCAATAGTTTGTCAAGGTATCTCTGTAGAGAAGGAACGTGCCCGTTTTAGGGCATTAGATTGTGGTTTTTGTTTTCAGCTTTCATTGAACCTTAATGGGGGACTTTTGAATCAAGATAGTCCAAGTCTTTTAAGTATTTCTAATAAGTTTGATCGATAAACAAAGCTTCTGATTGAATATCAGGATACACATAAACTTTCTATCACCATGGCCGTACTTTCGCATCTGCAATTAAATTTCCGCTTATTTTGTGTTTAAATTTTCTCCCAGAGAAGCCTTCATATGTTAGATAAGAACGGGTTCAAAGAGCGGTGCGCAAACCAATTATTTATTTAGTTACCACAGACCATGGCGTGCTACTTCAGGGAAGCAGCTTCTAGAGATATTAATGCTGATAATAATGCTTCAACTGTAATTTTTTTTTAGGCAGTGAATGCCTACTGCTATTACTAGCTCTGACCTTTTTTTTGAAAGGGATAGTGATACAGACGACAAGTGATGAAGGAAGAGATAGTGGAAAACTTCATTCTTTCATACAACTCTGCTTTTTTTAGAGACGACAGGGGGCGAAGGAAGAGATGGAGGAGAGCTTCATTATTTTATACACTTCTTTTTTTTGTGTTATAGCGCTTCTGGTGTCAAATGATTCGTAATTAATGCTTTTTTTTTGAAGCTGTAGCCATTTTGTTGGTTATTTTACTTCACCGATGATTCTGCTACACAACGAAGGAGGGCGCTGATGTTACAGTAGGATTAGTATCCGCTAAGGTCGTTACAGTTCAATGACCAGTGTCTTTGCCTTCATCACTTGAAAGTTCCTACAACAACTGATACAAATGGACACTAATGCACATCAGAAAAATACGTGGTGTTGATATTTAATGACTGTTAGAGAGCGGGCTCGACCCCAGGACCTTCGGTTTTGTAGTCAACGTGCTAACTACTTCAACCAATGCCACCCTTAACTTATGAGGTCGGCAAGTAACCTATAATGGTGCTGAAGGAACACATTTATTTTACTCACGATAGTGATTACGACGTTGCTTGAAAACTTCCTCCTATCTGAGGGCTTGGGACCGGCAGCCTAGCGCCAATCGATCCGTTGCAATCCGAAGAAACTATTGGCCACATATCGCAACATCGAAATGTACACGGTAGAGCAGTTACCAAGAGTTTCCTCTTGACTATTGAGCGGAGAGTCAGGGTTACGATTCGTGTGGGAGGCTTTAGGTGTTTATGCTGACCATAGACGTAGAAAGGCCAATTTTGCGGGGGTGCATTACCCCTCCCTCCATCGCCGAGAATTGCTGTTGCCCTCGCTAGAATTATTAAGGGCTATCATGAATAAAATTCCGCGTGAAATTTCTCCCTTTTCCAATTAGAATTTTTTGTTTTCCCTATTATTTGCTATTAGTTGGAATTTTTCCATGGGAAAAATTTCACGTGGAATTTTATTCATGATAGCCCTGATTATAAATTGCATGTAATTATTTATTTGAATATAACTCAAAAAAATCACCAGTCACAATGCCCCCCTAGAAAAATTTTATAGCTACGCCAACAATGCAGGCAAATCAATGCTTTATTGTTGAAGCTGCTACTTATTTTGCGGTACTCATCGTGGAAAAAATCTATACCTTATGATAATTTGCCCATCACAAAGTCTTTTATGCTGATGCCAAATCTAGATCCTGCTTCCTCTCCCAATGGCAGCCATCCTATCCTAGATGTCTATCCTGTCAGACGGGGCGCACGCACAAAAATTTTTGTTGAGCAACTTTTGATTTTATGCAAGAGAGAGTGAAAGAGATAGGCGAACGTAATGAAGAAGGGAGCCACTCTCTCGCCCATGAACTAAAATGTTGCTTAGCTGTAACTGTCGTGTATGTCTAGGATGTTTTTGGGGGGATACAAAAGATCCACTTCGCAGTGTCCTGTTTTCCTTATGAATTAAAATTAATTTATAATTGCCATGTGTAAACCCAATCTAATGGATATTTTTAGCCTCTTGGTTGTTATCGTTTTCGTAGCCCAAGTCTTATTCTTAATTTCCAGATCAAACCTGCTCTTACGCAAATTTATCTAAGATATCGAAAGCCTTTTTTTCTTAATAACTAACTAGACTATTCTGAAGTTGTGCATTATCATAGACTGAATATATGCAAACTCGCAATCAGACTTAAAATTAAGTCTCAGGGGACTAGAATAGGGTTCTTCAACTAAATGACGTATGCCGGATAAACAGAGTAAAACTGAAAGAGCAAAGATCCTCAGAGAACCTTTCTAATGATGTAACAGCATCCATTTGTGAGAAAGCTTTAGTAACTGGTATGACACAACCTCCTGAAATGGTAAAATGGATGTGTATACAGAATTTATGAGTTCTATTATCACATACTGTAGTGAACTACTTTATATAATCCATAGATCAATAGATATCCATGCAGAAGGCAATGATAAAATGAAAGAGTCTATTTATTGAACGGATTGGGCGTAAATATAATCCCGTTTGTGTAAACTTAGTTGTACCTCTTTTCAACCTAACCTAAGCGAACCGAACCTAACCTAACCTAACCGAACCTAACCTAACCTAACCTAACCTAATCTAACCTAACCTAACCGAACCTAACATGGAAAACTTGTGGACTAATTTTCAATTGGGAATTTGGTTCAAAGATATGATTTATGATGCCTGGCTTGAGATGCAGCATCTTTGATGCATCAAACTCAATTGTTGGTATCAGTTTCAGTTTGAACGATCTCTAGTTTTTCAAACGGTGAGGGAAATAAAGCCCTATTGCTCTTCTTTTGGTATTTCTGATGAATGGAAGACAGTTCTCCATCTTAAACGGAGTTCATGTTCATGTTTTCACAAAGGCAGCCTTCTTCTGCAACAATATTAAAACTCTATCAGGGAAAAAGGAAAGCATTTTGTTGGAAACAGCAAAAAAAAAAGCATAAATTCCGGTTGCCAAGTTAAACACAAACATTTTTACAATTGTACATAACGGGAAATAAAAAAAGAACTCCCTACCATAAGCCACTGAGTGTGCAGGGGTAATGGTGAGTGTTGGAAAGGGGGGGGGGCAGAGGGAAAAATCCATTGACAACAGAGTAACAACCAACAACACTCCAAAAAAAGCCTTGTCTTCTTATGTACATGTGATTGCTACTGCCTAACTGGCGCTGCTATTTATTTATTTTTTTTTTCTTCTTTCTTTTCATTTCCCTACTCTGGGGAAAAATCAATGGCAAAGCGTTACTACGAGTACTTGGCGCTTGTTAAATGGAATGAAAAGAAACGAAATTTATAAACAGGCCGTTCGTCGTCTTGTTATTGTTTTATTTAAGCAATTCCATTTGCTGTTTGTCGATATTTCACAATCTAAGAGGAATGAGAGTTGCGAGTATATCCTTTGCAAATATATTTGCTGTAGTATTTATTCAATGAAATTTCAACTGAAATTCGAAAAGAAAATTGATTGATGATGTTTGCCAGAAATAATCATCAATATATACGGGCTTATTTTCCAAGTACTTTTGACATACATTTTAATGAAATTTTCTTTATTTATGTTGTTGTTGTTGCTGCTTTTTTTTCGGAAACCTTTTAAAGGCATTGACATTTATTGTTTAGTAGTGTTTGCTTTTCGCAGTTAAACGGAAAGAGGAAATAGCACTTGCGTGTGCATGTGTGTGTGTGTGTGTTCTAATTTTTTTTACTGCTGCTTTTACCTTGTGCCGAACTTATGTTTGGAGTCAATGAATTCTGTGTAATTTTATTTGGATAATTTCCAAAAAAAATTTACAGACCAAAAGATATATTGCCAATGGTCAGGTTGCAGTTCAAAGAACTTGATGTTTATTTTTTTGCTTTTTTTTAAGGCTAACAAAATTTAATTGCTATTGCTGAAGATTCGTTCACAGAACTTGGAATTATTGATTTAATTTTGGGGTCTAAGGGAAACTGCATTCATGTGGTATAAAATTAGGAAAACAAATTGATGAGATCTTTAACAATTATGAAGATTTGTTTAGAAAAGAATCAAGATAAAACGTAATACATATATTTTTAAGCGACTATGCCAAACGATTTTATCATTAATAAATTTTAACTCGGTGGTTTTGTTAAAAAAATACTTTTTTTTTTAAATTAATTACACATAATATATTTGGGAATTAAGAAGTGTAATTTCATGGGATGTATAACTTAAAAATGCGGTATTCAAATTTGTAACGAACCCTTTCCTTAGCTTGTAGATGTGGGTCGAACTCAGTTAGTCTGTAATTTTTTACACAAAACTACATATGTATGATCAAGCACATGTCTTTTAAAAAGGTTAACTCATTGGTTTGTATAAAAAATATGAGTTAGAGAGCGAGTTCGACCCAAGTTACACACGTGATTTGTATCTTTAATAACTTCTATGGCAGTTTGGAGAATAAACATCTGCTATTAATTCTCATTTAAGGAAATCGTGTAAAGGAGAATTTTTTTGTGCTAAGAAAGCGTCATATGCAGGAACTATCGCTTATCTTCTTAAAGTTAAAGTACATGAATTGTTCGCCAAAGCTTATTGTGAATATTTTCCATTGCTCTGGCGTTGGCTAAAGTAGTGAGCACGTTGATTAGAAAACCGAAGGTGCTGTGTTCGTTCCCGGTATTTGACAGTCATTAAAAAACAACACCACGTGTTTTTCTGATGTGCATTAGTGTCCTTTGAAAGTTTAAGTGATGGAAACATAGACTCTGGTCACTAAAATACTTCTGCTTCAGCGGATACTAATCCTAATGTAACATTACGGTGCCCTCCTTCATCGATATTGTGTAGCAGAATCATCGGCGAAGTAAAATAACCAATAAAAATAGCCACAAAACACAGCTTTGAGAATTTAATACGGCTCATTGATACCAGAGGCGCTGCAACACTGCATTATTAGAAACGTGCAAAAAAGTAGAGTTGTACAATAATGAAGCTTTCCTCTATCTCTTCCTTCACCACCTGCCTTCTCTATTACTATACCTTTCCTAAAGAAGCATTCATTGCCTTAATGTTACTTTTCTTAAAAAAAAAACTAAGGCACATGAATTGCTCAGCGAAGCTTATCGTGAATATATCCCATTGATATATGTGCGGTTCAGAAGTGGTGATTTTGATAGAGACCGTCCAGGTAAGCCGAAAAGGTCGAAGATGCGGGATTGTAGGCATAACTCCCTGAAGATTGTTGTCAATCACAAGAATAATCTACTAAATGATCGGAAGTCCCTCAAACAGCAATTTAAAACGTTTTCAGGCAGCAAAATCCATACTGAAGTAAGCAAATCGGCTACCACAACAGTGAAACTCGAATAACATTGAAATGTGGTTTTCCTTGACCGAAATGCTGCTTAAAATGCTAAAAGAAAGTAAATTTGTCAGCCAAACAGCTAAACCAACGCCACAGCCAAATCAAGGGCACAGTAAAAATAACGTCACATCCGAATAAACGTTACAACGTTACAACGGAATCAACGGCACAGTCGAATCAACGTCACAGCCCAATTTCAAGGTGATGCTCTGTATTTGGTGAGACCAGAACGTTCACCAGGAAAAAGTGCTTAAAGGCCAAATTTTGTAAATACAAAAGATTTTTTCATTTTGAAATTTGTATGAAAAAAATATTTTTTGAAACGAGTTTTCATTATTTTTCATACAAATTTGAAATGATTAGAAGACCCATTTTTTACAAAAGTACTGTTTTTTACTGTTTTGCAGTAGACGTAAATTTACAAAAATTTTATAAAAAAATTTCATACAAAAACAAGGTAAATTTGTTCAGCAATGATTTTGCTTTATACTCGTATGAGTTTAATTTTTTTCTTTTGAAATAACTTTATTTCATGTTAATTTATTATTCCAGCATTGTTAAATCGAAATGAAGAATCATGTTGAATCAAGTTTATTTCAAGTTGAAAGAACATGATTTTGATACTGATATAACACGACAAATCAAGTTGAATCAAAGTAATTTCTAATTGAAACAACATTAAATTAATTTCATTGTAATCATTTTATTTGATTAACTATTTCATTTACGTGATGTATGCCTAGCACAGGTATAAGTAAAATATTTGTGTGTTGTATATATAGTTGGCTTCTCCGGAAAAGATGTGAATTCGAAACTCCTCGCACTTACCGCTGCAGCCACAACAATCTTAAATATTATTTAAATACAAACTAAATAAATACCATAATGAATTTAATTTAAATTTAAAAATACTTAATTAATGATTTAAGAAAAAAGTTATTTGAAACAAAAACTGCAAAGCTATTTTGGCTTATATAAGCTAAATTAAGGTATTATTCTATATGATATTGGGCCCCGTTCGGAAATGCATCACTGCCTTGCATCATACGAGGAAAATTTTACTTAAAATGCAGAACAAGTTCATTGATAATCTTTTTTAGTGGCAGCCATGTTTGTGCCTCATATTTGAAATTTACTTGTGAGTTATTTACTTCAGCGAAGCACTTTATGACATTAAAATTTTTATTTGCAGTGCAGTGATGCATTTACAAACAGGTTCATTATTAGTATAAGATAAGTTCCTGAAAAATCGCACAAAATAATTGAACTTACGCCCAGGGCAGGGCTACTTTTTAATGTGAAGATTGCAGATTATTTTTTTTTATTGAAAATCTGGCAACACTGACAATATTTATAAGATCACAAGCTGCTGCGTTTTACTTATCCCAAATTCGTATCCTGGCAAGACCTTAGGATAACGCCAAAGTTCTTATAGGAATCGGGTGGGTAGAACAACATGTAAAGCAAATACGAGTATTAAAATTTTAGGGGCGTGGATACGCCTATTTTTAACCGACTTAAAAATAAGCAGGAGGTTATCAATTTGGCTCTATTTTTTGGGGGTGTCCCTTCATAACTCGGTACATTTTAGACCGATTGTAAAAAATCTCTTTCTTTTTTGTCTGAGAGGGTATAACTTCCCATTGTGAAAAAAGTGGGCGGAGTTACGCCCACATTTTTTATTTGATTATTTGATATTCTGCTTGATTGACTGCTGCGAAACCTAGCAAACTCCTTTGGTTCTTGCAATTATTAAATTTTAAAGTTGAAAAAATGGGCGGGTATACGCCCTTTAAAATCTATTATTATATTTCACGTGGTTCTACCCAAAAGATTTTTACGAGGCTTACCACACATCTTGAACTCAAAAATAGACACAATCTTCTATTTGAAAAAATGGGGCGGATTCACGCCCATTAAAATCTAATATTTCATTTTAAGTGGTTCTACTGTAACGATTTTTACAAAACTTAACAAACACCCTGAGCTCTGAAAAGCACACAATATTGCCTTTAAAAATTTAATTTTATATCCCATAAACTTTTTTCGAAAATGTTGTACCAGATCTTTGGATTGAAGTCGGTTTTTTTGGCAGAATTATTTGATAAGAAATTGTCTCATTACAAGAACTCAAAGTAATTGCAAAGTCCAAATAAAAATGTTTATTTAAATGAAACTAAAATATATATTTTCAGCTTTTTAACGCTTTCTTCGACAGCGACAATCTGGCAATATTGATAATATTTATGAGGTCATGTGTTCATTAACTCAAAATTAACTTATCTCGACTTAAGCAGTTCTTTTTCTTTTTGCCACAGCATAAAATTCTTCCTAAAATTTAAATTCAAAGCAATATTTTAAATTATAATAATAATAAACGATACTCTTTAAAAGGAAAAGAAAGAAAGAATAAGAAAGTAATTTTTCTTCTCACTTAAATTGAAACCAATCATTTCATTAGCCTAAATAAGTACTTTTAATTCTTCTTTTGCTTTTATTGCGTTTCATCTATTCCCATTAAGAATTCAATAATTAGTTGCTGCCGCAGTCGGCCTTTGCTGAATATGCTGCTTTATTTTACGCCTTGTTAAATAGACTTAAAACACACAGAAAATTTAATCAAAAAGCCTTAAAGTATGCAACAATTGGCACTTCGTCATAAACGTTTTTGTATTTACGCCCTTTTAAACTTTGAATAATCAATTGTTGTTGTTGGTGTAATTTCATAACAAGACTCTTTGCATAGCTCAGTTCAGTTCAGCTCAGTTCAGCTCAGCTCAACACCCTTCTGCAACCCCTGTGCAACAAAAAAAAAAAAACACACACACACACTTGTCAAGTTCAATGGATTATTACCCCGTTTGTAATGGAGCTCGTTTCTCATACAAGCACAAAAATACACACACACACACACATATAGAAACACACAGTTACACTCATACACTCACATCAATTAAAAAACGTCTAAGAGGCTTTTAAAGAATGTATAATAAAGCAAACGGTAGAAAAAGAAAAGCATACTTTACAGCTGTTTAGACAGCAAAACATAATAGCAAAAAAAAAAATTTAATGTAGAGCAAAAGTATGAAAGAATAGAAGACAATAAAAGCATGTGTCCATAAAGTAAAAACAATGTTTGGGTTATTTTTGCCATTGTTGTGACAACTAAATGGCGACAGTTTTAGCTCTTAACAATTTGTTTGCTTGCCATTTAACCTCTTAACGTGCTTGTAATTTTAGGCACAATAAAACTTAAAAAATTTTAAGGGATTTCAAAAAATACTTTAATATATATCAGTTATTTTAAATAAAATATTAACACTGATCGGTCGACTGTGATGTCTCTGATCAAAGAAGATGTCACTTTGGCAGCTAAGGAGATGTGGCTGTGTTCTTCTGGTTTGAGACAGGCCAAAGCTTTGATGCAGCCATTTACATACATATAATGGCATCCTGAACTTCAACAGGAATAATTTACGGCTTGTTACTGGTTTTCTGTCTGGTCACTTTGGACTGAACTATCCTCTGTGGAAAAGTAACCAAGTTCGTTCACCATTATGTCGCTTTTTTTTTGGAAGATGACGAGACGACGACACACATTCTTTGTGAGTGTATCGTATTGTGTGACAGTAGAAGGCGTGTTTTTCATTCTGACTTTCTGTGCTCAGATGATATTAGGCGGGCTTCTCCAATATCTGTACTGACCTTCATACGGTGGGTCATACAGAGATTGAATTAATCTAATTCATAGATCTATGGTACGAAAGATCCATCAGGTGTCGCAGTGTCGCTCTTTGGGCCAGATCTTCCCGCTATTCTATTCTAACACACAAACAATATTTATGTTCTTTTTTTTTACACAACCAGCGCAGCGACTACCTTGTCTGCGGAAAACATCCAGTGTCTATGGCGGGAATCGAACCCACGACCTCTGGATTGAGCAGCTAGCCTCGCGAGCTGGTAAAATTGTACACTCTCGCTATTTCTAAGCTTTAAACTTTAAATTCTATGTACATATTAGACAAACTTAATGCTGCAAAATAAATAAAATAAATTTTTCTACCCCCCATAAGATACTAAAGCACTAATATTAAATAATTTATTTATGCTAGGAAAGAGCAGGGGTCGATTATTCTCGTACGCATACCAAATACCCAATAAAAGATGGTTACAATTGCAAAAAAGCAACAGATTATTTTACGAATTGCTGGTGCCAATTGAAGCAGACGTTATAAGAGACAGAGACAGAGAGACAAAGAGACACACGTACGAAACCAGCAACGGAAATAGCTTGTGCATAAAAAATAAAGTAACAACAAATCAGTTAAATAACTGTTATAGGCAGCCATTTAATCAATTATGCAAAAAATACCCCACTAGTCTTAATGCATACAAATGAAAACAGAAATACGACCGATACTCATTTTGTTTTTTTTTTTTCTTCCCAAAAAGGTAGACAAAAAATACTGAGTTAAGTACCCTACTATGCAAAGCAATATGTTGGATTTCATGTGTTCTATTCTTGAGAAGAATAGTGGTAAAGGAAGCGATAGGGGAAAGCTTCATTCTTTTACAACTCTGCTTTTTTTGCACGTTTTTTGTTTCTAATAATACAGTGTTGCAGCGCCTCTGGTGTCAATGAGGTGTACTAAGTTTTTAAAATTTTGCTTAGTAGATATTTTATTGGTTATTTTGCTTCGCCGATGACTTTGCTACACAATATCCCCTAAAAAGGGCGCTCTGATGTTACAACATTAGGATTTGTATCCGCTAAGGTCCCTATATTTCAGTGATTAGTGAATATGCCTTCATCATTGGAACTTTTCTACAACCACAGACACAAAGGAACGCTTATACATACACATCAGAAAAATGCATGGTATTGTTGTTATTTAATGAGTGTCAGAATCGGGCTCGAACCCAGGACGTCCTAACTACTTCAGGTAATGTCTCCCTCGATGATGATGATGATGATGATGATGATGATGAGGATGATACCTTAGCGTACATTACCCACTTTGGAGGTATTGACTGAAAAAATATGAGGAACTACGTAAATAATACTCAGTTCCTATAAGATAAGGTTCGTTCTTAATTCACATAAGAGCGCACAATAGGCCTATGGCACCTCTCTTCAATCTAACCTAATCTGTCCATCGTTTTCAGAAAGAAGAACGTTAAGGTAATTGGTCAGTATGATTTGTCTTAGTTGTCAGGTTCACCGGTTTTAAAAATAAATACACTATTTACCTTCCATCATATTTGGTGAATATAACCGATGAGAGAATCTGCTTCTACAAAAAGAGAGACCTAGGACAGGATCCTTAAAGAGATAAAAAGAAGCAACAAGCAATTTTATACTATCTGCATACAAAATATGTCCTGACTCCTTAGAGATCTTTTAGTCAGTCCTTAAACGAGTCAGGAAAATGAAAACATGGTTAGGTTAGGTTGAAAAGAAGGGCAACTAGGTTGACCCAATCCCAGACGGGATTACATTTATGCCCAATAATATACAGCACGTCGTGTGTTCTTCCCGAAGATGCGGATAGCATCTTATATGACAGAGAAACCTAATCAAGGGCAAGAAACCAGTATGTTCTGCCGAAGATGCGGAATGCACCTTATATGACAGAAAAACCTATTCGATAAACCGGTGATGCCAAGAAATCAGTATGTTCTGCAAATATTTTCCGTGCTTCTCTTCGGTTCTTTGTGTATATGACAACTTCCCTGATCTGAGAGCGTAAGAGAGCCTTTAATAATCTCGGTTTTGTTGGTGGAATATTCTCAATATATTCACAAAATTTCCTTTAGTATTCCCCATTTTGGATCTGCTTGTTTCCTTGTTGTATTTTTTGATATACCTTTTTTTAATCTTTGCAATCACTGGAGTCCTTCAATCATTGAGATCATAAAAACCACAAAACTTGTAGCAAAAATCAAATTCAATGTATATCTTCTCTCTCCAACAATCTATTCCTTTTGCTTCTCTTTACAGTTTATTTCAAATGTCTGTCTTCATTTCAATCCTCTGTCTAGATGAGATGGTTTATTCAACCATTTCAATAAATTCTATTTATCTGTACGAGGTTTTTATATCCTTTTGTGTGTATATGAAAAGAAGGAAGTAAAAAGGATTCTCTCATATATAAAAGTTCCTACAACAAAAAAAAAGCTTGAATGATGCAACACGTAGCCTGCTTGTTTTAGTTATACATACATACTAAAATTTCTACATATTGCCATGTTACCTCAATATATAAAGGCCCTAACTCATTATTTTTTGAAATCGAGATTTTTGCATTTCACAACACTTTAGATGTTCTTCTATCGAATTATAAAATAAAAACTAGATTTCAACAAATTAATTAGTTAGGGCCTTTCTGTATTAAGGTAGCCATATGTATGCACTCCTGTGCTTCTTTCTATGTACGTTTGTTTGACTTCATTCTTTCAGCTTATGTCTACCAATATCAGCGTCATCATCATCGTCTCTGGTTGAACTGCATTAATAATTAATGAAAAAAAAAAAAATAAAATAAAATAAAATTCAGGTAAATAAACGTAGGTGAAAATTGTACATGACAAAAAGCATTTTGTATGCTGAGAGTTTTATAAAGTGTTAACTTAAGGTTTATAATTTTTATTTTTGTGCCGTAGTTTGTTTTTATCTAAAAGCATTTTTATTTTGTTGAGAAAATCTGGCTAAAAGTTAGTGGAGATTGTGAATTGTGGGAGGAGGGTGTGAGAGGTTGCGCTAATTTTTAACGGGAAATGTCCTGCTGTGGATACTAGGAGTTCGAAATAGTGAGCATTCTTGTACCTTATAAGAAGTTATTCGATAGGGGGGGGGGATGGAAACCGAAGGTACTGGGTTCAAGTCCGGCCACCGTGAAGTCACTAAACAACAACAGCACACATTTTTCTGACATGCTTTAGTGTTACTTTGTGTCCGTTGTTTTAGGAAAGTTCAATAAATGAAAGCACTAGACACTGGCCACTGAACTACACCCACTGCAGCGAATACTAATCCTAATGTAATATCAGAGCGCCCTCCTCCGTCGGTATTGTGTAGCAGAATCATCCACGAAGTAAAATAATGCACAAAATGGCTACTAACAGCTTCGTTAGTTTAATGCGCCTAATTGACACCAAAGGCGCTGCAGCGCTGCCTTACTAAAAGAAGCGTGCAAAAAAGCAGATTTGTAAAAAACGAAGCTTTCCTTTATCTCTTCTTTCAATGCCTGTCTTCTCTATCACTATCAAGTTCCTCAAGAAGGTAACACCGAGTAATAGCAGTAGGCATTAATTTTACTTGAGTGTTACTTCTCGTTAAAAAAAAGTCAATATCAAATCAATAAAATCAATAGCGAAGACGTTGACTATTTATTGTTTCTGTTGAAATTAAATTAAAATTGGTTTTTATTGGAGAGATAGATTCCGACTCCATATAAGGCAAAAAATTGGAGGTTTTTCTACTTCCATAGAATCCGTGAAAATCTCACTTGTTTCTATTTCTGCCGACCTCAACTGGATTCCCTGAACTGCTGGTTCAGGGTTCAGTTGTATTCAAAATTGTAGCAAATTTGCCATAGCTCCCTCTAACGGGCTAATTGTAAACTGCTTAAATATCCCCCTATTTATATATTGCATTATTTACGCTCATTATTTGCTTAACTCTTGCCATCTATTTCCTACTCTTATCGGCGGGCCAGGAGAATTCAATGTTTTTCCGATCTCTTCCCATTGTTATTTAAAATTACTGCGAACAGGACATCAACCATTTTCTTCATAACTATAAGCTTCTAAAGTCTTGTCAAACCTATTAAAAAAAATTAAGTTTTGTATTGCACTACTTACGCTCATTATTTGCTTAACTTTTGCCTTTAATATCCTAATCTTATCGGCGGGCCAAGAGAATTCAATAACTTTCCGATTTCTTCCCATTCTTCTTTAAAAATAGGGCTTCTGTGAAATCCCACAGTGAGAAAAGATCTCTTCTGCAACTCTTCCACTAATTTCTCAGTTGTTATTTGAAATTCTTCCGTTTTTTCTTATTTTTGCTTCAAATCATCTCAAAAACAGCGACAACTAATTCAAAGTCTTTTCGACTTTTTTGTAAAAAAACGTCGACAACAAATTCAAAGTCGTTTAAAACAATATTATCGCCGTCAATTTATTTTTTGTATATAAAAACGGCGGCAACAAATTCAAATACCATCGCCGGAAAAACTGAAACAACAAATTCAAAGTCCTTTCAAAACAAAATCATCGCCGTCAATTTTTTTTTGTAGACAGCAAAAAAAAAACGGCGACAACAAATTCAAAGTTGTTTCAAAACAACATCATCGCCGTAATTTTTTGTGGGAAAAACGGCGATAACAAATTCAAAGCCGTTTCAAAACAATATCATCGCCGTCATTTTTTTTTTTTAACGGCGATAACAAATTCAAATCCGTTTCAAAACAATATCATCGCCGTCAATTTTTTTTGTAGAAAAAAAAAAACGGCGACAACAAATTCAAATCCGTTTCAAAACAATATCATCGCCGTCAGTTTTTTTTTAAAGACGGTGATAACAAATTTAAAGCCGTTTCAAAACAATATCATCGCCGCCATTTTTTTGTAGAAAAATAGAATTTATTTCGCAAATATTTCATTCCAAATACTTTTATATGTAGTTTGACAGCATTTCGCACGAAATTGTGAACAGAGTATCAGGCTTTACGGCAAATTCTTTTCTTTTTTTTTATTCATTTCAATGCTGTTTTCATTAATTCAAATATATAAATAAATACGCACATACGTACATATAATTCATTTACTTAAACAACGTCATAACTCAGAAAATACTAGTTTTTATAAAAAAACGAGTTTAAAGCTTTAATGGACAAAAATAATTTTTTTGCTCAAGAGTTGATTATAAAAAATATTTGTATAAAATCTTAAAACAATGAGAATAATCATAGTCGTTACCTTAATATTGAAAGGCCCCAACTCACTGTTCTGAAATCGAGATTTTTGAATATTTCGATACATTAGGTGTTCTATCGAAGTATGTATACAAAAAACTCGATTTAAAAAAAATGAGTTAGGGCCTTTCTATATTAAGGTAAGGATATGTGAATGAATTATGCATGATTAACCAAAAAAAATAGATTTTTGTGGGCTAAGATTTGAATATTTATTGAAGTTTGAAGTTTTAAAGTTACAATAAATAAATATCTGTATGCAAAAAAAAATTGTGAGTTATAACACTGCTTAAGTAAACTAGCGTTTGTGCATACAAATGTTCGTATTTACATTGAACTTCGTTTGCTTTGATTTTATACATATATCTACTGAAAAAATTAATTTATTTAAATAAAACAATTGCAAAAAAACCCGCACCCAAGTGGTTGTAAATATTTAAAAAAAATAAATAACAAATAAAAAAATTAAACTAACAAGAAAATGCATTTAAGTTTGTTGCAACAATGACTGCATGTTTAATTATAGACTTTATGCCTACATTTAAATATTAATGTGTATATATGTATGTACATATAATGCTTGTAAGATGTAGGAAAAATGCATTTTTGCAAATAATCTTTTTTTTATAATTAAAAATATTTTTTGCGAAAAAATTCAAAAGCGAATACATTTACTACTAAAGCAAAATATAATAACAAAATAAGTGCAATGAGTGCATAAATGCATTACGATGCATCGTGCATATTTCGAATTTTTTGCTCTCAAGTAAATACTTTTAATGAAAACTACAGCAAGTGGCAAAAAAAAATTTAAATTAGTTATTGCCATCTTTTATATATGTACATGTGCAAGGCTAATTCACACCATGTAAACTCATTTTGAAATGAAATGCAGCACTGCAGAAAAAGATGTACATATGTATATACATACATACATATGTACATAAATATGTATGTATGTATGTACATTAGCTATTGTAAAATTTCTTGCTGTCAAAAAGAATTCAGTACGTTTCGCTTGATCTGACACCAGCGAAATTAACAGCTGATCATCATCGCCTGAAATTAAGGCAAATTCATATAAGGTATAGTCGGCCCAATTCGTTTTAAAAAATGTATACTTTTGATGTAAAAAAAATATGTACTGAATGGTGTGGTTTGACATCTAACGCACATACATATATCCAAATCATAAGCGGCGAAAATAGTAACCTGAGCAGTTGAGTTGAGTTACCTGAGTTTTTCCGACATATTTCGACAAATTGATTTTAAAAATCGCTAAAAGTCGCCAAAATCAATTTTATGTAGTTTTTCTTAATATATACATATTTGATAATAAATTTGTTGTATAACACTTTTTTTAATAGAAATTTAAAAAAAAAATCATATAAAACCTTAACCGAAAATCGCCAAGAATTATTTTTTTGTAAATTTTTCTCATTCCAAATTCCAAGTGCATTAATTAATATAATTAATATGAGAAAAATAATTAAAATCAAATTGTGTTAATTTCTTGCAGACGAGTTTTAGTAGGATTTATTTTTTGAAACTACTCCTTCAACTAACTCATTTTACTAAATTACAAAAATTTTTAAGTTAAATTTTGTTAAAAAAAAAATAGCCATAAAAATCGTAAACTAATTTATTTATCGTTAAAAATATCGCCTTGGCTTCAAATTAAGAATTTAGACGCCAATCCAGTTTGAAAAACCTCTACGTTTGGTGAGAAATCGCCATATCTCACAAAACTGAATGAAGTAAACAATTGATATTGTGCTAAGAAATATATTTTGCAATTCTCTGCAAAATTAAAGTATCACATCATACATACGTACGACTTTTTCGTCACCCAGTGTACTCTCAAAATTGTTAAAAGACATAAACAACAACAACAACAACAACAACAACAACAACAACAAAAAGCTCATTAAGAATTGTTTGTCTTTGCAATGTTAATATGTAACAAAAAAACTGTTTGTTTGTAAATAAAGTAAATAAAACTACTGTTAGTTACAAAACTACTCACTTTCTCACGCTCTCTCTCACTCTTTCTCACACTTTTTAAAGTAAAGCAAACACAAACAAACAATGACATAAACACCACTAACAACAAAAACATAAAAAAATTAAAACAAATAACCCCTTTAAATGACGCCTGCATGGATTTGCAATCATAAGAAATGTGTGCTTAAAATTACAAAAACAAAAAAAAAACAGAGATCATGTAAAGCTATTCATACAATTTACTTCACATGCAGTAACGAAAGAAAGAAAAAATTGGCACAAAAGTTCGTTGCACTGCAAACTAGTCAATCAACAAATTTATAACAACAACAATAGTAAATTTTCTGCAACAAAAACAACGACAACTGTAAGCAGAAAGCAACACTCGTGCATTCATCTGCAAATTAGAGGGTGTAAAGTTTTGCACTGTAATCTGTTGCAGTTTTTCATTTCTGTTAGTGGGATTGTATTTTCTGTTTGGGCTTGTCGTGTGTGTGCCGGGGTGTGTGTGTGTGTACGTGGGGGAGAAAGTGAGTTAGAGAAAATGTGCAGTTTTTACTCTCTGTTGAAATAAAAGAGCTTAACAGTATATTTTTCGTAATGTTAAAAGAAATGTTAAGCGAAATGCAGTGTTGTCAACTAGACATTTCAAATAAAAACATGGCGTTTGAAGCTACACCTGCTTAAAATGAAATTTAGAAAAAATAATTAAATAGTATCTGAACTTGCATCTAAATTTAGAAAAAAAAATTTGGAAATGGACGGTTTAAAATTGTGTATTAAATTTTTTTCTTTTCACTTTTCAACAAAAAAAAATCGTATTCTTTTGACTTGCAAACAGTCTTGACAAAACAAACCGAAACCAAAAAAATATAAAAATTTTAAATCGCCTATTTCCAGATTTTTTTCTTCTGTGTTTTAACTGAACTTATAAGACAACACGTGAGAACGACTAGGAAGCCAGAACATACACAATTATATTACTTATGGTCTGGGCTAAAAATAGGCCACATTTTTTTTTCTAATATTTCAAGCCATTTTGTATGCAAAGTTCTTTTGTTATCGACCATGAGCATGTAACCAATTAACCGATTTTTCTAAAATTTTGCAGTATGTACTAGAATGTGTTTGGAAGGAGGTTTAGCCTAATTTTCTTCCGGTTAAATAGGCGTGACAACTTTTTAAAACAAAGTATATATGTATGTAATTGTAACCGACTAAAAGTATCTAACCAATTTATTTTTGTGGGGTAGCCATAGGCGTAGAAAGAATTTTCTGGGTCCTAGAATTATTAAAAGTTGCCTGTAGATATTTATTTTAAAATTCACAATAGAAAATAGAAAATATTTATAGAAAATTTCCTTACAAAATTTATTTTGTAAACCTTTTATAAACCAAAAATTTAGTTTTTATGAATACGACAGACAGTAATAGTATTTAAAAGGCAAAATTAAAACATTTTTAATTACATATCGCTCATTTACGTCAACTAAAAAAAAATTAATTTAGAAAAAAAAATTCACTATCACACGCAGGGTTCCGTAGGGAAATCACATATCGCTCATTTACTCAAACAACGTCATAACTCAAAAATATTAGTTTTTCAGAAAACGCGCTTTAAGATTTCAATTTGCATATAACTGAATGAAGACAAGAAAAAATATTCTTCTCTCAGGAGGTGATGGTACAAGCTATTTATATGAAATTTTTACACAAAGAAAAATACAAAATGCCGCATTATTTTGCATTATTAACTCAAAAAACTAATTTTTTGACTTATGACACTATTAAAATAAATGGGCGATATGTTTGCTGTGAAGTTTTTCTTTGAGACTTTTTAACTTATTATGCTTCCATACATAATTCCCAATAACATTTTGAGAGATTTTCTACTCTTTGAATTTCCTGCCTCTTAACTGAAATGGCAACACTGGCAACTCCTGTCAACAGGCAACTTTCAGTAATTTTGACAACTTGCTGTATCTTCTGAACCGCAAGAGACGAACTCTTTAAATTTTCAAAAACGCTAAAACTAAAAAAATTCCAAAATAAAAAAAAATCGCCAAACTGGAAAATTGCCAAAAAAAGCACTTAAATGAAAAGCATCAACAAAAATAAAATAAATCGCTCAAATGCAGAAAAAAATAGCCAGAAGTAAAATGGTCGCCAAATCAAATAAAATCGTACAACGAAAAAAAAATCGCCAAAACTAAAAAAGCACCAAAATTAAAATATCACCAAAATTAAAAAAAATCGCAAAAACTAAAACACAACCGAAAATAGTCGTCAAAGGCCGAAAAAATCGCCAAAACGAATAAAAAGCACCTAAACTGAAAAAAATCGCAAAAAACCGAGAAAAAATTGGCAGCACAATAAAAGCGCTAAAACAAAAAAAAAACGCAATAAATATTTTTCTTAATGCCTAACCCTCATACCTAAATAAGAGCGGCAAGCGTCGCGTTAGCCACAGGGTACGTATTTTCAGTACAACCAAGTAATATTTTCACATTTAAATGAATTAAAAATGCGTACCCTTCTGCTAACGCGACGCTTGCGGCTCTTATTTAGGTATGAGGGTACATCAGGTAAGGTATTCGTATTATTGCATAACGGTCATTTACCCAAAGAACGCCATAACTCAAAATATGTAATTTTTGAGTTACTGATGCAGAATTAATTCTCATATCGTTCTTCATATTGTTTACTAAAGTTTTGAGAGTAAAATAAAATTTAATTTTTCCATTAAGTTGTGTGTAAATTGAAAGCTGTAAACTCGTTTTCTGGCAAACTAATTTTTGTGAGTTATGACGTTATTTAAGTAAATGAGTGATGTGTAGTTTCCCTACGGAATTCTGCGTGTGTGAGTCAAAGGTAGGGCACTTTAGTGAATATTTTTTTTTTTTGCTAAATTATAAAGAGTTACTCACAGCTTCATTTTAAAAATATGACAATATTTGGAAAAATAATACAAAATTTATATATTAAATTAACTCGCTTTGTACCATGCCTTTTATGGGCAATGTAAGATGTTAGAGGGGTTTTTTTTGTTCGCCAAAAAGACTGCTTGCCGCCTTTAAATGAAACAAACGAATTCCCACATGACTCGAGTTACCAAAAGACCAGGTATAATTGGTTAAACATGGTCATTACAAGCGTTTTTGTACAAAACGGAAAACCAAAACAAAAGAAAAATAATAAAAATAATAAAAAATATTGGTTGTTGGGTTAAGGGGAGAGTAGGGAGGGCAGATGTGGAAAAACTATTGCAACAACTTGTTGTTGAATTTTTTATTTATTTATTTTTTTTTTTATTATTTATTTTGTTTTGTGAAGGTAATCATTTGTTGGCAAGTTTTTATTTCATTTGTATGATTTGTGGCGTAAGTTTTTAAAAGTCATTAAATGCTATTAGGGGTATTCACTAAAAGACTGAAATTAAAAAAATTATCTGGGAAATATTAACAAGCTTTTGTATGAATAAAATTAAAAATGTGTTTGAAGGTTAGGTTAAGCACGACTTAAAAAAAAATGCAACCCTGATCTAATGAATTATTTCCATAAACTCCATTATACCAGGGTTGTATTTTCTGAAGAGTCATACGATTGTTTCGAATAGTGAATCCCAGCTTTAAGTATGTGCATTAAGAAAAAAATTTTGCTTCGTTTCTAATGCTGAGTACACACATGGCACTTCTTGTGCTGTCATTTTATGGTGTCATTTCCAAAATGTGCGCAATGTTGTTTTGTATTATGTTGCTTATATGGAAATTAATGCCATACAATGAAAAAATATGGAAAATGACAATTGTTGCCCGTAGTTCATACTATTGCGATGTTGCACTATGTCATAATGTGTAGTCAGCATAACACAAATGTTGCTTTGCTGCCTGCATATCCCTATTGTACATTTTCACGTTTTAATATTGTAACTGGTAAACTAAAGTCATTGACCGCCAATATTTTAAAGCTGTTGAAGGTATTTAAATATTTTTTTTAATTTATTTTAAGCAGCAAACTTGGGCTTGTCTACCTGGCTGGCTTATTAATTTAAATTGTCTGTTTTCTAAACATAAATTATTGTAATTAGTTCATGAACTCTTTTATATTTCCTCTACCCCTTTTTACCACTTTAAATGTTTTTAATTAATTTTTAATTTACAAGCAACAAGAACAACAACAACACACAAAGCCTCAACCTGAACGTTGTAAATAAATATTTGTTTCAACTAACACTTGAGTCACGCCAAAATTTCAATTCTTATGCGTTTGTGCAAATATTGTGTAACAAATAATCCAACGAATGCCATTTGACAAAAAGGAAATTGAAAATTCACTTCAGTACCTTCACGTATTAACATTTGCTTAGAAGCTACATATGTATGCATATATGCCATTTAGAAGGCTATGGGGTATTTGACTTTGGCTTTATTGATGTTGCAACATGCAAGCAGAGCGAGCACCCACCCACATGCCTTGATATTTCTGCACTTTGCATTATTTGTTCTTACAAATGCCTTCAGCTACAAACATTTACCTTTCACACAAATCTTAATAACAATAAATGACTTTTCTCCACCCAGTTGACCAAGATTTTCGTTATTGATATCGATTTCGAATATATCTCGAACATTTATCGTGCAAAACTATCGCGAGTGATACTCAAAAATGAATCGAAAAAAAGTTCACCTGTCTCTTAGTTTTGTCCCAAAAAACATTCGATATCGATATCTTATTTTATTTTTTAACATGAACTTGATACCTCTAGACCAGCTACGTCCAAACAAACATACACTGATATTTGTATTTGAGGTAAACAGCTTTGAAAGCTCTTAAATTTGTTCTTGTTTCTTTGCAAAGTAAGAGCAAGCATTGGTGTCTGCTGTGTTGTTGTTGTGGATGTTGTACTCTCGTCGGTGTGAAAGCACAAAAAGCTTTTCATAAAAGTTTGCACGTTGTGCATATGGATTGGACGTAGCTGCTTTAGACTAACAGGCTAACACACAACCACTCGGCTACCGTCACATATTCGAAAAACTATCGAGAGAAGTTCGAAGTCCGAAGCTTTAGCGAACATTCGAATTTTTTTAAATTTGCCAACAAATATCGAACAATTTTGTTTCGAAATTTCTTCTCTTTAGTGAGCATTCGTTTTTATCGAATATCAGATCAAGTGGGTTAAGGTATGTATGTATGTATGTATGTGTATGAGTGTATGTTTGTATGTAAGTATGTGTATGCAAGAACACAAATTCCAACTGCAGTAAACCGGAAACTGTCCAGCTGCGCTCTCTATGCTTTATGCATTTCGTTAGGATGAATAATATTTATGTTACAAGAAGATCAAGGCTTGTTTGTCACAGTTGGCAAATTAATAAAATATTCTTTATTATCGTTTCTAGTTGTATGCATTTGTGTGTGTAAGCTTTTCTGGTGTCCTTGCTCTGTGTTTCTCGATTTTATTTTTTATTTTTTGGTTGCGATTGAAATAACACCAGTAATGTGAGAATAGAGATTGTACCAAATGCATGTTTCTTCTATGTGGCAAATGGATTGTGCCAAAAGCGTCCATGAAAAATAAATTAATGACAGAGCCAATCATCCATTGGGTATTGAATTAATCCTTTGAAGGATCAAAATGGTGGAATTACAGAACAAAAAATCGGCTCAAGTAAGCAATAGTTTGTAGCAAGGCGCTGCGTTATGATGTTCCTGCAGCAAAATTTCGATGCATGTATGTGTGAGCTTCTCCGAAAAAAGGGGTGTGTGTCAAAATCGATAAAAAATGAGAAAAACATTAAAATTTTATGTTTTAAATGCATTTTTCTCAAAACTTCATTTTCACACACTAGGTCGCTTTTCTCGAAGAAGGTCACATGTATATATAAGAATTCTCATTTGGTTTATAATAAAAATCTATAAGTTTTCCAACTAATTTTTTGGTGACTTCGTTAAAAGCTCTTCTTGGACTGAGACACTTGCCTTCTGAAAGAATGCTATAATATAAGTGGACTTCTCTATCTCTCTCTTTTCTTTTGTCTTTCATTTATTAAAAATTAGATAAAAATTTTGTAACTTAGCTCACTTTATAGGGCTAATGAAGCAATTGTTCACCTCTAAACACAAAAGTACATACTAGCAAAGCTTTAGAACAAACACTCAGCACAAAATAAACAATTTCTGCTGTAACTGTGTTGTTCCAATTTCCCCTTTTGTTTATTTGAAACTATAATTTCTAGTGTCTGTGCGCGCTTCCGTTTTGTTTAGAGTAGTCTTTTGTTTTTTTTTTTAATATTTCTGAGATCAATCCTTGTAAACATATGCAAACCGCAAAATCAGCATGCACTTGCAAGTTACTCGTACACACATACTCTTGCTATTATATATGTATATGTATATGGGCGTTTCCACAGGAATGTCAACTTTTTGTAGCGTGCGACACCAAGCAAATATGCTTGTTTTTCCAAAGAACACGAAACTTATTTTTTACTTCTTTATATATTTGTCTAGGCCGTCAGCAGCTCTACTTTAGCTAAAATTTTAAGAAAAAACGAATCATGTTGTTCAGAAATACAAGGTTAATTGCTTGCTGTCGCACGCGACAAAAAAGTGTAATTTCTCAGAGAAATGCCCATATGCATAAATGTGTGTAAGTGTGAGTGTCATGCTCATTATACGTATTTTTTACATGATGATGATGCATCCTTACAAATGATTTATTTGCATATTTTGCGGCATGTAGTTGTTTGCATAGCAGAGACTTCTTTCTTTCTTTTTGTTTATTTTCTCTTATTTCCTGTATTGATGGTGGATTTTGCCAAATGACACAGTTATTAGTGTTATAGTTTACATTTGAAACTGTAACAAATACGCAACAACGAGGAAATATGCACATAGTACGTGAATGTTTGTGTTGGAGGAAAAGATAATGCAAATGGCAGCCACCAAATTTTCCTTTCGCCCACAAACTCAAAAGTTACTCAACAAAATTTGCTGTGTGTAAAATCCAGTCTTTTCGAGAAAATTAAGAGCCCAGTTAAAGTTAATTTTTAAAAACTTTTTAGATTTTAGAAACCATAGGGATTCATCTCTTTTTGTCCTCCATTTAATAAATAGTGATGATATGCAATTAGTTTTGAACATTTTTCGTTTGTTTTTGAAAAAATAATTTGATTTGAAATATCAAATACATCATTCCCTTGTGAATCGACGATGAAACATTCAGTCAGGACTTTAATATAATAGTAAAAGTACTTTTCTTATTTAAACGCTAAAAGTACTAATTAAAGCACTTTTTATAAAAAGTAATTTTTATACCAATAACAAAATTTAAAAATTTTAAAAACCCCCCTAGAAAATATGTGATATCTATTAAGCGGCTGGACCGATTTTCTTTAAACATATTCAAAAGCACTGTCGATCAAGCCACCTTTCAAACAATAAAAACTCAAACCAAAATCAGTCCAGTCGTTTGGTCTGTACGTGGACTCGTACAGACACACAGATACACAGATACACAGATACACAGACACACAATATAAACTTATAATACCCCATTTTTTGGCCGGGGGTTAAAAAGGAAAATGTTTAAAAAAGTACTTTTTTATAAAAATGACCTTTTTCTGAAAAGTAGCTTTTTTTAAATAAAAAGTACCTTTTAATAATTAATACTTTATTACAAAAGGTATTTTTTTATAGTCTTTTTAAAAGTACTTTTTTTATAAGTACTTTTTTTATAAAAGTACTTTTTTTATAAAAAGTACCTTTTCTACATAAAGTATTCTTTATGAAAAGTAAATTTTTATAAAAATTTAAGTATTCGTAAAGTACTCTTGTTTAAACTATTTTTTCCATAAACCGTACTCTGCTCATAGAAAGTAATTTTTCTTAAATAAAATGTTATAAAAATATTTTTTATAGAAAGTACCTTTTTCTTTTATTAAATGCACCTTTTTGCGTATGTAATTTATGTATGTACTTTTGTTTTAAAAAGTACGTTTAAAAAAAAAAATTTTTTTTTGTAAAAAGCTAATTTTTTGTAGAAATGGATTTTTTATTAAAACTACTTTTCTACATAAATTACTATCTTTAAAATACTTTTTTTAAAGATATAAATTTAAGTTTTTATGAAAATAACTTTTATAAGAAGTAATTTCTGTTATAAAAAGTATATTTTTCACTAAAAGTACCTTTTGCACAAAAAGTAACTTTTGCACAAAAAGTACCTTTGTACAAAAAGTAGTGTAAATTTCTAAAAAAAAAACATGTCTATAAACTGTGGTTTTTAAGAATTGTACGTATTTTTTGCAACAATTACTTGTTTTTTTTTTAACAAAAAGTACCTTTTTTTCAAAAAGCTATTCTTAAGAAAAAGTTCATCTCGTACCAAAACCAACTTTGTTGCAAAAAGTACCTCTCATTGCAAAAGGTTTTTTTTCAAACAAAATGTACCTTTTTTACCAAAAGTAAGTTTTCTACAAAATGTTCTTGTTTTTTTAAATTACCTTCTTACAAAAAATACCTCTTTAGAAAAAGTACCTTTTTATAAAAATTATCTTTTTTACAAAAAGTACCTTTTAACAAAAAGTACTTTTTTTACAAAAAGTAATTTTTTTACAAAAAGTGCCTTTTTTAAAAAAGTACCTTTTTACAAAAAGTATTTTTTTTTACAAAAAGTAGCTTAGTAACAAAAAGTGCAACAAAAGGTTTCTTATATAAATCCTTTTTAAAAAATTATATTATTATAAAAAAATTCTGTTAAAAAAATTTTTATGTACATATGTATTGCAAAATAATTTTTGTAAAAACGTACTTTTTTTACCAAAAAAAGTTTTTAACTAAAAAGTATCTTTTTTTTACAAAAAAGTGAGTTTTTTTTACAAATTTACCTTTTTAGTTCACTTTTTATAAAAAGTAAAGTAAAGTTACAAAAAGTGCCAAAAATTATTCTGTTTAAAAAAATATCTTTTTATAAAAAAAAATTTTTTTAAAATAAAAAAAAATTGTTTTTAAAAAATTATATTATTATTATTATTAAAAATATACCTTTTTACAAAAAAAAGTTGTTTTATAATATGTTGTATTTTACAAAAAGTACCTTTTTAGCTAATTTGTTTTTAATTTAATTTGTTTTTTATAAAAAGTATATTTGTGACCTTCTCCGAGAAAAGGGAGCTAGTGTGTCAAAAAACGGGCATGTGTCAAAATCAATAAAAATGAGAAAAACATTAAAATTTTATTTTTTAAATGCGTTTTTCTCAAAACTTCATTTTCGCACACTAGGTCGCTTTTTTCGGAGAAGGTTACATTTAACTATGTTTTTAACAAAATCTTTTCGAGTAAAAATGCCTGTTTTACACAAAAGGTTTTTTTTTACAAAAAAGTCTCTTCACAAAAGTAAATGCTTTTTAAATGATACACTATTTCCCCAAAGTTTCTCTTTTCGATAAAATGGGTTTCTTCCGAAATATAAATTTTTTTTCCAAAGAGTCCTTTTTTTTGTAAGAAATACTTATTTTTCTAAAAAGTACTTTTTCTCCAAAAAGTACTTGTTTTTCCAAAAAGTACTTTTTCTTACAAAAAGTAAACATTTTTAAAACGCTCCTATTTTTAGCAGTACTTTTGTAAAAGTACTTTTATTTTAACGTTTATATCTATACAAGACTAGAGAGATCTGAACACAATCGTTCGTATAAGAGTTTTTTCTGTTTTGTTTTTTTTTTTCTGTCGCTGGTGCCATAACGATAAAATCTAATTAAAATGCGCCACACATGTGCGCATATTTAACATGAACTTAAACGTGTAGTTTTAGTTAGTTATTCCTGGTATCTGTCGTCTCGCAACTATTCCCTAGTAAAACTTTCAAGTTAATAAACCAAGGGGAGAGAATAAAAATGACTGACTATTATTTTAATAAAATATGAAAGAAAAAAAAATACAAAATAACGTAAGTACGTACGTACGTTCGTAGCGTATGTAAGAGATAGTGAAAAGTAAAACGCAAACTTTGTAGCGAAAACTATTACCGCCACAGTATTGAAAATAAAATATTGCTCTGCAGCAGTTGTAAGTTGGTATTTAGTGGGTGCGTGCCTTTTTGTTAAGAGCGCTCGCTGATGTTCAAGTGCTGTTGGGGTGCTGTTGGGGTGCTGTTGCTGCTGCTGCTGCTGTTGACTGTTTAGGAATGTGTTAAGGTTGTATATTACAAGAGTAATATACTCGTATTAGTGTTTTCTTTGCTGAATATTAATTTTTGTAACTTGCACTATTGGCAATTTTTGTCATGTATTAAAATTGATATTATGGCATTCATTGTTGATTGATTTAAGTCAGAAGGCGCGGAACTTTTGTAACCAACGCACCCTTGACACTAATAAGTCTCTTGCCAACACCCGTTTATAAAGGAAGCTGTTCGTTTTTAATATATTAAAAATAAAATACATTTCGCCATTGGCTAATTAGGACAGCAGCAAAAAATAAATTAAAATTTTTTAAGTCTTCCGCCAAAATTACGCTTTCTAGGAAATAAGAGAAAAAAAAGCACCATCAAAATAACACAAAATTTCCCGCTAATAATTTGCATTAACTAAACACCAAACGTCGTATAATACATATATCATGGCATTTATGAATTAATGTTTCTCATACAATTACACATTTACATTTTTGTTGCAACTTAAACTCTTGTTGCATATTAAATACTGAACATAAAGTCAAAATGCAAAACGAATCTCACTGCGGGATTGGGTGGCTTGACAACAGCAAATGCAGCCGTCTCTTCAATAAACAAACAAACAAACAAACAATAAATAGTGTTAGTGTCTTTTTCAATAAATATTTGTGATTTGACATTTCCGTTCAATGTAGACGATTCAACATTGACTCGGCAAGCACTAGGAACAGTGCCTGCAATAAACATACATACATGCTCGTATCTATGTGTGTTCATATGTTACTTGTGTGCTGTTGCAAGTAACTGCAATGGCACGTTGCAAGTAATATTAAACCAATATTAGTTACTTGTGTTGCCAGCAAGGTATTGTCGCTTTGATTGCATGCCTAGGCATGTAATAGCCGGTTTGGCTCACAATGCCTTTGAATTTATTGAAGTTATTAATATTTATACGTGAGCTAATGAAATGTGTATGGTGTAGTTAGAGCATGCAATCAAAATGTTATCCAACAGAAAGTTTTTTAAAAGAAAAAAATTCTAGAGAATTGCTTAAAAATCTGATAAAATTTTAGCAATTTCCCTTAGACAAAAATGATTTTTTTTTAAAACCTTTAAAATTTGGCAAACGTTTATATGATTTTCAATCACATAAACTAAACTTGCTAATTTTTGCAAGATTTTTTACACTTGAGAAAAAATTCCCTGCAAGGGAAATTTTATTTTACAGCTTATTCTTAAAACTTTTATTATATTAATGATAAACTTACCATTATAAAAAAAATTTGCAGTGAATCCTAAAAATTTCCCTTAATCTATAAAATTTACCTTTTAGGGAAATTTTAGTTTATGCTGAAATGCATAAAATATTTGTGTATTTGCTATATATTAAAATTCGAAAGCAAAAGAACCAAATGTTTTTACGACATTTTCTAAGCTGGGAAAAAAATTCCCTGCCAGTGAAATTTGACCTTACAGCTTATTCTCAAAAATGTTAATATATTCATGAGAAACTGCAATCACAAAACAAAATTACAATGAATACGAAAAATTTCCCTTAGTTTATACAAATTTCCCTTTTAGGGAAATTTTAGTTTAAGTTAAAGTACATAAAATTCTTGTGAATTTGTAATATTTTTTAATAGTTAAACGAAATTAGGTAATTTTTGTAACATTTTCCAGGCTTGGGAAAAATTCCCTGCGAGGGAAATTATATTTTACAGCTTATTCTCAAAAATTGTATTATATTAATGATAAACTACCATTACAGAAAAAATTTGCAGTGAATCCGAAAAATTTCCCTTAATCTATAAAGTTTACCTTTTAGGGAAATTTTAGTTTAATCTGAAATGCGTAAAATATTTGTTTATTTGTTATATATTAAAATTCTAAAGCGCAACAACAAAATGTTTTTACGGCATTTTCTAAGCTTGCAAAAAATCCCTGCCAGGGAAATTTGAGTTTACAGCTTATTCTCAAAAATGTTAATATATTCATGAGAAACTACAATCACAAACAAAAATGACAATGAATTTCCCTTAGTTTATACAAATTTCCCTTTAAGGGAAGTTTTAGTGTAAGTTAAAGTACATAAAATTCTTGTGAATGTGTAATATTTGTAATATATTCATGAGAAACTACCATCACAAAACAAAATTACAATGAATTCGGGAAATGTGTCTTAATTTATACAAATTTCCCTCTTTTAAGGAAGTTTTAGTTAGAGCTAAATTACACAAAATTCTTGTGTACTTGTAATATTTTTGAATAGTTAAATGAAATTAGGCAATCTTTGCAACATTTTCTTGCCTTGGGAAAAATTTCCCTGCAAGGGAAATTTGATTCTACAGCTTGATATAAAAAAAATTTCTCCATGCTTATCATAAAGTCCTATTACAAAAAAATTACAATGAAATCGAAAAATTTCCCTTAATTTATACAATTTCCCTTTAAGGAAAACTGTAGTTTAAGCCAACATACTTCAAATATTTGTGTATTTGTAATATATTTCAATACTCAAATAAAATTTGCTAAATTCTGCAACATTTCTGGGCTTGGAAAAAATTCCCTACTAGGGAAATTTTATTCTAAAGTTTATTATCAAAAATTTTACCACATTCATCATAAACTCTCATCGTAATTAATAGATTAGAAATATTTGCAATAAAATATAAAATTACCCGCTTAGGGAAATTTTACTTTAACCTTAGATGCATTAAATATTTGTGTATTTGTAATAAAGTATTTGTATAAAGTTTGGTAATTTTTGCGGCATTTTGTAAGCTAGGGAAAAAATTTCTTACAAGGGAAATTTTATTCTGCAGCTTATTATAAAAAATTTTACTTTATTCATCATAAACTCTCATCAATCAAAAATTTACAGTAAATGCGAAAATTTTCCGTTAATTTATAAAATTTCCCTAAAAGGGGGAAAAAGTTAAAGCTAAAATTTATAAGATTTTCGTGTACTTGTAACATATTTCTATTGCCGAAAGCAATTTAAGAAATATTAAAAAAATTTCTTGTTTGAAAAAAAAACTAAAAAATTTTCATAAATTTTTCCTATCTTGAAAAAAAGGGATATATTATTTTATATATTAACAAATTTCCTCTTAAGAAAATTTTAGGTTAGGGTGTAAAATTTTTAAGCCCACGGGAGATTTTAAAAATATTTATTTTTAATTTTGAGTTTTTGAAAAATTTCCCTACTAGGGAAATTTTACTTTGGGTCATATTACTATAAATTTTACTATATTTTTTATATTCCTATTAATTAGACAATTTAATGTCATATACACACATATATAAAATTTCCCTAGCCTTGAAGAAATTTTTTTTCAGCAAAATATTTAAATTTTTTAACGCTAATAATTAAAAAAATAGATCTTAAGTAATATCAGGTAAATCCCAAATGAAATAAAAAAAGTGAATGTGTATTTTTGAGCTGGGGAAGAATTTCCCTGCTAAGGAAATTTAAATTAAAAACTATAATGGCATATGCACACATAAATTAAATTTCCCTGCTTGGGAAATTTTACTTTAATGCATATTACGGTAAGTTTTACTATATTTGTTATATATTTCTATCAATTTGAATACTTTCTGGCACATATATGGAATTTCCCTAGCCTTAAAAAATTTCCTTTAAGGGGAATTGTGTTTTAAAGTAAAATATAGAAATTTTTTTAACATTTAATAATATTTTGGAGCGATTAAACTACTTTTAAACATATTTAAAAAATTTCCTTAGCTTGCAATAATTTTATCTTAAGGAAATTTCTGATTGTTTTTTTTTTTGAATTACGAAAAATATAACAAAAGAATAAATTTGTTTCTAGATATAACCAAAAGCATTTTGAATATATTGTATTCTAAATTTTGGCAAATTTTCTTTCAAGGGAAATTTTAGTTTAGTATTTAATTCCTTTACAGTTTTTTAAAGCTTTCCCTTGGCCAGCGAACAGCATAAATTTGCAATAACAAAAGGAAATTAATTCTACAATAATATTATCACAAATTAATTTATTAAAATATACAGAAATTTATTTCAGTTACAAACTTGTAAATTCCACATAAATTCGAATGCCAAAGACAAGTGATGTTTGTTAAAGTTGTCTAAATGTATGCGTATGTCCTTCTGTACTTGACAAGAATACATAGGATGGATATATACTATAATTTATAGAGTTTGTTTTTCAATGAGAAATTAAATTAAATTTAAACAATAAATTAAAGACAAGCATAATGAAGAGAAACGCCCCACAATAGGCAATATTAAAGGATTTAATTGATTCGAAACTTAAAAATGAGTCTGGAAAAGACAATTACTTTATAATATTTTTAAAAAACTCTGCGTTAAAATATTTATTTTTATTTTATTTATTTTTTACTTTCAGCTCAAATATGATTAGTAAGGCTGGAGATTGTTCGAATTAAATGCTGCCTTAAGATTAGTTGTTTTCCCGCTATTTTGATTCTCTTAGACCCAAACCACCTAAATGTCTGACGAAGTGCCTTCGGGAAGATTGTCACAAATCTTTGATCCACTGACCAATTTGCACCAACAACCTGTCACTCATTATCTGCAACAATTGCCTGCAAATCGCAGAAGATCTGTCTCCTCTTCGCCTTCACCCTCAACATCTGGTCGGGCAACACCAGCCTCCGCCGGAGCCGCTAGCAATGGCAGTGGCACCAGTAGTACCAGTTCCCACTTGCAGCAGCAACAGCAGCAATACTATCAACAACAGCAGCAGCAAAACTATCAATACTTGACGCAAACTCATAATTACTTTCATGTGCGCTTGCAAGATGGCGAAGCTGGTGCAAGGGCTCATAATTACTTACACACATTTCCCTCTACTCATACTCCCAGCCACATACAACAGCAGCATCATTATATGCAGCAGCAGTATCAACACTGCCAGCAGCAACATTTGCCGCATAATATGCACTCTTCCAATTTTTTCCACCATACAGAACAGCAGCAGCATTCCTTGCCTCCCTTATATGTAACCTCACAATCCTTGACTGCCTCACCGCTGCTGACCAAGCGAGCCATATCATTTAGCGGACAAATTCCTTTGAATAGACATCAAATGGAAGGATTTCATAATGCTAGCGGTGCCAAGCAACATCATCAAGCACAACTAACGGCCCAGTCTACACCCAATAGTCCCCGTTTAATGCCTAGAAGGCAAGCCAAACCTCCACCCATACCAGCCAAACCCTCCAGCTTGCCCAGCACTTCATCGACTGCCAGCACCAGCAGCAACAAATCAAACCAAAAGGATAGTGGTTGCCACATAAATCCAGCTTCTTCACTGGATGGGGCTGATGCCCCTTGGCCACATTTTTCTTCTTTAACGGATTACTTAGATGTGCATCAAGTCAATAATTATGCTCAACCAGTGCCCGAGGTTAGTTCCTATTTTTTTTTCTTTTGGCTTGTAAAGGTTAAACGTTATCAATGATTTTCTTTATATACAGATCAACTGGCAAGAACGTTGCCTGGAACTACAATTGGAATTACATCGTTCGAAAAATCAAGCAGGACGCATACGTGATATGCTGAGAGAAAAGGTAAGCTAAAGCTTTTTTTTCTATAATTTCAAAGTATCTTAGAAGAATTTAGGTTTCAATTTCTAGTTCCCGAGTTATTATTATATTATACTTCACTTCAAAAACACTAAATTTCATAAAATATTGAGAGATAATCATAAACTTCTTACAAATATATCCATGATGAAAGATATTGGACCTAATTGTGAGTGACGTACTCTTATTTCGTCTTCGACTACGACGGTTCTGTACTAGACTAAAGAGCATTGCAAAATTTTTTCTTTAATCTAGTACAAAATCGTCGTAGTCGAAATACGACACCCGTTATAAGGCCCATTATTTTTATTTATTTATTAAAGTATTAAATGAATAAATTATAAAACTGAGAACAATATTACCTGCGAACTAACACCCTCAAAGAATCTGAATTATATGTTTATTCCTTTACACATGCATCTATTGTCACAGTTGTCATATCATTTGACACTGTTGTTATTCACAATGAAATAGTGCCATTTGCCTGACACTATAATAAATAATGTCCTTAATTGGGAGATAAATAAATGCTATTGCATGCTTTTGTTAGAAGAGAATAAAAATGCTAATGCTCTCGTAAAACCAAGAGCAATAAAAAATAAGAGCACAACTCAAAACAATGTACCTCATGAAGTTTAAGCAAGTAAATGTTTTGTGCTCAGCTCTACTTGATGCACTCAAATTGAAGAAATTGATTGCGTTGCCAATTTTTTATGTTAAGAATAATAAATTTTTTAAATAATAATAACATGTTCTATGACCGGAGAATCTTTTCTCATCTATCAATGTATAGCCTTCAAGATTACTCCACCTCATACTGGAAAATCTATAGGAATCATTAGGATTTCTCTCAAAAGTTTCAGGTAATATTCGTAGAATAATTTCTTTGATAATCAAGAATCTCTTGTAACCGATATTTAGAATCGTTCCGGCCTATAGCTCCCTAAATGCTATATCCGAGGTACTGTCTAATTGAGTTCGGTAATTTTCGTACAATAATCGTTTTTATTTTATGAGACGACCACAGACAGCAGAAAGATAACCCCTCTGTGCTGTCATCGACCATTTAGCGGTGGATAGCCGAACTTCATAACTGCTGCCGAACAGATTGACTTCTTAAAAGTTCTTCTCTCTGCAGCTTGATAATTTGCGCCGTTGAATTTTGTGGACAAGAATAATTCGCACTTTTTACGACATCTCCCGTCGTTAGGGAGCTGCCAATTATTATTATTGAAATCATGACTGTTCCATCACAGCACACTTTTCTTACAGAAAAGTTGATTGTGCCTTCACAGCACACTTTTCTTAAAGAAAAGTTTACTGTACCATCACAGCACACTTTATTTTAAAGAAAAGGCCTTTTGCTTCCCCACAGCACAATTTCTTAAAGAAAAGTTTACTGTACCATCACAGCACAGTTTTCTTAAAAAAAAAAGTTTATTGCGTCCCCACAGCACACTTTGTCTATAGACGAGTTGACTGTATCATCACAGGACACTTTTTTTTTTTGTAGAAAAGTTGGTTGTCCAGCATAGCACACTTTTTTATATATAAATAAGCACACTTTTTCCATATAAAAGTTGACTGCAGCATCACAGAACACACTTTTCCTTGATCCCTTTCTCTTCTTTAGATTCGGTTAGGTTCCAGGGTGCATTTGGATTAGGACCCTTTGTAACACAAAAAAGGAGAAAAAGTAGAGAAATTGAATTATGAAAAAGGGAAACTTAAAGAAAAAACAGGGCTTTGTTTTAAATTCTTGGATCGTTGAATAATTTCTTCACAGATCCAGGGTCCATTTGAATTAGAATCCTTTGTGTTACCTGTAGGAAAAGGAGAGAAATTGAATTATGAAAAAGGGAAGCATAGAGAAAGGCCAGAGGTGCTAGTGATCGGAGAATAATTTCTTCAAGAAGCAATTATGTAATGAGAAGGTCATCTCCAGAACTACTTCGGCCTAGTAATGACATCTGAGGAGTCTTCTAGGCTTCACTACCGAACTCCGTATAAGTATGCTGGTCACATGGATACATTAGGGATCGAAGTTTGCTTTTTCCTGATTGTATTAGTGAAGCAGCTATTTCTTAGCAGCTGCTCCGCAAGAGTAGTATGATCCAGATGTTTTACTCTTTTACATGAATCGAAGGAAAGAGGTTTCGAATGTAATTATTGTAAAAATTCCAAACATCTTTTCGAATCGGATTACAAAGTAAATCAAAGACGCTTTCAGTACCAGGTGGCCTTAACAGCGCAGCTGATCGTCAGCTGACTTTATCCCATAAAATAGTAGCAAATCTTAACCCGAACTGTCAATATCCAAATAAAAACTATTTTACAACAATGTTGGATGTTAGTTGTGGTAATATTCAAATTAAAAAGAGAATTAATTTAAAAATTGACACAAACATTTTTCGCTGTATTATTTTGTTTTTAAATTTAAATATCTTTTCTGCATATTTAAATGACACAAAATAAATTCTTTGCTGCAAGTTTATGAGAGTTTGTGAGTTTGTCGTTAAATGCTGAAATATATTTATATAAATAGTTTCATCATTTATTTTACTCCAGTTGGTTGTTTTTTCCCCCATTTTCGTTCTTTTATGAATAAATAACATGCACATATTTCCGTTTCCTTTTCAGCCCAAATCTCCATATACTTTATTTTGTTGCACTGGTTTTTATTTCTGATATTTTCTGCCATGCAACTAAACTGGTAAAGCCATTGTTATTGCTGGCACTTCTATTATTCTTTTATTTATTATTTTCTTGCTATTTCATTTTATTTTATATATATTATTTATAATCTTTATGCTTCATTATAACCGGAAAAGGTTTTATTTTTATCCCGGCTGCCTTCAAAAAAAAAAAAAAAAAACACGGCGATTGAGTGACAGTAAAAGAAGGCAACAAACAACAACAACAATAAAAAAACATTTTTCCATTTATATTCATAAATACTTTTGCAAATATCAAGCAACTTACCTGCTTATTACTTGTGTGTGTGTGTGTGTGTGTGTGTGTGTGTGTGTGTGTGTGTGCATTTCTGTTCAGTAAAACATGTCTAAGCATGGAAATTCCCTTACATTTCAAGCCTTTTGTAAGGGACATTTCATATGCCAGCAAGTTTAAATTCATTTGTGAATGTGTGTCATGGATGCATGGTTGTATACTTACTGTCGCTTGTCATTACACCGGAAGGTATTTTTTTTTTCAATGTAAGCAAATGTAATAAACAGTGGGTGAGAAAATTTGGCGACCATCAGGCATTTCACAGTATAAATTTTCGGTTTCATCAAACTGCACATGAAAAGAAATAAATTTTTTGGAGATAGTAGCTACGATACATATTTGTAACCTGCCAGTATGTATAACTAAAAAAAATTAAATTGTCTACAGTGAAGTTCGCTTATAACGAACATCGTTTGTAATGAATATGTATTATCGTGTTTAGCGAACAATTTCTATAAATCCAACAGTTTTGCTTTAATATTTCATAAAAATAAGTACGATTAAAAAGAACTCTCGAAGGAACGAACACCTTTTGAGTCTCACGAATAAAATACGAGTATCATAGAACTTCATACGCCTATAACGAAGAAAACAAAAGCAAATTATTGGGCTGGGATTTTTTAAAAATACTTTCTTAGCACAAAAATATTTTTGTTTTTATATACACATCAAGCGGCGAAGTCAGCTAATTTTTATTACGATAATCATATCGCTATAATAAATGCAACGAAAACTTATCGACTTTGCTGTGTTTTAACAATATTCGTTGTCGTTTGAAGTCAGCTGTTATTATTTCGCTTTCGCTGCGCTTATTTCGGCAGAGATGCCACAAGTTATAAAAGCAAATGGTGTGTCAAAAACAGCTGTTCACCATCGTAAAAAAGTAAAACCAGAATGTCGTTAACGTTAATGCAAACGAATAAATATATCGGTTCGCAAGAAGCCACTGATTCGCACTACAGAGAAGTGTTTGCGAATTTTTAATAGATTTCTTAAAATTAATTTAAGTGTATCTTAAAAGTTTTTGTAATTTTTTTTTCTAGATGAAATGCATTATTTTGTTTATTTGCTCCCTATAACGAAAGAAATAAGCTGGTCGTTCGGAGTTCGTTCGCACTGTCTTAAAAAAAGAGATTTAACTCAAGCAATCTTTGTGAAATCTTAAATTAAATTTAATTTAAGTTTATCTTAAAAAGTTTTGCTATTTTGCAATAGAAAATGCATTATTTTGCTTATTTTTGTTTATTTTGAAAAATTTTTTACTCCATATAACGAACGAAATAAACTGGTCCTTCGAAGTTCGTTATAACCAAACTCCACTGTACGCATATGTGTGCTGTCTTTAAAAAAATACTACAACTTAAGCAATTTTTGTGAAATATTTTCTAAAACTTTTGGTTCTGTTAAATATAATTTTGCGATTGCAAAAGAAAGCACGCCCATAAATAAGGTGTTGAATTGCAATGGGCGTGATTTTGCCCATTTTTATCAGCCCAATTTTTTATTACAACAAGAGCTCAAGGTACATACATATATGTAAAGTTTCCTTGAAATCGCTTGTGTAGAAAAACATGAAACATATAATAAACTTTTTGTGGGCGTGGCTCCGCCCACTTCCAAAATACCTTGTTATTATGTCATTAAAAGAGCACAAAGTGTATCGAAAGCCTTATAAGAATCCAATAAATAAAATTATGCGAAATATTACGTTAAATTGCAAAGGGCGTGGCCACGCCCTCTTTTCTAAACAAGAGATAGGTGCACAAAAAAAAGCTGAAATATGTACATAGTTGCATATGAAATAGTTGGGTTGAAGCTCTGTAAGCAAAACATTAATTTTTAGGGGACATGGCCCGCTTTTCCAAATGCATTTTTAAGTCGCTGAAAGAGATCAAAGTGCTTAAACAGTTTCGCAAGAATCGAATAAATAAAAATACATGAAATATTATGTTCAATATCAATAGGCAGGGCTCTGCCCACGTTTCCAAATGTATTTTTTGGTCATTACAAGTGGTCAAAGTGCTTAAAAAGTTTCGCAAGATTCGAATAAATAAGAATATGTGAAACATTATGTCAAATTTCAATAGGCGGGGCTCCGCCCATTTTTCCACATGCACTGTTATTTCGCTGAAAGAGATCAAATTGTATGAAAAGTTTCGTAGCAATCGAATAACTGAAGTGCGTGCGTCAAATATTCTGTTAAATTTCAATAATCGTGGCCCGCCCACTTTTTTGAGTATAAGATAGTGTCACTACAAAAGCCTAAGATGTGTGAAAAAATTTCGTAGGGAAACATATCGCTAAAAGCGCATAAAATTAGATATTACATTTTTAAAGGGCATGGTCCGCCCACTTTTCCAAAATGCATTTTAATGTCCTTACGAGAGGTCACAGTGTATAAAAAGTTTCTCAAGAATCCAATAAATAAAAGTACGCAAAATATTATGCACAATTTTAATAGACGTGGTCCCGCCCACTTTTCTGAATGTAAGATAGTGTCATTATTTCATATGATTAATAAATGCATCTTTATGAACATCTTATACTTAGCATAGATTGAGTGAAAAAACTTCGTAAGGAAATATTTCAGTTAAAGTGCATAAAGTCAAGCAATAAATTTGGAGGGGCATGGTCGGCCCACTTTTGCAAAATGCATTTTTATGTCATTGCACAAGGTTAGAGTTTATAAAAATATAAATATAAATATAAATATTACATATGTTAATTTTAAATAGGCGTGGCTCCGCCCTCTTTTCTAAATATAAACTAGTGTCATTGCAAAAGCCTAAGATTGATGAAAAAATTCGCAAAGAAATAGTTCTGTAAAAAAAATAAAATTAGGCATTAAAACGTATTAAGGGGAGTGGTCCGCCCACTTTTATGAGCCCACAGTGCATGAAAATTTTTTAAGAATCTAATTGGTAAAAGAATTTGAATTATTTTGTCAAATTTAAAAGGGCGTGGCTTCGCCCACTTTACTAAGTATAAGATAGTGTCAGTATAAAATTCTAAGATGCGTGCAAAGTTGCGTAAGCAATGGTTGTTCTGAAAAAAAATACATATTCACAGCAATAAAATTCCGCGTGAGATTTCTCAATTTTTCAATTATAATTTTTTTTTGTTTTTCCTATCACTTGCTATTGCTCCCCATGAGAAATCTTACCACGATTTTTTTTTCAAAATTGCCCTGATTAAATTTTAGGGGGCGTGGACCGCCGACCTTAGCAAATGCACTTTTATGTCATTGCAAGTACTTAAAATGTGTACAAACTTTCGTTGAAATTAGTGATGTAGGAAAACCTAAAATTTAATATAATATTAAAGGGGCCATATTTCTACGTACAAGGAACAACTACTAGAACATCTACTGTGTCACTGCCCGGCCTTAAGCCGCACTAGATATAACTCTCTTGATGCTCACACTTTTCGTAGTCTTGATCTTGTATCGAGAGTAGAAATGTGTAGTTTGCTAAAATTTGTTAAATCTGTGTGAGAGTCATTCGATACAGGCACCACGAACTAGGCTGCCATACTAACAGGTTCTCTTTTCATCTGCTGGTATCGCTAAGGATCAATCCCGGTCTATGCGAGGTCTTTGGACCAACCAGATAAACCTAACCTAACGTACAAGGTCAAGGTTATACGATGCAAACTGTCGTTAAAATCGGTTAGTTGGAGAAATGCATAAAATATTATTTAAAATTTCAATAGGCGTGGCTCCACCTTTTTTTTGTTTTTTCTAAACGCAAGACTATCATTACAAGAGGCAAATGTGGATGAAAAGTTTTAAAGTAACATGCTAGGTATAATTAAATTAAATATTTTAGTAAAAAAAATTTCAAGCGATTTAAGATCCTTTTTTTCTTTTTAGAAAATAAAATTTTATTTCAACGATGCTACTTCTGATGAAATGTTTGCAAAATTCTGTATTTAGAAAAATTGGTATTGCCTTAAGTACTTGTAATCAACTGATTCTTATGAATTATCTTATTACATGTATATTTGCATATTATTTTCCCACTATTTTCGAAACTTTTAATTTTGCTTGATAATATAAGAATTAGAAATCACCTGTTTTACTTTTCACTGTACTCTGAAGTGACACTTTTTTCCCTTTAACAAATAGACAAAAGAATGGCAGTAAAAACGTTGTAAATACAATAAATAAAATAAAATCCCACAGAGATACCAATTTGTTTGTTCATTTTGGTTTACTAAGTCATGCACCCGTAAAAGAAAGGAGTCCTCCCTCCCTCCTTAAATTATGCAATACTTTATTATCAACAAAAACCATAACAAGCAACCAGTCTATGTACATAAATATGTATGTATACATGTTATTTACATAAGCTACAAGTATATCATTAAAACTACGCAATAAAACAAATATATGACATGGAAATGTATGTATGTCTGTACCACATGCTTTAATGATTTAAGTTTATTACTCGAAAAAAGTGGATATAGAACAGTAGGATTTAAAAGAATTAAAAGGGAATATAAAATGATATATTTTTTTAAATAAAATTTAAAGGAGTAAAAAGTCTTTATAAAATGTAAAATGTAAGCAGACATTTAGGAATTTAAGGTAGTCTCTTATTTTGGCCTAAAAGTATACTTTATTTTTTTATATTTATTAGCCGGCATGCACTACTTTTAATATTCTATTATCTATGTTTATCAACAACAATAGTTCTTTATGTTGTTACAGCCTTTACTATGTAGTTTTTTAAAATAAAAGCAACTCCTACCATCCCTGTGGATTTTAATGTCTGCTTGTTGCACATTTAAAAAAAATCCCACTAAATGGTCTTTTGTATTATGAGCAACAATGTGACAGTGTATTTTTTAAAGTTTCTTTTATAAATTGTTTTAAAAATCTTTGTTTCTTCTTTTGTTTTCAAGAGGAATATAAAACAAGCTCATTTCATTTGATGAAAGTAACTTAAATTAATAGTAAGAAAATTATAGGCAGAGCTAAAAATTTTTTTTGGGGGGAGGGCATTTTATTTGTTGATTTTCACGAGTAATATTAAAATAAATAATATCAGGAAATTGTTAATAATTAAAGGGGTGGGGAGGGAAATGCCCCCCCCCCCTATTGTACTACCATGAAGAAAGTATTACTTTTTTGTTAGGCGGCAAAACAATGGAATACAGTAATGCAGTCTTAAGATAATAATCGCCGGAAGAAATTTGTGGAACAACAACTTTTGTAAGAGCAAAGAAAATGAAGAATATCAAATAAGGGAAAGTAGAAACGCCGGATATATTAAAAGGCCCTTAAAACTTTTAACTAAATGCTGCAAAATACTTATAAAATCATTTTAAGTTTGCGTTATTTTCTTTTTCTTTGTTTTTTGAATTTAAATTTTTTTTATAAAAAAATTTTTATTTTAAGTTTGCTTTTAAAAAAAATTATAATTTTTTATAAATTAAAATTTTTTTTTATAAAAACTGTTAAGTTTATTTTATTTAAAAAAAAATTTATATATTTTTTTTCTGAACTTAAAAATTTTTATAATTTTTTTTATAAAAAAACTTTTTTAAGTTTGATTTATTAAAAAAAAATATTTTATAGAAATTTTTTACAAATATTTTATAAACCAAAAACGGGTTAAGTTTTCTTAAAAAAATTAATACTTTTTTTTAAATTTAAAATTTTTTTATATTTTTTTCTTATAAAAAAAACGTCTTTAAGTTTGCTTTAAAAAAATGTATAAAACTTGAAAATTTTTTATACATAATTTATTTTTTACTAAATTTTTTTTATAATATTTTTTATAAAACAAAAATGTCTTTAAGTTTGCCTTAAAAAAATATATAATTTTTTTCTAAATTTAAAAATTTTTCATGATATGTTTTATAAAAAAAGTTAAGTTTGCTTTACTAAAAAAATTATTTTATAAAATTTTATTCATATTTTTTTTTCATTTAAACATTTTTATAATATTTTTTATAAAACAAGAACCTCTGTAAGTATGCTTCAAAAAATTTATAATTTTTTCTAAATTTAAAAATTTTTTTATAATATATTTTTTATTAAAAATTTTTTATAATATTTTCTATAAAACAAAAATATCTTTAAGTTTGTTTTAAAAGAAATTTATAGTGTTTTTCTAAATTTAAAAATTTTTTATAATATTTTTTTTATAAAAAAAAAAGTTTTTAGGTTTGTTTTATTAAAAAAATTATTTTATAAAATTTTATTCATAAAATTTTTTTTAAATTTCAAAAATTTTTTTGAATTTTTTTATAAAACAAAATCTTCTTTAAGTTTGCTTTAAAAAAATTTATTATTTTTTTCTAAATTTAAAATTTTTTTATAATTTCTTTTTATTAAAAAAAAGTTTAAGCTTACTTTATTAAAAAAAAATATTGTATACAATTTTGTTCATAGACTTTTTTTTTAATTTAAAGTTTTTAAAGTTTCCTTGATTAAAAAAACTATTTTATAAAATTTTCTTCATAAATTTTTTTTGTAAATTTAAAAATTTTTTATAAAATTTTTTTTAAATACATATTATTACCTAAGAGCACTTCTCCTTCAAGCCCACCATTTTTTCACTTTCCTGCCACAGCCACTCAGCCATTTCATCGTCCCTGGCCTTCGGCATTAGCGGAAACAATTTCATACGATCATAATATTGTCCCGTCTTGCCCTCCATATCCGGATCTAGGGCCAAAAATAATATAGTTTGGGCACCACCTTTAGTAGAGCGCAAATAAAACTTGCCCAGCCGGCTAAGAAAATTCAATATCGGATCATAGCGCATCAATTCCGTTTGAACCGAACCCGGATGCAGGCAATTCACCGTGACATTTGCCTCCTTCAACATCCTTGCCAATTTACGTGTAAATAGAATATTAGCCAGCTTACTGCGCCCATAAGCACCGAAACGTGTATAACTTTTCTCCAAATTCATGTCTGTCTTATCGAAATTTCCAAAAATATGAGCCAACGAACTCACCACTACTATGCGGCTGGGTGCAGACTTCTTCAACAGATCCAGCAACAGGTTGGTTAAGAGAAAGTGCCCCAAGTGATTTACGCCAAACTGTTGCTCAAAACCATCCTGTGTTAGTAGGCGTGGCGTGCTCATTATGCCCGCATTGTTGATTAAAATATCCAGATGTTTTTCTTCTTGCAAAAATTTCTGCGCAAACTCTCTAACCGATTTAAGGGAAGCCAAATCCAAGCTACGATTGAATACATTGCAGTTGCCACTTAAGGTGACAATTTCTCGACGCGCCTGTTCGCATTTATCGAAATTTCGACAGGCCATATAAACCCTGGCTCCGCGTTTGGCCATATCTAGGGCCACCTCCTTGCCGATGCCCGTATTTGAGCCGGTTATAATCACCACTTTGCCATCCAAGCGATTGTTTTTGCTGTAGTACGGTCCCTCACGCCACTTGTAAAAGACGTACATGGTCAGGGCAGCGAGTAGACACCAGCAAGTGAATTCAAATTGTTGGCCTCCCTTAAAGCAAAACACGCGCACTTGCTTGCGGCAAAACAGGTTATTAAGAAATTCCGCAATTGTCATGATGGTGCTATTAAAAAATTAGTGATTTAAAAGTTACGAGTTAAAATTACGCTTTAAAAAAACCGCGAGAATTATGTACAAATGTTAAACATTTAACTGATTTTTCACTACTGACGGTCAGGCGGTGTAAACGGCCTGTCTACTTAATCATGGTGATTATGATCTATACATACATATATAAACAGAGACAATTATGCATAGGAGAAAGAGCGAGAGAACAAGAGCACAATACAGAAAAAAAAATACATTAAACACATTCACAACAGCCGGCTACCAACTACCACCTCTCAAAAATAAAACAAAGGTGTGTGTGTGTGTGTGTGTGTATGAAAATCATTATTTTCATGACAGCGCGCAACACGACTACAGAAACACAGTTTTCGCTAGATTAGGCGAGTTAAATATAGTGCTGTCATTATACTAAAAAGTATGATAGGCTAAAATTATTGGATGTTGTGCTATAACAGCCAAAAAGGCTTAAGCAACATAATTTTCGAACTTAATTTTTTGATGAAAATCGATTATGTACGATTGTGTAAGCAATCGATTATCGTAAAAAAATGAATTTAAGAAATATGTCGCTTAAGCTTTTTTTGCAGTTAACGGCTCAATATTATTTAACAGAAAGAACAACGAAAAATTAATATAAAGAAATAAAGATTCATTTGTAGGATTCCGTACACCAAATGTGAAAAGGAGCCCCATTGTTTTCGCTACGATGTCTGTCTGTCACAGGCTGCTTTCCCGCATGAATCAAAGAATACAAGCTTACTCATTCAACTTTTGAAAACATTCTATTTCTGCGCATCTACGTCACATCATCCCATAAACATAAGCACAATCACACAACCACGTGTATTTGGTATAGGGCAATTTTGTTTACATATCGATTTCTACGTCATTTTGACGTCACACCAGCACACTCAAGTTAAAAGACAGACATGATTCATGGTTTACCCGAGAACCGTAAGTGCTACGACACTGAAATTTTCACAGCATATTTAGCGGCTACAGCAACAAATATATGAGAGTTAAACATTAAAGAGCGTTCTAAAGCGAGCAACGGAAAATATAATATATATATAGACAATTATATATAGACATTTGAAATTTTCAAAGTTAGCATATTTTTATGCAGACTATACCAATTAACAATGAAATAAAAAAAAATTAAAGGGTATTCTATCAGTTAATGTAATTTTGGCAACTTGCTGTATCTTGAAATTTTCAAAAACGCTAAAAGTATATCAACCGGAAATAAACATATCGCCAAAACGAAAAAATCGCCAAAAGTAAAAAGTTCGGTAAAACGAAACTAAATCGTCAAACACCAAAAAAATAGCCAAAAACGAAAAAAATCGCCAAAAACTGAAAAAAAATTGTCAAACCGAAAAAGCACCAAAAGTAAAAAAAACTAGAATAAATCGGTAAAACAGAAGAAATCGCCAAAAACAAAAAACAAAATTTTAAAACTAAAAAAAGCCAAAAACCGACAAAATATCGCCAAAACTAAACAACTCACCAAAAAGCCAAAAATCGCCAAACTAAGAAAAGGCCCACAAAAAAAATCGCCAAAACCGGAATTTTCCGGTTTTCTTAAAAAATGTCTACATTAGGTAAGATATTCGATTATATCTATGTATGTGTAGGCTAAAGTTCGTATAGTATTACATATGGATGCGTTGTTATAAGAAAGGCGCTACTCGAATTTTCGATATTTTATAGGAAAAGGAAAAAAACTGCATAAAAAAGAGAAATGTTATAGCTATGCTGCTTAGTTATATAAAACTAATTTCTTGCATGAAATATCAATGCAATAAAATTATATTATATGATGAAGTCAAATTCGTCGCAAATATTTCAAAACGTTTCCATTTATTTCCCATTCTTTTATTTTCCTTTCTAGCGGCGTACGATTAAATTATTGTATTGTTTGTGGCCGGTGGCGGTTGTTAGCCGGCTTACAGCCGATCGGCTGTGTTCTATGGTTTGTGCTCATGTGCAAGAACAAAAAAACCAAAAAATGAGCAATCGTTCTCATTGTTTTAGTTTTGTTTTTGTTTCTCTCACTTCAAAAAACGAAACAAAACAAAATCAAACAACAAACGTTTATTTTCGTACACTGCTTTTAAGTGCAAATTTATAACTGTAATAGTGTCGATTATTTTTGTTACGAAAATCAGGCCCTAACTCCTGTATCGCGCAATAAATAGCATAGCTATAAAAACTAAAGAATTTAAACGCAAAGGTAATTTTTTAAATGCCCATAAGTACTTTATTTTAAACTGTAACGTACTTAGTTCTTTAAGAAAGATGCAATTATATGTTGGCTACTAGAAAACGTTAAAAACGCACATTTGGAAAAAATCTAGATACGCCCTTTTAACATTAAGGCATCGATATGAATTTATAATAGTTTTACGTGATAAAAGTACCTTTTACATAACAAATTTTCCTTTTATAAGTGTGAAATATTTGAAAGTGGCGCCAATGAAGCATCAGATGCTTATGATGTCGCTGCAGCGTGCAAAATAATTTAGTGACGGTGACGATAGCAAGTCAACAGTATCTGTAGTCATGTAGTCGTGCTGTTTACAATGTGTTGAATGAATTAATAATAAACTTTTTTCATTCCTCAGATACATACATATGTATGTACATACATCTGTATATACGTACATATATATAACCTTAACTTAATATGGAAAGGTCTTAACTCATTATTTTTTTACATCGAGCTTTTTGTAAATTTCGATTGAAAAACATAAAATTCTTTGAAAAATTAAAAAAATTCGATTTAAAAAAATGATGAGTTAGGACCTTTCTATATTAAGTTAACGTTATATGTATGTCTGTTACTGCCTAATGAATCACTCTCATTATAACTAACTTTTAAGAAATTAATGAAGAGTTTCAAAGTTTACTGATACCAAGTAGTCGCAGTTCTACAACTACAATAAACTTCAAAAATGCCGCATGTATGTAGATGATGTTTGTTTAAGCCCGATAGAACTTTAAATTCACGCAAACATTTCAAAAACATTTTTTCTTCGAATGATCAATACATGACATTAACCTTTGAAAATGATTTTGGGGATATGAACACCGCGGCTGCTGTTGAAGAAGCTCATTCTGGATGTCAAAATTTCTGCTAGATTTCGAGCATTACGACCAGTAATGGAAATATTTATTTATGATAGAAAATGCTATGGCCATTCCGAATGATTTACTTTCACATGGAATCCAATTCACTATCATTTTTGAGAGGATAGAAAAGTTTTTCGTCTAACTTATTATTGCATTTTTTCACGGCGCACCTCAATTTAATTTTTAATTAATTTTTTATTTATATTTTTCACTATTTGCTTTCACCTTTAATGTAAAATGTTAACATTTATCTTTAAAAACAAAACACAAACTTCTTTGATTTGATAATCAATCAATCAGCTGATTGATAGCAACCAAGGTTGGAAACCGAAAAAAATAACGGTATCGGTATTGATACCGGTACAATTATTTTTTAAATTTCGGTATCGGTAGCGGTATCGGTATTTTTTTTATTTCGGTATCGGTATTACCGGTACATACCGTTATCGAGTTTATAATACCGGTATACCGATATTACTGATAAATTTATTATTTCAGGCAGTGGACATTACAAAAAATGTTTTTTTATTAAATTACTTCAAAAAGGGAGTATTTTTACATTAACATACATATGTACTCTTATAAATGTATGTTTTTATACTATTATTAAAAAATAATTTATTAAAAAAGTGAAACAAGGAGACTGCAGTTCAAACTTTACATATATACGGCCTTATGTATAAGCAAAATTTGGCATGAAGTTAGCATAAGTGGCAAAATTGAACATGATCTTAAAGAATTTTGCCATGAAACTTCACATTAAAAACTATGCTAGGGAGTAGAGGTGGGTTAACATTAGGTAATGCAACCATTTCTAATGTCTAATTGTATGGAGGAACTCGTTAATACCTAATTCAATTTCGTCACTTTTGCTAACTTCATGCCAATTTTTGCTTATACATAGTGCCGATAAAGTGTACATTTTGGTTAATTAAACAAAATAGTAAAAATAAAAGTTTTGTCTATACTTATATATTACACTGTGTGACAAATTTTGATGAAATCGAAATACCTGGGACGTGTTACTATATTTCTGCTAGGTATTGTCGAGTATAACAATACAAATTGTATTTGAAATTTTTCAGACACCTCCAAAATCTTGAGTTACGGGTAAAAACCGGTTTTTCGTCCCCGTAGACACTTATCAACCTCCAACTAAGTTAAATATCAACCGATTTTAAATTTATAAACGGATACAGAAAGAAGATACTAAGACCTTTAGAACCATATAGATATATCTTGTTTCAGTAAATTTCAAATATGTCTTTATTTTTTCACCAAATATGATTTTTTCGGTTTTTTTCGACACTTTTCTACTTTGGACACGTTCTTAGGCAATATTTTTGTACTGGATCTACATATATTGTTGATAACTTTGTTTATAAAACATAATTGAATAAGAGTAATTAACAGGACTGTTTTAAATATTTTGTTAGAAGACTTTTTGTTAAAAAACTACCTGTATGATGTATTTCGCTTTTATTTATACGCTTTCGTTGTATTTAAGCTTCCAGTACCCCATTTCTGTAACTTGTGAGAAGTTCTCGCATCGAGAAAAATTAAATAATTATATTGGTTGTCCTATTTTACACAGGGTTACTCACATAAAAACTTATATAAACTTACAAAAAATATCAACAAATACAGTTTTTTTCTTACTCACCCTGTGTTTCACAGTATGATAACAATTTTTTCGACTCAAAAAGTTCTCACATTCCTTACAGAAACGAGGCACAGGACGATGAAAGTACAATTTAATAGATGTATATAAACACAGAGTACAAAATGGGTACAGCAGTGGTCGTCAAAATTTTTTCCTTCATTTCAAAAGTAATTTTCTTAACCTCAAGAGAGGAATCTTTAACTTCAAATATAAAAGTTTAGAAGTTTTTTTCTCTACCAACCTTATATATTACAGTGAAGTGTGTAAACAAGACCAATACCAAAGAAAGAGAGTTAATTGAAATATATTTTTGCAATTTTTTCACATATTACGGTTTACAGCTCAACTAAGTTGGATTGAAAATGAAACAACTTAACTTTTAAGCAACTGTTTTTTTTTTTGTATTCTGAATAACAATTAATTTTAGTTGACTTCGAAACAATGCACGAAAAACAAAGGTTCTTATCTATGCTATATGTTTTGAAACCATAATATCCATTACAAAACATTTTAAATATTTTTAGTTTTGGCCTTGGTATTTTTTCTTGAGATTCTATGTTTTATGAAAATGGCAATAATATTGGTTGACACATGGGATTGGCGTCTGGAATAGTAAAGCAAAACCAACACAATGGTCGAAATAAAAACCAAACTACAACTGATAAAAAGCATTTGTCTCATGGTGAAAAAAAACTCAACTATCCATTTATTTTTTGGCCGGAATCGGTATACCGGTACGTACCGGTATAGACGTAAACGGTAGTCTGGATACCGGTATTTTCTAACCGAAATGGATTTCGGTATCGGTAACGATACCGGTATCTAATTTTAGCGGTATTTGAATCGGTATCGGTATTTTTATGATACCGTTTGCCAACCTTGATAGCAACACAACTAACAGACCCACGCAGTGAGTAATCGCCAGCTGTATATTTATCTTATCTGTGTACTCACATTTCTTTTATAGATTATAAAAACACCACTTGGTTTATTTGAAGTCGTTAGTAGCAGCTGCTTTTAAAACATTCTCATTAGGTTTCACAACAACAGCAACAACAACATATATTTTTTAATGCATATAGTTCTCTGTAATCGTAAACTTGCGACTACTTTGTATGAGTGAGTGGTCATGAATGATTAGCATAATCATTTGTATTGTATTCGTATTGAAAAGTAATAAAAATTGATCTGTTACACATCTACACTTACTATAAATATGTATATGAATTCACTTTTGTATGAATGTATGTGTATATAATCACTGGTTGTGCGATAATTTAAAGCCACGTACGTACAGCTCGCGACTTTGTTGACGAATAAATAAAGTAAATGTTTATGTTTTGGAGTTACACCCGAACTGTTGGTCTTTCGTAAATATAATTAAAAATGTTTACTATTGCATATCTTTAACCCTGGAGTTAATGTCGACGTCGTCGACGGCGTCAAATGTCAAAAAAAAAGTTGAATCGTATGAAATTGTATGAGAGCAGTTAATCTCAACGCGTTGCAACGCCGTAAAAGTTCAATCTGTTTCAACTTTTTCGGCGTTGAAACGCCGTCAACGACGTCGACATTAACTCCACTATAAAACAATAAACATTTAAAGATATATTTTTTTCTTATCTAACAAAACGTTTTGACTTTGATCTTACAAGTTAGATAAGTACACACATACAACTCTATTTTTATAGTTATGTCGTGTGTATAAATATTCGTGCAAAATTATGTAATCTAAAATTATTCACTAAAATGTATAGGATTTGAAATTACTGCAACGAGATTTCCTCATTATATTCTATTTGAAATTATTTTACTTTCGGAATTTATTCGAATGCAAAATTGTTTTTCGAATATATTTCTTACAAAAATTTCTGGAAACAAACTAAAAATTTTGATTTTTAATTTATTTTTGAAATTTATTCGAGTAAAAATTATTCGAATAAACATTATTCGAGCAAAAGTTATTTGCAGGTTTTTTTTCGAATTCACACATCTCATGCTAGAAGTTTGTAGATTTAATGACGAAAAATTTTTAGGTTTAATTTATTTTCGAAATTTTTTCGAATAAAAATTATTCGCAAATTTTTTTTGTTCGAACATTTCCTTATGAAAATTTTCTAGAATCAAAAACGAAAAATTTTGATGTTAAAGTTATTTTCGAAATTTGTTCGAATAAAAATTATTCGAATAAAAATTTTTTGCATTTGATTATTTTTTCGACTATATCTCATACGAGAAGTTTCTAGATTCAGATTAGACGCTTAATTTCAGAATTTAATCGATTAAAAATTATTCGAATAAAAATTATTTGCACGATATTTTTCGAATATATTTGTATATGTAACTCAAACGAAAAATTTATAGAAGTCTTGCAGTTTATTTTATTTTGGAAATTTAATCGATTAAAAATGATTCGAAAAGAAATTATTTGAATTAGTATATTTTAGTTAACTTGTTTCCAAATATGTATATCTCATACGAAAAATTTCTGAATTCAATAACGAAAATTTTTAAAGTTTTATTCATTTTAGAAATTTATGGGTATAAAAATTAGCATTGGATTAAAAATTATTCGAATAAAAAGTATATGAACTAAAATATGTCCCACGATTTTTTATTTCGAATATATCTCATACGAAAAGTTTGAAGATTCATTAATAAAAAATTTTGAAGTTTATACTATTTTCGAAAAATATTCGATTAAAAATTATGCGAATAAAAATAATTAGCACGATTTTTTTAAACATTTCTCATACGAAAAGTTTCTAGATTAAATAACGAAATTTTTTGGAAGTTAATTTTTTTTCCAAAGCGATTCAAATAACAATTGTTCGAATAAAAATTATTTCCTCTATTTTTTTTTAAACATACATATCTCATGCCAAAAGTTTGTAGATTCAATAATGAAAACTTTTGAAGCCTTATTTATTTTCGAATCTAGTTCGAATAAAAATTATTCGAATAAAAATTCTTCAAATAAGAATTATTTGTAAGATTTTTTTGGATATATCTTATGCAAGAAGTTGCTTGGTTCGATAACGACAACTTTTGAAGTTTAATTTTTATAACCAATTTATTCGATTAAAAATGATTCGAACAGAAGTTATTTGAATAATTTTTATTTCGAAGATATCGCATACGAAAAGTTTCTAGATTTAATAAGCAAAACTTCTGAAGTTTAATAATATTTTCGAAATTTGTTCGAACAAAAATTATTCGAATAAAAGTTCTTGAAACAAAAATTATTTGCAATTTCTTTTTGGAATATATCTCATACGAAAGGTTTGTAGATACAATAACGAAAATTTCTGATGTTTAACTTATTTTTAGGGTTCCGTACACCAAAGGTGAAAAAGGAACCCTATTGTTTTCGCTACGCTGTCCGTCTGTCCGTCTGTCCGTCTGGCCGTCTGTCCGTCTGTCCGTCTGTCCGTCTGGCCGTCTGTCCGTCTGTCCGTCACAGGGTATTTTCTCGAGAACCGTAAGAGCTACGGACCTGAAATTTGGACAGAGTGTGTAGACCCTTGGCCGCTACAACAACAAATACATGAGAGTTGGAAATTAAAGGGTGTGCCAAAACGAGCAACGAAAAATTTTAAAATCCTATGTAATATACATACAATTGTATGTATATGCACTTGAAATTTGTAAAGTTAGTGTATTTTTATACAGACTACAACAATTAACACTAAAATTTAAAAAATTTTAATTAGAGGGTGTACCATCAGTTAATGTAATTTTGACTATGTAATTTTGATAACTTGCTGTATCTTGGAAACCGTAAGAGCAAACTTCTTGAAATTTTCAAAACCGGTAAAACAAAAAAATCTAAAAATTATAAAATCGCCAAACCGAAAAAAAATCGCCAAAATAAAAAAAAAATCGCCAAAACGAAAAAAAGCACCAAATTAAAAAAAATTTCTAAATCGAAAATAAATCGCGGAAAACCGGAAAAATCGCCAAAATAAAAAAAATCGCCAAAATGAAAAAAAGACGCCAAAATGAAAAAATCGTCAAAATTAAAAAAATCGCCAAAATGAAAAAAATTGCCAAAATGAAAAAAATCGCCAAAATGAAAAAAATCGCCAAAATGAAAAAAATCGCCAAAATGAAAAAATCGCCAAAATTTAAAAAATCGCCAAAACGAGAAAAAAGCGAAAAATAATCAAAAAAAATTATTTCAGCTGAAAAAACGTAAAAAACACTATTAAAAAAATGCTCAAAGCCCAACATACGGAACCCTTCGTGCGCGAGTCAAAGTCGCACTTTACTGAATTTATTTAAATTTATTCTATAAAAATTATTCGAACAAGAATTATTTGCACGATTTTTTTCGAATATATCTTATATGAAAAACATGTAGATATAGATTATAGAATAATGAAAACTTGTGAAATTTAATTTATGTTCGCAATTCCTTCGAATCAAAATTATTCGAATAAGAAGTATGTATTCGAATTAAAATATATCGAATATATTTTATATGAAAAAATTATAGAAATAGATTATAGAATAACGAAAACTGTTGAAATTTAATATATTTTCGTTTGAATAAAAATTATTCGAATAAGAAGCATGTATTCGAATTAAAATTATTCAAATAAAAATAGTTTGAACGATTTTTATTTCGAGTATATCGCAAACGAAAAGTTTCTAGATTTAATAATGAACACTTTTGAAATTTGATATATATTCGAAATTTATTCGAATAATTTTTATTCGAATAAAATGTATTCGAATTAAAGTTATTTGCACGTAATTATTATTTTTTCTGAATAATTAAGCTGGTATAAGTGAAATATAGAAAATTTTCTAGCGGGCCGCATGTTGGTGAGTTTGTTTTCTTATCACAAACTTTAAAGAGAGCTGAAACTAGTACGCATGGAACTTTTTTCAAGTTTTAACATTGTTGGCTTATAAATAAGAAATAAATATATGGAAATCTGATATTTTTTTGGCGGGCCAACGTCTGCCAAAGCAGTAAAAAATGAGCGTTAAGTCTTAAAATGCAATTTTTCTTAGAAAATTTTTACTTTGTAGAAAAATTAATTATTTCTAATAAAACTAAGTTCAGAACTCCAATGGAAAAATTTTAACAAAAATTAAATATTTGATTTTAAATTACATACGAGTATTATTATACATTTCTGTGGCCTTATTGGACAATTTAATTAGAAATTTCATACGCTAGTACAAAGCTTATCAAACAAATTTAAGCTTATTAGATATATTTTTTGTCAAAAACTGTGCTATCTTTATTTGCCGGGGGTAGAGAAAGTAGTAAAGTTCTTTTATTTATATTATTTTATATATGTTAGTTATAAGACCCCTGCTCTGTTTGAAATTGTGTCACTTTGCTCTACATCCGTATAATTCATCAACATGTTAATTGTATAATTGAATTGCCTAAAAATCCACAAGTAAACAAACATTATTAGCTGAGCCTTTAAATATGCAACATTGTAATGTCAGCACAACTATGTCATCATGTCTGGCCTTTGCATTTTGTTTTTTTTTCAATTAAATACAAAACAAACTTTCATTAGTGTAATTTTTCGCTTTGTTTTTATTAACATCCCTGGGGAGTCCATTATTAACAAAGAGAAAAGAAATGAGTTAATAAGTGTAACAGCAGTCATTTAAATAGACACATTAACACTAACAGGGCAGTAGTAGTTCTTTAACTACCAACTACCCCAAACCCTACGAAAAGAACTTTTAAAATTATGGTCATTAACACAAACATTAATACTATTTCTGATTCAAATATTCATAATGATGTACATAAAAAGACACTAATGTTAATTGTGTTACTTAGAAATTAATAAATATATCATATTAATAATATATATAACTATTCAAATGGTATTAACTTAGATTTTTTGCCCTATACAAATCTAAAATTTAATGAATTAATGGATTGTATGCTTAAAAAATTGTTATCTTTTAAAACCTAAAAGTTTTCAGGAGGGCCATATTGCGTTTTTTTTGTTGGAAAATTTAGGCTAAGTGATTTCAAATCGATTATGTACCTTATAAAGTTTTTTAACCTTGTAAATCACTAAGTTTTCAGGCGGGCCATATATGTAGGGAGGTTTTAGTTAATTTTTTTTATGCAAATAAAAGATGCTTGCTTCTTATGGTATAAAATGCTAGTTAAAATGTTTTTTATACAAAAAGTTTTAAGTTGTCAGGCGGGCCATATATGGCTATAAATTAATACATCTTTCTAGAAAAGAAAAGATAAAAATTTTTGACTAAATTATAAGCCGAATAAATATTATGGTAAATAAAAAGCTGATAGATTTCTGGCGGGCCATATATACGTCTAAATTTAAAGTTAAAAAAATAAAAAATTATGTAATTTTTGCCCTTAACAGCTTCTTAGTTTCCAGCCGTGGCATACGTGAATCTAAATTTAATTTATTCTTTTGCAATTCAAATCAGGAGATTTTTATGTAGATTTAAGGTTTAAAAATAGTTTTGTCTATAAAAACCTATAATTTTTCAGGCGGGCCATATAGTGTTTTTCTAAAAATTAAGACTTAGCGATTTCAAGTCCATTATGTGTTTTATAAGAATTTTTAACCTTATAAATCATTGAGTTTTCAGGCGGGCCATATTAAAATATGTACATAGATGCGTACTTTATGTATGTGTGCAGGTCTTAATTGACATTTTCTTTTATTTAAATGAAAGATAAGAGTTTCTGGTTGAATAACATGTATGATAAAAAAAATTATACAAAAACCTTAAAGTTCTCAGGCGGGCCATGTGTAGGTCTTAATTATTACGTATTTATGGCAAAGAAAAATTGAAAATTTTAAAGTAAATTGCAAATTCAACAAATGTTATATATGTATATATGTAAATGCTGGTAGTTTTCTGGCGGGCCGTATAAAAGTGTAAATTTTAAACTTTTATTTAAAAAAAAAAGCTTCTTTTGAATACATATAAATGCTAAATAAATATGAAATAAGTCAATAGATTTACGATATATCGCTTTGTTAAAAATAAAATATTTTCAAATGTATTAGATATTCTTAATTTACATATTTGTCGATACAAACCTTTTATGGCCCGCCTGAAGGCCATATAAGTCTAAATGTCATTGTACTTTTTTTTTATAAATCACAGCTGAGTATTTTTAAATACATTGCGTGCTTAGTAAATATATGTATCTATGCTAAGCTTAAAGTTTTCAGGCGGGCCATGTATAGCAAATTGTTTCTACGAAATTTTACTTCTTTATCCTTTGAAGCAAATTTCAAAATTTAAATAAAAATATTATTAAAAAGTGATTTTTTCTCTCTTAGCCCAATTTTTTTTTCCAAATTTCACAGTTCTTACATCATAAGACAAGTCGTGGCGGGCCATTTTGGGTAACCTTGAAAAAAAGATTTCACTTTTATTTAAACAAAAATTTTTTTTATTGAAAAATTGAAACTTGCGCTAGTAGAAATTAGAATAAAAAACAAATAGTTGATTTAAATAAAAAAATGTGCTGCATCGTGATGTATGAGGCGAGCCAGAAATTAATAAATTAAATTTTGTAAAAAATTTAGTAACGCAAATTTAACCAAGAATTTTAAAAATTTAAATCGTATGTTTTTTCGTAACTGATAAAAGATTTTTTAAATAAAACAAAGCATTATGGTAAGTATATGGCCCGCCATTTTAGAAAAGAAAAATTCTTAATTTTTAACATCACTTGGATATTCGGGGAACTGTTTGAAACTGAATGTACACCTAAACACAGATCAATATGGTCTATATATGGCCCGCCTGAAAAAAGTTTTAAATCGCTTTAGAAAAGGAAAAATATTAAGGGTGCAGTTTGAAACTAACTGTATCTCAAAAACGGTTAGTATGTACAATATATGGCCCGCCTGAAAAAGTTTAAAATCGTTCTAGAAAAAAATTCTTAATCTCAAACATCACTTAGATATTCGGGGAACTGTTTGAAACTGAATGAATACCTCAAAACAGGTCAGGCCCGCCTGTAAAAAGCTTTAAGTAGTTCTAGAAATGACAAACTCCTAATTTTGAACATCACTTAAGGTACGTTTACACTTGACAAACATTTGCCCAAAAAAGCGTAACCAGCAAATACTAATGAGAAATCTTTTGATTCAGACGCGGGTTTATTAAGTTCAATAGTTTCCAATAATATTGTATTCTTTAACTTTGCCTATTTGTTAAATACGAAACTAATTAACTTAAGAAACACGTATTTGAAGCAAAAGATTTCTCATTAGTATTTGCTGGTTACGCTTTTTTGGGCAAATATTTGTCAAGTGTAAACGTACCTTTAGATATTCAGGGACATTTTTTAAACTGATTGTACCTCGAAGCTCTTTTTAAGCAGAAACAATTTTTCCAAGTTGCTTGGTTATAAAAATCTATCCGTTTCGTTAAATAATTTTAATATAAGCAGTTTTTTGCAGCAACAGTTTAATTATACCCTAATTATTTTCTAAACTACATTCACAAGTTTATTTATAAACTGAAAACACTTAACTAAAATTCTTGAACTTTGAACTGTTACTAAGTTGGTTGTAAGTTAAACACAAACTGCAGGAGAAATATTAATAAAATTAATCGCTGTTGATATACAACCTTATTTATAAAAATTGTTTAGGCTTTATAAAGGCGTAATAACAAAAATTTTGTCTGAAAATTTGTTTTAAAGAACTTTAATTAAGCCTTAGTAATTTTTATAAATAATGCTGATAGTTATATTAGAGATAAATTATTGCAAAAAATTAGCTTTTAGCAAATGGCCCGCCAGAGAAATAAATTTGAACTTTATGGCCCGCCTGAAAAGTTCAAAATTTCATTTAAATAAAATCATTCTGATTGGTTCAATAAAAATTTAGATATATAAGGGCTTTGGTTTTTTTGGCCCGCCTCTGAAAGATTTCCATATCTAGGCTAGAGCAAAGTTATTGAGTAATTCAATTATTTGGCACAGATACAAAGTAGAAATATTATATATAATGTGTTAATATGGCCCGCCTGAGAAACGAGTTTGAAATATAAAAAATATACTTTTTTTATTACAAAATCCAACGACTGCAAAGTCTTACGCTTATGAGTTTGTTTTAATGATTTTGCCCCGCTTGCAAGCTTAAAAGCAGGACAATATAAATTTAGTTTTTGATAAAGTCTTATAAGCATTGAAATGAAAATTACTGATTTGGTTAAGTGAGCCTCTCAGGAATGCCATAATATTTCAGCTGATGTTAAGCTTCGATTAGTAGAAAGTAAAAAACACGAATTCAAAAAATCGTACTGGTAAATTGTGGCCCGCCTGAGAAATAAGCAAAATAGGCATACAATTCATTTATATGTAAAATTATTATATGAAAATATTGTTCGGGTGTTAAAAATCACAAAGTTTTTTTTGTACTTTGATGGCCCGCCTGAGAAATAAGCAAACTAAGCATAAAACATATTTATATGCAAAATTATCATATGGAAATGTTATTCGGGTGTTAAATATCACGAAATTTCTTTTTTGTATTTTGATGGCCCGCCTGAGAAATAAGCCAACTAAGCATAAAATATGTTTATATGTAAAATAATCATATAAAAATTTTCGGGTCTTAAAAATTACAAAATTTATTTTTTTGTATTTTGGTGGCCCGCCTGACAAATAAGTAAAATAAGTATAAAATATATTTATATGTATAATTGTCATATGAAAATGTTGTTCGGATGTTAAAAATCTCGAAAATTCTTTTTGTATTTTTATGGCTCACCTAAAAAATAAACAAAATAAGCAAAAAATATATTCATATGAAAGTAATCATAGGAAAATGTTGTTCGGGTGTTAAAGATTACGAAATTTCTTTTTTCTATTTTAACGGCCCGCCTGAAAAATAAACAAAATAAGCATAAAATATATTTATATGCAAAATTATGATATCCAAGTGTTGTCCGAGTGTTAAAAATCACGAAATTTATTTGTTTTATTTTATGGCCCGCCTGAGAAATAAGCAAACTGAGCATAAATTATATTTATATGTAAAATTGTCATATGAAAATGTTGTTCGGGTGTTAAAAAGCCGAAATTTCTTTTTTGTACCTTTATGGCCCGCCTGAGAAATAAGCAAAATAAGTATTAAATATATTTGTGTGTAAAATTATCATATGAAAATGTTGTTCGTGTGTTAAGAATCACAAAATTTCTTCTACTTTATTTTGATGGACAGCCTAAGAAATGTATTATTTTAACTGGAAATTCTGCTTTTTAATTACCAAAACTATTTGGTATAATAATTTAAATATAGTTTACATAAAATCAGGTTGGCATTTAATATGGAATTGAAATAAAATTAAAAAAACGTTTAGTTGCTAAAAATCACCAAATTTCTTTTTCAGATTTTTATAGCCCGCCTGAGATTCGTTTTATTTGAAATTAAAATATTCTTTTGAGGCTTGAAAGATTTTTAAAATAATAATTTTAATCGTTTTTTATATAAAAAGGATTTCACAGTTAATTTGAAATAAAAATGAAAAAATTATTAATGTGTTAAAATTCACAAAGTCGATTCTTTATATTTTTATGGCCCGCCTGAGAAATAAGCAATATAAGCATTAAATATATTTGTATGCAAAATTATCATATGGAAATGTTGTTCGTGTGTTAAAAATCACAAAATTTCTTCTACTTTATTTTGATGGCCCGCCTAAGAAATATTTTATTTTAATTAGAAATTCTCTTTTTTAGTTACCAAAACTTTTGGTATAATAGTTTAAATATAGTTTACATAAAATCAGGTTGGCATTTAATATGGAATTGAAATAAAATTAAAAAAAAATGTTTAGTTGCTAAAAATCACCAAATTTCTTTTTCAGATTTTTATGGCCCGCCTGAGATTTGTTTTATTTGAAATTCAAATATTCTTTTGAGGCTTGAAAGGTTTTTAAAATAATAATTTTAATAATTTTTTAAATAAAAAGGATTTCACAGTTAATTTGAAATTGAAATAAAAATTAAAAAATTATTAAGGGGTTAAAATTCACAAAGTCGATTCTTTATATTTTTATGGCCCGCCTGAGAAATATTTTATTTGAAATTAAAATTTTGTTTTCTGGCTTGAAGGAGTTTTATCATATTGATATTAATATATTTCACATAAAATCGGATGAGCAATTAATTCTGAATTCAAATAAAACAAACATTAGTTGAAATAATATTTAAAACTTGTATTTTTACAATTTAATGTGTAATAATGGGGGATTTTGTTAATAAATTTAAAATGTTGATGCTATTGTTGTTGTCCTTGTACCACGCCAGCATTATTGTGTGGTAATAAACTTTAATTTTTTATGACTTTGCAAAAATTTGTTGCAATATATTGCTGTTGTTGCTGTTACATACAAGTTTTTATTTTTTTATTTTTTAATATATTTTGTTTTTCATTCAACCATAATTCAACAATTTGTATAACTCTCTATAAAGTTTGTAGCATTTTGTTTGCTGGCTGTTAAAGTTACAATTCATTTGGTTTATAGTCATTTTATTTGTTGCAGAAAACAATACAAAAAAAATGTAGACCATAAACCAAGCACACTTGAGAGCCTTTGATGGCAAATAATACCAATTGTAAGACAATGTTGTACAGAGGATTTTATGGCATGCGAAAGTATGAAACATGCAAGAACAAAAGTTCTCTAGATGTTCCTGCCTGGCATTTAATTTGGAATCTTTTCGTCTGGAGTTTGCCAAGAAAAGAATTTAACCAAGTAACAAATACTTCTTTTTCTTCTTCATGTCTAGTTGTACTTTTGGTTTTTTGTTTTTGTTTTTGTTTTTGTTTCTTAAGCCAATACGTGAAGAAAATCATAAAATCTGGCAAAATAAACAAATTAAAGATTTGGTTTATTTTTTTGGAGATTGTCTTAAAAACATAAAAATAAAACATTTAAATAAAGAACAACATTGTTGTTTTAAAATTTATGATGCTGTTTGACTGCAACCATAATGGGAAAACAACAATAAAAGCACCTGTTCTGCCACTTAGAAGAGCATTTTGATGCTTGACAGTGGGTTAAAGAAGAGAAATTCTTAGTCAAGATGGTAAAGAGATTTAAACAAAAATATAGCCTTTGAAAAATATTTCATGTTTTTATATGCCCGCCTCGCATATTAGAGCAATTTGAAAAAAAATTTAGTACAAAATTTTTTTTTTACAAAAAAGCTTAGGGTCTCTTATTTACTTTTCCTTATATTTTTTTGATGGATCATGGCCCGCCACAAACTTTTTCGAACTTGACAGTTGCTGACCTATAAAATCATTTATATTATTCCTTAAGGACCCTTATCAATTTTTAAGTAGTTTTTTATAATTTTTATAAAGTGTTTGACCTGGCCCTCCGCAAAAATAAAAATTTGCTTTTAGACTTTAAATATTTCTACATTTTCCTAAAATGTCCTTTATTTTTTATTATAACGAAAATTTTAAAATCTTGTTTTTTAGCCGTATTTGCAAGTGTTTATGGCCCGCCTCAAACTTTTTCGGACTTGATGTTTGCACACCTAAAAAATAATTTATATAATACTTTAAGGAGCCTTATACATTTTTAAATATTTTTTATGGACTTTAATAAGCCATATTTAAGGCCCGCCTCAATTTTTTTCGTAGCCGAACTATGCGGAGCTAAAAAATCATTTAAATAGTTCTTTAGAGCCTTATACATTTTTAAATATTATTTTTTATTATATTTTATTATTTTTTTTATGGTTTTTACTTCTTAGTCCTTTCCCGCCTCAAAAATAATTTACTTTTAGAGGTTAGCTTTTTCTATAGTTTCCCAAAGTATCGGTCTTTGTATTTATATATGGCAAGAATTTTCAAACTTTTATTAAATTTCGTTTAAATTTTTATACGTGTACATATTTTCAAATATTTATGGCCCGCCTCAAACTTTTTCGGAGGAACAAATTAAAGTCCTAAAAAATCATTTATATAATTCCTTAAATGTTCTTATACATTTTTAAATATATTTTCTATTTTTTTTTAATTCTTACCCCCGTATTCATAAAAAAATAAAATGAATTTGAAATTCGTTTTAGGAAAATTTTGTATGAAAACTTTGAAATAAAATACATTTCAAATTCGTTTCAAATTTTCATGGGGTTAGTCTTGGCCCGCCGCAACAAATTTGTTTTAGAGATTAGTCTATATTTTCCCAAAGTTTTGGTTTCTCTATTTAATTATGGTAAAAATGTTAAAATTTTTATTAAATTTCGTTTAAATTTGTATACTTGTATTTTCAAATATTTATGGCCCGCCTCATACTTTTTCGGGATCGATTTTTGTAGAACTAAAAAAATCATTTATAAAATTCTCTAAACAGCCTTTTTTATTTTTAATTATTATTTTTATAATTTTTCAAAACTCTTAGCTTTGGCCCGCCTCAAAAAAATTTACTTTCATGTATGTACACATTTTTATATTTAATTGTAATAAAAATTATAAAATTTTTTTCTACTCGTTTAATTTTTTTTATTTTATATACATATATGGCCCGCCTCAAACTTTTTCGGACTCGTTTTTTGCGGACCTAGAAACATTATTTATATAATACTTTAAAGAGCCTTATACATTTTTATAATTTGTAAAAAGGGTTTAATTAATTACATATATATGGCCCGCCTCAAACTTTTTCGGACGAACAAATTAAAGGCCTAAAAATCATTTATATATTTCTATTAAGTTTCTTATAAATTTTAAAATAACATTTTTTATTAATTTTTAAAATTCTTAGGTCTGGCCCGCCTAAAAAAAATACTTTAAGCGATTTAATTTTTGTAGAATTTCGTAAAGTTTCGTTCTTTCTTCTTAATTACGGCGAAAGTGTTTAAGTTTACTCTAATCCTCTTTTAAATTTGTATAAGTGCATTTTTTTATATTATTTATGGCCCGCCTCACACTTCTTCGTCTTTCAAACTTCCAGAGAAGCAAAAATGCATTTTCGAACAAATGGATTTATTAGTGTTGATTTATTTATTTTTTTGAGAAATATGGCCCGCCTCAAAAAAAACTTAAACTATGCTTATAGGTTTATTATATTTAATTTTTTTCTAATTACAGAGTCTTTCCTTTAAATGTGGATAACAAGTTTAAGTTTAAATTCGAACAGCTTTTTACATAGTAATGGCCCACCTCTGAGGATTTAGTAGTTCAAAGCTTATAGAAGTTTTTTTTATTTTATTTAAATTCAAGGGTATAAATTCATTTTAAGCATACATACTATATTTAGCAATAAAAATTAATTGTTTTAGAACTATGACCTGCCTAAGACTTCATCGAATTTCATACTTTTGAAGTAGAAAAACTGCCTTTTCTAATGGTCTATGATATTTTCGATAAAATGGATTTATTAGTGTTATTATATCTAACTTTTTTTAATTACAGATTCTTTTTTAGTTATAGAAAAAACATTCAAAGAACCTTGCGTGACTATTTTTTGCTTCACTCTGTCTATGGCCCGCCTGAGAAATCTTTACTTTTCGTTTGGAATTTATTTTTCATTAAGTTTTATTAAAGTTTAAGTTTTCCTTTACAAGTGTGGTGAGAGTTTTAAGAGTTTTCAGGACTCATTTCAAAGAAATTTTTACACTTCGAAAATTTAAAATATGTATTCCCTCTAACATATTTAAAAAATACGAGTATTTAAAGTGTAGTTGAGGCCACTGTTTTATTGTCCTGCTAATATTTATTTTCCCTTGTTAGGGTTTTATGGCCAAAAATCGTTTACAAGTGCTTTTGTTGTTATTCGATAATTTTCAATTTTGTTTAGTTTCCATGCACTTGAACTTTGATAAAAAAATCTATAAATCCTTTTGTTATCAAAAATCATTGTTTTGCATTAGTATTAGAGGATAGAGGAAATGAGTTTGCGTGTTGTGTGTGTGTATATTTCAATACAATACCTTGTTTTTTTGCGGCTAAACAACACGTATTTGCTCGGTTGTCTATTGCTCTGAATATATATTTTTTTTGGCCACAATTGTCCTTTGTTTTCATTTAGTTTTGTCGTATTCGCAAGTTTGTGGTTGCTAGTAAAAAGTATCTGGCTTTTAGGACATTTTATATTGTTTTTGTAGTTATTTGAAAGTATTGAAATTATTGGATTCGTATAAGGTTAAAGTGTGTGTGTGTGTGTGTGTGTTTGTATTAATGGTAAAAGTTTGATTGTTGTCCGTTACACAACTTTTAAGTTTTTGCTCCAGCAATTTCCTGTTAAATATCCTTAAAATGTTTAGCTTTCTTTTGTTAAAGTAAAAGTACTTGACTTCTCATAGAAAATGTTAAGAATTTCCTAGCATTTTGTTTATGTTAGCAGCTTCGAAAATCCCTATCTCAGATTTCATATTTTCATATTTTCGTAAATTTTTTTAAGCTTCATATTATATTTCCTTTTTTCCTGTGCTTTGTATTGTTGTAGTGTCATTAAGGTATTTATTGAGCTATATTGCCATTTACAATTGGTATGACCTCCTATACCCACCACTAATAAGTGTGACTGCACGAGCATAAACCACATTTTAATTCGACACTTAAGAGGATTTCAAAAGCATTTTAATCCCTTTAACATTCTTGTCACCATAAATACAGACACACACACACACACACACTCACACTCACAAAGTTCATACACTCTTCACTATGAATCTTTTGAAAGGAAAAGGTCATCATGAAGAAGTTGAAGGTAAGGTGGTGGTGTTGCTTTAGTTTCGACAATTATTGTATTGTTGAGTGGTTGTGGTTGTAATTGTGTTTGTGCACACATGGAGTAAATTATCGCGTTACACCAACAGATATTATTTTAAGAGGATTTTTCGGTTAAGTCCTTACAAAAGCGGTATATAATATATTTAATCTTATAATTTAGTTCTCTTTGTCAAGGAATTCTATAAGCAGGCATAGAAGTAGAAAATTCCAAACCGTAGTGTAGGGTTAACCAAGTTTAAGAAAATAAGAAGAAGAAAAATAAAAATATGAAGAAAATTATGTTTTTACTTACGAAATATTTAAAAAATCAGGGTATAACATAAATGGCCCGCTAGAAGCGTAAGTAAATTAACAATTTGGTACAAAGAGCATCTTATTTTGCAAAACACAATTTTGGCCCGCCACAAAAATCCCGCGAAATGGCTTAATTTTTAGCTTTTGCACTATATTGCTTAACAAAACTTTGGCCCGCCACAATAACCCAGCGAAATAGCTTAACTTTCACTTATTGCACTATTTTAAAAAAAAATAGTGTTATTTTGCAAAACAAAACCTTGGCCCGCCACAAAGGTTCGGCGAAATGGTTCAACTTTCAGTTTTAGCACTATTTTGAAGAAAAAAGTAGAATTTTGCAAGCCGAACGTTTTTGGCCCGCCTGAAAGTTTTAAATATTTTTTGATGTGTAGCACTCTTCAATTTGTTATGTAATTTTAAAGGCACTGCTGAACACTTCTACAGCTACTTATACATATAAATTTAGGCATTTCTTAAATATAACATTTTCAAGGTGAGTTTTTGGCCCGCCTGGAAGTAGTCGCATTTTTGTTATTTAACACTCTTTAACCTATTAAGCCATCTTAAAGGCCCTATTGAAGATTTTTATGGAAACTTATACACATATAAATAAAACATTTTCCAAGTAAATTATTGGCCCGCCTGGAAGTATTCATACATTTTGATGTATAACACTTTATGAGCTGTTATGTAATTTTAAAGGCCCTACTGAAGATTTTAATGGAAACTTACACATATCATTTTCTTCGTAATTTTTTTTGTATAATGAAATGTTAATTTATTGTTGAAATTGTTTAATGGCCCGCCAGAAAAAACTTCTTTTATTGGAGTAAAATAAATGAAAATTGTTTTTTAAGATTTTAAAATATTGTTTAAAGCAATTAATGCCATTGATTTGCCTCCATTCATGATACTTAACATTGCTGGCACATGGCCCGCCTAAGATAATTTTTGTTTTAGGAGAAACATAAATTAAAATAGTTTCTTAGTAATTTAAAATATTATTTGGCATAATTTTGGCATTGACCCGCCCTAATTCATGGTTTTTGAAATAATACATGGCCCACCTGAAAATTGTTTTCTTATGATATAAAAATTTAATTTATGTTATAATTTGTGCAATTATTTAAATAAAATTTAAATTAAATTTTGTTAATTTTAAAATGGCCCGCCTGAAAAACTTTTTGCAATTAGAGTATAATAAATGAAAGTTGCGTTCTAAGAATCTAAAATATTGTTTGAGACCATTTGTACCATGATTTTGAAATTTCTACCACATGGCCCGCCTGAGAAGATTTTGGTTTTAAGAGCAACATAAATTAAATGAGTTTTTTAGTATTTTAACATATGATTTGTCATAGTTTTGGCATTGGCCCGCCTTATTTCAAGATTTTTTATATTTTTGATACTTGGCCCGCCTGAAAACAGTTATCATGTGATATAAAAATTCAATTTGTTATATTATTTGTGCAAGTACTTAATGAATTTAAAAATTTGTAGTTAAAATTTTTTAATTTTAAGTTAATTTCTTTAAGCTTGGCCCGCCTGAAACTTTTGGCACATATAAAGCTTCAGTCTTAACACTTACAAATATATATTTTTCTTTTTATTTCCTTTTATAATTTAAAAAATATGACCTCGAACTGTATGTTTGAGAGTTTTTAGATTGTTATCAAAACTTTATTTGTTAAGATAACTTGTGAAAAAAAGCTTTTCTGTCATTATACGTATAATTAAGATTTGTTAATGGTCTGCCTTAAACTTCGAGGAAGTACTAATTGCATGTTTCAGATATTTTAAATGAATAAATAATAAAATTGACCGCCAAAATGCTCAAGCTTTACTAAAATCATCAAAAAAAAAAACAAACTTCAAAAAGCATGTCGCTTAAGCTGTTTTGACGGCTACGGCTCGATGTATGGTTAATAAAAATTTAATTTTGCACATTTTAATAATTTTTTTTAATATATTTATGTTTAGCTGTAACCCTTGGGGGGATATACATATTTTTTCAATGCACGTTCTTTCCCTTTCCAAAGAATATTTAATTGATTTTTAAATTCAATTCCTGCTTCCTCACAATTATTTTCAATAATCCTTCATTAAATATGCCTTTAACGTTTGCATATTTTATAATATATTAATTTTTTATTTTTATTTTTTTTTGGATTAGACCTTCAAATTGACAACCCTTTGCTTTGGCAAGGAAGTACATAAAAGCAAAATAGTTGGCAGCAGGCTCTTAATTTTAGATATTTTTGTTGTTTGTACTTTTAATTACTAACAAAATGACTGTTAATCCCCTTAAGTATTATTTAAGCACACGAGTTTTTGTTTTTTGGAAAGCTTTCCCGGAATTTCTGTTTGCTTAATTTGCATATAATTAGTTTTGAAAGCATTTCATAGCATACTTTTAGGCTTAAGAATGTTTTCATGTATTCTGTTAAAAGCGGCTGAATTATTTTATTATAAAGCACATATTCAACATTTATGTACTTCATACAAAATTTAACAAGTTGTAGACCCATGCTGAACGTAACCGTTGTAGTGGTAGAATATATTTCTGCTGCTCTACCTGTGAGCGTGTGTGTGTGTGTGTGTGTGTAAAGTTATTCACTGTGACATTTTAATATGTGCCATATATAAAGTAATTAATGGCCATCACAAGCATAACAAATGAACTTGAAAGATAAAAAAAAAATTAAAAGCAAAGATGGAATTTTATACATGACTGAAAGGATGTAATGCAGCTGCTCAATAAAAAAAAGCAAGATCCACGGCATATTTTTGGGCGGTTACCCTCAAAAAGCATATACGTCTGCGGGTTTGTAAAATTTTTTGTTTGTTTTTGTTTCACTGCTTCGATGTAAATATTGATAGTGAGTGAAAAATCTGTGTATATAAAGGAATATGTGCAAGAGCAGATATTTTATCTGGTTTCTTTTTGTACTCCTATAAATATGCTTTTAATATAATGATACATGTTCTTTTCTTTGACTTTTTGTTGCTTTGGCGACAGTGTCTGTCTGGTTTGTTTTGTATTTGCTTGTTGTAATTCATTTGTTTTATTCCCTATAGCGCATTTAATTTTAATTATGCGTGACAACACACTCATCTTATTTCTTCTCGTTTCATTTTGGCATAAAGTTCATAATTTTCGGTGTCCGTATTTTTGAAGGAGGCGTTAGCGCAGAAGTCTACTTGGCTTACCATTCCTTTGTTCTAGAAATAAAACTTTTTGCCATATAAGTAATGGCATAAAGTTTTTGTAAAGTTTGTGTCAGGGATTTTAATTATTATTAACATGGTCTCAGTATGACAGGCATCAATTTTGATATGCTGGTTAATGCGCGGCCAGAGATTAAAAGAAGTTGAAAGAGTAACAAATCAGAAAGATATTTCAAAATAAAGAGCCTGTCCCACGATGTCGACAACGTTCGACTTGACGCTCACTTACATACATTTGAACAACAACATAATATTAAAATTGGAACAGAACATAAGTGTGCGAGAAGTCGAACGTTGTTGATATCGTGGGATTGTCCCAAAATGTATTAAATACAACAAAATATTAATTAAAGCATATTTTTAGGCGCACTATGTTCATTAAATATTTGGAAAGTTCATAACAAGCTTGTTTTTAAATATACATATATATATTTTTTTTCAATACAAAGAAGTAGTCAAATATATCAACATTATACTAAAAATATAGTTTTATTGTAAAATTATATTTTTGTCCCACATAACCATTTTGGTTGGTGGTTTGAAGTTTAATAAAATAAAAATATTTGAAGTCATATTGGTGCATTTTTAAATCTATCGTGGCCCGCCTCAAAACTTTGCTGCTTCATGAACTAAAAAAATTAAACTCAAATTTCTTTTCATGAAACAAAAAAAAAATTGTGATATTTTTAAATAATTAAAAAAAAAGTAAAACATGGCCCGCCTGAAATCTTCGTTAGGAACATCGATTGGGGGTAATATTTATCTACTGGAGTATTAATCTGAGCAAAACGCGAGTTTAGTGAAAACGTCTTTGTTTGGCCCGCTAGAAAATTTTATTTGGGACATCACTAGTGGCATTTTAATATGATATTTTCTATAAACGTATTTTTAAGAAAACGTTTGTAGCTGGCCCGCCTCAAATCTTTCGTGATCTTTACACAATCGATTCTCTAAATATACATTTGTTTGTAAAATTATATGGCCCGCCTGAGACTTTTGTACTACATAGTTTTATTAGTTGACTGTTTAAGCTTTTTTTTATTAAAATAGTCTCAGTCTCTTTAATGCAATTTTATATCAAAAATGGCCCGCCTCAAAACTTGCTGCAAAATGAGCTAAGAAACTAAACTGAGCTTTCTAGTCATTAATCAGCAAGTAATAAAATAGTAATATCGATTTGTTGTAATATTTATTTACATAAAGATTAGTTTTAGTATAAATGGAGTTTACTGAAAACATCTGTCAGTGGCCAGGCACATCACTAGTGGTGTTTTAATATGATATTTGCCATAAATATATTTATAAGAAAATGTTTCCTGTTGGGCCGCCTCAAATTTATCGTTATCTTTACACAATCGATATGGATAATTTGTCTAAATACATACACACTTGCTTGCAAATTATATGGCCCGCCTGACAGTTTTGTCCTATATAGTAATATTGATTGGTTATTTAAGCTTCTAATAATTTAATTAGTCGTAAGCTTTATTTATGTACTTTTATATCGAACATGGCCCGCCTCAAAACTTGCTGCACCATGAACTAAACAGTAAAACTTAGCTTTCCATTCATTAATCTGAAAGTAATAAATTTTTTTTTTATGTGTTGAAATCTAGTTTTGTTAAAAGCAAAATATGGCCCGCCTGAAAAGTTTGTTGGGAATACCGACTTCATTGATTTTGTGCAAAATTTATTGACTGGAGTATGAATTAACAAAACGTGATTTTATGAAAACGTCGCAGGATGGCCCGCCAGAAAATTTTGTTTGGGACATCAATATTGGCAATATTATATTAAATATTTGTTGAAAACTTATTTTCAAGAACATTTGTGGTGGATTTGTAATAAATATATTTTGAAGAAAGTCTTTGGTGGCCGGCCTGAAAGCTGTAGTGATTTTTACACAAGCGATATATGTATGTATATCGACGTTTGTACTTAAAAAGTATGCTTATTTTGAAAGAAACATACATACATATGTAGCTTCAAGGTGTTTTTTAAGATTCTAAAATATTGACGGAAACAGTTTTTGGCATTGACTTGAGTCAGTTCATCATGATTTTAAAAATTTCTAATTAATGCCCACTTTTAAATTTTTTTTTTTGTTTTAGCTTAGAGATGTTTTTTTTATATGATTCTTTTACATTGTCCGAAAGAAACTTTGGCGTTGGCGTGCCTTAATTCATTTGTTTTTAAATTTCTGTTGCATGGCCCGCTGGAAATTTTCTTTTTAAATATATTTTTTAAGATTGTCAAATATTATTTGCAACAACTTTAGGCATTAGCGCGATTCAATTCATGATTTTTGAAATTTCTAATACATGGCCCTCCTAAAAATTTTCTTGTTATAAGATCAAGTGTTAGACGAATTTTTTAAGAATCTCGAATATGATTTGCATCAAGTTTTGGCATTAGCCCGATTCAAATCCATGATTTTTGAAATTTATAATACATGGCCCGCCTGAACATTTTCTTGTTTTAAGCGCAACATATTTTAAAGTCATTTTTTAAGATCCTCAAATATTACTTACAACAACTTTTGGCCTTATCCCTATTCAATTCATAATTTCTGAAATTTCTGATGCATGGCCCGCCTGGAATTTTTTTGTTTTAAATAGCAACATATGTGAAACACATTTTTTCAGGCTCTAAAATATTAATTGATAGAAGTTTTGGTAATTTTCTGCTTCAATTCATGATTTTGAAATATGTGATACATGGCCCGCCTGAAAAGATCATTTTTTTAAGAGTAACGAGCATAATTGAAACGTGTCTTTAAAATTCTCAAATTTTAAAACCATTTTTGGCATTGGCCTCAATTTGAAAACTGAAAACTGTCTTTGTATGATAAGAAAATTCAATTTTTTTTGTTGTTTGTGCAATTAGCTATATCAACTTTGAAAATTCTGTGTAGGAAATTGATAAAAAAAAATTAATAATTACTTTTGATATAATTAAAAAAAACTTATTTTTTTAGTATACATACATACATAAATACATATATGCAATAATGGAAAATTTTTGGAATATTATGGGATGATTTTTTAATTATGGTTATCTAGTTTGTTTGTGCTAAATAAATGCTTTGCTATTTCTGCAACTATAACATGGCCCGCCTGAAAGCTTTGGCAACTCAAGTACAACAGCTGTACTGAAAACGAATTAGAGCTTAAGAAGTTATAAAGTTTCTTTAGTTAGCTGGTCTTATAGAAAATTTCCTTTTGCCGTTTGTGATAAAACATTGAATGCGTGCTTTGTTTTGCTGTCCTTAATTTTATTGCATAAACTTTAATTCTCCCCTTATATCTCCCTAATGTGGAAGAGTTTTTAAAGAAATTTAAGTGCACTTTCTTGTGGGTCTTACTTTTAAATCAAACTTGTTTAAAAGTTTTGAGAATTTTCAGCTTTTTCTTTAAACACCCCTTAAGTATATGCTTCATATTTATATAAAATCATGCTGTTCATAACAATTAAAATAAAATCTTAATAAACACCACAGCTCTATGCTAAGACGAAATATTATAAATTTCTTAGAATATGCAGCAAACTATTTGGGCATTATGGCAAAAACAAGCAAAACTAATAAACGAAAACATCACAAAAGTATGCTAAACATATTTGTTATTAAGAAGGTTTTTTTTGTGTGACCCCTAAAAACATACGGCAAACATTAAAACTATTTCAAAAATCCTTTAATATACGGTTTAAAGTCAATTAGTTGAGTTTTTTTGTAGCTTGCCACCAGCCATTAAAAGCAAATAGTCCCTTTTTTGGGGTTGAACAATATTAAAATCTTTAAATATTGAAATGAAAATAGTATGCAATAGGTGTTTGTGCGGCTCATTTGTTAAAACAATGTCATAACTAAGGGAAATTTAATTTTACAGGAAATAAAATTAAAATGTTAGATTTACACAGACAACTTAATGGAAAGGAAAAACTTTATTTGAGAGTTTAGCATACAAGATATGATGAATAATTCGGCATTGTTAACTTAAATATTTTATTTATTGAGTTATGACACTTTTGAAGTAAATGAGCGATATGTTTCTTTTAATACAGTATGCGGGGTATAAGGATATTAATTTTGAGCTTTTGAGTTGAACAACATAAACAGCCATAAATAGAAATGAAATATTTTAAATACATTTTAAATTATTTCAGAGCAGTAAAAACGACTCCAGAGGAAATGGCAGGCCCTCAGTCACGAAGTGCTAAGGAAAGTTGTTCTGAAGTAAGAAATACTTTTAGTACGCACTTCAAATAATGTTTTTAAAAGCTTTTACAGTATTTTATGAAGCGATAAATTTCATGGACTGTTGCAATTTAATGTCTCGAAATTTTCCTTAACTCCCATCCCTGGGTTTCATTCATATCTCTGCCATAGTTTAGCAAGTCCAGCTTTTTTGCTAAAATTTTTTTTCTATTAATTTTTTCTTTTGTTTTTTTTTCTAACAAAGTCTTGAAGTTCATGTGGCCTTCAAGGTTTTGTTCTTCATTATTCTTTTCATTTCCTTTTGATTTTGCAACTATTTATAAAACTTGTTTCTTGTTGTCGTTTGCATTTATATATATTTTTCGTAAAGCTGTCAACATTTCCCAAACTTTTTTTGTTGTGTCAGGGAACTTGAAACCAACAACAACAATAAGAAAAAAGGTAAATTATTATGCATTTGACAGTTAACATACATTTGCCGACATTCATACAGACATACATATGATTCTTTTTAAGGTCAAAATCCTTAACAAATTTCAAAAGTTTTTTTCTGCTTTAAAGCAAATAAATTCATGTATGTCTGTATTTGTGCACACTCTGCCTTTTACACATTTTCAAATATAAATGTGAGTTAATGCTCCTCGAGGTATGTTTGTTTGTACAGCTAAAGCCTGCTGGATGAAATTTTGCACAGTTTCCTGTTCTTGTTGATGTTGTTGTTGTGTTACTGCCTCTAATATCGAGCGACAGTAGCACGTCAATTTGTTTGGGTAGAAAAAAGAACTGGCAATAACAGCAGCAACAACAACATGAATTTTCTATCAAAACCTAAATAAAAATCGATATTCAGCACACATAATATGTGTGTGTGCGACATCATAAATGGGTTGAAAGTCGCTCAAATAAGCAAAGTAATAAATTTACTTTTTTCCCCTTTCCTGGCTAACAACTAAAAGTCTTTAACACATATCAAACTTAATTGAAAATGAAAAAAAAAAAAAAAAAAAGAAATTCAAAAAGAACTTAATAGGAGTTTATATAAAGATTATATTAAGCTTAGCAAAGTTAGAGAGGTTTGCGCTTAAAAGAATTTAAAACTTTTCAAAAACTTTTCTTGCATTTTGGCAGGCATTCTTTTTGAAGAACCAGGTCCTTGCTTCTTTTACAAAAAGTAAAGCGAAAATTTTGGTGTTTTAATGTCCAGAAGAAGATAGTATTCTTTAGTTATAAAACTTAACTTGTACAACTTTGGACTTAATCTCAAAGTATATCCACAAGTATATGTATATAGACCACTTCGTCTCACAAAGGGGTTATTTTCTCGGTTTAATATAAAAACACTTCTCATATCGCGGTACTTTCATTTGTTGGAATTTTGTTTAAAAGGAGAAGTTGTCCCCTTTAGATGTTGAAAAACAAATTCGTCTCTTAACGTTTCAAATTTGTCTGAAAAATAACGTATATTCATTTCAAAAAATATGTTTTAAATAAAATTTTCAAAACCAAAACTTTTTTTATTTACAAAATATACCCTTAAAAAATAATAAATAAATTATAATCTGCTAAAATGACTATCACTTGCTTTCAGAATATTTATTAATATATTTTTTCTTTTATATTTATTTTCAGGTAAGATATGAAGAAATAATATATGCTTTAAAATTGTAAGTAAAATTTTTTTAAATCGATTGTATAAATTGTTTATTTTTTTTTTTTGCAAGGACTCTAATACATACTTAAAACAGCATTTTTAAAAATCATTATTATATTTGGCTTTAGGCGAAATATCGCCAAGAATTTGACTTTAATAACAATTAAAAGCTAACAGGAACTTTAACGGCAAGTTTTGCATGAAGAACTTGCAGTTAAAGTTCACTTGAAGTCTTAATCATACATTGTGAAAAGGGACGTAATTGTATGTAATATTTTTTAAATTAAAAAATTTACTCCGAAATGTATGCTTCAAAATTTAACTTTTGCCTCTGAAGCTCACCTTTACAAAAGTCAGTATTATAACGGGTAATTATTTTGTGTTCAGCAACATAGCGCGAAGAATTATTTAAATAATTATTATTATTATATCCTTCCTGTTTAAGTCCATATAATTCTTTTCATTGAAATTTTCTTGCCTAAAAGTATGCTTCAAATTGAAACTTTTTCTTCTTTTAACTGCAACATGTTTATTGTTTGGCACTAATTCCCCTTATTTTATTTTCACTCTGCTAACTTACTTTCCTGCACATACGGAAAGAGACAGAGAGAGATAGAGAGCTAATGTTTGAGAGTGAAATACTGGTATTATATTTAATGCGAGAGAGAGAGGGATTTTCTTTTCAATCGTCATTATTTTAATTATTATAGCTTTGTTGTGTCTTACATCTTTGCATTTGTTTGTTTGCATGGTTTTTTATGTAAAATCTTCATTGTTTATTGTTGGGCAAGGCAAAAGGGAGACTGCATAGCCAAAGGTAGCCTTGCTAACTTCCTATTAGACTTGTTAAACATTTGTTGTTAATATCTAAAATGTCTAATACAATTTGAAGCAAAAAAAAATCAATTACAAGTTCTTAATAAGGAAATGTCATGTTGACAGCTGGCAGGTGTCTGCAGGGAATTACATGGTAGTGTCCTAAAAGTAACATGACGTAAGTCTAAGCTTTATCTTATGATCTGTTGGGAACGTTTACTGGACGACATGGAGGGAGGGGAAGCTAATAAGACAATATGCTATATCTTTTCTTTTTACCTTTTAATCTTCAGTTGAAGTGTCTTATTGCATGTTGAGGTTGCTCTGAAGAAGAACTCATCTTCTAAAGCACAGGAGTAGAGGGATGGAAATGCGTTGCTCAGTCAACGGGATTCATATTTTGCTAAGGAATCGCTGTAAATTGTATGATACGATAAGTGGATATGATAAGTGGAGCTTAAAGTCTCCGATTCTAAAGCCACACTCAGGTATAAAAAAATGAGAAATACGGTTAAACTTCTCGGATTGTTTTTCGATTTTTCCAGTTTCAGCGTTTTAAGTGATTTTTCGATTGTAATTTTCCACTTTTGTGGCTTTCTCGTTTAAAATTTTTTCTTCTCGCCAAGTTTTGTCTTGGTGGTGATTTTTTTTCTGCAGCGTTTTTTCTTTTTGTTAGCGATTTTTATAGTCACTGTGTTTTTCTGCCTGTTTTTTGTGTGTTTTTGTAATATATTCTATTGCAAGCTTTAACTTTTTTTATTTTGACACTCTTATTCGTACTGGCGATTTTTTCATATTTCTTAGTGATTTTTCTGCTTAGACGATCTTTTCTATTTTAGCGTTTTTATAAGCGGATTTGACAGTGCTGCTATTGATTTTTATTCCGTTTTGTAGTTTTTTTTCCATTTAAAATTCGTATTAACAATTTTTTTGGTGATCTTTTTTTGCTTTGTATATTTTTGCTTTTGCAACGTTTTATTTAGCGATTTTGTAGGTGGGTAATTTTATGGTTAGAAAATCGAGCGTTGCCACACGTTTAAAATAATATCGTATATAACTTTTCACAAGGATAACACTCCCAGTGCTACAAGTAATAGTGTTTTAAAAAGAAGTAGGAAAACTCCATGCCTATTAAATTTATAATGGTCTTGTGATGACCCGCCTTTTGTGGAATTTCGCACATAGACTATTTTTTACCATGATAAAGCTCTATCTACAGTAATAGGATGGGCAGGGTCATGCCTATTTAAAAATTTTATTATTATGTAATAAAAAAATATTTTTTTTTTTATCTTTTTTCTTCAAATCTTTAAATCCTTAAAGCTTATTTTTGTTTAAAAAATCTAATTTTCACCTTTTCCAAAGGAAAAAAATTTAAAATACAAAATTTTAGTTTACATTTTCTGCTCATTTCTTATTTCTTATGAAATGAAAAAGGCGGCCATTTAATTTCTTTAAGCTTTTTCAAACATCTTGAGAAAAAATCTGCCCATAAGTATGCAATGGAATTTAAGATATTGGCCACCTAAAACCAAACCAAATAATATAGAGAAAAAAATGAAGAAAATAAATCATGTTTTGTGTTATTAATGACTTTCATTTTTACTTCCTGTTTGAAGCCAAAAATAAATAAAAAACAAACAAGTGTAAATATTTTGACTCTTTTATAGCAACAAAAATGTTCAAAACTCTCCCTACTTCGTGTTACTCCCTAGATTATATGTTAATCCTTGTTATACTGTCTAACAATTCAACTGACAAAATTTCCCTTTATTTCTGCGCATGTTTTGCTATAATTTTCTTATATTTAATGCTGAATTTTACTCTGTAGTATTATTTGTGTGTGAGTGTGTGTTTGTGTTTGTATTTTTTTTTTAAATAGACAAAATCACTACAAACATTTCATAAAGAAAATCAGTTGATTTTATGCTGTGCTGTGCATGGTATCGGTTAAACGGAAATATTACAAGAAATATAAAAATATCTTAGCAAAAAAAAAAAACGTATATTTTCTGAGTAAAAATAAAGAAGAAAAAATTTAAATTTTAAAGCGAAAAATCAAAAGGATACATAAAATAATTTTTAAAGTGTTTCAGTGCAAAAAAAAAAATAAAAACGAAAAGAAAAACAAAATTAGAAAATAAAATCTGGAAAAGTAAAGAAAAATTATAAAAAGCGCTAAGCGCCTTGATATATGCTGTACTTTTGTATTTATATATCAAGACGTTTTTTGTGTTTGCATGTTATTTTTAAGAAAATCTCAAAGATTTTATAAGGATCTTAAATATGCTAACAAGAACTGGTATAAAGCAAATACGTCAGTGTTTTTTTCTAAAGCATTTGCATTATTTGTGAGGACATCTTTCACAAGGATTTCATAATCTTAAGCAAAACCAGTAATAAATTAAAATTCTTAGAAAAACCCCGTTTTAAGTTTTGGCTAGTTCTTAATATAAAATTAAATTTATATGCTTAAAAGTATGCAAAGAAAATTATTTCTTTAGCTATTTTTACTTTTTATTTCGTGGGCTTAGCTTTTAAGCCTAAAAATATGCAATCAAAAATATTTCTTTTAATAATTGGCTAGATTATATCCCTCCATATTTATTTAAATTGTTCTTTGTTAATTCTTACTATATTTCTAAATTTTAACGCCTGAAAATATTCATGGTAAAATGTTCCTTTTAATATATATATATATATATATATTTGCACAATTTAGGCACATGCTGAACATGATTTTGTAATCCCCTTTAGTACTCAAAATTCATAAATAAAATTTTTTTGCATATATTTTTAAGTTTTACTCTCAGAGAAATGTTTAAAGTTAAAAAATTGGAAAACAAGTTAATAAAAAAATGTATGCCTAAAAATATGCAGCAGAATTTCTTGTAATGCAAGAAAAGCTACATGCTTTATTAAAAATTTAAAAATAAAATATGATTTAAATGAAGGTCTTAAACACAATTAAATCAAAATCATGTAAGGAAAAAATATATAAATACATATCGCTCATTTACATGAGAAAAGTCATACTCCAAATTTAAAATTTTGGAGTTAATAATGCAAAATTACTCCTCCTTTTGTTATTGAAATTTTGTAAAAATTTCTAACAAATATCTTGTGTATTCAACTCTTGAAAGAAAAAATAACCTTCAACGAGTTTTCTTTAATAAATTTTTTTTAAGTTATAACTTTGTTCCAGGTAACGAGCACTATGTTAAGTAGAACCCTTAAATATGCTCTGAAAAAAGTTTAAGCTTCTTTTTCCATACATACATATACCCTAAGATTTTTACTGATATCAGCATGTTATAACTATGACAAAAACTACTTCCAATACCTTAAAGTATGCTTCAAATATTTGTGTAACTAATAATTCCTATTATGCACATGCATTGCAAATAACTCCCCTTCTAAGTATTAAAAATTTTTCTTAGTTCAATGACTTTTAAATTAATATATTTTTGCTCTCATTTTTCTTGCATAAATTTTTAATAGCTCTGTTAGTTTCTTTAAAGCATACGCTTAGGCAGAACTGTAGCAAATAATGAAAAACATTTCCTTAACTCTTGTTATGGTGTTTTTTTTTTCTGTAAGCTGGTCCTAGTTAAACAAAAAGTTCAAACAAAGAATTATTTAAAATTCTAACAAGCAAAATACCAGCGTTCTAAAAAAGCCTACTTTTAGGATGTAAGTATGCTTCAAATTACAAGAGACTAAGAAATTAACATGTAAAATGAAAGAGAAATACATATAAAAATTGGAATAAAATAAATTTTAAGCAGCGCTAAAAATACGCTGAAAAGGAGTTTCCATGAATTAAAATGGTTTAAAGTTTAAATAAATTTTTTAAATATATTTTTAAGCAAAATTTCTGCAAACATTTTTAGCTCATTATGTTTTTTTCATTATATTTTTAAGCATCTATTTAGCCTACATTTGCTTTTATTTCAATTAAATATTTTCTGTGCTGCATATTTCCTAAAACCCCTTGGTGGTGTTTGAAGTAATATAACATTCATGGTTTGTTAGTTGCTGCTGTTAAAACACAGTCTTTGTTTGTTTATTCAAAATGTGTTGCATGCTCTAAGGCTTTGTAAGAATTCACTTTCGTGCCGTATAACACTTAAAACATGAAATTGATTAAATTTAAAAGCGCAAAAACATGCAGGAAAGCGAACGCTGTGTATACAAAACCGTTAAAAGTAAAAAAGGAGTAAACTTAATTCCTATAAATGTATCCAAAGCCTAAAAATAGGCTTCGTTTTTCATTATAATGATAACAATATTTTGAATAAATTTGAATTTAGCTAACTTCATATAACATAAAAAACATGCTGAAATTGAAAAAATTAAAATAAAAAAAAGTTCAAAACATATATTTCAACGACTAAAAGTATGCTTTAGATTTTTTAAGTGTATGTATAAAAAATAGACAAATTAAAGAGTTTTAAATATACACAGTAAGGGCTTTTTCTTAGATTTTTCTTGTTTTGTTTTAACTTAAATTTATTTTATTTTATAAAAACAATAAAAAGATCAATTTGAAAGTACAAAAATATTAAAAAATAAATAAAAAGAGTTTATATGCCTGAAAGCATGCTTTGAATTATTTTTTGTGTACAATTATAAAAAATTAATTTCTAAAACAATTTTACATATGCATACTTACATAGGAGCGATTTCTAGACTTTTACTTGCTTTTTAAAAATTTAAAAAGTGTTGCCTATATTTAGGAGCTTAAATTGTTATTGAATAATTCCTTGTTGTATTTTGTAGATAAACTACTACTTGAAAATTATAATTGCAGTTAAAAAAATAAGTATTTAATATTCATTGCATATTTTTAGGAGTTTTAAGTTAATTTGCTTGACAGATCATAACCTTATTATTTTTACGTTAAAAATTTTTGAAACAAATTTCAGGGTATAGTCTATTTATTCCCGTTATTTCTATTTATAGATATAGGTATAGATGGTGTACAGATATATATCCTTAGGTAAATTACCTACTTGTATAAATAACGGCCATTAATCGCAAAAACTTAAAAATAATTAAAATTATTTATTGAAAGTCTGCTATAAATTCTTTTTTATACACAATTGCTAAAAATTGTTTGACAAACATTTCAAATACATTAAATAAGGAATTTTTAGACCTTTTTTGTTTTCTTCTCTTAATTTTCAAAAACTGTTGCCTATATTTAGGGGTTTATATTTAAACTTAATAATGCTTTCTTCTCACATGCAAGAAACTGCTATTTTATTATGATAATTACAGGTTTATTAAAAAAAAATAAGTATTTAAAATTCATTGCCTATTTTTAGGAGTTTTTCTAGTTAATTTTCTTGAGACATAATAATTTTATTATGTTTACGTTAAAAGTTTTTGAGAAAAATTTCAAACTATAGTTTATTTGAAGCAAATGAAAAATAAAATGAGAAGTAAGAAAAAGTATAAATAAAAAAATAAAAAGATTTTTATTCCTGAAAGTATGCTATATCTTCTTTAGATACAATTATAATAAAATTAATTTATAAAACAATTTTAAAAATAATTTACAACTAGTTTCTAGATTTTTTGTTTGTTTTTTTTTTATTTTTAAAAACTGTTGTCCATTTTTTATAAAAAAAGTGTTTTTTTAAGATGATATTTTGAAACCGTTGGTATTCAAATCAATTTACAGCAAAAACTGCAGCATACCGATGGGGTTCTGAAGTAACCAGCCTTAATTCAGAAATATTTTATGTATTGTTTATATGGTTAAAATTGTTGTTTTATTCTTTTTGTAATAAATACTTTTAATTTAAAAATTTTCATTGCCTATACTTAGGTTTTTTTAAATTTAAATTGTATTGCCTGCTTCCAGGCTGGAAATTAGTTTTATTTCTTAAAAGCATTTTTAAATTATATAAAGCAGAAACAACTACATTAACAACAAAATATAAATTTTTTTGGAATTTTGACAAATTTAAAAAATAATTTCTGCAGCAAAGAAGATTGGTAGTTTTTAATTTTATATATATATTTTTTTCTAAATCATATTTGTACCCAAAAACCCAGGATGTATTGCATTATTAAGGATTATTTGTTATAAAATTTTAAAATGTCTTAAATCTATTGCCTGCTTTTAGGCTTTAAATAAATAATATTTCTTGCTAGATTTAACTCTATTTTTGAATTTTTCCACTTTCTTCATTTTTCTATTAAGTTTTTCAATATTTGCCATCTAAAATGGTATTTTTACTACTCGTACAATATATATTTTTCTGTTTAATAAATCGTATTAAATTTCACATCATTATTACCAACAATTTATAACATTATTATCTTTATATCTGTTCAACTTGAGAGTCCATCAGGTCCTTTATAGCCTTCTCACACAGAACAATCTGTGTGTAAGCCTTATTGTCATTTCTGCAGGATGATATTTTTTTCATACATATGCCACAGTCAGTTCCTTAGACTGTGTATATATATGACAACGTATATATAAATTATAAATCGATTTTTGTTTTATTTATTCTTGTCTACTCGTCTTTTATCACTTCAAGTCTCTGGACAGCGCCTGGTTAAAATATAAAGACTGATATTCTGTATATATACATATATAATAAATACCGAATGAATTAAAAACAAGCTACAAATAAGCCAGAAAAAAAAATACCAACTTCCATATCAATAGATAAATGCCTTTGAAATAAATGTTCTTATGCATTTTATTTTCATAAAGTCTACCAAGTGTCTGGCAGAATTTTTTCTCCCTGTATAGAGACATACATATATGTATATGTATATGTATATGTATATAAAAATATATATAAACTATACAAACTATTTATAGTTGAGTGTAAAAGAATAATAGACTGACAGACAAAGTGACTGATGTGATATCAGACACTAGCGAATAATCGATGCAGCAAAGCCATAAATAACTCAACATTTTTGCCTGGCGATTTAACTCGTTTGATTTATTTAACGAAAATAGCTTTGTTGTTGTTATTTTTTGCTTGTATCAACATAATTTAAAAATGTGTTAAAGAAATAAAACTAAATAGCAGCCTGCAAACAGGCAATACAATTTTAATGGAAAAAAACAAGCCTAAAGGTAGGCAATGAAAAATGTTACATAAAAAGTTAATTAAAATATTGATGAATAACAACAACAGCAACAGTGTTAACAATATAAAAAATATTTAAAGTTCTCATGAATTAAGGTGGGTTGCTGCTAGGCCCTTATAAGTATGCTGCAGTTTTAGCTGTTAAATGATTTAAATGCCAAAATGTTTTGAAAAGAATGATTTGCAAATTTTTAGAAATTAATTTCTTTTTGAAGCTTCAATGGTACTTTAAAAATGCATACATACATATATGTATGTACAGCTATACATTAGAAAATACCACCTCCTAAAAACACATCCTTTATTTTTATTTTATAAATTTATAATTTCTATTTTTTACTTTGCTACATATGTAAATTGCCATTGTTGACACTTTGTAAAATAGTCACTCCATAAAAAATTTTTTTTAAAGCTTTGGAATTTTTAATTAAAATATCATGACAAGTAAAAAAATTACATATGCACATATAAAGTAAATGACATTGTTTACACTAGGTAATCAATAGTAAGTTTTACTTTAGTGTACAAAATTCAAAAATCTCTTACAGTTTTAATTATTATTGCATCTTTTTCAGTAGAAATATATTTGAATTGCTACAATTGCATTATTTACGCAATGTAAACAATTGATATTTTGACCTTATTTAAAGAACTGAATTTTTTTAGCACAGAAAAATATATTTGTTAGTAAAATTGCTTTGTTTACTCGATGTTAAAAATTTTTACCCAATGTAAATTTTTTATATTGCTGCCTTTGCATTCTCTACATGAGGTCAAGAATTTATAATTTTGTTACTTTGGATGTTAAATAATTTTAATGTAAACCTCTTTCAAATTTATACACTAGCACTGGTTACGCAAGGTAAATAATTAACTTTTTACCTCATGTAAACAAATATATTCAATTTTGTATATATACATTTTTTTACTTTAGTGTAAGCAATTCAAAAATTTTTTATTCTGCTCATTATTCATTTAAATATGTTTCGAAAGAAAAATCTTTATCTTGCTACAATTGCATTATTTACCCAAGGTAAAGAATTGATATATTTCACCTTGAGTAAACAATTGAAGTTTTTGAATTAATTTTTCCATCGGATGTTAAATTTTTTCAATATAAGCATTTCCAAATTTATATTGTCGCACTGGTTATTCAAGGCTTACAATATTTTACCTCATGTAAATAACTAATTTTTGTTGATATTTCATTTAGAAAAAATTTTACTTAAATGTAAAAATTCAAAAATCTTTCATATGTTTATTAATGTAAGCAATTGAAGAGTTTTTATATGACATAAGGAATTCATTTATTTTATTAAGCAAATGCTTTTTCTCAAGCTTAGAAATTTCTGAGAATGAAAAATTATATTATTTACACTGGGTAAAGAATAATGTTATTGTTTACATGATGTAAAAAGTTGAAATATTTAAAACCAAAAAATATTTGTATTGGCCTACATGCAAAATGATTTTAGCATAATGTAATTAATTTTGTTTACACTGGGTAAACAAGTACATATGTTTGTTATTCCTTACACGATGTAAAAAATTAAAATATTTCTTGCTTAAGAAAATATTTGAATTGGCTCTCATGGAATAGGTTTTTTTGACATTGTGTAATTAATTTTGCTTACACTGGGCAAACAAATATATTATTGTTTACATGATGTAAATAATTAAGATATTTATTTCTTTTTTTATAATAAAATTTTCTTTATGCAAAATTATTTGTATTGGCATTCATGCAAAAAAAATATTTTTGACAAAATGTAATTGACTTTGTTTACACTGGGTAAACTAATATGTTATTGTTTACCTGATGTAAAATATTAAAATATTTTTTTTCAATATCATTTGTATTTGCCTTCATGCAAAAGGGTTTTTGACATAATATAAAATGTTTTATTTACACTGGGTAAATAAATATGTCACTGTTTACATGATGTAAAAAAATTAAAATGTTGAAAAAAATTTTTTTTATTGTATTCGCCATCATGCAAGAGATTTGATTTACACTGGGTAAACAAAAAATCTATTGTATACATGATTTAAAAAATTTAATTTTTTTGTTTTTAAAGACTTTTTTGGGCTTCATGCAAAGGTTGTTCGACATAATGTAATTAATTTTGGGTAAACAAATATGTCATTGGTGACATAATGTAAAAAATCAAAATAGTTTTTTCTTAAAAAAATCATTTTTAATTAACCTTCAAGCCAAAAGGTTTTTGACATTATGTGATTAATTTAGTTTACACTGGGTAAACAATAAATATATTTCTTTCTTATTTGTATTGGCTGGCCTTTATGCAAGAAGGTTTTTGACAATATTAATTTGAATTTGCTTATACAGGGTAAACAAAGGTGTCAATGTTTACATTATGTAAAAAAAATTTGGACTTTGGACATAATGTTATTAATTTGCTTACATTTTACATGCTGTAAATAGCTTAAAATACGCGATACCAATAAACAAAGTATGTTAATAAATATTTTATTAAAAGTTTTTAATATTTACCAGAGGTAAAATTTTTAATAATTTTGTTCCAAGCAGAAATCTCGTTCTTATTTACACCATGTAAACAACTCTGTTGTGGCTTATCTTTTGCAAAAACTCGCTTTTATTTCAGTGTTTTTTCCCTAAAAATATCTTAAAAAATTTCTGTTATTATTAGTTAATATTTTGCATGTAAAAAATAAATTTTGTAGATTAAAATTGTGTAAATAATTAATTTATAATTCTTTTTTGTGAAAGAATTTTATATTAAGTTTTTTTTATACTGAAAGTAAACAATATATAATATTTTGTTGGTATATTGTTAAACAAAAGTAAATTAATATAAAATGGCGCCATAAGTTTTTCTTTATTTTTCATGATTTCATTAATTAATTTTTTTCCAGTAATATAAAGCAAACGAAAGAAAAAACTTATTTTTAAATAACAAATAATATTTAATACGTTTAAAAAAAATAGAAACAAAAAATCCTATTAAAATTTGTGTAATAAACTGCCCAACCTAAAACTATGCTACACAAAAAAAATGTTGTTGATAAATTTTTTTTAATACAAAAGCGCAAGTAATTAAAAACCATAATAATAAATAAAAATAAAATAAACAATTAAAAACAAACCCATAAATCTTGTGTATAATAAATAAATAAAAATTGTTAAACATAAATCAAACGATTTTAAACGAAAAGAAAAAAATTACATAAAATTATTCCCGTTTTTTGTGTTAAACATTTAAAAAAGAATTTTAAAGTTAAATAAAATGTGTTGAATTCATCATATCGCAGTGGAGAGTTGACCAAAGTGAAGCGTTAAAAAAAACTACACAAAAAATTGATATTTAAATATAATGGATACCACCATGATGTTGTGTGATGAACCGCAACAACAGCAACGTTTACGCCAAAACAGTTGCTCCCCACCCATCAGCGCCAGTAACAGCAACAATGCAACTTTACAAAAGCACCACATGCAGCAGCAGCAGCAGCAACAACAACATCTGCAGGAAATGATGATGGCACAAACGAATTCAATTGTCACAAGTCTGGATTTAACGCAAACACACACCAATGGTGGTGGTACGCTCAATAGTTGTGCAACAATTGGTGGCGGTGGCCACAATAAAAATCTTCATATCTCTACCCATTCCAATTGCTCGTCCGTCAACTCTTCACCCTCGAAAATCTTATCATCAGCATATCATCAACAGCAGCAACAGCATCATCTGCATCATACCCTCGCGGCTGCAACATTGCAGCATATGCATCACTCGCCCCAACAGCATCCAGCAATAGTTAACCTAAAACAATGTTCCTCACATGCACTCGCGGGCGGTGGTGTTGGCGGTGGCAACGGCGCAAATATTTGTTGTGCGGGCAGTGGCTGTTTGAGTGGCAGTTCAACGCCACCACTGCATCATCATACTTTGTATCCAGGCCTGCTGATGGCATCTGGTTGTTATGCTTCTAGTGGCCCCAATTCGTTGGTCAACTCACCCGCAATGGGTCGCCGCAAACGTTACACCAGCAATTCCTCTAATTGCTCCACACAATTCAACAATAATTACACCGGCTTGGATGCCGATTCATTGGATGATATGTTAAGAAAGGTATGTTGCATATTTTTGGGAGGTTTCCAAAAAAAAAAAACAAAAAATTTAGTTACAATTTTAAAACTTATGCAAAATAAAACAACAACTCTAGAACGACAAAAAAGTTTAAGTCCCAAGGGAGGGCATGCTATAAATTTAAATGCAGGCTGGAAAAGATAGATATCAAAATTTAAAATGTTCATCAAACAATCAATCAGGCGTATATCACAAAACAAAATGCGTGTGACAAATAAAGATTTAGTGGCTGGGCGAAAAAAAAAATTACAGCATTTTTCGACTTTGGAAGAAAGTTCAAACAGAAATATTTTTTGTAACTGAATTCATGAAAATTTTGAACTGAATGCATGAACGCTTCATTAACTTTGACAGTCTGAGGTGTAAAGCCTTAAGATGTGTTAAAATATTTTAGGCACACGAATGAAAGAAAGAAACAATGATTTGAAAATATTAACTTCTTCACTTTTAAGGTTAAAGGAAACGCCCCAAAAGTTTGGCAAAAAAAGACTTTGATAAGGAACCTTTTCTTTGAACCAAAAAAATTAAATAGAATCACATTTATAGCTTTGAAATTACTTCTTTATATAATTTTTGAACAAAATAAATTTTGGGACAATTTTTAAGCTGTCACAATTGACGTCTTATCTTGCGAAATAAAATAACTTGTATAATCTTTCCTAAAATATGATTCGTGGGTTTAAAATACAGTTTATTTCAAAGATTGGGACAAAAAATTTTCTGTCAAAATCCTTAAGTTTAAACTTTTTATTAAATATTCAATTTAATATACATATGTAGACGGAAGTTAAAACTAGTATTAAGATTATAATCAGAATATACTATAATAGTAATTAATTTGTTTTACTTTCAAAATTATCTGTTTTATGTGGAGTTGCTAACAAAAAATTTTTGGGACAAATTATGAGATGTCACACTTTACTTCTTATCATGCAAGATCATTTTTCTTTTCTTATCATGCAAGATAATTTTTTTTACAGTATGATTTATGGGGTTAATATATACATAATTTATTTAAAATTGGGACAATTTTTATATGTACATATGTATGTAAGAGTATATATTAAATCTTTATTTTAAAATTAGTAATAAGATTCTGGTAAAATACTATTTCCATTTTTTATATTTTAAGCAAGAACTGCAATTTTCGCTTGTCCCAAAATTTCTCTGCTCAGCAACTTATTATATATTGCTATATATTATTATTGTTACTAGGTTTCTTAGAAATAATAATTAATAAAAAAGTGTCCCAAAATTTTTGTGACAAATTTATATACCATAAAATTTTTCAACATTTTACTTCTATATGCACAAAAGATAAAAAATATATATGTACATAAATGTTTTTTTTTACTAATTTTAAATATGTATAGTCTAAAACTTTTTTCGTCCCAAAATTTTCGAGAAAAGCACAAAATATAAAAACACTTTATCTTAAATTTTTTTTTTACTAATTTTAAATATCATATAGTTCTCAAGCGAAAGCTAATCTTAATACGAATTTCCCAAAAATCTAGTGGAACGAGAGCTTGATAAGTAAACTTTTCTTGTACCAAAAACTAAAATAGAAATAATTCCACAATTTTGAAAAAGCTTAGAAAATGGATTTCCTGATTTAAAAAAATTGGGACGACTCTTGATCTATAAAAATTTACTTTTTTATTTTGCAATATGGGATATGTAATAAAAATTTTCTTAGAATACGATTTATGGAGTTAATATATAACTTGTTTTAAATATTGGGTCAGCAAATTTTCTGTCAAAAAGTTTAGATTTTAATTTTTATATAAATATACATATGTATATAGTATCATCAATTGAATATAGATGGAGATTAAAATTGGTATTAAGGTACTGTTTATAGCTAAGCAAAACACTATTTTTATAGAAGTTTCCTTTTTTCGTAAATACTGTTTTACATTTTCAGTGGATATTCCAATTTTCGCTTGTCCCAAAATTTTTTAAAACCATTTTATCTCTCCAGCAGTTGTGTAATATATGACAAGCGTTGTTAACATGCTTGTCCCAAAAAAATTTTGGGACAATATTTTACTTTGAAAAATTGAGAAATTTACTGTCTTAAAAGCTAGAACACATGATAATTCTTAAAAATGTGTAATTAAATCTTTGGATCTCGTGCTATATAGGGTTTGATTTTGTCCCAAAATAAGTGGTAACCATAATTTCATTATTGCAATACAAAAAAATTTCAAGATTTTGCTAGTGACATCTGCAAAAAAAATTTACTAGTGTGAAAAAATTTTAAGAACTTATCACTTTATTATTGACCCAAATGTTTTTGTGACAGATTTTTTCTTTGAAAAATATACAAATTTACTGTCTTAAGGGCTAGAACATATGATAATTCTTCAATATATTAAAGTAAGCCTTTGGATCTTGGGTTGTATATCGTTTTATTTTGTCCCAAAATAAGTGGTAACTGTAATTTTATTAGTGAAATAGAAAAATTTTAAATGCTTTCTAAAGACTTTTACAAGAAGTATAACTTAACACTAAGGTGAAAAAGTTCTAAGGCTCTAGAACTGTCCCAAAGTTTTGGGACACTTGAAATATTTTCTATTTCTGTGGTAAACTAGTTTGTTATGTATTGAAAAACTCTTGAAAGTAATATTTTGTTGTCCCAAAATTTTGGGACACAGTTTATTTTGAAATATCTAGTAAATAAACTTCTTGAATGCATAAAAATTTTAATATTTTAACTTATCTGCTGGTGTATGCCTTATTTAAAATCACAGTTTCCATTTTTCTTGAATTTTTTCTTCTCTTTAACATCAATACTTACACATATGTACATACATACATATGTATGCCTGTTGTTTGCCATTTTAGCCAATTTCGTTTTAAAGCTTCATTTGTTGGTATCTAGTGTATTAAAACTAATTGAAGTCAAATCCCCTCAGATATTATTACAATAACACAAAAAAAAACCCTTTTTTGTTCTCTATCCCCATCTTTGTAGTTCGTTAGTGCTTTTCTTGTTGGTTAAGTTTAGTTTTATCTCGTTGTGTTGTTTTTTTGTTTGGTTCTATTATTCTTATTGCACCATCATCTTTTGGTAACCAAAACAATGTTTGCGTTTAGTTAATGATTTTTTTTCGTTCTGAATTTTTTTTGCAGCGTTTCGGTTTTTTTTTGAAAAAAAAAGAGTATAAGAAAATTTTCTTATCCAAAATTTTTACAGATAAGCTTAAATACTCGTAACCGCTTTTAGCTTGAATGTCCTTAAAAAGATATTGGTTAAATTAAGTAATAGAAATTGTTCAAATGATTTTTTTAATATTATTGGTAGAAAAATAAGTTGTTTAATTTTTGTAAGTTAACTTTTGTGGTCCCAGTGATGAAGATGTTCACTCTTTGTAGTAAAAGTGGGCAGAGATATAAATTGGCACTTCACATTAAGTGATAATAAATTTAATTTAGTCATTTTGCTTTATTAACTTTTTAACTTACGCGATTTTGTGTATTGGCGCATGAGGCGTAAAAGCTCCTCTAACCAAAACATTTTCAGTATAAAAAAAATTTAAGAACTTAGATAAAGCTTTCAAAGCCACAGAGTTGCAAAAGCTGCATTTGCGGGCTGGAGTTGTCCCTCCGATTTTTCTTATATTTTTTGCCATATCCTTTGGACTTTCCACTATAGAAATTTATTTCCTTAAATGCAATAAAAAAAATAGTCAAATATTTGGGTTTGTCATTTCCCAAGATTTTGTAACTTGTGTTTATTTAGGGTATTGCTTTTTTTCCTATGCTCAGCTTAATGTTCTTAATAATTTTGCTTCATTTATCACCACTGACATTTTTTTAAGGGCCCATTGTGCCATAAGTGTCATTTGCTGGCGCAAATTATCCAACTTTAGATTTGTTTAAATAATAAAATCCAACGACATAAAATCAAACAAGATAGATATGAACATAACTATCATTGTTTTTATTTTTTTTTAAGATTTGCTCCTTGTTATATGCTTTACTTTTTGTACATTTTTTTATTTATATTTTCTTTTGTTTTTTCTCCAGCATTAATTTTGAAAAAAAAAAATTGGTGTTTCTTGGCTGTATACAATATTAAAGATTGGTGGGTCATTTAAACTTTATTTATTTTTTCTGGCATTTTTCAAATGTTTGCCATTTGTTTTTTGTTTGAATTTTTTTTAGCCGCTGCTATTTGTCACTTTTACTTAGTTTTATTTATGTTGAAAAGAGAAAAAAAGAAATGTATAAGAAATTGAAAAGACAACATGTTCTCTTTGTTAGTCATTGACTGTCCTTTTTTTTTTGTCTTTAGTGACACAATTTATTGTTGCAAGTTAAGATGATGGCATTTGTCAAATGGCATTTCAAGGCAATTTGTTGTTGAACGAAATAGCAGAGATAAAGAAAGAATAAATTCCATTTATTTAGACCCTCAAAAGTAGGCTACATAGAATTGTTTTAAACTTAAGTAGCCCTAAAAATAGGTTACTAACTTAATGCTTTGTGCAAATAAGAAATGTTTCTCAACTTTATTTTTTTAGGCAGGCTTAAAATAGTTGCTGCATGCCTGCCTGCCTGGCTGTTTACTAAATTATACAATTTAATGGTTTGTTACAACAATCAAATGCATGTAGTACATATTTTCTGAGAGTTACAGCAATTTTTTTTTGGGATCCTTAAAAGTATGCTACAAGAAATAGCAAAAGCTTAAATATTTATGCTCAAATACAACGTTTTCCTTGAACATTAGGAAATTTTAGGAGTGATTTTAATAATTAAGCTGTTTCTTACTAGTTAGATCTACTATTTTCAGTGTGCAGTCTTAAGATCACAATTAAGATCGATATATTCGTAGTCTACTTTTAGGCTCAAACTTCTATTTATGAATTCAACTAGGAAAAATATAAAATATTTTAGACAGCCTTATTGTTTTTGCCAAACAAAATACACACACAATTTTTCAACGCTTACTGTGTTCGTTTTCCAAAGTTAGGCCCTAATACTCTATAGCGGCCCGACCCTCAAAGTATGCTTTAAATTTTGTTTTTCTCGTATTTTCTGTAATTTTAACTTTTTTGTATTTTATTTAAAGTAAACAAGTGCTTTAAGATTGTTCATAAAAAGTCTTCACTTATATTTATAACATCCCTAAGATAGGCAATAAATTTAAAGAATTCCGTGTATTTTTCTTTTCAAAGTGCGTACTAGCAAATGGAAATTTCTTTATGAAATTTATCAACCTGAATTTCCATAATTTTTTTTACATAAACTTTGTATGAGAACCTGAAATTTCGTATAAACTCCATACCAGGCTTTAAAGGCTAAATTTTGTAAATACAAACCATTTTTTCGTTTTGAAATTTGTATGAAAAAAGTATTTTTTGAAACGTTTAGATACGATTTTTTTTATAGACAAAATATAAAATAAAAAATATATATATAAAAAAACAAAATTTATTTTTTCGTTGAATAGCAGTTTCAAAACTAGTTTTTTTTTACAAAAATTATGTTAGTCGCAGTGTATTTAGCTTTAGCAAAAAAAAAAAACTAAAGCATACTTAAGGGCGTTTCTAGCTAAACATTTTGATTTTCCAATTCTCCTATTTGGTTTTTATATTAAAATTCAAGCAGAAATTTAAAAGGTTCTTAAATGCAAAGAAAAAAGCCAACAAAAAGCTTTTAAATCTCTTTAGACGTTTTTTCTGTTAAAGATTATTTATGCAGCCTTGAAAGAGAAAATATGTTTTTTTTTAACAGAAAAATGTACAGCAAGAAATATGTCTGTATAAGTATTTGAAAAACCACAAAAATATTATAACACTGTGAATTTTTTTATTGTTTTCATAGCCTACTTTTGTTTTGTTTTTTTTTTTTTTGTTTACACACACGCACACATACACTCAAAAACTAAAGCATACTCCAAGGGTTTGTGTTTAATAATCAAAAAGTGTTTAATGCTTTTTTTTTGTTTCTATGCTTTATTATAAATAAAAATGTAGATTCGAAGAAAGAAGCAAGAAAAAGCAAAGCCGGCCGCCCTTACAGTTCATATAAATCACAGCGGAAATGAAAAGTTCAAAATGTTACACAAGTGAAATAGCGCAGCATAAATATGCTACAGACAAAAATACCAACACGCTGTTTATTTATTATTATTTTTTTTTTTTTGAAAGAAAAATAAAGCAAAAGCAGTAGTTACAATTCGTTTTAACTTACAATTGACATTTGCCAACTAGATCCGCTTTTTGGCATACAAAACAAACCCAGCAACTTAAATGGCTGAAAGAGTGTAAGGCACATCTACAACATAACAACATAGCACGGCCATAAATTGCATTCGGGGACCTGAGGCGACACCCAATAATACACACAAGCACTTATTACACATTCCATCTCACCCGTCTCTCCCTCTACAACTCCAAAACTCACATACCTTTGCAGTGTAGTATATGATAACAATGTAACGGAAAAAAATTACACTTTCTCTTATGTTTTTATTTGCTGACATTTTATTTCTGTTGTTGTTGTTGTTGTTTTTATTGTTACACAACACAACGCTGTTATTGCCGGGTTGACAAAAATATTATAGGCAAAACAAATGCGCCAAGAAAAGAAAAACAAACGCGCGACAATTTGGCAGAAAGTTGGTGTTGTTTTTTTATTGCTGGCAAGCAATCGAAATATGTGTATGTTACTCATACATACAAACAAAAACTCCTTTCGTGTAGGAGCTCAAGCACCAAACAACAAAAATATCACTAACGCCATAAAATTGTAGAGCCAGCGTGCCGAAAAGTCATAAATCTTCTAACACGGCTGGTGGTCGGTGTACTGTTACATTAAGCACCCAAGCAAACTGCAAACATCCCCTACTCCTCCCCAACCACGCAGCACCCACGCTGATGCCGCCACTCTACCTCGCTGAATTGTTGTAGGACCAGGCAATAAAACAAAAATGGACGGCTTTAAAAATTAACATTCAAATAGAAATATTTATAGAATTTATAAACAAATGCTGGGGCTGCAACATAAAAGATTTTATAGTAGTTTAATTTAAAGTTTGGCTTAATTTTTTTGTTTAAGGATATTTAAAGGAAAAATTTAAATAAATTTGACTACATATTTTTCGAAGACTAGCGGAGCTCTCTGAATCCCCTTTGCATACATATATCGTGCCATAACCGCCAAAATAGCTTAAGCGACACAATTTTCAAACTTAATTCTTTGACCAAAATCGACTATTAGCGATCGTTAATAATGGATTTTCGTCAAAAGAACGAGGTCCAAAAAATGTGTCGGTTAAGCTTCTTTGGCGCTTATGGCTGGCTCGATATTGTGCTAAATTATTGAAACCAGGTAGGGTTAATTAATTTCTTAGCAATATTTATTATAAAGCCTTCTTGCTCACTTTTATATTAGCTAAAACGCTAAAATTAAAAAAAAATTGCAAAAAATAAGATTAATCGACAAAACGAATAAAAGCGCCAAAACGAAAAAAAAGTGCCAAAACTAAAAAAAATAAACACCAAAAACCGAACAAAATCCAAAAAGTGCAGAAAAGCGCCAAAGACTAAAAAAAACACCAAAACTAAAAAACTCTATTGAACTAAAAACGAAAAAAAAACGCCACAAACTAAAAAAAATCAACAAACCCTAAAAAACACAAAAACTTATAAAACGAAATAACAGAAAAAAATCCCAAAAACGAAAAAAGCGCCAAAACTAATAAATAACACCAAAACTAAAAAAATCGCCAAAACTAAAAAAATCGCCAAAACTAGAAAAAATCGCAAAAAAAACTAAAATAAATCGTAAAAAAACGAAAAAATCGCAAAATCGCCACAACCAGAAAAATCTTTAAAACTAAAAAAATCAACAAACCAAATAAAAGCGCCAAAACTAAAAAACCACCACAAATAAAACAAAAATCGCCAAAATCCCAAAAAAATCTTAGAAACTAAAAAAATGGACAAACCCAAAAAAAACCGGAAAAAAGTGCCAATACAAAAAACTTCTGAAAAGCGAAAAAAATCTCAAAAACGAAAAAAACGCAAAAACGAAAAAAGCGCCAAAACTAAGAAAATACACTAAAACTTAAAAAAAATCGCCAAAAACTAAGAAAAACACCAAAACTTAAAAAAAGCACATAAACGAATAAAACCGCCAAAACTTAAAAACCCAAAAAAGTCCCAAAAATGAAAAAAATCTCCAAAACAAAAAGGCCCAAACCTAAAAAACGCCAAAAAGCAAAAAAAAAAAAAAGCACCAAAACTAAAAAAAATCGTTAAAACCCGTAGAAAGTTTATCAGGTACATACCTAAAATTATTTAAAAAATATCTGCATCAGGTAATAAAATCGATTTCGTAGGCTATAGTTCCTATAATATTACATATGTATGTAGTGTCCGTATGGAACCCTACGTGTGCGTGTCAAAGTACTAATTTGGTTTTTTATTTGTAAGAGTTAACCACATTTTCTATAATTATGCTTACAAACAATTGGCAGCAGGAACTTTTAAATGGTCCTTCGCACCCGTATGCTATCATAATACCCAAAAACAAATTAAGCTTTTACTCTTAGCTCTCCCTTTACCCTACAAACTCATTAAATAGTTTTATACGTATTATAACTTAACAATTAATCATTTCTTTGCGCCATCAAGACAAATGCTTAACAACATTTTTATATTTATTTTCCCTTTTCTCATTTCCTCAAAACCAATATGAATTATTGCTTTTCGAAATTAGTGGTTATGCTTTCTTGTACAACGATAGAGGTGTAGTTTTAGGCGTTTGTTTTTTCCTTTTTCACAGCAGACGGCTTGACGCCAGAACGTACGAAAAAACACATAAAAAAGGCACACCAACAATCAGTACTGGGAACTAGTTTTGATCTTTTTAGTTTGAAAAATAGCTAAAATTAAAGTAACTATAAGCGAAACAAAAAATTAAAGCATGCTTTAAGGGAAAATTTATAAAAAATAAGCCCCAATAAACTAACTAAATAAAATTTACTTGTGCAATCTTAACAATTCGTTACTACATAAATAATAACAAACTACTTGACTAAAAATAGCTAAAGCATAATTTTAGGCTGACATTGTTTTGAAGGATTACTATTTTGCTCTTTTTAGTTTGAGTTAAAGCCTGGTACGGAGTTCAAACGGAATTTCAGGTTCTCATACAAACTGTGTGTAAAAAAAATTACGGAAATTCAGGTTGGTAAATTTCATAAGGAAATTTCCGTTTGCTATATAGACTTTTTGAAATTTATTGCCTATCTTAAGGATTTATAAATATACCTGGGAATGTTTTCCAGCCAACTGAAGCAAAAATTAATGTTCCAACCATTGTTTGGTCACGGAATTTTTGACATTTCTAATTTTCATCAAATTGTAATTAAATTTTAGTGTTTCAAATTCAAAAATAAATGAATTTGTGTGTATGCAAACATAATGCTCTCAAGGGCGTGGTCTTTGCCAACATTAGTTTTCCTCAACTTTTCTATACTCAGGGCTCAAGGTGCGCACCAAGTTTCGTATAAATCCGCCAAGTCGAAGCACATGAAATATATTATTAAGCTTAAATGGGCGCGACCCCTCCCACTTTTTAAATGTAGGATTGATTGTTTTGCAGAGCTGAAAATGTATGCAAAGTTTCTTAAAATTATAATGCGGTAGAAGCACGTCAATATAGTATTAAATGTTAATGGGGGGGGGGGCCCGGCCACTTTTTGTAAGTGCAAGTTTAGGCCTTTTCAGTGCTCACAGTGTGTGCTAAGTTTCTTAAAAATTAAATGCTGTAGAAGCACGTGAATATAATATTAAATTTGAATGGGCGCGAGCCCGCCTACTTTTTGTAAGTGCAAGTTTAGGCCTTTTTCAGTGCTCACAGTGTGTGCTAAGTTTCTTAAAAATTAAATGCTGTAGAAGCAAGTGAATATAAAATTAAATTTTCATTGGCGTGGCCCCGCCCACTTTTTGTAAGTGCAAGCTTAGGCCTTTTTCAGTGTTCATAGTGTGTGCTAAGGTTCTTAAAAATTAAATGCTGTAGAAGCAAGTGAATATAAAATTAAATTTTCATTGGCGTGGCCCCGCCCACTTTTTGTAAGTGCAAGCTTAAGCCTTTTTCAGTGCTCACAGTGTGTGCTAAGTTTCTTAAAAATTAAATGCTGTAGAAGCACGTGAATATAAAATTAAGTTGTACAAGTAATTGGCCCCGCCCCCTTTTTTAAAAGCAAGATTGTGTCTTTCTAAGAGATCATAGTTTGTTTCAAATTTCGGAAAAACCATTCAATTAGAAGCATTAACAAATATAAGATTAAAATTTAATGGGCGTGGCTCCACCCATCTTTTCAACTTTGAGATTATATCATTCAAACACCCCATGTTTCGCCGCAATGAGGCTGGTAAAAGATCATAAGATCAAATAAAAAGTTTTTGACCATGAGACCAAATGGAAGCTATTCTCAGTCAAAAAGAACTTTTAAAATATATATTCTGCTTTTTTGATGCTGATTAAAAACTAGCTTTTTTCTTCTATATTAGTTTTCGTAGCAGACTTTTGGGTGGACTATCACAATTTCCCTGTATTTTGTGCAAAAACTGCTGATCAATTTATTATACAATTGCTTTATTATTGTTATGTGGTAAGAAGGCTTCTACGACCACAATGAATACACTAAAATTAAAGCGGCAAATATAATATATATTCACATTTACAAATATTAAAGCATAGCTTTCTTATTCTTATTTCTTATTTTCATAGCAGACTTTTGGGATGCATATTTGCAGTTTTATCTTTTATTTTGTGCAAAAATTCGTCTACAATTTATTGCATACTTTGCTACGCTTAAATCTCCTTACTCATCCATAATAATGTCTCCCCAAACAAATAACATCAAGAAAACTTTTTTATTTCTGTCAAACGAAATGAAAGTTATTGTCTACTTAACGGCTCCCTTAGGACAATCTTTTAATGAGCGTAATAAAAACGAATAATTGATCAACACCTAGTGTTTTCTTATTAAAAGAGCAAGAGGCCATAGCAAGCCAATAATAATAGAAATAAAACAATGAAAATTATAACGGATGTAAATGCAAGCATAAACAGTATAGTGTGAGTAGTTACAGGATGGCGGAGGGGGAAGGCCATATGATGAAATAAAATAAAACTGAGACAATTGTTTGTACCTATATGAATTCATAAGATTTAGCACATGAGTTGTATGTAGCTGTCAAACTAAAAAAATTGGCAAATAATAATAATAATATAAATGAAAATGTTATTAAGCTCCTAAAGCTAGGCTATGAAAATAATTAAATAATATGAAAATGTGCGATTTCATTGGACATTTTTCTAAAATTTATAAAATTATGTGACAGGCGCATTAAAGCCTCAATGCAAGCATTAAACATACATAAGTATTTATTTTTTAAATGTTTTATTTAAACTACAAGATTTATGACCTCTAAACAGGTGAATTGTTTGTTTAGTAAAAATATAAATAACAAGAACTTATAGCAACTGCTTTTAGCCTACAATGACTGCGTGTAACTAAAACTAATTTTTTTATATTTAGCTTAACAATTATACTTTTGCAATCAACCAGGCATATCAGAAATAAAATAATGTGCTACACATACATATGTTTATGTGTATGTAGTAGTTTTGTTATTTAGAAAATATTGTGTGCTTTTAGGCACTCCACCACAAAATTTTCATTTTAAGTATTTATGTTTATAACTGCTGCTTGTTAATGCTGTGGAATATTATTACAATATTTTTACATTTTAGCATTAGTTTTCTGTGGTCTTTATATATAGAAAATGGGTTATAAAAAAACATTTCTTTTATGGCTTATATTTTTGTGTTTTGATGTGGAAATTTAAATATTTAGAGCATACTTTTTGGGGCCAACAAAAGCATCATAACGGTAAAACAAAAAATGTTTTTAGAGGACACCACATGAATTATTTTAAAATACAAAGAAAAAAAATGAATTAACAGAAAGCAAATATAGAATTGTAATTCTTATACTTTTTAAATTCTCTCTACTTCATTCCAGCTAATTATTTTAAGAATATTATTTTTTTACTTTTAACTTTTGTTATTCCTTCTTTATTATGCTGTCTTTGTAAAATTTACTATTCAATTTCACTAGCTGACTCATTTCCATGCTTGTTGTTTGTAATTAAATAAAAAGTGTAGCACGTCTTTAGGCGCTTTTAACTTGATATATGAACTTGAACAGCTTCTATCATTTTAAGTTTGCAGTGAAAATAACATTTAATGATACAACTTCATATAACATTCAGGGCATTGAATGTTTACTTCACAGCATCGGAATAACAAAAGAGAATACAAAACAAAAAATAGGAAAAACCGTGAACATACAGGTACCAATTCAACCGCAAATGCACTGCGCACCTAATGAAAACTTCTAGTCATTTAAAAGCACTCAAACACTCATATACCATTCCAAAAAAAAAAGAATAAAACACTGTTCGCGTCCAGCATTGCGGTAAAGAGCATTCATTTCAGTAAAATGTGTATGTTTGGGATTTTTTTCTGGCTGATTTTGTTCTTTTGTGTCGTCTAGTTTATGTTGCTTATGCTGTTTATTTTACGTAGTATTCAAGCATTTGCCATTATCTCACCATTTATTTGCTGTTGTGTTGTTATTCTGCAACAACTAACATACAACAGTTTTTCACACACAAAGGCCCCCCTCCATAATGTATGCTAAATTTTTTTCTTTTACCAGCTGCGCCTAAGCGTATACTCTGTGGTCAGGGTTATGTGCAGTTTTTAGTATTTATTCGGTTTGTTTTTTTTTTTTTGCTGCTGCCAAACCTTTGCTCCAGCTCATTATCACTTATAGAAAGTTGATGAAAATGAAAAAAAGAAAGAAAGAAATCAATTGAAGTCGCTCCATGATGCCTGCTTTCGCAAATTTGCGACTGTATACAGGTGACGAAAGTTTTAATTTTGTGCTTTATGCTGGTTTTGTGTTAACATAATTTCTTTTTTAAAAATTATTGAATAGACTGAGGACAGTGTAACAGATTGGGAATTTTAAGCCAAGCAGAATACCTAGATTCCAATCATATTCTGTTTCATATTCTGCTTTATCGCATGTAAAAAGACCAACAGTTTTTTCATATAGAGTTTTATTAACTAGCAAATAAAAAAAGCAAACATAACTTAGAGTTAGAGGCTTATATTCATAGTCAAAACAAAGTATACCTTAAAAATATATATAAAACTAGTATCGCCATACAAAATACTGGTTCTAAACTCTTACACTATACCACTATTGCCGTACAAAATACTGGTCCGAAACTCTTAAAGTATATTTTGTTTTGACTATGATTATGCGCCATCATTTTTTTTTATAACTTATTTATCAATAACTAAAAGTCTTATTTTAGGGCTAAAAAAGTCTTTAGATTAAGAAATTCTGTAACAAAACTTAGAAATCCTATACTAAGCCTTACTAAACATCTTGGCGTGTAGTCATAGTGAAAATAAATTGCACTTTAAGAAACTAAAACCAGTATTTTGTATGGTAATACTGGTTTTAACTTCTTAAAGTGTACTTTGTTTTGACTATGACTACGTGCCCTTATATTTAAACTTAAAAGTTTTATGCTAAGGAAATTCGAATAATAAGACCTGCTACAGATCCTTTATTAATACTTGAAGGCCTATTAATACTAATAAAAAACTTTTTGTTAAAAAGTCTTATACTACAACGTAAAAGTCTGTTAATGCTACTTAAAAGTCGTACAATACGAATTAAATGCCTTCTATTTATGCTTAAAAGTAGTCTGGGACTTTAAACTTTTACACTGAGATCTAAAGTCTTATACTAAAACTTAAAGCATAATACTGCACACAAGTTTTATACTAAGATTTTCTTGTACTAAGACTTTCTTCAAACACTTATATTAGGACTTATTTAAAAGATTTTTTACACAAACTTACTTTAACGTCTTATACTAGGACTTACTTTAAAGTCTCATACTAGGACTTACTCTAAAGTGTTATACTAATACTTACTTTAAAGTCTTATACTAATACTTGCTTTAAAGTCTTATACTAAGACTTGCTTTAAAGTCTTATACTAATATTTACTTTAAAGTCTTATACTAAGATTTGCTTTAAAGTGTTATACTAAGACTTGGTTTAAAGTCTTATAATAAGTCTTGTACTTAGACTTGTTTTAAGATATTATACAATTAGTAACTTTAAAGTCTTATACTAGAACTTACTTTAAGTATTATACTAAGACTTGATGTAAAGTTTTATACTAGGACTTGCTTGCAACTCTTTTACTTAAGCTTAATTTAAAGTCTTATACTAGGACTTACTTTAAAGTCTCATAGTAAGTGTTGTTTTAAAGTCTTATACTAAGACAAACCTTAGTCTTATACTAACACTTTGAATTATTATAATAGGAATTAAAACTCTTAGATAACTGTTATACTGGGACTTAATTTAAAGCTTTATACTAATATTTACTTTAAAGTCTTATACTATACAGTCCTGCACATTTAGTGCTGTTATACCAAGATACAGTAGTATTATGCGAGGGCATCATAGTCTTATACTAAATCATGAAGGTTTAATGCTAGTCCTTAAAAATATTATACTCAGACCTTAAAAACTTATAAAAGTCTTACCATATGCTATAAAGTCTTAGACCATTTTAAAAAATCCTTGTACCAGGACTAACTTTAAAGTTTTATACTAAAACTTACTTTAAAGACTTATACTAAGACTTACTTTGAAGTTTTGTACTTAGACATTCTTAGTCGTGTACTAAGACCTTAACAGTTTCATAATATAATTTAATGCTGTTGTGATAAGTCTTTGATAAGACACGATAGTCTTATTCAAAGCTAAGAAACTCTTGTACTTTACCCTTGAAACATTATATGCAGACGTTAAAATCTTTATATAATGTTTGACTGTCTTAAATTTACAAGGTTATAAAAGTCTAATACTAAGTTGTAAAAATCTATGGCTAAATAATAAAAGTTTTTTTTGAATATATAAAAGTCTTATACTAAGTTATAAAAATCTATGGCTAAATAAGAAAAGTTTTATAAAAGTTCCTTTATAAGTCTCATACAAGTTAAAGAGAATTTCTCTACTAGTGTATAAAAGTCTTACACTAGATAAAAAGTCTTATACTAAGGCCCAAAACTATTGTACCAAGATTTATATAGCTTTTGTACTAAGACTTCGAACTGTTATACGAATACTTAAGAGCATTATAGGCGGACTTAAAAGTCTTATATTAAGACTTACGAGTATTATACTGTAGCATGAAAGTTTTCTACCAAGACTAAATAGCCTCATGCCGAGACTTAATATATTTCTACTAGCACTTAGAAGTCTTATACTCACAAGTCTTACAAGATTGTTAAGTCTTAGTATAAAACTTTTTTTAGTTTTAGTATAATTCTTAATATAAGATCTTTAAGTCTTATTAAAATTTTTGAGGCTTACAATGAGACTAAAAGGTCTTATATTAAAAATTAATAATATTATACTAAAACTAAACAAGTTTTATACTAAGACTTAACAGTATTGTAAGACTTGAATGCATAAGACCTCTAAGTCTTAGTATAAGACTTTTTAGGCTCGGAAAAGTTGCGTTTTACTAAAACTTTAAAGCCTTTTACTAATGTTTAACTGTCTAAGATTTGCAAATCTTATACTAAGACTTAAACACTTTATACAAAGACTTAAAAGTACTATATTGAGACTTAAAAGTCTTATACTAAGACGTAGTAAGACCTAGAAATCGTATATTAAGACTTAAGAGTATTATACTACAACATAAAAGTGTTACACCAATACTAAAGAGATTCATGCGAAGACTAAAAAGTCTTATACTAAGACTTAAATGTCTTATACTATTACTTAACATTATTATATTAAACCTTAAGAGTCTGATACTGAGAGTGAATATTTTTAAGCCATAGCTTAACAGTCTTATACTGAGTTGAAACATTTTTTTCTTGCTGAAATTTTAAATCCTCTGCATAGACCAAAAAGCGGGTCATATGAAAGAAGTATAATAAAAATTTCTAATCTTGTGATTATTTTGATCGAAGGTATTTCACACTTGTGTATATTTGCTCATGCTTTAACCTCTTATACTTTGAGTATATTTTCTCTGATATTAGTAATTCTAAGATTTTGTGTTAGTGCTTGCTGTAATCCTTGCCAGCTTTTCTTTTTTGCTAAAATCAGTAAAATTTACCAAATCTGTTTTTCCTATTTAATTAATTTTTCAGCAACTTTTTAGACAAAACAACCAGTGCAATCAAATATTCATAAGCACATTGCGGAAAGCAAAAGTTTCTTTCTACTTGCAAAACTTTTTCTAGCCCCCCAAAAAATTTTCACAAAATTTGCTCAACAAAACCACAAGACTGTTTTTGGCTTTTCTGTTACAGAAAGAAAAAGAAACGAAACGAAAAAAAACGTGTCTCTGCATTTAATAAGAAACAGAGTCAAGCACATTTTGAGGCTGCTTGTGGGAATGAGTGTGGCAGAGTAGGAATATTTTACAAGCGCTTAAAAATATGCAAATTTAATATGATTTTAATTTGACTGCAAGCTGTCTATTGAGTTAGACTCGTAACTAAGCTAAAGGCACTTCCTTTCTAAAGGAAAATTTCCCAAGTAGAAGAGTTAAATGGAGTACGTGTGGGTGTAGGGTGCAGGGTGCTGGGTGCAGGATGCTGGAATTAAGGGTGTGAGTGTGTTCGGGCATAAAATTATGTTTGTTTAGTTGTGGAGGAGAGTGGAAGATTTTGTGAATGTGGGTTGTTATAAAAGGGCATTTAGCCTTAAGGAGTCGTTATTTATGCATAATTGTAAAACTTGTTCCGTGTCTTGTTGTACGCACGAGATTTAAGCAAACAAAAAATAATTCTTACTTTGGTCGCTTTTCCTTTCACACAAAATTCATATGAAAATAGTATGTAAATTTTATTTTCCAACCCCTTTTTCTAGTGACTATTAAATCATAATAAAATGTATGGTGTTTGTTATTCAAATTATGCTCCTTAAAAAAATGGGGGGCAGGAGGACACAGCAGCACTTTGCTTAATAATAATGCAAACGCTGTAATGAATGAGATTTCGAACGTGTTAAATATTTAACAAATAATTGAAATTTATTTATGTACGAGTATAAGAGTTTCCACCAAGGGTTGTTCTCAATGCAACAATGGATTTAATTTATTTATTTGTTATATTGAATTATTTTCTTTGTTATATTAAATAACTAAATAACTGTGATAGAATTGTAAATTTAATTTATTTTCTCTTTTTGTTGTTTTTTTTTCATTTCAAGTAAGTTTTGCTCAACATTTATGAGGATGTTTATGTACATATATGATAATTATGCGCTGTGTACTAAGTGAGAAAAATCAGAATAAGGTAATTTTTAGTGCAAAAATATTGTCAAGCTTGCTGCGCTTAGCAGACAAATCAAATGGGGCTAAAAAAATTGTTTTCACTTTCTTTTGTATAAGACTTTTAACGAAGAGTTGACAGTAAGTAAAGAGTGATTTGTTATGAGTTTAGTTTGTTTTTGGGTGAAAGGAGGTGCGAAGAAGATTGTAGGAAGACAAGAGTCATGTTCTTAAAGTTTTTTTATTTTCCTGAGATAATTTTTAATAAAAATAAATAAAAAAAAAATAAAAAAATAAATAAAAAAAAAATAACAATTTTGGCCGAATATTATAAAAAAGTATATATTTTTGTTAATTTTACAAAAAAAAAAAAATTATCTCATGCGAGTTTTCAAAAAATTTGTTGGGTGCGATTTTTTCCTCAATTTTTCGCATTTATAAAAAATATAAAAGGTATTCATTTCAGTTTTTTTCTGTTGGAAAAATGGAAAAATTTAATTCTTTTTACAACAAACACAGGAAAAAAAAAATCCACCAAAAGTTGAATTTAAAATTTCAACTTTTGGTGAATTTTTTTACCTGTGTTTGTTGTAAGAAAAATTACATTTTTCCATTTTTCCAACCAAAAAAAAACTGAAATGAATACCTTTATAAATTTTTTTAACACATTTATTTAGGGAAAATTATATGTTTTGAAAAACCAGGATATCATGTAGCGTATGCAATTTTGGCCGAATATTATAAAAATTTTTTTATCTCATTTTAAAAATAAAAAAAATTATCTCATGCGAGTTCTCAAAAAATTTGTTGCGTGCGATTTTTTTCCTCAATTTTTCGCAATTATGAAATATTTAAATTTTTTTAACACATTTATTTAGGGCGCAATATTAAAAAAAAAAAATATTTATTGTATGCGATTTATTTTGTAATTTTTCCTAACTATGAAAAATTTAAGATTTTTTTAATGCACTTAATTTTAGTGAAAAATTTAAGGCTAAATATTAAAAAAAAATATATTTATTGCATGCGATTTTTTTTCGCAGTTATGAAAAATTAAAAGTTTTTTATATACATTTATTTTAATGAAAAATTTAGGGCACAATATTTTTTGAAGAAAAACATATTAATTGCATGCGATTTTTTTTTAATTTTTTGCAATTATGGAAAATTCAAGTCATTTGAATGCATTTAATGTAATAATAAGTATAGGGCACAAAAAAAACGAAAAAAAACTATTTATTGCATGCGACATTTTATTAATTGAAGCAAGCCTGATAAAAAAGTATTATATTATCTGTTTCTATTAATTGAATGAGCCCTGCTAGAAACGATTCCATGAGATTTTTGATAAAAAAAATTTATCTCATGACATTTTTAAAAAAATTTGTTGCGTGCGATTTTTTTTTTTAATTTTTCGCAATTATAAAAAAAAATTAAATATTTTTAACACATTTATTGAGGGCGCAATGTTAAAAAAAAATATTGTATGCGATTTTTTTTTTTTGTAATTTTGCTTAACAATGAAAACTTTAAGATTTTTAATGCACTTAATTTTAGTGAAAATTTTAAGGCTAAATATTAAAAAAAAATATTTATTGCATGCGATTTTTTTTTCGCAGTTATGAAAAATTTAAAAGTTTAGGGCTCAATAATTTAAAAAAAAAATATTTGCATGCGTTTTTTTTTCTTAATTTTTTGCAATTATGAAAAATTCAAGTTATTTGAATATATTTAATATAATGATAAATATAGGGCAAAAAAAAAACTATTTATTGCATGCAACATTTTTTAAATTGTTTTGTTGAAAATTTTAAATTTTTTTTTATTTAAAAAATTAATTTTTCCTTGTAAAAAAATTATTATACCGGCAGATACATATATTTTTAAACTAAAATTTATTACTCGATGTGGTTTGCAAAAAAATTTATTGCATGCGACTTTTTTTTAATTTTTCAAACTTATGACAAATGCAAGATTTTATGGTTTTCAAATTTGTATGGAAAAAATATTTTTTGAAACGAATTTACGTTATACTATTTCATAAAAATTTTAGGCTTTTAGAAACGAAATTTTTTTTTCTTTAAATTTTGTTCAAAAAATGTATGATGATATATTTTGAAAATAAAAATTATTGCTTTGTATGCTGGGAAAAATTAATTTTAAGAGATTTTTGTTTCTATTATTTTCTTTTATAGTTCATTTACATATTAGCAAAATCTAGTACTTACGAGATTTCGGACAAAATCTAGTAGATTTACCATAGAAAACAAAATCTACTTAGTCACTTTATTTCGTCGAAATCTACTTGATCAGGTCACTAGTTATTGTCGAAATCTCCTTAACATCTAGTAGAACTTGGAGATGCAGCTTAAATTTTTTTCTAAATTATACTGAAAAAAAAGGTAAGACTCTGTACTTAAAAAGGTGTGTGAATTAGCTAAAATAATTAATAGCGTATACATACATAGAGTAATTTTGTAAAGCCTTACCCCATATACATATGTATATTTGCTTGAAAATATGTTTTAATTTTCTATATTTATATTGCCACTAATATTTGCCTAAAAATATGCTTTCATTTCTTTTGTATTGGTAATGGCTTGATTAAATTTTTCTTTTATATAATTTCACTACAAATTTTTGTTTGCTTTATCCTTTTTGCGGGTCGTTTGTAAAGGGAAACTTGATGTATAATAACAATAGTGTTCTTTTTTAATTTTTGGTGGTTTTCCTTTGTGTTTTTGAACATGTGCTTTTGCAATGCAATTATGCTTGAGGCTAAATAGAAATGTGTAAAGCTTGTATTAAAATATGTGGCAGTGCTAGTGGTAGAGTACACAGAAGTAGAGTAGAATAGAACTGGATGTGGGTGTATATTTTGGTAGGCCTTGTTCCGTTTTTTTTTTTGTTTGTTTAGCATGTTCCAGTTTTTTTTGTACTTTTGTATTAAAAGTTTCATTATTTTCTATATACAGCACAGCACAGGGTGACTGATGAATTGTGATACAAAGAAGTTGTGTGCATTATTTTTAATTAAGGATATTTTTTCTCCGAGTGCAGGTGTGTTACAAAACCAGGCTTTGCCAGTGCCAGCTAAGCCTCTCTGGGTAAAGGCACTGATATTATAGAATGTTTGGTGTTTTTGTTTTAAACTAAAACGTTCTTGAGTTTTATTTATAGGGCATTTACACCTGCACAATCTAGCAGATTTCAATTAAAATCTATTCTATTTTTATTTTGTCATTTATAGTGCTTTTACCTTGTCTCGATATCTAGTACTTTCGAGATTTCGAGCTAAATCAAGCTGCTTTTTTCCAGATTTCCCATGCAAAACGAAATCTAATTTTTCATTAGATTTGTAGGAAATCTAATAAAAATCGAATGTTTTTATTTATTCTTTACTACCCTGTACAACAAAAGGTGAGTGAATTAGCTACGATCTGCTTAAAAAAGTGTGTGAATTAGCTACATTGTTTACAGTTGTTTGGTTGTAGTTTTGGAAACAAATCAGTTGATGGGTTTTGTTTTGGATAAAAAAAATTGATTAAAAAGTTGGTGTAAATGCTATAGATTTTCATAAAGATTTTAATCAAAATATTCTAGATTTTGTGCTGATGTAAATGCCCTATTATCAACATTTTTTATCCAAAACAAAATCTATTAACTGAGACTTTTCCAAAACTACAACCACAGCGTTGTAATAGAGCCAATTCATATACCTTTTTTATGTACACTGGCTGACTTTTTAGTACGAAGTTGAAAAAAAAAACTATAGTTGCATCACCAAGTCCTACCAGATTTAAAGTAGATTTTGTTTTGTTTTTAAAATCTACTAGATTTTGCCCGAAATCTGGTAAGTTCTAGATTTTTTTTTCAATGTGAATGCAGTATTACTTTAATGCTTTGAATCCTAGATCTGCTTTTTGTTAACAGGTCATTAAAAATCATGATTTCTCGAAACGTCTTATACAGTATAAGAGTGAAATGATTTTTGTTTCAGTATCAATTCACTATTAGCTTAATGCTTTCAATCTTAGATCTGCTTTTTGTTAACAGGTCATTAAAAATAACGAATTCCTAGAAAACTCTTCTACAGTATAAGAGTGTAAGAGTTTTTTTTTCCAACGTAAATGCACTATTACTTTAATGCTTTGAACCTTAGATCTGCTTTTTCTTAACCGTCCATTAAAAATAATAATTTCTAGAAAGCTCTTATACAGTATAAGAGTGTAAGAGTTTTTGTTTCAATGTAAATGCACTATTACTTTATTGCCTTGAATCTTAGATCTGCTTTTTGTTAACAGGTCCGTAAAAATAACGAATTTGTAGAAAGCTCTTATACAGTATAAGAGTGAAATGGTTTTTGTTTCAATGCAAATGCACTATTACCTGAATGCTTGGAATCTTAATGCTTTTGTTAACAGGTCATTAAAAACAATGATTTATAGAAAGCTCTTATACAGTATAAGAGTGAAATGGTTTTTGTTATAAGTGTAAGATTTCTTGTTTATGTTAGTTCTTTCCACGAGCTTTCTTTGTTCTCATTCTTTTTTATTTGTTTTTTAAGCTGAAAAAAAATTTTATTTTGCATTGTTCAAAATATTTTACTTTTCAAAAAGGATCCATCGATCAAAAAGTAACAATATAGAGACCTGTTCTGAAAATCACATTTAGTGAAAAATATTTGAAATAACAAAAAACGTGTTCTTCACACTTTGCAAAACAGCAGCAAGTCACTGTGGTGATTTTAAGACAACAGGTGGTTTTTACTTCTTAAAAATTATAATTTTTAGATTCTCAAATTTGCTACTAAATAAAAAGTCTCCAATATACAATTCTTTCCAACTCAAAACACTTTATTTACTTAACACTGATATTAATAACTTTTACATACACAGTGTTCAATATTTCACAGCTGGAACACCACGATGTTAACTTCGCTGTTCTCTTCAAAAAACTAGACTGACTGCACTGTTCTTTACACCAGACTCGATTGACTGTTAAGTGAATGCATTGCCCTTTTTTATACTTAACATAAAACTTTTAGAATAATGTTAGCAACATGCGGAAAATCTCAGCTTATTTAACAGCCTCTCAATATCATTTTACGATTATGCCATGAGTCCGTGTTATGTTAGTACTGTACTGTATAGAAGCATTATAGTTATTGTTGTTGCTGTTTGTGTCTTTCGTCTGCATTGGCTTTAGTGTTTGTGTGGTTGTATATTTCTAAACAAGCAGAACGTGTTACTTAATGGCTGTTATAATACTTTGAATGTTTAGTTTAACATCGTTTTGTATGTTTGTGTGTTTGTATGTTTATATTACTTTCAGGATCATTCTAATTGTATACGAATGTTTTTATGGAAAACGTGTTTTTATGGAATACATTTATATATTAGGTCAGTTCACGTACACTTTATTAACAATATATGCAGTTTCATTTCCTTATTTGCAGATCCTGTAAGTTTCGGAAACAAACTTAACCTCTAATGTAATTTTTTTTATTTTATTTAAAAGTTTTCTACGCAGCCAACTAAAAAATACCCAAAATTTATTGCTTTAAATTTAGCCCTTTCTGAATACATTTACTTATTAAACATACAAGTGAAATGTGTTTGCAAAATTCCTTATGCTAAAGTAAAAAATTGAAACCACTGCATTTAACCAAAAAGTCAGCAGTCATTGCGTGTTCGCTAGACCTTTTGTCCCCAAACAGATATTGGCTTGCTCAGCCACCATATTTAAGTTTGTCTTTTGCTCAACATTTTTTCGTCTATGGTCTGGCTTCAGACTTTTTTGTACTCTTTGTGTTGACTTTTTTTTCTTGTATTTTATCTTTAGTTTTCCTTTTGTCTCGTTTCGGTTTTAATCTTTTGTATATTGTAAGTAAACTCTGGTGTTTCCTGTTACTTGTTAAGTTACATTAATACACAATAGCAGCCGGCCAAAGGAAGTTGTTTGAACTGTTACTTATTTGTTTGCGGTTAAATAAAGCTTCACCACATTTTCAACAGCATAACGCAAAGAACTTATTTTATTATAATGATGGGCAAAAGAAAAAAATAACCTTTATTTATATACATATATTTTGAAAAACTTTTATGAAGCTGGAGCAAATAAATGAAAAACAATGTTATATTAAAAAGAAGAGTATATAATATTATATATATATATATATATATATATATATATATATATATATATATATATATATATATATATATATATATATATATATATATATATATATAAAAGCAGCTGCCTGCACTTGAAAGTATGCTTTACTTTAAAAATTTCAAGTTTCGCCTAAATGCAGGCAACGCAAAATTGTCGAATATTGTGCCTTAACAATTGCTACTAAAGAAATTGATTGTATAAACAAAATCATTTGTAGAGCTGACTGAAAACTTAACACAAAAGAATTATATGACCCAAGGGGGCACAAACAAGTAAACCACGTTTTATGAAAATTAAAAGGAATAATTTATAATGTGTAAAAATTACATACATACATATGTAAGTATATGTGTGTCTCAATTATTTTTGCCTAACAATAGGCAACAAATATATTCCTCTTCGCTGATAAATTTATGAAAATTGCTTATTAAAGCAATTTCCAGCAAAATATATGAAGACATTAATTTTAATACAATTTAGGCATTATATTTAATAGAACATGAGATATGTAAACAATATGCTACTTACATTAGACCATTTCGTTTCAAAATTTAATTTTTTAATTTTGCTGAGAATTTGAAATATAGCGATAATAATTAAGTAAATAAAAAAATATTTTTAGCATATTTTCAGGAGCAATAAATAAATATATGTTTTCTAAAATGCGTTTACATCAGAGCCAAATCTTATATATACAAGATTTCGGAAAAATCTGGTAGATTTCGGGCAGATTTTCCACAAAAAAACCAAATCTACTTCTTTACTAACTTTGAGCAAAATTACTTAAAATACTAATAGGGCACTTACACCTGCACAATCTAGGAGATTTAAATTAAAATCTTTATGAGAATCTATACCGTTTATACCAAGTTTTGTTTTTAACATTTATAACAAAAAATTATCCAAAACAAAACCCATTAACTGAAAAATGTACAAAACTACAACCAAGCAATTGCAATGTAGCCAATTCACACACCTTTTCAAGCAGACCGTAGCTAATTCAATCATCTTTTATATACATAAATTATTGCACATAAATTATAGTCGCTTAAATAACGAAACAGCTGACATTAACCTACAGCGAATATGGTTAAAAATTTTACTGAATAGAAAATTCGATAAATTGTCCTTATAATTTTTTTAACGATGCAATTATAGTTAAAAAAAAGTTAGTGAATCGCACTACAGATCTTGTAGCATGAACTAATTTTTATAAGAAATCTCTTGCTATAAATATTTTCGTGCCTTCGCTAACATAGCGTCTACAACTGCGACTAACTCTGATATAATATGTGAGAGAACGTCGGCAGAATAACAAAAATAAAATGCCGATATTTCTCTTCATATCATACAATAGGACAACGTAATTTTACTTTTCTTATAACATTTCATTTTATTCAAATTCTCATCAAGTTAACATGTATTAATTTTATATAATTATTTATTTTGTTTTTACTTTTTCACACAAACTTTAATCTATAAATCAATTAAACATATAAAATCCCAGAAATTTTGTAAAAACATTGTTTTTCATTTATTTTAATAAACACTCACACATGCATACTCATTTATTTTCATGTACGTGTATTTTTTTGACAGTTCATATCATAAGATTGTTGTTATAGGATTTCTTATAACAACGCTCTTATAAAAAATATTATAAGATTGACATAACACTAATTTGAAGTCTACACGTAACATAATTCTCTCTGCGATTGAATTTGACGCTCTTATCTTACATATTATGTTAGGTGGAGACCCTATGTAAGGTTTGAACTGTGTCTGGACTATTGTCCAAACTAAATATAACCTTGACAGAAGTCTTCATTTTAGCATTGACTTAAACCTTAAAAGAATTAAAGGTTTTGATACAAGATCTGGAGTATCATAGATGTAAATTAACAGCCTTATTTATAAAACTTATTAACAGCTTTATAAAGGGGTTTTAAAATAAATTTAAAAAAAAATTCTTAAAAAGCCTTAATAATTTTTGTAAATTTGTATTTATTCTAAAAAAAAAAATATTTTAAGTATTTCAAGAAATTTTTCTGCAAAAACTTTATGCTGCCAGATTAATTGCAGGAAAATTTTTTAAATTAATTTCATAAGAATAAGATTTTTTCTTGATATATTCCTTGAGATTTTATTAAAATTCACTGCTTGAGTTGCAAGCGAAAAAAAATATTGCCTGATGTTTTTTTCTTTTTAATTATAAAAAAAAGTTTTTCTGAAAAACTAAGGTGACAGGATTTTTTTAATTTAATTTTATAAATATTATACAATTTAATTTATATAAGTCGCATACGTCTACTTATACAAGCGATTGCATGGCAATTTTAAGCAACAGGTGGCGCTGTCTACTTTTCTAATTACTCTATGTTAATCCAGAGTAAGTTTTAAGTCTTGCTCAAAAACATTCTCACACCGGACAAGTTTTGTACTTTACAAATTTTTCTGAATTAAGAAATTTATTTAAGAAAATATATCATGCTGTCTAGAAGAAATATTAATGCTGGCTTCCAGTTTTTATGGTTTATTTATTTTTTTTTTTGCTTCTTTTATTTTCTTAGTGTAAATGAAAACCAAACTCTTTCTCTTTCGTTCTTTTAGTCAAGGGAGCATTTTAATTATTCATTGCTGTTGACAAAAAATATCTACCAAACTTTTTCTGCAGTTTGATTTTATTTTATTAGACGAAAAATTTTTCCTAAAAAAAAAACAGGAGAAGAAAATAAAAAATAATATCGAAGGATATACAACACACAGAGCAAAGCTAGTGATTTTCAGCTTGAGTTGTTGAAATTAACTTAAGCAAGAGAGTGTTTTGCACACATACACACACACACACCAGAGTCTCTAAAAAGAAATAGAAAATTTGTGCCTTTAAAAAGAGGTCTCATGTGGGTTTTGTAACACTCTGTGCAAAGATAATAGCGTTTGTATTTTTCTATCTCTGGCTTGATATTTTATTTTTTTTTAACAAAATGTGCAAAAATATTTCAGCTTTGAGTTTAGATTTTGTATTTTTTTGTTGTGTGCTTATTCTCTAGTTTAATGACAGTTTAAAGTCTTGTCTCCCTGTTATCTTCCTGTTTTGTCTTTGTTAGATCTTGTGTGTGTGTGTGTGATTTCCTAACGATTTCGTTGTTAAGAAAAATATATATTTAGTTTTAAAATAGATTAGTCTCTGGGGATATTTAGATAATTTGTTGAAGCTGACTTTAGGTTTGTTTTCTTTTTTCGGGCTGCTGGTGTGTGTGTGTGAATATTAGTTGTTATCTAGTTTTCTGGTTTGTTAGATAAAATCCCTAAATGTATGCTGGGGTATTTTATTTTTATGGCCTTTTGTTAATCAGATTTTTATGGTGCAACAATAAGGAAGAAATTATATTAGCCAAGTTTTGTGCTTTTAATTTTTTTTTGTCTATAATAAAATAGCAAACAAGCAACTTTCGATTATTTTAAAATGTCAAGAATAATAGGAGGCAATAAGAAGATATAAAAAAAATATGCGAAATATAAGACTTTATATTTATATAGAAAAAAAAAAAAAAAAAATTCTACGACAACCTTGAAGCAACATTGAACAAAATAGGCGGGCCATTTTCATAGCTTAAGCACTGTCCTATATGTATTCACAATGCAGCCAAAATACTTATTTCTGACAGCAGATGAAGAAAAAGCTACCGAAGGGAATGATGTTATTTCGAGGCTGTTCACATATGGCCTGGTACAGAGCTCATACGGAATTTTAGGTCCTCATACAAACTGTTTGTAAATTCAGGTTGCTAAATTTCATAAAAAAATTCCACTTACTTTTCAAAAGAAAATTATGTTCACAGAATTTTTAAAATTTATTGCCTATCTTAAGGATCCTATAAATATAAGTGGATACTTTTTTCAGTCAACTGAAAAAATAACAAAAATTAAAAATTTTAAAAACCCACGATATATCTAGAAAAGATGTGATATCTAACGGCTAGACCGATTTTCTTCAAACATAGTTAAGAACCTTCTCGATTAAGTCACCTTCAAACAGAGAAAACTAAATCAAAATCGGACAGACACACATACACAGACACACACTACAAACTTATAACACCCCTTTTTTTGGTCGGGGGTAAAAATTAATGTTCAAACAATTGCTTGGTTACGGAATTTTTGACATTTTCAATTTGTATTAAATTGTAATTAATTTTTATGTTTTTGTGTGTTGTAAATTAAAAAATAAATGAACTTGTTTGTATGTAAAAATAGTTCTACACAAAAGGCTACACGATTATTTTGCCGTGTAGAAATAAATGTAAATTTAAAATTGTGAAATTTCGTCGGAATCCCTACCAGGCTGTATTTATGCACTTTGATGAAATTTAGTATAATCCCAAAAGTGTGCTATGAATTAGATATATAAGTAATTTTTACCAGGAAGAAGACTATTTGAAAGTGTTTCGCAGAATTAAATATATTTTCCAATTAATTTGAAAATCTAATTTTATGCCTTTCATGAACTTGAGAAATGGCAAAAAAAATAACCCAAAAGTATGCTATGGAATTTTTTAAACGTATATAAGCAGATTTTATTAAAAATTTTGTTTCAAAAGCCCGGTACGGAGTTCCTACGGAATTTCAGGTTTGTAAATTTACATTTATTTCTACGCGGAAAAATAATAGTGTAGCCTTTTGTGTAGAATTATGTTTTCACACACACAAATTTATATATTTTTGAGTTTACAATGCACAAAAACACTAAAAATTAATTATAAATTGATGAAAATTACTAGTGTCGAAAATTCCGTGACCAAATAATTGTTTGAACATTAATTTTTGTTTCAATTGACGGAAAAAAGTATCCACTTATATTTATAAATCCTTAAGATAGGCAATAAATTTAAAAAATTCAGTGTACTTTTCTTTTGAATGTACGTACTAGCAAATGGAAATTTCTTTATGAAATTTACCAACCTGAATTTCGGTAAGGTTTTTCCTACAGTTCATATGCGGACCTCTAGTGCGATTCACTAACTTTATTTTAACGATAATTGCATTGTTAAAATAATTATAACGATAATTTATCGAATTCGCTATTCAGTGAAATTTTTAACCATATGGGTAATTCCATTCTGGCGTTACATGCCATTTGCACGACAAAAGGTTGAAAAAAAAAGTTTTAAAATTGTGTTTGAAAAAATTTTTTCTTACATTTGAGAAGTGATTAAATAGGTCTATATTCAGTGAAAAAATTATAACAATCACACCTAAGGATTTCAAGATATTCGCAAAATATGACCTGGCGTTACGTTACAAAAAACAGAAGTGGGGTTTGACTTGACTAACAAAATTGCTTAACTCTGCGAATTGGCCAAGTATTTTTATACAAAACTTTTTTGTTAGGACTTGGACTGATATACACTTATTTTCCAAGCTTCTAGATTAAAAAATCTTTTTCCCCAAGAAAACAAATCTGTTGGTGAACTTTAAATTTGTCCGTCATGGTGGACTTTTTTTTGGAAGTGCCCATATTCGTTGTAGGTTAATGTCAGCTGCGTCGTTATTTAAGCAACAATAATTTCTGTGCTGTTAATTTTATCGATAAAAATCTGCAGAAAATATCAGCTGCGTACTATCGTTAAAAAGTAGTTACAGAATCACACAATCGTTACAGCAAGCGGAAAATTGTTTATAGAAAAATTACGATTGTTGTTGCAGGCTTTATTTATAAAAATTTTTAAAGCTTTATATAAAATAGATATAAAATGAGTTTCATGTCAACTGTGAAACGTATCAGACGTGTTTTTCAAAAGCTCTTAAAATCATTTAAAAATTTAAATTTTCTTTTTCTGTCAAAATTTTTATTAAAATAATTTTTTGCGGAAAATTTTTTTTTTTTAATTTTGATTGGATTTTGGTAAATTTTCAACAAAACTGTTTCAATGGAAACAGGCGAGTTGCTTACGCAGTCTGGAGGACGACCTCCCAGTAACGTAAAGAACGCTTCAACAAAAGGCAAGAAGGAAGTAGGAAAGACTCCTCTTGATGGTAAATCTTCAATTGAAAGAAATAAAGAAATGCATTATAAAAAATCAAAGGAGATATCTTTAAATAAGAATGCTGTTGCGGATTCACAGCTTGGTAAACAATTTTTGGAGGCTGTTTTTAGTGAAAAAACATCTGGTGATTATCAAGAGCCCTTAGAGATAAACCGAAAAGAAAAAGTGACAATTGTGGACGATATTCAGATTGACGATATGGAAATGGAAGAAATATCCCATGTTGAACAAGGAATCTTTTCATTGGAGGAAGAGTTTGAGTTCGTAAAGAACAAGAAAAGGAAATATCAAGGTGACGTACAGATTGATTTATCCAAGTGTAATTTTAAGAAAGTTGACAATAATTGTGAAGTAATCAACCGCAATAATAAATATGCAATATTATGGAATTTAAATGTAGAGGCCGAAGAGCCAGTTAATAATATAAATTTAGAAAATAGAGATTCTTTAACTAATAATTCTTCTCAATCACGTGTTACGACCAGGGTGTCTTATTGTCCTCCCATTTTTCTTGAAAATGTTAACGTAAAGTCTTTAATTGACCAATTGAACTCCAGCAACGTTGAGTTTAAGATTAAAAATATATCGCAATTCAAAAGTAAATTGTATTTTAGGGATTCGTCTGCACATTCCGAAATGATGCAGCTTTTAAAAGATAAAAAAATTCCTTCATATAGTTATACTCCAAAGGAATGCAAACGCCAGAGCGTTATTTGTAGAGGTTTATATTTTAAATCGAATACTAGTGAAATAAAATTAGAACTAGATAAAATAATTCCTGATTCGGTTGACTCTGTTTCTAAGTTTTCAACGGAGTACTCAAGAAAGCAAGGTATAGATACAGGTTTGTTTTTGATAATACTTAAACCTAACCGAAAGGTTAATGAGTTGCTCGGCTTGAAATTTATTTTGAATCAAGTGGTTTCATGGGAACGTCCAAAGTCTAGTACGAAAATACCTCAATGTTGGAGATGTCAGCAGTGGGGCCATTATTCCAAGAATTGTAGCCGCCCATTTTCTTGTTTGAAATGCAAAGAGAAGCATGACCCTGGTGAGTGTACATTTATTTCTAACGGCAGCGATTTACCATTTTGCGTTAATTGTAATCAAAATGGACATACTTCTAATTACAGAGGTTGCCCTATCTATAAGAACTATGTTTCTTTTAAGAAAAAGTCCCATCAGGAATCTAAACATAAAAAGGAGTTAGCAGCTAATAATGTTGCTAAAGAACTTAGTCAATCTAATATTATTCCAAATAAATCGTTTGCTAGTATGTTTAATGAGGTTCCAATACAGAATAAGCCACAAAAACCTGCACTAATACAGGAATTTATGAAAATTGCATCTTTGCTTTGTGCTCCTGATCCCATAACTCTAGAGGATAGAATAAAAACTTTTCTGGGGACATATAAGTCCTTGACCAAAGACCAGGCACGGAAGGAGTGCCTGAATTTAATTAAAGATATTCAAAATGTATATGGCCCGTAATTCTTTTAATTTAGTTTCCTTTAATGTTGGTTCTCTTATCCACGCGGGAAGGAGAATCGAATTAAACTTGTTATTGAATCAATTTAATATTGATATTGCTTTTGTACAGGAAATGCATTTACCTACAGCAAAAAATATATATCTTGATGACTATTCGGTATTAAGAGACAACAGTCCATTAGGTGTTGGCATTGTTCTTAAAAAGACAGTTTACTTTTCTCCAGTATATATTTCTGGCCTTAAATTTCTAAATTTATTTGTTGAGCTTAAACTTTCTATGAACGGTTGCATTAAAAAAATTCTTTGTGGATTCGTATATTTTAAATCTAACTGCAGTCGCCTTGATATTTGCAGAGGTCTTTCTTTGATTTTAAATTTTTCCAGCAGTTATGATGGCCTAATTTTAGGTGGGGACTTAAATGCAAAACATACATCTTGGGGTGATACGGTAAATAATTTTAATGGCGAAGTGCTATCATCTTGGCTTCAAAATGAATCTTTTTCAGTTACAAGAATTTGTGACTCATTTCCTACATATCCAGGTGGATCATCGCATTTAGACCACTTTATAATTAGCAATGATATTTTAGATACTGTTCATCCAAATTACAGAACATTTACATTGCCTACGTTTTCCGATCATATTCCATTAGGATTACACATAAGCTTACCCGATTTTAGACTTATTTTGGAAACTCCTAAGCATTTTGTATCCTATAAAGACACAAATTGGAACACATTTAAAACTGATTTGACTAACACCCTCTTAAACCATTTTCCTTCAAAAAATATAAATTTGTCTAATGGCGAAATAGATTATTTTCTCGAGGAATTTAATACTTCTGCTTATTTTGTATCACGGGTTCACTCCAAAAATGTCGAATGTAGGAATAAAAAATTTGTTGCTTCAGATAAATTAAAAAAATTACTTAGGATTAAATATAAGTGGCAAAAGGAGTTGAAGATAATTTATACCAGAACCCTTAATAGGAGACATCCTCAATACCTGCTGATTTCTAAACAAATTGATCTAATTAAGATCATTATAAAGGAGCAAATCGAACAAGAACAGGCAGAGTTTTTTAACAATAGATTGAAGGAGATTAAGCCGGGTCCATGGGCTTATAAAAAAATTTTTAATATAATCGGAAATAGGAATCGTAACTGCGTTGGAGATGTTTCATTGAATGGTGTTAAAATAATTGGATTAGATAATAAAGTAAGTGTGCTTAGAAATCATTTTGGAACTATTTTTCAAGGCTCTGTTCCAAATAGAGATGTTTCAGAGATAACCGCGACGATAAATGATACAGTTTCTCAGGTTCCAGCACCTATTATATTTAATGATTTTAATACATCGTTAAATAATTTAGGACATTTTGAATTCACGGACATGAATTCTTTGATGAATATTTCTAAAATGATAAATAACAAGAAATCAAGTGGTATTGATAATATATCTAATTTTATAATAAAGAAACTTCCAATCAAGGCCTTTGAGTACCTTACTATATTGTTTAATAATTGTTTAAATAATTGTTATTTTCCACACGGATGGAAAATAGCTAAAATAGTTCCGATTCCAAAACAAAACAGTAGCAGTGATGTAAATAACTTTAGGCCAATATCCTTACTGCCTAATATTGGAAAGCTTTTTGAAAGAATAATACGTGATAAAATGGATTTAGGTTTAAATGGTTCATATAATCCTCAGCAGCAGTTTGGTTTCAAAAAGGGAAACTCTACCGTTCATGCCCTTTTAAAATTCCATACTGATATCGTTCAGAATTTAAGACAACGTCGGTGCACTGTAGCTGTGTCTCTTGATGTAGAAAAGGCTTTTGACAGAGCATATCATGATGGTATATTGTACAAAATGACACAAATTGGTTTTAATCCTTCTATAATAAAACTCTTTCAAAGCTTTTTCGAAAACAGGAGGTTCTGTGTGCAGATTGGTAGCGTGGTTTCAACAGATTGTGGGGTTTCTTGCGGTGTTCCACAGGGCTCTGTATTGGCTCCTCATTTATATAACATTTTTATAAATGATTTTCCTCACGTCTTTAATAATTGCAAAGGTATACTTTTTGCTGATGACTCGCTTCTCTATGCTCATGATGAGTCTCCATTGCTTGCTCTCCAACAAGTTTCATCGTATCTTAGTTGTGTCGAAGAGTTTTATTCTCATTGGGGAATAAAAATTAACGCCTCTAAGAGTAATGCAATATGCCTACGAAATGCTTCCGGAAAATGTAAATATACGGTTGTACCGGAAAGCAAAAACTTAAAACTGACTTTGAATGGTAAAGACATCGAATTTAAAGATAGTATAAAATATCTAGGAGTTAATTTTAACAAACTTTTAAGATTTAATAAGCATGTTTTTTACAACTTGGAAAAGGCTAATCGGGTCAAAGGAGCCTTTGCTAGATTATTTAATAGTAAATTTTTATCAGAAAAAACTAAGCTACTTTTGTATAAGGTGAGCATAAGACCAATTCTTCTTTATGCATTTCCAATATGGTTTAGCATCTCTAGAACAATAATGAAAAGAATGGAAATTTTTGAACGTCATATTGTGCGAAAGTGCATAGAGAAGAATTATAAATCTTTGAACAAAAGATTTTCAAACAGATATGTATACGAAAAAGCAAAACTATTTCCTTTGTCGTACTATGCTCTCGACTTGACGAGAAAATTTATTGAAAAATTGTCTTACTTTGAAGGCAGTGTAATTCGAGATATTTTGTCTAATGAGCACGAGTTTACTTGGTCAAACACTCAATATATATCCTGCATTGGGATTTTACGTGAAGACATCAGTAGTAGTCCTGGTCAGAACATTTACTCACATACAACTCCCGGCATTCACAGGGGATAAACATTTTATTTTGGTTTTTATTATTATTTTTATTTCATAGTTTTAATTTTAGATTAAGTTTTAATTGTAAGTTTTAATTTTAAGATTTATTAGCATTAAGTTCATTTTGTAGATATAACTCTACTGTATTAGACAAGTGCCGGGAGCAAGCACTATAAAAATTTAAATGTTATTTTATATCAATATGAATAATTTTCCTTAATTTCGATAAGCACGTAGCATTAGCAAAAATAATTATGTAATTGAAACAATACTTTATAGTTTTAAATTCTCCTTAAAAATGTTATTTTGGTAATTCTTGTAATATGAAAAAAAATAAGTCTCAATAAACTAACTAACTAACTAACTAGATATAAAAAAGATTTTAATAAAAAATTTTTCTTATTAAGCTCTTATAAAGCCTTAATAAATTTTTTTAAATAAGGCTCTTAAAATATATCTCCTCATTAATTAAATTTAAATTTGGTTTTTATAACAGCAATTTGTTATACAGCAAAAAAGTATACATATTTTTCTTCTACAAATTCAAGGTCTATTCACAGGCTTTAATCAACATTTTATTATTAATTATTTACACAAGCGGATATAATTAGCAACCAGCAAACATATAATTTTCCCTCACACACTCTCTTTATCATTTACCAAAAAAAAGAGCAGTCATACATTTTGTTATCTATTTTACCAAAAAGAAAAAATGAAATCCTAATATGAAACAAAAGCTTTTTTTAGACTAAAAAAAATTGCTGTGATTTTCCTGCAAACATATGGTGTGTAGATAATTTATAATGGCTAAAAAAACAATTAAAATTCTAGCGAATTACTTACATTTATACAAACATATACATACATATGTATGTGTGTACGTGTGTGCAAGGCTTTTTTGTGCGTATATCCAAACAGCATAAATTATACTGGTACTCGTAGTTTGTTTTAATGACAAAACAAAAGCCTCCCAAAAGTATGCTATAGGAAATGTTTTAGCAAGTAAGAGCAGTGTATGCTATAAAAAAGGGCAGATTAAAAATTTAATTTTTGTTGTTGTTTTGTTAAGCAAAAGTTTTACAAGCAGCAACAAGCCTTTGCCGGCCGAAAACTTGTGCCTCAGAGTTGTATTTTATGGCCTTAAGTGTAAATGATTATAATATTTTACTTAAAGCCAAAGAGAGTGAGCAATTTAAAATGCTCTAATCTTTGAACTACTTACTTGAAGAAAGAGAGAGAGAGAGAGGAAGAGGAAAGATGTGCACACAAGCATTTAACCAGCCTTAAGGCAGCACAAGTTAATTAAGTTTAAATGGATTAAAGTTAAACAAAAAGAACAACAAAAAAAAAATTAAAAAACAAATAGAATAAAACAATAGCGTAGTAATGAGTGGAATTTTTATTTGTTATTAATATAATTGCTGGAAATTATACAGCCATAAGCCTGGTACGGAGTGCATACGGAATTTCAGGTTCTCATACAAACTGTATGTAAAAAAAATTACGAAAATTAAGGTTGGTAAATTTCATAAAGGAATTTCCATTTGCTAGTACGGACTTTCAAAAGAAAAGTAGACGGAATTTTGAAATTTGTTGCCTATCTTAGGGATTTATAAATATAAGTGGAGACTTTTTTCAGTCAACTGAAACAAAAATTAATGTTCAAACAATTGTTTGGTGACGGAATTTTTGACATTTCTAATTTTCATCAAATAATAATTAACTTTTAGTGTTTTTGTGCACTCTAAGTTCAAAAATAAACGAATTTGTGCTTATGCAAATATAATTCTATACAAAAGGCTACACGATTATTTTTCCGTGTAGAAATAAATGTAAATTTACAAACCTGAAATTCCGTAAGAACTCCGTACCGGGCTTTATTTATAAAAATTATTAAGGCTGTAAAAATGTTTAATACGAAACATTGTTATGAATATTTATTTTAAAAAGCCTTAATAATTTTCTATAAATAAGGCTGATAATATTTAAAGAGAATAAAGAATAAAAATTTTGGAGTTTGCAAGTTATAGAAATTAAAAATAAGTTTTGGTTCGTCACAAGGAGGCTTAAAATTTTTAGTTCTTTTATTTATTGAATTGAAAAGCATATGGATTTGTTTTTCATTTGTTAGAAATTAACACAATTCCATTAAATTATATCATTTGTTTGTGTTCTTTTCTTATTTTAAACCTTTTTACTTCATGTGTGTGCTTTTTTAAGCGCCTTAACATATGCAATGCTTTTTTAAAAAAGAAAACTCAATTTATTCAATAAAATTAAAAAAATGACTACACTCATATTTTTTTTTAAGTTGCAGATTTTATTAAATTTATTAAAGTGAATAAAGCATTTCGAAAACTCCATTTTATTTTCACAATTTTACACATACACACACGCCTTAAATGATTGTTTGCAAGACAAAGCAGATACCTGAAATCATAAGAAGAGCATAGCAATAATAATTGATTTATAAGAGATTTTTCGATGCAGAGACCTTTCGTAACATTAATTTTCATTTGCTTATAGAACGCTTCAGCAGCTGCTGCTGCTGCTGCTTACAAAGGAATAATTTAATATGTTTAGGTATGAATAATCTTCCTGACATCACTTCGATTTTATGCAAGTGTATAATAAATAAGTTACAGCCATTGTGACTATACAATACGAGCATGCATGTCACAAACAGCTTTACATCTTCATTTTGCCTGTGAAAATTGTAAAGAAAATATGATGAAGACATGCATGCATACATATTTTGTGAGAATATTCAGTTTGTTTTTCAGTTTCATGTCATCATTAAAATAATTACTTGAAGATATTGGATTATTGTTAATGCCTTTCGAATGCTTTTTGTTGCCATTTTGATTTCAAAAAGTCTCTTTCTTGTAAGACTTCCTTAAGACATCCTTTGAAACACATATTGAATAAACAAACAAAATTCTTTTTAACATAGCATTCAAATATGTAACAAAGAAACTTGTTTGACACTATTTAATGATGTTTTAAGGACTTAAAAATGTATTTGAGGAGGCACGGAAATGGGGCCTTATCTTGCTTATTGCCAAGTGATAACTTTCAAAATTTTAAACTGCCTTGTCTACGAAGAAAGTGTTTCATAATGTTGTAATACAAAACAATCAACAAGTATTAGGAAAGCCGTAAATAAGCAATCAGCGCATCGTTTTTAAAGTTGCTGCTCATAGTTGCAATGTTTCGTAACTTTGTATCTGTACATAATATAAATACTGCATTGGAAATGTATACAAACTTTGTGCTGATACGTTTTGCAATTCAGCAATTTTCTAAAGATTTTTAAAAGTCAATTCCGATACTGCTTTAAGCCCGGTACGGAGTTCATACGGAATTTCAGATTCTCATACAAACTGTATGTAAAAAAGAAATTACGGAAACTCAGTTTGGTAAATTTCATAAAGAAATTTCCATATGCTAGTACGGACTTTCAAAAGAAAAGTACACGGAATTTTTTTTTTAATTTATTGCCTATCTTAGGGATTTATAAATATAAGTGGAGACATTTTTGATTTTTGAGCTTGAATTTTATGTATTCATTTTAAATTTTTATTTTTTTATATATTTTTTTTTGGCACACATCCTTAGAACTAAATAAAAATCTTCTGCACAACATATCATTTGTTGTCTTAAGATTACTTTGTTATAGAAAATAATAACAGAAGCAGTTTATAACTAATATTTTAAAAATAATTCCTATTTATTTTTACCACATGAAATTCGCAACTGTTGGAACAATAAAAGAAGCAGAAGGTCTTATATTCCTTTTTTGTCGTCGCATAGTAAGATAAATATGAATAGGTTTTTCTGCTGCAAATAAAAACTGAATAAAAGCTTTTCGAGTATACAAAACAATAAACGCAGACATTAGGACTATAATACCCAGACGTGGCAGCAAACCCAGTGAAATATTTTCAAAATAATGTGAAGAGAGCAGAAAAATAATCCTTAAAAAAATATATACATACATATAAAGTAAGTTTAAAGAATCGCATTTCCCAATTCGTCAAGTTTTAACTTCTCTTCTTTAAGTGTTTTTCCTTTTCACAATAATTTACTGCAGTCAAAAAATAATTCAATAATTTGTATCGATACGAATTATTTTTCGGACATTTTTCATATGTAGTTTGATGTCTGTCTTAAAGAGAGAGATATATATATAGAGAGAGAGAGCAAGATAGAAATAGAGAGAGATCATAGAGAGAAACTATATAAAAAGATTTTTCTAGACAAAAATTTTGTCCCAAAGAAATAGATGAATTTAGGTTTGAAGCTTGGATTGGATATTTTTCAGCTTAAAAAAAATTATTTAAAATTTTTAAATTTTCAGGGGCGTGGTCATGACCACTTTATTAATTATTGGTAGTCACAGCCACTTTTATAATTAAGAGATATTCGCCACTTGCAGAGCTCTAGGTGTGTGCTAAGTTTTAAAAGAAACGCTGAGCATTAATATTACATTTTAATGGGCATGGCTCCGCCCACTTTTTTAAGCCTAAAATAATGCCATTTTAAGAGCCCAAACTGTTTGGCTAGTTCTGTGAGAACTCCACAAGTAAAAGTACCTATAATTTAATACTAAAATTGAATTTAAAAAATTTAATGGGTTGTGTCCCCGCCCACATTCCTAAATGTAATATCGTGCTATTTCCAGAGCTTAGCGTGTGTGCCAAGTTTCATAAGCATCAGTCAAGTAGAAGCACGTGAAATAAAATATCAAATTTTAATGGGCATGGCCCCGCCCACTTTTTTAATCTCAAGATTATGCATATTAAGAACTTCAAATTATGTGGCAAGTTTTGTGTGGATTGCATAAGCTTAAGTACCTATAATTTAATATTATAATTTAAATATTATATTAGTCTTATATTTATATAAGTTTTAATATCATGTAAATAAATAAATAAATAATTTAATGGGTGTGTTTGCGCCCACTTTTTTAAGCGTAAGATCATTTTATTTTCAAAGCTTAGGGTGTGTGCTAAGTTTTATAGCAATCGGTCAAGTGGAAGCACGTGAAGCATAATATTAAGTTTTAAAGGGCATGGCTCCGCCCACTTTTTCAAGCACCATATTATTACACTTCAATAGTGCAAACTGTTTTCCAAGTTTCGTGGGAATCGGATATGTATAAGCTACTATGAAATAATACTAAAATCTAATAGGCGTGTTCACGCCCACTTTTTGTAAATGCAAGATCGTGTCACTTTTAGAGCTCAAGCTATGTGCCAAGTTTCATAAGATGCAGTTAATTAGAACCGCGTGAAATATAACATTTAATTTTAATAGGCGTGGCTCTGCCCATTTTTTTTAAACTGAAATTGAGTTACTACGGGAGAATAAGGTGTGTGTTAAGTTTCGTAGAAATCGGATAAGTAGAAGTGCATAAAATCGAAAGAAAAAATTTAATGGGCGTGTTCCCGCCTTCTTTTTCAGACAAAAAAAAAATTAAAATCTTCCTTAAAATTACAGAATTATCAAGCAGTGTATGTATTTAAAAAACTAATTGTAAACTTCTTAAGAATAAAAGCCAAGACCAATCGTTTGTCCGACTAACGTACCTTTTCATAATGTATGGTTAAAAGATAACAGAGACTTCAACTGCAAGTTTTGTATGAAGAACTGTCAGTTAAAGTTCATGTTAACTCTTAACCATACATTGTGAAAAGGGCCGTAAGTCCTGTGTGGAAACGTTCACACATCTCTTCTAATACAAAATTTATTATCAGCAATTCTTGTGTAAAATCTACACTTACGATTGGATGTGCAAAATGGAAATGAATAAGGCACTGGCTCAGAAAGCCTGAGCCTATCAGCGCAGAAGTTGTTATGGTTATGGGATGGCCCTGAAAGTATGCACCAAATATTAATTATATATTTTTTTAATTATCTACATGAAAAATGACTTAAAAAATAAAAAAAATTTTCTTACTGGGTTATTGCTGTTATTTAAAAATTATTTGCATTTATCTCTCCTTCTCTCTCTCTCTCTCTCTCTCTCTTTCATTTAATACATTAAAAAGGCTTAAGCTGGTTGTTTTCTTTTCCTTCTCTAGCACAAATTTTAAGGTGTGTCTATTGTTGTTTTACTTGGTATTTTGCATTCATTTCGATTTAGTTTTGGGTTTTTTTCCTACTTTGAGGTAAGAATTAAAACTAAAGCTGTCCCATAAAGTATGCAACACATATGCTCTCTTGTGCGCTGGTAACGAGAAGCTTATAATCTCTCTATGGTTTTAATTAAATTTCTTATAAAATTTATTGTATTTACTATGCAAATAATTGAAAAGTGTAACACAGTATTTATGTGACAATAAAAAATAGTTAAATTTATATATATGTATGTAAACTGAATTGAAAATAAAGGGAATATTTGTAAAGAAAGGGCAAAAAGGAATGTTTAAGTAAAGCAGTAAAAGTGTAAACAATAATCGAAATGAACTTGTTTTGAACAAATGAATTTTTTCTCAGGACTAGAAAATAGTTTTTTTAATCATTTTCATGTTAAAAACAATAGAGTCTACTTTTAGGTTCAGTTGCCGAAAATAGCTTTTAAGTAACATAAGAAATACCGGTGTACATTTATTTGTAAACACTATTATTATAATTATTATATATATTCTATTTATTTGACATTCAATCTGTAATGCATTAGAAATTTTCGTTTGAAGATTTTCAGTTTACTCGTATTTCAAAAATTTTGGGTTAAGGTGTCCTAAGGAGTTCCTTTATCAGGAACGATACGCGTATAGACGGTGCTTAGCCGTCAAAACAAGCTAAAAGAATCCTAGTTTTTGGATTAAAAAAAGAAATTTCTAACTAGCTTTGTAAAATGGTAATTTATTTATTAAGAAAAATATTGCCTACTTTTAGGTTCATTTGCCCAAAATAGCTTTAATGTAAGATTATATACTTCTTTTAAAACCAAATCTAAAACTGGGTTGGAAAAACAAAAAATTTTTATTAAAGAAAATTATTGCCTACTTTTAGGTTCACTCGTCCAAAATAGATTTTTTTATCATATAGTTGATTTCTTTTTAAACAAAATTTCAAACTAGGTCGGAAAAATTTAAATTTTTTTTATTAAAGAAAATTATTGCCTATTTTTAGGAGCATATTGTAAAAATGATCTATGCCTTAAATAAGGGGATTTGTAATAAAATGTCATAATCGGGTATGCTCTATATTCTAAGTGAAATTAAAAAATGCGAAATTTCCATAGAATTGTTGTTGGAAATGTGTATTTATAACAACAATTTTGTGGCAATTCCGAACGATTTAATTTCACTTTAATTTAATAGATTAAAGTTTTGCATATTAAAATCTGTAAAATCATGCTTAAAAACATACCAAAGTTAGAAAGCAATGGTTCAAAATTAAAAATTAGCTATTTTAAGCTTATTGGCTTGAATTTTTATTTATTCGGTTTTTTTTGTCTAAAAATTGTTAAAGAAAACATTATAACAATTTCTAATGACTTCTATGAGTGTGCTGTTGTGCTGTTATAAAAATAATTAAAAATATAGTGCCTATTTTTAGGGATATTTTTTCGAATTGAAATGGGAGATATATTTAACTAATCAGATAATTATCTATTTTTTTTTTTTTTTTGTTGCTGTAACTTAACATAAAGCAAACAACAAAGCTCATTTAATTCCTTTTTCATTAACGAAACGCCTTCTTTTTTTTATTTTGTGCTATAACATCAATTATAGATTTTAATCATTTCATTGTTAAAATTTTACTGGCTGGTATTTTGTGAACATGAAAACGTAATTATGTTATCGCTATGCAGACATGAAATGAAATATTTTATTATACAAATTGCCATAAATTAAAATTGAAAACATAAAAAGAAATAATAAACTAAAGCATACTTTTAGGTGGGAGGACAGCAATCATTATTAAACTTATTTTAAGCAGTTAGTAAAGCAGACACTTTGTCGTAATTAAAAGTCTTTAAAGCCGAATGTAATGACAATTGTAATACAAAAAAATCAATAGTTTTCCACAGCTGATCCTAGCAGGGGGAACAGAAAAAACGTATCGACGTTTTGAGAGAAGGTTGACGCTATAATGCGTGTAATTTTTAAACTTTGAAACTTGAAAATATCTGTCAAAGTCCACTAATTTGAAGTCTAAAGCTATGTTTAGAGATATTGTATCATTCGTAGCCCAACTTTTGCCTTTCACAAATGTAATTCGCCTGTCTCTTACATCCCCAATCGTTCATTGCATATTTTTTATTATCAGTGAGTATTAAATGTGCACAGTCCTCAAAATATGCGGCATGATTTGGTTCACCTTTATTCCAAGTGATAAATTCAGTCTTTTCTGTTGCATCAAAACAACTAAAGTTTCCTGGATTATCGAGGTCAGTAGCGTCCACCCACCAATAAAGAGCATATTGAGTATTATCATACAAGTAATTGGACAAAATGTCCTGTTCGTTGGCCTTATCAAACGATACTAGATAACCCCCGATCTGGCGGCAGTGCAAATGTGCGGCAAACCAATTTAGCTAAAAAAAAATAAAACATAAAATAATAATAGTTTATGTAAGAAGGAAATCATCCATCAGCCAGCCCACCTTCTGATCACTGAAATGATAGTATTTATCGCCCACTTTTGTAAAATAACCCTTAGCTGGAAATGGTGTAAAATAATTAGCTAAAATTATTATACTTTCAAATTTTATGTGTATAACTTGCCCTCCAAACTGTCCAAGAAGACACTGAAAATTAAACTTAATTTAAATATATTTAACAACATTTTGGAATGAGTTGTTCGCTTTGTGGAATGATAGTGAGTTCTTAAAAACTTAAATTCTTGCGAATTTCTTTTAAAGAAATTTTAAGCTTCTTTTTTGTTGTTATTTTTTATTAAGCAAAATATAAATAAATAAGATTTTATAAATTTAACTAAATATTATTTGCTTTATTTCCAATTTCGTATGATTAAATATATTTTTAAAGTGGAAAAGTTTATTGCTGGGGATTTGCGTGCTTAGTTGTCTATAGAATAAGCAACCTTGACAAAGTTTTTTACTATTAGGTTGGTGACTCGTTTGCTTTCTTAAGCCTGGTATTCTGTTCAACATTTCACGCGAAATATTGCCAAAGTACATATAAAAAAAATTGGCACGAATTGTGCATGAAAAAATGTTGCAGAAATAATACTGTTTATCTTGTGTGAAACATTTGAAATGTAACTTCAACATTTTAATTTTTCATGTGAAATAAGTAGAGTGCCACTTGTTTCGTGTGGAATTTACAACAAAAACACGGGGTGTTTCTACAAACATAAGAAATTGTAGCATAGTTTCAGGCCTAATTAATATTGTTTACATGTCAAATTTTTCGTATGAAATAATCAATGTTGATAAACATTTTTCGCAAATTTGAACAGAGTACCAGGCTTTAAAATAAAACGTTTCTCAACTCGGTTGACTTCTATTTTATTGCTTTTGTTAAATTGTTATTTAATTAAAATTTATTAAAGGCCAACTCTTGAAATCTTCAAAAACATTAGAACTAAAAAAATCCCATAATTCCAAAAATGCAGAAACGTAAAATCGCCAAAAAAAATCCCTTAAAAATACATCACCAGAAATAAAATACATCGCTAAAATGCCAAAAAATTACCAAAAGTCAAAAGGTCGCCAAAAAACTAATAAAAATCGCCAAAATGCAAACAAAAACGCCAGAATTAAAAAAAAATCACAAACTAAAAAAAATGAGAAAAAACTCTATAAATACCAATAAAAAAATCGCTAAAACGATAAAGTGCCAGTACTACAAAAATCGCCAAAAACCTAAAAAAACGCCCAAACGAAAAAAACGCCAAAATAAAAAAAAAACTCTAAAACAAAAAAATCGCCACAAACCAATAAAAAAAATTGCCAAAACTAAAAAATCGCCAAAAACCGAACAAAATCGTCAAAAAAAAAACACTTAAAAAAACAACCGAAAAAAGTCGCCCAAACTCGAAAAAAAAGCGCTAAAACTAAAAAAATCACTAAAAACTGAAAAAATCGCCAAAAGGAAAAAAAGCATTGAAACTAAAAAATCGCTTTAACTAAAACACGACCTAAAAAGTTCAAAAATTGCCAAAACTGTAAACTCGCTCAAACAAAAAGGCCACCGAAAAAGTCGCTAAAACCAATAAAAAAATCACTAAAACGAAAAAGTGCTAAATTAAAACTATCGCCAAAACCCAAAAAAATAGTCAAAACAAAAATCGCTTAAACCAAAAAATTGCCTAAATGAAAAAAGCCCAAAAACTTAAAACTAAAAAAAATCGGCAAAACGAAAAAAACGCCAAAATCAAAAAACGCCAAAACCAAAACTATCGCCAAAAAATAAAAATTCACCAAAACGAAAAAACGCCAAAACTAAAAGCTAGCTAAAGCTAAAACACAATCGAAAAAACGAAACCAAAAATATAAAAAAATCGATAAAACAAAAAAACCTCTTAAATAGAAAAAATCAGCAACACGAAAAAAACGGCGAAAACTTAAATTAAAAACCGAAAAAAATCGCCGAACGAAAAAGCTGTAAAACAAAAAAAAAACGTCAAAACTAAAAAAGCTGCAAGATTAAAAAATCGCTAAAACTAAAACACAATTAAAAAAAGTAAAAAAAAAAAATTTAAGAAAACGCGAAAACGAAATAAAAGCGTAAAAACTAAAAACTCGTTAAAACAAAAAAACAACCGAAAATATTGCCTAAAACCGAATAAAATCATCAAATAAAAAAAAAACGCTCAATTAAAAACAAACGAAAAAAGCGCCAAAATTAAAAAATCGCTAAAACACAACCGAAAAAAGTAGCCAAAAATATAAAAAAAATCGCCAAAACGAAAAAAGCCGCAAAACTTAAAAAATCGCTAAAACGAAAAAAAAACGCTAAAACTAAAAAATCGCTTGAATAAAGAAATCAGCAACACAGAAAAAGGGCGAAAACTAAAAAAAAACCGAAAAAATCGCCGAACGAAAAAAGCGTCAAAATTTAAAAAATTACTAAAACTAAAAAAAAATCGGAAAGCCAAAAAGAGCACTAAAACTTAAAAAGGCCAAAAGAAAAAATTAAAAAAGATTTGTACATCAGGTAAGAATCCGATTATATGTATATGGGCATTTCACCGAGAAATTCCACTATTTTGTCGCGTGCGACAGCAAGCCATTAACCTTGTATTTCTAAACAAAGTGGCGCGATTTTTCTTAAAATTTTACCTAACGTAGAGCTGCCGACGGCCTACACAATTATATAAAGAAATAAAAAAAAAGGTTTCTTTGAAAAAACAAGCATATTTGCTTTGTGTCGCACGCTACAAAAAGTTGACATTAGTGTGGAAATGCCCCTATACTAAATTTTGTATGTCGTCATATAAATCCAACAAGTAGTGATTAAAAAATATCAAACAACCCGACTGCGGCAAGCTTTGAACCGTTAAATATGGTCAATCGAAATGAAAAATCCTAAGAGAAACCTAAAGACAATATTAAAATTCCTGCCGAATGATACACATTTTGATATAGTTCGTCGACTTTTTTATTTTTTCGTATTTGCAAAATGGCGTCTGTTGGCCGCCATATTGAAGTTTTACCATATCTTTAGTGGCACTTCCGGGATTAAGACAAGTTGATTTACGTAAGAAATTTCAAAATCGGGTAAAAATGGCGTAACTCACAAAAAGTGCAAAATTGAGTTTTTGAAGAATAGAATTCAAAATACTACTGAGAATTAAATTCACTCAAACATAATAGTTATTTTGCTTCTTCTGTAAAATATTCTAAATGTAACTTACACCGTTTTAGAATTTGTGTGGCGATATGTAGTGTCTGTACGGAAAGCTTTTGTGTGCGAGTGAAATTCACACTTTCCTGAATTTATTTTAACTTCACGCTATACGAAGTTACTGATTTGTGTTCATTTATTTTTTGGAAAGCGAATTTTCATTATATTTCTTCGTTTTGAGGTACTGGGAGTCGATTCTGACTATTTTCGCAGTGATGCCCTGCTTTGTGCAATGGCTTGTAAAATCGTTATTTTTTGCGTTATTGCAATAAATTTTTGTGACGATGTGAAATGTATTGGAATCACTGAAAAATTCAATTTCTTAAAAAAATTCCAGTTAGGGCCTTTCTACTTGAGACAACATCGATATGTAAAACAATGCGAAGTTTTTAGTTTTGGCGCTTGTTTCTTTTTGGCATTTATTTTGTTTGTGTTTTTTTGGATATTTTTTAGCAGTGATGTCTTTTTGATTTTGGGGTTTTTTTCGTATCAGCGTTTTTTTCAGTTTTTTGGGACTTTTTTTATTTTAAGTTTTGCGATTTTTTCTTTTTTTTTGGATTTTTTTCGGTTTTTAGCGATTTTTTTTCTGGCAATGACGTTTTTTTTTAGTTTTGGCGTTTTTTACGGGTTTAGCGATTTTTTTTGTTTTTGGCGATTTATTTGTTTCTATGTAAAACATATTTGGCCCTTTTTTGGTTTTGGCATTTTTTTCGGTTTTTAGCGATTTTTGTTACAGTACATATTTTTAGTTACAGCGATTAATTTTACGTTTTGGCGCTTTTTCGCTCTTTGGGGGTTTTTTTTGGTATTGACGCTTTTTTGCTTTTGGCGTTTTCTTCGGTTTGGCGATTTTGTTTGGTTTTTGGCGATTTTTGTTTCGTTTTTGTATAAAACATATTTTCATTTTTAGCAATTTTTTAGTTTTGGTGCTTTTCTTTCTTTTGGCGATTTTTTCGGTTTTTATCGATTTATTTTTTGTTTTTCTTTTGCGTACTTTTTTACTTTAGAAAATTTTTCCTTGCATTTCAGCGAATTATTTAATTTTTGGTGATATTTTTCATTTAAGCGTTTTTTTTTTATTTTGGCGATTTTCGCGTCTTGCCATTTTTTTATTTTGGAACGTTTAAGTTTTAGCGTTCTTAAAAATGTGCATTTTTTTAGAATTTTTTAATGCGGCTTTTTTTACGTTTTTTTTCAGTTTAAATGATTTTTTTAGTTTTCTCGCATTTTTCTCGTTTTGGCGATTTTTTCTGTTTTTGTGGGTTTTTCATTTTGGCGATTTTTTTTCTGTTTTTGGATTTTCTTTTTAATTTTGGCGACTTTTCATTTTGGCGATTTTTTAATTTTGGCGGCTTTTTTCATTTTGGCGATTTTTTTTTCTAATTTTGGTTTTTTTTTATTTTGAAAATTTTTTTCATTTTGGCGATTTTTTTTTATTTTGGCGATTTTTTTCTGTTTTTTTGGGTTTTTTTCACTTTGACGATTTTTTTCATTTTGCCAATTTTTTTTTCATTTTGGCGATTTTTCCGGTTTTTTACGATTTATTTTAGTCCTAGAATTTTTTTTAATTTGGTCCAAGCTTCAGGTCCGTAATTGTGTCCAAATTTCAGGTCAGTAGCTCTTACGGTTCTCGAGAAAATACCCTGTGACAGACTGACGGACAGACGGACAGCGTAGCGAAAACAATAGGGTTCCTTTTCACCTTTAGTGTACGGAACTCTAAAAAGGATACACGAAGTTATTAAATTTAACATTTTGTATGGAAAGTTTAGCATAAAAAAATTATTCTTTACTGCCTTTGCTTTCACAAGGGCTGCTAATGCTTTTGTCACCACACAAGAATGAACTCCGCCCCTTTCCCTCTTTCACAGAGAATTTTTTCATTACAAAGTTTTCATTTATAGCTTTTGCTTTAAGTGTGTAATGAAAGTGCTTAAATATTATCAACACTTTTTCTTTATTATGTATGTTTATTTATAACCAGCTCTTTTCTGTTCTCCCCTTTGGAAAGTTGTAAAAATAAGTCATAAACTGAAATCACATAAAAATATATTGAAAAGTTAAGAGAGAGCAGCTATAAAAAGTTATAAGCAGAGTTATAAATATGTTACGAAACATTTGGGGAATAATCAGCTGGCTAGAAAAACAAAATTATTTCTAAAAATAAAAAAGCTAAGTTGTAAGGAAATTAAGTGGGCATTGCCACCACGCCCATTAAAAAAAAATATGGTATCTATCAAACATAGTGTTCTGTTTCTTACAAAATATTTACCTCTATATATAATTTTGGCAGTTTAGATTAGAGAGCAGTAACAGTGAGAGAGCATGTCGCACAGTGGGATTTTTTCGGTTGTAAAAACCGCTATTTTTCGACCATTATGAATTAGTTGGATTAAAAAAAAAATAAGCTTAACCGCACTATAACATTTGAAATGTTATAATATTAATTAGAAAATTAATGAAATTTAAAGCAAGCAACCAATAACATCAATTGGGATCTTATTGTTTAATTAATAGAAACAATTAATATTCATATTCATAAATGATTATTAAAGTTATTGTCAGCTTAACGTACTAATTGAGAGTATGTGAGTATATGAGAAAGCCGATCTGAAGCATGCTTTAACCCTGAAAATCTTAACAATCCTCAACACTATCGATTTACAAGGAACGTAAAGTGCCTTGCCAAATTATTGCGGTTGATTTTTTATAATAAAATATTCTGGCCTTTTAGAGAACACAACATTTTTAAGAAACGAATAGCAAACAGGATTTTTGTGGAAAATAAAACAGCATAAGTTAAGAATTGAAAATATTATCTAATGAATATTTGTTTTCTGTTCATTTTGTCTCGCTTATATGCTCATTATAAATATGTTTAACTATATTTTCTTTTAAAGCTGTTTTTTTTCTGTTGAATTTTTATTTCCATATTTTTTTATGATAAAACTTTTATAGAGTCGTTTGTCAGATATCGTAAAACTCTTTCTTTTTCTTTATATATGAAGTTGTTAACTTATTTTTATAGCATAATTTTAGGAGTTTGTTTTTGTTGTTATACCCTCTCTTTTATTTGTTTAGTATACTTTTGTTTTATGCGAAAAAAAAAAATCTGTTGTTAAAAGTTTTCTTGTCTTCTTGATTTTTACCAGCTGACGAAAAATTATTAAACTACACTTGGTTTTCGATGGCAATGAATGATTTAGTGTTAAAAGTATTACAAGTAATTTAAAAGTTTAAAAATGCAAAAAAAAAGAAAACATTAAATATACATATGTATACTTTTTACTAAAGAAATAAAAATTTTATAAATTTTTTCTACTAGAAGAACACTGTGCAACAAAATCATTTATTTACAAAATTATTTTTTGTAATAGAATTAAGGCTCAAGCTATTAATATGCCTATCAAGATACACATCCTTAATTAAAACACAATACGCCCTATCTAAAAAAAAATTAAATTTACCCTTTTTATAGATTCTTTGGCACTTCACTACAAAAAAAAAACCAAATATGTGCGCACAGCAATAGCGATTTTATTTATTTTCGCATTAAGCACGTAAAATTATGAAAATGTTAGCTAGGCCGTTTTGCGTTCTGGAGACGATATGTATGTGTGTCACCTTCTTTGAGCAAGGGATAGATAGTGAAACAAGACAGATGCTGAAAAATTAGATAATTAAGCTTAACTCATTTTACAACTCTGCTATTAAGAGTTTGTTAGTTGTAATTTCCCATCGTTGCACTATGGGAAATTATATTCATTTTGTGAACATAATTAATTACAGCCAAATGGCAGGATCAAGTGAAATAATTTTTTGGAATCAAACTTATGAAGCAAAATTCTTAATGTCCTTATATTCTTTGTCACTTAATGACACAAAGAAAAATAATTTTTTTCACTCACACTCACTTCCACTAACGCGTGACAACTTTTGACTAATAATAATACACTCAACTTTTTCATTGTATGCAGTATTTTTAATGTTCAAAAATTATAAATTTTTTATTATGAAAAGCTTTCGTTATATGAAATCACGCATATAAAGGTGACGTGATTAAGTGACACTCAATCAAAATTGTTGCAACGTTTAAAAAGAGTTATTTTCATTGTTATTCTTTTTATATTTAAGGAATAAAAAAAATTTTCACCCACGCTCACGTCCTCTCACGCGTGACTTCAGAAATTATTTAAAATTTTTTTTAATTATCAATCGTTATTTGGAATCATATCAAAAGTGACTCAATTGTTTTTTTAATCACACAAAGTGACATGATTAAGTGACAGTAAATCAAAATTGTCTAAAAATTTTAAGAAGACGTGTTTTCTTTAATTTTCTTCTTATATTAAAGCAAAAAAAAAATATTTTTTGTTCATTCACGCTCACGTTCACTCAGGCGTGACAACTTTTGGATTATGAACTTATGTAATGTGTACATATTAATTTATTTTTAATTTTTTGAATGTTTAAAAACTATAAATTTTTTATTATGGAAACCTTTACTGCACTTAATCTGTTTTTGAAATCACGCATATAAAGTGATATGATTAAGTGACAGAAAATACAAATTATTGAAAAATTAAAAAAAAGTTTTTGTTTTTGTTGTTCTTTTTGTATTAAAGCAAAAAAAAAACATATTTTTTCACTCACGCTCACGCATTCTCACGCGTGACAACACACTCAACTTCGAGATTATGTTAAATATTAATTTCATTTTTAAAAGCTATAAATTGTTATTATGAAAGGCTTTACTAAACTCAATCGTTATTTAAAATCACGCATATCAAGTGACATGCTAAAGTGACAGCAAATCAATACTGTCGAAAAAAATTTTATAAATGTTTTCGCTGTTATTCTTTTATATTAAAACAAAACAGGTAAATATGCATGTTTATTATTTGAACGGGCTAAAGTTCGTATTGCTTTGTAAGCCAAATTAAAATAAATATTTTCACTCACGTTCACGAATTCACACGCGTGACAATGCGCTCATCCACGAAATGGTAATCATTTTTTTTTAAGCCCGGTACGGAGTTCTTACGGAATTTCAGGTTTGTAAATTTACATTTATTTCCTCACGGAAAAATAATAGTGTAGCATTTTGTGTAGAATTATATTTGCATACACAAAAATTCGTTTATTTATGAATTTACAACGCACAAAAATACTAGAAATTAATAACAATTTGATTAAAATTAGAAACGTCAAAAATTCCGTGACCAAACAATTGTTTGAACATTAATTTTTGTATCAGTTGACTGAAAAAAGTCTCCACTTATATTTCTAAATCCCTAAGATAGGCAATAAATTTAAAAAATTTTGTGTATTTTTCTGTTGAAAGTCCGTACTAGCAAATGGAATTTTCTTTATGAAATTTACCAACCTGAATTTCCGTAATTTTTTTTACATAGACTTTGTATGAGAACCTGAAATTCCGTATGAACTCCGTACCAGGCTTTAATTATAAAAAACTATAAATGTTTGTAATTTTAAAAACCTTTACTAATTTCCATCATACATATAAAGTGGCAGTAAGTAAAAATTTTTGCAAAAAAAAAATAAAAATATATTAAAATTTTTTAACTCGCTCTCACGTCCTGTCACGTGTGACAACTTTTTACTAATATTATTAATACACCTTCGACATTAAGTTAAATTGTTGGGAAGGTATTCGATTGTTCTAGAGAACTGTGATGATGCTATTGCTATTATCCTGTTTTATTTTAATTTTTTAAGTTTCTTTCCCTTCTTAAATTTTTAAATCATCTGCTTGATTTTTTACTAAAAACTTTTTCAGTGAAATTTGTTTTTGCCTAACTTAACTACAAGTCGCCTAAGTTTTTCTTGCTTTTTCTTCTTCAAGACCTTTACCAATAACATACCTTTTCCTTTTAACCTTTTTTGGTTTGTTTTTGTTATTGCTTGTGTCTTCATTAAAGTTTATTGACTTTGATTTCTTGTTAGCGAACAAAAAGCAATAGGATTTTTTTTTCGTTCTTTAAAAATAATGTGCTTAAGAAAAACTTTCGCGTTCATACATTTGCCCCTTTTTCCTCTGAAACAACAACTTTCAACTCCCTAAAGTATGCTGCAAAAATAAAAAGAAACTAAAAGGAAGCTATAAGCTAACAAATGAAAAAAAGTATCTAAACTGAAATAGATAGACATCTTAGAACACTGCGAGAAAAAAGAAAAAAAAAAATAACTAACGAAAGCAAACTTTGGCTATTAAGCTTCGAAAACTAAACTAATACTTGGCTTTTATATCGACCAAAAGCACTTTAAACTTTTCGGCAGCAGGGCTGAATAATCGAAGTATTTTTTTTTTGGCAAAATTAAGCTTGAAAATAATGAATAGAAAAGTTTAAACCTCTCAAGGGTTAAAATAAAAAAGGTATAAAAAAATAGAAAATAACACTTGTTCCTCCTAACGAGCTTAAATCGCACTTAAATTTTTCCCACCAGCCAGCAGCAAATAAAGTTGTCTTCCAGCAAACCGACATTTCAATTAATATTTGCAAAAATATTTTTTTCTTTCATAAATCTCCTTAAAATATTCCCTTCTATCAACTGCAATTGACGTTTCAGCTCAGATCTCTCTTTCTTTCTCTTCCTCTCTCACCACTTCTTTCCTTTCAATATTTTCTCTCACTCTTTCACCAACAAACCATTTACTTTTAGGAAATAATTAATTATCTGTTGTTAAGTTAAATGTTCTTATAAATATAAAATGCAATTTACTTTTACCATTTTTTTTACTACTCGTACTTAAAACATGATAAACAGAAATTGTTAAAGTTGTTAGAGAGAGAGAGAGAGAGAGAGAGAGAGAAAGAAAAAAACTATGAGTAGCAAGTAGCTTACAGAAATTGACAGTTAATTAATTTTGCTATGATTTTTTTCTCTGCTTAAGGCAAATTTAAAAATTTAATGCACTTAACTAAAATAAAGGAAAAGTAGTCAAGATGACAAGTACAAGAGAAAACTTATGAACAACATAACGTAAAATATTTTAATAAGAAATATTTCCGTAACTTTTTTTTTTGTATAAAGCCCAAAAGTTTTTGTATAAGACTTTTTACTATGAAGTATAAGATGTTAATATCACTTAGTAGGACCTGAAAAGCTCACTATAAGACTTAAACTTTTCATAAAATTCATAACTATATTCGTATTAGTTTCATTTCTTAATATAAGACCTTTTAAAGTTAGTATAAGACTTATAACATAGAACTAAGCCTACAAAGTCTAGGTATAAAACAAAAAAATAGTGTCTGGAGGACTTTGAAAAAAAAACCTAAGAATGGGAATTCTTACTCCAGCTCCTTTCTAAATTCAAAATTTTTGTAGTATAAGAGTTGCCGTTCTTAGTGCAAGATTTTGTAAATTGAAATTTTTTTTATAAAAAATGTGAAATTCTACTAGGGCTTAAAAAGCGTCTTAGTAAAAAAGAAAACTCAATAATTTTGTAGTATAAGAGTTTCCAATCTTTTTAAATTAAAAGAAATTATTTCGGGACTTAAAAATCGCCGTAGTAAAAAATAAAACGCGAAATATTTGCAGTATAAGAGTTTTCAATCTTTGTATAATTATATTTTTTCTAATGAAAAAAAGGATAAAACCTTACAATTTTACTAGGGCCTTAAAATTGCCTTAATAAGAAATTAATCTCGAAATCTGTGTAGTATAAGAGTTTTTAATATTTGTATAAGATTTTTTGATTAAAAAAAAATTTATAAATTTTGAAATACTACTAGGGCTTAAAAATCGGCTTAATAAAAAAGAAAACTCGGCGTTTTTGAACTATATAAGTATATAAGTATAAGTATATCTCTTCCTTCACCACCTGTCTTCTCTATCGCTCTCCCTTTCCTAAAAGAGGTAACACCTAGTAATACTAGTAGGCATTCATGGCCTAGTGTTACTTCTCCTAAAAAAACAATAAAAAATTAGAGTTTTCAATCTTTATGTGATAAGATTTTTTAATTAAAAAAATTATAACAATGAAATTCTACTAGAGCTTAAAAAGTGCCTTGGTTAATGAACTTGAAATTTTTATGGTATAAGATTTACCATTCTTAGTATAATAAGACTTTTTAAATAAAAAAATTTAAACTTTGAAATTCCCTTAGGGCTTAGAAATCACCCTAGTAAAAAGAAAACTTAATATTTTTGCAGTATAAGAGTTTCCAATCCTTATATAATTGTATGTTTTTGGTTAAAAACAAGTTATAAGACTTTGAAATTTAACTAACGCGTAAAAATTGCTTTATTAAAACAAAAAACACGAAATTTTTGCAGTATAAGAGTTTTTAATCTTTGTATAAGAAGATTTTTTGATAATTATAAGACTCTGCAACTCTACTAGGGCTTGAAACTTGCCTTAAAAAAATAAAACTCAAAATTATTGTGGTATAAGAGCTTTCAATCATTATATAATAAGACTTTTTTCAATTAAAAAAGACTTTGAAATTCTACTAGGGCTTAAAGTAAAAAGGAAGACTCGACATTATTACAGTATAAGAGTTATAATAAGATTTTTTAAATTAAAACAAATTATAAGACTTTCAAATTCTACTAGGGATTCTTAAGACCAAAAAATAATATTAAAAATGTTTCCATTATAAGAGTTTCCATTTTTAATATAAGGCTTTTAAGTATTAAGTATTCCCTTGGCAAAATTTTTTTATGATCTTTGTATAAGAGTTTATGATCTTAGAATAAGACTTTAAAATATTAAAATAACATTTCAATAACAATTAGAATTGTATTTTTTCTTATTCTAAGATTATAAGGCGTTATACGAAGATCAGAAAACAGAATTTACAGTGCAAGTATAAGACTTGATACACCAAAATCTCTATTTAACACAAAACGCTATTCATGTTAAATTTTCATGCATAAGCATATTACTTACACAATTATGCCACTTAGAAAATTCTATGTAAGTATTGGAGTATAAGACCTTCATATATCTACATATATACAAGAACTTAAAAGCTCCAAAGTCACAAGGGCCTTGGATTTATATTTCATTGCAAGTATTAAACCTATTATTAAAGTATAAATGGAAAAAATGTAGTATAAGAGTTTTTCCATATTTAAAGTATAATATCTGACATTTTATTCAAGTACAAAAAGACAGTACAAGACTTTTTGTATATTTAAAATAAAATATTTTTAAATTTTATTGCAAGTATAAGAGATATTAGTTATAGTAAAAAGCGCTTAAATTTGGTATAGGAGCTTTTATATATTTAGAATAAAACGCTTACATTTTATGGAACTACAGAAATATATAATTTTTCTATATACATATAAAATAAAATACCCTTTAAATTTTATTGCAATTATAAGACTTATAAGTTATAGTATAAGTCGCAAACAGTTAGTATAAGACTTTTATTTAAACAGAGTGGTTAGATGAGTGTGCATTTCAGCTAACCATATATTAATTAGTTTACAGCAATCACTTTAGGAGAAGTACATAAAATGTAGCATAACTCTTAGGCTTAACGTTAATGCCTAAATATATGCAAGCATTATTTAGCTTTTGTTGCACATTTAGCTGCATTGCATTTATTTATATTATTTTTTGATCATTTGTTAGAAGTTTTGGTTATATGACTAAAGCTTTTTGTATTATTTTGCTAAATATTTAATTAGCAGTAATGGATAGTACTACATTTCCATCAATGTTTATGCTAAGCCTGTTTGCAGCATCACTTTTAATGGCACAATTGAAATAAAATAATTAAAAGGATTTTAATGTGCCAGACTAAAGACTGCAGCAAGATTTTGTAGGTAGTTTTAAGGTATCATTAAATTTTATTGCATAAGTTGTAGGCTTAAGTTTGCTATTGTTTTAAAGGTTCTTGTATTTATATTATTAATTGCTTATATAATGAAAACTAAATGATTTTTTTTTTCTCTCTCTTGTTTCTTTATTTGCAGGTATGTTCAAATGATTCATGCAGTTTTTTAAATTGTAAGTAAAAAATTTGTTTTTGGTGTAAGGAAACTCAATAGTTGCATTTTCAAATGTTGGCAAAGAATATGAATATTTGAAGCTTGTTCTATATTTGTTAATTTAACATTTTGTTATTAACGCTTGTTATGAAAATATAATACAAATTTTTTTATCTTTTATAATGAGGGATTAGTTGAAAACACCAGCCCTGAGTAATTTATTTGTAATTATTATTATTTAGCCATGACATAGATTTCAGTGCCATTGAAATGGAAATCTATTGCTTGGTAATTATTCTTCGTTAAAAATATATCTATAACAAAAAGTGAAGTATACTTTGTGGCTGCTTAAATATAGGGCTGAATCTTAAAGGGAAAATTTGCATAGTTAATATTTTTTTCAGTATTAAAAGGCCTTGATTATTAATAATTATTAAAAAAAATCCAGCAAAGATAACAAAAACCATCACAATAAATTATATAAAGAAAGAATGAAAGATGAAATATCTTTCATAAAAAAAATAAATATATAAAAATATATATATATAAAAATACATGTAAGAAATATTATAATATTGACGTCAAAGCTTAAAATGTTTTAAAACAGCAGCATAAAATATTTAATGGAAATTATTGTTTATTTTTTCTTATAAACTTTTTCCCCTTTTTTTCCTTGTTTCTAAAGGGTGTTTTTTTAGAGGTATAGAACTTCGAATTGAAATAAAACACAAGAAAATCGTTTTAATGTCCATCAGTTTGGCTTTATTGGAAGGATAATTTTATGCCATTAATGTTTAAATTTGATTTCGGGCATGTGGCCGCCGCGGCTGGCTCGAATAAAGCCAATTCTACAGGTCCAATTTTCAACCACTTTTTCGAGCATATGGGGCCGTATGTTGGCAATAACGCCACGAATGTTGGCTTCCAAGTCCCCTAACGTTTCTGGTTTGTTGGCGTAGACGAGCGACTTCACATATCCCCAAAGAAAATAATCCAATGGTGTCAAATCACACGATCTTGGTGGCCAATTGACAGGTCCATTCCGCGAAATTATGCGCTCATCGAATGTTTCCTTCAATAAATCGATTGTGACGTGCGCTGTGTGGCATGTAGCGCCGTCTTGTTGGAACCACAAATCATCCACATTCATGCCATCCAATTCGGGAACAAAATAGTCGGTTATCATGGCTCTATACCGGTCTCCATTAACGGTAACTGACTCTCCAGCATTATTTCGGAAGAAGTATGGCCCAATGACTCCACCAGCCCATAGAGCACACCAAACAGTTAGTTTTTGTGGATGTAATGGCGTCTCAAGGGTCTCACGTGGATTCTCTTCACTCCAAATGCGGCAATTTTGTTTGTTGACGTAGCCATTCAACCAAAAATGAGCCTCATCACTGAACAAAATTTTGCGATGAAAATCAGCATCGAGATCAATCTCATTTTCGGCCCATCTTGTAAGATCGCAAGCCAAGATCTTTGCGCAAAATCTTCCATAAAGTTGATGGACAAATCTCCAATTGCTGTGCACGGTGGCGAATCGATTCATTCGGGTCCTCTTCAACACTTTGCTCTACAGCGGCAATTGTTTCTTCGGTGCGCACTGTTCGACGTCTCTGCGGATGCGTATTATCACATAGAGTAAACGTAGTGCGAAAAGGATCCATCGTTAACCGAATTAATTGCTCTGATGGACGATTATGTCGACCATAAAATGGACGGAGCTTGCGGTAAACTTCGCGAACTGAACCATTATTTTCGAAATAAATTTGCACGATTTGCAAGCGTTGTTCTTTTGTTAACCTGTTCATGATGAAATGGCAAACCAAACTAAATATTAATCACTTGACAGCTGACAAAATGGCCGCCAGTTAAAAAAGTGATGCCAACTTAAAGTTCTATACCTCAATAAAAAACACCCATTACTATGAAATTATTAATATATTTCTTTTTTTTCTATTAACCAAAATAATTCCATAAAATATTTATTAAATTATAATTAAAACAATACGTGACATTTGTGCACAAACATCAAAATAACTTGGACAACACAAGTGCCTAAGAGTAGACTGCATTATTTATATAAAAACAAGTTTTTCAATGTTTCCACAATCCATACAATTCAACGTAGAGATAATTTAAACGCTCAATCATCTAAATATATATACCCTCTATTATACTTATTTTGCTTTGGCTTGATTAATTCATAATTACTGTTGACATTTCCTCATAATTCCTAAAATTGCCTTGTGTATGTATGTGCAAAATATGTTGTAGGAGTATAAAAGTGTAATTATTTCGTTATAAATATTAATATAATGTTTCTTTTCTGTGGCCACAAAATAACACTCATTAGTAAAGTAATTTAGTAAAATATTCACAAATTAGTTTAATGTTTTGGCATTATTTGTATGCAGCCGCTTAATTTTAGTTGGCATTTTGTGTTGCCTACATTAAGGCTGAACGATTTTTTTTAGGTAATTAAAAATTTGATTTTGCATAAAGCATACATTTTTAATATGTTATTTTTATGTTTATTGTTATTGTATTATTTTTATGTTTGTTGCGGCAGTTGCACATAATTTTAAATTATAAATAAATAAATTGCATAAATGATTTATATAATTAAAAGGTGGTAGTCCTAAATTTCCTGAAATATATTTTAAAATGAGCAAATTTTCTTTAATATCAACAGTAGCTTAGTTTGTCACAATTTTTAAGAATCACTGTCTTCGCATGTTAAAGTAATAATTTTAATTACGTCAAGTTAAACATAAAACCGAAGCGAGCAAAAATTTAAGCCAAAGCGAATTCATGCCAGCTGATGTACTTTCAGCATATCATGATCAGCTGATACGAGTAATATCTCAGCTGTCAAAATCTAATTTTATTTTGTTTTGCTTGTTAAGAATAAAAAATTTATTTTAAATTGAAAGTCAGAGCCAAAAAGCTGTTATTACAATTGATTGAAAACTTAGTGACGCGAAAATTTTGTAAAAAAATGTTTTTTTTTTAAATTTGTTTCTGTTGATTTTTTTCAAGATGACACTTAGGAAATTTAATTATTTTCTCCTTAAGGTATGCCCCATTTTTTTATATCAAAAGTATGCTATAAATATTAGAAGAAAAACTTGTTAAAGTTATTTAAAAAGCTTATTAAAGCTAGAGGTAAATTTTTGATAAAAAAAATTCTTTTTAACAATTAAAAAATTTTTTTATTTTTCCATATTTCCTTGCAAATTTTTTTAATGTGCAAGATAAATTTTTTATAAATATTTCAGCCAAGAAAAACCGACTTCAATGCAAAGATCCAATAGACTATTTTGCAAACAAATTTATGGGACCAAACTGGAAGTAAAGTTTTTAATAACAAAAATTCAAAATTTTAAAAACCCCCGGAGATATATAGAAAAGATGTGATATCTTCTAAGCGGCTGGACGGATTTTATTCAAATATATTTATGAACCTTCTTGATCAAGTCACCTTTCATACAAAAAAAAACTAAATCAAAATCGGTCCAGCCGTTTGGGCTGTACGTGGACACACAGATACACAGGCACACACTACAAACTTATAACACCCCTTTTTTTGGTCGGGGGTTAAAAAGCAATTAAATTAAAAAAAATCTGTTGGATAAGAAGAAGTACGTGAAATATAAAATAAAATTATAATGAGCGTGCCTCCGTCTATGTGTGATTTTCAGAGCTCAGAGTGTGTGTTAAGTTTTGTACAAATAGGTAAAGTGGAACCACATGAAATAAAATATTAAATTTAAATGGGCGTCCCTCCGCCTACGTTTTTAAATGCAACACTGTGTGTTTTTCAGACCTCAAGCTGTGTGCCAAGTTTCCTAAATATCGGTTAAGTAGAACCACGTGAAATATAGTAATAAGTGTTAATGGGCGTAGCTCCGCCCATTTTGTCAACTTTAAAGTTGTGTAACTACAAGAGCCAAAGATGTTTTAAAGGTTTCACCTCAATCAAATAAGTACAATATTATAAAATCAAATTAAAATAAAAAAATTGTGTGTGTGTCCCCGCCCACTTTTTTTTGCAGTGGGACGTAAGCCATACCCTCTTAGATAAAAAAAACTATTTTTTCAATCGATGTAAAATGTAGTAACAATGTCAAAAAAATACAGACGAATTGAAAGCCTCCATCTTTTTTTGAAGTCGGTTGAAAATGTTTATAAAACAATAAACAATTAAAAAATTCTTTTATTTTTCAATATTTCGTTAAACTTAGTGAAAAAAAATTGAAAATGTCCAAAAATCCTAAAAGTAGGCTTTTAATTTTGCTTAAATTAAACTTTAAGGTTTTGCTTTAAATTCTCATTTTTTTAATAGTGATTCTTGAGATACATACGCGTGTTCCTTGTTCTTGCACACTACTTACACTCACACATATATAAAAATACACACATACATGCACACACGAACACGCGCAACATTTTCGTATTGTACTTTTGCTCGCTTACCTCTAACATACATACACACTTAAAATATGAAAAAGTTTCCCTATAAATGCTTTCGTTAAAATTCATTTATATTTAAAAACGTGTAGAAAATAAGCGGAACTGTAAAGGGGGGGGGGAGAGAAATCCGTGTCAGTGACATTATAAAAAGCGGAAACGCATAAACACAAGTGTTGACATGTTATTTTCATTTTCATGCCACTATTGTCAACAACAATAATGAAAGAGCAACAAACAAAAAAAAAAAGAATAAGAAAGACACTCACGGCCAGATTTCGCGGAAAGTATCTTAGAATTTGTTGCTTCACAAGAAAGCAAAAAATAGCGCGCTGTTCAAGGGAGCAGTGTAAGTTGTCACAGTCGTTATGCTATTGTCTACATTGAAAATATTTTTTTTGGCTTCTTTTTTCTACTTTTCTACTTTTTATTATGTAAGGAGAACTACTTTGAAGTAAGTAAGAATCCTGTGAAGTAAAAATATAAATGAAAAAAACTCTATTGTTCTGTAACAACATGTGGTTGCGCCTCAACAATTTACTTCGGCAAAATATGCCAAAGGTGTCAAGTGGAGTTTTTTCTTTTAAACAATATTTAATTTTTCTTATTTTGATTTGGGTATTCCTTTTTCGTTTTAAACGAAATTTTGAACCAGCCAAAGAATGTTTAGCAAAGAATGTTATTTACAGTAATTTGTTAGTAATTTGCCGCCTGAAAATAGGCAATGGTTCTTAAAGATTTTTTTTCATAGTAGGCTTAATTTCATTTACAGCACATTAAAAAAATCATGCAAAAGCATTGTTTGTGCTTTTGAAGATTTTAGGAAGAGAGAAAGAGAGAGAGAAATATTTTAAATAAAAAAATTTTTCATTAAAATACTCGTTGCCTAAAAAGTCTAAAATTATGCTTTAGTTTTGTGCATCCATTAAAATTTCTTGCGAATCAAATTTTGCGTTACAATTTTGTTTTGAAGATTTAAGCGTCGTGGTACGGAGTTCTTACGGAATTTCAGGTTTGTAAATTTACATTTATTTCTACACGGAAAAATAATCGTGTAGCCTTTTGTGTAGAATTATATTTGCATAAGCCTAAATTCGTTTATTTTTGAACTCAGAATGCACAAAAACACTAAAAATAAATTACTATTTGATGAAAATTAGAAATGTCAAAAATTCCATGACCAAACAATTGTTTGAACATTAATTTCTGTATCAGTTGACTGAAAAAAGTCTCCACTTATATTTATAAACCCCTAAGATAGGCAATAGATTTCAAAAATTTTGTGTATTTTTCTTTTGAAAGTCCGTACTAGCAACTGGAAATTTCTTTATGAAATTTACCAACCTGAATTTCCGTAATTTTTTTTACATACAGTTTGTATGAGAACCTGAAATTCCGTATGAACTCCGTACCAGGCTCTAAGGGAGAGACAGATAGGCAGAGAAAAATTGTATATAAAAATATTTTATACCAAAAAAATTTATATATAATGAAGTTATATTTTATATTAATAATGCTTATTATATATATAATAATTACACTAGTTTACAAAATAAAATTTTTTTCATGTACATACATTTGATAAGATTTATATCTCCTTATGTATTTTTTTCCGCTGAATTCGAAAATCAAGGTTAAATTTTTTTTTATGGAACAGTTTTTGAGATATTGTGATTTTTTCAGTTTTTCGACCTTTTTTCACCTGACCCATAATATCTCGAGCTACACTTGTCCGATTGGGTCGTTCTTGTATTCAAATGAAAGGTATTGAGATGACAAATAAATATGTATAATTGGATCTTTAATTGGTATAGCGGTTCAAAATATATCGATGAAAATAGGGCACATTTTCACAAAAATCATATTTTACAGTGATTATATGTTGACAGAAAAGTACAAATCGTTAAAAAATCGTCTGGTTTCGGTCCATGTACGTAAAGATAATACTTTTACGTAAGAACTAAGACCAACCAAAAGAAAATCGACCGAAAAATTACAAAGATATAAGCAATGGATTGAATAAATCCAAAGTAAAAATACGTAAAAATAACAAATAACACAGGTCAACAAAATGAATATTATTATGTAAGTTCAAAGGTTTCATAGTAAATTTGTATATACTAAGTACTGTGTATCAATTCCTTTAAATTAGTTTTTTTGAATTGGCTCTGTATCTCGAGATTTTCCGTTATAAAAAAATAGGACGCTGTATCACATAATTTGCATTAAATCGAGAACCAGTTCTTCAATTCAATAACAAATTACACCCACGGATAGGAAACAAATTGGCCTTTAAATTACATCGTTATGAATTTTTCCACAGTCTTATACTTGCAGTGATATTCAGAAAGTTTTATACAAAAAAAATACATTTTTTCAAGAAAAATTTAGAAAATCGTTTGTTTCTTAAAAGACTCATTAAAATTTTAAACTGAAGAAAATTTTATATTTTATTTATAAAACGAGCCAAATTTATTAAAAATCATTCCTCTAATTCTGAATTTATTCACAATTAAGTGCTACCATACGCTACCAATCGGACAGTTCTAGCTCGAGATATGATAGGTCAAGTGAAAAAAGGTCGAAAAACTGAAAAAATCACAATATCTCAAAAACTGGTCCATTAAAAAAAATTTAACATTGATTTTCGAATTCAGCGAAAGAAAATACATAAGGAAAATCACCTCTCGTCAAGTGTACATTTTCAGTGTAAACTAGTGTTATTATAATTAATAATCATGATTTATAAGAGAAATTGATTTCAAAGAATTTTTTTTAACTCAAACCATTAACAATTGTTTTTTTTTCACAATTCTTTGCTCTTTATTATTTGTTATTTCAATAATAAACTTATAAAACAAACTTTTACAGACTTATGGCCGCCTGTTTATCACTAACCGCAACCAGAATTATTAACAAAAAAAAAAAAAAAAACATTGACATTAAACTAGCAGTTAACATCTGTTTGTTTAACCACATACAATATACAGCAAACAGCAATGTATTTATTTTCAAACCAACCCAGCAAACAATTCGAAAAGAATTTAAAATAATTTTTGTTGTTGTTATTGCTTAAGTACGTCGAGATGCATTTCTCGTATGCATTCGTATACAGACAGACTGTCACTAAAGTAAACGAATAATTTTCATACAAATTTTGTATCCTATTATATTATATATTTTATTCAAAAATAATAGCCCCCTTCTTCTCCAACTATCTGTCGACGTCAGGTCAATAGAATATCAAAAAAATGGTGCTTATCTACTTTCTATTCAAAGCAACCAAGAGCAGTTCTCTTGGCATTATCCTGTTATTTTCTAGATCTTAAAGAATAGGAAAAGAATTTCAATAGCATGTAATTATTTTCAAAAGCGAGTAAACAAGGGTAAATTATGAACGTGACATCGACTGGTACTTACAGAGTAAGAGAGATTTTATTTTCGTATGCGAGGGAAATTTTTGTAATTTTTAAATATTGTTCCGGAAAAATAGCTAAAAAAATTTTTCATAAAATTTTAGTCAATAATAGGAATAATTATTATATAAACTATTATTTAAATATATACAAATACATATACAGTCAAACTTCCATAACTCGAACTTCTCTAACTCGAATTTTCTCTAACTCGAAGTAATTTGGTTGGCAGTAGCGTTAAAAAAACAAATCACATACAATTCTGTAACTCGAAGTCTCCGTAAGTCGAAGTTTTTTTTTTGGGATAATGGTGATTCGAGTTATGGAAGTTCGACTGTATATACACAAAGAAACAAATAAACTGACAGATTTTTAAAAAGAATTGCAAAGTTAACATCGTGATATTCTAGCAGCGAATTATGTAACATTGGGTATTGGAAAGTTCTAAATATCAGTATTGGTAAATAAAGTGTTCTGATTTAATCAAAATTGTACACTGGTGATTTTTTATTACACTGATACACAAATAAACGGACAGTCTTGTAAAAAACAGTGAAGTTAACATCGTGGTATTCCAGTGGTGAATTATTTAACATTGTGTGTTTAAAAGCTTTGAATAACAATATTGAGTAAATAAAGTGTTCTACTACGCACTGTAGATTTTATATGTGACTTTCTGGATGTTGCTAACATTCTTCTGAAATCCTTATGTCAAGTGTAAAGAAGGTGCTGCATCGGCTAACCGGACAGTCTCGTGCAAAGAACTTCAAAGTTAACATCGTGATATTCTAGCAGTGTATATAATATAAAAAGGGTATTACATTAGCTAACTGAACACTCTTAACAGAATAAAGAAGTTAAAATCGTGGTATTTAAGCAGTGAATTATGTAACGTTGTATATTTAAGAGTTTTTAATATCAATATTGAGTAAATAATATGTTCTGAGTTGATAAGAACTGTTTACTGGTGATTTGTTATGTGACTTTCGGGATGTTGAACACTTTATGTTAAATATGAAAAAGGTGTTGCATTAGCTAAATGAACAGTCTTATAAAAAGAACAGCGAAGTTAACATCGTGGTATTCCAGCAGTGAACTATTTAAAATTGTGGGTTTTATAATATCTTAATATCAATATTGAGTAAATAAAGTGTTCTGAGTTGATAAGAACTGCTTATTAGAGATTTTTTTACGTAACTTTCTGGATGTTGCTAGTATTCTTTGGAAAACTTTATGTTAAATTTAAAAAGGGTAGTGCATCAGCCAAGCGAACAGTCTTATACAAAGAACAGCAAAGTTAACATCATCGTGATATTCCGGCAGTGAATTATTTAACATTATGTCTTTAAAACCTTTTAATAATAGTATTGAGTAAATGAAGTATTCCTATTTGATACGAACTATACACTGTAAAAACCCTCTTAAATATAAAAAGGGTATTGCATAAGCTAAGTGGACAGTCTTAACAGAATAGAAAAGTTAACATCGTGGTATTCTGGTAGTGAAATATTTAACATTGTGTGGACACTCTTAACATAATAGAAAAGTTAACATCGTGGTATTCTGGTAGTGAACTATTTAACATTGTGTGTTCAAAAGCTCTTAATGTCAGTATTGAATGAACAAAGTGTTCTCATTTGATTAAAATAAAAAGCAAACACTGCTGATTTTTTTATTTTATTGTAAAGTTTCGAAGCTGTAAAAATAAAATTTTTAAAGTGTGCAAAACGTAACAATATGCATCATAGTAAGGAATAATTTCTTTAATCAGGCTTAATCTCAGCATTTTTAATTCCTATAGATTAAAATATTTTTATTCATCAATGTGATTCTCTAAAGAAGAGAAGAAACATCAGAAAACCGGGGGGAAATGTCGGAATTTTTTTGTGCTGCCACACACTTCAAATAAAATAAATATCACAATGGGTAAAGTGAATAAAAAAGAGCATTTGGTTTTTACTTAAAAATTTGTTTTAAAACCTAAAATATGTATGTGTTTTTTTTTGTTTGTTTTTTAAACCAATTTTTAAGTAAAAAGCAAATGCTTTTTTTTATTCACTTAACCCAATATGAAAACTATTTATCACAATATGAAAACTATTTAAAGCAAAATGTTTGCTGGTTTATTCAAAAATGTCCAAGTGTTGTAACTAAGTATATGTGTGGTTTATACTGTGTATATATATTGTTATTAATAAGCATAATAATGAAATATATAATATATGGTCTGCCAGAATGTATTCAGAATTTTGCATAAATCAATAAATATTTGAACAAAGTTGAGAGAGAGTTTTATACAAAGAAAATGACAGGAAGAGGGGCAGAGAGCTAAAGGCATTTTCAAAGTGATTAGAATTGTTGCATTGCGCAAATATTCTTGATAATATATTTATGCAAATAATTTTGAGGGAGATAAAATTAGTTAAATATTAACGGTCGTATCAAAAAAAAAATATTAGTGTTTCCAGTCTGCTTTTTAATAGAAATCTTGTTTTAACATGTACTTCAAACACAAATTATTTGATTTTCTATAAGCAAATAAAAATTTTCGCTTAGAAATTTTTATTGAAACAACAATTTAAAACTTACATTTTTGTTTTGTTTTCAATTCGCAAATTATCAAACGATAATTTTTATTTTCAATGTCGGTATTTTTTTTATAGCGAATGATCTTACGAAGGGCTTAAAATTATTAAAGCTATACCTTAAAAATCTGTTTTTTTTTTGCTTAAGAACTATTTTTAAATAAGTGCTATAAACAGCCTAAAAGTATGCTTCATATATTATTTTTATACCTACACTATAAATATGCTATATTTTTAAACGCCTAAAAGTCTGCTTCAAGTTTAAATACCTTTTCTTCCTTCTTTTTAAACATATAATAATAAATAATATGCTTAAAGCCTTATTTATAAAAATTATTAAGGCTTTATAAAGACTTAATAAGAAAAATTTTGTATGAAAATCTGTTTCAAAAGCTCTCTATAAAGCCCTTATAAGTTTTACAAATATTAACAATATTTAATATTTTTGTTATTCTAGATTTATTTTTGGGTTTCCTTTTGATCCACTTAAAATTTTAAAAGCATATATATATCTTGCCTTAACCATTACTCAAAGTTAAAAGGTCCTCTTGTGTTGGCCAAAGTAAAGTTATCGCATTGTTGTTTAGAGTTGTTGCTTAACCAGGAAGAATCTTTTACGATTATGAACAACTAAAACAAACATTACTTGTTGAAAAGCACACCTGTGACTTAATATAGACAATAACAAAAAAAAAAAAAAACCAGAAGTTGAAAAGTTGTTGGCTGGCATGATAATACTATACAGCAAAGAAACGAAAACAAAAGAAAAACAAACATAAAAAGGTAGACAAAAATATATTGATGAAACATCTTGTTATTTATTATTATTTAAACATTTTTTATAATTTCTAAAAATACTAGAGACACTAAAAAAGAAGTATATACAAAATAAAATCATATTTAAAACTGTAGCATGCTTAAAGGAGCCCAAACTTAATTTCATTTTAAAACCAGTGTTTTGTTTGTGCCAAATATATGCTTTCACTGGCTCTAAGTGCAGCAGGCCAAACACCCGAATGGGTGTTGATAGAATATTATAAAGTCCTTAAAGAAATAATTGGCCAGCCATCTTGGGCCATCCGCCATTTTGGATTTATAATTGCTTCAATTAATTTTTCAAAATCTCTATAATGACATTGGACTATTTTTGAAGTGCCCTCATTAAATCCTTCCATTTGATATCTTTATTATGGAGTTGCATAAAAAAATGTTTCTGCGATTGCACACTGGGACAGATTTAAAAAAATATTAATTCAAAATTTTTTTATCGAAATATTATTTTTCTTGGTTATTCCAATCGAAGGAACTAATCAATACAATCAACATTTATTAAATAAATTTTTTTTCGAAAAAATAATATTTAACGAACTATTTGACAAATAATTTTTTTTACTTTGGAGTGCAAACTTAGTTGGCCTGGTACTGGTCCGGCACAGATCCAGTATTTCTCATTTCAATAATTGTACTCAATGAATGCTTCCATATCGTAAAGTGAAAAAAAATCGCATGAAAGTAGCAGCCAAATTTTCCATTATGACAGCTTGAAAGAGGGCACTTTTTCCATATTTTTAAGTATTATTGGCCCAATGTGCGGAGCCTATGGAAGCCTATTACCAATCTAAACCATTGCTGCACTCACTTTAATAAAAAAATATATATGCTTTAGCCATTACTTGTTTTCTCACTCTATAATTTCCCTGATTTGTTAAAAAAATTTTTTTCTAGGCTTAAGTTTTGGGAGTTTTTGGGCACGAGATGAATTAGTTCATGATTAAGAAATAACATTGTGCTGTGCTTAAAGAAAAACTAACTTGTCATTTGTTGTTTCAAAAAAATGTTTGTTTAGATTCTTAGTTGTCTTTATTCGAAAGCAATTTTCTCTGCACACCAGCTTTAACATGAATTGCTGTTTTATAATTTATTATATATGAGTGTGTGTATGTGCGCAAGTGTGTGTTTTCATAGTTTTTCCAACAGTTGTTAACTAACGTGTTTTCCTTTTCCATAAACCAGCCTATTGTCCCTTGAAAAAATTGTTTGAATGATTTTGTGTTTTTTTTTTTGTTTATTTTGGGCACTTCTTTGATTTGTTTTATTGAATTTCAGTTGTGTTTATGACAGTTTGCTTTACTTTGTGCTTTACTTCCCCACCCTTCCCCTCGTAAAAAAACCTGATCCCCTTGCTTCTACTACTTTAACAAATCTCTGGGAGTTGTAATAAAAACCATCAATAGATTGCTATTTCCTTTTGTTTCTTTTATGTTTTGAAATTGCCTGCTTTTTCTCTGCCTTTGTCACTTAAGAGCCTTGAAGTAGGCAATAGTTTTTCTAATTTAAAATTTTGTTTCGTAACGAGAGATGATGAGCGCTTAGAGCAGTTTTTTTTTGTAGCAGATTTAAGTACAACACTTCATGGTTTGTTAAATAGGCTTAAAAAGCAATTATTATTTTTCTTTTCGGCTAGCCCAAAAGTAGGCAGCATTTTATGTTGTGTCTAATAAATATAGAGATAGTAATGTAAAATTAATTCTTTGCAATTCATATTTTATGAATAATGAATTTTTAATCAAGAAATTATTTCTTAAGTTCAGGATTTTTCAATTCCGATTATAAAATAATATATTTTATTAATTAATGTGAATTCCTAAAGAAGTCAAGAAATGTTAAACTAGACTTTGACTAGAATTATATCTACCACATATGAAAAATGTTTTATTTAACTGAATTGTAAATTTACATTTAGGTCAACACATAAAAATAATCGCGTATCCTTTTGCGTAGAATTATGTTTGCATACAAACAAATTCATATATTTTTGTATTTACAACACACAAAAACAGTAAAAACTAATGACAATTTGATGAAAATTAGAAATGCCAAAAATTCTGTCACCAAACAGTTGTTTGAATATTAATTTTTGCTTTAGTTGACTGATATAACATCCCTAAGATAGGCAATACATTTCAAAAATTGCATGTACTTTTCTTGTGAAAGTCCGTACTAGCAAATAAAAATTTCTCCAAAAAAAATTTACCAACCTGAACTTCCGTAAGTTTTTTTTTCATATGGGAACCTTTAGTGCTTATTGTTTTTTCAAGTCGGTTAAATTTTAGTTTTTTTATTTTTATTTTAAAAATTTTAGCACCAATTTAATGTTTAAAGGATTAAAGCCACGCCCACCGTTGCAAAGATCAGAGTCCGCCCACTTGTCTAAACTCAACATTAGGTTACTTTCACAGCTCATTGTATGTGCCAAGTTTGGTAAAAGAGTGTAAAATAAAATATATTGCTTTAATGTGCATGACCACTCCCACTTTTTTAACTAAAAACTTATTTCATTCTAATAACCAAAACTATTTTGCAAGTTTTGTGGAAATCTGATAAGTAGAAGGGTATATAATATAATACTAACTTTTTATGGGCGTGGCTCCGCCCACTTTTTTAAATGCCAGATTAATTATTTTTCACTGATCAAAGTTTCGTAAAAATCAATTCGGTAGATGCACCTAAAATATAATATTAAATTGTAATAGGCGTGTCCCTGCCCACTTTTTTAAATACAATTTTAAGCCCTTTTCAGTGTTCATAGTATTGCCAAGTTTCGTAAAAATCGGTTTGTTAAAAGCACGTGAAGTATAATATTGAGTTATAATGGGCGTGTCCCTGCCCACTTTTTTAAATGCAATTTTAAGCGTTTTTCAGTGTTCATAGTGTTGCCAAGTTTCGTAAAAATCGGTTTGTTAAAAGCACGTGAAGTATAATATTGAATTATAATGGGCGGATCTCTGCCCACTTTTTTAAAAACAAGATTGTGTCTGTTATATTGTTCAGGGTATATTCCAAGCTTGGTAAAAGTCGATTTTAGCAGGCGCACTTAAAATATATTAATTAATTTTAATGGGTGTGCCCCCCCCCACTTTTTCAAATGCACTTTTGAGCCTTTTTTAGTGCTCATAGTAAGCCAAGTTTCGTAAAAATCGGTTTGTTAAAAGCACGTGAAGTATAATATTGAATTATAATGGGCGGATCTCTGCCCACTTTTTTAAAAACAAGATTGTGTCTGTTATATTGTTCAGGGTATATTCCAAGCTTGGTAAAAGTCGATTTTAGCAGGTGCACTTAAAATATATTAATTAATTTTAATGGGTGTGCCCCCCCCCCCACTTTTTCAAATGCACTTTTGAGCCTTTTTTAGTGCTCATAGTAAGCCAAGTTTCGTAAAAATCGGTTTGTTAAAAGCACGTGAAGTATAATATTGAATTATAATGGGCGGATCTCTGCCCACTTTTTTAAAAACAAGATTGTGTCTGTTATATTGTTCAGGGTATATTCCAAGCTTGGTAAAAGTCGATTTTAGCAGGCGCACTTAAAATATATTAATTAATTTTAATGGGTGTGCCCCCCCCCCACTTTTTCAAATGCACTTTTGAGCCTTTTTTAGTGCTCATAGTAAGCCAAGTTTCGTAAAAATCGGTTTGTTAAAAGCACGTGAAGTATAATATTGAATTATAATGGGCGGATCTCTGCCCACTTTTTTAAAAACAAGATTGTGTCTGTTATATTGTTCAGGGTATATTCCAAGCTTGGTAAAAGTCGATTTTAGCAGGCGCACTTAAAATATATTAATTAATTTTAATGGGTGTGCCCCCCCCCCACTTTTTCAAATGCACTTTTGAGCCTTTTTTAGTGCTCATAGTAAGCCAAGTTTCGTAAAAATCGGTTTGTTAAAAGCACGTGAAGTATAATATTGAATTCTAATGGGCGGATCTCTGCCCACTTTTTTAAAAACAAGATTGTGTCTGTTATATTGTTCAGGGTATATTCCAAGCTTGGTAAAAGTCGATTTTAGCAGGCGCACTTAAAATATATTAATTAATTTTAATGGGTGTGCCCCCCCCCCACTTTTTCAAATGCACTTTTGAGCCTTTTTTAGTGCTCATAGTAAGCCAAGTTTCGTAAAAATCGGTTTGTTAAAAGCACGTGAAGTATAATATTGAATTATAATGGGCGGATCTCTGCCCACTTTTTTAAAAACAAGATTGTGTCTGTTATATTGTTCAGGGTATATTCCAAGCTTGGTAAAAGTCGATTTTAGCAGGCGCACTTAAAATATATTAATTAATTTTAATGGGGTTGCCCCCCCCCCACTTTTTCAAATGCACTTTTGAGCCTTTTTTAGTGCTCATAGTAAGCCAAGTTTCGTAAAAATTGGTTTAGTAGAAGAACGTGAAATATAATAATGAATTTTAACAGGCGTGGCCCCGCCCATTTTTTAATACACTTTTTATCCTTTTTTCTAGTACCCAAAGGGTGTGCCAAGTTCAGTTAAAATTGCTTTAGTAGAAGCACGTAAAATATAATATTGAATTAAAATGGGCATGTGCCCGCCCACTTTTTTAAATATACTTTTGAGCCCTCTTTAGGGCACAAAGGGCGTGTCGACTATTTTAAAAATCGGTTTAGTAAAAGCACGTAAAATAGAATATTGAATTATTATAGGTGTGACCCCGCCCACTTTTTTAACAGCAAGCTTGTGTATTTTTTAAAGGATCAAGGTGTGTTGTTCAAAATTTCGTAAAAATCAGTCAACTTGAAGTACTTATAATCTGATATTTATCCTTAATGGGGGTGGCTCCGCCAATTTGCTTAACTTCAAGATAATGTCATTGCAAAAGCCCAACGCATGCCCCAAGTTTCGCTACAATCGCATGAGTAACATATTATAAAATCAAAGAAAAAATTAGTGGGCTTGTTCGCGCCCACTGTTTTGAAATTGAAAGCTATGCCCTTTCAGACTAAAGAATAATTTTTAAAATTGTTCCAAAAGGTACCGAGTTATGAAGTAAAAGATAAAAAAAGCACAGACGAATTGATAACATCTTCCTTTATCGAAGTCGGTTAAAAATAAAACGAAAGCAAATTTTTCTTTTTAGTGAATTTCGTTCTCTGATAAATATGGTTTTATCAAATTAATTCCAAAATTAAACGTTTTTAAAGCTGTTCATAGGTTAATAAATAAAATGATTTAAAATAAGCCTTACGTTATGCTAAAGAAGTTATTTATTTAATTATTTGAATTTTTTGCCTAGGTAAAAAAATGCAGCAAATTTCTTTAAATATACAGCCAACTTAAAAAAAGTTAACAAACTTATAAGCCTACTACGTTGTAGTAGGGTTAAAATATTTCCTTTGTATACTGTTTTATTTAGTTATGCTACGCTCATTTGGCTGAATGTAGGCCACGCCATTTTGGCATTCATTTTATTTATTTATTCATTTCAGTTGGCCTCATTTACAATCAACGTAAAGTGAATAATATGCAAAAGAAAAATATTTCTGCTATAATTCATTCATGGCTGGGTTTTTTTTTTGTATCACGACTTAAATGTTCAAAAACGAAAAAGGAAAAAAAATCGGAGAATGTAGCATATTTTCAGGCGGCACAAGTTTATTTTTTAATTTTTCTGTCGGCACTAGTGACTCCAGATGGTTGACAAGGCACTTCTCTTTTTTGGTGCAAGGGGCAAGGGATGAGTAAGAAAGCAGGAAGTGTTTTGAAATAAAACGGAAATGCTTTTATTAAATGTTGTTGTTTTGGAAACAAACAAAAAAAATACTTTTATCTCAAAGTTCTTCTTGACAAACTCTTTGTAAATATACCTTAAAATAATATCGGTTCTTTTGGCTTTTCCGTCACTCAGGTAAAATTTATTTTGTTTATTTGTGCTTTACAAGTTTTTAATGTTCTTTGGTTTTACTTTATGCACTTCTGTATAAAAAATATGCTAAAAAGTAAATTTACTTTATTACAGCAGGACCTCTCTCCCTCGCTCTCACTCTTTCTAACCCTCTGTGTATTTGTTTTTAAATCTGTAGTGGCTTTTAAGCCAACCGAGCGGAAATTTGTTGCTTTCATTACATGACATGAACTCGAAAAGCAACCACACGCATAACTTTTGTTAAGCGGAAGTTAACTACAAACGGAAATGGTTTTGTTTTAAATAAATACACAAGAATTTATAATCGTATTTGTAGTAAAATAGCAAAAAAAAAAATATATATATATTTAAATTTCTTGAATTTTTTTTTTTATAAATGAAATGTTTTTCCCAGTAAATTTGTTTACTTCGTGTTCACTTTATTTTTAAGCCTGTTAGTTTGCAAATAAAACAAAAAGCACTTTGAGGCGAGGAAATAAACTTTTAAAAGCCTTTGAAATCCTGTCAACATTTTTGCATTAAAACGTCAATCAAAATCAAAAAAACATTACATAAAACTTCAAGCAACTGCAATGCAAATTGATTGCAAGTATATAAAAAAATTAAAATCGTTTAGAGTTTTCTAAATCATAAAACAGAGAGGGAGAGAGAAAAAAATGGAAGCTTTAAAAATTGTGAAACCAAAAATAAAAACAAAATTAACATTTTTGACTAGAAACAAATTCTTGTTATGTGAGCTTTATGGGCAAGTTGGAATATTAAAATTTTTGGTCACACCCGTCACATTAACATTTAAAAATTTAATTAAATTGTTACTCTACACAAGAAAATACTTGATTCTTTCCCACAGTAAAACAGTAAGCGCCGTTAATAATATAATATAATTTTATTATGTTCCATTTTAATATCAACGCTTAATGAAATAATAATATAATTTAATAATATAAAAATAAATTTTATAGGCAAACATTTTAATATTCGAGCAATTTGTTGTTGGAAATATGTGGTCACACCAGTCACACCAACTCGTTAGTAAGATAATAACTAATATAATTAAATTTTATGAGCTTCAATTTTAATATTCGAATAATAAGTTGAAGGAATTGTGTGGTCACACCCGTCACGTCAACTCTTCATAAAATAATAGAATATAATAATATAATAAAGTTTTATAAGCCTCCATTTTAATATTCGAGCAATTAGTTGAAGGAATTGTGTGGTCACACCCGTTTCATCAACTATTAATAAAATAATAATATAATATAATATAATAATGTAATAAAGTTTTATAACCCTCAATTTTCGAACAATTAGTTGTGGGAAATATGTGGTCACACCTGTCACACAAACTCTCAATAAGACAATAACATAATAATATACTAAAATTTTATAAGCCTCCATTTTAATACATATTTGAGCAATTGGGTGTAGGAAATATTTTGTCACACCCGTCACACCAACGATAAAGTGCTACTGCTTTAATTAAAGAAACTAAAATGTGAATGGCAGTTAGCTTTAAAGAGAGGAAATTGAAACGAAGAAATGCTTTCAAAAAATTATAATGGAAGAAAAAAAAATCTAGAAAGAAAACGAAAGAGCAGTCGACGGAAAAAAGTAAAGACGTTAAATTGAATCCTAAAATTAAATTGCAAGTTTTAAATAGCACACAGCAATATAATTTTTTTTATTGTCAATTTATTTACATTTCGTTTTTGCTTATGGAACTCATCATCGCTACTTATTATCTAATTCACAGCATTCATTATAAGAAGCAAGTCACTAAAATTAAACCCAGTCTTTCTTTATAATTCATTATAAATAGTTGCTGCTATAAACAACTCTTCAAAGAATATCTCTCCGAATCTCTTGCCCCTTTCCATACTAGGTCACATCAGTCATATTTTCCAAAAAGTTATTTTTAAAGAAAATTTTTCTTTCCCGGGAAAATCTGCCGTATCCAAAAAAAAATAATAAATTGGGTTTGAAATGCAGCTTAAAATAAAAGTTCCAAAGTTTGACAAAAACACACTTGAAATACTAATTATTATTTGTTAATTTTTTTTAAATCGTAAATACGAATATTTAACACAAATAAAAAGACTTTGAACAATTTACTACAGCAAAATTATTGTGCACGTTGTATGGAAGATTGTGCAGAATATATCTAAAAGATAATAACTTTTTATAAAATTGGGCAATGTCACACCCGTCACCGTCTTCTGATGGCCATTTTGAGCAGCATTCATATGCTTTCACTGTCTAGCTATTATTAAATATATAGGAAACACCGAGGTATATTTACTGAATATAAGGTCCTTATTTAATTTGAAAATTTTGCTGGTATTTTTAAACTAATTTCAAAATCTTTTGGCTTAAAGTCCTCTGAAGAGTTTCGTGAAGCAGGAATGAAATGCATATAAACATTGCTTAACATAAAAAACAAGCAAACTTTTCATTATTAAATATATCGAAAAAGTAAAGATTTTGTATAAAACTGACATTTGTAAGGTCACACCCGTCACACCCAGTCTTCTGATGTTCTGATGGTCATTCTGAGCAGAAGTCTCATTGTTATTATTATTGAATTTGTAAAAGATTAACATTCCTAAGAGGCGTGCCTGTTTTTAGTTTATAATTTTTTTATTTTGAAATTATAAGAAAAAAAATGGTCACACCCGGCATAAAAGAATTAACAATTTGCATAAGTTTCGGGCTTAAAAAAAAATTTCATACTCCGATATTATCACATAGGACACTTTGCAGCTCAGCCGATGATTTAACAGAGTAGACAGAAAATGTTGTTTCGAAGACCCCTTCTAACTTTTTAGGGTTCCGTGAAAATGGAGGTCGAAGTTGGAAGTCACAAACTTATGCTGATAAGCCAGCAACAATTGACGCCTTGTAGGTCAACATTGTTCGTGGTATTCATGACATACGGCCAGAAATGCCCGAAAACGTGGTCCAAAATTGGATGTCCAGCCACGGTAGCCATACCATATGCTCGAAATAATTTTTAAACATTAATGCTATGTGTCTATCTTTTGAATTAAGAAAGCCGTACAAAAACGCCAATGGCGTCAAAACTTCACAATTCTTTTTTTGTTTATACATATATCGAATTTAAGGTTCTATTAAATTAAAAATTTACTTACAAACTCTTAAATCTTTGATACAAAAACCATTGCCTACTTTTAGGTTTGACAATAAGGGCCAATCAATTTATTATGTATAATAATAATGACTATTGTTAAATATTAAGCATTAATAATTTCATTTACGATTATTATTATCAACACTACATACACACGAAGCTTAGCAATGTATTGGAATCTTTTACGACACGTGAAACGCTTGTGTACAACGAAGTGCTATGAAATTGTATAACTTATAATCGAACACAATTTGTATTTTATTACTTTATATCAATAGTAAATTTATTTTAGTTGCTCATAAAACTATGTGTGTATGTGTGTGTTTGATAAATTGTATTTATTTATTTGCTATTGTTGTAGTTATTGTAATATTTATGATCTTAGCAGACAGAGCACACAAAAGCAAATAAAACGCAAACTAAAAACTTTCCCAAAGATGACCCGTTTTGTAAACAATTCCATGGAAACTTGCTTAAAGCTGGAAAAAGGATACAATATTTAGGTTGTTGCTTTTTCTTTTTGTCTTGAACCAGGGCGTTCGTGTGTCTGTCTCTAATTTTATATTGCATTTGGTCACGTTTTCTAAGTTTCGTGTGGCATCACGTACTTCTGCTCAATTTAACAAAGTATGTAGGATGTAAAACGTAGTCAGTCATCAACATTGGCAACCAACAATTTACTTTTTTTGTTTTATTTTGCTATTTTCCCTTAACTTTTGCCTTAGATTGCCTTGTTGTTGTTGCTCTTTTGGCTGCTGCTGCTGCAGAAAGATTTCGCCTTGATAACATGAAACAATTGTTATGAGATCTGATATCACACATAAATAAATTATAGTGCATGAATGCGTGTGTGTGTGTGTGTGTGTGTGTGCTTGTGTTTGTATGTGTGTACTTATAACTATAAATTACGTTTGTAACCAGTGCCTCGTTCCCTTTAAAAATTAACAAATGTGAGAAATTTTCCACAACGAGTAAAAAAGAATTTTAATTTGTTGATGTTTTTTCCTTTGTAAGTTTTTTCCAGTTTTTGTATGAAACAACCCATATAATTGTCAAATTTTTCTGGATGCTAAAACTTCTCACCAGCTCGAAAAACCAGACTCCGTAAAAAATTTAAAATGCTTTTACTTATCAATTTGCTTGAATCAATGAAATAATTTTAAAATTTTGCACCTGCCAAAAAGCTGATATAAAAAATTAAAAAATAATGAAATCAATTGTAATTTAATCGAACATGATTTCAAAATCAATAAAAAATTTAATATAAAAAAATGTATACATATGTATGTATGTATATACTTTTTTGTTGATTTTTTCAATTAGACATTTATTGAATCAATCAATGACTCGCTGAAATTTAAATACTATGTATATGCGCATATGCAAGGGAAATTGCACTTTTTTGTCACGTGCGACAGCAAGCAATTAAGCATATATTTCAGAGAAATGTGAATGGATTTTTCTTAAAATCTTACCTTATATAGAGCTGCTGATGGCCTATTTAAATATATAAAGAACCAAAAAATCTTTCGTTTTCTTACAAAAAAATAGGCATATTTGTTTGGAGTCTCACGCGACAAAAAGTTGGACATTCCTGTGGAAATGTCTTCATATATGAAGCAAAGGCGGCAATTGAAAAAAGCTGATGTTAATCTTTGCCGTGTAAAATAAAGTGAAATAACTGCATGATTCCCTAAGGAGACTGCTAGGAAAGTAAATAAAATGTACAAAAGGAAAGGCACTCTCATAGGACCACATGGTGATATATACCACTGACAGCCAGCTAAGCTTATGGTTGTACCATTACAGCAACACACTGCCTCCCACTGCTTAAACATTTGCAGCTGCGAGTCCCCTACGTTTAAAGGTCACATAAGTATTTTGTGAACGTTCATATCAGAAAAATAATATTAAATCTGGTATCAATGATGTTGCCTCAGTCGTAAACGCTCATCATCGATACCTACTGCTCATCATCGATAATTTGTGGTATAGAGGCAAACTGCCGTCTGATCTTTATAATCAATAATAAACCTATAAAAAATTAACCTTTCTGATTTCTCCAGCAATAGGAGTGTAACTCTACACGCAGTATGCTGAATAGCCCTTATACTGAGTAATATCATTTCATTTGCGCTCTGATCCGAACTCAGAATAAAGCAGAGCCCTTTTCAAAGCCAATAATAGTAGTGTGCTTATGACGATTCTGGAGCACTTTTTCACTACAAATAATGAATGTCTGGATGGAAGTATGTGCAGGTTTTGAAATGTGTGCAAATAAATGTAAATTAGCAAGAGTGTATTAAAATGTCCACCCCTGCATGTTGAGAAATATTTTTTAGCTATCTGAGCAGCTATGAAATTACATATTATGTCAGTTAATTTGCCAGTTTGTGTAAATGTACGTTATTAATAGAAATTGCATGCAGAAGCATTTTTGCTGTTGTTGTTTGTGTCTGGCGTCTGCATTGGCTAATGTATTTGTGTGGTTGTTCCTATGGAAATTATATGCATTAAGTAGCAGTTTATTAATTAATAGATAACTTATTATTAAAAGCTTTAAATAAAGCGTAAAATTTTGCAATTTAAGCTAAAATCACTTTGAAGAAAAAAAAATTAACTCTAATATTTTTTTCGACTTCAATTAATTCATTTGTTTTTTTATGACATCAATCTATAACAGATTGTCTTTAACATTCGTGAAAATCCTTGCCAAAAATTAATTACTTAAAAATCCAAACACAAATACCATTTACCATTGCCATGGCATCCCTTAACCAAATTAATAATTGAAGAAAAATGCAAAACAAAAAAGTAAATACACCAACAAACTCATAAGTAATATTTCATTCGTTAGAAGTACGTAAATCAAATGCAATTAACGTTAATTAAATATACATCTAAGAAGGCATGACCATTTGATATCATCAGCCAGCATCAAGATTTTGCCAACCACCAAAGTTATCATAAGCAAAACCACTAGCACACAATCTTAACACGCACACACACAGACAAAGAGAGAAATATCTTGTCATTCATGTTCCCCCTTCTGTTTTTTCTGCTCCTTAAGATATGCTATGTTTTAACAGTGAAAAGGAAATATTTTGAAAAGACCTTCAAGAAAATGGAAAATAAACAAATATTGTTTTTAAAAGGTATAAAAAGAAAAAACAACACAGAAGATGTATTACAGCACACTCCACGTCTCCCCCCCCCCCCCCAAATAGCTGAAGACAAACAAATGTATATAACCGTGAAAACCACAGAAGCCTTGACTGATTTAAAGAGAAAATATATGTGTTGGTTTTGGAAAGTTTAACAAAAGTTTTAGCAGTATAAGCACAAGAGGATTTCTAGAATTGATATAAAAGGGCTTTGGGGGAAAATAGTATTTGTACATACAATATAAAATGAGGGATATATTTTTTCAATAGAATTTCTTCTAAAATAGGTATAATGTCTGGTCAAATTAATTAAGGCTGGAATTCACTATTCTACAAAGTCGTACGACTTTTGAGAACATACCACCCTGATTTGATGGAGTTTTCAAAAGCCAACAAGAATTGATTAAATCAATGTTGTATTTTTTCTAAATTCGTGCGATTGTGTAGGATAGTAAATTCTAGCCTTTAGCTAATAAAACAAGTCGTATGATTATTATACCAATCAAGTAGTTTAGTAATCATATGCATTCTTTAATACTTGAGAAAATGTTCAGTATATTTGATTAAACATTTATTCCCACCATAGCTGGCCAAAGTGGCACCTGAGTGCCAGCACGGATTAATGATATACAAAAAATTAAAGTTGTTCCAAAATAAGCCGGTTTAGCAACTGTTTCAGGTAGAAAAACAAGTGTTTCGATGTTTTGAAAGTTCACACTTCTGAACCTTCATGCACATGTCTATTCACTAGACAGAGCTTGTTTGTCAGCTATTCAACATGAATATTAAAATTCATTCTACTTTAAATATGTATCACATAAAAAAAATTAAAAATCGCTTCGAAATATTTTAATTGCCCGAGGTGGGCAATCCATTGTCCAGCCGACTTAGTTTTTGTAGAAATAAGGTGCAATGACGCCTGTAAACCGCACCAAACGGTCTACATTTCTGGATATAATGGAATCTGTAGAGTGTGGTCTGGATTGATTTATTATACACAAACAAATTTTCTGTTAAAATCTACGAAAACAAGCAATGATTTTGCTACAAATGTTTTTCATGTTAAATCAACATGATTTATAGTATTTACTTAAAAAAAATATTTCATTTTGAAATACCTTTATTTCCTGTTGATTTAACATTAATAATAATACAAATAACATCAAAGTTATTTTCAATTGGAGCAGCGTAAATTCGATACTGCAATAACGCGAAGAACCATACTGAATTAAAGTTATTTTAAGTTAAAACAACATGCATTTAATTTAATTTAGTCATATTATATTATTAATTATGTAACTTATGTAAGTGTGTGTATTGTATGTGTGTGTTGTATGCACAGTTGGCTCATACTGCTGCAGCTACAATAAACAACTTTAAATGTTCCTTTGACATACTACCATATATGCAAACCATATGCTTTTCCAGGGTGCTGCTTGTTGTTGTGAATACCCTTATTAAACCATAGAAATTTTAATTATTTCAAAAAGAAACTTATTCCTATATATTTGGCCATAAGTTACACAATACAAATCGATATCGTTTTGAAGTTTCCACAGCACTTAAATGGAATTTGCAATTGTAATTGAATGAAGCAATTCGCTCTCTGTCCCAAATTTTCCTTTAACTTAAATCAAATAAATATTATTTTTTGCTTATACTTGCCCTCAGGTAGAAAATATTCTTTTACGTTTTTCCTAAACACCCATGAGGAAGTGGAAATATAAAAAAATACTTAAAACGTGTGTATATGTTTTTTCTTTGATGTTTTAAAATTCTTTTTTTTTTGCAATGTCTGTTGCCAGGGTTATTCAAACTTTTTCTTCGTTTGTTGTGTTTTTTTTTTTTGGTTTGCTTATCCCAAGATGGTATTATGAATGAAAATGATATATTGCGAATTTTAATAATTTTAATGGATGGTTGTGTACAAAAAGCTATTAGGAAATCTTGGAAAAGAGGGAGAAGGAGAGACATATTTGAATGGTTGCCTAGCAAAATAAATTGTTTAATTAATTACAGATTTTTATTTGTTAAACAAATGAAAATGTTTTAGTTTTTTTCAGCAACTTAAATAACATTTTCCATTTATCGTATTTTAATAAGAACAATTAAGAAAGAAAAAAAACACATTAAGTCACATGTTGCTTATGGGGTACCCTTTTCCATTTATTTTTGCCAATCACTTCCATATTGTATTTGGTTGTAGGCAAATATACACAACCACAATTTGCCAGCTATAGCACAATATTGTATTGTAGCAACCAAGACAGACGGAAGGACGGACGGACCTTCATTGGTAAACCACCATTTTAAGGGTTGATTCTCAATGCTGTTGTAATTTTTGCAAAATATTCAAACAGCAACTTAAATATTTCATACGTTTGCTTGTTTTTCTTGTTTTGGGGTTTTTGGCACATTGTAAATACTTCAGTTTGAATGAATTTATCATGTGGCTGCGCGAGGTATTAAAAAAAAATAGAAACACATTTTATTTTTCCCTCTTGCTTGTCTTTAATTTGCAATTGATACAAAATAAATAAATGACACGTGTCCTTTTAACCTGGGAATAATAATGTATGTATGTAGTATATACAAAAATTTGAAGCATACTTTTGGGGTCATATGATATGTTAAAGAAAATAATTGCTGTGATCGATTTGGCAATTTTATTGCAATAAATCATTAAAATATTTGCATTGCGTTTTATAGATAGAAAAACAAACAATCATTTTCAAAAAAGTTTTGCCATGCCTAAAAATTTCCTTACAAAAATTTTAATATTCAATGTGCGTATGGCGAAATAAGTTCCCAGCACCAGCAAGTCAAACCAATAAAACATGCAACACGTTCCTCAAAATTGTATCTTAAATGCTAAATCTTACTGTTTAGAAAAGCAAAAAAAAAAAAAGAAACTTAAATTATTACCAAAATAAACTGCATAGAAGTTACACAAGAAAAAATAATTTTATATTCCCTTACAAACCATTGTAAGTTAGCTGAGAATATAAAAGTTACAATGTGCCAAAATATAAAAAAAATATATACATACCTACATATATGTATGTATATATAAGATTAACAGCAACAATAACACTGGAGAAAGCCAAAAAGAAATTGCAAAGAAATATCTTGTAAAACGTGATACTGATTTCAAATTCATGTGGCTACTCAAAGGGTGCATAAAGCAATCAAATCAACCACAAACAAATTCATTCAAACAAATCTTTCGACCTGAAGTCTATTTGTGTGTATGAGTATAGCTGTAGCTGTTTATTTATAAGCAGGCCAGTGTATTTGAGTGTTGTAATAAGTGTAAGTGGATGTGTGCCTGTGTATTAGTGGCCTTAAACCACTGTAGTAATTCATTCATTTTCTTTTACATATTTTATGTGTAGTTTTTTTTTTGTATGCAACACACTTGCCCACTCACACACTTAAACACGCCTTGGTATTTATCATGTACTTGTGCTTAAATTTGTTGTGTGTGTTATTTATTTTTTTATTGCCCTCTCCACTCGTTCTCTCTCTCACACTCCTAAAAGCAATCACTCTCACACATCTTTAGTATAAATTATAAATGAGCTGTGTACGGCACATAACGGTATTTTTTGTTGCTGTTTGTTTGTTTGTTTTTGTTTTTGTTTTTGCTTTGTGTTTACCGTAACATTTGGTTATAAAATAAAAACAACATCAACAACAACAACAAACAAAAATAAAAGATGTGTGAATTTTTGTAAGGAAAAAATGTGTGTTAAAAGTGCTCACACACACAGTTATGCATATCGCTCATTTACATGCACAATGTTATAACTCAAAAAATGCGAACTAATTCTTATATCGTAACTTTCATTCCCAGCAAAAATGCAATATTGATAGCTTTTTTAAAAAATTATTAAATGAACAAACATTTTAAGTAAATATTTTCATACGAGTATTTTATAAAAAAAAAAATTTAGTACTTTTTGGACATTACGAACAAAAACAATTTCTAGTAGAATTTTCAATTGTGTTGTAAATTTTTTCTGGGGTCTAATCGTCGCTTTTGATAACGAGCTGATTTGATCACGTTTTTTCAGTTTGAGATGATGGCATTCGATATCGAACCTTATTATTACATCGTTCGATAGCGAATGCTATAATCTCAAACTGAAAGAACGTGATCGAATCAGCACGTTATCGAAAGCGACAATTAGACCCCTGATTTAATTTTTTTTCGTGATTTGTAGGAGGTGGAAAAAATTTCGTTTAGCATTAAATTTTAAATTGAAATCTTTAAACTTGTTTTCTTGAGTTATGACGTTGTTCAAGTAAATGAGCGATATGTGTGTATGTATGAGTAGGTGAGTACCTGTATTATCATTAAATCAGCTTTTTTAAAGGCCCAAAAAACAATTGCGAATTAAAGAAATTTTTATTAAAAGACAGAAATGAGCTTATTTTTCCAATGACTTTTATAACAAAATATTCAGGGTAAATCTGTGCAGGTATTTGAGTTAGTTTTGCAGTCAGACAAAATTTATTCGATTAATCGATTAATAACATATTTCTAATTCGAATAAACATTAATTTTTTTTTGCATATATTTTTTTAAACAAGCTATAAATGTTTTTCATTTTTTTTAACGTGTTTAAATAACGGTTCTTATTCGAATAAAAATCCGGGTTAACTCAAACTATAAGCGGTTTTAAGTAAATAAAACCGGGTTTGTCTAATCAAAATGATTTTGATATTTGGTCAAGTTTGATAACTGTACAGTGAACTTGTGTAAGAGTTCACAACAAGAAATTAGCGGAGAACAAATATTCTAAACAGAGTTCCTAGAATTATACAAAAAATCACCAGCATTATGGCGAATTAAAATAAAAAATGCACATTTTGTTTGTATAGTGTGTGTCACAAGCTTGAGCAGTGCCAGACTTGAGCACTGAACTTGTGTAGTGTATGGCCGGAGTCCATTAAGTAACAAAATTTATTGGGCTAAAAATCGCCTCAAATAAAAATCAAATAAGAATTAAGTTAAGGTTTTTATTCGGATAAAAATCCGTTTTATTAAATTACAACCGGTTTCTTTAAATTTAACCGAAATAAGAAACAGGGGTCCAATCGTCGCTTTCGATAACGAGCGGATTCGATCACGTTTTTTCAGTTTGAGATTATGACAATCGCTATCATGAATAAACGTGATCGTTATCGAAAGTGACGAATAGACCCCAGTTTTAATTAAGTTATAACTGGGTTTGTCCTCTGCATCTTATTCGATCAATCGATAATTAATTTTTCTGTTTGAAACAATAAAATAAAACAGATTGATTCAGTCTTAGCCAATAAATAATTAAATTAGTATTCCTTTCTTATTTGTCCTGCATTTTATTATTCGAATAAAGTATACGGCATATTTGTTTGAATAATTCGAATAAATCTTAAAATTATTATTATTTGTGTAATGTTTTTTCTAAATAAGCTATATATGTTTTTAAAACGTTTTGATCGTGTTACAGTAACGGGTTTTATTCGAAAAAAAACCCGGGTTTTATCGAACTATAACCGGTTTTAAACAAACAAAATAATCGGACTAATATGTTGCTAGTTTTTGAGTCAATTAAGTAAAAAAAATTTATTCGGATAAAAATCGCCTTTAGTTGAATAAGAATTAAGTTAAGGATTTGATTCGAATAAAAACCCAGTTTTAATCGAATAAAAACGATTCCTTTTAATTTAACCGTAATAAAAACCAGTTTTTATTGAGCTATAGCCGGGTTTCAGCATATAAAAACCGGTTATTCGATTAATCGGTTAATAAAATTTTTCTATGTGAAACAAAAAAAGAAGAAGAAAACATTAGATTGATTGAGCTTTTGCCCAAAACAACTAAAGAGTTCTTTTTTTGTTATTTGTATCTGAGTTTATTATTCGAATAAAGAATTTATTATTTTTTTTTTTGACTATTTCGAATAAATCTTAAAATATATTAAATTATTTTTGTAATATTTTTTTTAAATTCAGCTATGAATGTTTCTGAAAAGTTTTAATCGTGTTAGAGTAACGGTTTTAATCGAATAAAAAATTTGGATTTAGAAAACAAATAAAAACCGTTCTAATCTAATATAGCTGGGCAAAAATCTTGGTAGTTCTTAGGGGCAGTTAAGTAAAGCTTTTTATTCGGATAGAAATCGGGTTTAATCGAATAAAAACCGGTTGTGTTTGAAGTTAAAGTTTAATTCGGATAAAAATCTTTTTTAATCGAATAAAAAGCGGTTTTGTCATGCTAAATCGAATTAGAACTGGGTCTAAGAAAATAAAAACCGGTTTTGTCTAATAGTAAGCTGAGCTAACATGTTGGTAGTTTTGGTGCCAGTTAAGTAAAGCTTTTAATGCGGTTCAATTCGGTTTTAATCGTATGTTGCAATGCACAAAAGCTTAATCAGCGTCTATAGTTAATAATGTCAGTTTAAACAAATAACTATTTCCAAATAAATTGGTAAAATGTAAAAGTGCAAGAATGCAATAATGTAATTATTTCTTATTAACAGTATCACGCCACATTAAGAATTAGGTTATTCAATTTAGTATAAATTAAGAATGATTGTAAGTTTTAGTTAGAGTTTATTTTCAATAAAGTGCGGTCGTGCTGCCCGCAGAAAATAAAATTTTTTTTAGAATTTCCAATACGGAAATTCTTAAAACTAATGAGCACATCCTACATCTAAACTGCACATGTGAATAAGTACGGAATTAATCCTTAAAAACACATTTTAAGTTTTTTCTTAGTTTTGGCTTCTGTAGCGTGGTTTGGCAACTATTTTTAAGGTTAAGGCTGCTTTGTTGACTCTTCTTTAAGAAGGGAATGAAAAAGGTCCCTTATAGAAAATAGCTAATACATAGCTTGAAATGACCCACATCCAACGTTCTTCGTAGGATTTTTTTATTATCAAACAAAAGCCTAACAAACCAAAATGTTTGGCGTTAATATTTATTTTAGATATGAAATAAAAATGAGTCGCATGTGTGTTTAAAAGGCAACTTGCTGTCGCCATTAAATCAGAATCCCTTTGATATATTTTCCTATAAATGTGTTTGTCCTTCAGTCATAAACTTTAACTAAGACTGAAAATATTTTCTTTCTTCTCCTTTTTAATTATTATATTTACATATTCTTTCAACATACTGCCATATGCCATTCATGTCTTTTGATTTTATGGAGTATCACTTTCAAGTTCGTATTAAATTTCATTTGCAGTTACAAATTAAAAAGTCAAGCAACGGCAATGGCAAAAGAAAACTGGGCAAAAAATAATAAGGCGCCTTCGTGTGGCGTTAAATGTAATTTTTATTTGATATACTTTTATAAAAATCAAGCACGAAAATTATTTGATTTCTGCCTGTTTAATATTTATCTTAAAATAATTTTGTTCAATATTTCAAAAGCTTCTCTAATAGAGTTTTTTTCTTACTTCAAACAACCTTCAAAACATCAAAGGCAGGTGTTTTATTGGCACACGAATGTAAGAAAAAAAACGGAGTTGCTGAAAACGAATAAGCGGAAAATAATGAAAAAAGTAATAATAAACTTACATTTATATGTAGACTAGAGTTAACAAAATAAAGTTCACACACACACATACACACATTAATGCAAATATACATAGAAACATATCGTCATATAAAATTAAAAAAGGCGTAATTCAAAGTCGTTTTATTATTAATGCATATAATCACACAGACAAATCTCATATTTAAATCTACGAAAACAAGGTTGAATTTAAAATTTTCCCATAGTGATTTTGTTTCATATATAATTCATGTTAATTCAACATAGTTTAAAGTAACCTACAAAAAAAATTTTTGCTTTTGAAATAGCTTTATTTTATACATGATTCTTCAGTTTTATTTAATATTCCACTACTCTTAAATCAAAATGAGGAATCATGTTGAATCACAGCTATTTCAAGTTGAAACAACATGAATTTAATACAGAAATGACACGAAGAACCATGTTGAATCAAAGTTATTTCAAGTTGAAACAAGATTAATTTAATTTAATGTATGTAAACATTTTATTTTATTAATTATTTAACTTACGTAATTGTGTGTGCATTGTCGCAAGCATCAGGATAATGTGTGCTTTATTGTATGTATATTTGTCTGCCCTGGCCAAGATTTGAACTTAAACTCATCACGTGGTAGTCAACGCTCCTACCGCTGCTGCCGCAAAAACCTTATAAAATTACTTAGATACACAACAAATAATTACCATCTGCAATAAAATTTAAATGCAATATTATTTCATTTAAGACTTAACATAAAACTTAAAATATTCCAAATACAACTTATGCCTATTTTTAGTTCTTATGACGATATGTATGCATGTGCGTTAAAGGAACAAAAATTCTCATCAGAAAATAAACAAATACAATAACTGTATGCAAATAGCATTTCAAATGTGAAGCATACTTTTCGGCTGTTAATTTGTTGACATGCATGCATATTTCTTTTACACTTGAATTTTTTGTTAGATATTTCTACAATTTACTCTTTTGGAATCTCCTGTGAACAAATTTAATTTAATTTTATATATAAAAAAAATAAACACAACAAACTGTTTACATTTTTTTGAACACTTTTTCTGTTTGTTTCTTACTTTTTATTTAAGCTCAACAAATATAATACATTAGAAAAAAAAAATGTATCTAAAGCATAACCTGGGGTGTTAAAAAAAAAAAAAAAAAAAAAATTAATAAAAAAATTTCAAACATTTTGTGAAAAATGTTAAAAGACACATCGAATACATCAGATACACCATATACACGCGCCGCGGCAACGTTAAACTTGCATGAGACACAACGTATTGCAACTGAAAGTTCATTGTCATACTCAGTGTCTACCGTTTAACCTTAACCCCTGCTTATATGCAACATATTTTTTTGCATTTGTTGTAGTATACATAAATGTCTCTCCCTCTGTGTGTTTGTTTGTGTGTGTGTGTGTGTGCACTACAACTGAATACAAATACAACAAAACCACCCAAAAAGTTTTTGAATAACTTGAAAAATGTGACAGTAGGAAATTTTTTAAGTCATGGAAGAAAATTGTAAAATACTGAAGAATTTTTATTGTAACTGTAACTTGAAAATAATTTGGAGATATAAAAAATAATTTCTTATTTTTTGCGTTGATGCAAATAACAACAAATATATGGCAGTTAAAAATTACAAAGTGTTCTAAAGCGAGCAACGAAAAATTTTGAAATCCTAATGTTATATACACAACAAAAATACACAAAAAACTCAAAAACTCCAAAAAAAAAATCCCTAGAAGGAAAAAACGCCAAAAACTAAAAAAAGCATCACTGCTTAACTAAAAAGATCGCCAAAAACTGAATTATAATGAATGGCCTTAATAGGCTCTGCTTTTAAATAAAAATATTATTTACTTTTCCTTTACTCGTAGTAGAAAATTTCCCACAAGCCTTTTTATGTTTATCTATTATTTCAAACAGTGAATGCCTGTGGTGAGTTTTGCTCCTTTTGTTGCTTCTGTTTTTTTTTTCTTGCTTTGTTTTAGCTAACGTCTATGTCTGTCTTTGCTCTTTAAATATTTTTCTGCTTGAATTTGGTTTAAGTTATGAAAAAATTAAGTTTTTTTTTTATTCTAACAAAAAAAAATAACTGAAAGCAAATTTACTTCTCTACACAGTTATTTTGTAAGTTGATTCCATTTAATTTTCATTCAATTTGATTTTCAATTACTTCCTCTTGAGTTAATATTAAATTCTTGTTTGATTTTTATTTAAAATTTTGTTCTGTTAGATATCCTTTCATATTCTCAGGATGTGTATATATTACGGTCTCTGTGTGTATGCGTAAGTGTGGCTGTGTGCGTTCAGTATTGATTGCAATATTGTGCGTGCTTTGTCAGTACTATTCTTTTGCTACTTTTTTTTGTCTTTTCCTGATTTTTCCTTTATATATTTTTTGTACATTTTGCCTGCAAAGAACAATGTAATCATGTTTAAAACATGATTGTTTACCAGTAATATGAAACAGCAGAGAAAAAATTTTTATAGTAGTCGTATTTTGCTGGCATATATGATAACTCGATACTGATATTAAATTATATGTGTGATTTATGTACGTTTTAGGAGTATGAAAAAAACAAACATAAAAATAAAACCAGAATTTTGTTGAAAAAGCAAACATGTTGCTTTCAATGTGAATTATATGTATATAAATTAAGAAAAAAATGTACCACGGTGTCACACATGCAAAATACTAAAGAGCTGTCAACGTCACTAGATGGTGCAAATATTCGAAACTCTGGCGTAAAATTACAAGTTTTTAAATTATAGAATTCATCCGAAAGCCTTAAGATCCAAATTTAGGACCAATAAGCAAATTTCGTTATGATCCCATGATAAAATCTGTAAGAATCAGCTGTTTCAAAATAAAGGATATATGGCGGCGAGATGTGTCCTTGCAGCAATTGCTACAAAATTTTGCAGGCAACTTCAGTGTACGATTCTACAAATAGTTATACATTTTCTTGACATTCTGATCATAATTGCAGTAATAATACAACAATTTACTATCAAGGATATATGGGATTTATAAATCTGAAGAAAAAACTACCGCTCAGATTAAATTGTTTAATTCTGTTATATATCCTTCATGTTAAGCATAATTTAGGCTAAAAATTGCGTATTAAAATTAAGAGACATTTGAAGGGCAGAAATGTCCTTGCAACCATTAAGCCGAAATTAGCCATAAACGCTAACTGCATAATTTTAATATTAATCGGCACCTACATAAAGTCCCCATCTTAGTCATTATTGTTGCCCAAACTCCAAATTTCAAATAAAGGATATATGAGAGATGGGCATATCCTTCCTACAATTGAGCTGAAACTTAACATTATAACTCAATACTTCATTTTGGATATATTTTTATAATTATTGCTGCTAAAATGTCATGTTTTACATTAAGGATTTATGGGTAGCAGGCATATCCTTATATATATATTGCGCTAAAATTTATATCTGCCCATTTTTAATTCCATCCTAATAGTTTTTTCGGCCGAAATTCCACTTTAAAAATTTAGGATACATGAAAGACAAGCATAACCTTCTATTCATTGAACAGAAATTCATCTAAAATAAGTATTGTTAGTTTTAAATATATTTTTACATGTGAAATTCCCTGGTTAAAATTAAGGATATATGGTAGGCAAGTGTGTCCTTACATTTATTGAGCTTAAATTCATTATAAAAATATTTTAAACGCTTCCTGGTTATTGCTATAGCTAAAAAACCATTTTTATTTAAGGATATAAGGACAGGCATGTCCTTGATATGAAATTTGCTACCAACGAATAACTGTGCAATTTTAAACATATTCTCATGATTATTGGACCCTGAAATTCCATGTTCCAAATAAAGGATAAATGACAGGAACTTATATCCTTACACTAATTTAGCTGAAATTCATTCCAGAAAAATAACCTCTAATTTCGAATGTTTTTAACAACTTAAATTTAATATCTAAAATTAAGGATATATGGAAGGCCAACGTATTATTATATCTATTAAGCTGAAACTCATCACAGAAATATTTGTAACGCATCCTGGTTGTTATTGTAGCTAAAAACACGTTTTTAAAATTCAGGTTATATGGGAGGTAAACATGTCCTTGACATGAAATATACTAGTCATATTTAACTTTTAGTTTTGAGCAGATTCTGAAGATTTTTGAACCTGGAATTGCATTAAAAAAAAATATGTATGTACATACATACATACATTCATCAATATAAAATTTAACACAGAAAATAACTGCTATTTTGAAGGTCTTATACATCTAAAATTTAATGTCTTAAATTAAGGATATATGTATGTATAGGCGGAAGGCATGTCTTTGATCAGATATTTATTATCAAGAAATAACTAAAAATTTTGAATAGTTTTTAGTGGTTTTGGAGGCTAAATTTCCATGTTTCAAATAAAGGATATATGGGTGACACTCACATCCTTGAAGCGATTAAAGCAAAATTTTGCAGGCAGCTTAATATTATGATTTTGCGAATAGTAAGAAGTTTTATTTGTCATTTTTAATGATAAACTTAAATTTTTAAAATTTTGGAAGGATATGTTAAAAACAAGTATGTATCTCTTGCACCGATCTTAATAAAATGTTTTCAATATAATAGTGATTATAATAGCCTTAGGAACCTTCTGCTGGATTTTTATTCTAATATATGCTGAAATTTTTATAATTAAGGATACAAGAAAATGTAGACAAGTCCTTGCACCGATTAACTTTAAAATTTCTACTTTGAATTTTATAATTTTAGGTATGTATAATTAAAAGTTTTTTTTTCCAATGGTTTTTTTTATCATAATTTTTGCTAAAACAGTAGTGTTGAAAAAAAGGATATATGGGAAGAAGTCGTGTCCTTTCACTGATGGCAGTAAAATTTTCTGGCGATCTTAGTTTTGTAGTTTTACAAATAGTTAGAAGTTTTTATTGCATTTTATTTTTTTATACTTTTTTTATTTTTGAAGAGAAGTAACACTACTATTACTAGGCAAGGGATAGTGATAGAGGGAACAGGTGGTGACAAAAAATAGTATTGTAGCTGAACTAAAAGTTTTAATATTAAGGATGTGAAAGAAAAGGACAAGTTATTTCACCGATTGAAGTATAAAAATACAAGGATATTAATAATAAGATTATAGGAATATTCTGAAGTTTTCTTTGCATTTTAGACATATCCTTGCATTTCGAATATCAAGTTTTACAACTAAGGATGTGTGGTATGATAATGCAAGTCTTTGGAACGATTTTGCTTCAGCTTAAAATTATTCTTAAGCCTTTTTTCAACCAAAACTTTTATTATTATTATTATTTATTTAGAGAGACTTCATTTTTTCTACATAACAAGATTAGCCAACATAATTTTATAGGAAACTTAAAACTATTATGTATTATTTTAATAACATTTTCTGATAATGCAACTTGCTTATTTGAATAAAAAGAATTAACATTTACATAATAAATTAACATCAGTTTTTTTTTTTTTTTTTTTAATATAGTGCCTGCTCCCAGCACTTGTCTAAATTAGTAGAGTTATATCTACAAAAATAGAACTTAAAACTAATAAAAAATTAAAACTAAATCTTACACCTAAGACTTACACTAAATTAAACAAAAACATAAATAAAAAAACATCCATAAAAAAACAAACAAAATTAATAAAAAAAACAAAAAACAAAAGTTAACCTCTATGTATGCCGGGAGTAACATGTGAGTAAAAGTTTTGACCAGGATAAGTATTGCAAGGTTCTTTTAATATTCCAATGCTGGAAATATATTCAGTGTTTGACCAACTAAAATCTTGTTCATGAGTTAAAATGTCCTTAATAACACTCCCTTCACAACCAAAACTTTATAAAATCTATTTTCAGAATAAAATTTAAGCCTACTTTTAGGCTTTAAAAAAATATTGAGGCCCTTATATATTTAGGGCTTCTACAAAATAAAAATTGTTAAGGCTTTATAACGGCTTAATAAGAAAACTTTTTTTGTGAGCATTTGTTTTAAAACTCTTTATAAAGCCTTAATAATTTTTTTAAATAAGGCGGTTATAATTTAAACTTTTTCCATATAAAATTTGTAAACGTCTAGCATTGCGTTTAACATAATAGGGATCTTACTACTTAATTTTTCAAAGCCTAAATTAAGGCTGTAATTTAATTCTAAAAATAAATTTTATGTATTTTGATTAGCCGAAATCCCTTGAGATAAAAGTAGAGTTACAAGCATTTTATGTGATTTAAATATATAAAAATCATACCTAAAAGTATGCATTAAAATCAACACAAATAAGAACCAGATGTGCCCACCAAGTACACATAGATTTATGTATAATATGGATAAATGAATAATTTTTTATGACTTCTTTATTTTTTTATTTTATTTTATTTTTTTGTTCGTTTAACCAACGAAACAAATTTTACGACTTTAGAGGTTTGGTCATAAACAACAAAAACCAAATATGAAATGCGTAACAAATGAGAAAAAGTTTTTGGAAAATGTACAAAAAATAAATAGGAAATAAATGCAGCAAAGCATAAAAATCAAAAACAAATTTTATGGTACCAAAAATACGCTTCAAGGCTCTGGAGAGAAAAATACCTAAAAACTTGAAATAACAAGTTATATTTCATTTCCATCCCAAAATGAGTTAGAAAATTATCAAAAATAAATTCATAAAATTTTATTAAGCCTGAGAATTGTGTATATAAAAACGAAATTAGTTTTCCTTTTTTTCCACAAATAAAAACAAACCGTTGCTGCTAAATAAATAAATTTAATTTAATATTAAATATATATTTTTTCTCCTCTAAAAACCACTACATGAACATGCAAATTTAATGTATTGGAAATAAGCACTGCATACATTTAGGCGGCAGCAATTGTATTTAACATAATAACAATAAATAGCAACTATAATGGCAATGGCCATAACATTTGTCGTGTAGTCAATATTAATTTATGCTAATAAAATTGAAATTAATTTTGATTGCTGGCAAATGTAATTAGCTTATGCTGAATGTGTACCAAAATCCCTGCGCTACAGCAGCCCTAAGCCTCCCCCCCCCCCTCATTTCCTACTCTAACTGCCATTTGCATTTTAGACTGTTAATAAATTTATTTTGAATTATGTTTTATTTTTTTAATTTTGTTGTAAATACCAGAAGCTTTAACTAGCAAAGGAAATTAAAATTCTCAGCATCATTTGCCTTCTGCTATTTACTTCGCTAATGATCTAAGTAATTAGCATTATAATATGAGAACTGCGCTTGAGGGTTTTTGGGAAAGTATAAAAACAGCCAGAAATAGTACTTAATTAAAAGGAAATTATTATATATTAAATATAATTAAGATACACATGCTAAAAGTCAAATAAAAAAATACACTTGCATAAGTAAAGCATACTTTTGAGAGTCAATGGCTTTTGAGGAGTAATGCAAACAAAAGGAAGTCACTCGCAAAATAAAAAAAAGATTCACAGTTAGTCATAGAATGTAGCAAGGAATTAAATGTAAAATTTTGTTTTGTAAAGAGCGCGCCATGAAAATCATGAAATATTACTCACTAGTCTGGCAAAGTGAGTCAGATTTCAGTTCATAAGGCTCACGCACCCTTATCTGCTAAAGAATTATTTTCTTGGATCTTGTGCTTAAATCAAATGTTTAAGCTATGCAGAAATACATGTTTCAACTGCCTGAAGGCAGCTCACTATAAGATATGTCACCTATTTTGTGGGGCCATAATTAATAACAGCCAAGGGGCAGCACCGCTTGAACTGATTTTTGGGAATCAAACTTTGGAAGCTTCGCTCCTAACGTCCTTAAAGTTTTTATCACTTAATGTCACGAAAAAAATAATATTTTTAACTCACGCTCACGTTCACTCACGCTTGAAATTTTGACTAATATTAATAATACAAGCACCGTTGAATATACTTAAATTTTTTTAATTTTCCAAAACTATAAATTTTTATTATGAAAACCTTTTGTTATTTGAAATCACGCATATTAGGTGACATGATTAAGTGACACTACATCAAAATTTTTGGAAAATAAAAAAAAACTTTTTGTTGTTTTATGTCATTATTTTTTTCTTAATGCAAAAACAAATATTTTTTTAGTCATGCACACTCACGCTCACGCGTGATAATTTAAACTATTTTTTTAGGCCTTTATAAAGTGATATTAAATCAAAATTGACGAAAAATGTTAAAAATAACTACTTTCTTTGTTATTCTTTTTAAATTAAATCAAAAAACTTATTTTTTCACTCACGCTCACGCTTGACAATTTTTGAACACTCCATTTTTGGCCCTTGATAAAGCGATATTAAAACAAAATTGTCGAACAATTAAAAAAAAAACTACTTTATTTGTTATTATTTTATATTAAAGTAAAAAAATATTTTTTCATCCACGCTCACGCGTGACCACTTTTAATAACATGTATAAATAATACACTTTCCTTCGTCGTTATATTAATTTCTTTTAATTTTCCAAAACTATAAATTTTTATTATGAAAACCTTTACTACATTCAATCGTTATTTGAAATCACGCGTTTGAAGTGACAAGATAAAGTGATAGTAAATAAAAATTTTTTGAAAAAAAAAATTAAAAAGAGTTGTTTTCTTTGTTATTATTTTTATATTAAAGCAAAAAAAAAAATTTCACTCACGCTCACTTCACACAATCGTTATTTAAAATCGCACACGATAAAGCGACAGTAAATCAAAATTGTTGAAAAAAATTAAAAAAGAGTAATTTTCTTTGATATAATTTTTATATTTAAGCAACCAAAAAAATATATATTCACTCACGCTCACGTCCTCTCACGCCTGACAATACACTCACTTTTGTAATTTTTTTTGTTTTATTTTACTTTTCAAAAACTATAAATTTTTATTGTGAAAGCCTTTGCTACACCCAATCGTTATATGAAATCATGCATATAAAGTGACATGACGTCCTCTCACGCGTGACATTACATTCACTTTCATAATTATTTTTAATTTTTTTTAAATTTCAAAAACTATAAATTTCTATTATGAAAACCCTTAGTACACTCACTCAATCGTTATTTGAAATCACTCATACCAAGTGACATCAAATCAAATAAAAACTGTTGAACAATTTTAAAAATAAATGTTTTCTTTGTTATTATTTTGATATTAAAGCAAAAAAAAAAATAAATATTTTTTCACTCACACTCACGTCCTCTCACGCGTGATTGGTCTTTCTTTATATTAATAATACAATTACATTATTATTTTTATTATTTTATTATTTATTTATTATTTTTACATTCATTATTTTTTTAATTTAAAAAAATATATAAATTTTTATTGTGAAAGGTTTCATTTGAAATCACGCATATAAAGTGACAGTAAATCAAAAATGTTGAAAATTTTTAAAAAGAGTTGTTTTCTATGTTATTCTTTTTATATTAAATCAAAAAATTTTCACTCACGCTCACTCACACTCACGCGTGACAACGTTTTACTAATATTAATAACATAATTACATTGACATTATTTTAAATTTTGTTTCATTTTCAAAAACTATAAATTTTTATTATGGAAATCTTTCCTTATTTGAAGTCACGCATGTAAAGTGACATGATTAAGTGACAGTAAATCAAAATTGTCGAAAAATTTTAAAAAGAGTTATTTGATTTGTTTTTATTTCTATATCAAACCAAAAAAAAACTTTTTTTCACCCTAACTTGCTCATGCTCACGCGTGACAGTATTTAAACAATCTGGACTTAAGAAAAATAAATTTTCCGATTTCTTCTCCGTACAGGAAATATATCGTTAAAGTTATCTAGAAAAATGCGGTTTAAAAAATGTAAAATATATGCAGCTGGAATATTTCAAGTTCGGAAGATAATCGATTGTTCTAGATGGTGTTACTATCATCTGCCTTAAATTTTTTTAGATCCAAATGAAAAAATACCTTAAGTTTTATTATTTTACCTTAAGGCCACTTCAATAGTTTCGATTTAATCTATAAACATAGTTATTTTCTAATAGTTGCCGTGTAATCATTTTATTATAACATACTTTTACCTGCTTTCCTATTACGCAAGTTAAAGCATATTTTTAGGTCGAACATTTTTCCAAAATAATTCAATAAAATTATATATATTTATTCTTTATTTTTTATTTTTTTGTAAATCTTTTCTCCCATTTTCTGTGAAATTTTTTTTATGTATCTAATCCTGCTTATTATTATATCAGTCTTTCGTACTCCCCCCTTATTTACACCATACCTAGAAGGAGAAGTAGAAGAAAACTGAAAACCGATATAAAAAGAAAAGATAAGAAATCCATTATAACGAGCACATCATTGGTAGTAAAACAGCAAATACCTCATCTACAAAATGTTTATGGCTTTGCTTAGAATTAGAAGTTTTTCGTTTTACTACATGCTGCTGTTTCTTCTATTCTTTATGTATTTCCGTTTCCCAGGCATTCAGGAAATCACAAATGTTTGGCTCTCCTAAAAAGATTTACACATAAATTGTCTGTAGCCAAATAAAATTCTATTTGGAACTTGATGATAATTATTTTCTGTTTTTTTTTTCATTTCCTTGCTCGTAAAATTGAACTCATAAAGGTATAGCTTTTTTTCCTTTGATATAATAGCCAAAGTGCTATAAAAAAGAGAAATTTTCGCAACATATGCACAATGATTACAATGACGGGCAGTAAAGCATAAAAATGTAATCTAAGCTTTATATTAAGAACCTTAATTATGCAATGGCAAACATTTCAATTTAATTAAACTTGCCAAGAAATGATATAAAACAAAGTTTATTTTGAATATTTGATAAACCATGCGGGGCCATAAACACGTGATTGTAAGGAAAAAACAATTTTTATAGTTTCATACCCTCAAAATAGGCAACAGTAATTTTTAAATTTTTTACTTTTTCATATTTTTTTAATAACATTTGTTAATTTAAAATTTTGTTTTATTCTCTTTACAGGTAAGCCGAAATCTCTAAAATAATATTATTAAATAATAAGGAGCAATGTGAGTGAAAAACATAAAATACATAAATTTTTTTCTAAAATTATTATATTCTGAAAAAAATTAAAGCTTCTTAATAAATGTAAATATTAATTTATTATTAGAAATGTTGTCTATAAAAAAATTAACAGTATATTTAATAATTAGTAATTTCTATAATAGGTACTTTTTGTAAAATTACTTTTTGTAAAAAGTACTTTTTATAAATAGTACTATTTGTAAAAATTACTTTTTGTAAAAGGTACTTTTTCTGGAATATACTTTTTGTAAAAGGCACTTTTTTGAAAACGTACTTTTTAGAAATGGTACTTTTTATAAAAGGTACTTTTTGCAAAGGGAACTATTTCTAAAAAGTACTTTTTGTAAAAGGTACTTTTTAAAAAAGATACTTTTTGTAAAAGGCATTTTTTTGAAAACGTCCTTTTTGAAAAAGGTACTTTTATAAAAGACACTTTTTAAAATATGTAGTTTTTATGAAAGGTTCTGTTTAAAAAAAGCATACTTTCTATAAAATGAACTCCTTTTTGTAGTTACTTTAAAAAAAGGTACTTTTTACAAAAGGTACTTTTTATGATAGGCACTTTTTATGAAAGGTACTTTTTATAAAAGGCACTTTTTATAAAAGTTACTTTTTATAAAAGCTACTTTTTATAAAAGCTACTTTTTATAAAAGGTAATTTTTATAAAAGGTAATTTTTATAAAAGGTACTTTTTATAAAAGGTACTTTTTATAGAAGCTACTTTTTATAAAAGGAACTTTTTATAAAATGTACATTCTATAAAAGGTACTTTTTGCATATGTATCTTTTAAGGTACTTTTTATTAAATGTACTTTTATGAAAAAGATACCTTTTATAAAGGTACTTTTTTTGGAAGGTACTTTTTATAAAATGTACTTTTTACTGTACTTTTTACAAAATATACTTTTTGTAAAACGAACTTTTTATTAAACGTACTTTTTATAAAAAGGTACCTTTTATAAATGGTACTTTTTATAAAAGATACTTTTTATAGAAGGTAGTTTTTATGAAAGTACTTTTTACAAAATTTTATAAAAGGCACTTTTTACAAAAGCTTCTTTTGGTAAAAGTTACTTTTTACAAAAAGCACTTTTTGTAAGAGGTACTTTTTACAAAAGGTACTTTTTGTAAAAGGTACTTTAACAAAAGGCACTTTTTGTAAAAGGTACTTTTTATTGACCGTACTTTTTAGAAAAAGGTGCCTTTTATAAAATGTCTTTTTTGAAAAGTACTTTCTATAAAATGTACTTTTTATAAACGGTACGTTATGCTATATTATGTCCCAGTTGAAAGTTGCAGCAATGCTTACAATGGCCGTCGGTAGGTGAATCATGCGTTAGGGCCTTTTAAACATTTAGCTCTAGCGTCATAATGTTGATGAGTTCCTTTAAGCGGACATTGCTTAACCAAAAAAAAAAAACAAGCAAAATGTTCAAATTATATAAAAACTTTATAACAAATAAATGTGTATATCGTTACCTTAATTTAGAAAGATCCGTACGCATAATATTTTTGACATCGAGTTTTTTGTATATGTGACCTTCTCCGAAAAAAGGGACCTAGTGTGACAAAAAACGGGTGTGTGTCAAAATCTATAAAAATGAGAAAAACATTAAAATTTTATTTCTTAATTGCGTTTTTCTCAAAACTTCATTTTCACGCACTAGATCCCTCTACTCGGAGAAGGTCACATATTTCAAAGAAGAAGAAGAACATCTAATGAATCGAAAAATGCACAAATTTCGAGTTCCAAAAAATAATGAGTTAGGGCCTTCCAATATTAAGGTAACTATATGTACTTCGGTATTTCTTATTCATGGCTTTAGTTGACACTTAAGTGATTTTTCCATATTGCCACAGATACATACATATCGTCACCTAAACTACAAAACGCAGCTACTGCCAAAAAAATTAAAAATATAATTTTTGATTGATTATTATGTGATTAACCAAAATGCATGTTTCCTTTAAATTCTACTCTCATACATACATATGTATGTATGTTCAATAATACAGATTTTAGTCATTATTCAATATGGCACCTAACAAATAAATAGTCCTAAACTTATAAGTTATTTTGCTTCTCCTGTAAAAAGGTAAAAAGTATACCTACGGCCTTTTGGATCTTAGGTGGCGATATATACATATTTAGTTTTTAAATGTGTTCATGGATTTCAATTTCAGATTTTTTGTTTTATTTTGTCCCAACCATTTGAATTAAAATTCCCTTTAACATGCTTTTGCAGCCCCTAAAAGTGTGCTTTAATTTTCTGCTCAATATCTTTTTCCAAAAAAGAAAAAACCTAGAAAACATTTATTCTTACACAAAATAAAAACAGCACTAAAAATGCATATATAATTATTCGAAGATATTGTACAAATACATCTGTTCTTGCCAAGGCAAATCAATGAGCCAATAAACGATTTACAAACAATTTTATACAAATTTTTTAATATTGACACCATGATCATGTTAATGTTAATGGAAATTCTTCCCTTCACAAAAACAAAAAGGCTAAATGCGAAGCCTGGGTAGAGGATAAATAAAATGTATTAAAATCCCACAAGTGATTAACGTTGGAAACAACACGAAATAATGCGTAATGGCTGGCAGCAGTCAAATAACAAAAACTTCTATTACTTGCGCCATTGAGAAACTGGTCGCGGGTCTGCAGTTAATTTTAAAATTTTTTTCTTTTATAATGACGGCTGGGTTCATTCTGGTAATAACAATGATGATGATGGTGATAATACGTGCGTAACCATAAGAAATTTATAAATTTACTTTTTTTCTCCTTTAATTCTAAAATAAAATAAAAAAAAAAATAAATAAATACTTTTTACACAAACTTAAAATTCATAATGGAATTTAGTTGCAAATGCTGTTAAAGAAAATTAGTTCAATTACCTTTTTCAGCAATTTAAAGCAAATATAAATGAGCTTAAGAGAGAGAGAGAGAGACAGAGAGAAAATCAGCTAAACTAAAGCATACTTTTAGGCTTGAATACTGGAAATAAAGTAAGGGAAGAAAATGTAAAAATGGAAATGTATAAACGTTTTTCTTTTATATCTTTACAATTTTAATGAAAATAACATAACTTTAGATATGCCGAAAAAAAATTGTGGAAATGCAATGAAAAGACTTTATTTGGTATGATAACTTTTTACTTTTCTGCATATTTCTTCAGAAAAGTTTTACATGACCAAATGTTTGAAAGCAATTAATTAAATAAAGGATACCTACAGTGGGATGTAAATTCAAAAATAAATTTAAAATACAAATGCAGAATTTAGTTTTATTGTTGTTTCAGCTTCTCCAGATGCTGCATTTCTTTTTAAATTTTTTCAACCTTTTCACGGAAGAGACAAAAAAAGAAAAACAGCCACATCGAGTAGAGTTAGATGGAAGTATATTTCAAAAAATTGCTTCATTTATGATTTTACAAAAAATATTTATACAATGCTTAATGCTTAACCATCAGCAAATAAATTTTAATTAAGAAATATTTATGTGTATCCAAAATATAAGGGTTACGTACGTCGCCTTTTATGGCCGATTAATCAAAACCATGTGCAACAAAGGAACCTCTGACCCTTTTTCATATATGTATATCGTTGTCAGATTTAAGGTGCTAAAATGCCAATACATGAATTTTTTTTATCTCCTGTATCTCTCCCATTCTCTCGCTTCTAAAAGTAGAGTTTGGTTTTATTAAAAAAAGCAGTAAATTTTTAATCTTTATTTTATTTATTGCTTTGTAATTTATTACAAATTCAAAAAGCCAATAAAGCAAATTAAAAGTCGATTCTAGTGTCAACTGCGAAACGCATCAGACGTGTTTTAGAAAGCTCTGTAAAATATTTTAAATACGTACATATAAATATTTGTTTTTTCTGTCAAAAAAAAAAAAAAAATTAAATTAAAATAATTATTTTTTGTGGAAATTTTGGGAGAAATTTTTTGAATCTTCATTATATGGAGTATCAATAACAATGGAAGCAAATCCGCTGCTGTCCCAATCTGGAGGACGTCCTCCCAATAATTTGAAGGAAAGATCCCCGAAAGCTAAGGAGAAATCATCAGATAACTCCAAAAAAATTAATTTTTCATTTAAAAATGAATTGATACCCTTCAAGCAAGCAAATTGGGACTCAAGAATCCCAGCGATATGGCAAATATGAAGGATGTTGTCCATAATTCGCAACTTAAAAAGGATTTATTGAACGCTGTTTTTATAGATGAAGCATCCGTAACTATGCAAAATATTGTAAAAGAATCTTTGATAGCAGACACTACTAAAGGTAATGTGACAATCTTTGAACACCCAGAGATGCATGATGCTGAAATGGAAGATATCGTTAAGGGCAAAAAAACGGAAGTTTCCAGGTGAAGTAATTGTTGATATATCAAAATGTAGCTTTGATGCAAACACCAAGGCAACTGAGAATGTGAATCGTGTTAATAGATTCTCATTATTGGGGGATTTAGATTTAGAGGCAAATGAGCCGATTAATAATACAAATTCAGGGCGCAGAGAGTATAGAATTAATGATTCTACACAAAACACACAGACACAAACTAAAACTAAAATTTCATATTGTCCTCCCATAATTATTGAAAATGTCAATGTAAAATCCCTTATTGATCAACTGAAATCAAAAAATGTAGAATTTAAAATCAAAAATAAGTCACAATATAAAAGTAAATTGTATTTTAGAGAATTGTCAGCGCAATTAGAAATGGTTGAAATGCTTAAGGAGAAGGAAATTTCAGCTCACAGTTTCACTCCCAAGGAGTTAAAACGCCAGAGCGTCATATGCAGGGGTTTGTATTTTGGGTCAGACATAAATGACATAAAAGCAGAATTAGATAAATTAATTCCTGACACAATTGAATCCGTATCAAAGTTCTCAACTGAATTTTCAAGAAAAAAAGGTATTGATACTGGCTTAATTCTGGTGGTACTTAGACCAAGCCGGAAAGTAAGTGAGTTAATTGGTTTAAAATTTCTTCTGAACCAGGTTATATCATGGGAAAGGCCAAAGGCCAGTACTAAGATTCCGCAGTGTTGGAGGTGCCAGCAGTGGGGACATTACTCAAGAAACTGCAGTAGGCCATTTGCTTGCTTGAAATGCGACCAAAAACATGGACCAGGTGAATGTTCATTAATTCAAGATAGTAATGCTTTGCCTTTTTGTGTAAATTGTAATGAAAGTGGTCACACTTCAAATTACAGAGGTTGTCCTGTGTACAAGGAATATGTTAATTTTAAGAAAAAGTCATTTGTGCAGGCTAGAAATAGAAAAGATGTAGCTACCGCAAATGTTGAAAGGGCTTTGAATCGGTCTATTGTTGATGAGAACAGGCCTTTTTCAAGTTTATTTAAGGACGCTCCAAAGCAAAGCAGAACGGAGAAACCTGATTTGATTCAGAAATTCATGAAGGTGGCCAAATTATTATGTGATACGGATCCTCCTACGTTAGAGGATAGAATTCAGAACTTTTTGGAAAACTACCAATTGTTAACAAAAGAGCAGGCAAAAAAAGAATGCTTGATATTAATAAAAGATATCCAAAATGTATATGGCCCGTAAATCTCTCAATTTGGTGACTTTTAATGTTGGTTCTCTTGTCCACGTGGGAAGAAGGACTGAACTCAATATAATATTAAATCAATTTAAGATTGATATAGCCTTTCTACAAGAAATGCACTTGTCTACGGGGACAAGTGTATATCTCGAAGACTTTTATATTGTTAGGGACGATACCTCAGTAGGCGCTGGCATTGCGATTGGAAAATCGGTTGATTATTCAGTGGTTGTTGTTCCTGGGGTATGTTTTCCAAATTCATTCATTGAAATTAAAATTTCAATAAATGGTATAGTACAGAGAATTCTATGTGGTTCCGTTTATTGTCGTAGTAATCTCAACCGTATGGATATGTGTGACGGACTATCTTCAATTTTGGATTTCTCACACAATTATAGTGGGCTTATATTAGGTGGTGATTTAAATGCAAAAAATATTTCGTGGGGAGATTCGATTAACAATTTTAATGGTGAAGTGCTTTCATCATGGCTTGAAAATGAATCATTTTCATTGACGAGAGTTTGCGACACATTTCCAACTTATCCTGGAGGCTCATCACACTTGGACCATTTTATACTTAGCAACAATATTTTAAATAGTTATCAGCGCAACTATAGTACGAATACACTACCCATTTTCTCTGATCATACCCCTTTAGCTTTAAATATATCAATATCAGACTTTAACTTTGTTTTGAGAGTTCCGGACCACTATGTAAGTTATTTAGAGACAGATTGGAATGCGTTTAAAAATGACATCATATATGCGATACTTAATCATTTCCCTTCGAAAACAAGAAACTTATCTAATGAAGAAATAGATTATTTTTTGAATGAGTTCAGTACTTCTGTTAATTTTGTATCGCATATGCATTCCCAAAATGTGGAGAATAAAAATAGGAAGTTCCTGGCTTCAGAAAAACTTAAAAGGATGCTTAGAGCGAAATATGCTTGGCAGAAAGAATTGAAATTGATATTTGCAAGGACTTTAAATAGGCAAATTGATCTGATTAAAATCATGATAAAGCAACAGATTGAACAGGAAAAGGCAACTATCTTCAATAACAAGTTGAAAGATATAGTACCAGGGCCACGTGCATATAAGGACATTTTTAGGATTATTGGAAATAGGAATCGCTCTGGTGTGAAGGATATTTCTGTTGGCGGAGTTAAAATTGCAGAAGATGATAGGAAATTGAACGTTTTGAAGGACTATTTCACAAGCCTTTTTCAGAGTTCACCACCTGGAAGAGATGTTTCGGACATTCGTGAAAGAATTAATGATTCGGTTCTTTACGCATCTCACGTTGTATTTAGTGATACTAATACTTCACTGAACGATTTAGGGAACTCTAAATTTATTGTTTTGAACTCTGTTCTGGACATAACCAAAATGCTTAATAGCAAAAAATCTTGTGGTTTGGATAGAATTTCTAACTTCCTCATAAAAAAAATTTCCAGTTAAGGCTTTTGAGTACTTAACAATTTTGTTTAACAACTCGTTGAATAATTGCTACTTTCCTTCTGCTTGGAAGATAGCAAAGGTAGTACCAATTCACAAAATAAAAGGTAGCATTGAAATAAATAATCTAAGGCCAATATCTTTACTTTGTAATTTAGGAAAAATGTTTGAGAGAATTATACGGGATAAAATGGATTTAGGTATTGGTGATGTATATATTCCACAAACGCAATTTGGTTTCAAAAAAGGAAATTCCACGGTTAATGCTCTTTTGAAGTTTCACACTGATGTCATACAAAATTTAAGGGAACGTCAGTGCACTGTGGCGATATCCATTGACATTGAAAAAGCTTTTGACAAGGCATTTCATGACGGCATTTTATTTATAATGGTAAATATCGGATTTGATCCGTCTATTATAAAACTGTTTCAAAGCTTTTTTGATGGCAGGAAATTTTGTGTGCAGACTTGCAATAAGTTATCTAGTCAAGGTAGCGTTTCTTGTGGTGTACCACAAGGCTCTGTGTTGGCACCCCATCTGTACAACATTTTCATACATGATTTCCCTCATGAGTACAAAAACTCACACAGTATATTATATGCTGATGACTCCCTTTTATATGCACATGATGAGTCTCCTTAAAACGCACTTCAACGTGTTTCTTCACACCTAAGGGTAGTTGACGAATTTTATTCTTATTGGGGGATTAAAATAAACGTTGCAAAGAGTTCTGCTATTTGCTTGCGGAATGCTTCTGGAAAGTGTAAGTATACTGTCGTACCGGAAAGCAAAGATCTTAAGTTAGTATTAAATGGTAATGATATACAATTTAAAGATAGCATCAAATACCTTGGGGTCAATTTTAATAAACTAATGAAATTTAATAGTCACGTTCTATATAATTTGAATAAAGCAAATCGTGTCAAAGGAGCATTTGGAAAACTATTTAACAGTAAATATTTACCAGTCAGGACAAAGCTACTTCTGTATAAGGTTAGTATTAGACCAATTCTTCTCTATGCATTTCCAATATGGTTCAGCATCTCAAAGACAATTATGAAGAAAATGGAGATTTTCGAACGGCTTATTGTGCGAAAATGCATAGAAAAGAATTACCAATATTTAAATAAAAGATTTTCAAATAAATTTATTTATGATAATGCCAAATTATCTCCCATATCTCAGTATGCTTTTGAGCTGCTGAGGGGTTTTGTTGAAAAATTGTCCTACTTTGAAGGCAATGTTATTCAAGATATTTTATCCAGTGAGCAATATTTCAGTTGGTCAAATACGCAATATATTTCTTGCATTGGGATTTTGCAAGAGAGTTTCAATGGTTTTGTCGGTCAAAACTTTTATTTAAATAATACTCCCGGTATTCACAGAGGGTAATTTAATTTGTACATATTATTATTTTCTTTTCTTTTTCTTTTGTTTTTTTTTTTTGTTATGCACGAAGCATATTCGAAATAAAGTTATGTTATTAAAATAATACTTTATAGTTTTAAGTTTGCACAATATGTACATATGTTGGAACAACCCTGTAATATGAAAAAATGAAGTCTCAATAAAACAACTAAAATTCTTTATTTATTTATACTTTTCTAAAGGAAAAACTTTACAAGTAAATCAATCTGTAACTGCTGCTAAGGCGCCTTTTTTAATGTAATCTTAAAAGAGAACAAGAGTCAAGGCAATTAAATAACTGCTTTCTTAGCTTTATAGAGCACATATATAAAATCAAATGGAAAATGTATTTACCAATAAGAAATGCATCTATATAAAAAATTAAATCTTAGCAGACTTTTAGGCTCTTTATAATAAATTGAAAAGGAATGAAGTATTTCTTAATGTCTTAACGTTTTTGTTTACATAATATTATTATTTATTTATTTAGAGAGACTTAATTTTTTCTACATAACAAGATTAGCCAACATAATTTTATAGGAAACTTAAAACTATTATGTATTATTTTAATAACATTTTCTGATAATGCAACTTGCTTATTTGAATAAAAAGAATTAACATTTACATAATAAATTAACATCAGTTTTTTTTTTAATATAGTGCCTGCTCCCAGCACTTTTCTTAATTAGTAGAGTTATATCTACAAAAATAGAACTTAAAACTAATAAAAAATTAAAACTAAATCTTACACCTAAGACTTACACTAAATTAAACAAAAACATAAATAAAAAAAACATCCATAAAAAAACAAACAAAATTAATAAAAATAAAAAACAAAAAACAAAAGTTAACCTCTATGTATGCCGGGAGTAACATGTGAGTAAAAGTTTTGACCAGGATAAGTATTGCAAGGTTCTTTTAATATTCCAATGCTGGAAATATATTCAGTGTTTGACCAACTAAAATCTTGTTCATGAGTTAAAATGTCCTTAATAACACTCCCTTCAAAATAAGATAGTTTTTCTACAAACTTTCTCATCAAATCCAGGCCATAAAAAGGTATCGGTGACAATTTAGATTTTTCATAAACGAATCTATTTGAAAATCTTTTGTGCAAGGATTCATAATTCTTCTCTATGCACTTCCGAACAATATGACGTTCGAAAATTTCCATTCGCTTGAATGCCGTTTTTGAAATACTAAACCAAATAGGAAATGCATAAAGAAGAATTGGTCTGATGCTTACTTTATACAAAAGCAATTTAGTTTTCTTTGGCAAAAACTTATTATTAAATAATCTTCCAAAGGCCCCCTTAACACGATTTGCCTTTGCCAAGTTGTACACAACATGATTATTAAACTTCAAAAGCTTATCAAAATTCACTCCAAGATATTTAATACTGTTTTTAAATTCGATTTCGTTGCCATTCAACGTAAGTCTCAAACACTTGCTTTCCGGAACAACAGTATACTTGCACTTCCCGGAGGCATTGCGTATACAAATTGCATTACTCTTTGCGGCATTAATTTTTATACCCCAACTGGAATAAAACTGATTCGTCCTTTCTAGGTGTGATGAAACACGCTGAAGAGCAACGCGAGGAGATTCATCATGAGCATAAAGAAGTGAGTCATCAGCATAAAGTATGCTCCTCGACTCGTTAAATTCATGAGGAAAATCATGAATGAAAATGTTATATAGATGAGGTGCCAGAACAGATCCTTGCGGAACACCACAAGAAACCTCAGCTTGATCTGATACCAGATCTCCAATTTGTACGCAAAAACTCCTGCCATCAAAAAAACTTTGAAAGAGTTTAACGATGGACGCTTTGAATCCAATTCTTACCATTTTATATAAAATGCCCTCGTGATAAGCTTTGTCAAATGCCTTTTCAACGTCAAGAGATACAGCTACAGTACACCTACGTTCTCTTAAATTTCGAATTATATCAGAGTGAAACTTCAAGAGAGCATGCACCGTAGAGTTACCCTTTTTGAAGCCAAACTGTTCCTGAGGAATATATGAACCATTCAATCCCATATCCATTTTTTCCCTGATTATCCTTTCAAATAACTTTCCTATATTGGAAAGTAATGAAATTGGCCGAAAGTTGTTTATGTCGCAATTATTCTTTTGTTTAGGAATCGGTACTATTTTAGCCATTTTCCATTCACGCGGAAAGTAACAGTTATTCAAACAATTGTTGAACAATATCGTAAGATACTCCAAAGCTTTTATTGGAAACTTTTTAATTATATAATTGGAAATATTATCTAAGCCACACGACTTTTTGCTGTTAATAATCCTACAAATCTCTGACACATAATTCAAGGTAGTAAATTCTACATTGTTCAAATTATTTAATGATGTGTTATCATCATTAAATGATATAGGATCACCAGCTTGAAATATTGTATCATTAATTGCCTCAGCTATCTCCGACACATCTCTATTAGGTGAAGTACCCTGAAAAACATTGGCGAAATGGTCCATAAAAACTGACAATTTGTTATTCGCTTCGGTTATTTTCACTCCGTTAATGGAAACGTCTTTAACATATTTACGATTTTTATTCCCGATAATCCTAAATACCTCTTTATAAGCCCAAGGGCCAGGTTTAATGCCCTTTAATCTGTCATTAAAAAATAATGCCTGCTCCTGTTCAATTTGCTCTTTTATAAGGATCTTAATAAGTTCAATTTGTTTCGAAATCAACAAATACTGGGGATGTTTTCTATTTAAAGTCCTCGCATATATCGTCTTTAAATCTTTTTGCCAGCTATATTTAATCCTGAGCATTATTCTCAATTTATCAGAGGCAACAAACTTTTGTCTCTTACACTCTATTCTTTTGGAATGAGTACGCGTGACAAAACCAACTGTATTATTAAATTCTCTAAGAAAATTATCTATATCATCGTTAGTCAAATTTATATTTTTTGGCGGAAAATGATTCAAGAGGGTGTTAGTCACATCCAATTGAAAAGCATTCCAATTCACATCTCTATAAGATACAAAACTATCTGGAGTATTTAACATAAAGTTAAAAAGTGACAAGTTCAACCTCAAACCCAGTGGAATGTGGTCAGAGAATGTAGGAAGTGTATATGTCTCGTAATTTGGAAGGGACATATCTAAAATGTCATTGGTTACTATGAAGTGATCTAAATGCGACGAACCCCCCGGGTATGTAGGAAATGAGTCACAAATTCTTGTAACTGACATAGATTCATTCTGAAGCCATGATGTAAGCACTTCACCATTAAAATTATTTACAGCATCACCCCAAGAAGAGTGCTTCGCATTTAGATCACCACCCAAAATCAATCCATGATACCCTCTGGAAAGATTCAATATTAAAGACAGACCCCTACAAATTATTTGACGATTGCAATTAGACCGGAAATAAATAGAACCACAAAGAATTTTTTTAATGCTACCCCCCAATGAAACTTTAACCTCCACAAATGAATTTGGAAATTCAAGACCAGAAATATTTATCCTTGCAAAAGACATTGGCTTTCTCAGAGCAATGGCCATACCTAATGCACTATTATCCCTTATAACAGAATAACTGTCAAGATATATATTAACACCCGCAGATAAGTGCGTCTCTTGTATAAAAGCAATGTCAATATTACATTGCTCTAATAACATATTCAGTTCAGTTCTCCTATCTATTCGGACAAGAGAACCAACATTAAACGTAACTAAATTGAGAGAACTACGGGCCATATACATCTTGAATGTTTTTAATTAAATCCAAGCACTCTTTCCTAGCCTGAAACTTAGATAGAGACTTATAAGACCCCAAAAAATCCCGAACCCTATCTTCCAACGTAATGGTGGTAGCAGCGCATAATAATTGTGCTACCTTCATAAATTCCTGTATCAAAGGAGGTTTCATAGGTTTGTCGTGTATTGGCACATCATTAAACAAGCTAGCAAATGGTTTATCTTTAACAACCGCAGACAGCTTAAGTGCCTTAGAAACATTGCTTACCGCCTGCTCTTTCCTATTTCTTGCAACCTGGGAAGATTTTTCCCTAAAAGAAACATACCTTTTGTAAGCGGGACATCCCCTATAGTTTGAAGTATGGCCAGCTTCATTGCAATTAACGCAAAATGGTAATTCATTACTTTCTGAATTGAATGAACATTCTCCTACACCGTGCTTTACGCTGCACTTCAAACACGCAAATGGGCGACTACAATTCCTAGAGAAATGACCCCAACTCTGACACCTCCAACACTGCGGAATTTTTGTGCTAGCCTTCGGCCTTTCCCAAGACACCACCTGATTTAGGATGAACTTTAGGCCGATCAACTCTCCTACTCTACGATTGGGCTTAAGAGTTATTAAGAATAGCCCAGTATCTATACCACGTTTTTTAGAATACTCTGTCGAAAATTTTGAAACAAAATCAACAGTTTCTGGAATCATTTTATCTAGTTCAGATTTTATCTCACTTATGTCCGACTTAAAGTAGAGACCTCTACAAATCACTGTCTGACGTTTTTGCTCCTTGGGAGTATAGCTATAAGATGAAATTTCCTTATCTTTTAACAACTGCATCATCTCAGAATGCGCAGACGAATCCTTGAAATACAATTTGCTTTTGAATTGGGACTGATTCTTAATCTTAAACTCCACATTCTTAGAAGATAGTTGTTCAATTAAGGACTTAACATTAACATTTTCCAAAAATATAGGAGGGCAATAAGAAATCCTGGTCTTAACTTGAGGTGAAGTTTTATCAATATTAGAATTTCTATTTTCAAAACTCATGTCATTTATTGGCGCTTCAGCCTCTAAATTCAAATTTCCTAATATAGAATACTTATTACTACGGTTAACATTTTCAACACACTTATCAATACCCCCAAACTGACAATTCGATAAATCTATTTTTACATCACCTTGATATCTCCTTTTCTTGTTTTTTATTATTTGGAAATCGTCAAGTGATTCCATCACGTGATCCATCTCGTTTTCGGAATTGATTGCAGAATGCTGTTTCAAATGTAAATTCGTTGTTATAGGAATATTCTCCAAAATTGTTATTTCATCATTGAAATTGCTGCTTGTCTCCCCTCTGCCTAGAATTTCCTCACCAAAAGCCGAATTTTCTTTAAAAACTGCTTCCAAGAACTGCTTTCCAAGCTGGTAATTGTGACCAGTTCCTTTATTTTGCGTTAAATTATTAAATTCCTGCATACCATTCCCACCAGTCGGCAAGTCAGATGCAGTAACATTTGCCGTAACAATCGGCCCATCTGGTAAGGCCGACGCCTCATGCTTGACATTAGGTGATTTCTTCCTAGAATTATTAGGAGGGCGTCCATTCCCACCAGACAGCAAGTCAGATGCAGTAACATCTGCCGTAATACTCGGCCCATTTGGTAAAGCCGACGCCTCATGCTTGACATTAGGTGATTTCTTCCTAGAATTATTAGGAGGACGTCCTCCAGATTGAGAAAGCAATGGATCTTTTCCCATTGCAATAGAATAAAAGCTGTTTTAAAAACTTTTCACCAACAATCGAAAAGAAAAAAGCAAAAATTTTTTTTCCAAATATTTTTCTTTATATTTAATTTTTTATTATTTTTTGACAGAAAAAACACGTCCGTACGATACAAATTTTTCATGTATCGTCTATGATTTTTATTATTCGTTTTTGTTTACACTTGAAGAAACATTCAAAATATATATATATATATAGTGCATACTTTTTGGCTTTACAAAAGAAACCATTTACATTAAAAAATAAAAGTCCGTTTTTTTTTGCAAAAAGGTCAAGGTATTGTTCATAAACAACATTTGTCAAAGATTTTCATAAACAACTGCTTTGTAGTGCACTTTTGACAGCCGAAATTATTGTTTTTTTAAATAAACTTAATAGCATCATATTGTGACACAAAACAATATTTTCATTAGTTTCAGTTTTCACAATATAAATATAAATTTATGCTTTCCATCATCACATTTTTGTTCGTTAGTTATTCTCTTTTTTTTTTTGCTTCATTTGAAATAAAACTAAAATTATTGCATACTTTATGGCAGCTCTTTTTGTTGTATGTAAGAGGATACTTAACAAATTTATGAATTTTTTATAATACATATATCAGCAGCATCATGAATTTTAGTTAAAAGATAGAAATTTTGCATTTGCCAATTGTATATAAAATAGAGAAATGTTTTTGCATAAATTCATAAATATTTCAAAGCATTAATGTATGCTTTGAATATAATATAAAAAAAACTATTTGCACAAAATATTTTCATTATAATAAAAGAAGACAAACTATACAAAGAAGATTTTAAATATTAACAATATAATGATAAAATATTCCATTTGAAATGTTCTTAAGAAGGACATGAAAAGTTTAAAATGAAATTTCATAAATAATTGTGACATTCTAAAGTTCCTGAAAGTATGCTTTATAAATATACTCTTTAAATAAATACATTCACTAGAAAAATAATGAAAAATATAATGATGCCATACGATTTCACTTGTAAAAGCTTTTTTTTTTTTGAAATCTCTACTTTCTTTTGCAAGCAATTGTTTTCATTTTGGTTTAAAATTAATATTTAAGTAAGATTTCTTTTGCTGATTTCTGGTGTCTTTGGCAGGCCGTAAAAACTAAAAATTAAAATTGTTTATGACTACTGAAATGTGTTTAAAACGTGTAGTATAACAGCAGTACCATCATCATCATCATCATCATCATCATTTTTGACTCTCCACATGTTTATAGAAAAAAAATGGACTGCTGTACAATATTGTCATATAAAGTTTTTTCTCTCTCTTTCTTTTTTTGCTTTGGCACAAATGTACCAAAAAAAATTATTACACTACTTCTACTTATTTCCCATTTCACGCTTGCAGCAAGTACAAGCATACTTGAGAGTTATCACTAGAAAAAAAGGATATATAAGCTCATAAAACAAGAATGTAGTGCCAGCTACTTTTCACAAAAAAAAATACATTCTTAATAAACAGCATAACTGCAGCAAAGGCTACAGATATAAATACACGAAATATTAAGATTTATAGATATGAAGACGAAATTAAATTTATGGCTTTTAAATGCTGGCACAAGGATACAAGAGAAATAGTTTTGGTGGCGAAAATAAAATACAGTTTAACACAAAAAAAAAGAAAGTTTAACAAACTTAAATTGCTGCAACAAATTCAAACATTTTTTACACCCTTTAAATATGCTACAATTGCTTAATAAAAAAAAACGAAATCCATAAAAAAATTAAAGTAAATTTGTGCGAATTGATTGAAATGTCTGTCTGTAATTAAAATACTCAAGCTTAATAAATGAAATTTTTTGAAGCATACTTTTGTTGCACTTGTATAAATTGAAAAATATTTTTTATATTTTTCGCTTTACATTAAAAGAAATTTCTTTTATTTGCCAGTTTAAGGAAAATAAACTGTTTTATATTAAGAATATATCAAGCCTACTTTAATTTTGCAAAATTATTGCCTACTTTAAGGCTGTATGATGGCTCTGTGAGCAAAAAGTCCTTTAAATTATTACTGTATTATTTTGTTTTGCCTGCACTATTTTCTCCATGAAAATTAATCTCAACATCATCATGTCGTGGTGGACATCATTGAAATGACAAACGAGTCTCATTTGAAATTTATAGCATAATTTTGGGGGGGCTGTTTACAATATAAATATGATGTAATTTAAAATTCATTACCAAGCTGTGTAGCAGGCAAAATCTGAGCAACTACCTGAAAGCTTAAGGAAACTCAACTCAACTGCCACAAAAATAACAATAAAATTTTAACTTATAAACATAATTTTTTTATTATATGAAATATATTTAATTTGTAAGCAGTTGGTTTTGGCAAAATTACAAAAATGGTTTTATAATTTTTTTTTGCTTAAATAAAAAATATTCCCAAATCCCAGATGCCACTTTTATGATTATTTTCTTCTAAACATAAAAAGCAAAATGGTGTTACGCATTGAAATAAAAGCTAAGCGAGGAAATATTTTAAGAAATTTTTTTCAACACAATTTTAAAATGACAGCAAGAGATTTTTTTAAATTTTCTAATCATTGTACAACCATTTAATGTACGAAAAGTTTGGGGGTTTCAAAAGCAGCTGCTTATGGGTTATTCATAAAATGTTTTATTATATATATAAAAAAAAAAGCATTCGAGAAGCGTATTAAAAAATCTTTTCGCTCAAAATTTATTTGAATAAACTTTTGTTTGAACAAAAATCATATAAAAGAATAATCCAAATGAACTAGATGTTTCGCGCAAAATTTTTTCGAATAAAAATTATTTTAATAAAAATTGCTCAAACAAAAATTATTAAAATGAAAATTTTTTATATAAATAAAAATTTATATAAAAAAATTATTCAAGTAAAGTTTTTTAAAAAAAGTTATTCAAATAAAAATTATTTGAATAACTTCGTTCAATTAAAAATTTTCGTTTTTTCGGGGTAATGAAAAAAAAAACAAATCAAAAAAAATATTTTTTAAAAAATTATTCGAAAAAAGTTTAAAAAATTAAAACTTTTTGAATAAAAATTAATCGCATACAAATTGTTTTATGAAATATTTTGCGACTAAAATCACAATGGACCGAACTGGGTCTCCTCCACATGGAGACCCTTCCTAACCTTATCGAATGAAAGTTATTCGAATAAAAATCATTTGGATTAAAATTTTTCGAATAAAAATATCTAAATAAAATTTATTCGAATAGGATGGCGCGTTTAAAAATTTCCCGAATAAAAGTTATAGAAATTTCTCAAATAAAAATTATTCAAATAAAAATTGTTTATATAAAAAATTAGTTAATAAAACCGAACGAAAATTATTTGAAAAAATTATTCGAATAAAACTTTGTGAAAAACAGCTATTCAAATAAACATTATTTGAATAATATTGTTTGAATCTTTTTAATTAAAAATTAATGAAAAAAAAAAACCAATCAAACATTATTAAAAAAAATTACTCGAATAAAAATTAAAAAAAGTTAAATTGTTTGAATAAAAATTAATCGAATACAAATTGTTGTTTGAAAATTTTTTCAAATAAAAATTAATCGAATAAAAATTAATCGAATAAAAGTTACACGAATAAAAGTTATTCGAATAAAAATTATTCAAATAAAAATTGTTTATATAAAAAATTAGTTAATAAAACCGAACGAAAATTATTTGAAAAAATTATTCGAATAAAACTTTGTGAAAAACAGCTATCCAAATAAACATTACTTGAATAATATTGTTTGAATCTTTTTAATTAAAAATTAATGAAAAAAAAACCAATCAGACAACATTATTAAAAAAAAATTACTCGAATAAAAATTAAAAAAAGTTAAATTGTTTGAATAAGAATTAATCGAATACAAATTGTTGTTTGAAAATTTTTTCAAATAAAAATTAATCGAATAAAAATTAATCGAATAAAAGTTACACGAATAAAAGTTATTCGAATAAAAATTATTCAAATAAAAATTGTTTATATAAAAAATTAGTTAATAAAACCGAACGAAAATTATTTGAAAAAATTATTCGAATAAAACTTTGTGAAAAACAGCTATCCAAATAAACATTACTTGAATAATATTGTTTGAATCTTTTTAATTAAAAATTAATGAAAAAAAACCAATCAAACAACATTATTAAAAAAAAATTACTCGAATGAAAATTAAAAAAAGTTAAATTGTTTGAATAAAAATTAATCGAATACAAATTGTTTTTTGAAAATTTTTTCAAATAAAAATTAATCGAATAAAAGTTACACGAATAAAAGTTATTCGAATAAAAATTATTCAAAGAAAAATTGTTTATATAAAAAATTAGTTAATAAAACCGAACGAAAATTATTTGAAAAAATTATTCGAATAAAACTTTGTGAAAAACAGCTATCCAAATAAACATTACTTGAATAATATTGTTTGAATCTTTTTAATTAAAAATTAATGAAAAAAAAACCAATCAAACAACATTATTAAAAAAAATTATTCGAATAAAAATTAAAAAAATTTAAATTGTTTGAATAAAAATTAATCGAATACAAATTGTTTTATGAAAATTTTTTTAAATAAAAATTAATCGAATAAAAGTTATTCGAATAAAAATTATTCGAATAAAAATTTTTCGAATAAAATTTATTGCAATTACAAATGTTCAAGGAAGTGGTTTTTGCCTACATATAAATATATATTTTTTATTGCTTGCGGATACTTTTATTTGCTTGCAGAGGCTGTATTGAAGCCATTGCTTTTTTCTAATTTTTGCTTACTATTGTGGGATTTCTTTCGGAAGAGCCGTATGTAATTTAAATTTGAAATTTGGGGCTCCCGAAGGCCGTATTGTGTTTTATAGTCAACGCACTAACTACTTCAGCCAAGAGCTTCTTCTGTTACCCCTTAAGGTAGGCTTTATTTTCAATTACGAGTATTTTAAAATCTTTTGTTACACCTTAAAGTAGGGATTTGTTTTAAAATTTTTCTGTATCTTCCTTTACGAATTTTTTACTGCTTTTCACAGTTAGAGTACATTATGTGCAACCTTTATTATTATTTTTTATTTAGTTTTTTTTTTGTTGAGTAAAACACTTCAAAGTACATTATCAACCAACCATTTGATAATGTACACCCTGGCTGGTTTATGCAACTATTAAAACAAACAAACAAAAAAAGCAGTGAACTTGCCATCAAACCTGCCTATTTAGCTGTACATTATGATAAGTATCTTACTGTTAGATCTCTTTTTAAAGATATTTCGGCATCTCTTTAGAGGAGCAGTACTGGCTGAAGTTTAAGAATAAAAAGATAAACTCATAAAATAATCGTTAGGTTTTATTGTCGACAATCATTGAGTTTGATTGTTGAGAGGGTTTTGTTTTGAGACGATGTCTGTAGCTTCTTTCGAAGAAGGTAAATACTTTTTAGTAGTTTTTTCTTATGCCAGCTGGAAGCAACCATCATTATATGTATTAAGTTGTTTTCGTTTGTTTATTAATGTTTAAAAATGTAGAAGTAAACATTGTTTTGAAGTTTATTTAATTAATAACACGAAGAAATGAAAATTTGAAGCATACTTAAGGGCTGTTTGAGGAGGGTGGGGGGGGTGAGGTTAAAAAGTAAATTAAAATTTAAAGAATAGCGTTAAGGGGGAAGCTTTTATTTTAAGCAATAAAATAAACAAGCATTTAAAATCTACTCGAAATGTGTTAACAGTTCAAATTAGGAGCAAAATATAAATTAAAGCATACCTTAAGGAGCTGCAATATAATTTTATAACAAACTTTGTTTAAGAATTTCGTTAGCTTTCTATAATTAAATTTAATTTACACATGTTCAGCTAACAAATGGTCATTTGAGTAGCTCTCTCTCCCTCTCGCTAGCTCCCTACCCACCAGCTGGCTAAATTGCAATTGATTTTTTTTTACCCTGATTTAATGCTACAAAAATTTGAAGAAAAAAAAATTGGTTTTTATGGAAAAATAAAACTGCAAAAGAAATCTATTTGTTTGCCATTGAATGCATGTGGCATGTCTAATGCAATTCCATTTTACTTATAATGCAACATGAGCCATGTGAGGCATGTATACATTTCATACAATTTAACATTGATACTATTTATGTTGCTGTGATGGAGAGTGTGTGTGTGTGCATTTGCACACATGCATACCAAGTTTGCACTTGGTAAAAGGCACTAAACGTTTGCTGCATTTAGAACACAGCCAAACGGGGGCCACATCTTCAAGAAACCAGTCAGTCAGTCAGTCTGCCCATCAGCCACCCTTCTATCCCAAGTGAGCATTTGGATTTTGCTAAATTTTAACCAAACATACATACAATCTGGAGCACAAACATCATCGGTGATGATGATACGTTAGTGTGTGCTGTGCAGTAGCCAGTAGTAGTCGTACATAGTCTGCTTGCTTCTTTCCTTCTCGAAATAAATGAATTTTCCAAATGCAAAGACACGTATCAATTTGTATGCTCTTTTGGCGCCAGTTGTTGTTGTTGCTGTTGTTGTTATTATTATTATTATTATTATTGCTCAAAGAATGATGATTTTACGTGCATCCAGGTAGTTAAACTATAGTTTAGTATGCTTTTATGTAGACTTTTCCCTTAACATTTAAACGAAAATCACTGCTAGAGCGTTAAGGTCAACTATGCGATCTTAGAGAAATTTTAATAAAAATTAATTTTATAAAAAATAAAGCAGTGCCTTAAGGCGCAAATATTAAATTTTTTAGAATGCATGATTGTATAATAAGGGATTAAAAAATTATTATTATTTTTATTTTCCTGCGTGCTCAAGCTTAATTTGAAAGATTGTAGGGTCAAGTATTTTCGAGATTTTTTTCACGTTTCATCGATGATTTTCTTCTGTTTTGAGGAATGAATTTAGAAGATAAATGTCCCAGCCTTGTTTTTATGTGCAAAAACTATAAGTTTGGCCTCCTTAACCACTTAAGAATTTTTTCCTAATTTTTTTTTTTTTTAATTTGTAAATTTTTTTATAAAAATCACTAATGTACTAAAAATGACATTAAACTTTTAATTGAAAATTACTGAAATTACATAAAAATTAGAAAAATGTATTATGTTTGGCTCTCCTAATATACAAGAGGGTATTAACTCAAAATTTTAAAATTTTCAGTAGAGACGAAAAAACATTTGTGGTTACGTTTTAAAAGAGAATTTGAAAATTAATAACTCAGTCAATTTTTACTAAGCAATTATGTTTTATAAATAAAGTTATAAACAGTATGGTTGCTGTATAAAAATACTGCCTAAGAAAGAGCCCAATGTAGGAAAGTGTCGAAAAAAAACCGAAAAAATTATATTTGGTGAAAAAATACAGACATATGTATGTCTGAAATTCGCTAAAATAGGATATATATGTATATATGTCGAAAGGTCTTAGTCTCTTCTTTCTATAGCCATTTGTAAATTTAAAATCGGTTAATATATGTATAACTTAGTTAGAGGTTAATAAGTGCCTACGGGTATGAAAACCCGTCTTTTTTACCCATAACTCGAGATTTTGGATTGTCCTCTTAGTAGACGTAGCATCTATCTAGTGGTTCTTGCTCATCTACAGTGGTCATCTAAGTACATATAGTATGTTTTTGGTGGGCAAAAAATTCAAATTAATTGTTTTTGACTACTTAATTTTAAACGAAATCATACTAACGTACCTTTTCACAATATATGGTTAAGAGTTAACGTGAACCTTAACTGACAGTTCTTCATACAAAACTTGCAGTTAAAGTCTCTGTTATCTTTTAACCATACATTGTGAAAAGGTACGTAAGTGTACTTAAAACATTTTAAAAGGGCGGTTTTTTGCTCGTAACTTTTGATAGAATGGTCCGATTACTATCAAAATTTTACAGAATCTCAGCTAACAAACGATAAATTCAAAAATGCTACATATTTGCAGCATAACATGCTATGTCGACTTAGGACGTTATGGAATGGGCCCGTCGATATGCAAAGCTATGTGCATAGAAAAATAAAAAAAAAAATTGATAATACTCGTATAAAAATTATCATACTTGTTGGTTTTATTTTAAATTTTTTTCAATTAAAGTTTTTAAATATGAGACTAGGGGAAAACTTGTTAAAGTGACATGTACTACTTTGTTGTAAAATTAATATTTTTCAAGTTACAATACGTTAAAGACAGATTATCAGAGAAATTATGGTTTCGCCCGAATTTCAGTGGACTTGTGGCACGCCTTAATCTTCACCAATTGACTTGAAATTTTGGAGATCATATTTTTTTTTTTACCCATTGTCACCACCAATTGGAGGGGTGAGATTAAGGAAAAGTTGAAACAGAAAAAAAAACATTCCCCATACAGCCAAGACCCACCCTAATGCATAAAACAATATAGTCTATTACTTCTTTCGCAAATTAAATGAAACTTTTGTGGCAATAAGGGAATACATTTTTTATAACTTTCAAAGTAACGCAAAATAAGTTTCGCTTTCATTGTTAAATATGAAATCTCAAACACACGCACATAGTTTCGTATATATATATATTGCATGGTTTTGGTGTTAGTTTTTATTTACATACTCGTATCACTTTGTAAAACAATGAATATCCGTAACTTAAACTTTTTTTAAATTCTTTATTGAGGCAATTATCTACTCGTAGATTTCACATTTTCACAGTAAATTGTAACTGTCAATTCCTAGGTTCGAAAGTATTCTCGCCTTCACAAATGTAATTAGCATAGTTTGTACAAACCCAATCATTCGCTAGATACGAGTACTTTCCCTCATCATCATAGTGTCTTATCATTACACAATTCTCATTGCCCTTAAAATTATCTGGCCCCGCAGCAACCCAATTGCAATACTTTAATTTATTAGGAGTGGCTAGTGAAACGAATTGTCCTTCCTCAGCAAGATCAGCATAATCCACCCACCAATAAAGATCACGTGACGTATTAGCATACAAGTACTTCGATAATTCATTTTGTTCATCATTTCTATCAAATGATACCAACTTGAAGCCGTGGACACGGCAACTTTCATATGCACCATACCAATTGAGCTGACACAAGAGGAAAGAAATACATGTATGATACTGGGATAAAAAAAAGAAAGACGACATCAACTCACCTTCTCCTCACTCAATTGATACGTTTTATCATCCGTTTTCCAGGTCTTAAATGGAAATCTTGCTTTAGCTATTAAGAATGTCAAATAATCAGATAATTTTGGTATCCTTTAAAATTCAAAAATAACTTACCTTCCAAACTGGCCAAGACAGTGAAAATTAAACTTATTTTGAAAATATTCAGCAACATCTTAGAAAGTGTTATTCGCTTTGCTGGTTATATTGAGTTTTTAAATCAAGAGCGTTTGCGAACTTCTTTTATATAGGAGTTTTCAGAAGTATATTTTAACTTGTTGTTCCTGTTTCTTAAAGTAAGAAGATAATTGTTATCCATTTTATCACTATTTGCTTTGCCTATTTTATTACTATTTCTTTTTTTAGAAAAGAATTAAGATAAAAACTAGTGCGCTTAACTAAACAAACAAACCTATTTTTTAACAGATTTGAGCAATGCCTATTTTTTTGTTGTGTTCTAAAAGAATTGCTCTTTATCTAGAACCAAAAAGCTGTCTAATAAAATTAATACCGTCTTATAAATTTAGACGACTGTAAGATAGTATGTATATACATTAGGGCGGGTCGATTTAAAAATCGCACAAATTACAAGGAAAATCGTATTCTATTGATCAAAATAAGAAACTTTGCCGAAGAAACCGTACCTCTAAAATGTATTTTGATGTACCGACTTTTGATCCGAAGGGTCAAATTTTGAAAAATCTCACTTTCACTCATTTAGAGTTCCTCAATCGAGTCAAAATGTATGAACGACCCCCACTAATTTTAGAGGGCCAACCCACCTATGCCAGTGGCACACCCCCTCGAGCCACCCCTGGGGGGTTCCCCATACAAATATTTCAAAAAATCACAAATCTCCTTTGAAGCCGGCTCCCGTATACATATTATATTTCACTTGGGTATTTTCGGAACAACGTTTCGAGCTTCAAAGTTTTCATACAAAAATTGATCGAATCCGAAAGAAAACAGGCTACAAACCATAAAAAAAATTTAACACTTGTCCTGTCATACAATCGCTGGTTGTAGAAAAAAGCAATTCTTTTTTAGAATATCAAAAAAAAAAAAAAAACAAAAAGATTTATAGCTTCAGCCTGTTGAAAAATATGATTTGATTTGTCTGTTATAAATAAAAATAAAATTAAGCAAAGCAAATAGTAATAAAATGGATAAGAAAAAAACTATTTACATACATATATACATATTATTATCTTACTTTAAGAAACAAGAATAACAAGTTAAAAAATGCTTCTCAAAATCACTATAAAAGAAGATGGCAAACGCTCTTGCTTTAAAAACTCAATTATAACCAGCAAAGCGAATAACACTTTCTAAGATGTTGCTGAATGTTTTCAAAATAAGTTTGATTTTCAGTATCTTGGCCAGTTTGGAGGGTAAGTTATTTTCTAAATTTAAAGGATATTAAAATTATCTGATTATTTTACACACTTTCCAGCTAGAGAAAGCTTTAAACGACTGCCCAATGGAAACTCTTATTATTTCAGCACTGTGCAGGTGGGCGTAAACTTTCTTCATTTGCTCCAATATTTTAAATTATATTTTTCTTTATGTTTTTTTTTAAGCTTAATTGGTTTGCCGCGCATCAGGACTGTCGTAATAGAGAAGATGCTGAATTAGTATATTTTGATGATGAAAACGAACAGAAAGAGATAGGAGATTACTTGGATAGGATGATGGCACATAAACTGTATTGGTGGGTTGGCGCTACTGATCTCGCTAGCCGGGAGGCAGGGTATACTTGGTTTAACCAAGGTAGAAAAGCCGACTTTATCACATGGAATGAAGGTGAACCAAATCATGCCGGACCTTACGAGAAGTGTTTGCACTTAATACGCACTAAAAGGATAAAATATGAAATGAACGACTGGGGCTGTAAAGAAGAAGCACATTATATTTGTAAACACGCACCAAAAAACTAACGCTCTGAATAATTTCTCAACTTTTTCAAATCTGTATAACCATAACTAAACTTTAATCAATATCAATATCATCAAAATACATGTTCTTAATTGTTTCACAACTCAATGTAATATCAATCAAACAACAATAAAAGTTTCTCTTTTGAGTAATGCTAGGAACACAACTGGGACGAACGACGAATTTTTCGGTGCGAACTTTCGTCATAAAAAATAAAACACATCTGTGCATATGAAAATGAACACAACACCGCCGTACAACGAAATTCGTCGTGCGTGATGAATTCTAAGATAGATTTATTTCTAATTTGTACGCCGACGAACGACGAAAAAATAATTCTCTCTCTCTCTCTCTCTCTCTCTCTCTCTCTCTGCCTCTCTCTGTCTTTGTACACACAACAACCAACTTTATCAAATATAAAAGAGGAATTCGCTGAGCAAATTCGTCGTTGTTATGCTTAACACGACGAATTTGTCGACGTGGACGACGAATTCGTCTTTCGTCCCAGTTGTGTTCCTAGCATAACTGCTATTATCCTGTGTCGCCAGTGATTTTTTTATAAGTCTTAATTCACACTTTTACTGTTAATAATTTCATAAACTAAGACTATGAGTGATTCAAAATTTATATGCTTAAATAAAAATTGTACCGTGACTGATGATGATGACTGAATGATAACTTGTTGGCTATGTAATGGTCTTTGTCATTTTAAGTGTAGCGAGGATTAAAAGCACTTGTTGCTGAAGCTCTTCGAAACACTAAGGGCTTAAAATGGTGCTGCAATGATTGTCAGAACATTGATGCTGAATTTTTTCGTTTTTATCAAAGTACTAAGAATACTTTTATTAAAATACAAAATAAAATGTCGATTTCACACAGAAAAAAAATACCAATGTAAAATCAACATGCAAAAAGTTTGATTCAAATCGATTCAAATCACTTTAAATTTACATGAAATAATATGTTGTTTGAGTGTATTGGAGTTTATTTGCTTTGTTCATAGCTGCAATACACTTTTGTGCTTAGTTGTGTAGGTTGTTTTTGTATTGTTGTTGTTTTTTTATGTTTGTAGACAGCGGACAAACTGCTGCTGGCTGGTAGGCAGTGTACTAGTCTTGCAGTCGAAGGATCGCAGGTTCGAATCCTGGAGTCAAGTCAAAGTATTTTGTATGTTTTTTTTTAACTAAAACTAAAACTTTTCAAATAAATTGTAAGTTAAATGATGAATGAAATAATGCTAAACTAAAATTTAATTCAAGATTGTACATATTAGTGTGTATCTTAAGAATATTTTAAGTTGCTGTGGCTGCAGGGGTAAGCATGTTGGCTACCAAATCTTGTCCGTGGAAGCCAATTTATACACAAAAATTTTTCTGATATCTATGTAGACGTAAGTTAAATAATCAGTAAAATTCAATTACTACATTATATTAAATTCATGTTGTTCCAACTTGAAATAAGTTTGATGCAACATGATTCTTCATTTTGATTTTAACCGTACGTAAATGTTAAATCAACCTGAAATAAAGTTATTTCAAAAGGAAAAATTTTCTTTAAAAATTACTATAAATCATGTTAGATTAACATGAAACACATATGAAGCAAAATCATTGCCGAAAAAGATTAGATTAACCTTGTTTAAGTAGATTTTAAGTTGACTTAATAACTTGCAATTGGCCGACTCTTCTCCTAAATGACGTAAAGCTGCTAGAAACAAGAACAAAGCCAACAATTAAGAGCAATTAATCGCCCAAAAAACATAGTACTCAATCATAATGAATCTGTTTCTCTTCCGTCCATTGACCTCACAACTACTGGTCATAAGTCCAACAATGACACTTTACCTTCTCCCATAGTCAACAAATTTAAGGCGGTTTCAACAAATCAAGGTGATATTTCTGCCCATCATGTTCCTGGTCCATCAAGTTCTGCTGTGGTGAATAATATTCCGAACTTAAACGCTCCTAAGCAATTAATGATTTTGCTTCCGAGTGCACCTGTAGCGGAGTGGTAGCGATGCTAGCCTCTCAGTCCAGAGGTCATGGGTTCGATACCCGCCATAGACCGAGGGTGTTTTCCGCAGACAAGCTAATCGGGTTGTGTTGTGTTGTGTTGTGTTAAAAAAAATATGAATGTATTTATATCTCGTTTGGCTTATGTTACAACGGCCGAAAATGTGAGATTATTATATAAAATCTAAATTGGATCCTGCTGCTGATGTAGTTGTAACTAAATTTTCGTATTCGCAGCCTAGGAGTAATAACATCATGTCTATGACGAAATTGTTCATCCCAGTTTTTGGCCAGCAAATATCTTTGGTTCCAAAAAACTAATTATATCCAAGGGATCGAATAGTTATTGCGTATCAGAATGTTCGTGGTTTGAATACTAAATTGTCTGCTAACCGTCTCAACAGCTATGATTTTAACTATCAGGGGTGTTCTGTGAATCGCACGTTTTGATATCGCCTAATTTCCAGGAAAGGGCTCAATTAAAAAGTTGACTTATTGCAGCTTTTTAATTGGTTTTAGTGTTTTACATGTTTAATATTTTTTATACGAACTTAACTTTGAATGCACTAAATCGTCCGATCAGCAGAACATTGTTTTCGAAATTGAAAATCGCACGATTTCAAAACGAGTGTTTTACAGAACACCCCTGTATAACTAAATTGTTCTTACTGATACCTGTCTTAATGATGACGTTTTTAATGCTAAAATTGTTTTCATATTTTCCTCAACTTAATTTAATAGCCTACTCTTAGACTGCATTCTATATAGAGAGTTTTTTTTTTTTGTAGAACAGTGTACAAATATTGAGTGGAAACTTTCAAGCTAGAGAGTGTTTTCAACCTTCTTCTCTTTTATTATAAATAATTGTACATACAATTTATATTTCTTACAATTTAGACTTCAACTCCAAGAAGACATTGGGGAGTATTAAAAAATTATTGCATACTTTTGGGAGAATTTGGAAAATCATATATATAGACCCTAAGAAACTTTGATATTTATTTTCCTAATTGTTTGCCTAAGTTTTGCTAATAATATTTGAAAACGAAAATTTTCTTTTATTCTGGCTATACTTTTCACATTTTTCACTGTTAAATAACCTTTTCTTAAACGTTTATTTTATTACAATTCATTGCGCCTTGCAGTTTATTTAGTTTTTTTTTGTTTTCTCGTTATTACAAAAAAAATATATATATATACGTATAGAAAACAATATTGTATATAGAGTACGAACAAAGCGATTACCAAATGACACTCATAAAATTCTAATCAAGCAATTTCATTATATCTTTTTTTGCCAATCCATTCACTTTTAGTATGTTTTTTTTTTTTCTTTTCTAAAACTTCGGTGCACTTTAACTGAAGCGTATTGTTTTATTTCACGTTAAACAAAAGAGCTGAAACAAACAGCGAAGTATATGTTTGACCAAAAAAAAAAAAAAAAATCAACTAAATTGAGTAGGGGGCACTTGAGAGGAAAAACAAGTGAAAAACTGTTTGCATGTGAAATGGTTTTGAAATTGCTGAGTTTGACGTAATATTGAAACGCTATTAAAAGGTTTTTGTTTTAAGTGAAGTAAAAACAAAAAAAAAAATTAAACAAACTTAAAGCAGATGTAGTCACTTTACTGAATAAAAACTGCAAAATAGAAAATCAAATAATACATTTCAAACAACATGAGTCAGCTACGAAGGATTTGAAAATCTCCAGCAAATACTTGTGGCACTTTTAGCTGGAAATGGAGTGATTTAAAAATATGTTTGAGTTTTATTTTCAAAATATTCGCAACTGAAATAAAATTGGTTTTTCAAAATGGCTTTTAGAACCAGCCTGCATAACACTAAATTTCGGTTAATATGAGCTGTGACTTTATGCCTATAAAAACGTAGCAGCAAAATGTGTGAGTGTGTTATGTTTCCTTATTTACACACATGTCTGCATGAATTTTAAATTTCTTTATTTTTTCCGTTTTACACATCATTTACTTTTTAACAAGAACATAAAATAAACATTTAGTAGCTGCGTATTCGTTAAACATAATTAAAAGCCTTAAAGTATGCTTTATTTTTCAATTATTACCTTCAGTATTTGAAACAGTGGAAGATTGATTGGCTTCAAAAATAAATAAGGCTAACATCAAAGTAAAGTTTACCTTTTCAAGTTTTATCAAAAGCAAATGGTGACATTAATGCTCAAAATTTAGGCAAAAAGCTAGGAAATACTCGTACTAAGGTTTCCTAGCAGTTTAAATAGAAGTGCAAACAGCGAGAAATAACTATAAAATATTAAGAGTAGGCCGTCGTTTTAAATTTAAAAATGGCATAATGACTCATCGCCTAAAAATATGCAAATTATTAAACAAAGAAGATTAAGAAGATTAGGGTGCCCCTGTGCCCTGTGGTTGAGTGGTAGCGATGCTATCCTCTCAGTCAAGAGGTCGTGGGTTCGATTCCCGCCATAGACCCTGGGTGTTTTCTGTAGACAAGCTAATCGCTTCGCGAGTTGTGTTTGTTCGAAAAAATTGATCTGGCAATTTGAGTTACTTAAAAAAAAAGACTTCTTTTTGCTTCTGAAAAAGGAATTACAATTTTATTTGTGGCATTTTCTGCTGCAAATTTTGTTAAACTTTCTTTTGGCTAAAATTTAAATAAGTTAAACTCTCACGTGTGTTTGTGTAAGATTTTTCAGAGCAGTTTTATTTCTGGCTCTAACAATTAACTGTTCCTTCAATGTATTGTAGATTTGGTTTAACTTTTTATTGAGAATAAATTTATTGCATATATATCGAGTTTCGTTGTTTATTTTTATTCGCCTTCTTTCTCAACAATGGAAAAGTTGACCGGTTTGAATTTCTATTGTTGGACGAGTTGATGAATTTTTATGGAAAATTTAATAAATATTCAATTACAATATAATAAGGATGTTAAGGGGGAAGAAAAAAAGAAAATGTTGGTAAAGTTTCAAGTTGTAAAATAATAATACTTAAATAATAAAGTTTAAAAAATTGTAATTGATTTTAATGGAAATTTGTGCCAAAAGGACCTTCAGGAACTCATCATAAGTTAAATTTTTCGGTACAAAAATATAATTAAAAATATTGAGTAAGAATACCTAAGTATATTTTTTTTGGCATTCAGTCCTTAATGTAAAAAGAATTTAGTTTTTTTTTATTTCTTTCATTTCTTTGCTGTTCAATAAACTGTTCAGTAGACTTCAACCCAAGAAAACTTTTAACTGTGTTCCTTATAACGATTCTTAAAATGTTATTGAGAATCACATATACATACCAACATAATAAGTAAAAAATCCTCAAACAAAAATCTTTACAAAAATTAAAAATGGGTTAGAAATCAAATTCCTGGTAAACAATTAAAAAAAATTTATTTGCATACAATGAAACTCACCGGGTAGCTGAGCAATATTATTTGAGAAATAACTATCAATTTTCGTTGCGTTCTAAATACAATTGCAATTAAAATTTATTTCTTTCAAATAAAGGATATATGGCAAGCATGCAAATGCTTGCTCGTATTGAATCGCCTTTTACTGAGATAATTTACAGCATAATTCTATAAGTAGTTACAAAATTTTACGATATTTTGCCCAAAAATAAAGCTAAAACTTAATTATTAAAATTAAGTGCATATATGAAAGACAGGCATATCCTTCCACCGTTTGATTAACAGAAAAATTCACTATAAAATTGTTAAAACAAATACAAACTTTTACAGCAATAGGGCCAGAGTAGCAACTAAAGTCTTCCATATTTCAATTAAGGATATTCGGCAGATACCAATATTTCACCTTAAACTGAACTAAAACTTTTTAATTATGTAAAATAAAGAGCTCCGGAAACATTTAGGCATTAGGCAAAATGCAGTACTCAATTTTTGATTCTAAGGATATACGGGAGGTAGTCCTATTTTAGCATTAAATGAACAGACATTTTTCGGGGAGTATTCCCCTTAATGTTAAAGAAATATAATTTTTTTTTGTTATTCTGTTAAATATTTAAACTGAAAGATGATTTTTAAAATAAAGGATATATGGTAGTCAGCTATGTCCTTAAACCGATTACCTTGAAACTCTCTGTTGACTTAATGTATATGATTTTAAAACTTTTTAATTAGTTTGATTGCATTCTGAGTATAATTGTAGCCAAAAGTATTTCTTCAAAATAGGGATATTTTGTAATTAGACATGCGCTTACCTCGATTGCACTGAAACCCACTAAAGAGCTAAAATTGTGCAAATCTACAAACAATTTAACATGTTAACCGTATTCTATTCATATGTAATTTTGGCTGAAATTAATTTTTTTTAGTTAAGGATATATGGTAGGTAGGCATGTCCTTATACTTCTTGTAAAAAAATTTATCAAATCATAAAATTTTACAAATGTTTAAAAAATGTTGATACATTTCCGATAATAATTCTAGTTAAATTGCACTTTTGAAAATAAAGGATATTTGGGAGGCAGTTACATTTTTGCAGCAATTAAATTGTTATTTGGCGAAGTGATTAACAATACAAATCTACAAATAGTTATGAAAAAAAAATTAGCAAACTGATTCTTATTGCAGTTAAAATATAATTTAAAAAAAATAAGGATATATGGGGGATAAGAACTTGTACCAAATGAACAGAAATTTGCAAGGAGTCTAAGGTATTTAATTTTAAAAATATTTCTCGTTTTTGTATATTTTACAATAAAATTTTTTTTTGAAATTTTGTGTCGTGAAAATATTTCCTATGTATGTGAGATATAAACATAAATATCTTCTTTTTAAATATAATCAATGCTAGCATTTAGAGCAAATGCAATTGTTGCCTGCGTTTAGATCATAGTTCTGGCTAAAATTTACTTTTGAAAATAAAGGATATATGGTAGGCAGTCACATCCTTGCGCCAATTGAGTTGTTATTTGGTAGAATGCTTAAATGTATACTTCTACAAGTTTTTATGAAAAAAAAATGTAGTGATCATAATTATGGCTGATAAGCAATTTAAAAAATGTAATTATATATAGCGTATAACTAAGTCCTTGCAATAAATGAACAGTGATTTGCAAGGAAGCTGAAGTATATAATTTTAGATATATTTCCAAAGTTGTTGTAAATTTTGCAGCTAAAACTGTACTTTTCAACTCAAACTTGCGCCGAACTTTGATGCAAAGAGAAACTTATTGTGGTGAAAAGATTTTCTATATGAAAAAAACACTGTAAAATACCATCAAATAAAGTAAATACAAATTTTGCCTGCGTTTCGATCATAATTATAGTTAAAATTCACTTTTAAAAATTAAGGATATATGGCAAGCAGTCACATCCTTACAACAAATTTAGTTGTTACTTGGTAGAATGCTTAAATGTATATTTCCACAAGTTTTTATGAAAAAAAGTATGTATTGATCATAAATACGGCTGAACGAGATTTTAAAAAAATTAAGTATATGTATATAGAACAAGTAAGTCTTTGCAATAAATGAGCAGTGATTTGCAAGGAATCTGAAGTATTTAATTTAAGAAAAATTTGATATTTTTGAACATGTTGCTACAAAAACTGGCACTTTACAATTTAAACGTACGCTAAATTTTGCAATAAAAAATTTTCTAGAGATTTTATGTCGTAAAAAAATGTTCTATATGGGAAATAAACACTTTTAAATGCTCTTTATTGTGGGCATAATTAATGGTATCATTTTATTTCATAAATTTTAATTATTATTTTCATAATTTTGTTTATTATACATGTCCTTTCGCCTGTCAATTTCTAGCAGGTTATCTTTCTTAATATGTTTTAACTACTGCTACTATAAACTTAAATTATTTATAATATTAATAACAGCTAAATTATGAGCATTTTAAAGCCAGCGGGTGAAAACTTTCCCAAAACAATAATAAGAGAAACTCTTAAGATGCTGGTGGTAACATGACTATAGACCATGAATACCATGGAGTAAAACAAAGAGCAACAATTTCAGGCAATGAATATGAATGAGCAAAAAACAAGCAGACAGACGGAAGGAGGGCATAATAAAGTAAAGATATTTAAACCAGTTTTGCTGAAATTGAAGATGATGGAAATATTTTTAATTAAATTCTTTTTCTCTGTTTTTGTTTGTTTTATAATAATACGCGTTTAATATATTTTTATGATGCACATTATAATTTTCACTTTATCTTTTAGCTACAGTCTTCTTATTCAAATTTCAAATGTCTACGAGTTTTCATCAACATCGACATCGACATCATAGCTGTCAGAGTATCAGCAGTTATATATAGTCCTGCTAAAATAACTGCTGATGCTAGCGGCAGCGTCAGTGCCAGTGTAGTTGTCTGTTTGTCTGTAAATAATGATGACTATGAAGATAATGGATTTTATTTTTGCGCTTATAATTTTTGCAACATCAGTTTCACTGAGGCGGGTGGCAGAGGGGTGCTGCAAAGATGCATGACTCCTCCTTTTTTTTAATATATCTTATTTTAATACAGTCTTTTAATATTTACGCAAACTTATTTATTATGTTTAGCAGGAAAAGATTTGGAAATTGCAAAGGAAATATAGTGTGCTTAGAGATTAAATAAGTTTGCCTTACTTCATCAATATCAGGAGGAAAATGTAAATATAATCAATATGTGCCCTAGAGTTTGGTTTGATTGCATTTAATTTAAATAGCACAAACTTGGCTTGTTTTAAAAATTTTGCCATTTTAAGCTTAAAAATAAAATAAAAAATTATTAAGTTTGATACAGAAATTTAAAATATGTGTGTACATATAAAATTCCATAGTTATTTCCATATTTATTTATTTTGCAATTGTGAGCGATATGACCTATTAACCTCTTTATTGCTTCACAAAAATAAAATTTAATGGTTTGTGTTTAGGCACAAACCGTTCGAAAGCATATGAAAACCCAAAAACATTAAATTTGTTACCAAAGGCTGCAAACTGAATTTTATTACAAAACTTTTTTTATGAAAAATCTAAAGGAAAAGTTTGTAAATTCTTATGGATGTGTGTATGTATGTATGTATGGGCAAGTAATTAAATTTGATAATAAAATGTTTTGATAACAAAAGAAAAATTATGCTCCTCACACCTTAAGCATACATACAATAAAACTCATTTGCACTCTTTTTTTTCTGCCTTTTATTCTCTTACACGCCAAGAGCTCTCTAATAGCACAAACACATGTATAGGCCGTTCTCGTACATTAAATAAAAATAAAAATAACAATTAAAATGTTTATTGCAAACAAAACAATAAAAGAGAGCAATAACACAAAAGCAAAATAATAACATGTGAAGCAAACTCACATACACACACTGTACATACATACATATATAATGAAATAAGAACAACAATTAAACAGTTATAAAAACAATACAGCTTGGCTTCACACATGACTGCTCCACAACAACAACACTAAAACATAACAAAACTTTAATCAGAGCAAAAATAAAATAAAAGTCTCAACGTCCGTTATGTGAGAAAACAATTCACAGTGCGTCATTTTCATAGAGTGAATCCTTTAATCTTAAGAGATATCACAGACAGTCAAATTTTAGATTAATCGCGTCTTATATCCGGTTTCAGAAAACTTTGAAGAAACTAAATGCAAGGACATGCCTTCTTTGTAAATTCTTAAAAGTAAATTTTAAATGTAATAACAATTCTTTGGGTATAAATATTTACAAAATTATATAATTGAGGAGGGGACTTCCTGCCATATATCCTTGATATGAAAAATTTTATTTTATCTTCCCAAACTTTGTATAAGTATTTCTAGATGCACCTAGCTAAGTGTTTTTTTTTTAAATAGCATAGCAATCAAAGCCAGGACATGCCCATTTCCCATATATCCTTAATACGAAAAATCAAATTTCGACCACAAATATGAATAGAACATATCAAAATTAATTAAATAGCTTCACAATTATGCTGTTAAACACTTTAAACAAGTTGTGAATTCCTCCCATATACATACATATGTATGTATGTATGTACCTATATTTAAAAAATTTTAATTTTCTCATTCAACTAGAATTTTGTTAAAAAAAATGCAAGAAAATTTTTTAATTATTTGTAGAATTGCACATTTAAAATTACTGTTAAATATTAGCCTAATTGGCGTAAGTTTAGGCTGAGCTCCCATATATCCTTCCCAGTAAAAAAAATTGGAAGTCATTCTAAAGGAAGTACATTTTCATTGCTTCCAAAAAATCGATATTTTTAATTTGCTGATAGTTAGCAGAAAACCAAGTAGAAGTTTATTTTAGTCATATAAAACCTTGTAATTCCTCTCTAGTTTTAGAAATTACTCACAAGAATTTTAAAAAAATCGATTTTTTTGAAGAAACTTATGAACTAATTTTGGTCTAAAATTTTAAAGTTATTTGCTTAAATTTACATGAAAATGCTGTTTCGCGTTTAAATTCCTATAAAAAGAAACTAATTGTTAATAAAGGTAACTATTTACAATTTTTCCTAGATGAAAATATTATCATAGAACACAAAAAAGTACATTTTTCTTAAAATCGCTTCCAATTCGGTGACGGACGAACTTCAAACTACACAGAAACGCTAATCACGCCTCATAGAGCATGTACATAAAGTTTGGTCTAAATCGGTGCAGTAGTTCTTGAGTTACGGTGCAAAATCACAAAAAAAAAACTAAATATGGCGCCATCTGTCGGACGAACTTCAAACTACACAGAAACACTACTTACGCCCTATAGAACATGTATATGAAGTTTGGTCAAAATCGGTTCAGTGGTTCTTGAGTTACGGTGCAAAAACACAAAAAAACTAAAAATTTTAGCTCAACTATTGGCAAGAACACAATGAAAACTTGTAACTATTTGTAGTATTGTGAATTTACGATTTCTGGTTAATGAGAACACCATCGGTGCAAGGACATGCTAACCTCCCATATATCCGTTTTATTTTATATTCACCATCAGCTAGATTTTCGCTACAAATGTAAAGAAATTTTGTAACTACTTGTAGAACTGAGTATTTAAGCTTTCTGCTTAGTGCGAAGAAAATCTGTTCAAGGATATGCTAGCTTCCCATATATCCTTTTTATTTAATTTTCGCTTTCAGCTAGATTTTTTTCCAGCATGAAAAAGAAATATGTATTTAACTACATATTTATAGAATTGTATATTTATACCGTTCGCTAAATATGAAAACAATCCTTACAAGGTGACCCATATATCCTTTACTGTTAGTTTTTAACAGAATGCAAAAAAAAATCTCATAACTGTTTTAATAAAATAAAAATTAAGCTCTTAAAAGAATTTCAATGCAATTGGCACAGTATCATTAAGATCTTCCGTATATCCTTAAAATTAAAAATCAAATTTCAGCTTCAATTGTGACCTGCATTGGGTAATATTAATAAAAAAAAGGTATTTGCTTTTTAACCCCCGACCAAAAAAAAAGGGTGTTATAAGTTTGTAGTATGTGTCTGTGTATCTATGTATCTGTGTGTCTGTCCGTGTCCACGTACAGCCCAAACGGCTGGACCGATTTTGATATAGTTTTCTCTGTTGGAAAGGTGACTTGATAGAGATGGTTCTTAACCATGTTTGAAGAAAATCGATCGAGCTGTTGAGAAGATGTCACATCTTTTCTAAATAGTTCGGGAGTTTTTAAAATTTTTAATTTTTGTTATTACTTAAAAATTTGTTTTAAAACCCAAAATATGTGTGTGTGTTTTTTTTTTTTAATTTTTTAGTAAAAAGCAAATACTTTTTTTTATTCATACTACCCATTGTCTATTTTTCATGCAAAAAAAAAAAGGAACGACGAATGTTTCGGTGCGAACTTTCGTTATAAAAAATAGAAAATAGAAATAAATCTATCTCACAGTTCGTCATGCTCGACGAACTTCGCTCTACGGCGGTGTTGTGTTCATTTTCATATTCATAAATGTGTTTTACTTTTTATGACGAAAGCTCGCACCGAAAAATTCGTCGTGTTATTCGGTTTGCTGGCTTTAAATTAATTGAGTTTTTAAATCAAGAGCGTTATTAGGGATTTTCAGAAGTACATATGTATATTTTAACTTGTTGTTCTTGTTTCTTAAAGCAAGATAATAATATGTAGCTTCATTGTTATTCATCTTATCACTAATTCATTTGCCTACTTTTAGTTTTATAATAGAATAATAAAAAAACTAGCACGTTTAACTAAACAAGCAAACCTATTTTTCAACAGACTTAAACCAATACATGCGCTTTTTTTATTTTCTAAAATAGTTGATCTTTTTCTATAATCAAATAGTTTTCTAATAAACTTATAATTGCCTTCTTATATTAACAATACAAATGGAATATTTTTTTTACATTTAAACGATTGATGGGACGCGTATTCCAATTGTTATATAAGGAAGCCAGCTTCAGGGGAGACAGGGGAACATCTACTGTACCACTGTCCAGCTCTGTGCAGTACAAGATGTGTATGTATGTGTATGTATATATGTATGTAACTGTATTGGTAATCGTATACACACTTTTCGGAGTCTTGAACTTGCATCGAGAGAGTGGAATGTGTAGACTGCTAAGGTTGCTCAATTCGTAACGGGCACCATGAACGGGGTTGCCATACTTATAGGGATGACAAGAACCCTGCTGGTATCGGTAAGGATCCATCCCCATGTTCAGCTAGCCAGAGTTTCTTTTACATTTATGCATATGCACATATGTATGTGTGTATGTATTTAGTTATTTCCCAGTGTGTGCCTGTTTGTATTTCCTTTCTGTTGTAGTCAAACATTATTTTATTATTTTCCATTTGCAGTCGTATTTTAGAGGTCATAAGTCACTCGGGGTTTCCAAATTTATTTGCTTATTTCTTTCCTTTTAAATTTTGTAATCACATAAACTGTTTGTTTTTATTTGCTCTGTCCTGCGTTTGCTAAACATTCGACGGATTGAGTAGTTCAAACGAAACATATCTAAAGTTTTGGAAGCACTAAAAAGCATCGGGTCAAATTAACTTAGTCGCAGTTCACATAAGTCTTGACCCAGTGGGAAAAGGTAATGAATAGTAAAGGGCAAGGTAATGCACAGCCTGTATAATTTTTAATTCCAGAATTTATTACTGTTAACACAGAACATGTTCTAGGAAAGTAATGAATTATTTTGATACGCCACAAGCAGCAACAGCAACGTTGGGCTAACCCAGCCTTTACCCTACGTCTCCACCTGATATATTTTTATCATGACAAATGTCAAATTCTGTATGTATTTTTAAATATGAAGTTTGACATTTGTTATGATCAAAATATATCAGGTGTAGACGTAGGGTTACAGTCGTCTAAATCTGAAAATATTCTAAGACGGTATTAAGTGTATTAAAAAACTTTTTGGTTGTAGAAAAAGATTTATACTTTTAGAAGAGACAAAAAGAAATATGTATGTGTAGCTTAAATCTGTTGAAAAATAGGTTTGCTTGTTTAGTGAATTGCGCTAGTTTTTTTATTATTCTATCATAAAAATAAAAGTATAAAAAGCATTATCTTATACGGATAAGAAACAAGAACTACAAACTTAAAATATACTTCTGCTGAAAATCTCTATATAAAAGAAGTTCGCAAACGCTCTTGGTTTAAAAACTCACAGCGAATAACACATTCTAAAATGTTGCTGAATATATTCAAAATAAGTTTAATTTTTAGTGTCTTGGCCAGTTTGGAAGGTAAGTTATTTTGAAATTTAAAAGGTACAAAAATTATCTGATAATCCTAATAGCTGACGACGATTTTCCATTTACGGAAGATCTAAACTATGAAGTGGGTGATAAAATTTATTATTTCAGTAAAGAAAAGGTGAGTTGATGCCTTCTTTTTTCTTATCACAGTATTATAGATTTATTTTCTCTTGTGTCAGCTCAATTGGTACGGTGCATTTGAAAGATGCCGTGATCAGGCCATGGACTTAGTATCTTTTGATAAAGCCAATGAACAAAGTGAATTATCGGAATACTTGTATAAGCATACGTCACGTGATATTTATTGGTGGATGGATTGTACTGATCTTGCTGAGGAAGGACGATTCGTTTCATTAGGCACACCTAATAAAATAAAGTATATGAATTGGATTCCTGAGCAACCAGATAATTTTAACGGCAACGAGAATTGTGTAATGATAAGACACTATGACGAGGGCCAATATCTAGCAAATGATTGGGTTTGTACAAATGAGGCAAATTACATTTGTGAAGGCGAGAGTATTTTGCGACCTAGGATGTGACACTAATTTGTAACAAAATGTTTTCAATATTAATTCTCTTACTAGATAATTAAATCAATAAAAAATTTGAAAAAGCTTAATGTCCTAATTCAGTAAGAAGATTTAGGACGTTCTTGTTTGAAAATACTTTTGAGTTATTGTTTTTGAAGCCCCTAAATTATTTTCTTCAAAAATGGTTGTTGTCCTTGATAATGCAAAATATAAATATTATTGCCATGTTTTTAAAACATAAAAATTAAATTAAAGCATTATACAATAGTTTGAAAAATACTATGTGTTGGATATAATGTTTGGAACAAAATCATAAAGCAAATACAAGAACCTTCTAGCATAGACAAGAAATAATAATAAATAGCCTAGACGATACAATTGTCGAACAGAATTAGGGCATTAGTTCCTGATATTCATTGTTTTACGAACAAATAAAAAATCTACCTAATAGAGTAATATATCGTTACCTTAATATAGCAAGGCCCTAACTAAATTTTTTTTTTTTGAAATCGAGTTTTTTGTATATTTCGTTCAAAGAACATCTAATGTATCAAAAAATGCAACAAATCTCGATTTCAAAAAAATAACCGAGTTAGGTCCTTTCTATATTAAGGTAACGATATGTAAATAAAGGCAAACACAAAAGCCATGCAACATTTTTCGTAAAATATTCGAAATAAACGAAAGCAACTGTCGAAAAATGTGCATGCATTTCAGATCTCTAGTGCGATTCAGTAACTTTTAACGATCCGACAATCGTAATTTTTGTCTATACATTTTGTAGCTTGCAATAACGATTGTGTGATTCTGTAGCGTATTTTGAACGCAGCTGATATTATCTGTTGATTGTCGCTTAAATAACGACACAGCTGAAATTAACCTACAGCGATTATCGTTAAAAATGTTACTGAATAGCGAATTCGATAAATTTTCGTTAAATAGCTGATGTTAATAATAATCTGTACCCCAGGAGATAGACATGGGTGCTAATGAAGTGCGTGGCTGCACAGAAAAATATCGGTATTTCCCCCCAATAATAAAGTCTAGTTTAATTTTTCTTCTCTTCTTTAGAAACTCACATTAATTAATAAAAATATTTCATTCAATAAGAATTGAAATTACTGAACTTAAGCCTGATTAAAAATTATTAATGATTATACTTGCGTCATTTGTACAGTAACTACAGTTGTTTGCAACTACTCAACATCTGAAAGTTTTTGAGTTGTGACTGTTTATGATTTAGTGTGCGATATGTTAAAGAAGTCCAACCAACCAATAGTAATGCATATAAAATACTAAACACAAATTCTGTTATACCAATAGAATCTTTGTTTAATTAAAATAATAAATAGCTAACAATTAAAAATTATTATTTTTAGCGTGTACGAATTTATACAACTTATCAGTACAGATATTAAACATATAACCAGGCACAAACCATAGATATATTTGTGAATAAATATATACATCAGATAAGAAAAAGTTAATCTATCTTTTAAATTAGTTTAGAGCTATTATAGTCTTTACGTAAATACTTTTATATATGTATATATGTATGTATGCCCTTTAAATAAGACATACATACTATAAATGAACATTAACTGCCAACATTTAATTTATGTATATAAAAAGTGATTTGGCACTATTGAAGTCATTTTGGCACTACGAGTATTTAGAAAGAAAACAAAATTTCCAATTCCCAACACTGATAGTCACACATACATGCCTACATCCATATCGTCATCTTAAATGCAAACGGACGTAACTAAACTTTTATATTTTTTACAGGAGAAACAAAAAATGTTTCAAAATCAATAATAATAAAAAGTCCTTGCAAATTTTCTTCGAAATTTACTTGTAGTATGGATACTTATATGTTTTTAACCATTTACATATATCGTTTTTATATGTATTAAAGCTTTTATATTAGTTACGTTCTTTGCAATAAAAAATAGATGCATTCGTAATTACATCCGTATGAATTTTTTTCTTTTTGATCGCAGAGGTCTAAACCATAATCAATCAAAAACTCGATTACGTCCGTTTGCATTTAAGTTGACGATATGTATATTCTCTTACACGTACGCAAGAAAACAATTCTGTCTCTCATAAGTCCTAATTTACACTCAGCAAATAACTTATATTCGATTCATATCGATTCATATCGAATATAATATATTTGCTGGGCTTTATATACGTTTCTAAGCCTACTACGCTTATTTTTCTTTTGTGATTTTCAAAAATATTATTGTTTGCGAATTCTCAAATAGTTTTTGAAAGTCTGTGCATATAAGATAAGATAAAGCATACTTAAATTAATTCAACTTGAGGTCATTTAGTTGAAGGATATACTATTCTCTTTTACATTTGCTTAATATTAAAATTAAATTGTTTTTAGAATTATGATCAGACATGATGTGTAAAAAAATTTAAATTTTCCAAAAAGTAAGGAATTAATAAAAAGTAAATTTAATAAATGATTCTTTACAATTCGTGGCGAATTAGAATTGAAGTTTTTGCGTAGAACAAAAAGCACTGTGCGACCAGATAAAATAACAACAATAATCTTTGTGTGAAGACTGTAGCAGCAGCCGTAAAAGGACATTTACGCTAAAAACATGCACACACACACATACACACACACACACACACACACATTTATAGAGAAACATACATACTTTGTAGTCAAGCAAATAAAACTCCACTCGCGCATGTGAAAGGAAATGTGACAATTGTAAAACGTGCATATGAATTTAATTATTATTTTTTTATTCCTTTTTATACTGGAAAGCTGATACCTTCTTCTTTTATTGCTTTTTGTTCTTTTTGAGGAATAAATAAATGTAAAAATTTTTTAAGGAAAAAGGTTATTAAAACAATACTTAAGAATTTTAATCGAAATTGAAAACAAAGTCTTGTTGTACAAAGTTTTTAATTGGGTTACTTTGGATTACCATAACCCAGAATGTATGTAATTTCTCAGAAATTAAAAAAAACAACAGGATAGACATTTTCTGAGAATAGCACAAAGCTGTGTGATATAATTGGCGGAATTAATTTAAATGGGGTACAAACTTAGCAAAAATCAATGCAATATAAAAAAACGGTTTTTTCTTTTCAATATAAATTATCGAGTGAAAATTATTTCACGTTTTAACGAATCCAGGTACTTACTTTTTGTGTTATTCAGCTATGAGACATTGTTGACTTTATTTCGCATTGACTCAGCTTATTACTATTTATTTAGCATAATTGTAACATACGAGTAGTCTTAAGACAGAAAAATTTTTTACATTCAAACAATAAATTTAATGCGAAATTTTTTGAATTACCCCCAGTTTCTACAACCCAAACGGTTGGCTTGAATAAAATATTTATATGAAAAGCACTAATTTTTTTTAAAGTGATTTTCATACAAATTTTCTAAACGTGTCGCCGGTCTAACTTCTTGAAACAGGGTTCTATTTCCACTGTTGATTTTAAAAACCTAAGTTATTTTATACAAACAAAAAATTTAATTTATGTCTATATGGCTTTAAAAGGCAATTCAGCTTTATAAATTTCTAATTCAGCTACAATATTTTCAATTCAGCGAACAAATTTAAATTTGTATACAATTACATATGTATGTATGTATATCTATACAAAATCTTTGACTCATTTTATAACAAAAACGCTAATAAATATTCATTTAGTTCATAAATGTTAATTCTGCTACATAAATATCTAATTCAGCTACGAGTACATTAGTTTGCATACAAAAGAGCTTAAAGTTTGGCGTTTACAATTTGTTTTACAATTCAGCGAGCTGAATTTGATATTTGTTTGACTTTATTTGTACAAAGTTTTAATGTTTCTATTTACAGTTATATTTAGCTAGCTAAAATTAAAAATTTTAAAATAAAACTCGCTTATACATATTTACCTTTTAGTCTATCTTCATTTAATTCTCAAAAATTAATTCAGCTACATAAATATCTAATTCAGCTACGAGTACATTAGTTTGCATACAAAAGAGCTTAAAGTTTGGCGTTTACAATTTGTTTTACAATTCAGCGAGCTGAATTTGATATTTGTTTGACTTTATTTGTACAAAGTTATAATGTTTCTATTTACAGTTATATTTAGCTAGCTAAAATTAAAAATTTTAAAATAAAACTCTCTTATACATATTTACCTTTTAGTCTATCTTCATTTAGTTCATAAATGTTAATTCAGCTACATAAATATCTAATTCAGCTACGAGTACATTAGTTTGCATGCAAAAGGGCTTAAAGTTTGGCGTTTACAATTTGTTTTACAATTCAGCGAGCTGAATTTGATATCTGTTTGACTTTGTTTGTACAAACTTTTAATGTTTCTATTTACAGTTATATTCAGCTAGCTAAAATTAAAAATTTTAAAATAAAACTCTCTTATACATATTTACCTTTTAGTCTATCTTCATTTAGTTCATAAATGTTAATTCAGCTACATAAATATCTAATTCAGCTACGAGTACATTAGTTTGCATGCAAAAGGGCTTAAAGTTTGGCGTTTACAATTTGTTTTACAATTCAGCGAGCTGAATTTGATATCTGTTTGACTTTGTTTGTACAAACTTTTAATGTTTCTATTTACAGTTATATTCAGCTAGCTGAATTTAAATATTTTAAAATAAAACTCATTTATACATATTTACCTTTTAGTCTATCTTCATTTAATTCTCAAAAATTAATTCAGCTACATAAATATCTAATTCAGCTACGAGTACATTAGTTTGCATACAAAAGAGCTTAAAGTTTGGCGTTTACAATTTGTTTTACAATTCAGCGAGCTGAATTGCTGTTGGTTCTTAGGATTTGAAAATTAATTTGAAATTTTTATTTTTAATTAAAATAAAGCTTTGTTAACAGCAAAAATAATAATGAACTTGAAATGTTCTCATTACAATTTTTTTTTTGATTAGTTTTCTCTCCATCTCTTACTCCCTGACTTGCTCTTTACCAATATGTATATTTTTTTATTGTTTTATTATTTTACGCTTTTCAAATATATTTTTCAAAGTTTTAGAAGCTAAACAGTTTTAATTGTTTGAACATGAACAAATTTACGCTGGTTGCTTGCTTGCTTGCTGTTCCCCTCTTTCGAGAACTTTCTGCTGATTTTAGTTTTGCGTTGAAAACTTTTGAAAATTGCATTCTAATTACATTTAGCTTGGTAACAGTTGTTAAAAAGGAAACTTCTAAATTGCATTTGCTCTTTTTTAGAAAAGAAAAAAAAAAAGAAATTCAGTTAAAAGTTTTTGCAGGATTTTTTTTACAAAATGAAGTAAACAAGTGTATTTTTTTTTAATGTTCATGATTTCTGAAGCATAGTAAAGTCAAGAAAGTGATTAATTTCGTTTTCAGCAAACAAAATGTATATGTATTAAATATTATATTCAAAGTTTAATTATGATCCTTTATTCTTCTCTTTGCAGGTGAGTTGCCAAACCAAAACTATACTTTTCACATTGCTTACACACAGCAAAACAGCTAAAACAAGTAAACTTTTTTAAAACAATATATATTTTCAATATTTCTTGTCTAAAACAAATAAAAGCTGCAACTTCTTTGATATTTTTCTTTTAAGCACAATTTGTAAAGCTGTTTTGTTTATAAGAAATAAACTACATAATTTAAACATTGCAACAAAAGTGTTCAATATTTTCCTTTGCCACAAAGGAAGGTAAGAAAAACTTGTTAAAATATACGATAAAAAGTAACTGAAAGTATTGTTAGAGAACTAAACTTATTTTGAGGCAAAGATTTGCGGGGAATCATAATTTTACCCAGATTTTTGCTGCAGACATATATATGTATATTTAGTATATATAAAAATATATATTGAAAAATGTAGGCAACAAACTGCTTGTGTTCACATAAAATCTATCAGCTGAAATTTTTTTAAAAATAATTTTCTTATCAAATAATAACTTGCTTAATCAGGCTCAAGCTCAGTATTATTTAATTCTTTTTATAGCACAAAATATTTTATTAATTAATGTATAGTTTTAAAGAAGGCAAGAAGACTTAAACTAGTTTCAGCCGCACATCATCAACAACCATTTCTAGCCACTTAAAAAGAGAGTGATTGTTAGCTCTTCATCATGAATTTTTAATGAAATGGTGTAGGGTATTCTTATATTCAGCTGATAATATTTCAATTCAGCCAGAACATATGTCTTTTAAATTTTGTGTTCACAGTTTTTATGTATGTATAAAAATTGTTATTCAGCCATAATAAATTACGACTCAGCTACTGAAAATTTTACTTGAAACAAATATTTCCTTTCAAGTCCTATGAAATTCCAATTAGAAAAATAAATTTTAAAGTCATATTAGATAAGCGTGCGCTCTAAAATTGTTTCTAATGAATACTTCTGCTTTGAAACTGCTATGAAGCTGCCATAAACTATAATTCAGCTTCAAATTTTTTTATTTTTATTCAGCTGACTAAGATTTAATATTTTTTTCATCCAACTTATTAAATTTAGTAATAGCCCTTTTAGACAAGGAAAGTTTACTTTGCAAAGTCTTAATTCAGCTGTGTGAAAGACAGAGGGAGAACTGCTATCTCTTTCTGTCTGTCTCCCAGCTGAATTAAGACTTTGCAAAGTAAACTTTCCGTGTATAAAAGTGGTATAATATTGTATTTATTACAAAAAATACATCTTGATAGCTATTTTATAATCTATCCTTACGTGAAAAATAAACTCCATACAACAAAATGTATCAGCAATTTCTCAATTTTTCTTTATCAGCCTTATCTCAAGCTGCAATATACAAATATTCAGCTACTAAGAAGGGTAAATCGCACGATGTCGACAACGTTAAAAACAAAAACATATTTTAATATTTTGTTGTTGTTACAAATGTAAGTGTTCGACAAGTCAACGTTGTCGACATCGTGGGATTGGCCCTAAATATGTAATTCAGCTGCGAGAAATTTCAATTCAGCATATTAACTATATTCCTATAAGTGCTATTTATAACAATTTATCCAATATGATATGTAATAATGTTCAAAAACGTATATTCAGCCGAAAAATTTTCAAGTTTTGTATTTTATTGGCATTATTATGCTATATAAATTTTTACAAATATTCAGCTGCTAAAATTTGTATAAAGCAGAACAAATTTAAATTTTAACGCCATTTCTACACTCAAAGTTTACTTTGCAAAGTCTAATTCAGCTGGCTGAAAGTCAAAACTATTTAGTAGTAAAGTCTCTTTCTGTCTTTCTGCCAGCTGAATTAAGACCTTGCATACTTTGCGTGGTGCTACAGAAATTTCATCATCAGTTGCAATATATTTGGTATTTACTGTACTTTATAGAGAAAAATTAATTATTTGAAATAAACAATCCTTCTGAAAATCTTATTCAGAAGCAAAAAAGCTGAATTCAGCTGCACAAAATTAAGGTTACCTTTTTTGTTGTAAATATTTCAACAATAATTTAAGAAAATACTTTATGAATTAATGTCAATTATATAAGAGAAATGTTATATAGCTGCGACAAAAAAATAATTCAGCAAGAAAAAATTAAAGGTTGTAAAGATTTTAACAATTTTACCCCTTTTATACACGCAAAGTTTACTTTGCAAAGTCTTAATTCAGCTGTGTGGAAGACAGAGGTAGTAGTACAGTCTCTTTATGTATTTCTCCCATCTGAATTGAGACTTTGCAAAGTAAAGTTTACGTGTCTAAAAGGGGTATTACTTAGCAAAATATTTGCTATTTATTGAGTTTTATGAGATAAAATTAATTGAAATTCTTAGTCCCTATCCACACACTTCAACTTTTGTTGGTCAACTGTCGTAATTCAGCTGGTAGAAATACACAAGATATTACCCCTTTTCCACACGCAAAGTTTACTTTGCAAAGTCTCAATTCAGCTGGGAGAAATACAGAAAGAGACTGTACTATTACCTCTGTCTTCCACACAGCTGAATTAAGACTTTGGAAAGTAAACTTTGCGTGTGGAAAAGGAGTATATGCATATGAAAATTAACACACTTACGCCGACAAACGACTGAAAAATAATTTTCTCTCTCTCTCTCTCTCTCTCTCTCGCCTTGCACACACATTAACCAACTTTTTCAATTATAAGAGCTGAATTCGCTGAGTAAATTCGTCGTTATTGTGCTTCACACGACGAATTTGCGCAGTGACGAATTCTTATCGACGAATTCGTCGACGTGAACAAAATTCGTCATTCGTCCCAGTTATGTTCCTAGCAATACTTATATGTCCTTCTGCGTCTTTATTACAGCTGAATTGCAGGTTGATCAACAAAAGTTGAAGTATGTTAATCGGGACTTACTCAGCTGCATAAAATCTTAATTCAGCTGGAAAAAAATTATAGTTATCTTCCGGTTTTTAAAGATATTAGCAATTATGTACTAAAATACTTGCTACTTATTGCACCATATGAGTAAAGTTTTATTCAGCTGCGAAAAAACTTAATTCAGCTGAAAAATAAATTAATCTTATAATCGTTCTTAATGAAATTTTTACAGTACTATTGCTCATTGTGTGCTAGACAAAAACAAATTCAAATTCAGCTTATAAAATTTTAAATTCAGCTCATGTATTTTTATTTTTCAGCTTATTTGCCTTATAAATTTATTTATTCATTAAAAAAGATTTCGCAATTTTATTTGCCATTTCTTTTTAAAATCCTCTCTTAGCTGCTGTTATTAATTTGTGATGTCTATGCTAAAAAGAAATAGTTGTATGTACAAATGCATATTTAATGACTGTAAAAGTCATAACTTTGTGTTATAGCTTTTGCTATAATTAATTGTAATAATGTAATTAAAAGCAAAATACTGGCACGTTTATAGCAGCAACTGTTATAACTATTATTGTTGTTGTTATTGTTTTTGTTGTTGCCAGCATAAAATAACAAAGTATGGACTAAAGCAACAGCACGTAATAGCCATAATACATAATAATAAAAAGAGGATATAAAATAATAATAATTCTGTTTGTGTTTAATGTTTGTGCTTATAACGTGTAAACATAAATTTTATGCTTTAAAATCCTCATAAATGATTTAAAAGGAAAGTTCATCATTTCCCTTTCCCTTCCAAATTGCAATATGTAATTAGGTTTTTATTTTTCTTTCGGAAACTCCAATTAATTTTTACATAATATTAAGCAATTCTTGGAATATATTTGCAACCTTTTTATGCTTCCATAACTTTTTTTTTTATTCTAATTTTACGCACCTTTTTCAATTATTCCACTTCAGTTTGCTTTTCAATAATACGCTGACTTTTTATATCCCAAAATATTCTAAAAATTTATTTCTCTCCACCTCCCCCCCCCCTTCCTTCACAAAAAAAAAAACCTGCCAACATAAACATTTTCTTTTGCTTGAATCATGATTTTGCTGTAAACTAGAGAAAAGTGCAATAAAAGAAAAAAGTGTTGAAAAGCAAATTAAAGTTTTCTTTTACTACTTGCTGCTGGTGCCTTTTTAACTTTATACGTATATACTTGTAGTGTGATTTCCTCTTTAGTTTGCAAAAAATAATGTTTCACACTTTTAACTTTGTGGAGAAGCAAAAAAAAAAAAAATAATATGGAAAATAGAACTTAGTGAAGAAATAGAAAATGAAAATCTCTTAAATAAATATAAAGACGAGGAAGAGCGCGGAGGAAAAACTACAAACTAACATTAATTTCAAACTTAATCTACCTTTAACAAGCACGAAAAACAAATAAGAGAAGTTAAAACCACCTTTTCCTGGGCAGAGCTAAAAGTTAAGACCTTCTTATAAGCCAAAGCACTAAATGAGAAATAAAAATTGGCAAAATGAAAATGTTTAAAATACCAGAAAACTTATTATAATGAACTAGAGCTCAGACCAGGTTATAAGGAAGCCTTGTGGGAGAGGGCTATATGTGTGAAAATGTAGTCTTCCAGCTAAAAACTAATTTATAGAGTCGACTAGACTGGCCTGTACCAGAAAATGAGAAAAGTATAGTTTCAAATACTCCTTGAGTATTGGCCTCCAAACAACTATAAATGCGTGTACCTAAAAATAAAATACACGCTCATATGCAAACACACGCATTAATTTTAAACCGAATACGTATAACTATAAACATCTAACAACTATGCTTATACATATTTTTTAAGTTACGCAGCACAAACGACAGCAACTAAAATTTAAAGAATGTGTGAGCTGCAATCACAATAATGAGCAAAAGTACTCTGACTATTAATCGGCTACACATGCTTATATACAGAACTATTTTATTCACACATATGAAGCATGTTTTCAAACCGCCACAAAAATGCCACTCATTCTTCCATTAATTATATAACATATTTATATGCATACGGTAGCGAATGATGAATAAATATCCCGAGTATATGAGTATGCGGTGGAATGTCCACAGTTCAACGAGAAATGTGGAAATACCTGGGGTCTAATCGTCGCTTTAGATAACTAGCTGATTATATCACGTTTTTTCAGTATGAGATCATGGCATACGATATCGAACCATATTATTGCATTGTTCGATAGCGAATGCCATAATCTCAAACTTAAAAAACGTGATCGAGTCAGCACACTATCGAAAGCGACGATTATACCCCTGGGTTTTTCTCAACACTTTGGGCTAAACCTGTAATATTACCAGTTGTTCTTGAACAACTTTCTTTACATCACTAACTTGTCCCAACAGCTTAAATTTTTCCAGAGCAGCTATCAAAGAAAAATTGCTTATGGTGCAATTTAAGTGAAAGCAAAAGCAATTCGAGCTATCTTTAGAGTTTATTTTTCTGCTTCCTTCTTCCCATGTAAATTGAGTAAAGTAATGTAAAATAAAAAGCTTAAAATGCCAAGCATACAAACAAGAAAATAAAAAATAAATTTATTTATTAGACTAAATCAGGTAAATAGAGTTAAAACAAATAAAATCAATTGATTTTTATAAGGATATAAGGATAAATTAAAGAATTTCACAGACTAAAAAAACTTTAATAAAACTAAAACAATTGAAAAAAAATGCAAAAAAGAAAAATAATATAATGAATATTTAGCACAAACTAATTAAGAGTTGCAATATTTACTTGATTAAGAAGTACAAAAACTTGAAACTTTTACTGAAGAGCTTTAAAGGTTCTCATTCATTAATTCTATAAAATCAATCATACGTTTGGTTAAAAAAATAAAATTTCCTTTTAGTCTTAAAGCTTTTTATTGAAGACCTTTATAGCTTCTCATTCATTAATTATATAAAATTGATCATACGTTTGGTTTAAAAAATTTACTTTTAGCTTTGAAGCTTTTTACTGAGGAGCTTCAAAGCTTTTCATTCGTTAATTACATAAAATTAATCATACGTTTGTTTAAAAAAATTAAATTTACTTTTAAGCTTTTTACTGAGGAGCTTTAAAGCTTTTTATTCATTAATTATATAAAATTAATCATACGTTTTGTTGAAAAAGGAAAATTTATTATAAGCTTTTAGGCTCTTTAGTGAAGAGCTTTAAAGCTTCTCATTTATTAATTATATAAAATTAATCATACGTTTTGTTGAAAAAAGAAAATTGATTTTAAACTTGTAAGCTTTTAGGCATTTTAGTGAAGTGCTTTAAAGCTTTTCATTCATTCATTATATAAAATTAATAATAAATCATTGATTAATTATGTAAAATTAATCATACGTTTTAGCGAAGAGCTGTAAAGCTTCTCATTGATTAATTATATAAAATTAATCATACATTTGGTTGAAAAAATGAAATTTACTTTAATCGTTTAAGGGTTTTAGTGAGAAGCTTTAAAGCATTTCATTCATTCATTATATAAAATTAATAATACGTTTGGTTAAAAAAAAAGAAAATTAACTTTAAGCCTTTTAAGTAAACTGAACAGCTTTAAAGCTTGTCATTTATTAATTATATAAAATTAATCATAAGTTTGGTGGAAAAAAAGAGAAAATTTCAAACCGATAGCCTTTGCCGCTAGTGCTTTATAGTTAAAGATTAATTATAATTTTTATTGTTAAATAAAAAAAAATTTATCGTTGGTGAAAAATTACAGTATTCGATGTCGAACGAATTTTAAAAATTTGTTGCCTAAATAAATAAGTATTTTGCAATTTTGTTTGAAGTCGAGTGGCGTAATTTGCCCCCCCCCCTTTCCGAAGGTCCTTCTGTAATTCGAGGTCCTTCTGTAATTCGAGGTGAAATAAAATACTTTGCAATTTGCCTTTAATTAACAAACAAATTGAAAAGCATTTTCTTTAGATTCGTAGTACAGGGCTGTCTGCTCAATTTTCAACCTATTGTCGAAGTTATAGATCGTACAAAAATTCTTGGTAATTTCTATTCACCATATTCATAAAACTTAAGCTAAGTTTGAAATGTATTTTATTTAATATTTTCTTTTAAAATGGAGTTCAAATACGTTTTATTTTTTATGAAAAGGGGGTACATAAACATTTCGTCTTAAATAATATGTTTATTAAAATTATCGAGAATTCTTGTAAGTCTTGTGAATTGAGCGTTGGTGTGTGTGTTTTTGTTTTCTGTAAAACTGGTTTTTAACCCCCACCAGTGTGTGTCTGTGTATCTGTGTATCTGTGTATATGTGTATCTGTGTGTCTGTCTGTGTCCACGTACAGACCAAACGGCTGGACCTATTTTGATTTAGTTTTTTCTGTTTGATAGGTGACTTGATCGAGATGGTTCTTAGCTATGTTTGAAGAAAATCGGTCCAGCCGCTTAGGAGATATAACATCTTCTCTAGATATATCGGGGGTTTTTAAAATTTTTAATTTCTGTTATAATTGAAATTATTTAATTTTTTTATTTATTTCATATTTTTATGTTCTTAATCATTATTGTACTGTCCTGTCCAACCTGTTTGTTGGCAATCAATATCATTTACTTTGTTGCAGCAGCACATTTAATCCTCTTTTCAATATCAGTTTGCTACTGATTTAAAAATCGCTGCAAACGTACATATGAATATATTTTCCAAATAAAAACCCCATTATCATATAACTGCATGCAAAAGGATTTTTTTCGTTTGTCATTAAAATTTGTAACAAATTTAATTTCATTTTTCTTTATAAGCGTGGGCGCGTGAAAGAAAGTATTCATCATTTTATGATGACGACAAATTGCACACACATTAACATTGTGCGAATGTGTATTTATGCTAATCACTGGGTTGGCAGTGAAAATTAATTAAAATTAAATTGTATACATCATCAGAAAATGATTTATAAAATATGGAAATTACACGAGCATGCACATACATGCCTGGTGGCATGCATTTGTGCGTTCTTATGAGTGTGTGAGTGTGCGTGTGTGTGGGGCCTTGTTGCTTTGCAATAACAGCAAATAACAGTTTGCGTATTGTTGACTTCAGAGATTTAACCAAATATGACAGTTACTTGTACATAATGACATTTAGCAAAAAGCAGTGGTTTTCTGTGACACCATTGTACAGCCAGGACGGGGCGAAGGCTCAACACACTCTTACGTTTGCAATTGCTGCAGTATTTGCATTAGCATTTGCTCTTCCATTTATTTACGCACTTTATTTGCATAAAAATGCAACAAGCATAAATAATCTGGGAATATATTTAATATAAAAAACTGTCCAAAATACATACTTTACAATTTAGAACTCCTAAATAAAGTTATACAGCAGACAAGCCAGAGTAGCTTGGCAGTTTTGGTTTGTTAAAAAAAAGTAAATTCACCTGCCTTCATGCTTTCTTTGACTCGTTTGCTTAGTATTTTAAGCCGTGAACTTAATTCTCACGATTTAAGTTAAGACAAGCTAGGCCTCTAACTTAGGAGTCCTTAGAAATATTATTTCTACGCTTCTCTTTTTTTTTATGTTTTTACCTGCAAAATATTTTCTTTTCCTTTAATTCATTCAACTCATGTGGAATTTTAATTTTTTTTAAACATCTTGGCAGGCATTCGTTTGTTTTGTGCGATTTATCAAAATCCCAATGAAATAAAAATGGAAGCACATGAACACACCCACACTCATACACACACACACGCACACACAACACTCATTCACAATAAGCATAGCACAATAAAACCGGAAATACACGTAAATTCTCATTTTATAAGCAAATAAACAAAACATGTTAAATCTAACAATAGCGCGCTGCAACAAAATCCATTCCTAAACGTTAAAACCCCTTCTTCACTGGTTTTTGAAAAATTTCACTATTGAAGCGCAAAAAGGTAAAGCTAACAAATTTGTTGTTAAGTTACTGAATGGTTGTTCTATGAAACTAAAAACGTTTACATGCAAAAAAAAAAAAAGAATACACTCAAAAAAAAAGCCATACATTATTATTAAGTTAAAAAAATTTCTAAATTTAGATAAACAAATTGTAATTAAAAAAATAAATAAATAAAACTAATGCCCTAATTCAGTAAGAAGATTTAGGACGTTTTTGTTTGGAAATGCTTCTCAGTTCTTGTCTTTGAATTCTCTAAATTATTTTCTTCAAAAATGGTTGTTGTCCTTGATAATGCAAAATATAAATATTATTACCATGTTTTTAAAACATAAGAATTCAATTAAAGTATTATACAATAGTTTGAAAAATGCATGAAAAAATATGTCGAGCCATAACCGCTAAAATAGCTTAAGCGATACATTTTTTGGACGAAAATCGACTATTTACGATCGCAAATAATCGATTTTGGTCAAAAAATGAAGTTCGAAAATTATGTTACTTAAGCTATTTTGGCGGTTATGGCACGATGTGTTGGATTTAATGTTTGGAACGAAATCATAAAGCAAATACACGAACCTTCTAGCATAGACAATAAATAATAATTGTTTTAAAGAATCATAACTGCGGCTTATTTTCGTTCATACAATCGTTCGACGATACAATCGTCGAACAGAATTAGGGCATAAGTAAAAATTGCTCAATATAAGTAAAAAAATAAATAGCTCATATGCTTAAAAATAGTTCATAAAAGAAAAAAAAATAGGAAAATGGTTTTAAAGAAATTATATCCCAAAAATTAGTCAATTACGCTTTAAATAGAAATATTAATATTATGAAATCACTTCCTCCTGATTTGTTCATAAGATTTGACTTACTTAGAAAATGTATCACAACTGGGTCTCTGATTGGAGGTGCGCTATATCCCAATCCTTCCTAACCTAAAAAATGTAAATAACTTTTCTAAATTATTTTTACCAGTTTTAAGTATTTTTTTCTTTAATATAAGATATATTATTTATTTGCATTTAGCAAAAAATCGAAGTAACTTTTTTTTATTATTTTTGAGGAATATTTGAACTGGAAAGATATTTTAAGGTTAATGATCTAAGATTTTCTACTATATTGAAGTTTCAAATATCATACGATATTTTTTTTTGTAAATAAAATAAAATTTTTAAACTCAATAATTTTAATGCTTATTCAAGTTGCCCTGCTAGACTATTGGTTAGAGTGTTTGTCTAGCAGTCAGAAGGTTGCTGGTTCAATAATTATCTCCTCTCAAGGAATTAATGCCTTTATATAGTGAATTAATTAAGAATATTGTAAAGGAAATTACCGCAAACAGAGCATACGTACATTTTTTTATGAAAAAAAAAATAAAACATTTGGTAAACAAAAAAGAATTATCCGGAATTCACACACTTGCGCATATACAAGCAGATATAAAACCTATAGCAACAACAATAATTGTATAACTTCTGCTCGTTAAGAAGATACACATACAAACACACACATGCATGCTAGTACAGACAAAAATAAAAATAAATAAAAAGATACAATTGTTTCTTTAATTACATAGTTAACACATGAACTAATGACGCGATCGAGAGATCGAAATCAAGCCTTGGAGATGCTGCTGAGATTGTCTAGACGATGCTGTTACGTTCTGGAAGCCTTATGTGAAGTATAAAAAGAGCGATGCATCTGCTGGCAGTTCAGTCTATCGTAAAATCAATTTGAAATTCAGTTGTTTATTGTGAATAGTTGTTATATATTAAGAGTTCAGTTCATTATTGTGAAGAAAGCTCAGTTGAAAGCAGTTGAAAGTCATGCCAAAGTGTGTAAAACTAAAGTTAGTGAGTCATTATTGTATATTGTACAAGCAGTGAGCGTCGGCAGAGTGAGTCTTGTGTGTGAGGAGCAGTAGAGATGGGATATTGCTTTAAAGACAAGCGCAGCCAGTTTGATGAGACGTGTATATTCAACAGCGCACAACAGTAGACATCGTGGCAACCAGTTGTGAATCATTTAAATCCAGGCTGCCCACAGAACCGCCTGAGGGCCGAACATCAATCAGCTTTTTATACAAATGAATAGACATACACTTATACATTTCTCTCTTGTTTCTCTCTGTGGCCAGCTCTGATTTAAATAATTTAAGTGGTGTGTGGGTGTGGTTGTGTGTGTATTTAAGCTCTTGATTTTATTAAATAAGTGTAATTAGTAAATAAGGTATCATTCGTAACCCTAATTAGTACACTGTAGTGTTTTAGAAAATCATTTTAAAGGGTAAAAACGTAACCATATAATATGTATATTAGGGCGGGTCGATTTGTATGGAGGCAAAAAAATCGCTCAAATTACAAGGAAAATCGTATTCTAGGGATCAAAATAAGAAACTTTGCCGAAAGAACCATACCTCTAAAATGTATTTTGATGTCCCGACTTTTGATCCGAAGCATCCACAGAGAAAACAGTGCCTACTAAATACCTCATAAAATAGAACAAAATTAATAAGAAATTTCTATGGTTTTATTCAGTAAGGAAATCTTATTAATTTCATAGAGAAAACCTTTTTGAAAAAATCAAGAAGAATCTTGTAGTTTTTATGAGATTATCTTATTGATTTTTTCAATAAAAAAAAATTGCGTCTTTATTCTCTGTACTTATGTATTTTCATTTAAATTCTATACCATATACATATGTATGTAGTATATTATAGATGTTATTTATTTATACATACATCATACACATTATGTTATTTTCTTAACTAATTTACTCACCAAGTATTGAATCAGCAAACTTCTACCTGATAGACAAGCACTCTACCCAATATGCTAACAAGCAACCTGAATAGTCATTGAAATTATTGTGCATACACTCTTATACAAAAATGAAAAAGATCATGAAAAAAATTTTCTCTATATCTATTTATAGAAACGAAATAACAAGACACCTCATAAAATCAAGAAGATTTCCTTATTAAAAAAATCAATAAGATGCTTTACACATAATCATATAGGAACCTACTAAAATCAAGAAGAAAACCTTATTGAAAAAATCAGTAAGGCAACCTAATAAAATCAAGAAGAAAACCATTTTAAAAAAATCAAGAAGGCAACCTAATAAAATCAATAAGAAATCCCTATAGTTTACAATTTATAAGAAAACCTAATAGAATCAAGAAGTTTTTCTCTATGGATTGTTTTTTGGTGCCAAAAATAACGGAAATTGAGTAAAACAAAGTTGTGAATAATAAGATTTCTTCTTGATTTTATGTGGTTCTTGATAAAATTAATAAGATTTACCACATAAAAACAATAAGGGATCGCTATGAAAAATTATTCGCTTCTTTCTGCTGGGATACCCCTTAGCCTACAAAAGGTTCATAGAGAAAATTTTCTTGATTCTATGAGGCAGTTTTTTCGCTGTGTCATATTTTGAAAAATCTCACTTTGACCCATTTAGAGTTCCTCAATCGAGTGATATTTAGAAAATTTCAATTTTCTTTATAGCACAATTTCGCTTTTCTCTGCTATCATCAAACAACATTGGTATATAGCAATTCGAATTGTCGTCGAAAATGGAAAAGGGTATATATTATATACCCTTTTACATTTTTTTGGTAAAGGGTATAAAAAATACGTATGAGTAATATATTATTATTCATCAGCATCACTCATACGCACTAAAATGGTGATTTTATGAAATGTTTGTATGGGAACCCCCAAGGGTGGTTCCAGGGGGTGTGCCACTGGCATAGGTGGATCGGCCCTCCAAAATTAGTAGGGGTCGGTCATTCTCTTTGACTCGATTGAGGAACTATAAATGGGTCAAAGTGAGATGTATTTCAGAATTTTACCCTTCGGATCAAAAGTCGGGACATCAAAATCCATTTTAGAGGTATAGTTCCTTCGGCAAAGTTTCTTATTTTGATTCCTAGACTACGATTTGCCTTGTAATTTGACCGATTTGAAATCAAAGATGAAAAAGATTCTTTTTTTTCGTAAAACTGTGAATTTTATGGAAAAATTTTACTTAAACAGAAAACTATTTCACTCGTCTCAAGTAAAAAATAAATACATACTTTTTTATTCAAATTCAGAATTTTTTTTCCCTAGTTCTATAGGCAGAGTTAAAAAAAAATCATTTCTTAACATTTCCAATTTGTATGAAAAATAACCAAAATTCGTTGCAAAATACATTTTTGAAAAAATCGTTTGTTAGTTAATTTTGTTGGAAGTGTACTTCTGTTTATTTTTCTGGTTTTAGAGCACATACTAACAAAAATTAAATTAAACCTGTAGCGGATACAATTTGGCAAAAAAAAAATAAAAAATTCCAGAGCACGCAATAAATTGTATCATGTCTTTAGGAAAAAAAAGAAGAAGGAAAAGAAATGCAAATAAATACGCGAAAACTGTTCATCACAATAAAACAACAATGGCAAAGCGTTACAATACGAAACGATACAATCCTTTTTTTTTCTATTTTAAATGGATACGGGCATGAACAAAAATAAAATAAGGAGAAAAAAAAAACGAAACAAAACAAAACACAAACGTATCTTATTTGCTCACGTGCGCATAGATAATGTCTTACCCAGATTAATGTAAAGCTTTCGTTGTGTGTGTTGTTGCTGCTTATAACAGCACCATGGCGTAGACAGTTAACTTCATACCGAAAACACCGGCAGTATCCTTCCTCTACATCCTCATCACCAACATCATCAGCAACATCATTTAGTTCTACATTCAAGTTCGTTAGCTGTTCATTTCGTTTGTTTATTGTAGAAGGAGTCTTAACATTATTCGTGGTTTTATATCCTTATTATTTGCTTTAATACTGCTGCAGCCTTCTTGCTTCCTGTTTTTTTTTTTCTTTTTAATACAGTTCACCTTATTGCTAAAAAAAAAATTAAGCTTAACATGTTTCAAGTAGTTTAATTTGCTCGCTTATCTATTTGTTTTGCTTTGCTGTACTTTCATTTGCTTTGCCTGATAATAATGATTTTTTTTTTGTTTTTTAAGAGTTTAAGCTTAAGCATACTTAAGCTAAAATTCTTTTTTAATAAACCTATAAATTAGGCAATTTCATAAAGCCTCCCAATCGAAGCGTTATTATCATAAAAGATGCTTTTAACAGGATCTTAAAAATCCATTCAGTTTGTCATATTTTTAAGTAAAAATAAATTGACAAATTTATGTTTAGCATTAAGGCGTATTAGCGCAGCAATTGAGCAAGAAAAGAAAAAAAATTTAAATAAAGAAAAAAATATTTTTGATTCTAAAGCAAAATTTTAACAAACCTTTTTTTTTATAACCTTTGTAAGCTTTGCAAGAATCGATGGCGTGGATGAGGATCCTTCCATTTTTTTTTTAAACAAAACCAGCTCTATTCTGAGTAACATGATCCTTGTTTTCTTATTTAAAAAGAATTACTTGGCCACCCACAAGTAAAATAAAACAATTGGAAACCAAAAATAGCTGACTTCGAAAATTCGCAATTTTCTCGCACTTTTTATTTCTCTCTCTGTCTCTTTCTATTAAAATCAATTAAAAACCATATTGAATTAATGAGAAACATTCACGAAAGTCTAGTCATGTTGAAATTTTTTATTTCAATATGGAAAAATATTAATTTACACTATTAATTTATTAATTTTATTTATTTTTAAGTATCTCAATATACATTTTCTATGTACATATATTGAAAATTATTGAATTAATTAATGTTAAGTGTATTTTTAAGTTGCAGCTTTTACCTGAGTATAGGTTTTGAAAAACTTACAGCTTGGCCATCCTCGATGTCGACAGAAAACGTTCAATCGTTTACTTATATAGAAAAACAAAAAAAAAACAAAATTGCTTGTTATCAATACAACTTCCCGATCGAACGTTCTCGGGCCATTAATTCCCTAGGCTTATTTAGATTTAAACTAAATATTATGTACCAAGTTTGATAAAAATCTATTAAATAGAAGTGCTTGAAATCTAACATTAATATATAAAAGGCATGACCCGCCCACTTCTTTAGGATATGTAATTTTTAAGTGGCCAAAATATGTGTCCAGTTTCCTTAAGTTTTATATCTGATTGTTATTAAATTTACGCGAAATTTTATATTAAACATTTAGGGGACGCGGCCCCTCCCCCCACTCCTCCTTCCGCCCTTTTTTCAACGCAATATTTTTGTATTAAAAACAACGAAAGCATATCTTAAGTTTTGAACTAATCAGTTGAGCAAAACTAGCTGACTTTTTATGTAAAACTATAAGGGGCGTAGTGCCGCCCCTCTTTTTCAACACAATAATGTGTCATTCTAAAAGCTCAAATAAAAAGCCAAGTTCTGTACGAAGGTGCTTAATAAAACAAAAACCTAAAATTGTATATTAAATGTAAAGGGGCGTATCCCCGCCCCTTATTGTCACAACAAAAATGTGTCATTATACAAGTTCAAATCAGAAGTCAAGTTCTGTACGAATCAGTTAAACAAAAATACGTAAAATTTTAAATAAAATGTTAAGGGGCGTGGCCCCGCCCATTTTTTTCAACGCAATAATGTCAAAGCAAAAGCCATATTCTGTCAGAATCAATTGAACAAAAATTCGTAAAATTGTATATAAAAGTTTAAGGGGCGTGGCGCCGCCCATTCTTTTTCAACAAAATAATGTGTTATTATAAAAGTTCAAGCCAAGTTTTGTCTGAATCTGTTGAGCAAAAATACGTAAACTTTTATTAAATTGGAATGGGCGTGGCTCGCGCCCAGTACAATAAATAATGTGTATTATAAAAGTTCAAATCAAAAGCCAAGCTCTGTTCGATTGAGTACAGTCTACTAAACGTGATATTGTATATAAAAAAATTAAGGGGCGTGGTGCCGCCTATTCTTTTTTTCAACAAAATAATGTGTCGTTATAAAAGTTCAAGCCAAGTTTTGTCAGAATCTGTTGAGCAAAAATACGTAAACTTTTATTAAATTTGAATGGGCGTGGCCCGCGCCCATTTTTGTCAATACAACAATATGGGATTACAAATGCCTAAAGCATAATCTAGGTTCTGTGTGAATTTGTTCAACAAAAATACAAAAATACATTTCATATAAAATGTTAAGGGGCGTGGCCCGCACATTCTTTCAACACAATAATGTGGCAGTTTAAGCGACCAACGTGTGTTTCAAATTCTAAACCAATCGATTTAGCAGAATTACTTTAACTTTTATATAAAATTTAAAGGGGCGTGGCCCGCCCATTTCTTCAACACAATCATGTGGACTTCTATAAGTCCAAAGCATAGGCCAATTTCTGTATGAATCTGTTCAGCAAAAATACTTGAATTTTAATATTAAATTTCAAAGGGTAGTGGCCCAACCCATTTTTGTAACAAGCAACAACTCTCATTAAAACATCCATTGGGTATGCCAAGTTTTGTTAGAACTAATGGTAGATAAATGCGGCAAATATTACATTAAATTGTGAGTGGCGTGGTCCCGCCCACTCTTTCAAACACCACATGTGTGTGTGTGATAAGTTTCGAAAGATTCGATTGCGCATGCGTGAGTAAAATAAAGTAATAAAAATTTAAAGACTATTTTAAATATAAAATAAAATTGTATCACTATAAACTTGCACGAGGTGGGCCAAGTTTGGTAAGAATCAATTTAATAGAAGTGCGGAGAGCTTAACATTTAATTTGTGTTAAGAAAAGTGGCTTCACCCCCAATTTTCTTAATACAAGCTTGCATCATTTTAAGTGACCAAGTTGAGCAGTTAAGTTTTCAGGAGGTACTCGGGACTCGTGCAAAAATTCACACAACTTAAGAATAAATATGTATGTATGATATTTATATATGTATATGGAATCTAATAGATTCTGGAAAAGGTAAGAAAACTTGTGAATACAATTACTAAAACTACAAAAACATTTTTTCAAACATTCGCTTAAAACTGGAAACAAGCTACAGCTTTAATTAGCTAAGGAAATTTGAAAATATTTCTTCTAATATTTTTAAATTTTCCTACGCTTTTAAATAATGTAATTTTTTCCCCTCCTTTCTCTTAGGTACAGAAAATTTTACCAGATTGTCCGTAATTTTGTGACAGCCTTACACATGTAAATGTAACTACGTTTACTTTTGAATATACACGCACATACATACACAAGCACATAATATCATAACCATAATTTTTTCTTTTAATTTCAGGTCATTTAGTTCATTATTCAAGCCACAACATTCTTTTCGGATTAAGTTATGTTATCTGCCTTTATTATTTCAAATAAGAATGAGATCAGAGTGAAAAGACAAGACGCTGAAATCTGTCTTTTATTCTAAGATTTATTATTTATTTTATAACATTTTTTATTTATTTTATTTGTGTAAAATAAACTTTATTATTAATTTTATAAATTGTATTTTTGTACACACATGCATATTAAATAAATCATTAAAGACAATCTCCACACTTATCAATCTTGTAATTTATTTTCTTCAGTTTTTTTTATACAAAAAAATCCATAATTAACACACTCATAGAAACTATGTTAAAAAATTGCAAAAAAAATGTTTTTTTTTAAATTATTACTTTACTCCTGTACAAGTGAATTTCTTACGAGCAAATTATTGTATTCCAATATATACCATGAAGTTGTTATTCGTCTTTTCTATATTCAAGCTGACTTTGTGATCTTTCATCCAAAAAAAGTTTCATCTAAATATACCGAGCGGTTCCCGAGCTATAAGACCTACAAATTTACGAGATATAATGATTATGAGAATATTTTGCATTTTTTACCTGATCTGCGGGGCTTTATTCGCCTTTTCCTTGACGTTTCGGAAGTCCAAAAGCCATCTGTATTGAAGCTGACTTTATGATGTTTCATCCAAAAAAGGTTTCATCTAAATATATCGAGCGGTTGCCGAGCTATAAGACCTACAAATTTATTAAAAACTAGCCATTTCCGGTCACTTCGGCTTGTTGTTACCCTTTTATTAGTTGATCTATAACTCCGAAGTTTGTGAAGCTAGAGAAGTGAAACTCGACAGGCAGCTAGTATGGAAGTTGGAGCTTCCTATGGACGCCATATGAACTCCGTAGCATTTTAACTTAGCGAGATATAATGATTATGAGAATATTTTGCATTTTTTACCTGATCTGCGGGGTTTTATTCGCCTTTTCTTTGACGTTTCGGAAGTCCAAAAGCCATCTGTATTGAAGCTGACTTTATGATGTTTCATCCAAAAAAGGTTTCATCTAAATATATCGAGCGGTTGCCGAGCTATAAGACCTACAAATTTATTAAAAACTAGCCATTTGCGGTCACTTCGGCTTGTTGTTACCCTTTTATTAGTTGCTCTATAACTCCGAAGTTTGTGAAGCTAGAGTGATGAAACTCGACAGACAGCTAGTATGGAAGTTGGAGCTTCGTATGGACGCCATATGAACTCCGTAGCATTTTAACTCAGCGAGATATAATGATTATGAGAATATGTTGAATTTTTTCCCTGATCTGGAGGGACGCCAGGCGGGCCAAAGTTTGCCCATCTTGTAGCCCGGCTTCCAATCTATCATATGGTGGAACAATCATCCGAATCGGTTGAGCAATTAGCGATTTGTAGCGTTTTGAAAAAAACTAATTCCCGAAATCCACCTCCTCCAGATTCTGTTGACCTGGTGTTTCACAAAAAAAACGGAATTTTTTTAAAATTTTCCGGATCAAAAATGGTTTTACGTTTTTTTAAATAACTCCCTTATTTTGAAAGATAAGTGCGTCAAATTTTGACAGCTGGTAGAGAACACAATGGGGAATAAAGTGTGTCAAATAAAATTTTGCCGCGCCTACTTTGAAGTCGTCAAAAGTGGGCGTAAATTGGAAATTGCTTTTTATTCGTCTTTTCTTTAACGTTTCGGAAGTCCAAAAGCCATCTATATTGAAGCTGACTTTATGATCTTTCATCCAAAAAAAGTTTCTTCTAAATATATCGAGCGGTTGCCGAGCTATAAGACCTACAAATTTATTAAAAACTAGCCATTTTCGGTCACTTCAGCTTGTGGTTACAATTTTATTAGTTGATCTATAACTCCGAAGTTTGTGAAGCTAGAGAAGTGAAACTCGACAGGCAGCTAGTATGGAAGTTGGAGCTTCGTATGGACGCCATATGAACTCCGTAGCATTTTACCTTAGCGAGATATAACGATTATGAGAATATTTTGCATTTTTTACCTGATCTGCGGGGTTTTATTCGCCTTTTCTTTGACGTTTCGGAAGTCCAAAAGCCATCTATATTGAAGCTGACTGTATGATGTTTCATCCAAAAAAGGTTTCATCTAAATATATCGAGCGGTTGCCGAGCTATAAGACCTACAAATTTATTAAAAACTAGCCATTTCCGGTCACTTCGGCTTGTTGTTACCCTTTTATTAGTTGCTCTATAACTCCGAAGTTTGTGAAGCTAGAGTGATGAAACTCGACAGACAGCTAGTATGGAAGTTGGAGCTTCGTATGGACGCCATATGAACTCGGTAGCATTTTAACTCAGCGAGATATAATGATTATGAGAATATTTTGCATTTTTTCCCTGATCTGGAGGGACGCCAGGCGGGCCAAAGTTTGCCCATCTTGTAGCCCGGCTTCCAATCTATCATATGGTGGAACAATCATCCGAATCGGTTGAGCAATTAGCGATTTGTAGCGTTTTGAAAAAAACTAATTCCCGAAATCCACCTCCTCCAGATTCTGTTGACCTGGTGTTTCACAAAAAAAAACGGAAATTTTTTTAAAATTTTCCGGATCAAACAAAAATGGTTTTTACGTTTTTTTAAATAACTCCCTTATTTTGAAAGATAAGTGCGTAAAATTTTGACAGCTGATAGAGAACACAATGGGGAATAAAGAAAGTATGCCAAATAAAATTTTGCCACAATGGAAAATAAGACTATTAGGGCTTAAGAGTTTAACATGAAGATGCATTGCAAAATATTTATTTATTGCGATTGCAAATATATTTTTGAAATATAGTGTTCTCGGTAAACAGATGCGCGTATTTTTTTACAAGCAGATGCATTCCTGTTTCTACACTTGTAAGCTTTGCAAGAATCGATGGCGTGGATGAGGATCCTTCCATTTTTTTTTTAAACAAAACCAGCTCTATTCTGAGTAACATGATCCTTGTTTTCTTATTTAAAAAGAATTACTTGGCCACCCACAAGTAAAATAAAACAATTGGAAACCAAAAATAGCTGACTTCGAAAATTCGCAATTTTCTCGCACTTTTTATTTCTCTCTCTGTCTCTTTCTATTAAAATCAATTAAAAACCATATTGAATTAATGAGAAACATTCACGAAAGTCTAGTCATGTTGAAATTTTTTATTTCAATATGGAAAAATATTAATTTACACTATTAATTTATTAATTTTATTTATTTTTAAGTATCTCAATATACATTTTCTATGTACATATATTGAAAATTATTGAATTAATTAATGTTAAGTGTATTTTTAAGTTGCAGCTTTTACCTGAGTATAGGTTTTGAAAAACTTACAGCTTGGCCATCCTCGATGTCGACAGAAAACGTTCAATCGTTTACTTATATAGAAAAACAAAAAAAAAACAAAATTGCTTGTTATCAATACAACTTCCCGATCGAACGTTCTCGGGCCATTAATTCCCTAGGCTTATTTAGATTTAAACTAAATATTATGTACCAAGTTTGATAAAAATCTATTAAATAGAAGTGCTTGAAATCTAACATTAATATATAAAAGGCATGACCCGCCCACTTCTTTAGGATATGTAATTTTTAAGTGGCCAAAATATGTGTCCAGTTTCCTTAAGTTTTATATCTGATTGTTATTAAATTTACGCGAAATTTTATATTAAACATTTAGGGGACGCGGCCCCTCCCCCCACTCCTCCTTCCGCCCTTTTTTCAACGCAATATTTTTGTATTAAAAACAACGAAAGCATATCTTAAGTTTTGAACTAATCAGTTGAGCAAAACTAGCTGACTTTTTATGTAAAACTATAAGGGGCGTAGTGCCGCCCCTCTTTTTCAACACAATAATGTGTCATTCTAAAAGCTCAAATAAAAAGCCAAGTTCTGTACGAAGGTGCTTAATAAAACAAAAACCTAAAATTGTATATTAAATGTAAAGGGGCGTATCCCCGCCCCTTATTGTCACAACAAAAATGTGTCATTATACAAGTTCAAATCAGAAGTCAAGTTCTGTACGAATCAGTTAAACAAAAATACGTAAAATTTTAAATAAAATGTTAAGGGGCGTGGCCCCGCCCATTTTTTTCAACGCAATAATGTCAAAGCAAAAGCCATATTCTGTCAGAATCAATTGAACAAAAATTCGTAAAATTGTATATAAAAGTTTAAGGGGCGTGGCGCCGCCCATTCTTTTTCAACAAAATAATGTGTTATTATAAAAGTTCAAGCCAAGTTTTGTCTGAATCTGTTGAGCAAAAATACGTAAACTTTTATTAAATTGGAATGGGCGTGGCTCGCGCCCAGTACAATAAATAATGTGTATTATAAAAGTTCAAATCAAAAGCCAAGCTCTGTTCGATTGAGTACAGTCTACTAAACGTGATATTGTATATAAAAAAATTAAGGGGCGTGGTGCCGCCTATTCTTTTTTTCAACAAAATAATGTGTCGTTATAAAAGTTCAAGCCAAGTTTTGTCAGAATCTGTTGAGCAAAAATACGTAAACTTTTATTAAATTTGAATGGGCGTGGCCCGCGCCCATTTTTGTCAATACAACAATATGGGATTACAAATGCCTAAAGCATAATCTAGGTTCTGTGTGAATTTGTTCAACAAAAATACAAAAATACATTTCATATAAAATGTTAAGGGGCGTGGCCCGCACATTCTTTCAACACAATAATGTGGCAGTTTAAGCGACCAACGTGTGTTTCAAATTCTAAACCAATCGATTTAGCAGAATTACTTTAACTTTTATATAAAATTTAAAGGGGCGTGGCCCGCCCATTTCTTCAACACAATCATGTGGACTTCTATAAGTCCAAAGCATAGGCCAATTTCTGTATGAATCTGTTCAGCAAAAATACTTGAATTTTAATATTAAATTTCAAAGGGTAGTGGCCCAACCCATTTTTGTAACAAGCAACAACTCTCATTAAAACATCCATTGGGTATGCCAAGTTTTGTTAGAACTAATGGTAGATAAATGCGGCAAATATTACATTAAATTGTGAGTGGCGTGGTCCCGCCCACTCTTTCAAACACCACATGTGTGTGTGTGATAAGTTTCGAAAGATTCGATTGCGCATGCGTGAGTAAAATAAAGTAATAAAAATTTAAAGACTATTTTAAATATAAAATAAAATTGTATCACTATAAACTTGCACGAGGTGGGCCAAGTTTGGTAAGAATCAATTTAATAGAAGTGCGTAGAGCTTAACATTTAATTTGTGTTAAGAAAAGTGGCTTCACCCCCAATTTTCTTAATACAAGCTTGCATCATTTTAAGTGACCAAGTTGAGCAGTTAAGTTTTCAGGAGGTACTCGGGACTCGTGCAAAAATTCACACAACTTAAGAATAAATATGTATGTATGATATTTATATATGTATATGGAATCTAATAGATTCTGGAAAAGGTAAGAAAACTTGTGAATACAATTACTAAAACTACAAAAACATTTTTTCAAACATTCGCTTAAAACTGGAAACAAGCTACAGCTTTAATTAGCTAAGGAAATTTGAAAATATTTCTTCTAATATTTTTAAATTTTCCTACGCTTTTAAATAATGTAATTTTTTCCCCTCCTTTCTCTTAGGTACAGAAAATTTTACCAGATTGTCCGTAATTTTGTGACAGCCTTACACATGTAAATGTAACTACGTTTACTTTTGAATATACACGCACATACATACACAAGCACATAATATCATAACCATAATTTTTTCTTTTAATTTCAGGTCATTTAGTTCATTATTCAAGCCACAACATTCTTTTCGGATTAAGTTATGTTATCTGCCTTTATTATTTCAAATAAGAATGAGATCAGAGTGAAAAGACAAGACGCTGAAATCTGTCTTTTATTCTAAGATTTATTATTTATTTTATAACATTTTTTATTTATTTTATTTGTGTAAAATAAACTTTATTATTAATTTTATAAATTGTATTTTTGTACACACATGCATATTAAATAAATCATTAAAGACAATCTCCACACTTATCAATCTTGTAATTTATTTTCTTCAGTTTTTTTTATACAAAAAAATCCATAATTAACACACTCATAGAAACTATGTTAAAAAATTGCAAAAAAAATGTTTTTTTTTAAATTATTACTTTACTCCTGTACAAGTGAATTTCTTACGAGCAAATTATTGTATTCCAATATATACCATGAAGTTGTTATTCGTCTTTTCTATATTCAAGCTGACTTTGTGATCTTTCATCCAAAAAAAGTTTCATCTAAATATACCGAGCGGTTCCCGAGCTATAAGACCTACAAATTTACGAGATATAATGATTATGAGAATATTTTGCATTTTTTACCTGATCTGCGGGGCTTTATTCGCCTTTTCCTTGACGTTTCGGAAGTCCAAAAGCCATCTGTATTGAAGCTGACTTTATGATGTTTCATCCAAAAAAGGTTTCATCTAAATATATCGAGCGGTTGCCGAGCTATAAGACCTACAAATTTATTATAAACTAGCCATTTCCGGTCACTTCGGCTTGTTGTTACCCTTTTATTAGTTGATCTATAACTCCGAAGTTTGTGAAGCTAGAGAAGTGAAACTCGACAGGCAGCTAGTATGGAAGTTGGAGCTTCGTATGGACGCCATATGAACTCCGTAGCATTTTACCTTAGCGAGATATAACGATTATGAGAATATTTTGCATTTTTTACCTAATCTGGAGGGCCGCCAGGCGGGCCAAAGTTTGCCCATCTTGTAGCCCGGCTTCCAAGCTATCATATGGTGGAACAATCATCCGAATCGGTTGAGCAATTCGCGATTTGTAGCGTTTTGAAAAAAACTAATTCCCGAAATCCACCTCCTTCAGATTCTGTTGACCTGGTGTTTCACAAAAAAAACGGAAATTTTTTTAAAATTTTCCGGATCAAAAATGGTTTTACGTTTTTTTAAATAACTCCCTTATTTTGAAAGATAAGTGCGTAAAATTTTGACAGCTGATAGAGAACACAATGGGGAATAAAGTATGCCAAATAAAATTATGCCACGCCTACTTTGAAGTCGTCAAAAGTGGGCGTAAATTGGAAATTGCTTTTTATTCGTCTTTTCTTTAACGTTTCGGAAGTCCAAAAGCCATCTATATTGAAGCTGACTTTATGATCTTTCATCCAAAAAAGGTTTCATCTAAATATATCGAGCGGTTGCCGAGCTATAAGACCTACAAATTTATTAAAAACTAGCCATTTCCGGTCACTTCGGCTTGTTGTTACCCTTTTATTAGTTGATCTATAACTCCGAAGTTTGTGAAGCTAGAGAAGTGAAACTCGACAGGCAGCTAGTATGGAAGTTGGAGCTTCCTATGGACGCCATATGAACTCCGTAGCATTTTAACTTAGCGAGATATAATGATTATGAGAATATTTTGCATTTTTTACCTGATCTGCGGGGTTTTATTCGCCTTTTCTTTGACGTTTCGGAAGTCCAAAAGCCATCTGTATTGAAGCTGACTTTATGATGTTTCATCCAAAAAAGGTTTCATCTAAATATATCGAGCGGTTGCCGAGCTATAAGACCTACAAATTTATTAAAAACTAGCCATTTGCGGTCACTTCGGCTTGTTGTTACCCTTTTATTAGTTGCTCTATAACTCCGAAGTTTGTGAAGCTAGAGTGATGAAACTCGACAGACAGCTAGTATGGAAGTTGGAGCTTCGTATGGACGCCATATGAACTCCGTAGCATTTTAACTCAGCGAGATATAATGATTATGAGAATATGTTGAATTTTTTCCCTGATCTGGAGGGACGCCAGGCGGGCCAAAGTTTGCCCATCTTGTAGCCCGGCTTCCAATCTATCATATGGTGGAACAATCATCCGAATCGGTTGAGCAATTAGCGATTTGTAGCGTTTTGAAAAAAACTAATTCCCGAAATCCACCTCCTCCAGATTCTGTTGACCTGGTGTTTCACAAAAAAAACGGAATTTTTTTAAAATTTTCCGGATCAAAAATGGTTTTACGTTTTTTTAAATAACTCCCTTATTTTGAAAGATAAGTGCGTCAAATTTTGACAGCTGGTAGAGAACACAATGGGGAATAAAGTGTGTCAAATAAAATTTTGCCGCGCCTACTTTGAAGTCGTCAAAAGTGGGCGTAAATTGGAAATTGCTTTTTATTCGTCTTTTCTTTAACGTTTCGGAAGTCCAAAAGCCATCTATATTGAAGCTGACTTTATGATCTTTCATCCAAAAAAAGTTTCTTCTAAATATATCGAGCGGTTGCCGAGCTATAAGACCTACAAATTTATTAAAAACTAGCCATTTTCGGTCACTTCAGCTTGTGGTTACAATTTTATTAGTTGATCTATAACTCCGAAGTTTGTGAAGCTAGAGAAGTGAAACTCGACAGGCAGCTAGTATGGAAGTTGGAGCTTCGTATGGACGCCATATGAACTCCGTAGCATTTTACCTTAGCGAGATATAACGATTATGAGAATATTTTGCATTTTTTACCAGATCTGCGGGGTTTTATTCGCCTTTTCTTTGACGTTTCGGAAGTCCAAAAGCCATCTATATTGAAGCTGACTGTATGATGTTTCATCCAAAAAAGGTTTCATCTAAATATATCGAGCGGTTGCCGAGCTATAAGACCTACAAATTTATTAAAAACTAGCCATTTCCGGTCACTTCGGCTTGTTGTTACCCTTTTATTAGTTGCTCTATAACTCCGAAGTTTGTGAAGCTAGAGTGATGAAACTCGACAGACAGCTAGTATGGAAGTTGGAGCTTCGTATGGACGCCATATGAACTCGGTAGCATTTTAACTCAGCGAGATATAATGATTATGAGAATATTTTGCATTTTTTCCCTGATCTGGAGGGACGCCAGGCGGGCCAAAGTTTGCCCATCTTGTAGCCCGGCTTCCAATCTATCATATGGTGGAACAATCATCCGAATCGGTTGAGCAATTAGCGATTTGTAGCGTTTTGAAAAAAACTAATTCCCGAAATCCACCTCCTCCAGATTCTGTTGACCTGGTGTTTCACAAAAAAAAACGGAAATTTTTTTAAAATTTTCCGGATCAAACAAAAATGGTTTTTACGTTTTTTTAAATAACTCCCTTATTTTGAAAGATAAGTGCGTAAAATTTTGACAGCTGATAGAGAACACAATGGGGAATAAAGAAAGTATGCCAAATAAAATTTTGCCACAATGGAAAATAAGACTATTAGGGCTTAAGAGTTTAACATGAAGATGCATTGCAAAATATTTATTTATTGCGATTGCAAATATATTTTTGAAATATAGTGTTCTCGGTAAACAGATGCGCGTATTTTTTTACAAGCAGATGCATTCCTGTTTCTACACTTCCCACTATTAAAAAATACACAAAAAAAAACATTAATCATTATGAAGTCGTCAAAAGTGGGCGTAAATTGGAAATTGCTTTTTATTCGTCTTTTCTTTAACGTTTCGGAAGTCCAAAAGCCATCTATATTGAAGCTGACTTTATGATCTTTCATCCAAAAAAGGTTTCATCTAAATATATCGAGCGGTTGCCGAGCTATAAACCTACAAATTTATTAAAAACTAGCCATTTCCGGTCACTTCGGCTTGTTGTTACCCTTTTATTAGTTGCTCAATAACTCCGAAGTTTGTGAAGCTAGAGTGATGAAACTCGACAGACAGCTAGTATGGAAGTTGGAGCTTCCTATAGACGCCATATGAACTCGGTAGCATTTTAACTCAGCGAGATATAATGATTATGAGTATATGTTGCATTTTTTCCGTGATCTGGAGGGACGCCAGGCGGGCCAAAGTTTGCCCATCTTGTAGCCCGGCTTCCAATCTATCATATGGTGGAACAATCATCCGAATCGGTTGAGCAATTAGCGATTTGTAGCGTTTTGAAAAAAACTAATTCCCGAAATCCACCTCCTCCAGATTCTGTTGACCTGGTGTTTCACAAAAAAAAACGGAAATTTTTTTAAAATTTTCCGGATCAAAAATGGCTTTTACGTTTTTTTAAGTAACTCCCTTATTTTGAAAGATAAGTGCGTAAAATTTTGACAGCTGATAGAGAACACAATGGGGAATAAAGTATGCCAAATAAAATTATGCCACGCCTACTTTGAAGTCGTCAAAAGTGGGCGTAAATTAGAAATTGCTTTTTATTCGTCTTTTCTTTAACGTTTCGGAAGTCCAAAAGCCATCTATATTGAAGCTGACTTTATGATCTTTCATCCAAAAAAGGTTTCATCTAAATATATCGAGCGGTTGCCGAGCTATAAGACCTACAAATTTATTAAAAACTAGCCATTTCCGGTCACTTCGGCTTGTTGTTACCCTTTTATTAGTTGATCTATAACTCCGAAGTTTGTGAAGCTAGAGAAGTGAAACTCGATAGGCAGCTAGTATGGAAGTTGGAGCTTTCTATGGACGCCATATAAACTCCGTAGCATTTTAACTTAGCGAGATATAATGATTATGAGAATATTTTGCATTTTTTACCTGATCTGCGGGGCTTTATTCGCCTTTTCTTTGACGTTTCGGAAGTCCAAAAGCCATCTATATTGAAGCTGACTTTATGATGTTTCATCCAAAAAAGGTTTCATCTAAATATATCGAGCGGTTGCCGAGCTATAAGACCTACAAATTTATTATAAGCTAGCCATTTCCGGTCACTTCGGCTTGTTGTTACCCTTTTATTAGTTGATCTATAACTCCGAAGTTTGTGAAGCTAGAGAAGTGAAACTCGACAGGCAGCTAGTATGGAAGTTGGAGCTTCGTATGGACGCCATATGAACTCCGTAGCATTTTACCTTAGCGAGATATAACGATTATGAGAATATTTTGCATTTTTTACCTAATCTGGAGGGCCGCCAGGCGGGCCAAAGTTTGCCCATCTTGTAGCCCGGCTTCCAAGCTATCATATGGTGGAACAATCATCCGAATCGGTTGAGCAATTCGCGATTTGTAGCGTTTTGAAAAAAACTAATTCCCGAAATCCACCTCCTTCAGATTCTGTTGACCTGGTGTTTCACAAAAAAAACGGAAATTTTTTTAAAATTTTCCGGATCAAAAATGGTTTTACGTTTTTTTAAATAACTCCCTTATTTTGAAAGATAAGTGCGTAAAATTTTGACAGCTGATAGAGAACACAATGGGGAATAAAGTATGCCAAATAAAATTATGCCACGCCTACTTTGAAGTCGTCAAAAGTGGGCGTAAATTGGAAATTGCTTTTTATTCGTCTTTTCTTTAACGTTTCGGAAGTCCAAAAGCCATCTATATTGAAGCTGACTTTATGATCTTTCATCCAAAAAAGGTTTCATCTAAATATATCGAGCGGTTGCCGAGCTATAAGACCTACAAATTTATTAAAAACTAGCCATTTCCGGTCACTTCGGCTTGTTGTTACCCTTTTATTAGTTGATCTATAACTCCGAAGTTTGTGAAGCTAGAGAAGTGAAACTCGATAGGCAGCTAGTATGGAAGTTGGAGCTTTCTATGGACGCCATATAAACTCCGTAGCATTTTAACTTAGCGAGATATAATGATTATGAGAATATTTTGCATTTTTTACCTGATCTGCGGGGCTTTATTCGCCTTTTCTTTGACGTTTCGGAAGTCCAAAAGCCATCTATATTGAAGCTGATTTTATGATGTTTCATCCAAAAAAGGTTTCATCTAAATATATCGAGCGGTTGCCGAGCTATAAGACCTACAAATTTATTATAAACTAGCCATTTCCGGTCACTTCGGCTTGTTGTTACCCTTTTATTAGTTGATCTATAACTCCGAAGTTTGTGAAGCTAGAGAAGTGAAACTCGACAGGCAGCTAGTATGGAAGTTGGAGCTTCGTATGGACGCCATATGAACTCCGTAGCATTTTACCTTAGCGAGATATAACGATTATGAGAATATTTTGCATTTTTTACCTAATCTGGAGGGCCGCCAGGCGGGCCAAAGTTTGCCCATCTTGTAGCCCGGCTTCCAAGCTATCATATGGTGGAACAATCATCCGAATCGGTTGAGCAATTCGCGATTTGTAGCGTTTTGAAAAAAACTAATTCCCGAAATCCACCTCCTTCAGATTCTGTTGACCTGGTGTTTCACAAAAAAAACGGAAATTTTTTTAAAATTTTCCGGATCAAAAATGGTTTTACGTTTTTTTAAATAACTCCCTTATTTTGAAAGATAAGTGCGTAAAATTTTGACAGCTGATAGAGAACACAATGGGGAATAAAGTATGCCAAATAAAATTATGCCACGCCTACTTTGAAGTCGTCAAAAGTGGGCGTAAATTGGAAATTGCTTTTTATTCGTCTTTTCTTTAACGTTTCGGAAGTCCAAAAGCCATCTATATTGAAGCTGACTTTATGATCTTTCATCCAAAAAAGGTTTCATCTAAATATATCGAGCGGTTGCCGAGCTATAAGACCTACAAATTTATTAAAAACTAGCCATTTCCGGTCACTTCGGCTTGTTGTTACCCTTTTATTAGTTGATCTATAACTCCGAAGTTTGTGAAGCTAGAGAAGTGAAACTCGACAGGCAGCTAGTATGGAAGTTGGAGCTTCCTATGGACGCCATATGAACTCCGTAGCATTTTAACTTAGCGAGATATAATGATTATGAGAATATTTTGCATTTTTTACCTGATCTGCGGGGTTTTATTCGCCTTTTCTTTGACGTTTCGGAAGTCCAAAAGCCATCTGTATTGAAGCTGACTTTATGATGTTTCATCCAAAAAAGGTTTCATCTAAATATATCGAGCGGTTGCCGAGCTATAAGACCTACAAATTTATTAAAAACTAGCCATTTGCGGTCACTTCGGCTTGTTGTTACCCTTTTATTAGTTGCTCTATAACTCCGAAGTTTGTGAAGCTAGAGTGATGAAACTCGACAGACAGCTAATATGGAAGTTGGAGCTTCGTATGGACGCCATATGAACTCCGTAGCATTTTAACTCAGCGAGATATAATGATTATGAGAATATGTTGAATTTTTTCCCTGATCTGGAGGGACGCCAGGCGGGCCAAAGTTTGCCCATCTTGTAGCCCGGCTTCCAATCTATCATATGGTGGAACAATCATCCGAATCGGTTGAGCAATTAGCGATTTGTAGCGTTTTGAAAAAAACTAATTCCCGAAATCCACCTCCTCCAGATTCTGTTGACCTGGTGTTTCACAAAAAAAACGGAATTTTTTTTAAATTTTCCGGATCAAAAATGGTTTTACGTTTTTTTAAATAACTCCCTTATTTTGAAAGATAAGTGCGTCAAATTTTGACAGCTGGTAGAGAACACAATGGGGAATAAAGTGTGTCAAATAAAATTTTGCCACGCCTACTTTGAAGTCGTCAAAAGTGGGCGTAAATTGGAAATTGCTTTTTATTCGTCTTTTCTTTAACGTTTCGGAAGTCCAAAAGCCATCTATATTGAAGCTGACTTTATGATCTTTCATCCAAATCGAGCGGTTGCCGAGCTATAAGACCTACAAATTTATTAAAAACTAGCCATTTCCGGTCACTTCGGCTTGTTGTTACCCTTTTATTAGTTGCTCAATAACTCCGAAGTTTGTGAAGCTAGAGTGATGAAACTCGACAGACCGCTAGTATGGAAGTTGGAGCTTCCTATGGACGCCATATGAACTCGGTAGCATTTTAACTCAGCGAGATATAATGATTATGAGTATATGTTGCATTTTCCCGCCAGGCGGGCCAAAGTTTGCCCATCTTGTAGCCCGGCTTCCAATCTATCATATGGTGGAACAATCATCCGAATCGGTTGAGCAATTAGCGATTTGTAGCGTTTTGAAAAAAACTAATTCCCGAAATCCACCTCCTCCAGATTCTGTTGACCTGGTGTTTCACAAAAAAAAACGGAAATTTTTTTTAAATTTTCCGGATCAAAAATGGCTTTTACGTTTTTTTAAGTAACTCCCTTATTTTGAAAGATAAGTGCGTAAAATTTTGACAGCTGATAGAGAACACAATGGGGAATAAAGTATGCCAAATAAAATTATGCCACGCCTACTTTGAAGTCGTCAAAAGTGGGCGTAAATTGGAAATTGCTTTTTATTCGTCTTTTCTTTAACGTTTCGGAAGTCCAAAAGCCATCTATATTGAAGCTGACTTTATGATCTTTCATCCAAAAAAGGTTTCATCTAAATATATCGAGCGGTTGCCGAGCTATAAGACCTACAAATTTATTAAAAACTAGCCATTTCCGGTCACTTCGGCTTGTTGTTACCCTTTTATTAGTTGATCTATAACTCCGAAGTTTGTGAAGCTAGAGAAGTGAAACTCGATAGGCAGCTAGTATGGAAGTTGGAGCTTCCTATGGACGCCATATGAACTCCGTAGCATTTTAACTTAGCGAGATATAATGATTATGAGAATATTTTGCATTTTTTACCTGATCTGCGGGGCTTTATTCGCCTTTTCTTTGACGTTTCGGAAGTCCAAAAGCCATCTATATTGAAGCTGACTTTATGATGTTTCATCCAAAAAAGGTTTCATCTAAATATATCGAGCGGTTGCCGAGCTATAAGACCTACAAATTTATTAAAAACTAGCCATTTCCGGTCACTTCGGCTTGTTGTTACCCTTTTATTAGTTGCTCTATAACTCCGAAGTTTGTGAAGCTAGAGAAGTGAAACTCGATAGGCAGCTAGTATGGAAGTTGGAGCTTCCTATGGACGCCATATGAACTCCGTAGCATTTTAACTTAGCGAGATATAATGATTATGAGAATATTTTGCATTTTTTACCTGATCTGGAGGGACGCCAGGCGGGCCAAAGTTTGCCCCTCTTGTAGCCCGGCCTCCAATCTATCAAATGGTGGAACAATCATCCGAATCGGTTGAGCAATTAGCGATTTGTAGCGTTTTGAAAAAAACTAATTCCCGAAATCCACCTCCTTCAGATTCTGTTGACCTGGTGTTTCACAAAAAAAAACGGAAATTTTTTTGAAATTTTCCGGATCAAAAATGGTTTTACGTTTTTTTAAATAACTCCCTTATTTTGAAAGATAAGTGCGTCAAATTTTGACAGCTGATAGAGAACACAATGGGGAATAAAGTGTGTCAAATAAAATTTTGCCACGCTCACTTTGAAGTCATCAAAAGTGGGCGTAAATTGGAAATTGCTTTTTATTCGTCTTTTCTTTAACGTTTCGGAAGTCCAAAAGCCATCTATATTGAAGCTGACTTTATGATCTTTCATCCAAAAAAGGTTTCATCTAAATATATCGAGCGGTTGCCGAGCTATAAGACCTACAAATTTATTAAAAACTAGCCATTTTCGGTCACTTCAGCTTGTGGTTACAATTTTATTAGTTGATCTATAACTCCGAAGTTTGTGAAGCTAGAGAAGTGAAACTCGACAGGCAGCTAGTATGGAAGTTGGAGCTTCGTATGGACGCCATATGAACTCCGTAGCATTTTACCTTAGCGAGATATAACGATTATGAGAATATTTTGCATTTTTTACCTGATCTGCGGGGTTTTATTCGCCTTTTCTTTGACGTTTCGGAAGTCCAAAAGCCATCTATATTGAAGCTGACTGTATGATGTTTCATCCAAAAAAGGTTTTATCTAAATATATCGAGCGGTTGCCGAGCTATAAGACCTACAAATTTATTAAAAACTAGCCATTTCCGGTCACTTCGGCTTGTTGTTACCCTTTTATTAGTTGCTCTATAACTCCGAAGTTTGTGAAGCTAGAGTGATGAAACTCGACAGACAGCTAGTATGGAAGTTGGAGCTTCGTATGGACGCCATATGAACTCGGTAGCATTTTAACTCAGCGAGATATAATGATTATGAGAATATTTTGCATTTTTTCCCTGATCTGGAGGGACGCCAGGCGGGCCAAAGTTTGCCCATCTTGTAGCCCGGCTTCCAATCTATCATATGGTGGAACAATCATCCGAATCGGTTGAGCAATTAGCGATTTGTAGCGTTTTGAAAAAAACTAATTCCCGAAATCCACCTCCTTCAGATTCTGTTGACCTAATGTTTCACAAAAAAAAAAACCGAAATTTTTTTGAAATTTTCCGGATCAAAAATGGTTTTACGTTTTTTTAAATAACTCCCTTATTTTGAAACATAAGTGCGTCAAATTTTGACAGCTGATAGAGAACACAATGGGGAATAAAGTGTGTCAAATAAAATTTTGCCACGCTCACTTTGAAGTCATCAAAAGTGGGCGTAAACTGGAAATTGCTTTTTATTCGTCTTTTCTTTAACGTTTCGGAAGTCCAAAAGCCATCTATATTGAAGCTGACTTTATGATCTTTCATCCAAAAAAGGTTTCATCTAAATATATCGAGCGGTTGCCGAGCTATAAGACCTACAAATTTATTAAAAACTAGCCATTTCCGGTCACTTCGGCTTGTTGTTACCCTTTTATTAGTTGCTCTATAACTCCGAAGTTTGTGAAGCTAGAGAAGTGAAACTCGATAGGCAGCTAGTATGGAAGTTGGAGTTTTCTATGGACGCCATATGAACTCCGTAGCATTTTAACTTAGCGAGATATAATGATTATGAGAATATTTTGCATTTTTTCCCTGATCTGGAGGGACGCCAGGCGGGCCAAAGTTTGCCCATCTTGTAGCCTGGCTTCCAATCTACCATATGGTGGAACAATCATCCGAATCGAATGAGCAATTAGCGATTTGTAGCGTTTTGAAAAAAACTAATTCCCGAAATCCACCTCCTCCAGATTCTGTTGACCTGGTGTTTCACAAAAAAAAACGGAAATTTTTTTAAAATTTTCCGGATCAAAAATGGTTTTACGTTTTTTTAAATAACTCCCTTATTTTGAAAGATAAGTGCGTCAAATTTTGACAGCTGATAGAGAACACAATGGGGAATAAAGTGTGTCAAATAAAATTTTGCCACGCCTACTTTGAAGTCGTCAAAAGTGGGCGTAAATTGGAAATTGCTTTTTATTTGTCTTTTCTTTAACGTTTCGGAAGTCCAAAAGCCATCTATATTGAAGCTGACAGTATGATCTTTCATCCAAAAAAGTTTCATCTAAATATATCGAGCGGTTGCCGAGCTATAAGACCTACAAATTTATTAAAAACTAGCCATTTCCGGTCACTTCGGCTTGTTGTTATCCTTTTATTAGTTGCTCTATAACTCCGAAGTTTGTGAAGCTAGAGAAGTGAAACTCGATAGGCAGCTAGTATGGAAGTTGGAGCTTTCTATGGACGCCATATGAACTCCGTAGCATTTTAACTTAGCGAAATATAATGATTATGAGAATATTTTGAATTTTTTACCTGATCTGGAGGGCCGCCAGGTGGGCCAAAGTTTGCCCATCTTGTAGCCTGGCTTCCAATCTATCATATGGTGGAACAATCATCCGAATCGGTTGAGCAATTAGCGATTTGTAGCGTTTTGAAAAAAACTAATTCCCGAAATCCACCTCCTCCAGATTCTGTTGACCTGGTGTTTCACAAAAAAAAACGGAAATTTTTTTGAAATTTTCCGGATCAAAAATGGTTTTACGTTTTTTTAAATAACTCCCTTATTTTGAAAGATAAGTGCGTCAAATTTTGACAGCTGATAGAGAACACAATGGGGAATAAAGTGTGTCAAATAAAATTTTGCCACGCCTACCTTGAAGTCGTCAAAAGTGGGCGTAAATTGGAAATTGCTTTTTATTCGTCTTTTCTTTAACGTTTCGGAAGTCCAAAAGCCATCTATATTGAAGCTGACTTTATGATCTTTCATCCAAAAAAGGTTTCATCTAAATATATCGAGCGGTTGCCGAGCTATAAGACCTACAAATTTATTAAAAACTAGCCATTTCCGGTCACTTCGGCTTGTTGTTACCCTTTTATTAGTTGCTCTATAACTCCGAAGTTTGTGAAGCTAGAGAAGTGAAACTCGATAGGCAGCTAGTTTGGAAGTTGGATCTTCCTATGGACGCCATATGAACTCCGTAGCATTTTAACTTAGCGAGATATAATGATTATGCGAATATTTTGCATTTTTTACCTGATCTGGAGGGCCGCCAGGCGGGCCAAAGTTTGCCCATCTTGTAGCCTGGCTTCCAATCTATCATATGGTGGAACAATCATCCGAATCGGTTGAGCAATTAGCGATTTGTAGCGTTTTGAAAAAAACTAATTCCCGAAATCCACCTCCTCCAGATTCTGTTGACCTGGTGTTTCACAAAAAAACGGAAATTTTTTTAAAATTTTCCGGATCAAAAATGGTTTTACGTTTTTTTAAATAACTCCGTTGTTTTGAAAGATAAGTGCGTCAAATTTTGACAGCTGATAGAGAACACAATGGGGAATAAAGTGTGTCAAATAAAATTTTCAAAAGTGGGCGTAAATTGGAAATTGCTTTTTATTCGTCTTTTCTTTAACGTTTCGGAAGTCCAAAAGCCATCTATATTGAAGCTGACTTTATGATCTTTCACAAAATAGGTTTCATCTAAATATATCGAGCGGTTGCCGAGCTATAAGACCTACAAATTTATTAAAAACTAGCCATTTCCGGTCACTTCGGCTTGTTGTTACCCTTTTATTAGTTGCTCTATAACTCCGAAGTTTGTGAAGCTAGAGTGATGAAACTCGACAGGCAGCTAGTATGGAAGTTGGAGCTTCCAATGGACGCCATATCAACTCCGTAGCATTTTAACTTAGCGAGATATAATGATTATGAGAATATTTTGCATTTTTTCCCTGATCTGGAGGGCCGCCAGGCGGGCCAAAGTTTGCCCATCTTGTAGCCTGGCTTCCAATCTATCATATGGTGGAAACATCATCCGAATCGGTTGAGCAATTAGCGATTTGTAGCGTTTTGAAAAAAACTATCCCGAAATCTACCTCCTCCAGATTCTGTTGACCTGGTGTTTCACAAAAAAAAACGGAAATTTTTTTAAAATTTTCCGGATCAAAAATGGTTTTACGTTTTTTTAAATAACTCCGTTGTTTTGAAAGATAAGTGCGTCAAATTTTGACAAATGATAGAGAACACAATGGGGAATAAAGTGTGTCAAATAAAATTTTGCCACGCCCACTTTGAAGTCGTCAAAAGTGGGCGTCAATTGGAAATTGCTTTTTATTCGTCTTTTCTTTAACGTTTCGGAAGTCCAAAAGCCATCTATATTGAAGCTGACTTTATGATCTTTCATCCAAAAAAGGTTTCATCTAAATATATCGAGCGGTTGCCGAGCTATAAGACCTACAAATTTATTAAAAACTAGCCATTTCCGGTCACTTCGGCTTGTTGTTACCCTTTTATTAGTTGATCTATAACTCCGAAGTTTGGGAAGCTAGAGTAGTGAAACTCGACACGCAGCTAGTATGGAAGTTGGAGCTTCGTATAGACGCCATATGAACTCCGTAGCATTTTAACTTAGCGAGATATAGCGATTATGAGAATATTTTGCATTTTTTCCCTGATCTGGAGGGCCGCCAGGCGGGCCAAAGTTTGCCCATCTTGTAGCCCGGCTTCCAATCTATCATATGGTGGAACAATCATCCGAATCTGTTGAGCAATTAGCGATTTGTAGCGTTTTGAAAAAAACTAATTCCCGAAATCCACCTCCTCCAGATTCTGTTGACCTGGTGTTTCACAAAAAAAACGGAAATTTTTTAAAATTTTCCGGATTACGTTTTTTTAAATAACTCCGTTGTTTTGAAAGATAAGTGCGTGAAATTTTGACAGCTGATAGAGAACACAATGGGGAATAAAGTGTAAGAAATAAAATTTTGCCACGCCCACTTTGAAGTCGTCAAAAGTGGGCGTACATTGGAAATTGCTTTTTATTCGTCTTTTCTTTGACGTTTCGGAAGTCCAAAAGCCATCTATATTAAAGCTGACTATATGATCTTTCATCCAAAAAAACTTTCATCTAAATATACCGAGCGGTTCCCGAGCTATAAGACCTACAAATTTATTAAAAACTAGCCATTTCCGGTCACTTCGGCTTGTTCTTACCCTTTTATTAGTTGATCTATAACTCCGAAGTTTGGGAAGCTAGAGTAGTGAAACTCGACAGGCAGCTAGTATGGAAGTTGGAGCTTCATATGGACGCCATATGAACTCCGTAGCATTTTAACTTAGCGAGATATAGCGATTATGAGATTATTTTGCATTTTTTCCCTGATCTGGAGGGCCGCCAGGCGGGCCAAAGTTTGCCCATCTTGTAGCCCGGCTTCCAATCTATCATATGGTGGAACAATCATCCGAATCGGTTGAGCAATTAGCGATTTGTAGCGTTTTGAAAAAAACTAATTCCCGAAATCCACCTCCTCCAGATTCTGTTGACCTGGTGTTTCACAAAAAAAAACGGAAATTTTTTAAAATTTTCCGGATCAAAAATGGTTTTACGTTTTTTTAAATAACTCCGTTGTTTTGAAAGATAAGTGCGTGAAATTTTGACAGCTGATAGAGAACACAATGGGGAATAAAGTGTAAGAAATAAAATTTTGCCACGCCCACTTTGAAGTCGTCAAAAGTGGGCGTACATTGGAAATTGCTTTTTATTCGTCTTTTCTTTGACGTTTCGGAAGTCCAAAAGCCATCTATATTAAAACTGACTATATGATCTTTCATCCAAAAAAAGTTTCATCTAAATATACCGAGCGGTTCCCGAGCTATAAGACCTACAAATTTATTAAAAACTAGCCATTTCCGGTCACTTCGGCTTGTTGTTACCCTTTTATTAGTTGATCTATAACTCCGAAGTTTGTGAAGCTAGAGTAGTGAAACTCGACAGGCAGCTAGTATGGAAGTTGGAGCTTCATATGGACGCCATATGAACTCCGTAGCATTTTAACTTAGCGAGATATAGCGATTATGAGATTATTTTGCATTTTTTCCCTGATCTGGAGGGCCGCCAGGCGGGCCAAAGTTTGCCCATCTTGTAGCCCGGCTTCCAATCTATCATATGGTGGAACAATCATCCGAATCGGTTGAGCAATTAGCGATTTGTAGCGTTTTGAAAAAAACTAATTCCCGAAATCCACCTCCTCCAGATTCTGTTGACCTGGTGTTTCACAAAAAAAAACGGAAATTTTTTAAAATTTTCCGGATCAAAAATGGTTTTACGTTTTTTTAAATAACTCCGTTGTTTTGAAAGATAAGTGCGTGAAATTTTGACAGCTGATAGAGAACACAATGGGGAATAAAGTGTAAGAAATAAAATTTTGCCACGCCCACTTTGAAGTCGTCAAAAGTGGGCGTACATTGGAAATTGCTTTTTATTCGTCTTTTCTTTGACGTTTCGGAAGTCCAAAAGCCATCTATATTAAAACTGACTATATGATCTTTCATCCAAAAAAAGTTTCATCTAAATATACCGAGCGGTTCCCGAGCTATAAGACCTACAAATTTATTAAAAACTAGCCATTTCCGGTCACTTCGGCTTGTTGTTACCCTTTTATTAGTTGATCTATAACTCCGAAGTTTGGGAAGCTAGAGTAGTGAAACTCGACAGGCAGCTAGTATGGAAGTTGGAGCTTCGTATGGACGCCATATGAACTCTGTAGCATTTTAACTTAGCGAGATATAGCGATTATGAGAATATTTTGCATTTTTCCCTGATCTGGAGGGCCGCCAGGCGGGCCAAAGTTTGCCCATCTTGTAGCCCGGCTTCCAATCTATCATATGGTGGAACAATCATCCGAATCGGTTGAGCAATTAGCGATTTGTAGCGTTTTAAAAAAAAATAATTCCCGAAATCCACCTCCTCCAGATTCTGTTGACCTGGTGTTTCACAAAAAAAAAACGGAAATTTTTTAAAATTTTCCGGATCAAAAATGGTTTTACGTTTTTTTAAATAACTCCGTTGTTTTGAATGATAAGTTTGTGAAATTTTGACAGCTGATAGAGAACACAATGGGGAATAAAGTGTGTGAAATAAAATTTTGCCACGCCCACTTTGAAGTCGTCAAAAGTGGGCGTACATAGGAAATTGCTTTTTATTCGTCTTTTCTTTAACGTTTCGGAAGTCCAAAAGCCATCTATATTGAAGCTGACCTTATGATCTTTCATCCAAAAAAGGTTTCATCTAAGTATACCGAGCCGTTCCCGAGCTATAAGACCTACCAATTTATTAAAAACTAGCCATTTCCGGTCACTTCGGCTTGTTGTTACCCTTTTATTAGTTGATCTATAACTCCGAAGTTTGGGAAGCTAGAGTAGTGAAACTCGACAGGCAGCTAGTATGGAAGTTGGAGCTTCATATGGACGCCATATAAACTCCGTAGCATTTTAACTTAGCGAGATATAGCGATTATGAGATTATTTTGCATTTTTTCCCTGATCTGCGGGGCTTTATTCGTCTTTCCTTTGACGTTTCGGAAGTCCAAAAGCCATCTATATTGAAGCTGACTTTATGATCTTTCATCCAAAAAAAGTTTCATCTAAATATACCGAGCGGTTCCCGAGCTATAAGACCTACAAATTTATTAAAAACTAGCCATTTCCGGTCACTTCGGCTTGTTGTTACTCTTTTATTAGTTGATCTATAACTCCGAAGTTTGGGAAGCTAGAGTAGTGAAACTCGACAGGCAGCTAGTATGGAAGTTGGAGCTTCGTATAGACGCCATATGAACTCCGTAGCATTTTAACTTAGCGAGATATAGCGATTATGAGAATATTTTGCATTTTTTCCCTGATCTGGAGGGCCGCCAGGCAGGCCAAAGTTTGCCCATCTTGTAGCCCGGCTTCCAATCTATCATATGGTGGAACAATCATCCGAATCGGTTGAGCAATTAGCGATTTGTAGCGTTTTGAAAAAAACTAATTCCCGAAATCCACCTCCTCCAGATTCTGTTGACCTGGTGTTTCACAAAAAAAAAACGGAAATTTTTTAAAATTTTCCGGATCAAAAATGGTTTTACGTTTTTTTAAATAACTCCGTTGTTTTGAAAGATAAGTGCGTGAAATTTTGACAGCTGATAGAGAACACAATGGGGAATAAAGTGTGTGAAATAAAATTTTGCCACGCCCACTTTGAAGTCGTCAAAAGTGGGCGTACATAGGAAATTGCTTTTTATTCGTCTTTTCTTTAACGTTTCGGAAGTCCAAAAGCCATCTATATTGAAGCTGACCTTATGATCTTTCATCCAAAAAAGGTTTCATCTAAATATACCGAGTGGTTCCCGAGCTATAAGACCTACAAATTTATTAAAAACTAGCCATTTCCGGTCACTTCGGCTTGTTGTTACCCTTTTATTAGTTGATCTATAACTCCGAAGTTTGTGAAGCTAGAGTGATGAAACTCGACAGGCAGCTAGTATGGAAGTTGGAGCTTCGTATGGACGCCATATGAACTCCGTAGCATTTTAACTTAGCGAGATATAGCGATTATGAGAATATTTTGCATTTTTTCCCTGATCTGGAGGGCCGCCAGGCGGGCCAAAGTTTGCCCATCTTGTAGCCCGGCTTCCAATCTATCATATGGTGGAACAATCATCCGAATCGGTTGAGCAATTAGCGATTTGTAGCGTTTTGAAAAAAACTAATTCCCGAAATCCACCTCCTCCAGATTCTGTTGACCTGGTGTTTCACAAAAAAAAACGGAAATTTTTTAAAATTTTGCGGATCAAATGAAATTTTGACAGCTGATAGAAAGAAACACAATGGGAAATAAAGTGTGTGAAATAAAATTTTGCCACGCCCACTTTGAAGTCGTCAAAAGTGGGCGTACATAGGAAATTGCTTTTTATTCGTCTTTTCTTTAACGTTTCGGAAGTCCAAAAGCCATCTATATTGAAGCTGACCTTATGATCTTTCATCCAAAAAAGGTTTCATCTAAGTATACCGAGCCGTTCCCGAGCTATAAGACCTACCAATTTATTAAAAACTAGCCATTTCCGGTCACTTCGGCTTGTTGTTACCCTTTTATTAGTTGATCTATAACTCCGAAGTTTGGGAAGCTAGAGTAGTGAAACGCAACAGGCAGCTAGTATGGAAGTTGGAGCTTCGTATAGACGCCATATGAACCCCGTAGCATTTTAACTTAGCGAGATATGGCGATTATGAGATTATTTTGCATTTTTTCCCTGATCTGGAGGGCCGCCAGGCGGGCCAAAGTTTGCCCATCTTGTAGCCCGGCTTCCAATCTATCATATGGTGGAACAATCATCCGAATCGGTTGAGCAATTAGCGATTTGTAGCGTTTTGAAAAAAACTAATTCCCGAAATCCACCTCCTCCAGATTCTGTTGACCTGGTGTTTCACAAAAAAAAACGGAAATTTTTTAAAGTTTTCCGGATCAAAAATGGTTTTACGTTTTTTTAAATAACTCCGTTGTTTTGAAAGATAAGTGCGTGAAATTTTGACAGCTGATAGAGAACACAATGGGGAATAAAGTGTAAGAAATAAAATTTTGCCACGCCCACTTTGAAGTCGTCAAAAGTGGGCGTACATTGGAAATTGCTTTTTATTCGTCTTTTCTTTGACGTTTCGGAAGTCCAAAAGCCATCTATATTAAAACTGACTATATGATCTTTCATCCAAAAAAAGTTTCATCTAAATATACCGAGCGGTTCCCGAGCTATAAGACCTACAAATTTATTAAAAACTAGCCATTTCCGGTCACTTCGGCTTGTTGTTACCCTTTTATTAGTTGATCTATAACTCCGAAGTTTGTGAAGCTAGAGTAGTGAAACTCGACAGGCAGCTAGTATGGAAGTTGGAGCTTCATATGGACGCCATATGAACTCCGTAGCATTTTAACTTAGCGAGATATAGCGATTATGAGATTATTTTGCATTTTTTCCCTGATCTGGAGGGCCGCCAGGCGGGCCAAAGTTTGCCCATCTTGTAGCCCGGCTTCCAATCTATCATATGGTGGAACAATCATCCGAATCGGTTGAGCAATTAGCGATTTGTAGCGTTTTGAAAAAAACTAATTCCCGAAATCCACCTCCTCCAGATTCTGTTGACCTGGTGTTTCACAAAAAAAAACGGAAATTTTTTAAAATTTTCCGGATCAAAAATGGTTTTACGTTTTTTTAAATAACTCCGTTGTTTTGAAAGATAAGTGCGTGAAATTTTGACAGCTGATAGAGAACACAATGGGGAATAAAGTGTAAGAAATAAAATTTTGCCACGCCCACTTTGAAGTCGTCAAAAGTGGGCGTACATTGGAAATTGCTTTTTATTCGTCTTTTCTTTGACGTTTCGGAAGTCCAAAAGCCATCTATATTGAAGCTGACTATATGATCTTTCATCCAAAAAAAGTTTCATCTAAATATACGGAGCGGTTCCCGAGCTATAAGACCTACAAATTTATTAAAAACTAGCCATTTCCGGTCACTTCGGCTTGTTGTTACCCTTTTATTAGTTGATCTATAACTCCGAAGTTTGGGAAGCTAGAGTAGTGAAACTCGACAGGCAGCTAGTATGGAAGTTGGAGCTTCGTATGGACGCCATATGAACTCTGTAGCATTTTAACTTAGCGAGATATAGCGATTATGAGAATATTTTGCATTTTTCCCTGATCTGGAGGGCCGCCAGGCGGGCCAAAGTTTGCCCATCTTGTAGCCCGGCTTCCAATCTATCATATGGTGGAACAATCATCCGAATCGGTTGAGCAATTAGCGATTTGTAGCGGTTTTACGTTTTTTTTAATAACTCCGTTGTTTTGAAAGATAAGTGCGTGAAATTTTGACAGCTGATAGAGAATAAAATGGGGAATAAAGTGTGTGAAATAAAATTTTGCCACGCCCACTTTGAAGTCGTCAAAAGTGGGCGTACATAGGAAATTGCTTTTTATTCGTCTTTTCTTTAACGTTTCGGAAGTCCAAAAGCCATCTATATTGAAGCTGACCTTATGATCTTTCATCCAAAAAAGGTTTCATCTAAGTATACCGAGCCGTTCCCGAGCTATAAGACCTACCAATTTATTAAAAACTAGCCATTTCCGGTCACTTCGGCTTGTTGTTACCCTTTTATTAGTTGCTCTATAACTCCGAAGTTTGGGAAGCTAGAGTAGTGAAACTCGACAGGCAGCTAGTATGGAAGTTGGAGCTTCGTATGGACGCCATATGAACTCCGTAGCATTTTAACTTAGCGAGATATAGCGATTATGACATTATTTTGCATTTTTTCCCTGTTCTGCGGGGCTTTATTCGTCTTTCCTTTGACGTTTCGGAAGTCCAAAAGCCATCTATATTGAAGCTGACTTTATGATCTTTCATCCAAAAAAAGTTTCATCTAAATATACCGAGCGGTTCCCGAGCTATAAGACCTACAAATTTATTAAAAACTAGCCATTTCCGGTCACTTCGGCTTGTTGTTACTCTTTTATTAGTTGATCTATAACTCCGAAGTTTGGGAAGCTAGAGTGATGAAACTCGACAGGCAGCTAGTATGGAAGTTGGAGCTTCGTATAGACGCCATATGAACTCCGTAGCATTTTAACTTAGCGAGATATAGCGATTATGAGAATATTTTGCATTTTTTCCCTGATCTGGAGGGCCGCCAGGCGGGCCAAAGTTTGCCCATCTTGTAACCCGGCTTCCAATCTATCATATGGTGGAACAATCATCCGAATCGGTTGAGCAATTAGCGATTTGTAGCGTTTTAAAAAAAAATAATTCCCGAAATCCACCTCCTCCAGATTCTGTTGACCTGGTGTTTCACAAAAAAAAAACGGAAATTTTTTAAAATTTTCCGGATCAAAAATGGTTTTACGTTTTTTTAAATAACTCCGTTGTTTTGAAAGATAAGTTTGTGAAATTTTGACAGCTGATAGAGAACACAATGGGGAATAAAGTGTGTGAAATAAAATTTTGCCACGCCAACTTTGAAGTCGTCAAAAGTGGGCGTACATAGGAAATTGCTTTTTATTCGTCTTTTCTTTAACGTTTCGGAAGTCCAAAAGCCATCTATATTGAAGCTGACCTTATGATCTTTCATCCAAAAAAGGTTTCATCTAAGTATACCGAGCCGTTCCCGAGCTATAAGACCTACCAATTTATTAAAAACTAGCCATTTCCGGTCACTTCGGCTTGTTGTTACCCTTTTATTAGTTGATCTATAACTCCGAAGTTTGGGAAGCTAGAGTAGTGAAACTCGACAGGCAGCTAGTATGGAAGTTGGAGCTTCATATGGACGCCATATAAACTCCGTAGCATTTTAACTTAGCGAGATATAGCGATTATGAGATTATTTTGCATTTTTTCCCTGATCTGCGGGGCTTTATTCGTCTTTCCTTTGACGTTTCGGAAGTCCAGAAGCCATCTATATTGAAGCTGACTTTATGATCTTTCATCCAAAAAAAGTTTCATCTAAATATACCGAGCGGTTCCCGAGCTATAAGACCTACAAATTTATTAAAAACTAGCCATTTCCGGTCACTTCGGCTTGTTGTTACTCTTTTATTAGTTGATCTATAACTCCGAAGTTTGGGAAGCTAGAGTAGTGAAACTCGACAGGCAGCTAGTATGGAAGTTGGAGCTTCGTATAGACGCCATATGAACTCCGTAGCATTTTAACTTAGCGAGATATAGCGATTATGAGAATATTTTGCATTTTTTCCCTGATCTGGAGGGCCGCCAGGCAGGCCAAAGTTTGCCCATCTTGTAGCCCGGCTTCCAATCTATCATATGGTGGAACAATCATCCGAATCGGTTGAGCAATTAGCGATTTGTAGCGTTTTGAAAAAAACTAATTCCCGAAATCCACCTCCTCCAGATTCTGTTGACCTGGTGTTTCACAAAAAAAAAACGGAAATTTTTTAAAATTTTCCGGATCAAAAATGGTTTTACGTTTTTTTAAATAACTCCGTTGTTTTGAAAGATAAGTGCGTGAAATTTTGACAGCTGATAGAGAACACAATGGGGAATAAAGTGTGTGAAATAAAATTTTGCCACGCCCACTTTGAAGTCGTCAAAAGTGGGCGTACATTGGAAATTGCTTTTTATTCGTCTTTTCTTTGACGTTTCGGAAGTCCAAAAGTCATCTATATTGAAGCTGACTTTATGATCTTTCATCCAAAAAAAGTTTCATCTAAATATACCGAGCGGTTCCCGAGCTATAAGACCTACAAATTTATTAAAAACTAGCCATTTCCGGTCACTTCGGCTTGTTGTTACTCTTTTATTAGTTGATCTATAACTCCGAAGTTTGGGAAGCTAGAGTAGTGAAACTCGACAGGCAGCTAGTATGGAAGTTGGAGCTTCGTATAGACGCCATATGAACTCCGTAGCATTTTAACTTAGCGAGATATAGCGATTATGAGAATATTTTGCATTTTTTCGCTGATCTGGAGGGCCGCCAGGCAGGCCAAAGTTTGCCCATCTTGTAGCCCGGCTTCCAATCTATCATATGGTGGAACAATCATCCGAATCGGTTGAGCAATTAGCGATTTGTAGCGTTTTGAAAAAAACTAATTCCCGAAATCCACCTCCTCCAGATTCTGTTGACCTGGTGTTTCACAAAAAAAAACGGAAATTTTTTAAAATTTTCCGGATCAAAAATGGTTTTACGTTTTTTTAAATAACTCCGTTGTTTTGAAAGATAAGTGCGTGAAATTTTGACAGCTGATAGAGAACACAATGGGGAATAAAGTGTGTGAAATAAAATTTTGTCACGCCCACTTTGAAATCGTCAAAAGTGGGCGTAAATTGGAAATTGCTTTTTATTCGTCTTTTCTTTGACTTTTCGGAAGTCCAAAAGCCATCTATATTGAAGCTGACTTTATGATCTTTCATCCAAAAAAGGTTTCATCTAAATATACCGAGCGGTTCCCGAGCTATAAGACCTACAAATTTATTAAAAACTAGCCATTTCCGGTCACTTCGGCTTCTTGTTACCCTTTTATTAGTTGATCTATAACTCCGAAGTTTGGGAAGCTAGAGTGATGAAACTCGACAGGCAGCTAGTATGGAAGTTGGAGCTTCGTATAGACGCCATATGAACTCCGTAGCATTTTAACTTAGCGAGATATAGCGATTATGAGAATATTTTGCATTTTTTCCCTGATCTGGAGGGCCGCCAGGCGGGCCAAAGTTTGCCCATCTTGTAGCCCGGCTTCCAATCTATCATATGGTGGAACAATCATCCGAATCGGTTGAGCAATTAGCGATTTGTAGCGTTTTGAAAAAAACTAATTCCCGAAATCCACCTCCTCCAGATTCTGTTGACCTGGTGTTTCACAAAAAAAACGGAAATTTTTTTAAAATTTTCCGGATCAAAAATGGTTTTACGTTTTTTTAAATAACTCCGTTGTTTTGAAAGATAAGTGCGTGAAATTTTGACAGCTGATAGAGAACACAATGGGGAATAAAGTGTGTAAAATAAAATTTTGCCACGCCCACTTTGAAGTCGTCAAAAGTGGGCGTACATTGGAAATTGCTTTTTATTCGTCTTTCCTTTGACGTTTCGGAAGTCCAAAAGCCATCTATATTGAAGCTGACCTTATGATCTTTCATCCAAAAAAAGTTTCATCTAAATATACCGAGCGGTTCCCGAGCTATAAGACCTACAAATTTATTAAAAACTAGCCATTTCCGGTCACTTCGGCTTGTTGTTACCCTTTTATTAGTTGATCTATAACTCCGAAGTTAGTATGGAAGTTGGAGCTTCGTATGGACGCCATATGAACTCTGTAGCATTTTAACTTAGCGAGATATAGCGATTATGAGAATATTTTGCATTTTTCCCTGATCTGGAGGGCCGCCAGGCGGGCCAAAGTTTGCTCATCTTGTAGCCCGGCTTCCAATCTATCATATGGTGGAACAATCATCCGAATCGGTTGAGCAATTAGCGATTTGTAGCGTTTTGAAAAAAACTAATTCCCGAAATCCACCTCCTCCAGATTCTGTTGACCTGGTGTTTCACAAAAAAAAACGGAAATTTTTTAAAATTTTCCGGATCAAAAATGGTTTTACGTTTTTTTAAATAACTCCGTTGTTTTGAAAGATAAGTGCGTGAAATTTTGACAGCTTATAGAGAACACAATGGGGAATAAAGTGTGTGAAATAAAATTTTGCCACGCCCACTTTGAAATCGTCAAAAGTGGGCGTAAATTGGAAATTGCTTTTTATTCGTCTTTTCTTTGACTTTTCGGAAGTCCAAAAGCCATCTATATTGAAGCTGACTTTATGATCTTTCATCCAAAAAAGGTTTCATCTAAATATACCGAGCGGTTCCCGAGCTATAAGACCTACAAATTTATTAAAAACTAGCCATTTCCGGTCACTTCGGCTTCTTGTTACCCTTTTATTAGTTGATCTATAACTCCGAAGTTTGGGAAGCTAGAGTGATGAAACTCGACAGGCAGCTAGTATGGAAGTTGGAGCTTCGTATAGACGCCATATGAACTCCGTAGCATTTTAACTTAGCGAGATATAGCGATTATGAGAATATTTTGCATTTTTTCCCTGATCTGGAGGGCCGCCAGGCGGGCCAAAGTTTGCCCATCTTGTAGCCCGGCTTCCAATCTATCATATGGTGGAACAATCATCCGAATCGGTTGAGCAATTAGCGATTTGTAGCGTTTTGAAAAAAACTAATTCCCGAAATCCACCTCCTCCAGATTCTGTTGACCTGGTGTTTCACAAAAAAAAAACGGAAATTTTTTAAAATTTTCCGGATCAAAAATGGTTTTACGTTTTTTTAAATAACTCCGTTGTTTTGAAAGATAAGTGCGTGAAATTTTGACAGCTGATAGAGAACACAATGGGGAATAAAGTGTAAGAAATAAAATTTTGCCACGCCCACTTTGAAGTCGTCAAAAGTGGGCGTACATTGGAAATTGCTTTTTATTCGTCTTTTCTTTGACGTTTCGGAAGTCCAAAAGTCATCTATATTGAAGCTGACTATATGATCTTTCATCCAAAAAAAGTTTCATCTAAATATACCGAGCGGTTCCCGAGCTATAAGACCTACAAATTTATTAAAAACTAGCCATTTCCTGTCACTTCGGCTTGTTGTTACCCTTTTATTAGTTGATCTATAACTCCTAAGTTTGGGAAGCTAGAGTAGTGAAACTCGACAGGCAGCTAGTATGGAAGTTGGAGCTTCGTATGGACGCCATATGAACTCCGTAGCATTTTAACTTAGCGAGATATAGCGATTATGAGAATATTTTGCATTTTTTCCCTGATCTGGAGGGCCGCCAGGCGGGCCAAAGTTTGCCCAGCTTGTAGCCCGGCTTCCAATCTATCATATGGTGGAACAATCATCCGAATCGGTTGAGCAATTAGCGATTTGTAGCGTTTTGAAAAAAACTAATTCCCGAAATCCACCTCCTCCAGATTCTGTTGACCTGGTGTTTCACAAAAAAAAACGGAAATTTTTTAAAATTTTCCGGATCAAAAATGGTTTTACGTTTTTTTAAATAACTCCGTTGTTTTGAAAGATAAGTTTGTGAAATTTTGACAGCTGATAGAGAACACAATGGGGAATAAAGTGTGTGAAATAAAATTTTTCCACGCCCAATTTGAAATTGTCAAAAGTGGGCGTACATAGGAAATTGCTTTTTATTCGTCTTTTCTTTGACGTTTCGGAAGTCCAAAAGCCATCTATATTGAAGCTGACTTTATGATCTTTCATCCAAAAAAGGTTTCATCTAAATATACCGAGCGGTTCCCGAGCTATAAGACCTACAAATTTATTAAAAACTAGCCATTTCCGGTCACTTCGGCTTGTTCTTACCCTTTTATTAGTTGATCTATAACTCCGAAGTTTGGGAAGCTAGAGTAGTGAAACTCGACAGGCAGCTAGTATGGAAGTTGGAGCTTCGTATAGACGCCATATGAACTCCGTAGCATTTTAACTTAGCGAGATATAGCGATTATGAGATTATTTTGCATTTTTTCCCTGATCTGCGGGGCTTTATTCGTCTTTCCTTTGACGTTTCGGAAGTCCAAAAGCCATCTATATTGAAGCTGACTTTATGATCTTTCATCCAAAAAAAGTTTCATCTAAATATACCGAGCGGTTCCCGAGCTATAAGACCTACAAATTTATTAAAAACTAGCCATTTCCCGTCACTTCGGCTTGTTGTTACTCTTTTATTAGTTGATCTATAACTCCGAAGTTTGGGAAGCTAGAATAGTGAAACTCGACAGGCAGCTAGTATGGAAGTTGGAGCTTCGTATAGACGCCATATGAACTCCGTAGCATTTTAACTTAGCGAGATATAGCGATTATGAGAATATTTTGCATTTTTTCCCTGATCTGGAGGGCCGCCAGGCGGGCCAAAGTTTGCCCATCTTGTAGCCCGGCTTCCAATCTATCATATGGTGGAACAATCATCCGAATCGGTTGAGCAATTAGCGATTTGTAGCGTTTTGAAAAAAAAATAATTCCCGAAATCCACCTCCTCCAGATTCTGTTGACCTGGTGTTTCACAAAAAAAAAAACGGAAATTTTTTAAAATTTTCCGGATCAAAAATGGTTTTACGTTTTTTTAAATAACTCCGTTGTTTTGAATGACAAGTTTGTGAAATTTTGACAGCTGATAGAGAACACAATGGGGAATAAAGTGTGTGAAATAAAATTTTGCCACGCCCACTTTAAAATCGTCAAAAGTGGGCGTAAATTGGAAATTGCTTTTTATTCGTCTTTTCTTTGACTTTTCGGAAGTCCAAAAGCCATCTATATTGAAGCTGACTTTATGATCTTTCATCCAAAAAAGGTTTCATCTAAATATACCGAGCGGTTCCCGAGCTATAAGACCTACAAATTTATTAAAAACTAGCCATTTCCCGTCACTTCGGCTTGTTGTTACTCTTTTATTAGTTGATCTATAACTCCGAAGTTTGGGAAGCTAGAATAGTGAAACTCGACAGGCAGCTAGTATGGAAGTTGGAGCTTCGTATAGACGCCATATGAACTCCGTAGCATTTTAACTTAGCGAGATATAGCGATTATGAGAATATTTTGCATTTTTTCCCTGATCTGGAGGGCCGCCAGGCGGGCCAAAGTTTGCCCATCTTGTAGCCCGGCTTCCAATCTATCATATGGTGGAACAATCATCCGAATCGGTTGAGCAATTAGCGATTTGTAGCGTTTTGAAAAAAACTAATTCCCGAAATCCACCTCCTCCAGATTCTGTTGACCTGGTGTTTCTCAAAAAAAACGGAAATATTTTTAAAATTTTCCGGATCAAAAATGGTTTTACGTTTTTTTAAATAACTCCGTTGTTTTGAAAGATAAGTGCGTGAAATTTTGACAGCTGATAGAGAACACAATGGGGAATAAAGTGTGTATAATAAAATTTTGCCACGCCCACTTTGAAGTCGTCAAAAGTGGGCGTACATTGGAAATTGCTTTTTATTCGTCTTTCCTTTGACGTTTCGGAAGTCCAAAAGCCATCTATATTGAAGCTGACTTTATGATCTTTCATCCAAAAAAAGTTTCATCTAAATATACCGAGCGGTTCCCGAGCTATAAGACCTACAAATTTATTAAAAACTAGCCATTTCCGGTCACTTCGGCTTGTTGTTACCCTTTTATTAGTTGATCTATAACTCCGAAGTTTGGGAAGCTAGAGTAGTGAAACTCGACAGGCAGCTAGTATGGAAGTTGGAGCTTCGTATGGACGCCATATGAACTCTGTAGCATTTTAACTTAGCGAGATATAGCGATTATGAGAATATTTTGCATTTTTCCCTGATCTGGAGGGCCGCCAGGCGGGCCAAAGTTTGCTCATCTTGTAGCCCGGCTTCCAATCTATCATATGGTGGAACAATCATCCGAATCGGTTGAGCAATTAGCGATTTGTAGCGTTTTGAAAAAAACTAATTCCCGAAATCCACCTCCTCCAGATTCTGTTGACCTGGTGTTTCACAAAAAAAAACGGAAATTTTTTAAAATTTTCCGGATCAAAAATGGTTTTACGTTTTTTTAAATAACTCCGTTGTTTTGAAAGATAAGTGCGTGAAATTTTGACAGCTGATAGAGAACACAATGGGGAATAAAGTGTGTGAAATAAAATTTTGCCACGCCCACTTTGAAGTCGTCAAAAGTGGGCGTACATTGGAAATTGCTTTTTATTCGTCTTTCCTTTGACGTTTCGGAAGTCCAAAAGCCATCTATATTGAAGCTGACCTTATGATCTTTTATCCAAAAAAAGTTTCATCTAAATATACCGAGCGGTTCCCGAGCTATAAGACCTACAAATTTATTAAAAACTAGCCATTTCCGGTCACTTCGGCTTCTTGTTACCCTTTTATTAGTTGATCTATAACTCCGAAGTTTGGGAAGCTAGAGTGATGAAACTCGACAGGCAGCTAGTATGGAAGTTGGAGCTTCGTATAGACGCCATATTAACTCCGTAGCATTTTAACTTAGCGAGATATAGCGATTATGAGAATATTTTGCATTTTTTCCCTGATCTGGAGGGCCGCCAGGCGGGCCAAAGTTTGCCCAGCTTGTAGCCCGGCTTCCAATCTATCATATGGTGGAACAATCATCCGAATCGGTTGAGCAATTAGCGATTTGTAGCGTTTTGAAAAAAACTAATTCCCGAAATCCACCTCCTCCAGATTCTGTTGACCTGGTGTTTCACAAAAAAAAACGGAAATTTTTTAAAATTTTCCGGATCAAAAATGGTTTTACGTTTTTTTAAATAACTCCGTTGTTTTGAAAGATAAGTTTGTGAAATTTTGACAGCTGATAGAGAACACAATGGGGAATAAAGTGTGTGAAATAAAATTTTTCCACGCCCAATTTGAAATTGTCAAAAGTGGGCGTACATAGGAAATTGCTTTTTATTCGTCTTTTCTTTGACGTTTCGGAAGTCCAAAAGCCATCTATATTGAAGCTGACTTTATGATCTTTCATCCAAAAAAGGTTTCATCTAAATATACCGAGCGGTTCCCGAGCTATAAGACCTACAAATTTATTAAAAACTAGCCATTTCCGGTCACTTCGGCTTGTTCTTACCCTTTTATTAGTTGATCTATAACTCCGAAGTTTGGGAAGCTAGAGTAGTGAAACTCGACAGGCAGCTAGTATGGAAGTTGGAACTTCGTATGGACGCCATATGAACTCCGTAGCATTTTAACTTAGCGAGATATAGCGATTATGAGATTATTTTGCATTTTTTCCCTGATCTGCGGGGCTTTATTCGTCTTTCCTTTGACGTTTCGGAAGTCCAAAAGCCATCTATATTGAAGCTGACTTTATGGTCTTTCATCCAAAAAAAGTTTCATCTAAATATACCGAGCGGTTCCCGAGCTATAAGACCTACAAATTTATTAAAAACTAGCCATTTCCCGTCACTTCGGCTTGTTGTTACTCTTTTATTAGTTGATCTATAACTCCGAAGTTTGGGAAGCTAGAATAGTGAAACTCGACAGGCAGCTAGTATGGAAGTTGGAGCTTCGTATAGACGCCATATGAACTCCGTAGCATTTTAACTTAGCGAGATATAGCGATTATGAGAATATTTTGCATTTTTTCCCTGATCTGGAGGGCCGCCAGGCGGGCCAAAGTTTGCCCATCTTGTAGCCCGGCTTCCAATCTATCATATGGTGGAACAATCATCCGAATCGGTTGAGCAATTAGCGATTTGTAGCGTTTTGAAAAAAAAATAATTCCCGAAATCCACCTCCTCCAGATTCTGTTGACCTGGTGTTTCACAAAAAAAAAAACGGAAATTTTTTAAAATTTTCCGGATCAAAAATGGTTTTACGTTTTTTTAAATAACTCCGTTGTTTTGAATGACAAGTTTGTGAAATTTTGACAGCTGATAGAGAACACAATGGGGAATAAAGTGTGTGAAATAAAATTTTGCCACGCCCACTTTGAAGTCGTCAAAAGTGGGCGTACATAGGAAATTGCTTTTTATTCGTCTTTTCTTTAACGTTTCGGAAGTCCAAAAGCCATCTATATTGAAGCTGACCTTATGATCTTTCATCCAAAAAAGGTTTCATCTAAGTACACCGAGCCGTTCCCGAGCTATAAGACCTACCAATTTATTAAAAACTAGCCATTTCCGGTCACTTCGGCTTGTTGTTACCCTTTTATTAGTTGATCTATAACTCCGAAGTTTGGGAAGCTAGAGTAGTGAAACGCAACAGGCAGCTAGTATGGAAGTTGGAGCTTCGTATAGACGCCATATGAACTCCGTAGCATTTTAACTTAGCGAGATATAGCGATTATGAGAATATTTTGCATTTTTTCCCTGATCTGGAGGGCCGCCAGGCGGGCCAAAGTTTGCCCATCTTGTAGCCCGGCTTCCAATCTATCATATGGTGGAACAATCATCCGAATCGGTTGAGCAATTAGCGATTTGTAGCGTTTTGAAAAAAACTAATTCCCGAAATCCACCTCCTCCAGATTCTGTTGACCTGGTGTTTCACAAAAAAAAACGGAAATTTTTTAAAATTTTCCGGATCAAAAATGGTTTTACGTTTTTTTAAATAACTCCGTTGTTTTGAAAGATAAGTGCGTGAAATTTTGACAGCTGATAGAGAACACAATGGGGAATAAAGTGTAAGAAATAAAATTTTGCCACGCCCACTTTGAAGTCGTCAAAAGTGGGCGTACATTGGAAATTGCTTTTTATTCGTCTTTTCTTTGACGTTTCGGAAGTCCAAAAGCCATCTATATTAAAGCTGACTATATGATCTTTCATCCAAAAAAACTTTCATCTAAATATACCGAGCGGTTCCCGAGCTATAAGACCTACAAATTTATTAAAAACTAGCCATTTCCGGTCACTTCGGCTTGTTGTTACCCTTTTATTAGTTGATCTATAACTCCGAAGTTTGGGAAGCTAGAGTAGTGAAACTCGACAGGCAGCTAGTATGGAAGTTGGAGCTTCGTATGGACGCCATATGAACTCCGAAGCATTTTACCTTAGCGAGATATAGCGATTATGAGATTATTTTGCATTTTTTCCCTGATCTGCGGGGCTTTATTCGTCTTTCCTTTGACGTTTCGGAAGTCCAAAAGCCATCTATATTGAAGCTGACTTTATGATCTTTCATCCAAAAAAAGTTTCATCTAAATATACCGAGCGGTTCCCGAGCTATAAGACCTACAAATTTATTAAAAACTAGCCATTTCCGGTCACTTCGGCTTGTTGTTACTCTTTTATTAGTTGATCTATAACTCCGAAGTTTGGGAAGCTAGAGTAGTGAAACTCAACAGGCAGCTAGTATGGAAGTTGGAGCTTCGTATAGACGCCATATGAACTCCGTAGCATTTTAACTTAGCGAGATATAGCGATTATGAGAATATTTTGCATTTTTTCCCTGATCTGGAGGGCCGCCAGGCGGGCCAAAGTTTGCCCATCTTGTAGCCCGGCTTCCAATCTATCATATGGTGGAACAATCATCCGAATCGGTTGAGCAATTAGCGATTTGTAGCGTTTTGAAAAAAACTAATTCCCGAAATCCACCTCCTCCAGATTCTGTTGACCTGGTGTTTCACAAAAAAAAACGGAAATTTTTTAAAATTTTCCGGATCAAAAATGGTTTTACGTTTTTTTAAATAACTCCGTTGTTTTGAAAGATAAGTGCGTGAAATTTTGACAGCTGATAGAGAACACAATGGGGAATAAAGTGTAAGAAATAAAATTTTGCCACGCCCACTTTGAAGTCGTCAAAAGTGGGCGTACATTGGAAATTGCTTTTTATTCGTCTTTTCTTTGACGTTTCGGAAGTCCAAAAGCCATCTATATTAAAACTGACTATATGATCTTTCATCAAAAAAAAGTTTCATCTAAATATACCGAGCGGTTCCCGAGCTATAAGACCTACAAATTTATTAAAAACTAGCCATTTCCGGTCACTTCGGCTTGTTGTTACCCTTTTATTAGTTGATCTATAACTCCGAAGTTTGGGAAGCTAGAGTAGTGAAACTCGACAGGCAGCTAGTATGGAAGTTGGAGCTTCGTATGGACGCCATATGAACTCTGTAGCATTTTAACTTAGCGAGATATAGCGATTATGAGAATATTTTGCATTTTTCCCTGATCTGGAGGGCCGCCAGGCGGGCCAAAGTTTGTCCATCTTGTAGCCCGGCTTCCAATCTATCATATGGTGGAACAATCATCCGAATCGGTTGAGCAATTAGCGATTTGTAGCGGTTTTACGTTTTTTTTATTAACTCCGTTGTTTTGAAAGATAAGTGCGTGAAATTTTGACAGCTGATAGAGAATAAAATGGGGAATAAAGTGTGTGAAATAAAATTTTGCCACGCCCACTTTGAAGTCGTCAAAAGTGGGCGTACATAGGAAATTGCTTTTTATTCGTCTTTTCTTTAACGTTTCGGAAGTCCAAAAGCCATCTATATTGAAGCTGACCTTATGATCTTTCATCCAAAAAAGGTTTCATCTAAGTATACCGAGCCGTTCCCGAGCTATAAGACCTACCAATTTATTAAAAACTAGCCATTTCCGGTCACTTCGGCTTGTTGTTACCCTTTTATTAGTTGCTCTATAACTCCGAAGTTTGGGAAGCTAGAGTAGTGAAACTCGACAGGCAGCTAGTATGGAAGTTTGAGCTTCGTATTGACGCCATATGAACTCCGTAGCATTTTAACTTAGCGAGATATAGCGATTATGAGATTAGTTTGCATTTTTTCCCTGTTCTGCGGGGCTTTATTCGTCTTTCCTTTGACGTTTCGGAAGTCCAAAAGCCATCTATATTGAAGCTGACTTTATGATCTTTCATCCAAAAAAAGTTTCATCTAAATATACCGAACGGTTCCCGAGCTATAAGACCTACAAATTTATTAAAAACTAGCCATTTCCGGTCACTTCGGCTTGTTGTTACTCTTTTATTAGTTGATCTATAACTCCGAAGTTTGGGAAGCTAGAGTGATGAAACTCGACAGGCAGCTAGTATGGAAGTTGGAGCTTCGTATAGACGCCATATGAACTCCGTAGCATTTTAACTTAGCGAGATATAGCGATTATGAGAATATTTTGCATTTTTTCCCTGATCTGGAGGGCCGCCAGGCGGGCCAAAGTTTGCCCATCTTGTAACCCGGCTTCCAATCTATCATATGGTGGAACAATCATCCGAATCGGTTGAGCAATTAGCGATTTGTAGCGTTTTAAAAAAAAATAATTCCCGAAATCCACCTCCTCCAGATTCTGTTGACCTGGTGTTTCACAAAAAAAAAACGGAAATTTTTTAAAATTTTCCGGATCAAAAATGGTTTTACGTTTTTTTAAATAACTCCGTTGTTTTGAATGATAAGTTTGTGAAATTTTGACAGCTGATAGAGAACACAATGGGGAATAAAGTGTGTGAAATAAAATGTTGCCACGCCCACTTTGAAGTCGTCAAAAGTGGGCGTACATAGGAAATTGCTTTTTATTCGTCTTTTCTTTAACGTTTCGGAAGTCCAAAAGCCATCTATATTGAAGCTGACCTTATGATCTTTCATCCAAAAAAGGTTTCATCTAAGTATACCGAGCCGTTCCCGAGCTATAAGACCTACCAATTTATTAAAAACTAGCCATTTCCGGTCACTTCGGCTTGTTGTTACCCTTTTATTAGTTGATCTATAACTCCGAAGTTTGGGAAGCTAGAGTAGTGAAACTCGACAGGCAGCTAGTATGGAAGTTGGAGCTTCATATGGACGCCATATAAACTCCGTAGCATTTTAACTTAGCGAGATATAGCGATTATGAGATTATTTTGCATTTTTTCCCTGATCTGCGGGGCTTTATTCGTCTTTCCTTTGACGTTTCGGAAGTCCAAAAGCCATCTATATTGAAGCTGACTTTATGATCTTTCATCCAAAAAAAGTTTCATCTAAATATACCGAGCGGTTCCCGAGCTATAAGACCTACAAATTTATTAAAAACTAGCCATTTCCGGTCACTTCGGCTTGTTGTTACTCTTTTATTAGTTGATCTATAACTCCGAAGTTTGGGAAGCTAGAGTAGTGAAACTCGACAGGCAGCTAGTATGGAAGTTGGAGCTTCGTATAGACGCCATATGAACTCCGTAGCATTTTAACTTAGCGAGATATAGCGATTATGAGAATATTTTGCATTTTTTCCCTGATCTGGAGGGCCGCCAGGCAGGCCAAAGTTTGCCCATCTTGTAGCCCGGCTTCCAATCTATCATATGGTGGAACAATCATCCGAATCGGTTGAGCAATTAGCGATTTGTAGCGTTTTGAAAAAAACTAATTCCCGAAATCCACCTCCTCCAGATTCTGTTGACCTGGTGTTTCACAAAAAAAAAAACGGAAATTTTTTAAAATTTTCCGGATCAAAAATGGTTTTACGTTTTTTTAAATAACTCCGTTGTTTTGAAAGATAAGTGCGTGAAATTTTGACAGCTGATAGAGAACACAATGGGGAATAAAGTGTGTGAAATAAAATTTTGCCACGCCCACTTTGAAGTCGTCAAAAGTGGGCGTAAATTGGAAATTGCTTTTTATTCGTCTTTTCTTTGACGTTTCGGAAGTCCAAAAGTCATCTATATTGAAGCTGACTATATGATCTTTCATCCAAAAAAAGTTTCATCTAAATATACCGAGCGGTTCCCGAGCTATAAGACCTACAAATTTATTAAAAACTAGCCATTTCCGGTCACTTCGGCTTGTTGTTACCCTTTTATTAGTTGATCTATAACTCCGAAGTTTGGGAAGCTAGAGTAGTGAAACTCGACAGGCAGCTAGTATGGAAGTTGGAGCTTCGTATGGACGCCATATGAACTCTGTAGCATTTTAACTTAGCGAGATATAGCGATTATGAGAATATTTTGCATTTTTCCCTGATCTGGAGGGCCGCCAGGCGGGCCAAAGTTTGCTCATCTTGTAGCCCGGCTTCCAATCTATCATATGGTGGAACAATCATCCGAATCGGTTGAGCAATTAGCGATTTGTAGCGTTTTGAAAAAAACTAATTCCCGAAATCCACCTCCTCCAGATTCTGTTGACCTGGTGTTTCACAAAAAAAAACGGAAATTTTTTAAAATTTTCCGGATCAAAAATGGTTTTACGTTTTTTTAAATAACTCCGTTGTTTTGAAAGATAAGTGCGTGAAATTTTGACAGCTTATAGAGAACACAATGGGGAATAAAGTGTGTGAAATAAAATTTTGCCACGCCCACTTTGAAATCGTCAAAAGTGGGCGTAAATTGGAAATTGCTTTTTATTCGTCTTTTCTTTGACTTTTCGGAAGTCCAAAAGCCATCTATATTGAAGCTGACTTTATGATCTTTCATCCAAAAAAGGTTTCATCTAAATATACCGAGCGGTTCCCGAGCTATAAGACCTACAAATTTATTAAAAACTAGCCATTTCCGGTCACTTCGGCTTCTTGTTACCCTTTTATTAGTTGATCTATAACTCCGAAGTTTGGGAAGCTAGAGTGATGAAACTCGACAGGCAGCTAGTATGGAAGTTGGAGCTTCGTATAGACGCCATATGAACTCCGTAGCATTTTAACTTAGCGAGATATAGCGATTATGAGAATATTTTGCATTTTTCCCTGATCTGGAGGGCCGCCAGGCGGGCCAAAGTTTGCCCATCTTGTAGCCCGGCTTCCAATCTATCATATGGTGGAACAATCATCCGAATCGGTTGAGCAATTAGCGATTTGTAGCGTTTTGAAAAAAACTAATTCCCAAAATCCACCTCCTCCAGATTCTGTTGACCTGGTGTTTCACAAAAAAAACGGAAATTTTTTTAAAATTTTCCGGATCAAAAATGGTTTTACGTTTTTTTAAATAACTCCGTTGTTTTGAAAGATAAGTGCGTGAAATTTTGACAGCTGATAGAGAACACAATGGGGAATAAAGTGTGTGAAATAAAATTTTGCCACGCCCACTTTGAAGTCGTCAAAAGTGGGCGTACATTGGAAATTGCTTTTTATTCGTCTTTCCTTTAACGTTTCGGAAGTCCAAAAGCCATCTATATTGAAGCTGACTATATGATCTTTCATCCAAAAAAAGTTTCATCTAAATATACCGAGCGGTTCCCGCTATAAGACCTACAAATTTATTAAAAACTAGCCATTTCCGGTCACTTCGGCTTGTTGTTACCCTTTTATTAGTTGATCTATAACTCCGAAGTTTGGGAAGCTAGAGTAGTGAAACTCGACAGGCAGCTAGTATGGAAGTTGGAGCTTCGTATGGACGCCATATGAACTCTGTAGCATTTTAACTTAGCGAGATATAGCGATTATGAGAATATTTTGCATTTTTCCCTGATCTGGAGGGCCGCCAGGCGGGCCAAAGTTTGCTCATCTTGTAGCCCGGCTTCCAATCTATCATATGGTGGAACAATCATCCGAATCGGTTGAGCAATTAGCGATTTGTAGCGTTTTGAAAAAAACTAATTCCCGAAATCCACCTCCTCCAGATTCTGTTGACCTGGTGTTTCACAAAAAAAAACGGAAATTTTTTAAAATTTTCCGGATCAAAAATGGTTTTACGTTTTTTTAAATAACTCCGTTGTTTTGAAAGATAAGTGCGTGAAATTTTGACAGCTTATAGAGAACACAATGGGGAATAAAGTGTGTGAAATAAAATTTTGCCACGCCCACTTTGAAATCGTCAAAAGTGGGCGTAAATTGGAAATTGCTTTTTATTCGTCTTTTCTTTGACTTTTCGGAAGTCCAAAAGCCATCTATATTGAAGCTGACTTTATGATCTTTCATCCAAAAAAGGTTTCATCTAAATATACCGAGCGGTTCCCGAGCTATAAGACCTACAAATTTATTAAAAACTAGCCATTTCCGGTCACTTCGTCTTCTTGTTACCCTTTTATTAGTTGATCTATAACTCCGAAGTTTGGGAAGCTAGAGTGATGAAACTCGACAGGCAGCTAGTATGGAAGTTGGAGCTTCGTATAGACGCCATATGAACTCCGTAGCATTTTAACTTAGCGAGATATAGCGATTATGAGAATATTTTGCATTTTTCCCTGATCTGGAGGGCCGCCAGGCGGGCCAAAGTTTGCCCATCTTGTAGCCCGGCTTCCAATCTATCATATGGTGGAACAATCATCCGAATCGGTTGAGCAATTAGCGATTTGTAGCGTTTTGAAAAAAACTAATTCCCAAAATCCACCTCCTCCAGATTCTGTTGACCTGGTGTTTCACAAAAAAAACGGAAATTTTTTTAAAATTTTCCGGATCAAAAATGGTTTTACGTTTTTTTAAATAACTCCGTTGTTTTGAAAGATAAGTGCGTGAAATTTTGACAGCTGATAGAGAACACAATGGGGAATAAAGTGTGTGAAATAAAATTTTGCCACGCCCACTTTGAAGTCGTCAAAAGTGGGCGTACATTGGAAATTGCTTTTTATTCGTCTTTCCTTTAACGTTTCGGAAGTCCAAAAGCCATCTATATTGAAGCTGACTATATGATCTTTCATCCAAAAAAAGTTTCATCTAAATATACCGAGCGGTTCCCGCTATAAGACCTACAAATTTATTAAAAACTAGCCATTTCCGGTCACTTCGGCTTGTTGTTACCCTTTTATTAGTTGATCTATAACTCCGAAGTTTGGGAAGCTAGAGTAGTGAAACTCGACAGGCAGCTAGTATGGAAGTTGGAGCTTCGTATGGACGCCATATGAACTCTGTAGCATTTTAACTTAGCGAGATATAGCGATTATGAGAATATTTTGCATTTTTCCCTGATCTGGAGGGCCGCCAGGCGGGCCAAAGTTTGCTCATCTTGTAGCCCGGCTTCCAATCTATCATATGGTGGAACAATCATCCGAATCGGTTGAGCAATTAGCGATTTGTAGCGTTTTGAAAAAAACTAATTCCCGAAATCCACCTCCTCCAGATTCTGTTGACCTGGTGTTTCACAAAAAAAAACGGAAATTTTTTAAAATTTTCCGGATCAAAAATGGTTTTACGTTTTTTTAAATAACTCCGTTGTTTTGAAAGATAAGTGCGTCAAATTTTGACAGCTGGTAGAGAACACAATGGGGAATAAAGTGTGTCAAATAAAATTTTGCCGCGCCTACTTTGAAGTCGTCAAAAGTGGGCGTAAATTGGAAATTGCTTTTTATTCGTCTTTCCTTTGACGTTTCGGAAGTCCAAAAGCCATCTATATTGAAGCTGACCTTATGATCTTTTATCCAAAAAAAGTTTCATCTAAATATACCGAGCGGTTCCCGAGCTATAAGACCTACAAATTTATTAAAAACTAGCCATTTCCGGTCACTTCGGCTTCTTGTTACCCTTTTATTAGTTGATCTATAACTCCGAAGTTTGGGAAGCTAGAGTGATGAAACTCGACAGGCAGCTAGTATGGAAGTTGGAGCTTCGTATGGACGCCATATGAACTCTGTAGCATTTTAACTTAGCGAGATATAGCGATTATGAGAATATTTTGCATTTTTTCCCTGATCTGGAGGGCCGCCAGGCGGGCCAAAGTTTGCCCATCTTGTAGCCCGGCTTCCAATCTATCATATGGTGGAACAATCATCCGAATCGGTTGAGCAATTAGCGATTTGTAGCGTTTTGAAAGAAACTAATTCCCGAAATCCACCTCCTCCAGATTCTGTTGACCTGGTGTTGCACAAAAAAAAAGGAAATTTTTTTTAATTTTCCGGATCAAAAATGGTTTTACGTTTTTTTAAATAACTCCGTTGTTTTGAAAGATAAGTTTGTGAAATTTTGACAGCTGATAGAGAACACAATGGGGAATAAAGTGTGTGAAATAAAATTTCGCCACGCCCACTTTAAAGTCGTCAAAAGTGGGCGTACATTGGAAATTGCTTTTTATTCGTCTTTTCTTTGACGTTTCGGAAGTCCAAAAGCCATCTGTATTGAAGCTGACTTTATGATCTTTCATCCAAAAAAAGTTTCATCTAAATATACCGAGCGGTTCCCGAGCTATAAGACCTACAAATTTATTAAAAACTAGCCATTTCCGGTCACTTCGGCTTGTTGTTACCCTTTTATTAGTTGATCTATAACTCCGAAGTTTGGGAAGCTAGAGTAGTGAAACTCGACAGGCAGCTAGTATGGAAGTTGGAGCTTCGTATGGACGCCATATGAACTCTGTAGCATTTTAACTTAGCGAGATATAGCGATTATGAGAATATTTTGCATTTTTCCCTGATCTGGAGGGCCGCCAGGCGGGCCAAAGTTTGCTCATCTTGTAGCCCGGCTTCCAATCTATCATATGGTGGAACAATCATCCGAATCGGTTGAGCAATTAGCGATTTGTAGCGTTTTGAAAAAAACTAATTCCCGAAATCCACCTCCTCCAGATTCTGTTGACCTGGTGTTTCACAAAAAAAAACGGAAATTTTTTAAAATTTTCCGGATCAAAAATGGTTTTACGTTTTTTTAAATAACTCCGTTGTTTTGAAAGATAAGTGCGTCAAATTTTGACAGCTGGTAGAGAACACAATGGGGAATAAAGTGTGTCAAATAAAATTTTGCCGCGCCTACTTTGAAGTCGTCAAAAGTGGGCGTAAATTGGAAATTGCTTTTTATTCGTCTTTCCTTTGACGTTTCGGAAGTCCAAAAGCCATCTATATTGAAGCTGACCTTATGATCTTTTATCCAAAAAAAGTTTCATCTAAATATACCGAGCGGTTCCCGAGCTATAAGACCTACAAATTTATTAAAAACTAGCCATTTCCGGTCACTTCGGCTTCTTGTTACCCTTTTATTAGTTGATCTATAACTCCGAAGTTTGGGAAGCTAGAGTGATGAAACTCGACAGGCAGCTAGTATGGAAGTTGGAGCTTCGTATGGACGCCATATGAACTCTGTAGCATTTTAACTTAGCGAGATATAGCGATTATGAGAATATTTTGCATTTTTTCCCTGATCTGGAGGGCCGCCAGGCGGGCCAAAGTTTGCCCATCTTGTAGCCCGGCTTCCAATCTATCATATGGTGGAACAATCATCCGAATCGGTTGAGCAATTAGCGATTTGTAGCGTTTTGAAAGAAACTAATTCCCGAAATCCACCTCCTCCAGATTCTGTTGACCTGGTGTTGCACAAAAAAAAAGGAAATTTTTTTTAATTTTCCGGATCAAAAATGGTTTTACGTTTTTTTAAATAACTCCGTTGTTTTGAAAGATAAGTTTGTGAAATTTTGACAGCTGATAGAGAACACAATGGGGAATAAAGTGTGTGAAATAAAATTTCGCCACGCCCACTTTAAAGTCGTCAAAAGTGGGCGTACATTGGAAATTGCTTTTTATTCGTCTTTTCTTTGACGTTTCGGAAGTCCAAAAGCCATCTGTATTGAAGCTGACTTTATGATCTTTCATCCAAAAAAAGTTTCATCTAAATATACCGAGCGGTTCCCGAGCTATAAGACCTACAAATTTATTAAAAACTAGCCATTTCCGGTCACTTCGGCTTCTTGTTACCCTTTTATTAGTTGATCTATAACTCCGAAGTTTGGGAAGCTAGAGTGATGAAACTCGACAGGCAGCTAGTATGGAAGTTGGAGCTTCGTATGGACGCCATATGAACTCTGTAGCATTTTAACTTAGCGAGATATAGCGATTATGAGAATATTTTGCATTTTTTCCCTGATCTGGAGGGCCGCCAGGCGGGCCAAAGTTTGCCCATCTTGTAGCCCGGCTTCCAATCTATCATATGGTGGAACAATCATCCGAATCGGTTGAGCAATTAGCGATTTGTAGCGTTTTGAAAGAAACTAATTCCCGAAATCCACCTCCTCCAGATTCTGTTGACCTGGTGTTGCACAAAAAAAAAGGAAATTTTTTTTAATTTTCCGGATCAAAAATGGTTTTACGTTTTTTTAAATAACTCCGTTGTTTTGAAAGATAAGTTTGTGAAATTTTGACAGCTGATAGAGAACACAATGGGGAATAAAGTGTGTGAAATAAAATTTCGCCACGCCCACTTTAAAGTCGTCAAAAGTGGGCGTACATTGGAAATTGCTTTTTATTCGTCTTTTCTTTGACGTTTCGGAAGTCCAAAAGCCATCTGTATTGAAGCTGACTTTATGATCTTTCATCCAAAAAAAGTTTCATCTAAATATACCGAGCGGTTCCCGAGCTATAAGACCTACAAATTTATTAAAAACTAGCCATTTCCGGTCACTTCGGCTTGTTGTTACTCTTTTATTAGTTGATCTATAACTCCGAATTTTGGGAAGCTAGAGTGATGAAACTCGACAGGCAGCTAGTATGGAAGTTGGAGCTTCGTATAGACGCCATATGAACTCCGTAGCATTTTAACTTAGCGACATATAGCGATTATGAGAATATTTTGCATTTTTTCCCTGATCTGGAGGGCCGCCAGGCGGGCCAAAGTTTGCCCATCTTGTAGCCCGGCTTCCAATCTATCATATGGTGGAACAATCATCCGAATCGGTTGAGCAATTAGCGATTTGTAGCGTTTTGAAAAAAACTAATTCCCGAAATCCACCTCCTCCAGATTCTGTTGACCTGGTGTTTCACAAAAAAAAAAACGGAAATTTTTTAAAATTTTCCGGATCAAAAATGGTTTTACGTTTTTTTAAATAACTCCGTTGTTTTGAAAGATAAGTGCGTGAAATTTTGACAGCTGATAGAGAACACAATGGGGAATAAAGTGTGTGAAATAAAATTTTGACACGCCTACTTTGAAGTCATCAAAAGTGGGCGTAAATTGGAAATTGCTTTTTATTCGTCTTTTCTTTAACGTTTCGGAAGTCCAAAAGCCATCTATATTGAAGCTGACTTTATGATCTTTCATCCAAAAAAAGTTTCATCTAAATATACCGAGCGGTTGCCGAGCTATAAGACCTACAAATTTATTAAAAACTAGCCATTTCCGGTCACTTCGGCTTGTTGTTACCCTTTTATTAGTTGCTCTATAACTCCGAAGTTTGTGAAGCTAGAGTGATGAAACACTCTAGCATTTTAACTTAGCGAGATATAACGATTATGAGAATATTTTGCATTTTTTACCTGATCTGCGGGGCTTTATTCGCCTTTTCTTTGACGTTTCGGAAGTCCAAAAGCCATCTATATTGAAGCTGACTTTATGATCTTTCATCCAAAAAAGGTTTCATCTAAATATACCGAGCGGTTGCCGAGCTATAAGACCTACAAATTTATTAAAAACTAGCCATTTCCGGTCACTTCGGCTTGTTGTTACCCTTTTATTAGTTGCTCTATAACTCCGAAGTTTGTGAAGCTAGAGTGATGAAACACTCTAGCATTTTAACTTAGCGAGATATAACGATTATGAGAATATTTTGCATTTTTTACCTGATCTGCGGGGCTTTATTCGCCTTTTCTTTGACGTTTCGGAAGTCCAAAAGCCATCTATATTGAAGCTGACTTTATGATCTTTCATCCAAAAAAGGTTTCATCTAAATATATCGAGCGGTTGCCGAGCTTTAAGACCTACAAATTTATTAAAAACTAGCCATTTCCGGTCACTTCGGGTTGTTGTTACCCTTTTATTAGTTGCTCTATAACTCCAAAGTTTGTGAAGCTAGAGTGATGAAACTCTACAGACAGCTAGTATGGAAGTTGGAGCTTGGTATGGACGCCATATGAACTCCGTAGCATTTTAACTCAGCGAGATATAATGATTATGAGAATATGTTGCATTTTTTACCTGATCTGGAGGGCCGCCAGGCGGGCCAAAGTTTGCCCATCTTGTAGCCCGGCTTCCAATCTATCATATGGTGGAACAATCATCGCAATCGGTTGAGCAATTAGCGATTTGTAGCGTTTTGAAAAAAACTAATTACCGAAATCCACCTCCTCCAGATTCTGTTGACCTGGTGTTTCACAAAAAAAAAGGAAATTTTTTTTAATTTTCCGGATCAAAAATGGTTTTACGTTTTTTTAAATAACTCCGTTGTTTTGAAAGATAAGTGCGTGAAATTTTGACAGCTGATAGAGAACACAATGTGGAATAAAGTGTGTGAAATAAAATTTTGCCACGCCCACTTTGACGTCGTCAAAAGTGGGCGTACATTGGAAATTGCTTTTTATTCGTCTTTTCTTCGACGTTTTGGAAGTCCAAAAGCCATCTATATTGAAGCTGACCTTATGATCTTTCATCCAAAAAAAGTTTCATCTAATCATCATATGAACTCTGTAGCATTTTAACTTAGCGAGATATAATGATTATGAGAATATTTTGCATTTTTTACCTGATCTGCGGGGCTTTATTCGTCTTTTCTTTGACGTTTCGGAAGTCCAAAAGTCATCTATATTGAAGCTGACTTTATGACCTTTCATCCTAAAAAGGTTTCATCTAAATATACCGAGCGGTTCCCGAGCTATAAGACCTACAAATTTATTAAAAACTAGCCATTTCCGGTCACTTTGGCTTGTGGTTACAATTTTATTAGTTGATCTATAACTCCGAAGTTTGTGAAGCTAGAGAAGTGAAACTCGATAGGCAGCTAGTATGGAAGTTGGAGCTTCGTATGGACGCCATATGAACTCCGTAGCATTTTAACTCAGCGAGATATAATGATTATGAGAATATGTTGCATTTTTTACCTGATCTGGAGGGCCGCCAGGCGGGCCAAAGTTTGCCCATCTTGTAGCCCGGCTTCCAAGCTATCATATGGTGGAACAATCATCCGAATCGGTTGAGCAATTCGCGATTTGTAGCGTTTTGAAAAAAACTAATTCCCGAAATCCACCTCCTTCAGATTCTGTTGACCTGGTGTTTCACAAAAAAAAAACGGAAATTTTTTAAAATTTTCCGGATCAAAAATGGTTTTACGTTTTTTTAAATAACTCCGTTGTTTTGAAAGATAAGTGCGTGAAATTTTGACAGCTGATAGAGAACACAATGTGGAATAAAGTGTGTGAAATAAAATGTTGCCACGCCCACTTTGAAGTCGTCAAAAGTGGGCGTACATTGGAAATTGCTTTTTATTCGTCTTTTCATCGACGTTTTGGAAGTCCAAAAGCCATCTATATTGAAGCTGACCTTATGATCTTTCATCCAAAAAAAGTTTCATCTAAATATACCGAGCGGTTCCCGAGCTATAAGACCTACAAATTCATTAAAAACTAGCCATTTCCGGTCACTTCGGCTTGTGGTTACAATTTTATTAGTTGATCTATAACTCCGAAGTTTGTGAAGCTAGAGAAGTGAAACTCGATAGGCGGCTAGTATGGAAGTTGGAGCTTCGTATGGACGCCATATGAACTCTGTAGCATTTTAACTTAGCGAGATATAATGATTATGAGAATATTTTGCATTTTTTACCTGATCTGCGGGGCTTTATTCGTCTTTTCTTTGACGTTTCGGAAGTCCAAAAGCCATCTATATTGAAGCTGACTTTATGATCTTTCATCCAAAAAAAGTTTAATCTAAATATACCGAGCGGTTCCCGAGCTATAAGACCTACAAATTTATTGAAAACTAGCCATTTCCGGTCACTTCGGCTTGTGGTTACAATTTTATTAGTTGATCTATAACTCCGAAGTCTGTGAAGCTAGAGAAATGAAACTCGATAGGCAGCTAGTATGGAAGTTGGAGCTTCGTATGGACGCCATATGAACTCCGTAGCATTTTAACTTAGCGAGATGTAACGATTATGAGAATATTTTGCATTTTTTTCCTGATCTGCGGGGCTTTATTCGTCTTTTCTTTGACGTTTCGGAAGTCCAAAAGCCATCTATATTGAAGCTGACTTTCTGATATTTCATCCAAAAAAAGTTTCATCTAAATATACCGAGCGGTTCCCGAGCTATAAGACCTACAAATTTATTAAAAACTAGCCATTTCCGGTCACTTCGGCTTGTGGTTACAATTTTATTAGTTGATCTATAACTCCGAAGTTTGTGAAGCTAGAGAAGTGAAACTCGATAGGCAGCTAGTATGGAAGTTGGAGCTTCGTATGGACGCCATATTAACTCCGTAGCATTTTAACTTAGCGAGATATAATGATTATGAGAATATTTTGCATTTTTTACCTGATCTGGAGGGCCGCCAGGCGGGCCAAAGTTTGCCCATCTTGTAGCCCGGCTTCCAAGCTATCATATGGTGGAACAATCATCCGAATCTGTTGAGCAATTAACGATTTGTAGCGTTTTGAAAAAAACTAATTCCCGAAATCCACCTCCTTCAGATTCTGTTGACCTGGTGTTTCACAAAAAAAAAACGGAAATTTTTTAAAATTTTCCGGATCAAAAATGGTTTTACGTTTTTTTAAATAACTCCGTTGTTTTGAAAGATAAGTGCGTGAAATTTTGACAGCTGATAGAGAACACAATGCGGAATAAAGTGTGTGAAATAAAATTTTGCCACGCCCACTTTGAAGTCGTCAAAAGTGGGCGTAAATTGGAAATTGCTTTTTGTTCGTCTTTTCTTCGACGTTTCGGAAGTCCAAAAGCCATCTATATTGAAGCTGACTTTATGATCTTTCATCCAAAAAAAGTTTCATCTAAATATACCGAGCGGTTCCCGAGCTATAAGACCTACAAATTTATTAAAAACTAGCCATTTCCGGTCACTTCGGCTTGTGGTTACAATTTTATTAGTTGATCTATAACTCCGAAGTTTGTGAAGCTAGAGAAGTGAAACTCGATAGGCAGCTAGTATGGAAGTTGGACCTTCGTATGGACGCCATATGAACTCCGTAGCATTTTAACTTAGCGAGATATAATGATTATGAGAATATTTTGCATTTTTTACCTGATCTGCGGGGCTTTATTCGTCTTTTCTTTGACATTTCGGAAGTCCAAAAGTCATCTATATTGAAGCTGACTTTATGATCTTTCATCCTAAAAAGGTTTCATCTAAATATACCGAGCGGTTCCCGAGCTATAAGACCTACAAATTTATTAAAAACTAGCCATTTCCGGTCACTTTGGCTTGTGGTTACAATTTTATTAGTTGATCTATAACTCCGAAGTTTGTGAAGCTGGAGAAGTGAAACTCGATAGGCAGCTAGTATGGAAGTTGGAGCTTCGTATGGACGCCATATTAACTCCGTAGCATTTTAACTTAGCGAGATATAATGATTATGAGAATATTTTGCATTTTTTACCTGATCTGCGGGGCTTTAATCGCCTTTTCTTCGACGTTTCGGAAGTCCAAAAGCCATCTATATTGAAGCTGACTTTATGATCTTTCATCCAAAAAAAGTTTCATCTAAATATACCGAGCGTTTCCCGAGCTATAAGACCTACAAATTTATTAAAAACTAGCCATTTCCGGTCACTTCGGCTTGTGGTTACAATTTTATTAGTTGATCTATAACTCCGAAGTTTGTGAAGCTAGAGAAGTGAAACTCGATAGGCAGCTAGTATGGAAGTTGGAGCTTCGTATGGACGCCATATGAACTCCGTAGCATTTTAACTTAGCGAGATATAACGATTATGAGAATATTTTGCATTTTTTACCTGATCTGGAGGGCCGCCAGGCGGGCCAAAGTTTGCCCATCTTGTAGCCCGGCTTTCAATCTATCATATGGTGGAACAATCATCGCAATCGGTTGAGCAATTAGCGATTTGTAGCGTTTTGAAAAAAACTAATTCCCGAAATCCACCTCCTCCAGATTCTGTTGACCTGGTGTTTCACAAAAAAAATCGGAAATTTTTTTAAATTTTCCGGATCAAAAATGGTTTTACGTTTTTTTAAATAACTCCGTTGTTTTGAAAGATAAGTGCGTGAAATTTTGACAGCTGATAGAGAACACAATGTGGAATTAAGTGTGTGAAATAAAATTTTGCCACGCCCACTTTGAAGTCGTCAAAAATGGGCGTAAATTGGAAATTGCTTTTTATTCGGCTTTTCTTCGACGTTTCGGAAGTCCAAAAGCCATCTATATTGAAGCTGACTTTATTATCTTTCATCCTAAAAAGGTTTCATCTAAATATACTGAGCGGTTCCCGAGCTATAAGACCTACAAATTTATTAAAAACTAGCCATTTCCGGCCAATTCGGCTTGTGGTTACAATTTTATTAGTTGATCTATAACTCCGAAGTTTGTGAAGCTAGAGAAGTGAAATTCGACAGGCAGCTAGTATGGAAGTTGGAGCTTCGTATGGACGCCATATGAACTCCGTAGCATTTTACCTTAGCGAGATATAACGATTATGAGAATATTTTGCATTTTTTACCTGATCTGCGGGGCTTTATTCGTCTTTTCTTTGACGTTTCGGAAGTCCAAAAGTCATCTATATTGAAGCTGACTTTATGATCTTTCATACTAAAAAGGTTTCATCTAAATATACCGAGCGGTTCCCGAGCTATAAGACCTACAAATTTATTAAAAACTAGCCATTTCCGGTCACTTTGGCTTGTGGTTACAATTTTATTAGTTGATCTATAACTCCGAAGTTTGTGAAGCTAGAGAAGTGAAACTCGATAGGCAGCTAGTATGGAAGTTGGAGCTTCGTATGGACGCCATATTAACTCCGTAGCATTTTAACTTAGCGAGATATAATGATTATGAGAATATTTTGCATTTTTTACCTGATCTGCGGGGCTTTAATCGCCTTTTCTTCAACGTTTCGGAAGTCCAAAAGCCATCTATATTGAAGCTGACTTTATGATCTTTCATCCAAAAAAAGTTTCATCTAAATATACCGAGCGTTTCCCGAGCTATAAGACCTACAAATTTATTAAAAACTAGCCATTTCCGGTCACTTCGGCTTGTGGTTACAATTTTATTAGTTGATCTATAACTCCGAAGTTTGTGAAGCTAGAGAAGTGAAACTCGATAGGCAGCTAGTATGGAAGTTGGAGCTTCGTATGGACGCCATATGAACTCCGTAGCATTTTAACTTAGCGAGATATAACGATTATGAGAATATTTTGCATTTTTTACCTGATCTGGAGGGCCGCCAGGCGGGCCAAAGTTTGCCCACCTTGTAGCCCGGCTTTCAATCTATCATATGGTGGAACAATCATCGCAATCGGTTGAGCAATTAGCGATTTGTAGCGTTTTGAAAAAAACTAATTCCCGAAATCCACCTCCTCCAGATTCTGTTGACCTGGTGTTTCACAAAAAAAATCGGAAATTTTTTTAAATTTTCCGGATCAAAAATGGTTTTACGTTTTTTTAAATAACTCCGTTGTTTTGAAAGATAAGTGCGTGAAATTTTGACAGCTGATAGAGAACACAATGTGGAATTAAGTGTGTGAAATAAAATTTTGCCACGCCCACTTTGAAGTCGTCAAAAATGGGCGTAAATTGGAAATTGCTTTTTATTCGGCTTTTCTTCGACGTTTCGGAAGTCCAAAAGCCATCTATATTGAAGCTGACTTTATTATCTTTCATCCTAAAAAGGTTTCATCTAAATATACTGAGCGGTTCCCGAGCTATAAGACCTACAAATTTATTAAAAACTAGCCATTTCCGGCCAATTCGGCTTGTGGTTACAATTTTATTAGTTGATCTATAACTCCGAAGTTTGTGAAGCTAGAGAAGTGAAATTCGACAGGCAGCTAGTATGGAAGTTGGAGCTTCGTATGGACGCCATATGAACTCCGTAGCATTTTACCTTAGCGAGATATAACGATTATGAGAATATTTTGCATTTTTTACCTGATCTGGAGGGCCGCCAGGCGGGCCAAAGGTTGCCCATCTTGTAGCCCGGCTTCCAAGCTATCATATGGTGGAACAATCATCCGAATCGGTTGAGCAATTCGCGATTTGTAGCGTTTTGAAAAAAACTAATTCCCGAAATCCACCTCCTTCAGATTCTGTTGACCTGGTGTTTCACAAAAAAAAACGGAAATTTTTTAAAATTTTCCGGATCAAAAATGGTTTTACGTTTTTTTAAATAACTCCGTTGTTTTGAAAGATAAGTGCGTGAAATTTTGACAGCTGATAGAGAACACAATGTGGAATAAAGTGTGTGAAATAAAATTTTGCCACGCCCACTTTGAAGTCGTCAAAAGTGGGCGTAAATTGGAAATTGCTTTTTGTTCGTCTTTTCTTCGACGTTTCGGAAGTCCAAAAGCGATCTATATTGAAGCTGACTTTATGATCTTTCATCCAAAAAAAGTTTCATCTAAATATACCGAGCGGTTCCCGATCTATAAGACCTACAAATTTATTAAAAACTAGCCATTTCCGGTCACTTCGGCTTGTGGTTACAGTTTTATTAGTTGATCTATAACTCCGAAGTTTGTGAAGCTAGAGAAGTGAAACTCGATAGGCAGCTAGTATGGAAGTTGGACCTTCGTATGGACGCCATATGAACTCCGTAGCATTTTAACTTAGCGAGATATAATGATTATGAGAATATTTTGCATTTTTTACCTGATCTGCGGGGCTTTAATCGCCTTTTCTTCAACGTTTCGGAAGTCCAAAAGCCATCTATATTGAAGCTGACTTTATGATCTTTCATCCAAAAAAAGTTTCATCTAAATATACCGAGCGTTTCCCGAGCTATAAGACCTACAAATTTATTAAAAACTAGCCATTTCCGGTCACTTCGGCTTGTGGTTACAATTTTATTAGTTGATCTATAACTCCGAAGTTTGTGAAGCTAGAGAAGTGAAACTCGATAGGCAGCTAGTATGGAAGTTGGAGCTTCGTATGGACGCCATATGAACTCCGTAGCATTTTAACTTAGCGAGATATAACGATTATGAGAATATTTTGCATTTTTTACCTGATCTGGAGGGCCGCCAGGCGGGCCAAAGTTTGCCCATCTTGTAGCCCGGCTTTCAATCTATCATATGGTGGAACAATCATCGCAATCGGTTGAGCAATTAGCGATTTGTAGCGTTTTGAAAAAAACTAATTCCCGAAATCCACCTCCTCCAGATTCTGTTGACCTGGTGTTTCACAAAAAAAATCGGAAATTTTTTTAAATTTTCCGGATCAAAAATGGTTTTACGTTTTTTAAATAACTCCGTTGTTTTGAAAGATAAGTGCGTGAAATTTTGACAGCTGATAGAGAACACAATGTGGAATTAAGTGTGTGAAATAAAATTTTGCCACGCCCACTTTGAAGTCGTCAAAAATGGGCGTAAATTGGAAATTGCTTTTTATTCGGCTTTTCTTCGACGTTTCGGAAGTCCAAAAGCCATCTATATTGAAGCTGACTTTATGATCTTTCATCCAAAAAAAGTTTCATCTAAATATACCGAGCGTTTCCCGAGCTATAAGACCTACAAATTTATTAAAAACTAGCCATTTCCGGTCACTTCGGCTTGTGGTTACAATTTTATTAGTTGATCTATAACTCCGAAGTTTGTGAAGCTAGAGAAGTGAAACTCGATAGGCAGCTAGTATGGAAGTTGGAGCTTCGTATGGACGCCATATGAACTCCGTAGCATTTTAACTTAGCGAGATATAACGATTATGAGAATATTTTGCATTTTTTACCTGATCTGGAGGGCCGCCAGGCGGGCCAAAGTTTGCCCATCTTGTAGCCCGGCTTTCAATCTATCATATGGTGGAACAATCATCGCAATCGGTTGAGCAATTAGCGATTTGTAGCGTTTTGAAAAAAACTAATTCCCGAAATCCACCTCCTCCAGATTCTGTTGACCTGGTGTTTCACAAAAAAAATCGGAAATTTTTTTAAATTTTCCGGATCAAAAATGGTTTTACGTTTTTTTAAATAACTCCGTTGTTTTGAAAGATAAGTGCGTGAAATTTTGACAGCTGATAGAGAACACAATGTGGAATTAAGTGTGTGAAATAAAATTTTGCCACGCCCACTTTGAAGTCGTCAAAAATGGGCGTAAATTGGAAATTGCTTTTTATTCGGCTTTTCTTCGACGTTTCGGAAGTCCAAAAGCCATCTATATTGAAGCTGACTTTATTATCTTTCATCCTAAAAAGGTTTCATCTAAATATACTGAGCGGTTCCCGAGCTATAAGACCTACAAATTTATTAAAAACTAGCCATTTCCGGCCAATTCGGCTTGTGGTTACAATTTTATTAGTTGATCTATAACTCCGAAGTTTGTGAAGCTAGAGAAGTGAAATTCGACAGGCAGCTAGTATGGAAGTTGGAGCTTCGTATGGACGCCATATGAACTCCGTAGCATTTTACCTTAGCGAGATATAACGATTATGAGAATATTTTGCATTTTTTACCTGATCTGGAGGGCCGCCAGGCGGGCCAAAGGTTGCCCATCTTGTAGCCCGGCTTCCAAGCTATCATATGGTGGAACAATCATCCGAATCGGTTGAGCAATTCGCGATTTGTAGCGTTTTGAAAAAAACTAATTCCCGAAATCCACCTCCTTCAGATTCTGTTGACCTGGTGTTTCACAAAAAAAAACGGAAATTTTTTAAAATTTTCCGGATCAAAAATGGTTTTACGTTTTTTTAAATAACTCCGTTGTTTTGAAAGATAAGTGCGTGAAATTTTGACAGCTGATAGAGAACACAATGTGGAATAAAGTGTGTGAAATAAAATTTTGCCACGCCCACTTTGAAGTCGTCAAAAGTGGGCGTAAATTGGAAATTGCTTTTTGTTCGTCTTTTCTTCGACGTTTCGGAAGTCCAAAAGCGATCTATATTGAAGCTGACTTTATGATCTTTCATCCAAAAAAAGTTTCATCTAAATATACCGAGCGGTTCCCGATCTATAAGACCTACAAATTTATTAAAAACTAGCCATTTCCGGTCACTTCGGCTTGTGGTTACAGTTTTATTAGTTGATCTATAACTCCGAAGTTTGTGAAGCTAGAGAAGTGAAACTCGATAGGCAGCTAGTATGGAAGTTGGACCTTCGTATGGACGCCATATGAACTCCGTAGCATTTTAACTTAGCGAGATATAATGATTATGAGAATATTTTGCATTTTTTACCTGATCTGCGGGGCTTTATTCGTCTTTTCTTTGACGTTTCGGAAGTCCAAAAGTCATCTATATTGAAGCTGACTTTATGATCTTTCATACTAAAAAGGTTTCATCTAAATATACCGAGCGGTTCCCGAGCTATAAGACCTACAAATTTATTAAAAACTAGCCATTTCCGGTCACTTTGGCTTGTGGTTACAATTTTATTAGTTGATCTATAACTCCGAAGTTTGTGAAGCTAGAGAAGTGAAACTCGATAGGCAGCTAGTATGGAAGTTGGAGCTTCGTATGGACGCCATATTAACTCCGTAGCATTTTAACTTAGCGAGATATAATGATTATGAGAATATTTTGCATTTTTTACCTGATCTGCGGGGCTTTAATCGCCTTTTCTTCAACGTTTCGGAAGTCCAAAAGCCATCTATATTGAAGCTGACTTTATGATCTTTCATCCAAAAAAAGTTTCATCTAAATATACCGAGCGTTTCCCGAGCTATAAGACCTACAAATTTATTAAAAACTAGCCATTTCCGGTCACTTCGGCTTGTGGTTACAATTTTATTAGTTGATCTATAACTCCGAAGTTTGTGAAGCTAGAGAAGTGAAACTCGATAGGCAGCTAGTATGGAAGTTGGAGCTTCGTATGGACGCCATATGAACTCCGTAGCATTTTAACTTAGCGAGATATAACGATTATGAGAATATTTTGCATTTTTTACCTGATCTGGAGGGCCGCCAGGCGGGCCAAAGTTTGCCCATCTTGTAGCCCGGCTTTCAATCTATCATATGGTGGAACAATCATCGCAATCGGTTGAGCAATTAGCGATTTGTAGCGTTTTGAAAAAAACTAATTCCCGAAATCCACCTCCTCCAGATTCTGTTGACCTGGTGTTTCACAAAAAAAATCGGAAATTTTTTTAAATTTTCCGGATCAAAAATGGTTTTACGTTTTTTTAAATAACTCCGTTGTTTTGAAAGATAAGTGCGTGAAATTTTGACAGCTGATAGAGAACACAATGTGGAATTAAGTGTGTGAAATAAAATTTTGCCACGCCCACTTTGAAGTCGTCAAAAATGGGCGTAAATTGGAAATTGCTTTTTATTCGGCTTTTCTTCGACGTTTCGCAAGTCCAAAAGCCATCTATATTGAAGCTGACTTTATTATCTTTCATCCTAAAAAGGTTTCATCTAAATATACCGAGCGGTTCCCGAGCTATAAGACCTACAAATTTATTAAAAACTAGCCATTTCCGGCCAATTCGGCTTGTGGTTACAATTTTATTAGTTGATCTATAACTCCGAAGTTTGTGAAGCTAGAGAAGTGAAATTCGACAGGCAGCTAGTATGGAAGTTGGAGCTTCGTATGGACGCCATATGAACTCCGTAGCATTTTACCTTAGCGAGATATAACGATTATGAGAATATTTTGCATTTTTTACCTGATCTGGAGGGCCGCCAGGCGGGCCAAAGGTTGCCCATCTTGTAGCCCGGCTTCCAAGCTATCATATGGTGGAACAATCATCCGAATCGGTTGAGCAATTCGCGATTTGTAGCGTTTTGAAAAAAACTAATTCCCGAAATCCACCTCCTTCAGATTCTGTTGACCTGGTGTTTCACAAAAAAAAACGGAAATTTTTTAAAATTTTCCGGATCAAAAATGGTTTTACGTTTTTTTAAATAACTCCGTTGTTTTGAAAGATAAGTGCGTGAAATTTTGACAGCTGATAGAGAACACAATGTGGAATAAAGTGTGTGAAATAAAATTTTGCCACGCCCACTTTGAAGTCGTCAAAAGTGGGCGTAAATTGGAAATTGCTTTTTGTTCGTCTTTTCTTCGACGTTTCGGAAGTCCAAAAGCGATCTATATTGAAGCTGACTTTATGATCTTTCATCCAAAAAAAGTTTCATCTAAATATACCGAGCGGTTCCCGATCTATAAGACCTACAAATTTATTAAAAACTAGCCATTTCCGGTCACTTCGGCTTGTGGTTACAGTTTTATTAGTTGATCTATAACTCCGAAGTTTGTGAAGCTAGAGAAGTGAAACTCGATAGGCAGCTAGTATGGAAGTTGGAGCTTCGTATGGACGCCATATGAACTCCGTAGCATTTTAACTTAGCGAGATATAATGATTATGAGAATATTTTGCATTTTTTACCTGATCTGCGGGGCTTTAATCGCCTTTTCTTCAACGTTTCGGAAGTCCAAAAGCCATCTATATTGAAGCTGACTTTATGATCTTTCATCCAAAAAAGTTTCATCTAAATATACCGAGCGTTTCCCGAGCTATAAGACCTACAAATTTATTAAAAACTAGCCATTTCCGGTCACTTCGGCTTGTGGTTACAATTTTATTAGTTGATCTATAACTCCGAAGTTTGTGAAGCTAGAGAAGTGAAACTCGATAGGCAGCTAGTATGGAAGTTGGAGCTTCGTATGGACGCCATATGAACTCCGTAGCATTTTAACTTAGCGAGATATAACGATTATGAGAATATTTTGCATTTTTTACCTGATCTGGAGGGCCGCCAGGCGGGCCAAAGTTTGCCCATCTTGTAGCCCGGCTTTCAATCTATCATATGGTGGAACAATCATCGCAATCGGTTGAGCAATTAGCGATTTGTAGCGTTTTGAAAAAAACTAATTCCCGAAATCCACCTCCTCCAGATTCTGTTGACCTGGTGTTTCACAAAAAAAATCGGAAATTTTTTAAATTTTCCGGATCAAAAATGGTTTTACGTTTTTTAAATAACTCCGTTGTTTTGAAAGATAAGTGCGTGAAATTTTGACAGCTGATAGAGAACACAATGTGGAATTAAGTGTGTGAAATAAAATTTTGCCACGCCCACTTTGAAGTCGTCAAAAATGGGCGTAAATTGGAAATTGCTTTTTATTCGGCTTTTCTTCGACGTTTCGGAAGTCCAAAAGCCATCTATATTGAAGCTGACTTTATGATCTTTCATCCAAAAAAAGTTTCATCTAAATATACCGAGCGGTTCCCGAGCTATAAGACCTACAAATTTATTAAAAACTAGCCATTTCCGGTCACTTCGGCTTGTGGTTACAATTTTATTAGTTGATCTATAACTCCGAAGTTTGTGAAGCTAGAGAAGTGAACCTCGATAGGCAGCTAGTATGGAAGTTGGAGCTTCGTATGGACGCCATATGAACTCCGTAGCATTTTAACTTAGCGAGATATAATGATTATGAGAATATTTTGCATTCTTTACCTGATCTGCGGGGCTTTATTCGTCTTTTCTTTGACGTTTCGGAAGTCCAAAAGCCATCTATATTGAAGCTGACTTTATGATCTTTCATCCAAAAAAAGTTTAATCTAAATATACCGAGCGGTTCCCGAGCTATAAGACCTACAAATTTATTGAAAACTAGCCATTTCCGGTCACTTCGGCTTGTGGTTACAATTTTATTAGTTGATCTATAACTCCGAAGTCTGTGAAGCTAGAGAAATGAAACTCGATAGGCAGCTAGTATGGAAGTTGGAGCTTCGTATGGACGCCATATGAACTCCGTAGCATTTTAACTTAGCGAGATGTAACGATTATGAGAATATTTTGCATTTTTTTCCTGATCTGCGGGGCTTTATTCGTCTTTTCTTTGACGTTTCGGAAGTCCAAAAGTCATCTATATTGAAGCTGACTTTATTATCTTTCATCCTAAAAAGGTTTCATCTAAATATACTGAGCGGTTCCCGAGCTATAAGACCTACAAATTTATTAAAAACTAGCCATTTCCGGCCAATTCGGCTTGTGGTTACAATTTTATTAGTTGATCTATAACTCCGAAGTTTGTGAAGCTAGAGAAGTGAAATTCGACAGGCAGCTAGTATGGAAGTTGGAGCTTCGTATGGACGCCATATGAACTCCGTAGCATTTTACCTTAGCGAGATATAACGATTATGAGAATATTTTGCATTTTTTACCTGATCTGGAGGGCCGCCAGGCGGGCCAAAGGTTGCCCATCTTGTAGCCCGGCTTCCAAGCTATCATATGGTGGAACAATCATCCGAATCGGTTGAGCAATTCGCGTTTTGTAGCGTTTTGAAAAAAACTAATTCCCGAAATCCACCTCCTTCAGATTCTGTTGACCTGGTGTTTCACAAAAAAAAACGGAAATTTTTTAAAATTTTCCGGATCAAAAATGGTTTTACGTTTTTTTAAATAACTCCGTTGTTTTGAAAGATAAGTGCGTGAAATTTTGACAGCTGATAGAGAACACAATGTGGAATAAAGTGTGTGAAATAAAATTTTGCCACGCCCACTTTGAAGTCGTCAAAAGTGGGCGTAAATTGGAAATTGCTTTTTGTTCGTCTTTTCTTCGACGTTTCGGAAGTCCAAAAGCGATCTATATTGAAGCTGACTTTATGATCTTTCATCCAAAAAAAGTTTCATCTAAATATACCGAGCGGTTCCCGATCTATAAGACCTACAAATTTATTAAAAACTAGCCATTTCCGGTCACTTCGGCTTGTGGTTACAGTTTTATTAGTTGATCTATAACTCCGAAGTTTGTGAAGCTAGAGAAGTGAAACTCGATAGGCAGCTAGTATGGAAGTTGGACCTTCGTATGGACGCCATATTAATATATAATATATATAATATTTTGCATTCTTTACCTGATCTGCGGGGCTTTATTCGTCTTTTCTTCGACGTTTCGGAATTCCAAAAGCGATCTATATTGAAGCTGACTTTATGATCTTTCATCCAAAAAAAGTTTCATCTAAATATACCGAGCGGTTCCCGAGCTATAAGACCTACAAATTTATTAAAAACTAGCCATTTCCGGCCAATTCGGCTTGTGGTTACAATTTTATTAGTTGATCTATAACTCCGAAGTTTGTGAAGCTAGAGAAGTGAAATTCGACAGGCAGCTAGTATGGAAGTTGGAGCTTCGTATGGACGCCATATGAACTCCGTAGCATTTTACCTTAGCGAGATATAACGATTATGAGAATATTTTGCATTTTTTACCTGATCTGGAGGGCCGCCAGGCGGGCCAAAGGTTGCCCATCTTGTAGCCCGGCTTCCAAGCTATCATATGGTGGAACAATCATCCGAATCGGTTGAGCAATTCGCGTTTTGTAGCGTTTTGAAAAAAACTAATTCCCGAAATCCACCTCCTTCAGATTCTGTTGACCTGGTGTTTCACAAAAAAAAACGGAAATTTTTTAAAATTTTCCGGATCAAAAATGGTTTTACGTTTTTTTAAATAACTCCGTTGTTTTGAAAGATAAGTGCGTGAAATTTTGACAGCTGATAGAGAACACAATGTGGAATAAAGTGTGTGAAATAAAATTTTGCCACGCCCACTTTGAAGTCGTCAAAAGTGGGCGTAAATTGGAAATTGCTTTTTGTTCGTCTTTTCTTCGACGTTTCGGAAGTCCAAAAGCGATCTATATTGAAGCTGACTTTATGATCTTTCATCCAAAAAAAGTTTCATCTAAATATACCGAGCGGTTCCCGATCTATAAGACCTACAAATTTATTAAAAACTAGCCATTTCCGGTCACTTCGGCTTGTGGTTACAGTTTTATTAGTTGATCTATAACTCCGAAGTTTGTGAAGCTAGAGAAGTGAAACTCGATAGGCAGCTAGTATGGAAGTTGGACCTTCGTATGGACGCCATATTAATATATAATATATATAATATTTTGCATTCTTTACCTGATCTGCGGGGCTTTATTCGTCTTTTCTTCGACGTTTCGGAATTCCAAAAGCGATCTATATTGAAGCTGACTTTATGATCTTTCATCCAAAAAAAGTTTCATCTAAATATACCGAGCGGTTCCCGAGCTATAAGACCTACAAATTTATTAAAAACTAGCCATTTCCGGTCACTTCGGCTTGTGGTTACAATTTTATTAGTTGATCTATAACTCCGAAGTTTGTGAAGCTAGAGAAGTGAAACTCGATAGGCAGCTAGTATGGAAGTTGGAGATTCGTATGGACGCCATATTAACTCCGTAGCATTTTAACTTAGCGAGATATAATGATTATAAGAATATTTTGCATTTTTTACCTGATTTGCGGGGCTTTATTCGTCTTTTCTTTGACGTTTCGGAAGTCCAAAAGTCATCTATATTGAAGCTGACTTTATGATCTTTCATCCAAAAAAAGTTTCATCTAAATATACCGAGCGGTTCCCGAGCTATAAGACCTACAAATTTATTAAAAACTAGCCATTTTCGGTGACTTCGGCTTGTGCTTACAATTTTATTAGTTGATATATAACTCCGAAGTTTGTGAAGCTAGAGAAGTGAAACTCGACAGGCAGCTAGTATGGAAGTTGGAGCTTCGTATGGACGCCATATGAACTCCGTAGCATTTTACCTTAGCGAGATATAACGATTATGAGAATATTTTGCATTTTTTACCTGATCTGGAGGGCCGCCAGGCGGGCCAAAGTTTGCCCATCTTGTAGCCCGGCTTCCAAGCTATCATATGGTGGAACAATCATCCGAATCGGTTGAGCAATTCGCGATTTGTAGCGTTTTGAAAAAAACTAATTCCCGAAATCCACCTCCTTCAGATTCTGTTGACCTGGTGTTTTACAAAAAAAAAACGGAAATTTTTTAAAATTTTCCGGATCAAAAATGGTTTTACGTTTTTTTAAATAACTCCGTTGTTTTGAAAGATAAGTGCGTGAAATTTTGACAGCTGATAGAGAACACAATGGGGAATAAAGTGTGTGAAATAAAATTTTTACACGCCTACTTTAAAGTCATCAAAAGTGGGCGTAAATTGGAAATTGCTTTTTATTCGTCTTTTCTTTAACGTTTCGGAAGTCCAAAAGCGATCTATATTGAAGCTGACTTTATGATCTTTCATCCAAAAAAAGTTTCATATAAATACACCGAGCGGTTCCCGAGCTATAAGACCTACAAATTTATTAAAAACTAGCCATTTTCGGTCACTTCAGCTTGTGGTTACAATTTTATTAGTTGATCTATAACTCCGAAGTTTGTGAAGCTAGAGAAGTGAAACTCGACAGGCAGCTAGTATGGAAGTTGGAGCTTCGTATGGACGCCATATGAACTCCGTAGCATTTTACCTTAGCGAGATATAACGATTATGAGAATATTTTGCATTTTTTACCTGATCTGGAGGGCCGCCAGGCGGGCCAAAGTTTGCCCATCTTGTAGCCCGGCTTCCAAGCTATCATATGGTGGAACAATCATCCGAATCGGTTGAGCAATTCGCGATTTGTAGCGTTTTGAAAAAAACTAATTCCCGAAATCCACCTCCTTCAGATTCTGTTGACCTGGTGTTTCACAAAAAAAACGGAAATTTTTTAAAATTTTCCGGATCAAAAATGTTTTTTTTGACACGCCTACTTTGAAGTCATCAAAAGTGGGCGTAAATTGGAAATTGCTTTTTATTCGTCTTTTCTTTAACGTTTCGGAAGTCCAAAAGCGATCTATATTGAAGCTGACTTTATGATCTTTCATCCAAAAAAAGTTTCATCTAAATACACCGAGCGGTTCCCGAGCTATAAGACCTACAAATTTATTAAAAACTAGCCATTTTCGGTCACTTCAGCTTGTGGTTACAATTTTATTAGTTGATCTATAACTCCGAAGTTTGTAAAGCTAGAGAAGTGAAACTCGACAGGCAGCTAGTATGGAAGTTGGAGCTTCGTATGTACGATATAACGATTATGAGAATATTTTACATTTTTTACCTTATCTGGAGGGCCGCCAGGCGGGCCAAGGTTTGCCCATCTTGTAGCCCGGCTTCCAATCTATCATATGGTGGAACAATCATCCGAATCGGTTGAGCAATTCGCGATTTGTAGCGTTTTGAAAAAAACTAATTCCCGAAATCCACCTCCTTCAGATTATGTTGACCTGGTGTTTCACAAAAAAAAACGGAAATTTTTTAAAATTTTCCGGATCAAAAATGGTTTTACGTTTTTTTAAATAACTCCATTGTTTTGAAAGATAAGTGCGTGAAATTTTGACAGCTGATAGAGAACACAATGGGGAATAAAGTGTGTGAAGTAAAATTTTGACACCCCCACTTTGAAGTCGTCAAAAGTGGGCGTAAATTGGAAATTGCTTTTTATTCGTCTTTTCTTTGACTTTTCGGAAGTCCAAAAGCCATCTATATTGAAGCTGACTTTATGATCTTTCATCCAAAAAAAGTTTCATCTAAATACACCGAGCGGTTCCCGAGCTATAAGACCTACAAATTTATTAAAAACTAGCCATTTTCGGTCACTTCAGCTTGTGGTTACAATTTTATTAGTTGATCTATAACTCCGAAGTTTGTAAAGCTAGAGAAGTGAAACTCGACAGGCAGCTAGTATGGAAGTTGGAGCTTCGTATGTACGCCATATGAACTCCGAAGCATTTTACCTTAGCGAGATATAACGATTATGAGAATATTTTAAATTTTTTACCTTATCTGGAGGGCCGCCAGGCGGGCCAAGGTTTGCCCATCTTGTAGCCCGGCTTCCAATCTATCATATGGTGGAACAATCATCCGAATCGGTTGAGCAATTCGCGATTTGTAGCGTTTTGAAAAAAACTAATTCCCGAAATCCACCTCCTTCAGATTCCAAAAATGGTTTTACGTTTTTTTAAATAACTCCGTTGTTTTGAAAGATAAGTGCGTGAAATTTTGACAGCTTATAGAGAACACAATGGGGAATAAAGTGTGTGAAATAAAATTTTGCCACGCCCACTTTGAAGTCGTCAAAAGTGGGCGTAAATTGGAAATTGCTTTTTATTCGTCTTTTCTTTGACTTTTCGGAAGTCCAAAAGCCATCTATATTGAAGCTGACTTTATGATCTTTCATCCAAAAAAAGTTTCATTTAAATACACCGAGCGGTTCCCGAGCTATAAGACCTACAAATTTATTAAAAACTAGCCATTTTCGGTCACTTCAGCTTGTGGTTACAATTTTATTATTTGATCTATAACTCCGAAGTTTGTGAAGCTAGAGAAGTGAAACTCGACAGGCAGCTAGTATGGAAGTTGGAGCTTCGTATGGACGCCATATGAACTCCGAAGCATTTTACCTTAGCGAGATATAACGATTATGAGAATATTTTACATTTTTTACCTTATCTGGAGGGCCGCCAGGCGGGCCAAGGTTTGCCCATCTTGTAGCCCGGCTTCCAATCTATCATATGCTGGAACAATCATCCGAATCGGTTGAGCAATTCGCGATTTGTAGCGTTTTGAAAAAAACTAATTCCCGAAATCCACCTCCTTCAGATTCTGTTGACCTGGTGTTTCACAAAAAAAAAACGGAAATTCTTTAAAATTTTCCTGGATCAAAAATGGTTTTTTACGTTTTTTTAATAACTCCGTTGTTTTGAAAGATAAGTGCGTGAAATTTTGACAGCTGATAGAGAACACAATGGGGAATAAAGTGTGTGAAATAAAATTTTGCCACGCCCACTTTGAAGTCATCAAAAGTGGGCGTAAATTGGAAATTGCTTTTTATTCGTCTTTTCTTTAACGTTTCGGAAGTCCAAAAGCCATCTATATTGAAGCTGACTTTATGATCTTTCATCCAAAAAAAGTTTCATCTAAATATACCGAGCGGTTCCCGAGCTATAAGACCTACAAATTTATTAAAAACTAGCCATTTTCGGTGACTTCGGCTTGTGCTTACAATTTTATTAGTTGATCTATAACTCCGAAGTTTGTGAAGCTAGAGAAGTGAAACTCGACAGGCAGCTAGTATGGAAGTTGGAGCTTCGTATGGACGCCATATGAACTCCGAAGCATTTTACCTTAGCGAGATATAACGATTATGAGAATATTTTACATTTTTTACCTTATCTGGAGGGCCGCCAGGCAAGCCAAGGTTTGCCCATCTTGTAGCCCGGCTTCCAATCTATCATATGGTGGAACAATCATCCGAATCGGTTGAGCAATTCGCGATTTGTAGCGTTTTGAAAAAAACTAATTCCCGAAATCCACCTCCTTCAGATTATGTTGACCTGGTGTTTCACAAAAAAAAACGGAAATTTTTTAAAATTTTCCGGATCAAAAATGGTTTTACGTTTTTTTAAATAACTCCGTTGTTTTAAAAGATAAGTGCGTGAAATTTTGACAGCTGATAGAGAACACAATGGGGAATAAAGTGTGTGAAATAAAATTTTGCCACGCCCACTTTGAAGTCATCAAAAGTGGGCGTAAATTGGAAATTGCTTTTTATTCGTCTTTTCTTTAACGTTTCGGAAGTCCAAAAGCCATCTATATTGAAGCTGACCTTATGATCTTTCATCCAAAAAAAGTTTCATCTAAATATACCGAGCGGTTCCCGAGCTATAAGACCTACAAATTTATTAAAAACTAGCCATTTTCGGTGACTTCGGCTTGTGCTTACAATTTTATTAGTTGATCTATAACTCCGAAGTTTGTGAAGCTAGAGAAGTGAAACTCGACAGGCAGCTAGTATGGAAGTTGGAGCTTCGTATGGACGCCATATGAAGTCGGTAGCATTTTACCTTAGCGAGATATAACGATTATGAGAATATTTTGCATTTTTTACCTAATCTGGAGGGCCGCCAGGCGGGCCAAAGTTTGCCCATCTTGTAGCCCGGCTTCCAAGCTATCATATGGTGGAACAATCATCCGAATCGGTTGAGCAATTCGCGATTTGTAGCGTTTTGAAAAAAACTAATTCCCGAAATCCACCTCCTTCAGATTCTGTTGACCTGGTGTTTCACAAAAAAAAAACGGAAATTTTTTAAAATTTTCCGGATCAAAAATGGTTTTACGTTTTTTTAAATAACTCCGTTGTTTTGAAAGATAAGTGCGTGAAATTTTGACAGCTTATAGAGAACACAATGGGGAATAAAGTGTGTGAAATAAAATTTTGCCACGCCCACTTTGAAGTCGTCAAAAGTGGGCGTAAATTGGAAATTGCTTTTTATTCGTCTTTTCTTTGACTTTTCGGAAGTCCAAAAGCCATCTATATTGAAGCTGACTTTATGATCTTTCATCCAAAAAAAGTTTCATCTAAATACACCGAGCGGTTCCCGAGCTATAAGACCTACAAATTTATTAAAAACTAACCATTTTCGGTCACTTCAGCTTGTGGTTACAATTTTATTAGTTGATCTATAACTCCGAAGTTTGTGAAGCTAGAGAAGTGAAACTCGACAGGCAGCTAGTATGGAAGTTGGAGCTTCGTATGGACGCCATATGAACTCCGAAGCATTTTACCTTAGCGAGATATAACGATTATGAGAATATTTTACATTTTTTACCTTATCTGGAGGGCCGCCAGGCGGGCCAAGGTTTGCCCATCTTGTAGCCCGGCTTCCAATCTATCATATGCTGGAACAATCATCCGAATCGGTTGAGCAATTCGCGATTTGTAGCGTTTTGAAAAAAACTAATTCCCGAAATCCACCTCCTTCAGATTCTGTTGACCTGGTGTTTCACAAAAAAAAAAACGGAAATTTTTTAAAATTTTCCGGATCAAAAATGGTTTTTTACGTTTTTTTAATAACTCCGTTGTTTTGAAAGATAAGTGCGTGAAATTTTGACAGCTGGTAGAGAACACAATGGGGAATAAAGTGTGTGAAATAAAATTTTGCCACGCCCACTTTGAAGTCATCAAAAGTGGGCGTAAATTGGAAATTGCTTTTTATTCGTCTTTTCTTTAACGTTTCGGAAGTCCAAAAGCCATCTATATTGAAGCTGACTTTATGATCTTTCATCCAAAAAAAGTTTCATCTAAATATACCGAGCGGTTCCCGAGCTATAAGACCTACAAATTTATTAAAAACTAGCCATTTTCGGTGACTTCGGCTTGTGCTTACAATTTTATTAGTTGATCTATAACTCCGAAGTTTGTGAAGCTAGAGAAGTGAAACTCGACAGGCAGCTAGTATGGAAGTTGGAGCTTCGTATGGACGCCATATGAACTCCGAAGCATTTTACCTTAGCGAGATATAACGATTATGAGAATATTTTACATTTTTTACCTTATCTGGAGGGCCGCCAGGCAAGCCAAGGTTTGCCCATCTTGTAGCCCGGCTTCCAATCTATCATATGGTGGAACAATCATCCGAATCGGTTGAGCAATTCGCGATTTGTAGCGTTTTGAAAAAAACTAATTCCCGAAATCCACCTCCTTCAGATTATGTTGACCTGGTGTTTCACAAAAAAAAACGGAAATTTTTTAAAATTTTCCGGATCAAAAATGGTTTTACGTTTTTTTAAATAACTCCGTTGTTTTAAAAGATAAGTGCGTGAAATTTTGACAGCTGATAGAGAACACAATGGGGAATAAAGTGTGTGAAATAAAATTTTGCCACGCCCACTTTGAAGTCATCAAAAGTGGGCGTAAATTGGAAATTGCTTTTTATTCGTCTTTTCTTTAACGTTTCGGAAGTCCAAAAGCCATCTATATTGAAGCTGACCTTATGATCTTTCATCCAAAAAAAGTTTCATCTAAATATACCGAGCGGTTCCCGAGCTATAAGACCTACAAATTTATTAAAAACTAGCCATTTTCGGTGACTTCGGCTTGTGCTTACAATTTTATTAGTTGATCTATAACTCCGAAGTTTGTGAAGCTAGAGAAGTGAAACTCGACAGGCAGCTAGTATGGAAGTTGGAGCTTCGTATGGACGCCATATGAAGTCGGTAGCATTTTACCTTAGCGAGATATAACGATTATGAGAATATTTTGCATTTTTTACCTAATCTGGAGGGCCGCCAGGCGGGCCAAAGTTTGCCCATCTTGTAGCCCGGCTTCCAAGCTATCATATGGTGGAACAATCATCCGAATCGGTTGAGCAATTCGCGATTTGTAGCGTTTTGAAAAAAACTAATTCCCGAAATCCACCTCCTTCAGATTCTGTTGACCTGGTGTTTCACAAAAAAAAAACGGAAATTTTTTAAAATTTTCCGGATCAAAAATGGTTTTACGTTTTTTTAAATAACTCCGTTGTTTTGAAAGATAAGTGCGTGAAATTTTGACAGCTTATAGAGAACACAATGGGGAATAAAGTGTGTGAAATAAAATTTTGCCACGCCCACTTTGAAGTCGTCAAAAGTGGGCGTAAATTGGAAATTGCTTTTTATTCGTCTTTTCTTTGACTTTTCGGAAGTCCAAAAGCCATCTATATTGAAGCTGACTTTATGATCTTTCATCCAAAAAAAGTTTCATCTAAATACACCGAGCGGTTCCCGAGCTATAAGACCTACAAATTTATTAAAAACTAACCATTTTCGGTCACTTCAGCTTGTGGTTACAATTTTATTAGTTGATCTATAACTCCGAAGTTTGTGAAGCTAGAGAAGTGAAACTCGACAGGCAGCTAGTATGGAAGTTGGAGCTTCGTATGGACGCCATATGAACTCCGAAGCATTTTACCTTAGCGAGATATAACGATTATGAGAATATTTTACATTTTTTACCTTATCTGGAGGGCCGCCAGGCGGGCCAAGGTTTGCCCATCTTGTAGCCCGGCTTCCAATCTATCATATGCTGGAACAATCATCCGAATCGGTTGAGCAATTCGCGATTTGTAGCGTTTTGAAAAAAACTAATTCCCGAAATCCACCTCCTTCAGATTCTGTTGACCTGGTGTTTCACAAAAAAAAAAACGGAAATTTTTTAAAATTTTCCGGATCAAAAATGGTTTTTTACGTTTTTTTAATAACTCCGTTGTTTTGAAAGATAAGTGCGTGAAATTTTGACAGCTGGTAGAGAACACAATGGGGAATAAAGTGTGTGAAATAAAATTTTGCCACGCCCACTTTGAAGTCATCAAAAGTGGGCGTAAATTGGAAATTGCTTTTTATTCGTCTTTTCTTTAACGTTTCGGAAGTCCAAAAGCCATCTATATTGAAGCTGACTTTATGATCTTTCATCCAAAAAAAGTTTCATCTAAATACACCGAGCGGTTCCCGAGCTATAAGACCTACAAATTTATTAAAAACTAGCCATTTTCGGTCACTTCAGCTTGTGGTTACAATTTTATTAGTTGATCTATAACTCCGAAGTTTGTGAAGCTAGAGAAGTGAAACTCGACAGGCAGCTAGTATGGAAGTTGGAGCTTCGTATGGACGCCATATGAACTCCGAAGCATTTTACCTTAGCGAGATATAACGATTATGAGAATATTTTACATTTTTTACCTTATCTGGAGGGCCGCCAGGCGGGCCAAGGTTTGCCCATCTTGTAGCCCGGCTTCCAATCTATCATATGCTGGAACAATCATCCGAATCGGTTGAGCAATTCGCGATTTGTAGCGTTTTGAAAAAAACTAATTCCCGAAATCCACCTCCTTCAGATTCTGTTGACCTGGTGTTTCACAAAAAAAAAAACGGAAATTTTTTAAAATTTTCCGGATCAAAAATGGTTTTTTACGTTTTTTTAATAACTCCGTTGTTTTGAAAGATAAGTGCGTGAAATTTTGACAGCTGGTAGAGAACACAATGGGGAATAAAGTGTGTGAAATAAAATTTTGCCACGCCCACTTTGAAGTCATCAAAAGTGGGCGTAAATTGGAAATTGCTTTTTATTCGTCTTTTCTTTAACGTTTCGGAAGTCCAAAAGCCATCTATATTGAAGCTGACTTTATGATCTTTCATCCAAAAAAAGTTTCATCTAAATATACCGAGCGGTTCCCGAGCTATAAGACCTACAAATTTATTAAAAACTAGCCATTTTCGGTGACTTCGGCTTGTGCTTACAATTTTATTAGTTGATCTATAACTCCGAAGTTTGTGAAGCTAGAGAAGTGAAACTCGACAGGCAGCTAGTATGGAAGTTGGAGCTTCGTATGGACGCCATATGAACTCCGTAGCATTTTACCTTAGCGAGATATAACGATTATGAGAATATTTTGCATTTTTTACCTGATCTGGAGGGCCGCCAGGCGGGCCAAGGTTTGCCCATCTTGTAGCCCGGCTTCCAAGCTATCATATGGTGGAACAATCATCCGAATCGGTTGAGCAATTCGCGATTTGTAGCGTTTTGAAAAAAACTAATTCCCGAAATCCACCTCCTTCAGATTCTGTTGACCTGGTGTTTTACAAAAAAAAACGGAAATTTTTTAAAATTTTCCAGATCAAAAATGGTTTTACGTTTTTTTAAATAACTCCGTTGTTTTGAAAGATAAGTGCGTGAAATTTTGACAGCTGATAGAGAACACAATGGGGAATAAAGTGTGTGAAATAAAATTTTGCCACGCCCACTTTGAAGTCATCAAAAGTGGGCGTAAATTGGAAATTGCTTTTTATTCGTCTTTTCTTTAACGTTTCGGAAGTCCAAAAGCCATCTATATTGAAGCTGACTTTATGATCTTTCATCCAAAAAAAGTTTCATCTAAATATACCGAGCGGTTCCCGAGCTATAAGACCTACAAATTTATTAAAAACTAGCCATTTTCGGTGACTTCGGCTTGTGCTTACAATTTTATTAGTTGATCTATAACTCCGAAGTTTGTGAAGCTAGAGAAGTGAAACTCGACAGGCAGCTAGTATGGAAGTTGGAGCTTCGTATGGACGCCATATGAACTCCGTAGCATTTTACCTTAGCGAGATATAACGATTATGAGAATATTTTGCATTTTTTACCTGATCTGGAGGGCCGCCAGGCGGGCCAAGGTTTGCCCATCTTGTAGCCCGGCTTCCAAGCTATCATATGGTGGAACAATCATCCGAATCGGTTGAGCAATTCGCGATTTGTAGCGTTTTGAAAAAAACTAATTCCCGAAATCCACCTCCTTCAGATTCTGTTGACCTGGTGTTTTACAAAAAAAAACGGAAATTTTTTAAAATTTTCCAGATCAAAAATGGTTTTACGTTTTTTTAAATAACTCCGTTGTTTTGAAAGATAAGTGCGTGAAATTTTGACAGCTGATAGAGAACACAATGGGGAATAAAGTGTGTGAAATAAAATTTTGACACGCCTACTTTGAAGTCATCAAAAGTGGGCGTAAATTGGAAATTGCTTTTTATTCGTCTTTTCTTTAACGTTTCGGAAGTCCAAAAGCGATCTATATTGAAGCTGACTTTATGATCTTTCATCCAAAAAAAGTTTCATCTAAATACACCGAGCGGTTCCCGAGCTATAAGACCTACAAATTTATTAAAAACTAGCCATTTTCGGTCACTTCAGCTTGTGGTTACAATTTTATTAGTTGATCTATAACTCCGAAGTTTGTGAAGCTAGAGAAGTGAAACTCGACAGGCAGCTAGTATGGAAGTTGGAGCTTCGTATGGACGCCATATGAACTCCGAAGCATTTTACCTTAGCGAGATATAACGATTATGAGAATATTTTACATTTTTTACCTTATCTGGAGGGCCGCCGGGCGGGCCAAGGTTTGCCCATCTTGTAGCCCGGCTTCCAATCTATCATATGGTGGAACAATCATCCGAATCGGTTGAGCAATTCGCGATTTGTAGCGTTTTGAAAAAAACTAATTCCCGAAATCCACCTCCTTCAGATTCTGTTGACCTGGTGTTTCACAAAAAAAAACGGAAATTTTTTAAAATTTTCCGGATCAAAAATGGTTTTTTACGTTTTTTTAATAACTCCGTTGTTTTGAAAGATAAGTGCGTGAAATTTTGACAGCTGATAGAGAACACAATGGGGAATAAAGTGTGTGAAATAAAATTTTGCCACGCCCACTTTGAAGTCATCAAAAGTGGGCGTAAATTGGAAATTGCTTTTTATTCGTCTTTTCTTTAACGTTTCGGAAGTCCAAAAGCCATCTATATTGAAGCTGACTTTATGATCTTTCATCCAAAAAAAGTTTCATCTAAATATACCGAGCGGTTCCCGAGCTATAAGACCTACAAATTTATTAAAAACTAGCCATTTTCGGTGACTTCGGCTTGTGCTTACAATTTTATTAGTTGATCTATAACTCCGAAGTTTGTGAAGCTAGAGAAGTGAAACTCGACAGGCAGCTAGTATGGAAGTTGGAGCTTCGTATGGACGCCATATGAACTCCGTAGCATTTTACCTTAGCGAGATATAACGATTATGAGAATATTTTGCATTTTTTACCTGATCTGGAGGGCCGCCAGGCGGGCCAAAGTTTGCCCATCTTGTAGCCCGGCTTCCAAGCTATCATATGGTGGAACAATCATCCGAATCGGTTGAGCAATTCGCGATTTGTAGCGTTTTGAAAAAAACTAATTCCCGAAATCCACCTCCTTCAGATTCTGTTGACCTGGTGTTTCACAAAAAAAAAACGGAAATTTTTTAAAATTTTCCGGATCAAAAATGGTTTTACGTTTTTTTAAATAACTCCGTTGTTTTGAAAGATAAGTGCGTGAAATTTTGACAGCTTATAGAGAACACAATGCGGAATAAAGTGTGTGAAATAAAATTTTGCCACGCCCACTTTGAAGTCGTCAAAAGTGGGCGTAAATTGGAAATTGCTTTTTATTCGTCTTTTCTTTGACCTTTCGGAAGTCCAAAAGCCATCTATATTGAAGCTGACTTTATGATCTTTCATCCCAAAAAAGTTTCATCTAAATACACCGAGCGGTTCCCGAGCTATAAGACCTACAAATTTATTAAAAACTAGCCATTTTCGGTCACTTCAGCTTGTGGTTACAATTTTATTAGTTGATCTATAACTCCGAAGTTTGTGAAGCTAGAGAAGTGAAACTCGACAGGCAGCTAGTATGGAAGTTGGAGCTTCGTATGGACGCCATATGAACTCCGAAGCATTTTACCTTAGCGAGATATAACGATTATGAGAATATTTTGCATTTTTTACCTAATCTGGAGGGCCGCCAGGCGGGCCAAAGTTTGCTCATCTTGTAGCCCGGCTTCCAAGCTATCATATGGTGGAACAATCATCCGAATCGGTTGAGCAATTCGCGATTTGTAGCGTTTTGAAAAAAACTAATTCCCGAAATCCACCTCCTTCAGATTCTGTTGACCTGGTGTTTCACAAAAAAAAAACGGAAATTTTTTAAAATTTTCCGGATCAAAAATGGTTTTACGTTTTTTTAAATAACTCCGTTGTTTTGAAAGATAAGTGCGTGAAATTTTGACAGCTTATAGAGAACACAATGGGGAATAAAGTGTGTGAAATAAAATTTTGCCACGCCCACTTTGAAGTCGTCAAAAGTGGGCGTAAATTGGAAATTGCTTTTTATTCGTCTTTTCTTTGACTTTTCGGGAGTCCAAAAGCCATCTATATTGAAGCTGACTTTATGATCTTTCATCCAAAAAAAGTTTCATCTAAATACACCGAGCGGTTCCCGAGCTATAAGACCTACAAATTTATTAAAAACTAGCCATTTTCGGTCACTTCAGCTTGTGGTTACAATTTTATTAGTTGATCTATAACTCCGAAGTTTGTGAAGCTAGAGAAGTGAAACTCGACAGGCAGCTAGTATGGAAGTTGGAGCTTCGTATGGACGCCATATGAACTCCGAAGCATTTTACCTTAGCGAGATATAACGATTATGAGAATATTTTACATTTTTTACCTTATCTGGAGGGCCGCCAGGCGGGCCAAGGTTTGCCCATCTTGTAGCCCGGCTTCCAATCTATCATATGGTGGAACAATCATCCGAATCGGTTGAGCAATTCGCGATTTGTAGCGTTTTGAAAAAAACTAATTCCCGAAATCCACCTCCTTCAGATTCTGTTGACCTGGTGTTTCACAAAAAAAAACGGAAATTTTTTAAAATTTTCCGGATCAAAAATGGTTTTACGTTTTTTTAAATAACTCCGTTGTTTTGAAAGATAAGTGCGTGAAATTTTGACAGCTGATAGAGAACACAATGGGGAATAAAGTGTGTGAAATAAAATTTTGCCACGCCCACTTTGAAGTCATCAAAAGTGGGCGTAAATTGGAAATTGCTTTTTATTCGTCTTTTCTTTAACGTTTCGGAAGTCCAAAAGCCATCTATATTGAAGCTGACTTTATGATCTTTCATCCAAAAAAAGTTTCATCTAAATATACCGAGCGGTTCCCGAGCTATAAGACCTACAAATTTATTAAAAACTAGCCATTTTCGGTGACTTCGGCTTGTGCTTACAATTTTATTAGTTGATCTATAACTCCGAAGTTTGTGAAGCTAGAGAAGTGAAACTCGACAGGCAGCTAGTATGGAAGTTGGAGCTTCGTATGGACGCCATATGAACTCCGTAGCATTTTACCTTAGCGAGATATAACGATTATGAGAATATTTTGCATTTTTTACCTGATCTGGAGGGCCGCCAGGCGGGCCAAAGTTTGCCCATCTTGTAGCCCGGCTTCCAAGCTATCATATGGTGGAACAATCATCCGAATCGGTTGAGCAATTCGCGATTTGTAGCGTTTTGAAAAAAACTAATTCCCGAAATCCACCTCCTTCAGATTCTGTTGACCTGGTGTTTTACAAAAAAAAAACGGAAATTTTTTAAAATTTTCCAGATCAAAAATGGTTTTACGTTTTTTTAAATAACTCCGTTGTTTTGAAAGATAAGTGCGTGAAATTTTGACAGCTGATAGAGAACACAATGGGGAATAAAGTGTGTGAAATAAAATTTTGACACGCCTACTTTGAAGTCGTCAAAAGTGGGCGTAAATTGGAAATTGCTTTTTATTCGTCTTTTCTTTGACTTTTCGGAAGTCCAAAAGCCATCTATATTGAAGCTGACTTTATGATCTTTCATCCAAAAAAAGTTTCATCTAAATACACCGAGCGGTTCCCGAGCTATAAGACCTACAAATTTATTAAAAACTAGCCATTTTCGGTCACTTCAGCTTGTGGTTACAATTTTATTAGTTGATCTATAACTCCGAAGTTTGTGAAGCTAGAGAAGTGAAACTCGACAGGCAGCTAGTATGGAAGTTGGAGCTTCGTATGGACGCCATATGAACTCCGAAGCATTTTACCTTAGCGAGATATAACGATTATGAGAATATTTTACATTTTTTACCTTATCTGGAGGGCCGCCAGGCGGGCCAAGGTTTGCCCATCTTGTAGCCCGGCTTCCAATCTATCATATGGTGGAACAATCATCCGAATCGGTTGAGCAATTCGCGATTTGTAGCGTTTTGAAAAAAACTAATTCCCGAAATCCACCTCCTTCAGATTCTGTTGACCTGGTGTTTCACAAAAAAAAACGGAAATTTTTTAAAATTTTCCGGATCAAAAATGGTTTTACGTTTTTTTAAATAACTCCGTTGTTTTGAAAGATAAGTACGTGAAATTTTGACAGCTGATAGAGAACACAATGGGGAATAAAGTGTGTGAAATAAAATTTTGCCACGCCCACTTTGAAGTCCTCAAAAGTAGGCGTAAATTGGAAATTGCTTTTTATTCGTCTTTTCTTTAACGTTTCGGAAGTCCAAAAGCCATCTATATTGAAGCTGACTTTATGATCTTTCATCCAAAAAAAGTTTCATCTAAATATACCGAGCGGTTCTCGAGTTATAAGACCTACAAATTTATTAAAAACTAGCCATTTTCGGTGACTTCGGCTTGTGGTTACAATTTTATTAGTTGATCTATAACTCCGAAGTATGTGAAGCTAGAGAAGTGAAACTCCACAGGCAGCTAGTATGGAAGTTGGAGCTTCGTATGGACGCCATATGAACTCCGTAGCATTTTACCTTAGCGAGATATAACGATTATGAGAATATTTTGCATTTTTTACCTAATCTGGAGGGCCGCCAGGCGGGCCAAAGTTTGCCCATCTTGTAGCCCGGCTTCCAAGCTATTATATGGTGGAACAATCATCCGAATCGGTTGAGCAATTCGCGATTTGTAGCGTTTTGAAAAAAACTAATTCCCGAAATCCACCTCCTTCAGATTCTGTTGACCTGGTGTTTCACAAAAAAAAAACGGAAATTTTTTAAAATTTTCCGGATCAAAAATGGTTTTACGTTTTTTTAAATAACTCCGTTGTTTTGAAAGATAAGTGCGTGAAATTTTGACAGCTTATAGAGAACACAATGCGGAATAAAGTGTGTGAAATAAATTTTTGCCACGCCCACTTTGAAGTCGTCAAAAGTGGGCGTAAATTGGAAATTGCTTTTTATTCGTCTTTTCTTTGACCTTTCGGAAGTCCAAAAGCCATCTATATTGAAGCTGACTTTATGATCTTTCATCCCAAAAAAGTTTCATCTAAATACACCGAGCGGTTCCCGAGCTATAAGACCTACAAATTTATTAAAAACTAGCCATTTTCGGTCACTTCAGCTTGTGGTTACAATTTTATTAGTTGATCTATAACTCCGAAGTTTGTGAAGCTAGAGAAGTGAAACTCGACAGGCAGCTAGTATGGAAGTTGGAGCTTCGTATGGACGCCATATGAACTCCGAAGCATTTTACCTTAGCGAGATATAACGATTATGAGAATATTTTACATTTTTTACCTTATCTGGAGGGCCGCCAGGCGGGCCAAGGTTTGCCCATCTTGTAGCCCGGCTTCCAATCTATCATATGGTGGAACAATCATCCGAATCGATTGAGCAATTCGCGATTTGTAGCGTTTTGAAAAAAACTAATTCCCGAAATCCACCTCCTTCAGATTCTGTTGACCTGGTGTTTCACAAAAAAAAAACGGAAATTTTTTAAAATTTTCCGGATCAAAAATGGTTTTACGTTTTTTTAAATAACTCCGTTGTTTTGAAAGATAAGTGCGTGAAATTTTGACAGCTGATAGAGAACACAATGGGGAATAAAGTGCGTGAAATAAAATTTTGCCACGCCCACTTTGAAGTCATCAAAAGTGGGTGTAAATTGGAAATTGCTTTTTATTCGTCTTTTCTTTGACTTTTCGGAAGTCCAAAAGCCATCTATATTGAAGCTGACTTTATGATCTTTCATCCAAAAAAAGTTTCATCTAAATACACCGAGCGGTTCCCGAGCTATAAGACCTACAAATTTATTAAAAACTAGCCATTTTCGGTCACTTCAGCTTGTGGTTACATTTTTATTAGTTGATCTATAACTCCGAAGTTTGTGAAGCTAGAGAAGTGAAACTCGACAGGCAGCTAGTATGGAAGTTGGAGCTTCGTATGGACGCCATATGAACTCCGTAGCATTTTACCTTAGCGAGATATAACGATTATGAGAATATTTTGCATTTTTTACCTAATCTGGAGGGCCGCCAGGCGGGCCAAAGTTTGCCCATCTTGTAGCCCGGCTTCCAAGCTATCATATGGTGGAACAATCATCCGAATCGGTTGAGCAATTCGCGATTTGTAGCGTTTTGAAAAAAACTAATTCCCGAAATCCACCTCCTTCAGATTCTGTTGACCTGGTGTTTCACAAAAAAAAAACGGAAATTTTTTAAAATTTTCCGGATCAAAAATGGTTTTACGTTTTTTTAAATAACTCCGTTGTTTTGAAAGATAAGTGCGTGAAATTTTGACAGCTTATAGAGAACACAATGGGGAATAAAGTGTGTGAAATAAAATTTTGCCACGCCCACTTTGAAGTCGTCAAAAGTGGGCGTAAATTGGAAATTGCTTTTTATTCGTCTTTTCTTTGACTTTTCGGGAGTCCAAAAGCCATCTATATTGAAGCTGACTTTATGATCTTTCATCCAAAAAAAGTTTCATCTAAATACACCGAGCGGTTCCCGAGCTATAAGACCTACAAATTTATTAAAAACTAGCCATTTTCGGTCACTTCAGCTTGTGGTTACAATTTTATTAGTTGATCTATAACTCCGAAGTTTGTGAAGCTAGAGAAGTGAAACTCGACAGGCAGCTAGTATGGAAGTTGGAGCTTCGTATGGACGCCATATGAACTCCGAAGCATTTTACCTTAGCGAGATATAACGATTATGAGAATATTTTACATTTTTTACCTTATCTGGAGGGCCGCCAGGCGGGCCAAGGTTTGCCCATCTTGTAGCCCGGCTTCCAATCTATCATATGGTGGAACAATCATCCGAATCGGTTGAGCAATTCGCGATTTGTAGCGTTTTGAAAAAAACTAATTCCCGAAATCCACCTCCTTCAGATTCTGTTGACCTGGTGTTTCACAAAAAAAAAACGGAAATTTTTTAAAATTTTCCGGATCAAAAATGGTTTTACGTTTTTTTAAATAACTCCGTTGTTTTGAAAGATAAGTGCGTGAAATTTTGACAGCTGATAGAGAACACAATGGGGAATAAAGTGTGTGAAATAAAATTTTGCCACGCCCACTTTGAAGTCATCAAAAGTGGGTGTAAATTGGAAATTGCTTTTTATTCGTCTTTTCTTTAACGTTTCGGAAGTCCAAAAGCCATCTATATTGAAGCTGACTTTATGATCTTTCATCCAAAAAAAGTTTCATCTAAATATACCGAGCGGTTCCCGAGCTATAAGACCTACAAATTTATTAAAATCTAGCCATTTTGGGTGACTTCGGCTTGTGCTTACAATTTTATTAGTTGATCTATAATGCATTAAACACATTCGACACAGCAGGCTACGGGCTACAATCTGTCAAATATAGAATACAAACATTCTTATGGTAACAATTATTTTAACGACAGCAGGCTACACGACTGCACGACCACCGTTGTAGCTGTCGCCAACTTTAAACTAATTTCTATTTCTCTGGCTACAATGAGCAAATGCAGTGTTACCAGTATAATACAAAATGGTGAATGAATGATATCGTACAATTATTTCATACTATTTACTAGAAACCATATCCAAAAATTGATGTAAAGAATAAATTGATTCATTATTGTACTTTTATGTGAAATAAGTACATTTTAAAAGAAAAATTAATTTTAATAAATGCAAAATATATGAAAGTGGCAATATTGAACTATGTATTTGTACTTGAATATCAGCTGCAGATGGTGCTGCTGCCGTCTCCAAAATAATTCAGTAGCTGGCTACGAGGCGACAAATGCTGCTAGCGGCATTTGAAGTCGTGTGTTCGTGTAGCCTGCTGTGGTGAATGTGTTTAATGCATAACTCCGAAGTTTGTGAAGCTAGAGAAGTGAAACTCGACAGGCAGCTAGTATGGAAGTTGGAGCTTCGTATGGACGCCATATGAACTCCGTAGCATTTTACCTTAGCGAGATATAACGATTATGAGAATATTTTGCATTTTTTACCTGATCTGGAGGGCTTTATTCGTCTTTTCTTTAACGTTTCGGAAGTCCAAAAGCCATTTATATTGAAGCTGACCTTATGATCTTTCATCCAAAAAAAGTTTCATCTAAATAAACCGAGCGGTTGCCGAGCTATAAGACCTACAAATTTATTAAAAACTAGCCATTTCGGTCACTTCGGCTTGTTGTTATCCTTTTATTAGTTGATCTATAACTCCGAAGTTTGTGAAGCTAGAGAAGTGAAACTCGACAGGAAGCTAGTATGGAAGTTGGAGCTTTGTATGAACTCCGTAGCATTTTAGAATACATATATTGCTGTTTTTTTTTTTTTTTTTTTTGAATATTTTGCATATTATCCCTGTTTTGAGGGACCACCACGCGGGCCATAGTTTATTAATAAATTATAATATTTAATTTGTATTTGTGAGATATAATTGTGTAAAATATAAATTTTAAATTTGCTAAAACTGAGTTTTCGTCTGATTTCTGAACTTAGACAGCTATTTTATTTTACTTTAGGTTTTATGTGTGTGTAGTATTTGCTTAAAACTTTTCAAGCCAATTTTAAACCTACATTTTATTTGATCTTATTGCTAAAGTTTATAATTAGTTGATTATGTGGAGCCTTAAAAAGTGAAGTTGCAAAATAGTTGCCGTGTACGTTATCTTGTGTTGCTTTTATCCCTGTGGTTTTTTGTTGCAACAGCAGTCTATCTGTAAATAAAGAAAAAGAAAACCAAATTTATATACATTTTTTTTTAATAAAAACATCTACATATCTGAAAGCTCAAATTATTTAAAACTTAAGTAATATAGAAAAAAATATCACTTCAAATCATTATGGATTATTAGGATCATTTTCATTGTAGTCCTTAAATTTGAATTTGCGTTCAAATTAAGAAACTTTTCTGGCGGAAGGATGTGTTTGTAAGTGCTTTCATATTTTTTTAGGGCTTGAAATAACAAACGAAAGAATAAATTGAATATGCGTCCTCTCGCCAACAAAGCAAGACCTTCTGCATGAAAAATCGCACCATCTAAACTGGATCTTGGTTTCTCAAATCGATTAAATGAGGGTTGGATTAATTTTAGTTCGAGTAACTATTTGCCCCCACTCCCCCAAAAAAAGGAAACATTCTTTTAGTTAAAAATTCACCAACAAAAAGTAACCGATATTAGAGATGGCTGCTATGAACAGTTTATTTTTTACTTTGCCTTTTATAATGAAGGAAAGTATTTTAACAAATGTTTTTCTCACAATTAAGGTATAAATGCGTAGGACATTAAATTTCTTTTAAGGAGTTGCCTTAAGCAGCATTTAGAGATTTAGGCGAAAGCAAAAAATAATGTAATAAAAATTTATGGAGCCCCTCCCCTCCCCTAAAATGCGTATACTACTATTATTTGCTGATTTAACAATTACAGTAATACCAATAAATAAAAACAAAAACGAGACATTTAAAGGAGCAAATAACCATCAACCTTCCTTTTAGTTACAGTTGTTGAAGCTTATCTTAACTGTTTAGCACATTATACCAGCTGACATAATCCTTGCTATTAATTTTATTTGAATTAATCTTTATTCATTGTTTTATAAAGCGAAACTGATTAGATTGAAATTTTCTTATTGAAACTGTTGTAAACTGAACTGTGGAAAAAGAATTTGACTGTGTAGGCGTATGATTGATATTTGGGGCCTAATATTGTAAAATGTATGGAAATAATTTAAATTACAAAAACAAAATACATACAAAACTTGTCAATGCTTGGCGTTGCGTTTAAAAAAATAAGGCCCTTAATTATGGTGCAGTAACGAACTTTATTTTTGAAGAAATAGTGTAAACCGCCCCAAACAATAAATTTTTCTGAATATAATGGAGTCTGTTGTTTATTGCTTTCATCTTTTTGAAAATTTTCGGGTACAAGGTCGAGCCCAAAAATCAAAATTTAAAAATTCAAATTCAAATATCTTTGAAATTATTAAAGATAATTATTATATAAAAATTAATAAAATGAAATAACGATAAAAGTCGAACACATACATTTAAAAAATGTTATTTCATCAAACTTTTTGAGTTTTTATGCTAGGTCACACCCGTTTTATAAAGAGGTCACACCCTTCACATTTTCGAAACAGTTTTTAATGACAAATTTGTTTTTTTCCAGGCAGCAAGTATTTACTGCAATACAAGAGATACTAATAGTTCTGCAAAAACTGCTATTTGTAAGGTCACACCCGTCATAGTCCCCCCTGATGATCATTCTGAGAAGAAAAACTATAAAAGTTCAATTGTACGACTTTTGAATACATATATAAAAAAGTGCCTTGTAAATTTTCGAGTTTTCATACGGTCATACCCGTTTTATAAAGACGTCACATTTTTAATGAAACATTTTTTTTTTGTTCCAGCAAGTAAGTATTTGGTACAATACAAGAGATACTACAAGTTCTGCAAAAACTGCTATTTGTAAGGTCACACCCGTCACAGGCCCCCCCTGATGGCCATACTGAGAAAAAAAGGATACAAGTTGAATTGCATGAGTTTTTAATACATCTATAAATTTTTTTTTTTAATTTTTCGAATTTTTATACTAGGTCACAACCGTCACATAAGGAAGTCACAAACATTTTATTTTCGAAAAAGTTTTTGAAAGACAAATTTGTTTTTTCCATGCAGGAAGAATTTACTACCATAGAAGGCACACTAATTCTGCCAAAACCGAGATTTGTAAGGTCACACCCGTCACAGTCCCTCTGATGGGCATACTGAGACGAAAAATTATAAAAGATAAATTGTGTGCAATTGAATACATCGAAAAAAGTGTCTTCAAAATTTTGGATTTTTCATACTAGGTCACACCTGTCATATAAAGAGGTCACACCCGTCACACTTTAAAAAAAGCTTCTTAATGACAAAATTGGTTTTTTTCAGGCAGTGAGTATTTAATAAAATCAAAGAGATAATATAGCTCTGCAAAAACTGAGATTAGTAAGGTCACACCCGTCACAGTCCCTCTGATGGCCATACTGATAAGAAAAAGGATTCAAGTTGAATTGTAAGAGTTTTGAATACATCTATAAAATGTTTTTTTAAATTTTCCGACTTTTCATACTAGGTCGCACCTGCCATATAAGGAGGTCACACCCGTCATACTTCCGAAAAGGTTTTTTAAAGGCAAATTTCTTCTTTCCAGGCAGTAAGTATTTACTGCAATCAAAGAGATAATAACTCTGCAAAAACTGAGATTTATAAGGTCACACCCGTCACAGTACCTCTGATGGCCATTCCTAGCAGAAAAAGGGTAAAAGTCGAATTGTTTTGAATGCATCCAAAAATTTTTCTTGCAAATTTTAGAGTTTTCCTACTAGGTCACACCTGTCAAATAAAAAGGTCACATCCGCAAACTTTTGAACAAGTTTTTTGTAAAGAAGGCAAATTTGTTTATTTATATAAAAATTAGTAATATGTATAATAATTAAATAAAATGCATTTGCGTTATTTATTTAAACACTTTACAACAAAGTCAAATTTGTAAAAATGTGGGGACCGAGTAGTCTATTTTGACACCTTGTAGCGCTTTGTGTGTTTCAACAGGGTGGTGTGAATTTCATTATTCTTAAAGATTATCATCCTTTTTAATTTAAACATACATTATGTTGTTATAGGGATCACAAATTTCAAAGATACAGATTTACTACCCTATTTTTCTATTTGGAACCACTAAGGGGGGGGGGGGGGAGTAGTGAACACTTAAGTTTACTCGGTGTTTAGCTCAACGTGAGCTAAAGCACTTACTCACTTTTATGTAAGTTCTCTAGTAATTTGAAAAATTCCTAAAGATTTTAAAAGATACAGGCAATTCTTTTATTAAACAAAAAAAAAACTCCCGGCTTTCAAATACAAATACGACGAAAGAAAGGAAAAGACAAGCAAGCTTAACATTCTACTTAGCATCGTATTCAGTACTGCACTGGCTGTTAAAAATGCTTAAACATTATCATTATCCTTTGCTTGTTTTTATTTCTCTCTCTCTCTCTCTCTCTCTCTCTCTCTACGTTTAAGGTAAAATGAGCCAATGTTTGTATTCATTGAACGTTTTTAGTTAGTAGAAGTCGCTATTTGTCGAATTTTTCGGCATAATATAGTGAGTAATCTTAGATGCTTACGTTCAATTAACTTAAACTGCCGGCAATTAAGTTAATTAAAACTAAAACCATCTAAAAACAAGTTTGCTAGCAGAATGTGTTTTTTTTTTGGGGGGGGGGGGAGGGTGAATGTATGGTGGATACAACGATAACAAAAACAACAATTAAAGGTAATTTCTTTATACATTTTTGTTTTGTCTATTATAAAGATTTCTCCTGCCGCCATGACCCGGTTAACACACTTAATTAAGCCTGTTGTTATCTTAGTGAAGTATATATTTGGTTTTGGTTTTGTTTTTGCTTTTTCTTTATCTCGTCCAGCTCATTAAGTTAATTATAAGCTATAAATTATCCAACATTCTTTGTTTTTTTTTCTTAAGAAAGAATGACAAAATGGCTCTACACCGGAAATAAATAACTTATTTATTTTTATTTTAAATAATTTGTTCACCTAATATTCCTAATAAAATGACAATTATGAAAAAATTAAAAGAAATACAAATTTTTCTATTTTTAACAATTTGAAAACTTTTTGAAGTGAACATATCGATGGCTTAGTAAAAAAGTTTTTAGTGTTGTCTGGTATCCAACGTATAAATTACATCCTCCCTAAATAACTAAGTAACACTTTTAAATAAAAGATTTATGGTCTCTTAAAAATATATTCTTGCTTGTAAATTCTTTAGTTTTTATTCGGTTAATTCCCCTTCTGCAGTAAAATGTCGAAAATTCGATTTATACTGATCAGTCTGCTCTCGCGCTTTGTATAATTGCCCTCAACCCCGCCCCCCCCCTCCCAACCTTCCAATCAAATGTTCACACTAAAATCGGCTTTTCTATGTAAATTTGTGTTAATGCAACCTTCAGGCGACTTTCTCTTCTTTATTAAAAAGCGTTATCTCTGAAAGGACTCCTGTTTGAGTTTTATTAAAGTTTATACTTTTTTTTGGTATATCTCACAATAAAAAATTTGTGGATTTAATTGAAATATACAAATTTTCGGTCACACACGGCACAGTAAAAATTTTAAAAATTTAAATAAAATTGTTACTACACACACAATAAATAGTTGATACTTTTCAACAATAAAAAAAATAGAAGCATTTCATAACATAATAAAATTTTGTTAACCCTACATTTTCATATTCGAGTAATTATCTATAGCAAATATTTAGTCACACCCGTCACACCAAATGCTTTTTTAAAACAAACACAACCCGCAAAGCGACTAGCTTGTCTGCGGAAAACACCCAGGGTCTATGGTGGGAATCGAACCCACGACCTCTTTACTGAGAGGCTAGCATCGCTACCACTCAGCCACAGGGGCACCCAAAATTTTATTGCTTCCAAATGTTCGAGTTTTTATACTTGGCCATACCCGACTTATAAAGAGGTCACACCCGTCACATTTTCGAAAAAGTTTTCTTAAAGACAAATTTATTATTTCCAGCCAGTAAGAATTTACTACAATAGAAGGCACACTAATTCTGCAAAAACCGAGATTTGTAAGGTCACACCCGTCACAGTCCTCCTGATGGCCATTCTGAGCTGACAAAAGATAAAAGGTAAATTGTACGCGTTTTAAATACATCTAAAATTTTATTGCTTCCAAATTTTCGAGTTTTTATACTTGGCCATACCCGACTTATAAAGAGGTCACACCCGTTACATTTGCGAAAAAGTTTTATTTGAGACAAATTTGTTTTTTCCAGGCAGCAAGATTTACTACAAACAAAAAAGAGATAATTATTCTGCAAAAACCGAGATTTGTAAGGTCACACCCGTCACAGGCCTCTAATGGCCATTGTGAGCAGAAGTGACATTTTTTTATTAAATGTTTTAAATATTAACATCCTTGGAAACCCCACCCTTTTTTTAAATTATGAATTTTATATTCTTGAATTATAACAAAAACTGTGAATATCATTCATGGTCACACCCGTCACAAGGGAATTACCAATCAGTTCTATTTGTTTCCAGTTATTTAAATAAATTTATTATACATATATAAAAAAAAACTGCTATTCTCATGCATATTTTTAAAAATTTAAAATTAGATTTTTCTTTGCCTTTAATATAAAGGATTTCTTTTATATTTCTAAATAACTTGCCTACTTTTAGGCATTTCAAGTAATTCTTTTTTTTTCTATTTTTTGATAGATGAAATAATTTTGCTTACAATCAAGGTCATTTTGTGTTCCAAAAATTCATTTCACTAGTCTAGCAAATAGACATTTTTAATTTTGTGACTTCAATGCTTGTTGTGTCGCGCAGCAAGCAACCAAAAAAAGAACGAAATACCCATGAGATTTATTTCTTAATTCAACATTTCGACACACAAAAACCCCCGCTTGACCTTGTCTTTTACAAAAGACATGCACAAAATTAATAATAATTTATGGGCTTTCAGTTTAGCTGGGAATAAATAAGTGATGAACGATAACTGAACAGAGGGCAAAGAAAAATTAAAAGATGAAAGTAAAATACATCTCAGAGGAAATGAAGCTAAATTTTCTGAAGAGAAAAATAAGTAGAGTCATTAAGAAGAATATAAAACAGCATTTATGTAAAAAGTTATTTGAAAAATTCTAAGAAGCAAATCGCTTCAAACAGAATTGCGTCGTGAACACATTTTCCATGCAAATTGACACAAAAAGCAGCTCCCGAAAGCAGTCGGAGATAGTATATATATTATTTTGAGAGCGGTTATTCTTATGCTCTCACTCTCTCAAAAATTGTCTCATACTTTTAATGAATTTCATACATTTTGTTAACAAAAGTACAAAGAAAAATAAGCACAAAAGAAAATAAAACAAAAATTAGAGTGCTGTCAAATTAATAAAGCCAATAGTCGCCAACCAAATTAAATGTAAGCCTAATGCATTAAACACATTCACCACAGCATGCTATACGAACGCACGACTTCAAATGCCGCTAGCAGAATTTGTCGCCTCGTAGCCAGCTACTTAATTATTTTGGAGATGGCAGCAGCACCATCTGCACAACGACAACCTGTCGCCCTGTTGCCTTGCTGCTTTCAAAAGAATCATTCTCATATAAACATGTGTATTCTATCCTTGACATTTGATAGTCGGTAGCTTGCTATGGTGAATGTGTTTAATGCATAAATTGGCGACAGCGATAAAAGTGGTTGTGTAACCGTGTAGCTATAATGGCGTCAAAATAATTGTCACGGTTCACACACAGAAATGTTAGTTGAGCAATTTTTTAGTTCATGGGAGAGAGAGGAAAATATGATGTCCCCTCTCTACGTTATATTCTCTTCCCCCTCTCTCTTCCACAAGCTCATAAAATGTTTAACTAAAATTATTATGTCAAATCGTTAAGCAACTCTGGGCTGAGAAACAAGTCTCGCGTCATTGTAAGTATTTCTTAAGTGCGGTCAGGCTTGCGTGTGTTGTTTGGCCTTCGAGAATTTTTCGTCTCGCTCGCACTAGTTGAGTGATCTGCCACATATAATCGTATAATCTTGCGATTCTTTTGTGGAATTTCGTGGGTCTAGTTATTCCGCCCATATTTCTGTAAATTAACTTTGTAGAATATGTATTGATAAATAAATAAAATTGCCGTGTGTTAACCCATTATACTGCATTTTTATGTTATGTTTTGTTGCAGTCGGCAGCCTGTAGTGGCCTTTGTGTTTAATGCTTGCTCAAAAGCAGCTCAACTAAAATTGTCGTATGTGAACCCAGTACGAAAGTGTGCATTCTATTTTTGCTAGATTTGCAGTCGGTAGCCTGCTGCAGTCTATGTGTTTAAGGCGGCAAAGCCGAGTAATTCGCTTGCTTTCATTTTAATCTAGCGGTAGCTTTTACTTGATGTTTTTTTGTACTGCACTCGTTATATTATTTTCCTTTTACTCAAACTTTACTAATCATTAATTATACGTACTTAAAGTGAAGCAAATTTCTTGTGTGTTTTTTTTTTCTTCTTTCTCTTCACACTCTCGTGATTTTAAAATGTCTTTAAAAAGGCATTTTCTGTTATGTATTTTTTTTTTTTTTTGTGCAAAGAACCCATAATTGTTTAAGTACAGATTTTAAATGTCATAAATGTTCAACACTAATGATAATGGCGCCTCGTATTTATAATGCCTGGATCTTGTCTCATTACATGGTGGCACGGAAACATTTATGTAACACAACAACAAAAACAACACGAGGGCAAAAGGAGCAGCCAACAACACAACATTGCATTACCATTTAATGGCTTCTTACTTTATAGAATATGGCTGCTTACCGAATGGTTGCATTTTAATTGCTTTTTTTATACAACAAACATTAATTTTTTTTTAATAAAAAAAACAGAAAAAGAAAAACTGCAATAAAAAATAGACAATAACTACAAGGCATTATACAACATTAATTAAAAAATTAAATGACCAACTGGCCATATGCTGGAAGATAGTTTATCAGGGCTTAATAGCTTTAAATGCAAACGCTTTAGCAACGAGAGAGTGAGAGGGGCGTGAGCGATAAAGACAGAGAGGAAAACATTCATTTATTTCCAGCATTTAAAATTATTGACAATTTGCTACAACTTACAAATGACAATAAGTTGAAGATTTATAGCGATACACTGGCACATAAATTTAATGCAAGGAACAGTTTTAAAAATAAAATTTAAACATATTTATTTTTGCTTGCATTCTGTGTGTTATTTTTTGGTAAATTAATAATCTTTTTATTGTCAAGTCATTTGTTGCCAACAGAAGACTTCACATCATGTTTAATTATATCCCAAAGACAGCAACATGCAGGGCGCACACACACACACTTACATACACTTTTAATGACAGATTTCAACAAACATCAGCTCTCTTGCAGCAGCATTCTCTGCTCCCTAATCCAAACAAAGTAAGCGCACAGCAACTGTAGCTGCCACAAAAACCATAACAGCAACAGAAAGGAGAACAACACAAATACTAAAAGGCAGGCAGGCACTCACTCATTCACTCACTCACTCATCCCTGCCTTGGCAGTCTTCTACTCATATCAAATTCATGTAATAATTTATCATTGTCATGTACAGTTTATATACCCCAGAGAGATTCCTATATGCTGTCGTTTTGCAGCTTTTTTATTTTTAATTTTTTTTTTTCTTGCTCTGTGTTGTTTGGTTTCAGCATTATTAAAATCCATAAAACGAGAAAGTATTTTGAAAATGAACAAGGTGTAAAATGCAGAAAAACATTTTAAATTATGACATAAATTTTCTTAGAATTACAAAAGTTAAAGCAAAGAGCTTTAATATTCAAGCTGTTACATGCAAAGCAACTTTCTTGCATATAGCAATATTTGCACTAAAGATTTGCTAGGATAATCACTGCAAGGACCTCTTATACATAGATCCTTAACTATAAAACTTGAATGTCAGCTATTTGAAGCCTCTTACTATTCCAAGAATTATATTGCCCACCTCTCTGATAAGTTTCATTGCAATAGTTACATGCCAGGATAGGGCTACCGCTCATATATCTATATATATAAAACAGGATGTGTGTATGTGTATATGTATGTAACGTATGGACTCCAAAACGGCTGGGTCGATTTTGATAAAATTTTCAGGGAATCTTCAGAATATTCAGGCGGGTGACACTGTGAAGTCTGATTTTATATTTTCGGTCTGCGGGCGGAGGGGCGTGGCAAAATCCAATTTTCATATTGCACCACCAATGCCATATACATATATATATTTATTTTCTTTTTTGCTTTTTGAGGGATGGGGAGGGGTAGCGAAGCATACCGGGTTAAGCTAGTCCTCAATAAAAATATAAAAAATAAGTCTCAACTGAAATTATGTACACACAACAACGAGAACTTTCTAACTATAACTAGAACTATATTATTAAGTTCCCTGATAAATTTCATTGCTTAACTCACATATATCCTTTATTTTAAACACGCCATTTTAACTAAAATTATATTCGAACTGTACAGCGAAACTATTCACCTGTTTATGGAGTATTAGTCCTAAGCTCTATGAGAGGTTGAATTTTCTATAGGCGCACGCATATGACCCTTATATCCTTAATTTTAAAAATTTAATTTTAGAACAAATTACCATGGCAGTGCTAAAAAACCGCTAACAATTTCTGAAACTATACCGGGAACCTCTTTTACAATTTTTTTTAATCTCCCTGCAGGAAATGGAACTGACACAAGACTAGCCATGTAAACGATCTCCAAGTGATAGGGCCCAGTCCGAGTTCTAACACTTCCTATCAAGTGGACCAGTCACTTTTCCATGGCGATGGCCTAGGATGGGATTAATTGATACTTTGTATGCACCTTGTGACTTATCACTTAACTATCAGGGGCCTATTACGTGTAGAATATAAATTATATCTAAATGTCTTTGCGACATTTATGTAACTGTAACAACGCAAACTTCAACTTTTTTTTTATTTTTTTTTTTCAGTAAACAAATTTTTTATATTCAAACTAACTATCAACCTACGGCATGGCAGGCTAGGACACTACCTACCCGATCATAGCGGCACTCATATTTCAAAAGTATAAATACGTATCAGTTAAGTTAATATCTAAGTATAGTTACGGGACTTGTTCCAGAGTGACTTCCCAGTCTATTTATATTGATTCATTGTTTAACCCCCTCACAGTGAACAGATGTCTCAGCGAAGTCTTTCTTATATATATACCCAACCAAAAAAAAAAAATTATTCGTAATAGATAATTCATGCCCCAGCGGAGTGTTTCTTATATAGACCAACTAAACCAAAAAAATATTCGTAGTACATATAATATATAATATTTGTAATAGTATCCTATTGAACTATGGATGAAGGTATGGAAGTGAACGAACAAAAGTGTGTACAGGTAACATTTACCCTATAAAGAGAGAGAGCGAGAGGTAGACTGAGAGAGAGAGAGAGAGAGAGAGTTGTTCCTCAACATTCACAAGTGAAACACCTTAGTATACGGCTTACATGGAAACATGACTCTTTAAGGGAACACAAATGATTGGCTGAAATTAAATTCTCAGTGCAGATGGTAAACTTAAACATACTTTTGAAACCTTTATGGTGCTACGGAATTCAGTTACGGGTAACCTGACCAGACATCCCGCTCTTGAAATTTTCAATCTCTTATTAGATTTTTATTTATGCTTCGTTACACCCGTTTTGAGATGAAGTGTCACGCTTGTTGTGCGCTAATTTGTAGAATACAATTTTCATTATTAACATTTCATGAAGAGTTTCAAAATTATCACTGCATTATTATCTGTCGGAATCGTCGGAATTTCAAGTTTGTGCTTGAAGAGATTTATAGCCCTTGACACAAACCTTGCGCTTTAACAGAACTCTATTAGTGTCCTAGCAGATCTCTGTTAAGCTATAATGCATTTCGAAAGGACTTTTGCAATAAATGAGGCAACCGAGCCGGAAAAAAGTAATGCAAATTTATTGACAAGGTGCTCCTCCTCCTTTATTATTGCCCAAATATATATTTCTGAATTTGAACTAGATATTTAAAACCGCACGATTTTAGAAATATTTTATTAGATTTTTTTAAAGTTTTTTATTATATCGATTCCCAAATATCATATTGGAAAGAAAATTATTGTGTATGATTTTAAACACGTGTGCAGGGCCATTATTAATTTTTTGAAAACGAGAAATTTACTCGGATACGGTTTACAGAACAGGGCCGATTGCCAAATTTTTAACTAGGCATTTTCTGAAGGATACGCTCTTTTTTTGGAGTCAATGCTGGCGGATAATATTGGTCATAGATTCGTGTCCAAGTGGTCCTTTAAAACCGTGCATACTCAGAATTTCTAAAAGTTCGAGTTTTCAAAAGTTCTTCAAAAAAAACTTTAAATTTGCCCTACCTACATATTTATATTAACATTTTCTCATGTTAGAAACTGTGAAAACTGTGTGTCTTAAGTACATACCGCTTTTTCATATTTATTTTTAAATCCCGCTTTTTGAGGATATATTCTTCAAAATCCCGCTTTTTGATGGGTCATATCCCGCCTTTTGCCACATCTGGCCACGTAAGCTATGCGGCACTGCTTCAGGTTCCAATGTAGAGAAAATCCAACGAAAAAAAGATATATTTGTACTATTTGATAGGTCCTGGATTCAGCCATATCAAAAATGTTCAGTGCTGTTTACTACAAACTTGTAACTACTTCTAACATTATACGACTGAGCTCTCTAGATATTTTAAACTCAATAGATGCAAGTACATGCCTACCTTTCATGTATCCTTTATATAAAAAATTTAATTTTTGCTAAAACTATCATCAAAGTGCAGTTAAAACCTCTTACCATTTGTAGAACTACATAAGCTAGCTATCGGAAAAATTTTGATGCCATGGGTGCAAGGATTTGGCTACCTCCCATATATCCTTTATATAAAAAAATTAGATTTTAGCGAAAACTATAATCAAAATACAGTAAAACTTTTTACTATTCGTAGAACTATATAAGCAAACTCTCTGGAAAATTTCGATTTCATAGGTGCAAGGACATGAAAACCTCCCATATCGCACTCGTTCAACAATACTGTATTAACTCGAAATTTATTTATTTTATATTTTTGGCAAAAAACAATACATTACACTTATGTCTACCTATGGTTAAAAATTCCCATAGTTCTGACTATTCTTTCTTAATAAAATTACATGTTGTGACCTTTTTGCTGGTGGAATGGTTTATTTCTGTGAATCAAGAAAACAAAATTATTTTGAGTTATTTGAAGTGATTGGCCTTAACAAAGGTTATGTGGTGCAATACAATAATTGCTGGGGTTTCTAAATATTGCCTAACTTTTGTTAATGGAAAATTCCTTAAGCATTAAGAAAACAGTTTTTTGTCTCTCCTGAACACTTTGAAGTTTTTGAGTTAATGCAGTATTGTTGAACGAGTGCGATATATGCTTTGTATAAAAAACAGGATTTAAGCTAAAACTATGATCAAAATGCAGTAAAAACTTCTAATTATTCGTCGAACTACATCAGCAAGTTTTCTGAAAAATTTCATTTCCATAGGTGCAGGGACATGACTATCTCCCATATATCCTTTATTTTTAAAAATTAAATTTTTGGTAAAATCACGATCAGTTTGCATTAAAGTTTCTTATTGCTCCTAGAATTATGCAAATAAGTTCCGTAATTAATTATTTCAGTCATTGCAAGGACATACCTAGCTCCCATATACATACATACATATGTATGTATGCATGTATATCTAATTTTAAACATTTAAGCCCAGCGTAAGGTAATCATAATATTAAGAAAGCTTCTAACTGATTCTAGAATCATACTACCAAGCTCTCCAGTTATATTAGCTTCAGTCAGTGCAATGATATGTTTACCGTTCATGTATCCTTTATATAAAAAAAATATAATTTTAGCTAAAACTATAGTCAATATGCAGTAAAACCTTCTTACTATTCGTAGAACTACATTAGCAAGCTCTCTGTAAAGTTTTTTTTTTCGATAGGTGAAAGGACATGTATAACTTACATATATCCTTTATTTTAAAAATTTTAATTTTTGGTAAAATCATGATCAGATGATCAGAAATTGCCTAGCCTAGGTGAATACGATTCTCATGCTTATGCTGTATATTTTACTAAGGACTCAGTTTTGTTATTTGTTGTAGCAAATTGTTTGTCTTTTGGTTACAATTAATACATCTGCATGAATGAGCAGGCAAATGCAATATAAATCAGAAATTATATGGGTATAGACAATCAACTTGTGCTTAAATATTTTTGTAGTCCTTTTTGGTACATAATCACCACTCATTTTTCACTTTATTTGTCTTTATTTCTAATTTGTGGACTGCAAATGTAATTTGCAAGGATTTTCATTTGTTTGTTGGTTTAAGTATGCTGCTGCAGCAACTCATTTTACGGAGGTATTTTTTTTTTGATGCAATTCTGGGCTTTTAATTTAGTTTATTGTTGTTGTACTATTGAAGCGTTAATTTGCACATCAAATAAAAAACATTTTGTCGGTGTGTGTGCGTGCGTGTGTAACAGTTCCATCATTGTGTCCTCTTTAATGTTGTATGTCCTGCTTTTCTAACCACTTGTTATATGTCTGTCATAGCAAATTTTCCACAATATATTTTACCTGCCGCATCGACTACTTCTCGTCCTTGCACCACGATTTGGCTTAAACCAAAATTGATTTTGGCATTGATTTGATGGAAATTTGATTGAAATTTTTGTTTTATTCAAGAGTTTTTTTTTTTTTGTATGTGTGCATTTAACTGTTGAGTTTTATGGTTTTTTTTTATTAAAGCTTCAATGATTTATTATAAATGACATAGTTTTTGAATGGCGAATGTACAAATAACTTGTCATTTACAGTAAAACGGATTTTAAAATCTGTAAAAAATTTGTTAAATAACCAACAATATTTACATTTTTTGTACTGAAAAATATGTATTCCGAATATCCACCTCCTCTCAAGTGCTGTTGGCCTGCTAGAAGACGGATATTTATAAACTTTTTCTAGTTCAAAAACTAATTTACCTTTTTTTGTAATATCTCCGGTACTTTTAAAGATAATTGCATGAAATTTGGTGGATTGATAGAAAACTGAAGAAGGAATAAGATATCGGAAAAGGTTTTTGCCACTCCCAGTAAACAGTCCTCAAAAAGGGGCGTAAATCCGAAATTGCTTCTTTTTAATTTTTTCTTTTGCATTTAGAAAGTCCAAAAGCATCTATACTGAAACTAAAGTTATAGTCGTTCGTCCAAATAAAATTTTATCAAAATATACCGAGAGCTTCCCGAGATATATGAGAATTACAACTTCACTAAAAACGAGAATTTCCGGTGATTTCCGTTTGTTGTTACCCTTTCCGAAATTAATCTATCACTCCTAAGTTTCGGGATATTGAGTAATGAAATTTTGCAAGCTGGTAGAATGGATTTCAGTAGCTCGTATAAATGATATTTGAACTCTGTAGGTCCGTTAACAAGCGAGATATAATTGTTATAAGCATACGTTTAATTTTTTTTTACTGAAAAATATGTATTCCGAATATCCACCTCCTCTCAAGTGCTGTTGGCCTGCTAGAAGACGGATATTTATAGACTTTTACTAGTTCAAAAACTAATTTACCTTTTTTTGTAATATCTCCGGTACTTTTAAAGATAATTGCAGGAAATTTGGTGGATTGATAGAAAACATAAGGAATAAGATATCGGAAAAGGTTTTTGCCACGCCCAGTAAGCAGTCCTCAAAAAGGGGCGTAAATCCGAAATTGCTTCTTTTTAATTTTTTCTTTTGCATTTAGAAAGTCCAAAAGCATCTATACTGAAACTAAAGTTATAGTCGTTCGTCCAAATAAAATTTTAACAAAATATACCGAGAGCTTCCCGAGATATATGAGAATTACAACTTCACTAAAAACGAGAATTTCCGGTGATTTCCGTTTGTTGTTACCCTTTCGGAAATTAATCTATCACTCCCAAGTTTCGGGATATGGAGTAATGAAATTTTGCAAGCTGGTAGAATGGATTTCAATAGCTCGTATAAATGATATTTGAACTCTGTAGGTCCGTTAACAAGCGAGATATAATTCTTATAAGCATACGTTTAAATTTTTTTTACTGAAAAATATGTATTCCGAATATCCACCTCCTCTCAAGTGCTGTTGGCCTGCTAGAAGACGGATATTTATAGACTTTTTCTAGTTCAAAAACTAATTTACCTTTTTTTGTAATATCTCCGGTACTTTTAAAGATAATTGCATGAAATTTGGTGGATTGATAGAAAACATAAGAAGGAATAAGATATCGGAAAAGGTTTTTGTCACGCTCAGTTAGCAGTCCAAAAAAGGGGCGTAAATCCGAAATTGCTTCTTTTTAATTTTTTCTTTTGCATTTAGAAACTCCAAAAGCATCTATATTGAAACTAAAGTTGTAATCGTTCGTCCAAATAAAATTTTATCAAAATATACCGAGAGCTTCCCGAGATATATGAGAATTACAACTTCACTAAAAACGAGAATTTCCGGTGATTTCCGTTTGTTGTTACCCTTTACGAAATTAATCTATCACTCCTAAGTTTCGGGATATTGAGTAATGAAATTTTGCAGGCTGGTAGAATGGATTTCAGTAGCTCGTATAAATGCTATTTGAACTCTCTACGTTTAAATTTTTTTTTACTGAAAAATATGTATTCCGAATATCCACCTCCTCTCAAGTGCTGTTGGCCTGCTAGAAGACGGATATTTATAGACTTTTTCTAGTTCAAAAACTAATTTACCTTTTTTTGTAATATCTCCGGTACTTTTAAAGATAATTGCATGAAATTTGGTGGATTGATAGAAAACAGAAGAAGGAATAAGATATCGGAAAAGGTTTTTGTCACGCTCAGTTAGCAGTCCAAAAAAGGGGCGTAAATCCGAAATTGCTCCTTTTTAATTTTTTCTTTTGCATTTAGAAACACCAAAAGCATCTATACTGAAACTAAAGTTGCAGTCGTTCGTCCAAATAAAATTTTATCAAAATATTCCGAGAGCTTCCCGAGATATATGAGAATTACAATTTCACTAAAAACGAGAATTTCCGGTGATTTTCGTTTGTTGTTACCCTTTCCGAAGTTAATCTATCACTCCTAAGTTTCGGGATATGGAGTAATGAAATATTGCAGGCTGGTAGAATGGATTTCAGTAGCTCGTATAAATGCTATTTGAACTCTCTACGTTTAAATTTTTTTTACTGAAAAATATGTATTCCGAATATCCACCTCCTCTCAAGTGCTGTTGGCCTGCTTGAAGACGGATATTTATAGACTTTTTCTAGTTCAAAAACTAATTTACCTTTTTTTGTAATATCTCCAGTACTTTTAAAGATAATTGCATGAAATTTGGTGGATTGATAGAAAACATAAGAAGGAATAAGATTTTGGAAAAGGTTTTTGCCACTCCCAGTAAGCAGTCCTCAAAAAGGGGCGTAAATCCGAAATTGCTTCTTTTTAATTTTTTCTTTTGCATTTAGAAAGTCCAAAAGCATCTATACTGAAACTAAAGTTATAGTCGTTCGTCCAAATAAAATTTTATCAAAATATACCGAGAGCTTCCCGAGATATATGAGAATTACAACTTCACTAAAAACGAGAATTTCCGGTGATTTCCGTTTGTTGTTACCCTTTCCGAAATTAATCTATCACTCCTAAGTTTCGGGATATGGAGCAATAAAATTTTGCAGGCTGGTAGAATGGATCTCAGTAGCTCGTATAAATGCTATTTGAACTCTGTAGGTCCGTTAATAAGCGAGATATAATTCTTATAAGCATACGTTTATATTTTTTTTACTGAAAAATATGTATTCCGAATATCCACCTCCTCTCAAGTGCTGTTGGCCTGCTAGAAGACGGATATTTATAAACTTTTTCTAGTTCAAAAACTAATTTACCCTTTTTTGTAATATCTCCGGTACTTTTAAAGATAATTGCATGAAATTTGGTGGATTGATAGAAAACATAAGAAGGAATAAGATATCGGAAAAGGTTTTTGCCACTCCCAGTAAGCAGTCCTCAAAAAGGGGCGTAAATCCGAGATTGCTTCTTTTTAATTTTTTCTTTTGCATTTAGAAAGTCCAAAAGCATCTATACTGAAACTAAAGTTATAGTCGTTCGTCCAAATAAAATTTTAACAAAATATACCGAGAGCTTCCCGAGATATATGAGAATTACAACTTCACTAAAAACGAGAATTTCCGGTGATTTCCGTTTGTTGTTACCCTTTCGGAAATTAATCTATCACTCCTAAGTTTCGGGATATGGAGTAATGAAATTTTGCAAGCTGGTAGAATGGATTTCAGTAGCTCGTATAAATGATATTTGAACTCTGTAGGTCCGTTAACCAGCGAGATATAATTCTTATAAGCATACGTTTAAATTTTTTTTACTGAAAAATATGTATTCCGAATATCCACCTCCTCTCAAGTGCTGTTGGCCTGCTAGAAGACGGATATTTATAGACTTTTACTAGTTCAAAAACTAATTTACCCTTTTTTGTAATATCTCCGGTACTTTTAAAGATAATTGCATGAAATTTGGTGGATTGATAGAAAACAGAAGAAGGAATAAGATATCGGAAAAGGTTTTTGCCACGCCCAGTAAGCAGTCCTCAAAAAGGGGCGTAAATCCGAAATTGCTTCTTTTTAATTTTTTCTTTTGCATTCAGAAACTCCAAAAGCATCTATACTGAAACTAAAGTTGTAGTCGTTCGTCCAAATAAAATTTTATCAAAATATTCCGAGAGCTTCCCGAGATATATGAGAATTACAACTTCACTAAAAACGAGAATTTCCGGTGATTTCCGTTTGTTGTTACCCTTTCCGAAATTAATCTATCACTCCTAAGTTTCGGGATATGGAGCAATAAAATTTTGCAGGCTGGTAGAATGGATTTCAGTAGCTCGTATAAATGCTATTTGAACTCTGTAGGTCCGTTAATAAGCGAGATATAATTCTTATAAGCATACGTTTAAATTTTTTTTACTGAAAAATATGTATTCCGAATATCCACCTCCTCTCAAGTGCTGTTGGCCTGCTAGAAGACGGATATTTATAAACTTTTTCTAGTTCAAAAACTAATTTACCCTTTTTTGTAATATCTCCGGTACTTTTAAAGATAATTTAAGTGAAAAAAATCGTTAAAAATAAATTTAAATAAATAAATAAATTTTACGAAAGTAAAAAGCACAAAATTAAAGGAGAAAATATTTATGAATCACTCCCAAAAGTATGCAATAAAAATTAATAGTGTAATTTTTCTATTCCTTTAACCCCAGAAGGTGACTGACTTGACATATTTTTCTTGTGTGGGAAACATCTAATCCTTTCTTTTTTAGGCGTGACTGACAACGCAAAATGTTCCATATATATTTTCTCATGCTCAGTTGTTTGTATACAATTATACCAAATACGATTGAGAAACCTTTAAACAGCTTGTTTTAAATAGTAGAGCATGAGATTTGCGTGACTGTGATCACGTGACTGAAAGTGAGAATTTTTTTCTCAATCGGCTTAGCGTATGAAAATGTGATTATTAAAAATTCTATTTAATTAGTTGTGCATAAGCAAAATGTTGTTCTCCATTGTGATCACGTGAACTGAGTAAGTCACGCATGATGATAAGTGCAAGCGTGAGTATAAAAAACTAATATTCATCATTGTGCACTTACTGCAGTTTTAGTAGTAAGAATATCACTAAATCGAATCACTTGTGCTCATGAGAATTTTATGTTTCGTGATTCGTTATTTTGTATCACGTGGTTGGCGTAAAATATGTTTAAACAGCGCTTTCTTGTTTCTTTACATGTACACGAGATATGTACAAAAAATTTGTTTGAGGTCAGCGTTTATGTGCAGAATTTTTGATTGATCATGTATAATAGTAAATTTTTTCTTCACCCCAATAAGCAGATTTCCAGCCTGATATTTTTTTTCATTTATCACTTTATGCGTTAACAAAATAAATTTTTGCCTAGTCACTTAGTTAACATGAAGCTTGTATTGCCACACGACATCACGCATCATGTTAGGAATATGGTTTTTTAGAATCACGTGCACAACCCTAAAGGATAATTGAACTTGCACTGATAAATGTTTAGCGTGATGGTACTCACTTGAGTGGAGTGACATCCAGGCATGAGCAGACTTTTGTACTAAAAAAGTGGTCCAGGACCCCCACAAAACAACTACTGTCAGACATATTTGCATTTGCGTGAAAAAGCTTTGAAAAGCCAGCAAAATATAATGTGGAATGACTGCAGAAGAAAACAAAGTTCTCTACTTAGTAAAGAATTTTTCTAAAGGACTAACAAATAAAATTGTTTTGTTAAGCCGAGAGCCGTTCGCATGAGAATTTTGAAAACAGACGAGCGTGCATAAATGTGATAAAAAAATAAAATTAGCTAACACTCGTGAATAAATGCCCAAAGTATGATGACAAAAATTACAATTATGATGAAAATGAAAAAAAAAATTGTCTTAACCCTGATTAATATTAATTGAAAAAATTTACAAAATTTATAAATATTTTGCTTATGAGTTCTCAATGGTTTAAATCAGCTACGTCCAAACACACATACACTGATATTTGCCTTTGAGTTAAACAGCTTTGAAAGCTCTTAAAGTTGTTCTTGTTTCTTTGCAAAGTAAGACTGTTGTCTGCTGTGCTGTTGTTGTGGATGTTGTACTCTCGTCGGTGTGAAAGCACAAAAAGCTATTTATAAAATATTGCACATTGTGCATATGACTTGGACGTAGCTGGTTTAAATTTAGAACCTAAAGCAAAAAAATTTCATTAATTAATCATACGCATCATACGCAAGACAAAAGCTTTAGTTTAATGTTTTCAATACAAAAAAGCCACGACAAAAAAGCTTTACTTTAATATTTTCAATATAAAAATCAGAAAAGTTGCTATACTTATAATCTTTAAGACTAAATCAAAAACATTTGTTTATTTAAACTGACTCTATAAAAGACGAAGGGTCAATTTAATTTAAAAGTTTACTTTTGTGCGAATTATTCGAATCATTTGCAACTAGAGATTTTGAAATTGAGTTAATTGCAAACAAGAAAAACTATTAAAAAATTAAGGCAATTAGGATAATAAGTTTAATAAATTAAAGACTTAAGGGGACACATCAAACAAGTGTGAAGCTTAAGAATTATTACCAAGAGATATTAGTTTTAAACTTAATTTAAAGCCTTAAATGAATATAAAAAAAGCTTTAGAATTGCAGCTAAGAACTTAATAAAAATAATCCTTATCACTCATACGCCACAGATAACCCTTAATGAATTTTTATTACTCATACTCTTCATGCACGTTTTTCTTTTAAATTTTTTTTTTTGTATTAGTAAATTAATATGAAATATTTTTGCGTGCTTTTAAATTATGTATTTGTAATTTATTTAAAGTTAAATATGTTAATCTCTTGATAAATTAATATGTCATTTGTAATTAAATTTTGATTATGATTTAAATAATGTTGAATTTACATTTAAATCGTTTTTATACAGTTTTTTTTGCCATGCGCTTTTCTCTTGTGTAAACTGTAATTTATATGGAGATTATTCATTGTAACAAAATATTATTTGTAATTAAATATGATTATTATTGTATGATTAATTACATTACAAGTCATGAACATAAAATTTGAAAATGGCTTTAAATTGTATTAATTTATATGCACTTGCTTTTGATGATTTATTTAAAAATGTGTGAAAAAACTAAAAAAAAATAAGAGACAGGCAGTAATAACAGAGCAACAAATACAATATATTTCGAAAAATATTGTTTGTCCTTCCTGCAACTTTGTAGCAGAATTTCATTTATGCAACATACTGAAAACACATTCTTAATTTTAAAAATTGTATTTCAACTATTGAAAGTCTCTAGCTATTTCTAGAATTGTAATATTAAGCTTTCTGGTAAATCCCGTTTCTATCCCTGCCAGCACTTGCCCGCTGCCCATATATCCTTTATTTCATATAATTAATATTACCTATAAATTTTATCATAATGCATTAAAAACTTCTAACTTATTAACAAGCAGTTTTGTAAACTTCATTTCGAGCATTGCAATTACATGTTTATTCTTAACTTTCATATGTCCTTAATTTAAAAAATTGAGTTCCACCCAACACTTCTTATCAAAATGCAGCAAAATCTTCTAACTAGTCCGAGAATTGTACTTATAAACTTTTTTGGTAAGTTTAGTTTTACTCGGTGCAAGGACCTGCTTAGCTCTCATATATCCTTTATTTTAAAAATTTAGTTTTTTGTTACAATTAAGATTAGAATGCAGTAAACACGTCTTACTACTACTAGATTTACATTGCGGTAAATGTCAATTCAATCTTTGAGATAACATGTCCAACTCCCACATATCCTTAATTGTAAAAACCGGATATTTGCTATAATCATGATCAGAATGAAGTGAAACTAACTATTTCGAGAAGCATAGTATAAAGTTCCCTGGTAAAGTTAATTTCAATCGAAGCAAGGACTTTTCACAACACTCATATATCCTTTATTTACACATATATAATTTAAGCTGCAATAATGACCAGAATTCAGTAAAAGCAGTCAACAACACCAAAAAAAAACATTGTACATTTTATTTTCATCAGCGTAAGAATATGCTTACTTTTCATATATCCTTAATTTTTGAAATTGAGTATCAGCCAAAAATTCTAACCAGAATTCAGCAAAAATGTCTAACTAGTCCGAAAATGGCATTATTGAACAATTTTGGCAAGCTCAATTTTAATCGTTGAATGGACCTGACTGCATCTCATATATCCTTTATTTTAAACATTTTATTTTGAGTGCAATTAAGATTAGAATGCAGTAAAACTGTCTAACTACTACTAGAGTTTCATGGCTGTAAATGTGAATTCAATCTTTAAGGTAGCATGTCCAGCTCCCACATATCCTTTATTTAAACAACCGGTTTTTGCTAGAATTATGATCAGAATAAAGCGAATCAGAATAACTATTTCGAGAAGCATAATATAAAGTTCCCTGGTAAATTGAATTTTAATCGAAGCAAGGACCTTTCAGCAGCTCATATATCCTTTGTTGTTAAAATTTAATTAAAACTGAAATACATAGTGACCAGTATTCAGTAAAATGTTGCAATTACTCCAAGAAAACAACTCTTGCAAATTTTATTTCCATCGTTTTTCTGTGAGAGAACATGTCCAAATGTCAAATATCCTTAATTTAAAAACCCGTTTTTTAAGAACTATGATCAGATAAAAGTGAAAACTAACTAACTATTCCGAGAAGTATAATATAAGCTTTAGTGTAAAGTTTCACTGTAATCGAAGCAAGAACCTTTCAACATCTCATATATCCTTTATTTTGAAAATTTAAACTGAAACTGAAAACAGAATTTAGTAAAAGCTTTCAATTACTCCAAGAAAACCACTTGTGCAAATTTCCTTTCCATCCGTGTAAGGTATTCATACTTTCCATATTTCCTCAATTTTGAAAATTGAATTTCAGTCTAAATAATTATCAGAATCCGTGGAAATCTTCTATATAGTACAAGAATTGTGCTATTAAATTATTTTGCTCTATGGAATTTCAATCGATGCAAGGACCTTCATGCCTCTCATATATCCTTTATTTTAAAAATTTAGTTTAAGCGTTAATAGCGACCAGAATGCAGTAAAATATTTTAATTACAAAGAAGAAAAATACTTGTAAATTTTATTTTAATCGAGGTAAGGATATGCCTACCCATTTTTTTTTTTTTAATTTTAAAAATTTAATTCCGGCCAATATTATTATCAGAATTGAGCGGAAATTTCTAACTAGTCCAAGAATTGTACTATTAAATTATTTTTTGGTGTTCAGTTTCAATCGGTGCAAGGACTTTCTTGCCTCATATATCCTTTATTTTAGAAAATTTTATTTTAGCTGCAATGATGTTCAAAATGTATTGAAAACGTTCATTTTCTTCCAGAATTACAGTATTTAGCTCTGCGTAAGTTTTATACAATTGCCTTAATTTTAAAATTAAAATTTTTAGCTTCAATCATCATTAGAATTCAGAACAAAAGTTTATATGCTTCTATACACAGTTTATTTGCAGCGTTTAATGAATGTATTATAACCTTATTTATATTGAAAATTGGAAATTAAAATGTCATCTGTTGAAATGATTTAGCAAATGACTAAAGCGCTTAATTTTGTAACTAATTTTAACTTTTGCATGCATTTATTTTAAGCTTCAATGCAAAATAAAATATATTTCGTTATTTATTTTCACTTCCCTCCATCTTTAAGCCCAGCGACTGCTTTTTATCTCCTTTTTTTTTATTTTAAATAATTTTTTTTTTCAAATGACTGGCTGATAATGTAATTTTCATAAATAAATTGATTAATATTTAATTTAAACACAATGCAATTTATTTATTTATATTTATTTATGAAAATTTATGCACAGAATTAAATGTAAAACCACGAATAAAATAATTCCAATTACATTTAACGAACACAAAGTGAATAAACAATTTGCAACCGTAAGAGGTGTATACTTAGTATTAATTATTGAAATATTTAAAAAAAATATATGTATGGAAGGTTTTGGAATTTTTATATATTAAAAATAAAAAGCTTTTACAATTGCCCAAAAAGTTAAAATGTGTTGCAATTTGTAATTGCTTTGGAAAATTTTCTGCGAAGCAGCAAAAGCATCAAATTTCCCACATAAAAATATCGAGGCATATTTATTTGACATTTAAACCAAAAATTTCCCTTCTAGCTAAATTTCTATTTTAATACACATTAAATATAAATTTTAGTCTTTTGTAACAAAAAACATTTAAATCATTCAGAAGAAAAACTTCCATCTAAAATAATTGTTTATCTGAGGGATAAAAAAATTTTTAAACAAGGGATATTTTATAATTTTCAGTGGAGAAGTCTTGGCTATACCTGCCTGAGAAGTTAGCTGGGCACAAAAATTATATGGAATGTTTTACCACAAAATTTCCCTTGAAAATAGAATTTTTTGTTTGAGAAATTTATAAGCTCCGTTAAATTATATAAAAAGATTTATTACACTCATGTATATTTTTTAAGGTTAAGCTATAAAAAATTTCCTTTTCTTGACAGAGATAGCTTTAAAGTTTAAGCAATTTTTAACCAAAAAAGCTAGCTGGGTTTAAAAAATTTTACAATAAAATTTCCCTCGAAGGGATATTTTTTATAAATGGGAAATTTTTAAGTTCTGTAAAATTCTAAACAAAATATTTATTTTATTTGCTTATATTTTTAATTTTAAAAATGTTTGCTAAATTTTTGCTTAAGACAGCAAGGGCATAAAAATTTCCCTTTTCTTGGCAGATAATAATATCCTTAAAAACTATTCCATTTTTCTCCAGTACTATAATTAAGTAATTTGTGTATGTAAAAGTTGAGCAAAATTTTCAATATATGAAATTTCCCTCGAAAGGAAATTTTTCTTTGCAGGGGACATTTACATTTTGGCAATTTTTCTAATATAAATTTTAGGTTTATAGATAAAAAAAATTGCTTTAAAATAATAATTCTTTTCAAGGAAATTTTTTCAGGCAAGCGAAATTTTATAATATTCAAATGCGAGCCAGAGTTTAAATGTTAAATTTATAAAATATTAGTTATATTATTTAACCAAAAACAATTTTTTTAAAATTGTACCATATGCCTTCTAATGGAAAAAATAATTTATTAGTATTAAGTTTTGGCCTTGTTTTCATTAGATATTTCGTTTGAGAACATTGTGCTGTCAAGTAGCCAGCAATATGTTCTTTTTTCAGTTTAATGCCTTTTAGTTGGGCTTTTAATTTGCCATAATAAAAATGTATTTTCCTTGCAATTATTTGTGCACTGTTAAGCAGAGCTATTTTAATTTTCACACTAGTTTGCTGCTTTATACAAATATTTATTAACTATACATATATAAAACTATATTTATACATTTTAAGTTTTTGTTTTCTTTTTGTTTGGTTTGTGTCAAGTGTGTTGTGGCTTGAAACTTATACGGTCATGTGTCAAAAAGCCTCATTTGTTGTAAAAGAAGATGTCAAGTAGTTTTTTCCTCACTGTGATTAAGTGTTTTTATTTTACACACATACACATGTTAGTCGTGTGTAAGTGTTTGGATGTTTGTGATTTCCCCTACACAATTTACTGTTTCTTTAAAGTAGTATTCACTTTGAGGTTATTAAAACAGTGCAAGAAGGGCTTAACGAACAATTTTGTTTTGCTTAATTTTTTTTTAAATTATATATCTTTATTTAAAATATAATACATTACTTCCCTAATCTGTTCTTTCAACTCCTTATGCAATGACACCAATTCTTTTTGTGCCAGTATTTATTTTAGTAGATGAATGCATGACAACCCCTTGTTAGTTTTTTTATGTTTCTTTTGCCTTTTTCTTTCTTAGTTTGAGAATATTTCTTGAAATATTACACTTGGCCGCTGGCGTTAATTTCACTTATTTCTTTCCTTATTTTTTTTCTTTGCATACTTTCAGGCAAACTTACTGCAGCTGAGCTTTTACAAAGTTATTTCAGTTATATATATTTTTTTGCTGGTTTTTATAACAAACCAGGTTAATGATTCTAGATTCTTAACCGTTTATTTTTATTTTTAGAACGCATAAAGTTTTCTAAGAAAAACATTATAGCTTGGCTTTGCAAAATACTGGGTAACACAAAACCGTTTTCATATAGAGCAAAAAATATTTTTGCATAAAACACATTTAAGCATTGTTAAGTTGCACAAGGTCATAACATCATCGTATATCAATGTAACACAATTCTGCAAATTCTACATGTACAGGGCAAATTACGGGAATAAGAAAATATTTAGCTTGAACGTCAGAAAGATTAAGAATTTAATAAATAACTAAATTTAGCACAGCAAGATAGGAACAAGGCTCTTAGACTGTTAAACTTACTTTAATGTAGTAATTAGAATTTTTTTATTTGAGCTTGATTAAAAAAAAAAACTTTTTTAAGATCCCAAACTTATGACTGGTATTTATTTATTTAATTTATTTATAAATCCTCTAGCATATGTATATTCCCACTGAAATAATTCCTACGCCATGTCATATTGCTTTTCTTGGTGTGCAAAATTTAGAAATATAAACTGCTAAAAAATCCTGCAATGAATGTAATATTAAAAAATAAGGATATATGGAAGAAAAAGCATGTGCTAATACATAATTTATAGCAACAATTACCTTTAGTGTTCTATTCAATAGAAGACTGAAGACGGCTCATAGCCGAAACTGATTAAAAAAATAAATAAATCACTCAATTGCCTTTTCTTCTCTTACATTCTAATTTCAATCTTGCAATAAAAAAAGTATTTCACTTTCAATAAAGGATAAGTACATATGAAGTTCTACAATAATCTTAAATGCTCTTAAAAATTTACTCTTTTACTAATTATAGCTGAACCTTATTTTCCTAATTTATGTATGTATGGGAGCTAGGCATGTCTTGCCACTCCTTAAAACAATATTTACTAATAAGATAAATTTTAAAAGTAATTGAACACTTGATAGTGGCTAAAACTCAGTTTTTTCCAAAAAGGATATATGGTGGGAATGAGTGTCCTTGCACTGATTGCAATGAAATTCACCAGAACGCTTTATTGTATAATTTCAGAAGTTGTTATCAAGTAATTATGGCTAAAATTTAATTTTAAAAATAAAGGTTATACGGAAATCAGGCTTGTCCTTAAGAATAAGTGCCTACAATTAAGTAGAAATTTTAAGATGACAGTCTCTGAGAAAATAAAGAGTTTTCATTACATTTTTAGCACAATTCCAGCCAAAATTAATATTATTTTAATCAAGGATATATGGAAGTTAGGCATGTCCTTACATCGATACAACTTAAATTCTTCAGATAACTCGTATTATATAGTTTTAGAAGTAGTTTGGAGCACAAGCTACATTTTAATTATCATAATTATTACAAAAAGTTTATTTTTAATATCAAGGATATATGGAAGTTCAAAATATCCTTGCAACAATTAAAATGAAAATTACCTAAAAGATCAACTGCATAATTTTAAAAGCTACTGACAATTGTTGTGTCTAAAACTCACTTTTTTCCAAAAAGGATATATGGAAGGCAAGCATGTCCTTGCAGCAATTGACGCTAACTTCACCAGAGAGCTTAATTCCATAATTCAAGAAGTTTCTATTAAGTAGTTGCGGCTAAAATCTAATTTTTAAAATAAAGGATATATGGCAATCGGTTTTGTGCTTAGGCTTATATGCCTACAATTAAGTAGATTAAACCTAAATTCTTCGGCTAACTTTATTACATAATTTTAGAAATACTTTGAAGCATTAGCTACATTGTAATTATCATAATTGTTACAAAAAGTTTATTTTTAATATCAAGGATATATGGAAGTTCAACATATCCTTGCAAAAATTAAAATGAAATTTACCTGAAAGATCAACTGCATAATTTTAAAAGCTACTGACAATTGATTGTGCCTAAAACTCACTTTTTTCCAAAAAGGATATATGGAAGACAAGCATGTCCTTGCAGCAATTGACCTTAAATTCACCAGAGAGCTTTATTGCATAATTCAAGAAGTTTTTATTAAGTAGTTGCGGCTAAAATCTAATTTTTAAAATAAAGGATATATGGCAATAGGATTTGTCCTTAGGCTTATGTGCCTTCAATTAAATAGAAGGTTTAAGATCATAGTCTTGAAGAAAATAAAGAGTTTATTTATTACATTCTTATCACAATTCAGCCAAAATTAATTTTTTTTTAATCAAGGATATATGGGTTAGGCATGTCTTTGCATCGATTTAACTCAAATTCCACAGAAAGCTTTACTATGTACTTCCAAAAATTATTTACCAAATTTTATTACTATAACTATGTATTACTAAAATGGCCTATGCTCCCTCGAGGAGTGAAAGGAACATATCGATGTATTTTTTCTTTAGTTTTTTGCTTCTCCTGTAAAATATCGAAAATTCGAGTTAGACCTTTTTTATATTAAGCCATCGATATATATATATATATTACTAAAATTCAACTTTTTAAATTAAGGATATATGAGAGTTTGTCCTTTCACATATTAAATCGAAAATTTGCTAGTTATTCAAACTATATGAAATCCTTATTGTATCTAGGGCAAATTTTTAAAATTAAGGATATATGGAAGCCAGACATTTCCTTGCATGTTTTTAAACTGAATTTAGCGGAGAGCTTGATTGTATAATTTCTTAAGTACAGTAGTTTTTTGATTTAACGAACCTCATTGTTGTCAGGCTTGTTCGCTAAAGTGAATTGTTCTTTATATCCAAGATAGTTTCATGATAAAAATTCCATATAAAAGATAAGGCGAAAAAGTGGCCACACCGTGGTCTAGGGTTGCCGGACTATTTTGAATATGCAAGTAGACGATGTCTACTTGCTTCAAAACGGCTTCAAAAAGTGGCGTCTTGGGTATTTGCGAAGGGGTTTTCGGTTGGTACCAAATTTTGGATCAATGGTTTTGATGCGCTATAGAGGTATAGCAGTGGCCTAAGGTTGCCGGACTTTTTTGCATATGAAAATAGACGATGTCTAGTTGCCTACATACATTTTTAACGACTTCAAAAAGTGTCGTCTTGGGTATTTGCGAAGGGGTTTTCGTTTGGTACCAAATTTTGGGTCAGGGGTTCCAATGCGCTATAGGAGTATAGCCGTGGCCTAGGGTTGCCAGACTTCCGCTGCGATTTAGGGGTATGGCATAAATCTTCACTGGCACTTAGCATTAATTTTATTTAGAAGCAAGCAAGTAACTTAGTAACTGACTCAGTTTTCTTAAAATTTCCATAAAGAATTTTTAATATTATGTACGTATAGTTTATGTTTGTGTTGATTTCTTCTGTTTTCACTTTATGCATATAAATTTCATTTAAATTTAATCTACTTTTATGTTAATTGCCTTCATAGAAATGTGCTCTATTTCGTTACTGCTTCAAAAAGAAACATTATTTTATTGTTTATCATCATAATCTATTATTTAAACATAAATGAATAATTCATATATCTAGTCTTGCTGCAAGAGTATTGTTTTTTTTTATAATAAATTAAACACACATACATACATTTTAGCTCGCTCGCTGTGTCCCTCTTTCCCTCTCTTTCCCTTTAAGCTTATCAAGTTGCCCCTAGAAGTATGCTTTAATAATAATGTCAAAGCTAATAAAACAAACAAACTTATTAAATATTCACATTTAGTTAAGCCCAAATACACTCTAAGTTTAAGAATGTGTAAAGTATGTTTTATGTTATACCAGAAGAGATGGATATTCAACAGAAACAAAAAGAAGACAAACAAAACGGCAAAAGGAAATATAGCAAAGTAAGCAGATTTTTTATTTTTCGTTTGTCTTTTTGTGTTATAAATAAATTTATAGTTCGAAAACAGGGTTAAGTATTCAACAAACATTTAAATTAGCATAATAATATTGTAGAAGTTTTACTTTCAGTTACACTTTCGTGTTAAGGCCATAAACAAAAGGTTGCCAAGTAAACTCGTTTTTTTTTATTCTTTTATAGAGAATTTTTAAATGATAGACAAAAACAACAAATGATAGGAAAGGTGCTACATTTGTTTCGAAGATATTAAGCGCAAATCTTGAGTTGGGTTGCTCTTTTCTTCTTAAAAAAAATAGAAAAGTTTTGCTGATAAATATGAAGAAGCCCTATTGTTAGCATAATAAATAAGCCTTAAGTTAAGGTAAGCTATACCTGTTAATACTGTTTTTCAAGTATCAGTTGGGCATGTTTTAGAAACTCTCTAAATGAATTGAATCAACATGATACCGCAAAAATGCTTTTGAAAAGAACTGAGTGCCCATTAGAAAAAAAAATTAGAAATTTCTTTTCGTATTTTCATATAAATCTTACTTTGTCAAGCTCGTTAGCTACAGGTTTCTGAAGACCTACATCTTCGTTTTTCTTTTGAAAGCTTTTTTAAATTTTTAACAAGAAACCTGTTAATTAAAAGCCCATATCACGATATCGAAAGAAATTGATCATTCCACAATTTATATCAAAAACAAATATTCATAAATATTTTATCGTTTTGAATATAAATTAACTAATGCACGTTTTCGTTCGACATCGTGGAACAGACTGTTGTAATATTAATCATACGCTTTGCGTTCCCTTATGAAAATCTTGACGTTTCTATAATAGATTAAAGAAAACAAAAACCCCGAATTTCTAACGTCAACGTCTTACACAAACAAATTTTACTATTTGGTTACAAAAAAAAATTAATTATAAAAAATCCCTTACATGCAAAATTTCTTTCCAACGAATTTTTCGTACTCGTGAAAGTCTTTTAATATCATTGAAATTTTCTAATAATGTAAAATTATTACGCTAAAATTTGGACTAAAATTTCAAGGATATAAAATTTCCTTCTAAGGTGAATTTCCTTTTAGCAGGTTTTTTTTTAATTTTAATATTCAAGGCAGCAAATTCTAAGAAGATATTTTACTGTTTGGGAAATTTTTTATATTTTTAAAAATTCTGTAATAAAATTGATGAAATATTTTTTAATGCAATCTGAATATACTAAAAATGTCTCCTAAAAAAAGCCCGAGATATAAAATTTCCTTTATTTCCATAAGCTTTAGTTTTTAATGTAAAAAATTTTAAAAATCCTTAGCAAGTAATACTTTTTTTTTCAGGGAAAATTTTTTATGCATGGGAAATTTTTAGTACTTTTAAACTTTTTAAATAAAATTAGTAAACTTTTTAAAGTAAAAGTATTGTATTTCCCTTCGAGGTAAATTTAATTTCAGCAGAATTTATTTTAAAATATTGCATATTTTTCATTAATACTATTATTTAATGTAGAAAATTTCAAGAAAAAAAACTTTAGTAAATAAAATGTCCTTATAAGGGAAATTTTTTATATGTCAGATATTTTTAATACCTTTAAAATTCCCTGAAGAAGTTGTAGAAATATTTTTAATGTAATATGATTATGCTAAATTTTCAACTAACATACCAAGTTACAAAATTTCCCTCTAAAGTAAATTTCGTTTCAGTAGGATTAATTAAAGATACAGATAGAAAATTTCCTTTCGAGCAAAATTTAAGATATTTTATATTTTAGTTTAATTTAAATACAATAATAATATTCATGTGGAAAAAATTAAAAAAAAAATATTTTACAAAGTAAATTTCCTTCCAGGGAATTTTCTTTCGGAAAATCTTTTACACGATCTTTTTACTCGAAAGGATTTTTTTGTGTGCAATATTTTGCAATGGTTTTAAGTTTTCTGTTAAGATGTACATATATACTCGTTTTTAATGTCATTTTTTTATTGAAACCTAAAAATTTCCCTTTGGAGCAAAATCTTTTTTGACAGAAATAACTTTCAAATGTATGCAATTTTGTTCATACTAAATTACAGTGCGCGAAATTAAAAAAAAAATTGTTGCAGCTAAAATTTCCCTCAGAAGGAAATTTTTTGTGAATGGGAAATTTAATTTTTGCATGTTTTGCAATATAAATTTTGGTGTTTCAAATAGAAAATCACCTTCAAATAATATTTACTTTAAGGGAAATTTTTTTAAGCAGAGGAGATTTCGCTATAATACGACACAATTTTTAAATTAATTTTTAAAGAAAAATTAATTTGAAGAAAAAACTCTTTTGAACAGAATCTTATGACTATTTTATAGCAAAAGTGAAATAACAGAAAATTTATATAATTTTGCTATACTGCAAAATGTTTTTTTGTACGCATGGGAAATTTTAATTTTTCAACTTATCCAATATAATGTTTTGGTGTTATATACATACATATAATATATATTATATAAAATCACTTTAAATTAATTTTTTAGGGAAATTTTTTTAAGTAAGGGAAGTTTTCCAATATTTTCATTATATAATAAATATTTAAAAATATTCATATCTTAGCAAAAATTTCCCTTGAAGAAACATTTTTTTAGCAGAAGCAAATGGGAAATCCTCTTAAATTTTTAAATATGCTAATAAAAATAAGAAAAACTATCAGTCTTTTTCAATTAAAATACAAGATATGAGTAATATGTATATGTAATATGTATAACATTGCCCTTGCTAAATGTCTAAGTTTTACACAAAAATAATTAAATATTGGCCTTTTAAAAGCTGCAAAATATCTATTGTTGATTGTTGGGTTAATCATTTTTATTTGCGTGTTAATATCTTAAGTAAATGGCAAACAGAAAAAATAGAGCGCCCCGCCTTTTTTTAATTTCCCTAGTTAGTACACTTAAACTTCTCCTTATATATATATATATACTCGTATATATGTATATATAAATATTTTAAGCACTTTAACTTGACTATGTCGTGCTTATAACAATTCAAAACTTATGCAAAGCATACTTTTTGAAACACACACAAATTAAGTAGATATATTTAAGGCGATTAGAGAAAATTTTGTCAAACATGCTTTTCAAACATCAAATGGGGCAACACCTTAAACACGCTGACACAAAATAAAATTATTTGAACCAAAAAAAGAAAGCGTATTACAAAATAATAAAATTAATGTTTTTTGTTGTTGTAGTGCCTTGAAATTTACAAATATTGTGTTTTTCCAGCTAATTTTTTATAGAAGCTCCTAATGGTATGCTACAGATTTTTGTACATTGATTGTACTGATTTCTCTGTGGGTATTTCAATGATGTCGAACGTGACCGTCAAAATAAAATTGTTTCTTATCTTAACAATAAGCATAACTTACAGCTCTAAGCTAGCTATATAACTGGCGCTGAGTTTGATTTTGCGCAATTGTTCGTTTTCAAGATAATTGCAAAAAACCAAGGCATTTGCATGTGACAAAAACAGAAGTTGTTTTTGCGGCCATATATTAAATCTGAAGCAGTATTTTTTAAGTGTGACCTAGTTTTAGAGTGTTTCTGATTTTATCCAAAAATATTTATAAATTTTTTCCAAATTTTAATCACAGTCGCACGTGACATTTAGTACTTGACACATTTTTTTCCTTCAGGATATTTATATTATTTCTGTTGCACTTTTTTTTCAAAATTATAGATAAACAAGCTTAGTAAAAATGTTTTTAAACTAACAGGAGTATTCAGCGTATTTATTTTATCATAATAACAGCAGTATGAGTAAGTCCTGGTCCAGACTTGCAATTTTTGTTGCAGCAACTTTTAATTTTTTTAGTGCAAAAGAGAAAGAGAGAGGAATACAAAAAAGTATATATTTCTATTTCAACACTCTCAAACATATTCAAGAATTTCTGCAGCAAAAATTGCAAGTCTGGACTGGGCCTAATAAACTAAAACAAATTTAAATGAAAATAGTTTTTTTTCCGGCCATCGAAGCTGATTAAATTTTTGAAACAAAACTTCAAGTAATTTTTATTTTTGTGTCATGTCTTTTGGTATTGTCGTTTTCCACTTTTTTAAAGTTTTTGCAAACGAGTGCTTGCATTTATACTGCTCGTTCCGCATTTCTGCGAGCTGCTGTCAGATTAGAATGTCGCACGTGACGATTTTTGTATAGGTACTACGACCACAAATATTTATATTTTTCAGCCAAGTTTTTTTATTTTAATCGTATTAAATATTTGGTGAGCTTTCTGTATACACTTTTGACGCACTAATAACAAATGTTTTTTAATGTCGCACGTGACATAAAAATATGCGATTTTCCTAATAAAAAAATGTACAGTTATTTCTAATTGGATAGTTTGTTATGCATTCTATTGGACGCTTTGTACGAGAAAATTAACAAAGTTGCACTTTAGTGACTTTGCATTTGAATATCTCGAAATGTATGGATGTAAAAATGTTTTTCATCAGTTAAATTTGTTTGTTTCTCTATGAAAATATTATAAAACGCAGTGTTTATAAAACTTTAATACATTGGTATCAATCAGTGCAAATGTCCATATGCGTAAAAGTTGTTTGTAAAACAATTTATTATCGATTTTTTTTAATTTGGTTCAAAATGATTTGTTGCGAAATTTAAAAAAAAAATCAATATAACTTTCAGGGGTTAAAAAGAATATAAAAAATAATATTTCTCTTATAAAGAAATATATTGCTTGTTCATATTTTATTCATTCATTAATTTTGCAATATCAAAAAAATATTTTTATTCATATAATTTTAACATATAATTCATCATCATCATCATCTTCCTTTTACAACTTTTTCACTTAATGCTTTAGTAAACACTTATATGGCTTTCAGTTTTTTATTTAGTGTTAAAAAAAACTGTAAAATGCTAATGAAGTAAAGGTGCCATAATAGGCTGCATTGCGCTAAAATACGTATTGGCATTTAATTTTAAAAATATGTTGTAGCTTTTGTTTAAAATTAATATTTTGTGATGCCTTAAATGCATTTTTATATGTATGGCAAATTAAAAAATTTATATATTGTTTTTTAACTGAATAATCATAAATATATGGAGATACAGAGGTGTACTGGTTTAACGAACGATTTAACTAACGCTCCAATTTTTTCATTGAGTGCCTTAAACAGTGAAGAATCATCTACAAATTTAATTAATTTAAGGAATTATTTAAAACATTATCAAAACAAATAGATACAAGAGAAAACAAATGTTAATACATATACACACGTTTTCTAACATTCATATCTTTGTGGAGAGTGCCTGCTATGCATCAAAAAGAATTAAAAAAATTTCTTATGTTGTATAAACCAAAGTTTCTCATTCTTTATTAAGTCATTTAATGAAAACAAATCATCATTCGTTTCAAACAAAGTTGATTTTTTTATTTAAAAACACTTTTTGTTGTTTATTTTATATTATGCGTTGTCATTTTTATATCTCTGTATATGTACATATGTATATATGTACATACATATGTATGTATTTTGTAGTTTTTGTTTAGCGAATGCAAATAAAAAATATATTTACTTGTGCATTAAAATAATGTATTTTTCATTCATAAAAATAAAGAAAAAAAATAATTTTGAATTTAATCAATTAAATTAAATCGTTCGATAAACCGGGATAACACTGTATTATACCGTAAAAAAAAAACTATAAAACTATTGTTACTTAAAATATTACCTTGTATTTGTGTGTAGAGTCATTTGGCATTACTGGTGTCGCCCTCTATAGAGCGGTACTATTGCATAAATAAGTACTAAATCTAAGACTATTGTGATTGGTTGATGTCTTTGCTAACCAAATGAAAGTGTTACCAATTTACGTACACTAAACACAACGATAACAATCAAGGCGAATTTATATTAGGTACTGCTGCTCAGGTAATTATTTTCGCCGCCTATTATTTGAATAACTGTTATATGTTAGCACTAGGGAGGTAAGGAATGTTCGCATTCGCAAATTGTTCGCTTACTTTTGCTATTTGCATTCGCTAAGACGTATGCGAATATTTCAAGCGAATAATAGAGACAAAAAAAATTTAAGTTTAACATTTATTAACGCACTAATAATCCCAAATTATTATTTTACTTATTAAGTAAAATAAGTTTTCATTAAAAATTAGCTAAACCCCTCAATAATCAATTTCAATGTATTTTTAATGAAAAAAATTATTTTTTTTATGAAAATAATTTGCGATTACCAAACGTAAAAAAGGGAAATTATTTTAAGCCAACATAAAAAAGATACATATCTACAAGTAAAGCATTCTAATCAAAGCTTTAAAATGTAAGCGGAAAACTTTTCTTTAAATAATTTCTCATTAGTATTAGCGGTGTTTGGAAATATTTTTCAGTTTTTGAAAAAGAAAAGGCAGTGTTTGATTTGCGCGAAAATATTTTCTGCTTAAGACTAGTCTGTTCCAACTTTTGAAAAAAGTTTGAGCACTATTCATTACTTCGTACAACAAATTTCAAATCCAAACAATATTACCTAGTCCTTGTTTGTTGTAAGTTCCACGCGAAACATAAAATGTTGAAGAGATATTTCATATGTTTTTCCCAAGCTGAACAGAATACTACTTCTGCAAGATTTTTTCAGGAGGAATTCATTCCAGGTTGTCTTAATTTGTATTTTGACAGCATTTCACATGAAATGTTGAACAGAGTACCAGACTTTAGGGCCAAATATACGAATGGGTTTATTGCCTAACATTTTGTAAACTTATGCCCCTGTGGCTGAGTGGTAGCGATGCTAGCCTCTCAGTCCAGAGGTCGTGGGTTCGATTCCCACCATAGACCCTGGGTGTTTTCCGCAGACAAGCTAGTCGCTTTGCGGGTTGTGTTAAAAAAAAAAAAAAAAAAAAAAAAAATATATATAAATTTGTTTGCATGTGACATTTTGACGAATTGCAATATTTACATAAAATGTATTATTCGCTTTCGCATTCGCTAAGTTGGTATTCGTTACATCCCTAGTCAGCACACATTTTTCAGTACATCAAAAGAATAAATTTTTAAAGCGAATTGAGCTATTGTTCTCTTATACTACGTTTATACGCAGGGCTTATTTGCAAATAAAACAGTAAATTGTTGCCATATTATTCTTTTTATTGCGACTTACTAATTCAGAAAACTATTCACGATTAACGCACTATTTGCAAATAAAATGCTTGAGGTTGCCACGCTTACAAATGTTTGATAACAAAAACCAATAAATGGATAAATATTGCAACAAAAAACATTGATAGAAGCAAATAATGACGATTAAAACAAACAATTATTTGATATTTTGTACATTTACACTATTTTTTTGTCAACATAAGTAAGTTTTCTATAGAAGTGATACCTAGTTTGTGTACTTTTGCTATGCCGTATAAACAGCGAGTTAATTTATTTGCAAATAATTTTATTTGCAAATAGTGCGCGTATAAACGTAGTATTATTCTATATGTATCTCCATTCATTTAATTTGTTTTAGGCATTCTCGTGCATTAATGTGGCGTTATTAGCACCACAGCATCGTTATCGGTATGGCAACACTGCCAATGCCATTCCATGACGTACAGTTAATTATTATTAATTTCTTATCTAAACATTTCACATGACTTGCTCTTAGTAATAATTCAATGATTAACCATTATTTATTATTATTATTTATATTGGAGAGTTAACCAACTCATAAGCATTTTTTTCTCTCTCTTCTTTATTACAATTACAGTTACTAGAGTTGGAACAACGAGTTATAGAGGCTGAGGAACGAGCTGAAGAAGCAGAAGATAAGGTATGTACATCTGTATGTATGTATGTATGTATGTATGTATGTATTAATATTACACTTGTGCAAGTGTGCTGTTGTGTGTGTACTACTGCTTTTGCTTTAAACACAAACAAACTATATACCCTGCAGGAAATGGAACTGACACAAGACTAGCCATGTGACCGATCACCAAGTGATAGGGACCAGTCACAGTTCTAACACTTCCTATGAAGTGGACCAGTCACTCTTCGATGTGGATGGCCTAGGATGGGGTTAATTGATAATTTGTATGCGCCTTGCAACTTATCACTTAACTATCAGGGACCTATTCCGTGTAGAATATAAATTATATATAAATGTCATTCCGACATTTTTATAACTGTAACAACGCAAACTTTAACTTTTTTATTATTTTTATTTATCAGTAAACAAATGTTTTATATTCAAACTAACTATCAACCTACGGCATGTCGGGCTTGCACACTACCTACCCGATCATAGACGCACTCATATTTCAAAATAATAAATACGTACCAGTTAAGCTTAGGTTAATATCTAAGTATAGTTACGGGACTTGTTCCAGAGTGACTTCCCAGTCTATTTATATTGATTTATTGTTTAACCCCCTCACAGTGAACAGATGTCCCAGCGAAGTCTTTCTTATATATATACCCAACCAAAAAAAAAAAAATTATTCGTAATAGATAATTCATGCCCCAGCGAAGTCTTTCTTATATAGACAAACTAAACCAAAAAAAATATTCGTAGTACATATAATATATAATAATTGTTATAGTATCCTATTGAACTATGGATGAAGTTATGGAAGTGAACAGTAACAGTTACCGTATGAAGAGAGATAGAGAGAGAGAGAGTTGTTCCTCAACATACACAAGTGAAATACCTTAGTATACACCTTGATCGACGGCTTACATGGAATCATGACTCTCTAACCTAACAGAAATCATTGGCTGAAATGAAATTCTCAGTCTAGATGGTAAACTTTAACATACTTAAACAAATTTTTTATATTCAAACTATCAACCTACGGCATGGCATACTAGGACACTACTCACCCGATCATAGCGGCACTTGTATTTCAAAAGTATAACTACGTACCAGTTAAGCTTAGGTTAATATCTAAGTATAGCTACGGGACTTGTTCCAGAGTGACTTGGCAGTCTATTTATATTGATTCATTGTTTAACCCCCTCACAGTGAACAGATGTCTCAGCAAAGTCTTTCTTATATATATACCCAACCAAAAAAAAAAAAAATTATACGTAATAGATAATTCATGCCCCAGCGGAGTGTTTCTTATATAGACAAACTAAACCAAAAAAAATATTCGTAGTACATATAATATATAATAATTGTAATAGTATCCTATTGAACTATGGATGAAGTTATGGAAGTGAACAGTAACAGTTACCGTATGAAGAGAGATGAGAGAGAGAGAGTTGTTCCTCAACATACACAAGTGAAATACCTTAGTATACACCTTGATCGACGGCTTACATGGAAACATGACCCTAAGCTGATACAAATGAAACTTAAATTAACTCAGATACATTGGCTGATTGGATGAAATTAAATCCTCAGTCTAGATGGTAAAATTTTAATATACTTTCGAAACCTTTATGGTGCTACGAAATTCAGTTACGGGTAGGTAACCCGACCAGACATCTCGCTCTTGAAATTTTTAATCTCTTATTAGATTTTTATTAAAATGTTAGTGATAATACATCTCTGTGTGCTTCGTTACACCCGTTTTGAGACGAAGTGTCACGCTTGTAGTGCAGCTAATTTGTAGAATACAATTCTCATTATTAACATGTCATGAAGAGTTTTAAAATTATCACTATATTATTTTCTGTCGGAATCGTCGGAATTTCAAGTTTGTGCTTGTATAGATTTATAACCCTTGACACAAACGGTGCGCTTTAATAGAACCCTATAAGTGTCCTAACAGAGCTCTGTTAAACTATAATGCATTTCGCAAGGAAAAAAGTAAAGCAAATTTATTGACAAGGTGCTCCTCCTCCTTTATTATTGCCTATGAATCTATTTTTGAATTTGAACTAGATATTCGACCCTGTTTTGTAAAGTCATATCCCGCTTTTTCCCACGTTAGGTATGGGTTACTGAAAAAAAGAAATATTTATACTATTTGATACGTCCTGGACTCAGCCCATCAAACATGTTCAGCGCCGTTTACTACAATACTAGAACGAGTCCCAATCCAAGAAAAAGGTGAATATGTAACCATTTACACGATATGTGTTCTTTTCACCATACACTACTCCCTACTTTTGTTAACACTCCCATTTTCTCAAGTCATAGGATGAGTACGCTTGATTCAATTGTCACCAAATTTTCTGCAGGGTACATACATATGTACAAGCAACGGAGCGGGAGTGATAAATTTAGTGCTTTAAGCTAAATTAAAGTTTAATGTAACAAACATAATAATGAAGATAAGGAAAACAACAACAAGAAATGTGTGAGTGTTTTTGCTCAAACAGACGTTTTAAACACATCGTTAAAAGTTATTTTCAATGCGAAATAATCTTAAAATTTACATTTATTTTTATTTATGTATGTATTCGTTAATAATAAAAACCTCAATAAAACATGCTGCTACATAAAATAAATAACGAAAACGTATATTTTGCATCATCCTTCTGTAGGGTTAATTTCCGTTTGTTTTTCCACGTTAAAACCAAAAAAGTAATCAAAATCAAGAGCCAACACGTGCCGTTAACATTAAGATATCAATAAATAAATAAAAAAAAATTTGCTTTGCAACAAGCAATTTGTTTCAGTCTTCTTAGGGTTTTGTTTAAGATGGTGACTAGTACAGGACATTGTAGAAATATATTTGTAATGGATGTGGATATGTATGTATGTATAAATTGGTATGCAATTCTTTCGCTCTAAAGTTCTCTAATAAATTGCAAAACCCAGCCTGGACACCCCATATAACTTCAGTGTTAAAAATCGAATTTTAGCAGTAAAATTTTTCAACAACTTTTATAATTAGTACAGTTAAGCTCTCATGAGAGTTTCAGTTTCAGAATGCTACAACGAAAGTACCTTCCATATATACTTAAATTTAATAACAGTTAGCTGTATCTAAGCTAGTACACTTAACAACCTCGTTGATAAAAGGACAATACTATATGCTTAAATTTAAAAAATTAATTTGAGCTACAATTACCACTAAAATTTCGCGAAAACGCTTAAATATTTGTAGAACTATGCAGTTAAGCTTTTTAGTGAGTTTCAGCTGAATAGTTGCAGCAGTATGTTTATCTCCCATATATCCTTTATTTTGAAAATTTTATTTTGGATAAAATTATATTCAAAATATACCCAAACTTTGTAACTATTTTGGGAATTGTACATTGCAGCTTTCCGGTGAGTTTTAATGCAATCGGTGAAAGGATAAGCCTACCTCCCATATATCCTTTATTTTAAAATGAAACTTTAAAGATCATAATACAATGAAATTAAGTAAAAACTTTTAGTACACCACTGCTAAGCAATGGGGGTGAATTTCAGCTCAATCGGTACTACCGCGGGCTTACCTCTCATATATCCTTTATTTTAAAAATTAAACTTTAGAGATCAGAATGCAATGAAATTAAGTAAAGACTTTTAGTTACACCACAGTTAAGCAATGTGGGAATTTCAGCTCAATTGGCAGAATCACGGCTCTACCTCCCATATATCCTTTATTTTGAAAATTTAAGTTCAGATAAAATTATGTTCAAAATACACCCAAACTGTGTAACTATTTTAGAAGTTGCACAATACAGCTTTCTGGTGAGCTTCAGTGCAATCGGTGAAAGGATAAGCCTACCTCCCATATATCCTTTATTTTAAAAATGAAACTTTAAAGATCATAATACAATGAAATTAAGTAAAAACTTTTAGTACACCACTGCTAAGCAATGGGGGTGAATTTCAGCTCAATCGGTACTACCGCAGGCTTACCTCTCATATATCCTTTATTTTAAAAATTAAACTTTAGAGATCAGAATGCAATGAAATTAAGTAACGACGTTTAGTTACTCCACAGTTAAGCAATGTGGTGAATTTCGGCACAATTGGAACAAGCACGACTTTACGTCCCATATATCCTTTATTTTAAAAAACTTAACTTTATTAAACAATCAGAATGCAGTGAAATTTTGTAAATACTTTTAAAATTTTCCAGTTAAATGATGTGGTGAATTTCAGCTGAATTGGAACAAGCACAGCTTTACCTCACATATATCCTTTATTTTAAAATTAAAATTTTTGTTATAATAGCGATTAGAATTAAAAGAAATTTTATACTTTTACGCCATAACTAATTTAATTTGGAATTTAATTTCGTAATAGAATTTAAATTATTTCTTAAATGTATTGAAAGGTTTAAAACTCTTAACTGATTTCATGCGAAAATGTTTCTTTATAGATCTCAAAATTATTCAAATGGAATCATTTTGATGTTGCTGTTACACTCACAGTCATCATGCTATCATCTTTATCACACACTGATGACATTTTCTTTCTTTTTTGTTTGCTGTTGTCGCTGTTATTATTGTTGCAACCATTAGCACCCAACTGAAAATTATACAATTCCTGTTAAAAGCGAATCCTTTGCAAACACACAAGCACACCAACGATGCTGTTCTTGCTATTGTTGTTTTATTATTTATTGTTGGCAATAAGGGTTTATCAGGACAACAAGTCAATATAAAATGTTTTTTTTGCTGCTGCTGAAGGGCTGCTGTATGCACCACATGCTTTAGTTGCTGTGGCAACAACAGCAACCCTCCAATGTCCTTTAGCTTGCAAATTTAGAATACTTTAAAAAAAAGTTTCTATATGGAAATAATGCTAAATGTTAGATGTGTTGTTTGTCTGTTTGGTTTGTCAGTTTGTCAGCCAAAGAGGAAATAAGCATTAAACACAAAAGTTTAACTTCTACTCTACCTTCTGCTAAGCTGAGAGTGTAAGAGGAGATAAAGGTAGTACTGTGTAGTGTTCATGCTGTAGCATAATGTAAAGGGATTAACAATCATCTATTTGTAAGCATTTATGTATGTATATTTGTATGTACACCAGGCTTTAGGAATTCTTTGTTTCGTTTGAAATCGTTGGGATTTGTTTTTAACGTTTATTAACAAATCTCCAGGGTATGTTTTGTTGTTTTGTGAATAACACAAAGTAAATCAAACTAACAGGAGAAGGAGGCAGGCGTGGCCAGAGTATGACTGTTAAACTGCAGTTACATATTAATGAGTTTGTCATGATGTATTGGTTTGCCCTTTTGCTAGCCATTCTTTTGCAAAATTAAGATTAATTTATTATTTCCGGCAGAAACTTTTCCATAAAAAAAAACAAATAAAAACAAGTTATGTCTCTAATATCATAATAAAATATTAAAGCTTTAAAGCTCTCTTGTCTTAGAAGTCATGAAGAATTAATTCCAATGATGTTGATTTTCACCAGATAAAATAAAATAATTGTTATCGTTAATTTTTATAATTAAAAAACAACAACACTTTAGTTAAAAAGACTAATTTTATTGATTGCAAGCTTCTAACACGCAATCTTGAAATACTTATAATATTTTCAATATAAACCAAATGAGAATTCTAACATACATTATTGCATATACTGACTGCAGTAACATGACAACGAAAACACTTACAGTCATATTTATAAAAATTATTAATATGTTATAAAACAGCTTTTCATGCAAAATTCTTTTTATTAAGCCATTAAAAAGCCTTAATAATTTTCATAAATAAGCTTTTTATTTTTGAAACTTCGGAACTAATGGGGTAAAGGGCGATTCCACGCAAAACGTCCCTATACAGTAAAACAATAATTTACTTATTCTTAATAAAAAAAAGTAGTTCAACTGAACAAGTGAATTTTAAAAAAATTTGAAAACGCTTTTAAATTAGCATGTATTGAACACTATGTCTCCGTTTTTAGGGTTCCGTTTACTAAAAGTGAAAAGGAACCCTATTGTTTTCGCAACGATGTCCGTCTGTCTGTCTGTCGGTCACAGGCTGTTTGTTCGAGAACCGTCTGAGCTACGGAATTGAAATTTTCACAGAATATGCATTAAAACTTTGCCCGCTACAAAAACAAATATATGACAGTAAAAATTAAAGGGTGTTCTAAAACGAGCAACGAAGAATGTTGAAATCCTAATGTAACATACACACAATTCAAATTTTTCACAGTTAGTGTATTTTTATGCAAAATTAAAGGGTATGATCACAGTTAATGTAATTTTGATTATGCAATTATGCAAAACTGTTAAAATGTTCAAAAACGCTAAAATTACAAAATCGGCAGAACGAAAAAAGCACTTAAACTAATAAACAATCGAAAAAATTACCAAAAACCCAAAAAAAACAGCCAAAATCGGAAAAAATTGCAAAACCATATAAGCTACGAAAAACGAACAAAAACGCCAAAAACGAAGAAAAACGCCAAAACTAAAGAATTCCAACATTAAAAAATTGCCAAACAAAAAAGCCCTAAAACCAATAAACAATCAAAAAAAATCACCAAAAAACCGAAAAAATCGCTAAAACGGGAAAAAGAGCGTTAAACTAAAAAAAATCGCTAAAACTAAATCGCCAAACACGTCAAAACTAAAGAATCCCAAACTTAAAACAATCGCCAGAACGAAAAAAACCCTTAAACTAATAAACAATCGAAAAAAATTACCATAAACCAAAATAAAACCGCCAAATCGAAAAAGCGCTAAAACTAAAAAACGTAAAAAAAAATAATAAATCGCAAAAAACCAAAAAAAACAGCCAAAACGGAAAAAATTGCAAAACCATAAAAGCTACGAAAAACAAAAAAAAAATCGCGAAAACGAAAAAAGCGCCCAAAATAAAAAAACCCCTAAAAATAAAAATAAATCTCAAAAAAAAATGCCAAAAAACCAAAAAAAGCACCAAACTAAAAAAATCTAAAACTTTAATAAATCGCAAAAACCCAAAAAAAAAAACAGCCAAAAACGTAAAAAATTGCAGAACCATATAAGCTACGAAAAACGAAAAAAAAACGCCAAAACTAAAAAATTACAACATTAAAAAATTGCCAAACGAAAAAAGCCCCTAAACCTGTTTATTGGTTTGGTAAAAAAAAAATCACCAAAAACCGAAAAAAATCGCTAAAACGAAAAAAAGAGCGTTAAACTACAAAAAATCGCTAAAACTAAAATAAATTTACAAAAATCCCCAAAAACATAAAAAAAAAATCGCCACAACTAAGAAACTGCAAAGGAGGAACAATTCGAGAAAACTAATAAAACTGCTCAAAATAATAAAATCAGTGCAACAAAAAAAATCTCAAAAAACCGAAAAAAACGATAAAAACTAAAAAAACGCCAAAGCTAAAAATTTTCAAAATTAGAAAATCGCCAAATCGAATTAAAGCGCTAAAACTAATAAACATTCGCAGTCATTAGAACCAAAAAAAATCGCCGAAACGAAAAAAGCGCCAAAAATGAAAAAACCGCTAAAACTAAAATAAATCGCAGGAAATCTAAAAAATCACCAAGCACGGGGAAATAATCGCCAAAACTAAAAAACGCCAAAAATAATAACAAAAAAAAATCCAAAAACGAAAAAACACCAAAACTAAGAAAAAGCACCAAAACAAAAAAAAAATTTTAAAAAATCGACAAATCGTTAAAAATTAAAAAAAAACGCCAAAACTAAAGAATTTCACAAAAAAAGGAAAAAATCGCAAAAACACAATAACTAAAAAAACGCCAAAACTAAGAAAAAGCGCCAAAAATAAAAAAATCACCAGAAAAGCGAAAAAATAGTTTACCAGGTACTTAATTATTTTTTAAATTTCTATATCTTTTTATATATGTACATATTGTAGAAACGAAAATAAACGCTAAAACTAAGAAAAAGCGCCAAAACAAAACAATCACCAAAAAAGCAAAAAAAAAAGGTTACCAGCTACTAATTTTTTTTTTAATTTCTATATCAGTTAAGATATTCGATTATATAGGCTAAAATTCGCATAGTATTACGGTACGGAACCCTTCAAAGTCGCAATTTACTGAATTTAATTTTTCCTACTATGTATGCTTCAGCTTACAAAAATCATTTATTTCCCGTTTAGACTTTTCCATTTATGAACAATAACTATGATTTAATAATAATGTTGTAATATATTACGCCAATCTAAACGAGCGCTATAACAAATTGAATTTTTCAGCATGATTTAAATGTATTTAAAAGTTTAACATTATTTTTCCCATTTACTAAAAGAGCATATTCCTTTTCCTTTTCGATTTATCTGTTACGCTTAAATATATGTATGTATATATGTATATATGGATGTAGTGTGGTACTTCCTTATTCATATGTAAAATTGTTTAAATTTTGTGTTGAGGATATCGTATGCTTCACATTTAAGTGTGGGCTATACATACTGTATAAATATTTATACTCTTATGAGTATGTGCTGCTGCTGCCTTGGTCCCTTGAGAGTCTCAGCCTGACAGACAGACAGTTAGACGGACGGACAGGCAGACATTTGAACGGAAACTGTAAATGATTATGATATTGTTTCAAAAAAAAAAAATATACCATATAAAAGGGGAGTTATTGAAATGAATTTATTAAATTTACTTAGATTTAGAGAAATTATATAATCATGTTGGGGAAACAAAAACGTTAAAAAATGCGGAAATTTATGGGGGAGGAATAAATAAAATTTCATAAATTTATGAATAGAGTTAGATGATAAGTGATTTTCTTTTCTTTCCTTTTTTGGGTTACGCCATTACGTATTAAAACAAGTAAAAAATAACTTGATAAACTTAAACTCAAAACTAATTTTTTGTAGAAATTAAAGCTAAAAAATGAGAATGTGATTCGTAGGACCATGAAAAAATTTTGCTAGACAGGCAGTCTCACACAAGGAGAGACTGACAGAGGCGCAGCTTAAAAGTTTTTCAAATATATTGTGGAAAAAGAGAGTTATTGCAATAAATTTATTAAATGTTTAACAAAAATCTTTCTTAAGGTATTTAGTTTTGGGTTGGAAGGACCATTGTGAAAATGTAATTGATAGAATCACTAAAAAAATAATAAATAGCTTAAAAAGATCTTCTAACTCACACCATTTAAAAAAATAGATATATGTGCCCTTAATTATGAAAGTGATCCAAGTCGTATACAACTTTGCTTGGAAGTTTTAAATAAAAATCTTTAAAAAAAACTTCAATAAATATTTAATAAATATTAAATAAGCTTATATTAATCGACACTAATACAACTTCAAATTAAAATGTTGCATAATATAAAAATATGTTTTGATTTGTTCCCATGTAAGCTATTAAACATCTCGAAACAATAAATATATCACTTACAACACTTTTATAATTATGGGCACATATACATATATATACATATATATTTTTTTTTTGAAGAGGTGCGAGTTGGAAGAAGTAAATTCAGCTGAGCTAAAAAGCGTAATTACTTTCATAATATCTCAATTCTAAACACAATATAAATAAAGTATATCCTGTTGGCCATAATGAGTTTTCTGTTTTGAATGTTGCTTTGTCTCGCAAGGAAAATGTATAAAAAGTTTTATAAAATGCAAACAAAAACTAAATCCTTACCTTTTTCATGTTATTGTTGAATTACGGTTCTTGTTGTTGTTCCTTATCGTTGTCCTTGATGATGTAGAAAGTCATTAGCAAAACTTTCGATAAGGGTGGATGGAATATCTGAAAAAAAAAAGAAAAAAAAAGAAAATTACAATGTAAAAATAACAATTGAAATTCCAAGAAAAGATTTATGGCAGAAAGTTAGCGAAATCATTTGTTTATGCTATTGGTAAAGAAAATTTCAAGGATGCTTATGATATGGCAAGAGCTTTAAGGATATTCCTTATTACCACTCCTGCCTTCAAAATAAAATAAGAAATAATTTATCTAAATTTATTATTTTTTGTTTGGTTGGGTTTAAATAATATTTTATAACTAAAGCACACTTGAAATAGAATTAAATTTTTTTTTGGAGAATATGGCCGAGATAATCTAAGCTTTATAAGCTTTAAAATAACTTAGCATTCAATTAAATAAATTTTAATCCTGATGAAGAAGAATTAATAGAAATTATAGGCAACACATATAAAAAATTTTGATTTAAATGAATCCGAAGTATTGTTAAGTTTTTAGGGTTCCGTACACCAAATGTGAAAGGGAATCCTATTCTTTTCACTACGATGTCCGTCTGTCCGTCTCTCAGTCTGTCTGCCACAAGCTGTTTACTTGAGAGCCGTAAGGGCTACGGACCTCGAATTTTCACAGCATATGCAAAACTTTGGCCGCAACAAAAAAATATATATCAATTAAAAATTAAAGGGTGTTCCAAAGCAAGCAACGTAACATGTTGAAATCCAAATGGGCCCTTCAAATTTAACCACCCTTTATATACCAATTAACACTGAACAAAAAAAAATTATAAAAATTAAAGGGTATTCTACGAGCTAATGTAATTTTGACAACTTGCTGTATCTTGCAAAACCGTAGGAGGCACTCTTGAAATTTACAAAAACTCTTAAAAAATCCCCAAATTACCGAAAAATAACTAAAAAAAATCGCCAAAATCTAAAAATCGCTGCAAGATAAAAACTAAAATAAATCGACAAAACGTGTGTACTGCTGCTTTGGGTTTAAACACAAACAAAGTATATACCCTGCAGGAAATGGAACTGACACAATACTAGACACGTGACCGATTCCCAAGTGATAGGGACCAGTCCGACTTCTAACACTTTCTATGAAGTGGACCAGTCACTCTTCGATGGGGATGGCCCAGGATGGGGTTAATTAATACTTTGTATCCACATTGTGACTTATCACTTAACTATCAGGGACCTATTCCGTGTAGAATATAAATTATATATAAATGTCTTTCCGACATTTATGTAACTGTAACAACGCAAACTTGAACTTTTTTTTATTATTTTTATTTTTCAGTAAACAAAGTTTTTATATTCAAACTATCAACCTACGGCATGGCAGACTAGGACACTACTCATCCGATCATAGCGGCACTCGTATTTCAAAAGTACCAGTTAAGCTTGAGTTAATATCTAAGTATATTTTGCGGGACTTGTTCCAGAGTGACTTGGAAGTCTATTTATATTGATTCATTGTTTAACCCCCTCACAGTGAACAGATGTCCCAGCGAAGTATTTCTTATATATATACCCAACCAAAAAAAAAAATTATACGTAATAGATAATTCATGCCGCAGCGGAGTGTTTCTTATATAGACAAACTAAACCAAAAAAAATATTCGTAGTACATATAATATATAATATTTGTAATAGTATCCTATTGAACTATGGATGAAGGTATGGAAGTGAACAGTAACAGTTACCCTATGAAGAGAGATAAAGAGAGAGACAGAGAGAGAGTTGTTCCTCAACATACACAAGTGAAATACCTTAGTATACACCTTGATCGACGGCTTACATGGAAACATGACCCTAAGCTAATACAAATGAAACTTAAATTAACGCAGATACATTGGCTGATTGGTTGAAATTATTAACTTAACTATCCAAATCTCTGTGTGCTTCGTTACACCAGTTTTGAGACGAAGTCTCACGCTTGTAGTGCAGCTAATTTGTAGAATACAATTCTCATTATTAACATGTCATTATTTTCTGTCGGAATCGTCGAAATTTCAAGTTTGTACTTGTATAGATTTGTAACCCTTGACACAAACCTTGCGCTTTAACAGAACACTCTATTAGTGTCCTATCAGAGCTATGTTAAGCTATAATGCATTTCGAAAGGACTTTTGCAATAAATGACGCAACCGGAAAAATAATGCAAATTTATTGACACGGTGCTGCTCATCCTTCATTATTGCCCATGAATCAATTTCTGAATTTGAACTAGATATTTGACCCTGTTCTGTTAACCGATCGATTTGAAACCTCACGATTTTAGAAAACTAACTCCGACAATAGAAATATTTTATTAAATTTTTTTAACTTTTTTATTATATAGATTCGCAAATATCATATTGGAAAGAAAATTATTGCGTATGATTTTAAACACGTGTGCAGGACTATTATTAATTTTTTGAAAATGAGAAATTTTCTCGGATTCGGTTTACAGAACAGGGCCGATTGCCAAGTTTTTAATTTGGCATTTTTTGAAGGATACGCAATTTTTTTTGAGTCCATGCTGGCGGATAATATTGGTCATAGGTTCATGTCCAAGTGGTGCTCTAAGAACGTGCATACTCAGTCTCAGTGGTCACTGGAATATACCGACTTCAGCAGATATTAATGCTAATGTTATATGAGAGCGTCCTCCTTCGCTGTGTAGTAGAATCATCGGCGAAGTAAAATAAAAAATAAAATGGCTACTAATGAAAAAAATTAATACGCCTTATTTAACAGCAGAGGCACTGCAACACTGCATTATTAAAAAAACCGTGCAAAAAAACAGAGTTGTAAAAGAATGCAGCTTTCTTCTATCTAATCCTTCACCACCCGTCTTCTCTATCACTAAAAAGAAGGTAACACCTAGTAATAGTAGTAAACATTCATTGCCTCCTAAAAAAAATATCTTAAAATAGTTAAATTTCCAGTAAGAAAAAATTGGAAATAATTTTTAAGGAGCTACCTTTAAAAGCTCTATAAAAATAAAAAGCTTAAAAGCTTAAGCTTACAGCGTCAAAGCCTAGCAAAAGCTTAAAAAACAAAAGCAAAACGTAAGCATAACTTGTACAAAAACTCTGAATAAAAGCATGAAGCTTATGTAAAAACTTAAATAAAGAAAGTCTGTAAATTTTAAGTTTAAATGTAAAATAAATTCCTTAAAAAAATTATAGCTCCAGAAAAATAAGCCTTACTTATGGTAAACAATTGTCATACCCGGTAATATAAATATTAAGTAAGCTTTAGCAGTTGCTCCTGAAAAACTATCTTTACAAGCTGTGAAGCACTTTTATTTACATACTTTTTTAAATCTTCAATCATCCACAAGTGGTTCACTAAAAGATTCAATAAAAACATCTGGCAGCCTTTTTGAAGGAAATAAAATAAACAAAAATCCGTTTTTACAAGTCTCTCTCTCTCTCATAACTAAAATTACAACGGTACAAAAGCTCTCTTTCAACCAAAAAGAAAACCTAACTGCAAACAACAATTTACTCAAGAGTGTATATATTGAGTGATTTTTGTTCATTCATTAGCATAAAGTTGTTTTTGTTGTTTTAATAGAAGAACAAACAGCATAAGGAATTAAGGAAACTAAAAAGTATGAAATCAGTAAACAGCAACTGAACTGAAATGCATTTTAAACAATAACTGACTGCTTTAGGGGTGGAATTTCTATTGTTGTTGTTTAACCAAAAAAAAAGGGGGAAAGAACACAAAAAGAAATTTAATAAAACAAATAAGTAATGTAGAGAAAAAATAAAACAACAAGAAAAGAAAAAATCTGAACTGAATTTAAAGGTTTTGCGAAAACGACAAGAAGTGAAGAACAAATTGGGAATAAAAAAAATTAAATTACATATGAAATAATATACAACGAAAGAACGGACGCGTTATATGTAAAAGTGCTTTTAATTCAAGTGTAAAGAAATTAATAAAATAAAGTGTCATACTATTTATGTAAACTTTAAAAAATTATAAGGAATTATTTAAGAAACACAAGCAAAATTGTGTAAAAAAAAGCTTTAAAAGCAAACCTTAATTGTCCTAAGGAATCAACATACATAACAAATTAAGCTATTCATTGCAAGAAAAATAACCTGACTACAATTCAAACAAAAGCTAAAAATTGCAATAATAATATAAACTTATATATAGTTATAAAAAATTAAAAATAATAATTACCTTCCAAATTCCATGAAAAAATCTTTGTTTTTTTTAATATTTTTATATAAATAAATTTTGACATTTCCTTGTGCTATTGTCATTTGTTAGAATTAAAGATGGAAAAGCGCATGTCTTAAAAGTGTCATATTTAATTGTAGACATTAACATTTCTTTCAAATTTTTATAGTAAAACAAAAAGCAAATGCAATGTTATGTGTGCGACTTGTGAAATCATGTATGTACATATGTATGTAGAGTGCAAAGGAATTGTGCAGCAGAAGTATTTACATATATATATTATTAGAGGATTGTGTTTATCAAATTTGCTGAAATGGTCTAAAATTTTAAGAAAATTTCACTTCAATCAGTGCAAGGACATGTCTACTTCCCATATATCCTTAATTTAAAAGAAATTAATTTCAGCTACAGTAGTGTTCAGAATGCCTTAAAATTGATTAGTAATATGCCATTAAACTTTCTAGTGAATTTCGTTCTAATTGGTGCTAGGAAATGCTTAGCTTCCATGTATCCTTAATTTTTTAAACGAAATTTTAACTACAATTAAGACCAAAAAGTTTGTTGAGATATACAAATATTTGTAAAACTGTGTATAGAATGAAGGTTTTCATCAAATATCAATACAATCATTGCCAGGATATGCCTGCCTTTGCATATATGAAAATTTTATTTCAAGAACAATAGTAACTAAAATGTTGCTAAAATACGCAAATACTTGTAGAATTATATGGTTCAGCTCTGCAACAAATTGCATTTCAGTTCAGTTCAAGGATATGACTACCCTTCAATATATCCTTAACTCATAAAATTAAATTTGTATTACAATTATGTTTATGAAAATATTTGTAGAATTATAATGTTAAGCTTTGCTGCTAATTTCATTTCGATCGGTGGAAGGATATGCCTGCCCTCCATATATCCTTTATCTTAAAAGTTGAATTACAGTCACAATTATTGCTTAAATATTGCTAAATCTATGAAAACATTCGTAGAATCATATAATTAAACTTTGCATCAAACTTCATTTCAATCAGTGCAAGGATATGACCAACTTTCATATATCCTTAATTATTATATTTATATGCATTTTGATTACAATTACAATTAAAATATTGCTAAATTCATGCCAATATTTATAGAAATCTCTAATTAGGCTGTGCGGCAAATCTCAATTTAATCAGCACAAGGATATGTCTGCCTTCCATATAGCCTTAATTTTGAAAATTGAGTTTCAGCTACAAATATGACTAAAATATTCCTTAAATATAGAAATAGTTGTTCAATTATACATATATTTAAGCTCTGGAGTAAATTTCACATCAAGCGGTGTAAGGATATTCCTGCCTTACATATATCCTTTATTTTGAAAATTTTAATTTCAGCTAAAATTACAAGCAAAATGTTGCTAACACAAGCTAATATTTATGGAGCTATAAGGTTATGCTCTGCAGCAAATATGACTTAAATCGGTGCAAGGATATGACTAGCTTCCATGTATCCTGAATTTATAAAATTAAATTTTGATTACAATAATGATTAATTTATGACGAAAATAAGTTACTATTTGTAGAATTATAGACTTCATCTCACTAGTGAAATTTTATTTGCATCGGCGCAAGGTTATGTATACTTCCTATACATATGTATCTATATCCTTAATTTTAAAAATGGAATTTTAGCAATACATATGACTAACATGTTGCAAAAATATGTAAATGTTTGCAGAATTGTAGTTTCATTTTAATCGGTGCATGGATATGACTTCCTGCCATATATCCTTTATTTTTTAAGTTAAATTTTGACTAGAGTTATGACTTTAAAGTTGCCAAAAACTGTGCAAATGCTTGTAGACTTATTTAGCTAAGCTCTGGAGCAAATTTTATTTTAACCGGCTCAAGGATATTTCTATCTTTCATATATCCTTAATCTGTAAAGTTGAAATTCAGCTACAATTATGACTAAAATGTTGCTAAAATATGTAAATATATATAGAAACGCTCTGCAGCACATATGATTTCAATCGGTGCAAGGATATGCATGCCTTCTATATATCCTCAATTTTGAAAGTTTAATATCAGCTAAAATTACAAGCAAAATGTTGCTAGCATAAGTAATTATTTGTAGAGATATAATGTTAGGGTTTGCAGGAAATGTGACTTTAATCAATGCAGAATATTTCTACCTTCCATATATCCTTAAATTATAAAATTAAATTTTGGTTACAATTATGACTAATTTATTACGAAAATGATTTACTATTTGTAGAATTATAAGGTTTAGGTCTGTAATGGAATTTTATTTACATGATCGCAAGGATATACATATGTACATATGTAGACCTCTCATATATTCTTAATTTTCAAAAATGCAATTTCAGCAAAACATATGACTAACATGTTGCGAAAATATGTAACTATTCGCCGAATCTTAATTTCACTTTAATCGATGCAAGGATATGACTTCCTGCCATATATCCTTTATTTAAAAAAAATTAAAATTTGGCTAAAATTATAATTAAAATGCAAGGAAAATATGTTTACGTTTATACATATCCTTGTTATCAAATAATGGCCCTTCGTAAATAAAAGACAGTTTTTCCGCGCAAGACTTTAGTTTTTTGTATGGAAAAATGTTTCCCATTTTATTCCAGATTAGAGAATATGCAATATTTTGTTTACTGAATTATTTATATGTTTGGCAATAGTTAAATATTTGTTAGAATCCGTTTGTTTATGATATTAGGTTTGTAGAAAATTAAAAAAAAAAATTTAAATGTACATTAGCAGAGCTTCCTTGCTGCTTTTTTAAAGTTAAATTTAAAAGTTTTTGGTTTTAGTTAATTGCCATAATGCACTGTTATTTACAAATTTTTTTTGAATTATTAACAAATAAATTTGACACTTAAGAGACCCACTGCGCATGTCCCCAAACTCTGGTTACAGCATTGCCAGCTGTAATTGAGTCTTTTATAACTACAACATGCAACTAATGAATAAAAATTCTTGACACCATTTATAGCAATAACAAAAAAAAAATTATACGGACTTCAACGAAAAATTAGTTAAAAAAGAAACGCCAAATTTATTAAACATGTAAATTAAAGTGGAAAATTAAAAGGAATATATTTTATAAAAATGTGCTTTGTATCAACCAAAATAAGAATATTACAAATAAAATAAAACTTGCTTATAAAAACCAGCATGGAAAATATGGAAAAATGCTTTGAACCTTGACAAACAAAAAGACGAGGAGAAAAGTGTAAAAGAAACGTCCACAATAATCGTAAAATTTTAATGCACACACACACACACACATACTCACATATACGGGCACCATTAAATGTGTATGGGTGAGAAATGTTGGTGTAGTGCCGTAGAAGGGAAAAGTGGGTGCTTTCAAATCAAGTAAAAGAATTTTTAGTTTTTTTTTTATTTAAATAATTAAAATCTACACAATAAGTAAAACAACGAAAAACTTCATGAATGGATAACTATAGGAAAAAGGTGGGTAAAAAAAATACTTTTACTTTTAGTTAACAGAGTTAAAAAAAACAGTAGCATACTTTTAGGCAGCAAGAAAAGTTAAATCAAATTTATTAAAGCATTGCAGTTGTTAATTCATCTTTTAAATGCCTTAACTAATAAATCAATAAATTTTATTTTTCTTTTATTGCCATTTTGTTACGTTTTTTATGTGTTAAAGTTGAATGACTTTGCCCTGAACTTACAAGCAATATATCATTCTATTGCTTGAGAGTGGAAAAAAACAACAGCAACAACAGCAACAACAGCAACTTAGTGGTATACAAAAGGCTAAGAACCAATAATAACAATGCTTGACAGACAATTGTTTAAGGAAATTGTTTTTTTTTTTTTTTTTTTTGAGAGGATATTGTTAGCAAATGTAGAAAGCACAAAAGCACGCTTAAAGTATGATAAAACAATAAAAAAATGTTTCGCTTACAAATAATAAATTTTTTTATAAATAAATTTCTAGTTTAAGTATTAGTAGCAAAAATAGCAGAAATATTACTATTTTCAAAATAGTTATTTCTTTAATAAATTATTGAAAAAGCAAGAACTTTTTGATATTTTTTTAACCCCAAAACAAATAGCAAAAATACTACAATTTTTTTACATATTAAAAAAATAAAATTATCTTATTAAAAATACTAAAAAATTGTAGTAGTAAGGAATTTTTGCCAATATGCTACTCTTTTTGAAATAACTCTTTTATTTTTATTAAATTGTTATTGACCTTTTTAGTTTATTTTCCTATAATTGCTAAAAAAAAAACTTTTAGCATAATATCGAAAAAAAATATTAAAAAAATATTCATTAAAATTTCATAAGAACTACCTCGAGCTTAACAAAAGTAAGCAAATAACTCTTTTATCATTAAAGTAGTAAATAAGCAATACAAAGTTAAATTGCTTACTACAAAAAACTTTAAGATTTGTCATAGCAAAGACTTTTTAAAATTTTATATTACATATGTTTAAAAAAAAAGTAGCAAAAAAACTACTACTTTTAAAACACGCATTTCATTAATAAATTAATAATGAGCTATAAGCAGCTTTAGTGCTTACTACAAAATAAATTTTAAAAATTTTAGATTTTTGAAAAAGTAGCAAAACTACTACCTTAAAAAAAAAGTATTTTATTAGTAAGTTAGTAATGGGCTATATACATATATGTATATTTATTGCTCACTTCAAAAAAATTCAAAAATTGTTATTAGCAAAGACTTTTTGTTACTTCATCATTTTTGTAGAAAAAGTAGCAAAAAATACTACTATTTTGAAATTAAGTATTTCATTAAAACTTTGTTAATTACTACAAAAAATATTAAAATTTTCAGTAGTAAAGACTTTTTGACATTCTACACATTTTTTCAGAAAAAGTAGCAAAAATAATACTATTAAAAAAAAGTATTATGTTAACAAATTAGTAATGATTTATAAATAAACCTTTATATTTATATGAAGAAATTATTTTATAGGTCAGCTAAACAAAATCAGTAGCAAAAACTTTTTGCTACTTTTTAAAAATTTTTCGAAAAAGTAGTAAAAATACTACTATTTTTAAAATAAGTATTTCATTAATATATGGGTAATGGGGTTTATAAACCTTTATTGGATACAACAAAAACTTAATAAAAAATCAGTAGCAAAAACTTTTTGCTACTTTAAAAAAAAAATTAAAAAGTAGTAAAAATAGTACTATCCTTAAAATACGTATTTCGTCAAGAAATTGGTAATGAGCTTTATAAACCTTTATTGATCACTTACAAAAATTAAAAAAAAATTTTAGTAGCAAATACTTTTTGCTACTTTTTATAAATTTTTTAGCAAATGTAACAAAAATGCTACTATTTTCAAAATAAAATTTATTAGCAATGGTCTATATACAAAACTTTATTTCTTACTTCAATATATTTAAAAAAAAATATCAGTAGCAAGGACTTTTTAGCACTTTTTATTTATTTTTTTTTTTAAGAAAAAGTAGCAAAAATACTACTACTTATTTCAAAAAATTTAGTAATTTTCAGTAGCAAAGACTTTTAGGCATTTTATAGAGAAAGTAGCAGAAATACTCCTTTTTTTTAAATGAGTATTTCAATAATATATTAATAATGGGCTATATAAAACTTTAATTTTTTTTTAAACAAAATATAAAAAAAATTCAGAAGCACGGACTTTTCAGCACTTTTTATTTATTTATTTTTTTAAAGAAAAAGTAGCAAAAATACTACTACTTATTACAAAAAATTTAGTAATTTTCAGTAGTAAAGACTTTTAGGCATTTTATAAATTTCTTTACAGAAAGTAGCAAAAATACTACTATTTTTATTAATTTAATAATAAGCTTTTTAAAACTTAATTGCTTATTAAAACAAACTAACAAAAATTTTTTTTGGCATTCTCACATTTTCCAGAAAAAGTAGCAAAGTTATACTACTATTTTTAAAATAAGTATTTTAGTAACAAATTAGTAGTGGGCTTTTTATTGCTTACTACAAAAATTTTCAATTTAAAATTTCAAAAGTTGCAGTAGCAAGAATTTTTTAGAACTTTATCAAATTAAAAAAAAATTAAAAAAGTACCAAAAATGATACTTATTTTAAAATTTTAGTAATTTATTAATAATGGGCTACAGAAAGCCCATTGCAGTATTACTTATAATTTATTTTACTTTCATATGCTTGTGACTGCCAGGTTTTAATAAATAATCTTTGAAGAAGTTGGAAAATACCAACGAAACATAGGATTTAAAAATTAATCAATAATTTTTTATTTACATGGCAGAAGACACAAATGAACTCGAAGCCCGAAAATTCAATAGGAAAGAGAAAAATAAGAATTTTACACAAATAAAGAAGGTCGCATTCAGTGGCATTATTATTTTTTTTATTTTTTTTTAAGTAGCAAATCTACTACTATTAAAAAAAAAGTATATTATTAATACATATTTCTAATGAGCATTCTTATGATTTATTTTTTTATTAAGTTAATTTTCTGTTGAATTTTTTAATATTTTTTAGAAAAGTAGCAAATTTACTACTATTTCTTTAAAAAGTATTTTATTCCTATATATTTTTAATGAACATTTTTAAGATTTATTTTTTTATTGAAAATAATTTCAAAACAAATCTCAAAGTTTAGTTAGTTAAATCTTTTTTTAAGTTTTTTCAAAAAAGGAGCAAAAATACTACTTTTTTTAAAAAAACAAGAAGAAAGAAATGTACCTATAGTAAGTTATAATCCCACTTCAATACATAATTTTGTTATCTTTAGAAATTCAATTGTACAATTAAATTTTAAATTTGAAGTCGGTTAAATATTTTCTCAAAAGGTTTAATTGATTTTACACAAATGACATTCAAAAACTTTTCTTTATTAGCCTCGCACTAGTCTAGGTCCTGTAAGCAACATTTACACAATTACATATGACACCTGGGCTCGTCCAGAGCCGACATATGCAGTTTTTGGGGCAAGTACTTGCTTTTTTTTTTGCTTCCTCAACTTGTTGTTCTGGTGTATTGAAGACAAAATAAATATGTTTTACATTTTTTTTTAATATTCTCCGTCTTCAATCATTTGTTATACCAATAATTGTAATTATAAATTCATCGATTTGTGTTTTTTTCTTTTACACTTCATTTAATTTTATTTCTGAATGGAAGCAACAAAAAACTTGATTTCTTTCACTTCAAATATTTTTAATACAATTTATATTTTTTTTCTGGCAAATTTTCAAATACTTGTCATTATTAAGCCCTCGCACAAATGTGTTTGTATGTGTAAATTGTAATGGGCGCCTTAATAATTCCATATTTCTAAATCTTTTTTTTTTTTTAATGTAAATTTGTAATTTTTCTGCTTTTCCATCACATGCTGTAGTTATTCATTCCCCTTATGATTTTTGTATGTCTCAATATTCATTTACAACGACGGATGCATGGTTCATTAAATTTCAAAATGTAAATAGTTTTTTTCTTTTCTTTGGAATGTTCTATGTGCTGGCACCACCACCTACCTAATGATGGTTTTTAAATTAATTCTTTTTTGTGCACTTTGTTTCTTCTGAAAAGCTGAGTGTTGACGGGCAAAATTTTAAATTTGTAAAAAAATATTCTTGATTTATAAAGAGTTTATAAAATGGATTTACACACAAAATTCGTTTTATAAGCCTTCGATAAAGCAAAACACTTTTACTTATAAATAATATTTTCAAAGATAATTTTTAAATCGCTGAAATATGTAAGAATTTGCTAATAAATATATTTGCACAGCATTGTTTTTTGCACCCCCAAAAAATGGTGTCGTCGAGCCATAACCTACAAAAAGAGAAGCTTAACCGACACATTTTTTGAACCTCGTTTTTTTACGAAAATTGATTATCTACTATCGAAAATAATCGATTTTGGTAAAAAAAAATTAAAATCGCAAATTATGTCGCTTAAGCTGTTTTGGTGATTATGGCACGATATCATATTTAGCCAACACTTATTGCGTTAAACTTACATGAGAATATTACGTAAAAAAAAATCATATTTAGTAAAAGATTTCATTAAAAACTTAATCAAAATTTAATAACTAAAATCTTTGTCTGCCTTATGCAATCAATCAAAATAGTTTCCCTTGTTGTTTCTCATTTCTATAAGCTTCAATATGAATATTCCATTCATTTGTTGTTTCAAGCTAAACAAAACATTAAGCAAATAAATTAAAAGAAATAAAACTACTATAGACAACAATCATTTTCAACTGGGGAAATGTATTGTTGCATTAAGTTTATGTTTATGTGTGCTTGTAGCTTGGATTGATTGTTAATTAAAAAATATAAAACAAAAATACAAAAACAGAATAAGTAGGCCACATTAGATTCTGAAAGAGTTTGTTAGAAAAAGCTTGAGAAAGAAAAATTGTTAAATGTGGGCGGCAGCTGTATTTGTTAAAATACAAATAGTTAATTGATTCTCAACACTAGGCAATCATAATATGTAATTAAGTTTTTTTTTTTTATATAACACACGCAAAACTAAGGGAAAAATATTAATTAATGTTTAACATAGAGACAGCATTTTACAAATAGAAACACTTACATACGCATATGTATACATATACATACATATCGCTCATTTACTCAAACAATGTCATAACTCAAAAAAAAAACTAGTTTGCCAGAAAACGAGTTTAAAGTTTTCAATTTACTTAATGTGAACAATGTTAATTCAGCACCATTAACCCAAAAATTTACCTTTTCGAGTTATGGCGTTTTTGGGTAAATGAGCAATATATGGTTTGTTAATATTCATTCACAATTTTCTCCACTTTGTATAAAATTCTCATTTCATTCAAACGGATTTAAGCTCCAAAAAAATACATATTTCCCTTGTTAACCAACATTAAAATTTAAAACCAATGACTAATTGGCCTTAAAATATGTTTTAAAATATTCGTTTGAGCTTCTTTAATTCAGTTTTACAAGTTTTACAAATTCCTATTTTCAATTAAAAAAAATCCCCATGCAAGAAATCAGGATTTCTGTAGTCCTTAAATGTTATACAAATATTTGTCAATACGTCAAAATATTTATTTATGCTTATTTACTTTAATTTCAAAGAATTCTGTTTTTAATAAATACATACATATTTCCTTTGTTAACCAACACTAAAAATTAAAACGAATAACTAATAAGCCTTAAAATATGTTTTAAAATATTCGTTTGATGTTATTTGATTTAGTTATACAAATTTTACAAATTCCTATTTTCAATTAAAAAAAATCCCCATGCAAGAAATCGGGATTTCTGTAGTCTTTAAAAAATGTTATAAAAATATTTGTGAATACGTCAAAATCTTAATTTATGCTTATTTACTTCAACTTCAAAGAATTCTGTTTCTAATACATATTTCCCTCGTTAACCAACATTAAAAATTAAAACTAATGACTAATTACCCTTAAAAAATGTTTTAAAATATTCGTTTGATGTTATTTAATTTAGTTATACAAATTTTACAAATTCCTATTTTCAATTAAAAAAAATCCCCATGCAAGAAATTGGGATTTCTGTAGTCTTTAAAAAATGTTATAAAAATATTTGTGAATACGTCAAAATCTTAATTTATGCTTATTTACTTTAACTTCAAAGAATTCTGTTTCTAATACATATTTGCCTCGTTAACCAACATTAAAAATTAAAACTAATGACTAATTACCCTTAAAAAATGTTTTAAAATATTCGTTTGCTGTTATTTAATTTAGTTATACAAATTTTACAAATTCCTATTTTCAATTAAAAAAATCCCCATGCAAGAAATCGGGATTTCTGTAGTCTTTAAATGTTATACAAATATTTGTGAATACGTCAAAATCTTAATTTATGCTTATTTACTTTAACTTCAAAGAATTCTGTTTCTAATACATATTTGCCTCGTTAACCAACATTAAAAATTAAAACTAATGACTAATCATCCTTAAAAAATGTTTTAAAATATTCGTTTGAGTTTATTTTATTTAGTTATACAAATTTTACAAATTCCTATTTTCAATTCTAAAAATCCCAATTCCAGAAATCGGGATTTCTATAGTCTTTGAATGTGACAAATATATTTGCGAATACTTTATATTTAAATTTAATTTCAAAAAATTCTGCATATTTGACTTGTTTACAAATTCCTATTTTCAATTCTAAAGATCCCCTGAAAAGGAAGTGGGATTTCTATACTTCTTAAATGAGACACATATGTATATTTTTAAAAATGTCCAAATATTTATTTATGCTTATATACCTTATATGTATATCTTTACAATATTTGGCTATTTCTACAAATTCCTAGTTTCAAACAAAAAATCCCCATTTAAGCATTTTAGATTTTGGTAAACTGCCAACATCACTAACAAATTTTGTAATCAAGCATTAAGCTCCGTAATTTCTACAAGTAGATATCTATTGGTGCCTAGATATCTATCGTGTAAGTTGAATTTTATAAGGCAAACTCGTGGGTAAAAACCTTAGGTAAATTACCTGTGTGTAGAAATTACGGGCATTAGTATACATATGTATATCTAACAAATTTTGTAAATTATAGTATTTTGGTTACAAAAAATTTGCGATAGTCAATTTCAATTGGCCTATTCACAAGGTGTTTCATTAAATCTGTGGCAAAAAATTAAAAAGTAGTTTTTTATTCAAAATAAGACATCCAAAATTTATATTTTTTTTTGAGTAGTTTTTACTTTTTCCCCACTAAAAGGATTGAGAAATTTTCAATACCTCAGCAAGTATTTTGCTGGTATGCATTCACTAAAATTATTTAAATAAAATTTTTCCAACAAAATGGGGATTTAAGTCCAAATGGGGATTTTAAGTCCGCAGTTGGGAATTTCGTTAATTGAATTCATTAAAATTATTTAAATTATATTTTCCCGAAAATTTCATAAAAATCCTTAAATGGGGATTTTAAGTCCGCAGTTGGGAATTTTGTTAAAAGAATTTGCTAAAAATATATGTAAAAAAATTTATACTGAACATATTTTCCCTCAGCATGTATTTTGTTACCAACAACATCAAAATTATATAAATTAAATTTTTCCGGAAATTTGATAAAAATCGCCACATAGGGATTTTAAGTCCCCAGTTGGGAAATTGGCTAAATGAATTTATTTTAAGAAAATTTATAAAAAATATATGTAAAAAGATATATAACTAGTCAACAAATTTGTCTTTACCAACACTCATTAAAATTATTTAAATTGAATTTTCCTGGAAATTTTATAAAAATACCCCAATGGGGATTTTAAGTCCCCAGTTGGGAATTTCGTAAAAAAAAAGTTTATTTTAATTTACTAAAAATATGTTTAAAAAGATGTATGTATGTGTACTCAACAAATTTGCCCTCTAACGTTAGCGTAAGATAGTGGCAGCTTTAGCGAAAAGCCCCTACCGAGCAACAGAGCATTTTATCGGCTTTCATTGAATTTGAATTTCCTAGGAAATAGCGTGCTCAGACTGCTCTCCGAAATCGCTACAATCTTCGTCAGCATTTTTTTATTATTTATTGAGGCTCATATTCATTAAGAAATAAAATGTATTTAAAGTCTATTTTAAGAAAGTTCCATATGAAAAGTTTTTAAATAAAATACTTTTCAAACTTATTTTAAATTTTATTAAAATGGGGATCAAAGTTTGCATTTGTCATTGTCATTGACCTGTTCTTTCGGTAAATTTATTTTTAAGAAATTCTTTCTGTTTTCAAAATTCACCACAAAAATTTATAACATGGAATTGTCTTGATTGTATTCCCTTGGGTGCGAGAAGACCCAGATATTATGAAGACATTACGAGCCATAACCACCAAAAAAGCTTAAACGACAAATTTTTTGGATTTCGTTTTTTTGACGAAAATTTACGATGGCAAATGATCGATTTTGGTAAAAAAAATTAAGTTCGAAAATTATGTCGCTTAAGCTTTTTTGGTGATTATGGCTTGCTAATATTTTCTTTAAAATTTTTTCATATTGGATTTAAGATATCTACATATGTACATATGTATGTGTACGTGTTTATTTTCGACTTTTTTTCGAAATGATTCTCTATAATTTATTTCCTTTCATAAAGAACTCCTTAACAATACTTCTTTTTCTCTTTATTAGTTTTTCTTATTTAGCCTTCTTCCTTTGCCCCGTTTGCTAGCTTTCTTTCGGTGGCATTATTGTCATTATAATTATTGGTCTTGCATTGAAGCCAGACGCCTAGACTGGATGTCAGCCAAATGTCTGTTCTTATTTATGCAACGTTTATGTTGTATCCGTGTGTTAAACTCCTCACATGTGAGCGGGAAGTATTTGTACTCGTATGTACATGATGATCATCATCATGATGCTTTGTGTGTAGTTGGCGGCCTGGCTGCCATCTAACATATTATGTTAGAGGTTCTTAGCCATCAAGTTTACAGCGGGTGATTTTTTTTTGCTAATTTTTTTTCCAGTGTAATTTTTTTCAGTGTAAAAAAGAAAGATTTGTGACATGTGGCAATATTTCACTATGAATAGACATTTTCTTTGTGGTGTCATTTTAAAAATGTGTGCAATGCCTTTCGCATTAAAATTTTTGTTTGAAACGCTACGCCACACAACGAAAAACATCAAAAATGACAAAAGTTGCCACTAGTACACACTATTGCCATGTCCCAAAATACCCAAATGTATACTCAGCATAAAAAAAACCAACAACATTTGCATATCATTGAATGAAACGAATATTTACATGAAGTAATATAACAAATAAATATTTCATTTGCTTTAGCAAATTTTCTATAATTTTTAATTTTTCAAACTCCAAACGCTTTAAAAATCACCCATTACAATTTTTTTATACTATATATATTTTTTAACACTGACGTCTTGCATGATACGTGTAAGAATTGTTCATTCTTTAGATTTAAATTTTAAAAATAATGTTTTATATGACTTAACATAAGGTCTTCTTTAAAAAAAAAATTCTTTCCGAAATCCAGCTCAGGCTGGTGTCTGAATATAATGTTTAAAGTAAAATTATTTTATAATGCAGTTATATGCGTTTTTAAAACACCATAATTAATATTATTTTCACAAGGACTAGGAATTAATCTAAACTAGAAATAACTTCATGCTTAACTTTAAATTTTGATTATCATTATTATCCCTACAACTGTAAAACATTTTTAATTTTGTTCTAAAAAAAACAAATACGAACTTTTCCTAAAGTGTCTTTCGCTAGGACCATCTATATTTAATTTCAAATAAAACAAAGTAGGTGAGAGATATCAAATCAATTTTTTATTCGTTGGAAAGGACTATAAATGGAATATAACATCATGCAAATGTGAGCCTCAAAATGTCCAGTTGACATCACCCCCACGTAAGATGGGCCGAACCTCAAATCGCTAGTGCTAAATGTTCGATGTGGCACAAGTGGTTTGGCACGTAGCGTCTTGCTGTCGAAACCGGATGCTTTTGGGGTCAATATCATGCAATTCTGACCAAAAGATGTTAATTACCGACCTATAGCGCTCGCGACTGCAAAATGGACGACACACAAAGGTTGGCGCCATACATTTTGCGCAAAAATGATAAGAAGTGGTCCTAAATCATTAAAGTTGGCGCCGAGCAATATATTGACTTAATTAAGAATAAGATTTAATTTTGAAAAAAATCAGACACGCCCACCGCCCATGCAAACGAAATCTCTATTTTTTTTTTGCATAAAATTTTTCGTTTCAAACAAAGAAGTCTTCAAATTTGGTACTTACACTTTTTAGAATAAAAAAAAATATGCATAAAAGCAGCCACGACAAACCCCCCCCCCCCCCCCCAACAAACTGCCCACCTCCTATGTTATCCAATTCCAATTTTTTTTAATAAAATGTTTCCCTTCCAAACAGCAAATAGTACATACACTTTCTAGAATAAAACAGATGCATGATGAATTTAATCGAAATCGGCCACTCCCACGCCCACTGCCCATGTCATTAAAATCTTTTGTTTCATAAACTTTTTCCTTTTCAAACAGAATTCTTCAACATTTATGATTTGATTAGGCTAAAGTTCGTATCGCTTTGTAAGCCAAATTTACTCATTATGACTTAATTAAGAATAAAGTTTAATTTCAAGAAAAAATCAGCTACGCCCACCGCCACATTCGATCGAAATCTTTATTTTTTTTTTGCATAAAATTTTTCGTTTCTAAACAGAGAAGTCTTCAAATTTGGTACATACACTTTCTAGAATAAAAAAAATTTGCATGAAAGCAGCCACGCCTACAGCCCACTGCCCACTTCCCCCTTTTATTGAATTCAATTTTTTTTCATATAATTTTTCCCTTCCAAACAGAATTCTTCAAATGTGATGCACACACTTTCAAGAATAATAACAAAAATTAAAAATTTAAAAATACCCCGATATATCTAGAAAAGATGTGATATCTTCTAAACGTCTGGACCGATTTTCTTCAAACATAGTCAAGAACCTTCTCGATCAAGTCACCTTTCAAACAAAATCAAAATCGGTCCAGCCGTTTGGGCTGTACATGGACACGGACAGCGACACAGATACACAGACACACACTACAAACTTATAACACCCCTTTTTTGGTCGGGGGTAAAAAAAAGATGCTTACTGAGTTTAATCAAAATCGGCCACGCCCACTCCTTATGAAATCCATTTAAAATGTAGATTAAAAAATTCGAATTTTTTGCCATTTGATGTTTGGATGGCTTTGGACTGAAGTTGATTAGAAAATGGTCTGTCGAAAAATGTCGGTGTTTGTCCGAGAACTATTTCTAAATCGAAAGAAGACTTTCCCTCCCACCTTTCAATTTATTGAAAAAAAAAATAGATTTTTTCACAGAAAATCAAAAAAAAGCTTAAGCGAAAAATTTTTTTAACTTCGTTTTTTCCGAAAATCGATAATTAATTTGGGTAAAAAAATTATGACGCTTAACCTTTTTTGGCGGTTATGGCACGATACATGATGTATCACTGAATTGAATTGAATTTTTCTCTTAAATTCTTATGAATTGAATTAGGCTACTGTGCGTAACGCTTTTTAAGCCAAATTACATGTGACAATTATTAATGAACAAATAACATCAAGTTAGTTGTAAATATTCTGACAACAACACATAGTTGAACGGAACAGCCAGCCGTTTTCGAAGGCCACTAAACCTTCCTCATCAGCGTTCTTCTGTGCTTTGGTCCACTGTGTGTGGTGTCAGTTAATGTAGATGTCTGCCTGAATTTTTCTTGCTTAATACCCCTGCTTGGAAGTTACTCCAATTTTTCAAAAATTAGATATAAAAAATAACATAAGTGCACATTTCATAATTAAACATTTACCCGCAAAAAAAATTAATAAATTGTTGAAATTTATTGATTGAAAAATATGATTTTTAACAGCAGTTTCCCACTGTGCAACGTTACCAGTATAGAACAGCCATTTTGAGAAAATAACTTTATCACTTGCATGAGTTGCTGAACGCTGTTATAAGTCCATGATGATTTAGCAAAACAGACCATTCGATAGATGTCGCTTCAATAATATGGCCCGTAGCAGCTGTCAAAGTACGGAAGTCCCTTTGGGAAGACTCTTTATAAATCAAGCTATAAAAATCTCCCTCGACCCTTGAAAATAGTTTTTCTTTTTGTATTTATTTATGTATGTGTGCATGTCTGATATGTTTCATGTCCTATAGAGTTTTCAAGATGAGTAAGTTTCTGCAAATGATTCATGAGCTTTTATGTATGCATGTATATATTGCTGGCGCCGAAAAGTATGCTAACGCATTGAAGTTTTTTTGATTTTAAGGAAATGATTCACGAGGGAGCTAAACTTAACAATAATTAATAATGAACGATAAATTTTTTGTACAGAAATAAAATATTTTTTAAACATTTTAAAATTTCAACAATAAGAAGAAACAAAAAACTAATAATGAAAAAAGTTCGAAGAGCAAAATGAAAATATATTTACGGCCTAATTCATCAAAAATATTTCTATAGAAAATTTGTTTTATAAACCTTTTATACACCTAAAATATTTTCTGTAATTCTTAAACTATTAATATTAATGAATGTTATTAAAAAAGCGTCTTTTTTGCTTAAATAAGATATCGTGTCATAATCACCAAAAAAAAGCTTAAGCGACATAATTTTCGAAGTAAATTTTTTTTTACCAAAATCGAGTTCCAAAAAATTAAGTTTTTTTTGGCGGTTATGGTTCGTGATGGAACCATGCTGACTTAATGTGTTGCTAAAATTAATTTTTAAAAATATATTATATAACATACTTGTAATTTTTTTTATATTTTTCTTTCCAGGTGAGTACCACAAGGCTAAACGTGGTTTAAGCAAATTTACCCAGCCGAAAATCTGTAAGTCTGTATTGTACAAATTTCTTAAGGAAATCTTAAATTAATGAAAATCTTAATTTCGAAAGCTTTAAAGCTATCAATTATAAATTTAGCATGATTTTTTTTAATTAAAAATTTTACTTCGAAATTTTGAACTTAATTTCGAATTTTTTGAGAAATGAAAAAGCCCATTTTTAACACATTTTAAATTCTAAAAAGAAGATGTTTTTTGTTCGTTTGTTGCTGTTTTCAAAATCAATTTTTTGCACATACAAATTTATTTACATAAATAAATTTTGCCTTTGAGATACACTCATTTAAATATGTATGTATGTATAAACTACAATAGGTTTAAAAAACAAGTTTAAGTTTCTCTTTCATCTTTCGACGTATTTACTGCCATTTTCTCTTTATATTTATCAAAAGTACTATTTCCCACCAGTGATGCATTTTTACAATGGTCAAAAATAGCTGTGATATATATACATATATTTGATTACAATCTAAAGGCTTAATAAAGATTTATAACCCTTGACACAAACCTTGCGCTTTAACTGAGCTCTATTAGTGTCCTAACAGAGCTCTGTTAAGCTATAATGCATTCCGAAAGGACTTTTGCAATAAATGAGGCAACCGAGACGGAAAAGGTAATGTAAATTTATTGACAAGGTGCTCCTCCTCCTTTATTATTGCCCATGAATCTATTTCTGAATTTGAACTAGATACTCGTATTTGACCCTGTTCTGTAAACTGTAAATATTTGTATATTGTAAATATTTTATTAGATTTTTTTAATTTTTTTATTGTATAGATTCCCAAATATCATTATTAATTTTTTGAAAACGAGAAATTTACTCGGATTCGGTTTACAGAACAGGGCCGATTGCCAAGTTTTTAATTTGACATTTTTTTAAGGATACGCACTTTTTTTGGAGTCAATGCTGGCGGATAATATTGGTCATAGATTCGTGTCCAAGTGGTCCTCTAAAAACTCAGAATTTCTTGAGTTTTCATGAGTTCTTCAATAAACTTTAAATTTGCCCTACCTACATATTTATATGTATTAACATTTTCTCATGTTAGAAAACTGTGTAACTTAAGTAGATACCGCTCTTTGATATTTATTTTTAAATCTCGCTTTTTGAGGATATATTCTTCAAAATCCCGCTTTTTGATGGGTCATATCCCGCTTTTTGCCACATCTGGCCACGTTAGCTATGGGGCACTGCTTCAGGTTCCAATGTAGAGAAAATCCAACGAAAAAAAGATATATTTATATTATTTGATAGGTCCTAGATTCAGCCACATAAAACATGTTCAGTGCTGTTTACTACAATACTGGAACGAGACCCAATCCAAGAAAAAGGTGAATGTGTAACCATTTACACGATATATCTTCTTTTCATCATACTACTTTTGTTAACACTCCCATTTTCTCAAGTCATATGATGAGTACGCTTGGTTCAATTGTCACCGAATTTTCTGCAGGGTTACATTACGATTGCACCATTTTTCGTTGCACGCTTTAGAACACCCTTTAATTTTTAACTGTCAAAAACAGTGATGCCAACTTTTTTGGCTCTAAGAGCACATCAAAATTTAAAAAAAGCACTAAAAGGCGTAATTTTGAGATCTAAAATGCGTAAAAAGCACTAACGGGAAAAACGGGCGAAGATTGAATCGATTGAAGTTTACTAATGTTTGGTTTTTTTTAAGCTAACTCTATTTCAGCAATATTATCATCTTTAAAGAAGTATATCAGAAGAAAAAGGTATGCTTTATACTGAAAAAATAGATACACCAAGTTTTTATTAAAGTAATTTTAAGAAATATACAAATTTCTTAAAAGCACTACTTAGTGCTTTTCCTTAGTTTGGCGCTAACGCTCAAATTTTGGCGTTTTGAGTCTTCAAAAAGCACTAAAAATAGTGCCAAAAGCACCAAGTTGGCATCGCTGGTCATAAATTAGTTGTTGTAGGTATTATGTGAAAATTCCAAGTCCGTAGCTCTTACAGTTCTTGAGAAAACAGCCTTGACGGACAGACGGACATGGTAACGAAAACAATAGGGTGCTTTTCACATTTGGTGTACGGAACCCTAAAAATGTGCTCAAAAGTTTGAAGTAGTTGGTTGAATTTTGAACTGAAAGGGCCAATACCGCCACAAATGGCCCAATTGTGCGACATTTTGCATCACTGTTTTTCACCATCATTTACAGCAACAACAACTAACAACTCTCTCTAAAAGAAATTTTCTGAGATAAAAAAAACTGTTTCTTTTCTTCAAATGAAAATATCCCTCAACAAAAAAGCAAAACAAAACAAAAACAAATGACTGTATAGCGGTACACACACAGGCGTACACAAAAAGACACACACACACACCTACCCATTGGATTAATGTGCTTACGCACTCACGTATAAAAACTTAAAATATATAAAAACAAACAACAAAACCAATGGCCTTTTCTGGTTTCTCCCATTAACCCACCACCTCAAGTCTAATGCACTGCCACACAAGAGCACTTACAAAAATATTAAAAAGAAAACAGGAACAACACCACACACGTCATACACATCTCGTCTCGTACGTGCACATCATGCATTCTTTTAATGGCAATATGGTTTGCAGTATTGCCAGAGATGAAATAAGAAATTCAACGATTTTTTTATCAGAAATCTCTAAAACAAACTTGTAGGCTTTTTTTTTTAAGTTATTATAAGAAATTTTTAATGAATAAAAGAACAGGTGTGTTAGTTAGGCATCCTACACATTTAGAAAACCTTGCTTTTTCCTAAATGTAAATAAAAAAATTTCATTATAACCTTCCAGTCGAATCTTAGCATGCTTACTTTCAATGATATGGCATCACTTTTCCCCAATGCTAGAAAAAAGTGCTCGCTTGTTCACTTCAAAACACTCAAAGCACATTAGGCTTGCGTAAAATTATTTCCCTTTTTTTTGAAGAATTCGTTTTTGGGGGAAACTTTTATTGAATGCAGTTCGTTCTTAGCCTCGTGTGTGTGTGTTTGTATGTTTTTATATACGTACATGTAACATTTATCTGTATGTACAGTGAGTGAGTGAGTATTTAATGAATTTGTACCTTTGTGTAGAATTGTTGTTTTACGGAAATAAACTGAAGTTTTTAGTCTTCTGTAAATGTTCGTTTAGTGTGCATAAATCGCGGCGCGAGTTAGCAAGAACTTATTTCAATAAATGTGTTTCTTATCAAAATACAATTAAATAAAAATTTTAATGTGGAAAAATCTAAAAATATCCCATCCATAAAACTATTTAGGAAAAAATATTAATGGAAAAAATGAAGTGTGGTGTGTGGTGCAATAAAAAGACATAAATTGTAAAATAAAAAAAGAAGTTTAAAAATAGTTGTTCAACGCAAATGAAAAATGAAATTTATAATATTTAAAGTAATAAATTTAAAGAAGCATTAACACAAGAAATTATTACTTGAAAAGCAATTTTAAAGGAATTTTAATATAAAAGGCTATATATGAAAAAGTTTTCCAAAGTATTTCAAAACAAAAGGGGGTGAAGCTCGTTTAAAGAATTTTTATATATACACACATACATATATATGTACATCCATACATATACAAGTATGTATAAATGTGCATATGTTATAGATTTGTTAACATTAAAACCAAATATTTAAATTTACGGAGTTAGCAAGTTATTCTGTGCAAATCGCAAAAGTAAACAATAGCAAATTGAAGTTTATTTGAAATCAGCTTCAAAATTTCTCTTAAAAATCAAGATTTCACTGAATTCAACACCCAAACAACATTTTTCAAATCCAGAAAATCAGAAAATGCAGTATCTAGTAACAAAATATATTCAAATTGGGGAGAAAACCAATTTAAGAAAAATTGTACTATCAATCTATCTTTATGTATGTTTCTTGTATCAATTCGAAATAAAATTTAAATTTTTCGCAGGAATAAACATTTTAGGCATTAATTTTAGCGCACAAATTTCACATCAATAACTTTTTTCTGAATGACTCAGAAAGTTAATTTTACTTACATACATAAATTTTCGAAGTTGCAAAAATTTTTTACTTTTTTGCTTTTTAACTTTTTTTTTTTATTTTTATTTAAAGCTAATTGATGAGAAGTCTTTTTCTTTTCCAAACTTCAAAATATGATTCGGAATTGTAGTAAAAACATATTAAAATATAACTTTTTCGAGCTGGAAATTTGATTTGAGAAAATAAATTTTTCCAAAAGATTTAAATTAGTTTATTCAATTACTTCGAAATTTCGAACTTCCCCTCGAATCATTTGGAGTTCAATTCAAATAAGTTGTGTTTCTCAGAAATTGGCTTGATTTTAGAATTATTTTGAGAATTGTAAAAAAAATGTTTTCCAATAAATTCGAAAATTCGAACTTTATTTAGAATCATTTGAATTTCACAAAAAATGCACTTTTCACTAATTATCTAAGAAAAACGTAAATAAAAATACAAAAATTTTGTATCTTCGAAAATTTTTACTTTGTCTAAAATTTGGACAAATTCGAAAATTTCAATTTTATTTAAAATCATTTCAAGTTAAAAAGAATGCAAAATCAAAAAATTAATAAAAAAAAGTTTTCGTATTTTCGAAAATGTTTACTTTGCCTAAAAATTTGGCCAAAAACTCGTCACATTAAAAACAAAAGTACAAAAAATATATAATATATTTTTTTCGAAAATTATAAATACATACATATGTTTTTTTTTTTGAAGACTTCGAAACTTTGAACTTTGTTTCAAATGTTTTGTAGTTGAACAAATTTATACTTTTTAGAATCTCGGTTGATTTTAGAATTTTTTCGAGAGTTTTTTTTAACAAATTCGAAAATTCGAACTTTACTTCGAATCATTTGAAGCTCAAAAAACTTGCCCTTTTAAGAAATTAGCTAAAAAAGAGAAATTAATGAAAATAAAATAAATTTGGTCAAAAGCCTAACCAACACACATTCATATTTTTGTTTCAAGTTTTTCGAAAAAAAGATTAACTTTTTTTCTAAGCAAAAAAAAAAAAAAATAAAGCATACATTTTGGAAGTTACAAAAATCTTTTATTTTATTTCCTTTTAAATTATTTTTTGAGATGTTAGGTGCTTGTTTCTACTAGTTATAATTCTCATTTGTTTGGTATAATATTTCCTAGTTGTGCATTTAGATATTTTTAGATAAATTTTCCCTGATGATAATGCATTAACAATAATGTAATGCTCATAGAAACTAGTTATACTGTTCAATAATCGAATATATTTTTAATAAAACAATATTTTATCAAATAATTAAAATAATGGCGCAAAAAAAATCTTAAACTTATCTGAAGTTATAATTTTTTTAATTGTTTTACATATTTTTGCAATTGGAAAAGTATAATAAATTGTTTCCAGCTTTAAATGTGATTCGAAGCAAAGTTCGAATATTCGAGGTAGTTAAAAAAAAATATTTAGATCTTATAGAAAAAGTAAAAATTTTCCAAGTTATAAATAATTTGTGGCTTTAATATTTTTTTTTATAGTTTTCGACAAGTATATATTTTTTCAAACTTTAAAATTGATTCGAAAATAAATGCAAATTTAAGAACTTGCTTGCTTAAGTCTGTAATCACTATTCTACACAATCCCACGACTTACGGGAAAAATCAACCCTGATATAATGAATCGTTATTGTCTTTTGAATATTTTCATAAACTCCATCATACCAGGGTAGTATTTTCTCAAAAGTTTTTGTTTTTATAATCAATATTTTTTTCATATAAAATGTTTCAACGCTTAAGCGACCCATCCATTGTACAAAATTATTGCAAATGTTGTTGTACATATTATTGTTGTTTTGACCTATACTATGCAATAAATGGCACAATATTTTCAAGGAAAATATTGCCCAATTTTCTTGATAGTTATAAAGTAAATAACATTGAACAATGTTGCCACCACATTACACAAGTGTCTTGATTGTACAATAAAAATCAAAAGTATTTTGTTATTTGCCAATATATTGTACCACCTTCGAATATGATATTCACATTGGCAATATTATTGTACAATACGAAATATTGCACAATTATATTGCAAGTGGGTGGGACACTTTAGCGTTGCGTTTTACAAAATTAGGCCCTTAGTAGTAAAGTTTATAAAACCTTGAATGGACATTTTTATTTTATGCTGAAGTTTTCAGACAAAACTGTATAAAAGAGAAATAAAAATTTTTTTCAAAGGACATTTTTTTTAAGGGAAAATTCTTTTCTTTTTTTTGGAAGTTCAAAAGATTTGTTGATATTTTTTGAAGCAAAAATCATAATCTCAACAGAAATTGTCAAACACAAACTTGAAAAAAAACTACCTCACTGACCCCTGCATTAAATGAAATGTTGATTTGGAAAAAAACAACCCTATTTCACCATACTTGGTGCAAATGTCTTGTTGGGTTTCGTTCTAAATGAAAACAAAACGCTTGTGTTTACAAACTAAAAAAACAAACTATCAGGGATAATAATTGACAAAAAAAGTTCTAAATTTCATTTAGCTTTTCGAGGTTTTTGTTTTTTTTTTTTGCTAGTAAACCCTAATTTATACATGCCTTTTAATATTTCGATTTTGCAGTTAAGCGTTGCCAGAAATATGATGAGGCAAAAACTACCCCCAACCCTTAAATGTTCTACGGTTTCCATGCCAATGAACTTAAGAATATTAAACTTATGCTAAGCTATTGAGAATAATTCATAATCTTTGTTTAAGATAGGATTTAAAAAGAAAAGAAAACAAAAATACAAAATGTAAAGGAAATGGGGTGTTGAATTCAAAATTCTAATTGAAAATTATTCAAACTAAAACTAGAATTTTTTGCAAGTAAAAAAAATATTTACGGGTTCTAAGAGTATTTAAATACTTGAAGGAAATAAGCGATTAGAACTGCTGGTGTGTAAAAAAAATCAATTTAAGCTTTAACGCAAAATAAAAGTGAATTGTTTTAAAATTTTAAATTAAAAGTGTAAAAAGTACGCAATTTTAAGTTATTTAAAAACGTGAACAAAAACAAATTTTACTTACATTTGCTTTAAATTTGCTGTCAATATTGTTGTGTGTGTGTGTCAACCAGACATTATGGCAATTATGGAGTCATCACTAGAACTGACCACCCGCAGCATTCTTATCATCATTATGAGATGTATGTAAACACATTTTTATTTATATTTTATTATACTAAAAGTAAAAAAAAAAAATTGCCTTCATTAAAAAAAAAAAACAAAAAACTTATATATTAAAATTATAAAGTAGGATCGACCGATCTATGTAAAGTGAGGTAGGGTAATTGTAAAGTTATACTTCGTTTATGCAAAAAATTAAAAGGCACATGCCTATCAAACTAATTAATTATCTTTCTCTCTCTCTCTCGTTCATACTTATAGCATGAGTATGCTTATACTCAGGCTATGTTTATGTTTAATCGGCATAAAATAAATAAGCTGATACGCGGGATATTTATTCATCATTCGCCACCGTATACAAGCATTTGTTTATATAAAACGGAATGAAAAATGTAAGCTTGTTTGTGTGTGTGGATGTTTGAAAACTTGATTTAGGTATGTGTGTAAATAGCCCTGTATACACGCAAGTGTAATCCATTAATAGTCAGTAGTATTTTTATATTCATGCGTGTGATTGTAACTCACACAGTCTATAAATTATAGTTCTTGTCGTTTGAGCTGCGTAATTTAAAAATTTTTGTAAACATGCATGTTGCATGTAGAGACCAGTCCGAGTTCTAATACTTCCTATGAAGCGGACCAGTCACTCTTCGAAGGGGCTGACCTAGGATGGGGTTAATTGATACTTTGTATGCACCTTGTGACTTATCACTTAACTATCAGGGACCTATTCCGTGTAGAATATAAATTATATATAAATTTATGTAATTTGTACATTTATGTAATTGTAACAACGCAAACTTGAACTTTTTTTATTATTTTTATTTTTCAGTAAACAAATTTTTTTATATTCAAACTAACTATCAACCTACGGCATGGAGGGCTTGCACACTACCTATCCGATTATAGGGGCACTCATATTTTAAAAGTATAAATACGTACCAGTTAAGCTTAGGTTAATATCTAAGTATAGTTACTGGACTTGTTCCAGAGTGACTTGGCAGTCTATTTATATTGATTCATTCATTGTTTAAACCCCTCACAGTGAACAGATGTCCCAGCGAAGTCTTTCTTATATATATACCCAACCAAAAAATATTCGTAGTACATAATACATGCCCCAGCGGAGTCTTTCTTATATAGACAAACTAAACCCAAAAAAATATTCGTAATACATACGCGCGTAATATTAGCAATAGTACCCTATTGAACTATGGATGAAGTTATGGAGAATAAAAGTGAAGTGAAAGTGAATAAAAGCGAATAAAAGTGAAGAGTGTTGAGGTAACATTTACCCTATGAAGAGAGAGAGAGAGAGAGAGAGTTGTTCCTCAACATTCTCAAGTGAAATACGGCTTACATGGAAACATGACTCTAAGCTAACACAAATGATTGCCTGAAATTAAATTATCAGTCTAGATGATAAACTTTCAATATACTTTTGAAACCTTTATGGTGCTACGAAATTCAGTTACGGCTAACCTGACCAGACATCCCACTTTTGAAATTTTCCATCTCTTATTAGATTTTTATTAAAATGTAAGTGATAAAAAATCAATCCAAATATTTTTTAAGTGTAGTTATTGCTTAACTATCCAAACATCTGTGTGCTTCGTTACACCCGTTTTGAGATGAAGTGTATATGTACACATGACACATCCCGCTTCCTAAAAGATATTTATTTTTAAATCCCAGTTTTTTATGGATCATGTCCCGCTTTCAGCTTTCAATGTAGAGAAAATCCAAAGAAAGAAAAAACATAAACATATATTTATATTATTTGATAGCAGCTACAATACTAGAACGAGTCTGTTGAAGCTTTTTAGCTTTTAAGATGTTTAGTAATTCTCAATTACTTTATGGTACATTTTATATAATTCCAATTTTTTTTTTTCAAGAATTTGGTTGGACATTTTCTGATAAATTTGCATTAGCATTAACGTAATGCAGCGTATAGAAAATATTAAACAACATAGTTACCTTAATACATACCTGTTAAGTAATGATTACTAATCGTAATGACTACTAATTTGATTACTTTTTTTTAAAGGCGAAGTAATGATTAAATTACGATTATATTCAGTTTCGTACTTAGTAATCGTGATTACGATTACTAATAATGGAAAAGTAATCTGAATTCCTTAAAATTACTAAAAATAATCGAAAAGAATCAAAAAGTAATCCGACTACTTTCAAAGATTACTTTTGATCCTTAATAAATAATCAAAAAGAATCAAAAGTAATCCTTAGAAGTAATCGGATTATTTTTTGACTACTTTTGATTCTTTTTGATTATTTTTAGTAATTTTAAGTAATTCAGATTACTTTTCGATTATCAGTAATCGTAATCAATTATTTATCAGCAATTCTTTTAAAGGCAATTATATAATCATTACGATTCTTTTTAAAATGTAATCTAATTGATTACTAATCGTAATCGAAATTTAACAGCTCTGCCTTAATATAGAAACCACCTAACTCATTATTTTTTTTTTTTTTTTTGAAATCGAGATTTTGGCATTTTTTATTTTGGAGGGGAGAGGTAGCGAAGCACACCGGATTAAGCTAGTATGTTTTTAAATTAAAAATTGCCTGAAATTTTCTTATTTTATTTTTATTAAATGAACTTTTTGACGTTTGTTATAAATTTACATAAACTGTTTGCGCAAAAGTTCAAAAGGGGCTTCATGAAATGAGCCTCGCAAGTTTGCCCAATTGCACAATTGGCAATTTTAAGAGTTCTCATGAAAACCCTTAGTATGATTTATTGACAAAAAAAAATTGTTTTAATATTTTTTTTTACTTTAACATGCAGAAAATGTTGATTCCGTTCATGAAATTAAAACTGATTTCATTCCGAAATTTTTGTTCCTTTTTTCATTTTCTCAAGCGCCAAAATACGGGTTGCATTCCGTTTCCGAATGAAATTCGAGTTCTGTGACATGGCTGACATACGCTTGAAATGTTCAAACTTTATTTTAACTTTATTTTAATGCCTACTATACCAATTGATACTGAAATTTAAAAAATCAAAACTAAAGGATATTCTATTAGTTAATGTAATTTTGACTATGTCATTTTGATAAATTGCTATATCTTGGCAACCATAAGACGCAAAAATGTTAAAACTAAAAAGTCCCAAAATAAAAAAAACGCCAAAACCGAAGAAAACGCCTAAAAACCCCTAAAAGTAAAAAAAAATAACCAAAAGCCGAAAATATCGCCAAAAAATCGCTAAAAAAACACAAAACCTAAAAAAACTCAAAAACGAAAAAAGACGCTAAAAGTAAAAAATCGCCAAACACCGAAACAAAGTTTAGAGTACTTGAAAGTTTTTTCACAAATTTCTACATCAGATAAGACATTCGATTATATATTCTAAAGTTCGTATAGTATGTATGTATGTATATGTAGCGTCCGTACGGAACAATTAGTGTGGGAGTCAAAGTCTCACTTTACTGAATTTTTTGATAAATGAATTATGAAATTAAGGTTTCTTTTTAAACCAAGTTGTTCTAAAAACTCACGATTATGTTGATTGAGAATCTTTATATTACTTTTATTTCTGATAATTACTGACAATCTGTTTTGTTTTAGGTAATGTTGTTGTTTTTTTTTTGTTGTTCTTGTTGCTTTTGTTGTGATAAAAGTTTACATTTAAGTTAGTTGCCGCAAATAATGGCACGTTTCCAAGTTTGAGAAAAGAAAATTAATACAGACTTGACAATGAACTTCCTTCGTTTAAAATTTAACAAACAAAAAAGTATTTAATACCTACAAAAGCTGCTTAAAATATTTCCATTTTGGTTTTTTCTTCTATAACATTAAAGTAGCAGGAAGTTGAAAGATTTTTGAAAAAGAAAAAAATAATAAGTTGTCATAGAGACTTTTTATGCTGCTGGATTTATTGTAAAGGCTTGTAAAGCTTTTCGGGTACATATGTATTTGCTTCTAAAAGCAGGGTGTGTGCAGTAAAAAGATATTTAAGTAATTGTTGCTTATTTAATATGTTTGTCGTCTCTTTTATGTTTTTAAAAAGCGCGAGTCTTGTTACTTTTTTTTTTGTATACACCTGAATGCACATATTGTCATAAATTTAGTGCTGCTACCAGCCACCACCACCACGCCGTTGTAAAGTACTACTACACTAACGTCAATATCGTTGCCTTAATATAGAAAGGTCCTAACTCATAATTTTTTTTTGAAATTGAGAATTTTGCATTTTTCGCTACACTAGATGTTCTTCTATCGAAATATACAAAAAACTCGATTTCAATCAAATAATGAGTTAGGGTCTTTCGGAACTGGTGGCCAGGAATGTAGCTGAAGGTGAGAAGGTAACCTTCTACGTCGACAGCCAGGCAGCGCTAAAAGCTTTGAAGGGACACAATTTCAAATCGAAACTTGTTAGTGACTGTAGGAAACCCCTCAACTTGCTTATGCATTAATATAGTGTCAGACTATGTTGGGTTCCTGGCCACAGCAATGTTGAGGGAAATGAAACTGCCGATGAGCTGGCAAAAATAGGGTCGGCATTAGACGAGGGAATGACGGACAGATCGGTGAAATTACCGATAGGTCATTACTAAAGGGAACTCAGTAATTGGGTAGAAAGCAGGACCAACAGTTCATGGCTAAGTAGGGAGGATTGTAGTCTCGAGGCGTTTTTGGCCAAAACGTGACTCAGGAAGATCCAAACTGCTACTGAACATTAATAGGAAGGCGATGCGAATCTTGATAGGCGCGTTGACAGGTCACTGCTCGGTCAGAGCAAGAACCAGCATTTGGGAAACTGGCACTCCAGATTTTTGTAGGATCGGGGATGAAGAGGAACCAGAAACCATTGAACATATTATCTGTCACTGCATAAAGCTGCAACGTGATAAGCTTAGATGGCTGAGCAGACGTTTCCATGAAAGCATTACTAATATCGGGAAGTGTAAACTAGAGGACATCAGGGGTTTCATCATGAGTGAGGAGTAATAGGGTCACTTCTGGCAACAATTTTGGGGGGGAGGGGGTAAACATTACTTGGTCAACAGAAGGGAGTCACAATGGACTCAATTGGGTCTTCCTAACCTAACCTAACCTAACTTAAGCTTAAATTAGACGTGACATAGCCATAACGCCATAACCATAACCAAACCAAAATTCAATTGCCCAGCGGCGAACGCTGCATACCACATTACATCTCTTTAATGATGTTTGTCATACTTTGTGTTCAATGAATGCTAGCTTACAAAGTGTACGAAAGTAAGCTAGATTGTATTCGAACTGCCCACTGACAACTTACAATGTATGTTAGGCAATACTTGGCTTTTATGTTGATTGGATGAACACTTCCGTATCTTGCTTACTTTGTGTGCAAGTGAAAGGCATTCACACCACAAATGCGGCAATGCATTTGAAAATGTATACTAGGTACGTTTATGAGGAGGTGTGCATTACTGTCTTACATGTGTGCATCGAATCATCGCTTCTGCAATCGAAATTTTCGCCGCTGGGTGGTTTCTATGGTGAGAGTTATGGCGAGTCTCTCTCACTCTCACTCTCACTATAGAAATCAATTGAATTTGGTTTGGTTATGGTTATGGCGTTATGGCTATGTCACGTATAATTTAAGCTTTAACCTAGGGTCTTTCTATATTAAGGTAACGATATGTAATATTTCAACTTTGGAAACTATCCAAGTGGAAAAACAATTATAAAGTATTGTTGACATGCCCATTGGGAAAAAGTTGAGGAAGAAAATATTCACGCGTTAGAAATGATCAAAATAAGAGTCGCAAATTCGTGTATACTCTGATAATTTCATAAAATTTAGCAAATAAAAAACAAAAGTTCGAATAGCTTATGTTTATATCTACTTCAATTACATTCCTTATAAAGGAACTACTGCTAACTATTTTTTCACGAGACTCCCAGGCACTTAACTCTTGAAAATGTTGATCTCCACTGCAACTTTGCAATGTTGCTTAATTTCCTACATGGTTGTTTCTACATGAAATATGTATGTATGTACTCGTATGTATGTACATATATTTTTTGCATTTTTTTTTATTTAAAAACTTTTTACTCCGTCTCTTGTTTTTCTCAAGTGTCAAATAAACACTCTGTATAAGTTAACAGAACACAAGCGCTTTGCAACATTAAAACAATGTGACATTTGTTGGAAAATATTTAAACATATGACAAAAGTACAAAATAAAATTATATGCAAAAGAAAAATATACAACAAAAGGATTCAAGAAATGTTTTCTTGCAGCTTTAAGTTTTTTTTTAACGAAAAAAAAAGAAGATATTTTACAAATAACCTTCGAAGAAATTCTGCTTTTTTTCTTTCTTCAATATCAAATTCCTAATAACTAGTATTAATGTTTTATATTCAATATTTTTTTTAGCCAGAAATAATTTCTTAATCAGGCTTGAGTTCAGTAATTTCAATTCTTATGAATGAAATATTTTTATTAATTAATGTGAGTATCTAAAGAATAGAAGAAAAATTAAACTAGACACTATTAGCTGGGGGAAATACCGATATTTTTCTGTGCAGCCACGCACTTCATCAGCACCCATGTCTATCTACTGGGGTAGAGATTATTATTAACATCAGCTATTAAACTTAAATTTCTATGAAATGGAATATGAGAATTGATTGTGTATACAATTATTGATTTGCCTTTGGCAAACACATTTGTAAGTATCACTATTCATTTTCTGTTTTTCCATTTTCTATTTAGGTTAGCACGAAGTTATATCACTCTACCTATGTATGTTTAACTATTCTTACTTATCTTTTACGATCATCACATTAATTATTTTTACTTATTCGATGCACCATCGGTACATACATATAAGTATTATTGTAGTGGCTTTATGTTACTTTGTTTTTGCTTTCTACAGTTGACTTAGCTTTCCAGCATTCTGAAGCAGTTCTGGCTAAGTGAACAGTGATCGCCAAGTGAACATATTTTTGTCACGTGCCCATGACGAATTAAATGAGACATTATTAGATTTAATTGAACTATAGTGAATTTTTAATCAGAAATAATTTCTTAATCAGGCTTGAGTTCAGTAATTTCAATTCTTATAAATGAAATATTTTTATTAATTAATGTGAGTATCTAAAGAATAGAAGAAAAATTAAACTAGACACTATTAGCTGGGGGAAATACCGATATTTTTCTGTGCAGCCACGCACTTCATCAGCACCCATGTCTATCTACTGGGGTAGAGATTATTATTAACATCAGCTATTAAACTTAAATTTCTATGAAATGGAATATGAGAATTGATTGTGTATACAATTATTGATTTGCCTTTGGCAAACACATTTGTAAGTATCACTATTCATTTTCTGTTTTTCCATTTTCTATTTAGGTTAGCACGAAGTTATATCACTCTACCTATGTATGTTTAACTATTCTTACTTATCTTTTACGATCATCACATTAATTATTTTTACTTATTCGATGCACCATCGGTACATACATATAAGTATTATTGTAGTGGCTTTATGTTACTTTGTTTTTGCTTTCTACAGTTGACTTAGCTTTCCAGCATTCTGAAGCAGTTCTGGCTAAGTGAACAGTGATCGCCAAGTGAACATATTTTTGTCACGTGCCCATGATGAATTAAATGAGACATCATGGGCACGTGACAAAAATATGTTCACTTGGCGATCACTGTTCACTTAGCCAGAACTGCTTCAGAATGCTGGAAAGCTAAGTCAACTGTAGAAAGCAAAAACAAAGTAACATAAAGCCACTACAATAATACTTATATGTATGTACCGATGGTGCATCGAATAAGTAAAAATAATTAATGTGATGATCGTAAAAGATAAGTAAGAATAGTTAAACATACATAGGTAGAGTGATATAACTTCGTGCTAACCTAAATAGAAAATGGAAAAACAGAAAATGAATAGTGATACTTACAAATGTGTTTGCCAAAGGCAAATCAATAATTGTATACACAATCAATTCTCATATTCCATTTCATAGAAATTTAAGTTTAATAGCTGATGTTAATAATAATCTCTACCCCAGTAGATAGACATGGGTGCTGATGAAGTGCGTGGCTGCACAGAAAAATATCGGTATTTCCCCCAGCTAATAGTGTCTAGTTTAATTTTTCTTCTATTCTTTAGATACTCACATTAATTAATAAAAATATTTCATTCATAAGAATTGAAATTACTGAACTCAAGCCTGATTAAGAAATTATTTCTGATTAAAAATTCACTATAGTTCAATTAAATCTAATAATGTCTCATTTAATTCATCATGGGCACGTGACAAAAATATGTTCACTTGGCGATCACTGTTCACTTAGCCAGAACTGCTTCAGAATGCTGGAAAGCTAAGTCAACTGTAGAAAGCAAAAACAAAGTAACATAAAGCCACTACAATAATACTTATATGTATGTACCGATGGTGCATCGAATAAGTAAAAATAATTAATGTGATGATCGTAAAAGATAAGTAAGAATAGTTAAACATACATAGGTAGAGTGATATAACTTCGTGCTAACCTAAATAGAAAATGGAAAAACAGAAAATGAATAGTGATACTTACAAATGTGTTTGCCAAAGGCAAATCAATAATTGTATACACAATCAATTCTCATATTCCATTTCATAGAAATTTAAGTTTAATAGCTGATGTTAATAATAATCTCTACCCCAGTAGATAGACATGGGTGCTGATGAAGTGCGTGGCTGCACAGAAAAATATCGGTATTTCCCCCAGCTAATAGTGTCTAGTTTAATTTTTCTTCTATTCTTTAGATACTCACATTAATTAATAAAAATATTTCATTCATAAGAATTGAAATTACTGAACTCAAGCCTGATTAAGAAATTATTTCTGATTAAAAATTCACTATAGTTCAATTAAATCTAATAATGTCTCATTTTTTTTAGCTTTACATACTTTATTTTTATAGCTATGCTATTTGTGTCACGACACAGGAGCTAGTACGTGATTTTCGTAACAAAAATAATCCACTCTATTACAGTTATAAATTTGTTTTTCTTTTGATTTATTTGTACTTAAAACCAGAGTACGAAAGTGAACGAAACAAATTGTTTCATTTTGTTGAAAAGTATTGCGCTCTGAGCTGCCCATAGTAGCACCAGAGTGCCGAACATCAATCGGCTTCTTATACAAATGCATACAAACAAGTTCATACATTTCTCTCATGTTTCTCTCGGTGGCCACTGGCCAGCTCTGATTGCACTCAATTTGTTTTTGTATTGTTTTTGCACATGAGCACAAACTAGAGAACACAGCCGATCGGCTGTAAGTCGGCTAACAGCCGCCGCCGGCAGCCACAAAAATACATTAATTTAATCGTTCGTTAAATGGAAACTTTTTGAAATATTTGCGGCGAATTTGACATCATCATATAATATAATATTATTGTATTGTTATTTAACAGATTACGTTTGTTTTTTATATAGCTAAGCAGCATAGCTATATCCGGGTATTCTAAGACACCTCTCTTCTTTTTTACGTACTTTTTTTTTTGCGCAAAGTCTCTAAATATTTTTTTCTCGTGTTTTTACTGTAAGGTTTTCAAATTACATTTTATATAAATATTTATTTGTCATATTTACAAATAAGGTGTCAAATGCAACCAGCAAATGAAGTCTGCAAACATAAATGACATCAAGGCAATATCAGAAAGTTTGTATTAAAAGAAACTTTAAAATATTGATACCACAATCACTTTCCTCTCTCTATAAACCTTATTTATATTTATTGAGCTTGATATCTTGTTTTTATATATATATATATATACAGAATTGCCAATGCATAAATACGAGGGTAGGTCATTAAATCAGTGACTTGTTTGAATATAAAAAGTTTATTTTATTTTTCAACATAATATAATTTTAACTCAATACACTTAGTCCAACGTTTCTCCAGTTTTGGTATACCTTACAAAAAATAGGATTTTTCGAGGTCCTTAAAATAGCCATTTGTTTGGTCAATAATTGCATCGTTGGAGCTAAATCTCCTTCCACCGGGCCATTTCTTTAGGTTTAAAAATAGGAAGTAGCCACTAGGGTATAAATCCGGAGAATATGGCGGATGGGGTACCAATTCGCAGCCCAATTTATAGAGTTTTACCAATAAGACTGCACACGTGTGCACTCGTGCATTATTTTTTAGGACATAGTTTTACAATTTTTTACTATGTATTATATATAAGTATATGTATGTATGTATATGGAGCACTATTTTCAATTATCCGTAAGCGACAAAAATTAAACTTTTCAGAAGACTGTTTTTTATAGCATTCAAATACGATGAAATTTCTGGATGTAAAATTTTATTTTATGGGTAGGTTAACAAAATTTTAATTTATTTAAAAACTTTATTTTTATAATTTGATCAGGCTAAAGTTCGTATTGCTTTGTTAGCCAAACTATATGTGATAATTACACTGGTTTACAGCCAAAAAATACCAAGAACGCCATATGCCTAGATGAGTTAATTGGGACCTTCTGAACAGAAAAAACGCTGTAATTTTTTTTTCTAAGTACCGTTTTTTAGATAACGGTACTTTTGTGTTTTTCGGTGTATGGTCCCACTCAAACCCTTGTGGAGCCCAACCCAAAAGTCCGATCGAGATAAATGGCATATCGTTGAAAAGGTAATTGAATGCCTTTTCCGTCAATATGCTGCAAATTTCTATCTGAAAAGAAATGGTTGAGTTATGGCACCTCAAAGTTCAAAATTTGCCTATTTTTTAAGTTTTTTTCAAAATTTTTAAATTTTGTTTCGTTTTTTTTTCTCCGTTATAGTAAAGATCTGGAACGTTTTATTTTTTTACCAAATAGTTTATTTAGTTACAAGCATTTTAAGCGTAATTTGAAGAAAAATGGATGAAAAATAAAGTTTTTATTAAGGATTTTGTGGAACGACAATATTTTAATTTTCATTACTCACACATTATATTCGGCATGAATTCAGAAAATTTAAATTAAAATGACGAGCGACTTGAACTTTTGCGTTTTTTTTTTCGGATGTATCTTCGCGAATGAGGAACCAACAATAGTCTGCCATCATTTGTTCATCCCACCAGCCTTTATAACGTCTCTCGATTTCTTCCATTTCTTGGTGAAATCTTTCACCTTGTTCATCACTTTCGGAGCCCAAGTTCGTGGGGAAAATATCCAAATGACTGAATAAGAAGTGTAATTTAGGTGTCATATTTGAACCTAAGAGTTAAAAAGAATAAATTTTTAAATGATAACGGCCTTTTTGATATACATGCTTTCACTCAACGCTTACCAATAGCATTGAATTTTTGCAGTAATGTATCGATCTTCTCAGCGTAATCAGGACTTCTGTAGTTTTCCAAAAAGTTGTGAACGATGTCCTGGAATGCTTCCCATGCCTCCAAATAAGCTGGACCTAAACACTCAATAAATGCTTGGTCACCCTACAGAGCCCGAATTTGAGGTCCATCAAATATACCAGCTTCAATTTTTCTCGCTGTGGCTCTCGGAAATTTTTGTTTAAGGTAATTCATGGCAAGACTGTCTTTTAGCAACTTTTTCACAATATTTGTAAATACGTTAAAACTGATGGACGCCGAATATAGTGTGTGAGTAATGAAAATGAAAATATTGTCGTTCCACAAAATCCTTAATAAAAACTTTATTTTTCATCCATTTTTCTTCAAATTACGCTTAAAATGCTTGTAACTAAATAAACTATTTGGTAAAAAAATAAAACGTTCCACATCTTTACTATAACGGAGAAAAAAAACGAAACAAAATTTAAAAATTTTGAAAAAAACGTAAAAAATAGGCAAATTTTGAACTTTGAGGTGCCATAACTCAACCATTTCTTTTCAGATAGAAATTTGACGCATATTGACGGAAAAGGCATTCAATTACCTTTTCAACGATATGCCATATATCTCGATCGGACTTTTGGGTTGGGCTCCACAAGGGTTTGAGTGGGACCATACACCGAAAAACTCAAAAGTACCGTTATCTAAAAAACGGTACTTAGAAAAAAAAAAATTACAGCGTTTTTTCTGTTCAGGAGGTCCGAATTAACTCATCTAGGCATATGGCGTTCTTGGTATTTTTCCAAATTAAAAATTTGTAAACCAGTGTTATTAATGAACAAATAACATCAAAGTTAATTGTAAATTTTCTGACAAACACGTAGTAGAATGGAACAACTAGCTGTTTTCGAAGGCCACTACACCTTCATCATCAGCGTTCTTTGTGTTTGGTACACAGTGTATGGTGTCAGTTGATGTAGATTTCTGCTTTATATACTCAGCCATTATTATTCCAAATGGAATGTCTGAATTGTTTTGATTCATGGTATTACAATTTGCTGAAAGCTTTTTTTGTAATGAAAGCTCAATTTGACCATCTCTAAATTTACAACAGTCTTGCCATTGTTTGTACATGCCGTACATGCCACCAATTGGCTAAGCTGCAGCTTTGTCATTTTGATGCTAAAAATATAAGTAATCAAAACAAGAACAATCTTAATATGAAAGTTTACTTACCACTCTTATTGGAAATTCCAACAGGAATACAAATCTTCTTCCATCAACTTCAGTTGCCATTTGCCACTTACTGCTACCAAACTGTGGAGTTCCCGTGGCCAAGTATGAAAATTGCTCCATACATCCATACATTTGATATTTTGATGCTAAAAATTTAAGCAATCAAAACAAGAACAATCTTAACATGAAAGTTTACTTACCTTTTTCATTTTGGAAATGTCACTTTTTTACTTTTTTTAACTTTTATTATTTATTTTAATATTTTTTAGTGTTTTGTTTATTGTTTATTTAGTTTTTTGTTTAAAACGAGGAGAATATTTTACTCGCCCATTTTGACGTTTATTGTGAGTCAAATCTTGTTGTACAAACCCAAATAAACTGTCATCTGTTACGTTTTTGAATGAAAATCGTCAACACTCGTGTTCTAAAACCAAAAAAAAAATAATGCTAACATACTAGCGCTTTTTATGGACGAGTCGTGTTCTACAAACAGTATATAAATTATTTCGGTTTTTGCCAATTTTTTTTTAGTTTTGGTGCTTTGTTTTGTTTTAGTGCTTCTTTTGTTTCTGGGATTTATTCGGTTTTTGGGATCTTTTCGGTTTTTAGCGTTTTTTTTTTAATACTGGCTTTTTCGTTTTGGCAATTTTTTCGTTTTTTGAGGAGTTATTTGAGTTTTAGAGATTTTTTTAGTTTTGGCGATTTTTTTCGTATTGGCGATTTTTCCGGGGTGTGGCGATTATTTTTAATTTTGGGATTTTTTAGTTTTAGCGTTTTGGAAAATTTCAAAAGTTTACCTCTTACGGTTTCCAACATACATCAAGTTGTCAAAATTACATTAACTGACAGAATACCCTTTAGTTTTGATTTTTTTTAATTGATGTAGTCTGCATAAAAATACACTAACTTTCAATATGTTACGTTGCTGGCTTTATAGAACACCCTTTAATTGTTAACTATCATTTTCTTGTTGTTGTAGTGGGGAAGAAAGCTTTACATATTCTGTGAAAATTTCAGATCCATAGCTGTTACGATTCTCGAGGAAACAGTCGTTGACAAACAGACATACAGATCGACACCTTAGCGATATATAAACATATGTCTACTGATTTTTATATTTCCTCTTATTTTCAGGTGCGGGCTATGGAACAAAGGTTGAGTGAATGGCCGAAACCACCACCAACCACAACCACAACCAACACCAACACCAACAACAGCTCATCGAATCACCATCAAGGTCAAACGGAACATCAGGCACCACAACAAGCCCAACATCAGCAACAAACTCCAGCCAATGCAGCAACTTTAACTGCCAGTCAAAAACACCAATCACAATTATCATCAAGTCTTCCAGATGCAGAAAAAACCATAACATCGCTTGAAATTCAAGTCGAAGAACAACGTCAATTGCGTTTGCAGGACGCGAAACAAATCGAAGCCAAAGCGGCCAAAATCAAAGAGTGGGTCAACAATAAACTTCGCGATTTGGAAGAACAAAATCAATTACTGCGTGAACAGAATCAAAAGTGCAATCAACAGCTGGAATTGCTAAAAAACTATATAGCCAATCAATCGAACCGACATAGTGTTATAGGTCCCGTAAGAAATAGTTTAAGTTTGGATGTGCAAGATTTTGCCGCCTCCAAAGAGAATCGAAGACGTAGCGAAAGTTTAGATACCCAAGAAATTATAAATCGTCCTTTAACCGCCTCCTACCCTCACCACCAGCACAGAAGAAATTTATCCATGGAGCCAACAGAGCTGGAGCGAAATCTAGTCGCAGCCGTGGATGGCCTGCAATTGGCGCCATTAGCCAGCATAACAAAGCAAGCGGCTGCTGTTAAAAACGGCAGACCCGATAGTTCCGATACGGATACCGCTCACGATTATGCTGAAATTTATACACCCTCGTGTGAGAAAATGCCTGCCTGGATGAAAAACAATCCTGCGCTGATGGCAAGTGGTGGCAATTCGAGTACTACCACAACTACCAGCGAAATGGGTGGAGTTCCACGCCCGCCTACGCCACCTCTACACCGATTTCCCTCGTGGGAAGCAAAAATCTATCAGGTGGCTAATGATGGTTTAGCTGGAGCCTCGGAACACGGAGGAGGCACTTTGGACAGACACACGCAGCAGCCTCAGCCTCAGCCCCCGCCGGATATACAAGAATCCATTACCAGTGAGGCGATGAGTCATTGCAACACCTTAAATAATGCAGCAGGTCATCAGGGTCGTCACACACCCGCTTCCCTCAATGAGGGGGCCAATGCGTCCGGAACGCCTCAATTGCCCACGAGGCAACAGCAAACTGCCAGTGGAGGTTTCTGTGATATATCAGTGCCCGTTTACGCCACCGTTAAGGGGGTAAGTTTGTTGACTTTTAAAATACGCAAATCATTTCAAGAGTTGAATGCATGCCTTGAGCTGAATTCCCTCAGTATTTCACTGCTCTATTTAATGTCATAAATCATATGCATGCTTCTATGAATTTGGCGACGTTACCAGGGGTCTAATCGTCGCTTTCGATAAAGAGCTTCTTCGATCACGTTTTTTCAGTTTGAGATTATAGCGTTCGCTTTCGAACAATGTAATATATAATATGCTTCGATATCGAATGTCATAATCTCAAACTGAAAATAAATGATCGTATCAGCTCGTTAGCGAAAGCGACGATTATACTCCAGCTCTGCCAAGCTTTCAAAGTATAAGTTCCCTGAGACGAACAGCCAATACTCTTGATGTCCTGAGCTCTAACACACAGCAAGCTCTCCGCAGTTTTTTGTTTTTTTTTTTGTTCAACCGTGAGGAAAGTGATTGCTTTGCTTTATAGCAAATAATGTCGGTTTGATTTAGAACGGTGATCATTGAAATTTTCAGGGTTATTTTTATGTGCTTAAAAGGCTTTTCGATTAAAGTAACAACTAACTACCTTGGGTGTAGCTACTTTTTATTTCATCTACAATATCTGAGGGATTCAGGCTGGAAAAACCTAAGAAGATTTATTGAGGAGACTAGATTCCTAACCTTAGTTTGATGGGCTTTTATGATTATTCATTGGGCATCTCCTCAATAGCTCTTATTAAAAGAGCACAACATGCTATAAGAGCATAAGGGTAACCCGAAACGGATTGGGTCAATACTGTTTGCCCCTTTTTCTACCTAACCTAACCTAAGATATAAGATTGATTGTGTGACAGCTTCTGTGTTCAGCACAGGCCCAGTAGTAGTCTCTCCATTGTTTTAAGTAAGAAACAACGACACAAAAAATAGTATTCTATTGTACAAAAAACTTCTCCGACTTTCCACCATAACCTGGAAATGTACGACCATGAGAGACTGTAGGAAAAGACACCAGTAACTCGTCGAGGTAGCTTGGGTACGGATGATCTGGTATGTAAAAATTTCCAATATCATTGCAGGTTTGTTGACTACTAATTATAGGTGTGTTCGTAAAGGCATCACTGCACTGCAAATGGAAGTGTAAAGGTTCTTTAGTGCTTCGCTGAAGTAAATAACGCACAAATAAATGTCACAAATATGATGTACAAACATGGATACTATTAAAAAAGATTATCAGCGAACTTGCGCTGCGTTTAAATTAAAGTTTGCTCGTATGGTATGTACGTGGACTCGTATTTACATACACACAGATACGCAGACACGCAAGCTAACAAACTTATAACCCCACTTTTTTGCCGTGGGTTAAAAATACATTGAAATTGATTATTGAGGAGTTTAACTGGATCCTGTGCGTGTTTCTTAGAACAACTAGTGTTACGAGTATTATGTTACACTTTCATTTAAACAAATGAGAAGTTCAACAAATAACAAAGTTGAAACAAGAAAAATTTTAAAAACGCCCGATATATCTAAGAAAGATGTGATATCTTCTAAGCGGCTGGACCGATTTTCTTCAAACATAGTTAAGAACCTTCTCGATCAACTCACCTTTCAAACAAAAAAAAAAACTAAATCAAAATCGGTCCAGCCGTTTGGACTGTACGTGGACACGGACAGACACACATATACACACTACAAACTTATAACACCCCTTTTTTTGGTCGGGGGTTAAAAATAAATGTAAAAACAACAACAGCTATTCAAGAATAGAGTGTTGCCACACAAGTATTTTTGACCGGGTGCAAGTTAATTTAAGTTTAACTGTTCTCAAGAAAACAGCCAGTCGCAGACAGACGGACAGATGGACATTCCCCCTTATCGGGAATAAAAGGCGAACATTTTGTTCACGTGAAATATTTCCCGTGAACAAAAAAATGACGAACAAAGTTAGACAATAGTATACTGACATAACAACAACAACGCAAACATTGGCGATCGCAATTTTAGGGAAAGGGAACACTTTTCACGTGAACTTTTATGCACGATAAGGGTGAACGTAGCGAAAACAACAGGGTTCTTTTCACCTTTGGTGTACGGAACGTTAAAAACACAACACACATAGTACATATCGCTCATTTATTTCAATAGTGTCACAATTCAAAAAAAGTAGTTTTCAACTTACTTACAATTCAATGAAGCGTTGAACAAATCGTTACCTTAATATAGAAAGGCCCTAACTAATTTTTTTAAATCGAAGTTTTTGCATTTTTTCGCTATACTACCGTAATAGTATATCAAAAATTCGATTTCAAAAAAATAATGAGTTGGGCCCTTTCTATATTAGATAAGGTAGCGAACTGTTCTTCTCTCAGGCGTCTGTAGTACAAGCTGCTTATGTATATTTACACAAAGTAAAATACAAAATATCGAAATATTCTGACACTATTGAGGTAAGTGAGCGATATATTACATACATACATACATACATTTGTATGTTCTAATTGGTTATGCTTTAAAATTATTTTACTTTTTCCAGCGTGCTTCCCAAATACGTTCCATGCCTTTCACCGGTGACTCTAGCGACGACTCGAGTGATGGCGAAGACCATGCCGTCATGCTTACACACAACTCACATAACTCCTCGAGCACCGACAATACAGAAACTTCAACTTCCGGTAGTGCTTCCAGTCCTTCAAAAAGTTGCAAAACTTCATCGTCCTTAAGTCCCGCCAAGCGCAGTGGTTCAGAAAGTCCCAAGAATACCAAACCAAGAGGTAAGCTGTTCAAAGTCAACCAATCCCCTATGAATGTACATGCATATATGGTCCATTCCTTTTATCTGTGAATTACCCCCAATTTCACTGAATGCGTAGTTAATGATTTGTTGGTAGATTAAACAAAACCTGAACTTTGTTATGAAATTCCAAAATTTATTTAAGATGAAACGTAAAGAAATTAATTGACACTAAATCTCCTGCAAGTAAATACTAGAACAAAAACTAATATAAGCCACGCCCTAAAGATAAAATAAAATGCGTTTTGTTGTTACTTAAACCAAAATCCAAGCACGTTTTTATTAACTTCCTTAGCCAAGTCCTCCTGCATTTGCTTTAAATCTCCATTCCTAAAGAATTGAAATGATATTGTATAAGAAAACAAAACTCTAATACTAAACAAGAACTATTTAAATTCTCACATTAAATCATTTGCATACTTTCCCTGCACTCCTCTTGCACTAACTCATTTTAATCAAACCGTAATAACTCACACACACACACACACACACACACACACACGCATATTGTTTCTTGGCTGCGTGCATACGATACACGTAGCAAATCAGCTCAGTCCACAATCTCATTTTGTTCGAGCATCCCACGAATATAAAATTCATACCATGACCCTGCCTTTTACTCGCCATCACGCACATTTATACACTCACTCTAATCCAACTCTTCATAAATCACCATCACGATCACTATCACCATCACCAAACAATACAGCACAATATCGCAGGCTCTCGTCTGCCAACAATCATCATCTACGTGCCCCCTCTCACCATCCAATGCGTGGCACAGTAATTTCAGACATTTCATTTGAATCAGGCCTCTCCGACGATTACGCTCTGCCACCGGACGCTGTATCTGAATCAACATGTCCCATGGATGCCAGCATGCCGTCGCTATTAATGCGGCAATCGTATGTGGATTCGCCCAGTAAGAAATTGGAGTCATTGGAAAAGGTAAAAACACTTCTTTCCAGCAGTTCCAATTAATTAATTACTTCCATTTAAAATCTTTGCTCTTAGGCTGGCCATTTAGCCAAGCTGGGTGGTAAACTGAAAACCTGGCGCAAACGTTGGTTCGTTTTGAAAAATGGTTCCCTTACGTACTGGAAGAGCCAGCATGATGTCAATCGCAAGCCTCAGGGGCAAATTTTGCTGGACGAAGTCTGTCGCATAAATAAGGCAGAAGGAGCGTCTACTTTTGAAATTGATACCGGTAAAAAAGTATACTATTTAACCGCTGACTCAAATGCTACCATGGACGATTGGATTAGGGTCTTGCAAAATGTGCAAAGAAGAAATGCCACCAAACTCTTGCTCAGCAGGGATGATCAAAAGCCAACGCTGCAGGGCTGGGTAACCAAAGTCAAGAACGGTCATGCCAAAAAATGTTGGTGCGTCTTGTTGGGCAAAATGTTTTTATATTTTAAGGCTCCCAATGAAACAGTAAGGATATAGCATTTAGGCTTTTTTTTTTTTTGTTCTTTTTGTTTAAATATCAAATTAATTTGTATTTTTCTACAACTCAAAGCAAAATCCTTTGGGTCAAATAAATATGCGTGACGCAAGGGTGGAGGAGGTAGAACATGTTTCTGATTCAGATTCCGAGGAGCGAGAAGATCCCCATAGCCAGGCTCACTTAACGGTGGCCATATATCCCGCTCATCAGGGCCCTACCTATTTGATATTGCCCGGCAAGGCTGAACGTGATAATTGGCTGTATCATTTAACTGTGGTATCGGGTGGAGGACCCAGTGCTGGCTCCCAATATGAGCAATTGGTGCAAAAGCTAATGGAAACTGATGGTGATCCCAGTAAGTTTTTAAAAATTTAGCCAGATTTCCTTTCTTTGTTATTATTTATAACAACTTATCATGCTTGAAAACAAATAGACTGTGTTATTTGGCGTCATCCCATCTTGCTGCATACCAAAGATACTATAACCGCACCTTTAACTACTTTACACACTGAAGTCATGCAGCCAGAAGCCATTAAATTGTTCAAGGTACATATTTATGGTCTATCATTCTAAATCTTTATATTTCTCTATTCTCTATTTTATATTAGAGCATACAACTCTTTATGTCGGTGGCTGTTAACCAACCCGGTATTGATTATCATGTAGTTTTGGCACAAAACGCTTTACAACATTGCTTGGATATGCCCGAATTGCAAACGGAAATGATTTGCATATTGATTAAACAAACATCTCGGCATACGGGCCAAAAACTTAGTGTTGGCGTCCAGGTAAACAAGAAACTGGGCAAGCAAACGCGCGTAAGTTTTTTAAGTTGCAAACTGCTTTTTATTTCACTTAATTTCCCATTCTTATTAACTTTAGTTAATTTAGTATATCATTTGAATTTTAATTTAGTTTTCATTTTTTTTTTACTTCAATTTCAACTAACACACTAATCCATAGTCCTTTAGATATTTTAGAGAAAAGTTTAGTGAATTAGAGAAGAAAAGTTTCGAGAAATGTTTATTAATGATAATGCATGCAGTGTTTGGAGAAGACCGCCATATATTGGCATCTGGAAAAAAGAAGTTAAGATTGAATAGCAAGGCTAGTATACATATACTTATGTACTCGTATATGTATAAATATATGTTCCTTGCACTCCTCTGGGGAGCAGAGGGGCGCAACAAGTTGATACGAATGAATTCGAGCGTCAGCGCAATGTTTGACTCCGTTCCACTATAATCGTAGTTTGGATAATTCGGTTGTGGTGCTTTGGCGTTTCCAGGTGTGTGATGGTAGTCCAATGCGCCAATTTTCCTTTTTCTGCTTTTTTTTAATAAAAGAGATGTAATACTATAGGCAATGAATGTCTACCACGGGGGGAACTATTTATATTTCGGGAACTGGCAACACTAATGTCAATAGCTAACATCTGGCAATAATATACTCACAACGTTTTGATGCACAAGTGCTATTTTTTTTTGTTTACAGTGGGTTAAGAAAATCAATTTGACAAAAAAAAATATGGAAATTTTAAGAGAAGGTTTTCGTTGGATTATTTGTCACAACTTTCGACGTGGATTATCTCAAAAAGAATGTGTCGATGAACTCAGTTCAGGCAAGATCATCATGTGACAAATTATGAGATACGAGGCATCCTTGCACGTTAGTTCCACTTCAATACATTTGATTTTGCACGAACACTTAAGTTAAGTTAGGTTAGCAGACTACTGGTAAGGAAGGGTGAAATTTAGAGTCCAGCTCAGTTATGTCCAATACAATGATCCCTTTGTGCTACCTGTGTGATGAATAGAATATATTGAGAGAGTGTGATAGGGAAGGCATAGTGATAGAGAAGACGGTGGTGAAGTAAGAGATAGAGGAAAGCTTAATTTTTTTTACAACTCTGCTTTTTACACGTGATTTTTAATAGTGCAGCGTTGCAGCGCCTCTGGTGTCAATGAGGCGTATTAAATTTGTCATTTTCTTGGTTAATTTACTTCACCGATGGTTCTGCTACTCAATGCCGACGAAGCAGGGAGCTTTGTTATGTTACATTAGGATTAGTATATGCTGAAGTCTATGGATTTCTTGGTAATATTATATAGTGTCTTACGGACAGTGTTTCCAGGACAGCCTCTTTTGCGTCTTTTTATTTCCATCTCAATTGGTTGCTGATTTGTATCTGAAGTATTGGTTATTTGATATTAATGAGGTCCAGTATACAAACAATATTCTGGGGAGGTGTTTTGTTGCCAAATACCTCAAGAGACTGGGTCACGCGCGTTGCCATATCCACGTTTCGAACCCGTACAGCAATTCCACATTGCTTGCGTTAAAAAATTGAAAGTTACAATTTTGGTACATCCCTATATGTTAGACGACTTCCAAATAGGAATCCGCATACGATTCTGGAACTGGGCTGCCAAGCATGGCCTCCAGGCGGGCTGGCTTAGAAAACTTTTATCACGTTTGTAAAGCGAGCCGCTTGTAACAAGATCCGACGCCAGCTGCCAGCCGTCTCTAACATGAGGAACAGTCGCTGACAGTAGATGGCTATTGGTTGTTTGGAGTAGACAGTGATTCGCCCTTGACTTTCCAAGTATCGTAGGCACTTCCATTCTTTGAGACTCTCCACTCGGAAGCGGTGATTGTGAGCGACTGCTTTAGCAGATGCCCTGTATATCTTGGAGCTTTCTACTATCCGCAACCAGTGGATGCGCCGGTAGCAGTCCTGGCCCGGGCCCAAACAGGGATCACTTGGGCGAAATCATTACGTGCCTTGTTAAAGCGACTGGCCATAATTGCTGCATAATTACTTAATCACTTAATCTAATTAGCTTAAGACCGTATACTCGTAGTGTTTACATATCCATGGCTAAAGAGAACTGTGTAATTCGTTCTTAGTCTCTCTTAAATGGTAAATTTAAAGTATCTGAGAAGCTACCTGACCTAGTGCCCACTTATGTTATAAAGACGTCGATCATGGAACCTCGATAATAACAGAGTTTGTTGTTTGGATCGGTGGCGTATGCGACTGCGTTGAAGGTTACGGATGTTAGTCGGCTCACAGCAGATCGCCTTCGTTCTTTGGTGCCGATCTAATCCAAACAAGTTTGTTTATTCTTAGTGTAACTTTAGCTGTGCAGCTTCAAACATAAACATCTATGGGCATTAAGATGGGTATCGCTTCTAGGTCTTTTGGCAGTCTCTACTTCCCAAGCTCAGTATTCGCAATGCTGGATATTATTTTCGGTTTCATGCCTTATTTTTTCCCAATGATTTTCCTAAAGCCATAGAAAGCACAGCATCAGTTTTCGGTTTATAGAAAAGTTTGAAGTGAAAAACTATGCCAGAATATGTCCGTGGTATTAGCAGCTCCTTAGCAATATGCCAATCATTACTATTATTATTAATTTACTTTTATGCTTTCCAGCACATTGACTGTAGATTTAGTTATGGAGGACTGAACTCCAAGAGTTTGGAGCGATCTTAATAAAGGTTATATTTTAAATTACTGTAGTCACATTTAATGTCATAAATGTCTGACATAGTATACCTCACATGAGAATCAGTCTCTTACTAGTTCTCAATTTAAAATTGCAATTCTTGTGTGAGATGTGTTGACGATGTTAGGTACAGAGATATTCTTTGCACTTAAGATTTTACTCAACAAAGCTAAATACCTTATGTAAGGTTGTTTCTATGACATAAATATGAGTATTACCACCCGTTGAACTCGTGTGGTATCAGTTCTTTCTTTAAGAACGGGTCTAGCAGGTGTTGAGTGAAAGCAAGGACAGCCTTATAGACTTGTAAGTTTTGGTCGTTTAGTGGTTTATTCTTCACACTTGATTCCGCCTTAAATTTTAAGCCCGGTTACGGTTGGTGTATTTCTACTACACCCAGTACTACATTAAAGAAAATTGTTACAGGGTTCTTTAACGTACTACTAGGTGTAGTAATCAGGCCGATTATTTCCACTAAATCTTTATACAAAAATGCAAATACACAAAATAAACTCATTTTTTTGGAGTTTTCATAAGTAATTCGTCATTTATCCGCTTAAAGAAGTATAAGTTAACTTAAGCGAAGATTTGAATTTTACTACTGTTTTCACTCAAAAGTATTTGAATTTTTATAAAACTTGGCTTACTTTGGTTTGATTGAGCTTTTCAATAGCTTTTCACAATATCACTAGAGCACTTTCTTTTTATAACAGTATTACAATATTTATTTTCGTGTATTAAGTGTAAGAAGTAGCATAGAAATGCATGTCACAACAACAACAATATCATAATTTTATTACAAACGATCGTAAAACTAATAAAGATAATATAGGAGAACCTAAACTTTCGAAGAATTAAGTTATATTTCATTTTGACGCCCTGCCAGACAAGTTGTACTCAAACAGGTAGCTCAGCTTGAACTCTATAATTTTCAACACTTTGTAACCCAATAATTGGTTTAGGTGAATGATTTTAGCAGTGCATTAGCAAAAACTTAGCAGCTGACTAGTAAAGGCTTAAGATCTGAGGGCATTAGCATGATTGTAGCAGCTCAGTAGCAGAAGGTGAGCAGCTCATTAGCAGAAGTTTGGCATATCATTAGTAACAGCTTACAAAGCAAGGGTGTTGAATAATTAAACAGAGCTTATGAATTGAAATTGTTATCATGATTTCAGCAGCTTGTTAGCAGAAGTTTTTAAAAGCTCATTATCAGAAGTTTAGCGGCTGTTTGACTGCTTAGTCCTAATTTTCACTATGCAAGTCTTATTGCTAAGCTGATTAGTTTTTCAGGAGAGAGAGACGAGGGGAAAAGAAACTTTCTGTTGCCCTCGTCTCTCTCTCCCACAAACTAATCAGCTTAGCAATAAGACTTGCATATTGTAAATTAGGACTTAAGAGTTCATCAGCAGAAGTTTAGCAGCGCACTAGCAGTGAAACTTAACAGCTCAAAATTTAGAGCTAATAAAATGATATCATTAGCATAATGTTAACTGGTTAATAGCAGAAGCTTAGCAGCTCTTTAGTAAGACTGTATAAAGTAAAGTCGATAGCATGATATTAGTGGCTCATTTGAATATATTGAAGTAATGTATTTCCTTTTGTATTACGTTTTAGTCCGCAAAGATTTATAACTTATAAGGAAATTAGTAAGATGTTATAAATGATTTGTAGCTTGTTGGCAGAAGATTTGCAGTTCAAAAGTAGGAGATTTAGCATGATATTAGCAGGAACTTATCATAATTGCAGTATATCTTTTCAAAAGTGGCTTATAAAACCTTATAGCACTAGCTCAAAAGTTTAGCATCTTATTAGCAAAATTTTAGAAGCTCGTTAGCTTATTAGTAGGCTTATTAGCAGAAGCTTAGCAGCCCAATTAGTAGAAAATCATAAAGTGAAATTGTTATCAATACTCTAGCAGCCCATTAGCAAAGGTTAGTCATATCATTAGCAGAAACTTATTAGCTCATTTAATAATTATTGAAGTGTTTACATCTGTGTGTGAAGTGCGCACAAAAGCGTAACCACTAATTACTAATGAAAAACTGTTTGATTCAGACATGTATTTATTGATTTAAACAGTTTCCAATCATGTTGGATTCTATAAAATTGTCTATTAGTTATGTATGAAGCTGTTTAACTTAATAAATAAGTGTTTGAATCAAATAGTTTTTCATTAGTAGTTAGTGGTTACGCTTTTTTTGGACACATGGTAGTTTTAGCAGCTCATTGGCAGAAGTTGCATCAGTAAAACCTTAGCGAAATTGTTAGCTTGTTAGCTAATAATTTTAGCATATTATTAGCAAAAGTTTGGAAGCTTTTTATTAGAAATTTCTTAACTCAACGGCAGAAGCTTATTAACCGAATTTCGGCAGCTCATTACTATGAGCTTATAAATGAAGATAGTTAGCATATTAGTACGAGTAGCTTGGTAGCACAAGCTTAGCAGAACATTTCTAGGAGTTTATGAGGTTTGGTCGCTACCATTACTTTAGCAGCTCTTTAGCAATAAATATAAATAAATTATTCATATCATTAAGCAGAAATTTAGTTGCTCATTGTTATGAACTTATAAATTGCGGTAGTTAGCATATTAGCAACTTATTAGCACAAACATAGCAGCCCATTTCTAAGAGTTTATAAGGTTCGGCCGTTATAATTATTTTAGCAGCTCATTAGCAAAATTTTGTCTTATCATTAGCAGAAATTTAGTAACTCATTATTATGAGCATATAAATGAAGATAGTTTGCATATTAGCAACTGATTAGCCGTTGTGATTACTTTAGCAGCTAATTAGCAAAATTTAGTCTTAGCATTAGCAGAAATTTAGTAGTTCAGTATTATGAGCATATAAATGAAGATAGTTAGCGTATTAGCAACTTGTTAGCACAAGCTTAGCAGAACATTTCAAAGAGTTTATAGGGTTCTAGCAGCTCAGTAGCAATAAATATGAATAAATTATTCATATCATTATGCAGAAATTTAGGTGCTCATTATTATGAACTTATAAATTGCGGTAGTTAGCATCATATTAGCAACTTATTAGCAAAAGCTTAGCAGGCCATTTCTAAGAGTTTATAAGATGAGGACATTATCATTACTTTAGCAGCTTATTAGCAAAATTTAGTATTTATGAGCAGAAATTTATTAGCTCATTATTTTGAGCATATAAATGAAGATAGTTTGCATATTAGCAACTTATTAGCACAAGCTTAGCAGCCCATTTCTAAGAGTTTAATAAGTGTGGTTGCTACCTTTACTTTAGCAGCTCATTGGCAAAATTTATTCATATCATTAAGCAGATACTTAGCAGCTCATTATAACGGGTTTATAAATGAAAATAGTTAACACATTAGCCACTTATTAGCACAAGCTTAGCAGCCCATTAGTAAGAGTTTATAAAGTGAGATCCTTATCATTACTTTAGCAGCTCATTAGCAAAAGTTTCTAAAGTCTACTAATAATATTATAATTTTTTAGTATGAAGGTAACTGACAGATTTATTTTAATATCAAGCTTAAGTTTTAAAAACTATTAAAAATTGCTATTAAAACTTGTCTTTACCACATTTTATCAACAAAAAAAAAATATATATATATATATATATACAATTATATACACAACTGCATATTTTTTCAATTAGTTTATCACAAATTCAACATTTTTAAATGAACCAAAGAGAACACACAAGTACACATACATGTAATTGCTGTAAATTAATAATAATAAAAAAAATTAAATAATTTTTATAAAATAACATACATAGTTTCATATTCTAAACTATTTAACCATCTATGTATAGTCTATAATACTGCATATTAAATACACTTATAAAATATAAGATTTAAAAGTTTTTTTGAGTTTAGAGTGGATTTTTTTTTCTTCTTTTATTTACCTTTTAATATTTATTTTTTTTTTTTTAATTTGTATTTGTTTTGATTTTGGCGCTTTTTATTCAAATTTTAAATTGATTTCATTTGTGTAAACGTCCAGCATATGCCCGCAAAGAATATTTTGTAATAAATGTTTTAATGACACAAAACTTACTACACTGTACAAAATTTTATACCCCGAATTTAAACAAAAATTTAAAGAAATATTAAATTTAATGCACTTTTACCCACCAATTTTTTTTCCTTTGGCCTTTTTCATTGTATCTTTTTTCTTATATGGAAAAACAAATTAATTCTAAAATAAAAATAAAAAAAAACTAAATACACGTTACGAAATTTGGCAAAAATTATGCAAAAAAAAACAAACAATTTACAGCAACTACTATTATGTGCCACGCAAAGTTTATTTGCCTGTGATACTCAACAAAGTGGTAATGCGCAAGCAAATGGCAGTTCACCCACCTCTTTACAGGTACTAAATCAAAGAATTTTGTTTTTCTGCAATAACAGCATGTTCTTATTATGTGTGTGACAAAAGCCTTAAAGATTTTTTTTAATTCTGTTTAAAAAAATTTCCTCTCTTTCCATTCCAGGCTCCTGTACCTCCACCTATTATAGACTGCAAATCCAATCCGCCCGCCTATTCTTTTGTGCAAGGTTGGCAGCTCTTGTCATTGGCCGTATCTTTATTTGTGCCCAAGTCCAGCCGCTTGTTATGGTATTTGAAATTGCATTTATCGCGTAATGCTGATTCTAAAACAGAGACCGGCAAATATGCCGCCTATTGCGAGCGAGCTTTAGAAAGAACGTTAAAGAATGGAGGTCGCGAAACGAAGCCCTCACGCATGGAAGTTTTATCCATATTGCTCAAGAATCCTTATCACCATTCACTGCCCCATGCCATACCAGTGCACATGATGAATACCACGTATCAAGTGAGTATATGCACCCTACAGCCAGTTTATGGGAGATGCGCTAACACAAGGCGAATTGATAGATAGGAGAACTTATCGCTACATGTAAAGGGTGTTTTTTATATAGTGCCACAAATTTAAATCATAATAAAGCAAGGCTATATATTTTTAATATCAGTGCAATTAATCTTTAAATATGATTTCTGCCATGTGGCCGCCACTGCTGCCGCATAGAAGGCGCAATCTGAAACACCAATTTTCAACAACTTTTCACAGCATTTCGCGGCCCTATTTCACCGATAACGCTTGGAATGTTGATTTCCAGGTGTTAAATTGTTTGTGGTTTATCAACGTAGACAAGCGACTTAACATAACCCCAAAGAAAATAATACAATGGGGTTAAATTACACGATCTTGGTGGCCAATTAATTGGGCCCGTACGTGAAATTATTTTTTCATCAAAAGTTTCTTCGAGTAAATCAATTGTTGCGTACGCTGTGTGGCATGTTGTTCCGTCCTGTTGGAATCACATATCAGCAAGACTAATGCCACGTAATTGAGATACAAAAAAATCGTATCATGTTCCTATACCGTTCACCATTGACAGTAACATTCTGACCATCATCGTTTTTGAAGACATATGGGCGGGCCAATAAAGCGCACCAAACAGTAATTTTCTGTGGATGTAATTGATGATGTTTCGACAAAACCTTGTCGATTCCCTTCATTCCAAATGCTACAATTCTGCTTATTTACGTACCCATTCAACCAGAAATGGGCTTCATCGGAAAATGGAAGAAGTGCACGATGCGTTTGACGAATAGAACAATTATTTTGATTAAAAATTTCAACAATTTGCACGCGTTGCTCTGGTGGTGTAAGTCGATTCATAATGAAATTTCAAAGCAAACTAAACAAAAAGCAACTATCAGCTGTTATATGGGTGCTCGCAGTTGTGACAATCTAAAAAAACACCCTTTACAATACAAATAAATTCCGTAAAGTGCGACTTTGACTCGCACACGAAGGGTTCCATACGGACACTCGATATGTAATACTATACTAACCTTATGCCGAGTACACACTATGGCTTTTTGTGACATCGCAATAGTGTGTACTAGCGGCAACGTTTGTCATTTCCAATATTTTTGTGTGGCATTGCTTTCCTTATAAAAAAAACATAATGTGAACGGTGTTGCCAGATGTGTACTCAGCATAAGCCTATAAAATCGAATATCTCCCTTAATGAATACATTTTTTTTAAATTTGAGTTTCGGTTTTTTTAGTTTTAATTTTTCCTACTTGGGTTTTTTTTTAGTTTTAGGCGTTTTTTTTAATTTGAGCGTTTTTTTTTTGCCTCTTCGGTTTTGGCGATTTATTTTAGTTTTTAGTTTTTTTTTGTAGGTTTTTAAAATTTAAAAAAATAGCCCAAACCTGTTTGACAAAAACGAAAAAAAGTGTCAAAACGAAAAAAATAAAATAAATCGCTAAAACCGAAAAAAAAATTGTCACAAAATTCCACACATCACGAGAAAACCGCCAAAAACGAAAAAACCGCCAAAACTTAAAAAGTTCAACAAACCAAAAAATCGCCAAAAACGGAAAAAATGCCAGAAAAACAAAAATAAACGCCAACAACGAAAAAACGCCAAAACTTAAAAAAGTGCCAAAACTAAGAAAAAAATGCTAAGACTAAGCTAGATCGCCAAAAACCAAAAAATCGCAAAACCCATGAAATCTTCAAAAACGAAGAAAACGCCAAAAGGCAAAAAAAATACAAAAAAAAAACTAAACTATGAAAAAATGCACAAAACTAAAAAATGCAAAAAAAAAAGTTTACCGGGTACTTAGTTATTTAAAAAATGTCTACATCAGTCGTCTATATATCGGCTGGTCGCATTTGAGTTTTGTCATCTTCCACAAACTGCCTGTTATTGTTTTGATTACAATTGTAATCGAAAATCCTCTAGACTTTTGATCATAACTAACAAAATTTAGTTAAATGTTTCATGAAATGTTAATTGTGTATGTGTGTACTTTTCTCTTTCTAGGTGGTCTCCTTTGATGGTTCCACTACCATAGAAGAATTCCAAAGCACTTTGGCCCAAGAAATAGGCACCAGAGACTCTTCAAATGGTTTTTGTTTGTTTAGTGATGATCCCATTGAAAAGGATTTGGAACATTATCTAGATCCTTTGGCTAAATTGTGTGATGTTATCTCCAAATGGGAGACGGCTTTGCGCGAGAAAGGTTCGGGCAAATTTGAAAACACACGTGTCATACAATTGAGCTATAAAAATCGTTTGTATTGGAAGCATACGGTCAAATTTGAAACCGACAAGGAAAGATTGCTATTATGCTATCAAACCAATAATCAAATTGTGCAAGGCAGATTTCCCCTATCGCGAGACTTGGCTTTGGAATTGGCTTCGCTAATGGCCCAGATCGACATGGGTGATTATTCACATGAAAAGTCTAAGAGTGCCACCACCAATGTGGGTATAAAGGCTTTAGATAAATTCTATCCTTATCGCTATAGAGATGCTTTGAATCCGGATCAGCTGAAAGAAATACAAGAGTTACTAATAACCAAATGGATTTTGCTGAAAGGTCGCAGTACTTTGGATTGTGTTAGAATATATTTAACCTGCTGCCGCAAATGGTCTTATTTTGGGGCCAGTTTGTTCCAGGCCAAGCCCAGGCACTCTGATCAAGCCATGACCTGGTTGGCGGTGTCCGAAGATGCTTTAAATGTTTTGGAATTGTCTTCTATGACTCCCATAGCTCGCTACCCTTATACCAGTGTGATGACTTTTGGCGGCTGTCAAGATGACTTTATGTTGGTGGTATCCAGTGAAGATACTTTGGCTTCCTGTGTGTCACAAGAACAAAAACTACTGTTCGCCATGTCGAAACCCAAGATCTTGGAAATTACTCTATTAATCGCCGACTATATGAACGCCTTGGGTCATACAGTGCCTGGCACACCTCATATGAATTCCTTAACACGCAACGGCTCTCATAGATCTTTAAGAACTCGACCTGGTGCCGGCATCGGCACCGGCACTACTACAGTGGGCGGCACTCTATGCGGCAACACTATGGCTGGCATATCCACTAACGCCACTACTACCGCTCATAATACTCTCAACTCTAATGCCACCCACACTCTCAACTCTAATCATTCGCATACTTTAAGTTCCTCGCACTATAGTACCGGTGATAATGATCGCATGGGTACCATCGGCGGTAGTGGTGGTGGTGGTTCACGTTCCCAAGCAGGTTCTCAGCAGGGCACCATGAATTCTATGCACAGCCAAAATCATCATCTACATCATCCCCACCAGCCGGATATTTTAAAAAGTACACCCGATCACCAGCGCATTAAATAGTTCGCAAATAACTCGAATAAACAAATATTTGTAAATACTCCTTAACTAATTCTTACCTATACATACATATACAATGTAAAGGAAATTTTAAAAGGAATTTTCGGCAAAAAGGAAAAAAGGCAACAAAAAGGATTCGTTAGTAGAAAAAGAACAACTATTTTTTGTAAGGAAGAAAAAAATAAAACAAACCAAAAAACGAAGAGAATATTTTCTGGAAAATCTTATGATTTCTTCCCCCAGTTTTTAAATTATAGGACGTTAAGGTAAAATTTTAAGAAGATAAAAAATAGTCGTATGTAGTGATTCATATTTGTAAAATTTAAATTTTGTAAAATTCAGATTTTAATCAACTTTTTGCAAATGGAAAATTGTAAACTTATAAATTTTATAAAAATTATTTAGAGACGATAAATTTGTTTAATATTTAAATAAATTATTTTAATCATTTATAAACCACATACATAACGTTCATTTACTAAAACAACGTCATAACTCCAAAAAAAAAAATAGTTGGCCAGAAAACGAGCTTTAAAGTTTCCAATTTACACATAACTTAATGAAAAAGGAAAATTTTAAGTTTCCCTCAAGAGTTGAGTGAACAAACAATATACAATTTGTATAAAGAATAAGGATATGAGGATTAATTCTGCAGCATTAACTGCATTAAACATTATTATTAAAATTGCATTTTTTTTAGTTATGTTATTGTTGGAGTAAATGAGCGATATTTATTTATAAATATATATATAATTTAACATTTTTGAATGCATGTTCGAATACTAGCAAGTCTGTCAGGAAATTTGTGCGTAGTTGAAAAAGTTTCATGTGTACATACATACATATGTATGTATGTATCGTTCCCTTACTATAGAAGGCCCTAAGTCATTATTTTTTTTAAATTGAATTTTGATAGAACATCAAGGTATCGAAAAATGCAAAAATATACATAAAAAAATAATGAGTTAGGCCCTTTCTATATTAAGGTAACGATATGTATGTATATATGTTTTACAATCAGTTTTTAAAATTCATTTTGTCGCTCTTAAAACTATGCATACTACATTTTGTAATCTTTATACAATTTAAATATTTTTTTTTGTTTAGAAAATGTGGAAAAGAGTAAGTAGTTCACGTCCCTGGCCCTGCACATGGACAATTGCCCCTACACGTTGCAACTGGTCGTATAATTGAGTTGCATATACCAATCGATCGTTCACTGCATTGGCTGCAATATTTCAACCAAGTTTTCATCAAACTTCATTCATTTATTCCAGTTGTCGACACTGACGTCGAAAACAACTGAAACCTGTTGGCAAGTTTATACTATTTTCTAGAGCTTAGGGAACGGAAATAGATTGTCGGTAGCTTAAAATTTTTCTCGAGACCGAATAAACAAGCCCCAATTTTTTGGTATTGTGTTAAAGTGACGTCCATGTCGACAACTGGAATAAGAATGATAATTTTTATAGAGTCAACATCAGCTCCGATTTTTAAGCTCTATTGCAAATAAGTAAAATTTTGATGAAGTTAGCTTACTTCGCACGTTGTTGCATACAAAACTTTAGAGTGAAAATGACAAGCGAGAGAAGAAATGACCATCACACGCGTCAATTGAATGAAAATCAAAATTTTGTAATTTTGTATGCAACCGATGACCAACCAGATGATGATCAACCAGAGCTCTAACGTAACAATTGGATGCACAACTTAATCAATTTGTACAACAAGTCGCAACGTGTAGGTGCCGCATTTTAACTCCCAGTAAACAAAAATTTTCTTTCGTTTAACAAACAAAACCCGCGAAACGATTAACAGGGTCTATGGCAGGAATCGCACCCACGACTTCTGTACTGAGAGGCTAGCATCGCTGCCACTCAGCCACACATTAACCCGAAGGAACTACGTTTTCATTATTTCCAATGAATTTATACTAAAGATATGCAGTTCAAAAAAGCGATTAAAAATGTAGAAATACTCAGGATGTTTTATAAAAAATTGATTTTGTTTTTTAATAAATTTATGTAATAGTTTTCATTTAGAAATGTACATAATTAATTATTTCGGATAAGAAGAAAGGGTTTACAAAAATGGAAAATTTGTTTTCTCCACCCTCCTATGCCTTCAAGATTTAGTGAGAACATGCAGTTTGTTCTAAAAGCTAACCATGTAAAATTTAGTGACCCTCGCTGTTTTACTTGTGGAGATATGAATTGAAAACAGGGTATTTGGCCCCACTGTGCGACAATGTTTTTTTTTTCAATAACTTTCATACAATTCTTATTAGAATAATTTCCGCAAAGCTTAAAAGCTTGTTTGGATATATGACGGTATGTGTATCCAAAAGATGTGAAAGCAAATTTAAATAAAATACACACAAGCGATGATGCACAGTTTCTTCAAATTTCTTTATAATCTCGATTATGATGACCATAATCACACCGTTATGCTAGAAAAGTGACCAAAACTCTTATAGTAATTCTTTGCAACATAGCAAATATGTTCTGGTACATACATATTTTTACTACTCAAAGTTTTTTAGTGCAAACCAAGTAAAATGAAACATGTTGACGTGTTTTGCTAATGTGTGGTTTTGTGCACTCATTTGCATCGTTTGCACACTTTCCAAATACCCATTGTGAATGCCCTTAATTTTTGTTATACAAAGCTTATAGGCTTATATCTTCATCTAAAATCCAAAAGGTGGTAACTGATGAAGTTTCATAGTATGCACTTACTAGCACATTTTAACCATATTTGAATGAGATATTAATTTAAGTAACGATTTATCATGTCTGTCAGAGTATTTTCATTACGTTTAAGTGTTACTCCCTATAACATTTTCTGGCGTTGTCATAAAAACTTCGCCTGTCTCAAGGTCACATCTTCAATTTTTGCAACATAAATATAATTACTTTGCAAGTATGTAGCTATATTTTGTATGAAAGTCGCATTAGTATGCAAAAAACTTAAAAATAATAGTATTGCAAGAATGTAGTTTCTATAACACAAGTGCATTAATCGATTTTTTTAAATGTTTTTCTTTATGTTTAAGTGTTGAAAATTTTATATTGGTTGCTCAAATAGTTGGCCCACTTTTAGCTGCAGTTCCCCTTAAATATATTCTCAAACTTATTTTTTAATAAGTTAAAAAACGAAATAGTTTTTATTACTTTTTCCTCACCAAAGACAAAATATCTTTTATAAAAAAGTGTATTTATAAAATTAAAAAAATATTATAAAATCAACAAAACGCACAGAACGAAATTTAAAAATAAAAAAAATTATTTAAACGATTTTCTAACAATAATATTATTTTAAGCATGATTATTAGTAAACGAAAACCAAAAACGGAAAAACTAATAAATTTTTTGATAAATTTACAAAATTACCAATTAGAATAAAAAGAAAAAAAAATGCTGAATTTAGACAACAACAACAACAACAACAACAACAACAAAAATCAGGTAGTAATAAGAAGAACAAAAATCAAATCCAAAGAGCACACAATTTATATTCCAAATAACTACATATAATTTAAAAAAAATATTATTACACATTGAAAAAAAAAATAGTATAAAAGCTAAATCTTTTAAAACAATCACTTTAAGATTCCTATTTATTTGAAACAATAATTACAATGGAACATATTAACTTGGCTTAAACAGAAATCTTCAAAACAATTCTAGACAGAAATACTTATATTAAACTAACAAACAAGCTGTTCAAAATACTATATACAAACATATGTATTTATTTTTAAAAATATGATATTTAAATGATACTCGTCTTTATGCTTAAGTAACCCTTTAAAATACTTAAGTAGGTACTTAATCCATAAGCTTTACTTTTATTATTATGTTTTTAAGACTTATATTTCAAAGTAAATTATTGTAATTAATTAACTCTAGTGATATAAATTAGTACGTGTAACCAACCCTCTGTCTATCACTCGTATTATTATCCTTTCCCTATCTATATATACTAAATGAATGAAATAAAATATTTATAAATCATCTTTACCGCATATATGCACATAGATACATACATATTAATGAATAACTATGAAAATTAATACTATTTAACAGCGCCATATTTAAGTTTTATTTTCTTTCTTATTTTGTAGGCAAACAAATATAAACAAATCATATAAAAAAAACAATTATACACAATTATTGAGAAAGAAAAAAAGACAGTAATAAAGAAAAATTATATTATTTAAAATTTAAAAGAATTTTAATTTAAAACAAAATTAAAAGATCAAGGAAAGGATCAGAAAATATTTTGTCGTTTTTTCGATTCTCTCAATCAATAAAATATTATTATAAATTTGTGATCAGGTTTGAAACTTTCAGGCACGACATCTTTAGAAGAAGAAAAAAAACAAGTAAAAACCATAGCACTGACGTGAGCAGTGTTGCCAGTTTAGGAGATTTGTCCCCAAAATAGGGGGTTTCCGCGATTGGGGATGAAAATTTCGTTTTGGGGGATCTGGCGATTTGTTGGAAATGATAACCAAATTTAGGGGATTTTTTTTGAAGATTTTTGATGTAAGAAATATGCTCCTGGCAAGTCTAAAAATGTGTGTTACTATTCATAGTGAAAGATTTTGTAATAAAGAAGAAGTATCAACGCCGATTAACCAATAATGAACACTACCAAAACAAAAATTCGCAAAAAAAAATGCAATACGACTTCTTGGAAGCACTTCTTAGAATAAACACACTCTAAAAATAAATCAATTTGTTGTGACAAATTTAATCCTTCTGCTGAAATGCTAAAGCTTTTTAATACAAGTACTATGTACAACAAAGTTTCTGAGGCTGATGAATCAGAAGATTTTGAATCTTGAAGTTTTTGAAATGGTAAACTTTGGTTAAAACTTTTTTATACTTGTGTATATTAAACTATGTGTAATTTTTTCTTTACAAGTTTTATAAGTACAATTTAAATTAAAAATCGGCGAAAACAGCGTTACGTAATATATGGACAGCCCCGAATCTGATTAGTTTTTTAGGAGAGAGAGACGAGGGGAAATAAACGCTTATGTTCCCCTCGTCTCTCTCTCCTACAAACTAAGCAGCTTACCAGTAAAACTTGTTAATATGCTGGGTAATATGTTCCTGAAGTTATCGGGAAGCCCCGTGAGGGTTTTCGTGCATACTAAGGCAGGCTGTATCATCGGCAAATGTAGATGTATTGATATTGCTGCTCCAAGGCATACCACAAGTATAAATGAAATCAAAATTGGCCCCAGTATGCTCCCCTGTGGCACACCGGATGATATAGATTCGGGCACACTCATGAATTCTCCTTCCAGAACCGTGAACTTCCGGCTAAGTAATGTAACTTTCTAATAGCTTCAGAAAATTTATTGGTAGATATGATTTCAATTTTAAAATAAGGCCTTCATGCCACACTTTATCAAATGCCTCAGAAACGTCAATAAACAGCGCAGAGCAATACTTCTTTTCTTCAAAAGTTCTTCTTATAAATTGAATCAATCTATGAGTTTGTTCAATGGTGCTATGCTGACTTCTAAAACCAAATTGATGGTACGGTATGCACCCATTATCCGTTAGAATTGGGAACAATTTTATCATGAGTAGCTTTTCGAAGAGCTTTGACATTGTTGACAGTAAAGGCCCAACTATAATGTGCTTAACCAAACTTAAGCTAGTCTCAAAATTCAACGAAATGCATGTCAAATGCTTAAGTAAATTACTGAAGACTTTTAGGTGGCTATATTGTACTTATTGAGCTTAAAAACTTTCTACACTTAGTTGCAAACATTTGCACTTTTGGAAAACTATTTTCGTTTTTATTTCTTTAAAATGTAATATTTTTGACGAAATCTCATTTAATTTGTAAAAGTTATAAATATATTACCATAAACAAGTAAATCCATGTTTATCGTTTATTAATTTATAAAGTAAACGAAAACTAAAATAAAAAAGTACTAAAAAAAGCAACAGTGATTGCATGTTTTAATTGTAAACAGTTATATGTATCTATTATGTATGTTTATTGGAAAATTGTTATAATTGTGTTGCAAAAATTGATCAAAAATTTAAATTTCTGAAGACAGTGAAATTTTAAATTGTCCACAAAATTAATTTCGTCCTCCATTATGTTTGAAACCAAATAACCAAATAAAAATGTACAACAGAAACGAACAGATGTGTCATTTGCTTAAGGAAAAGCGAAATTGACCGCACTTTCCTTAAGCAAATGACACTTGACGAAACTTGACGAAAAGTGTCTTAAGTACATTATAGTTGTATACATTTGATTGTGTGTATTCGCACATTTGCTTAAGTTACATTAAGCACATTATAGTTAGGCCTTAAGCTTATTGGCCTGTATGATTCAGCCTTGGTAAGGTATTTGCCTGGCTTTGAAATCATTTTGACCTTGGCAAGCTTCCAGTGGTGTGGATAATACTCTAGTCGTAATATGGCATTAAAAATAAATAGAAGGATTCTAATTGCAACACGAGGCAAATTCATCAGCATCTTGTTACTAATTCCATCAATATTTGGAGCCTTCTTTGGGTTAATTTCAGTAATTAGTTTCTGAACGTCGCGCATTTTAAACTTTAGGGGTCGAGGGGGTAGAGCAACTACACTCGCTAAATCAACAGCACTAGTACATGTGTTTTGGGTAAATACGGACTTTAAATGCTTTGCAAACAAGTTACCTCTTTCAGTACCATTCCTTGCCCAACCTTCGGTAGAAGTGCGCAGAGGTGGTTTAAACTCAACGGGTATTTTAAGCGTTTTCGCAGCGCGCCACAAAGGGTAATTAGATGCTGGTGTGACATGACGACCTTCCAAATAATTTTTAAGAGATGCAGTTTTTTCAAATGCAAACAACTCTTGGAGTCGTTTAGTTCACTCTTTAAATCTGATTTTATTTTGGGGTGATCTGTGCTGTTGCCATTCCCTTCTAGCTTTCCTTTCTTCACATACCAGACGTTCAATATCCGTAGAGTATATGTATGCTATTAAACCCAGTCAGCGGATGGGGGGTGGTGGTATGTTCAGCAGCCTGTTTAATATTTTTGATAAGATTGGCAATGTTAAATTCAATATCTTCGGATGTTCTTAGCGTAATGTTTTCCGTACAATGACTACTGAGATATTTTTTGAATCCCATCCAATTAACACGATTGATCATCTTCACATATGGGTGAGGTAAAACACTTCTTAGTGAGTTACAGACCGTAAAGACAGTGGGAGAGTGATCGGAGGAGATATCTAAAGAAGCTTCAACATGAACTAAATGCCTAGAAATATTTTTCATGACGCCAAAATCTGTAACATCCGGAATTTTATGTATGTCAGTAGGCCAGTAAGTGGGCTCCCCACTCGAAATTACGTCCAATCCCATTTTCGAAATTTTGTTCAACAACGCTCTACCTCTGGGTGTAATCAGAAGCGAACCCCAGAACGTATGTTTTGCATTGTAGTCGCCAGCTGCTACGAAACAAGGGCGAAGAGATTTGTAGAAATCCTGGTATTGATCCTCAGTAATTGAGAATTTGGGAGGGGAGTAAATTGATGATATAACGAAATTTTTACAAAAATTTTCGACACAAATATTAGTTGCTTGTAGATGTTCTGCACAAATGTTATCAAGGACATCGTGCTTGAGTCTTGACTTAATTAGAATTGCTGATCCACCGCATGCTCTCCCTCTCGGGTCCTTTGAATCATATAGAGTGTGACCATTTATTTTAAATAAGCTTCTTGAGGTCAAATGAGTCTCAGAGACCAACATTATATCACTATTTTTTTCTATAAGGAAGTGCTCGAGCTCGTTTTTGTGTTGGCGAATGCCGTTTGCATTCCAAAAAACATATTTCTAAACTGTTCATGGCTTATTTATAATTGCTTCATTTGGGGGAGAAACTTTTTGTATGGGAATAGAATTTGTCTTAACAGCATCGGCATACGATGCACTAGTTTGAGGAAAAGTGGCGGAGTAAGCGTTTGCTGACTGAGCTGGAGCTAATTTAGGTTTTTGACCCATAGCTAGGACTACCATGCAATTCACCACAGATAACACAAACTGTAGGTAAATTGCAGTAAGTTTTTTTTGGCCATATTCTTGGCAATTATGGCACTGTATGGGACATGAACGCTTACGTGGCTCTTCAACTGTGATTTTTCGGTGTAAGAGAAATTTTACGCTATAAATTATATTTGTTTAATTTTTTTTTCAATTGTATGTCATTCGGCTCCAGTTCAACCCGAAATAGGAGTTGGGGGACCTTTTCTCTGTTAATTATATTAGTAACGTTTTTTACCTTAAATCCTTGGTCGATAAGTGCACATTTTACTTCTTCGGGGTCAACACATGAATCTATGCCCTTTAATACTATCTGTAGGCCTTTAGCACTCTTAAGTTGGTATGTGTAAAAATTTGTCTTATTTTTTTCAAATTCACTAACAATTTTTCGGAAGTCCTTTTCATCATATATTTGGATTTTAGTTTTATCAATATTTCCTCGTTTATTTGGAATGATGTGAAAAGTATTTTCACCAATGGTCGACAGTAGATTTTGCAATACTGAAAAACAATTTTTACGATTGGTAGATTATGCGCTGTTATCCCTAGTCATCTTTGCAGCAGATGCAAATTTAGTAGAATTCCGACTTAGACCTTGGGTTTTGGACTACTCTTATCTTCAGTGACAACTTGGTTAAGTGATTACCATGAGCCCGAAGCGGATGATATCGTTTAGTTAAATAATGCAGAAATACTAGGCAACGGTAATGTGAACGATTCATTAGTTGGCATTGGATAAAGTGAAGTTGATCGCTGACGAAAAAGTGGCTTTTCCGTTAGAAAAAGTCTATCATCAGATTTTTTATTTTTATTGTTTTTATTAAGAGCTTCAGAACTCACAGTGAGTCTATCATAAGCTTTTTAGGGTTTCGTACACCAAAGGTGAAAAGAAACCCTATTGTTTCCGGTACGCTGTCCGTCTGTCCGTCCGTCTGTCACAGGGTATTTTCTCGAGAACCGTAAGAGCTACGGGCCTGAAATTTGGACACAGTGTGTATGGCCGCTACAACAACAAATACATGAGACTTGGAAATTAAAGGGTGTTCCAAAACGAGCAAAGAAAAATGTTAAAGTCCCATGTAATATATATACAATTGTATGTATACACACTTGAATTTTGTAAGATTAGTGTATTTTTATACAACCTACAACAATTAACACTAAAACTTAAAAAAAATTAATTAAAGGGTGTACCATCAGTTAATGTAATTTTGACTATATAATTTTGACCACTTTGCTGTATCTTGGTAACCGTAAGAGCAAACTTCTTGAAATTTTCAAAAACGAAAAAAATCGCCAAAACAAAAACAATCGCCAAACCGAAAAAAAATCGCCAAAACAAAAACAATCGCCAAAACGAAAAAAAGCACCAAATTAAAACAAAAATCTAAAACGAAAATAAATCGCGAAAAACCGGAAAAATCGCCAAAATTTAAAAATCGCCAAAATGAAAAAGTCGCCAAAATGAAAAAATCGCCAAAATGAAAAAAATTTATTTATTTTTAATGTTATCATTAAGAGTTCTGATGCTCACAGTAAAATAGGCATTTCTGTCGTTATAACTCACTCTTCACAATTATTTGTTTTTGAGGTACTCATATAGAGTATTCCTCAAGGGCACTTTGTTTGTGTATTTTTGTTTTTGTCATTTCTGACTATGTAAAAAATATTAGCAAAGCAAAAAAAGCTTATTTATCAAAGTTAATATGTAAAACGAATATTTTTTGTATGATTTTTTAGTATGTATGTATGTAAAAAAAATTCTGCTAATACGTCTGTTCACTATGAAGGTACAACGAGAACTGAATTACTGAATTATTCCGAATTACAACTAATTTCAGTTGTATTCAAAACAATCTTCGAAAAGAAAAGGTTCGTATCTATGCTATGTTTTTTGAAACCGTAGTATAGCCATCACAAAACATTTTAAATATTTTTAAGCTATGTACAGACGGTTGTCAGATCTTACAATATTGCCAGTAAAATGTGTTTAAAATTTCTTACAACCGTGTGAACTGGCAATTATTGTCAGATATCGTTGTCAGAAAAAGCACTGTCAGTCTATTGCAAGACTAGCAGCTGACAACAAATTGTCAGACATCTTATAGTATGTTTACACGGTACGTGCTTCGCTCTCTATTCATGCTTCACGCCCCAATCATGACCGAATCCACTTGCTTCGCCATACAAAATTATGAGAGCGAATCAAGTAGATTCAATATGAATCTACTTGCGAAGCACGTAAAATTGGTATCTTCTCTAACTTTTATCGCAGTTAATCGCCACTCTATCTGAACTAGCTATCAAAACAAAATAGGTATATGTGTATGTGTGTGTTTTTAAACAAATGAAAACAAGCCAAAAAACATAGATGTGAGTTTAATAGAAATAAATTTAATTAAAGGTATGTTTTATTCGAAACATATATCTACTTAATTTTTAAGCAGTTATAGCTATAGCTACTTAATAAGTTTATACACACTTAAATTTGTTCTGAATATTTATATAAACTTCGAATAAAACATACCTTAAGTTATGAATAATATAAAAAGGAAAAATAAGAAGAAAATATAGAGATGCCTTCAAATAAAAAATTTTGAATGAATCGAATTTATGTAAGTATGTATGCATGTATACACGTGCGTATGATACGTATGCATGTGTGAATATACATAAAAAAATGCCACGCGAACAGTGATGCCAACTTTTTCAGAGCAAAAAGCACTGTGTGTTCATATAAAAGCACTAAATGCAATATATTTTTTATTTACATTTTTATATTTATCTATTTATTTTCAATACAGAGAAAGCTTACATGGCTAATTATATATGCACTGAATCAGTAGAAAATAACCGGCATATTCATAACAAATGTTTTCGGCTTATTACAGGTTTATTTGACAAATTTCCCATAGAAATACGTCAAATAAGCGCTTAATAAACCTAATATATTTTTTATGAATACGGCAGTAAGAATTTAAGTTAACTACAATTTTAAATTTACTACATTTCATAGGTTTTTGTAATAATTTCAATTATATCGAGCCATATTTCGATTTTGCTTATAAGTAGAATATGAGTAGGAAAATAATTGAAGTTCATTTCGCAAGACACTGCAATTATTGTGTATTATTTTAAGAAAAGAGTGATCAACGAGAATTATACTCCTCGTTTCAGGAAATGAAGTCTCATCTTTTTCCTCTGGCCATAAAACTGTTTTAATAAAACAATTAGATTTTAGGTGTTTCATCTGAATTAATTTTACATGAACATGGTTCAGTATGTTACGTTCTGTAGCTCGTTTCAGTATTTCTCGCATCGTAAAATTTCCCGCATGAAACAAGGGAATCGTAAAAAAAGTGTAAATTGAAACACAAAATGGCTTTTCTCACATAAGTGTTTCTGTATCGTTACTTTGCGAGAACTATCTGTCATTTAAACAAATTTCCAGCAATTATTGGATCGATGTGAGAAAAAGTGTTTCTGTAACAATATTTTGTGAAAAGTTTCTCGCAAGAACTGTCTAAATAACTCGAATTTTAAATTGGTGCTAGAACAGCCAAATTTGTACAAAAACATGTGAATTTTTGAATTTGTGTGGGAAAATATGAAAAATAATCTAGTTGAAAAGATATGCAACGAATTGTTGAACTAAAATTATTATTAAGGAGTCGATATGATTATATTTATTTATAATTTTTTGTGGAATTTTCTATAATAGAGACAGTTGCTAGAAAAAACTTATTTCACTTTATATTCATGTTCATTATTCAATTTTATTTTTCTAGGAAATTATTTTTTTTTTTTTTTTTTTTGTTATTGAAATAATATTTTTGTGACTTTTGTTTTCATTTGACACTCGATTACTGAATATATTCCAGTAAAAACAGATTCATTGTTGTCTGTTTTCACATTCAAATACAGAAAAACTTTTTTCACAAATCGAGAAACGATGGAATTTTGTGTTTCACACTTCATGTGAGAAATTTTACGATGCGAGAATTACAGAAACGAGTTACTGAACAACATAAGCCTTTTCTTTTAGACCGTATTTTATATGAATGAAACAATTTGATTTATAAAATCATTATTGTATTTCTAACTTTTAAAAAAGTTATAAGCGCTAAAAGTTATTTCTACTTCAACATTTGAACATGGTAATGTTAATAGTTAATAGAGAAAATATTGGCAGTATTAGAAATGGATTATGGTTAGTTGAATCTCTATAATTATAAACTTCAATCCAAAATTGATTAGTTTTGAGCAAATTTTTCCATTTATGTATCCTTAAATTTCTGATACTTCGTTCTATTTCTTCAATTTCACCATCCCAGCAAAAATTACCCCTTCCCAGAAGATTTTTTGTAAGCCAGCTAGAAGCAATGCATTCAGTTTCAGCAAGCCATTAATTTTTTGCTTTACTAATTCGTTTAACAGAAGTAATAATGTGTAGTTTTTGTGTACTCAGATGCAAAAGTTACTGGTTTACATTTTTTTTTTACTTTTGTCCATTTTGTTAGAGAGCCTTACGCAAGGCACATCAATGAGGTACCCGCGTTTCTACAACAAATATTACAACAGCAATAACCACATGTACTTTGTTGGTATAAATTACCATCTTAATTTTCAAAACAGGGTAGCATCGTTATATTGTATGTTTATTATAAAAAATGTCAAACACCATACAAAACTGAATATTCGTTAGGTGTTTATGGATACACAAATAAAATCATGTTTTTAGGCTTATACCTACGCAATCCAAATTTGACATTTGGCTTGGTATAATGACATTAGTCAACTGGTGTAGTGCTGCCACCTAATAAATGCGCCTTGGCCTTACGTTAGTACTTTTCAGAAGCATTTTTGAAAGGTTTCGTTATCAAGAAAGCAATAAATTGCTTCCCTCTATGGTTAGTAATTAGATTATTGTTGTAATTAAGTTATTTTATAACTATAATTTCTAGATATATATTCTTTTTTCTCAATATGAAGGATAAAGTTTTTCTTCCTTCGTATTTCACCTAGCTGAATTAACATTCTGCAAAGGAAACTTTGCATGTCTAAAAAGGGTGAAAGCAGATAGTTTTTGAAAAGTGAAAATTTCTTATTTGGTGTTTTTTATAAAGCCACCACACTTTCACAAATTAATATTTAGTAGATTTGTAAAACGCACTAAAATCAAAGGTGAAAAGCACCAATTGTGCCTTTTTTTAAGCAACAAGTTGAAAAATTCCGCACTGTTATGAATTAAAAAACTCTAAATCTAGTACGAAAAGCACTAAATTGGCGCGCTGCACACGAAGCACCAATGCATAGTCTAAACAGCATGATTCATAAACATGATTCAGAGAGCGAAGCAGATGGTTCAACTCGTCGTCTAAACATAGCATTAAACACTTCCTTAAACACGCAAATGGAGTATGTTCAGTGCGTTTTTTGATAACTCTGGCAACTTTGTGTTGTTATTAAATGGCGTCACGTCAAAAATTATTTGGTAAACAAGTAATTAGTTAAAAAATACTAATTTATTTACAAAACCATTTGTTGTTTGAAAATAATAAACCAATAAAAAAGCATAATTGTGCGTAATTTTTTACAAAAACAATAATTTACTCACGAAACGTCAACCTAAAACATCTCAAATGTAATGAGAACGGTTGTGTTTAGTTTTTTAAAACACTTGCCTTAAACACGTTTAATGCTAGGAACACAACTGGGACGAACGACGAATTTTTCGGTGCGAACTTTCGTCATAAAAAATAAAACACATTTGTGCATATGAAAATGAACACAACACCGCCGTACAACGAAATTCGTCGTGCGTGACGAATTCTGAGATAGATTTATTTCTAATTTGTACGCCGACGAACGACGAAAAAACAATTTTCTCTCTCTCACTCTCTGTCTTTGTACACACAACAACCAAATTTATCAAATATAAGAGAGGAATTCGCTGAGTAAATTCGTCGTTGTTGTGCTTCTCACGACGAATTTACGAAGCGAACTCTTATCGACGAATTCGTCGACGTGGACGAAATTCGTCGTTCGTCCCATAAGACCATAAGTGTGAACATGATATTATGTCCCAAGGTGAGACATATTTATAGTCGGTTGGTTTCTGGTTTGCGGCACAGTATATTTAAAATACATTGTCTGCAGCAAATCAGAAACCAACCGACGTTATGTCACAAGGTGAGAAGTCAGATGTAAAAAATAACATGTCGTGTACGATGGACTTAAGCTGGCATGGTAATATTCAAGGTGTATTTAAACAGGTGGCAGCGCTACTTCAGCTGATAATTTTTTGCTCTATGTGCTTTGTACCTAACGAATGTCAAAAACTTCGTTTTGTTTTGGTTTTGGTACAATTATTTTTGTGCTTTTGACATTCTTCGGTTCTTTACACAGCTATGGTTGCCGTATTTTTGTATAACAAATCCTTACGCAGTCACCTCTATAATTACACTATGGTAATATCGTAGTACCAATACGATATAATTTAGGTATGTGTGGCAGCCCTAAGCAAACATATGGAAACCTTAAACTAAGACCCTATTGTGAATGATATACTTTGACAGCTGTTCAATGTTTTGATTATTTTCCTTCCAAGTGCAGCACACGTGTTGAAATTGTAAGAATTTTTGCAGAAAAACTAAGAAAATAATAAATTTTCAAACATAAATTGATTAAAAATGAGTAAGAAAAGTAAAGGGGGTAGTAGCTTAGGTCGTACATTGATAAAAGATCGTTTTGGTCATACGGCCAGAAGAAAAGTTGATGGTGATTCTATGGTGAGTAAACGAAAACTTCTCAAGATCAAGAAAAATATTTAAACGATTGTCGTCTGGTTGTTATTTAGTTACACACTACCGAAATCCAAGATGGTTATGATTGGGGTCGTTTAAATTTAAGTTCCGTAACAGAGGAGTCATCTTTTCAAGAATTCTTGCGCACAGCAGAATTGGCTGGCACGGAATTCCAGGCCGAAAAATTAAATATTGCCTTTATTAATCCCAAGCAGGGCGTTGGCCTATTGTCGCGCAAAGAACAATTGGAGATAGAGAAAAAGCATAAAGACAATAAAGAATTATTAAAAATTCCCCGCCGTCCTAAATGGACTGCCGAGACGTCTTCTGACGAGTTGCAACGGCTGGAAAAAGAAAGTTTCTTAGACTGGAGACGTAATTTAGCTTTATTGCAAGAGAATGAAGAGATTATAATGACGCCATATGAGAAAAATTTAGAATTCTGGCGCCAATTGTGGCGTGTAGTCGAAAGATCTGATGTAGTAGTGCAGATTGTTGATGCCCGCAATCCACTATTGTTCAGAAGTGAAGATTTGGAAAAATATGTGAAGGAAATTAATCCCAATAAAATGAATATGATATTGGTTAACAAGTCTGATTTACTAACAGACAAACAGCGTCAATATTGGGCTGAATATTTCGATAAGCAGAGCATGCGAACGGCATTTTTCTCTGCATCCTTGGCCGCCGAGGAAACTAAGAAAGAACTCGAGAATAAGGAAGAAAAGCTTGCCAAAACTGAGCTTAAATCAAAGAAACTACAAGAAAATGAAAATCCGAAGGATGCAGAATCCAGCGAGGAAAATGAGAATCTAAGTGATACAGAAACCAACGAAGAAAAATTGCCAGAGGAGATGTCATTATTAGCACTGAAAAATGCCGCTAACGAAATAAATAAAACATTGGATCATTTAGAAGATAAACTGCAGCAAATTGAAAAGAAATTACCTACACCACAGGAAGAAAAACCTGAATTAAATTTTACCAAAAATAGTTCAAAGTTGTTGTCTCGCGAGGAACTTATAAAACTATTTAAGACCGTTTATGAAGGTACAACATATACAGAGAAGGTAACCACCATCGGTCTTGTGGGTTATCCCAACGTTGGAAAGAGCAGCACTATTAATACCTTAATGATAGAGAAAAAAGTTTCAGTATCCGCAACACCGGGTAAAACTAAACATTTTCAAACTTTGTACTTGGATCAAGATGTATTATTATGCGATTGCCCGGGGTTGGTCATGCCTAGTTTTGTCCTAACAAAAGCAGATATGATATTAAATGGTATACTTCCCATAGATCAGGTATTTTTTAACATGAATAGTATTTAGAATACATATATTTATGGCATGAAAAGTTTTCAATTTATATATATTTTCTAGATGCGTGACCACGTTCCGCCGGTAAATCTATTATGTACCCGCATACCAAGGCACGTTTTAGAGGATAAATATGGTATTATTATAGCCAGGCCCATAGAAGGTGAAGATCCCAATAGATGTCCCCACTCGGAAGAACTGTTATTGGCTTATGGATGTAAGTTTTATACTCTCTCTCTATTACGAATTGTGTTTTGAGTTTCACACAATTTTCAGATAATCGAGGCTTTATGACATCTAATGGCCAACCTGATCAATCTCGGTCGGCTCGTTATGTATTAAAGGATTATGTTAATGGTAAGCTTTTATATTGCGTTGCACCTCCTACGGTTGAACAAGAAGAGTATCACAAATTTCCCGAAAGATCACGTAAAATAATAGAAGAAAAATCTTTGCCTGATCAGCAGCAACGAGCCATGAGGGTAATTTTAAAAAAATATTAGTTATCAATTGCAAAAATCATAAAAAAAGAAATCTTAATGTGTGTTCTCTTCAGATCAACAAACACACTTCATCTAAGGAAATAGATTCACAGTTTTTTGTGCAACAGACCGGTTCAGCACATATTAAAGGTCGCACAAATTTTCCCCATATAAGAGTTCAATCTGATGGATCTCTAGTGCAAGCAGAGCCTACCGCAAAACCTTGGCGTAATGTTAAAAAAGAGAGGCGAGAAAAATTACGCAAGAAGTTTAATCACTTAGATCAACATTAAGTTTCTAGTTAATCTAGTAAATCTCATGATTTTAAATTAAATATGTTTATGAGAATACATGATGGAAGAATAAAAGTTTTTACAGAAATATTTTTATTTTCAAAAAGGACGCGTGAGATGGTGCAAATTTCAGCAAAATGGTTTCAGTGTATATCATATATAGACTTGTAATTGAAATTATAAGCTAGTAAAGCAAAAGAGCTTTAGGTGTTATTTAAACTTTACTTGAAGTATGTATATTAAAACCCCTAATTTTGTGCTTTTTATTATCTTATTGAGCACAATAAATTGATTATATGTTGTAATAAAATTGAGTAAATGAAAAATATGAAAACGCTTACCTTTTTACTTGTATTTATGAAGTGCTTTATAATCGTCTTTCTAATTTCTTAAGTTTCTTGAATTAATTCTAAATGAAAATAAAAAATGGAATGAAAGTTATTGTATGCACTTATACATAAATGACTTTAATAATAACGCTTAACCTTTTTATAACCTTGATCCATTCAGCACTTCCCGACTTTAAGCAAGATACTGTTAATAAGAAATCTTTGTGGTTCCGATAAAGATATAAAATTATGACGGAATTCTTGCAAGGCTACTTTCAAGTCGCGTGGCTTGTTAAGATGCCAGGCCAGTATGATTTCGGCCAATGAATACTTTTGAAGTTGTGTCAAAAAGGAGCCAGGACGCCAGGAAGCAAATGTATGCACTTCATGCACTGGCGATTGGTTAGGACTTGGAATTAAATTTTCTTCGCTTTGAAACTCGGCCAAATGCACATAAAACTCAATGAGTTTAATATGAGCTGGTGTTTGGCGAGCTGGTGGCAAAGTTAGAGCCACCAATAGTAAAACTCTCAATATTTCCACTCTTACTAAAACCTCTTGATAGAGATGTTGCTTCTTTCGCTCATAAATATTGTCAACAATATCATCCAACTGCTGTAGTGCTCTAAGATAGTCATGATTTTTCAAGCATTGCTCAGAAGCCAATTCCAATTCGTAGATACGATGAGCTGGTGAGTTAAAAGTGCTGGTCACCTCATAGTGAGGCTGCAAAGGTGTCATTTCGCGTATAATAGAGGCTTTCATGACACTTTCATCCGGACATTTATCCACCGCTTGAGTGAAGCAATGCAAAGCGGTTTCTTTATATTCCGCCCGATTAGATTTCAATAAAAGAGACTCCATTTCTTCGTGGGCCTTTAAAAATAATCGCGCTGCTTTTAGCAATGCCTGACATTCGGCCAACGAACTTTGCAAATAGTTTTCACATTTTGCCACACCCAGTTGACACATGGCAGCGTACTGATAGATGCCGGCTTCCTCAAATTTTATGGCCAAATGGCCATAGTCGCTCAAAACTTCTGAAACATTTGGACCAAAGCGTCTGCAAAAACAAAATGGACGACAAATTATTTTGCACTACCGTAAACTATGTGTACATGCAACTTCACACACTCACTTGAATACAGCTTTTTCAATTTTTTTGAGTTTTGCGGAGGCTTTTAAATACTGATCCACCAAATTCTTTGGATAACTATCCATTCCCGATCAAAATTTGCGGTAAAACTAAATTGTGTTCGATTTCTTCTTCTTTTTAGTACATTAATACTAAGGCTGCCAGATGAAATTTAAGAGACATTCCAATTTTATTGAATAATAGCAAGCATATTAGTATATGTACGTGTGTATATGAATGTAGCAAATAATATGAAAGCAAAGCGTGTCGCCGATTACCGAACACAAAAACCATTCTCTCTTCCCCACCCGTAAATTGTTATGAAACTAAATGCTTCCCTTCCAAATGTTTTCGCGCCTAGGCGCAGTCAAGGAATATGAAAACAGGGCGTTCGCTGAGTACCGAACACAAAAATGATAAAATGATTCTCTAATGACCATGTTACTTTAAGGACTTGATCCCCAAATAGAAATTTCTCTTAAAATGTCTTATTTCAAAAAATCGCCACGTTATCTTGAAAACTATGTTGGTTACTTTTTAAATCGTCGCGTTCAGTAAACAATTTCTTATCGGCAACCCTGTATTTTAGTACGGTCACACACCAATTTTAGTATACGCGCAATTTTCTCACAGTACGGTCGTGCCTTCTGCAGAAGTGTTCAATTGAATTAATATTTTACACTAATAATTTGAAAAATGTACATAATTTTATATAAAAATACAAATAGTCTTGGGCATTGCGTGTGTGCATAAGAAATTCCGCAGGAAATTCAGTGTAAGAAGTTGATAAAGTAATTTTAGTTTAGCACTCGTCGGTGTTTCCGTTTTTCTTGCCGTTCGGTACTTTTATAGGAAGTGTGATAGTGCCAGTGAAATAATAAGTAAAAGCATTAAAAAAATTAAGTTCAATGTTGTAATGTGATGCTATTTAAAAAAATATGAAATAAAAAATATGTAATCACTAAATGTAAAGTGTAATCCGAAACGCATTGGGTCAATATTGATTGCCACTGTAAACTATGTGCACATACTTGCAACTTTACACTCATTTGAATACAGCTTTTTTAAGTTTTATGAGTTTTGCGGAGGCTATTAAAAACTGATCTAACAAATATCAATCCATTCCCGATGAAATGAGCGGTAAAACTAAGGCGAATTCACATCATTCTCATGTGAATTCGCCTTGCTAAGTGGAGTTCAATTTCTTCTGTTTTTTAGTACATTAATACTAAGGCTGCCAGATGAAATTTAAGAGACATTCACTGTTGCCGCCGCCCACAAACGGTTAAATTAATATTCTCTTATTGTATCTATATAACAACGTATTTCATTTATCTCTTCATCCTTTTAAAATCTCATTAAATGTACATACATACATATTGTTATAGACTTTGCCGTGATCAAATGCAGACACACGCACATTTATATACATATGTATATATAACAAGCACATAGGCACATTTAAGTACTGCTTTAACTGTTAATAAAAATATAAAAAAAAAAAAGAAAATTTAAATACATAATTACGTGCATACATATGTACGTGCCAGGCTGAATAAAAGAACTTTTTGTCAAAAACAGTCAGAGTCAGTTAGAAGTCAAACAGCAGTATTCGTAAACGTGCAATTAAGATCGCGGCAAAAATATTAATAAAATTTTAAAGCTATTTCAAAACATTATTAATACATTTCTTTTGTAAAACTTAATCAATCATTAATTATTGAATAAAGAATTTTTTGTTAAAATAAATAGCTCTTAAAATTCACATTTGCCGCCCCAGACTCTAACAGTTCTTTAAAATTTTATTATACATATTGCAGAGTTCTTTAAAATTTCCTTAACAATTTAAACACGTTCACCATGGAAAAGGACAATAGTCTCCTTGGCTACAGCTGTGGAAAATGCAACAATTTGGACAACTTGCAAATGGTAATGTGCGACAGATGTGACAAATGGTTTCACTACACCTGTGTGGGAGTTGACAGTACTGTGGCTGATCGTAGCTTTAACTGCGATTTTTGCGAGCAATCACTATCCGCCACAAATGCAGCGGTTGATGAAGTTGGCCTAGGTGCCCACCCAAACTCAACTTCATCACCAGCTTCAACTCCACCAACAATTGTCACATCAATTACAGTAACCGCGAAGAGTAATAGCCTACCTAGCGCTACATTACCATTATATGCAACGACTGCAGCATTCGCACCAGTTTCAACATCAAGCGCTACAGGTTTCCAACAACATAGTTATGCCGCCGCAAACGCATTTATGGCGCCGTCAACTGCAATGGGTTCAGTCAATTCGTACCCTTATAAAACACAGCAAACGACAAAGCCGGCTAACATACAGCAGCATTTATCAAGAAACATGCAAAATGATCCGGAAAGGCAAAAAGTTTTGAAGCTACAGCGTTTAGAGGAAGAAAGGAAAATACAGCAAGAGTATCTGGAACAAAAATATAAAATATTAATGCAAGGCGATATGCACTGCGAAGAAAAAATTAGTTTACACCAAAACAATTTTAATGGTCAAACTATTGAATGTATACCGACAGCCTTCGGCACTGAAAGTAATCAACGCGCATTCAATACGCAAGGTATTTACCCAACGACTTCACAAATGGCGGCCAGACGCTCGATACCTAGTGAACTCCCGTATTTTAATGGCGACCCGGAGGATTGGCCAATGTTTATCAACAGTTTTGAAACAAGCACATCAATCGCCGGATTTTCTAATGCCGAAAACCTCATGCGCCTCCAACATTGCCTAAAAGGTAAAGCAAGAGAGCTAGTCAAGAGTAAGTTGCTGTTACCCGCACTCGTGCCGGACATAATTCAAACTCTGCGTCTTTGTTTCGGCCGTCCAGAACACATTCTGGAGCGAGTAACAAATAAAGCCAGAGCGATGCCATCTCCTAGGGACAAGCTTGAGGCAATAATTGAATTTGCCATAAATGTGCAAAATATATGTGCCACCATGGAGTCGTGTGGGTTGCAGTCACACCTTAACAACCCGATGTTGGTGAAAGAGCTTGTTGATAAGCTCCCGAATCAGCACAAACTTAGCTGGGCAATGTGTCAAAAAGACGAAAGTATCCCCATCATAAAATTATTCAGCACATGGCTTTATCAAATTGCTGAAGCCGCTAGCCAAGTTGTAACGCCTAGTTTTGGTAAAGGCAGTGCGCGTTTAAACACTCACGTGCAGATCAACACAAATGAAAACAAGATGTGCATCGTTTGCAAAACAGCCACCCACAAGGTTCATCAGTGTGAACAATTTAAGGGCTTACAACTAAATCAAAAATGGGATGTCGTAAAGTCTCAGTATTTATGCCGTCAATGCCTAAACCAGCACAAGGGAAAATGCCATAAGAGCCAGGCATGTGGAGTATCCGGATGTAAAATTAAACATCACCCGTTACTACACAAAGCGGTAAGAGATCAACCGACCTCACAAACTCTAAGTACAAGTGATATCAATAATGTACGGCGGAATGCACAAATAAATGCACACCATAGCGATCTCAACCCGTTTTTTCGTATTTTGCCAATTCGCATTTATTTAGAAAATGCTGTTGTTAATACGTTTGCCTTTTTAGACGAAGGGTCATCAGTCACCCTCGTTGATGAAAGCATTTTTGATAGTTCGCCGATAAATGGTGTTCCCGAATCGTTATGTCTACAGTGGACAGGCGGTACCACACGCGTAGAAGATAGTTCAGTCAAAACATCTTTGACTATTTCTGGCGTCAGCAACAACACGAAGTTTGAGCTTTCAAATGTCTATACCGTAAAAAATTTGGATTTACCACTCCAGTCACTCGACATGCCAGAGATGGTTAAAAGATATCCACATCTGAAAAATTTGCCGATACAGTCCTACGAAAGGGCAAAACCGCTGGTTTTAATCGGCGTAAATAATTGGACACTGGCAGTTCCGATAAAAATTCGTGAAGGTGGCTGGCAACAACCAATGGCCACTAAAACACGGCTCGGATGGGCAATACAAGGTGGCAAAACAGAAAGTTCAGGGCAACATATGTTAAACATACACACGTGCGCATGCCAGAAACGTGACGAAGTTCTTCACGAGGTGGTGAAAGATTGTTTCAACATAGAGAAGCCTACATCGTCTACTATAGACTCAAAAATGTATGCTGATGCAATTGACATATTGAAATCAACGTGTAGACACATAGACGGGCGTTACGAAGTTGGCTTAATTTGGAAAAATTCGGAGATACAACTACCTGAAAGTTACGACAACGCATTACGTAGATTAATGTGTTTGCACAAGAAAATTATGAAAGATCCGTCGCTTCGTCACAAAATGCAATCTCAAATTGACAATTTATTACAAAAAGGTTATGCCACCAAAATTTCTTCAGAAGCAATGTTTGGCAACACAAATAAGGTGTGGTACCTACCAATTTTTATAGCCTTGAATCCCAATAAGCCAGACAAAATTCGCTTGGTATGGGACGCAGCGGCGCAGTCACGTGGCGCCTCTTTGAACAATTTTTTGCTAAGCGGCCCTGATTTGCTCATCCCTCTTATAGACATTCTTTTGGCCTTCCGAATAGGCAAAATTGCAATTTGTGGAGACATCGAAGAGATGTTCCACCGGATAAATGTCCAAGAGAGTGACATGCACGCCCAGCGCTTTTTATGGTGGGATAAAGGTGACGAGCTACATCGGCCAAGTAAATTTGTTATGCGTGCACTTACGTTTGGGTTAAACTGTGCACCGTGTATCGCTCACCACGTGCGAAATGTGAACGCAGAAAAATTCAAGTCTAAATACCCACGTGCAGTAAAATCGATTCAAAAACACCATTATGTCGATGACTTAATTGACAGCGAAGACACCGAAGAGGGAGCCATCAATTTAGCAAAACAAGTCACAAAGATTCACGCTGCCGCTGGTTTCCATATACGCAACTGGGTGTCAAATTCCGAAGCTGTCTTAAACCAATTGTCGGACACATCAACAGAGTCCCAATGCGCCAAACAATGGGGAACTACCGAAAAAATATTGGGTATGTATTGGAACCCAATTAATGATGTTTTCGAATATGTTTGTAGATTCGTACGTCTCCGACGTAACGTAGTTGAGGAAGATTTTATACCAACCAAACGGGAGTGCCTACAAGTCCTAATGTCTATTTTTGACCCCTTAGGATTTTTGTCTTGCCATACAACCGGCCTGAAAATTTTGTTACAAGACGTTTGGCGGTCAAGTATTGGTTGGGACGATGAACTTAATGAGTCCCTATATTCAAAATGGCGTCAATGGAAATCTACGATTCCGCTCATAAAAGAAGTTAAAGTTAAAAGATGTTATTCTCCTGAGCTCTGCGGTGCAGATAAAGTCGAGTTGCATACATTCGTTGATGCAGGCGAACTTGCTTATTCTGCCGTCTGCTACCTTCTTGTAAAACGTAATAAAAAGGTTGATGTTAATATAGTCATCGCAAAGGCTAAAGTAGCACCGCTTAAACCCATGTCAATACCTAGAATGGAATTACAGGCGGCACTCATCGGCACAAGGCTGGCAAATAAGGTTAAGCAGACACAGCGACTACGCATTGATTCTACATACTGGTGGTCCGACTCTAAAACAGTGCTTCAGTGGCTTCGCATGGACCCAAGAAGCTTACAACAATTTGTTATGCACCGTGTAGGCGAAATCTTGGAGCATTCAAACCTAAACGAATGGAGGTGGGTGCCGACCAAATTGAACCCAGCAGATTTTGCCACAAAACCCACCTATCAAAGAGATATGACTTTATGGTTCAACGGTCCCGAATTTTTGCTTCACGAGCAACATTATTGGCCAATGTGTAAAGATCTAGGCCCAATGGTAACCTCCGAAGTGAGACGTCATGTGCTGGTATTAAACAAAACGTTTGAAAGTGGCAACTACTTAAACATTGAGTATTTTTCAAATTGGAAAAGGCTGTATCGTGCAGTTGCAACGTTTATTTTATATATGGCAAAACTAAACAAACACGAGCGCAGCTCTTATGATTCGTCTGGTGTTAGTTATGATATGATTCAACAGGCGCAGCGTTATCTTTTTAAAATAGCACAGCAAAGCCGTTTCAATCGAGATATTTCTAGCCTCAGACATGGCAAATGTGTTGAGACATGCAGCAAGCTTTACACGTTAACGCCCTACCTGGACGAACATGGAATTATTAGATGTCAAAGCCGAATTGAACAACTCAACAACCATGATGACGCAATAGTGCTGCCAAACGACCATTATGTCACGTTTTTATTAGTGCGCTTTTTTCATGAGGCCTTTCACCACCAATTCCACGAGGCTGTTATCAACAAAATAAAAGCCAAATTCCACGTTTTTCGCCTACGTGTATTATATAAAAGGGTCCGTGCATCGTGCCAAAGGTGCAAAAACGATGCATGCAAGCCAAGACCACCCCAAATGTCACCCTTGCTTGCCGCTCGCTTAGGTGTATTTCAACGCGCTTTTACGTTCGTCGGCATTGACTTTTTTGGCCCATTTCACATATCCATTGGACGTAGGCGTGAAAAACGGTGGGGAGTGGTGTTCACCTGCCTAACCATACGAGCTATTCATATCGAAGTCGCTCATAGCTTAGACACCAGCTCATGCATTTTATGCATACGCAATTTTGTAGCTCGCCGTGGCATGCCTCGCGAAATTTACACTGATAATGGCACGAATTTCAAAGGGGCTGAAAAAATATTAAGCGATGGCGTAAAACAAATAGATTTTTCGAACTTATCATCAACATTTGATAAAACAAAATGGCTATTCAACCCTCCATCTGCACCCCATATGGGCGGAATATGGGAGAGGCTGATTAGGTCCATAAAAAATGTCCTATATTCATTGTACCCCAACGCGAATTTCAATGACGAAACTTTTAAAAGCGCGATGTGCGAAATAGAATCAATCATAAACTCCCGGCCTTTAACCTTCGTCTCAGTGGAACACGAAGACGATGACGCACTTACACCGAACCACTTGCTGCTTGGTTCTTGTGACGGCTACAAGCCACTCTATGAAGACGTCGGAAACTTACGCCAACGATGGCAACAAACACAATTGTTCGCTGACCACTTCTGGAAACGCTGGCTGAGAGAATATGTTCCAATAATTTCCCGCAGAACTAAATGGTTTGTGAAAGCACCACCAGTATCCATTGGTGCCATTGTTATTATTGTAGACGAGAACCTTCCAAAAAGATGTTGGCCGAAAGGTAGAATTATTGACACGGTAGTCGCAAGAGATGGTCAAGTACGCAGAGTAACAGTCAAAACGCAGTTCGGGACTATGCAAAGACCTGTGACGAAGGTGGCTGTGCTGGACGTCGGAGAATATCGTGAGCAAGCTTGTAACTCTAACTCGCTTACGGGTGGGGGAGTGTTGCCGCCGCCCACAAACGGTTAAATTAATATTCTCTTATTGTATCTATATAACAACGTATTTCATTTATCTCTTCATCCTTTTAAAATCTCATTAAATGTACATACATACATATTGTTATAGACTTTGCCGTGATCAAATGCAGACACACGCACATTTATATACATATGTATATATAACAAGCACATAGGCACATTTAAGTACTGCTTTAACTGTTAATAAAAATATAAAAAAAAAAAAGAAAATTTAAATACATAATTACGTGCATACATATGTACGTGCCAGGCTGAATAAAAGAACTTTTTGTCAAAAACAGTCAGAGTCAGTTAGAAGTCAAACAGCAGTATTCGTAAACGTGCAATTAAGATCGCGGCAAAAATATTAATAAAATTTTAAAGCTATTTCAAAACATTATTAATACATTTCTTTTGTAAAACTTAATCAATCATTAATTATTGAATAAAGAATTTTTTGTTAAAATAAATAGCTCTTAAAATTCACATTTGCCGCCCCAGACTCTAACATTCACAATGCACTAATATTAAACCTACAAGTATACTTGTATATATTAAGATACGAGTACATACACACGCACATGTTGTCACTTAAATTATCGAAAAATCTATCAGTGGACTAAAATTGTTGATCCCCAAATTGAAATTTGGTTTAAAATTCCTTCTTTCAAGAAATCGCCAGTTACATTTTTTGACTTTTATGTTCGATATGGCCAGTTTTTTCCTCAAACGCAGTTGGCAACACTGGTTGCACACCAATTTTAGTTTGCGCGCAATTTTCTCACAGCTCGGTCTGACCTTTTGCAGAAGTCTTGAAGTGCATTAATATTTTATCCAAATAATCGAAAAATTCATATAATTTTCCCTAAAAATATGCATAGTTTTGCTTATTGCGTGTGGGTGTATAAGAAATTCAACAGGAAATCACTGCAAAAGTGTACAAAAATAATAAATTGATAAATTAGTTTAGCACCAGTCGATGTTTCCGTTTTGCCCTGTCGTTCGTTTGCCTTTATAAGAGGTTTGATTTGTGTCAGTGAAATAATAAGTAAAAGCATTAAAAAATTAAGATCAATGTTGTAATGTGATTCTATTTAAAAAAAATATGAAAAAGAAATAATCACAAAAAATCATAAGTGTAATGTGATTCTAATTAAAAAATATCAAAAAGCAATCACAAAATATAATATGCTAAAAAGCTTAAGTGTAATCCGAAACGGATTAGGTCAAAAGGGGTAGGCCCTCATTTCAATTAAATAAAGTGAAAATAATGAATTTAAAAAAAATTTAAAAAAGCTTCAACCAGCTGAAAGTAATAAAAAATTAAGCAACAAAAAATCATAGTAATGGGGAAAGGAATTTTTTGTTTAGCCGGTAAGTAAATTTCAAATTTTATTCAATAGAAGTTTTTATATTTAGAGCCTTCTCTTTATCCATACAATTGGGTGGCCTTCATGGATAACCGCGTAAGATTTTTGGTCAGTGGTATCAAATCCTATAAATGATACGTTAATTAGTTTAAAACATCTGCGAATTATGTATAGTTTGAACTATTTCGATTTTTTTAACTAAAAACAACGAAATTTTATATTCATTCAGAAAGTCGTACATGTGTCAAAAAAATCGAAATATATTTTGCAATTTTAGAAAAATCGACACTTATAGGTAACGTAGATTTTTAGGAATTGGAACTATTTCTTTGCTAATCATTACACATTAGGGAATAAATTTCTTATTTTAACATAAACAATGGAATCAAAAACTATGTAGGTATACACGAAATACAAAAAAGATTATCAGCGAACTTATATTGCATTTAAAATTAAAGTTTGCTTGTATGATGAGGAGCAGTGATGCATTTACGGACAAACAAGACATTCATTTCCAAGTAATCAGGACAATTTTTTATTAATACATGATTTTTATTTATTGTATCTTCATATATGAACTAACAATAAGTACTCAAATCTTAAATCTAAAATATAATTAGACCCGACCAGTGTCAGACATAAACTTAGTAATAGTTATATATAATACATATGTAAGTAGTGATAATCAAAAGGAAAAAAAAGAAAAGTATTTTCAAGAAGTCCCATCTGGAGTGTTGTGAATAAGAGCCCTTGTGTCCCTCTTTTTTAGGCGGATGTGTCCAGTGAAGTGCAAAATATTACGAGCAATCGGATTAGGATGTGACTCGAGTTTTGTTAAATATTTGCCTGCGTATTTGCAATTTCTTCAGTCACTAGTGGTATATTTAAATCACGATGTATATTTGAATATAGGTTTTAAGAGCGACTTGTATATTAAAAGTTTACAATCTAGGCTGAGGGTTGAATTTCTGCCAACCAGCCCATGTATCTGAGTTAGTTTAAGTTTCATTTGTGTTAGCTTAGAGTCAATGTAGTGTTTCCATGTGAGCCTTCGATCAAGATGTATACCAAGGTATTTCACATGTAAATTTTGAGGAACAATTTGATTATTGATTTTAATGGGGGAACAAGTGTCTTTTCTTAGGGTAAATGTTACCTGAGCACACTTCTGTTCGTTTAGCTTTATTCTCCACATGTTTAACCATAGTTCTAGCTGGGTAATATGTTGCTGAAGATATCGGGAAGCCTCATGAGGGTTTTCGTGCATACTAAGGCAGGCTGTATCATCGGCAAATGTAGATGTGTGAATATTACTGCTCAAAGGCATATCACAAGTATAAATCAAATACAAAACTGGCCCCAGTATACTCCCCTGTGGCACACCGGATGAGATTGTTTCAGGCGTACTCACAAAGTCTCCTTCCACAACAGTGAACTTTCGGGCAATAATGTAACTTTCCAACAGATTTAGAATGTTTATTGGTAGGTAAGTTTTTAATTTTAAAATTAGGCCTTCATGCTACACTTTATCAAATGCCTGAGAAACGTCAATAAACAGCGCAGAGCAATACTTATTTCTCTATGAGTTTGTTCAATGGTGCTATGCTGACTTCTAAATCCAAATTGATGATCTGGGATGCACTCATTATCAGTTAGAATCGGGGACAATTTTATCATGAGTAACTTTTAAAATCAGGGCAATAGTGAATAAAAATCCGCGAGAAAATTCTCCCTTTTCCAATTAGAATTTGTTTCCCTATTACTTGCTATTGTTGAAATTGTTCCCCAATATTGTCCTCAATGAGGGCAATTATGAATAAAATTCCGTGAGAAATTTTTCCCGGAGAACAAATTCCAACTAATGCCAAATGAATGTGCCTTGGGCCCATATATACAAATATATACAAATATTTGCATTTATTGACTTCAAAAAATGATTGCTTTCATTAAATATTTTCCACTGCATAATTTATTCATTCCTTTTTTTTAATATGATTTCAATGCTGGAATAGTTATTTTTTTGTTATAAAAAAATTTAGTTTCGTATATGGGTTTTTCAAGCCTAAAATTTTCTTATTATTAAAGTGCATGAAATAAGAATACAAAAACGAATTAGCATATGAGACAAATAAATGGTCTTTAAATAAAATAAGAGAAATTAAAATGTTAGATAAGCGGGTGTTCTTTTTATATTTCACTTCAATACTTGCGAAAGTTTTCCAAGCGAAGCAAAGAAACTAACCCTTTAAACTGGTCATGCCGGCACGCATGACTTCATCGACCAACAACAAATTGCTGGCAATAACAGAACAGGAGTTCAAGATTTGTTTTTTAACATTGTAATTATCATAAACTCCTAAATCGGCAGGTTTCATGGCTTCGCCGGTAGACAAATCTAAGCCCACGGGTTCAGGATTAAGACGATCTTCCTCAGTCAATTTTACAATAGTATCTTGAGCGTCGTAACCGCTATTAATAGCTAAATTTTTGGGTATAACCAACAATGCTTCAGCAAAAGCTTGTATACCCAAACGTACTTTTCCCTTGACAGTATCTTTATATTTCATTAACTGATTGAAGGCTCTGACTTCAAACGCAGCTGCACCCGGTATGACGGCCTTATCGTTAATGGCATTATTAATAGCTCTCAAGCCATCTCTAATAGCATCTTTAATTTGCAAAATGGTATGTTTATTTGGCCCCTTGATGAGTATGGTAACCGATAGCGGATTTTTGCATTCTTCAACAAAAGTGTATTTATTTTCACCCAAAGTATGTTCATAAACAACACCAGCATATCCCAACTGAGACTCTTCCAAGTCGTCCAAAGAGTTCATGGCGGTGCCACCACAAGCCAACGCCAAACGTTCCATGTTGCGGCGCTTAGCACGACGCAATGCCATAATTCCTTCCTTGGCCAAAGCATCCAACGACATGGGATCAATACCTTTTTGATTGATGACCACAAATGATTTTTCAGTGCCATCACAAACTTTACGTTTCAATTCAATAATTTTCTTAACACGCTGATCGATAAAGTCACGTTCGGCTTGAACAAACTTTTCGCGTTCTTCGGCGGTCTTATAGAAAAAGCCTGAATTTACTTCAGATTTCTCATACTCCAAAGAAACATTGCAAGTCAATATGTAAGCATTCTCCAAGCGTTTAGGCATATCAGGATGCCTGGCGCCGTGATCCAAAACCAAACCCTTTATCAAACTAGTATCGGTAGAGGTCTTGTGTTGCATTTCCATAATTTCAATCATATGCAAATCTGCCGGCTTGTCATCTTTTCGTATGGCCAAAACAGCATCAACACACACATGGGTAAGAACATCAGCCAACGAAGCATGTACCTTTGTCTTTAGACTGGTACTGGCCACTTCGGCCAAACTCTTGCTGTTCACTTCTACTGGCACTTTCATAGATTCTAAAACCGCCAAAGCCTGTTCGCGGGCCTTTTCAAAACCCTCGGTGACTATGCGTGGATGTAAGCCTTCGGCCAAAAAGATGTCGGCTTGCTTAAGAAGTTCACCAATCAAAAGAACGGTAGAGGTGGTGCCATCACCAGTAGAATCATCTTGAGCGGTACTAGCGCGAGCAATCATAGATGCGGTAGGATGTTGAATTTGCATTTCATGCAATAAAACATTACCATCCTTGGTTATTTTGATATCGCCAGCGCCAGAAACTAACCTGAAATTAGTGAAGAATAAAATCATTGAATTAGAGAAGGTATCAAGATCGAAAAATAATGAATTCGTATAAAATTACTTGGAGATAGTTGAAATATTTTAAAAATAAACGAAATTTGTTGTTTAATGGTTCCGAAAAATGGCAATGTATGCAAATGCCATTTACAAATTAAATTAAACCATTTTATATAACTAGCACAAAATTAATTAATAAATTTTTAAATATTTTGAACAATTAACAGGCTAATTGCGATTAGTAATATTGGTATCTTGGGGGATTCAAACAGTAGTCATAAAGGTCATATTAGCATAATGTTTTAAATTATTTACATGTTCATACATATGTATGCACACATAGTACATATGTATATGTATCTATGTATGTATATATAGATATAAATAATTTAAATCATTATGAGAATATGACCAATATATTTGACGCTGGTAATGTATCTTTTCATTGGTGAAAGAATTTTCAGGATACAGGAAGGAATAAGCTTACGTAAATGAGCCCCATTAATATCTATAGATTATCTGCATTAAGAAACATCATCCAGAAATATATTTTCAAAAGCTTGTAAATTATAGCAATCAATGTTCACCTGACAAGTTCAGAAAGTTAACGCACAATCAGAGTATTTTTTTATTTGGACGAGATTAAACTAGAAAACAACCGCAAAACTATACGATTACTATTTGCAGTAAATAAATTAAGCAGTCCAACAAGACTCAAGACTCTCGAAGACCAAATAAAACAAAACTGCTGGTCTACTCTATGCAAACTCGTAAGCATTTTCTTTCGTTTCGAATTGCAGGGTAAAACCCCTGATCGTACAGAACGATGACTCGGGAGCTGTTCTTCAACACCAGGATTTAACATTGTATATGTAAATTTTACTTACATACGAGTCCATATTGCACAATCTACCATAAAACTGAATAAATAAATTGTAGTGAAATGTTCATATTTTACAGGATAAACAAAAGAATTCCCAATTTCTATAAACTTTAACTAGAGATTATAGAAAAAATGTTGAGATTAATAAAATCTAAAACTTCTAAAAAAACTAAGCATAAATTTTTCACTCTTTAAAACTAAACTTAAAAATAATCTGAAACATCGCAACACCATCTGCCCATCTGCAGTCGATGACGCACACAATGTAAAACTAACCTCACTTATGAACCGATACACAAATGCTGACCGACACCCCATGATGTTGCAGCCAACATATGCCTATAAAATTTCATTTAATGAATTCTACATAAAGTTTCGTATGTTTATTTTACTATTTAACAACCATTTAATGCTTAAAATTACACTTTTACCCACATTTTCATTGTTCCTTTGGGCCCCAAGTTGGTGCGCATAACATCTTGCAAACCCTTTGCCGCAGATATATTAATGGCCAATGCTTGGGCAGCACGAGCAAATTCAGCTTTGGGATTTAACAAACTTATGGAAGCCATTGCAAATGTTATTTATAATAATGCCAGCTAATTTAATTAATTCCTTACGGCTTTTTAATAAATCTAAAGTTTTTACCACAGGGTATACCAGAGATGACACGAGACGGAAGAAAATTTGTGTTTTCGGATCTTTCGCTCACTCTGTCACTGCGTCTTCTTTAACCTTCTTTCGTGGTGGAATTTTGTAGCTTAATTTCAATTTATACTTTGTAACCTCATTCGCTTGACGATTTTTGTAAATAAATGGTAAAAATTAATATTTTTTAATGAAAATGCTTCAAATGAAATATGCAATCATCTTAAAACAATTTTTAATTGCCTTTTTAATAGTTATAAGCTATTTCGCACTTTGTTTCTTAATTCAACACAACAAATTCTTTAATCTAATTTTGTAAAATTGTTTACTTGCTGTAATGTTTTTCGTTTAACACTTTGTGGTCTTATTCGCTGAGTGATTTTTGTAAATAAAAGGTAAAAATTAAAATTTTTCAATGAAAATGCTTAAAGTTAAATCAGGAATCATTTGCAAACAAATGTTAATTACTTTTTAATACAAATAATCCTTTTCACATTCGGTTTTTTTAATTAAATGCAACAAATTCTTCAATTTAATTTTGTAAATGTGTATGTACGTATGTATGTATGTACACGTGTTTATTTCACAAAGTACACATTTTCTCTTGTTTGTTTTGATTTTTTTTGGTAACATTTTAATAATAAATATACTGCAGTTGTCCCTTTCTCGCAGAATCTGCGCGACAAATGATTTTAGCTTTTTTCATAAGTCACTTTCTTCAACTCTGGTCTACTTTGTGGTTTTTACAGCGACCGACCGTGTTTTGCTAGAAGAATGGGGAAAATGTGCAGATATCAAAGAAAGAAAGGGAAAAGAAAAATGAGTATAGACTACGTTCAGTGAGTGCAATCAACTTTCACAGTTGTATATTTTAGTAGCATACTGTCAGTAGTGTATGCGCATGTATCACTGAGGTAATATTGACGACGTTATCATAAAGCTATACAAATCGTTAGAAAAGCCCTAACTGATTTCTTTTACATCGAAATTTTTGCATTTTTTGATACATCAGGTGCTCTTTTATCGAAATATTCAAAAAAGTCGATTCCAAAAAAATAATGAGTTAGGGCCTTTCTATATTAAGGTAGGGTCTGATCGTAAATGCATCACTGCGCTGCAAATGGAAATTTAAATAATCTAAACTGGTTCACTGAAGTAGATAACTTACAAATAAATGTCAAATATGGTGCACAAACATGATTACTACTAAAACAGATTATCAGCGAACTTGTATTGCATTTTAAGTAAAAGTTTGCACGTATGATGATGTAGAGCAGTGATGCATTTACGAACGCATCCGTAACGATATGTACATTTAGACAATCACATAGCTCCGTAATTTTTCGACTGATTTTAAAAATTCCTTTTTTGCCCCGAAAAGGTATAGCTTCCATTTGAACAAAAGTCTACGTACAAAAAGCTATATATCGTCCCTACCACGTCAAACTATCCAATATGCAAATTTGTACTTTTCAGAAGAGGTCAAAGAGTCGTCAATTGTGAATTTAAAGTCGTCGTATTCCTAAAAATTTCAGGATTAAAATATTTCTTATTGAGTTATCTACCGTCTATAAAAATTTCAGCATTTTGAAATGAGTCATATCCTAGAAATTAAGGTATCAAGGTAAGTCCTAATTTACAGTAAGCAAGTCTTATTGCTAAGCGGATTAGTTTGTACTAGAGAGAGAGACGAGGGGAACATAAAAGTTTATTTTCCCTTCGTCTCTCTTTCCTAAAAAACTAATCAGCTTAGCGATAAGACTTGCTGAGTGTAAATTAGGACTAACGAATTTAAAAAACGAATTTTGCATATTGGTAGGGACTATCGGCCCTATGTATAATAAAAAATTGGCATGAAGTTAGCATAAGTGGCAAAATTGGACATGGTCTTAACGTGTTTTGCCATACAATTTGACATTAAAAATCGCGCATAATGTAGTTTTAACACACGATTGCATCCTAGCATGATTATTAATGTAAAATTGTATGGCAAAACACGTTAAGACCATGTTCAATTTTGTCACTTATGCTAACTTCATGCCAATTTTTGATTATACATAGGGCCGTATATGTATACCGTTTTTTTCCTGATCAAGCAAACATTCTACTAAACCACTCGTGTGTTAAAAGAAATAATTCGCTCAAATTTGGGAGCAAATTACGGTATTCGATTTGGGTCGAAAGTTCCATTCAAATAACACTAAAATTTTAAGAAAATTAGTTCGATATTGAAAGCCATAATTTGTGTCCTGTTTTTTTTGTGGCAGCTTATGCAAGTAATCGAGCAGATGCACATATTATGTATGTATGTACACCCAGGGAAAAAACAGCTTAAAATCTATAAAAACCATATTGAATTAATAATGTTGAAATTTCTTATTTCAATATCGAAAAATATTAATTTACAGTATTAATTTATTAATTTTATTTATTTTTAAGTATCTCATCATACATTTTCTATTATATTGAAAATCATTGAATTAATGTGACGCGTTCGTATTTTAAGTTGCTGGTTTTCCCTGAGTGTAGAACATAGAAATATAAATATGTACCCCGCAGGAAACGAAACTAACACAAGACTAGTCACGTGATCGGTCTCCAAGTGATAGGGACCAGTCCGAGTTCTACAACTTCCTATGAAGCGGACCAGTCACTTTTACATGGGCATGGCCTAGGATGGGGTTAATTGATACTTTGTATGCACCTTGTGACTTGTCACTGAACTATCTCATGGGGAATAATAATGGGTTTGGAATAATTTAATTTATTTAAAAATGTCATTCCGAGACTTAACTGTAACCAAGAATGATAAAATAAAGATTACGCCATCGCGCAAGAATAAAAAAAATTTTCTGCGTATGATGGAACTCTGACGTCACTCACCTGTGTTCTCATTGGCTAGTAAAATTCAGCTGTAAAAGTATTTTAAACGCTGGTTTAGTTAAACTAAACTCAAATTTATATGTAGTTTAAACTCAACAGGAGTAAATCAGTAAACCATACCTTATGTGTAGTTTAAAAAATAATATTGCGGCAGCACTAGAATAAATGTCAAAAAGCAGCTGTTTTGCAGCAGGCTATTAATTCCTTGCACAATTAAAATGGTAAAAAAGTTGTAAAAATTTAATTAAAGGTCGCCAAATTTTACTGAAGAAGGAATTATATTTATGCTTGGCGAAGTAAAATAATATAAAAGAATATATAAAAGAAAAAAGTAGAGGCTTGGAAAAAACTTTAGTGCTCTTTTCATGCAAAACATATGGTCTGTAAGTAACAAAACCATATGGACTGTATTCGTAGTTTAAACGCCCAACTTTATGCGTTTACAGATGGTTTGCTAGTAGAGTTTCTACGCGGGAAAAAAATCCCGGGAATTCCCGGGAATTATTTTTTTGTAAATCCCGGGAAATTTTCAACGGGAATTTTCGGGAATTTAATATATCAGTTTTTGGAATTGGCTTTTTTTACATTGCTGTTCGTTGTTTCATTACTTAAAAATACAACTCTGTAACGTTGTATAATATGTATAAGCATGTAAACAGATGTAATAGAGGCTTCCGATGTGAATCCAACAACTTCCAGCGTTACGAAATATTTTTAACTTATGAAGTCTTTATAGAAAAAAGTATCTAGATTGGCAGATGTAGATGGAATTTCCATCCATGCTTAACTCAAAGCATATGATTTTTTTGATAAGTTTTTTAGATATTGTTCTTCATGAAATTAATGAATAAAGTTGTTTTGTTTTTGATTTGAATGTTCACAGAAAAAAGTATTCACAAATTAATGTTTTCAATTAAGAATGTAATTGATTTAATTTAATTGAATCAATTATTAATTAATTTGAGTGGAAAAACTTAATTAATACTATCAAACTGTTTATAGGTGAAAATTTAGTTAATTTTTTAATTAATATTACAAAATTATTCATATTACTTTTTTTTGTGATGTATACTTTTTCATAAAATTATATTTTTTATTGACGTCATTTAATTAAATTCATATGTTTTTGAAATTCCCGGGAATAAAACATTTTACTTCTCGGTTCCCGGGAATTGAAAAAGTCCGGGAAATTAGAAACCCTATTTGCTAGTTTAAAGTTTAAACTTTAAACATATTTTAAACCAAAAATAGGGATTAACTTGCACTGATTTATTAGCCCCAAACATTGTAAACTGCAACCATCAAGTAGCTGATGGTACAGCAAAACCAAACAAACGTATTAGTATTTTTCATAGGGGACTTCTCGGGTTCCCGCACATTTTTCGGGAAAGAAATCCCGGGAAATTTGCGCGGGAATTCCCGGAATTTTTTGAATTTGTTATGGCAACTTAATTTGTATTTACAAGTTAAAGCATGCGTTAAAACTGGTTATGCCATACAAAATTCGTTTATTAAACCAACTTTAAGTTTAACAATGGTTTTTTCAAAAAGGGGATATTTTGTAATATTTTTTTTTAATATTACTCGTATAATTTCTTTTTTATAATATTCTTATCTATGTATTACTATTATATAAAGAACGGAAACGGTATTATTTTTTGAATAATGTGTATATAACACGTTATTATTTAATCGATCTCATGAATTATAACTTGCAAATTACGTAATTAAACGTAAGCATTTCAATACAAATTTGCGCCCCAATAAAATATCTAAAAATGGCCGAATAGCACACACTGTTTTTATACCTAAATAGAGAAAATAGAGAATTTATAATCTGACATTGCTGCCTGACTCTCACAGAAGCAATGTTTTAAAGTTACCTGTCGCAGACCCTAAGTCAAGGTTCACACTATTTTTCTTTCAGAAAGTATGAAAGTATTTTGTAAAGCAATGAATATCAGAAACTTAAACTTTTTCCAATTCTGTACTGATTAAATATTGAAAACATTTTGTTACAATTTAGTACGTGTATAGTCTCCCCTTCTCATCAGGATTATTCTCCTGTGTACAAATAAAATTTGCCTCCCTCATTTGAGCAAACCCAATAGTCCACTCGATATTTTTCCTCCTCATAGTGTCTTAGAAGTGCACAATTTTCATTGCCTTCATTATTATCTGGTTGGTTAGGAATCCAATCGACATATTTCATCGTATTTTCGATCGAATTGCTTAACGAAGAGAATTTTCCTTCCTTAGGAAGATCAGTAGCGTCGAACCACCAAAGATCATGTGACCATTTTTTAGACAAGTAAAACGACAATAGGTCTTATACATCCCCTTTGTGAAAAGTTAAATCTGCAAAATCCGTTGGAAGAACCCAGACATTCGTAAGCAAATGTCTTAGGAGAATCTTGCAAATGCATTGGCCAAACATAATCCCAAACCAACATCTATACGAGATGTGAAATCAAAAGCCAAGAAATAATGAAATTAAAGGCCGTAAGTGTCGATGGATAGGTCATACATTGAGAAAGCCTCAAGAAGATATTGGCAAAGAAGATCTTGAATGGTACCCACAGGATAGTATATGCATGGATATTCAAGACGAACCAAAGAATATAATATGGAGTGAAATAAAATTGGTAGCCAATTTTCGCTGGCTTCACAGTCCCTCCTACAGTTCCTGGCAATATATTTATGAAGCGGGAAACCACTCCAGTAGCCTATTCCTTATCCAATATTATGCTTATACTATTATACATACTTGTTTGCTACACGAACACTAATCCTACCACTTGTCCACTACCGCATTATAACCACCGTAGTAAAGCTTAAATTAGCCATAACCAAACCAAAATTCAATTAGTTTCTATGGTAATGGCTATGCTGTTATGGCGAGTTACCTATAATCAATTACATTGCTGCCCTTAAGTTTGGTTCGAACAGCTGTTTTCTATGGTTATGGTTATGGCACGTCTGATTGAACCTTAAGACCCCACTAATTGTTGTATACCAATTCTCCACTCTCAGTTTATCACCGCGGGATGATCACCATAATAAACCACCAACTAATTCCCTACCATCAGTTTATCACCCCGTTGTAACCACCGTAATAAGCCATCTACTTTTTGTCCTACAATTTATTTACTACCGCTTTATAAACGCCGTAGTAAATATCTACTAATTGCAACAATTAGCTTATTACCGCGGCATAAGCATCGTAATAAACCATCTTATCCAAACGTAGATAGCACCAAACAACAGAACTTATTTCATTTATGAGCACTACTTTTATATTTTTTGGCTGGCTGCGTTACTTAAGGCTTATTTAAGGCGCAGTTACCCGACTGTACTGTAATGTAACTGCAACGTAGGAAACAGCTGATCGATATTTTTATATGAAAAGTAAGTTACGTTACATTACATCTCTATAACCATTTTCATTACTTTTCACATAGCAATATCGATCAGCTGTTTCCTACTGTTGCAGTTACTTTACATTACGGTCGGGTAACTGAGCCTTTACCCGACTGTAATGTAATGTAACTGCAACGTAGGAAACAGCTGATCGATATTTTTATGTGAAAAGGAGGATACATTACATTACATCTCTATAACAATTTTTATTACTTTTCACATAACAATATCGATCAGTTGTTTCCTACTGTTGTAGTTACATTACATTAAAGTCGGCCAACTGAGCCTTTAGCTTTGATGTATCTGCTTAGTTATTGATGGTGTTTAACATTAGCTACGTTAAACAAGTGATGTTCAATGGATGTGCTGTGAATTTAGCGTTGCTAGTGATCACTAGAGACTGTTTAAATTGCTACTCTACTATTCTATAGTACTAGTAAAAGCAAATAGCTTTAATTAGCCAATTCACAAATTCAAATTTGTTGTAAGTCATAAACTTTTATGAATGTCATAAAAATTTTGCTCATATTTTTTTTTTATTTAAAAATATTATTATCTGACAATAAAACTATGTTATCTATGTTTTACTTTTGTAGTATGCAGTAAATGAGTAATTAGTCCTAGTTTATTGCTAAGTTGATTAGTTTGTGGGAGATAGAGACGAGGGGAACATAAACGTTTCTTTTCCCCTGGTTTCTCTCTACTAACAAACTAATCAGCTTAGCAATAAGACTTGCATAGTGTAAACTAGGACGCGAAAATTTTATAATTTACTCGCAAAAAAGTACGCGCACGGAAAAATAGTAAAAATTAACGTGCGCCAAGATAGCGTCGATTTTGGGAATTTAAAAGCGGGGGGAAAAATGGGGAAAGCTGGTGGGTATTTTTAAAAATATATCAACAGCCTAGCATCGCTTTTTTTTAGAGGTTGGCGTTGGCTGAAGTAGTTAGCACGTTTACTACAAAAACCTATAGCCTGGGTTCGAGCCCGGTCTCCGACAGTCATTAAAAAAAAAATAACAACACCACGCATTTTTCTGATGTGCATTAGTGTCCTTTGTACTCGTATCAGTTGTTGTGGAAAAAGTTCTAGTGATGCAGGCATAAGGCACTGGTTACTAAAAACTATACCGACTTCATCAGATAATAATCCTAATGTACATCAGAGTGCCCTCCTTCGTTGTGTAGCAGAATAATTGGCGAAGTAAAATAATCAATAACTACTACTAAACACAGCTTCAAAATTTAATACGGCTTATTTGACACCAGATGGCGCTGCAATACTGCATTATCAAAAAATGTGCAAAGAGCAGAGTTGTAAAAGAATGAAGCTTTCCTCTATCTCTTCCTTCACCACCTGTCTTCCATATCACTATCATTTCCCTGTCACCCTCTCTCACTATCATCTCTTCAATTAACAGGTAACACAAAGGGATTATTGTATTGGACCCAAGTGAGCTGGACTCTAAATTTCACCCTTCCTTACCAGCAGCCTGCTAACATAACCTAACCTAGCATCGCTTTTGAGAATTCAAGGGAGGAAATAAAATAAAAACCGTGTATAAATTTTCCCAGGAGCACTGTTGGACCCCCACGCCAAAGTCTCATATATTCTTAAAGTGGACTTAATCGAAAACGAAAAACCGTGGAGTTTTTTCGTCGGGGTCCAACAGAGCTCCTGGGAAAATTCATCCACGGTTGAATTGCAAAGGCATTTACTCGTACTTTGGTTTTCCCATTGCTAAGTCGCTTATAGATTCGGATGTGGTTCTAGATACAAGCATTTCTCAAGTTTTTAATCAATAAAAATTTATTTTCACTGACATGGGCTCAATAATTTCATCGACAACTCGTAAGGATAAATTTTCAATTGACGTGGATTTCTTTAAAGGAGTTTCTAGTTCTAAGTCTGAGACTAATCGGATTCAATCAATGGCAATTTTTCTGCAAAAAAAGAAATTATCTCAGAGAAAATAACTTTCAATTAATCTATACTGATGGTTCGATGAGTGATTCGATCTCTAGATTTGCATACGTTTACATGGAGGATAATACTTCAAATTCCTTTTGCTGAGTTCCTGGCTATTGAGAATGCAATACATAGACTTTTCAATTGCTTGTGAATTAAGTTATATTGCAATCTTGACCGATTCTAAAGCTGCACTTCATACAATTGCTGATATTTACAACCCGAATTATATAGCAGCAAACAATCGATCTAAAACTTGTTCAACTAATATTACGTTTACTGAGTTTCATTACATTGCTGGTCATGTTGGCATTGCTGGCAACGAATTAGTGCATCAGGCAGCCAGAGAGGCAGCCAGAGGACGCAATTTATGCCATTGGTTCTATGCTTAGGATTGAATGGCAGAAACACAATTCGTATGACAAAGGGTATTTTGTATGGGCTTCTTCTTCCCATTGTGGGGAAACTGCCATGGTTTTTGGGTATTGATTTTGACTTTTCTAAATTCGGACTGGCTGATCTGAAACTTGCTAATTAATATAATCCTATCTGTACACGCTTTCTGCAATGAAACTCTCTCAAAGATGAATCTTGTACCATCCGAGTTGTGTGAAATCTTCAATGTTCCTGAGGACGTTTCACATGTAATTTTTCATTGAGGTTTATATGCTATTCAAAGAGCGAATTTCCCTGCTATTTGTAATTCAATCTCCTTGGAAGACTTTTTCAAGGATGGCAACTTCAGAGATATTCTCACTTTAACTGAATTTGTGAAAAGTATTGGCGTCAGGCTGTAAAATTTTATCTTTATACATACATACATTCATATGTATGTATGTATTTCACTTACATTTAAAAACAAACAATTTCATTTTCATCAATCAACTTTCCTTTTACTGGATCAGATTTTATTTGATTATTTTATTATTTTCATCACGGGACAATTGGTTGTCCATAATTGATGTTGGGGTTTTTCTTTCGGTCAAATAATACAGAGTAACTCTAAAATCAAACAAACAATCTAGAATTAACTATGAGTGGTGTTTTTGTGCATTTTTCATAACAGCTTCATTTCGCTTAACGGCCATATTCTACATACAGCTCTGCTTTTGACAAGACCAAGCGGTATTGGACCATAATACCTTGAATCTGAACTATTTTTTTTATTATCACCTTCAATCCATACAAAACCTTTTGGTACGTATTCATCTGAGAGTGCAGGAAAGGCGATTGTTTCATTTGTTCTGCCTTGATCGGGTTCTACTACCTGATGTTCTAGTATTACTTTATCTCCCGGCAAGCCCATAACACGCTTGCATACATATTGCTTGGGATTAGTGGGCGAGACGGCTATGATAATATCGCCGCGACTGTGTTTATGAAAACGTTTAGTGACTCTTTCGGTGAGTAAAATATTTTTGGAGAATAGTGTTGGTTCCATAGATGGGCCACTGCACTAGAAATACAAAATGTTATTTACTGAAATGTATGCAATTTGCACTATAATACATAAACATTTAAACTTGGAATTTAACAATTTTAGAACTGATACTGTAACTCCTAAATCCTTAACCTGTTGATGACTACTATTTAAAAGGATTGTAATATTTACCACTACGAAATCGCCAACGTATTCAAAAAAACAGTGGGTTACACAGGCATATTGTATGCTATATTTAAGTATATCTTTTATATATGATAGCATGCTGGTTATACTATACGATCCTTGGAACATGCTACTATATACTTGTAATCAAATTCTTAAATATTTTCTTGTTAATTAAGGTATTTGTTAACAAAAAGGCCGACAAGAGAAAAAGAAAACAAAACCAGCTGCTTGAACAGCTTTTGTGCAGTGCTGCCAGACTTCTAGTAGAAGAGTGTTTCAAATGACTATGCGATAACAGCATAAGTCCAAAGTGTATTAATACATGAAATATACTCCAATAGGATGTTCGTTCTAATTTTTTAATATTTTTATATGTTTAATAATAACGAAGAATTTATTTTTTGTGAAGATGTAAACTAATCTATATACTCCATAAATTGCGAAGTAACTGATAAAAATGTAGTAAAAAATGTTAAATCATTTTAAAATTAGAAATGTGAATAATTAAATAAATTCTAATTGGCAATAAAAAATTGTTTCGAACGATACCAGAATCTAACTTCTAACTAGCTAGTCATGTGTTAATTTTGTGTTAAATAAAATTAAATAAGTAAACTTTTATTTTTTTTCAATTCAAATTTTTTTAATAGTAATTTAGACATTTATTCATATACATACACATATATTTAGTATATCTGTATTAGTTAACAGCTTTTTTATTTTCGGTCTTAAAATGCTTACAATTAATATACATACATATTAAAATTATGTGAATTTTTAACAATACTTTTATTCCTTCATCTTCTTAACCACAAGACTAGAAAATTTAACTAATTTACCAAAATTTAAAATTTAGCTGAGAAATTATTTTAGTTGGAAGTACATAATCATTTTTTTTTAATTTACACTACTTGAGAATTATTCTTAAATTTATACAGTGGAGTACAGTCATAAAGAAGTCTGTAGGAATAAATAATTTATTTTAAAATTACAGTTTAGGAATTTTTAAAGCGAAATCTATCAATAAAATAATAAGAAATACTGGGGGTCTACTTTGTAACTTGAAACGAAAGAAAAAGCTTTCGAATTTGTTATTTATATCATCAAAATTCGAAAGAATTTTCTTTCGAATAGAATTACATAGTAGACCCCCTGAATTCTATGTTAAAATATCTACCAATATTTTGAATTTTTCATTTTGAGTTGAATTTTTTTTTCAAAAACACCAGACAACTAACAATTTTTATCGATATAAGCGTATACATTTCCATATCGTCGGCTTAGAGTGTAAACCTGCTAACTCACTTCAGCAAATTTTACAGGAGAGACAAAATACTGTTGACGGCTTCTATACAAAGCTTAAGTCCCAATTTGCACGAGGTAATTTTACTTGCGCAAGTAAAATTTCCTCGTGAAAATTGGGACAATGTATAACCAATCGAAAAAGACTTGCCCAAGTAAACTTGCTCCATCTAAACGCTACAGCAAGTTTGATAGAAAATTTTATGACTTGCGCAAGTAAAATTGCCTCGTGAAAATTTGGGCTAAGAAATCAGCCTAATGCATAAAGTGTCTTGGACATATAGAGTTTCAAATTGAAATAAATATTTTTTTGCAAGTCGATGAGGCGTTTTTTTCTCTTTCGAACGGCATTAAAATGTCATATGTTATAAAAAGTGGATTTAGTAGGTTTACACTCTAAGCCGACGATATATATTTTTGTATGTATATGGCTTAAAACGGAGTTCGTTATAAGCGAAAATTCGCTATAACCGGAGTTTTCAATAAGCTTTGTAGCTTGTAATAAATATTAATGTAAACGTATCTAGTGGAACCGGAGAAATTCTCCGTTATGCGCGATATTTCGTTATAACTGCTGCTCGTTATAACCAAACTCCGTTGCTGTTTAAAATTCATAAATAAATATAAAAATTTAAAACATACATATATAATATTTAATTCAAGACTACAAAAGTAAAATTTGTAAATTTACAAAATATAAAAACTTTTTAGACAAGAAAATTATACAGATGAACATCTATAATTTTATAGTTTATTTAACGATACAATAAATTAATTGGAATCTTTCATGACAAGTGAATCCAAGCCACTTTTTAATAGTACATAATTCTCATTTAACTTACTTGCTAAGTAATAGAAACTTTTTTCGATTTATTCAGAGCGTTTGCTGGCTTCTTTGGCAAGCCTTTCCATGCGTTCGCGTTTATCAATATTGGTCAAATCAATGCTGGCTACATAAGCATGCATGCAGCTGATTAAAGCTTTTAAAATGGCAAACGGAGCGGTAACAAATGCAGCCATTTTGAAAAGAGAAACACCAAAAACTACAAGTAAATAAAAGATATATAAATATCTTAAAAGAATAAGAGCCATTATTACAGCTTGGCGTTAGTTAAAGTGTTTCATTACAACAACTTTACTTTAACTTAAAGTGAGCGATAAGTTAAAGGCAAGTTCATCCTACCTGTTATGTTAAAAACTTTTTGTACATCCTACTTTTAACTAAAGCCAACTTGTAATAATGGCTCTAAAAATAAAAAAAATTTCAACTGACATATTGGACCGGTGGTAAAATGCAATACATAGAGACTTATGTAAAAGGCTTCATTAACACAACACATAAATGTTAAGATATCCTTTTGATAATATAAACGCATAATTATATTTTCACTTAAATCGGTGGCTTTATGAGAAGATTTGCCTACAACAACACTCCTGCATTGAAAAAAAATATTTGTTAGATTAAATAATTAATATAAAATTTTAAATAGTTGTTGTTAATAAAGTTTGCTTACGTTTGCATGTAGAGCCAGTGGCAAGCAACATCTATGGCCATTGAGAGTTGGAACCAAAACATATAATATGGATAAAAATAGCTTAACGTTACTAAAAGACCCATAGTACCGCAGCGATCAGTTAATTGATCCAACATAGCACCAAATCGCGTGCCTACAATTATTCGAAATAAATTAAATATGTATTATATTTTTATATGCATATGTATGCTTGCATGTGTGTATGTGATATGTTAATGGTAGATATGCAATAAAAGTTCTTCAAATGTTCTATCAAAAACAAACAGGTTTAATAGAAAACGAGTGATTTGAAAAAGATTCGTTTTGATTCGTAATGAGTTTCGTATGATTTTTAGAATCAATTTTGGATTGTTCCCAAAATATTTAATTTAAAAAAGTGAGCTTCAAATTAAAATAGTATACCTATGCAACTTAGAACAATTTTGGAGACAAATTCAACAAAAATAAGGCACAACTTTTTTGCACAACTTTTTTCTATTTTGTTTTAAATACGTAGCATTTCAGTAAAAAAAATGGTGAAACTGATCGATATTAACCCCTGTTTTTACAACCCAGACGGTCGACTAGAGTATAACTCACTCATATTTTTGAGTGACTCATACAAATTTTCTAGACGAGTCCGTCTGCCTGAGTTATAGATACTGCACATAAATATCGTAAATAACCAGTGTTGTCAGATTTATTTTCAGCCTCCTCGCCAAATGACTTGTCGAATATCGCCAAATATCGCCAATATAATAAAACATTAAATTTTAGCTACAAAAATATTTTTATTATGTAATTGCATTGCAAATATCGTTAAATTTTAAATTCAGTAGGTAACGTCTATCGTAAAACATAAAAAATATGTTGTTTAAAGCGCGCACCCACTTGCAATATATCTGTGGCAAAAAGGAAAAAGTGCTTAAGTCGAGATAAGCAAATTTTGAGATAATGGTACGTCCGTAATCTGCATATTTGAAAGTATCACTGGTCAAAATCTCAATTTATTAGTGTGATTTTTCATGAAGTTGTAGCACTGTGACTTCGACTTATTTTTTTTTAGACTTCTAATCTCGTTTGGAATAATATCTTAATTAAGGTTATAATATGGTATATTTCAACTCAAATGTGTTACTTACATATAGTGTGTAAAACGATGATTGGTTAAAAGAATAAAGGTTAACAGAAAATTTCCTAATTTATCTGTAAAAGAAATAAATTTCTGAAAATCGACTTGAAACCTTAAAAGTGCTCTCCTGTAAAAGAGAAAAATATGACTTAAGCACTTTTTCCTTATTGCCACAGATATGTAATTGTGCAATTTTTCGTATTGTACAATAATATTGCCAATGTGTATGTCATATTCGAAGGTAACACAATATACACATTGGCAAATATCAAAAGACTTCTGATTTTTATTGTACAATCAAGGGAATTGTGTAATGTGGTGGCAACATTTTTCAATGTTGTTTACTTTTTCAATGTCAGGAATATTGGGCAATATTTTCTTTGCAATAATATTGCAAAGTAAATTAACATATAAAAAGTACTAAAAGTAACTTATTGCAAAAATCAATAGGATAAATTGAACTTGAACACCAAGATCAAAATTATTATTTAAATCTTGTGATAAAACGGAATTAACGTTCACTTAAATGTGTGTTAAAGTACACATATTATATCCTTGAAGTAGTAAGTGCCAGCAGCATCGTAGTAATAATACTATTTAGGCGAGAACTCTTTCAGCCTTTTCCTGCTTCATTATCAAAATGTTGGTTCCAATTTATAAAAGGAAGTTTTCTTAACTGTGTTGTATAAACATCAAATGAAATTTTTTGTTCCATAATTTTTTTTAACTTCTTGAGTTTCAGATAAAGAGTCGCAACATTTAGAATTTTTTGCACGAAATATTTTATGTTGGAGAAAAAATTGCTTTATATAAGCATATTTTTTAACATTATTCTATTTTATTGCAATCTTAAAAATATAGCCAAAAATATCGCCAAGGAGTTCAAATATCGCCAAGTAAATCGCCAATCGCCATTTCAAAATTTTCATCGCCAAAACCAAATTTTTGTCGCCACATTTGGCGAGATATCGCCATATCTGACAACACTGTAAATAACTGTAAATTATTTATATAATCGAGAGAAATAAAGCAAGTGAGATTATTAACAACAACACTCCAAGAGAGTATGTACATTGTACCTTTGCACTTGTTTGATTTTCAAAAACACAAACAATAGGAACAATAATGCAAAACATGTATCTACATATTATGTATGTACATATGTATACGAAAATATAGCAAAGATGACGCAAATAAACAAAAATAAAATGTAAACAAACAATTCTATGTAGAGAAATTTTTTTTATTATAGTGGACATAAAAAAGTTATTTCATGACAGTATTTTCCACCAATTTTCAACATTTAATAATTATCAAAAATGTTTATAAAAAAAAAACAAAAAGAAATATCGGTACACATCTCTCACTTACTTTGATTAAAGGCGCGAGCTGCATGCCCGTCCACGGCATCTAATAGTGCGCTTATTGCATAACACCAACCGGCCACAATGTAATTGGTGGACATATACCAAAATGCAATTAGAGCCAAAACAATGCGGCAATAACCTGAAAGCAATCAGAAATCAATATAATTATGTGGGTATTGCATGTAAGAAAATTCTTTTGCTTATAGGTACATACATATCCAAAAATAAATCAATAACTAGATAAACACCCTTCAATAATACGTACATAAAGATTTGCCCACTAATTTAATTAAAAGCATTTTGCCATCTATAAAAATATTTTGTTTTATAAGGCCAACAAAAGAAAAGAACCATCTACTATTTGAATTTTTTATTATTCTTAATAAAAGGAACAAATTATTTAATTACTCACCAATTATGTTTGGTACAAAAAGAAATATATTATCATGATCGGTTATGGCCATCCCTTCCATATACAAGTCACTTCCTTCACAACGAAATGCTTTCCAAAGAAGTAATCTATCACTATTGTTAAATTAAAATAAAGATTTTCTTAATTTTCACAAATTAATAAAATATTGGTTTTATTTTCATTTGCAAATGAATTTTTTTTCTATATAAAAAAAATTCTATATGCACTACAACAACACTGTCTGTCACGAATGATGTCAAAAGAGAAACTGACGATAGCATGAATAGCAGTGATGCCAACTATTTACAACCCAAACGCGCTATTCCCCTTCTCAAAACGCGCTAGAACGCGCTGAGTTGCAGCATTATCAACTATTTATAGCTAAAACGCGCTATTTTTCTGCGCGCTAAATTAAATTTTAATAAAAGTCGGTGTATGTATTAGTAAATGTACTTTTTTAGCTACTCTTTTTCAGATTTTGCAATATTGCTACTTCGAAATTATATCCTAAATAACTAAAATAATTTAATACAGATTCAGAATCACCAAATAATCGAAATCCTTAGTTTTTATTTTAATTTTCTTTAACAAACTTTGTACGAGTAACAACATACTCGTATAAAATGTCGAATAGTTTTGCGATTCAAATGATTTTTGTACTTCAGCTATAATAGATGCTTCATAAGTTATATAAATTTTTTTGGTCACGAGTACGACTACATATTTAAAATTGTGAAATTTAAAGATATTTGCCATTTACAGTATTAAAATGCGTTTTTAATTCTAATCACAGGCAAGGGAATTTTATTTGCAACAGCTGAATCATTAACGAAATTAAAAAAAAATTTATCAGAGTTTTGGATACTAGAAAATTGGTAAATTTATACAAAAAAAAAAAAAAAAGAACGGAAATGATGTTAAGGTAGAATTAGTAAAATCGTATCGTTCTACTTTACAGCTTGCCGTATCGTTCAGCTTTGTGTACAAGTTATAGAAAATGTAACAGTTTGCACAGCACATTTTTTTTGTCTGGCTTTTAATGCGGCTTTTTTGACATTCGCTACAGAAAAATCTGTTTTCTGTAGATTTCTACGTCAGCAGTGCTACCACCACATATTTTATAACTAGTAACATGCGTTGCATATCGTACGGCTTTTGTCAGCTGACACGCAACTTCACGATACGATTTTACTAATTCTACCTTTACTGACTTTATCCAAAACGCGCTAAGTTAGCGCTTTTTTATTAAACGCGCCAAGACGAAAAAAAGCGCGTTTGGAGTAGTTAAACGCGTAGCGAAACGCGCTAAATTGGCATCGCTGATGAATAGTGTTCAACATGATATAAATATAGAAGGTACTTCCCAAGGCACATTCACAAGGTAGTAGCGGAAATTCAGCTGAGCTATTTTTTAATTAAATTTTATTAAAGTTCATCAGAAACTTCAAAAATTTTTTACGAAATAGAAATTAAAAGAAAATGTTAAAAAATTTCAGTATGAAAAATATTTTATTAAAATAAATTTTGTGAAAACAAATTTAAAAATATGAAAAAAACTATTAACAAATTGTGAGAAGTGCTAAACGTTGCAAATTTTGTTAGTGGTAGGTGCCGTGGAGAAATATTTTCAAATTTATGTGAATCAATTTTATTATTATTGTGTTAAACAAGTTCTATTTTTGAAGTTTTGGATGAACTAAAACCCATGTTGTTTTTTTTCATTGTTGTATTTTTTCATTGTTTTTGTAATCCTGATATTACCTTGTGAATTTGCCTTGATAGTGTTGCTAACATATATTTTTGACACGCGTTCAATAACAGCAAAATGTTACAGAGATGTAAATTTACATCCGTGTACACCGGCAAATATAATTGTTCGTAAGGCCTGGTACTCTGTTCGAAGTTGTGAAAATTTTTCAGCAACATTGATTATTTCGCGTGAAAAATTTGACACGTAACAAGTGATGCCCATTTTACTTTTTCGGAAAACATGTTCGTATTTATTGGTTTGAAGTAGGCAACACTGATCGACTTTTGTTAACAAAAACATCAGCTGTCAATATTTCGCACGAAATAAATGCCAGTCTCATTATTTCACAGATAGCATACATTTTTCACGAGTCGAACAGAGTACAAGTTTTTCAACATTATTTCATGAAAATTTCACGTAAACTTTTTTTGTATGGAATATGTCAACATTTCGCGTGAAATTTTGAATAGAGTACCAGGCTTAATTGTTAAATTCCATATGAAAAAAATACAGGTTTTTCTTGCTACATATATTTTATAAGTAACATGACGACTGCCAACATGAAAATTGCGTTAGAAGAATAAATTGGTTTATTAATTTCACGCAAACATAGACTGTTAAATTAAAACAAAACTCTGTTTAAAACTCCCTTGTTGCATTGAAAAATTATGCAATTGTTAGGTTGGTTTGCACGATCGGTTGTATTCAAATAACAACTACGTTTTTGGCGTAGTTTAAATTAAATTTTTTTGATGTTCCTTGGAGAGTTTGGTACTACAAATCTGTTGCTTTAATATCGCTTGATTTTAAAAAAAAATTGCCGATATAAATGTATATTTATGCAAAGTGCAGTCTTTCCTGTAACTCAGACTTGTAGAAATAATAATTGATGCATGTAAATCCAATCTTTGTAAGACGGCTTTTAAAACCCTGGGGGTCGATTCTGTTTCTGTGAAATCGTGAAAATGAAAAATAAAATATCACTTCATTGAAAATGCGATTCTGATTTTAGTTTTTTATGAGAACTATCTGTCAAGTGAAGTGAAAATGATAAATTTTTTATCACTTCATTTTTATCATAAATTCAGAATCGACCCCCTGGCTTTTTTTTCATGTTTTTTCCATGTTTAAACGCTGTCTAACGATTTTGCAGAACAGAGTTTACGCCAATAACTTGAGGGTTACACGATCAAGTTTCAAATTTCAATACATTTTTACACTTTTTCACTAATACATACATTCAAACTTTTGGAATTTGAGGCAACCTTGACTTCAAATTTTCTTTCCAACTATGTGTTCAAATTTATAGACAAAAACAGCTGACAGCAATTTCAATGAGCACACTTTTCTCATACACTTTGACATAGTATTTTTTGTTCTTTTAATACAAATAATGCTCTATATGCTATTTTAATTAAATTTAAATAAATATGTTTACTAACAAAATAAAAAGTATAATGATGTGTAGCAGCTTATGGACCTATATAGAAGCCATGAAGTTGCGTTGTTTTAAGCTGTTTTCTTATCAAGGGCATATTAAAAATAAATTTGCTTGGAAATTGCGTGCAGTCTACGTCACAGCTTTCAATTTAAATGACTTGACGACCAGTATGTGTGAAAAACTTGAAAGCAAATATTGATCGTGTAACTGTAGTGTAAGATGTAAACAAACATTTCAACCCTTATCACAAACATAACAGTCTGGCAACAAACGCCTCAAATTAAAGCAAGCCAAGTGGAAAAAATTTTTTCATCATGTGCAGTGGAATCAGTTTCTGGGCGGCTTCAAATTAATAAAATTATTAAAAGTCCAGCTTATAATAAAGAAATATAATAAAAAGTGTATTAAAAAGCTATTTTAGAACTGCTTTAATAAAAGATAGGCATATAAAGTAATCAGATAAGAAAAAAATGGAAGCATAAGTGGAATTAAGAATGTTTAAAAGTATAAGAATAAAATCATATTAAGTGCTAAATAACAAATTCTTGAGAAGTCTAATAAACATGAAATTTAACAAAACAAAAAGTTATCTACATATTTAACAAAAAAAAGGTGAAATTTTTTGCCAGCATCTCAGACGTTAATTTAATCTGTCTGGAGCCTGTGACTTTTTTTGCAGTCGTTAAGTGGACGAGTGTGTGTATGTATGTATGTATGTGTTTTCTTATCAAGTAAATATAATTTTTGGCACCTCCTTTTCCCATAATTTTATTATGGTTAATTGTTTGTAACGAGAGGAGCTAGTTGCTACTGCAGTTTTTAAATATGTATGTATCATATCACATACAGCCTCAGAAAATACTCCCGCCACCCACTTTTCTTGTTGACTGAATGAAGAAGACGTCGCCCCCCATTCCTTCCATACCCACCCTTTCTCTTTGTTGATATAAATTAATTTGTTTATTTACTTTCTCTATACATATCTTATAATTATTCTAATAATTTTTAATTTTGCACTTGCCTAGTAGTGTGCTTTGTAGATTACTTTTTAATTCACTTTTTTGTTTATATTTCTCGTTTTTGTTGTATTTTATTAGCTCATAGATTTTGTTTACAAAATTCTCGTTTCTCCCTCATTTGCAACAGCGATGAGATGCCATATTGGTTAAAAAAAATCAATAATGTCGGCCAATATATCCCAGCTAGCATTTGGGTGATCATTTTTGGCAGAAATATATGATTCTCTACAGATCGCTTTTGATGATTAAAAAGTGATTTATCACTTGGGCGATTGAAAGAGGATTCACTTATGATTCATCTATATGATCAAATAATGATTTCTTGAAAATAGAGGAACATCATGCAAACCGCAAAAAGGTGATTTAAATGATTTAATATGAAAATTGCTCAAAAATAATCAGCAAATCGTATCATAACTGATTCTTAGGTATGATTCATCTGTAGGGTACCATTTTCTCACAACGGGAATATCATTTATGATCGAAAAATGAGCTCATATACGGTTATTTTTCCCGTCAAGCTGATTCGAAAACGATTGGATTATGATACAAAATGCTACCTGGGTAGGTGGAGTTTAAAGTTGTGTTTGTGTACGTTTATACATATTCAGAAACATTTCGATGAAAATATGGTATTTATGTATGCATTTCTTATAATTTTATCTAAAAATTATGTTTTAAGGAAATAAGTTACATATGACTTAAAATCATTATTAAGTAAAAAAATTCAGTTTTTGAGTTATGACACTATTGAAGTAAAAGAGCGATATATACTTGTACATAAATACCCTGAAGGAACTAGTGATACAGTATTGATTCACTATTGACTTTCTCACCAGTGTTATAAGTGGCCATAATTACCCTGTCGGAAACTCAGCTTTAAAAAGATGTTACTAGTGTCCGAACTATCATATCACACATTGTATAGTCAACGTGCTAGCTACCACAGGGTACGTACAGATGTCACGATACTGAAGATAATTGTGCACTCCGACGGTCTCGCTAAGACAGTCTCCAAATCCTCGTGGTAATTTTTTAACGTATTTTCATTTTATACTTCGTGGTCTCATTCGCTATGTGCTTTTTGTAAGTTAAACTTTACAGCCAAACGGCAGGACCAATTGTAATGAATCTTGGAATTAAAGTTCGAAAGCCTTCCTCTTAACGTCCTTAAAGTTTTTATCACATAATCTCGCGAAGAAAAAAAGGAGATACATAATTCTTAAAAAAACCCGACTTCAATGCAAAGATACGATAGAACATTTTCGAAAAAAATGTATGGACCAAACTGGAAGTAAACTCTTTCAAACAAAAAAATTTTTGTTTGGTTCTTAACCAATAAATAATAATAGAAGTATATTAAAAGGAAAATTAAATTTTAATAAGCGTGCCTCCGTCCATTTTTTTGTGTGCTCTGGATTTGTGTTAAGTTTTGTAAAAATCGGCAAAGTAGAACCACGTAAAATAAAATATTAAATTTTAATGGGCGTGACGCCGTAAATTTTTTTTTGGAGGAGGCATGCCCATTACAATTTAATTTTATATCTCACTAATTTTTTAATCAACAGATTTAATAAAAAAAAATTTTTTTTTAAGATTTTACTTCCAGTTTGCTGCCATACACTTTTTTCAAAAATCATATCTTGCACTGAAGTCGGTTTTTTTAGGCAGAATTATTTCTATAAAAAATCAATTTTTAACTCCTTTACAAGTTGAACATGAGTGAAATATCAATACTTTGAATGAAAGTAAAAAATAGAATCTTTGGGCCCGCTTCTGAAATTATTAAATTTAATAAATATTTTAGTTAAAAATACTTTTTTTTTAATATTTAAAATAATCAATAATATAAGAATACATATTAAAATATAAAACAAGTGAAATAAAAGATAACAGACATTTCTGATTGTTTTTAAGAACACATGTATATACATGCATTCATACTTATGCACATATGTGCTATTTACATACGTAAATATATATTTGTACGTATGTATATATGTACATATGTACATTGTATGTGTTTATTTATTTAAATGTATGCATGTGTCAAAAAATAGTAAATCCAATTAATAACAAAAACAAAAAGTACGAAATACAATATATTTGGCTATTATGATCGCATGAGATACCCTATTTGTTAAAAGTGAAATTAGAAGAGCTATAGAGAGAGGATTTGATGTATAAGCAAAGTTGGAGGCATACGGTATAACGGTGGCAGAATCATGAATGTATGTAAATATATCTGAGATCTAAAGGCAATAAATCTTTGAGATTACCGAATTAGTGCCTGTCATTGAACTCTTGCTCAAAACTGAAAAGTTTATACACAGCTAAAGAAAGCACTCAATTCACAAAGTTAAGGAAAAATTATCCGCTGCGCTTAAATCGTAATCGATGGAGGTTAGAGGCATAGAAGAGGCGTTAACATTGCTTTCTCACTTCAGTCTTAAGTACTTGTCATTTGAAGATCTTTGAAAGTTTTTCTCTCAGTGTAATACTTTAATGTGGCTCTTGCTGCAACATTATGTTCACTCTGTAATCTATCTCTTTCGAATTATCAGCTACGGTCCAACATCGCTATAATTTAAGACACAGAGAGTTCCAATATCTTCGTGCTAAATTACTTTCTCTCTGGATTATGAAATATTGTGTAATTGATGATTTTTCTGTGCGCACTTATTTATTGAAGGACCTGACTTTCGCTTAAGTGAAGTTTGTAACTTGTTGACCTGTAACACCTTAAACTAGTTTCTCCTATTTGAATGGGTTGTGCTTTTGCTAGAATTATTCTGGCATTTGAAATAGGTTGGTTGGTTAGTTTACATGGATGCCTTCTTGCCGCAGGCATTCAAGTAGAATCTAGAATCTACTCCAGTCGTCGCTGTCAACCTATGTAGGTAGAACGGTATCTAAGTATTCGGTTACGGTAACTGATAAGACGCTCAACCCAATGTCTGATAAATCTGAAAGTTTGTCTGGTACACGACTGCCTAAAAACGTGTGGATCGAGAGATCCAAAGCTGGACTATCGCTAAGAAAGTAGAAGATTGCCTCTCGAAAACTTTGGCAGAACTCATTACAGGACAAGCCCATCCTACTTGCAGGTGTGCCGACCGTTCAGTGTCCCATCATAACTGCAACGAGCCTCGAGATATCCCAACGGTTTCTACTTGTTAATTGTATTGCAACCTTGCACGTGTCAACATTGCGCCATCTCCATTCTGCCTTATAGAGATAATGCTTGAAGATGCAGTTTCTAATATTATTACGCGGCATGGCTGTCGATTCGGAATTGGAGGCATTCATAGCAGTGCCAGCTCTTCCGCAGGTTCGTTAGCTGAAAAGGTGATGATGATGAAGGTGAGGTCAGTCTGACCACTTACTCTAGATAGCACACTCTTACACAGCTCAACTAGAATAGGGGAAGTGATATATGATATTAGGCATAAAAGCGCTGCTTGGCTGTCAACAAAGAATTAGGTCAGGCTATTTAGGCTGCTGTATTCATAGCTCTGCTCACTCCCTGAAGCCCTTGATAGAGAAATTTGTTGAAGTGTAATAGTCATATTAAATTTTTTTGGAGCTATGTTTAGTAGCCATTTTATTGTTTATTTTACTTCGCCTATGATTCTGCTACACAATACTGACGAAGAAGGGCGGTCTGATGTTACATTAGCATTATTATCCGCTGAAACCGGCGTAGCTTAGTGACCAGTGTCTTTGTCTTCATCACTTGAACTTTCCTACAACAATAATGCACATCAGAAAAATTCGTGGTGTTATTTAATGACTGTCGAAGACCGGGCTCGAACCCAGGACCTTAGGTTTTGTAGTCTACGTGCTAACTACTTCAGCCAACGTCATTAACCCTTCTAGGTTATCCTTCTTGCCATAAAATCTACTCTGGAAATCAGCTTAAAAATGTGAAGGCATAGGTCGTACAGTCACGGAACTTTTTTGAAAATACTGTTAATAACATCTTGGGCATATGGTCTAGTTACTCCGCCCATATTCGTGCAACACCATACTATGCAAATTTACTTTGTATAGTGTGTTTAATAAATAAATAAATAATCCGATGCTCCGCAAACAACCAGCCCAATATAAAGCTCTTGAAAATAGGTCTCCGATATGGCGCGAGGGCTAACTTCCCTTATTTTTAGCTCTATGCAGATCGTAGTATATCTTATCAGTTTCCCGAGAATCATGAAAATAACACGGAATCATAGGAAATCAAAAGACTGCTTCACAAAATTCTCACGTGTGGAAAGACATGCAGTCATCCCGGACAAATGGATATTGTTGTTCAATTGATTGAGTAAATAAACCTAAAGCCATCGGTGCACTGTGTTAAATGTACTACAACCATTAATTTACAGTCCCGGTCCAGGCTTTTTATTTATTTTTTAGTGAAAAAGGGCCCTCCCACTCTTTTTGTTTCAACACTCAGCCACATATTCAAGAATTGCTGCAACAAAAATTGAAAGGCTGAACCGGTACAAAGTGTTACATATATCCAGACAAAAGGCATATACCCTGAACATTTTCGTATGTGTAGGGGATTGTAAAAAGAAGAACGAAATGAAAAACACTCATACACATATTCTTTCCAACTAACTACTGTAAAAAGAAAAAAAAAACAAATAAAATTATATAAAATCTTGAACCTTTCTCCTTAGTTTAGTTTGTTAATTTTCTTAGTCAGATATACATATGTATGTCTGAGCTGCCCAAAGTAGCACCAGAGTGCCGAACATCAATCGGTTTCTTATACCTACAAACGAATACACATACGTGAATACATTTCTCGTGTTTCTCTCGGTGGCCAGCTCTGAGGTATTAACATATGTATGTACATTTTTCCCTAAAATTCTCAAACTGTAGTGGCAGCCATCGTGACCGTTTGACCGACTAAAGTGGCAAATTGACTGCCTTGCCACTTTTTGTGTCCCTGTTTTTAGAGTGAATTATATAATAATATGTGAACTTCTCCGAGAAAAGGGAAGTTTTGACAAAAACTCATTTCATCTTATCTACACCCTTTTAGGTACCAGAATCCACTCTTAAGTCCAAACCCGTTTTGTGACACACTAGGTCCCTTTTCTCGTAGAAGATCACATACATATGGGCATTTTCATATCAGCGTACGTGACATTTGTACGCCTACAAAGTGGAATAGATTCTAAAAAAATAGAGGTAACTCAAAAATATTTTGTTGTTATGTTCCATTCAGGGCGTACTATATGCGAAAAAAAAATTATTACATTTGGAACCCTGTTGTCCAAAATATCGAGGGAAATAAGGGCATAGCGTACGTGACATAAAACGGAACTGATATCAAGGTACATGCAAAAGTATACGAAAATCTGCGAATTGTGAAGTTTTTTTCTTGTTTTAAATTTCTTACACGAAGCCAACTATTTTTCCTTTATTATCAGTAATTTTGAAATAAAAAAGACTTTTGGCTGATTTTATAATGAATGAAGTTTAATAGCGTACGTGACATAGCGTACGTGACGGATTTTTCTCTTCTTATAATATTCTTAAGTAAAAAAATTTTTTTTTAATCTGTGGAAATAAATAATAATGGCTTGAGTCGAAATTTCGTGTTTTGAGATATTATGGGTTTTGCCTAAAATAAATTGTGTTTGGTTTTTATATAAAATTTTTAGAACCGAAAAAAATGCACATTTATTTATAACAAAACAAAACTGTTAATTTTATAAAAAAAGAAACGATTTTATTAGTTATTATTCGTTGTTTTTTAGTTAAGATGTTATGAAAAAATCCATTGGCAGAAAAATAAAAACTAAAGTGAACTTATTATATTGAAAGGCAAAATAGTTTTTATTGATAGTAAGTCGAGATAAGTGCTTTAGGTTAAATTGAAAAATGCGGAAAACCTGAAATAAGATAATTTTTTAAAAGCTTATGTGCTGGTTCCACAAGTCAGGCAGGCGACTGACTAGTCTAGAAAATTTGTATGAAAATCACTCAAAAAGATGAGTGCTTTCCATACAAATTTTATACTCAAGTCAACCGTCTGCGTTGTAGAAACAGAGAGTTAGTTAAATATAACTCCCTGTTTCTACAACCCATACGGTCGACTTGAGTATAAAATTTACATGGAAAGCACTCATTTTCTTGAGTGACTTTCATACAAATTTTCTAGACGAGTCGTTATTATTGAGTTATTGAACTCAAGTGTATACAAATTTTGATGCTCAAATATTTTAATATTGATGTAGCTACCTTACAAAAATTAAGTTGAGTTAAGATGTTATGACTTATGTATTATTTTCCAAGAAGAAGACTTAAGTTAAAATATAAATGGGTATAGTTTAAATGATAGATCTTGAAGAAGAGAATAAGAATATGTAATAAAATGAAAAAGCACTTATGTCAACTTAAGCCATTATTATATATTGCCACAGAAATTTATGCGTACAAAAACTTAAAAACAAAACAAAACTATGTATTCTACATACTGTCTACTTGGGCGCTGAGTTTTCGCCGCCATCTTATACAGGCATGTTCTGGAAATCACAAGTTTTCAAATAACTTGTGATTTTAAAATCACAATTGTGATTTGATGGTGTTCTGAATATCACAAAAGTTTTAAATTTTCTGTGTGATTTTACTTTTTAAAAATAGAAGAAAACAGCTGACGTTTTGTTTTGTAAATGCAATATCACAAATGTAAATCACAAAGCAAATAACAACATTTTTGCAAAATTAAGAGTTTTAAATTTTTTCATAATTTCATAAATTCTTTCGTAGAAAATTGCTCATTTTACTATAAAAATCAATAAAGAAGATATTAAGTTATTCATTTAATTAATCTTTTGAGAATTTCAAAATAAAGTGATTGAAAAAATTACCAGGTGATTTCAAATCGGCAGGCATTTAGGTGACCGATTTAAAATCACAAAAATTCAAAAAGTTATGTGTACAGAACACCTTTCTTGTATTTTCAATTCACTTTCACAAAAAGTGATTTTCAGAACATGCCTGATAATTATCAAGTTAACGCTGATACATTTAATTGCAATTTTAATACTTACAATAGCGTACGTGACAAACTTTAAATGCTTATAAAATTTTTATTACACTAAATTGAGAAAAAATTTCAATTTTTATTTGCGACAATTATCCTGCTTTGAACTTTTATTTTGAAACAGTTGCGACCGGTCAAATTCAAATGATATAGACAAATACGGTTTTTGCACCGCGTACGTGACATTAGAATAGCATCCAAAGCAAACCAAAAAAATACCCCTTATCGAACTCTAAATTTTCTCTTTCCTCATGTATCTTGTTCATTGTTGTTGTAACATTAATTTTAAAGTATAATTGTAATGTTACAAATACCTGAATCGAGTCGCTAGTTAAGAAAAAATAGGTGATTGCTATTTCTTAACATTAATCAAAGAGATGGTCAGTTTAAACTGCTATTTTTGCTCTTGAACAATTTTTATAAGCTATTAATACCTCTGCATAGTAAAATTTGAGTGATTTTTTCCTCTTTGACGTATTTTAAAAAAATTTTCAAGGTTTTTTAATTTTTCAGTCGTGGTTGTCATTTTCATGGAAATGCCCATATATTAAAAATAAAAAGTTGAGTGTAGTTTTCTCGTTTTTTTATTTTAATTTTGCCCCTTTTATCGATAAATCCCCTATTTGCTGCTACTTTTATAAAAACTAGATATACCAAACGGACGACACAATCGTCCGCATTCTAAACAGAAACAAAATCTCTTTATTAAACCTAATTCAATTTATTGAACTCTCGTCCTATAAGTTTTATGCAGCGTGACCGTTTGACCGACTAAAGTGGCAAATTGCCACTTTTTCGACTGCCTTGCCACTTTTTTCCCCTTTTTTAGAGTAAATTATATAATAATACATTAAAAATAAAAAATTGAGTGTAGTTTTCACGTCTTTTTTAATTTTGCCCCTTTGTTTTATAAATCCCCTATTTGGTGCAACTTTTTGAAAATGTCATCGGCCACCCTGGTTTATGGCTTTCATACAATAACAAATAAGAAAAAAAAAATGGAATAGCATGAAAAATAGTACACAAATACACACACACACACAGTGTAAACTAACAAATGAGTGTGTACTATGTTTGCATGTAGTAGTAGCAACTTTAATCGCTTATAGCTCCCAAAATACTAAACCGATTTCAATAAAATATAGATTCTGCACATCTGTGCAGAAATTCCTTTAAAATGATTTAAATCTTTCCAAAATCGGTGCAGTAGTTCCGGCGTAAAAGGGATTACAAAAAACGTGTTCGCCTATTAATTATATAGATTTCATTGGTAACACTGGTGGCAGCAGCCACAATTTTCCACCACCCAGCAAAACAAACTGAGGAAAACAAACATACATGCATACATAAAAAAGAAAGAAAAGAAAGACAGACTTGAGAAATGATTCGCATGAATGAAAATTCCTACTCATTTTGTAGTTTTTGCTAGAATTGCATCTGTGTTGTTGCTGGTGGCAAAGAGTTTGTAGAAGACGTGAAAAAAGAACAACAATAACAAAAATAAAAAAAGATAACAGCAACAAAAACACTCACAATCTGCTTATGCTCAGACACCAGGGATGGAACATTAACTGCCTTTAACTTTATGCAATTTTGTTTTAAAATTAAAGTTCTCTATTTTTTAGAGTTTTCTTTTGAAATTCTTATGTTAAAGTTTAAGTGCCTATTAAATTGTGAACTTCATATGTATTATCAATAAAGCGTTTCATTTTACATATCGTTGGCCTCAGGAAGAAAGGGCCTAACTTTCTTTGTACAACCACTTTTAAAAGCGTTATCTTTTACACTATTGCAATAAATTTTTGTGACAAGGTCTATTTGTGTGAAATGTATTAGAATCACTGAAAAACTCAATTTCGTAACAAATACGAGTTAAGGCCCTTCTATTTGAGCCCATCAATATGTATGTATATCGCTATCATATATGTGTATGGTTGCTAAAAATAATAATTGTTCAGCCACCTTCCTACCAGGGTTGTCATATATAGCGATTTCTCGCCAAACGTGGCTATTTTTCCACCTGTTCTTCTGGCGTCTAAATTGTTGATCTGGTGACATGGCAATTTTTCTGGCGATAAATAAATTTCTTGGCGATTTTTGTAGCTTTTTTTAACAAAATTGAGTTTCAAAATTTTTGTAATTCAGGAAAATTAGTTTGTTGAAAGAGTAGTTTCAAAAATAAATTCTACAAAAAAAAATTAAAACAATTCCATTTTGATGGTTTTTTATATTAATTAAAATAAATAATGCATCTTGAATTTGGATGAGAAAAATTTACACGAAATTACTTTTGGTTATTTTATTTCTTGTTTTTTGTTTTTCTACGCAATTCAATTATATGGATTTTAAATGCAGTTCTTTAGTGAGAGGACTTGAATATACATATAATTAAATTCAGATTAAATTTTAAATTGAATACGATGGAGCGTTGTCAGATTTTTTCCGAACCAATTTGCCAAATGGATTTTAAAAATCGCCAAGCCACCAAAATTAATTTCATGTAGTTTTTCTTAATATGTATTTGTTAATAAATTTGCTTTTATAAAACAATTTTTTTATATAATTTTTTATAAATTAATCATACAAAAATGTCGGCAGAAAATCGCCAAAAGTATAAATGAAAACAGCCAAATTCAAATCGCATTAAAAACTATAATTAATGTGAGAAAAATCATAAAAATCAAACGACGAGCTTTGGTAGAATTTATTTTTGAAGCCACTCACTCAACAAATTACATTTTGCTGAATTAAACAAATTTTAAAGTTCAATTTTGTGAAAAAAGTAGCCATAAAAATCGCACACTAACTTTTTTTTGCCGCCAGAAAAATCGTCATGTCGCCAAATCAAAAATTTTTCATTTTTCATTTTTTTTTTTTTCATTTCATTTATTCATCCAAAATAGAAAAACCTAGCCTAATGGCCATAATCGGTTTCACTTAATGTTAATGGTTAATTTAGACGCCAAACAAACTAAAAATGGCGAGAAATTGCCATATCTGATAATCCTGATTCAGCACGATTCTGACAATTCTCTGGAAATTTGTTCCCTTGCTCCCCTATACTAAATTTTTGTTGTTGCAAATGTTCAGTTAAAGCGAAATAGCTGGAAGCAAACAGTTAACTTGACAAAATCTTAACTGTATTTCCAAATATTTTTCTTCCCGTTTGCTTAGAATAGGTAGCATAATTTTAGTACAATTAGTTTCCGAGAAATTTATTGTAGATAAATAAGATGAAATTTTAAAAATTAATTAAACAATAATTTATTGTTTGTATTCATACTTATGGTGTTTTCACACTGAAAGTTAAAACCTCTTTTTAACGTTAAAACCATTAACAGCTGATTTTGCATTCAGACTGCAAGATTATTCAATTCAGGTTTTAACTCACAGACTGTTTAATAATTTTGTTCAAAAATAAAATAAATCCCCTGCAGAAATGCGTGTATTTGTTGTTGTGATTTTTTTCTGCTTTTTGTAACACTTATTTGACAAACTGTACAACAACTGTTTTTGTTTGACTGAAAAAAATGGAAATTATTTTATATTTAAATAAAAATTTATTTGATGGTGGTTAAGCCTTGTCTATATATTTCATTTGTGCTTAACCACATCATTAGTAGACTTCAACCACATAGTTTGAACAGTCAAAAACCTCTTATCTTATGCATAAGAATAATAAATTTAATAAAAATTATTTTATATTTTGTAACGAAGTATTTTAAAATTATGGAACTAGTAATACAAAGTGAAGAAGTGCTTGGAAATCAAGCTATTGTATATTAAAAATGCACAAATACATCACAAATTAAAACTTTTTTATCGGCGGATTTCGCAGAGGTCAATAAAAATATACCTATGATGAAAACATTTTCGTTGTTTCCCTTCTAAAAAACTCTGCTGCATTCATTTTTAAGTTGTACTAGTGTAAATATGTATATTTATCGTGTAAGTCAAATTTTATAAGCCAAACTCGTAGGTAATAAGATTAGGTAAATTATCTGTTTGTAGAAATTACGGGCATAACATTATCAGCTGCTTCCGGTCATTTTAATTTGGCAGCACTGAATTTTGCACAGCTTGAAACCAATTAAAAAATGGTTTTAACAAACACAATTTGTATGGTAAAACCAAGTTTTAACAGTTGGTTTTGACGTTAAAACCAATTTTTATTAAAACTAATGGCGTTTTCTTTTCTAAAAGAAAAGTGTAACATATATGTTACATGTAATTTGGCAACATTTTTAAATGCTCACCTGATTTTTAAGAAGTGTTGCGTATTTTGCGTTTACAAAAGAACAATTTTCCAACAAGTTTCGGCATAAAACAATGACGAACTATAAAATGATTTATTTTTTTCATAAACAATAACAAAAACAGCTGTTAATATAATGCTGCACTCATGCCCCTTTAATGAAAATGAGTGTTGAACATGTAGCATTTTTCTTCTTTTTAAGGGTAACATCATGAGAAAAGAACGCGTTGATTTTTAAAATAATACATACTTTTCAGAAAAGAACACAAAGATATGTAAAAGGTAGCATAAATGCAGCATGTTGCTCAGAAATGAAAACGCCATAAGTCAGTGTGAAAACACTATTAATTACGTTTTAAAACTTAGGTGATACTTTTCATTAGGAATACCTTTATCCATCCCTGGCCATACACAATTGCTCGTGTGATAAAACAAAACAGACGGAGTGTGTTAAATAATTTTATTTGCAACTCTTCAGCCAGTGCGCGTTTGGCATTCGGTAACGGTAGAGGTGTGTGAAAATTAAAAAAAAAATACGTGCAAGTGCAATCGTTTTTTTCTAGGTTTGAAAAAAAATCCATAGGAAACAGCTAAGAAATAAAAAATTCATATGTACATACCTGCATATGTAAGTGCATAAATAAAATTAGACAAAATTTTAAATAAAATAAAAAGTGAAACACACATACATACATACAAACATAAAAAAATTTATGTACTGTAAAAAAGCCGAAAACTGAAAAACGTCAAAGGATAAAATCAATCATGGCAGCCATACCCTTAACTTTAGATACTTTGAAATCTCCCAGCAATGAGGAGTCGCTGTCTTTGCAATCGCCTTCTTTAATGTCACCGCAAAGTCTGAAGGGTGATGCGTTATCTACCACAAATGGTATGGATACGACAACCGAACGTCCATCTGATTTAACAATAGATTCTACACATCAACAGCAGCAGCGGCAGCATCAACATTCCAATGTTACTCCATCTTCATCAACGACAACGTTGTATGGTAATATTTCACCTTGTTTTAGTACTACGAGTACTGGCAGTGTATCACCTTCATTCCTGCCCGAGATGCCGCAATGGAAACGTGACCTCATACAAAGACGTAAACAAAATGTACAACGTACAATAAGTGCTTCATCGCCAACACCAATATCATCATCATCATCGACATCGCCAACAACTGCATTAGCTATTGGAGGTTTAAAAACCTCTATATCTTCATCATCTGTGCGTTCATTAGTCGGTAGTAACTCTAATATTGACCAACTTGCATCAGGTGAGTGGCAACAAAAAAAAAACAACTTTAATTTTAACATCAACTTGAAAAAAGCAATAGTTGTTTTGGTTTTTCTAATCAATACCAATAGATGCAAGCCACAAAGGGAGTATCTCACAAATGTGTTATTTGGACATTTAAAATGTTGTTGGAGGAAATAAACTTCCTCACATACTGCGCAGGTCAAATTATAAGTTGAAACTTTTGTACATGGTTGTACTACATATTTACATATATATATATTTATGTATGTACATATGTATGTACATATGTGTGTTACAGTACTGAATAGACTTGCACTCAAGGCAAATTCATTTCCAGGTAATATCAGGATTACAAAAACAATGAAAAAATACAACAATGAAAAAAACAACATGGGCTGTAGTTCATCCAAAACTTCAAAAATATAATTTCTTTAACATAATGATAATAAAAATTATTCACATAAATTTGAAAATATTTCTCCACAGCAGCTACCACTAATAAAATTTGCAACGTTTAGCACTTTTCACAATTTTTTAATAGGTCTTTCATATTTTTAGATTTGTTTTCACAGAATTTTTTTAATAAAATATTTTTCATATTGAAATTTTTTTTACATTTTCTTTTAATTTCTCTTTCGTAAAAGATTTTTGAAGTTTCGGATGAACTTTAATTTGAAAAAAAAAATAGCTCAGCTGCATTTCCGCTACTACCTTGTGAATGTGCCATGCTTGCACTATTGTTTTTATTTTACAAAATTTGTTCTAGGACAATTTTGTGCTCGCTAGAATAGAAGCTTAAGAAAAATAAGTGCAATCAATAGCATAAATAACAAGAAATTAGTGGTTTCTTTATGTACTAATATGAGCAGAAAAAATGCAAGTCCTCAATTCCAAAGAATTTTATGCAATTTTGTTTCGAAAAAAAAAATATATGTATATCGCTCATTTACTTCAATAGTTTATGACACTACTCTAAAAACGCATTTTTTTGAGTTAATGTAGAATAATGCGGCATTTGGTATTTTATCTTGTATAAAAATTTCATATAAATAGCTCGTGCCATCACCTCCTGAGTGAAGAATATTTATTCATGTCTTCATTGAGTTGTTGCTAAACTCGTTTTTTTGGAGTTGTGACACTATTGAAGTAGGTTTTCAACTCTTCCCGAAAATTTAGGAATTTTGATAATTAAAGGCAACCCACTCCATCAATATTTTTCTATAAACCCAAATGCCACATCTTGCTGCAACCTGTTTTTTTTTAGTCATCAAACACAATTTAGTTTTTAACTCACTACAACGTATTACACGAATATGCAGCAGTTATTCAAATGGTAGTTAAAATACATTTTGTTTCTTACATATCGTCGCTGTTTTAACTAACTGACCTAACTGACATTTTGTAAATTTTACAGGAGAGCAGCTTTTATGATTGTTTTCAAAAAAATTGTAGACGAGGTCTATTATGACTCATAAAGCCTAGTAGTGGACTTAACTAATTTTTCAAAAAACTGTCAGGTTAGTTAAAACAGCGACGATATGAGAAAGCCTTATTGTAATAACATCATATGTCAATATATTTGTTTTTTGAGAAAATCGACTGTAAATTAAAAAATAAATAAAACATAGGTCATTCAAGAAATTATAATGTACAACCTTTTAAGAACTCTATTAAGACTACTAATACATACAAATCGCTGGATAACAAAAATATAGCTGAAATCTCGGTTTTTAACCGACTTCAACAAAAGGAGCTGGTTAACAATTCGTCTCTAATTTTTTTAGGTGTGTTATTTTATTTATAACTCGGTACATTTTAGACTGATTGTACAATTTTTTTTTGTTGTCTGAGAGGGTATAGCTTCCCATTGGTTCCATTTTAGTATAATTTTATGATATTCCTTAACTTAACACACACCATACGCCCTGAAATACACACTATCTTGCATTTAAAAAATGGGCGAAGGCACGCCCATTAAAATTTAATTTTATATATCACGTACTTCTTTTTATCTTCTATCAGATCTTTGCATTGAAGTCGCTATTTTTTGCAGAAAGAATTATTTTAAATTAATTAATAAAATAAACAAATTTAATTTTTAAATAAATAATTACCCTTTTTACAGCAAAAACATAAGCCATATGAATTACGTTACTAAATTTTCTAAGCCACAAAAATAAAAAAAAAAGAAGAGCGTTGTCTTAGGACATCCGGTTATAGTTATGCTGCTTAGCTATGTATGTATATAAAACAAACTTAATGTGTTGAATAACAATGCAATAAAATTATATTATATGAGGAAGTCAAATTCGCTGCAAATAGTTCCAAACGTTTCCACTTTTTTCCCCATTATTTTCTTTTCTAGCGGCGCACGATTAAATATTATAATAATTTATTCGACCTTTTTATTTCAGCTTTAGGTCCTTTTTTTAAAAAATTGATAACAGAATTTATTACTATATCGGTATTTCGCTGCAACGTTCTGTAGCTTCTTTTTAAAAAAGGCGCACGATTAAATTAGTGTGCTGTTTGTGGCCGGTGGCGGCTGTTAGCCAGCTTACAGCCGATCGACTGTGTTCTCGCAAACAATTTGTTTCGCTTATTTCCATGCTTTGCTACAAAGAAATTAAAACAAAAATAAATTTATAACTGTATTAACGTCGATTATTTTTGTTACGAAAAATCACGTCCTAACTCCTGTGTCGTGCCATAAATAGCAAAGCTATAAAAAACATATCTCGCATGTTAAGCTATGAAAAATTTGTGTGGCTTATGATATTACTACGAAAAAAAAATTTAACAAACACATTGAAATGTAAAAACTCAATTATCGTCTAAATCAGAAAGCCTAAAAGAATATACATACATATACAGTTAGTGTCATTAATATTCGGTTTTCAGACTCACATTCAATAAAAAGTTTACCAAACAATGGCAACCATTTAAACTAAAAAATTTCCTTCATTATTTTATTTAGCAATTGATTACAAATATAAATTTATAAAAAATAATCGAAAAAATTATATCAGTAGGTAAAAACTGACAGATTACTTGATGTACTTCAAAAAATGTCGCGTCATTAATATTCGGTTTTTTGTTGAGTAACGAAAAAATCAAGGGAGTTTGAACTGTTTTGATTAGAATTAGTCCTTTTAAGGATATTTATCTCATCAGAGGACTTCAATTAAAAAAATTTGACAGATATTGAAGAAAAAAATGTACGATATTTTTTCCGAATATCAGTTTAGTTTTCCTCCCTGTTGTAACTAAATTTCAGAATGTGTCACAGACTTTACGGGATGAATTTGTCACTCAAACTTTGATTAAGAATAATATCTACCAATTCGTGGGTAAGATGAACTATTTTGAAACAATTACATGCAGGCTATACCCGAATGGGGGTGTTTTATGACAAGGGTCATATCCTTCGTAATAGTGAAATGTGTTAAAAATAGCTCGTTTCATTTGATAATGTTTATAAATTTCTCTTAATATATTCAAATATTGTCTGCAGTTGACATTTAATGGCAAAAACTCTTAAGACTTTACTTTACTTGCTCCCATCAGATACAACAATAATGTAGAATCCTGATTGTAAGGATAATAATTATTATGTAATGCATTGCTTTAAAAATATTTGTTTTTTTTACCCGAATGTTTCCCATTACACTATTATTTCAATTTTAATGATAAGCGAATGTGATCCTGTAGCAAAAACTGAACAAGGATCTAAGACTAGAGAATCTGAGGCTAACAAGGTGATGTATGGAAGGATGTAATCTCGAAAATTTGATATTTTTTTTAGCAAATATATATTTTAGAAAGTATTTAAATATATTTAGGAAGATTTAGAAAGGTTATCCTACCAAACGAGATATTTTTAACACATTTCACTATTACGAAGGATATGACCCTTGTCATAAAACACCCTCATTCGGGTATAGCCTGCATGTAATTGTTTCAAAATAGTTCATCTTACCCACGAATTGGTAGATATTATTCTTAATCAAAGTTTGAGTGACAAATTCATCCCGCAAAGTCTGTGACACATTCTAAAATTTAGTTACAACAGGGAGGAAAACTAAACTGATATTCGGAAAAAATATCGTACATTTTTTTCTTCAATATCTGTCAAATTTTTTAATTGAAGTCCTCTGATGAGATAAATATCCTTAAAAGGACTAATTCTAATCAAAACGGTTCAAACTCCCTTGATTTTTTCGTTACTCAACAAAAAACCGAATATTAATGACGCGACATTTTTTGAAGTACGTCAAGTAATCTGTCAGTTTTTACCTACTGATATAATTTTTTCGATTATTTTTTATAAATTCATATTTGTAATCAATTGCTAAATAAAATAATGAAAGACATTTTTTAGTTTAAATGGTTGCCATTGTTTGGTAAACTTTTTATTGAATGTGAGTCTGAAAACCGAATATTAATGACACTAACTGTACATATATTCCTTATATAGTCTTTATAAGGACTCATGGTTTTTATACATAGATATGAATATCGCTCTCTTATTTGTCTTGAGAAAAGAAAATATTTTTACATAATTTTTGAGTTGCATGTGAATTTAACATTTTAAGCATATTTCTGCTTTTTTGAGTTATGCAGATGTTGCAACAACGGAGCGATATATCGAGCCTTATTTTCGATCTTACCGTAAGCGACAAAAATTTAAGTTTTCAGGAGGTTTCTTTTTAAATATTCAAATAGGTATGTATCATAAAAGTTATCAACAATTTTTGGCATTTTGATAATTTTAAACCATGGTTAACCATGGAGTAAATTTTCGATAAAATGTCGCATACGATAATATCCAAAATATGGCTCGATATGTATGCATAGATATATGCAAATAAATATTAAATGGTTTTTTGTTTGTTTTGCCAATAAATACACTGTACCGTGTTTAAATTTTTGCTATACGAGCATTCATATGTAACTCTTTTGCTTGTATGTACGTATGTATGTATGTATGTAAGCATATGTATGTAGTATATGTTCATCAAACTTGTTGTTTGTTGTAAATTCAATTAGTGTAGATCTTAAGCACTACTGTTTCTTGTTTTTCGCTGTTATTTACATGCATATGTACATACATACTATGTACATTCAGACAAACATACTTATGTAAGCTGACAGAGATTTAAAATGTTTATTTTTTCCTTTTGTACTCGTTTTCCAAAATGAATTGAACAAAATTAAAAAAAAAATAATGAATAAGGTTTCTTAAAACAATATGGAGATAACGGTATCTCCTTAGTGCACATTCAAAGAATGAATTGGCATCACTGAATTTATTTCAACAGTAAGGCTCAGTTACCCGACTGTAATGTAAAGGAATTGCAACAGTAGGAAACAGCTGATTGATATTGTTATGTGAAAAGTAATGCAAATGGTTATAGAAATGTAATGTAACGTAACCTACTTTTCATATAAAAGTATCGATCAGCTGTTTCCTACGTTGCAGTTACTTTATATTACAGTCGGGTAACTGAGCCGTTAGACTTGCTTGACACATGACAATTTTAGTTGAGCAATTTTTCAATTCGTGATCTTTTTATTTTTCTCATTAAAAGAAATTGGCAGTGTTGCCATAAAAGTGTAGGTGAACTATGTATTCAGAATTAAAATTAAACAGGAAACAATCCCCCTTATTGTGAATGGCGTCGTCGACCTCACATCAAGACGACAGTAAATATTTTCACTTGTCTACTCTTTATCGGCAACAATTGACTCTAATTGGCATCCTCTTACTAATCTCTAAGGCTTTTTAAATTAATGGAGCATATTAATAGTAGTCAGATGTTGTCGACAAAGAGTAGACAAGTGCCAATTTTGACTGTCGTCGTGATGTGACGTCGACGACACCGGGGGGAATATTAGACATGGATTTTTGGCGAATTTTTTGATAATGTATATACTGGATATTTAGATATGTACGTATGTATGTATGTATGTATGTATATTCAAAATAAATTTTCTTGTGTTATTGTTGTTTTCAATACAAGTTGTCAATCTAACATTTCCTGTCGACATCGTGGGCCAGGCTGTTAAATTTAATAAATCTGGTTTTCCTAATAATTATGATGTTATTTTTTGTGGTTACTTTTTTTAGGAGTAAACACTCTACAGTTTACTGCGAAAACTCCCCTCTTCACTTAAGTGCTGCTTTTTGATATGAGTACATTGAGGTTTTTCTCTATTTATTTCTTTCCTTTTCACTTTATTTTCCTTAGAAAAATGCCATTAAATACGATTATGAATTTCAACTTTGTTAAAAAAACATAAACCTAAATCCAGTTACATTCAATGCACGTACATACATACATATGTTTTCTTAGTTACTACTGCAATTTTAACTACAAATTGTTAAAATAAAATTGAGGATGGCAACTTAAAAAAATGCCGCAAATCGAAAATTAAAAGTAATTATGTATTATAAATTGCTGAAATCTGTACGAAAAAAATGCATCTTGTTTTTCCTTAAACTCCTCTCGCTTTTATGCACATACATATGTACATACTTAGTAAGTATGTATGTATGTATGTACATATCGATCATTTACTTAAACAACGTCATAAATCAAAAACTACAGTTTGCCAAAAAAAGTTTTTAAAGCTTTCAATTTACCCATAACTTAATGAGTAAACAAGATATTTGCATGCAATTTTTACACAATATGAATGAACGATATCAGGATTAATTCTGCATCATTAACTCAAAATGTTCATATGTATATCCCTTGATTTACACGATAGATACTTTCCTGAGAAAGTCGTGTAAATCGAAATTTTAAATTTTTGTATGAAAAATCGTGTAAATCGAAAATAAAGGCAGAATTGCGTAAAAATTTGATTTTATTAAGAAAATATATATGTATTTCAACTTAGTTTTTAAAATATCAGAAATAAACCTTTATTCATTAAACAAAATAAATGCTATTCAAAAAAACAATAACAAAATTAATGTAATTCATAAAATTTTCAAAAATATTCAATAAAACACATAAAAAATCGTGTAAATCGAGGTATTTCATAAATCTCTCAATTTACACGAAAACCAAAATAATCGTGTAAAAGTGAAATTGTGTAAAAAAAGTATCGTGTAAATCGAGGGATAAGTGTACTTCGAAAAAGAGCAAAACGGCAGCAAATCACAAAATTTTCAGAACACAAATTTTATAATTCACCTAAGAATGGTAACACATTAATGCCAATACATACACAGGCGTCATGTTTACTAGGTTAGACTTTTGACGACCTTGGCTACGAGTATTATGTTTCTTGTTGTTGTTGCAGTACAGATTACCTACATATTTGAACTAAGACTTGACGTAAAATAAAAACATTGATGTTAACTTACACATACACACTTATGTTTATGTACAGCAGCAATAAATACCGTTAATATAAAACTAAACTAGATTTTCGACAGTTGGCCTTCGATATTTATTTATGATATCTTATTGCTGTTGTTGTTATTGTTGTTTTTGTAAACAAGAGAATACGAAGTCGCTATATTTGCAAATATTTTAAACCGCTTGGCTTGCTGCAACATAAAGTGTGTAATTTTTCAAACAACATAACTACACACAAAAAAGTAATTTGAATAATTTTACAATATCAATTAAAATATTTGTAATATCAATTAAAATATTAATTAAATTTTCACCTATAAACAATTTGATAATATCAATTACGAGCCTTTCCCACGATGTCGATAACGTTCGATTTGTCGCACAGTTACATTGGAAACAACAACAAAATTTTAAAATTTGTTTTTGTTTTGAATATACATAAGCGTGCGACGAGTCGAACGCTGTTGACATCGTGGGACAGACCCTAAGTTTTCCCACTCAAATCAATTAATTCAATTAAAACTTAAATTAAATTAATTAACTGCTTAATTGAAAACATTAATTGGTGAATACTTTTTTCTGTGTATGTACATATGTACATTAGCGTGGTATGGTTAATTTTTTTTATTTCTTATATTATCTCATTTCAAATCGGTTCAGTTTTATGTAAAAGAAATACAATAAAATTTCATAGCGATAAGTTGTGTTTTAAGGGGTGCGTCCCCTCAAAGTTGTCCTTCAAGCCCATTTATTCAATGTAATTTTTTTTTAAGTTTTCTTTTGACTATAAGTAGTATACGTATGAAATAATTTAATAGATATAAGCTCTTATTATATATGCCTAGTAAAATAATTTCCATATAAATATAATTTTGGTATACATACATATGTATACTATAACAGAGCCCCCCAAACGTGACTGAGCGCTTTTGTGCGCATGTGTATGTTCTTTCTGCTCTTTATGTGTGTTTGTTGTTCTTTTTGCAGTTCGAGTCATCATCATCACACACACTTTGTCCGAAGGAGCCCATGGGCTTGCAAATGAAATTTTGAGTGGCTATGATATATAATAATGTATATAATTTTTGGTGTTTTGATGGTTATTTTCTTCATTATTTTCTAAAATATTAATTTTAGCAAAAAACTTTCTTTGAGACTAATGTTGTTGACTAGAAGAGCTAAAATATTGCCATATATCATATTCTTGTAAAATGCTTTTTTTAAAGATAGTCATATGCAAACAAATTACATTGAATAAATGGTCCTGAAAGCCAACTTGGAGCGGCGGACGCACCCCCTAAAACACAAGGTATCGCTATGAAATTTTTTGTATTTTTTTTACAAAAAACTGAACCAATTTAGGGTGAGAGATTATAAGAAATAGGTTGTCCGTTCGTGTGCTTTACCATGATTAAAATGTTGAAGTTACTGGAAAAAATTAAAGTAACAGTTAAATGATCAGTGAAATAGAGCGTTCACAAATTAAATTCAGTTTTCAAGTACCTATTTGAAACCCCGATATAAAGATTAATTAGGTAATTCACAATGAGTATGTATGTATTTTAAAATTTTAATGTGGCAACATTGTGCCATCTTAAAATTTTCATTGTGAGCAGGCAACGCTATAAAACACTGAAGTTGTAATAAGGGCCCTAAGAAGACAAGAACCCTACTTTCGGCAAACAATTTTTTTTTGAAAATTCCTTGCGATAATACTCTATATTCGAAGGTGTACGGTGCACTTTATTTATTTTGCCTGTAAGGTGATACACTCTAAAATATGCATATGTACATATCGACGGTATCAAGTGGAAAGGGCCTAACTTGTATTTTGTTTTACGAAATTGAGTTTTCAGTGATTCTAATACATTTCCCAAAAATTTATTGCAATAGTATTAAAAAAATCGATTTTTTACCGGCAGTTGTATAAAAAAAGTTACATGTTGAATATTGCAGTTTCTATTATGTTTTTACCTTCTCCTGTAAAGTTACAATTATTTGAAGTAGGCCCTTGCTACTTGAGACCAACGATATGTATGTATGCATATCATATTGTGGTACCGGCGCCATAATATAAAAATTAGTATTTGCTATTTTTGTACACGTATCAATAGGTATATACTTATGTCAATAATTTGCAATTTCTTTCTTATCTTGTTTTGTTTTCTAATAATAAAGCGATATACTACTACATACATTCAAACATATTTATGTACATAGTAACATACATATGTATGTATGTACACATACAAAATTAGATTTTGTACATGGTTCTTAACATAATTTCAATTATTTCTTTTGTTGTCTGTAAATTACCTAAAATATATTTAAGTTGAAAAAAGGTCTTATCAAGAGCTCGCATGCACTTTCTGATTGCTAATAAAAAATAAACTCTGCCAAATTTTGATATTTTTATGATGAATAAATTGAAGTAGACTTCAGCCAATATTATTCCAATTATAAAATCACACTTGTGATTTTAAAACCAGATGTGATTTCAACAACATGCCTGATAAATCAAAAATATTTTTTATGAATAAGACCAATAGTATATAGAAATGATGTGTCGCCTTACAGGCAAAAAAAAAAAAAGTTCGCTGTACACCACCGAATATAAAGGATTGTTGCAAGGTAGTTACGGATTTTTTTGCCGAACGTAGGAGACGTTAAAATACATTTTTCATTATATCGTCGCTATTTACTGTCGGATCTTAAAGTGTGATATATCGATGTTTTTATGTCGAGGAGACCAATTTTTTGCTTCAATAGTCATTGACCTCAAATAGCGCGTTCTAGTATTTAACCCACCACATCTCAGTTCCTGCAACCCTAATGTACCAGCCTAATGCCAAAAACTTAAAGATCGCAATAAATCATTCAACTTTTGCTAAGGAAGTATTTCGATAATTCCAGCATAACTAATTTAAATTTTTTTTTATTTATTTTTGCCTTTTTAAATTTTTTGTCATATCTTCGGTATTTGCAGTCGGATCTTAAAGTATGATATATCGATGTTTTTGCCCCGAGGAGCCCTTTTTTTGGATAGTCATTGACCACAAGTACCCTCTTCTAGTATTTAGCCATCATGTCTCAACTTATACAACAAGAATTAAAAAAAATTAATGTAAAATCAAATAATGGAATTTTAATCAATCATATTTTGACATGTAAATCCAGTTGTCTGTATTTTTGGCGACTCTCGAGTTTTGAAAAAGTTTGACGCATGCGTTGCTCATCGGTGACAGCCATGTCAGATTCATGCACTACATGATCAAAAAAAATTGTAATAATATACATTCATACATATCGATGGCTTAATATAAAAATTGAGTATCTCAATTTTTTACGAAATCGCATTTTTAACGTTTTCTGGAAGACAACGTATATATAATTGCATCCTCCTTGAAGATCTTAGTACGCTGCAGTTTAAAATCAATGACTTATGGCCACATAAAAAATTATATCTGCATGTAAATGCTTTAGTTTTTCTTCAGTTTTTTGGTTCTCCTATAAAATATCGAAAATTCGAGTTCCGCCTTTCTTATATTAAGCCATCGATATATCATACATGTTTAGTTAAAAAATTTTCTTTGCGTAAAATTTATTTTATTTGCTCTTCAATTAATGTTATCTTTCTATGTATGTATGTACTTTTTTAATTGCTATGTGTATATTTTATAAAAAAAATTTGTTGTTGTAGTGTTAGTTGTTGAGCTTTTAATTTTTTTTTAGTTTTATAAAATTGTTTACATACAAAAATTAAAACTTGAAAAGGTACTTAGGTTTTCTATTACATTTGTAATTAAATTTTATTTTCATGGGATGATGCCCCATAGTCATAACTGCTCATAATCATGCGCAGTCACTTGCAGATAATATAATAAACAATTTCTATTTACACTCATGCATAATAGTATGGACGTATTTGTATATACATACATAGATATATGTACATCTGAGACTTTGCCCTCTTTCAGTTCCACAAACTACAGAGCTTCCAAATCTTAAACTTATTTTATTTTATATCAGAACCTTAAATAACACTTTATAATACTTGTAATAAAGAAAACTCCATTTACATGTTAATAATTCCATGCTTGTGCATACATTGATGTTCCATTTTTGCTTTTTGTTTAATAATAACATGAAAAAATTATTTAAATTTCTTAAGCTAAATGCTAAACGTTTTGCTTTTTGTTATTTTGTTGCAAGAGTTTTATAAACTTAATGTAAAAAATCTAAGAAAAAAAAACTTAAATTATAGTGATGTGAAAATCAAATGCAAGAAAGCAGAACCATTTTTTTTAAATACAAAAGGAAAAAACGTATATTTTCTAGTTACCACAATGATGAAGAGTCATGGTAATCAGTAAAGAAAGAAAAGATTGAACGTGTTCAAGCCGCAGAGCTAAGATTTGTTTTTAAATAAAAATAAACATTTTACCAAAATAAATGATAAATATTTATGTTTAGGTATGTATGTTAGATAGAAGTACATACATACAAAATTATATACACATTCTTAACTTCCGTGTTCTTCGTTTTATTTAAACGTTTGACACAAAGTAATCGTGCATAGAAAACTTACAGTAAAGTGGGAATTTTATGTTGAAAAAAAGAAATTGTTATAACATTTATTAACAAGTGCCGTTATTACTGTGTTTAATTTTCATGAGTATACATACATACATACATAAATACATGTGCACTTACATGCATACATGTACTGTTAACTAATTAGGCACTTTAATGTTAACGTTAACTTTTAAAATACTGGCATCCTAGTTTTTTAAATTTTAGGTTGGCATCCTTGTAATGAAGAAGAGACGTTATTTTGTAAAACTAACAATGTTGCCATCGTATATTTTCGGTTAAATCAAATTCAATTGCTGCGTGATATTTTATTTTTATTATTATTTATTGTTAATAACTTGATGTAAGTATGTATGAATGTAGAATACATTAATTTAAATATTTGATACATATGCATGTATATGTTTATTCAAAAGATTTTTTTACTTTACCAGTGAAATCAAAAATGGTAAATATGAGAAGATTGTGTAAAAAAAACAAATCATGAGATATATTTTTCTGATATTCAAAACATTGAAATGGTGTTTTAATTGTGACAAACATAAACACAATATATGTACATATGTATGTATATACATTTATACAAGTCCAGACTGCTCTCGGTCATTCAATATTCTACAGTTATATAGATATGTACATACATATGTATAATAATAAAAAAATAAAATCTAAAATTTTGCTGATTCTTTGCAAAACTAGTTTAGGAAAAGTAGGTATGTTTTGAAAATAAAAATAAGCAAGCAAACAAAGAAAAAGTCTTAATTAGCAATTTATTATTTTTTACAATGTGTTTTAAATTTATGTGTGCATATATTTATTTTTATACTTTGATCTGTATAATACTTACCAACAAACAAAGTTTTTATAAGACAAAGTAATAATAATTAATAATTATATATAATGACTTAAAAATTGCATAAACAAAAAATTGCTCTTAAAAGCAAATAATGTTAAAAATCTTTTGTAAAAAAACGAAAGATTTAAAATGTATAAAGTCCGTTCCAATTAAGTATAAAATAATGCCCGTACATGTAAGTACGAAACTATTGAACATTCTTTTGAACATAAAAAATACTGTGGCAATGTTTTTTACCTTCACTGATTTGCTGGCTTTGTAACAATTAAAAAAAATCAATATCGTTGATTGAACACTGAACGTATGTATGTATATCTTTAATTTTTGGATGCTTGCAAGCTTCTTGACATCGAAATTTAAAAGTATTTCCATTAAACTCTATTGAAATATTTCGTAATTGTGTTCGATAATGAGTGCCGTAATTATGGGGCCAGTTTTATCTCGTATCCATTTTTGGATTTATTAGCTAATTTCTTATTAAATTTTGTAACCACTTATTTAATTTTTTAGGTCATATTACATTAAATTATTTCATTGCGATCTATTTCGCAGTAATTTAATAAATTTATCCGTTTAAAAAAATTGTTTAAACTAAAAATTAAATATTTTATATTTATGTATATTATAAAAATGGGAAAAAACAAAAGTGATATGGCATCCCAGTACATTGATGTGGTATAATTTCCATATAACAGTCTTCTAACAGTTTCATATTTGTTAACATTTTAAAGCATACTTTTGGGGAGTTGGAAAAATAACGTGGCTTGTACCTGTTTTTGCTTAAGTAAATGATACGGGTATAACAACAGCTTTATAAACAAGTCTTAAACGTTTATATAAAAAAGAGGCAAGTTAGTTAATCTGTTTGCAGGAAACATAGTAATATGTACATATACATATGTATCTACTTAAAATAAAATAAAGTGTACGCCAAAAGTTAGTCGGATTTTTATCCTTAACATGACGATGAATTTTCTTATCAATTTTTTTTATAAAAGCACCGTCTACTTAAATAACCATGTGTCCCTAAATTGTTCACTAATTTGTAAAATTATTTCTTATATTTAGGAAATGGAGAACTATGCACAAATATAATCACAACTTCAAGTTATAATAAATGCAAAATGCTTTTTAATAAATTTTTTAATAAAAGCAAATTTTTGGGTTAATTAAATCTTGACATTTTCATAATAAATTAGAAAATTAAAAATTAGACGTTCGAGTAATAAATAAATAACTCGCTCGCAATCGAATGGGTTATTCAATTCTTGCCGGAACTTACATAAAAAATTGTACAGGAAATTAAAAAAATTACTCTCTCATTCGCTCTCAAACTGCACAAAAAGTGTTACCTGAAACCAGCGTGACCGTTTGACCAACTAAAGTGGCAAATTGCCACTTTTTCGACTGCTTTGCCACTTTTTTGACTGCCTTGCCACTTTTTGTCCCCCTTTTTTAGAGTGAATTATATTAAAATTCATTAAAAATAAAAGGTTTAGTGTAGTTTTCTCGGTTTTTTTTTATTTCGCCTTTTTTTTTTGATAAATCCCCTATTTGGTGCCACTTTTTGAAAAATGTCATCGTTCACCCTGCCTGAAACGATTGTTGTGTACAAGTTCCGACCAGGATTTCTCGCCAAACGAGGCGATTTTTCAACTTGTTTGGCATCGAAATATTTGATTTGGCGAAATTGTTATTTTTCTGGCGACAAATAAATACGTTGGCGATTTTTATGACTATTTTTTTTTTAATTGAACTTCAAAATTTTTATAATTCAGGAGAATTACTTTGTTGAAGGAGTATTTTCAGAAAAAAAAAAGAAATTAAGACAATGCGATTTCGATGATTTTCTTATATTAACTATAGTCATTTACTTTTTGCAATTTTCTGTAAAATTTGTTTACTATTTATAGAACTTTATATTAAAAAAGTGTTATATAAAAACAAATTTATTATCAAATACAGTGGAATCTCCCTTGAGCGGACACCGAAGGGACCATTGAAATTTGTCCATACAAGGGGACTGTCCGGTCAAGAGAAAACTAAACATTTAAATGGAACGCTGCCGGGACCTGTCAAAAGTGTCCGTCTATAGGGGTTGTCCGCCTATAAGAAGTGTCCGTCTATAGGGGTTGTCCGCCTATAAGAAGTGTCCGTTAAGGGAGATTCCACTGAATACATATATTACGAGTATATTTTGGCGATTTTTAGGTAAATTTGGCGAAATATGTAGGTCGGAAAAAATCTGACAACCCTGGTTCGGACTGTTTTGTTTTGCATCGGGAACAGATCTATTGAAGACTTCTATTTGTTTATATGAATAAGACCTTAAATACCGTAAAAATGTTGCCAAATCTCTTAAAAAGTTTTTTTATATGTATGTACCTATTTTTTAAATAATTTTGTTTTTATTTTTCAACAATCCCCCAGAAAAATGTTAATTATCACATAAACTAAAATTGTATGCAAATTAGACTAATTTTTTTAATGTATTTTAACATATTTATTTATTAATATGCTGCTTCCGTTATAGCTTATGCTTAACCATTTCTTTAAATTAAATTTTTACTTTTAAAACTGCTCATTTCTCATGTTGTCAGTGTCTGAAAACAAAGAATGAAATGTTTTAAAGCTACGATGAGAAACGTGTTGCAGCATACATATTTGCATTTTTTTAAGAAAAACTTCAATATAAAAAAAAATAAGTCTTATTTGTTATTATTGTTATAAATTTAATGATATTCATGTGATCACACGTCCGTCACACTCCGAGAGGTATCTAAAGGGTACAAAAGGTTGTGAATGAATAATATAGATACATATGTACATATGTACATACATATGTACATGTAGGCATAAGTGAAAAAGCTGTTTACTGACAGTGTAGTACTAAAGTAAATATAATTTTTACGAGGGTGGTTAAATAGTTGACCCATCTGCTGAAAAACTAGTCTGTTTTAAAACATAGCTTTTTTAGATTGATCCTTTAAGGCTTAAGACCCCACTTTCCCAGCATTATACCGATTTTCGTAGATTCACTGCAATAAAGTCGTAAGTAAGTAATAAACCAAATTGTCCTTAAGGAAACATGTGTTAATTCCATATGTCAGATGGCAGTCTTAAGGCTCTGTTAGCCGACTGTAATGGAATGTAACTGCAACATTAGGAAACAGCTGATTGATATTGTTGTGTGAAAAATAATGTACATTCTTACATTCCGGTTACATCTCTATAACCGTTTTAATTACTTTTCACATAACAATATCGATCAGCTGTTTCCTACTGTTGCAGTTACATTCCATTACAGTCGGCTAACTGATCCCTTAGAGGTGACTGAACCGTGATCCCGAAGAGAGGGGCAGCGGTGCAATTTATGTTGTTCTATAACCAACCTATTTAATGAAATTTAGTACATACATTGGAAGATGTGTGTAAAGTCACATTTTAAAATGTATAACCCTAGACACAAACCTTGTGCTTTAACAGAGCTGTGTTAAGCTATAAATATTTGAATAAGGCCTTTCCAAAGGACTTTTCCAGTAAATCAGGCAACCGAGATGAAAAAAAGTAAAGGCAAATTTATAGACAAAGTTTTCCTTTATTATTTATTGCCCATGAATATATTTCTGAAAAAACACGAATTTGAACCAAATATTGCCAAGTTTTCAACTTGTTAATTTTTTTAGGGATACGAACATTTTTCTTTTGGGAAGAAGTCGATGCGGGCGGACTACATTGCACTCTAAGAACGTGCATACTCAGAATTTCTGGAAGTTCGAGTTTGAAGGCGTTTTTCGAAAAACTTTAAATTTGCCCTCCTATATTAAAATTTATTAACTAAGTGATTTAACAGAGCTCTGTTAGCGTGGTAACAGAAAGCAAAAGGTTTGTGTCAAGGGTTATAAATTTTAAAATTTAACTTCACACACATCATTGTAGACTTGGGTCGAACTCGTTCACTAGTTCATTTTTGCCACAAACCAATGATCAAACCCATTTAAATTACATAGGTTTGATCATTGGTTTGTGGCAAAAATGAACTAGTGAACGAGTTCGACCCAAGTCTACATCATTGGAAGATCCTCATATTTTGCAAATCTCTGGTTTTCATGAATTAAGTTCTTTTTGAAGCGTATTTAAAAAAGGTTGTTGCTGTTGTTGTTGTTGTTGTTGTTGTTGTTTTAGAAAAAATTATATACATACATACATACATAGATATGTACATACTTTCATATATGTATTTCAAAAATTTCTTAGACCTTTTTGAAAAGCATTTAAAATATGTATAACAATTTGACGTCATGAACTCGTAATGAGAAATATTTAACATAGGTTGTTTAATGAAATTTTAAACACAGAATAATAATACGAATGTGATTTAAGCAATGGGCTGTGCGCTTTGAGCGGACCCATTTTGTGATTGTCTAAAACTAGCCATAACTAAATAAAAAACAAGATTATGTCTAATTATAATTATATTTCATTTTTATTTAATACAAAAGAGACCACTCTATTTCTTTTTGTAGCATTAAGTGATAAATTAGTTCGTTTAATTTAAATATACATAACGCTCATTTACTTCAATAGTGTCATAACTCGAAAAATGCGTTTTTTGAGCTAATGATTGAAAATAATTCGCCATTTCGTATTTTATCTTGTGTAAAAATTTCATATACATAAATAGCTTGTACTACCACCTCGTGACAGAAGAATATTTTTTTTTTGTCTTCATTGCGTTGTATGTAAATTAAAAACTTAAAACGTGCTTTCTGCAAAACTATTTTTTTTTGAGTTGTGACATTATTGAAGTAAATGAGCGATATGTCCCATAACTTTTGACGAAATAAAGTCTGTCCGATTAGTGGATAACCTTAAAAAAAGTTGTTGATATCCATTTTCTTTTTATCAAAAAACACAAAAGAAATACAAACTAATATTTTTTTTGAAGAATTTAGTTTAAGTAATAATATATAAGTTTATTCCCAAATATGGCATAAACAAATAAAAAAAAGTAACACACACACAAACATTTGGTAACATCATTTGCATGACAATATGTCTGGCAACTATATGCATATGCATGTAAATATAACATTAACCAGGTGTGGGACTACGAAACATAACTCAGCAAATTATTTAAATTGTTCGATATTTTGAAATTAAAAAAAATAAAAATAAAGGAATTTTTAAGACTTCACAATAGAAACCAATTAATAGAAACGTCACTCTTAAACTGATCAATTATACTGCAATAACCAACAAAAATTTATGTAAATATGTATATTGTTACTTTTTGTTTATGCATTTTCATAAGTATGTATGTATGTATGAATGTACATATGTAGATATGTATATGTATGTAAGTAAATCTTATCAATTATGTTTTCAACATTTACACAGTCCGATCAAGCTGAGTTTTTTTCCTTTTCTTTGTTTGAAAAGCTCAAATAAACTAATCCATCATAAATAATTTTTAATGCAATAGTAGTGGCGTATTATCGTGATTTTTCTTTCTTCTATCTATTTAAGATATAATACATATTTTTCTTGTGGAGTTTTTCATTATTTGTTGCATTTTGTGTATTTAATACTTCAAATTCTCAAGTAGATTTCATTATAGTCAACAATGCAGGTAAACATGGCTGTTGCATTCATTCATTTATTTTAGATGTTAATTTAATTTTTTTTAGATCGGTAGGTACGGCTGCTGTTGTTTTATTAATATTAACGGTGTATTAAACAGAGGTTTGTTAAGGCTGTATTAAAAGAAAAAAAATGCATAAATAAGTATTTTTGTTTTCATAAATTAAATTTGTTTAAAAGGAGAAAATTAAAGAAAATCATGTACAGTGCACTCGCGAAAATATGAACACCCCAAAATATAAACACTTTTTTTCTTCCATTGGCTAATCTAAAATATGAACTTAGTGCGAATGTGAAACTTTAAAATATGAACTTAGGGCCTGTTCATCTAAATGCGAACGATAGATTCGATCGAATATATATTAATGTATATTGAAAACAAGAACAAATTTCAGTTTTTTGTGTTTGTTTCTAATATGAACAGGCCCTTATGTTGGATTTTTTTAATGGATTTTTATCGAAACAATGATGAAATCTTGAAATAAGTTTGTATTTTCAAAAACAAATTATTTTTAAATATGTACAATAAACAACAATAAAAAAATTTAACATAATAAACTTTTGTTTTTATGGGTAAAATGTTTCTAGGGGGAAATTAGATGCCATTCGCAAATATGAACAATCTTGCAAAAGTGAACTGGCTTGGTTTTAATTAGATCATATTATCGCGAGCGCACTGTATGTATGTAGGTATTATATACATGCAATAACCCCCATGGAAATAAGGCCCATGGACAGTCGCGATTTTGATTTTGTTTTATTATTTATTTTATGTACTTTTTAAAATTTAATTTAGTTTAATATTATTTTGAAATCTGGTCGCACTATTTGCTATTAACTCACATATCGCCCATTTGCCCAAACAACGTCATAACTAAAATAAAACTCGAAACAGAAAACAAGTTTGAAGTTTTCAATTTACACACAACTTAATGGAAAAAGAACATTTTATTTTTCTCTCAAGAGTTGATGAGAACAAGATATTTGTATGACATTTTTAAACAATATGAAGAACGATATCAGGATTAATTTAGGCATCACTACATAAAAATTACATATTTTTGAGTTATGACGTTGTTTGAGTAAATGAGCGATACTCGTATGATGTCAAGGCTAAAACAAACGAATACTAAATTTGGTTTATTTCATATCGATACAAAATTCTTTTGCTATTAGAATAGCAGAAATGTTAAAGAACCCTCCATAAATTTTGTAAATTTGACACGGTGAATGAATGATAAGATTTTGCTTTATAAATACTTCTCTGATATGTACATACATATACATATATGTATGTATAAACATACATATCGTTACCTTAATATAGCAAGGCCCTAACTCATTATTTTTTTGGAATCGAGATTCTTGCATTTTTTGCAAAAAACTCGTTTTCAAAAAAATAATGAGTTAGGGCCTTTCTGTATTAATATACATACATATGTATGTATGTATATGTTTTATAACAAGTAAAAAATTATAAATTTACCTTTAAAATATTTCACTTATTTTATCGAAACCATAAAAAAAACATTTCAAATAAATTAACAGCTTGGTAAAATATTTTTATTTGCTTTTAATTTGATCATATTACATATCGAGTCTTATTTTCGATTTAATCATAAGCGACATGTTGTAAAAAATAAACTGTTTCATTAAAATTAAAATTTTATGGCCCTACCCATAGTTTAGAATTCTCAAAATGCCAAAATTTTTGATAACTTTTAAGATACAGGCTGTAAAATTTTATCCTAAGCGACAATTTAGGTATAAAAAACATATTTGAGTACTATAAAAAAAAACCTTCTCAAAATTAGGGCTCAATATCAGCAAAAAACTATTAGGAAATTAAAAAATTTCATAAATAAATTATAGAGCGAAATCGCTGCTTAATTAATTAGTTTGATAGTAATTCAAATTAGTTAAGGCTGTGCTAATCCAACGAGTTTTGACGATAATATATTTAATACATGAATTGTTATTGTTTTTGGACAATTTTCAAAAGTTCTTAAAATTTAGATTACATATCTTGTCAAAAGTTGTACGATTATGCAAAATAGTGAATTACATTTTTTAAATAATAGTATTCAACAAAAAAAAATAATACGTAAAGAAATTTTAAATAAGAATTTCATGACTGCCACCGGTTAAAAATACTTGCGTGGCAACACTCTGTTCTTGAATACCTGTTGTTTTTTAAATTTATTTGCTTTACATCAGGGCCCCGCAAACACATACTATCATACTTAATGCTTCTTCTAGTTAATTGTTTTTGAGTAGTAATTTATCTCCTCTCTTTGCACTGAAATAAATTTTTGTGTACTCTTCTCACCAATTTGGTAACGGGTGTACTTGAAAAACATTCCATAATCGAATGTACTTTTGCAAGTGCATCGACAATCAAAATTATATTTTTCCTTAAAAAAAAACGGTTTTTTTTGTTTTAAAACTATTTTTTTTTTCTTTCATTATTAAAAAAATTACATACTCGCCATGACAAAGGGTATTATGCCTTTCTACACGCCAAACATTCAGTAATTTTTGGCAAAGGCAAGCATACTCCTATTCTACACTAAACATTTCTTTCAGTGTTGGCTAGTAAGAAGAGACTTCATATACGAACAATTAAACAAGAATAAGAGATTTTCTCTCTTCATTGTTGTTGTAGCAACCGCACGCGTGCGCTACTTTGCGGGGCTCTGCTTTACATACTTCTTACAACTACAATTCGAGCTAAAAAAAGTGGCGCTATGAAATAAGACCCAAGGAAATAACGCCCAAATAAGAAAATGAAACAAGGCCCAATAAAATTAAGTTATTTTTAATTATGCTTTGTTTAATTTATGTAGTGGGTTTTTTCCTAAATTTTCTCTTGGGCGTTATTTCATTTTTAATAATCATTTTCAATGTAGATATTTCAAAAAATCTGCAGTTTTTTTTATTAAACTGGCAACTCTTGCATATCGGCAATTAACTTTTGGAGGATATGCATTTGCAATGTTGCCATATTATTTATTATTTTAACACTAAATCTTCACTACATGCCATACTAAATCGTAAAAGTCAAAATATCACTTATTTGGAATTGATTAATAATGTACTCGTTCTCCTTCTAAACTGGCGAAAATTTAAATCTTGTTTAATTTTTTGTGTTTTTTTGGAGCTGGTTATTGTTATGTATCTGGGATGGCAAAGTTGGTACAATTGTACCTTTTTTTTTAATGAAAACAGATTGAAACTGTGCAATTGAAACTGTTCCAATAAATAATATTCGAATGAACTAATTTTATTGAAATTATTTGAGTAAGAGTGAGTATTCCAGTAAAAATAGATACTTAAAATATGTATATTAATTATACTGAAATTTTTGTTGATATTATAATATTTATTTAACAGATAATAATAAAATACAAACACTAGTTGCATTTATTTTTTTCCCGCAAAACACTGCATAACAAACTATTCAAGTAGGAAAAAATTGTGTTTCGCTAATAACTGTCGCAATAAGTTAGGAGATAAGGTCTTAACCTGGCAATATGGGTGTTAGCTTCTGTAGTCATACTTAACAGATTTGGTTTATTTACCTTTTACTTTTTTAATTTTGCATTTATTATGAAATTCGGCTAAACCACTATAATTCACACATGTATGCATGTATACATGCGTGTATACATATGTATGTATGTGTGTCCCAGTAGGAAGTGTAAAGGTAGAATTAGTAAAATCGTATCGTGAAGTTGCGTGTCAGCTGACAAAAGCCGTACGATATGCAATGCATGTTACTAGTTATAAAATATGTGGTGGTAGCACTGCTGACGTAGAAATCTACAGAAAACAGATTTTTCTGTAGCGAATGTCAAAAAAGCCGCATTTAAAAGTCAGACAAAAAAAAATGTGCTGTGCAAATTGTTACATTTTCTATAACTTGTACACAAAGCTGAACGATACGGCAAGCTGTAAAGTAGAACGATACGATTTTACTAATTCTACCTTTAATTGTAAAACTTTATTGACTTTGTCACCAGCAGGGGTGTTAGATGCTACGATTTTACGTCATTTTGACGATGTTTTTGAGAAAATTCATTGAAATGGCGATTGGCGCTTTTTTTCATAAAATTCATTATACATATTTTGACGATTTTCTGGCATCACTAATATTAGCAATGTCTAGAAAACAGTTTAAAGCAGGGACCGTAACGGTTATAATTTTTATTTAAAAAATTACTTTTTAATCATTATTTCTTGATTTTTATTCAATCCTCAGAAAATAATAGTTATTTCTTGATTTTTATTTATTCCTAAGAAAATAATAGTTATTCCTTGATTTTTATTTATAACTCACAAAATAAAAGTTACTATTTGATTTTTAATTGTTTTTCTTACTTACCCTGTGTTTCGCAGGCTGATAACAATTTTTTCCCACTAGAAAAGTTCTCACATTCCTTACAGAAACGAGGCACTGGTCACTACTACTATTGACGAATTCTACCCTAGACATTTAACATGCGACGTTGATACTAGTGGCTAAATAGTCACTCAGCTGCCGCCGCCAATAATGCGTATGTATCTCACAAAATGTTTTCTACTCATCAAGAGTAAATATCAACATGTAGACGCTCCGTTGACAATGTCGCCAGAAAGTCACCAAAATAAACAGCCCAATCATAAAAAAAAAATCCGCACGAGTTTCCTCACTTTCCCCTTTTCTCCTATTATGAATTTGCTTTTCCACTCTTTTCACGAAATGCGGGAATAAAAAACTCTCTGGGAAAAAAGTAGGTATTATGATCGCAGTTGAACTTGCTTTTTTTGTACTAAAAATCTTTCCCTTGCAAAACAGAAGCGAGTTTAGATAAAAACAGAGTTAATACTCCATTAAAACAAAATTTATGTACCTAAACTTGTATTTTATAGTTTTTGTATGTGGGAAAACACAAATAATGTCCAAATAAATCATTTATAAACTTATTTTTACATATTTTTTCAAGTTACTTTAATACTCGAAAAATGTCAACAAACAAGCAAAACTATGAGCGTCGTACTGCGGTGATGCCACGTATTACTATTTTTTGTTCCCAAAGAATTTATGATTGAAGGAATTTTTTCTCGGAAAAATTATTTTCCGTGAGAAATAAATTCCTAGGGAAAATTTATGATTGGGCTGATAGTAGTCGACAAAAGTGGTGAGTTGGAGACACTTAACCTCAAGCTTCCTACAGGGATGTATTTATGCACACATGTGTACTTGTGTATGGATTAACACGAATATATGGGTGTGACTTGAATTGCCAAAAATGCATAATTTATTAACAACAAAAAACGAATGCTAATAAAATTTTTTTTTATAAATAATAACACCTTTAACATTTGTTAACGCAATAATTATCCCAAATTATTATTTTACTTATTCAGGAAAATATTTTTTATTAAAAATAGATAAATTGAAATTGATTATTCAGTTTACAAGTTTGGAAAAATAAATGCTTTTACTCAATTTTATCTAAATACTTATTCTTCTTGCATTCTTCAATTAAATAATCAATACGAAGAAATTAGTGCGTTTTTGTAATGATTTGCCTTCCTGATCCCACGTCAAATTCGGTTGATAATAATACTCGTATTCGAAAGTCACGGATAGCTGAAAAAATATTTGATATATTTTTACGAATTGATGATTTTTTCAATTTTAAAAATTTTAATAGAAAATATAATACTATCATTTGGCATTACTGGCCTTTATCAGAAGAAGCTTAGTGTTACATTTTGTAGATATGTATGTATATGGCTATGGTTATTTTATTGCTTTTAAAGAGCTTTTAAGTTTATTTCTTTTGTGATTGCTGCGGCGATTTTTGTTTTCATTATTTATGATTCCCGTTTTGTATATATTTTTTTTATATACTCGTATCGACGGTGGTGGTGGGACACTTGTAAGTCTGTAAAATTCGGTTTTACTGCAAGATCATTTTGTTGCAGTTAAACATAAGTTTCCATCAAGACAATTGATAAGAAAAAACAATCGTTACGAATAAAAATAAAAATGAGTTTAACAGGAAGTTTAATATGAAAAAAGAAATGATCTGTAAACTAATTTAAATTTAAAAGCCAAAGAAAAAATCTTGGAATTTAAAACTAAATAACAAAAACTAAATAATAAAATATAAAAAAAATTAAAATTTTTAAAACCCCTGAATATATGTATATAGAAAAGATGTGATATCTTTTAACATAGCTAAAAACATTCTCGATCGAGTCAGCTTTCAAAAATAAAAATAAAATATATTGAATGTTTGATTAAGATTTTTTTTTCATTTTGCCTTATAAATACTTTTATTTTTATCCGATAGATTTCTAATTGTATAAAGGTGTAGAATAATAAAATGGATTCGTATCGAATAGAAATTGTTTGCTGGGTTTTGTATAAGTTTCTAAAGCCGATATCCCACTATCCGCACAATGTTCCGATTTTCGTCGGCTCACTGCAATAAAATCTTAAATAATAAAACAAAATGACCTTATTTCTCAATTAAAGCTTGGTACTCTGTTCGAAGTTGTGAAAAATTTTCATTAAAATTGATTATTTAGCGTGAAAAATTTGACATGTACTAAATGTAGCCCAACTCGCTGTCTTTTTTTATGCCTATTTTTTAACAAAATTGAATTTAAAAATTTTTTTAGTTCAGGAAAATTAGTTTCTTCAAGGAGTAGTTTCAAAAATAAATCCCACCAAAACTCGTCCGCAAAAAACTAGAACAATTTGATTTTTCTTATATTAATTATAATTAATTATAATTAATTATAATTAATTATAATTAAAGTTTTTAATGTGATTTGAATTTGGCTGTTTTCATGTCTACTTTTGGCGATTTTCAGCTAAATTTTTGTAAGATTAATTTATAAAAATTTACAGTACTGTGCAGAACAAAAGCAACAAAAACCCTATTTGACTTAAAATTGAAATATTTTAGACATTTGATTATTTCGAGCAGCTCTTTTAACAAACTTTTGTAGGCATTCATACTAGAAAACGAATTCGTATTTTAATTTTTTAATATTGATATTTCCTGAAAAATAAAATAACTAAAATTCTGAAACCCATGTATCGAGATTGTGCAGAACAATAGCAACAAAATGGAAAATGTCATAATTACCAAAAAACTCTTTGATATATCCCTATAATTCGAAAGTCCAACAGGCTTAACAGTACTTATTAGTCCTCATACTAAATATTAAAATGCATTTCTCAATGTTATTGGTGCTGCTTGATTTAGCAAGAATGGGGAAGAGTAGGTATTGCTGAACTTTCTAATATTTAAAAAATTAATCTAAAAACATTAGATAAGCGGCTGTTACTTATTTAAAAGTGTAATAAAAATATATTTCTAGTTTGCTGATGGATAGGTCGGCGTAATAATTACGTATTGAGCAGTTTAGGGTACCACCACGAAAAACGTCCGCAGCTTATCATAGCTAAATGCATTTCAAAAAATCCAAAACCTCGTTTTCTGTTCCTAGTGAGGTTATAATATCTCGAAATCTTAGTGTGCATTATGGTACAACTCGAAACCGTGCCAGAGAAGGCAATTGAAAAAGTTACATACTAAGAAAATACTATAGTTGACCAAGAGATAGATACCTAAAAAAAATCCAGGTAAATCTTGTATTTAGTTCATACAATTTTATTGTTTTTTTGCTTAAAACGGAGTTCAGTAGTACACACCGTAATTGAATCCTAATAAAATGGGAAACCGATGTTTTTATTGAAGAATTCAAGTTCCATATATGGAATTGGTATATCATCTCTTCAATGCGGCGCTTGCCTAGCAAACCGTTTTCGCCACGAAATGTTAAAATGAGTTTTAAGCATAACAGCGGTTAGGTGATTTTGATGTCTTATTTTCTGACGTATAAAGTTAGACCATTCCCAAAAATTTGTAAAAAAAAATATCCTTGAAATAAAAATTATTTGGCATTTATAGTGGAATATGACTCTTTTATGGGTGTTTCAATGCGGTAGTATTCCATAACATACTTGGAGGTTGGAAAAAAAGTCAGGAACATTAATTTAATTCCAATCCTCGCTTTACCGACAAACGCAGCTTTCTCGATCGCCATTGCAAACCTCTTTGCAAGAATCCGAAGGAGTGTTTTTGGAAAATGGATCTTAAATTGCAACGAACACTTCAAAATTCCATTAACTTAGCCAAAATGTATTCCTTAATGCATAATAAATAATATTTAAGAATTTATCCACGTTGATATCAACGTATTATGAAAAAACTAAAGATTATACAAAAAGGATTAATTTGTTGCTTTTGTTATGCACAGCTTCATATCAAAGTCTGGACTATTTTCTATAACTTTCGAAACCCCAGTTTTTTTAAGAAAGATTTTATTCAATACGATACATAGGGCATATAAATACAAATAAATTATGCTCAGAGTTTTTGTTGCATATGGTGTATATTCTGAAATAATCGTCTCCATTTATTTTTGCGGAGTTTGTTGCTTTTGTTTTGCACAGTACTGTATATTAAAAAAAGTGTTATAGTATAAAAACAAATTTATTATCAAATATACATGTAGGTACATAATTTTTAAAATCAATTTGACGAAATAGCTGTTAAAAAATTTACAACCCTGTTAACAATAACAAGTGCAAACGAAATTCCTTAATTTAATTTGTAAGCTTGTAAACAATACTACGGTTACGTAGTGCCTTGTTTTCTTTAAGTAGTGCAATTTTTATACATATGTATGTATGTATGTATGTATGTTAACCTGCGAGTATCACCTGTCAAGGTCAGATTCCATTAAATCCATTGTTCTAAATTTAAGGTTGCCATATGGCAGAAACTGAATTATTGCTTATTATGCTTCCGTTATTTCTCTCATATAAGAAATAAAGTTGCCAGTAATTTAAATTCAGCCGTTTAAATTGTTTAAGCAAATTTAATTTCCTTGTTTTCATTCTTATTATTGCAAATTATATGTAATTTTTCCTTCATATTTTTTTATTAAGGGTGCGTTCTTTTATTTAAATTGGTAAAGGGTGTCTTAATTGCAACTGCAAACATTAACTTCCCTATCTACATACTGGCTAAATATATTGCTGTCTGTCGCTTTTATTAAATTGTATAAATACTATAATAACTTTTTCATATTTTTAAACACAATGTTATTGTCATTATTATTGTCGTACAATAAAGCTGAGTGTAAAAGTAAGAAGAAAAACACCTCCCTCGTAAATAAATACATACATACATATCTAAACAAATGTACTACAATCTGGAGTTATGAGTCAACTTTTCCAACAAACAATAATCGTATTGGAAGTGTGCGTTTGTTGTTATGCTCTTCTATTATACAAATAAGTACAAGACACCACAATCTTGTGATACAAGTTTTCAAATAAATAAATAACTACATAAATAAATAAACAGTGAAGAGTGTTGTCAACTTTAATTATTTGAGTTGCTTTCAGTAAATGCCTGTTGGAAGATAAGGGAAAAAAAGTATATTTTAAATTAATAGAAGACAACAGTGGAGGACAAAATACTAGCAAGCTTTGAAATCTAAATTCTAAATCAAGGGTTTTTTAACTGCATACGAGTTAGCTTCATATGTTTTATAACTTTTAGTTATGTTTGCTAAAATTTTGGATGCTAATTCATGATATATTCAGTGTGTTAACACTCAAGGGAGATCTTAAAGTATAGGGTTAAAATGATACTAAAACTTTTCATAAAGCCCAAAATGTCGGTTATCTGATATTACACAGCTGGTGAAACAAGCGAAATCTAAACGTTCCAATATGCTTCTGAACGTGTACAGCTAAATAGGAATGACAAAAAGGATTGTCAGCAAAGTTTCTTTTCTGCAGTCAACCTGACTACTTCTGTACAGTAACAGCCTGTCCCACGATGACGACTGAAAACATTCGATCGATTACTTATATTTAAAATAAAAACCAGCCTGTTTAATAAACTATTTTATTCACTTCTTCCCAAAAGTGACTTATGTTCGACGAGCTCTTATCCTTCATGTTCATGAATAGAGATTAACCGGAAAGAAAATTTGGCATTGCCCTATTAATATTACCACAAGTGTTACACTTTCTTATTCTTCACTTCAATTTCTTCTTGCTCGTGCATTTACCATATTATGTGCAAAATGTAGATACAGCAGTTTTGTGTTTTTGAATCCATCCATCGTATTGTCGACTCGTATAGTCGTATTGTGATGTAGTATGCGTTTGTAAGTGAATGTTCAAACGGGGTCTGGTCTGTTTTGGTTTCCTAATAAGATTGAAATCCATAAGAATAGAAAAAGCAGAAGTAGAATAATACTCGTATAACAATAACATGTAATTGTATACATAAACAACACTTAATCAATAAATGAACATAAATACATGTAAGTATGTACATATGTATGGATACCTTATTCAAGTATTGTTAAAGCTGTTTTCCATTTTTCAATTGCGAAATGAAACGTACAACTTTTTTTTATCAAATCATCAATATTTTTATATTTTCAACAGCAAAAAACCAATAACAGAAAACAGCAACGTTTAAAAAACAGAACTAGAAAACGAAAAGAAAAAAGTCAGCAACAATAAGCCAAACAAGTAAAAAAAAAACAATAATACAGAAGAATATGTAATTTATTTTTATTTTTGAAGTCAGTTAAAAACTAACAAACTTTAAAGTGGCACTACACTGTTAAAAATATTACGGAAAAACCTGTGATAAATTTTCTTGGCCCTTTGAAAAATTCTTTCAGCTTAATAATTAATTTCAGAGTTATTTTGAGCTAACATTCTTTCAAAATTTTATCATGTAACGAATAAGATGAGAGAGGGAATGGCCTGAACTTTTATAAAAAAAGTTATATATGTATGTCATACAGCTAAGCACTAATTTTTGCGTTATGATAAAAATTGAGAAGAATTTAAAAAAATAAATTATGCCAATACAATTTAGATTGCTAAGAAATATGATATGTTTATACAAAAAATAAAAAAAAGTAATTTATAATGAAAATTATAACATTAGTAACAGAAATATTAAAAAGGCAAAAAGTAAAATACGTGCAAAATACTTGGGGCCGTCATCTTGTTTGAACATTCTGTGATTTGCGGTACCAAGCCGTCAACACATGCCATCCGAAATAAATAAAATCATAATTATTTATAATATTTCTTTCAGTGTATCGCTAGTATAAGGATAAATTGCATATCGTCATATAAATTCAAAATAGGTCTTTTCGATTGATTATAATGTTAAAGAAAATCCATCTAACCATAAAATTTGTATACGTGTATGTACTCGTATGTTTATTAGCGAAATTTAATATAATTCACTTGACAAAGATTCGTTTATTATATCGTTTTCGAATATATCTAAACATTTATCGTGTAAAACTATCGAGAATTACACTCAAAAATGAATCGAAAAAGTTTGCCTGTCGCTCAGTTTTGTTTCAACAAACTATTGATTTCGAAGGTTCGCTAGCAATATCAGAAGTGAGCCAATATCGAACTAATTTCGATATCGCAAAAAGCAGCAGAAAAAGTAATTTTATAAAATTATTATCTTTATTTTTTAATTTATTTAATTTTATTTATTTCTTAACTCTTTAACTTATACAGCACACATCCACTAGGCCATCGTCAGACCTTTGAGAAACTATCGAGAGAAATTTGCTTTAACGAACATTCGAATTTTTTTAGATTCGCGAACAAATATTGAACAATTTTGTTTCGAAATTTCTCGGCTTTAGTAAGCATAAGCTTATATCGAATCTCAGATCAGGTGGGTTGTTTCTGTAGTAAAATATTTTAAATGTGATTTATGCCTTCGTAAATTTATATGACGATATACAAAAAGTATGTATATATACAAATATATTACATATGTATATGCACATATGTATTTATACGAGAAAAAATCAAGATTTGCAGAATATTTTATACTTATTGTTTGTCGAATAATTGTTGTTGTTCTGTAAGCCTTTTTTTAAATTGTGATTGAAGTCTACTGATGTATTGCTTGAGCACCAACGAAATGCATGTAGACGTGCTTAATTAACAACAAATGAATTTTATTGTTCTGATTAGAAAAATAACAACAATATCATAAAGTTGATATTGATATCATGAATTTATTGACACATAGTCAGACAGGTCATTCAAATGTTGTTAATGTTATTATTAACAATATGTTTAGCACGCACATACATACCTACTTACATACATACATACATATTCCAGATATGGATACACCATTAGAATAATATATTTCGATTTTCTACATAATGGAAAACATTTTTAATATTCTTGTTTGTTTTTAACCCCGACCACAAATGGTTTGTTATAAGTTTGTAGTATGTGTCTGTGTGTATGTACGAGTCCACGGACAGACCAAATGGCTGTACCGATTAGATTTTTTTTCTGTTTGAAATGTGACTTGATCGAGTAATAGAATTTTAATAAATATTTTATTTTGATTGCCAATAAAATCTGTATAAATAAAAAATAAAATAAACAGCATAACTATTCACCAGCTTTCGGAATAACGTTATGCTCAGGAAATGAAGCGAAAACTAAGCCTCAGGTGCATATGCGAATAGATTAAACTCCCAATGATTGTATGTTCAAAGGCAATAAAAAATTTTATAAAATGTCTTCCTGCTATCGGTCTTGCAAATATTACAGGGAAATCAATCTTCCATTTACCTATTATGTGAACTTAGTTTTTTTTCTGCAACATGAGCTATGTATGTGCTTACTGTTCATGTTTTTGAAGTGTTCTAAACAAATACTTACACTATTGTTTTAACACATTTTTTAATTTGATTTTTAATTCTTGCATTAGTTCCATTCAAAATATTTGAAGAGGAAACTTGCAAAAAAATCTTCTTTCCCTCATATATATAGAATACCTACAATTTTCAACAGAAAAATTGTAATTCGTAATAGGGGAAATGGGAAAAGCGGAAAATTACTGGGGAATTCCTCTTCATAATTGGGCTGAATATATTTCATGGGGATTTTTTCACTTTTCCCTTGGTTTTGTTCACTTTATTTTTGCAAGTGAGGCCTTTGACTAAATCTGTATGAAAAACAATTTTTGTAATTTTCGAAACTTGATAAATAAAAATTAATAGAATATTAGACAGAAAGTTTTGGACATATTTTAATAATAACTCCATATAAAAAACAAATTCCTGATAAATCCATTAAATTTCTTGCGATTACCCCCAAAACCCCAAAAAAATTCAATAGTACTGAACTGTCCAGCACTGGCATTACATATGCACTCACACACGCACATGCGATGTAAAACTACTTTGTTGTTATATTTTGCTTTATTGTTGTAATCACACGCATGACATGCGTCAAAGTACAAGTGCGTTTTGTATGTATGTATGTACATATGTATGTATGTATGTACTTACATACTCGTATGTGCCGCTAATTATGAAAGTGGTCTAAATCATATATTTCTTTGGTCGCTATATTTAAACAAATCAAAAAATATTTTTATATTATGCTATATTTTAATTATTAGTTATAATAGTCTCGATTCAATTTAAATTTATTTAATATTTATTAAATATTTATTGAAATTTTATTCAATATTTCGAAGCAAGAATTCAAGAATTTTACAATTATGGCACATACATATGTATGTTTGTATGTTCTTTGTATTTTATTGAGTACACAGGACCGACATGTATCACTCCTTTATTGCAACATTGGCTTATCTTGAAAAAATGCGTTTTTGGATTTATGATGCTGACTGCTGCGTTAAAATTTCATATAAAAAAAAACTTGTTTGCACACCACGTATTGAGAAAAGATAATATTTATAAATGCGAGTATTCTTTGGGTTGTACATATGTAAATAGAAAACTAAAAATTTATTTTCTGCAAAATAAACTTTTTTGAGTTATGCCTGTGTTGCAATAAAGGGACGATATATTCTTGAAAAAAAAATCGATAAGTAGAGTGAATTGCGCTCTTAATTGCTGAAAAACATGTGCATTTATTTAACCAAAACAATTAACGGAAAATTTTTGAAAAAAATATTATAGTTGTAACAAAATTAAACAAATCATTAAAACCAAATATTTATGAAGTAAAAATACCTACAACTAAACAAATATGTATGTATGTAGGTACCGATTATAAATAATAAACAAAATTACAAGGAATTACTAATTTTTAATAATCCCAATAAGGAAGTACATAATTGATTTACTTCCATACATACATACATACATTCATACATACATATATCCATACATACATAAGAATGACATACATACATGCATATGAATGACATACATACATGCATATGTTTTAAAAGAAAGTTGATCCTAGAATATTTATTTAGCCAGTTTTTTTGAACAAATAAATAAAAAATATGGGGTGTTCACAATGAATCACTGCACTGCAAATGTAAATACATACAATGTATGTACATACATAGATAACGCATAAATAAATGTCAAACATGGGGTACAAAAATGGCTACTACTAAAAAACTTCATCAGCGAACTTGTATTACATTTAAAAATATAATAAAATGTGTTTCTTTGAAAATTTGTGTGAAGAAGACGACTTATTAAAAATAATAATACAATCTAAACACTGTATGAATATATACTTACATACATACATACATACATACTTTAGTATGAATATGAGTCATACCAAGTTTTTTGTTTCTCCTGTAAAATTATTTTTTTGTTAGTTACGCCTTTTTGCATTTTAGCTAACGATATATGTACATATATGTAAATAAATCCCTTATAGCTTGGTCACGGCATCACGAGTGATGGACCGATTCTCCCATTCTTTAAAATTTGTTTTCTTTGTTATTGTAGGGGGGGGGGGCGGAATTGAGAAACGCGGAACATTACACTGTGTGACAAAAATAAATACATAGTTTAAATTTCTGTTGCAAGTTTGAATTTGGATGTATATACATATGTATATTAGATCCTTTAGTTCATATAAGGAGCATAGGGCTTCAATAGCATAAGGTCCAGACAAAAAAAAAATACATTACACAACAGGTGAAAATTTGAACTTTAGGTACTTTTTGTTAACTTGGTTTAAAGTTTAAAGCACAAATTTAGTTTCTTTCTATTACTACGTTTATACGCGCACTATTTGCAAATAAATTAACTCACTGTTTATACGGCATAGCAAAAGTACACAAACTTGAAGCTGAATTAGTAAGTCGCGATAAAAACAATAGTATGGCAACAATTTACAGTTTTATTTGCAAATAAGCCCTGTGTATAAACGTATTATATATACGCGCGTAATCGCGGGAAGATGCTAGTACTATATTTACATATGTACATATATTATTCCCGTTTATACGGTAGACCGCCTTTAATTTTTCACAAAAGAATTGTGTGACACTTTTTCATGCAATATCCTTTTTGTGACCCCTTAATAAATCCTTCAACTATCACGCACGTGTACTTGTCAAAATGTGGCATGGCTGTGAAAAATATTGGGCCTTTATTACGAGTGTCGTATTACGACTTCGACTACGACGATTTTATACTAGACTAAAGAACATTGCAACATTTTTTCTTTAATCTAGTACAAAATCGTAGTAGTCGTAGTCGAAATACGACGCTTGTAATTAGGTCCATTATATGAAGAAAAAAAAAAACAGGAATAATAACCTATTTGTTGTGCCTTTTTATTAATGTTATTTACCTTTATTTTGTCACTAGGTATAAAAAATAATTTAATTTAATGTACATACATATTTGCTGATTGCATATGTATGTAAATTTTTTCATCCCTGAAACTTGCAAATAAAAATTAGTGGGTTGAGTGAAAGAAACCCCCATCACATAAATACATATCGTCGCTGTAATATAAGAAGGGCTTAACTCCTTATTTTTTTGAATTAATTTTTTTTTGTATATTTGAATAGAGGAACGAACATCGAAGGAAAAATGCAAAACTCTCGATTTCCAAAAAATAATGAGTTAAGGCCTTTCTATATTAAGCCAACGATATGCAAATAACGTGTAGGCAGATGTTTTGCACATACACTATCTACTTTATAATTTTGAATTTGTTACTCATTCAAAATCTTACAACATATGTATGTAGTTACATACATGTACATATGTAAATATCCTTACCTTAATATAGAAAGGCCCTAACTCATTATTTTTTTGATATATGTATATCATCATATATATTTCGATAGCAGAACATCTAATGTATTCAAGAATAAAAAAATTTCGATTTTCAAAAAATTAGTTAGTTAGGGCCGTTCTATATTAAGGTAACGATATGTATGCATGCATGTACTTCTGTACATAGTATATGTAAAAAAATACATAATTACATACATACATACATACATACATACATACATACATACATACATGTACATACATATGTATATTTATTTCCATAACACCCCTGCAGAAAATGCGAATAGTGAAATTGTAGTGATTTACTAGTGACATTGTCAGTAGTACTACTGACCAGGTGTATCCCAGCCAATGTAATTATCTATTGACATTTAACATTAGCTTGTCATTGAAAATCCACCACTAGACTGTAGCAATACTGACTAAGTAGTTCTTTTGGGACCACATGGAGACATTGGAACCAAAGATTCACTAGTAAATTTTAGGGGCTCCAGTCTACAATATCGATATTTCCTCGCTCCATATCAATAGTAAAATTGTAGTGATTTACTAGTGACATTGTCAATAGTACAACTGAATAGGTGTACCGCAGCCAATTTAATTGCCTATTGACATATGTATAACATAGGGTTGTCATTGAAAATCTACCAGTAGACTTTAGCACTATTCATTTACGACCATATGGAGACATTTGAACTAAAGAATCACTAGTACATTTTAGTGACCCTCGTCTACAATTTAATAAGGGTTGGGCCAACAAACTTAAATACATACATACATACATACATACCTACATACATACATATGTACGTAAGTTTTTAACATTATTGCATAGCATAATAAAAAAGAAAAACAAACTATTGGCAATATCAACAGAAATACATTAGAACTGTTGTCTCTAACGTATCTCTCCATACACGCGCATAAAAGGAAAATTGTCGACATTTCAACTAGTGCAATTGTCGCTAGAGAAAAGAGTGTTGACATAGAGACATATGGCACTAGGCTGGCTAGAGGGACTCTTTTGTTAAGTTTAAGAGGGTTTAACCTTTATTGAAAAACAGGGTTGACTTTACAATTTTACATACATACATACATACATATGAATGTATATGTACATATGTGCTGTATATGTTTGCATATACAGCAGTATCCCTGTTGGAAAGTTTGGCTCACGTGTCTCCAAGTCATTACTTTTGTCGACTATTTTGTTGACTTTTTGGCGACATTGTCAATGGGTCGTCTACATATTAGTATGTATGTATTTGCTTTTGATGAGTAGAAAAGAACTACCACCAAGTCAATAGTACAAAGGTCGGTAGTAGTCTATAGCAAAAACCATTATACAGTCAAATCCCTGTGTAACGAACGATATAATGTCAAGCCCATTATGTATACCGAAAAATTCATTATAAAATTTATACACGTATCAACATTTTAAGAAGTGTGCCAAGTTTCTTTTACATTGGTTGTTGAATTGACTAGACAGTTTGTATTAAATTAAAAGAAAATTTTTTCGTCACTTTCAGCTAGTGCAACAACCTAATATGTTCTTAAAACAGTAAGGGTTGACACTACGAAAGAATCCAAGACATTTACCACAAATGGCGCCATTGCCTCGCGACGTAAAATTAAGTCATTATTATACATGACGTAAAATTAATTCAATAGTGTCATTCGTGGAGATTGTTTTATATTATTTCGGAGTTAATATCACATATTACTATTTTAAGAACATATTAGACCATATTAAGATGCCATTTGTTGATGGCTTGGTACTGCAAATCACAGAATGTTCAAACAAGATGACGACCCTAAGCATTTTATTTTATGGCTGTACAAATACTTTTGTACAATGTCTTTTTAATGTTTTTATTACTATTGCTGTTATTTTAAATATAAATTTCTTTTTCATTTTTTGTATAAACATATTTATTAGCACTCTAAATATTGGCATAATTTATTTTTAAAATTTTTCTCAAACCCTAAAAACTATATGTGTGCAAATAGTTTTGTCCTTAACTGTATGTATGAGCATATCGGGCTATCGTGTTTTGTATACGATAGGCTCTTACATATACATACATATGTACATATGTATGTATGTATGTATGTATGTATCTCTTTTCCTACTCGATGTCGAATGCTATGATCTAAAATTGCGATACTTGTCATTCGATATCGTTGTCAAATTGAAACCTTTTGCTAGATATCGTATGCGGGGATTACAATCTTGTTTTACACAATTATGTATGTATGTAAATCTCATCAGCCAAATACATACCAACTAAAAAAATAATACCTAATCTTTATGTTCTACAAAAAATTATTTACTTATTTACTGTATGTTTTGTTATTTGCAGATGGTTTACAAGTCTGCTCAACCAAAGATTATGCTAAAACTTCATTAATTCCATTCGCAAACACAACAACAAATGTAAATAAACAATGTAATGCAGTAAAAAGCACCAACACAGTAAAGCCGGCTACAAATATTAAATCATCTACAACATTATCGTCCCCACTGAAAGAAAAGGCAGAAAAATTGTTTGGAGGTCAATATACAGCAACAACATCATCATTATCGTCATCAACAACAACAATTGTAAATACAATTTCAACCAAAGAAGAGATCACTAAATACCAACAACAACTACTACAACAACAAGAAAAGTTAATAAATAATAAAGAGTGCAAGGAAAAACAACCACAAGAAAATAATAAAATGATGGAAGAAAATGAAGAACATTTAGAAATGTATAGGAAAACCAAAGAAGTAATAAATGATGAAACACCAACTACAACAACAACAACAACAACAACAACACCAGCTATTATTACAAATAAACAACAAACAATGGCAACTCGTTTAACGGGTTCTACTACTACAAATACTTGTGCTGCTTCTTCGCCATCGCCATCGCCATCGTCATCATCATCTTCATCAATATTAAAGAGAGCCGAGACTGAGAGAGACAAGTTACTAAATACAACACAACAACAATACCAAAACAACATAACTGGAGCAAATGTGAATTTTGTAAATCAGTCGCTTAATAAATGCGAGAGTGAACGTTTGGTGTGCGCGGCAAACACTACTGCGGGAAGTTCTAGTAATAGTAATAATAATACAAATAATAGTGTAACTATTGGTGGTATTAGTGTTAGTGGTAATAATAATAGTAATAATCAAAATAATTGTAGCAGTGTTAGTAGTGTAGTTAAGATATCGCAAAAATTGCAAGAAAATCAATTTATTAAAAACGAACAACATTTAAATACGAAAAAAATTATTAAATTCAAGCAAAATACTGTAAGTGGTGGTACTATAATACCTTTGGATTTGAAATCCCCAACCAAGATCTCACACGTATTAACAACTTCTAACTCAACATCTTGTTTAACAACAACAACAACATCTTTACATTCAGCAGCAGCAGCAGCAGCAGCAACATCATCATCGAATAACTGTGCAATTAAAAAGAAAATGGTGGCCGTGCAAGAAATGAAAAAATCAACACAAAATAGCGCGGCACATTTACATCCAATTACTTCCACATGTCATGCCGCAAATCGTGCAAATAATCGTGGTGGTGGTGGCGGTGTCAGTGTTGATGGCGGGGGGGATACCGATTTAGACAACAGTGAGGATTTAAGTTATGGCCCAGGGATAGTCTCTAAATTACGTTGCCGTTACTTAAGTTTAGCATTAAGGGAATCCATGGAGCAGCAGCGTTTCAATAAAGATCAATTAAGACGCTCCACTAGTTTAAATAATTTGCTGGACAACACCGAAGATGAGGAAAATTGTGATGATGATGATGATGATGATGAGGAGGAGGAGGTCGAGGAAGTAGTTGGTGAGGATATGGAAAATCAAAGCCTTGAGCATAGAACTGTTAGAGCAGACGTAGCCTTAAATAATAAAGAGATAAAAAAGACAGGCATTTTGAAAACTTCAGTCAACAATGGCCAAGAGAAAAGGTTTTCCCACAATTCTCAGGGTTCCAATGGTGTGGGTGTAACATTTACTGAAACCTCTTACAGCAAACGTTCACGTCATTTGAAACGGGGCAATGATTCATTGAAAAGGGCACGTTCCGTTGAAGCATTGCTCAGTGAAAAATCTCCCTGGCATACCAGAGCCATTTGTTCTGCACCCACCTGTGTTACTATAGAAGATAAAATACATAATGCTCGCGAAAGACTGCAACAAGGCACCGATCATATGCCGCCAAAAAGACTAACCTCGATTATAGATGATACGGAAAGGCCTCCTCCAGATTTAGTTAAACAGACATTGAAAATGTTTGAGGCGACAGCAAATCGCCGGCCTCGTTCTGCCAATCGCAGTAATTCCAAAGGAGATGTGGCGAGTAAAGTAGAGACTTTTAAGAATATAATAAAAGAACAAAAGCCGGTAATAACTTTTCCCAAACCTTTGAGTCCCACCAAAAAGTTGAATGTCTCCACTATGAATAAACCTTTAAAAGCCTCTACACCGCAGGCCAATGATCTATTACAATCACCTTTGGGTAGGAAGACAATGGCTGCGGCCACGTCCATTATAAACACCAGTGACTGCGTAACACCTTTAAAAACAAACAATAACACCAACTTATCACACCACACGCCGGACATAATACCCAAGCAAAGTTACAGCGGCGAAAGAGATTTCAAACAAAACAAAGAAATATTCTCTTCAAAAGAGAAATTTCTTACAAATGAGAGAGAAACGGATTCTCCACTTACAAGTTTTAAAAGAGATTACATTAAAGAGAAATATGAGATAGATTCACCGTTAACAGCTCTCAGCAAAGAGTTTTGCAAATTGAAATTGAGCGAAACAGCAAACAGAAAAAGCGATAACAGCTGTAGCAGCGATAACCACGAAAAAGTGAATAATGTTGGAACTGTTGGAGGCGTCGGCGGTGGCGACAATAATGGTGGTGACGCATGCCAACGCCATAATAAATACCCATACAACAGCAACAACGATTTTGTAAACGAAGAAACAACACAAGAAGAATTAAATATTAGCTCTCTTAAAAGCGAAAACGATAAGATTAATAATAAAACAAAACCAAACATTAATAATGAGGCAACAAGCAGCTCGCCGTCTACTACAACGATCGAATCGAAAAACGAAGCAACCGTTAATAATTATGACTCTTCAACAAAGGCTTCATCGCCTCCTCCCAGTAGTAGTGATTTAAGTGATGTTGGGGAGAACTACGACGACGACGAATACGGAGGTTTGAAAGCAACAAAGCGTATTACCCGCACGGCCCTCGATAATATAGCAAAAGCAGGTTATACACAACAATTCAAATTCAGTAGCGCAAACACAAACTCTACTTCCGCCTCCAATTCCACCTCATCACCACTTAATGCGGGCAAGCAAATTGGTGTGATACGTCCTTTGCTAAATACCCAACAACAGCACCAGCAGCAGCAGCAGCAACAACAAAAATCTACAGAGACAAATATGGAGTCTTTGAAACATTCCACAACCACTTCCTTGACCTCCCGAGAAATTGAAAAGAATCGCATAAACGATTTAAAGAAATCTTCCCCAGCTTCCTCAACAAATGTACCGGCCGCCACATCCTCGCCCTTAGCTAGTCTTGATCATCAAATGATTAAACCCTCTCACACTTCATCACCTATAGCAGCCTGTGCAGTTTCCGGCACTGGCAATTCGGCGGCAGGTATTGCAGATGTCGATTCCGTCATAAGTGCTACAAATAGTCCATTGTGGGCCATGCGCAAGCGGCGTCAAACCCCGCCAGCAGCACCAGCCGAAAATACATCGATGGTGTTTAATTTTTCAAATCGCAAAGAAGTACCCGATTATATAGAGAATGATGGTGTTATTTTTAGGCGCAAAAGGGAATTACCAAAGGTAAGTTACACATTTGTTTACGTACATACTTACATATCGTTACCTTAATATAGAAAGGCCCTAACTCATTATTTATTTCGAAATTGAGTTTTTTTTTATATTTCGATAGGAGAACGTCTAATGTAGCGAAAAATGCAAAAATTTCGATCTAAAAAAAAATATGGAGTTGGGGCCTTTCCATATTAAGGTAACGAAATATTGTTTTAAACATTTACAGAAGTGAAAAATATCTTGACAAAATATTTTTTGTTTGTTTATTTAATGTGGTTGTTGTTACTTCAGTCAGTAGAAGGTGGAGGGGAAGGGAATAAGAATATATTTAATTTTAAATTCAACTCGCGGCCCTTTTCACAATGTACAATTACAGGGACTTTAACGGCAAGTTTTATATTAAGAACTTGCAGTTAAAGTTCACGTTAACTCTTTAAACATTCATTTGTGAAAAGGGCCGTAAATAGAAAATATTTATTTTTATTTTTTTTAATTGAAGACTTGATAGAAAGTCATGATTTAATTAAATCATTGCTATCAGACAGACAAACACACATATTCTTAATCATTTATGTATGTAAATTACAGTTAACAAGCAATTATAACAAAATTAAACTAAAGATTTATTACTAGATAAAACACAAAATTTAAACCATTCTCGGTATTGCAATTTAAAAACTCTGTTTTATAAATCTTTGAAAGTGTAATAGGTATGTACGTGTGCAAATATTTATAAACAATCGAGAGGGAAGTGGTGAAAGCTCCGATAGCCGACAGCTGTTACAGACGCTTGTTTATTTACCAACACTACACACTGCCATATTTTTGTCGTAAATTTATACACCGAACTTTATTTTAAGAAAAGAGAAACTGTTGTACAAGAGAAATTTGTTAAAGCATTTTCAATGAGACAAGATGAACTTTGGGAACAGGTGATCGATCGATCGTCAGCTGATTGTGACTTATGTATGAGTCAAACTTCATATGAAAAAAATTACAGGTACATAATAGGTCCTTTCGTTTACTTTTCCAGTAAAATTCAGTAGTTGAGTAAATTTTTGGGTGATTTTTCTCCCAAGAATGCCTCTAGCTGCCATATTAGAGTCTAGCATAGAAAACTAGGCGAATGGAAAATGCGAAAATTTGCAAAGTAATAAATAAATAAAAAACATATATTCACTTGTGTTATACATAAGTGCAATGTCCCATTTTGATTGCTTTAGTTCTCTCCTTTTTTTTTTTGCTTCAAAAATTTTGCTACATGTACGATACGGAAAGTTAAAAAGGATCTATGCTCAGAAAATAAGTTTTGGAGAAAAACGACTTGGAAGTTAACAAGTTGATTTTGATGCTCCTGGACGCTTTTATGGCTTGAAAGTCTTTACTCGGGGGTATTTTTGAGGTTGCTGAATACGAATCTGGTATTAGATTTTGAAAATTAAAAATGGCGTACTACTTTTATAGCTATGCTATTTATTGCGCGATACAGGACTTAGGACGTGATTTTCCTAACAAAAATAATGGACACTATTACAGTTATAAATTTATTTTTGTTTTGATTTTGTTTGTACTTAAAAGCAGAGTACGAAAATAAACGATACAAATTGTTTGATTTTGTTTTGTTTCGTTCTTTGAAGTGAGTGAAACAAAAGCAAAACAAAAACAATGAAAAGGATTGCTCAATTTGCTTTTGTATTGTTTTTGCATATGAGCAAAAACCAGAGAACACAGCCGATCGGCTGTAAGCCGGCTAACAGCCGCCACCGGCCACAAAGCCTATATTAATTTAATCGTGCTCCGCTAGAAGAGAAAATAATGGGAACTAAATGAAAACATTTTTAAATATTTGCGGCATCATCATATAGTATAATTTTATTGCATTGTTATTTAACACATTAAGTTTGTTTTATATAGCTAAGCAGCATAGCTATAACTTTGTCAATTGCAGATATGTGTGTTTGTCACATCGGATTCTTTTTTAATTTTTTTTTTTATCAAAATTGTATTTTGAAGCTAATTTATGACGAAATTAAGGCAGCTAGAAAGCTATAAGAATCATCAAAAAAGTAAAAATCTATATTTTCGACCCATATTTTTGGCAGGGAAAGTTAAAAGTCCCTGTCACATACATATATTTTTTTTAAGTTAACGTAATTTATTTTTAATTCTTTAAACATTTTCCTGATAAATATTAATCATGCATATTTATAACGATTTCGTTAAAATTTGTTTCATAACAAAGTACAATGCCAACATTTCAAATATAGAAGAAATTAATACCTTTGGTAAGCATGAAAACTAATATGGGGAAAGATAAGATTATTGAAATGATAAAATAAAAACAAACATACAGGGGAAACGAATAATTTTGATTATTTAACAACTCACAAACGCTTCTGCTTGTCCCTTATTTCAATTCTTTAAATGAACGTCTAGTTAATTTAGAAGTGTAGAAAATTTAATTTGCAGTAAAATGCTAAATATATTGAATGATATTCATTGTTGGCATTGTTTAAAATAAAAATTTACGATAATGTCTAAATTATAAAGCGGTAATGTTATGGTAAAAATTTTCAATATCGCATGATAAATAATATCATGACTTTGCTTTTATTTATTTACTAGCTTTTACCCGCGGCTCCGCTCGCGTTCACACACAGTAAACTTTATGCCGGTGGTATACTAAAGAAATTTTGGCTTAAATCTAGTTTAGGGGCACCTCCCAAAAATGAAAAGAAGTATCCTATCCTATAGTAAATTGAAGAATAATAAATAAAAATTAAATAAAAATATTGGCGGCGAGGCTTAGTTTCCGAGTTATAGGCCTCTGAAATTCTAGTACAATATTGTGATTATACCGTGTTTTTCAACGAATATGACCAATATTGGTATTTCAAAAATTAAAAAAAGGTATGCTTTCCTATAGAAAATTAAAAAAACAACTGCAACCCAGAAAATCATTACTAGGCTGCGCCGTCTCGGGAAACACCATGGTGAAGAAAATCCTTAAGCCCTGCCGAAGGCCGGCAATGCAGAAAAATGTTATTAAGCAGGAAAACTTTGCAATCCAGAAAATCATTACTAGGCTGAGCCGTCTCGGGAAACACCATGGTGGAGAAAATCGATAAGTCCGGCCAAAGGCCGGCAGTGCAGGAAGACCTTATTAAGCAAGAAAACTTTGCAAGGCAGAAAATCATTACTAGACTGCGCCGTCTCGGGAAACACCATGGTGGTAAAAATCCTTAAGCCCGGCCGAAGGCCGGCAGCGCATAAATAAACTATTAGGCATGAAAACTTTGCATTATAGGATAGCAATTTTTTTTTTAATTTTTGAAATACCAATATTGGTCATATTCGTTGAAAAACACCGTATAATCAAAATATTGTACTAGAATTTCAGAGGCCCATAACTCGGAAACTAAACCTCGCCGCCAATATTTTTATTTAATTTTTTTTTCTTATTTTTCAATTTACTATAGGATGGGATACTTTTTTTTAATTCTGGGGAGGTGCCCCTAAACTAGATTTGTTCCGAAATTTTTTTCCCACTACAGCTAGAATATTTAAAAACACAATTTTAAAGTGAATAAAATTAATTTGGAACCTAAACTTTGTGTATTTCTTTTTATTGAAGCAAAATTTGATTTTCAATTAATTTTTAAACTTTACAAATCATCTTCCCTTTTTTACATTCACTGGGACTGATAACGGGGGTAAAAATTTCATGGGATAGCATATTTTCCTTCGACGGGAATGAAAATTTAACGGGAACAAAAATTCCACTTGTTGTTTATGTTTGGCAATTTAGTACAAAGCAATTTTTTTGTAGTTCACGGCAAAGAGAGAGGAAAATATTACAGCTCTCCTGTTCAGTGATGCCAACCTTTGAGAATCGAAAAGCTTAAAAATGTTTGAAAAGAGAGCTAAATTACTCCACATCTTTCAAAACACAAAAAATTCGAAAGAAATATAACCTTATTCTATATTGTTTCTTCTTTTTCAAATTAGTAAATAACAAAATAAAATGCGTAAAACAATTCTGCCACGTTACTTCAATATCTAGCAATATCGCTAGATAAAAGAAAAATAAAAAAGATCGCAAATATTAAAATGTAGCGCTGAAAGATAATTGTAAAAAGTGGTAACTATATTAGCGCGTTTTTTAGTTTTGAACCAATTTTTTTCGCATTTTGAGCGACTGAAAACGGGCTAGATCTAGACCGAAAAGGGCTAAGTTGGTATCACTCACTCCTCTTCATTATATTCTTCTCTCTTATTCCCACAAACTCAAAAGTTACCCATAAAAATTGCTGTGTGTGAATTAAGTTTAATTAAATAAATAAAATATAGCAAAAATATTTTGAACAACTAAAGACTCACTCAATAAAAGTGTGCTTGCTTTGTTAATTTAAATTACGGAAGTATGTAAATATGTTCCGTGAGTCAAATTTTTTTATGATAAACAATTATTATTTCAAACCAAATGTGGACTTGCTGCAAACGCAGATATGTATTTCTTTTCTTTATTTTACATATTAAAAAAATGCATCTGTAGATAGTGTCTTTATATATTTTACATACATTTGTATTTTTATCTACAAATTTAGTCATACGGACAGTAACATAATACTCTGATTGACGTGTGCTGTCTTATTTATTTGCTTTTTTATGTATTGTTGTTGTTATTTTTATTTTCTTATTTATTTATTACTATTTTCTTTATTACAAAAAAATAAAAAATAAATTCCTCTTTATTTGTTAAAGAAGAAAATTATTGATATAAAAATTATTACTTCCCTCGTTTTATGATAAGAACTTGGCTATACTCGTATTTTATTTTATCGCTTATTTAAAAAAAGTCTAGTTGACTAACTTTTTTAACTTAAATCTTTTTGGGTCATTAAAATTTAAAATAAAATTTAATTTCTAAAGAAGTTACATACATACATACATATTTTCAAAAGTAACAATTAGTAGAAAAGACGTTTTGATAAAGTGGCGAAGAAAGAAAATCTGGGGGCAAATTACGGCATTCGATATGAAATGGAATTTCAAAATATCTACATATGTACATACAAACATACATATGTATATTTCAATAGAATTTAAATGGAAACAGGTACATGTAGATATATGTATATGTATGTACATTAGGGGTATAACCAATTTTTTGGCATAGTACCATGAGGTCAACCATGTCCTTGTAACCACGAAAATCATAATCTTTTGTAATTTTTATCAAAAAACTTCACGCAGCAATTGGTTTTTCACACCAAAGAAACACATTTTGGAACACTTAAAGCACGGGGCTTGAACTAACATATTATTAATTTTTCTTAACCAAAAAGAAAATAAAAAATCAAAACTCCATCGCGGTTGGTGTGTGAACTTTTTTGACCTTAGCGAAAAAATAAATATACATTCCCTTATAGAGTTTTATGCTCTATCGGACTGTGCTATGCCAATTTTGATATTTGAAAAAATTGTTAAAAAGTTATATCCCTAATGTACATATGTATGTATGTATGTATTTAAAATGCGTGCTATATCGAACTCCGTAATTTACCACCTCCTGCTTAAAAATTCTTTAATTTTAATTGAAAATATTTACTAAAAAATTAAATAGGCACTTACATACATATGTACATACACACATACATACAGCTCTTGACAAAATAATAGCACCACAAAAGAAGTGTAAAGTTCATGTAGAAATTCTGAAACTAAATGTCACAGGCTGAGAGAACAGAACCTGAAAGCTGCCCCGCTTTTAACAAAGAAGCATGTAAAAAAATGAGTAACGTTTGCTAAGAGCCATTGAGAAGTGGCGCAAGATTCTTTGGACTGTTGAGTCAAACATAGTTTTATTTGGTGGGAAGGGTTCAAGAACTTACGAGTAGTTTAGAAGGCCACCAAACTCAGAATACAACCCAAAGTGTACTTTGAAAATGGTATAACATGGAGGCTCCGGTATAATAGTATGGGGTTGTTAGTGTCCTTTGTATCAGTTGTTGTGAGAAAAGTTCTAGTGATGCGGGTATAAAGCACTGGTCACTAAAACTACATCGGCTTCAGTGAATGCCTATCCTAATGTAACATCAGAGCGCCCTGCTTCGTCGGTATTGTGTAGCAGAATCATCGGCGAAGTAAAAATAACTAATAAAATGGCTACTAAACACAACTTCAAAATTTAATACGCCTCATTCACCACCAGAGGCGCTGCAAAACTGCAAATATGCGTGCAAAAAAAAACAGAGTTGTAAAATAATGCAGCTTTCCTCTATCTCTTCCTTCACCACCTGTCTTCTTCATCACTATCCATTCCCTATCACCCTCTCTCACTATCTTCTCTTCACAACACAGGTACCACAAAGGGATAATTTTATTGGATCCAAGCCAGCTGGACTCTAAATTTCACCCTTCCTTACCAGCAGCCTGCTAACCCAACCTAACCTAACCTAAAACACACTAGCAAAAAATGCGAAAATGTGGTTTATAGGCGCGTAGTCATAGTCAAAACAAAGTACACTTTAAGAAATTAAAACCAGTATTGCCATACAAAATACTGGTTTTAATTTCTTAAAGTGTACTTTGTTTTGAATATGACTACGCGCCTATAATTTTAAATAAAATTAATATGTGTGACTATAAAGTGACTTTGTGTGGTGCTACTATTTTGACAGGCGACTTTTCCAGCCTATTTGAAAAAAACATTTAATGAATTCGTTAAAACTAATATAAATGAAATATTTGTCTTATGTTGTATTCTGTATGCATCTAATATTAATTTTAATAAATTCTTGATATTTAATATTACCTAAATTTGCCATTAGAAGGTGTGCAAAATGAATAATTCAAGTGGTGCTATTATTTTGACAACAGCTGTATGTACATACTTACATACATACGTAGATACTTATTGTTATTAAATTATTTATTTTTTATTAGATTTTTATCTGGTTTGTTTTTCACAACTACTTTTTTGTATGCACATATATATATATATATATATATATATACATGTATACATACATACATATGTAGGTATATACCGCAACAATTTCGATTTAAAAAAAGTAAAGACTTAAGGCCTTTTTATATTAAAGTAACGATATGTATGTATAATTGTATATTCAACTTTATGTTTGCATGTATGTATGCAAGTTTTATTTTCTCCAACATGTGGAGTCAGAAAAATACATATTTAAGCCCCCCTAAAAACAAAAACCATAAATAACAAGAACAACGTCAAAAAAAAAAGAAACTACCTATAAAATACGAAAAAAATTAATGAATAAAGAAAGAACACCACCAATACGTTCATATAAACAAAGAATTAAAATAAAAACAAAGAGAATTGGTTAAAAATAAAGAGATTTTGTAGAAGTAGAATGCAGCCACCAGACTGTTAGCTTTAGTAGAAGGTTTTTCTGGTCTTGCATATTGGGTCCTGATGGAGTCGTATTTATCACAATTTCGCAAGAAATAAAATAATTTGGCATAAAATTAGGTATATTTCTTTGTTCTACATTGGAATCCGGTGGGACAATTTGCATGAGAATCCTTCCCGTTCTCGAAAATTGTATAAATAAGAGAAGTTTTAAGAGAGTAATACTCTTCTTCTTATTGCACAATATAGCCTGTACTTTTTCTTCCGGCTAGTTTTGGGCACACATAAAATCTGTCAGCTGTTTGAAAAATAAACAATAACAAAGAAAAATTAGATTTTCCTAAAAACTAAATAAAAAAAATGGAAAAAAACATTCTATGTATACAATATCGATGGTCTCAAGTAGAAAGGCATAAATAAAAATTTAGGACCTTGAAATTGTTAACTTCATTTCAATTGCATTGAGTTTTCCATACCTGGGACATAAATAAAATGAAGTGTAATAAAAATGAAGAATTAATATTTGCTTTTATAAATTGCAAGTAAGAGAAATAAAGTACAACAGGTTTTTCCTTATATTTTGCTGTTGGTAAGGAGTAGGTATAGTGGAAAATAATGATACAGAGAACAGACAGACAGACAGACAATCATGAAATGGGGAATCGTGTTGATTGTTGGCTTTAGTTTTGTTTTATCAACGAATTAAGAAATAAACATTTAAGCTGTAAGCTAAAAAAAGGAAAAGTTTTCATAATATATATATATTTCAGCATGGAATTGAAAGAAGTTTTAAAATTTTGGAATTTTGAATCATAAAAAAAGTTGGTCAAAAGAATGAAAGCAACATAGCAAAAATTAAGTTTAATTAAAATGCACAAAAAATCACTTCATTGGCCACACTTTTATTTTAAAAGAAAGAAAGCAACGTAGCAAAAATCATGTTTAATTAAAATTCGCAAAAAATCACTTCATTGGCCACACTTTTACTTTAAAAGAAAGAAAGCAACTTAGCAAAACTTAAGTTTAATTAAAATGCGCAAAAAATCACTTCATTGGCCACACTTTTATTTTAATGTACATAACCTATCTACATACATATGTATATGTACCTTTTTAAAAACTCGTTATTTTTGTTTTTTGTTCACTGTCTTTTAACATTTTAAGCTGCAATATACATATATTTTATATTTAGATTTTATGTATATTTTTAAATATAAAAAGACATTCTTGCAACTAGCAAAAATAATAATAAAAAAACTAGTTCTTATTTAAAACAACAAATGAAGTATAGACTTACATACATGTATGTACATATGTATAGAGCAAAATTTAATTATAAAAAAACACATTAGTATTTTTTTTTAATTTTTAAAAGCAGGATTTTGCGTCAAACAAAAAATATAAGTTTTTATTTAATACAATGTTAACTTTGAGGATTGCCACGAAAAGAGGTTTTTAAAAAGGTTGGGTTAATAAATATATAAGCAATTGAATAGCATATACATATATCTAAATTTTTTATTATTTATTACAGTTATATTAAAAAGATAACCCCATCAGGGTTGTCAGATTTTTTCCGACCTAACTATTTCGAGAAATTTATTTAAAAATTCGCCAAAATTGATTTTGAGGGCAGTCATGAATAAAATTCCGTGAGAAATTTTTCTCGGGGAACAATTTCAAACAATAAGGCAATTATCAATAAAATTCCGAGAGAAACTTCTCCATTTTCCAATTACAATTTTTTGTTTTCCCTACTACTTGCTATTAGTTAGAATTGTTCCCCGGGAAAAATTTCTCGCGGAATTTTATGCATGATTCTTTGTTTTAATTGGAAAAGGGAGAAATTTCACGCGGAATTTTATTCATGATAGCCCTGAATCTCTCACTAATTTCCCTTTTAAAACTCCCGTTGTTTTTACTTTTTTGTATTTTCCATGTTGCCAGACAATTGATTAAAGTTTTCAAAACATATTTATGTATTTTATTCATCTGTGTGCAATTGAGGGATGGCATTGAGAATTTTAAAAATGTACCAACAACTTTAAAAATTGTACTCTTTTGAACTTAATTGTACTACCTATAAGATATTTTTAGTTCAAGTTACATATTTTCATTTGTTTTTATTAAAATAATCGACTTTGCTCTGGCTACCGAATCGTTTTCACAAATTTTGCTTATAAGTTGGGATGTTAAAGCATATGGCTACACCTGTTTAAGTTGAAATTTAAAATATACAAATTAATAGCATGTGCTCCAGTATCAGAATTTAGAAGAAAAATGATTTGGAAATGGACGAGTTCATATTTTTAGATTTTTTCGCTGCGTTTTGCTTTCATAAGACTGCTTTCAACTAAGAAAAATATGACTTTCATTGTTCGAAAGTGAAAATTTACATATGCAATCGTTTGAAAATAAATGCGCAGTGAAGCTGGGGAGATTCCTTAAATGTACCAAATTAGTCATTGGTGTACTACTGTACTTTCCGAGTTTAATTTTCAATTAATTTTTAAGCTTTACAAATATTTTTCCCTTTTTTACTACATTCACTGAGACTGATAGCGGGAAAAAATTTTCACGTTTGATTCACGATAGCATTTTTACCTTCGAGCGGAATGAAAATTTCACGATTAAACACTTTTTTTTATCAAATATTTTGTATTTTATTCGAATTCTCGAAATTTTAGGACATTTTTTAATTTTTGAAGTTCCATGGCCTGAGAATGATTGTTAACGTTATATGTATGTAATATTAATCTTTATAAAACACCTGTTTTTGCTTAACCCTCTAGTTCATAAAAATTCGCAGTACTCAAATTTAATGAACGAGTTAAATGTCTTTTAATTTAGCAGCTGTTGTTAAAAAAATATACTTATATGTACTTTTATTAATATTTTCTACTCTAATGAAAACAAAAACTTGTCCAAATTTTACATTGATTTTTATTATGACTATGGTCTTTTATATATATTTTTTTTATTTGCAAATTCTTTAAGTACCCAAATGTAGTTTATTGGCCTGGCTGGGTCAGCTGGCTGGTTGAGTGAGGTTTGCAAAAATAAATTGAAACCAGGCTAAAACTGCAGGCATTAAAATGTGATTTTTTATGCTTTTGTTGTTACACTTTATAAGCCCTCAAATCTATATGTATGTAAGTATATACATACATATGTAGTTACATACATATGCTGCCAAGTTCCCATGGCAACTGACCAAACCACTAACCGGCCACCAGCTTAAACAACATAAGCAAAATAAAAGCACCACATATGTAGGTATTTCTTGGTTTTCTTTTTTAAGCAGTAGCCCAACCAACCACACCAAGGTCTTTGTTGTTGTTGTTATTGCTGTTGAACAGCTGCTGCGGTAGTCAGTCTCTTTAGACTGTAGACTGACTATCTTCTGCGAGCCTCTACTATGCCGGCCATTAAATTGTATATTTGTATCTACATATCTAAAGTCTTGTTCTTAATGTATGTGCTTTAATTTATAAAAATAGTTTTTATTTTCTAAAGCTTATCAAGTTTATTCATAATATCAAAACATATTTTATTCGCATAAAAATAAATATGGACACATGTGCATTCATATGTAAATAAGTAAGTGCATACCAATATTATAAATTTAGAATTTTGCAAGGAATATATGAGAAAAATAATCATTTATTGAATCAAGTGGGACGTACATACAGATATAAATATATACATATATGTATATTAGGTTGTACTAAAACAAAAAATTTTTTTGGGGCTAAGGCATAATTCGAAAGCTTATGGGGCCAGGGATTTTTGATATATTTTTTTTGTTGAGATTTTTCGAAAAAGTCGTTAAGGACAAGTGAAATGTTTGCCAAAAATCTTTTTCTGACTAATTTGAAAGTGTGACTTAAAAATGTCAAACAAGAACACATCTCATTAAATACAAAACCCTATAATTCTTTTTTTTTTTAACTTAACCTCGTTAAATTGAAATCTCTTTATTTCGAAAATTCCTCTAATTCGTAAAAATTAGTCGGTCACTTTGATTACAAATTATCGTTATTCTACTGTGTTACTATTGAACCATTTTTATGTCTTAACATTTCGTAACATGAAGAATAATGTAGCAACTGATAAAAAAGATTTCTTAATGCATTGTAAATAAACTACATACTTATTTATAATTTAAAATTATAATAAATTACGTCGTTTAAAAATTACTTAAAGCTGCATAAATAATTATTTATACAGTTTTAGGAAATTATGTATTTGACATGTTATAAATTTTATGTGCGTGTGTAGATATCGTTTCGTCATTATATAAAACTCATAATTTATTAGTTAAAAATAAATTAATGTAATCGCCAGTGACAGGAACCTTATAACCTTTATTTAAACATGCAGCCAAATATACGAGTAATAAATATGCATATACTTTTTTATCTTTTGTTTAAAACAAACAAAATATTTAAATTTTCTTACAATAATTGTTCAGTTGCTAGAGTTATGTTGTTGTGAACATCAAAATCACTAAAAATTTAATATTTATACTGATAAATACTTTTTGTTGTCAAATTACAGCTACAAAAAATATCTTTTATTCAAATTTTTCCAAAATATTCTGTTTTGTAGCAGAATGTACATATACAAAAGTGAAAAAAATCAATATTTTGCAATTTGTAACTTTTTGGTTATGTTGCTTCCGTTTCTACGAAAAGTTCTCTACCAGGAGACTTTGCGACGTGTCTTATAATAAAATATATTCTGGCAACATTGTGGTCAGTAGTCTGGCAATATTTTGTAGCCTCTCTGCAAAATGTTTTTCGGACATGAATCAAGAAAACAAGATTGCGCACATGATACAATTATACAGGTAACCGCGAAGCGCCAGCTGTTTTGCTTGTTTCGTGGTGCACTCTGCCAAATGTTGTTTATGTTTTACAAACACACACACACGCTGTTTATCTTTCATTGCTCTATGACAGTTGGCACCAGAAACTAGCAACAAAAAGCCCATTTGTTTTATTTGCTGTAAATTTGTTGTCGATTTGCGGTTACCTGTATAATTGTATCATGATTGCGCACTTAGCCGTAAAAAGTGTGTGTGAGAGAGAGAGAGAGAGATCACATAACAGAAATAAATGTACGTACTTTGTTTACAACAAAATTCTATGTCTACGTCAAAAGCAGAAAATAAAATAACGGACCTTTGCAATGCGCAATCTTGTTCTCTTGATTCATGTTTGTTTACCATGGTTGTGGTCAGTGTTACCATGTGTGAAGTTTTTAGAGATGTTAAAACGGCATAAAAGATTTCTTAGGTAAAAAAAAAAGATTTAAAAAAATATGATATTCGGTACCTTAAGTATATTATTGAGGTTTCTTTGACTAAACAGAATTCGGGCATTATGTACTTTAAGTAAAATAAATAAAAAAAAATTTTTTTGGTAGACTTGAAGATTTTTGAAAAATAAATATGGCAACACTGGTTGTAGTGGCAATTGTAGTCGTAATTAGCTTTATTATTCATTTTATTAATATTCGCTAAAATAAAATAAAATCTAACATTTGCTCACAAATTTTTAGTTTAAATAAACTAAATGCAATTTCCTAAAAGCAATTTATTCCCTATTTAAACAATTCCCCCCCCCCCCCCCCCCGCCCTGTATCGCATCAGGAACTTTTCATCTTAACTATGTGCAAATAAATATTATTCTTCTAGTTTTCAAATGCTTTGTGTAAATTTGAGGTTTATTTAGAGTGGATAAATAAAATAAAAAAATAACATTTCACACTGTCTGTTTATTATAAAAGCTATGTTGTACTAAAATGGCAAACATGAAGTGTATGTTCATTTAAAAAAATAAAATAAAAATAAATAAATAAAAACAACAATTTTTTTTACCGGATTGTCACAACATAAAATCTAATTGGTCGTTTACCATATTTATTTATTTGTTAAACTTTTTTGCGGAAATTGTTGTGAAAAATTTAACCAGAAATAAAATAAATTGCTGTATTTCATTTAATTTTCTAAACGGAAATTAAATCAACCCTTGTTACTCATTAGAAATAAAATTAAAAAAAATATTAAATGAAATAAAACTATTGCAAAACTGTTTTTAAAGTTAAAAATATTAAATAAATTCAATGACAAAATTTTTCATAAAAAATATAGCAAACCGGACAGAGTGAGTATATGTAAAAAGTTAACATAAAATCAATTCATATGCATTTTGCTAAAATCACTGGAACAGCTGATCATCAGCTGATGACATTTTGGCATACAGTAATAATTAGTTTTGAATAGGCGATACTAAATTCGCCTTGGGGGAAACGAATAATTAAACAACTTTTTTTTATTTTCATAATTAAAAAAATCACCAATTTAAAATTTTAAGTGAAATTCTCATAAAATAAAGTTATTAAAAAAATTCTTTGAAAAAAAATACAAATTTATGTCGAAATCAATAAACCTTACGCTCGTATTATATTTTTATTTAGATTTTTCATTATAAGATGTTTGGCTGGGAATACGTTTTGTCGAATATCATACAAAAAATTCTTTTATATTTGGCATCGATTTGTTGGCATTTTTTTTTTGCATATTTTAGTTTTATCATCCATCTTTATGGCATTTTTTAAATCTGCGCTTTGTTTGTAGCCCCAGAGTTTTGACGTCTACATAAAACATACAGTGGCTCAAAATTAAACTGGGACAATATAGTTAACTTTTTTTTGTAACTTGGGAAAAATTGACAAAAATTATTTTTGGTCAAATTAAATTAATTCTTTGCAAAGCTTCACTTAACAAAAACTTAAAATATAAAAAATAAAGTTGTTTACTATTTTAGTAGTTAAGTTTTGATTAAAAAATATTTAAGGTACCCGTTTTAAATCACAAAATAAAACAAAGCTTTACTTTAACATAATACACTTTTATAATCATCGAATTTGAACGCAATTAGGGTGCCCATGTAGCTGAGTGGTCGTTGGCAGTTAAATCGAATAAAGATCTATATATCAAGAGTAAAAAACGAATATAAAAGTGTATTATATTAAAGTGAGATTTAAAAGGGGTATCTTAAAAGTTTTTTAATCATATCTTAAGTACTAAAATAGTAAATAAATTATTTTTTTATATTTGAAGATCTTGTTAAATGAAGCTTTGAAAATAATTAAATTAATTCAATTAAACATAATTTTTGTGCTAATTTTTTTCAAGTTACAAAATATATTAAGTATATTGTCCCAGTTTCATTTTGTGCCACTGTACATATGGATGCACATTTGTATTTGTTAGTGTATGTATATTTTTACATCTCTTAGTTTTGAGACCCCCATGTGCTGCATTTTTGTACATGTTTTACCCTGTTTAGAGCCAGCGTTGCCGTTGGGACAATAAATTATCACTTTTGACCCTTTTTCGTGCCAATGACACTTTTTGACCCTTTTTCGTGCCAATGACACTTTTTATGTCCCTTTTTTTAATTTATCCCTTTGTATCATGCATGAATAGCAGTCGCAAAATTCTTAAAAAGTTCTGAACCGTATAAACACGAATATTTGATGCCTACCTTGGTATGGAGACAAAAAGATACTCTAAACCAGTGATAGGCAAATTAAGGGCGACGAGCCCTTTAATATACTCTTCTCTTCTTACATACAAATGTATGTGTGCACACGCATTGTTAAGAACATGTTCTGTTAAGAATCAGCGTTGCCAGAGACAACAATTTGTCTCAACACTAAGAAAATATGTTTCATGGGAATTTACAAAATTTTTTTATTTTCAGAAAATTATTTTGGCAAAAAAGGATGTTTGGTTTGTCAACGTGCGTTGTATGCATGAAAAAACATGACATGCAAAGGCATTTTTATTATGATATATGTATGTACATATGTATATTATTTTAAGCACTTATTCTCCTACCTAATCATAACAGTAACCTATGTTTACTTTGTTCCGTTATTCTGCCAATGTTTTCAACTTTTAGATGATTCAGATGGCTTTTTGTTGACCCGTTAAAGGGGGGGGGGGGTAGGGTGATGTTCTAAATTGCTTTCCTTTTAACAATTCGATATACAAAACATTCACCTTGAAAATACTTTAATATTGTATGCATATCATTAAATTTTATTGTGTATCTGCTTTACATGCAAAAGTCTCTATTTCCATTGTTTAAAAACCAATAAAGAACAAACAACTGTCGGTATGTTTTTTTAATTTATTCTTATATTTCATTAAAGTTTATGTAAATACATACATACATATTTGTTTGTACGTACATATGGTATGGATGTATACTATGAATTTTAATGAATAATTTTAAATCATTTGGATCGCATCATCCAGTATTTATCTTAAAACTATAATTATTTGAAAAAAAAAAATCAATTGTGCATATAATTTGCAAAATATGTACCTGAGATAGATGCATTCATTCATTCACACGTTATTGAGCTTTGGAATTGAAAAAAATGCAGTGAAAATTTCACTAATTTCTCATCAAAATTGGGTGGTAAAGCAAACAAAACCTTTTCAAAGTTACAAAATTATGAGTCATAATATTTCTAAGAAATCAGTATTTGATTTCTGTTGTTATTAATCGCTCGTTTAATTGGCACACAAGATTTTCTTTTTGTGGAACAATGAATAAAAATACATATTTGTGTTGCAGAGATAACATACATACCTTTTTTTTCAAAATTCCTTTTAAAATTCATAATTACATTTTTGCCAACAAGAGGAAGAAGAAGTAAAACAAAAACATAACAAAAAAATAAACAACTGCCGTTAAAAAGTTTCTGCTTTACTGCGGCATGATTAACACAAAGCAGAACTCCACTAAGTAAAAAAAATGCTTTTGAAATAATATAAAAAAAATTAACACGTAAAACCATAATCAACTAAAGATGTTTATAAAGAGTTTTAATAAATCTGTGCAAAAAAGTGCTTAAGTCGAGATAAGCTGATTTTGAGTTAATGGTACCCCTGTTAACTGCGTATTCGAAAGTAACCCTGATCAAAATCTCAATTAATTTGTGTGATTTTTCAGGAAGTTAATAACACTATCTGCCTGTTTCACGATGTCGACAAGAAATTTTCGTTCGCTTATTTATATTGAAAACAAAAACAAATTTTCTTATTTTGTTTTTGTTTTCAATATAAATAAGCGAACGAAAATTTCTTGTCGACATCGTGAAACAGGCAGTATGACTTGCGACTTATTTTTTTTTAGACTTCTAATCTCATTTGGAATAATAGCTTAACTTGGGTTATACTTTGCTATAATTCCTCTTAAATGTATTATTTATAGTGTACACACTACGTACACGAACGATGTTTGTTAAAAAAAGTAAGGTTAACAGAGAATTTTCCAATTTAACCATAAAAGAAATAAATTTCAGAAAATCGACTTGAAAGCTTAGTCGACTGTAATGTAATGTAACTGTAACAGTAGAAAACAGCTGATCGATATTGATAGAAGTGTAATGTAGCGTAACCTACTTTTCACATAAAAATATCGATCAGCTGTTTCCTACGTAGAAGTTACATTCCATTACAGTCGGGCAACTGAGCCTTAAAAGTGCTCTCCTGCAAAACATTAAAATATGACTTATGCACTTTTTCCTTATTGCCACAGAAATATGTATGTATGTACAATGTAAGAAAATATATAAATTAAGATAAAATAATAAGAATTTTGCAAGCTTTTTAAAAAAAAATATTATTTATTTATGTATCTCCTCCATCCATATTATAACTATTTGGTTAAGATGTGAACTTTCCGTGTCGTTGGTGGTATTAAATCTTATATTTAAATAAAGGAAGCATAGAGAAGGAACTCTATTTAAATTTTCTGGCACATTTTGCTAACAAAAAAAAATTTGATATCAAGTCCACTTTGCGAGAAAAAAAACTAGTTTTTATTGTTTAACAGAGGTCTGATTTTTTTTTGTTAACAGAGCTCTGTTAAACACGGCGGTTTGTGTCTAGTGTTATACATTTTTAAAATTTGACTTCACGCCCATGTTCGAATGGCAACACTATTGAATACAGCAAAGCTCAAAATGCACCCATTTGTTTCCCACAAAATTTTTATCTAGACTACCCGTATTGCCTTTTTTAGGTTGTGCAATTTTTTTTCGTACTGTACCTGTACATGTAAAATAATTTTGTCGAAAATAAGTCAGTGAATTAAGACTTAAACAATAAATAAAAGTCAAAACTTAAACAAACTCAAGTAGACAATTTTTTTTAAGTTTTGACTTTGATTTATGGTTTTTAAGTTTTAATTTCGAGATTTGATGTTTTCATTGCATGCTCAGTCATGCCAAACTGTAAAATGGCGCCAAATTTAAGCGTTACATAATTTTCACATTATATTGCATTATTATACTGCATTAAATTATTTCTTCAAGTTTTTTTTTTCTTAAACTTTTTCGGCAGCTTTTTGGATTGGCCAGTAACGGAAACTATTACTACAATCCAATTTTTTCCTTCATGCTCAAACTTCAACAACCAGTTGAATTTTCTTAAAAATTTTCACGTTGTCACCCATTTCACAAATGCATTTATGTATTTGAAAAAAAAAAAAATGCCACCTACATGAGAGTCCATTAGCTTTTCACTTATTTACAATTCGAGTGACCAAAAAAGTCATTACATATCTTTATACTTACATATGTATGTATGTATGTATGTACGTATTACAATTGTGTATATGGACATACATACATATGTACATATCTACTTTTACTTGATGAAATAAATTTCCTGTTTAATTTTCATTACAATTTGCCAACTTTGCAGCTTAGTTTGTTTTTCTTCATTATTAATAAAAGAGCATTAAAATGGTTTAAACCAGGGATCGCAAATAACGATTATTTTCGAAATTTAAACTAAAAAAATCGAACTAAACGAGAAGTGCTACGTGCACAAAGAATACATAAAGATACTCCCTTTTACTTAAATTACCTTTAGATGCATTAATTTTTATTTGTTTCATTTTTATTAAAAAAAAACTCAACTCTACCGACTGTTTTCTGAGTTTTATTTATTCCTCGGAAAATAAAAGTTAATTTTTGATTATTATTTTTTGCTTTAAAAAGGTAATTTTTAAACTGCAGAAAGCGCACTAAAATTAACATTAACCAATAATCGACAGCATCGGTAAAAACAAAAATATTTCTTTTTAAGTTTATTCAGTTTAAAAATTACCTTCTTTAAGCCTGGTACTCTGTTCACAATTTCCTGCGAAATGCTGTCAAACTACATGTTAAAGTATTTGGTATGAAATATTTGCGAAATCTGGCAGCATGTTTTTCCATGCAAAATGACTCTGGCATCATTTCACTATCAGCTGCGAAACAACATGAGCAGTCACGGCTGCCAGATGTGACAATTTTTGGTGCATAAAATAGCAAAATGACGATTTGACGATTTTTTCCTTAAAATCGACGAGAAGTGCTACGCGCACAAAGAATACACCAAGATACTTCCTTTTACTTCGACTACCTTTAGATGCATTAATTTTTATTTGCTTAATTTTTATTTAATTTATTGCAGCAATTCTTGAATATGTGTGAGAGTGTTGAAATAGAAATATATACTTTTTGTATCCCTCTCTCGCTCTTTTGCACTAAAAAATAAAAAGTTGCTGCAAAAAAAATTGCAAGTCTGGACCGGCACTTACATACTTTTTGATTATTATTTTTTGCTTAGAAAAGAACAAATAATTTTTTTTAAAGGCAATTTTTAAACTGTAGAAAGCGCACTTTCTGCACTAAAATTAATATTAACCAATTTAAAATCAAATTTATCACCAGAATCGCTAAAAAACAAAATATTTTTTTTCATTTTATTCAGTTCAAAAATTGTCTTCTTTAAGCAAAAAAAAAATAAAACTCAAAAAATGACTTTTATTTTCTAAGGAATAAATAAAAATCCAGAAATATGTAATGATTAAAAAGCAATTTTTAAAATAAAACTTTTGCGGTCCCTGGCCTAAAATATTTATAAAGCACATAGCTTCATAACGCGTCGCACCGCACTGTGGTTCAGAATCAATTTTCATTGGGCAAAACCTAAATTTTTTCTTGAAACAGATTCTTGAAATTTTTTTACACCATCACAAAGGAAACATATCGAAACTAAGGTAGCGAAAAAAATTAGGTAAAAATATTGGCAGTTGTGGGCGTGGCATGCTGCTAAAACAAAGAATTTATGTTAATTGAAAAAAAAACAAAAATTTGTCATATTTGATCTGAAATAAAGCTTAAATTAGACGTGACATAGCCATAACGCCATAACTATAACCAAACCAAAATTCAATTGATTTCTATGGTGAGAGTGAGAGTGAGAGAGACTCGCCATAACTCTCACCATAGAAACCAATTGAATTTTGGTTTGGTTATGGCTATGGCGTTATGGCTATGTCACGTCTAATTTAAGCTTTAATTATGATTTCTCGAAAACTATTATCGATAACGGGCTGGGGTTTTTTGTCATGTTTAGGTAAACCGAATGGTATTTGCAGACCCTGTAAAATTTGTAGTTAGGGTGCTATAAAGAAAATTTTAAATCCCCATATTTTCGTAAAATTTTAATTTTAGTAGTGTATAACTTTTGAAGATCAAAAGCAAAAAAAAACCATCCAGAGAAAGATGAAAGTGTGTTCTATAATCCCATATATACTGTTGCACCCGCAACCACCCGCCTGTAAAACACTTTTTTTATTTTAATGAAAATACTCAGAAATTATAAAAAAAAAAAATTTGGTATTTTGTATTCTTTTTTTTTTGTTTGAAAGAGTTTGTCCGCAGTTGGATGCCATAATTTTTATTCGAAATGGGAGGGGGAAACTTTCCCCCCTCATGCATAACTGTCATTTGTCAACCGGCTTTCAAAATAACTTTTTTGCCTGAAAGGGTTTGCTGCGTTTTTTCGAAAACCTTAGGGGGGAAGTCGCTTCCCTTATGCATAACTCTCTTATTTGTAAAGCAATTCGCAAAATTCTTTTTTTGTTTGAAAGAGTTTGTCTGCAGTTGGGACCCATAATTTTTTTTCGGAAATCGGAGTAGGAAATTGTCTCCCCTTATGTATAACTCTGTCATTTGTAAAGCAATTTGCAAAATTCCTTGTTTTTTTTGTTTGAAAGAGTTTGTTTAGCAGTTGGATACCATAATTTTTTTTTATCTGAGAGGGAAACTTTCTCCCCCATGCATAACTGTCGTTTGTCAACCGGCTTTAAATTTTTTTATTTGAAAGGTTTTGCTTCAGTTTACACCTACAATTTTTTTCGAAAATCATTGGGGAAATTTTCCTCCCCCTCCCCCCACACATAAATTTTTCATTAGTAATAAGATTTGCAAAATAATTTGTTTAGTTTGAAGAGATTTGCCTGCAGTTTGGACCCATAATTTTTTTTTCGAAAATCGGGAAATTGGCTCATACCCACTCACTCACTCCTCTATGTGAGCATATAAAAATATTTTTTATTTGTTCCCATAAATTATTTGGGTAGCATTTTGTAATATGTTCTATAACATATTTGCACTGAAGTCGGTTTTTTGGTAGAATTATTTTAATTTATGCCCTAATTCAGCAAGAAGATTTAGGACGTTTTTGTTTGAAAATTCTTCTGAGTTCTTGTCTTTGAATTCTCTAAATTATTTTCTTCAAAAATGGTTGTTGTCTTTGATAATGAAAAATAAAAATATTATTGCCATGTTTTTAAAATATAAAAATGAAAATAAAGTAAAGAAAAATTATTCTGAACCACTGTGCGTCGTACCTAGTAATATCGCATATTTCTGCTTTATTTATAAGCTTATTTCATTTCGAATCGAAAAACAAGTTCAAAAGTGTTGCTATTTTTTACCACATACCCATTTTCTTAATATTTATTTTTTCCAACATTTTAAAATAAACGTGTGTGTAGAGAGGTTTATAGTGTTACTACATACATTTGTATTAATTTTTTCGTTTTTGTCTTTTCTGTAACTCAAGAAAATGATGCAATAAAAGTTGGCTTACGAGTTTACAAATGGGGAAAATAAATGCACGCACAAAGAGAACTTTTTTCCAAGCCAAATAAAACTTTTATATCTAGACAAGAAACGACTGAAATGACGAAGTGTGTAGAAGAAAAGCAAAAAAAGTTATAAAATAAAAAAAAAACACCGTAATAACATTCACTTAATGCCTGCCATATTTGTCAAATACAAGAGACAATAAAAGAAAAAGAAAGATATAAAAAAGAAGAATGAAACTTGCTGAAAGACAAATAAAAATGTACGTTACAATAACCTCAAGTTTTTACTCGTACACATATGGATGGACTTGGACAAAGTAAAATATAAGTATATAAAATAAAATTGAAAAGTTTCCAACTAGACATGCGAAAGAAAAACCGAATAAAAGGAATTTTTATTTGCACGTGCATACCATACTCTTTACATAAGTATGTAGTTATAATATTTTATGTGATCTTTGAAGTTCATTTGACGTCATAATAGGTCATCATAGAAGGTCCTTTGTTGATATGCTCTAAAATTGTACAGAATTTATGCCAAAGTAAATAAATTCAGTAAAGTAAGACTTTGATTCGCACACGCAGGGTTCCGTATGGACACTACATACATACATGTGTAATAATATACTATATACTAGGCCTGCCAGACCAAAACAGTGAAAAATCTTGACATTCAAGGAAAAAATTGTTGATTTGCAAAAAAAAGCTTGACAATAATTTAAAATATTTGTAAACCAATAATAACTCAATGGTTTTTAACAAAAATTAAGATACGCCCTTTTTGTATTAAACCATCGATAGGTATGTAAGTATGTACATATATTAAAACTTTTTGTTTGGACTTTTGTTTTAATATTTGATATACATATTTTTTTGTGTAAGGGGTTAATGTCTTTTTAATGAGTTGTTTTTTTATACCTTAATGGGCATATTAATATGCTTTGGCGATATTGTTTTAAAAAAAGCTAATTTAACTATTTCAGATAATACAGATGCACATACTTACATATGTACATACTTGCATACATAAATATATATGTATGTTATGTATATACTTACATATGTATGTATGTATATATTACGTAAAACACTAAAATTTAGTGATTAAATCCCCTTGGATATGTATTACCTAGTGTTTTTCATACGGGATTTCCCGGGAAAAATTTCCCGGGATCCCGCACATTTTTCGGGAAAGAAATCCCGGGAAATTTGTGCGGGAATTCCCGGGATTTTTTGATTTTGTTATGGCAACTTAATTTGTATTTACACATTCCTTGATGAGTGTCGTTATTCACTTTATGTATGCGATGGTGACATAATATCACAATAGCTAAAGTTTTACAACAACTAAGGCCGAGTTTACATCTGGCACTGAGATTTAAATGCCTTTATTTGAAAAAAGCAGAATGCGACGTTTCTACAACAATTCATAAAAGTAAAAACAGAAATGAGCAAGGAAATAAAAAAATACAAATAATTACAGATTCTATTTGTTAAATAGTACGGTTAACAGCATTAACAGCTTATTCTGTACGAAAGTCATATTTCCAAAGAAATATGCCCTTATGCAAAAACGATTGTTAAAGTTAAAGCATGCGTTAAAACTGGTTTTGCCATTCAAAATTCGTTTGTTAAACCAACTTTAAGTTTAACAATGATTTTTTCATAAGGGGGATATTTTGTAATATTTTTTTTAATAATACTATTATAATTTCTTTTTTATAATATTGGTATATATGTATTACTATTATATAAAGAACGGAAACGGTATTATTTTTTGAATAATGAGTGTATAAAACGTTATTATTTAATCGATCTCATGAATTACAATCTGTTTTTGTTGAAATAACAAAATTTAAAAATATTTTGTATTGTTTTGTGCTGGGCGGGAATTCCCGGGATTTCCCGGGAAACCGAAAAATCTTTCCCGCTTTCCCGGGAAATGAAAAAGTCCGGGAAAAGAAAAACTCTAGTATTACCTAATTATGAGTATTTTAAAGGTTTTTGTTAAATAAGCAGTCAACTATTTAAAACTGTTTGAAACAGTTAAAAATAATAATATTGTGTAACCGTAACAATCTCGGCGTTTATATTGGCGAATTTCAAGTTAGCATCACTGAAAATAAATACAGTAAAGCTATCACTTTCATTTCTTTATTAAACAAAAAAAAAAAAAAAGTTCAAGACATAATATTGACAAACATAGATAATTGCTGATTTGTTTATTCATGTTATTTATGAGTGTCGGTCGTCTAATTTGAATACAATCTGAATTATGCGTAACAAAACAATGTTTCTTGTTTATGTACATTTTTAGTTGTTAAATACTTTGTGTGATATATTCAAATAAAAATTAAAACCAACGACCTTGTAACAAATATTTATGTAGCGGAGAATTTAAATACAATTGATAAAATATACATAGGTACATGTAATGGGTTCATACATACACATGGAAATATGCTAACAACATATGCATACATATGTATGTATGTATGTATGTGTGTATGTAAATAAGTACAATTTATAGACCCTTCTTATTAAAGACAAGTCATAAATTAAAATGTTAGGAAAAAATGTTTATGTGGGTACATTTATTTTATAGAATTCATTTGAGATAAAATTCTTAAAAAAAACTACAGTGAATCACATTGAAATTGGCCCACAAGGGAATGAATTACATATGACCTTATTCTGTTCCGACGATTGTATAGTCTTGTCTATGGACGCAAAAAAAGCAGCAGTTGTGATTATTTAAAACAATTATTATTTATTGTCTATGCTAGAAGGTTCGTGTATTTACTTTACGCTTTTGTTCCAAACCATTATATTCAAGACATACAGTAAGGGACAAAATTGTTCACAGAATAGTAGTTATTAAGAATATGTTGAATTATATTATTGTAGATATTATTTTATTTGAATATTATATACTTTTTGTAATTCATAGGCAATGATATGATAGAAAACACTTTAACTTAAAAATATTTTATTTCATAAAAAATAAAAAAAAAATTTTTTTTTTGGAGTGTAGGTGTGAACAATTATGACTCTCGTAGAAGCAACATACTAATTTAGCTGTTAATACTTTGTATGTTTACCACGAGCGGCTTCAACAGTGTTTATCCTTCTGGGCATACTTTCCACAAGATTTGTAAGAACAGGTTTAACAATATCTTCCCAAGCTTCAATGGCGTGATCACAAAGCTCATCCAAAGTACTAGGTGGTTCTTTTTTAGAAAATATTCTCCTCTTTAATATTGACCACAGGTGTTCAATCGTGTTCAAATCAAGCGATTGAGGAGGCCAATCTAAAGTCTTAATCCCATTGCTAACAAGCCACTCCTTACTAATTTTAGCCGTGTGCTTAGGGTCGTTATCTTGCATAAAGATGTCGCTCTGACCAGGTCCCAAACCAAATATATCCAGACTTGGGAGATATGAATCTTTCGGAATGGTTGTGTAGTCAGTAGCACAAGTTTTACCTTTTATTCGTCGAAGAATTTCAAGCTCATTACCACGAAAACAACCCCAAGATATCATTGAACCACCTCCAATTTTTAATGTGCTGCATATGTTGCGCTCTTTAACACCAACACTTTTATCTACCCATGTCCACTGCCGTCCGTCTGATCCTATTTTGTTGATTTTGAACTCATCTGACCACGTAACGCGTTTCCAGTCTTCTACAGTAAAATTTTCATATTTTTTGCAAAGGCTAATCTTTTTTTCGATTTTTTTTCACTTAAAAATGGTTTTTAGCCTTGGTTCCAGCAACGAATCCACGTGCTCGTAAATTCCTCCGAACTGTTTTAGCGCTAACATCTATATAACACTCTTCTTGAAGATTTTTTTTGCCTCAACAGCTGTATTAACCGCTCCTGTTGTGATCATTCGCTTAGCTACGCAGATACCAGCAGGTGAAAGTTTCTTTGGGCGACCTGCTTTGTTGCTTAAGATATTGAAATCACTTTATTTTTCTATTTTATTTACTAATCCAATTAAAATTTTATAATTTTGGGCAGTTGTATGATATGTGAACCCTTCAGTTAAATCTTTGACAATATTTTTCTTCAAAGAAGCTTTCACAGGGATTGGCATTATAAAAATTTTAAATCTAAGCACACTATTATTTAAGATTTAGTTTAAAAACAATTTTAGACATATTTTATTTACTTAAGACCAAATCCACAGAAAATCAGTTAAGAGTAATTAAAAGTTACTAATTTTATGTATACTTTATTTTATAAGGGACAAAATTGTTCACACACGTGTTTTCTTTTTTAACTTTATAATAAATACAAACATAACGGTATTTCCGAAACAGATATGTCATACAACATTAAACAACATGGCACTCAATATGTACAATTTTAAGAGTTGACAGATGTATTATGAACAAAAATTTTTTGTATAGAATATATTTTCTTTTTTTCTGTGAACAATTTTGTCCCTTACTGTATTTTTAACCGACTTCGCCTCTACTTTTTTTAAGGGGTGTTAATTCATAACTCGATACATTTTAGACCGATTGTAAAAATTATTATTTTTTTGTCTGAGAGGGTATAGCTTCCCATTAATCACATTGTAAAAAAAAGTGGGCAGGGACGCGCCCACAATTTTTTATATTTAATTTTATGATATTCTACTTATTTGATTGCTGCGAAACCTATAAAACACGTTTGGTTCTTGTAATTACACAATCTTGCATTTAAAAAAATGGTTGGAGTCACGCCCATTAAAATTTGTTATAATATTTTACGCGGTTCTACTTAATCGATTTTTATGAAACTTACCACACGCCTTGAGCTCTAAAATAGACACAATACTGCATCTCAAAAATGGGCCCATTAAAATTTAATATTTTATTTTAGGTGGTTCTACTTTACCAATTTTTACAAGACTTAACACGCACCCTGAGCTCTGAAAAACACATAGGCCCTTATTATGAGTTGTATTCGATTTTCGATCTTCGCTGGCTATCGAACATCGAAAATCTAATGTTCAATTCCTATTATAAGCATCGAAAGTTTCGTTGAGCAACGAATTTTTTATCGAACAGAATTTAGCTAACGATAAAATATTTTAGTTTAAAAAATCATTATAAACAATTGTTTTTTATTATTAGGTAAATTTTTTGCAAATTTTAAAAATCAATCACAATAAGAAAATTTTTTATCGAATGCTCGCCATAATACCAAATGAAAATTCGTTCGATAAGTACTTTCGACTACAGTCGAAGATCGAAAGTTGCTCATAATAGGGGCCATAATCTTCCAGTTAAAAAAAATAGGCAGAGGCACGCCCATTAAAATTTAATTTTATATTGCACGTACTTCTTATCTTCTTCTATCAGATCTTTGAATTGAAGTCGGTTTTCTTTTTGGTAGAAAGAATTATCTTATTATATATAATACAAAAGTACGTTTATTTGTTATGGGTAAACTCTTCAATGCCCCAACAGATTTTCGCCTTCCACCCCGCAAAATATTCGTAAAATATCTGTGCGTGTTTATATATATATTCTATCCCGGTAAATGCTACGCCCCTTTCAGAAATAATGATTCGTCCGACAGATGGCGCAATTTTTAGTTCTTTTGTGTTTTTGCACCGTAACTCAAGAACTACTGCACCGATGTTGACAAAACTTTATATACATGCTCTATGGGCGTGGGGAGTGTTTCTGTGTAGTTTGAAGTTCGTCCGACAGATGGCGCAATATCTATTATTTTTGTGTTTTTGCACCGTAACTCAAGAACTACTGCACCGATTTTGACCAAACTTTATATACACGTTCTATGGGGCGTGAGGAGTGTTTCTGTGTAGTTTGAAGTTCGTCCGACAGATGGCGCAATATCTATTATTTTTGTGTTTTTGCACCGTAACTCAAGAACTACTGCACCGATTTTGACCAAACTTTATATACACGCTCTATGGGGCGTGAGGAGTGTTTCTGTGTAGTTTGCAGTTCGTCCGGCAGATGGCGCAATATTTAGTTTATTCGTGGGCAAAATCCAATTTTCATATTGTACCACCAATGCCATATACAACACTAATGTTTGCTTAGGGCCAGCAACGCGGACCGGGGTCAGCTAGTTTTATATATTTTTCAAACTATCGTAGGTACATATAATACTTTAGAGGGCATTTACATTGTCTCGAAATCTAGTACTTAAATCTATTTTGTCAGTAATATATTATCTATTTTTTACTACCCTGTACAACATATGTAGTTAAAAAAAAATATGAGTGAATTAGCTACAGTCTGCTTAAATTTTTAAACTTGTTTTGAAATGTAACGTTTAAATTTACCTCTTGTCTCGAAAGCTTTTGTAAGTGATTATCAAGTTTAAGTAATTTGCAGGAACTAAAGTATGAAAAAAAAATTTAATAAAACTATTACCAAAACAAGAATGTGCATACTAACTTGACTTTAACAAATTGTTCTTGGCATTGAGAACGTGCTGTTCAAACCGGCATTGATTAGCACAGTGGCATTAAAGCAGATAAAATATAATATAAATGATTAAATCAAATAAATAAGAATAATAGTAGATATCGTTGAATGAAGCCAAAGCTTCTTAAATGATGAACAAAATTTCCGAGGTTTCTAATTTAAGGAACCTTTATGTCATAGGTGAAAAACGAGTACCAACAGTGCACGTCACTCGAAATAAAAATTTTTGCGAAAATAACACTGGTTAAGCAGATTAAGAAGATCTATTCCAAACAGCTGATAAATCAGAGGTGCATGGAAAGTAAAACTTCATAGACAAATTTTTAGCAGAAGACTGGTTATGTGAAACGGAGAATGACATAGTTTTAAGTACTCTTTGAGTATTGGCCGTCAAACCGCTATGAAGGCGTACAAATAAAAATAAAAACACTCCCATATGCAAACACTCGCATTAATTTTAAACCTAATATGTATAACTGTAAACATGCAACAAATATGTTTGAAATTACGAATTTTTTAAATTACGCAGCACAAACGGCAGCAACTAAAATGTATAGACTATATGAGCTACAATCACACGCATGAGTATAAAAATACTCTGACTATTAATCGGCTACACATGCTTATATATAGGACTATTTTATTTACACACACACATAAAGCATGTTTGAAACAGCCACACCCACACCCAAACATTTTCCATTTCATTTTATATATACAGATGTACGTATACGGTGGCGAATGATACATAAATATCCCGACTATCATGCATATATTTTTTGTCATATTAAATATCCATATGCTGAGTATAAGCATGCTCAGACTATAAGTAGGGAAGAGAGTCAATGAGTTTCATACACAAGTGCCTTTTTATTTTTACTTGTAACACATTTTAGTTTTTCGCATAAATGAAGTAGATAGGCTCTTGTATGTTGCAATCGGCTATAGTCTTGTATATGTATATGTATATTTATTTCTTTGAGTAGTCATTGTCATTCTCTGATGTGAAAGCAAAGTCTTGGATGACATTTGCCAGATGTGCCTTTTCATACGTCGTCACTTTACGATTGAATCTGAAGAAAAAAGTGTTTGGTGTCTATGTCAAATATTACAAAAGTCTTCGTCAAATCGATTTTAGATATTCACTGGGTTTTATAGACTTAAAAAGTGTATCGGATGCCTCAAATTTGACCAGAATCTGTAGCTTGGCGAAAAATTTCAAAGATGGCCTGCTGGTTCAGCCTATTCCCATATTTTTTTTATTTGTTTTTTGTTATAAGTTTTTAAATAATTTTGCTAATAAATCAGTGTGGCTCACTTTCATTGTGATTCACTGTATATGCCATAAACGTTCTAGTTTGGAGTTATCTTTATAGCGCCTTTGGTTTAAAATATTTACATTTTAATACTGTAATCTTTATAATGCATTACAAAAAGGCTTATGGCAATTTTATACACTGGCAGATTTACAAAATATTAATTTACTACCTAACAGAGAATTAAGCCGTCTTAAAAAGTCAGTGGCGGCGGCTTAGGGAAAAAATAGTCGTCAGCTGATTCATTTTTTTTCTCGTCTGGAGAAATCGAAGTGCTGTCAAAAATTGTGTATTTTTGTATATTTTGTTTTATTATATGTTTTGTATACATAAAAATTTTTGTGTTGTAAAATTTTATATAAAAATGTCTTTTAAAAAGCATATAAAAACAAAATTTATGTAATATATTAATTTTATAATAAAAATGTTCAAAATTAAAAAGTGCAATTAATTGTGTACGCATTTTTACGATAGCCGATTGCAATTTTGAGCCGAAGCTAGCCGCATGGATAGGCGGTGGCTTAAAGTTACATTGAAAGTCGGCGGCGGCTTTTGAGCCGGCTGTGAGCCGATCGGCTTGTTTCTCTGGTACGTATGGGGCAACTAATAGCAGTAATTGTCGTCCCACAACCACTGTATTAAAAATCCTAAAATATTACGAAGACAGCAAAACATAAAACAAGCCGTGGTATTAATTAAAAAATTAAAATTTATGTTACTTACGTGCAAGTTACATGATTTCTTTTATTATTTTTTTTTACAAAAAGCAAATTTTTCATATAGATTTTTTTTGTGTTTGAAATTATCACAAATACTTTTTTGCGCCAACACACATACACACACACACACATACACATGTGCATATATACATACATTCACTGTTTGTTGTAAAATCCCAATTATTTTAACTTTTAGGAAATCTTTACAAACATTTTTTATTCACATACGAAAAAGAATGCGTATCAATTATTTTCATTAAATTATTTTAAAAATTAGCCAAGCATAAACTATAAATTATTATTAATTATGAGTATTTGGTTTATATTTTAAACAAACAAAAGTGTTTTATAGGCTCTTAAAATAAAATAAAAAACTATATGAAATCTAATGTAACATATTTATGCAGACAAAGCGGCTTTAAAGGCCATGGATTCACCATCCTACACAATCGCATGATTTACTAAAAAATACAACACTGACTGATGAATTTTTATTGTCTTTTTAAAATTTTCATAGATTTGATCATACGAGGGTTGTATTTTTTACTAGTAGTAAATCGTGCGATTGAGTAGGATTTTTTTCATGACTTATTCATTGTCCCTTCACAAAACTTGCATAAACAACTTCTTCCAAATTCAAAAGTTTTAATTAATCTGTAAAAAAGTTGTGTGGCTTAAAATGTTATTACGAAAAAAAAATTAAACAAAAACCTTGCAATGTAAAAAGTCAATTACACTCAGAAATATTTCACATTAAAGTCTAGTTAAACAAGGTTAATTTTACTTTTTGCTTAATTAGTTTCGTGTTAATCTAACATGATTTCAAATAATCTTCAAAGAAAATTGTTCCCTTTTGTAATAACTTTATTTCAGGTTGATTTTACATTTTCGTACTGTTAAATCAAAATGAAGAATCATGTTGAATCACAGTTATTTCAAGTTGAATCAACGTACATTCGATACTTTAATAACACAAAGAACCATGTTGAATCAAAGTTATTTAAAGTTGAAACAACATGAATTTAATTCAGTGTAGTCATTGTATTTTATTACTTATAACTTATGTTTTTGTGTGTATTGGCACAGGCATCAGAAAAATGTTCCTGAATCATGAATCGCACATGTGAAAATTTTCGCATATAATTTTTCGTTCACGTGGATTTTAATTTCAAAAAATTACATATTTCCACTTTTCCCAACCGACAAATCTTTGTGAATAATTTATTTCATAAATTGTCAAAAATCGGGGAAAACAGCGTTACTTAATATATGGACAGCCCCAGAACTTCAAGTTCTCATATCCCAAATATTCAAAAGATTTTGGTAACACAAAACACACTTACACTTTATCGATAAAATTAACAGCACATAAATTATTGTCGCTTAAATAACGACACAGCTGACTTTAACCTACAGCGAATATCGCTAAAAATGTTAATGAATAGCAAATTCGATAAATACTGGGGATCAACTATGTAATTCCGAACTAAAGAAAATGCTTTCGAACTTACATGTATGTATGTACATATGTATGTAATTAGTCCCAGTTCACACTAGTCAAGTCCTATTGCTAAGCTTATCACTTTTTCATCTTTGAACTTTCATCGGCATCCACACAATTCAAGTCTAATTTTACAGCTCATATTTTCCCCTCGTCTCTCTCCCTCCCTCTCTCTCTCTCTCTCTCTCCTACAAACCAATCAGCTTAGAAATAAGACTTGCATTGTGTAAACTAGGACTTAACATACAAATTTGAAAGTCTTTTTTTTTTTTGCAAATCACAGAAATCCCGGATAAACGAAAATCCTCATGAAATCATTAACTTTCTATTTTTGATAGCGGGAAGTTAAAAAAAAAAATAAAAATAAAAAATCTATAATACAAATCTTTTTTTTTTTGTAAACCGCTTAATAAATAGAAAAAAATATTAATGTTATTCCTATTAAATAATTTTATGGATTCAACTGTTCAAATATTTGATACTTTAACAAACAAATCATTGAATTTTCAATAAACTTGTCATTAAATCTCTAAAAAAATTAACCGCACAGCAGCAAAAATTAAAAAAAAATTGCAATTAAACTGACAGTTAAATATTATGCAGCCTTAGCAGCGTCTTGATTTCAAGTGTCATGTCGTCACTATGTTACAAACATAAACAAAGTCATAATTTATTTTTGCTATAATTATTTTTACTTGGACACTTGTAGACAGGGCTGCCAGATACAGTTAAAGAAAAATCGTCGAAATCCCGATAAATTATAAAATAATCGCCATTTTATACACGAAAAATCGGACAAATCAAACTGATTTTTTTAAAGTTTATAGATACTAAGCTGGTTCAATTTGAATGGATGAAAATAATTAAAAATCTATACGATTTTAAACGAAATCTACATATAATTCTAAGAAAATTTTTGCGAAGAATTCATGGGTCTAAAATTAAACCCTATACCGACATGAAAATTTATTTCCTTTTCCTGAGCTGCTGCTTGTTTGGCTATTGCTTGCCTTATTTAAAGACATAGGCGCGTAGTCATAGTCAAAACAAAGTACACTTTAAGAAGTTAAAACCAGTATTACCATACAAAATACCAGTTTTAATTTCTTAAAGTGTACTTTGTTTTGACTATGACTACGCGCCATTGACTTTAATGATGAAAATGGGGAACCAAATATTATGGATAAATCTAAGGTAGCTCGCAAAAAAAAAATAAAAGCTGGGAGCACGTACGTGGGAGGAAGAATAATGATTCGGATTTAGTAGCATTTAATTCAGGGCATACATTTTTTATTTAAAAAAATGTAATTAAAAACAAAAATTGTTGTTCTAGAAAAGTGGGAATACATTTCATTGTCTTTAGAATTTCGTATAGATTATGTATTTGCTATACGATTTTTGCAAAAAAAAAAAGAAATTGACCCGCCCTAATGTATACATAGTTACGTTTTATTTTATATGATTATTGGGAAATTTACAACATTGTCCTCTTTTAATCTCTTATAACTCTTTTCCCCTCACTTGTAAAATTATGAACAATATTGCCAAGTTTTGGTCTCAGTACTTTGATGACCGAAATTTTTTATACGAACTTGGGGTTTTTAACATTTATGTTTTCCTGAGAATATCAATTTACACAGATATCAATATAAAATAAAGAGTGGACAAAATTACACCAAAATCTTTTAGAAGGTATGTAAGTAATACATGAATTGTTGCAGTCTATTTTTCATAAAAAACTGATATATTTGAACTTTTAAAAAATCGTAAATTTTAAGGAAATAATCGGCAAATCTTCATTTTGCTAAAAATGGTCGAAATGACGATAAATCGTCAAATATGGCAGCCGTGGTTGTAGACTTGTTGCACTGTTTTATTTACATACATATATACATATATTTAAAATTATAGCGGATCATACACTACACAGAGAAAAATTTTGATTTAATTCTAATACCAAGTCGGTGTATATATATATATATAACAAGCCCAACAAATAATTAAAATTATGCTAGAATATTTCGGAAATAATTTTAAATTTTAATTAAAACCGGCGAGGATTAAAAAAAATTAAAAATTAAACCTTAAATTTTTACAGTGTAACAGTAGCGGCATTTCCTATACATACTTACATTTACATACTTACAAGTAAGCAGAAGTATCTGTTGTCTAGTCTCCATAATAATTTCGCAGCTTGCCATATTTATGGGTTTGTGGGTAATGTAATTAAGCATTAAACAAATAAATTGTACATACTTAAACACTTTGAAAATTAAGGCGAACTTGGAAAAACAGATACATATCGCTCATTTACTCAAACAACGTCATAACTCAAAATAAGTAGTTTGCCAGAAAATGGTTTAAAGTTTTCAATTTACTTACAACTTAATGGAAAAAAGAACATTTAATTTTTTTCTCAAGAACTGAGTGAAACAAGATATTTGTATAAAATTTTTACAAAACATAAATAACGATATAAGGTTTAATTCTGCATCATTAACATAAAAATTCAAATTTTTGAGTTATGACGTTCTTTGAGTAAATGAGCGATATGTAGTTATATAGTTGCATACACATACGCTTAGAAATAAACAGATACTTTAAAACAACTAGAGGCAATTGCTCTTAAACTAGTAAGTTTCAATAAAGCAATAACAATAGAAAAGCAACTGGAAACGTAGCAGCAACGGCAACAGCAACAGCAACAACAATTGCTTATTGTGCAAAATTAACCAATGCTTGAATAAGCAACAAGACCGTTTAACAGAGTTTTTAAATAATGTTTTGATTTGCTGATTATGTTTAAAGTAAAACTAACTCCATCATGACGCTCCTTTTCTTTTCTAGAAAAACAAAAATGTTACATTTATTGCACTTTTTAATGAGAGTCTATTGGAAATTATTGTATCATCCCTTATGAGCGTAAATTTTTGCCTTAAGCGACTGCTAAACTGCATTTTATTTTTCTTAATAAAAAGTTATAAAATTTTGCTCTTTTTCTAGAAAAGGAAACGCCCTAAGAAAAGGCGTTAGACAGGTTAAGGTTGACATGTTGGCTGAGAAAAGAAAGTAAATTTTCAACTCACAGGGATAGTGAATTTTTTTTATATTTATTTTAATTTTGTTGGCATTTTAAGCTATGTAGCCATTTTATTAATTCTATTATCGATAGCTATGCTTTAAATTTCATTAAAATAGATTTCAACGTTTCGGAGGAGCAGGACTTAACCCCCTTGCCCCTTGCTCGTTTTACTTTTGAGAAGGTACATAGAGTATATCTCCTTCTAAACGCAGGGGGTATTTATATTTTAAATTTCACCAGAAATTGTCCCCCTTACTTCCTAACTAGAACCACGAGGCACATATGTATATGTTCTGAATTTCATTAAAATCGGTTTTATTATTTCGGAGACAGAAATTCCCCCGTCGCCCTCCTGGTCCTACTTTTAAAAACATACAAAGCTTATGTGACTTAAGACGCAGATCTATTTATGTTTTAAATTTAACTAAAATCGGTTTGAACGTTTCGAAAGGGGCAAACATTTCCCCCTATCGCCCTCCTGGTCATAGCTTTAAAAATATACATAGCCTATGTAACCTTTTAGACGCAGATCTATGTTCTAAATTTCATTAAAATCGGTTCGAAAGTTTCGGAGGGACAGAAATTTCCTCTCTAATGGCCTCCTGGACCTAGACATAGCCTATGTGACTTTTTATACGCAGATCTATCTATGTTCTAAATTTGATTAAAATCGGTTGGAAAGTTTCGGAGGGGCAGAAACTTCCCCCTATTGCCCTCCTGGTCCTAGTTTTAAAAAGTTAGATAGCCTAGGTGACTTTTTAAACGCAGATCTATCTATGTTTTAAATTTTATTAAAATCGGTTTGCACGTTTCAGAGGGGCAAAAATTTCCCCCCATCGCCCTCCTAGTCTCAGTTTTAAACAGTCCCGGAGTTGCATAGACTAAATGCCCCAAATTTCATACAAACAAACATTCATTTTTATATACATGCATACAAATCGTTACCTTAATATAGAAAGGCACCAACTCGATAGAAGAATGTATCGAAAAATGCACAGATCTCGATTTCAAAAAAATATTAAGGTAACGGATATATAGATAAACGATAGCTTAGATGTTCTTTAGAAAAATTAGCAGTGGCTACTTTTCTAAATAAAAGTTATTGATAAGAAAAGTTTTGATTATACAAATGGCGAAAGTAGCAGAAAGCTGTAGAGCAGAGTTTAATTTTCGTTTTTCCTTTTTGAAGAACTGATTCTTTTAAAAATTATAAAACTCTTTTCTCAGCATAAAATTCATAATGCAAGTTCAGTTTTATATACTGAGCTTTTGTTTTAAACATTTTAATTATGCTGCAGTTTTTTTTTCTTTTTTTTTTTGCATTCTCCCTTGTAACTAAGGCTGATCTATATACTACAAACTGTAACAACATCATCATTTGGCATACTGTCAAGATCATTATAATTTTTCACTTTGTAAATGAAAAGGTCTTGTTATAGTTTAAATTTTTTTCTTGAATGTACTTAAATTAGAGTTTCTTTAATAACACTGTGATACACAAAAAATATTCAGGGATTCTAATGTACCAATTATATTTTGTTGGAGTCCATGGATGACGAAAATACCGTTGGTTTTTTTTTGGTCACTTCATAAACTGATTTTATAACGGTAAATGTAGTGAAAAACGGGGTTTCTTAGATTTTCAGTTGTAACTTCTTTGTGTCCCAACGGATTTCTTTTAACTTTTCGTTGGTGAAAAGAATCGAATATTATCTTTCAATAAAGATATATTTTTTGTAAATCGACTAAGAAATGGCTAAGTTACAGTCGTTGAAGTGTACAAAAAATCCATTAAAAAGTATTCTTTTGTAACTCATAAGCAACTTATAGCCTGAGGAAAACAAAAGAATACTTTTTTAATTGGTTTTTTGTACACTTCAACGACTGTAACTTAGCCATTTCTTAGTCGATTTACAAAAAATATATCTTTATTGAAAGATAATATTCGAGCCTTTTAACCAACGAAAAGTTAAAAGAAATCCGTTGGGAAACAAAGAAGTTACAACTGTTTAAAACTGAAAAGCTAAGAAACCCTGTTTTTCACTACATTTACCGTTATAAAATCACTTTATGAAGTGACCTAAAAAACCAACGGTATTTTCGTCGTCCATGGACTCCAACAAAACAGAATTGGTACATTAGAATCCCTGAATATTTTTTTTCTCAACTTTTGTAGCACAGTGTAATTTGTATTTGTTATTTTTATATTTTAGCCAAATGAATCGGGCTTCGTTTTATTGGGCGATCTGTCGGTGGAAACCTCTACCGATATGGATTACGATGATTTTTCAATGTGTCCACCCTCACCATGTGATGTTGAATTTGTTAATGCAAATATTGTGATTGATGGTAAATCAAGTATCCGACAAAAATCCAAAGATATAACGGTAAGTTGATAAAATAAACAAAATTAATAATTAAAAGGGAATACATATCTGATAATATTAAGTTTATAAAGGAGAGCGGTACACTGAACCAAAAAAATTACTCTTAAAACAAGAATTTTGTATTGTCGTTTTAAAAAGGCTGTATTTTTTAAAATAATTTTTAAAATTGCAATGTTTCTTTTAATATTAATAGTATGTATATAACATTGTTATCTCAATGTAACAATGTTCGCTTTTATTTTAAAATTTAAACAAACTTAGTTGTATTTGATATGTGGCAAATAATGTTGTTTTGCTACATAAATTATTTCTAATGAATTTCTAGAGTAGAAAATAATAACTAAGGCCGGGTTTACATCTGTGTGTCATGTGCCCAGAAAAGCGTAACCACTAATTACTAATGAAAAACTGTTTGCTTCAGACATGTATTTATTGATTTAAACAGTTTCCAATACTGTTGGATGTCTATTAAGTTATGTATGAAACTGTTTTACGCAGATCTATGTTCTAAATTTCATTAAAATCGGTTACATTGTTTCGGAGAGGCAGAAATTTTCCCAATTCGCCCTCCTGAGCATACTTTTGAAAATAAATATAGCCTATGTGCATTTTTAGACGCAGATCTATGTTCTAAATTTCATTCAAATGTGTTCTAACGTTTCGGAGGGGCAGAAATGTCCCCATATCGCCCTCCTGGTCCTAGTTCTACAAATTTACATAAGCTTTATGTCTTTTTAGATGCAGATCTATCTATGATATAAATTTCATTAAAATCGATTTGATTGTTTCGGAGGGGTAGAAATTTCTCCCGTATCGGTCTCCTGCTCCTTGTTTTGTGAATCTAAATCAGCCAGGGCGCCACACAAAACGCATACAAAAATAAAATTCAATAAAATCGGTCCAGGCGTTTATAAAGATTATATCTTATTATATATTATAAAAACACGTTTATTTGTTATGGGTAAACTCTTCAATGCCCCAACAGATTTTCGACTTCCACCCCGCAAAATACTCGTAAAAGATCTGTGCGTGTTTATATATATATTCTATTCCGGTAAATGCTACGCCCCTTTCAGAAATAGTGATTCGTCCGACAGATGGCGCAATTTTTAGTTTTTTTGTGTTTTTGCACCGTAACTCAAGAACTACTGCACCGATTTAGACCAAACTTTATATACACGCTCTATGAGGCGTGAGGAGTGTTTCTGTGTAGTTTGAAGTTCGTCCGACAGATGGCGCAATATTTAGTTTATTCGTGGGCAAAATCCAATTTTCATATTGTACCACCAATGCCATATACAACACTAATGTTTGCTTAGGGCCAGCAACGCGGACCGGGGTCAGCTAGTATATATATATATTAATTTTTTCATTTCAATAAAATTTTTGTTATTCTACAATTTCGCAAAAACAAAATCAAGTTCAGCTTTTCAAACGAAAATATTTACTATCATTATTTTGCTTATAGAGTTCTTTCTGCTCCCACACAATTCAAATTTTTATTTTATATATTTTTTTTTGTAAGAAACTCAATTCATATTCCTCTTCGTTTGTTTCTAATTGACCCATTTTGCAAATCAAATACAAGCGGAAATGACAGTTAAAGTAGAAATATTAAGGGTATTCCCTCATTTCCTTGCAAATGTTGTGTAAAAAATGCATCCTTTTCATACACAAAACAAAGTTGTAAATAATAAAGGTATTCACATCAAAAGTAGCACATATGCACAAAAGCAAAATTACAAAATTTTTCTAAAAATTTAAATTTGATGCAAAATTATCAGGGTCTAACTAAGTAAGTGCAAGATTATCACTTCAAATTTTGCAAGCTTGAGCAATCCGCGGCTTACAATAACAAGCGAACCTGCACACCTGCTTATAAATATACTAAATGTTTAAAGTGCCCAATAAATAACTGTTGCGAAACCCCATATTGTTTTCTTTTTATTTTCCAATTAAATAATTGTGTCGTAGTCTTTTGTTTAAAATCACAATACATACATACTGTCGCAATACTGTTCAAAAATTATAGTGAATTGTTTGTTATTGTTATCTTTTCAAATCAATATCATAAATAAATGATTATTCAATAGTATTTTTTTTGTTTATGGTATAACAATATAAAATTGTTTATTTTACTCAAGCCGCATAAAGTTAATTAAAAATTTCAAGCACATTTGTGTTGGAAATGAAAGTAACTCATCACATCAGGCTCTCTGATATGTTTGAGTTATTTAATTAAAATTTTATTTTTTACAATTTTGTTTATGCTTTTAATGGATCTCCTAAATAATTTAATTAATCAGCAAAAAAAATCTTGCAAAAGTAAAATAAAAAATTTACATATGTATGTATATACACATCGCTCATTTACTCAAACAACGTCATAACTCAAAAAAAAAAAATTAGTTCGCACACACAACTAAATGGAAAAAGAAAATTTCATTTTTCTCCTCAAGAGTTGAGTAAACCAGATATTTGTATGAAATTTTTACACAATATGAAGAACAATATGAGGATTAATTCTGCATCATTAACTCAAAAATTCCATTGTTTGAGTTATGCCGTTATTTGAGTAAACGAGCGATATGTACATTTTTAGTTCTCATATAAATTAAGAAAAATAGACACAGTGATGGAAATTAAGCTTCTCAGTGCTTTTTTGCTTTAAATGTCCTTTTTGTTCCCAAACAGTTGGCATCACTGTTGGGTGGATATGGCCACAGTAGATCGATTTCCTGCAAAAAGTGAAAATTGCAAGATTTCGAGTTGACCCCACTTAGAGGAACAAGTGCTGTATTTATGTACATACATACATAATAAAATTAATAATGGCAAAGTCTCTTTCGTTTTATTAGTTTTGATGCGTAAATTGGTTTAACTATTTATTTAAACATTCACAGCGTCACTCTAGTTTGATTTTAACACAAAATAATTTGCATTTTATTAGTTATGTATACCCGTCGTATCAGTAATGTTTATATGTACTAGTTAAGGAAATGAAATAATAAAGATACAAACATATGCGTGTATGTATGTATTTTTATTTATTAAAATTCCATGGCTGTACATATAATTTTTCTGGCTCAAAATGTATGTAGGCTATGTTTAAGTTACATAAATTTATTATATTTTAATTTTGTCCATTTTTACAGTTCCACGTACAATTTAATGATACTCTTACATCCACATTTGAATATCCCTCCGAAGCTTCATTAATTGTGGATGAATCTTTTAGCGCCTACAATGAGAGTTATGCCCAACCATTAGGCGGCAGCAGCAGCTCGTCACCCGATGACTTGGCTCATGCATTTGAAAATTTAAATTTAGAAAATGCCGCACACCATCATGTGGCAGATGAGATAATACAACTGCCAACCTTCAATTCTAGTTCACCTGCCGCTACTAATAATACCACCAGTTCGCCTACCAAAAATATCTTGGGCAATTTACCCCTTGGTAAGTTAACAAAGTTTAAACTTTACATACATACATACATATTTATTATTTATTACTTTTTTTTTAACTAAACAAAATGTTTGTGCTTTTAATTTTTTCTAAAAAAACATGCATAATTTAATTTTCTAATTTAATGGTTTTTGTGGTCATTTAAAAAAAATTTTTTAAATTTCTTTAATAATCAAAAAAACATACATATGTATATATTTATTTGTATATATAAATTTGTATATACATACATACATACATGTATATCTATATAATGTGTTTAAGGTTAAAGGATTTTTATATTACAAATTACTACTCTCTAACCAAATTTGCCTTTAACTAACAAATTACTAAATTTATTTTTCAAAAAAAAATTGTCTTTAATTTAGCAAAACAACAACAGCAAAACAAAATTTTTTTTTTCTCTACAAATACTATACTTTTTTCCACTGTTTTAGATTTAACTGGGGACGATTTAACGCCTCCTAATGTATCACCTCCGCCCTTGCCAAATTATTTACCTCCGCCTAGGCCTTTGCCTCAAGCTCCCATTTCTTTGAGTAAAATCTATATACAGGCATCACCTGAACACATGACATCTTCTACTACTTGTAACTCAGCTACATGTTGGCAATTTAAAAATTGTACACACTGGCCAAAATCTTACAAAAATTTTATAAGAATGTGTTCAACAGCATTTAGCAAATTTTTGCAACAAATCTGTGACAGGTTCGTTAAAAAGAAATAAACATACCTCCCCCCGTCTATATGTCGTGTGTATTAAACTGCTGTCTATTTGGTTAATTGGTCTAGAAATGTTGTGTCGAAACTATTTTTCAAATAAGACGGTTTTTCCACACGCAAAGCTTACCTTGCCAAGTCTTGACTTTGTAGGAGAGAAGGGAAAAAAGCTCTCTTTTCTCTTTGCCCTTGGTACGAGACAAACTCAATACTTTGCGTTTGGAAAAGCCGTCTAACTAATGGGCTGTTCAGACTATTATACTTTGTATTAATACATAGTCGAGTGTATATTTCTTCATATTAAACCGGCTCTAAATATTGAATATGTTTATCGTATTGAAATATATTTTGTGTAAGCAATGTCTGAAAGTTAGGGAAATTATCGTATTTTTCCTTTCTTTATCTTATTTAAATCAACTTTTTTAACCGCCGTCTATTTTCAAAGGCCGACACGACCACAGTCAACGATTAATGTAGGCATGTTAATCCTCAACAGCTGTTTGATTTCTACTGGTGTTTTTAATATTATTTGAGGTGTGATGGTGTGAACACAAAATGTTACTTTACATTAGATTTTTTGACAGTCGTAACAAATGTCATTAGATTTCTTTCTCGTAAAATGTGATGAAAGTCTTTATACATGTATAATAGTCTGAGTGGTCCTCAAGTCGTTCTTTAAATGCTTCAATTTTTATTGAGCATGTTTTTAGTTTCTAGGAGAGAGAAAAATATTATGGCTCCCTTCTTCATTATCGCTATATATCTCTCTCTCTCCCTCTAATAAAATCAAAAGATCGTATAAAGCGGAACTAACCTTTTGCCATATACATTTTCTAGACAAATTAATTGCTTGGTATACATAAACATGAATTAAAAGTTTCCTGTAATTTAGTCATGTTTAAGACACGGCAGTTTTTCTTGAAGGAAGTCTGAGTTTATGGGGGAGAGATAGAGAGAGAGGAAAAAAGAAAGAAGAAGGCTGCAGACTTTATAGTACAGAAAAGTTGCAGCAATTCTCTTTTGTGCAAACCAACGAAAAGCTTTAAATGAGGAATTGAAGAGACTTGCTTCAAGAAAAACTGATGTGTCTAAAACATGACTTTGAAAAATTGTATGGCATCAAAAATTTCATTTCCCATTTAACCCTAGAACCGTAACGTTATTTTTTGTAATCAAACATTAGTCGAAACGACTAACATATATAAATAACCGATTTGTTGCCATATCTATAAGCGAACTATATATTAGTTTGTTAGAAATACTTTTTTGTAATACACATTTTTTTTTTAAATTTTTCGACTTTTTTATATGTTCAATTAAACTATTTTTTTTTTGAGCTTTAGGTCAGTTTATATTTTTATTTTTTAGTTCGATATTTCGTTAACCTTCGGTGAACTTCTTCAGGATATTTCTTATTTTTTGTTTGTTTTTTTTATATATATTTTTTTCTTTTGTCTTTTCTTCTTTCTTTTGAAATAGGTATAATCAAATACAAAATTGTATGGTTATTCACATTTTTTTAAATATTTATTAGGACCCTTTTTTAACACTACTTGAGATCAATAGTTTTAATTAATTTAGAAAAAATAATAAAGATATCCGTGAATTCATTTCTCAGTGAGGAAAATAAACTAATTAATCAGTAAATAGCAAACAAATATAGACTTATTTTAACAACATTTGATGCAGACTTCTTTCTACCCCCACACTCTGCTCTGCTCCCAGCTCTGTAACTTAAAAAAAAAACACTATTTACTGAAGAAATATAACTTTTCACAAGGGAAGAATACAAAAGAATTTAAACTGATCGCACAGTCAAATAAAAAGCTGTCTGTTAATATTTAAGTGCTGTTAGTCGTATCGACTAAAGTTACGACTCTAGGGTTAATAGAGAGTTGTCTGGCAACTTTGTATTTAGAATGGAATTTGTATTCAGTGATGCCAAATTTGCGTTCTTTGAGTGTCAAGTATTTTTGAGCTAGTTTAAGGTTATTTTAATAATATGTGTATATATATATGCAATCATATACGTCATTATGATATTAGATACATCATACTCCCAGTCTCTTCATACATATATTCGTACGATAAAAAATATGATCCAAGAAAATATTTTTTTCTATCCGTAAAAGTATATTGGCATTCGATAATTATATAGAGACTTCTTTCAAAAATTAAAATTAGTTCCTCCCTTGTCACACAATTTTCAAGATTGTATATTAGGTGGAATTGTGTGTAACAGTATTTAGGTCGGTGCATTAGGGCTCTTGTAATATCTTAGGATATCAATTAACCATTATTAGAATCAGTTAACGTAATTGCGTCAACATCATATTGAACCAAGCCGGGGCTGTCTGCTTCGCAAAGGAAAACAAAGAGATTTTTCATTCTTCTACTGTAACAGTACAAGTCCCGGCTGACTTGTTAAACTTAAACAATGTGTACTGTACAGGAAGGGTGGTGCTATACCGCACCTTTACTCTGAGACCCAATTAGGTCCGTTGTGATTCCCTTCTATTTCCCAAAATAAGTAATATTTACCTACCCCTCCCCCCCCATTTGTAGACATAAGTGACCCTATTATCCGTAATTGAGCCACCGATGAAGTCCCTGATGTCCTCTAGTTTACACTTCCTGATATCAGTAATGCTTTCATGGAAACGTCTGCTCATCATGGAAACGTCAGCCATCTAAGCCTATGCAGCTTCGGGCATTGACAGTTAATATGTTCAGTGGTTTCTGGTTCCTCTTCATCCCCGCACATCCTACAAAAATCTGGACTGCTAGTTTCCCAAATGCTGGTTCTTGCTCTGACCGAGCAGTGACCTGTCCACGCGAATAATGTACTGTACAAGTATTATAATAAAAATGATTTATTTTCTTTATAATATTTTTAATTAAAGATAAAAAATTACGGAATCCTTACAATTTTGCTATAATTTTTTTTTTCAATTAGTGTATAAATACTTTTGGATCCCCACTACTCTTGAGTCATTTATGCATCCATACATATTCTTCAGATTCTCACATACAATGGTCACCAAAAAGCACTTTTAAAATTTTCAAATCTCAACAAGCAATCAAACTCCCCGGTAATCAATGTTTGTACATTCAGTCCCCATTTTCCTGCTACCCATAAACAGGAATATTAAAAAAAAAACAAATTAAAAACCAAAGTGAACAATCAAAAATACAAATACTTAAATCAATATTTACAGATTACCCAGATTTACAGAAGGGTATACAATTAACCACAGCAATAACAACAGCAACATATCAAACAAATATAACACAGGAAGACAACAACAACGAAATGGTGAAATTGAACGCCACAGACAAGAAGAAATCCCGAAAAGATCTAAAATTACACCTGGGTCCACTGCCGGGGCTACAGAAGAAGCCACCACTGCCCATAAAACGCTTTCAAATGATGAACCCAGCTGCAGCAAAAATAACAACAAAACATTTCAATTCCAAAAACTTGCCAGCAAATTTAAAAGTGGCCTATGTAAACAAGCAACAAAAACAAATTATAATAGAACAACAACATGTTAAAAAGACTCCTGCTAATAATAACAACGTAGGGTTGCCCAAAGAAGAAGAAGAATTACACCAGCAACGCAAAACTCCCCGAGTTCTGAATAATCCTCAATATGCCTGTTTTTTGCAAGCGACTACGCCTAATGCAACAAAACCAATACAACGTTCACGTTCGAATGAATTCCAGAAAACCTTTAACACTTTTTCCATTTCGACCACAGTTTCACGTTCGACTTCCCTAAGAAATTTGGAACATATCCCATCCGGCAACGTAACAAGTTCGCAATTTAGTCAATCTCCAGCAATTGGTGGAACTTCTTCTTATGGTTTTAGCGCCGAAGTAAATTCAAATAACTATCGTAATAAGCTGTTTTTGAAAAATGAAATTGCTAAAGATCCTCGTAATGCTTTGGAAAACCCATCAATATCCCAATGTGTCAATAATAATGCTAATGAAAATCCCAGCAATTCAAAAAATACCATAGAACCAAATAATGACCTAGAAATTGAGCAAAATAATCAATGTTCAAGTGACGAATCAAATAATGAGCGTAGCCAATCTCTTAATAATTTAGTTGTAAACACCCAAATTAGTTTAAATCTGGAAGATATTTTATCCAAATCAGTTGATAATTTAAGCTTCAAACAAAATGCTGGGGAATTAAAGAGTTTGAAAAACTTGCATGATTCAGCAGAGCTGTATGTAAAATCTGTAGAAAATTTAAACTCATTTTCATGCAAAGAACACATAAAGTATACATCGGCAAATGAAATTGAAAAAACTATTTCAAGTGCAAAGGCAGCAGGAAATTCTCCGTCAATAAAATCCTCAGTAGATCCCATATATACGGCAACTCTAGATTATGGGGTAAATGATATGAAAGCAACTCCGGTAACTCTAACTAAAGGTGATGGTGATAATAGACAAAATTTACGGGATTGTGGGGCAGATTTTCCAAAATGCCAAAAACCTGAGCATAACTTAAGTTTAATAAGAGCCTCAGAAAATTTAGCGAGTGAAAATGAAAACTTATTTCTTACTCAAACCGAATATCATAATAGTTTGGATTTAAATTGTAAAAAGTCTCTGAATGATTCAAATGCTTATGCTTTCGATTTAGAAAATTCTTATAATGATAGTTCCGATAGCTCCAAAAAAACCACAGAATCGGCTGTTGGCAGAATAAGTTTAACCGTAAACTCAAAGTATGTCACCGACTATAGATCAAAAATAACTGAAAATTTATCAAGAAGAGAGTTTAAGTCAGAGGAAATTTTAACTTCACAAAACACTTCTTCCGATCCCTTGATATCCAAAGACCTTATACCAGAATCTTTAAGTTTGCCAACATTTAATAATTCTGCAGAATCTTTGTTGAATAAGAAACCAAAATCTCTCAAGGTTGTCGATCACATGAATACTCAATCAATATCCGATAAAAAAGAAAACTCTATTTCTAATAAACATTTTTCAGACATAATAGAATACTCTCTATATAGAACCATAAAACCTTTAAATTATACTAGCAATATAACAGAATCATTAAATGAAAAATTGACTAGTAATAACGTAGTAAATAATAGTTATAAAAATTTAAGAGACAATCTTCCACAGCCACTTAATGAAATTAATACTTTTGATAACATTGACAGTGAAGTTGGCTGCAATGAAATTTATACTGTTGATAACATTGACAGTGAAGTGGGCTGCACTGATTCCACAAGCGAAAATTTGTCAAAATGTCAAGATAAGTCTTTAGAAAATAAAAGACACACAGAATCGAATCTAAAAGTAAATTTAATTGATAACTTAAGCGAAATTGTAGACGATCATAATACAGAGAATTTAGGGACTTTTGAAGACAGTGCTAGCAATACTAATATAATTAAATCCCTGCAAATGTCTAGAGACTCTTTAGATGACTACGAGGATGCCCAAGAAATAAATGAAGGAAAATTATTAACAGAGCTGGAAGCTACAGAAATTCTAGCAGACATTGCCATAGGTCTTGATCCATTTTCTTCATTTGATTTCAATAATTTGCTTACTTTAAAGAAATCCAAAACCTCATACTGTTTACATAGTCTAGAAAAATCCACATCCTTGGAATCAAAAGATGATAACAAATCGTTACAAAGTGACGAGGATAACTTTCTTTCAGCCTGCAATACTTTAGAGTCAAAATGTTCCCTAAAACCACGAGAAGCGGTAATAACTAAAACTGAATCGTTGGATACATCTGAAATGAAACCTCCACATTTGCCTCCCAAAAAACCCAAAAATTTACGCATCAAAACAACCGAAAAGATCTTAAATTTGACCAATATGGCAACCCAAAATGTGGCCACTTATGCCACTTTTCGTAAATCTAAAAATTTCTATAAAAACGCTTCAAAATCTTTTAAAAATTCTTTAAGATTTTATGAAAGCTTTAGTGCAAAAACTGCACCAAATACAATGATTGCACAGCCACCGCTCAAACGATCGGCAAGCTTAACTGAAAATCCAGCGAAAAAAGCCGAATTAAATAGAAAAATATTTTCAAAGTCCAGCAAAATAATGACGAAAGTAAGAAATATGGAAGAGTGGGATTCACCCACTGAAAATTCGTATTCATTTGAGTACTTTGATGCCGAAAGTGACCTTAATGGCAATCTAATTAATATGGGTAGTGGAACGTTAAATTCTTTAATTGAAATTAAACACAATTCAAGTGATAATTTTGATATAGAGAAAAATGAAAGCAATTTATCAGGTACTCAAGAAGCTAAAAAAGTTTCCAGATTCTTGAGTGCAAATGAGGAAACACTTTTATCCGAAAAATGTATTAACTTAAAGCCAATTTCTATGGATTTCTATTTTAATAACAGTCCTCGACCATTTAAACGCATCTATCAGGCTACCACCAACGTGGTGGACATTGAGAAATCTGCTGATGAGCTTTCAGACTCAGAAAATGTGGGGGAAAGCCGTAGGGAAAATTTTCAGCAAAGTTCTTCAAAATCGTCTGTAACTGAAGGAATAACAAACGATTACAATACAGATAAACCTCAAAATTATTCAATTCCCACTGCCGACAATTTCCAGTATTTGAACGAAATTTTTCCTAAAACCTCAAATCCAATAGTAGTCAAGTCTACTACTATTTCCCAACTTTCTGCTCCAGCTGTGCTGAACTATTTACCACTCCAGCGCGCCAAGAGTTTTACTACCACATTTGATAACAAACCAGACTTAATTAGTTCCTTTCAAAAGTCTGGCAGCTTTAACACATTTTCCAAAAATATTATAGAAAAAGAGGCAACATTTAACAAAAATATAAAACAAGATAACAAGTTGGAAAAATGTGATAATTCCAAAAAGCCTAAGGAATTTGTGATATTAAATGTGAACTCCCCTTTAGATGGAAAATCAAAACCCAAAATTGAAAGCTTTATGAGAAATGATGATTGTAGTGCATTTTCTTTTAACTTGGCCAAATTTTCTGGAAATTCACCCAAATCTAGTGATAGTTCGCCTATTAATACTGCTAATAGTTCCCCAATAAGTAAAGCTTTATTAAAGAAAAGTTCTTTCCCAGAAAATGGTGCTTATTTAAAAGGAAAATTAACTAAAACTCTACCTAAAAGTACCGCCGCCACATTAATTGATAATTTCAATGTTAAAAGAAGCCCCCACAATACAACATATTCCTCCAACAGCATTAAATTAACGGAATTTGATCAGCAACACAACAATTTTAATGTCGCTCTGGCAACAACTAATACACTTACAGTGAATGACAAAACAACTGCTACTACAAATCCTAATACTATTACCCCAACTACTACTAATTTTCCAACTAAGGTGGTGGCAATAAAAAATGCAAAATCTTCACATACTTCTTATTCAAATTCTTCTTGTTCTCTCTCCTCCTCTGTACGTACTGCAAATAAATCTTATGCAACAGCAAAACATCATCAAAATCAAAAAGTCACAACTATTGCAACAACAGCAACAACAAAAAAGACGTCTTTCACTCCAGCTCCAACTTTCAAAAGTACAGCATCCAAAAGTCCTCCAAAAGTTTTTTCACGACGCTTATTTGTTAACGCACCCAAAACAGCAAAAACAAAAACTACTACTACTACCGCCACTTCTACTCGTGACACTACTACTACTTCCTCCACATATTTTAAAGCTTCTTCTACTTGTACTTCTGCCAATAATAATGTTGTACCACTACGTAGACGTATACCTGGCAATACGCTGTATTATGTTTAAATTTCTACTACATAATTAACAATCAGATTTTGCCTCTACCTATATAATACATATACATATATGTTTGTGTAACTGTATAAAAGTTTTCGTATAAGTTGTATAATTCTTCTACCACTACCTCCACTACTACTTCTATTACTACTACTACCGCCTAGATACTACTCTACTCCTCTTCTACTATGTATGTATTAAATTTATATTTTTAAGGAATTAATTTTATTTTTTTATTGAATTTTTTATATTTTTTAGTAACCTTTGTAGGATTTTATGTTTATTTCATTATGGTGCTGGTGTAGTATTAGACAAAAAAAGTATGATATTTAGATTAATAATTGATAATATAATATTAAGTCGTAAGTACCACCATAAACATGTTTTTTTTTAAATTATCCTTAACACAAAAAAAGATAAACAAGGAATCTGCTAAAATTCTAATTTCCATTCAATCATCTGTAGTGTGATTCACTAACTTTTAACGATTTGCCTATAGCGAAATTTACCGACAATTATTACTATTTTTAGTAACGATTTTTTTATACGTACGTTTGAAGAAAAAACTGCCCATATGGAACAAAAAACTGCACAAATAAATTCCAACAGTAAATAAAACGAAAAACATAGACTAATTTTTAATATTTGTGATTAAATTTTGTTTTAATATAAACTGCAACTTGGTGAGGTGTCCTGACTTTAGCGCGGAAAAAAGCTAATTACTGATTGTTGGAAATATGTATGAGAAATTTTACTGAAAAGAAAAAATACAAAACTGTTAAAAATGGCAAAACAAATAAATCTGCACATTTGGCAACGCTGATCCCAATGGTAACTTTTAAAGGGAACTTTAAGCATTTGAAGATGCCATATTTTCCGATTTAGATATGGCAACTTCAATTAAATTAAATAAAATATATACAATTTGAACAAAATATGACACATAACAAACAGAAACAAACAAAAGAATAGGCAAATGGTTTCATTATAACTGTAATCGAGCAAATAAACAAAAGCAAGTAGTTGCCACTACGTAGTATTAACAACTAAAAGTAGTCGGTGTCCACTACGATGTTGCCACAATATAGAAATTTAAGCTTTTATTTGATCGTATAGTTTTAATAATGGAAAAATTCTAAATGTCCTTTAACGTCCATTTTAAGCCTATATATAGTACACGAAAATTTCTAACAAAGCAAATTGTCGTTTTAAACAGCTGTTTATTTGCATATTGTTGCTATTCCAAATTTTATTTACATAAGTCAAAAAATAAAAAAAATAAAAAAACTTAAAAAAATAAGCGTGTGTGAGTCCATACACTTCAGACTCAAAAAAAAAACGTTTCAATATTCAAATGTTACATAAAAATTATCGCTTGACTGACAAATTTTTGGCATCAACAATAGGGCCAATGAGTTCAGTCAACCACAAAAATAACTACATCAAGCAGTATTGCAAAAAGCTATTATACAATTATAGTACTAAATTAATACGCACTATGCATATATCTGTGGCAATATGGAATAGTAGCTTAAGTCGACTTAAGCAAAGCAATGTTTTTCGGAAGTTTTTGGCACTAGCACTAAGCGATTAAAATGATCTAATGCATGATTCTACTTCCGAGTGATCCTGCTCTGTCACATTCAGTAGGTCCCTGTACGAAATTTGGACAACATTTGACGTACGTTGAGCAGTTTGGCAAATATTAGTTGGATTTTTTGGTATGTTTCGATTTAGGTTTATTTGTTTTGTGGCAGAAAAAGTAAAATATATAAAAAAACTTAAATTTAATTAATAAAATGGAGAACAATCCTATTGTAAACGGTTCAAATGTTCCCGTCATCAAAGTATTCATATTGTCAACCACTTCCTCCGTATATACATATACATACATATATACATATATTCGAAAATAGGTTTAACCTTGTAATATCTTGCAACATTAAGAGAAAATCATTAATTGTATTTTGTATAGATTTTAGTTGTTTTGCTAAGTTGAAAAGAAAATCATAAAAAGTTGGCTAAAAATTTTGTAGTGATTAAGTATATTTTTTTTCTACAAATGATTTGCTAATAAAAAACTTTACCTCAATTGGCACTTTATCAAAATATACATAAGTTAAAACTTTTGTTATTTATTTCGTTAAATATTTAGTTTATTTTGCAAACATTCATTAAAAAAAACTAAATGCCTTTTTTGTGTTTGTCCCATTGATGACCATAATAATAAAATCACCAATTTTAGAATAAATTTCCTTAATTTCTATTTTCTTTTTATTCTTGATTTTTTTCCAGATGTTATTTAAACATCCAACTCCACAACCAAATTAAATTAAAAAAAAGTTCACAACATAATTTGTTCAATCGTTATAAGAAAAATGAAAACGATGCTAGTATGCCTAGAGCAAAATTATTCTACCTTCCCTCATAAAAAAAATTATCTACTTACATACATAATATATACATAAAAATTATAAAAATAATACAATGAACAAAATTTAAATGCCAAATTAAAAAAAATATCTGGCAATCATTTAACCAGAAAACCATTTAAACCCGGCCAAAAGTAGTCTTAAAATTGCAGTTGCACTCTACTACTCCTTTTGTAATAAGAGTGGTATAAGAGTGTTTTTTTAACATTTTGTAAAATTATCGTAATACTAAAAAATTTGCTCAATTTATTAATTTTTATTTAATTTATTTACATACCTACATTTGTATTTATTCATATGAAATTAATTTATAAGTTATTTATCAAAAAAATATTAAACAGAACAGTCAAGTTGCTGTAGGTCCTTTTTAAATACTATACATTCATTAAAAATCAAACCAAAATCCAAAATCAATATTTAAGGTAACTAACATTGAATTTTCATGTTTGTTTTCATATAAATGTATTTATTATTTTTATAGTATTGTTTTTATTTATTTATTTATTATTGAAAAAAAATGCATATCAATAAATTTTTTTTTCGTTTATAATTTATCAAAATGAATAAATCGAAGAAAAGGAAAAAAGGTTCAAAAGTAGACATTGCAATGGATTATCTTTCAATATCTGGCAACATTGCAGACACACAGATAACGGTTATCTGCAACACGGGCGTTTTGTTTGTGTACAAATAATAGCGGAATGTCAAAAACAGACGAATACAACCAGACCTGTGCAGTTTGCACTACTAAATTGAAAAACAAATATTTTAGTGCAAACTTATTTATTGCATTAGTACTAAATTTGAAGCTTGTTTTGCACTATATTTTGCCAACTAGCATTTTGGCAACTCTGTTAAAATATAAACAGCTGTGAATGCTTGAATTTTTTTAAAATTATGTTCTCAATTTCAGGAGGGTTAAAAAATTGCAAAAAGTGATTTTTTTTATATGTATGTCGGATATAAAATTTAACAAAATGGATTACAATACTGGAACGGCATTCTTAAAAAAATGTGATAATATTTTACTAAATGTTGTTATTATGTGCAAAACTTTGTGTTTTTATCATTTAACAGCCAAACGAAAAAAAAATTAATACCCTGATTACTTGCATAGACTTCGGCTCATTCCAAGTTCTACCAATATAAGGTCTATGCGAGAGGTGATTGAGTTTTTTCTCGTTTAGTTTTCATGCCTAGTTGTCAAAAAAATTGCTTACAATTTCCATACTCTATTTTGTTTTGTTTGCTTTGTTAGGTTAGGTTATGTTGGCAGGTTGATGAGAGAGAATGTATGTAAGTTTTCTGATCACGGGTTCAAATAACAGGGGGTTATTATGTACACACAAATTCGAACAGTTTTCTTTTTGAAAAGAATTGCATAATAACCCACCAACCTTTGTGTTGCCTGAGAGTAAGAAAGGGATAGTGCAAGTACAGATGGTACAGTGACAGCTAGATGCAGAGAAGAGAAGCTTAATTCACTTATATCTCGAACAATTTTCTTGAGTCTAAGATAACTTCTTCTCTGTCCATATTCGTAACACCAACCAAACTTTTGAACCTTCTTCTTTTTATATTCTAAACATGTTTACTCTTTTATTTTCTATTTTCCCATTTTAAATCATTTTATTTATATTGCACTGGTTAATGTATAAATTTCCAAAAAAAATACGTTTTTTTTATTTATTTTCTTTATATCATTTGGAAAACTAGTTTGTAGTTAGTGTCTTGTATAATTCTTCCCAGCAAATATCAAATACTAAATTTCACCAAAAATATTTTCTAGGTTCAGCACCACTTGGTTTCTACACGCCTCTAAAAGCACCCATTGACAAACTCTTTCAATTGGGCGTAACACGAGCACCCTCACTTCTGAGCAAAGATTCACCCACAGAAACAGCAAATGGTAGACTCATAAATGGTGTTGGTGTTTGTAGTGCTGTTGATGATGATGATCGTGATTATGGTGGTGGTAAGGGCAGTATTGTAGGCATTTCAGGTGGTCTCATAAAAAATGATTATGATGATTGTAAAATACGTGCTAACGATAATGCCGACGAAGAACCAGAAAGTTTGCAATATATAAAACCAGCTGAAGATGATCTCAATATGGCCTACAGCGAAGGAACACAGAAAACCGACTTATTGTACTGAATAAATTTATAAAGAAAGAAAAAAATTAGTATATAATTAAGCGAAATTATTGTGATTCTCTTTACTATATATTTTTAGAACATTAAGCACATGCGCAGGCGTCGTAAAAGCTTCATGTTTTTTGTGAGTTTTATATTATACAAGTTATTAAAGTAGAAATTCTATGTAAGATTAGGAACTTTAATTTAAAAGTAACTTTTGTAGAGTGTTAAATAGATTTTTGCTTATTGAAAGGTATTCAAGAGTTGATGGATTTTGAAATATGTAGTATGTATATAAATAGCAAGGAAGTGCTTAGATTTATAATCAGACCCAATTATGAATAATAATTCCCCGTGAATTTTTCATAATAGGGGAAATACTATTATGAATTACTACGAATATTTAACGGGGAAAAAGTAGGTATCCTAAATATGAGGGAGCGGGAGAATTTTTTTTTTTTTTTGAGTTTTCTCCCGAAAACTTTTGGAATGGAACTTATACAAAAACTTAAAAAACAAATGTAAAACAATGACATTTACTAGGAACAAAAAGTATCGGAATGTTATATGGAAAAATACTTAAATGAAATAAGACTTGTTTCCTTGCAATATTTTCAAAAAATTTACAATTTCCCTTGTATATAAAATTATATTTACATTCCCATCTGCATCCGGCTCAATTTCAACTTCACTTCACTTTTTATTTTTTATTTAAACAAAAATAAACATTTATAGTAACACACAATCTTATTGGCAATGAAGACATTTTAATCTCATTAAATTTCTAATACCGAACTCTTGCGTTAGTGCAGAATAAAATTTAAAGATTAAGCAGCTGATCCAGAGGGTATACTCTGCAATTCGAAAATATAGCATTTTCTTTCGTTTCGAATTAAAAGTAGACCACTTGATTTTTTGCTCTCATGTATTTTTTTTATTCCCCGGCTATTTGGAATAGGAGTATTATTTTACCCGGCAATAAATGATTGGGAATAGCAAAAACAAAACCGGAAAGATTCATAATTGGGCTGAATATTTTTGCTTAAAGGTAGATAAGCTACATACAGTGCCAGTAAAAATTATAGCACCTATTACAATTTTTTTAAGAAGAAGCAAAACTTACCTTAAATTTTACCAACTTTTTTTCGTGACTATCGAAATCAGTTACTTGTTTTATGTTCTATGTTCTATGTTCTCTTTGAATATGATTATTTGTTGATAAATTTAATAATTGTTTTAAGATTTAGGAACGATATATTTATTTTCCGTAATTTGTCTTAATTTTAGTGCAGTCAATATAATATTACCACTTAGATATTTTTGAATTTATTCCGCTAAATTTCTTGTTTTAATTTTCGGAATTTTATCCTTAAATTGTGCAGCATGTAAAGCGGAAAACACTGCATGCCAGAAAAACAAGATTTTATAATAAAAATCATTAAAATGATAATAAATATTTTCACCGTTAATGGCAAAATATAGAATCACAGAATATTGATTCACGTGGTCGAAAACGCATATTTTCACCGTTAATGACAAACCGTTCAGTTCGTAAAAGCAAAAAGGAACCTGTCTTGCGTACTACAGAGCTTAATGCAGCCTCGGAAAATACGGGAAAACAAACTCAACAAGAACCATTACTTTCTTCTACATACAATATAGTAAATAGTTTGTATTTTGAAAAAGCTCATGCTAAGGAAAAATTCAGGAACAATGGCCACACTGGTGGTGCGAAGTGCTCCTTTTTGGTGGAAAGTGTTCTAGGTCTTTCGATCAAAGACTGCGCAGCACTACATATATGTAAACTTTATGGCAATTTAACAGATCGATATTTTGTATATAGTAACTATATGTATAAATAACTATATTTTAGTAAAATTAAGCACTTGCTTGAATTTTATGAGCAAAAAAATCCATTAACCAAAATAGAAACCTTTATTTATTAAGCCTTTTTTTGTATACATCCCCACTGTGCATATACTGTTTATTAGAGATCGACCGAAGGCGTTTTTTTTTGGCCGAAGCCGAACTTCGGCTAAAATCCTAAACTTCGGCCAAAACCGAAGCCGAAGCCGAATGTTTTAAATTTTAAAAATGATACTTACGTTTTATATGAATTAAGAAAAAAGTTTGCTTTTTTGAGATCACTGAAATAGCTGTAATATCTATTGGATACATAACAAGAAAAATTAAACTATTTTGCAATTTCTAGATTGCTTTTTGATATGATCACTCACGAGAACGTCCAAGTAAAAGAAAATAGAAAGCAACAGGGTTGTATTTCAAAGCAACCCTTTCAAAACGTTAAACACAATAGAATCTGTCGGCGAACAACGACCAAAAATAATGTTATTTTTCAAGCTTGGAATGAAAAATATTCGGCTTCGGCTAATCGGTCGATTTTTGCCATAGGCCGAATGTTGGCCGATTACCAATTTTTGGCCGAAGGCCGAAGTCGAAGCCGATTAATCGGTCGAACTCTACTGTTTATCATATTCGTCATGCTATGTCTGGAAACCCTGTAAGTGTTCAGAGTTGTAGAGCACATGTATTTTTTTTTTAATCAAAACTGTTTTATTTAACAGCAACCAGAGCTGTTAAACATGTAATTTTTTGCTTTCTTTGTAATTTTTGCAAGCATTGCTGCTTTTGTAATAAAATTTTTTTTTAAAGATTTGAATGATTTTTTACAAAAATCGTTATAAAATTTAATAATTTAAAAATTTTAATACAAACAATAGAGTAAAATTATTATAAAAATTAAAATAATACCTAAACATACAAAACGCAATTTTAAACAATTTTATAGTATTTGTATTAAACATATGTTTTAAGGAAATAAATTAAAATCAAACAGAAATTGAACAAAAATATATTGAGAAAAAATTTTGTTTAAAAATTACTGGTGTTTTTTTTTAATCTAATTTTACATAAATATGACTTTATTAATCATACATACCATAATTTTTTAGATATAATTTAAGACTTATTTATTAACATACATATATGTATGTATAATTACACAAGCATTTTGAAAATCATAAAATGAAATATTTTTATTAAGAGAAAATATAAAACGAAGAAAATCTTATGTTAGACCTATAATGTTAAAAGAAATTAAAAATAATAATAACAACAATAAAATAAATATTCCAATTACAATGCATTTATTAAAAACTAAAAGAAACCTAAAATTACTAAACGGGTTGAGAAAATCTTAAATATAAACGTTTTCAATATTTAAAGAATTTCTGCCGCATTCATAAACAATAATTTTAATAAAATAATAGATTTAATAAAAAGGGCATGTAAAACAAATTTTGTGTGCAAAAAATGTTTTATAAACCTCTTATAAATCAAACATATGTTTTTGTACATATATATGTATTTAATATTACCCAGTAAAAAAAATTGGAAGTTATTTTTAAGTAACTACATTTTAATTGCTTCCAAAGAATCTATACTAAAAAAAAACGAGAAAAAAATTGTAATTCCGTTATAGTTTTAGAAAACACCCTTTTCCCCAAAGGAAAATATCATCATAGAACGCCGACAAGGAAATTTTTCTTAACATCACTTTCAATTCGGTGATTAGAAGTAATAAAAGAGAATTTCTTGCAATGACAAGCCTATATAAAAATCATTATAGATGATGCGAATTTGCACTAATTCTTGAGGTCTACTCTGTAATTCGTAACGAAAGAAAATCTAATAAACACACAAATTCGAAAGCATCTTCTTTCGTTTCTACAAATTCTACGTTCTTATGACTTGTTGGGAATCTCGTTTTTACTGGGTAAGCGACTAAAAGTACCCGGCCTTATTACGGTTGTCGAATTTTTTGATTCGACTGTGACAGTTTATATTATGTTAAAGATAAATGTTACATGGCTTTTTAATATAGTGCAGCAATTCGAAGTCGAATAGAAAAATTCGAAGCCCGTGATCGTGCGTTTTTACGATCTGCATGGTCTCATACTTCATAAACTATTAAGTTGCATAGATTTTTAATGAATCTTTTCACATTTAACAAAACCTTTAAAGACACGGTATCTATAAAATACAGCCCCAAAAAATGCAATACATTTTATTAAACGTTTAAATTTAAGATTTGAAAAAACTTAGTTTTACAAACAATATGCTACATATATTTTAGGAAACATACTTACATATATACATGAGTATGTGTATGTATGTATGGTTACATACTTTAGCAGAAAGAAAATATCTACAGAACTATACATTCAAATGATTAAAATACTACAATTGAAATTAAACAAAATAAAAAATAAATCAAAATCATAGTTTCATTCCTAAGAGTGTTAAACAGGTAAAATTGTTGGCAAAATATGAACACATAATTATATGTAGTTCAAAATAAAACATTCAGTAAAAATTCTAGGTGTCTGCCCATTTCTATTCAAAAGATATGTATATACATATTAAGTTAAAATAAACTAAAAAACGGCTCAACTAGTCATATGTGATTCTAGGATTATGTTATGATTTTATGTTTGCGAAGTGTCTTGAACCAAAAAACTTTACCCTACATTTTTAATTTCCCACCGCACATATAAATAACTAAAAAATACAAACCATTCTGCTGCTGATTCTCGTTTAGTAAGTCAAAATACATCTTTGAAAAATTCAAACTCTTCCAGCAATAACAAAAGATTTTATTAACATAATAAAATTCACATGCGCACAAGTGTGTTAAAAAAACTTACAGTTGATTAATTTAAAAATAAAATGTTAAATTCAAAATGCTAGCTATATGTAATTTTCTTCGCTTTGCTAAGTAGACTTTGTAAGTTTTACGTTGATGTACCCAAATCGTGGACATTTCGAATTTGTGTGGCAGCATTAGTAATTAGTTAACTCAAAATCATCTCGCATCCTGCGGGTACATATGTATACATATCGCACCTTTATTGCAACATTGGCCAAACTCAAAAGAGGTAAGTTTAAAATTATCCTACAGAAAAAAAATTGAAACAAGAAAGTGTACAAGAGAAACTACATAATTTCTAAAGTGATTTTTATAAAATGCTCAATAAACAATTAAATTAAGGTATACAGTATATATATGTTTTTTTTTTGCCACTATCATCTAAAATCAATCTGGCAACATTAAATTGTCATACCCTTTCTGTTTACAATCGACGCGAGCATGGTACAATTAGAACAGGTACATGGACAAGCCCAGTCTGTTAATGTATACAATACGATTAGTTGTCAGACTTTGTTAACAAGCTACAAAAATGTTAGTGCATGTGTTGCAAATAAAATGGTTACAGTGTTGCCATGAAGTTACTAATGGCTGTGTCTCCAATTACACATGGAAGAAAATTACACTACACATATTTTGTGTAGGTTAAAATGAGAACAAAATAAATAAAAATAGAATTACACACAGATTAAACATGAATCTAATTACATGGCCACACAATTGCACACTGCGTAATTACACACATACTGGCAACACTGAATGACTATAATCATTCATGAATGCCGCGTCTGCAATTGTATTTTAGTTACCCTGTAATTGTTATTTTTAAAAACAAAAGGCATCTGTTTCTGACAATTGTTCGTTTGCTTATTCATGTGTTTTTTGGTGTTGCAATTTTGTTGTAGTGCATGTACCTAGTATAATCTTACCATGGACGCGAGCAATGGCGTTTTTTAGTGACAAATTCTAGCAGATTGACAATTATCTTAACAAGGTGAAAAAGTATAATTAAAATAAAAATAAAGTGTGGCATAACATATATATAGATATAAATAATAAAAAGAATTTAAGAAAATGAGCGGTGTTAATCCTAGAGATTTAATCCATCACATAAAAATCAGACCTGGCATTTATAACAACGAAGTGGTGGAACAACCACGGCGTGAAAATAAACATAAGTTATGGTTGGAAGTGGCGGAACAATTGACACCAGCGGAGGATTGGGAGAGCTATACTGATGTGGAAAAAGATGCAAGAAGTTTGTATTTTGAATTTATAAAAAATAATTTGAGTAATATATTTTGTTTGCAGTTGATGAAATTGCTGGCAAATGGAAGCACGTTAGAAGTAATTTCTATCGTGACGTGAAGTTGGAAATAGCCGGCCAAAGTCATAAAAAACGTAAATACATATATTTTAACGAGTTGGAGTTTTTGCGCCCGTTTATCGGCGTAAGACTTCCTTCCATCAATAACTCTATTGACTCTCTGGATGATATAAATGATTTAGCGGGAAATGATACCGATATCGATATGGAATCTTTGTTAAAGTCAAGCGATGATATTGAAGAGGATACTAGCAAGGTAGAGTCTAACAGCGCGGTACGTGCAAAATCGAAACGCATTATTAAACCTACACCAAAAGCTTTGGAAAATAAAGCTTCTTCCAGTACACCAACGGCCAGCCGTACACTAAAAGAAACTATTAAGAATTTCGATGCGTCAAAGAAAACACTTGGTGGTACAGCAAATCCAAGTTTTAAAATACGTGATGGAGACATTTCATTTTGTCTTTCGCTTGTCCCCACCTTACGTAAATTGGGTGACGGTCGCAAACTTCGAGCAAAAATAGAAATTCTCAAAGTTTTACATAGATATGTAGATCACATTGAGCGTCGAAACTTAATCATTAAAAATAACCATAACACCACGAACGTTAATCAAAATGCAGACGTTGAAGATGATATGGCAGAAGATCATTTAGACGAATTTGAAGAAGGTGTTGTTATTAAAAATGAAGAAGGTGATGACCCCTTAAATGGCAACAGTGGAAATACCAAAACGTGGTGGACCTAGCCTAGTAGGAAAATTTTAAATTGTAAACTTAAAATGCATAAGAAAAATAAATAGTTAAGTTTATGTTTAGAGTAATAATACAGTGAGCAAATAAGGGGAATAATGGCACAAAATATTCCCAAACATACATACATACATATTTCAAAAAATAAACGATGAGAAAGGCTGCTGAAAATAGATTCCGCATTAATAACTGATGATTTTGCGGTATTTGGTCAATCCAAATTAAAATTGTTGGCTTATGTATATAAACAACAATACTACTAACAAAATTAGGGGGCTAATGGTCAAGGTTTATGGAATGAACTGGAGGTTATGTACATTAATTAATCGTATACATATATCAGCAAGGTGTCGAATCATTTAATAAAGATCAAAATAAAATAGGTTTAACAAGCATCCCAAGAGGCTGGCATGCATTTACGTCATACATCCACACTCATAAAATGATTGCAAGGACAAAAAATTTAATATCAACACATCCGGTTAACACTGCAATTTGCCTGACATACTGGGGATGTCTGGCAATCTGTCTGTATTGGAGATTTTTGATCATACATCAATCTGGCAGCATTAAACTCTACATATTGTTTTTCCTTGCATCAGCTTGCATTTTTAGCAGACGATTTTTTCCTCGCCTAATTCTAACAAAACTGTATTCAATTTTGAGAAATTGACCGAAAAAAAGTCAAAGTGTGGTATTACGTTTAAAAAAATGGCTTTGAAAATGAGCGGGTTTCTTCCGAGAGATGTCATAAAGCAAGTTAAAATTAGACCAGGTATTTACAACAAGGACGCACTAATCCCTCCACGGAATGACCATAGGAAGCGTTTATGGATGGAAGTGGCTGAAAGTGTGACACCAGAAGAAGAATGGATTACCTATACTCAAGAGGAAAAAGAGATTAGGGGTAAGCGATTTAAACTATAAAAATAAATTGTACTTAATCTTAACACATTCATAATTAAGTGGCTGAAGTGAACAATAAATGGAAAAACCTTAGAGACCACTTCTACCGTGAGGTTAAGATATTCGAAGCTGGACAAGGTGATAGAAAGCGTAAATATATATATTTCGATGATATGCAATTTGTGCGGCCTTTCATCGGCTATAAGTTACCATCGATCAAAAAACGTGAACCCAAACAAGAATTTGAAGGCTTTGATACAGATATTGATATGGACGCTTTTCTTAAGCTTCATGATAAAACAAAGACGCAACAAAATGTAACCGCCAATAAAAAATTCACAAAGTGGACAAATAAGACGAAGCACTACGTGAAGCGACTTAAAACGACCAATAGCCATGCGTCAAAAGAGGTTATTATAGATCATTTTGATATGCTGCAGAAAATAGATGGAACGAAAAATCCTACATTTAAATTACGTGAAAGCGACATTTCATTTTGTTTATCGCTGGTGCCTACTTTACGTGAATTAAGTGGATGTCGTAAACTAAGTGCCAAAATAGATATTCTGAAAGTTTTACAGGAACATTTGGCGCAAGTGGAAAACGATAAACAGGAGGAACAGCTAAATATAGAACTTGCAGAAGTGTTAGATGATGGAAATGACTTTGACGACAAAGGAGATCCTTTAAATGATAACTGTGACAAGAAAAATTGGATGATATAATACACACAGACCTACTTATGCGTGTATGTATGTAAGTAATAATGTATTAAATAAGAGTTGTATTTACATATATTTAATTATGCATATGTGTCTACGATTATTCGCATATAAACATGTATTTTGCAAGGATAAACCCTGAAGTTTAAATTTTCACAACTTTCTGTGTTTCTTCTTTCTGATTTCAATAGCTAACTGAACGACTTGAGTTCAAAAATGAAGAATATTAAAGTTAGAATTCATATTATAGCTACACCAGATGCGCTATTTTAAACTGAGCTCAGAAAAAATTATATTATATTATTTCATTTGTTAGCTATTGAAATCAGTTGAAAACTCCGATAGTGTAAATTTCACTTGTAAGACTGCTTTTCCACACGCAAAGTTTACTTTGCAAACTCATAAGTTTGTTGAAGAGAAGGGAAAATATCTCCCATTCTCTTCTTACTTCTCTCATATAAACTAAAGACTTTGCAAATTAAAACTTTGCTTGGGGAAAAGATTACTAAATATGTCAAGATCATAATTCAAAATGAAAAAATTAATCACTTAAATAAGGAATTTAATTTTACTAATTTTGAACTAGTATATCTTGTAAACTAGATATTTTGGGATTACAAAAATTTTGGACTTTTAATAAATATTTTTATTGACCTTTTTAGTTTATTTTCTTAAGTTTGCTAAAGTATTTTTTTTTGTTTCGAATGACATAGTAGACCCTTTGTTGATTTGTGAATGTATTGTTTTCTTCATTTAAAGTGAATTTGTTGAATAAGGGATTCTAAATTTTAATGTAGTCAGTCATGTATTGCAATTCTAGTCGACTAATGTCATAAAAATTAAAGATTTTTGCAAGGTACCCCATACATTTTCCATTTATGCTAAGATCCAGAGATTATAAAGGCAAATTTAAAAGTTCTACATCTTGCTGACGAATTCACTTACTTACAGCTCTGGCAATATAAATTAAAGCATTGGATGGGCTCGAAAAATATTTGATGTCTATATTAATTCAAAATTGAAAAAAATTAAATTCCTTATACATATATGTGATTCGTAGTATACATGTATATTTTTATATAGATTACATATACATATCGTCGGCTTACAATGTAAACCTGCAGGAGAGGCATAATACTAATATTTTCTATACATAGCTTACGAAATTAGCCTAATACATGAGGTTTCTTCGACATATAGAGTTTCAAATTAAAATAAATATTTAAACAAGTCAATGAGGCGTCTTTTTCTCTTTCGAATGATATTAAAATGTCATATATGTATTATAAAAAATGGATTTAGCAGGTTTACGCTATAAGCCGACGATATGTAAGTATTTGAATATTTAAAGGAAAAAAAGCAAAATTTATGATTTTAGTTGTTATAAAACGCGATATTTAATTTTAAAGCAGAAATGATTAGGTGTAAATAAATTTCATCATGGGTTCATAACGACTCAAAGCTATTGTCTTACAAAAGGCAGTTAGTTATTTTGCCTCAAAATTAACAAAAATTAAAAAAACTTTATTAAATGTCAATTTAAAATATATAAAAAAATAGAAGAATAAGCATATCGCAACTTTTTCTATATGTAAATGTAACTTTTACATTTTCAATTTAACAAAATATACCATTCGATCTCCACCAAATTCCCGATTATTTCTGCTAAATTTAATTTTTACCACAGACATATGAAAGTGTCATAACTTGTAGTAATCAAGAAGTAAAAAGAAAAAAATCGAAAACATAAATGCCTTCAATATAAAAAAAAAACATAAATTTTGTTGAAACATTAGATAATGCGGGACGGAATCACAATTTATTTTTATTGAAAACGCGTTTCGAACCATAGAGAAACATTATGCGAATACCTGCGCTACCGACTACCTTGAACCGTTTTAACAGTTTCCAAATCAAGTTGTATTTTATAGAAGATTTTACTGAGGAAAATCTAAATCAGATAAAGGATACGTTACTTATTACATAAATGACTTGCATTAGCGATTAAAAAAAGCATCATATACATATATTTTTTCTTATTTAATTTAATGTTTATTTTCTTAGTTTAATTTATTTTTACTTAATGCATGTGAAAATTAATACGAATTTAAAAAAGTTTGTAAGCTTTTGTGAAATTGTTTTTGAAATGTGTGATGCACATTTGCCTAAACAGCAACGCAAATGTATGCTAACAACAAACTTTTTTATTTTCTTAATTTATATCGACAATGAACAATTATTTTTTAATTCAACTTTTATTTTTAGTTTATAACTGAAGTATTTAATAGTTTTACATACATAAAATCCTAGGTATGCAGCAGCTACTGATGACACTTTTTCCCTACCAATCCTTTACAAACACTGTTTGGCATTTTTCTGGCTATATTTTGCTAAATATTAACTTATAAAACTTAAACATTTTCTGTTTAAATTTGTCATTTGTAAGATTTTTTGGTCAACGGTCACTACCACCATCTTTTGTTGTTGCTACCTTCACCACTATTTAAAGGATCATCATGCTGCTCATGCTTAACGCTAACATTTTCATCATACTCCTCTAAATGGTATTCAGCCATATCATCTTCAGCAACATTTGTTTGTTGGGTCAAATCATTGGTTTTACTGTGATTAGGCACATTAGGTCGAGCATTGGTGTTTTGGCATTCAGTATCGTCCACACATTTCTGTAGGATTTCGAGTATATCTATTTTCGCCCTTAACTTCAAACTATCGCTAAATTTTCTTAGAGTGGGCACCAGAGAAAGAGTGAACGAAATGTCAGCATCACGTACTTTGAAAAGTGGATTTGTTGCGCTGTTCGATTTCTTTACTACATTAAAATTTTTGTTATCGGATACATTTTGTCTGTTTACTATAGAGCTTGAGCTGTTGTTATTTTGCAGAACCTTTTGTGAGGGTTTCGAGACACGTTTCACTTTGGGTTTTTCATCTAACATACTGTCATCAGGCTCCATTTTGTACTCGCCATCTTCTTCAACGTGCTCCGTAGATTTTAGGAAAGCATCCATATCGATGCCTGTATCGTGGTCAACATACTCTTGTGCATTGTTTAAAGAATCGCAGGACTGGTTAGTGGGTTTAAAAGTCATCAATTTAAAGCCTACAAATGGACGCATAAACTCTAGCTCATCAAAATATATGTATTTACGCTTCTTATGGGCCTCGCCAGCTTCTTGTAGCTTTATCTCACGGTAAAAGTGATCCTTTAAGTGTTTCCATTTGGTAGATATTTCATCCACTGTAATAAAAACAAAAGATTAGATACGAGGAATTTTGATACTGAAACACTTGCTTCTTGCTTCCTTTTCGACAGCAGAGTAGCTTTCCCAGTCCTCAGGTGGAGTCAAACGTTCGGCCACTTCCATCCACAACTGATGTTTGTGTTCACGTTTTGGATGCACCAACTCATCTCGGTTGTAAATTCCTGGTCTCATTTTGACTTCATTAATCAAATCTTTAGGATGAAAACCGCTCATTTTCGAAGTTGTCTACACACTTTATTTGCTATATTTTAGTGGATTTTTTTCAGCTTATTTGTGAAAATTTCTCGTCTTTATTTAGCGTTGATAAAAACGCCATTTAATTGAAGAAGAATGTGAAAAACACTACAAAATACTACAATCGATATTGCCAGATGATTGCGTATCAAAAACGCAAACATATGTGTTACCACTTTCAAGACATCAGAATGATGCAGACTGGCAATGTCATAAAATTAAAATAAATGCCGGAAGTGAATAGTGTATTTCCATATTCCACGGCAAATAAAATGGGAAGCTAAAAAATATGGGTATAAAAATTTACTAAAATCCAAGTGCATATCTATGTAGGTATGTACCATACACAAATAGTTCTAAGAACAAAACACAAGTTAATATACATATTTGGTTAAACAGTAAACCCGCAAACCTTTAATGAAGATACCGTAACAGCCATACTTCAAGTAAACAAATCTGATTTTCTTAAATCTTAAATTCTTCAACTACTCAAAGTTATTTGGTATATAGTAATTGAACGTACATATTACTTAAAGTAATAAATAATAATATATGTACATACATACATATGTACAATGTACATATGGATGTGTACACGTTCGCATTGACTTTCTTTAATATTAATCAATACGTATTTATTTCCTTTTCCTTGTTTCCTAACCAGCGATTTTTTGAAGTTGGTGCCCTAACTGAACAAAATAGTGGCAACCTTAATTTTTCTCCCATATTCTTTCTCACTCACTGTGCATGTACTCTTTCATTTCTTTTTGTTTAACGAGTGCGTGTATAACTTAGAAAGATTCCGTGTGAAAAAAGCTAATATTTTTGTAAAAAGTTAAAGAAAACGTATAAAAAGTTGTATAAATATATAAATTAATTAACATTTCATAAAATGATGCAAAAAAGTCTTGGACAAATATGAAATTTAGGGTGTGAAATCTGCATTAGAAAAATGCCTATGCTAAACATTTGCTGGTAAGACAAAATGGTCGTTACAAGAAAAAAGTGTAGGGCTTGCTTATACATGTGTCGGTATGTGTGTTAGTAATTAAAGAAGTCTCAAAATTATGTTGCTCCGGCGAAGCACCCTTTGCAAAATTTTAGGTTATGTTAAGAAATTTTAGTTAATGAGTATGTACGTATGTATGTATGCATGTATAATGATCAAACAAATAATGATTTTTTACAGGTTTTGATTTTATATACATACATACATACATACTATGTACACGAATAAAGAAAATCAGTAGTAATTAAATAAAAAATACCATATTATTTTTGCATAAAATAATAAGAAATACATAAATGAAATAAATAAAATAAAATGTGAGTGAGTGAATAATAGATAAAGAATGAAAGTTGCAACAAATATATGAAAAATGCAAATAAACATCTAAATTAAAATTCAAATGAAAGCTTAAATGCAAAGATATGTATGCATATTTAATTTAAATATGATTTGGGCTAAATGCAAAAATTAAGATGTGATTTAAATAAATCAAAGATATATGCATAATGATAATAGAGTACATATGTACATACATCATGACATAAAATAAAATACGTATCATAATGCAACAAATAAAATTAAGTGTGTGTTTTTTTTTACAAGCCGCCAAATAATTCTTAGTGTCAATCAATTAAAAATAAACAATTGTAAGTTTGTTTTTAATAATGAAAGCTGTGATGAATGAATAAATAGAAGCGGTTAATAAATATTATTAAAAAAAGTTTAAATGAAAATGTTGAATATAAATATATCTAATATTGATCAAATGCAATAATGAGTTGTTTTTTCTTTTCATATATAAAAATTAATATGTATATGTAAATGCAATAAATAAGTTTAAATGCCAATTGAAAATAAAAAAGTATAAGAGCATAGCAAATTATATATTTAAATGTTGATTGAAAATAAAAAAGTATGAGAGCATATCAAATTATTAAATATAATTAAATATAATATTGGCAAAAGCAGTGAAAGTGTTCTAAAAATAAGATAAATCCAATAAATAAATTTAAATATTCCTTAAAAATAAATTAATAATCCAAATAAATATGTAAATAAAAAGTGATATAAAATTTAAATCAATATAATTAATACACGTAAATATAACAAAAAATAATCAAATGGAAAAGTTCATTCATTAAATAAATATACATAATATAAATTTAAATAAGATAAATGCAATAAATAAATTTAAATATTCCTTAAAAATAAATTAATAATCCAAATAAATATGTAATGTTGAATATAAATATAATAGATATTGATCAAATGCAATAATGAGTTGTTTTTTCTTTTCATATATAAAAATTAATATGTACATATGTATATATGTATATGTATATGTAAATGCAATAAATAAATTTAAATGCCAATTGAAAATAAAAAAGTATAAGAGCATAGCAAATTATATATTTAAATGTTGATTGAAAATAAAAAAGTATGAGAGCATATCAAATTATTAAATATAATTAAATATAATATTGGCAAAAGCAGTGAAAGTGTTCTAAAAATAAGATAAATCCAATAAATAAATTTAAATATTCCTTAAAAATAAATTAATAATCCAAATAAATATGTAAATAAAAAGTGATATAAAATTTAAATCAATATAATTAATACACGTAAATATAACAAAAAATAATCAAATGGAAAAGTTCATTCATTAAATAAATATACATAATATAAATTTAAATAAGATAAATGCAATAAATAAATTTAAATATTCCTTAAAAATAAATTAATAATCCAAATAAATATGTAATGTTGAATATAAATATAATAGATATTGATCAAATGCAATAATGAGTTGTTTTTTCTTTTCATATATAAAAATTAATATGTACATATGTATATATGTATATGTATATGTAAATGCAATAAATAAATTTAAATGCCAATTGAAAATAAAAAAGTATAAGAGCATAGCAAATTATATATTTAAATGTTGATTGAAAATAAAAAAGTATGAGAGCATATCAAATTATTAAATATAATTAAATATAATATTGGCAAAAGCAGTGAAAGTGTTCTAAAAATAAGATAAATCCAATAAATAAATTCAAATATTCCTTAAAAATAAATTAATAATCCAAATAAATATGTAAATAAAAAGTGATATAAAATTTAAATCAATATAATTAATACACGTAAATATAACAAAAAATAATCAAATGGAAAAGTTCATTCATTAAATAAATATACATAATATAAATTTAAACGCATAAAGGAAATTCCACGATAAATTCATACTTCGAGGTGTTTGCTGAAGGTGAAATTTGCATTATTTCTTACACTTATTATGGAAGCAGCACAGCAGCCTTTGTATCTACAAATATGCAGCTTAATGTCTACAAATGCAAGGTAAGCAACGATTAAATTTTTTTTATTTAAAACTTCAACCATGTCAAAATCAGTTTAATGTACATTCAAATGATGAAAAAGCACTTGATGATGATTGATGAAAAAACTCTTGAAAAATATCGAAATTTAGGAGAATTTTTACTGGAATAATATAACTGGAAAAATTAATGTGTATTATAAATACATTTTAAATTTGTATGAAAATTAACTGAAGTAGATAAAAAAAAACTGCACAGAGATTAATTTTTTGGCCAAACATTTTAAAAAGACTTGTTTGGTGGATAGGTATTTAAATTTGCTAAAACCCGAAATCACAGTCTTGGTTTAATTAATAGATATACATACTTTAACTAATCATATGAGCACGAAGCTTAGTTAGTTAAACTATGGCCATAAGTTAGCCATATCGCACGATTTAAAAAGAAACCCTCGTAATAATAACATGTGACCATAAAAGCTCATGTAGCCAAATATAATTATATCTACTCTGAAAATACTAATAAATTACTGGCTGTTGTTACAAAATTAAATTTCATTTGACAATCTATATTTTAAGTTTAACATTTGTTAAAATTCAATATAAATTCCAAAATACATTTTTTTTTGTCTGTTTTTATAATGAGACTAGTGGCCTGTTAAACAAGTTTTGAAATGAGATATTCTTAAGATTACAGTTATGAATTTTCGATAATAAATTTGCTAAATGTTAAAGGTCTTATTTACAAAAAAAAAAATATCTTTGCTTTCTAAGTGGTTTATAAAACAAAATTCGATACGAAATATGAATGGTGTGGATTCCGTATTTTCAATTTCCATAAATTTTGTTTGCCATTCTTAAAATAATTAATTATAGTTGGGGGATAACTGCCAGTTTATAGTCTCGTCTCGTCTGTCTATTTATATATTCAATTTAAATTGACAGACGAGAATTTTTACTTGTCTTCTATAAACTAGTAGTAAAACGGTAGTACTAAGTGTTATAATGTTTTACAAATTTTGTTTGAAAAAAAAAAGCAAAAACAATTATATTCAAGAAATTGATTATTCGACATAATGGGTAGTGTGAATAAAGAAAAGCATTTGTTTCTTACTTAACACTATGACACTATCGTTTGAATCCCCCAATTATTTATTCTTATTCTTCCCTTTTCAGAAATGTTGCTTTCTTTCGTTTTCTAAATATTCAACTTTCGGAATTGAGTTCTGTCGCTGTGTAAATACTTCTTTTTTATAAAACAAAAATATTTTTTTTTATGAATAACACACCTTTGCCCCAACATGTTCTTGGCAATAGTATTACGTTACAAAATTTCTGTTGCTGTAAGCCGAAACTATAAACAAAAAATTTCGATTCCAATTTCAAATATCAGCTGGATTCACATCCGTTTCCTTTTTCCTTAATAATTTCACATTCACGACCTTGGGCGCCTTACAACCCAAGCCCATTAAATTTTCTAAATAATCATGTACCAAATCGGGCTCTTGATGATGAAATCTTATTAGCCACATGTGACTAAAATCTTTGAAAATGATATGGCGCAAGGCGGTGGCGCAGACCGCTCCCACTCCCAATTCACTAACCTCCAGTATAGTTTGCAAAAGAGCAACATTACATTTTTCAAAAATGTTGCATTTCTCGTCTTCATTAATCTGTGGCACTAAACACAAAAACAGTTTCACTTGTTGCACTTCCGATTTCAATTCACATATTAGCATATTAATGGAATTGATTGTGTTCAGATCAACTTGTTTGGTGAAATAGCGTTTGCGCTGGTGCTTGTCCAAATGATGGCGCAACGTTTCATTTTTCTTCAACTGGGGCGAAACGGCCACCACATACATGCCCAGCTCGAGCAGAGCCAGTACTATGGGATAGCCTGCCTTGGTGTGCGACATAATTACAATCGCATATTCATTTTTCCAATAGTCTGAACGTAACAGCCGCAATTGACGTACAGACATCGTGACTTTCTTAAGCTTTCAATAAGTTATTTTATTTAGATAAAGAATTTAGTATTTTTTATTTTTTGTTTTATTAAAAGAGAAAGGTAATTTAGATTTTAAAACATTTTGAATTGATTTTGAAGGTTTAAAATATTTCTGCTTAACTAAAGGAGCGGGTGATTATGATAAAATACTTTTAAAAATTTGAGCCAATTTGAACAATCTACATACATACCAAGGCACATTCACAAGGTAGTAGCGGAAATTCAGCTGAGCTATTTTTTTTTTCAAATTAAAGTTCATCGGAAACTTCAAAAATTTTTTACGAAAGAGAAATTAAAAGAAAATGTTAAAAAAATTCAATATGAAAAATATTTTATTAAAAAAAATTCTGTGAAAACAAATTTATAAATATGAAAAAACTATTAAAAAATTGTGAGAAGTGCTAAACGTTGCAAATGTTGTTAGTGGTAGCTGCCGCGGAGAAATATTTTCAAAGTTATGTGAATAATTTTTATTATTGTTATGTTAAACAAATTCTATTTTTGAAGTTTTTGATGAACTACAACCCATGTTGTTTTTTTCATTGTTGTATTTTTTCATTGTTTTTGTAATCCTGATACTACCTGGAAATGAATCTGCCTTGATACATACCTACATACATTAAGGCGAATTCATATATGAATATGCCTTGTATGCACATACATATTTAGAAATAAAAAACATATCTATCGCTCATTTACTAAAACAACGTCATAACTCAAAAAATTTAATTTTTGTGTTAATGTTGTAGAATTAATCCTCATATTGCGTAAAACTTGCATACAAATATCTTGTTTACTCAACCTTTGAAAGCAAACTAAAATTTTCTTTTTGCATTAAGTTGTGTGTAAATTGGCAAACTATTTTTTTTTTTTGAGTTATGATGTTAATTCAACATGACTCGATTAAAATATTTAATATACCTCTGATGTTGGCACAATTAACATTTCTGCTATATTCACATGTGCCGGAGACTCCAAAACGAACCTTACAGCCCTGGCTATATCCTGGGCTTCCAATAGTTTTGCAGTATCAGGCAAAGCCATCAAATCAGTAGGTTTTTCCACATAACTGCCAAATTTGGTAGCTGTAAGACCAGGACTAATTGACTGCCATTTTTTTTAATTTATTGAATCAAAACTTTTAATTGTCCTTGCAAATAACTTACCGATAATCGTATTAACTTATCCTTTGACAATTCTTTGCGCAAAACCTCGTTAGCGGCCCTCAAAGCATGCTTAGCCACTGGATACAAATTGAAACCACATTCCGGTATATGAGGCATTATATGGTGACCCAAAAGACTGCACATATTTACAATATGACACTCTTCTGCGCAAGCCATAGAAATTTTCATTAACTTATATGCTTCCTTGGTACAAAAAACGGCTGCCATAAGATTCACATCTAAAACACGCTTAAGCGATTCTTCATTGTTCTCGTCCAGTATTCTGGAAAATTCACACATTCCAGCATTGTTGATTAAGATATGAAGTTGTTTAAAACACTCTGCAATCCACTTGAAAGCAGATCTTATTTCTTCAATCGAGGACAAATCACATTGTTTTTGATGGAATAATTTAGCTTGCTGAAGACTCAATTCTTTCGAAATGTCCTCTTCGCTTCTAAGAGTTAATGATAGTCCTACAACAACTATATTGGCTTGTAAAAGTTCCTGGGCGACTGCCCAGCCTATACCTGAACTGGCGCCAGTTACAACAGCTATTTTATTCCGCCAGCGATCCATTTCTTTAGCCGAATTAGATTAGACTAATTTCAAATCTTAATGTAGAAGCGTTTTATTTATATTTCCATCTATTAAAATTAAACGTTTGTCTTATGTATGCATGTGTAGTTGTGTGTTTATTTGCGCTTTCACACTTCACACTAGTGAACAGTTTTAAAATATCACTCAAAAGATATTTTTACAGATATGCCTGTACAGTACTGTGCAAAATAATAGCGGTTTGCCATTAAAAAAATAAAAAAAAATATGTTATATATTTTTTAATGGTCCTTGTTGTGGTTGGTATATTTTAACTTCGGCTATTGCCGAGTACGAATTATGGTATTTTGTGACATCGCAATAGTGTGTACTAGTGGCAATGTTTGTCTTTTCGAATATTTTTCGTTGTGAGCCATTGCTTTCCATATAAAAAAACATAACGAAAAAAACATTTTGAAAATACTATGTACTCAGCCTATAACATTTTAGTCCTAGATTAAAGCACAAATGTGGCGGCGTTCCTTAATCTATTACAAAAACCTCTTAGTTAAAGTCAAATATGTAGTTAATTTGTTTGATGAAAACCAAAACTGTTATTATTTTGCGGCCTTAAGGTTCAATCAGACGTGCCATAACCATAGAAAACAGCTGTTCGATCCAACTTATGGTCATAGCCATTACTATAGAAACCAATTGAATTTTTGTTTGGTTGTGGCTATGGCACGTCTAATTTAAGCTTTAAGCTTAAGACTGGTTTCAGACATGAATTAAATAATACAAGATTACGCATTCAGCTTTTGAAAGTAATCTTTTTCTGCGCATCTACGTCACATCAGCCGATAAACATAAACACAATCACACCAGCACGTCTATTTGGTATAGCGCAATTTTGTTTACATTTCAATTTCTATATCATTTTGACGTCAGACCAGCACACCCAAGTTAACAAACATGCGCAATGCGTAATCTTGTATTCTTTGATTCATGGGTTTCACATACATCAATTTCTATTGAGCGTGTTTTTAGTTTATTGTTGAGAGAGAGAGAGAGAGAGGAGAATATATTGAAGAGTGGTGCCATTGTAGTTTAATACACATTACATTGAATATATGGGCTTGAGGGCCAACTTTGAGGGCAGGGCGCACCCCCTAAAATACAACTTATCGGTATGAATTTTTTTTTATATTTTTTTTACATTAAACTGAACTGTTTTGGGGGGTGAGAGTAGAAGAAATAAAAATGTACATAGTATACTGTACATATCGTTCATTTATTCAAAGAACGTCATAATTTAAAAAAATGGAATTTTTGAGTTATGACATTTTCTGGAAAACTGGTTTTCTTTGAGTTATGACGTTGTTTGAGTAAAATAGTGATATATTCTGCAATATCGTCAATCCTTTTCATACATCAATAATCTATCACAAGGTGGTGCAGTGTGGCAGCACTAAACAACATGGAGACGATTTCTTCTTCATTTATCAGTCTCTTACATTATTTCAAAAAGTTCGTGTGCGTTCGCAAGTCAGTGAATTAAAATTAATCACATATTTACATAATAATTAGAAGTGGTTTTTGTAAGAAATTTTTGCATGCTGAGGAACAAATAAAAATCAAGAAATAACTTTTATTTTGTGAGGAATAAATAAAACTCAAGAAAATAATGATTAAAAATTAATTTTTAAAATAAAACATAACGGTCCCTGATTTTATTAATTTCAATACATTGCTAATTTCGTCGCGTTCGGTCGGCCGTGTTATGTGTGTATGTATGTATGTAAGCATGTTTGTTTATATTTTTATGAACATAACACAATTGAGAGCAATCAAAAATTATTACAAGAGAACAAGGAAAACAAGTGATAGAATATTAATGATGTAAGTATGAGAGAAATATTTAGTTACATACGAGTACATAAATTTAAGTTGTTCAAAGGCCATAACAAATGATGTATGTATTTATTGTTCGTGCTAAGATTCGTGTCATAAAAGTACAATTTATGTCAATATAAAAATTCAAATAAAACTGAATAGAATCCAAACCTTTATAAAAATTATTAGTAGGTATTTTTACTAATATACTGCCAAAATTGTATATTCTACAAAAAAAAAATAAAAGAATATAGTGTATTTAAAAATTTAGATAAACTTAGCATAAATATGAATGTAGTAAAATAATATATACATATGTACATAGATAAGTAATATGCATGTATACATATGTATGTATGTATGTTGTTTTTTTCACACCATTCCAAGTTTATGAATTTTTCCCAACCCAGCTAGCATTTGGGTGATCATTTTTGGCAGAAATATCTTATATGATTCTCTACAGATCGCTTTTGATGATTAAAAAGTGATTTATCACTTGGGCGATTGAAAGAGGATTCACTTATGATTCATCTATATGATCAAATAATGATTTCTTGAAAATAGAGGAACATCATGCAAACCGCAAAAAGGTGATTTAAATGATTTAATATGAAAATTGCTCAAAAATAATCAGCAAATCATATCATAACTGATTCTTTGGTATGATTCATCTGTAGGGTACCATTTTCTCACAACGGGAGTATCATTTATGATCGAAAAATTAGCTCATATACGGTTATTTTTCCCGTCAAGCTGAATCGGAAACGATTGGATTATGATACAAAATGCTACCTGGGAAGGTGCGAATAAGGCCACTATTACATTTACCTTAATCACTCAAATTAATTTTTGCATATAAACTAGACAGGTTTTCATTTATCTTCAAAAATTAATTCACAGAAGTAATTACGAAATCCACTACTTTCGTCGTTTCATTATTGCACCATCGCATTCATAATGAAAATGCGAGTTTAAACTAAATTTGACATAATAAAATATAAAAAAAGCATGGGAATTCCCACACAAATTTCCCGGCATTTCTTTCCCCGAAAATCTCGTATGAAAAACATTGTCTGGCAACCAGAAACTAAAAAGTTGCGCTTTCTGTGGAACCAGTCTAATGAGTTTATTATCATAAAATTCTAAAAACTTCTAAACTTGTAAAATGTTTAAAAACAAATCTTCAATAGTTTTGTCAATCACCAACTAGGCTAATTCTGATTTATAAAAATTCACTGCTATTATTTTGTACATTACTGTATGTATCTAACTTTTTAATTTTATTTAATTTGATTAAATGTTTGGAGTCAAACTGTTTATTTTACACTACGAGACAGCTCTTAGTTATATGTATGTATTTTAACCCTCAAAATACTTAAGAAATATGCTTCTTAACAGGTTTTTTTTCTATTAAATGCTATGGTATTCAATCGCACAATATTTGATAGATTTTTTCTTTAAATTTAATTAAAATAATATTCGATCAAATAAAATATTTCCAATTTCCATTAAAACCCTACATCCACAACAATTTCCGTAGTGTACTGATGGAATAGAATGCGAGTAAATAATGGTATGTTCACATGATCAGATATCTTCAGAGATATCACATCTGTTTCCTTATGGTTTCAACAGCCTCGAGTAGAATATTAAAACACGGCGTGAACAGTTTCAATTAAATTTAATGAAGTGTGATGTACTCGTTATGCCATTTGGAAAATTTCGCAAACATTTTTATGTATGCATGATTATGGTAATTTCCGTAGATAAGTCCGCTTTTTGCCACGTTACACCACTAATGAATTAATCTTGTATTTATATACATATAATGGCTCAAAAATAAATGAAAAAAAACTGTTGACAGCAAACACTTGTTAAATAAAATGAAGCTCACTCAAAAATAGTCTCACAACACACACATATCGTTACCTTAATATAGCAAGGCCCTAACTCATTATTTTTTTGGAATCGAGATTTTTGCATTTTTCGATACGTGAGATGCTCTTCTATCGAAATATACAAAAAGCTCGATTTCTAAAAAATAATGAGTTGGGGCCTTCCTATATTAATGTAACGATATGTACCTTTTGTTTATGAAGGTAAACAATTACGTAGATATGTATGTATGTATATGCGTGTATGTATGTTTCATAAAAAATATATTGAAATACTACAAAAAATATTAAATTTTGTTTGAACGGTTAATCGAGCGAAATTAACCAGTTTCACCGTCAAAAATAGCACATTTTAAATTAATCGAACAGTTAATCAAATAGCAATTAATCCATTAATGGATTAACGGTAAACATATTGAATGTCCTATACTGTAAAGATAAGTTATTTGTTTTTTAATATCAGTAAACAAATTTTTTTGAATGAAAGAATTTATTAAAAAAAATCTGTTTAAAAAAAATCATTAAAAATGTTTGCATTTGAATTCACAAAATTTCTTTTTAGGGCATAAGTTGAACAAATCAATATTTGATTCATCAAATAATTTTATGAATTATAAAACTAGTTTTTTTGTGATATTTAATGTGTTCTCCCTTAGTTCTTCCTTGTTTATCGGATGATTCTCATAAATAAAATTAAATGGAATAAGTTACTATTCGAATATTTAAAAAAAACTCAATTTCAATTATTTGTTTAATGGAACAATTGAAAATTCGATTAAAATAAACACCCTAGTAAATACATAGTAAGTTTTTTTTAGGAAAGTATTCTTAAGGTTAAGATAGCATGGGAAAATAACACGTACGCAGGTATAATTATGTATGTATGTATATCTAATAATTTTTAAAACTTTATCTCTTTGATAACAGTATTTTTGGAGCTAGAAAAAAAAATATTTATTTAGTAGTGGCAATTTATTATTACCCGGCAAAATAAAAACCTAAAATATTCCAAAACAGTGCTTACAGAAAATGATTATGGAATAATGTTAAATCGGTCCAAAATATCCAAATTATCTGCCGCTAGCATACCTGTTCTGTAAACCGAATCCGAGTAAATTTCTCGTTTTCAAAAAATTAATAATGGTCCTGCCCTGCAGACGTGCTTAAAATCATATACGATAATTTTCTTTCAGATATGATTTGAGAATCTATATAATAAAAAAATGTAAACAAATCTAAAAAAAATATTTCTGTTGTCGGAGTTAGTTTTCTAAAATCGTGCGATTTCAAATCGATCGGTTTACAGAACGGGGGCGTGTAGGTTTTTTAGCAGTTTTTTTTGGAAAACTTCAATGCTGTTTTACGAAATAATATTCTAAATCTAGCAATGAAAATGCTAAAATGGCAACATTGATTCAAAGTACATACATATATGTATATACATATGTATATTGAAAATATAACAACATAAACTCCAATTTAAATAGCAGAGACAAAAACCACAATTTCTAACAGCACCGTTAGTCACAATAACAATAGACGTAAAAAAAATTATTTGAATTCATTGCGGGCAATCATGAATAAAATTACGCGTGAAATTTTTCTCGGGGAATAATTTCAAACAATAGTAAGTAATAGGGAAGACAAAAAATTCTAATTGGAAAATGGAGAAATTTCTCGAGAAATTTTTCCCGGGAAACAATTTAAAACAACAGCAAGTAATAGAAACGACAAAAATTCTAATTAGAAAAGGGAGAAATTTCCTGCGGAATTTTACGGCCAAACCCACGACGTCGACAACGTTCGACTTGTCGCACACTTACATTCAAAACAAAAACAAATTTTAATATTTTGTTGTTGTTTCAAATGTAACGGCCTGGCCCACGATGTCACTAGAAATCGTTCGATCGACAACTTGTATTGCAAACAACAATAACTTTAGAAAATTTGTTGTTGTTTGCAATGCAAGTTGTCGAACGATTTCTCGTGACATCGTGGGCCAGGCCGTAAGTGTGCGACAAGTCGAACGTTGTCGATATCGTGGGTCAGGCCTTCATTAATGATTGCCCTAATAGTTTAATACTTTACAGAAAAAAAAAATTTAATTCATGTACATACATACAAGGTGTATATAACCAGGTGACAGCGCTGCTTCAGTTGATAATTTTTTGCTCCATATGCTTTGTAGGTAAAGCATGTCAATAACTTCGATTTTGTTTTGGTTTTGGTACGATTATTTTTGTGCTTTTGACATTCTTCGGTTCTTTACACACCTATTGTTGCCTTTTTTTGTATAACAAATCCTTACGAAGTCACCTGTATAATTACACCATGCATACATAAGTTCATGTACATATGTATGTATTTTGTAAAATTAGTTAAATAACAAAAATTAAAAATGTTCACATTCATACTTGGGATGTCAAAAAATGTACTGAAAAAGTGTGCTTGCGTCTGAGATAAATTTAAATTATAAGCGGCGGCTGGGCAGCTGAGGTCACCATATATAGATTCCGCTTGGAAAATGTACCGGTCGAGGCCATCTGATATGAACTCGCCTTGAGTTAATAAAAAATACAATTGGTTTAGTTTTTCCTTTATTTTCTATTACATATTTTAAGATTAAGTGATTTGCTTATTTAAATTCTATTCTAATATTTTTCTGACGTTGGCACCATTAACAGTTCAGCAATTGTTACATGCAGTGGAGTACCTAAAATGAAGGTAACTCCTTTGGCCACATCTTCAGGCTTAAGTATTTCTCCCCATTTAGGTAATGTATTTAAATGTTCTGGTTTGGCAGTTTTTTCACCAAAATCAGTTTCGGTTAAGCCGGGGCTAATGGACTGAAAATAATTAAGATAATAAATATATACTAGGATTTTTTTAAACATATAAACATTTTTAGGGGACTTATAACTATGTTTGCTTTTGTTTTTTCTTTCAAACAAAAATTTTAAAACATTATGAGACTATGAACTTTATGGGCTCCATGAAAAATCGCCCAAAACCAAATCGCCCAATAATAAAAATAAAAAATCCCCCGAAATTTCAAAACGAAAAATCCTCTAAAATTTCAAAATGAAAATCACCAAAAAAAAAATGACAAACCCTATATTCGATTTATTAATTTTTCATATGAAAAATAACTTAAAATTTGTATGAAAAAATTTTGGGCGATTTTTCATTTTTATTTATTGGCGGTTTGGTTTTGGGTGATTTTTCATGGAAACATTCTTCATATGCAAAAACGCCCAAAATTTCAAAATAAAAAATCAGCCAAAAACAAAAATTAGAAATTGGCAAATTTTTTATTTTAATTTTTGTTTTATATTTCATGGAGACAATTATGTATATGACTGTGTTTGGATTATTCTATCACATAATTTTTTAAAAAAGTTATCATATGTTTTACAATTGTATTGTTGTCAATATTAATCCAATAAATTAGTGAATACTTAAATATATGTATGTATTTTAAATTTTGGGTGTTTAATTAAAGTTATGAACTAAATTAATTTTGATAGTATGGTAGCACTACAAGATTTCCAAATATTATGGAAAGCTTTCCAAACAACAGCTGTTCAACTTATATAAGAAAGTTGATTTATCAAAGGGCAGAAAAGTAAAATTAGTAAACAAAATTTTTTTTTATACTTACATATATCTACATAATTCATACAAATGAATACACATACGCGAATATATTTCTTTCGGTGGCCACCTCTGATTTAATCAGGGCTATCATGAATAAAATTGCGCCTGAAATTTCTCCCTTTTCCAATTAGAATTTTTTGTTTTCCCTATTATTTGCTATTAGTTGGAATTTTATTCATGATAGCCCTGTATATTTAATCTTGAACTCAAAAATAGGCTTTAACGAATTTATAAAGCCATTAATAGAATAAAATTTTATCGTAAAATATTTTTTTTGCAAAAAAAAATATCTCTCTGAACAAACTGTGTTTGAGAATTTGCATTTAAACGAATTAATTAATTTTTGAATTCCATTATTTGTAACTGATGTAATGTAATGTTGTAAATTAACACAGCCATGGCATACATACATACATACATATGTATTTAAATTCAAGTTTAATTGCTCAAAATGTTTAAAAGAAAAACTTACCGATAAACGCAACAACTTGTCTTCAAACATTTCTCTGCGCAACACTTCATTGGTGGCCCTCAAAGCATGCTTAGCAACCGGATATAAATTGTAACCACAATCGGGTATATGCTTGGGCACCGTATGCCCCAATAGACTGTTAACAGTTATCACATGACACTCCTCGCCAAAGGCCATGGCTTTTTTCATTAATCTATAGGCTTCTTTTGTGCAATAAATGGAACCCATTAAATTAGTATCAATCATACGTTTGAGGGCTTCGTCATTGCCAGCATCTAGAAGACGGGAAAATTCAATCATGCCAGCATTGTTCACCAGCACATGCATTCGCTGGGCAAATCTTTGCTCCAGCCAATGGAAAGCGGTGCGAAGTGAGGGTAAAGAAGTCAAGTCACATTCTCGTGGAAAAAAACGTTCTTGTTGGCCCGGCGGCAATTCGGCTTTTAAGTCTTCCATATGCTTAAGTTTGCGCGCCAAGCCAATGACCACCATGTCGGCCTGCAAAAGGTGTTGGGTTATGGCCCAACCAATGCCAGAACTGGCTCCCGTAACTACAGCCACTTTACCACGCCAGCGTTCCATTACTGAATTATTATTATTCTGAATTTATTAACTTGGCAAACTATTAAAAGTGATTGTTTCTTTTTAAATATAAAAGTATTTATTAGTTTTTCACTGTTTGTTTGTTTCCAATGATTATTGTTTTTAAAGCGTTTCCTTTTATTAGCTGTTCAACGTTTGAAAGTACCTTCTGTACTAATAGCAACTGAAAGCCTGCATTTAATGTATTGTTGAGTTTTTATAATAATTTGTTGTAATAACGAAAATAAAGCAATATTGTTTTTGTTGTTAAAATTTTACTGTCTAAAAGCATTGAACTCAAGTTAAACTGGTTAAACTTTTATTTTCAATTTTATATACTTTGAATTTTGTTTTAAATCTCATTTAAAAAATCGGTTGCTTTTTTGTGTTACACACTCGCACACACGTCTACTAAAATTTTAGAACACCTAAGTAATTTGCTTTATGTGTTTAGTGATTCATAATACGAGTAATTTGCCTTAAGTGCTGCAGTCAGTATTAGCTTTTTTTTATCGGTTAATGAACGTATAAAGTATATTTTATAACATTTTGCTGGCTTTATGATTTGTAACAAGTTTTCTGACCATCAATTGGGCGGAAATAACGAAAATAAGAGAAAGTATTGAGAAAATTCTTGGTGAATTATTAATGATAAAAATGTAAGCATATGTACATACATGTATACATGTACATATTTACATCTTAATATTTGTTGCATATAATTTGTAATTCAGCTGCAACAAATCGATTCAAATATAAAAATATTTTGCTTGAGCTTCTTTTAAACAAATTAAATTTGCATTGCGTTTTTTAGACATTAAAATTCTTGACATATATTTACATATGCACAATATGTATCTATGTATGTATTTGCTTGTTTTCTATATAGAATTGTGTCGAACTAGTTCAGACGGTCATTTTAGACACACACCTGTGGTCAAAACCATTTAAATTACACCATAATTACAAGTACATATTGGGAAATTGAATAATTTCAGCAGAAAATTTAAAAATTCAAAAAATTTTCTGTAAAAAAATTATATGTTCGAAGGAAAATTTTTTTATATTGTTAGTACACATACATATGTTCGAAAAGTTTTGTTCAGAAAATCTAAAAATTCTAAACATTTTCTTTAGGAAAAAAATTATTTATTTGTTCGAAATATTTTTTAAAGAAATCTTAGAAAAATTGTATTTAGAAAATTCACGAGAAAATTTCGAAAAACTTTCTATGGAAAATTTATATGTTCAAAGAACATTTTATAAAAAATGTATATATTGGAACAATTTTGTACACAAAATTCAGAAGCATTCTGCAGAAAATTTTTGTGTATAAAAAATTTGAAGAATAAATTTGTTCGAAAAATTTTCTGTAGAAAATTTATACGTTCGAATTTAATAAATTTATGACTTCGAAAATTTTTTCTGTAGGTAATTTATATGTTCGAAAAAATTCAATTAGGACATTCTATAGGAAATTTAAATGTTCGCACAATTTAAGCAGAAAATTTAAAAATTCAATAATTTTTCTATACAAAAATTATACGTTCGAAGGAAGATCTTTTTATAGAATTAGTATACATAAATACGAATATGTTAGAAAAATTTTGAGCAGAAAGTCTAAAATTCGAAAAATTTTCTTTAGAAAACTTATGTTTGAAAAATAAATAAAAAAAAATTTCACAGAAATTTTAGAAAAATTATATTTAAAAAACTCACGATAGAAAATTTCGAAAAACTTTCTGTGGAAAATGTATATGCTCAAAGAACATTTTATTAAAAATTAATATATGAGGAGGCGCAGAACAAAAGGTGCTTTTTTGCTCATTTCAAATTTTTGGGAAATCCAGATTTATTTTTTTTGCCCCTTTAAAAAACTGCAAGAACCTGGAAACGCTAACAAGTTTTTTACTTATCTACAGATGCATCTAACTGTCATAAGTCACCCCACTAAATGTTAAGGATGTTTCATATAATTCCATTTTTATTTCGGAAAAAGCACCTTTTGCAAAAAAGTAAGCAAAAAAACACCTTTTGTAAAAAAAAACAACTAAAAAAGCACGTTTTGTTAATAGAAGGAAAAAGTACATTGTGTAATGCGAATACACATATATGACGATAAAATTTTTACTGAATGTGGTTCAACCTGATCTAATAAATTAAAAAGCACCTTTTGTTAAACATCAATTTTTTACAACCCATTTACTTTGTAAAAAAATAAATAATAATAATGCTAACTTGATTGATTCTACAAGATTTCAACCTAAATATTATAAAAATACCAAAAAACCAATTTTTCGAGAAATGCGAAAAAGCACCTTTTGTTCTGCGGCTACTCATATATTGAAACAATTTTGTATACAAAATTCAGAAGCTTAGAGAATATTTTCTGCAAAAAATATGTGTTGAAAAAATTTTACGCATAAATTTATGTTCGAAAATTTTTTCTGTAGAAAATTTATACGTTCGAATTTTTTTCAGTAATAAATTTATGACTTCGAAAATTTGTCTGTAGGTAATTTATATGTTTGGGACTTTATTTATCACAATTTATTTCTGTAGACAATTTAAGTGATTCAGGTCCAAATCCACAGTCTAGAGTTAACTAATGCCCGTGGTTTAACTAACGACTTTTCTTATCAATTAGTTGACTAAATACTGTGAATGTGAGCTTCAGAAAACTTTTTCAGTAGAATGTTATTTCCAACAAAAATAAATTATATAAATACATATCGCTCGCTGATTTACTTCAATAACATCATAACTGCAATAAATTAAATTTTTGAATTAATAATGCAGAATTGATACTCATTTCAATGTTCATATTTTGTAAAAATTTCATACAAATATTTTGTATACCCAACTCTCGAGAGACAGCTAAAAGTTTCTTTTTCCATTAAACTGTGCGTAAATTGAAAACTTTTTTTTCTGTAAAACTAGTTTTTTTTAAGTTATGATTGTTTAGTAAATGAACGATATGTATACACACACATACTATCTACAAGCGTATGTATATATGTACATATTATGTACATTACGCGTTGATTTACAACATAAGTTGTAATATACTAATAAAAAAATATGTTATTATTTTATTGATAAAATTTTCTTTTTATTTATTATTTTTTTTATTTCTTTGCTGTTTTTTTTTTGGAAGACTGTGGTAATCCTTGCCATACAAATTTTATAGTTCTTTTAAGTATACATATCCGTGTTGTTAATACAGAACAAGAAAAAATAATCAAGTTTTAATAGGTAACATAATATGTATATCCCATCAAGGTACATATGGGTTAGTTTATGTTTATATAGAAACTGTTAGTCCTGGGGGCAAATTACGCATTTTAAAATATTTTAATATAGTTCAAATAGATACATTTGCAAATTTCGTTCGATATTGAATACAGCAATCTTATCTTTTATTTTTGTGTATAAGTTTTGATTTTGTATTTGAAAAATTAGAAAGAAATACATATACATATGTACTTCTTCATGTAGTTCTTTTTAGCAAGAACACATTTTGCATTTAAACCAGGACTTAATGCTATTTTAAATTTTTAGAAAATGAGAATTTCTTACTTGTAAAACTAATCTCATTATTCGTTTATTCCGTATGCCATGTGATATCAAAATGTTTGGAATTATCATACTGCTTTTAGAATTAAGTAATTGTGCATTTGATGAAATATTTTTTAAAAGCTTTTGCTTACTCAGCTTAAAAAAGTTCAACACATATGGCTCAAATGATATTTTAAATAAAATAAATAAAAATGTTATCTTATTAGGCATTTACACTTCTAAACCTTCATCTGAACGTTTGCCCTGCTTGTTAAGTGCCTCTTCATTTGTTAGTTTAGTATTTTCTGTTCTTGTATGCCATACAAAAACTTCCTGGCAGTTATTAGCTAATGGCTGTAATTCAGCGCGTGTTGTTAAATGCCTTAAAATTTCACTTTCCTGGTAACCACGTTGAACTTCATAACTAAAAACTGCCTGAGGATATTTGAAAAATAAGTCCATGCTTATAGCAAAACCAGCCATATCGATAGGGAAGGGTCTTTCAGGACGCCAAGCAGCATTAAACCCAATAACTTCTTTAGTTTCTTTATTTAGCATAGGTTTCTCTACCATTAGGCCACCCACCAAACCTACCGGCCAAACTCCAACTTTGCCTTTTTCCAGCTTCGACATTTCTGCAAACAATTCTACACTATAAGCATTATCATCGTCCATGAAAAACACAATGCTATGTTTATCCGGATTGGCATTAGTTCTTATCCAAGATAAAGCCAAATTTCTTTGCTCCACGCCGCGCGGTTTAATCCAATTAGGATCATTATGTTTTAGTTTGAAGGCAGCCGGCGTCTTTGTGTTAAGTTGGGTGGAACGCTGGGTTAAACCGGCTCTTTCTAAGAGATTTCTCACTAATTGTGTAGTTGTTTCAGAGTCTTCTACCAAAACCCAATGTAAATTTGGCACCAGCATAAACAAGTGCGATAACCTAAAAAATTAGTTAAAATAAAACTCATAAAAATACAAAATTTGAACAGCTCAACTGTTTTTTAAACTCATTGACAACTCACCTTGTCAGTTCGGCCTTTTGTTGTGGCCTGGAATATGTGGGTGTTATACAATATATTGTAGGCAATTCCCCATCTTGTTGCTTGGCATACATTGCCTGTAGATAGGCAGGACCTTGGCAAAATCGTTTGCCATTGCGGTGTACCATTAATAAAATTACCAGAAATACTATTATCAATACCAAAACTTGTCTGGGCTTTATCCGTTTCTCTGTCATTTTTATATCTAATTTACTACGTTCAGGCTCCGGTGTTGTTGTTGAGGTAATTAATTTACTAGCAAAAGTGCTCGTCCGCTATTCAGCTTGTGTTAAAAGTTGTTTGTTTTGCAAAAAAAAAAATTATAAAAAAATTACTTGTATGTACAAATTATTTTAGAGATAAAAAACACAAAGTACTTTGTGATAAAAAAGGTAAACAAAATTTTTATTAGTTATAAAAATAAAAACAACAATGCAACAAGAAGTGTCAAAGAACACAGCATGAGTATTGTGTTGCCATATTGGGAAAAATTATTGCAGTAGCAGCAGTGTTGTTAAGTGTAAAGTAAAGCTTTATTGAAAAATGAAACCGTTATTTTCAAATAATGTTATAGAATGTTAATTGGAAAGAGATTACTGTAAATTACTAGAATATTTTCGATAATACATATATTTATGCATGTAACTACTGTACCTTTTTATAGCAATAAAATAGGAAAACAATATGATAAGCAGAAATCTTATATTAAAAAAAAATAAACAAAATACCATTTTGTGATAAAAAAGTATACAATTTACACGTGCATACAAATTTAATATTGCTTTTCAACCACCGTATAAAATGGGATGGAGTAAGGGAAAAATTAGACTTTAAAAATATATTCTAAATAATGAAATATATTTGAGATTAGGTAGATACATATAATCCAAAAAACAATTACTTATGTAGTCAAACATTTCGGAAAATTTAACATGGTTTCAACGAGTTTTGTCATACAATTTTACGTTAAAAATCAAGCAAATATTTAATAGATTTTTTATGTCAAATTATTTCTTTTATTTATTTATTTATTTATTAAATGTTACAAAACAATTACAAATTACATATATCATAAATTAATTTAAATGACAATAGTAACAAAGACCTTCACTCGTTGTAGTTAAATAGAAAAGAGTTTATAGTGGGAATCGAACCCACAATTTATTATATACTTTCCTAGCGGTTGAACAATAAAAAAAAAAACAAATGCTTCATATGTAGTTGCCTTCTTACCCCAACTTTTAATTTCCATCTCTTCAAATAAAACAATTTTAAACTTTTGGAAATTATTTATTTATAGGTTTTATTTTTTAATAAAAAATAAATAAATAACTAAAACATTAACGGGAATAAAAAAGCTTCAAAGTTTTCTCATGTAATAATTAGCCTGTTTTTTATTTGTCATGTTCTTCTCATAAATATGAACATAATGTAAAATATTAAATGCATTTATTATTGTAATAAGTTGTTATTTTACTGTTTATTAATAATATTATTTTTAATACATATCCATTTATAGAGTTTTTTGTTTGTTATGCGGTTATTATAATAAATTCGACATGAACTTTTTTTTAAATAAATATTAAATTATATAATACACTTAATATTTTTGTATGTATGCATGTAGTATGTATGTATGTTTATTTGTATATGAATGTAAATTTTCTTTTATATCGACGAAAAAAAATATTTGTACAATTTTTTTGTTTTAACATTTATATTTTTTTTATTAAATATTTTTTGCTATTTTATTAAAAAGCTCGTAAAAGGCGCTTGTTTTTAGGCAAAATATTATATATATAAAAGAAAAGAAAAATAGGTTAATTGAAATGAAGCTGCAATTGAATGAAATTTTCATAATAATCTCGGTTTGACTTTAATTGCATATACATATGTATGTATGTATGTATGTATATTTATGAGACTTTTATTCTTTTCTGTATAAATATAATATGTATGTGGTGGAATAGTTTTATATTTGTTTGTTCAGTTTTCTTAAATAATAATTTTCTTGTAACTTACTTCACTAATAAATACACTGACTTAAAATTAATTTAAACTAGGTAGATAATCTTAAATCTAATGGTAATTTACACAAGTTTTGGTATTAAAAAAAATAGTTATAATGAAAAATATAGTGACTTAAATGAAAATTACTCATTCTTAAAAATAAAAAAAACGTTTACATGCATAAAAAATATTTTTCTCTCTCATTAAATTCGATTATGCCGAATAATGAATACACTGAATTTTAAAGTGGAAAAAAATTATAAATATTAAATTTTATGCTGCAAAAATTCCCTGGGAAATAATGATTCATTTGCAATTGAACAAATTTAATGATTTCATAACGGTAATGGAAACTATTAAAGACGAAAAATCATAAGACATACACATGGACATATGTAATAGTTACATCTACATCTCAGTTGGCAACCTTGTAATAAATTAACATTACAAACATTGCCATATTCAAACAAGTTTTATTAATATTACTTTTACATAGTTATAACAGTAATATTTTGCCAAATGATAATGACATTTCTAAATTACTTGTTTTTTAGTTATGTTTATATGTTCATTTGTTTATTCAGTGCTGTCAACTTTTTTTTTATAAATAAATTTTATTGCAGTTGCCAGTATTATTGTATGTATTATCGTTATTTATTTTTTTAATTTTTGGATTAATTTTTTTAATGCAGTGTATTTTGACAGAGGATTTAATTAAATAACTTTATTGTATAAATAGTTTTATAGTTTTCTTTTGACTATTTTGGCCTCAATTTCAGTACTAATATTAGTTCTTAAAAGTTATAAATTTTTGCAAGAAGAAAACTTCTAAATTAAACAAGCTATAAGACATAAAGTTTGATACCGGTTTAATATAACTAATTTGCAAATTAACCTAGCTTTAAAATATCTTATTGGGCTTCGAATATTTTCTTAACATTTTAATTTACTATGTATGCATATATTGAGCATTTTTTTTAATTTTTGTAAATTATATACAAAGAGTAGTAAGAGAATGAATTTTTTCTATGAGTTCTGAAATTTATTATTCAAATTTTTTTTGTGAATTGTGCAGGTCTTCAAACAGATATATGTATATTTTGTAACAGAAAGGTTTTAAAAATTGAGGAGTAATGTTGAGCTTTTTTGAATTTTGCAATGTACCACTCTTTGTAAATTTTGCATATTTTATTCTTTAATTTATTATTGTTATTTTACCTTGTTAAAATATTTATGGGCTGAAATTTTTTTATTACAAAAGCCACATACTTAAATGTAACATTTTGCTTCTACACAATGTTCATAAAAAGAGAAAATGCTTGTTCATTAAATAATTTATTTAATTAAAATTCTAATTCTAGGAAGCTGAGTCTTGTCAATTTGTCATGTAGTTTAAGTACCAATCAAATAAATACATTGTATGGATGTATTTAAATGTTAAGTAAATGTCATGTTATTGAGTACATCGAATTGATGCACAAATTTTAAGTATTTTTGCAGTCTTAAAAAAAAGATGACGTAAAAAAATTTTAAATCATTTGTTAGTTCCTACCGCCAATTTGATTTTATAATGGTTTCAATTATAGTTTATTAAACTTCATTTTATTTATGCTATAGTATAAATACATAAGTTCATCATAACCACGAAAAGTTTGTCAGCATTCCCTAAGTTAAGAATTCACTATCGTACATAACGGACCTATTAAAAATCTCTCTCCCAAAAGAGAAGTAAAAACATAAGTTTTCGCAATGCAACCCTGATTGAACGAGAACTATTTTTTTTAAATGCGATAAAATCTGTCACAAATTCACTTCTAACCTTTACGTACTCTCCTTTTTTATTTATTTTTATTAATTCCAAAGACCGATTTATAGCTCTTAATTAAATTTATAAGGAAATAAGAAATTTCTAGAAGCAGAATCTAGAGCAGTATGGGCTAAAAACTAATAAGCCAATAAAAAGCAATGCCCAAAATAATAATCTGATAAATGTAATTAATTTTATTACAACTTTGGGACGTATTTGCTTTAAAGCTTAGTTTTCCGTTGCACATTAAATGCGAAGTTCATAAATAAATTTATATAACCGGAATAATTTTTAAGGAAATGGCGCTCTTTTTATATTTTAAAAAATAGATTTTTTCATGGTTTTCATGTTTTGGGAATATAGAGAGAGATAAGTGAAATTTCCACTCTTGGTTAGGAAGTATAATTGTTTTTAGCATTTTTACTTTTTTTATAGTTTAAAGTTAAACGTTTATTTTAAAAAATATTGTAAAACGAAAAGTATTGATAATATCAAATAGTTAATTGCAAATAAAATTTTTTGATTAGAAAATATCTTTTCTTTTTAAGTAAGTCCTGTTTCGAATTTGAACTTTTAAATTTGAAATGTATAAAACTTGTCTTGGTGGCTCAAAATGAAATACATACAATAAAATTAATTATCTTAAGCTAAATTATAATTACTACTTAAATAAATGGCATGTTAGTTTTATGAAATTGATATTTAAACTATATTAAATAAAAATGTAATTATAATTAAGGCATTTGGAAACAAAAAAAAAATTTGTTGAAATTAATTCAATTACATAAATTATTCATCACAAGCGTAATCCGATAGATCATAAGTGCTTCCCTTTAATTGTTTCGACATTTGTACATTTAAAATTTCTTGCAAACGCTTGCGATTTTAATACTTTTCGCTTTTTTTCATCTTTTACTTATTATGAGGAATTTAATTAATATTTAGAAATTAAAACAAAAATAAACCTAAAAATATAATTTTTCATCTTATACTCAAAAAGTTTTGTTATGTAAATATGTATGTTCGTTTTATATAAATTATTCTTTTACAAGAATTTTTATTAATGCAAGCATATTTATGTATGTATGTATGTCCAACATGCGAGAAAAATCTTTTATAAGGAATTTTCTTATATTTTAAAACATAATTCAAATTCCCCTCATTCTGTAGAAGATAAATTATACTGCTGAATTTTTACCAATAATTTCACCGCTACGGGAATGTACAAATTTCCCATCGAACTCTATGGTAGAGTTTTGTTTCAAACTGCCAGTGGGTGTTTGCAAGGGCTGCTTTTCATCCCTGTGAAATAGGAAAGGAAGAAATAGTTTCATGAGTTAAAGCATACTTCATTGTTGTTACTGGGATAGTTAAGATTTTTGTTAATAAAATTCTACAAAATATATTCATATCGTGAATAAAATTCCACATGAAATTTTTCCCAGGGAAAAATTCCAACTAATAGCAAATAATAGGGAAAACAAAAAATTCTAATTGGAAAAGGGAGAAATTTCACGCGGAATTTTATTCACGATAGCCCTAATTAAATTTACAGGCACTTTGAAAAAAAAAAATGTTAAACATAATTATTATCAATTCGTAATTTGTGCATAATGTTAATCAGCCCAATCATAAAGAACAATTCCGTGCGACTTTTTTCAATATTCCCTTTCCCCTAAAAATGAATTGTTTGCCCCGGATGCGGGAAGAAAAAATTCCCCTCAGTTGAACTTTTTTTTGTACTAAAAATCTTTCCATTGCAAAACAGAAGGGAGTTTACATAAAAGCGAAACAGAGAGAAGCCAAAATCGCCAAAATAAATTTTGTGTATATATTTGATAATAAATTTGTTTTTAAATAACACTTTTTTTAATATAAATTTTTATAAAATAATCGTATAAAAATTTAGCAGAAAATCGCCAGAAGTATAAATACAAACGCCAAAAATTATTTCTTGTAAAGTTTTCTCATCCAAATTCGATACGCATTAGTTGCTATAATTATACCCCTTTTAGACACGGAAAGTTTACTTTGCAAAGTCTTAATTCAGCTGTGTGAAAGACAGAGAGACGAATACTATCTCATTCTGTCATTCTCCCAGCTGAATTAAGACTTTGCAAAGTAATATTTCCGTGTCTAAAAGAAGTATGTATTAATATCAGAAAAATCGCCACATTTGGCGAGAAATCGCCATATCTGACAACCCTGTTTTCAGCTTGAATTGTTTTAATTTAAATTTTTGTCCGAACAAAATTGAACTGTGCTGCCAGCTTTTTAATTTTTCAGCCCAAGCTTCCATATCATATTATATGTATAATAAGTGCCCAAGAGTATACTCGTACTTGTAAAATTTTTTACATTGTTTTGGCGCTTTTTTGATGTTATGTAATTTATTTTTTAAATTTATAATTTCTTTATTAAACCATTAAAAATATGTATGTGTGTGAAAATAAGAAAACAGCAAATTGTAATCATTTGAAGCTGTGGAGCCACATATTTCATATGGTAGCCTTGATTTTCCTGAAAAATTGTTCGAAATGTTTTTTTTTACTTACATATGGTTTTGTTACTTACGTACCATATGTTTTGCATGAAAAGAGCACTAAACTTTTTTCCAAGCCTCTACTTTTCCTTCAGATCGTGTTCGACCTGTTTTCTTACACCCTATTATTCTTTTATACTATTTTACTTCGCTAACCATAAATATAATTCCTTCCTCAGTAAAATTTGGCGACCTTTAATTAACATTTTTTACCTTTTTTGCCATTTTGATTGTGCAAAGAATTGATAGCCTGCTGCAAAACAGCTGCTTTTTGACATTTATTCTAGTGCTGCCACAATATTATTTTTTAAACTACACATAAGGTATGGTTCGCTGATTTACTCCTGTTGAGTTTAAACTACATATAAATTTGAGTTTAGTTTAACTAAACCAGCGTTTAAACTTTCACTGATTTATTAGCCCTAATAGTCAGAAATATTTTATAATTGTTGTCTATTGTTCGTTGAGTCTAGTAACACGTAATTGGACATATTCACATATTTTCCCCTTTTAACCAATCGCAATCGATAATAATTTTTCCTCATAAATGTTTTCCCTTTTCCTTATCATGAATAATATTTTTTAAGGGGATTTTTTCACTTTTCCCTTGGTTTTGTTCACTGTATTTTTGCCGGCGAACTGAATTAATACATCGCGTAATTTCAATATTATACTTCCAATTATATATTAAAAGTTATAAATAATTATTTTTAGGACAAGATCAGTAAATAATGTCCACGATTAATAGCAATAATTCCCTGCAACACATTTTTTCATTGAACATGATATCTTTGGTTCACATGCACCAAATCTTATGGCTGTGGTATACTAAATAAGTTTTTACCCTTCACCTTAAATATTTAAAAACACAACTTTACACTTAAAAACATTTCATTGAAAGCGAACATTTGTGTAATTCTTACTGTGAAACTTAAATTTGTCTGATTTTCAATTAATTTTTAGGTTTTACAAATCTTCTTCCCGTTTTTTACATTCACTACGCATTGATAGTGGGAACAAACGTTTTCATGGAAATCGCGATCAGCGTGACCTTTTGACCGACTAAAGTGGCAAATTGCCACTTTTTCGACTGCCTTGCTACTTTTTCCCCCTTTTTTTAGAGTGAATTATATAATGATACATTAAAAATAAAAAATTTAGTGTAGTTTTCACGTCTTTTTTTAATTTTGCCCCCTTTTTGATAAATCCCCTATCTGGTGCCACTTTTTGAAAAATGTCATCGGTCACCCTGATCGCGATATCAAATTTCCTTTCATGGGAACAAAAATGTCACATTTTATTCATGATAGGGGTGATTATTAATTTTTCTGTTTTATGTAAATTTAATATATTTTTTTTTTATTAAACTCTACGTGCTTTCTAGTTGTATTAGTTAGTATTCTAGATAATCTAAATAAGCAATTATAATTTGTACAATATATGTATTTATATCTTAATATATTTTTAATGACTGGTAAAAGGATTGATTTAATTTTCATAAATGTGTGTGTATATATGATGTGTCATGAAGTGATAACTAAGGATGTTTAAGGATTAGTATACATACATACAAACATACATAAGCAAATAACTAACAATGGATGTTAGAAAATTAAAAAAAGGAGATTGTGTAAAATATATGCAATTGATTGAGTTTTTACGTACGATGGTGATGTCATTGGTGATCCACCTAATTTAACGGGTGGTGGTAAAGGTAACGGTGATGGTGGTGGCTCCTTAACCAGCTGGCCACTGTAATAAGGTAGCGGGGAACGCGAACCATAAAGACTGCTTGGTTAAATTTGTGATATTTGTTTTGATTTGTTTGAAGGGCATAAATGATTTTTTTTTACGTTTATGTTACGATAAATGAGATGATATAAAGATTTATGATGTGGGTAGGTGAGAGGAGAGGTGAGAAGGAAATGAAAAATATACATATATGTATGACATGAAGAGAAGAGGGAGGTGTAAAAACTCTTAACGAACTAAAACTAAACTAAAGCTCAGGGAAGTTAAAGGACAGGGATTTTTTTTATTTTTGAGAAAAAGTCATTTAATATTGCACTATATTTGTTGTTGTTGTTGAGTAAGTAAACTTAAAAGTGTAACTTGAAATGAAGATTACAATTTAAACCAATGTTAATGAATTGCGATTGTTTAGAAACGATTTGGGCCGTTGAAATACCCAATGATAATTTAAATCCAGATTATAAGCTTTCACTTTGGTTAATTTAACACTTAAAAAAAAGAAGACAAGAAAAATAAACAAAGCAAAGAATTTGCTTATATTTAGTGCAATATTACATGATTTTAAAACAATAAAATATTTTAGCCTAAAAATATACTTCAATCCAAAGAAAGTTGTCAAAAGTAAAACTGTAAAAAAATTAAGAAAAAAGCTTTGCTGTTTAAGCTCACCTGCCCAGTTTGGCCTCCTCATCTATTTCGGAGGGTGATCGTTTGGTGCGCCTACACATGCTGGCCATAACACCCATATTAATGGTTACACAGCACAGCAAGTCCACTATGAAGAGTAACAGCAGCACGCCGCCCACTGCTATGCCCACAATAGAGGCTGAGGATAGCACTTGTCTCTCGGCAATTTGTATAACATCGATACCTAAAGGTTTTAAATAGAAATAATAAAATTCCATATCAATATATTTGTAGATTTTTTTTTCAAGTTAATCTAAGTTAAATAAGTAAGGATATCTTTATTAAGGCTGGGGGATATTTTTTCTTTTTTTCCTTTTTTTTTTGCTTAACAAAGTTCAAACTAGACTTCTAAGTTTTGTCTTTCACATTTGGTGTAAATTTTGTTATACATATTGAAATTTCAGGCTTAATTTAGGTGTGATTATTAATATGTATGTATGTTGTTTTAAAGAAAGAAAATTTCATGAAAATAATGTTTAAGTTTAACTAAAATCTATGGTTGCAATATTTGGCAACGCAACTAAAGTTCGGTTGCCATACATAATCGTACCATCATTAATCTTGGACAAAAATATCGAAATTGAAACCGAAATCGACATTTATATTGTAAGAGGGGACCGTTTCTCAAAACTTACAAGTTTTGTAAAAAACAAAAAATTAAATATATAATATAATAATATATTATCTAATTTAATTATTATTTTTCGAACTGTATTTGTTTCTATATTCTTATGAATTGAATAGGCTAAAGTTCGTAACGCTTTTTAAGCCAAATTACATGTGATAATTATTAATGAACAAATAACATCAAAGTTAGTTGTAAATATTCTGACAACAACACATAGTTGAACGGAACAGCCAGCCGTTTTCGAAGGCCACTAAACCTTCCTCATCAGCGTTCTTCTGTGTTTTGGTCCACTGTGTGTGGTGTCAGTTGATGTAGATGTCTGCCTTATATACGTAACTTTATTGCAAATGGAATATGTGAATTGTTTTGATTCATTGCATTTCAATTTGCTAATGTGTTTCGTAATGTATACGCAAGTTACCATCTATATATATATATACCATCTTCTATATATATTACCATCTTCTATATATATTACAACAGTCTTACCATTGTCGTTTTGCTCCTTACTAACTATACGAACTTTACGAACTTTAGCCTATTCAATTCATAAGAATATAGAAACAAATACAGTTCGAAAAATAATAATTAAATTAACTAATTAATAGTCATTGGCTTGTGGCAAAAATTAAAAATAAAAATATACTTAATAGTAACAAACCAAAAAAGTTTGTCTTAAGTAGAACAAAAATAAGCAAATTAACAAACATGTGTATAGTTAGTAAGGAGCAAAACGACAATGGTAAGACTGTTGTAATATATATAGAAGATGGTAATATATATAGAAGATGGTATATATATATATAGATGGTAACTTGCGTATACATTACGAAACACATTAGCAAATTGAAATGCAATGAATCAAAACAATTCACATATTCCATTTGCAATAAAGTTACGTATATAAGGCAGACATCTACATCAACTGACACCACACACAGTGGACCAAAACACAGAAGAACGCTGATGAGGAAGGTTTAGTGGCCTTCGAAAACGGCTGGCTGTTCCGTTCAACTATGTGTTGTTGTCAGAATATTTACAACTAACTTTGATGTTATTTGTTCATTAATAATTATCACATGTAATTTGGCTTAAAAAGCGTTACGAACTTTAGCCTATTCAATTCATAAGAATATATTATCTATTTATGTGAAAATATATTATTTATATGAAAATAATATATTTTCACTACTATTTTAATTGTATTACAGCACTTGCAAATTTTGAAAAACAGGCTCCAGAAATAATATAATTGAATGCTTAAAATCAAAATTTTAACAATTAAAATTTTTTTATGATTTTATTGTTCAAAAAACGTAAATTTTCTTCCCTAAGTTTGAGGCAACGCTGGCTGCAGGTGCTGCCCAAACATAATTTGCGAATATCAGTTTAGTGAAAGCGAATGCCAATAATTTGCGAATGTGAATTTTAATATAAAGAATACTGGCTACTGTTTAAATATTTGTTCAATAATACTGAAACAAAATAATCCACAAAAATACGCTAGTATATAGTGTTGATCAGAAAATCTGTTGCAACTGCGAAAAAAATAAAAAAATTAATGGGCATCACTTCCTCAAGGCAGGGTTAGTAAAAACGTATCGTGTAACGTTAGATTTTTCACAATCATTAAACTTTTTGCATTAGTTAGTGAAAACGTATTGTATATTCATTCTGTCGTCATCTTTGTTAGTGTTTTGTTGTAAACGTTTTTATAAATTCAAATCAAAATAAATTAATTAAATATTTATTTATTTAAGGCCTTATTTATAAAAAAATAATTTTAGTTTAGCAAACGAATTTCCATACAAAATTTTTCCCGGTCCAGGTTTGGAAATTTTGTTGCAGCAATTTTGTACTTTTAAGTGAAAAAGTATATTTCTCGATAGAGAAATACAAAATATATTTATTTTTATTTCTATTTGTTAATTGATCCCTGCAAACACGAGACTTTTTTTTTACTAATTCTACCTTTAGATCAGGCGGCCAGCACTGCTAAACGGGCATATTTTTCGATTCCCCGCAATTTTTGAGAACTGTTAGTTCTTCCCAAAAATGTTCGGTTTTTATAATTTTTTGCTTTAGCTTTTTTTTGCTTTTTTGAGTTTTTGAAGTATCATATGTATGCACATGTTTTAAAATATGGGAAATTGGTAAAAAAAATGTTAAATCGTGTGGCAACTCCTTCAATCAAAGCAAAGCTTATGCTGCGTACAGACGAGGCAGTACATTTTTTTTTGTTGGCTTAGTGCGATGAAATCAAGTGTCCGTAGAGATTTAACGCTTGCCTCGTGTCTACTTTAGCTCTACAAATATTAAATTTATAATTTCAAACTAACAAATTAAAAACAAAAATTTTTTTCATGAAATTTTCTTTCAGGCTTAAATCACTAAACTTAACAACTAAAAGCAAACTCCAATATCAATGATTTTAAATAAAATGTTTAGTTTGGTAATATTTTTAATTTTTTTTTTTACATTTTTGTGTGTGTGTATGAATTTCGAAGTATCTGATGTGTTGAAATTATTCTCAAAAATAATTTACAAATTAATTATCTGAAAAAAACTCAACTAAGTATTAAAAATTAAAATTTTTTTTATTAAAAAAAACCATAAATTACTTAACCAATTTGCTATAAATTTAGTTATTTAGCAATTAAAGCATCATGCAGTCAGTAAAACAATTTTTGTAAAAATTAAAGTATGGACAGTTACAAACTTAGAAACAACAACCAATGCAAAAAATTTATTTCGAAAATTAAAAAAAAACGTGTGTATAAAAAATTGTTTGACTAATTTCTTTGGCATGGGTGAAATTATTATGAAAAATAAATATAGTATATTGTATATTACAAATATTAATACAAGCTTTAAGGTAGAAAGTATAGTAAGAGTTCTTGTAAAAAGCTGGAAATGAGAAAAATCATACATGTATTTACAATGTGAAATTTTTAAATGTACTGGGTGATATAGGTTTGTTTTAAACGTTGCTATTTAAGAGTTGTTATTAATAGTTTTTTTTACTAAATGTTAGTTTGTGGTATTTTGTATGATTAAATTTATACTATTAGTTGCTTGTTTTATATTACCTTGATTTTTACAGCATTTTTTTACAACAATTTGTGAAAATTACCGCTTAAATTTGCATTTAGGGAGGAAAAAAAACTTCGACAATGTTGTTATAAATATGACTTCTTTTTTTTACTTATTTAAATTTCCCCTGGTTTTTGTGGCATATTTCCTTTATTGAATAATGCTATAATTTGATATTCTCTTTTAAATCAAGTATAGCTAAAATTTTTGTATAATTTATTTTGCTGTTCCCAAACCACTGCCTTTTTACACTCAAAGACTTTTTCAACTTTATGGAGTTGATTAATTTTTTTTTCTCCCAGTTTATTCCCGTTTGCAGTACTTATGTATTTATATGGTAAACATTTGTCCATCTCAGCTTTAAGTATTAAATGTCAACAATTTAAACCGTTGGTTTGATTGAATTAATTATGTCAATATTTTCTCTATTTTTCTCTTCTTGCCAGTGCTGCCACTCGACTTCCGTTAAATGTTTGTTATTAAATACACCACAATCCTTAATACTTTCTTTAACACGAATTTTTTATTTAAATTTTACTTATATTATTTATATATAATTAATATTTTTTAATATTTTCATCTATTATCATATGTACACTTAATCAAAATGTTTATTTATTTATTATTTAATACTAATATTGATGAAAGAGGCGGGTTTCAAAACACTCACTTATTATATATATGTATGTATATATATATATATAATAATAATAATAATGCCACAAATAAAAAAAAAACTATTTTTGGGATTGATTTATCTGTACAAATTTGTGGCCTGTGGGTGCGTTTTTTAAATATATGTATTTATCTAAGTATATTTAATTCATTCGTATAAAATTCAACTAAGTACTTAAACTAAATTAGCAATTAAACGAACAAATATGATTCTTTTATTAATATACTAATAGTATAAATATTTACTGTTATTGGAATTTGGGACCAAGACCACCAGTTCAGGCCGTCTTCTTCTTAGCAACATGTGAAGTTAATAATGCGTTAGGGAGTAATGCTGAGTACACATTTGACATTTCCTTTGTTGTCATTTTCAAAATGTAATGCATAATGCCACACAATAAAAAATATTGGAAATAACAAACGTAGCCACTACTACAAATTATGGCAATGACACAAACTGTCATAATGTGTACTCAGCATAAGTATTTACAGCAGGCATCTCCGAAAGGCCGCAATATTTAAAAAATGTCCACTGAACCACTTTTATTACCTTCAACATTTACTAACTTGAGAATTAGATTTTTCTAAAGATATTTTTTTTCCTAATATTGTTTCGAATAAATTTGTTAATTTTTAAGCCTAATTTACTGTTTAATTAACATTTCTTTTATTGTCTTTAACGTATACATACTCATATGTACGAGTATTTCTAAAACAGAACATTATACTTTTTTTCATCAATTTGATTACAAAAGCGGGTATTGATCAATTAAAATGGCATTACAGAGAAATATATTTGGCCTTAAACAGGGCTTTTGAGGAAAAAATTTTCTATCTATAGAATTGAATTAAAAATATAATTAGAATAATTTGAGTTTTTAATAACTTTATTCAAAAAATTTTTTTTCGAATAGTATTTTAATTTCCACTATTTTAATTTCCACTATGTAATAATTCTTATTCGAATGAATTTATTCGAGCAGTAATGCAATATAAATTAAGTCGAAAAACAAAAACTTTTAATTTGATTAATGTGTGTTCAAATATATTTTCGATGCTTGTTTTGTTAAATATTCCTATTACTTTTTACTATTCTGTAGTTCAAAACGAAAGAAAATGATTGCGAACTTACTCACATTAATATGGCAACACAAACAGTGCTGCCAATGTCGAGCAAAATTTTTTGTGTGAAATCTTTATTAAAATAAAAGCTGTATATGCAATAATAATAAGCAGAAGTTTGATATTCTTGTGCTAAAACGAAAACAAGGTGTGTGTTTATAGGAGCCTGTGCTTGTATAGTGTGTAGGCAGCCTAATCGGCTGTTTGCAATGAAAACATAAATTGGAACCTGCAAAAAAACAAAGGCTTTAAAATATTTTCCTAAAAGCCCTGTAAAATTAGAAAAGAAGCCGTTTTTTTCCAATACACATTACTAAAATGTTTTTTTTTTAATTAAAACAAGGGTATTATCAATACATTGTGTATAGAAAATTTGAGAGGATATGTTTCAGTATTTTAAAGTCAGTATGTAATTTTTATTGTTATTAGCAAACAATTCATTTACACACGTATTCTAAGCTCTGTGACAAAATTATAATTATAACAAATGTAAATTTTTACATTGCTTAATATATAAAAATTGTCATTTGTTATAATTTTTTTATTTGTCACAAGGTTCAGAATACGGGGGTTAAACTAACAATTATTATAATATTTACATATAAATATGTATATATATAAAATGTATTCTATATAAAATTTTGTATAATTTGAAGAATTTGCTTTTTGGTTTTAATTGTAAACATTTATAAACTTTGGAAAACTTTGCTAAAAGAGAAAAAAATCCAAACTCTTGGCAGTGTTTTTTTTTGTTGTTTAGTTTTGATGATGGAAAAAATATTTAGTGAGAAATTAAACCTAAAGGACTTAGCAAAACAATTTTGGCATTTTAAATAATCAAGAATTCTTCTGAAATATTTATGTAAGTTTTCTTGAGTATTCAAATTGCTAGTAAATGTTTTTAAGTGGGTGCGAGAAATAAAAACAAATAAATAAAATTTCAGCTTCTGTGTTATTAAAACTTATAAATTCGTTTTATTTTAGTTAACAATTTTTTAAATGTATTATGAACAATTTGTAAAACTTTAGATTTGTTAATGTTATCAAAATAATACATTTGAGTTCTTCAAGGAATTATTAAGTAACAATTAAAAAAAAAATCAACAAAAACAAATTACGGATTTTAATGCTTTGAAACAAAAAAATTTAAAAAAAATGCAAGATTATTTTTGGTATTTTTTTACAGCTTAAAAGTTAAAAATCAGGACTTATTTATGATACCGTTGACTGTGTTTAGTGTGTATTTTACAATGCTGCCACTGTCTTTTGTGCAAGTGCTGCCAACGTGCTCCTCAGCAAGGGCACGGTAAACACAAAGATGCCACACGTTGTTGTTAGTAGCAAATTCCTTTGAAGCTGATTACTATAAGCCGAGTCTTTGGGATAAGGGTTATCTGTGTATACACAAACACACATAAACACGCACGCAACGCAGGTTTATATTTATAAAAAAACAGGATTTTTTTAACGTAATATTTTTTTATCAGGTTTTTTTAAAAGTTGTTTTTAGTTAGTTTGTTTTGAGCGTGCCAAAATTATAGAGTTCAAAGTAGTTAAAAGAGTATATATAAAAAGAGAAAAAAAGAAAGAAAAAAATGGGAAAGATACAAAAAACAAGGTTTTAACACCCAATTTTTCAATTTTATTTTAAATAGGGTTTTACATTTTTTTAAGTGGTTTAGTTGTGAATTCTGATATGCGTTAGAATACATACATAAATTGCGTTGAATTGACGGTGTTTTTGTTGTTTTTTTATTAGATTGTAAATTAGGAAAATGGGAAAATACAAAAAACTTTTTAGGTTAAACTAAGACGACAATTAATTGGTATTCCTATTGCAATAAACAAGTTAGTAGTACAAAAGAGAAATGAACATAAACAAGTTAAATAAAAAATTTAACAATTACAACAAAGTCCTATGTTTTCATTTGCGTGCTTTATAATTCCTTAAAAAGATTAAATTTTTCTAAAAAATACAAAAAAAAAAAAATTAAATTAAGGGGAACGAATTCAAGGAGATTTTAATTAGATTTATTTATTTTTATTTTAAAGTAAAAAAAGCTATTGCTCCAAATGGGTATGACAATGGAGAGAAATAAATTTTTTAACCGACCGAATCCTATTTAGTCATTTTCAATTTAGAGGACTGCAAGTAGAATATTTAAATAAGTTTAACTTTAAATTGCTTGAAAATTCTTGATAGTCGATATAAAAAAAATATTTTTAAAAACTGTTGCATAAAATTTGTTCTAATCCGTTTTTGCTAATTATATGAATATTAGCAACAATGTTCGTTAATTTTTGCCACTTTGTTTTTATTTTTTTCCGCAAATGATATCTTGGTGTGATATAAAAAATGCAAATTGTATCAAATGCATTGTACTGGAGTTTTTTTTCTCTTGATTTACAGAAATTTAATATAATTGACAACACTGTTTTCAATGACAAATGATCTGGTAGCTTTTTAAGAAACAAGGGTTAATATATGATGTTCGCAGTCATTTAATTTAATTAGTTTGTTTATACAATTCGAAGTCATCAATTAGATTATCATCTTTGAGGATTTAAATTAATTTTTTTTTATAAAAAGTCTTAAAACATTAAATGGCAAAACACTTTTAAAATATTGCCACCCTGTTGCTATTTTATAAAACACACAAACACATGATCTGTTAACTATTTAATTTAGCGGGTTTTAGCTTATTCTTATTTCATGAACTTCCAATAAAAAAACAAATATAGAAACAACATGAAATATGAGTTAGAGAAACACAATATATAACTACAACATGTAAAACAAATAAAAATTTTGTATTAAAAAACGGACATAAAAAATTACAGTACACTTAGAGAAAATAAAACGAGCAAAACACAGAAACATTCCACACGCACACACGGTAGCAAAAGCCACATTGAAGAAATGAAAATGCTGTTTTGTTTAAAAAGTATAAATTTATACGTTTTAAATATTTATTTTAATATATTCCAGAAAACAAAAAATAAATTTATATATATATATATATATATATGTATATATTAAAATATTGATTATGATTTTTAACTAAAGTCATATAAAAACGGCAAATGAGAACTAAGAAATTAAGAAGAAAAAAATAGTTATAAATGTTTGAAATGAAGTGCTTATTTTTATGATTGTTTTAACTGTATTTAAAAGTTGCCTAATAATATTTAAATTTCAGTTCATTTTTTTAAGAATGCACACACAAAAATATAAAAATTGTTAATTCTAATCAAAATTATAGTTTATGATTTCCTTATGCTTTATAATAAATGTTTGTTAAAGCAGAGCATTAAAAACAGGAAAAATTAGAGATATAGTTTTGTGTTTGAGAGCTTTTTTAGATTCTTTTAATTATTAAATAATTATTGCAATATTAAGTAAACTGTTAGAGTTAACTTAGTCAAGAAATTAAAGATAATTTATAAAAATATAGATAAAAACTAAATGTTTTAAAAGTCTAGCAAGCTGAAGTGTTATAGAAATGCCCTTGAAAACAATCTCTAATTTGCCTAAATTATATTCATTCATGTGGCAACTTTGAGCAACCGCATTTAAGCAAAACATACATATATAGCAGGGCTGTCAATTTACAGTGAATATCAGCCACTAAACGGCTGGCTTAAAGCACAAAAATAGTTGCCAGATTTTTAAAAAGTTGGCTTGGTAGAAAATTTTCAAAAACACATTTTCTTATTAATATTTTTATAAAACAAATAAAACTAACTTATAATTAATAAAATTATTATTAAATTTAAGGAAAAGAAAAATCAAACTTTTAAAATTTCCTTTTTTTTACATATTGGAATATTTTGATTTGCTATACAAAGAAAATAAAAGCGAAATATGTGACAAAAATCTTTTTTAGGCAAATTTTATTTTATTTATATTTTTGTTTTGTTTGGCAGTTGTTGAAAGATTTAAAAATGAATTCGATTTTATATGTATAAAAAAAACCATAAAAATTTATTATTTATATAATATAATGTTGTGTCACATAATAAACAAAAAACACACTTATTTCATTTGACAAACAAACTAAAGCAACATAAAAGTTTTTATAACACACATAAAATTAAATTAATTTATATGCATATTTTCATTTTGTATAAACTTAAACTATTTAATGGTATGATTTAATAAAAAATAGATACTCTCTTTTTTTGATGATTTGATGAGGCTTATAAGCAAATTATAATTTGATTTATAAATAAAATAGTTTTTTTTAACTTGTATTGATGTTTGCAGTTTTAATGAATTTAAGTGATTTAATGTAATTATGGCTTGAAGTGTTGTTTTAATGATTTCAATGAATTTGTTTGATTCCTTTTTTATAGATATCTTTAGAATTTGCAGTGTATTTTGCTTTTTTTTATGTGCTTGATTTACCTATAGCATTTCTTTCAGTATTGCTTGGCCGTTATTATTACTATAAGGTTGTTGACAATGTCAGTATTGTAAATTGTTGCATATTAAAAAGCAATTGGTTTAACATCAGTATTTTAAAACAGTACAAACTCTGAGATTGTAAAAAACTGTTTTGATACTTATGATAGCCATTCGTTACTTTCATGGGAAGTGTTCAAATTTTGAAATATTGGTATTATTAAAGTTAAGTGACACATATTAAGTGATACATATTAAATTTAATTGAACTAGAATGAATTTTAATCAGGAATAATTACTTAATCTGGTCTTAAGCCCGATTAAGCAATTATTCCTGATTAAAAAATTTGTATTAATCCAATCAATTCAATTTCTAATAAAAACGTTGCTTTTAATAGGTCCTGGCGAATTACATCTCATTCACAGCAAAAAAAAATACGAATTTGATTATTTTATCATTATGATTTTTATTTCACAAAGATATTGAAACGATAATTATTGTGGTGCACTTTTAAGAACTTAGCGGCCTCGAAATAGATTTTCTCGAAAAAGATTTGCCGCAATTTTGGTTTTCAATATCGAACTTTGGTATTAAAATGAGAAAACATTGATCAAACTTGAATTTTGCATCTGATTTTATATATGTATTTTCATTTTGTGTTGCCTAAAGTAGATTCATAGTAGCAGTACTCTTCTGCCTAGATATTTAATAGTCAAACTACAAACTTTATAATCTTTATTACAAAATGCAATTGCGTCAAAATAGTTAGTTTTTTATATCAAACCTATTTTTACTTTTTTCCACAAGGAAAAAATGTTAAGACATCCTTAAAATTTTTTTCTGAACATTAAAAAGAAGTGACATAGTGCAACCAATCATTGTTAAATAAGTCAAATAAAAGCTGTATTTCTTTTATTCCTTAATAAATTGTACACATCAAACCGTTGTGTTGAAAAGGCTTTTTTGGGCATAATTTCCTTCCACAAAATTCATATGGCAACTTCTTTTTTTGCTTGTTACTGCAGTACGACGGTATAAGGTTGCCACATATACACTTTATTGTACATTTACCCTTATACTGTTATTCGTAGATTAAACTAATAAATACAAAAATGTCGAAAATAGTCAAAATACGACTATAACGACGATTATTTTTTTTAATTTCAATATAATAAAAATGCCATATGTCTGTATGTAGTTAATATAATGGAGAATTTAAGATAGTATTTAGTTGTGTTTTGTAGTGTTAGTCTTTACAACAAATAGTTTAAGATTATTACGAAAAGGTATTTTTTTACGAGTACTTCAGAAGTATTTATATTAAAATAAGTTGATACAATAACAAAAATATTTCTACCAGGCATGCTTAGTGAAATTAAATGTTTCTTACAAAAAACAATTAAAACTATACAGACAGAAGAATAAAAAAAAATAATATAGGTAGTTGAAAGAGAGATGAATAGGAAAAACAAAACAAAATACACTGAAAAAAACTTCCATTGTGTGGTTGTTGTTATTAGAGAAAAGCAACAAATAAAAAAACAGACAGTAATTTTAAATGTAAACTATTTTTGAAATTATTACCAATATTGCAAAAATTAACTTATATTTGATTTATTTCAAAATTTAGCAGAATGTTGAAAAGAAAAGTTTGTCATGAATAATTTTGCTTTTAGGCTGACATTGTGGCTAAAATGCTTAATAATGTTATGCACGTTGTTGTAGCAATAGCTATGACTGTTGTTGTGGTAGTAGCAGCAGTTGTTGTTGTTCTTGTGGTTTGTGTTAAAAATGTAATGAAGTTTTTATGTGTTGATGGGGCAGCACCAGCCGAATTAAGACCGGCCGTGTACAATAATGTTCCCAAATTATTATTAGCAGAATCGGACTCACCTCGTGTTGTTTTCATAATGATGGAAGCCGGCGATGAGAAGCCTATTATATTGTGGGCACGCAATTCAACTCGATAGTAGGTGTTGCCGCTTAAGTGTATCATTTCATAGGATGTACTGCCGATAACATCGGCTGATTGGCATTGATTTTCCAACTCGTGCCAAGTGCCGGCCATTTTAACGCCCTGCAAGAAAAGCCAAAAAGAAAGTAAAGTAAAGTTAAGAATGCTGCTAATTGAAATGACCAAAATGGGCTTTTATTTTAAGTGCAAAAAAATAATTTATGAAAAATAATTATGAAATACATCGTGCCATAACCGCCAGAACATTTGAAGCGACATAATTTTAGAACTTAATTTTATTTTAACAAAATCGATTATATTTTTTTCATTTATTTATTCATTATGTATACCTAGCCTATGGGCCATAGTGGGTCACGTCATACTACTATAGTAAATAATCTATTTTCGTCAAAAAACGAGGTCCAAAAAACGTGCCATGATATGGCTCGACATATCAGGTGGTCTCAACTGCCCTGGTGACTATTTTTGCCGCTTGTAATTTGAATATCCCTCAAATGTCAAAATTTTTTGACATACCAAGTATGTATTTTCCAAAGCGCACTGGGACGAGTTTACCTTATATGAATATGCCTTAATTTACGGCCTGCCCTATGATGTCGACAGAAAAGGAGCAATCGATTACTTATAATAAAAACAAAACCAAAGACCTGTCCCATTTCGTCGACAGAAAACGTGCGCTCGATTACTTGCATTCAAAGCAACAAAAAAAAAACTAATTGTTGTTGAACGTTTTCTGTCGACTTCGTGAAAAAGGCTGCATTAGCTTATTTTATTTTTGTTTTAAATTGTGTGACGTCGACGACGTCATTCACAATAAGGGGTAAAAATATTTTACTGAATAAGTAAAATAATAATTTGAGATTACTATTGCGTCAACAAATATTAAACTTAATTGCAACAAATCCCAAAAAAAAAACACTAATTATTAACTTGACTGCACCCGGTCAAAAATAATTGTGTGGCAACACTCTATTCTTGCAAAAGCATGAACAGCTGTTGTTGTTTTCTTACATTTATTTTCATTACATACTTCTTAGTCCTAATTTACACTACGCAATTCTTATTGCTAAGCTGATTAGTTTGTTATGAGAGATTGACGAGGGGAAAAGAAACATTCCCCTCGTCTTTCTCTCCAACAAACTAATCAGCTTAGCAACAAGACTTGCATAGTGTAAATTCGGACTTACAACTACAATATGAGCCGAAAAACAGTCAGCCAAATGTAGCGATGGTAAGATAAGAAAATAAAAAACATGTTGATCATTGAATTCTTGTTTCAACTTTGATATTAGTTTAACTTCTCATTTGCTTAAAGGAAAGTTTAACTTAATATCTCAAGTTGTTCTAAGAAATTTTTGGGTAAAGCTCTCCTGATGATCTGCATTATCAAAACGTTGAAATTCGCATAGGATCCAGCTAACCGCGCAATAATTAATTTCAAAGTATTTTTAATAAACAAAATCTTTTACTGCATATGTAAAATAATAGTTTGAGATTTTTTGTGCGCTAAACTTAATTACAACATTATTATGCAAATTATGTGAGCAAAATATTTGCCCCTTAATATGTGAAAGAAAATCACTTACCGGACAGTATTTGACTTGATAGAAATCAATTGGTTCACCATTATCAGCTGGCACACTCCATCTCAGCTCAAAGTGATCGGAGTAAGGAGATACCACCACAGGCTCTTCAATATCATTTTGTACAGGATTATGCAAAGGCTTGGGTTCTTCGGGCGCCGAACGTTTGGGAGTTGATTGCTGCATATTAACACCCCATATGCCTATACCGACTTGATTGCGAGCGGCAAAACGAAAATGATATCTGGTCTGCGGCTTCAGGCCTTCCACGATATAAGGAGAATCGGGCGACCAACTGCGATTTTGTGCCAACGACCAATCGGGATTAATGGCTTCTTTATACTGAACGGTGAAAGCAGTAATGGGTAAACCAACTTCCGTTGGAGGGCCTCTTATATCAAATGTTATGCTGGTAGCAGTCAACTGTTTGGGTATAGCAGCTTCCACAGCCTCAGGCACACGAGCTTCTTTCAATTGCATATCATGTTCAGCGCTGCCGTGGATGTTGGTAGCTATACATTTGTAAACCGAGTAATATTGGCGAGCTACGGGATGAATAATTAAATTGCTGCGTGGTCCGGTACCCTCAATAACCAAGTTCTTATCAAACGATTCCTTTATGGGTCTTCCATTCCATCTCCATTCAATGGTGGCATTTGGTATACTCATGGCCAAACAGCTAAGATTCGCCTTACGTTCTTCCCAACTGAATACAGGTGGCAGAGTTTTCATATGCGAGAAGTCTGGTGGGAATTGTACGGTTATGTGTCCCGTCTTGTAAGCCGTTTCACCCTTGTTGCGCGCTAAACACTGATATAATCCGTCATCGGTACGCATAGCACGAGCAATGCGCAAAGTACCAGAACTTTCTCCCTTATCCTCATCAAAATGCTGTTCCAAAACAATACGATCATCATCGACCTGTATGCCCGGTGCATACTCATCCTCGGAACCCCAACGTCTGAAAGTAATCTCAGGTGCTGGGCGACCCTTGGCGCGACAAGTTATTGCCACTTCCTTCTCGCTAACGCCGGTAACATTGTACAATTCATAGATCGAAGGCCTTATCAAAACATTCAATTTGGTCTTTTTATCAACAACGCCTGCATCATTTTTGGCTATACAGGTATACATGCCATAGTCGTCCTGTGTCACTGAGTTAATGTTCACCAGACCAGTAAGGGGATTCACTTGGAAGCGATCAGCACTGGCCACATTTTGTTGGGTGGAATCTTTGATCCAGGAAATTTCTGGTACCGGCTTGCCGGTAGCTGTGCAATTGGCCGAGAAAGGCTTACCCTCTATAGCCTCCAACTGGTTGGGTAAGTAGGTGATTTCAGGCCGGCTATAGACTTCAACCCGTATATTACGTTCCAATAATTCACCAGTTTGGATAACAGCAGCACGGCATTTGTAAACGCCATCATCGGACTCTTGGACATTACGTATTAACAAACCATCGGCTTGCACCACATATTTATCGCCAGGACGGACCTTCAAAGCAGAGGAAATGTACAAGAGTTTAAGAGTTGGGAGCACAGAGAAGTAAGAGTATTAACTTAAGCTGTTTACCTGATCACCATCCTTCAACCAATCAATTGTTGGTTGCGGATCTGCTGTCACTTCACATTTCACCAAATAATCTTCACCTAAAATGGGATTTTGATTCTCGGGAGCATTTTTCCATGTAATGGCAACTGAAATATACAAAAACAACAACAACACAAAAAAGAAAAATTAATATAGCTAAAACTAAATAAACAGTTCATATCACACACACGATACTCAAACTCGCCTCATGTGGCAGTTACATAATAACTTTTTTTAATAAGCAAAAAAAAAAACAAGTAAACAACCTTCTCAAAAAGAGAAACAGCAAAAAAAACTTTGCTGCTGCTTAAGGATACATCATAAGGAGGATTTAAAGGATCTGCAGTGCATTTGTTGACATTTCCTAGAAACATTTGCAGCAAAGAAACGTGACTGCGTGTAATATTTTGTGTATATTGGAGTGCATGCACTCTCAAATAAACAAAAAAGGATGCTTGTACTCGTATGTTGAGGTTTTCACTGCTCAAATAATGTTAAGAAATTGTTGTTTCTAAAGTAAACTTAAGGCGGTTAAATAATGTTTTCTATATCAAGCAGTAAGCGTGGCATTTTGCAAAATATTGCTGCGTATTTATTTGGTAGTTGTATTTCCCCCCCCCCCCCCCCCCCCCCCCCACAAAAGTTAAGTGATTCAGGAGTTTAAAACAACATTTATTGATAAAGATTTACAAGAAAAGTTTGTAAAAAGTTGAGATGTAATTAAGTTAAAGTGTTGGCAAATGATAATATCACTGTGCAACAAAAGTTTCACATGCAGGCAAGAGAGCGAAAGTGACGGCACCAAGATTGTGCACGTTGGTAAAGCCGAATAAAAAACTATGCAGCACTTGTATTACGAGGAACATTTTTGCTGAATTATTTTAATCCTTTACCTCTTCTTCATGATCATGATTAGCATTTTTATTAAAAACCCTCCAATTAATGTGTTTATAGGGCCGTTTTCTCTCTTTCGTGATTCAAGATGCTTACATTTGTGTAATAGTTTAACCCCTTATTTAAATTTTAATGTTAGCTTTAAATTTTCAAACTTTGGTTATTTAAATAAATGTTGTTAAATTGCATTCAATAAATTAATATCTGCCATATTATCGAAATTATTGTCTAGTCTTACGCAATTTGGTTTCCCTGCATAATTTAGATTAGAATACTCAAAGATTCTTGCAATTCAGCTTGCTGAATTATATAATCAATCAATTTTATTTAAAGCTTACGAAGGTGTCTTTAAATTCAGCTAGTAAAACATAAACAGTTTAGTGTGAATTAAAAAATTTAGTGTTGAAACATATTATTCTACATCCTTTGATTGCAGAATAAATGAATTATGGGAGAGAAATACAAATGAATCTATTACATAAAAGCAAGTAACTGTACTTGTGCAATTTGCGGCTAATTCAGCTAGCTGAATTGAAAGATAACTTTTTTTTTTTGAAGTGTATGCATACCAAATTAATTTGAAGGCAATCCAGCTAGTAACAAATCCATTTTATTTCTAAATTTTCAATATACATATATTTTTTTAAACTCAAAAAGTATTCTCAAATTAAATTTATGAAATAAATTTTAGGTTTCTTATTTATTCGAACACATTATTTTGTTATTCGGGTAGCTGAATTAATTTTTTTAAGTGTATGCGTATAACATTAATTTAAATGCAATTCAGCTAAAAATAAATATATTTTTTTTTAACCTTGTAATGTTTCTGTTCATAAAAAACTGCCAAAAATATTCCCAAATTGAATTCATCAAAAACATTTTAGTTTTTTTTTATTTATTAGAGCACATTATTTTGTTATTCAGCTAGCTGAATTTAAAAACTATTTGATATGAATTGAAATACACCATTTTTTTTTTGAAGTGTGTGCATACTAAATTAACGTAAAGGCAATTCAGCTAGTAATAATTCCAATTTTTTTAAGTTTTCAATATATTTTATTTTACAAAACAAAAAATGCAAATAATATTCTCAAATTGAACTAATAAAATAAATTTCAGTTTCATTATTTATTCGAGCACATTATTTTGTTATTCAGCTAGCTGAATTTAAAAAATATTTGATATGAATTGAAATACACCATTTTTTTGAAGTGTATAAATACTAAATTAATTTAAAGAGGTAATTCAGCTAGTAATAATTCCATTTTTTTTAATTTTCAATATAATTTTTTCATAAAAAACTGCCAAACATAATATCAAATTTAATTTATCAAGTAATTTTTAGGTGTCTTATTTACTCGAGTAACATTATTTTGTTATTCAGCTGGCTGAATTTAGTAATAAACCCATTTTTTTAATTTTCATTAAATTTTTTTTCATAAGAAACTGCCAAAAATAATATCATATTGAATGTATCAAATAATTTTTAGGTTTCTTATTTACTCGAGTAACATTATTTTGTCATCCAGCTAGCTGAATTTAAAAATTTTACATACATATTTTACCTAAATAGTTTTATAATGTTTGCTAAAGTGCTGCCATAATGAAGAAATAGCATATCAATTTTCTTGTGTTGTGTTCTGAGAGTAGGCTATAAAAATATTTACTTTAAGTAACCTAAAAATATGCTCTAAAAATTTATTTTCAACTTAAATGTTGTAGCCTACTTTATGTCACTCTGTTTTTTTTAACACATTTCATTTTTGGTTTCTTTTTATTTTTCTAAAACAAAGAAAAAGAAAAAAATCTTTCCAAACTGTCTCTTCTGTTGAAAATTTATATCTTTAAACTAACCAACCGGAAATCTTAACAAAACTTGAAGTATTTTCTTTAACAATTTTTTTTCATATTTTCTCTACTTGTTTGTAAGAAAATTCTAAACAAAATAGTTGAGAAAAAAAAAATAAATAACAAACGAATGCATTAGCTAGCAATTGCAATATAAGCAGCAACAAAAAAAAAATAATAAAATGAAAGATAAGTAACGAGAAAGAAAAACAAAAAAAAAAATTGACAAACAATTTTTTTAACTGCTATATTAGAAAAAAAAAATATGTTTACAACACAACAACATTTCCTGTAGTTTCAAATTTTAGCTGCTTTTTTTGAACTAAATCACAAACTTACTCACAAACAAACAAGCAAAGCTTTCAATATAAGGAATGTTAATACATACAGACATATGAATGTATGTCAAAGAAACTCCAGCAAAGGAGGTAAACACGTCTCATCTTGTTTGTAAGGAAATCCTTATGAACAAAAATCTCAACAGATCACATTGAAAACAAGTAGCAACATGTGTTGTCAGCGTCACGTAAAATGGAAAAAAACTCTCGAATGGACAAATGTAAAATACATGTATGTATATCTATGAAGAGAATTATGCACCAGCAATATATTAAGCACATATTAAGCAAAAACATCAAGTGATAAGTTTCTAGTTCGTTTATTTTATTTTATTTTATATTTTTTCAAAAAATACAAACTATTCCTAAAACAACTACTGCATTTGAAAAAACATAAATAAAACTAATGACCAATAAGCTGACATACATACCAGTTATGCCAACTTGGTGCTTTTGGCACTATTTTTAGTGATTTTTGAAGAGTCCAAACGCCAAAATTTAGCGTTAGTGCCAAACTAACAAAAAGCACTAATCAGTGCTTTTAAGAAATTTTGTGTATTTCTTAAAATTACTTTAATAAAAATTTGGTATATTTATTTTTTCAGTGTAAACCATACCTTTTTCGTCTGATATACATATTTCATTAAATAGAGAATAGCTTGGAAAATATTAAAAAATATTAAACAAACATTAAACTTCAGTCGTTTGGATATTCACTCGTTTTTCACGTTAGTGCTTTTTACGCTTTTTAGATCTCAAAATTACGCTTTTAGGTGCTTTTTTTTAAATATTGATGTGCTCTTAGAGCCAAAAGAGTTGGCATCACTGATACATACACATGTTTACTTAAGTAAATTAAAAAAAGAGAGATAGAGCAAGTGGGAGCATTCTAGATAGGAAATGAAAAAGCAATTAGTGTTGCCAGAGCTGGATAATTTAACACATATTCAAATGTTTTACGTTAAATCAAGAGTTAAAATCTTACTGCCTGTTTCACGATGTCGACAAGAAATTTTCGTTCGCTTATTTATATTGAAAACAAAAACAAAATAAGAAAATTTGTTTTTGTTTTCAATAAAAATAAGCGAACGAAAATTTCTTGTCGACATCGTGAAACAGGCAGTTAATTTAAAATAATGATTTAAAATTTAGTTGTTCTTTTCGTGTTCATAGATAATTCTTGGTAGAAATATAAATTTATTCAAAATATTGGCCATCCTTAAACACATACATACATACATACATACATACATACATACATATGTACATATGTATATGTTCCCATCTTTCCTATGAGGAGCATATCCCCGTGAGTTTATACCTTGTTCCAGCTTTTTCCAGTGCAATTCGCCTCGATTTAAATTTTTAATTTCTTCATTTTCTCCTCTCCCATGGTATTTTTTTTTATATTAATAAAGAAGATATTGAAAATATTAAAAAAATAACCCAATCTTTTTTACTTCTAAGAAAAATGTATTTTCTTACTTAAAACAATTTCTTATTTCTTATATTTTTTCTTCCACTTTTTTGCTTTTAATATTTTGTGCAACTTCTAAGTAAAGTTATTGAAAAAGTTTGTGTTTAAAGCTTTGTGTGTTTTTTTGTCAATTATTGGCAAAAAACTAAATTAAATTTATTTGACTTAAATAATAATATTAAAAAAAAAGCTGATGCAAAGCGCAAAAAACTGGGAAAGTTTTTACTTTATAATGGCAATATGTTTTTCAATCTTTGAAAACGAAAAACAATTTGAAAGAAATAATAAAGATAAAAAATAACAAAGTCACTCATAACATCAAAATTAATCCTCAAAACACTTAAAAACTTTATTTTCCACATTTTTGAATAGAAAAACCAGCAAAGTTTGTTATACGAATATGTATGTGTCTTAAAAAATAAAGATAAAAAAACAATTTTAATAAAGAACTCTACTAGGTTTTTATTTAAATAGTTTATATTGTAATGATTTCAGTTCGAATAACCTAATTTTGCATTACTAGAATACTCAACTCATTTTTATTCGACTAATTTTAATTCGCTTTTTTTATGCAAATATTGCTTAATTTTTATTTAAAAATTTTACATCGTAATGATTTCAGCTATCTAAAGCTTACTTTGAATAATATTTACTCGTATCATTTTTATTCGAATAATTTTTATTCGAATAATTTTTACTCGAATAATTTTTATTCCAACATTCGAATATTCGAATAATCTTTATTTGACTTATTTTTATTGAAATATTGCCAATAATTTTCTCAAATTGTTTTCTTTCTTTAAATTTTTATTCGAACTATTTCTATTCGAATGACTTTTAATAATTAGAATAAGTCTTCATTCAAATATTTTTTCATTTAATAATTTTCTCTTAAAGCAATTTTATTAAAATATAGTTTTTATTCGAATCATTTCTATGCGAATAACTTTAATATCAATAATTTTCATTTGAATAATTTTTTCTGTAATATTTTTTTTATAAAAATATTACATATACAAATATTTGAATGACTTATTCGATAATTCATATTCGATAATATTTATTGTTATCAATAATTCTTCTAATTTTCTTACCTCTTTTTAATTATAATATTCTCTAATTTTATTATGCTCTTTTGGTTTTATATTAAAATTTTATATTTCGATATTTCAGACAGAAGCAACGCACAAAGAAGTGGCGAAATATCGAAATATAAAATTTTAATATAAAATCAAGAGACCTTGAGCTTAATAAAATTAAAGAATATTATTTATTGTTATCATTTTTATGCGAATAATTATTAATCGAATAATTTTTATTTCAATACTTCTGTAATTTTAATTAAAATCAAATATTCGAATAATTTTTTTCCGAATATTTTGTATTTGTATTTCGTATAATTTTCATTCGAGTAATCCATGTTCTATAAAATGAATAATTATTCGAATTAATTTTAATATAATAGCTTGTTTATCAATGAGTAATCTATATTCGAATAATTTGCATAAAAAATTTGGGAATAATTTTTATTCGCGTAATACACATTCGATAAAATTTATTCTAATAATTTTTATGCGTATTAATGATTTATTATTAAAATAACCTATATTGGAATAATTTAAATAAAATATTCGAATAATTTTTATTCGAATATTTTGTATATGAAGAGTTTATGTTCGCATAAATTTTATTCTAATATTTTACATTGCACTGATTTATGGAATCGGAATGGTTACTTACATGAGACTAATCTGTATTCGAATAATTTACATAAACAATTTTTGGAATAAGTTTTGTTCGACTGATCCATATTTGATAAAAATTATTCTAATAATTTTTATGCGAATAATTATTGATTGAAGACTTTATATTGCCATATATCATATTACAGTGATCTATATTCCAATTATTTCCATTATGCTTGTCTATTTTCGAATAATTTTTATTCGAATATTTTATTCGAATAATTTGTGTTGGGATAAATTTTATTTGAGTAATCTACCTGCTATAAAATGAAGTTTAATAATGTTTATGCGAACTATTATTGGAATAATTTTTAATCTAATGTTTTATGTTGAAGTGGTTTATGTACATACGATTTCTTGTTACATCGTGGCCGAAAGTCTTAAATTTTAGTATTAAATGTGAAGGGTGAAGAAAAATTTAATAAATAATAGAAAATTAAAATGATTTTAATTGAAAAAGTCTACACTTAGTTTAATTTTATTTTAGCTTAGAAATTAATTAGCCTAAAAATATGCTAACATTTTTATAATAGAAGTTGCGCTTTCATTATTATGTTAAAAATTTATCTTATTATTTTTAATGCATTATCATGGAGAAATTTATAGTGACAGCTTAATTACATAAACAGCCTTGAAGTAAACTTAAGTTTTCAGCAACACTTATTAACAAATTGACATTGTTGTTGTTTTTGTTTTTGTTTTTGTTTTTCTTTTTGAATAGCTGTCTGACAATGAAGTTTTTCTTATCTTGTCGTATCTTGTTTATGCTAACTTAATTTAATTAGTTTGTATCGCTTTGTCTTTGCAGCATACTTTCAGGCAAATTAAATATTTTTGCAATAGTTTGAGCGACTAAGGAGGGAGAAGCAATTCAACGTAAACTAGTTAAATCAGACTATTAACAGTTTCTAAGATTCTCAATTTCTAGTTCTTTTGTAAAAATTTAAACAGATATTTTTAAGGTATACTTTGAGGCATACCTTGAGGCATTTTAATTAAATATGTTATTTGTTTCAATTAGTGTTTGTTTTTCAAAATTTAGAATTTGTTTTATATATAATGTATGCACGAACTTTGCTCTTCGTGATTGTATTTTCTTTTTGTTCTTAACAAAACTTTTTCTGCAGCATTCCCACTTTTATTTTTGTTTCAAAATTAATTTTTGATAGTGGAAACATTTTCGTTCATCTTTTAATTTATAATCTAGAAATTTGCTAATTTTGTCTTAGCAATTTAACATTTAAGTTTCTTTATCGGCAAATTTATTAAAATACTTGTAGGTTTGTTTGAATGTATACGAAATTCAAATTTGAAAATTTAATTTTATGACCAGAAACATTAAAGGGTTTTTTTAACAAAAATTACTGGCACAAGTTCAATTTTAAATGACGCCAAAACTATATGATAACATGTAGCCATAACCTTTTTTTTTAATAGTACGTACCATGTAAATGAAAGTATAGAAAAAAATATAAATCACTGCATACTTTTTGGCAAACGAATTTCTTCATACCCAAAATTTTTATAGTATAAATGAAATTAGCTCCAAGAAAAGGATTTATTTCTGCATAAAAATATTTAATAGTCTTCAAGCAACTCGAAAGACTTAAAGCCAATGCAATGAACCATAGCAACTTGATATATTTAAAATACATATTTGCTTTGTTAAAAGTTATTTTGATTGTTGTAAATTTATTTTAATTAAAAATTTTATAGCCTACTTTTTATTTTTCTACCTTAATCAAATTAGTTGCTTTTAAACTTTTTTTTTACTCATGACAGCACGATACACAATAATAGTACAGAAAGTTGTGGTATTATTTTTGATAATTTTTTTAGTTAATTTTTTTTATTGACTAAAAGTAGGCTAAGGAAAGCTTCTTTTTGATCTTAATACAATTAATGTAATGCAAAATTTCAATTGCATGTCACAGACAAGACAGGCAGACTTTTGAGAAACTTTTATGATATAAAAAAAAGTTCAGATTTAATATGGGTGTTTCCACACAATAAAATATAAATTTAAATAATAATTTTAATTGAAATAATTTCCATTGCAATATTTTTTCTTCAAATAATCGTGGTAGAATTTTATTCGCATATTTTTTAATTGAATATTTTTTATTCGAATAATTTATAATCGAATGATTTTTTATTTGAATAATTGCTATCCGAATAATTTATTTTCTAAGACTTTCTTAGTAATAAAATATGTATAGTTATGATTTTATTAGAATAATTTTAATTGAAATATTTTCTTTCAACTACTCGTAGTAGAATGTCGCGTTAGAATTTTATTCGAATATTTTTTTATCGAATATTTTTGATTCGAATAATTTATAATCGAATGATTTTTTATTTGAATAATTGCTATCCGAATAATTTATTTTCAAATAAATTCTTAGTAATAAAATATGTATAGTAATGATTTTATTCGAATACATAATTTTAATTGAAATAATTCTCATTGAAATATTTTTTTCAAATAGTCATGGTAGTGTCGTGGTAGAATTTTATTCGCACAATTCTTAATTGATTATTTTTGATTCGAATAATTTATAATCGAATGATTTTTCATTTGAATAATTGTTATACGAATAATTTATTTTCAAAAAAATTTTAATCGGATAGCTTCTATTCAAATAATTTATATTCTAATGAGTTTTTTGAATAACTGTTTTTTGAATATTTTGTTGCAATGCTTTTCATAAGAACAATTGCTTTTAAATTAAGATATGTGTATTCGAATGACTTAACTCGAATGATTTTTATCTAAATATTATGTATTTTAACGATTTAAATTCGCATAACCTCTTTTTGAACAATTAGAATATTCGAATAATTTGTATTCAATAAACGTTTATTCAAATAATTTTTGTTAGAATTAATTTTATTCGAACAATTTCGATTCAAATATATTTTATTCAAATATATTTTATTCGAATAATTTTTATTGGAACATTTAATGTTCGAATAATTTTAATTCGGGCTATTTTCATCTCAATATTTTTCACTCAAATTCTGCTCCGATAATTTTCAATTAAAAAAACTTTAGTTCAAATAATTTTTATTCGTGCGGACTCGAACTTTTAGAAATTCTGAGTATGCAGTTTATTAGAGTGCAATCAGCTTCTTAATCAGTGATCATCATTAACCGCCCATGTTGACTCGCTTAAAAAAACACTATTACTCATCAGAAATTCGCAAGTGTAAAAATTTGCAATATCTGGTTCAATTTCAAACTTTTCAGATATACATTTTTGGGAGCAATGATTTAGAAACACCTTGTCTATAAATTGGCATTACTTTTTTCCATCTCGGCTGGCTGCTTTGCAGGAAAAGTCCTTTCGAAATGCATTAATCCTTTATTTATAGCATTAACAGAGCTCCTTTTACACGCTAACAGAGCTCTGTTAAAGCACAAGGTTTGTGTCGAGGGTGATAAATTTGGAACTCTAACTTCACACTCATAACAATTTTCCCTTTTTTACTTAAAATTTTTTTTCTTTACCACAAGAAATGAAATAAAGTTTTTATATATTTTTTTTTTAACAAAAAACCACAATCAAAGCAGCATGCATACATTTAGCAATTAAAATATTAAATATTTTTTTTCACAAGTTTTCTTTCACACATTCCCTAAATAACAAAACCGTACTCACTCACACAAGAAAGAAATTATTTTAAATAAACATTTTTATAATATGTAAAAAAATATGTAAATAAATTTTTCAACTTACTATAAGTTTCAATGATGACGCTAGCCTCCAACAGCTCCGTGCTGGCATACGATGCCGTACAAGAATATCTGCCCTGCATTTGTACACTTAGAGAGGTAATAATGAGACCCAAACTCTCACCGTTCAGTGTTTCTGTATACATGAGTGGTTGATTGCGACCATTTCTATACATTCAATACAATTTCCATTCATTTGCCAGCAGTTACCAAGCGAAAGAGAAGAAGAAAAATAAAAAATAAATAAAAACAATTAGTATTTTAAAAGAAAACTCTTAATTTAGAAATCTCTTTTTTTATATCAAGTTTTAAATGTTAGTAGTTAATTCAAACCAATGAAAAACATGAACGAAAACCTAAAGATTAATAATGTAATAGAAACTAATTTGTAAGAGTATGCCGATGCTTTAATTAAATGTGCACAAGTAATTATTTTCTTAAGTATACTTTTGGGGGCATACACACAAACACATGTTTTGACTATGAATTTAATTGTTATGGAGATGAGTTAAAGCAGCAAAATTAGTGAAATGGAAATAGATATAAAGAATGCTTTAGGGCTTCAAAAAAAAAAAATATGTTATTTCTTGGACAAAAATGGAAAGCGCTGTTTATTATTAATCAAGCTCATGGTAAACAATTTTAGAAATGCTTAAATGTATGGAGTATTAAACAAAATTTTATTGCATGAACTTTTATTAAGGTTAATAAGTCGTTTTATGTAGAAGCAAGGCTCGAAATAAAAAAAGGTAATTTCATACTTATTAATACTTACTGCCGTATTCATAAAAAATATTTTAGGCTTATAACAGGTTTATTTGAGAAATTTCCCATAGAAATATGTCAAATAAGCTCTTAATAAATCTAAAATATTTTTTTAATGAATACGGCAGTTAAACTTTAAGCCCAGTACGGAGTTCTTACGGAACTTCACGTTTGTAAATTTACATTAATAATAATGTAATAAGCTTTTAGCAGCACATTTCGCTTTTTCATTGCATACTTAAAGGCGTTTAAATCCTAAACACTTAAGAATTCTCAAATTGCAGGTTGAGTTTATGATTTAAATGATTTTAAATACCTAAATATTGTAGCATACATTTGGGGTTAAATTTCACGAAAATTAACAATAGTTGGAATATATGAAATCAGTAGTAGTTGCTAAATTTTGCGGTATATGTATGTTACTAAAACAAACTGCTTTAAATGAAACATTTTTGAAGTAATATATAAAAATCCAAAAAGTAAATGAAACTATCTTCAGATATTTTATATGAAATACAACTTATAACAGAAAATATCTGCACACTTCATTTACTGTTTTAAATCTCTTTAGATTCATATCATATGCTTTTATTTTAATTAAAAATTAATTTCTCTGTTTTTTTTTTAAATTTTTTCAAATAGAGTGTTGCATAGTTACAGGCGGACCTGCCGTTATAAAATAAAAGCAAATATATATACACTAGGCATAAAAAGTCTGCGTACATATGCTTAGAAATAGTTTTATTTTCCAAATTATTGTTAAATACTAAAACACCTAATCTAAATTAGGGTTTTTTTAACAGACTAACTCCTTACTAATTTATTTATGGCAACTCTGTTTCACAATGCTCGGTAACATTCATTTTATCGATCTTAAATTGGGAAAAGTTCCATCTCTAGCTAAGAAAAAGTCTGCGTACATAAATAATCTAACGGGATTATTTAAGTTGTAATTATTCGTTGCATATAGTTTTTGTTTAAATTGGTGTTCTTACGTGTATTTGGTGTATTTAACAAACATTTTAATTGCATAGTTGTTATGGATCGCAAAGAAAAAGAGATAAGTCCCGCAGAGCACGAAATTATCGTCAACTTATGGAAAAAAGGAGAAAGTTTTAGAAAGATCGGTGAGACTGTGGAAAGATGTCATTCTTCTATTCAAAGGGTGATAAATAATTACAAAGAAACTAAACTATTCATATCTAAGCCGCGATCTGGTCGTCCATCCAAACTTACTGAACGAGAAAAGAGGTTTATGATTCAATCTGTTAAAAAGAATCCCAAGGTAACAGCCTCAAAAGTAGCAAACGATGTTGAAATTAATTTTGGAAAAGTTATTAGTAGTGATAGTGTTCGAAAATTGCTAAAAAAAAATGATTACCATGGCCGTATAGCACCAAGAAAGCCATATATTTCACATTTCAGCCGACTAAAGAGAATAGCATTTGCTAAAGAGCATATAAACAAGCCTCTAGACTTCTGGGAAAAGGTAAATTTTTCAGATGTGAGCAAATTTTGCCTTTTTGGTATAAAGGGAAGGCAAATAGTGTGGAGAAAAGATGGCACTGCTCTTAATAAAGAACACTTATCTAGTACAGTGACGCATGGTGGTGGTGGTGTCATGGTTTGGGGGTGCATGGCAGCAAAAGGTGTTGGCCAGCTGCAATTCATTGAAACAACTATGGATAAAAGGGGCTATTTGGACATCTTAATAAGCAATTTACAGCAAAGTGCAATAAAATTGGGTCTTCAGGGTCAATTTATCTTTCAGCAAGATAATGACCCTAAGTATACCGCTGATATAGTGAAACTATGGCTTCTGTACAATGTTCCTAAGCAATTGCGAACGCCTCCTCAATCACCAGATCTGAATCCTATTGAGCATCTTTGGGGTTTACTGGAGAAAAAGATCCGACAACATCAAATAACTTCAAAAGCAATGCTTAAAGATGTTATGCAGCGGGAATGGAACAATATAACACACGAAGAAACTACAAAACTAGTTCAATCTATACCAAAAAGATTAATGGAGATTCTGAGACGTAAATGCTATCCAACCAGCTATTAAAACCTTTTAAAAAATTCGATTTATAAATATATAAAAACGTATTTTGAAAGGCGTACGCAGACTTTTTCGTACGTTTTTCAATGAATTTTTTTGTTTTTATTATCCTGTTGTTAACTGTGAATTACTTTTGCTTAAGTTTTACATTATTTTCTAAAGACTGATATGTATTTAATAAATAAAATTCGTTTTTGAAATAATATATATATATTTTTATAATTATTTTGTTTCTTTTTAATAGGCAAAGTTTATGTACGCAGACTTTTTATACCAAGTGTATATAGAAGAACGGCAAAAGTGCAGCATAGTTTTGAGCTCTTGAGAAAAAAAAGAATGTACAAAATAAAAATATTTCTGGTTTTATTTTACACAAAGATTTAACATAAAAATTCTTAACAATCCTTGTGTGTGCTAACGAAGTGATTGATAATTTCTTTCAGCAGAAATCTAACATAGTTGCACAACTGGCCTGTCTGCTGTGGCTGTGCAACATAAAGGAATTTTTTTATAAAATCAAATTAAGCAACAAATTATATGTACATATGTATATTTCAGTCTGGAATTTTTGCTAAAATTTTATTCCTATTACTTCTTTTTTATTATTAAATTAATGAAACAATAAACTAAATAAATTTTTGGAAATTTTTTACATCTGTACATATGTATGTACTATGTATATATGTACATATATCTGTTGCAATTTTAAACTCTTGACTTTTATTTAAAAATTTGTTATCCAACTGTGCAGAGAAAAAAAAAAAAAGAAACTACTACCGTTTCTAGTGATTTATAACAAGATTAAAAGCTTAAAAGCTTGCAACGAAAATATCTAACATGTGTAAAACACGACAGGTTTTGCTTTTTTTTGGTAATTTTTTTTAACATACACACATACAATAAAAAATATAATACTGACAGTTACAAATATGCTGTATAAATATTGCTCATATATTCTCAAACTATTTATAGTGTCCGTCTGAAGCATGATTTGTGAAATTTAAATACTAAATTTAAAAAAGAAGCTAATATTCTTTTATAATTGAAAACTCCTCTTAGATACTTTCGTCGATTTATAGGTCAAACTGTCAAAAAAATAATTCTCTAGTCAAAATTTTTAAAATCAATAAAACATTTAATTGTGCCAATTAAACTTTTTAATTAATTAAAATTTTAAACAAAAGTTTAAATGACCCAATTAAAATTTTGATTAAACTTTTTAATATTCCTCCAGTTAACCTATTTAATAAAAAAAAAATAATTAAAATCAATTAAAAATTTAGAGGTGTTAATTAAAGTTTTTAATTAAATAAATTTGAAAAAAATTTAATTGACTGAAATAAATTTTTATATACAAAAAAATCTCCAGTCAATATATTTCAGTAAAAATAATTTAAATCAATTAAAGTTTTTAATAAATTAAATTTTTAAGAATTACTTTGAGTTTTTGCCAATTTTAATTGATGTTACAAAATTTTTCATATTACTTTTTTTTGAGTACATTTTCCTTATTTGGCCACTTTTTGTTGAATGGACTTGTCACACTAATAAAATTATGTTGTATATTTTTACATTGTAGAGTATTTTAAAGTTGTTCAGGCTTTATTGTCACATCTGGGTTTGTATGCACATGTGGTTTTAGACAGATTCATATATATTTGTTGCAGAGTTTTAGGCGACAATTAATTTTTTTATTTTTATTTCTAGATTGGTTGAGCAAGTATATGGTGAGGAATAAAAGTAAACGTTTTTTTAGTGGTGTTTTTACAACCAAGTTGTTTTGGCTTAAAAAGGTTTAAGGCTGGTAAAATTTATTATATTTTCAATGGCCTAGAAATGAAAATATTTAAATTACAAATGCGGCATTTAAGGAGTCTTGGAAATGTTTATAAATTACTTTCAATATTATACGAATTTTATAGATTATAATTTTTTTTATTTTTATGAAAGCCACTTTAAGCTGCTTTTATCACTTAAACTTTAAACAAACCTACCAAAATTTAATTTAACATAAGAGAAAAAAAAACAAAGCATACTTATAGGCGATTCTCAATAAGCATTAATTACAATTTGCCTTTAGTTAATTATAATACCTTGTATGCACTATATAATCTGCTGACTAAAATCTTATTTTAATTGTATTACAATAAATAAATCCAACTAAGAACGTGTGATAAATTTAGCAAAATTTTTTTTTCTTTTTAGATGCATAATCGCCTAAAGTTTAACGGCAAACATAATTACATTTTTGATTTAAATTTAAATTTCCAAAAGCCATGTCTCACACATATACATACATACATATTTAATTATTCGAAATTAATGACAATTACATAAAACAGTTGCTGCTAAACATAATAAATTGAAGTTTTGTATTTGTAAAGCACTTTATGTGTTCGAAAAGGAAAGTGAAACAGAAATGCACACAAATGCCTTAAAGTAGTTCATTAGTGGCATTAATTATTTCATAAATAAAATCCAAAAGCTCACAGCTTTTGCCACAAACAACTTTGACTAAATACTATAGTTCATGCTGAGACTGAAATTAGCAAAATTTCGCATTAAAAAGGCTTTAGAGCGCAATTGAACTGCAGCTTGTGCTAAATTTTATTTATTACTTTTCTTCTTATTGATCTTCAAAGCTGCATTTAAATTCAACATTAATAATATTTGCCTAATATTTCCTTTGATTAAATCTTTAATTGGGACTAATAAGTGTAAGTGTGTAAGTAAAACACGCAAATTTGTAGTTTAGTTCTTAAAATATTTTCCACCGTATACACTTGTAAGCACTAGTGCATTCTAAAGCATACTTTAGGGCGGTGTTAACAAAGAATGTAAACTTAATTTACGCAATTTGTTTTTTTTCTTAACTTTGTGCTGATTTTCTTTTGCTACTTTGTTAGCATAATTGACCCACTTTTATTATATAATATAATTACAAATTCAATTAAATGTAAGAGTCTCATAAAGCTTTTAAGCAAGTGACTCAATAAAAGCGAGACAGAAAAAATTTAAGGCAAAAAGTTTTTATTACCTTGAGGTATACAAATTATTTAAACCAAAAAAAAAGTGTTACAAAATGTATAAAAAACCTCTCCGGCCTACTAATTTACAACTTATCATTATTCTATGCATAAAGTGTACTTCAGTTTCCATTTGAAATTTTATTTTCATTTCTATTTGAATTTTTTAAGAATTTTAGTTGAAGGCTCTTCTAAATTACAGTAAGTTAAGCATAAGTAAAATAGGCCTCATCTACTGTAGAAATTTATTAGAAATGTTTTCTTGTTTGCAGTTGTTTGGTAAAGATTGTAGTACATACTAGCAAATATGTACCAATTAACTTCAAGTATACTGTGTATGTTATCTGATGTACAAAATGCAATGGAATTTTTCATATACTCGTAGTATTTAGTTTCTTTTTCCACAAATCTTTTAAGTAAGCTGAGGAGAGGCAAGATATGTACGAGGTGAACCAAAAAAAGTCGCATTAAAATTATATAAGGCGCACTAAATTTTTTTAAAATAATTTATAATAAATAACATACTAAATTTAACCTCAATATCGTTCTTAGTAGACACAAGTTTCATGTAACTAAATTTGAAAATATATTTTTGGCTCTAAATTAAGTTTCGTTAAGTTTTTAACATTCTAATTTGGATGAAATTTTATTGCCACGAAATTGCTTTGTATGTTAGGAATAAGAATAGTGAATAATTTTTTTCTTGCGACTAATAGTTTGCATAATAAAGTTTCGTTAAGTTTTTCAAACTGTAGTTTAGGTAAAATGTTTATAGCATAACGTTGCCGTATATGTCTGCAATACGAATGTAAAAAAATTTCCTCCCTACCACTTATAGATTGAGTAAAAAAGTTTCGTTAAGTTTACTTAAAAATTCTACAGCTAGTTACGTTTCAACGGTATTGCTAAATTAAATGTAGCTAATGTAAATCTGCAAGAAATTTTGTTGTAATGTTCTTGGTTTACGAAATAAAAATTCGTTAAGTTTTTTAATAAAGGTTAATTTTAGCAAGTTTCCTTAAATCATGTATGTATATATTACAAGTTTGAAATAAATATGGTTTTAAAATTATTTATTTTACCTTGTTTCGTTATATTTGTAGTTCTTGAAACAAAGCTTCGTTAAGATCTTAAGACTCTTGTTTGAGAGAAACTTTGTAACTATATATTACAAGTTTAAATATGATTTTAAAATTATTTGTTTAACTTGGTTACGTTATAGTTTTAGTTCTTGAAAGAAAGTTTCGTTAAGTTCTTAAAAATCTTGTTTGCTAAAAATTTTGTAACATTAATTTTGTATTATTATTAAGTATTGAATAAAAAAACTTATAAAATTATTTGCTTAACCTTCTTTTGTTTTTAAAATGAAGTTTCGTTAAGTTTTGAAAACTCTTGTTTTGGAGAAATTTTGTAACATTACATTACAAGTTTTGAATAAATATGGTTAAAAAAATTAGTTGCTTAAAATTTTTTGTTCTTACAATTAAGTTTCGTTAAGTTTTTAAGACTCTTGTGGTTTTATAAACATTCTTTGAGCTCTATTTTATTTAGAAAGTGTGCTAAGCTTAGCGTAGGTTATATAAAACTGAAAGTTTTCTTGCATATATTCTTATTTTCGTAATAATGTTTCGTTAAGTTTTTTTTTAATTTTGAGGGTTAGTTTTCATGTGGATACAATTTTGCTTTTAAAATTTTGTGTATCATAAGGTTACGTTAAGTTATTAAAACATTTTTCTTTAAATACATAGCTTCAGTAGATAATCAAATATTTCGTTAAGTTTTTTAAACTTTTTTGGATATCTGTTTTTTAGAAATATTATTACATTTGGCTCAGTTTATACAAAACTGTAAAAAAGTTTGCTGCGTAGCTCCTGATTTTAAACTAATATTTCGTTAAGTTTCTTAAAATATTGTTTGCTTGCACAAATTTTGTTTTGAAATCTTTAAGTCTTTAAAATTTTTATCCGTTAGAGTTTTATGGAGAAATATTTGTTTGTAAATATTTTGTTTTGTTTGTCTTGAAATAGTTTGAGTAACCAAATATTTCGTTAAGTTTTTTAAACTTTTTTTGAGCTATATTTTTCCAGCAATATTATTAGGGTTAATGCAGGTTATGTAAATCTACAAGAAGTTTTGTTGTTTAGCTTCTGATTTTCAAAATAATGTTTCGTTAAGTTTTTTATTTTCCGCTACTTATAAATTGCAAATTTTTTATTTGTACTTAGAATGAACATTATTTTAAGCTTTTTGGCGTTATTAAGATATCTTCCGTTTTGTAAAACTTTATGAAATTCGGTTTTTTTTTTTCAAACAATATTGTTTCGTTAAGTGCTTGTTGAAGAACAAATTTTTATTAAAAACTCCTCCAAGCGTGCACAAAATATTTCTTTATTTCAGGACCCACTTTCCAAAGATGAACATTGCATTTTCAATTTTTCTTTACAAAATTTGAAACGTTTTGAAACTTTCCCCTTTCAACAAGATTCTTCATCGAAGACTGTTCCTTGAATTATTTGTTCAAATGTTTATCAGTATTCCGGGCAATAAAATTTCATTGTATTTTTTTAACATACATATTTTAACTAAAATCAACATTCCATACCTTTATTTTTTCAAGTAATTAATATTTTATTCGATTATACGTTCTGTTTATTTTTTGTGATTTTTTTTATTAGCGTTTCCATTGTTCTCTATTTAAAATAATTTCAACATTTATTGTTTGAAATAAATTTATTATTGTTTGCTTTTCTAAAACAATTAATAAAAAACTAAATAAAATTTATAAAATTTGATAAACTATAGTTAAAAATAATATTATAGTGAAAAAAAAAAAACATAATAGCATGAAATACAATACAATATTTGTTGCATAACTCAAGGGTGTAGCAAGCAATTCAATAAATTAGAGAATGGATTATATTGATAAATCATTTTAAATTTAAAATTTTTATTAAATATTGCCAACATATTTAAAAAAATGTATCTTTAATAAAAAAAATAGTTGTTATACTATTCACGCCATTAAACTAAAATACTTTACACTTTTTAATCATTAAAACGATTTAAACATGTATTTGTGTTCATTATTTATGTGATAGTTTGTGCTCTAGGGAAAAATTATTTTTAATTAAATGCTATAATCTTAATTAGTTGTTAAAACGTGGCATTTATTCGTGGCATTAAAACACATTAATGCTTTTAATCGTTGCAAAAGAGTTAAATAAAGTGTGGTTCAATTTCAGTGACAATTCCCAAAACTATTCTAAAGAAAAATTTTAAATCAAACCCCAAAAGTATGCTTACGTTTTTTTTATATAAATTACACACATGTAATAGGAGGCATTAGAAAGTTAGCACGTAGTTATATCTAAGCAATTTGTGTAGATTAAAAAAACTTACTGAATTTTAATCCATATTTTTTTGTTCCAAATAAGGGTTCGTTAAGTTTTTATCTCTTATAATTCTTGCTAATCTTGTGTAGATATAAATATATAAATTTTTAAACTATTGTTATTATTTAAATATTAGCACTGTTTATATTATACAAAAAACGATATTTTTTTAACTTTTTAAATCTTCGTTGAGTTTCTTGAAACTTTTATTTAGTTTACAAATCACTCAAAATTGATTATGTTTAATTGAATTAAGTTTTTATATATGTATTAATTAAGTAAAAAATTGCTTAAATATGACTTAATTTTCTCTTCGTTAAGTTTTGAACAGTTTCCTTAAGTTTAGAATTGCCAAACAATTTAACAATTCTCTTGGTTGAGTTTATTATAACATTAAATTCTCTTTAAGAAGTGCATTATTTAAGAAAATTTCGCTTCGTTAAGTTTTCATTACTTGCAAAATCAGCTAAATTTCAGTTTTATGTAATTAAATTAAATTTTACAAATTCATACATTTTATTATTATTATTATTATTAAAGTTTTAAAAGTTTCGTTAAGTTTCAAAATTGATAAAATAATAGCAACGTGCTTTGCTTATTAAACTAATATAGTTTTTTGTTCTAGATGTAAGTAAAATAATGTTTCGTTAAGTTTTGAGTACTTGCGAAATCACTAAAAAAGAGTTTATAGCAATGAATTGGTATGTCAACATTTTTTAAGTAAAAGATTTTACAAAGTAGTGTTCTTTTCATCGAAGGTATTACAGGTTTCGTTAAGCTTGAAAGTTGTAAAAAAGTTTGCCTTTTTTTATCCAAGGTCGTTAAAGTTTCGTTAAGCTTGAACGATGTAAAATGGGAATTATTCTTCGTTGGCTTTTCAAAAACTCTTAGAGCTGGTTAAACTCAAATTTCGTCAAGTTCCGAAAATATTCGTTCAGTTTTGGAAATTTCCGATTAGTTCCAAAAATTTTTTTTAATATAAAAATTGATTCTAACAAACATTTGAAATGTCTCTTCTATTGCAAAAAAGTTTCGTTAAGTTCTTAAAATGGTTAAAGTCATGCTGGTTTTCGTTACCTAATTGAAAAAAAATAGTAAATGATAGACTTTTTTAAGGCTTGCCTGCCTGCACTTAGTTCAACTGGCAGACCCTGTTCTTTCATTCATTTATAAAATTTTTAAAATAAATGAGAAATTGTTTTGTATTTTGCAAAGCTTTTCATTCATTAGAATTTATTTATAAACAATTTTCAATCACTTGTTATTTTAATTCAAAAGATTCTTGCTTAATAATCTGAAATTTTTAATAACATGTACATAGATATACATACATACATGTATACCTATGTATGTATGTGTGTATTCAAAATATTTTTATGATTTTCCATTTAATGGTATGAACTATCTTAAAGCTTAAATGCTTTTTAATGATCCCTTAAGATGCAACTAATTTCCGATGCACATACATATACATATGTATGTATGTTATGTATTTAGCTCAACCTAAGGGTATGCTTTAAATTTCTACGAATTATGCTGTTAGTGTGCTTACAGCACCACTGTTATGTACATGGGTATGTATATACATATGTATGTATGTGTGCATGGTTCAACTGGAGGACTTGAAACAAATGCATTTAACGTGAAAATGGTATAATGACTATGTAAATGATTTTAAGTACAATACATACTTATGTTACACCCACACACAAACAAACACAAAATTACAACAAAAATCAAGCGAAACTTGGATACAAATTAAAGTAAATGAACAAACGATAAAATTGTATAATTAAATTAAACTAAACTAAATGTAAATGTATGTATGTAGTATGTATGTATTTTTTAATTGTTTTGTCGCTAGAGTTAAGTGTTATTTGTGGATCATTTACGTGCAATTTTTTTCAATATTAATTCTATGTAAACTAGACTTTAAAAAAGCCTTAAACTAAGCTTCGTTTTAATGCAAGTTTGTTAAAATGTTTGTGTGTTATTTGAAACCATTTCTCTAAACGTTTTATTTTCTAGTTAAAGGCAATCCAAAAGCAAAGATTTTGGGTTAGGCATTAAATGTTTCTTTTTTTGTTTACTTTGGTACTAAACTAAAAGGGAAGTTTTGGCAGAAGTTTAAATTGATTTTGCTTTAAATTCTCTTTTTTTAACTTCCCTTAACTTACTTATCAGTTAATCTATGTCCTTTGGAATCATACAGTGGTTGATAAGTTGTGTGCCTAAGAAATTTGTTGGTTTTAGTTGAAATGAAAAAAAAGTATACGAAAAAAAATTAAAAAATTTGGAAAAAAATATTTGTTTACATTATTTAAAGCAAATAAGAAAAAATAATGGAAAGAAATTAGGAAAAACAACATTATAAGAAGCATTAATAAAAGGCAGTAAAATACTTATTTAATTGCGAAATATTTAAGTTTACTTTAAAAACAGTGATTTCAAGCTTAATTATCAAGTCTTGTTTTGGTGCAAAACAGTTATGTATATACATATAATCTCTTGGGATGATAAAAGTTCTCTCCCTCTCTGTCTTAACATATTGTTAAAAACAATTACGGTTTAATTAGTGGCGATTTTTCAACTTGTTTGGCGTCAAAATTTTTGATTTGTTTTATTTGGCTATAAATAAATCTGTTGACGATTTTTATGACAACTTTTTTTTAAAATAGACTTCAAAATTTTTGTAATTCAGGAAAATTAGTTTGTGGAAGTAGTATTTTCAAAAATTATTGCTACCAAAACTCGTTTGCAGTAAATAAAAACAATTTTGATAATTTTTTTATATTAATGGATGCGTTTTGAATTTGTATGAGAAAAATCTACAAGAAATAATTTTCCGCGATTTTATCTCAATTTTTGGCGATTTTCTGTTAAATTTTTATACGATTATTTTATAAAAATTTATAGTAAAAAGGTGTTATAAAAAAAGAAATTTATTATCAAATAATAAATTAAGAAAAACTATATAAAATTGTTTTGGCGATTTTTAAAAGCAATTTGGCCGAAATTCGGAAAAAACTGACAACCCTGGACACTATTACCGTTTCGGTTGAAATAGCTTTTTGATTTATTTATGGAATTTGAAAAATGTTCCTTTACAGCAACACTGTTGCGGGAAAACTTGCAGATCTTATTTTGTGTAAAAGCTTCGTTCTCTCTGTCTCTATCTCTTTCTATTTCTCTCTGTTAGTTGACTTTTTGATTTTATGTCAATTTTGAAATCTAATTTGTGGCAACACTGTTGGAACAATATTTACGGGATATTTTGCATGAGAGCTTGTCTCTCTCTCTCTTCAGCTTTTGCTTAGCATATATATTTTATTTATTGAAATACTAGTTTTATACGATTATATTTATTTTTCTAATCAAACTAGCAAATTTTAATTAAAAACAAAGAATTATTGAAAATCCTTGAAAGCTATTTTTGGTTTTTATATGACTCACATTATGACTTTTTTTTATCGACGATCTCGAAACAAAAATTCAGAGTAGAATTTAAAACCCTTATTTGATTATCTTGCGAAAATTTTCGTTTGTGCTTACATACTATATTTTTACAGGCAGCAAAGTGTTACCGTTCTTAGTGGTTTTATTTTCAATATGTGCTTTTAGCTTATACTTAATGGAAACTTTTTACAAACATTTTCTTAAAAATTTTTTTTTTACATAATTTACAATTTTTTTTGTTAAGGTAAAATAATTTTTTTTATAGAAAATACTTACACTTTTGGCAATATTGTATTATTGAGATTATCTTTCCATTGTAAGTCGGTGACTAGACTAATTTGAGGCACATTGGGTCGACAGGTTAATAATAAATTTTTGCCCACTGGTTTCTTTTGTTTTTCTTGCATGGGGAAAATTTCCAATTTTGGCTCGTTAGCGGCTAATGTGATTTCTGCAAATAAAAGAAAATATGGCGGAAAATTAATAATAGAATTGATAAAATAATGTGAGAAAACTATATATCTGAAATAAAATAAAATATAAGAAGGCGATTTACATTTAAAGTCTAAATTTAGACTCTAAATTTTAGAGTTTTGTACCTGTTGCGTATAAGCAGTGTTGCCAGTTATTCTAATATTTCTGTCAGGTTTGGGAAATTAAAAAATGTTTTATTTGCGGTAACATTGTATCTAATGAATCGAATCATTTTTCATTGTAAATGCACGAGGGGTTTGAAACAAAATGCACTGATTGCAGCAGCGCGAAAAAACCGCCGCTTTATTTTTTTCTTAGCAGTAAAAGCTTATCGCATTTTTTATATAATATCTATATTTAATTATTTTAAAATCATTTGTGGTTTTTATTAAGCTGGTTAAGGAATAATCTTTAATGTATGTTATAATACATATGCGTTTTATTTAACATATAAAATAATTTCTTTTTATATAAATCCTTTTTGGTGTTAATCTCCCAACAATAATAACCAAACCATATTTTAACAAATTTATTTAAAAAAAAATAAAATAAAATCAGAAAACTCATGTGGCTAGATTTGACCAATAATTTTTGTAAAAGGATTTTTATGCAAATACGCGTAAGCTAACAAAAACAAACAAAGAAACAGTTAAAAAAAATATTTACGCTGTTGGCTTAAAAAAGAACTGTTATCAGGTCATGGTGCAACGTAGAAAAATTAAAATATACAAAATACATACATATGTATATGAAAAAGTATTTGTGTAAATAATGCGTTAATGTGAGTATCATACCAGAGTCAAGCCAAACCTCTATACATTTACTTACTCACACACAAATATACACAAGTATGTACATACATCTATGTGTGTATGTCCACATTGTATATAATGCAATTTTTATGTTTTTAACCACTCCATACGTCCTTTATCCCGCTGGCACATGCACTTTTAACAACGTGGTCAATGTGTAAAGTATAAACTTTTCATTACATTTTTCCAATTTTTCCGTTAATTATAACAACAAATGATAGTGGAAACAAAATGACCACATGATGTATGGGTTGTTTTTTAAAGGGATCAAAAATCGCCTGTGTGCTCGAGAGAGAGAGAGAAAGAGAGCGAGCTGGCATAAGTAAAAAATAATATAACGGCAACCTAAAAGCAGGCTACATTTTTCACGAGTAGCCAGCGTAATTTATATTCACACATAAGTTTATAAAAGTAAAACAAAGTTGGCAATAAAGATCTTACATTTATGTGTGTGTGTACATTGTATTGGTTAAAAGAAAAGCAGGAAGGAAAGAAAAATTTAAAAATATGCAACATTTTTTTCTCCAAAAAATAATAAGCAAAATTAATAAATATCATTTAAAACTTTCTCCATTTTTGGTATTTAATTTAAGCTGTACCATTTATTCCTACTGTATATACTCGTATGAGCACATAAGTACTTTTGTACGAGGGCGGATCAGTAATTCCCTGATTTTTTTAATATATCTCTTAGCTGCTCAAATATTGGGGCTTATCGTGGTTGACGTATGTATTTCGACTTCGTCTACGATATTTTAGTCCTAGATTAAAGAAAAGATGTTGCGGTGTTCTTTAATCTATTACAAAAACGTCGGAATACGCCCACTACGATTAATTATAACCCAAAATGTCAAGAAATTCGAAGTTTTTTAATTTGCGCTAGCCATAATCCAAATAAATTTTTTGTGTTAAACAAACTCCTTGGACAGAAACAAAATGTGCTTTTTCACTACGTCATTGAATGTTCGTTGTTATGCGTCATATTCAGCAAATTTAGCCCATACTTTAAAGGAATAAAATAGATCATCGAACAAACAAGTCCATGGGGACCTTGAAAAATTTTTTTAGGACTAATATTTGCAAAAATAAATGATAATGTGTTTTGATTTAAAAGAAGATAATGTTGGACAAACTGTTGATCCACCCTCGTTCATAGCAGATACACACATATATTTAGTTATGCATAGTATGCTTGCTTACGCTTCAGCATACATTTGCATACAAACTTCTTCTTTATAATCACAAAAGAAAGAAATTTGCTCTGCTTAATTATCGTTGGTCAAGTGACGTGACATCTGCATGATGCAAGAAGACATCTTTGCGTATCGGACATACTTTTGCATGAAAATACTTTAAACAAATTTCCTGATTAAACATTCATATAAATTTGCATTTCAACCAAGCTTTCAATTTCCTTCTACGTGAATTATAATGGCTTTGGCTGTATGTTGTTGGATTAAAATTAAACAGCAGATGCCAAGAAGAATGCAAGTAAACATAATTTATAGTTGAATTGAAAAAAGCAAACATGCATGCATACATACATACATACATATGTACGAGTATGTACATATGAATTTGAAATATTTGCATAGCCGCAAATGTCAATTAATTATATACATACATACATACACTTAATAATAATACATTGTCCCTTCAAGAAATACATTTATTTTTATAACACAAAAAAATAAATTTGAACGTAAGAAAGCTTAAAATTTAATTTAAAAAAATTTAAATTAGTTAAACTTTCAAAAAGGTTTAAAGGATAATTTCGTGCTGTTCCACAAATGGCAACACAAATTTCCAAAAATCCCATTTAAGTTGAATTTCTAGCAGGAGCATTTTATGGGAAATTTGTTGCTACAACATCTTAACCAGTTTTTCCGCTATTATGTAAAAATTACCATACGCATGAAAATTATGTATATCGTTAAAAAGTTTCACACAAATTTTCCTCTTAAATTTTATATGATACAGAAGGAATCAGAAGACATACAAAGCATCATATTTTAGACCTACCTTTCAGAAATAAATTTCGTATATTATTTTTCATTAATATACTAGGATACACAAGTGGACCACACAATGCTTTGTTTCATTATTAATCAAACATATATGGCTTGGAAGTTATTTTTCTGGTTTAAGCCATTAACCAGATACGGCACAATATATTTTTTTGTTTATAAAACGCCAAAAATCCTAGAAGTTCTGTGAACACTACCACGGTAACACCAAAAACGTGGAAATACCACAGTGGCAACGCTGAATTTCAAACAGAAATTGATATTTAACTAATTGTTTCAAAACTAACGGTAAACAGACATTCCCAGGCAGAAAGGTAATGTACTGTTTGAGATTCAGCGTTGCCGCTGTGGTATTTTTACGATTTCGGTGTTGCAGTGTGCAGTGGTATCCTGGGAACATCTGGGAACCTCTGGGATTTAGTTCTACGTTAAAATGTGAGCTATCTTAAATTCCAATGATAATGTAGTTATGTCCAGTAACTCTGTAGTTTTAAAATAATAAGTAAGTAATGAGATTTTTCTGAAGTAATCATATAATATCTATTTGTTATTGTTTGCACTCAAAAATAAATTCATAAAACATTCATAATGCTTGTGATGATGATTATGTATGAACATCCAAACAGAAAAAATCTATTTTGATTTTCAGAATGAAATTTAAATTCATTTCTTTGTTTTGACTAAAGTACTAAGGAGTAATGAATGCAAATAGCACACACATAATCACTTAAATATGTAAGTAGTATATACAAATGTATATATGTACATAAGCACATACATGCTTACATATGAATGTACATACCCTGAAGGAAATGTCGATGGTGAAAATGTACTGAGTCGCTTTTGACTTTGTCACCAGTACTACTCTCTAATTAATCCCCATACAATACTTTGTGCTATAGACATTTAGCATGTGCTTGTCATTGAAAATCTACTAGTAACACTAAAACAATTGACTAGATAGTGACTACATAGTTCTTATGGGAACATGGAGACATACCAACCAGACATTAAGTGGTACATTTCTATACCTTACGTACATACAAATATATGAATATTGACAAGTTGTTGCAAAATCCACCAGAAATACACCACATCTGTTTTCTCTCTTTCTTTTATACTGACGAATAAAAGAGAAATTGTAGACAATGTAACTACTACTAGAATTTTAGTGTTGACAAAGAGGCATTTGGCCCCAGTCTGACTGCAGGGTATGTATGCACATATATATATTCGTTCTGTTTCTGAGTTGTTATTTTTTTTTTTTTGGTGCATGTATAATTTTTTGTGTTGAAAGTTTAGCTTTAAAATATTTGACAGTATAAAGGCAGCTGTCAGAAACGTCAATTAGCATTTCGTATATTATGGTATACATATTATGTACACATTCATACATTCATACGTAAAGTATTTAAGCACATAAAACATTTATTCATACATACATCTAAAAAAAATTTAATAATTAGATTGTGTAAAAATCAAGCAATTATTATAACAAAAATTGTGAAATTAATAAAAATGTTATTCACACCCGCTTGGATTAATAGAACAGATGTTAACATATATAAGCATAAATGATAAACAAAAAAAATTAAGAACAAATTGGGAAACTTCACAACATTATTGCTTAAGTTTAAATTAAATTTATGACTATTAATATTTCTTAGTAAGCATCCCTTAAGCATCCCACGCATCACTATAACAATGTGGCGTACAATTGAGAAAGTAAGAGAGAAATTTTTGCGTCTTGTGATTTGATGATACATATTTGGTCAAAGTAGCTGCTTGCTTATATATTAAACCACAGGTTTAATGAGAATACGTTTGATATTAGATTACGTCATCAAAATAGTTAATAGCAGGTTTCTAATTTAATATCCTTAAAAAATTAATGAACTCTAATGAGCGCCTATAGTTAATGACCAATATTTAGTTTTCTATGAAATAACTGCAAATATTTTCTCTAAATACAACAACTACAAGCGCTCATTTCAAAGTACAATTAGCGCTATTTCTTGCTGTTTGTTTCATATTAATTAAATATTGACAATCTTATAAAATACAAGTATGTACTTAACTTCTTACGAGTACTGAAGTTCTTAGGAATCATTGATATGGACACTAATGCTTGCATGACTACATATCGTTGTCTGAATATAGAAAAAACGCCCACACCCATAATTTATTTTAGATCGAATTTTTCGACATACACATTTCCATTTCCTCTAATCTCTAAAAATATGCAAAAAAACTCGATTTAAAAAAATATAATAAGATATGGCGTTTCATTGTTAAGGTAACTATACATATATACGTAGAAATTTATGTGCACAATCAACTTTCTTGATACTCCCAGTGTTTCATTATTAATAAGTACATATGTATATATGCATGTATAAGAAAATACGAAGCTCTGGACTGTTATTTCTCAAAACTTTCAACATTTATTTTCTGCAGAAACAACTGCTGCTGACAAACTTTTTGCAAAAAGGACAAGTAAAATGCTTTTAAATATTAACAATTTACTATTTATTGTGTTGAACTTTTCCTTGTGGTTATTGCTGGACATTGTTCTTGTTTTTTTTTGTTTTTCTACTCTTATTTTTCCATTTAACTGCCACATTTGTTGTCCTTTTTTTCAGCCACTTTTAATGCCACAAGTTGACGTTAATTTCATTTGTTGTTTTCTTTATTGTTTCGGTTAGTAACTCAAACCTTTGCTATAGTTTTAACTTCCACGTAGCCCCTCTTACTCTTTTTCAGATCGCCACTCAACAAAAAAAATATCGAATAAAAAAGAACCAGTATTGCCAAGTTCATTTTAATAAATATATCAAAACAAAAAAAGTTACTCCCTAAACTATATATATACATATAAACTATATTTTGTAAACAAAAAGTGGCAACAATAATTATTCGGTATTAAAAAGCTCGAATAAATTTTCATCACTTTCGTCCTACGCGTATATTTTAATAATTAAATAATTTAACAATTTCTGGGGAAGTTTTAAATTTTTGTAACTTATTATGTACTTAAATATGTCTCTTTAATATGAATTTAACTTAATTTTATTTAATATGATAGCATTTGATTTAATTTAATTTAATTTTATTAATATTATTTTTTCTCAATAAGCGTTTCTTATGTAAAAATATTGTTTACGTATATGGCAACGCTGATTCGATTAAGTTGCATGGGTGGGTGGGATGTTACAGCGAAATTATTGCCAGAATTTTATGTTTGTTATTTGTAGGTAATTTTAAAAACGGGTAATGTGTAGGAAATTTTATTGTGTGTGTTTGAGAGCGTTGCCAGCCTTTGGCTTGATAAATAAATAATACAGCAAGCGTAGTTGACTTTATGTAAAATTTTTTTAATATTAACTTTTTTTGTGTGACAAAATAAAGTTATTTTATGTTTTTAATTAAATTGTAAACTTGTGAAAATAACAGTTGTTATTTTATTACACTAATAATATAATTGTAATTTTGTTGTTGATATTAAGACAAAAGCAATGTTTCTGCTAATTAAATTTTTCATTGCGATAACTTAGGGAATATATAAAATATAAAAACATATACATATGTATGTATGTGAAAATATACATACATTCATACATATGTATGTGAGTGTGTTTGTGAACTAAAGTTGGTAAATATTTTGGGAAATTTAAAAAAATATTCCTGAAATCAAAAGCTATTCCACGCCAATTGGCTAAAAACCCAGCGGTATCAGCAATTAACTGTAATTGTAATTAGTGCACTTAAAGGAAAAAATTAAAAATTTTTTTTAGTTAATTATTATTTTTCGAACTGTATTTGTTTCTATATTCTTATGAATTGAATAGGCTAACGTTCGTAACGCTTTTTAAGCCAAATTACATGTGATAATTATTAATGAACAAATAACATCAAAGTTAGTTGTAAATATTCTGACAACAACACATAGTTGAACGGAACAGCCAGCCGTTTTCGAAGGCCCTAAACCTTCCTCATCAGCGTTCTTCTGTGTTTTGGTCCACCGTGTGTGGTGTCAGTTGATGTAGATGTCTGCCCTATATACATAACTTTATTGCAAATGGAATATGTGAATTGGTTTGATTCATTGCATTTTTCAATTTGCTCATATATATGTTAGGTAATGAAGGCTGAAAATTTACCATCTTCCATATATATTACAACAGTCTTACCATTGTCGTTTGTTCCTTACTAACTATGCACATGTTTGTTAATTTGCTTATTTTTGTTCTACTTAAGACAAACTTTTTTGGTTTGTTACTATTAAGTATATTTTTATTTTTGATTTTTGCCACAAGCCAATGACTATTAATTTTAGTTAATTATTATTTTTCGAACTGTATTTGTTTCTATATTCTTATGAATTGAATAGGCTAACGTTCGTAACGCTTTTTAAGCCAAATTACATGTGATAATTATTAATGAACAAATAACATCAAAGTTAGTTGTAAATATTCTGACAACAACACATAGTTGAACGGAACAGCCAGCCGTTTTCGAAGGCCCTAAACCTTCCTCATCAGCGTTCTTCTGTGTTTTGGTCCACCGTGTGTGGTGTCAGTTGATGTAGATGTCTGCCCTATATACATAACTTTATTGCAAATGGAATATGTGAATTGGTTTGATTCATTGCATTTTTCAATTTGCTCATATATATGTTAGGTAATGAAGGCTGAAAATTTACCATCTTCCATATATATTACAACAGTCTTACCATTGTCGTTTGTTCCTTACTAACTATGCACATGTTTGTTAATTTGCTTATTTTTGTTCTACTTAAGACAAACTTTTTTGGTTTGTTACTATTAAGTATATTTTTATTTTTGATTTTTGCCACAAGCCAATGACTATTAATTTTAGTTAATTATTATTTTTCGAACTGTATTTGTTTCTATATTCTTATGAATTGAATAGGCTAACGTTCGTAACGCTTTTTAAGCCAAATTACATGTGATAATTATTAATGAACAAATAACATCAAAGTTAGTTGTAAATATTCTGACAACAACACATAGTTGAACGGAACAGCCAGCCGTTTTCGAAGGCCCTAAACCTTCCTCATCAGCGTTCTTCTGTGTTTTGGTCCACCGTGTGTGGTGTCAGTTGATGTAGATGTCTGCCCTATATACATAACTTTATTGCAAATGGAATATGTGAATTGGTTTGATTCATTGCATTTTTCAATTTGCTCATATATATGTTAGGTAATGAAGGCTGAAAATTTACCATCTTCCATATATATTACAACAGTCTTACCATTGTCGTTTGTTCCTTACTAACTATGCACATGTTTGTTAATTTGCTTATTTTTGTTCTACTTAAGACAAACTTTTTTGGTTTGTTACTATTAAGTATATTTTTATTTTTGATTTTTGCCACAAGCCAATGACTATTAATTTTAGTTAATTATTATTTTTCGAACTGTATTTGTTTCTATATTCTTATGAATTGAATAGGCTAACGTTCGTAACGCTTTTTAAGCCAAATTACATGTGATAATTATTAATGAACAAATAACATCAAAGTTAGTTGTAAATATTCTGACAACAACACATAGTTGAACGGAACAGCCAGCCGTTTTCGAAGGCCCTAAACCTTCCTCATCAGCGTTCTTCTGTGTTTTGGTCCACCGTGTGTGGTGTCAGTTGATGTAGATGTCTGCCCTATATACATAACTTTATTGCAAATGGAATATGTGAATTGGTTTGATTCATTGCATTTTTCAATTTGCTCATATATATGTTAGGTAATGAAGGCTGAAAATTTACCATCTTCCATATATATTACAACAGTCTTACCATTGTCGTTTGTTCCTTACTAACTATGCACATGTTTGTTAATTTGCTTATTTTTGTTCTACTTAAGACAAACTTTTTTGGTTTGTTACTATTAAGTATATTTTTATTTTTGATTTTTGCCACAAGCCAATGACTATTAATTTTAGTTAATTATTATTTTTCGAACTGTATTTGTTTCTATATTCTTATGAATTGAATAGGCTAACGTTCGTAACGCTTTTTAAGCCAAATTACATGTGATAATTATTAATGAACAAATAACATCAAAGTTAGTTGTAAATATTCTGACAACAACACATAGTTGAACGGAACAGCCAGCCGTTTTCGAAGGCCCTAAACCTTCCTCATCAGCGTTCTTCTGTGTTTTGGTCCACCGTGTGTGGTGTCAGTTGATGTAGATGTCTGCCCTATATACATAACTTTATTGCAAATGGAATATGTGAATTGGTTTGATTCATTGCATTTTTCAATTTGCTCATATATATGTTAGGTAATGAATTTTTTATTTTTTTTTATTAATTATGTAAAACAGTACTGTTCAAATACATAGATATATATATATGTATGTATGTATGTCTACAATTTATTAACAACTCAGTAACTCAGTTTATTTACAAATAAAATATTTTCTCGTTGTGAATTTTATTTGAAATGTATATGGCACATGACGTTTGGCGCAAACAACTCTTAAAACAAATAAATAAAATAATGAAATGATTTAATTTAAAAAAATTTACTGTTACAAACAAGCTTGTTTGCACTGAAACCCAATGAAGTTGCCACTTTTGACAACTGCCATATTTTTTTGTGCCGTCAGTGCAGTTTAAGGGCTGCCAGCTTTTAGTTTTGTGAAAACAATTTTTTTTATAGAATTCTATAAAACATAATTGACAGAAAAGTGAATTATTTCGAATTAGTTTTTTCATAAAATTTTTTTTATAATTTTTCTCATTATATAACATTTAACATTCCATTTACAATTTCATTAATATTTATTTAAAAGCAAGTGGACTAAAGTAAATAACTTAAATTGCTTGAAGTGTTTCTTTTTTTGTTAAATGTATCATTTCATTAATTTAATGAGAAAAATATATTGCACGAGCTTTTCATTTTATGAAAAATTGCCCATCGGCATACAGACATATTTGTTTACATAGTACAAATATGCATCTCATTGCTTTACTGCTTGCTCATTTTTTGTTGTTTCATGGGCAATAAAAAATAATTAATATTAATTGAAATTTAAGTAGATTTTTTATACTTTTTACATTTACAGTACCAGTCAACAGTCAATGAATTAAATATTACCCTGTAATGAGAATAGTTAATTTAAACGACAACTACATCGAACTATATACAGCAGTGTAAGTTTAAATAGCACAACAACAAAGTATTTGCAATTGTGGATAAGACAGGAGAACAAGCATCTGCAAAATGGGCAAGGTTTTGTTAAATTAATAAATTTTACATGCCTACATATTTAAACGAAAATCAAAAATTGTTCACACTTTCGCTTTGTTAGTAAAACTGTGGATAATTAAATAGCACTGCTTTAGAAAATATTGCAATTTATAAAAATTATTAAGGATTAATAAAGGCTTTTTAAAATAGATATTTATAAAACTTATTAAGGTTTTATGAAGGGTTTTTAAAACAAATTTTTATAAAAAAATTTTCTTAAGCCTTTTTTAAGCCTTAATAATTTTTATAAATAAGGCTGTTAATAAACAAGGCAATATTTTTTTAAATACAAATATTGTTGTAAAGTGAAAAATCTTAAAAAAATATTTTAAAATTTTTTATTTTCCTCCAATAAATTTGGGGGAAAAATAAACTTTGTGTATTTTTTTTCGAAAAATGTGTCGTTTTTTGAGATTTTCTTGGGAACAGTGTTGATTTTAAGTGATCATAACAGGGACTCGACATAAGGTTTTGAAAATTGGATTATAATTAAAATAAAGGAAATTAAATTTATGAATAAAATGGTGCTTTTATAAATAAAAAAAAAATATTTTAACAGTAGTGGTTACATAAATAGTACTAATTTTTTTTGTTGCTTCTCGAAATTTTCATGATTCAATAATTTGTATATTTTCATCTTGTTCATGTCTATAATATAAAAACGTAAAAATTTTAGCCTTACAGCTGTGTTAACTGCAGTAGCACACCTGGTTTTAGTTCTTCAAAATAAGCATAAACTACAAAAATATGAATATTTCATATATCTCATATAATTAAATGGGAAATTCAATCATTTTTATGTTAACAGTGGTGTTCACTTAAATAGCATATGTGGTCTTAAATTTTAAGAATTGCTTTGAAACTACAATAACATGCTTATTTGAATATTCTACTGAGATACATAGATATAAATAGTTTAAAAAAAATTGCTTAACAGCGGTGTTTACTGAACTAGCACACTTATTTTATGTTAGGGTAAAACTCATAAAAGTTCATTTCAAATATTTTTTCTGGAGAAATAGTGTAAATTATTGTTTTTTTAGCTAGCACACTTCTTGCTAAGCAGCTTCATTTTTGAAAAGTTAGAAAGATTAAAAAATTGAAAAATAAAAACAAATTAAAAAATAAATAAAAGAAAAATAAATAAATAAAAAAAAAATAAAAATAAAATACCATTTAAAAGAAAGTAACCAACAAGAAAAAAATTTTCCTATGAGTTATACTTTAGAATATGAGATAAAATTGTAAATAGTCAAGGTAATTTAGCAGCCTACATTAAGGGTCATATTTGTAAAAAAATTTATTTACAAAGAGAATAAACTACTACCCAGTTATAGAAGAATTTAAATATAATTGCAGGCTGGCAAACAAACTTATTTAACAAACACAAAAACTTAGATCTGAGAAGAAAAATAAATGTGAAGGCAAAGCTTTAGAAAAATTTTCAAATGTTATTTAAGTTGATTTAAAAAAAAAATTTTTTTTTGCTTTTGCTACGTGTCTAAAGCAAACATACTCGCAGTAAATACCAAGAATAAAGTAAAAATGTAACGTTATTGTTTATTTAAATTACTGTACAGCAAAGCCTACTTTTCAAAAACATTTGCATTCATATTGTGTAGCATACTTTTAGACGTGCATGTTAGTGTTTTTTTTTTGCCTATAACCAGCAACTATTTCTAATTCGTATAACATTTCTAAGTACATATTTATTAAAACATTTGCTGTGGTCCTTTTTGTTTTTTGTTTGTTTACAAATTGTCAATTTTCTTTTAGTTACATATTTTTAGGCTTCAGAAAAAAAAGCAGCAACTAAATTGAAAACTTTTATTTCTCTGGTACCTGTTTGAAATTGAATTTCTTTTAGTTATGTCTAATGCTTTGGCATATTTACTTAAAACCTGCCTGTGTGTAAATTTATACTCGTATGCCACACACGTTTAGTTAAAACTTTTTTTTTATTATGCTTCATTGTATCTGCAAAGTCATTAGATGCGACTGTCACATGTTGTCTTATTTTTATTTTTATTTTTTTGTTGAAGCAACAAAACATTTTTATCTAAAATGTTTTTTTTTTTCGCTCATAAAAAATCGTATTTTATTTCCCTTTTTTTCTTGTTAAAGCCTTTTGCCAAATGGTGGTGCCTTTCTTTGTTTTTTGTTGCTTGTTATTTGATACTCTAGACATGATCTTTCCTGTCTAGCAGAATATATTCATATATGCAGACATACATATGTATATACATATATTTTAAGCCCCTTTTTAGGGTAAGAAGGTGTATTTCCTTCCGTTATTTTTTTATGGATTTTATCACTCATACAAAAACCCAAACAAAGACGACTCTATTTAACATCCTTTTGAGTGGTAAAGACTTCCTTTTTTGTGAATGGAAAGTTTTGAATCTTAAAAACTGAAATAGGAATAAAAAGAAGATGTTTCCAAATTTTATAAATGTTTTGTTAGTAGTTTATGGTGTGGTTTATAACCCAGCAAATAGGATTTTACTATGTTGCACTGTACAATAAAATTAAACTTTTGTCAAAGTAAAAAGTATTCAAGCAGGGGAGATCAGAGTGCCTTCTTGGCTAATAGGCCGCATGCTCATCTAGTTTTCGGAGAGTCGCAGGTTCGATTCCTGCCACAGGCTCTGGGTGTTTCTAGAGACAAGCCAAAGAAGCCTTGTAGTTTGTGTTTAAGAAAAAGACGTCCTTACGTATGAGCCTGTTAAATTTTTTTTTGTTTTTAGGGTGTGGGGGGGGAGTGGGTGTTGGAAGAATATGAGACCTTTCCTTTTATGTGGATTATCTGACGAAAAGAAATTTCGTAGAACATTTTCTGTCTTCTCTCCATATGAGTCGCAAATTTCTTTGCTGGGTTAGATTTTATAGTTTTCATAAACTCACTTTAAGTCAGAAATATTTATATTCCAGACTAGACATCGTTTGTAATTCAATACTGTCAGCTATAATAAAAATGTATTTTTATATAAAATTGTACACAACTATTGCAATAAAAAAAAACCCAAACAAATAAATAGAATTAAGTGTACATACATTTGTATTTGCTAGTGTAACAGTTACGTTTAAATAGATAGCACTAGTATATACAATTTAACTTTGTATCTAAGCTTAGAAATAATGCCCTGTAACATTAAACATTTAAAAAAGAAACTGTCGGTCTCGCTTAAAAAGAATTAAACTTCTAGAGTAGAATAGGGGAAAGATCTGACCCAAAGGCTGCCACGGTGACATATAGTGGATCTTCGTAATATTAGAGGGAAACAAATCTTCTATTTAACAACTATGTAAACTGCACTGTATGTGCCCTGAAAATTAGAATTGTTTCTGAAGGCCTTGGATAAAAATTCCTAAAAATTTTAACTTTGGTTTACAACATTTTTTAATAATTTCATAATTTCTCTTCAAAATGTTTTGGAAGAAAACTCACAAAAAATGCTCACTCTCCCTCATATTTAGAATACCTACGTTTTCCCCGGGGAAATTTTAGTTCATAATAGCAGGAATGGGAAAAGGGGAAAAATCCCGGGGAATTGTTTGTTTATAATGGGGCTTAATATGTATTTGAAAGTAACACAGTTGCCACCTTTGCTTTAATTTAAATAAAAGTGTAGTTACTGCATTTTAAGTTAAACATGTGTCGGCATTAACAACAACAACATTTTTAACTTCGTTATTTTTTCGCGTATACGTACATATGTATATATTGTTGTTATTTATAGCATCATCAATTAAAACAGTCTATTTGAAATTTGTTTGTCAGTTGCGGCCTTTTGGATTTTAGGTGACGATATACATACATATATTTGTGTACACATATATGTATGTATTTGTGATTGCCAGCTTATAATGATTGAAATTTTCTTTTAATTTTCATTTGCCATTCATTACACATAGTACGAATATTTGATTGAACAATTAACGGTCTGTGCATTAAAATTTCATTCTTTGACATGCATTTTTTTTCTCTCCAGATTTTTTGCAAAACATTGCGAGCCATAACCGCCAAAATAATGTATCCCACACCATAATCGATTTTTGTTTTTTATCGAAATCGATAGTTCAACATCATTTAAAATTATTAAAATTAAATGTATTACACAAAACAATATTTACATTATAAATTTTAAAATAATGGCTTTATTCAAACTGATTTCATTTTGAAAAAACCTTCCTCTGTAAAATTTCGAGTTTGTGGGATACATTTTTTCGGCGGTTATGGCTCGATTGTTTCATATCAATTGGCTATTTATTTGGCGCCCGCCTGTTTGTTTCCTTTTTGCTTTTGCTTTTTCTTGTTTTTATTCTGCTTCTTTATGGAAAAATTCAATTCAAATAACTAATCGTGCTGCCAGATGTTTTTTTTTATTTTTTTATAGGCGCCAATCAGAATCTGCTTTGTGCACACAGTGTGCATATTGTACTTAACCGATTATTAGGAAGCAAGATGTCACAATATTATACCAGGGGGCATCAATAAGTATGTGACTTTTTAAATTTCCCTCTTCTGAACAGAAAGGCAACTTGACTTCTGTCAGAATTTGAAAAAGCTGGGTCATTTAGTTTCTGTTTGTCAGTCAGTGATAGAAAAAAAACGCGTGATTTGGTGAATTTTGTAGAGTCAAAAAAAAAAAAAAAACTAAAATACGCTCAAAAGAAAAATAAAAAAAGGACTTACAGTGTGAGTATGTTTATAACAAAAAAATACGCATGCTACTCGGGATATTTTTTTATCACCCGCCACAGTATATATACTTACATAAATTTGTGGATATAAAATGGATTGGGAATTGTGAGGTTGTTTCAAAACATGATCTATGTGTGTGTGTAAATAAAATAGCCCTGTATATTCGCACATGTAGCCGATTACTAGTGAGAGTATTTTTATATTCATGCGTATAGTTGCTTGTGCTGCGTAATTTAAAAAATGTATGTAAACCTAGTTGTTGGTTGTTTATAGTTATAGGTACTCGACCTATAACGTGTGTTTTTTCATATGAGTGTATTTTTTATATTTAGCTGTACGCATTCATTATTGTTTTACTGCCAATGCTCAAAGAGTACTTAAAACAATACTTTTATCATTCTCTGCTCTGTATCTCATGTTAAAAAAATTAAATTTAAGTATAATTTGATTTTTGCGCAGCACTTGAGCGAATTTTGAAGCACCCGTTGCAAGAAAATAATCAAACAAGCGCCAGCTTTTTGTTTTTTGCAATTAGCTTTTAATAAAGAATACTATTTACTGAATGACAAAAGCTTTTTCCAGCTCAATTATTAATTAAATGACATTTTAATGAGTCCTTTACAAAAAAAAAAAAAAAAAAACAGAACAAGTGCAACTCAGTCATTAGCAGTCACCGCAAAAAGCTGCAGAAGTTGTGTTTAGCTTCATGCATTTGTTACTAGAAAAAAAACCAGAAACTGTAGTAAAGGAAAGCCCTTAACGCACTGGTAGTAATATCATTTGTATTTTAAGTGATTAAAATTTGAGTGGCATTCATTTTTATACAAATTACTGCTGCTGCTCACATAACACCAGCTAGTAGAATTTATGTGTATCATCATCGTCACCACCATCACTATGCTAAAGTTGGTTGGTTGATTGTGTCATGGTATGTGAAAATTTTGTGACAAACATTTTGGGGGAATGAATGATATTATGTTTTCATGCTTAACTGGTTGAATGCCTTCTGAAGTGAGAACACAATACAATTGTGGCTGTGTTGGCAGTCGTTTTTCATACACATACATTTCCCTTTTTTATTTTTTTGTCATCGAGGATATGACATTATTTAATGGCTTGTCATTTAAGCAATACTAATTTATGCAATTGAATACCAGTACAAACGTTAATAACGACAACAAAGAAACTTTTTTGATGGACTTTGAAAGCTTAGAGTCATGGACATGTGCATATGCAGAGTACATATGCTTCATATAAAATAGAAAGGAGTCATCTCAACTCATTACAAAGTTTGCAGAAGAAAAAAAAACGTCCGTTGGTCAGTTTTGCATATAATAGTAATTAAAATTATTTTAATAAGTCTTTGTTTAATATACATTTATGCATTAAAGAAAGTGTGTACACTGCAGCACATAAATATAAGGGGAAGGGGTTTAAAATTCTTTATATATCTTTAAAATTCGATAAGTTTCTTGGGCACCTTAGACAAATTATAACTAAGGCTATAAATACTGTCACGAGTTTTCAAACATTTTGGTTCGCGGAAGAAAGCCCCCAATTGGTAAATACATATATTTAAAAACTAAAAAAAAAATTTAAAAAAAAAATGAAAAAAAAGCAAATAAGTTCAGGCTTTGCTTTTCCTTTACGAAAAACGAAAACAAGTTTTCAAATAATATTTTATTTTCATGTAAATATCACAAAAAATATTGCTAGACCTTCCGCCGATTAAATTCTATTTTATTTTTATTACTCACTTTGGCAACACTCCAATGTTTGTAGATGTTTCATAGAGTAGCATTGCCACACGTTTCTTGAAAAATCGGCAAATAATTGTGAAACAACTTGTTGTTACTACAAAAAATTCAGCAAATACAAAAATTAAATAAAAAACCATTAATTCTTACATAATTTTATTTGCCAATTATAAATTTAATGTTTTCATTAGTTTTTATAATTTAATTTTCCTTATTTTAATTGCGCTCACTTTCCTTTCATATTGTTAATTCATACATTTTATTATTTTATCGCACTCTTGTTGTAAGTTCGTAAAGTAATTGTCTCCAATTAGATCTCTTTTTATACGATACAAAACAAAAATAAAAACAATAAAAAATTATTATATTTAATTTTTATATTACATTCCACAGTGTTTTATTACACATCATGCCTGTATACATACAGATATACATACGTAAAAAAATTTCTCTAGCAAATTGTTTTCTTTAATGAACTTTAATGAAAGATGCATATGTGTACAAAAATTTTATTAAAACACACAGAATGTCTATAATAGAAGCGGAAAGAAAATGGAAAATAAATTGATAAAACAAACACAAAACTTGTCTAGTTATTAAGTGCAAAATAATTAAAACACATACACATGTCGACAATTTCAAGTTAAACATGTGCCATCGAACTGCACAAACAAAATTCATTGAAAAAAGAACTAAATGAAGAATAACATAAAACTTCATTAAGGAGCAATTTACAAAAAAATTAAATAAAATAAATAAAAAAATAAATAAAAAAATAAATTAAAAAAATAAATAAATAAAAAACATTTCACGAGAATTTTTATTGAATAATGATAAAATGAGGAAAATTTTGTATACGAGTATATATACAGTATTTTTCGGTTAATTGATCCTACGGTTAATTGGTTTCCACGCTTAATTGAACCACATGATCGGGCAAAAAAATATTGCATACGAAAACACATGTAAATTTCCTCGGATAATTGAACCCGGTTAATTGATTTTCCCGCTTAATTGGTTCAAAATTCATGTCATCAAAAATAAATTTCCTCTTACTTTTACCCGGTTAATTGCATTATTATTGAAAAATAATCTAGCATTTTTGCACAATGATCTCGAAAAGTGTGAATATGTACAACATGAATTTATTTGTTCCTTTTTTTTATTTTTTAAGCACTATGTAATATTTTAATACTTACGTGAATGGAAGAGCTGTATGTATATGCATATGGATTGTTTTTATTCTTTAAGTTTATGCTTTTTTTTGTAAAACCAATATATGAATTGTTTTTTAGTTTATAAATTTTATTTTTTTGTAAAACTAATGTGCACATAAATAGTGCATTTAATAGTACATATGTACCTACAATAATAAATACCTGCGTGTACACATATACATATGTATATACATATGTATGTACATTTTTTTCTGTTACTTGCATTTTTTTCGTTTAAGGTAAAAAAAATTATTTTGAAAAACTTAAAGTGCACATATGCGATTTCTTTTAATTCATTAGTTGTTCGTTTAATTGAACAAACTGTTCAATTAAACGGGATTCTTGTAATTGAACGATTTGTTCAATTAAGCGGGTATCGGCTAATTGGTTCCCCGGTTAATTGAACAAAAAATTGTGCAAATTTTGATGTGCAATTAACCGAAAAATACTGTACATACATATATTTTTTTGATATTGGCATCACTGATAAACATTTAACAGAGTTGCTTAATAAAAACATGTCAATGGATGATAATAAATAAATTAAAATGCCGTTAATCCATTAAATGTTAAAAGAGATTTAAATTCTGATGGCGAATTGAGACATACGATATCGAGCGAAATTTGAAAATGTTTCAATTTAAACTCTATTGAAATATGTACATATATTGCAATTTCGTTCGATAGCGAATGCCGTAATTTGCTTCCTCTGCTGATCTCTTAAATTGTGTCCTAAAATAGAATTAGAAAGTGTACTTTATATTTTAATTTATTTTTGTTTGATTTTACTTTATTATATTTTTGGTTAATTTAATTTTATTAATTAGTGTTTTTAAGTTAAGTAAAGTTAAGTTTAAAATTTTTAATTTTATTTTATATCATATTAGTTTATTTTATTTTATTTGGTTTCACTTCATTTCATTTCTTTTCATTTCATTTCATTTTTATTTATTTTATTTCACTTAATTTTATTTTATTTGATTTCATTTATTTTATAGTTTTTGAGTTTATTTTATATTATATTTATTTTTATGCTTTAATTTTTTTTTATTTAACTTTATTTTATTTTCTTTCATTTCATTTTATTTTATTTTCTTTCATTTCATTTTATTTTATTTTATATTATTTTATTTCATTTTATTTTGTTTTTTTTTTCATTTCATTTCATTTCATTTCATTTCATTTTATTTTATTTTATATTATTTTATTTCATTTCATATCATTTTATTTTACTTTATTTGATTTCATTTATTTTATTTTGTTTAGCTTATATTATAATATTTTATTTATTTTTATAGTTTTATTTTATTTGAAAATTTAGCTTGTTTTTATGGTTAAGCAATTGTCTATATGCATTTCGTTCCCGCTTTTGGAACTCGTGAGTAGACTTCAACCCAAAAAATTTTTGAATTTATTTTATTGAATTTTATTTCATTTTATTTCATTTTATTTTTTATTTCACTTCATTTTATTTTATTTTGTTTTATATTATTTTATTTTATTTTATTTTATTTCATTTTATTTTGTTTTATTTTATTTAATTTTATTTTATTTTGTTTTATTTTATTTTATTTTATTTTATTTAATTTAATTTTATTTTATTTAAATTTATTTTATTTTATTTTATATTATTTTATTTTATTTTATATTATTTTATTTTATTTTATTTTATTTTATATTATATTATTTAATTTTATTTTATATTATTTTATTTTATATTATTTGATTTTTTTTATTTTATTTTATTTTGTTTTATTTCATTTCATTGTATTTTATTTTATTTTATTTGATTTGAGTTATTTAATTTTATTTTATTCTCTTTAATTTAATTTTATTTCATTTAATTTTATTTGATTTTATTCTATTTTATTTTATTTTATTTTATTTTATTTGAGTTATTTAATTTTATTTTATTTCATTTAATTTTATTTTATTTCATTTCTATTTTTTTAGTTTATTTTATAATATTTTATTTATTTAAATTTTTTTTATTTTCTTTTATTTTATTTTCTAAACCCCTCAATAAACAATTTCAATGCATTTAAAAAAAAATATTTTACTGAAAAAAATTAGGGTTATTATACAAAAATTATTTTAATTTTTTCTATTAATTTTTTATTTGATTTATTTTATTTTGATTTATTTGAATATACATATATATAATATAATAATTTCAATTCTTATTGAATGAAATATTTTTATTAATTAATGTGAGTTTCTAATAAAGTCTAGTTTAATTTTCTTCTCTTCTTTATTAACTTAATAAAAATATTTCATTCAATAAGAATTGAAATGACCGAACTTAAGCCTGATTAAAAATTATTTCTGATTAAAATTCACTACAGTTCAATTAAATCTAAATATGTCTCACTTTTATTAATATATTTTATTTTTAATATTTATTTGATATTAATATATTTACTTTTATTTTTTGTTTGTTTTTTTTCGACCGAATGATCTGAATGATTTTGGTAGATTGTGCGGTTTGTGTCTGATTTCTGATTTCTTTTTTTTTTACAGATTTTACGAAAAAGAAAATTATTATAAAAGTCACTTCACCGGCAGTGTACAATAAATTCAAATAAACAAATTCTCTATTTTAGTAAACATACTTTTATCTGTTCTTATAAACTTGTGCATTATGTCATAACATAAAACACAACATTTCCCTTTTTATTAAACTGCTTTAGATGTATCTGCCTGCAACATTTAACTTTAATGTTTCGTAATAGTTTTCTAATCGAACATGTGTCTTCAACACAAAACCATTAAACCACTTAAAGCACTTGTAATAATAATATATGTATGTACATTTACATGTAATGCAACTCTGGGCAGCAATTTTTCTCTCTCCATCAATCACTCAAACTTTAAATACTCCTCGTACTCATTATGCATAAACTGGTAGTGTTGTGTGGTGTTGAGGGCAAAGCTGGGAATTAGCACTACTAAAATCAAATCAATCCATCAATTAAAAGCACAAGTACTTAGATATACACAACATTGATATTCTACTTCCTACACTATTTATTATTCATATGCTGCGACAACAACAACTAATCAAACTTATCATATTCACTATATTTCCCTTCAAGGAGTTTTCTCCAGTTTCCAACGGGAAGTATACAAATACTAAGAGAGCGAGTTTGAGTAATAAGCAGTGCCCACCAATGGCATTTTAGAAACATCTTGTTTGATTGAAATGATTTTCAATTGAAAATTATAACTGGCAGCTAATTTATGGTAAAACCACTCATAACCCTGCAAACACTTAACGTTACAATTTTCCAAAGAAGTGCTAGAAAATGATGAAGCGAAGTTTTTTTTTTTAATCGTTTACTGATTGATTGTGGCAAAGCTTCCCAGCAAACATTGTTAATGTATTTGAAATAATTTAAAATCGTTTTCGTTATAAAATGTTGTTATTTCTAAGAAGAAAATTTTCGAATAAATTGTTCGAGAATTTTTTTTCCATAAGTATCAGACCTATTTAGTACAGTCTGCTCCCGATTATTTAAACTTTTTTCCCGCTATATAAATTTTTATTGTTTTAGATATTTTGAATTTATTCTTTGATTTTTATTTTTTATGATTATTGATTTTTATGATATGATAATGATTATCGAGAGTAGACTGTATATCAAACGTGTCATTTTGTCTTTGCTGGGTGCAATCGAACTCCAACTACCGACTTATTATTTGATGTGTGTAAAAAACACTTGTGCGTGTCATAAAATCATTAAAGAATTTTTCTGCTTTTCTTTTCTTTCGAATATGTAGTTTAAGTTTGTTTGTGGCTGTCATTGATACCCGATATCATTTGCTAAGAAGCAAGTCCACAAACTTAGTTATGTAGTCTTGTGTTAAATTATCGTGACAAAAAGAGGAGGACCCAATTTATTTTGAATTTTGAAGTTTTCTTATTTTATTTTTATAGTGTGGGTTGTAAAAAGATTTGTGTTATATTGATATTGACGGTTGATCGCTTTTCTAGAATTTTTCTTTTAATGTTTTCTTTGTAGTGATTTAGAAAGATTATTTATGCAAATGAAATTATTGATTTAAATCAAGTGTTAATTAGAATAATTTGTTTCTAAGGGAGAAGGAAAGCAACAAGGAAAATATGCGTTAGAAATTTTTTTATAGAATCTTCTGATTCTAGCTGATTTGTTTATTGTACCAATAAAAAATATTTATTTGACTTTTAATAACGCTCTAGGTAACTTATACAATAAAATTATGTTAAGTCAAAATTTGAATTTTTTAAAATTCGTTTAATGATTTATTATGACTGAAAACAAGTGTGGCAACACTGGTGATGTTTTTAAGATCACAAACTGCCCACCTTTTTTTTTTGCTAAGGTGTGTGTACAAAGTTTCAAGCCATCGATAGACTGGTTAAAAAGACATGAAATATTATGTCACATTTTAATGGGCGTGACCCGCCGCCCACTTTCCTAAACTCGATATTTTATCAATACAATAGCCCATGGATGTGAATGGCTAGAAGTTCAGAATATATTTTGTTAGTTTTTGAAGAGGCGTAACCCAGCCCACTTTTATTATGCCTTTAAAAATGTTCGTTGCATGTGCTGAATTTCGAAGCAATCGATTAGATAAAATGCATGCAATTTCATTTAAACATTCGTATTCTGAATATTATCTCCTCGGGAGTTTATTCCTTGTTTATTCATTGTTTCAACATTTTAAAAAGTCATTTGCCAGCTTTCAGTTAAAATAAAATAACTGCAAACAAAACAGCTGACTTCGAAAATTCCAAGTTTTGCCTCAAATTAAATTTTTTTAGCTCAATCTGTTTAGGATAGGTGGATTTTATTAAAAAAAAAAGAAAAACAAATTATAACCATGGGAATTATTTCTGGGAAATATTTAGAATTGGGCTGAAAATTTCAATGGGCATGGCCCCGCTTACGTCTGCTGGATTTCATTGCAGTGCTTACCACCCAGAGATCCTTGCGGATTGGTGGGGAGTGAATATCACTTCAATAATAATTTATTAACATATAGACTGATAGTTTGAGCCCCTATCATAGTGCAGAATCCCCACTTTAAAAAACAACAACAGCCCTTGGATGCTGCATATAAATGAGATCGCGGAGCATTTCAATATTAGCATGATCTAGAGTCCGGAGCATTGAGGCTTTCAGGGAAACTGTAGAGCAGATGAGCATGCAAGAACTGGGATAAACTTACAACTTCCACTGGATATGGAATGTGTAGGTTTACCCTACTATCTCTTCTCTCGTGTAATTTCAGACTCAGGCGCAATACTGAAGAGAAAATGTATAGAAAGTTCGCCACAAGAAATGACTGCAACTAGTTATGCCGGCAGTTATGGACTCACCTAGTTGAGAAAAATACGGTTTCTTTGGTTTCAAGGAATAGCAAAATAAACTCAGTTTTTGGTGACCGTTTTGAACATTTGACATCGGGTTGACTATAATAAAGTTTGCCCTAGTTTACAAGATATAGACGAGGAAGAAAATGTAGAAAACTTTGTGTGTCATTGCCTTGGATTAACAAGAAAGAGTTAAGAGTTCAGGAAATTTTCTAACGTTGAACTGCAACGTAATAGTGAATTTATATCAGTGGTGGGCGCTGTGAATGTATTCGTAAACTGTCAATGTATTGAGGCTGCGAGTTACCCACCAAACACAAAGCCTATCGTTTGAAGTATAATTTTAATTTACTAAACTAAATGATAGAGAGTAAGTATACGTGTGAATGTATTCAACACAATTGTCCCAAGAAACGCCCATCAATGATTTATATAGAACTTTGGTTTGTTTGCCGATTCGGATTCCGCTTAATTAAATAGGAACTCCCTGGTATAACAAAGGATCTGAAGAGTCTCAGTGAGTCCGGGATTTTGACTTCCAAAATTAGCTAAACTTTTAATAAAATTAAAAATTTTATTTTATTTTAGCAAAATTGAAACAGTTAGGGCCTTTCTGTATTAAGGTAACGATATGTAGTATATCCTTTTTAAAGTTTCCATATTCCACAATTTAAGCAAATGTCTGTGAATTCCATTTAATTTATTTTGCTTGTGCTTGTCAAACAATTAAGTCATCACTATCAACAAGTTCCTGTTTATTTGGTATTTAAAAAAAAAACTTTTTCTGCAATTTGACAATTGTATATTTTAACTTGCTTTAAGGTTTTTTAATTCTTAATAATAATGGCTTGTCAAAAATATTTTTGTGAATAGCGGCGAGTGCAGTCCGAAAAAAGACCACACACATCTTGTGATTTCCTTTTCTTTTGGTTTTTTCTCATGACACGAAAAAGTTGCCCTTTTGGTTGTTGTTTTTTGTAAGACAGACCTCTGTTTATATTTGGGGTTAAGAACAGTGACTGTAAGTAACTGTGGTGCCTCTAACAGTAAACGAGTATTAAAAGAAAAAAAGTAGTAATTTAAAGGACCATGTAAGTGGGTACTACGGTACTCAACTTGAGTTGCTCAGCAGTAGACTGGCGGCGGGTTGTGTACTTATTTAAGTTGCAACTAAGCACTTGCATAAATATGTACATATGTATGTATGTTAAGCGAATTAAAGTTACATATAAATTATTTAAAATTTATTTGCTTTAGTATTATGTAAAATGAGCTTGGGCAAGAAAGAGTACAGCGCTTAGCAGTTGAATAATTGAATGCTTTTTAAGAAGAGGGCACATTTTTATGAAGTTTAAGAACGTTATACGTACATACATAAATACATACATACATACATACATACATATGTTAAAATTTTTGCAAGAAGAGTAATGGAAAATTTAAAAAATTTTTTTCCATACAAATTCAAAATTTTTTGTTTTGAAAAATTAATTTATTTTTAATTTAATGGATTTATTTTGATAAAAATAAAATTGATTAAATTTTGAAGGCAAAATTTATTCCCAATTTCCACAAGTCAAGCAGTCGATTGGTCTGGAAAATTTTGTATGATAATCACTCAAAAGTATGAGTGCTTTTCATATAAATTTTCTATTAAAGTCGACCGGTTGGGTTGTGGAAACAGGGCGTTAAAGGAACACCCGGAATCGCTCCTATTTTGTTGATCTCCAATTATAGTTTCCATTTTTTTTAAATGTCAATTTTTTTAATATTATTATCTGTTATAAATGTGGTTTACATACACATATCGATGGCTTAATATAAAAAGGGAGTATCTCAATTTTTTTTTTCGAAATCGCGTTTTTAACGTTTTCTGGTAGACAACGTATAATTGCATCCTCCTTGAAGATCTTAGTACGTTACAATTCAAAATCAAAGACTTATGGCCACTAAAAAAAATTAATTCTGCTGGGTTTTCTTCAGTTTTTTTTTGCTTTTCCTATAAAATATCGAAAATTCGACTTCCGCCTTTAAGCCATCGATATACACATATCATTATAGAGAACTGCACATACATATGTACATATCGCTCATACCGTCACAACTCAAAAAAAATAATAATTTTAATCAATAATTATCAATACACACACAACTAAATGAAAAAAAAAAATTTCATTTTACTCTAAAGAATATTGAGAATGCAAGATATTTGTATAAAACTTTTATTGAATGTGAATAACGACATGAGTTTTTTACATTCTACATTATTAACATGTTGTTCAACTAAATGAGCGATATGTATTTATTGTTTGCTATTTTAATATTTTGTGTGTGTAAATGTACATACATGTGTGTATGTACATTTAATTTTCCCTTGTTTTAAGCCTATTTGTGTTATTTTCACAAAAGGATTGTAATATTTTTTTCTGCATGCAAAACATGAAAATCCTTTTAACGTTTTACTTAAATAAGCACTTACATATTTATACATTTACATATGTTTGTAATTATTCAATTTAAAGATGTTTTTTTTTGTGATACAGTCAAAGTTCGGTATAACGAATGCTATATTCCTTATATAGCGAAGTTTTTTTTTATTATACAATTAAATTCATTTTAGTTAATTTTTAATACAAATACTTCATAAATTTTTCTATAATTTTTCGACCTTTTTTATACACATATTTAATTAAACTATTTTTCAAGCTTTGTAGGTTTTTTGTTTATTTTTTCACGTCAAAATTAGTTAAACCTCTTATTGGAAGAGCCTTTATATATAAATGTAATTTTTTCGTTTTTTGTTAGCTTAGAAATAAATGTGAACAGCAATCATTAACCTTATCAATATGATAATTTTATCTGAAATTCTAATTGGTTAAATTACAAAAAAATCGTAAAATTTCATTATGTTAAGGAAATAATAAATTTAAAACGCCGCTCACTCATCATTTTAAAAATTTCTCACTCTCTTGGAAATGAGTGAAAATAGCGCGAAGTTAGCAGCACTTAATTTTTTTTAGTGAAGTAAGACTTTTATTTAAACCAACATTTTAATAGGTTTTCTACTTTCACTTACTTTCAAAAATATGCATTAACCATGTTTTTTTTATATTTTCTTAAAAAAACTTTAAATATTAAACTTGGTTAGATTAGAAAGGAAACAAAACATTAAAATGCTTTAACTGACTGTTTTTCTTTTGTAAGACGTAAATCATTAAAAATGATTTGACACCGATTTTTTAAAAATACTTGAATATATATGTATATTTTATTAAATATTTCTATAATATGCAAAGTATATTGTATGTATGTATGTATGTATGTATGTATGTATGTATGTATGTATGTATGTAACACTTTTCTTGGTAAAAGTGTTTGCAAGATAACCAGAATGAGAAATTCTCAAGTGCAGCAAAACGTTAGAAAAGTATGTATGTACGTAGTTATAAAGTACAATAGAGAAATGGTAAAAAAACCTAAATGAAAATATAATTTATATTGATGATTGCCAAGACGTTTTGGCACTTTTAGCAAACCACATAATGGCTAGTGGGAAACAAATAAAAAAAGCAAAGCAAAAAAAAAAAACCAAACCCAAGCAACCAGCATGGGAAGAAAATAAAAATAAAAAAATCATCATTTAAAGAAGACATCTATGTTGAAATTATTTTTACATTCATTTGGTTAAACTAACAATCAATGCATACATTGACCCAGTAACACTATGACATGAAAAGTGTTCTTACTGAAAATGAATGAATGAATGGGAAATAAAAAATATGAAAGAAATGAAGAAACTATCAGGGTCATAGGAAAATACAAAAAAAATAGACAAAAGGAAATGTATGAGGGTTTAAGATATATAGTCATGCATACATATGCGCATATCGCACTTGTTCCTTTAAAGGGGCGGTCAACTCAAAATTTAAAAATTTTCTGTGGAGGCATAAAAGTGTTTTTTTTATATATACATACTTATATATCGCAAAGAGGGTTTCAAGCGTATAGAAAATGTTGCTGCAAGACTTTTATAGTGCATTAAACGCCAAAAAAGCTTAAGCGACATAATTTTCGAACTTAATTTTTTGACGAAAATCGATTTTCGCCATAAAATGAGGTTCAAACTTATGTCGGTTGAGCTCTTTTTTGCGAAAAATACAATAACTTTGAAAATTTTAAGTGTCTCTATAATATTGTATGTGTATTACATTAGGATTTCAACATTTTTGGTTGCTTGGCTTCGAACACCCATTAATTTTTTACTATCATATATTATTGTAGAGGCCGAATTTTGCATTCGGACATCGTAGCGAAAACAATAGGGTTCCTTTTCACCTTTAATGTACGGAAGTCTAGAAAAAGGACTTTGAATATTAAAACTTTCGATTATTGGACATTTTGTTAGAGCCGTCCGTTAGTCTTTATCGGTATTTTTTTTTAACTCAAGCTCATTTAAATCGTTCATATTAAATTTTTTAATTTCATATAATTAAAAAAAATAGGCAGTTATGACTTTCCATTATTGGAAATTCTCCTAGAATTAGAAGAAAACAATAGCCAAAATCCATAATCTAGGACTGTGATTTAAGGTTTGGTGTTTCGTGTCTGTGAAGGCCTTAAATTATATATTTAAACAAAGCAGACATAAAGAAGGAGCAGCTTGACTAATTTTTTTTACTGAACTTGATAAAAGAAACTGCTATTAAATAAATTTTATAAGAAAAAACATGGGCCCTTATCACGAGTATCGTATCACGACTTCGGCTACGACGATTTTGTATTAGACTAAAGAACATTGCAACATTTTTTCTTTAACCTAGTAAAAAAAACCGTCGTAGTCGTAGTCGAAATACGACAATCGTGATAGGGTCAATTATTTTAAGAGCTAACAGAATATTAACAGAGTTCTGTTGAACATGATGGTTTGTGTCTAGGCTACTAAATTTTATAATTTATTTTAACAACAACTAAGCAACTACATAAAAGACACTGAAAATAAATTAAAAAAAATTATATTTAGTTTTTGCACTTATGAACTTTCTACTCTTAAAAATTTGTTGGAAAAGTATGCATGAGTTGCTTAGTGCTATAAATGCAAGATAGTATTTAGACAGAGAAGCAAAAGTCCTCCTCCTTCGTGGAAGTTCGATATTGTTGCTCTGGTTTTTTTTAACTGTTTTTTCGGAATTCCTTGTTTTACAATTAATTTCTTATAACAAAAAAAGAAAATTAATTAATTAATATGTAGAAATTTTATTACTCCTTGTCCGTTTAAACGTTTTTAAAGTCTTCTCTTTAAATATCTCCTATAAATTTGTGTTATTTGACTACAAAATACTTTTGGTTGTTTCAAGAGAAGTTTTTATGTTTTGATGAAATGGAAATTTCAACTTTTTGGTAAACTAAATGTATGCATTTATGTACGTTTTATATTGTTTTATTTTTCGCTGCCAAAATACTATAACTACTTGACTAAGTTTACCAAAAACTTTATAATACGCTGCCTTAAATACAAATATTTTCGTAGCGTTAAAATGAAGAGATTTGTATAATATACTTTATTTTTGTTAAAGTTTCAGCAAAAGATTCCAAAAAGTTTTTTTTTGCTATTTTTTTTTTTGTGCTAAACCCCAAAATAATTTCGTTTTGCTTGTTTGTCTACAAAAAAAGGAAAAGCGTTGAAAGTATTTTTTGGTATTTGTTTAAGACAGAGAAAATGTTTCTTACATAAAAATTATTTGAAATTTCTGAAACCTTGAAAAAAAAATGCGTTTAAGCAGATTACAGCAGCAACAAAATATAGCAAAGATATTTTGCTTTTTTGCTGTTTAGACTTAACGGACAAATCATGATGACGAGTTAAAACAATAAAATAGTTATTAATAATTTCCAAAGAGAACAGAAAATATGAGAAAGAATGAAAGCTAATCATTAGTTTAAACTTGGGCAAAGTTTTGTAATAGTCTTACTAAAATAATAATATAAAAACGTTTCAAGATTTCAACTAATCCGTCAAGCTACCATACTCTGTTCCATATGTCCAATAATTCTTTGTGAAACTAAAAACAAAAATATAATAAAAATATCCTGCATTATCCTGAAATTGTTTTTTATTTTAATTCCCCATTTTCCTTTTTAATTTTAACAAAGTTTTAAATTCTTTTATATGCAATTTAAATTTCTTAAACTTTTTTTTTCATTCATTACTTTTAAATTTCTTTTGCATACTTTTTGCAATTAAAACCATTACAATGAAAAATTAAATTTTAATAATAAAATTACACTTTAATTGTGTGGTGTGGTCTATCCACATTAAAATATTATTTACATTTACAAATTGAATAAAAAAACAACAAACAAAAAAAAAATATATATATAAATATCACTATGAATACACATGAAGATAAAAGTAAAAATATAATTTATTTGGACCTGATTCACACACATCAAGTCTTCTTTCGCAAGACAAATGAGAAATAATCATATGTGTATAGTGTCCACGCCGCCATCCTTCTTTCTTAATACGAAATCAAAACTTGATGTGTGTGAATCAGATCTTGTGAAAATTATTATTCGAACGCCCGGCTCTGGAAGCTCTTGTTTTGGACAATTATTAAAATAAATCTTTCTATTTGTACGAATTGTACGAATAAACTTATTCAAATCAAAATTCTTTAAGAAAAATTAATAAAATAACAATTGATTGAATAAAATTCCTTGAACATTTTCGGAATAAATTGTTTGAGAACAAAAATTTAAAAAAGAATAAACTGTCTTCAAAATGTTTGCTTTCTCATTTCTGATATCCTACGTTCATATCCTTTTTCGGATTATCTGCTAAATTGTACCAAAATTTAGAAAATTACTCTTTTTCGAATAAAATTAATCGAATAGATTTATTTAAAAAATTTCGAGCAAGCGAATCAAAATTATACATAAAAATTATTTAAATTAAAAATTTTCAAGTAGAAATTATTCGAATAATTGTTAATCGATTAAATTTTTTTTAATAAATTTTCATGAATTTAACTATGTTTTAAGAAAGAATAAATTTCTTTCTCAAAAATTTTCATCAAAGTTATTCAAGTAAAAATTAATCGAATAAAATTTTTTTAATAAAATTTATCGATGAAAATTTTTATTTGAATCATTTGCTCGTATGAGAACGACAATTTAAAAACGAACAAATTTTTTGTAAAATGTTTGATCTTTCATTTCATTAGCGATTTTCTTCTAAATTGCAACAATATTTAGAAAAGTACTTTCTGTCGAATAAAATTAATCGAATAAACTTATATGATTTTTTTAAAGCGACTAAAATTTATACATAAAAATTTTGTAATTTAAAAAATTTTTAATTAGAAAATATTCGAATAAATTTTAATCGAATAAAAATTATGCGATTAAAAGTTTCTAAATAAAGCTTAATGAACTTAACTATGATATTTAAAGGAATAAGTTTGCTTTTGGAAGATTCTCCAAAATTATTATTAAAATTTATTAAATAAAATTACTCGCTAAAAAGTTTCCGATTAAATTCTTTTGAATCATTTGCTTCATATAAGAATAAAAATTTAAAAACGAAGAAATTTTCTGAAAAATGTTTTCTTTTTCATTTCTGGTAGAGATCGACCGAAGGCGTTTTTTTTGGCCGAAGCCGAAGCCGAAGCCGAACTTCGGCTAAAATACTAAACTTCGGCCAAAACCGAAGCCGAAGCCGAATGTTTTAAATTTTAAAAATGATACTTGTTTTATATGAATTAAGAAAAAATTTTGCTTTTTTGAGATCACTGAAATAGCTGTAATATTTATTGGATACATAACAAGAAAAATAAAACTATTTTGCAATTTCTAGATTGCTTTTTCATATGATTCACTCACAAGAACGTCCAAGTAAATGAAAATAGAAAGCAACAGGGTTGTATTTCAAAGCAACCCTTTCAAAACGTTAAACACAATAGAAACTGTCGGCGAGCAACGACCAAAAATAATGTTATTTTTCAAGCTTGGAATGAAAAATATTCGGCTTCGGCTAATCGGCCGATTTTTGCCGTAGGCCGAATGTTGGCCGATTATCAATTTTTGGCCGAAGGCCGAAGCCGAAGCCGATTAATCGGTCGAACTCTAATTTCTGGCAGCAATATATAGAAAAGTACATACTTTCTTTTTGATTAAATTAATCGAATAAATTTATATGATTTTTTTTTCGAATAAGCGAATAAAAATTATACATAAAAAGCTGTACAAAATTATTAATTTGATTAATTTGTTTTTGAGTTAGTTTTTTCGAACTTTCTTCATATCGTTACCTTAATATAGAAAGGCCCTAACTCAGTATTTTTTGAAAGCTAGATTTTTGCATTTTTCGATGCGTTAGATGTTCTTCTATCGAAATATATAAAAAACTCGATTTCAAATAAATAATGAGTTAGGGCCTTTCTATATTAAGGCAACCATACATATGTACATTGTACATATGTATGTACGTGTGTATGTATGTGCTCTTCAGAACTGCAATATAATTTCCCACATTTACGCATGACCTCATAAGTAAATATTGCTAAACAAGAGAATTATACAAGAATTATGAAATATATACATACAAATGTATGTGCATTATACATTTGTTAGACTGTTAAACTTTCAACTCTTAAAAAAATATTAAAACATTTAGGAGGAATAAAAGGTAAGCTAAAAACTTAATAAACAAGAATTCAAAACAACAGTTTCAAAAAACATACATACACTTCTGCATGTAAAGTTGCAAAAAATATTATTCTAGCAATAAAAACAAACTTGTTAAAATTATATTTTCACCAAATACGATATACATATATCCTTACCTCCCCTTTAAAATTCTGGCTATGTAGAAATATATTATACGAGTATAAAATATTTTGTATTTTGTAGATACTTATTATACCCATATGTCCGTCCATATGTATGAAAAAATTATTTATGGCATACTTATAACATATGAATTAAATAAATCTTTTTTTTTGCACACAAAAGTGGCAGAGTTAAAAACCCCAACAAAAAAAATTCATTTAAAAATTATGCACATTTATACACACACACAAACTCACTCACGCACAGCAACAACAGCTGTTCTTCATGTCTTAAACAGATAAACCGGCTATCAACAACAATAAAAGCAACCATTATAGCTTAACAAATATGTAGTATGTATGTATGTATGTGGAAAATGTTAAAATACCAACAAATCACTGTTAAAAACAAGCAAAAAAAAACGCCTTAAGTAGGCGTTTAATTATTGCCAGTGTTGCATAAAGCTTGGCAGTATGGCCACCTTTGGCTGGTTTTATTTATTTGTGTGTGTGTGTGTGAGTGTTTGCATGTTTTTATTTTTCTTATTTCCTCCTGACATATGACACCTACTCGCATACACAAAAACGTTTACAGTAACTACAGTACAGTACGTACAGAGTTGTCTTAAAAGGGGAGTATATTTAACGACTATTTTACTGTTATAATTTAAAGAAGAGTTCTTTCAAGTTTTTCTAACACATTTTATTTAGAGTACACGTGTATAATTTAGTATTTGTGCAGAGAGTTATTTAAAAGTTCATGTGAAGTTTGTTTGTTCTTGTTGTTAGCATATTCCATTTCGTATACACGTTAAAGCGAGGAGTAAGTTTGCTCGCTCGGATGCTTTTTATTTTTGTGATTGTACATGTCTGGCGCCTCATAAATTTCATAAATAAAGTTTTTTTTGTTAAGTTTGGCCCAGTTTTATTGTCATAAAGACATTTAGAAAAATAAGCAAATGTGTGTTCATACAAACATGAACATATCTTGGCTTTTTTTTTGGGCAAAAGGTCAAAGTTAAGCAAAACACTTAAGTAAAATGACAGCAAACAAACTAACTGCCGTATTTTAGAAAAATAATTTGGATTTTAAATGTATGTTAAAACAAAATATTTATACAAATTTTGACTAAATTTTTATAGAATACGGTCGTAGGTATATTTATTGTAATAAAAAATAAACAAATAAGCAGAAAAGGTACAATTCAACGCAAGGTTTTAAATCAGCCGTTACTGAAGCTTTTGCTTGTTCTAAATTTTACCTAAAATTATTAAAAGCAATTCCCTCTTGCGATGTTTTGTGCATACCTGCTTCAAACTGTAAAATGGAAATTATAGTTTAACGACCGTTTTCTAAACAAATTTCCCCCTTATTTCTACAAGTCAGATACTCGTATTCCACTATTCTGTTAGAGCTTTTCATATAAATTTTCTACTCAAGTCGAGGGGCGCCAATACCGCGAATTTTCTCAAAGTCGGTTAAATGGTTGAGTGATATAGTTATCGACATTTTTCTATTTTGTTAAATTACTCAAAAAATGTGTGGAATCTCCAGGGCCTTGAGCTGCATATTAATGCAAGACCAATGTCTGTTGAACTTTCAAAGATAAGTAAAATATTATTAGGAAGTTCTCGCGAATTTAAGGTCATATAATTTCTTAAATGATCTCACTAAATAAATTATAGCGCTAAATAAATGTTTCACTTTTTTCAACAAAAATTGCGTTTCAAGTTAATTTAATTATTTTCCTAGTCAATTTAATTATTATAGCTATGCTATTTATTGTGCGATACAGGAGTTAGGACGAGATTTTCGTAGCAAAAATAATCGAAACTATTACAGTTAAATTTATTTTTGTTTTGATTTCTTTGTAATTAAAAGCAGAGTACGAAAATAAACGAAACAAATTATTTGATTTTGTTTTGTTTCATTCTTTGAAGTGAGTGAAACAAAAACAAAACAAAAACAATCGGCCCTGTTCTGTAAACCGATTGATTTGAAACCGCACGATTTTAGAAAACTAATTCCGGCAATATAAATATTTTTTTTTAGATTTTTTTTTAATTTTTTTATTATATAGATTCCCAAATATCATAACTGAAAGAAAATTATCATGTATGATTTTAAAAATGTCTGCAGGAGCATTATTAATTTTTTTAAAATGAGAAATTTACTCGGATTCGTTTTACAGAACAGGGCCGAATGACAACGATTGCTCAATTTGTTTTTGTTTTTTTGTTTTTGAACATGAGTATAAACCAGAGAACACAGCCGATCGACTGTAAGCCGCCTAACAGCCACAAACAATACATTAATTTAATCTTACGCCTCTAGAAAAGAAAATAATGGAAATAAATGAAAACGTTTTGAAATATTTGCAGATAATTTGACATCATATAATATAATTTTATTGCATTGCTATTTCGCACATGAAATTTGTTTTATATATCTAAGCAGCATAGCTATAACCGGGTGTCCTAAGACACCCTTCTCCTCTTTTTAAAATCTATATACGGGGAAGTGGCCAACCAAAGCGATTATAAATGTTGATATAGTTGCCAGATCCGATGCTATGACAGACAGTTAGTTCAGCCTTTCATTTTATGTACAGATGATGCCTTCAACGAATATACATATCGTTACCTTAATATAGAGAGGCTCTAACTCATTATTTTTTTTCGATACATCGTTGATGTATCTATCGAAATATAGAAAAAATTTTATTTAAAAAAAAATGAGCTAGGACCTTTATGTATGCATGAATGTTAAATGCAAATGGTAATTAACATATTATTTAAGAATAAATAGTAGCGACAGACACTGACATATATGTACTTGGTGAGAAAAGCACAAATGTCAAATTGTGAAAAAAAGAACATAAATAAAATAAACAAGAGATGAGATTGCCTGCTATTTTTATAATGCATACTCTTATATTGTGTTGCTTTACTGTACTTTTCAATTTGAATTGCAAATTTGGTTAAATTTGTTTACCAAAAATAAAGCATTTTTAAAATTCCTTCAAAAAAAAAAAAAAGAAGCATTCATGTAAACTTAATTATTTGTATGCAAATTAAGATGTAAGATGAAAACGGCAGATTTTATTTTATTTAAAAAAAAAAAAAAACAAGACACATCCAATCATGTATGTACATATTCGATTATTTCAGAATTTAAAGATATTTACATGAAAATAAGGTACAATGAAATTTCAAAAATATGTTAAAATATTCCCCCTCTCCAGCTTCAGTGATCAATCATTAAAATTTTATGGAGAATTAAATTATTTTGAAAAAATTAGTTTCTTTTTGGCTTCCGTGAATTTTCCAAACGAAGCGAAACATGGATTAAACTGAATCTTTTGTTGGTTGTAAACTCGAAAAATGTACATACACATATAAAAAAATATGGAAAACAGCAATGAATGAAACTCATCGCTCGCCAAATGATTGATGGCTGGCAGCGAAATTTTGTGTATTATAATGCTGCGATTTAATTCCCTTTTGCACTAAAATTTGCAACTGTCCTGCACAAATCCATCATCATTTTTTGACACTTCATATTAAAGGTCCGACTGCTTGCTCTCTATGCATGGACGTACTTACATACATGCACTCTCAAATGCTATTGTGTTAATCAAATAAAGTATGTACATATGTAGCATGCAGTTAGGCGGCTTATGTTAACGGGGTTCTGTTATTATCATCTGTCATTTTCAAATCAGCAGATTGTACATACACTAACACACACACACACACTTGCAAAAAATATATGAACGTGCTTGTAGGTGAATAAGTCTGTTGTTCTAAACGATAATACTGTCTTATATTCATATTTTCACAATAATTTCTTGGCCTTTTGTTTAGTTTCTTGTTGCCAACAAGTTGATTTTAGCTTGTCTTTGAAGGCCACATAATATTACAAATATATGTACATATGTTTTGTATGGCTGTGTGTGTGTGTGTGTGTATGTGTGCGGTTGTATACTGTTAAGCCACTGTTGGTGGCACTTTTATCATTTGTTTTACTTTAGCTTAACTTGGTCAGCGATATTTGAAATTTGTTTGAGAGATGCTGATGAGTTTTAAACATTAATGTTGCATGTAGCGCTGATGTTTGATTTGTTGTAATCATTGTTGCTGCGTTTTGTTGACACTTGTGCGTATGTATGTTTACATGTGTTTGTGTGTGTGAGTGCATGTGACAAAGATAGCTGATGATTATGATTGATGATTTGACTATTGATTATACATACAATATGCTAAACAAATGGAATTTGTTGCCTAAAATTGCCATTGCCTTAGTCATAGGGGGTGGTTTTGGCTTTAAGTTTTATTGATGAGGATTAAAACAAACAAAAAATTTGTTCTAGCATCCACAAATGCAAACGTGAGTTTTAGTAATTTTTATGGATTTGCAAAATGAATTAAAATGACTTATAATGCCATATAAATTGCATTAAATTTTTGTGAAAAATAAAACTATGTATATGTAAACATCTATAATACATACATACATACACACATATCGTCACCTTAAATGCAAACGGACTTAACTACACAAAAATTCGAAATCGAGTTTTCGATTGATTATGTATGGTTCATTTTGTTAAACTCTGATCAAAAATTACGTCTTTATTAAATAAACGTATATACGAATGCATCTATTTTTTATTGCAAAAAACGTAACGTAACATAAAAAACTTAAATATATATAAAAAGGAAATAAATGATTAAAAACATATAAGTATCCATACTATAAGTAAATTTCAAAGAAAATTTTCAAGAACATTTTGTTATTATTGATTTTGAAACGTTTTTTGTTTCTCCTGTAAAAAATGTAAAACTGTAGTTACATCCGTTTGCATTTAAGGTGACGTTATGTAATTATGAATTTTGTGACAACGCAGTGTTGAAAACCATGTTGTTATTAATATCTATTCGAATCAGCTGATCAGTCTCATGTTTAAAATCGAAGGTCTTATTTGACATATACATAGATCCTTTATTGCAACAAAGACATAACTCAAAATAGCTAGTTTAAGAGAAAACAAGATTTATGTTTTCAATTTACACCAAGGCTGTCCAAACTGGCACCAGAGTGCCGAACATCAATCCGCTTCTTATACAAATGAATACACATACGCGTAATACATTTCTCTAGCTGTTCTCTTAGTGGCCAGTGTAAATTTTACACACAACTTAATGGGAAGAGAAAATTTTATTTTGCCCTTAAGAGTATACAAGACAGTTGTATTAAACTGTTTACACAACTTGACAGTTCTGCATTATTAACTGAAAAATAAAATTTTTTTGAGTTATGACGTTGTTGTAGGAAATAAGCGATATATATGTGCCCGTAATTACGAAACTGTTCTAAGTCATCTATTTCTTTCGGCGAGGTATTTAGTACATTTGAACAAAGCAAAAATTATTTTTATATTATTGAACATTTTAATATAGAGTAGTCTCGATTAATATAAATTTATTAAGTATTCATTCAAGATTTATTATTATTTAATATTTCGAAGCAAAAATACATATGACTTAGACCACTTTCGTAATTAAGAGCACATATGTATATACTTTTATATGCATAAATATTGCAAATCTCATAATATGCAAAATATTGTCTTTTAAATGGGTATAAACAATAAGAGAATAATTCAATAAATGCAATTTAATAAAATAAATTTTTAAAACAATTTGAATAAAAAAAGGTATTAAACGTTTATATTGAATTATGAGCTGCGTTGTGCAGCACCAAATAAAATCTAGAACAAAAATATATGGATATACTACATATATGTATGTATATACATACATATGTATGTATGTATGTTTGTATGTTTGTATGTATGTATGTATGCATTTATATATACACATTTATGTATGAGCAGTTTTTTAAATGTGAAATAACAATTTAATGGAAAAATGTTGGCTTATCAAATACAAATAAAATTTTCACTGACTTTGTTCAGCCATGTTGTGCCACCACAAATGCCACAACAATATGTAAATGTTATCAATACGATTTTTTTCTTCTTCATATCGGAAAATTTTAACACTACAATATTTTTTAAACAAGTTTAAATAGAGTTACGGCCTGTCCCACGATGTCACTAGAAATCGTTGGATGGAATACTTATATTGAAAACAACAACAAATTTTCTAATGTTATTGTTGTTTTTTGCAATACAATTTGTCGATCGAACGATTTCTGGTGACATCGTGGGACAGGCCGTTAATTTTTTCATTGCGGCAACACTGTTTCTGTTGGTCCCCAATTTTTCTACTATCCGTGCTTAATCGTGTTAAGAAATGAGAGAGAACAGTGTCTCTTTGGTACCCAATCTTGGTACTCCGTAAGTTTAGATGGGCTTAATTTTGTGTTTATGTGTTTGTTTACATATTTTTGTTTGGACCCCAATCGTAATAGCGTTTAAACTTTAAAGCTTAATCTCACTAGTCTGAAATGGGAAATTTCTTAGAACACAAAGAAAATTTTTTTTTAGCTGAAAAAACTATCTTAAATTGAGTTTAATTTTTCTTCTCTTCTTTAGGAAATCACATTAATTAATAAAAATATTTAATTTAAAAAGAATTGAAAATACTGCACTTAAAAGCCCGATTAAGAAATTATTCCTGCTTAAATATCTTAAATTATTTATTGTTTGTATAGGGTATTGAAAAAGTCGTTGTACATGAGTTTGCTAAAACAAGTTGGACTCCTGCAATTCTTTTAACAAAAAAAAATTATAGAAACTCCCCTGGCAGCATAAAAAATAAACAACCATGATTTATTCATGACCAAAAAGTACGTTTAATAAACATAAAAATATTATTCATATATACATATTTATGAAAGAGGCTGGGACAAAAAAAATAATAATAATATTTTCACCGAATACAATAAAACTTTAAATAATAACAAAAAATAAAATTTATAATAATGTTATTTGCAAAAACCCATAAACCCTGTATATTTAATATATATTTTCAATATGCACACTGTTTTCTCCTTTTTTCTTTGTTGTTAATATATTCTTGATAATTTTCTTTTTTTTTTTCATTTTTCTGTATGTCATGCAATGAGCAGTGAGTAAAATGTAACAATTGAACTGTAAATACTTTTTGGTTTTAATGTTAGTACATGTTTCTATATGAAAATAAAGGAGAGAATTTCAATATACTGTCATGTAGAACAGATATTGTAAAAGTTGTGATTTTTCTCATGATTTATGAAATATTTTTTATTAAATATATACGATATAAAATTGCAACAGCCACAAATCATAGCTTGAAATAAGAAGGAAATAAAACAGAAATAGGAACAAGGAAATGTAACTGGCTGGAAAATATATGAAGAAGACATGCATGTGTGTACATGTGTGTTTGTGTGACTGTGTGTGTGTAGTTACTAAAACCAGCCTTAAAGAATTTTTGTAGTTAAAAATATTAGAAAACTAAATTAAATTATTAAATTCTATTTACTTAAAAATGTTCCTTAATGATGAAGAAAGTTGGAATTTTATAAAATTTTAGAAAAAGAGGTCTTATACATTAAATGTGTGTATGATTCGAGGAAAGCTTTTCATTCCTTGCTGATCTCTTATTTCACAAGCTCATATATACTTATAGTTATAAAAGTTTAAAATGAAATATTTTCGCTTGTTGCCTTTATTACAATAATTTAGCTGGAATTTAATCTATTTGTTAAAATGCTTTCTTTTAATCTCTTGAAAGGATTTTTATATAAAAAGTCCAATGCGCTATACTCTTTCATTTAACTCCTATATAAAATTTCCAATAAAAAATCCTTTTTTTTCTTCTAAGTATTATTTACAAACATTCTTAACACTCCTTGCTGTAGCAAAATTTTTACTGCGCTTTTTTCGCAAAAATTTGTTCAAAGTAATTTTTTTTTGCTGTTGGAGGTTATGCAGCAGCAATTATATTGTGCATACTGGGAAAATTAGCACATCATTAGATTGGTTTTGCGCGTGACTGCAAAACATTTTAGAGTTTTTAGTTTTTTTTTTGTTTGTTTGTTATTATTTATTTAATGTTCCTTATCTTTGTAAGGGTAAATGATAATCATCATCATCATAATCATTATCAGTAGCTGCTTAACTTGCTATTTATTTGGCAAATGCAGTGGAAAAAGTGTTAGTGCTATATGCATACATTGCCTGTAAGCAAAACAATAGTTCTTTGGCTAGTCTATAAAACTAAAATGTTTATATTTTTTGCCCCTCTAATATTCATTCGGTGTAGATTTGCAAAAGTACTTTATGTTTATGCTTCACTAGGCAAATAAAGAAAAGAATAGAGTCCAGTTCGTGTAACGAAATACATACAGTAGCATCACAGTTTAATGAACTTGAAGGAAAACACGTGTTAAAGGAAAAAAAATTAACTAAGTCCAAAAATGTTATGAAGCTTGAAAAACTTATCACACGCACTCATGCCCGAAAAATTAGTCACATGCATGCATTTTGCAAATAGTACTATTGATAAAAAGTACCTTTTGCAAAAAGTACTTTTTGTTAAAAACTGTTTTCATAACATAACTATTATAATTTCCCAAATGAGAAATATATTCTGCCCGTTTAACTGGGAGTTCGTTAAACCCTGCACCCGCTGTAAAATGCGTTTTGGTCTTGCACAGCATTAATTTTGTTTTTATTACAAAAAAACTCCTTTCAATTGTTATTTTACACTGCATTATGAATTCATTGGGAAATGGTTTTTAGTTAAAAATGCGCAATTTTCTGAGTGTGTTTTTGCTTCATGTGTTTGGTCATAAATAAAATTCGGCGGTGCTCTAGTATATAAAATATCGTGTGGAAAATGCATATTTAAATTGTTGTATTGTTTTGAAATTTATGATTTTTAAAGTATTGAATTACAAATTACTTCATTTAAAATCGTATTTGGCTGGTTTTGTGAGTATGTATTATATTGCATTTTTGTTGCAGCTATTATGAAACTAATAAAGAAAAGAAAACATTTCTAAAAAAGGAAATATGTGTTTTAATTAAATATAAATTTATTTTTATTAACTTTTCTGCAAAATTATAAGCACTGCATGCAATACACAAAAGCTAATAACTACAAAAAAAAAAGGAATTTCTTTCTTCCACATTTATTATATTTAATTGTTAAAAAGAAGGAAATAAAATTCCAATTTAAAAATGTCATTGGTGTCAAACACATTAAGCAAGTATAAATACAAGTACAAATGTCTTTTCAAAACCCTTTAAAACGTATTCGTAACGTGGTGCTTAGTTTTATTTGATTATTAAAGAAAATAAAAAATTTTCATAACACAAACCAAACACATGAATAAAATAAAGGTTTGTTTTTCTTCGCAAATGTTTTTGAAAACTATTTCAAATGACAAGAAAATTTCTTACAGGTTACGGAGTACTTAAAAGTTTTCATGCTGTGTAAAATTGTGGGAAGCAAAGGAAAACAACATATATTTTTTTAGCAAATAAAAAGAAAAGTTTTACTTTTAAGAAGAAAAAAAAACAGGAAAAACTGAAAAGTAATATTAGTTTCTTTTGCTTGAAAAATGGAAATTGAAAGCAAACAAAACGGCAGAAAATAATGTGATATATTAAATTTAAAAGCGTTTAAGTCAAATTGAAGGAATTGAAAATAATTTATTTTATGCTGTACAAATTGCATGTATTTTGAAAAAATTTTCAAGATTAATTTTTTATTAAAATGTATTCATTTTTTTTTAACTTCAAGTTACGCTATGTAGTTTTCTATGGAAATGCGTTTTACAACACTGTTAATTACCCAAGTAAGTCATGTTTTACACTTGGCAGTTTTTCTTGAAGCAGTTCTCTTCAATTCTCTTTTAAAACTGCCCATTTGTTTACACTCAGACGGTTTCTTGTTCAATTTTCGTATTGTTTTAATGCAGCGAATGAAATAACAAAACAGAATTGAAGTAACTTTTCTGTACAGGCAAGTCAGTACCCCTCTTCTTTTTCTTCTTTCCTTTCTCTCCTATAAACTCAGACTTGCTTCAAGTAAAACTGCCGAGTGTAAAACATGACTAACAAATTTATAGGTGGCATCATTGTACAATTTTCCCCCTTATGAGGGAAAATATGTAATATGTATTTTATATAGTTTTTAAATTTGACATTAGGCAGCTGCAAGTTTGAAATGATTTGAATTTTTTTATATGTCAATCTTAAAGTGAAATTTTTCCTTAAGTTAATTTTTTCACACATACCAATAAAGATATTTTAATATCCCTTGTATACATTGCAATGTAAATATCTTCTTTATTAATTATTCCCTCTCTCTATATAAATATCTCTATGTCTCTTTAACACTTGCATTCTTGCAGACACACTTGTCATTTTGCAAAATATTGATCTATGCTTACATATTCCATCCACTTTTTTTAAAACTTCGCTTAAACGCAATGCAACTGTTGAAAATTATTACTGGCGGGCAAAAAAGTCACCCGTCTAAATATTTGCATAGTAAGAAAAATGTGCTTAGATTGTTAAAGTAAATAGGACTTTAAGTGGTAAAAGAGACAGCACAAGAAATTATAGAAATAAATCGACAATAAGTTGAAAACATTTTTTTTATTACAAGAAAAAAAAGTCAAGAGGAAAATTGCATTATAAGGAAGTTGTTAAGTGTCTTTTGATTCGTTTTCTTTTTCTACTTCCCTACTTTATCCCAACTTCCTTGTATGCATGCTAAAGTATGAAAGAACGAACCGTCTTTGGTTATTGTGCTAGTTATCAGTTAAAGGCAAGTTGTTGTTGCAGTGGAAGTGGTTGTGTTGGTGGAAGAAGATGAAGAAATATTAGACAGACAGTTTAACCTATATTTTCTATTTTTTTGTGCTGCTTTCTTTTTGATAAACTGCCAAGCCATCATAAACACACAAGAAATTGAAAAGTTTCATATAAAATAATAGGGGTTTAAATTTAAATGGTTACCAAATTATCGGTTATTTCATTAAAAAAATGTAGTTTGAAATTTTGAGGTCCGAAGGACCAATTAATTTAATAGAGTCTTATAATGCACTAAATATTAATATTCATACAGGCTGTTATACCAGCAGCGCAGAACTAAATGATTTTTATTGATAGAAAATACAAATATGGGTTAGTAAAAAACTAACTAGATAGTGTACTAAAAAATTATTTTCTTAACATCTTAAACAATTTACAAGCAATACAAAGCTGTCTATTAAAAATTTATTTGTTTGCCTACTTGCCTTGGCTTAAAACACTGAAGTACTAAAATTTAGTACTTAAGTTTTTACGAGAAAAAAATTTCTAATTTTTAGTAGTAAATGGTATAACATTTAAAGTTTATGTACTTAGATTTTGTGGTCTACATAAACTATAAATGCTTTAACATTTAGTACTAAAAATAAGAAAATTTTGACTCGTAATGTCGTGTACTGAATATTTATTTTTTTAGCATCTAAAATAATTTACATACTTGTTTAAAACATTGGTGTACTAAGAATTTAGTACTTAAATGATTTAAGCTTAAGATAGCATATAGAATTCGAGAATTAGATGAACTATAAATGCTTTAGTGTTTAGTACTTAAAATTATAAAATTTTTCCTATATCACAAAAAAGTAGAAATAATTGTTAAGAAGACAATAGTTCTAAAATAGTTTTAGTACTTAATACATAAATTGTTGAGAATATAACAAGAAAATGTACTAAATTTTTGTACCTAGAACTATAAAGCCTTATAATTTCACGCTCAATTTAACGTTTGTACTAAAAATAGAAAACTTTCACTTATAATATAAATTGAATGCAGTACTAAAACTAAAAATAATTAAAGCTGATCTTAGTACTTGAACTATTTTTAAAACCACGAACTATTTGATATTTTGATACACTTCCTAGTACTAATATGAATTTTAGTACTCAAATATATATAATTGCTTGATTGATTTTTTCTTTCTAAATTTAGTATATGGTGGTAGTAATTATAGTACTAAAATTTGTTACAATAATGAAAATTTTTAACACTTCTTTAAGGTATTTAAAGAAATTAAAGTTTTGTTTTTTCATATTTTTCTTAAAGAATCCTTAAATGCTTAGTTCTTAATATTGTGGTTCGAAGGAGCATTTTATAATAATTTATAGTTTATCTTAGTTATAATAGTTTTTTATATTGATGCTTTTAGTTTATGTTTTTGATTAGATTAATGATTTTATGGCAGTTTGTGATAATTTAAAGCTTGTTTTAAATCCCAAGTCTTAGTACTGGACAATAGACACTAAATTTTTAGTCATCATATTAAGCACAACAAAACCTAGTTTTATTTAGGTTTAACTCTAATTCAAACTATTTCTTTCTATATTTAAAAATTAAAACAAATAAACATTTTAATAATACGAGTCCTTAATGATGAAACATGCAAATAAATAGGAAAGCAGAAAAAAAATAATTTTTTAAAATAATTCAGAATAATTCCTAGAAAGCATGACTGGCTAAAGAAGAAACTGTGTTAGTGAAACGTCATAGAACGTTTGAGTACTGGATTTGTATTAGAGAAACAAAAAAAAGGAAGCTTGCTGAAATTAAAAAAAAGGAAGGCAACTTGCTGAGTTTGATGCCATGTTATCAAGTCTTATTTATACTTACTTTTTGCTTTATGTTCTCGTTAACATTTTTCGAAATGTTGCTTAAACATAAAACGAGCATTTTAACAAAAATGGCAATTAAACCCATTGGTGAAGAAGAATGGAAATGGCAAATAAGTAATTAAATAAAAAAACTATTAAATTGCAATTTACTAAGCTTCTTTCCTTAAGGTATGTTGGCTTTTAAACCCTTGAGATTCGAAGAAATTGTAATTGCTGTTTAAGATTAAGAAGGAAGCAATGAGTACGTATGAAAGAGGAAGTACAAAAACTAAGTTTATGTTAAAAAACTAAAAGGCAAATTTTGTAAATAGAAACGTTTTTTTCGTTTTGTAATTTGTATGGAAAAAATATTTTTTGAAACGAATTTTCGTTATTTTTCATACAAATTTGAAACGTTTAGAAACGAAATTTTTTACAAAATCTGCTACTAAAAAAGCTACGAGTAATTTCAAGCGATTGTTGCTTCAAACAGAAACACAGACTATTTTTGTATGACATCAAATGAGTGTTAAGAAAAAATAGTTTTACATGATAATGCCAGGCAGAAGTACAAGCGCCTCTGTTTCAAAGTTTTGTTGTATTTCTAGACCATTTGAGCGACTTTTCTGCAGACAACAATTCCATTTCACTTACGAACTCAGCGCAGGAAGTGACAGTATCTGCTCTTCGCTGCCCAGAACTTGGAAGTCCTGAGTTTTTGGCAATTTGGTTGAGTTTTAGCGATTTTTTAGCTCTGGCGATTTTTTCGGTTTTTTCCTTAGTATTGGCGCTTTTTTCACTTGCGATTTTTTTTTAGGTTTTTGGAGTTTTTTTAGTTTTGGCATTTTTTTTTTCGTTTTTGGCCATTTTTTTCAGTTTTTGACAATTTAGTGTAGTTTCAGCGATCTATTTTAGTTCTGGCGCTTTTTTTTTTGTTTCGGGGAATTTTTTTGGTTTTTGGCTTTTTTTTGCGGTTTTTTAGCTTTGGCGTTTTTTTCGTTTTGGCGATTTTTTTAGTTTTGGCGTTTTTTCTTAGTTTTAGTGCTTTTTTCACTTGGGATTTTTACGGTTTTTGGTGTTTATTTAAGTTATGGCTTTTTTCCTTTTTGGCGTTTTTTTCAGTTTTTTATTTTGTTTTGGCGATTTTTTTCGGTTTTTTACGACTTATTTATATTGTGAGTTTTTAGTAGAGATGCGCACGTGAGTGTTTTTTTTTGACTCACGACACGCACGCTCACGCAGAAAACAATTTTACTCACGTAAATTCCACTGTTAAGTCTGCATAAAAATACACTTCCATACTTTGAAAGTTTCAACTGCCTATATATAATTGTCTGTATATTACATTAGGATTTCAACATGTTTCGTTGCTCGCTTTAGGACACCCTTTAATTTTTAACTCCAAAAACGGCCAAAGTTTTACTTATTCTGTGAAAATTTCTCTTGCTCTTCGGTTCTCGAAAAAACGGCCAGACGGATATCATACCGAAAACAATAGGGTTTTTTTCCACCTTTAAAAAGGGACGACTTATCGTAGAAGGTCGTTCTCAAGGCGAATCCATAATAAGTAGTTGCAAGGGACCAGGTGACTATTTTTGCCGCTTGTAATTTGAATATACTCGTACGTTGGATGTCAACACATATTTTTCAGTAAATTTTTTTCACATTTAAAGTATAAATTTCTCAAAGCGAATTGAGTTGAGTATATTTTATATGAATTTGCCTTGGTTGTTCTTAAAAGAACGCTTCTTACACATACGTCGTTCAATTCGCCATGGTTGAATTCGCCACTAGCGATAACGTTTTCTTTATTTGAGTCTTATTTTTTATTTAAAAAATTTTTCCAATTTATTTTTCAAACTAAATTTCTTTGCTTCCTATAGGTCAAGGCGAATTCACATAAGGTGATCTTAATTCACCAGCTGACATAACTTCTCTACTGTCAAATCAAACAAAACGTTATTAAATATTCTGACAGCTGGAAATTTTACACCAACAAATATACAAGGCGAATATACAGAGTTGCAAATTAAGACCACCTTGTATCAATTCGCCTTGCTTTAGATCATACACGCGCAAAGGCAAAGTAAGTGTTCTTACGTTGGGCAAATTAATACATTTCTTTCGGTTGCCAAGTTCGGCGCTTTTATTCATGAAATGAAATATTTACTACACAAATAAATTTATCATATTAATAATTTTTTGTTGTATACAAAAAAAAAACAGATTGCAAAAAACTGCCTCCGTCCGCTTTTATTATTTCCGCAAACTTTTGTGTGTTGAAAAAAAAAACAATTGCTAAAATGTCATTGATCATCATCATTACCCAAGCAAACACAAGCACTGACGTAATAATGAATCTATGACAAAATAAAAAATATTTTCTTGAAAAAATACTATTTCTATATTAAGCGGTCTCTATAAAAGGTCTTCTTGTGGCATCTTCTTTTACATTTTACCGCTAAATTGTTACAGCGATGAAATGTCGCTGAAATTACTCAAGATAATAATACAAGTTTATGTGGCATCATCATCATTAGAGTATGAACAAAGTAGCTGTCAGCATCCAGAGGTAGCGGCTGCATCCACACATACAAACAAATAATGCCCTCTTTAATTTGCACTTTACATGCCATGTTTTTTTCTTCTTCTTCTTTTTTACCCCACTGGCCCTATTGAATTTCAAAGGGTACTTGCCTCTTCATTGCTTCTCAATTTATACATGTGCAAATGCCTTAATGATCATTTGTTAAGCGCTTGTGTGTATTTACAGTGGTCTTTCTATTATAACCCAGTGAACGTAAGTTAATTGAAATTGTGGACATAGGATATTCCTAAAAAAATTTTTTTTTAAATTTATTTGGGAACTGTATTTAATTTTAATATATTCTCTAATTTTGAGGCAAATTTATTCCGGGAACAAGCGCCCTTCGAAATTGCCAGCAATTACTTTCTTCTTTCGAATCAATTTATTCTTGTGTCATGCGTACCAAGGTCTCAAAATATCTGCCTCCTTGAAGGCAGAGTTATCTCAACATATTCCCAAATATTGGTTTTGGTTGAATCGATCGAATGCTACTTCTTGTGGCGAGTTCTTTTTGTTCTTCTAATACTTATATTGTCTAAGAATTTGATGAAACTGCTTTGGATAACATTTGATATTTGGATAAAAGAACTTTTAATGTAACATCAGAGCGCTCTCTTTTATCATTATTGCGAAGCAGAATCAAGGGCAAAGTAAAATAACCAAGAAAATGGCTATTAAACACAGCTTCGAAAACTTAATGCAACTCATTGACACTAGAGGCGCTGCAAGAATGCCTAAAAAATAAATATAAAACCTGCAAAAAGCAGACTTGTAAAAGAATGTAACCTTTCTCAACATCTTACTTTAACACCTGTCTTCTATATCACTTTCCCCTTCAGACATTCATTGTCTGAGTGCTACTTCTATTTGAAAAAAATTAAATATAGAACGTCAGTACTTGGGATTAGGGTAGCAATAATATCGCTGTGAGAGTGCTCAGGGATTTAATATTTATTCTCAAATTAATGTTTAAACTTGAGAGCAAATTTCAATCTCAAACTTTTGTCTCAAGTCGAAAATAAAGTCATAACATTTGTCCCTGTGTCTATTGGGTTGCCATACGACATATATGTGTATTAATTTTGTTCAATAGATATATTGTCATTTATTTGAACAACAAAAACAACAACAATAGCTACAAAGAATATAGCGTTATAAAAATACAGCAAAGCATCAATAAATAAACTGAACAAAAAAAGTTCAAACATTGGCATTTATAGTGGTTCTTCATTGAAAGGCAAAAATGTAAAGGAATTCAATGATTTAAAAAAATTGGCGACCCGACATCAGCTGACATAACCTGATTATATAAGGAATCGGGAAGTTAGGAGTGGAGTTAAGTCTGTGACAAAGCTGAAATAAAACTACGGTGTTTATTCTCTAAATAAAAAGAAATGTGATTCAGTACAAGTATTAGTTCTCACTTAAGGGCATGACCGACCCACTATCCTACACAATCGTGAGATGTTTGAGAAAATACAACCCTGGTATGATGGAGTCCATGAAAATTTTAAAAAGTCATCAGATCAGGCTTGTATATTTTTGTAAGTCACGCGATTGTGCAGGATAGTGAGTTATGGCCTTTTAGTGTAGAGTTCAATGGTAACTTTCGTAAGAGAAGATTTCATATATTTAAGACTCTGTTAAGTATACAAGTTCCGATATTCAGAAAAACAACAATCAATTTATGTACATAGTATACACATACATACATACATATACATATGTACATTGCGCATACAATGTACATACATTGTACATTCATATTTATACAATGCTAAACTTCTGTGTCATCAGAATGTATTTGTACAAAACTTTTTGAAATTTAGAACACATCGAATAACAACAGCCAACAATAACATCAAATACTCGTGTACACTAAACAGTATCTGCTGCTGCACATTGACAACGTGACATTCAGGCTACAGTGATGTGTGTGAAGATAAATACGTCGACTAGGTAGAAAATTCGGGCATGGCTTTAAAAAAGTTCTACTGCTATTCACTCATGAAGAAACGTTTTGGCCACAAGGACCGTTTTGTAAAAAACTTATGCTAAAAATCATTGCAATATTAATAGGAAAAAATATATCTCATGCTATTTTTTTTTTCAAGTATTTATCTTTGTACACATCACTGTAGTGTGCTTTTCTTTTTGGCATGCATTTTTGTTTGCTTAAAAAAATATGTTTTAATATGTTTTATCAGTTTTATATCCTGTAATTTTTAACGTACTAATACATACACACACACACGTCTATTTCCTTCCTTTTCCCTTACCCACCAACAAAATATTCTCTTTATTGCTTTATAACCGTAGGTTTTTATTCATGTTGTGTCTGTGTGTGGGGGAGAAAGAGAGAGTATGTGTTCGTGTAGAACAATAAAAATTCCTTGCGGTTTTTCGAACTGATTTAAAATCTTGTTTATTTATTTTATTTTATTATTTGTTTATTTTTTTGTATTTAAAATTTTTTTCATTTAATATTTTTTTTAAAGATAAATTGATTCAATTGATAATGAACTTTGAAAGTATTTTTTGGTGGTTATTTTATGTTCAATTAAAGTTTTTTTCTTTAGTTATGATAGCTTATGGTAATTACGACAGAGGAAGAATAATACGATAGCAGAGCTGGGATGTTTTAAATGGTAATTAAGACGCCTTCAAGAGTTGATTTTTTCATAGTTTAGGTTATTCAAAATTTTAAATTTTCATATTTTAATTAATTAAATATACTGAATATCTGTGATAATAATAGAAAAGAAAATTTTCGTAGTTTTAATTTCTCGCCTATATTAAATAATAAGGGCCTAATTAATAAAAAGTATTTTGATTTTATAAAAGGTTTATTAATAAAATTTCCATAGAAAATTTGATGCATAAACCTCTTATTAAACAGCAATATTTTTTATGAATAAGGCAGTAAATAAATAATAAATAAATAACTAAATAATAAATATATAAATAATAAATAAATAAAAAATAAATAATAAATAAATAATAGATAAGTAATATGCTTTGGTAATTTTTGAGATTAAAATTGGCAAAAAGGTCAGAACAAAACTGGCAACTTTGATTACCGGTGCTGAATTGTGCAGTGTTGTATTTTAATTTATTTTATTTTATTTCATTTAAACAAAAAAGTATGCTAAGCATTTAAATATTTAATACCTACGCTTGTTTCAGCATTTCGTAATGTGTTTTTTCACAACACTTTATGATATATGTATACTAGGTATATTTTTATATAATTTTATTAAGTTAAATATCGTCAAATTATTCCACTTAATTGTTTGATAAATACAAAAGAAAAACATGCTGCTTTGTTCTACTATTGGCCGGCCAAACTTAAACACATCTTCACTATTTATTTCAATTATTTCCATTGTTATTACTGCGGAGCGCCTGCAGCGTTTTATTATTTCACAAAGTTTTAACTTAACAAACATTTTATTAAGTTTATTTCTCTTATAAATACATATACATACTATTTTTTTTAACACAAAAGCATTTGGAAAGTTTTAAATCTGCAAATTTATAGCAAAACTTTGCAGTTTTATGAAAAAACAGAAACAACATGTACAACATTTTAATGGAATTTTATGACAAAAGTTTTGTTTTTCCTTTGTTTTTGTTCTTTCTTTTTTTTTTGGTATTAACAGTCTTTAGATAAAAAAAGAGATAAATTTAAATTTTAATATAATTATGTGCTTTAGCATCTTTGAGAATTATTATTAAGATATTTATGCTAAGTATCAAGAAAAGTACACTTTTTTATAGCAAAAGAAAGTTAAAATTATTTTAATAAATATACAATTTATTATGTCAAAGCGTAATAAAAAAATAACGACAGAAAGCAAAAAGAAAAACACTCGGGTAAAAAATGTACAGATCTGAAAAATTTATTCATCTGGCATTCCCTTCAGCTAAACACAAACGCTTTACAACACTGTTTTTTTTACATATACAAAGATTCGATTGAGAGAGTTGCCAGTTATTTAAAAAAATAAAAGAAAAGAATATTTACCGCTATTTTGCTGTGTTTTATTATACTTTACGCAATATGTATTTAATAAAGTTTTTTCAAGCCGCAGATTTGCCCTGCAGAGTTCAACGAAAATCATTTTGCATGCTGATTCTATTTTGGAATAACAAATTTGCTATTTTATTACCTTTTCTTATGCAACAAAGCTACTTCTGTCTGCCTGTCATTTATATATTTAGTACTTTTTTTGTTTCCAACATAAGAATTTTGTTCAACTTATACAAATTACTACTATTATGTATTCAAATATCAAGTTGACAATATTTTTGACATTTAACTCTCTGACATTTTGTTATAATAGAAGAAAATTATACATATAAATGTTTGTACAATTTTTTTTCTCTCAACTTTGCAAATCAACAGTTTCAGGTATAAAATATGTACATTGCAAAAAACAAAAATGAAGATGCAGCTGTTGAAATCTTTTGCGGGCATCATGATCATCATGAGTATGGCTACAAAACTCAAACAGTATGTATGTATGTAAGCAAATGTCATTTGCATTTTGACATTTAAGGTAAAAAAAAATTGAAAAACAAAATTTAAATGGACTAAAAAAAATTTAAAGATAAATCTCTGATGAAAATTTTTTTGAATATAAATGCATATCGAAGTTGTGACTCCGCTTGTAGCATTTAAATGAAACTAAGCATAAGGAAAAGAAGTAAATTCTTTAAATCAAGAGAAGAAAAATCTATTTAATAAAGCATTAAACACATAGCAAGCTACCGACTACAATATGGCTACATGGCTACCTCTGTCGCTGTTCGCAGCTTAACTTACTTTCTATTTTTGTAAGTGACAGTGAACAAATATAGTGTGCTGTCAATATAATACTAAATGTGAAATAAATGGAAGCTTAAAATTATTGGATATGACTTAACAGAAAGAACATCTCAAAGTTCATATAAAGAAATAAATTGATTTGTTGTTATATTTTTATGTAATATAAACACATTTCAAATAATTCACCCATATTCCAGTTGTCAAATCGACGTCACGTCTACCCGTTGTTGAAAATATCTGACTGCTTTTGACAGGCTCATGCTATTTTCTAGAGCTTGGAGAACAGAAATAAATTGTCAATAGCACAAAATTGTTCTCGAGAGAATAGCAAAAAATTGTTCTCGAGAGAGGGCAGACAAGCCCCAGTTTTTTGTTGTTGTATTGACGTGACGTCGATGTTGACAACTGGAGTAAGGGTGAATATTTTTTTATAAATGTGAAATATTTAAAAGATTTTAATCTCAATATCAGCTGCCTATTATGTTGCCGTCATTGTCAATATAATTAAGTTGCGGACTACACGGCGACGATAGCAGTCAAAAGTATTTGTGGCCGTGTTGTTGTGTAGCCTGCTGTGGTCTATGTGTTTAATGCTTAACATATTTAAAATTTTAATTATTTCATATGCATATATTTATATAAACGTAAGTTTTTTTCGTTTTGCTTAAGGCCATGGCTCACTATCCTACACAATTGCACGACTTACGAAAAAATACAACCCTGATCTGATGAATTGTTATTGTCGTTTGAAAATTTTCTCAAACTCCATCATACCAGGGTTGTATTTTCTCAAAAGTCTTACGATAGTGTAGAATAGTGATTGGAAAGATATCACATGGGCATTGTTGCCAGGCTAGTTAAATTTATGTCAGTTTTTGGCAATTTGTTCACTTCAGTTGATAGACTGTGGCATCTCTTGCTGTCATTTACTTTAAAATTATTGTTGATAACTAAACGTTCCACTTACGTTAGAATTTTTGTTGTAAAGGTATTTAATTATTTAATCAAACTTTCTTAACATACGAGTATTTTTATCTAACATCTTTTTAAATCCCTCATAATAATATTATTAAATATAAAAAGTCTAATCAAGAACTTTAGCAAGTTTATTTAATCATGTTTTAACAGTTTTTCTAAGTACATATCGCTCATTTACTTAAAGAACGTCATAACCCTAAAAATTTACTTTTTAAAGTAATGATGTAGAATTAATCCTCATACCGTTCTTCATATTGTGGAAAAGTTTGATGCAAATATATTGATTACTCAACTCTTGAAAGCAAAATAAAATTTTATTTATCCATTCAGTTGTGTGTAAATAGAAAACTTCAAGCGCATTTTCTGGCAAACTGGTTTTTTGAGTTATGACATTCTTTCAGTAAATGTGGGATATCACACACATGTGTATATATCTTTGCAGTTTCTTAGAAAAGGCTGTAGAAATGTGAGGAAAATAGGAAATGACAAAAAAAAATACACTCGTTCTAGTGTAAGTATGTGCTTTTCAGTGTTACCAAACTATATATTCAAAATTACACCTCGTAGGAGCCAAAATTACCCGATTTCAACGGAATTATACCCGTTATTATAATAAATATTTGCCACATTTCAAAAATCTCGTTTAAGGTCTACTTATGATTAATGATTACAATGAAATTCAATTATTTTTACAATAATGAGCGAATTAACTAGTTTTTTCGATCTACTGAAATGTTAGCTTTTTTGAGTTGTCGTATTTTTAATATAGGCTCTAGATATACGAGGGTGCATCAATAGGTCCATGAATGAATGAAACACAGTTTTTTTTGCAAAACAAAAATTTATTTTTTAACATAATCTCCTTTTAATTCAATACACTTAAGGCTCAATCAGACGTGACATAAACATAGCCATAGAAAACAGCAGTTCAAACCAAACTAACGGGCAACACTGTATTTGATTATAGGTGAGTCGCCATAACGCCATAACTCTCACCATAGAAAGCAATTGAATTTTGGTTTGGTTATGGCTATGTCACGTCTAATTTAAGCTTTAGTCCAATGTTTCTCCAGTTTTTGTATTTCTTCCAAAAAATAGCAATTTTCGAGATCCTTCAAATAGGCGTTGGTTTGTGGAATGATTCGTTGTTGGAGTCAAATCTCTTTCCGACCACCGATTTGTTCAAGTTTGGGAATAAGAAATAGTAACTTGGGGCTAAATCTGAAGAATAAAGCGGATGAGGGAGCAATTCGCAGCCCAATTCATGAATTTTTGCCATGGAAACAGCATATCCGTTTGTGGTCGATTGTGAGCAAATGCGGCACCCATCTTACAGACAACTTTCTTAAACCCAGCTGATCATTTAAAATCGAAATCACACTGCCATAGTATATATCGAGCTTTACCTTGGTTTGATTGAAGGTTTTTTTTTCGCAAAAAATAATGTTTAATGTGCACTCGAAATTCACTTTTTTTCATTTTTAGAAAAATACACGAGGTTATATGTTTTGAACAGCAGTTAAACGCAAAGTAAATGACGTAACTTGTTCAAAATTTGACAGTAGTCCATTAATATGTGGTACTTGATGGGAACAGAGTTGCTTTGCATAATTAAAGAGAAATATACCAAAAAATGTACGTAATAAAAAGCAACATATAAATCTGAAACTAATAAGGTCACTGGAACTTAAATTTTTATTACTATTGCTTAGGAGAGATTTAAAATTATTATTTCTTTAAATAATAAAATTGCAGCAACGGCATCAGACGATAATTTATTATATTTTATTACATTATATATATATTTATTATATAAAACAAAAGAACTTCAAATTACCCGTGAACTACACCTGAGAGCAATTACCCACGCGCTACACATGCACATAAAAATTACACCTGATTCGGGTAATTACCCGCGATTTGGCAACACTGGTGCTTTTACATATAAGTCAGCATGTGTGCTGTACATACATACATTGGTATAGCTTGAAATGTTTTTGAGTGGGGCATTATGACGGGTGATTTTAATGAGTAATACTCGTATAAAACTATATAATTACATGCAATTTGTAATAATTCTAGGGGGGCAACAGCAATTCTTGGGGGGCAATGCACCCCCAGAATGGCCATTCTACGTCTATGTGTACATACGCACATACATGTATACGTATTATATATACTGTGTGTACTTAGTTTGTGTATAAGAAGTTTAAAAATATGTTTAACATAATTTAATATTTGTACTTCAAAAACTAGAGATTTCAATTAACTTTAAGTATTTTTTTCCATTTAAACTTAGCTTGACATTCATATTACAGGGTCATTGTTGAGAAAACAAAAACTACAATAATAACGCTTAACAAACTCAATTAAGAAATATACTATAAAAAATAAGTATGCACATACATAAAAAATTTGAAATTAAATTAAATATTTGCAAGAGGTTAATTAATTGGAATCAAAGAGAAAGTAAGATAAACTCATTTGGCAAATAGTAACGAGGGTTGTCAGATATGGAGATTTCTCGCCAAACGTGGCGATTTTTCAACTTCTTTGGCGTCTAAATTTTTGATTTGGCGACATGGCGAAATTAAAACAATTTGATTTTGATGATTTTTCTTATATTAATAATAGTAATTAATGCCTTTTGAATGTTTGGATGAGAAAATTTTACAAGAAATAATTTTTGGCGATTTTATTTCTCATTTTTGGCAATTTTCTGCTAAATTTTTTATGCGATTATTTTATAAAAATTGATATTAAAAAAGGTGTTATATAAAAAGAAATTTATTTTCAACTATATATATATTAAGAAATACTAAATAAAACTGGTTTTGGCGACTTTTAAAACCAATTTGGCGAAATAGGTCAGAAAAAAATCTGGCAACACTGCTAACGGCAACTCAGGCGAAAGTGGCATGTTATTATAAGCATTGTAGTGATGTTAGTACAGATATGGGAAGTTGTACATACTCGTAATTTAAAAATAAATGTTAAAACTATATTTTTTCTTAAATAGCAGATTAATTTTGCATGTAACAGTCAACTTTTCTATAAGAAAAATGTGCTTGCTGTGCTGTAAATGTTATAGTAAAATTTTCTATAATAACATTGTGCTGTATATCGCACAGCTAATTTTTCTATAAGAAAAGTGTGCTGTGAATGGCACAGTCAGTTTCGCTATACGAAAATATGGCGAGATTTTATATATTAGTCCATCTTGAAAGGGAATTACTTACAAAAAATATCTTAAAAATTTTAATATATTTTTCATAAAATTTAAAACCAGTTTGAAATGTATTTTATTTAACAACTTTTTAACAAAATTTTCTTAAAATAGATTTCAAATACATTTTCTTTCTTTATGAATATGAGCCATAGTAATATTTATTTATTTTTTTTTTTTTTGTTAAATTCAAATAAAAATTTAAGCTAAAATTTGCAAACATCAATTGCAATCACGTTTTTTGTTGTTATTTTCATAGTAATAAAACAATTGAAAGACACATTTTTTTGTTTCCATTCATGAATAGAGAGAAGAAAAAAATTTAATTTTTGCCCAAAAATTTGTGTCACCTACAAAGCTTTAAAAATTTATTTGAATCCTGCAAAACCCACAAGTACCCACACATACACATTAACTAAAACAAAATGCTTAAATTTCTGCTATTTGATTTATGTACTGGAAGTGTATTTAAATACCAAGAAATTGTAATTTTTCTTTACAAAAGGACAGCCAGATGTTAATTTATTTTTTTTTTTTAATAATATCTGACATATTTTTCAGTTGTCCTTTGGTTAAGCATATTGAAAATAACCAACCACATATTCTATGCTCATTTATTAAAAGCATATAACAAGTACAACATGAGCTTTAGACGAACAAACCCTGTTGCCTATTGTGTAGGATACTCTATAAAACAATAAATGTTGCCTATTTAATGGAGTGGGGGGAAGGAAAGGACTTTAGTTCTTCATTCATACTCGAAACTTTATTATAGTGTAATCACTTGCATAGCTACAAGTAGGTCTTTTCTTTTATTAAGGCCAGAGAACGAGAAGGAAAGGAGCAAAATAATTTTGAAAAGTTGCTGCTAGAACCTTTAATGATTTGTGTTGTCGGAAACCATAACTTTTCATATGCAACAAATCCAGCCAACCAAACAAACCAGGCGAGCCTCTGTCTTCCACTCCATTCCCTGCCAACAACTTGACAGTTTTAGTGCAGTTTTCTCTCAATTTTTGTTTTTTTTTTTGATTTGGCTTAACTTGGTTTGTATTAAGCTCGGCTATTAAGTACAACAAACAAAAATAGTTTGAAAATTTTATGATGAACAGTTTACGAAAGAATATTTTTGCATGTATGTATGTGTTATTTTAATTGTTATTGGTAGCTGTTTCTCGCTGGCTTTCTACACTCTGTTGCTTGTCTGTCTGTCTGTTTCTCTGTCTGCCTAGATTGTCCGTCCGTTTTTTAATTTTATTAACTTTTACTTTTTAGCTCCTCTGTGCTTCCTTCATATGATGAACATATGACTGAGGAGCAACTTCGTTTTTGTAGAGTATTTAAAGCAAGACTTTCTTGTTATTTTCCCAGATTTGTTTTTCACTGCTTTTGCAGTTTAAAAAACTAAGTTTTTCATGGGTTTGTTTTTGTGACATATCAATATTTTTTTACATGATTGAAAACTTGAGTTTTAAGCTTGAAAAGTTAAGGAAGTTGTAGTTTAAGTACGGAACAGATGAGTGAATAAAAGAAAGGATAGTTCAAATGGTTTGAAAAAAAAAGGTTTTAATTGGGCAAAAATAAAACAATAAAAAATAAAATTTATATAAATCAAGCAAATGCTTGAAGACTAATTTAAAGCTAATAAAAAGCTCTAAGTAATTTTTTTTTATTATATTTTTTTTAAGTGACTGTTTTTTCTTTCTTTCTAAAAATCAATCTAAATAACGCTTGTAGTTTTTACATTTTCCCAATTTGCTGAGAACAAAACAATAAAATATTTGTATTAACGGCTAAGCTCCCATCCCTGATGTAGATTTTTCCTGCTGAATACAATATTTCTAGTAGAATGCCTTGCGGCTTTGATATATTCCATTTTGTTTTGCCATAAAACTCCCATCCCTGTTCTGTTAAAACTTGGTAGTTATACAAATTCTCAACCTTAAAAGTCTTTAAATTTTTTTAATAAATTAAATCCTAAAGTCCCTTCTGCTGTAAAATTTGTTTGCTGCCGAATGCAAACTCTACAAAAATTTAAGGCTTTAAACAAAGCATTCGAATATTATTTGCAAAAGGCAAATTCCCATCCCTGCTTCGTGAAAATTTTTGCTGCTGTATATTTACTTGTATACCAATTCTCAGACTTTAAAGTCTTTCGATTGTTTTTTAATAAAATCCTAAAATATTGTTTTATTTTTTTTTTAAATACTTTTAGTAAATTAATGATAATCGCAAATATAAAGAAAATCTTTCACATAATCAATTACATTGTTATTGATTAGAAAATAATTATATTCTTAATTTTCTTATTATTCACAAGCACCAAACTCCTATGCCTGATTTTTGAAAAGATTTGGGGGTATATACTAGATATTAACTTGGTATACAAATTCTTAGCTTAAAAAGCTTCGATTTTTTTAAATAAAATAATATTAAAATTGCAGCTAAAGTGCCATCCCTGCTGTCAAAATTTCTTTACTGATGAATGCAAAGTTACTGTTACAAAGATTTATGGTTTTGAAGTCTTTCAATTTATTTTGAACAAAGAATTAGAATATTATTTGCAAAAGCCAAAAACTCCCATCCCTGCCTTGTGAAAAAATTTCCCTGTTAAGTAAATAGTATAGGGAATAAAAATTTCCCCGAACTCTACTAAAATTATTTTTACGAACCCTAATAGTAATGGCAGAATTTAAATATGAAAAAAGTAGGCGGGGCCATGCCCTTTAAAAATTTAATATCTTATTTTATGTACATGATATTTTATGTGTTTTTACTGGTTTTATGAAACTTTGGACAACAAGTGGGCTGTGTGTGATCCTAGATAAACCATCAGTGTTGCCAGACTTTAAACAAATGGACAGTGAAAAGTTGAAAATAATAATTTTCCAAAAATAATATAAAATGAAACTAAATTCAAAAATAAGCTCTGAGGGTATAAAATGATTTAAATTTAAGTTAAATAAAAGGTTAACAATGTTTTATTTGTGTGAAACTTGATTTTTTTTTTAAATCTTTTTAGTGCTAAATTTTTACGTGTTTTTTGTATACTTTTTATTTTCATTTATTACCTGAAAGCTTTAATAAAAAGAGAGTGTAATACAAAGAAGGCTGATAAAGCTGTGGCGTAACGGAAAATGGAGTCACTTGCGAAGTGTTTTAAATAAGCCTTCGACTTCTGCCACAATTTAGCTAAATTTATTTGCCTTTATGCAATAAAGCAATTGAAAATCTAAGCTATTTTGATTGAGTTCATTAAAAAAATCTCCCCCTTTTCTTTACATGGACGTATGTACATACGTGTCAGTAATTGATTTTTTTTTTTCAACTCTAAAAATATTTTATTTAGACACTTTATTTTTATTAAGTGCTGTAATCTAAACAGTTTTGCTGTTCAACGTTTATGTTGTAAAATTTCTGCTTCATTAATTTGTTTGGTGACAAAATAAACCGCTTGCTTGAACGTGTGTGTGTGTTTGTAGAACGCACACACTTAAGCAGGATTTGTTAAAAATAAACTCAAAGTAGGTACCTAAAGTTTGTTTATAATTTATTTTGTTAGGGGAATATTTTACAACATTTTTAGTTATTTATAAATTTTCCAATGACACTCACATTTTTAGTTATCTTAATGTTAATTTAAGTTTTCTACAGCAAATTCGAGTGCAAGTTTTGTTTTGTAAAATATTATTATTAACACTTGAAGAATCATAACGAGCAAGATAAAAAGTTTAACTGACCTTTAATATAAAAATAAAACGAATTTCCAAATGCCCTGCTTTCCAAGAACATAAAAATTTTGTTGCCACATAAATTTTGTTTGTTTAGAGAGAGAGAAAGATATAAAAAATCGCTTTAGTTTTTTGTGCTAATGACCTAAAATATAATTTTTTTTCTTCATTTGCAGTTGTTTTTGTAAAAATGTGCTTATGCGTGTGTATTCCTAAAGTTATTTTTAAAAATTTAGTTTATTAAACTTTCTTGGTTCTTATGACACATAGTTTAAGAAATTTGCCGCATATGTTTGCTTCTCTTTAATTAAGATTCTGCGACACACGCCAAAAAATATTTCGTCATAGTTTTAGCCCAAAACAAAATTAAAAAAATTATTGTTTAAAATAGATTTATGTTATTTTATTTATTTATTTTTTCCCAAAGCAAAAAGAAAATGCAATTATTTTTAAATAAATAAGTAGTAGATATTTAAAAAAATACTTTGTAAGAATTTTTAAGAATCATAGGAGAGAGTTGTAGCACACATTAACAGATTGATGGGCAGAACAGCTGAGCCTAATACATTTTTAAAATCATCCTCGTGGACCTTTTTCACTATGAAGACGAAGAAGAAGAAATTAAAAATTGTCTTAAGAGAGTTCTTTAGGTGTAAACAAATTGAGGCGGTAAGCTACATACATGAATGAGATGCTGCAGCCAACTTCAGGCTAAACTAAATTTTAACACAATAGCCGAGTGAATTTTTGTTGTTATTTTTTTTAACAGTTAAAACAAACTTTAAATAGTTTATAATTTTTTTTCATTGACCTATAAATATCTGTTACTTTTTTTCTAAACAATTCGGATACAAAAACAATTTCTGCCTTTGTCGTTAATTTAATTAAATTACTGAATTGTTTATGCAATCAGAAATACAGAAATTTGTTGTTAAATATCAAAAGCTCTTAACGCATATTTAAGCTTCAAAAATATTTATTTCTTTGCTTCAAAATAAATTTGTCTAGATTTGTTTACACAATTATTGCAACGTTTTCATGTTTTTGTCATGAAATGCTAATAAACTCTCTAGCAAAGTGGTATTTTTCTGTTTTAGTAAATAAACAATTTTATTGAAAGTGCAGAAAAAAAATGTTTTTTCTTGTGTAAACATTCTTTTTGTGAAATAAATGATGGTCTGTAGGTGTCAGAAACTGAAAAGTTTATTTTCTTAAAAATGTATAAGCATATTATTGCTTTTGGAAAACAGAAATGTATTTTTAATTGAATCCAATCGAATAGAACAGAATGGGAAAAACATTAAAAATAACTTAATTGTAAAGACAGCTTGACAATGATGGGAATGGGATTGTTGAAAAAAACAATTTTAAATTTAAGAGTGCCGATTTATTAGGTATTTAATTTTATTCTAAAAAAAAAAACATTAAATGGTTTTATTTTTTCAATTGGTTAATAAGCAAATCCCTTCTCTGCTTGACGTAGTAACACATTGGTTTATATTTGCCCTATTTTTGAACAGTTGGCATCACCGTTTACTCGAAAGGTTAGTTGCAGTGTTGGTTAATGAGTTTTTTTTTACATTGACTGTTATTCAAAGTGTTACCGCTTCTAATATTTCATAGCAGATTTTTGTAGCTTAAATTTAAATTTCAGAAGCACAGATTCGTTGTGTTTTATTTTACAGTAACCATGTTACTTGAAGTGTAAATTCATTATGAATTTTTTTGTTACAATATTTAGAATTTTTTATATATTTTTTTATTGTAACCTTGTACCTCAATTTACACTATTACTGTTATTATTGTGTGTTGTTGTTGGGTCCCCCTTGCATTTTCGTTTTTTCTTTTATGTTACAATTATTAATTACATTGCTGCTTACATGCTCAACAACATATTGATGACAATTAAAGAAATTTTAACTGAACAAAAAATAAAAAAATAAAATGTTTTATTTGTATTTTATTTTTCAAAGAATGTAGAGCAATGTCAAAAAGTTGTGTGATGTAATGCTTTGTCTTTGTTACGTTTTATGCACGAGTTCAATTAAACGCAATAAATTTAAAACCCAAAGGAAATTATATATAAAATATCAAGTATTTTGACAGCTGTCAATTAAATATAAAAGTTTATTTCAAATGATGGAAAAAATTTATATATTTAGGTAAAATTGAATATCAAAAATAAACCACAAAAGCCAACAGAGAAATAAATTTGCATTATGGTTGTGGTTGTGATTTTAAATTAGTTCGAAATGTGGATTATGTTATAAAACAAATAGCTTTTATATACATGCGTTTTATGGCTCAATTAGGTACATATATCGTTGCCAGTTGACAAATAACAGATGTTAGTTTCATCTATTGAAATTTAGCAATCAAGAATTGTGCGGATTGACAGCTTTAAATGTAATTTTTCATTGGCAAATTATTGTTTTCTGGTAACCGAGAATTTTAGCTTGCCGAAAGGCCATCAAATTAAAATGGTGTTACTAATCCTAATTGAAATACTTAAAACAGTGGTAGGATCCCTTTTTGACACATAAAGTTTACTTTGCAAAGTATTAACTCAGCTGGGAAAAAGAAAGAAAGAGAAAGACTTCCTCCCTCTCCTCTGCCTTCTCTCTTTTTACTAGATGCAAAGTAAACTTTTATGTAAGTAAACTTTGCATGTCTAAAAGGGGTCTAGTGAAAAGAGAAAAGGAGTTGATGATATGAAAAGCAAAAGTTGTTAGAAAAATACGCTCTTTATTAGTTAAATAAGAAACGAGTTTTAACTTTCCTTTTCGCAACAGAGAGTAAACTGTCATGGTGTTGCCAGATCTGGAAAAGTTTTAGATTTAATAAAACAGGTGAATTTTACCCGGATAGTTCAAAGACACATAATAATAAATGATTAAGATAATGGAACGTAGAACTTTTCATCGTGCTTAGTAAGAGAAACTGTAATACCTAATCCAACAAAGTATGGTGTGTGGTTTCAAATAGCCACCATCGGAAACCTCAAACCAAATGGTGGATATACACCAAACCTTTAATATTATAAATGATGCTAACAACTGTATTTGATGCCAAAGAATAAAAATTTCAATAACTTCAAACTACGAACGAAAATGAAAGTGTGTAGAGTATCGCAGCTGGAAACAAAATTTAGTCAACCATATTAAAAATAAAAACACAAGATAAAGTGTTATTACAAAACATCTAAATATGTGTTTTCCAACAAAACATTTCTCACCTTGTCAATCTATTTTTAAAATGTATTTTTTGAGGAAGACGGATACATGCTACATACTTTCCCCATTTGTTTAAAATGGAATTTATTTTAATTCCCTAGATAAAAATATACAACACTTTGTGGTGTTAAATATTAAAGCAACAAACAAATATTGTTTTGATATTTGTACATAAATCTTCCTTTCCCTAATGAGAAAATTTTATTTCCTGACAAACAAACAAAAAGTATACACCAACAAATCTAGAAACTTTTAACAGCACGTTAGACAGTTTAATGTCTCTAATATTCAAAAATATGTAAACAACTGTTTCACGAACAACTCTATCCCTGCTTCACTCTATCTATCTTAAATGTCATCTTAATTGTCTGACATATTAAATGTCACTGTCACTTTAAAATACATATTTTTTTGGTGGTCTGTGTGCATATATACATTTATATTTTATTCGGCCATTAAATAATAGTTTTCTTAAATTCTTTGTGGTAAAATTACTAAAGAAGAATTCCTAAGATTTATTTTTTTTCAAATTATTTATGTACTTATACATATGTAGGTAATTGAAAATTTGTAAGCTGACATAACAAATTTGTTGATTATTATTTTTTCTGTTACTTCAATAATTAATTCAGCTAAATAAATGTTTTCTTTGCACGAAATTAATTTCTTTTATCCACCAACAAAACAGGAAGTAAATAATTTCAAGAACATTTCTAAACTTCCCTTAATGAATGCTTTCTTGGGAAAAAATGCGAAATAAATTTTTTGGCCATAAAAAGCAATTTTAGATATAAAAATTACATGTTTGCTAAGTTAAAAAAATATAAACTAATAAAATAATCATAAAAATAATAAAAAACTTAAATTTTATTAGACAATTTTAAAAGCTTATACGACTTGATATATATTGGTTTTTGTTAATCTCGCTGGAACTTACTCAGTATTTCAAGTTAATCAACCTTAAACACATACCTGTAAAGAAAAAAGTAAATAAAGTTAGTCAAAGAATAAAAGTTAATTTAATATTAAATTTTATCAGCTGAATGAAGAAACTTCATAAGCTTAATAGTTATTTAAGATGTGAAAATTAGAAAATAAGACTTAACTCAAATTCAGCCAGCTGAATAGCAACTTTAACCATCTACATAGTTGCTTAAAAGGTTTTCATTCACAATTTGGGCTTGCAAGTCAAATTCAGCCAGCTGAATAGCGATCTATATAATTGATATAAAGGCTTATAAACCAAATCAAGCTAAGATCATAGAATTATCATCAAATGCAAAGGCTTTTTACTCAAATTCAGCCAGCTGAATAACAGTTTTTACCAGCTAAATAGTTGCTAAAAATGTTTTTATTTACAATTTAGGCTTGTAGTCAAATTCAGCTAGCTGAAAAGCAATCTATATAATCGATATAAGGTTTATAAACAAAATGAAGCTAAGATGATAGATATAATTATCATCAAAGGCAAATGTAAAAACTATTTCCTTTAATAGAAAGCATACTAATGACATTGTGCCTTACAAATTTATTCATTTGAATTAGGACTTAATGTAATAAAATTCTTATCCAGCCTGCTGAATAGCGAAATCAATTCGCTGAATAGTAGTTAAAATAACATATTTTAAGTCAATGACCCTAATAACATAGCTAGCTTACTAGAATGCAATTAGTAGGAAATTCAGCAAGGAAGAATTAATAAAAAAAAATTTTTATAGACTTCAAAGTTCTATTCAGGTGGCTGAAAATCATTTTTAATATGGGGAAACAAGTTTCCTTAGGTGGAATCATAATTGATGATAATTAAAGTCCTAATTACCTTGCTGAATAACAAAATCAATTCTGCTGAAAAGTATTTAGAACAAAATATTTAATTTTCAAAAGCTTAAAATCGAATTAAGCTTACTGAAAAGCTATTAATAGCAAATTCAGCGGTAGGAAATTAATTAAAAATCCGTTTTGGGGCCTTAAACTTATATTCAGCTGCATGAAGATAGTATATAATTTTTTTCTTCAACTATATTTAAGCTATTTATTTAAATGGCTTGCGATTTAAGCAAATATAAGCTGAATAATATTGCTGAATAATATTTAAAACAAAATATTTTAGTTTTAAGCGCTTAGAATTAAATATCACTCGTATATTAGCGGATTATGGCGAATTCAGCAAGCACAAATTAATGAGAAATTAGGTTAGAGGTTTCAAAATCATATTCAGCTAGCTGAATAAGAAATTCGCTCACTAATTTATGCATATAAAACAAACTACTCGCAAAAATAAAACTTTGACAGCTTATTCAGCCAGTTGAATAATAAAACTAAACGCTTGATTGATTGAAACAAAAATAGTGAAAATATTGTTTGAAGCCGAAAAAACAGTTAATGAGCGGAAGTTTAAATGAAACTGGTTGCTTTTAAACACTTTGCTAACATTATTTGGTAATTGTACACCACAAACCTGGATTAGTTTCGTTTATGAAAAAAAAATTAACCAAACAAAAAAAATTTATGACTATTATGTATGTATATGAGAAATGAAAAAAAAATGAAATAAAAAATAAAAAAATTTCAAAACATTTAAAAAAGAAACAGGTGGCTCGATTAGTCAACCTTGCTTTAAAAAAATATATATATTTAAAATGTTAATAATGGTAAAACAAACACAAAAACGAAATCAATACTTACACCGATGCACATATGTATGAATGTGTGTCTATAACTTAAATAATGAAAATCACAGAGGCATAAAATTTCATAATTATTTTAGTTAATAAAAAAAAGCTTAAAATAAAACCAAACTGGTATTTATTCTCACACAATTTATATCAGTTTTATTTGCAGTGGAGTTACAAATGGTAATTTGATAGTTTTTGCAACTCATAAAAAGGAAGTTTTATGAACCACAAAAAATACTTAATTAAACATGTGTTTTTACAGAATATTAGTCAGGAAATTGGTACATACATGCATACATAATTAATTTCTGAACGAAAAAAATATTTGAATAAAGTTAAAAAAAATTTTTAACAAATACACTTGCATATATGTTTGTTGAAAAATAAGCTTGTACTTAAGTTGTCATTGTTGTTTAGTACAACATTTTAAAAGGCTTACAAAATATTCCCACTGTCATCATACCACGAAACTTGATTAACTTGTATTTTAAGACATAACTAAAATTTGTTAACATTTGCGTGACTAAATTAACCTACGAAAAATCAAAGTGTGTACTTAGCAGCTTTCAAGCAAAATAAAAGGCGCTAAGCTGATATGAAAGTATTTCTTTTTCATTTCCTTTTTCCCTGTTCCAAGTTGCCAATTGTTTGCGCCAGCACGCTGTTGTAAATACTTTACAACTATGACATAACCCAAAATCCCAAAAGGAGCATTAGTTATCCTTTATCCTTGTTAGTTAAACTTTTTTTCTTTTCTTTTGATAATGTCCCAAAAATAAGCGCCTTATGCTATTCCAGAAGCAACATAATAATAACAATAATAATTATAGTAATAATAAATTTTCCTTTATACCAATTTACCATTTAATGGAAACATAATAAAAAAAATGGTTACAGTATTGTATAAAAGTTACTTTTAAGGGTGGGTTTGTTGCCCTCGCCGCCACCACCGCATGATAGAAAAATCAACAAGATGTTTTTGCAGTTTTTATTCCCTGTTGTTGTTTTTTTTCTATTTCTTTATTGCATAAAAATGCACAATATTGTCATTTTAAGGATTAACTTTAATGCTACTCATCATGTTACCGTTTTTTTTTAATATAATTTTCTACTGTTAAATGTTAGTTATAGTGCAGCAAATAATGTTGCATGTTGCACAGACGACTTAATCTAGAAATTGGAAGAATAAAGACAAAAAGTTGTTTGTGGCAAGACGATGATAATAAAAATGTTGATGATGATGATGTCGAAAAAATATTGTATATCGAAGGCAATTAGCAATGTTTGTTTTTGGTATTAAAGTATATTATGGCTTTAGCTTAGTGCTTGTTTTTTTTTAATAAAAAAATTGATACAAAAATTTATTGAATATTTAAGGCTCATTTAAGAGCAGATGTTTTAGTTTCTAGATTTAAATTTTGATAAGAAGTTATTTACCAGAAACAAGCCGTCTTTTTATGTATATGCAATATAAGAAACATTAAACAACAACAACAAAATAAATAAAATAGAAATTCATTTGTTAAGCAAATTTAGTAAAATTTCTTGTTTTGCGTCTAACATTTATTAACGCACTAATAGTTAATTCAAAAAATTATTATTTTACTTATTCAGTAAAATATTTTTTTATTAAAAATACATTGAAATTGATTATTTAGCTGGATCCTTTCTTGTTTTTGCTTTATCATAATTAATCTTTTTAATTTATTTTAATAATTTTATTTTATTAATAGAAAAAAAGTATGCTTATTTCAATAGTTTTTATTCTCTACTTAATAATTACGCTCTGGCAACTCTGCTCATTAACTGCAAATGCGTCCCTATGTCATATGAAATATGGCACCCCAAAGTACCGTTACAATCATTTCAATAACAATGGCTTCTAAACTATTGTTTACAAATAACTAGTTAGAAATGCATTGATAGTGTGTGTGTGTGTGTTCGTATGCTTAATAGGTGTTTCGGTGAGAGGGGAAGAGAAAGAAAAAAAATGTAACTTCATCAAAACAAATTACTAACACTAACACGTGTCATTAATTAATGCCTATAAGTTGGTGTGTGTGTTATTTACATTGTAGTATTGTTGTTGTTGTTGTTGTTGTTGTTGTTGTTGTTGTTGTTGTTTTTATTATTACCCCTATACAAGAACCTTAGCAATAATTCTGGAAGGGAAATAAATATTTTTTCATATTCTTATTGCTTTTGTTTTCGTAAATAGATAACAAGGTAATTCGTGTTTTATTGTTATTGCCTGTGAGTGTGTGTAAACGTGTAACTAATTTTTCTTAGGCTGTGTGTGCATTCTTTGTTGCATTTGATATTGCAATTTTAATACAATAAAAGGTCATAACCATGTTTTCGTTATTGTATAAAAAAGTCAAACGTTTCATTAATTTTATGATTTATTAATTGTAATGTTTTTCTATTGCTATTGTTTTTGATATTTGCTTGCTAAAACCAGAGTTTAAATGTCCTGTTGAGTTTTTGTTTGAGGCGAAACAATTCAACGATATGCATACATATGTACATACATGTAGGTACTTTTCTATCAAATAAATTATAAATAAAATTACTTGCAATAAAAACATATTACATAAGTTAAACATCTTTTAGCAGATTTAAGACAAACTGAAAATACATTTTTTTCTAAATCTCTAAAGATTATTTTTATTTTTCTCAAGCATGTCAAATATAAATTTTCTTTCAAGCACATAAAAAGACCGCCCTTTGTACCCCTGCCAACTTATCTAATCCATTTGTTGCCACTTTAACACATGAGTAGTGTTTGAAATTAATATCCCTCCCTCTTTTTAAATTTCTACAATTGCTGCCATTCCGAGATAATTTCAACTTAAATATTTTGTTTTTGTGTACATACATGCATAAGTTTTCTTTCACAACAGCTGCACAAATAGTATATAAATTAATTAAACGAAAAGTATTAATTAAGATACAATTTCAGAAAATTGTTTGGGTTAAAAAAACGTGGGCTTACCTCATGCCTTAAAATGTATTAAAAGCTGTTAATAAATTCTAATTGATTAGAAATTAAGTGATATGAAAAAAATCTATTGGAAAGTACAGAAATACAATTACTGTTTCTAACAAAGAACACACACAAATTTGATAAACATTTTCTTTATTCAATAGCTTCGATAGTTTACAGTTAATAAGAACATTTAAGCTCCTTTAAAATGTTTTGCTTGAAGTCTACTGATGAATTTCTTAAGCAGAAATGAAATGCATATAGACGTGCTTAACCAACAAAAGACAAGAATTCTTCATATTGAAATTTAAATTAGTCGCAAAAATTATTTTAATAAAACAAATTATGAGGTTCGTGGATGTATTTTTTTTTTCAATAATTTTTTTTTTTGGTGAAACGGAAAATATGGAAAAAATATGATTTTTAAAATATATTTTAAATACTGTCTTAAGAGCAATAACTAGTTTCTGATAAAAAAAATAAGTTTTGACCAAACTTTTATCAGGTTTTATTTTGGAAATTACTTGACTCTCTTTCTTAATTCCTACTTCATTCAGACTTTTCTTAATAAAAAAAATAATCTGCCAGCTATAAATCTAAATTTTTATTTATTTTCATTAATTATTTTCTTCCGTTTTAATTGCCTTAATATTTAGTTTTCCTTAAGCGTTGTTTTTTTTTTCATAAAAGGATTATTTCTGTTAAAAAGAAGATTCTTGGTAACTTTCAAGTTGTTTCCATTTAAACGCTTAAGAACTTTTCTTTTATTTATTAATGCATTTTTAATTATTAACTGTATTATTTTGTAGCTGTTGCACGGTATTTATTTTCAAAGTAAACTATAGCAAACAAAAGAAAATAAAAATAAAATAAAATGTAAATAGGATAAAGATACCTTTGCTCCAATAAATTACAACAATCATACACAAGTACGTTTTCATACACTCGCTATTATGCATCTTTTGCCATAAACAACAAGCAACAACGACGAAACCAATACTTATGGCCAGGGCCCGCAGGACGCATGCAAGAAAATAAAGAAACCATAGAATTAAACGCTACTTCTTTACTTGTATTTGTTAACCCAAGGCAAGGAATACTTAATAAATAATAATAAAAATAAAGAATTCCAAATACTTAAGCCAGGAAGTAGTGCATAGAAAATCATTTCTATGTAAGACACAAACTTAAGCTTTGTGATTTTCTTATGTCCACTCTCCTCTATTTTTCTGAGAATTAATCAACATGCAGCATCTTCTTGGGAAGATTTTACATAAAACTGCAGAAGTCATTCCATAGCCAAAATTCTCATGTTAATAATTATAAAATTAGCCCTTAAACGCATTTAAAATTTTGACTAATTTTGAGCTTTAGTGCAGCTACGTCCAAGCTATATGCACAAAAAGCTTCGTGCTTTCACACCGACGAGAGCACAACGTCCAATCAGGGGGTCTACTGATTAATTTGAAACGAAAGAAAAAGCTTTCGAGTTTGTATGTGTATAACATGTAAATTCGAAAGCATTTTCTTTCGAATCGAATTACAGAGTAGACCCCTAGATCTCGGAGAAAGAAAGAAACAAGAGCAAATTGTAACAGCTTTCAAAGCTGGAAATGTCAGAGTATGTTTGCTTGGACGTAGCTGCTTTAGTTTATTCGTAGACTGGTAATAGAATTTTATGGCCAATATTTTTGTAATAGATCTTAACCCATTATATCCCCTTTTGGAGGCACTTATTTGACCCCTTCTTAAAAAAGGGACCTGAAAGGCCCATTAGGAGTGGTTTAAACGTTAGGTGGTTTAAACGGCCCAGAATAATATTCCTCGCATGACTTTAATCAAACTTCTGCACCCATTCCATAACCCTTAAACGCGTTTCAAGTCTGGACTAATTTTTGGTGTTTAAATACAAGTTCCAGCTGCAATGTATTCGGATAATTTTATGGCTAATATTTTTTTAGTAGATCTCAACCCATTATATCCACATTCAAAAGTACTTATTTTACCCCTTCTTAAAAAGGGACTTAAAAGACCCATAAAGAGCGGAGTTAGAGGGTTAAGAAGTTCCACAAACATATTCCTGGCATGATTTTACATAAAACTACTGAACCAAAATGCAAGCATTAATAATTACAAAATTAACCCTTAAACGGGTTTCAAGTTTTTGGTGACAATTTATGGTGTGTGAATAAAAGTACGAGTTTTAGTGCCTCAAGAGATTTGCTGTATAATTTTATGGCTAACATTTTTGTAGAGAATTTAAACCCATCATACCGCCTTTTAAGGGTACTTTTTATCCTTTTTTGGAGGACAATTGGAGGGTTAAAATGTTTTATAAAAATATTTCACACAAAATATTTCACAAAAAGTGCTAAATACTACATATTTTATAGCTAAAATGTAATTTAGAAATATTAGGGAGGGAGAACTGCAGCCTCTTGTTGTATTAGATTCTTATAAAGAAAATAAATTTTAAAAATTTCGTTTGGGGCGTGTAACTATTTAGTTTCAACAAGATAATTTTTCAAAACTTACCACAAATATAGGAGTGAGCTTGTAAAGTAAATATTTCTCGAGTGATATCAACGATGTTTGGGTTTCTGCTTACAAACAGTAGTTTCTCAAAGTTCTAGACATTTTAAAGACTTACGGCACTATGTATAAGCAAAAATTAGCATGAAGTTAGCAAAAGTGACGAAATTGAATTAGGTGTTAACGAGTTCCTCCATACAATTAGACATTAGAAATGGTTGCATTACCTAATTTTAACCCACCTCTACTCCCTAGCATAATTTTTAATGTGAAGTTTCATGGCAAAACTCTTTAAGATCATGTTCAATTTTGCCACTTATGCTAACTTCATGCCAAATTTTGCTTATACATAGGGCCGTTATTTTCTTGGCCGATTTGCTTGGTTCAGCAAAAATAGTTGAATTTCTCGAAAAGCTATCTTTCGTTATCATTGAATTTAGAACGGTGGTGGTCATTCTATCAATTTACTAAGACTGCGAGAACACACTGTGTGTGAAACTTGCAGCGTATGTATTTAGCCGCGGAAGCACATATACAAACAAAGAATAATATAGTGTATGTTCGCCCACCACTGACCAAGAAACACTAAATCAGTGCTGACCATCAAGAGAAATGTATTCGTGTATGTGTAATAAATTACATTCGGCGCTCTCATGCCGCTCTCTGTGGCCAGCATTACAATAAAATAATTCTTTCCTCAATGAAGGTTATGGAAAATACGGTACAGTTCAGAAGAACACTTTTCATATTTAACAGACATAAATGAAAATTTTCACTCACCGCGAGGTTGTAAAAAAAGTATGTATACATATTTTCCCATCTACATAATATCTTTATCATTTGAAAAAAAAAATGTTAAAAAAATAAATAAATAAAAATTGAAATGTTTAACATGAAACATGATGCCCCCACAAATTGTTAATTAAATCATTTAATTCTTAAGCACTTAAAAGCCCTTATAAAAAAGAAAAATAGATAAAAGGGAGGAAATTGCTGGCGATTAAGTGTAAAATAATTAAAATGAAAAAATAAAAATCAATTAAAACATATCTTAGCATGTTTATTAATAATATGGTGCAATACATTTTTGGATCTCGATCGAAAAGAATCGATTGTGGTAAAAAAAATTTTAAGTTCGAAAACTATGTCGCTTAACCGTTTTTTGGCGGTTATGACATGATATTTACTTTTGTTAGAATTTTTCTCCATAGCACGAGCTTGCCTTAGTTTAAATTTGTCTATTTTTGCTTTTTCAAGCCTCCTGCCTATTATCTTATGTTCTCAAAATTCTTTTCTTATTATCTTTATTTTTTAAATGAGGTTTTCAAAATTCTTTTCCCATTAAAAACAAAAATTTGATCTTTTTAGAAATTTCTGCTTAAATATAGAAACTTTAATTTCAAATCTTAGCTCTAAGAATAACACACCATATTCAAGGAGTATTCATGTAATTTAAATAATTATGTTTTATTTTTTTATTCTTAACCAAAATTGCTTTAAATTTCATTTAAATTTAAGTTTTTTGTTTTAACTACAATAAATATGACGCTAATGGAATTTTTTTACTGCACTTAATGGCTAAAGAAATATTATACATATTTGTAAAACAAGGTAAAATTATCTGTGAACTGAGGAAAAAAAAGATCTTAAAAATTTTTTCTACTTCATTACGTTTTGGAGTAATGAAAAATGAGCAACAGCGAGTCGTCTTTTTCCTTCATTCCTCCAAAATAAATGCTGATTACAAAACAACAAATTCTTTATAATTATCATAAGCAACATTAACATAAATTATCTACAAATGAGCTGCTTTGGCAGCTTAATGGTGAAGTCTCCTCAACAGCAAAAACAACAACAACAACAACATAAAATAAAATTACTTGATATACAACAGAAACAAACGGAAATTATAGACGAAACTTATTCACCATTTTACAGACTCTGTAAGTTTAATAACAGTATGACTAAGCAGAGATGTACAGACATGCATATAGTATATGTATGTATGCAACCATGTTTGTATGTATGAATGTGTAAATGCATAAATAGTGTTTAAAACAAAAACAATGACATCAAGTTTAATGGCTGGACATAATGGCAACACTTTAAGTGTCTTTTGTGTTGCCAGACGAGCCAGAAGAAATTGCACACCATTTTTGAGGGAAAAAGAAGAAGATACCATTGAGACAGAACAAAAACAAATGTCCTTTTTTATATTAAAACCATTGGGTGGAAATACAAATGAATTAAATCGTGTTTATGTGAATTCTTAATTCTATTTAATTTTTTTTTAAATTTTGCTTAAAAGTTTGAGTTTGAAGTATACGTTAAATTAAAATTTCTATACACATCTTGACTAAAGCACACTTGAAGTACAAATTAATTTTTTTTTGCATAAGGGGTTTGTGTTTTAACTTAATTTTAATACTGCACCCCCTTACAGATATTTTTTTTGGTTTAATTTTCTGTTTCTAAAACAAAATAAAAAAAAATCCTGCAACCTTAAAACTTTTATTACATTTTCTAAATCTATTTTTAAATTAAATATTTTGTTGCTTGTTTTCTAACCGATCCTTTTGTCTTTTCGCCTGACCAACACCTGGTAATTGGATTAAAAAAGATTAAGCAAAATGTTTGAATTAAAAACAAATTAAAATAAAAAAAAAACATTAAATTTACCTTTTATTTTTGTAGTTTAACCACAACTGGTGGCTGCAATGTCACATTTGAAAGCCGTTTTTTACTTGGCTAAATTCTGCCACGATTAGTTAGTTCACTTGCAACCAAGAGAAGAAAAAAATGAAAAAAAAACGGCGCATATGAGACACAATAACCCTCAACTATAGTCAACTGTACAAAGTCTCAACCAACCTTTCTTTACCAACTGCTCCATGTCCAAGTAAAGGTCAATGATACATGCTTATGCACTCTTTAAATATTTAAGAAGATTATTAAGGCTTCATTAATTCATCTATTAGCTTTTGCTGGCCAAAAGTAAATGCCAATAACATTAACTTTTACGAGCATGTGAAATACGAAAGAGAAGAATAATTAAACAGCAAAAAAAATTTAATTTCCATGAAATTCTTTTTTTTTGATAAACAACAAACAACCGTATAAAATAATGAAAATTAAATTTTTTTTAACAGGCAATCCCATGAAATCGAAAAAAACATAATTCGAAACAATAATAAAAGTGTGTTGAGACATATAGTCGTGTTTTGTCTAAGGAAAGTGTGCTGTGACAGATAGTGGTGTTTTCTCTAAGAAAAGTGTACTGTGAGGGATAGATAACTTTTCTATAAAGAAAATGTACTGCTATAAACAGTTAATTTTTTTTTCATAAGAAATGTGTAGTGCGGAACAGTACAAAACAAAAATAAAAAACTTAACGAAACTTTATTTTGACATTGTTTGAGTTCCTAAAATTTATTTTGAATAATATATGAAATTTTTGCCTGATTTTTTCTTTTCAATGCATATTTGCAGTTACTTTTAACTTAACGAAAAATTTTTAAAACTTAACGAAACTTTTTTATTTTACCCAAAAACTCAAAAAAATCAATAACGAATCATGATAAGCCTTACACATTTGCTTTAATGTGACTTAACGAAACTTTTTTTTTCAAATTAAACTTAAGCATTCCAATGGTAGTAAAATTAATTCCAAAACTATCATTGTTTAGTTCATTTTGTGGTGCTGCTCTTATTTAATGCATATTTACAGTTACTTTTAACTTAACTAAAAGTTTCAAAACTTAATGAAACTTTTTTATTTCACCCAAAAATTAGGAAAAATCAATAACGAATCATGAACATCCTTAAGCACATGAAAATGTTGTATTTGCTGCAATGTGACTTAACGAAACTTTTTTCAAATGAAACTTAACTATTCCAATGATAATAAAATTAATTCCTTACACACATGAAACCATTGTATTTGCTTTAATGTAACTTAACGAAACTTTTTTTTGCAAATGAAACAAGCATTCCATTGATAATGAAACTAATTCCAAAACTCTACATTTTTGTATTTCATACACATAAATACGGGTTTTGAGGTAAACCTAGTTAGCATTAAGAAATCTCTAAAATTAATTTAATTGAAAAATCAAAATAAACGTCTTCCTATTCCTATCGTGAAGGTGCACAATTCTTAAAGAAGAGTTGGAATTTGTCATGCACAGTTCACTTTTGCATTTTAACATAAAAACTTTTAAATGCTCTACTTAATAATAAGCAAAAATATAATATTTATATGCACAAAATTGTTGTGTATTTTTAAAGCAATTTGTAAGACAATGCTCATGTATGTACAACTTAACGAGACTTTATTTTAACATTGATTGAGCTATAAAAGTTCATCTTAAATAATGCATGATATTTTTGCTCCTTTTAATGGATATTTAAAGTTACTTTTAACTTAACGAACATTTTTAGAACTTAACGAAACTTTTTTCCTTTACCCAAAAATTCAGAAAAATCAATAACGAATCATGATGCAGCCTTAAACTCATGAATGTATTGTATTTGCTTTAATGTGACTTAACGAAACTTTTTTTTTTGCAAATGAAGCTTAACCATTCCAATGGCAGGAAAACTAATTCCAAAAGTCTAAATTTTTGTTGTTCATATACATAAGGAAAATCAATTAAGCTTTAAGAAATTTCTAAAATTAATTTTATTGAAAAATAAAAAAATAAACCTATTCCTATTCCTATTGTGAATGTGTAAAATTCGTAAAGAAAACTTGGAATTTGCCATGCACACACAGTACACTATATTAAAAGAAAGGCTTTATTTTATTTTTCGTTTTATTTTTTAGTTTTTTTTTTGTTGTTAAATTTTTGTATTTAAAAATTCGTGTTAACAAGTTTTTTTTGCAGCTCTTTCTAAACCAATAGCAACTAATCAGCTTGCCTTTCACGTCTCATTTGTTTAGTACAATATTCATGCGGTTGTATGGGTTGGTTTTCCTGTCTCTAGATTTCCAAATTGAAAATTCGATGCGAAACATGTTGATACACTCATAAATAAACTCACTTATTCATACATACAAACATACATATTCATATACATATGTACATATACATACATACATACATACGAATATAAATTTATGTGCCTTGGTTTATTTGGCCCAACTCTAGTTGGATCTATTGTTATATTGTTGCATTCAATAATTAAATCCTTTTATTGCACAGACTTTATTCATTCATGTCAATAATGATATTCGTCATTCAAGACTCATAGTCTATTTGGTTTTCTGTCAAGACGTGACTGGCTTGATTTTATTTATTTTTTTCTGGCTGCTTGTTTGTAGTATAAACCAACATTCACTCAATTGGAAGTTATTTGTTTATTAATTTTTTTTTTACTTCTTCTCTTAGTACAAGACTAGCAGAGTTTAAAAAGATTCAATTAAGAAGAAAGGAAATAATTTATTTCGTAAAAATTCCCTTTTGAAAACTAAATTGTTAAATTTGATTATAAGGTTTATTAAAACATTTTTGTTAGATTGAAATTAAGTTGCATTTTGTGTGCATTTAGTAAATGGTTGGTATAATTTTGTTAAATAACATTGTAAGCCAGTGAAAGTAAATTTCCAATAAAATTGTAATTGAAATGAAAAATATTTCTTTATTTATATTTCGTGTGCGCAAATGAAAATTTGTTTTAGAAGGTTTCGTTAAGTAAAAATTTAAGCTAATGAAAACAAAAAAATATTCCTAAAGAAAAGTGCATTAGTTTATCAGTGAAAATAAAGTTTCGTTAAGTTTCATAAAGTTTCGTTAAGTTTAATGTGTATCACTAACTTAGCTTTTTGCCACCTAGTATTATTAAACTGCTTTACATTTTTTTCTAGCTCACTCAGGAGTGAAAATAAAGTTTCGTTAAGTTTCAAAAAGTTTTGTTAAGTTGAATCTGTGTCGTCACTTAGCTTTTTTGACATTGAGTGTTATTAAATTTGGCTAGCAATAATTTCTAGGTCACTCACAAGTGAAAATAAAGCTTCGTTAAGTTTTTATAAAAGACTTAGATGTAGTTTTTTATCTATGCCAATCAAAATTCACTTTTGTAACTTATCCTAACATAGTAAAAACTGTTTAATTTGCCACTGAAATGATTTGTAACTACTCAGTATGGCACAAAAAATTCGTTAAGGCTTATAAGTTAAAAAAAACTTGAAATTGGCCTTAATTAAGCAAACTATATTTTTTATTGAAAAATTTTCTGTATGATTATGTGCGTTTTGCTTAAAATGTTTCCTTAAATTGTAGCTGGTTTGTCACAAAAAATTCGTTAAGTTTAAAAAGTTAAAAAACCTGTAGTTGACCTTAAGCAAACTATATTTTTTACTGAAAATTTTTCTTAATGCTTAGTTGTAGAAACTTATAGTGGTTTTGCTTAAAATGTTTCATTAAATTGTAACAGTTTTTTTCACAAGAAATTCGTTAAGTTTAAAAACTTAAGAAACTTTTATAGATATTCCTTTTGCTTAAAATGTTTCGTTAAATTGAAACTAGGTTACATATTATTTATGTATGTGATAGTATGTGAGGTTTTTTAAAAAAATTTTTTGGTTAATATGAACAATGTTTCGTTAAGTTGATATAAAGCATATGTATGTTCATATGTGAGTAAATTTTTGTCTGTCATAATTGAAATAATACTAGAAAATGTTTTCTTAATTAACAAATTGTAAAAATTAAGCTTCGTTAAGTTTTGAAAACTTTCGTTAAGTAAAAACTTAGTGGTTGTGTGATGAAAAATCTTAACTGTTATTAACAAATGAACTAAAATAATGTATTTAAGTAGTTTCATTTAGCATTTGAAAGTTTCGTTAAGTAATTTTTTTTTATAAAAATGCTTTTAAAATCTTTAGTTTATACAAATATTATTACATTGAAGTGTCTAAAAAAATTTTGTTGGGGAAATAAAAATTTTCCTTGTGTTAGCAAATGTTTCGTTAAGCTGGTATTTAATTCCTTTTACCATATTTTAACATTGTTTTTATGACTTTTCGCATTAATCGTGAATCAATTTTCTTGATGTCAATTTATCTCTTTCTATACGTTTGTTTTTGAGCCAGTTCCAAGTTAAGTTAAAAAAAAACTTTTAGTCAGAATTCCGGTGAATCATAATGAAAAAGCTGAAGAGGATTTTTTTAAAGAGTAAAACAAACTCATGACATTTTTTTTAAACGAAAAACTGTAAAAAGATTTATGAACTTTGGTGTGTTAATGACCTTTTTTAACACGAAATGCCACAAAAAGCTGCAATGTTTTTCTTTTCGTGATGCATCAGGCTAGCATCAATATTAAAACTTGATGCACCAACAAAAAAAAAAAAAAACTGAAGGTACAATTTCAAATGAAATTTAATGGATTTTTTTGTTTGAACTTTACAACGCAGCACAGTGGTAAAACAATCATCATTATCAAAAGGAATGTGTAGCAAAAGATTTTTCTGCTTGTTGAATTCCAACAATGAAAAAAAGTGAACATAAGAATGCCTTGCATTGTATTTGTATTTGTTTAAGCTGCTGATGTTGAGTTACTGTTGCTGATGCTGGTGATACATTTTCATGTCTCTGATGCCAAGGTAAAATGAGTAAAACCGTAGCATCATTAATCTTTGGCTTGTTGCAAGCACCACAAAAAAAATAAACAAAAAGAATACTTAAAAGATTTCGTATTGGGTTAAAAAAAATAATGAATAAGACAAAGCTTGAGCAATAAATGTCTAAACCAAAAAGCAGTTTCAGCACTTTGTTTTATTATATTGGAGTACCATGCAAACGATTTGAAAAGAACTAAGAAAAAAATTACACATTATTCATTTCTTATGCTCTGAATAAATAAAAAGATATTTTAAATATTTCATTTCTGTCAAATCTGTTTAAAATCGGTAACAAATTAAACAAAGCTTCGAAATAAACTTCTTTTGAAAAGTTACTTTTTAATTGCTCCTTATTGAACTCCTATGACTCATATGAAGTTAATCATATATTAACACACACACACACACACACACACACCCATTCGTATGCTGGAATAATCACTGTAAGAGCAGGAAACCAAACAGGTAATGGTATTAGTGCAATTAAAATCAAATAAAAGAGATTAAAATTGTTCGAATCATGCTTAACATTCCTTAAGCTTCTTACGGCAAAGCCAAAAAATCATTAAAACATTTAAGGTACATAATACAATCAACCAAAAATTTCTGACTTTTTTTTCAATTGTTCGAAATCTTTTAATGACTTGTGCTGCCTTTTGATGGAATGCCCTTTGCTCATTACATCCAAAATGCATTTTTCTCTCTTAATGATGCTACTACTAGCACTTACAACAACACTTGCAAGTTGCAACAGCAGTCATTATCTTTTGTAATAAATTTCCAATACATTTAATTTTTCTTTAATGGCTTTTGGGTCAAACAAAAAAAAAAAGGGTTTAAAATGCCAAAAAAAAAACGAATCCACCATAATAAATGTTCTTTTGGGTTAATGGAAAAAACAAGTGGTTACAGAGCAGCAATAAAATAAATTTATGTGAAATGTCTATGTTTATTCATACATAAATAAATACATACATACACATATCAACACATTTGTATATATGTATGTATGTAAGTATTTCCTGTTAAGTTAAATAAGAAATTAAAAATCAATTTGTTTCCTTTTTTTTAACACCAACAAAGTGGAGAGGGAATTGTAACACTTGCTTTAAAGTAATTTGAGTACTAACATTTTTGTTTAAATTTTACACCTTCCGAATCGCAATAGACTCAAGTGTAATCTAAGAGCTTTCCTACAGCTAAAATGTTTTCCTTAAAATCATGAACTAGAAAAATTAAAGTGCTGTTGAACTCATTTTATTGGTTTCATTTGAAAGAATAAAGTTTCGTTAAGTCACATTAAATCAAATACAATGGTTGCAAGGCTTCATTATGATTTATAATTAGTTTTTTCTTCGACTTTTGGACGAAAGAAAAAAGTTTCGTTAAGTTAAAGGTAACTGAAACTATGCACTATAAAGTAAATACAATGATTGTAAAACTTCATAATGATTTATTTATTTTCGATTTCTCTGAACTTTTCGATAAAACAAAAAAGGTTCGTTAAGTTTTAAAAAATTTCACCATGATTTCTTATGAGTTTCTCTGAATTTCTATGAATAAAAAAAGATTTGTTAGGTTTAAAAAAAGGCTCGTTAAGTTAAAACTAACTGCAACTGTGCATTAAAAAGCAAATACAATGATTGTAAGGCTTAATAATAATTTATTTTTGATTTCTTTGGATTTCTTGATGAAAAAAAGTTTCGTTAAGTTAAAAGTAACTGGGACTATGCATTAAGAAGTAAATGGAGCCGTTATAAGGCCTCATCATGATTTGTTTAAAAACCAAATACAACAGATGTAAGACCTCACCATGATTTGTTATTGGATTTTCTGAATTTCTCGATGAAATAAAAGAGTTTCGTTAAGTTTTAAAAAATTTCGTTAACTTAAAAGTAGCTGCAGCTATGCATTGAAAAGCAAATACAGGCAAATCTCGGTATAACGAATCTCGCTTTAACGAAAATCCGATATATCGAACGTCCAAATTTTTACATAACAATTGTATATAGCGAATATTACCCTAATTTTATACTGGATATAACGAGTGATAAAGAAAAAATCGCAAAATAAAAACAAAAAATTGCTAGGAACATATCTCTAACATTTAGTTCTACTTTATATAGCGAATGTTGTGATAAATATGTGATGTGTCAAATAAAATCTACACCAGCAAAAAAAATGCAAATGGTAGCTTATTTGAAAACAAAGACCCCTCATTCTTTTTATTGTATTGTATCATGCCTACAATAATAATAGTTGAAGTAATACTTGAAAAAAACTTTGTGATATAACGAACTTTTCAGTATAACGCATGGGTCTGACATTATATCGTTCGTTATACCGGTATTTGCTTGTACAACGATTGTAATGCTTTATAATGATTTAGTTTTGATCTCTGTAGAAATAAGAAAGTTTCGTTAAGTTTTAAAAAATTCCGTTAAGTTAAAATAAATTGCAGCTATGCTTTTATAAGCAAATACAACGATTGTAGGGCTGCAATATGATTAATTTTTGGGCTTTCAAGATTAATCGGTGAAAGAAAAAAGTTTCGTTAAATTTTAAAAATTTTCGTTAAGTTAAAAGCTACTGCAACTATGCATTAAAAAGCAAATACAATGATTGTAAGACTTCATTATGATTTATTTTTGTTTTTTCAGTATTTCTCGGTGAAAGGAAAAAGTTTCGTTAAGTTAAAATTAGCTGCAACTTTACATTAAAAATAGCAGAAATTGCATATACCATTTAAAATAAAAAGTTTCGTTAAGTTTTAAAATATTTCGTTCAGTTTTACAAAAAGTTTCGTTAAGTGATAAATAAGTATATATTTATGTATTAAGCTGTTCGGTCTTAACCTTAAGCAATTTCTTGTCAACTTATTAAATTTAAGGTGTGGGGGCAAATTACGGCATTCAATACGATTCGAAATTTAAAATTATTTCCATATAAACTCTATTGAAATATTTCGTAAGTACGTTCGATAATCTGCCCCTGGTTTCTATAAGGAAAAAATTAAGGATATTTTGTCAAGTTTTAAACAATAAAAATAAATAGTTTCAAAAAAGCTTTTTTATATCGAATTTAAGAGAAAATTTTTGAATTTTATTTACAGTCTACAGATTTAAAATGTTGTAAAAATTATTTCAATATTTTATTTTTATGTTTCAAAGATTTTTATTATGACTTGCACTATGGGTTGGATGTTTGTGTGTAAATATTGAAGACAATTTTACAATAAATTATAGTAATAAAGTAGTCTATGTTCGAATATACAAACATATATACATATGTACATATATACTAAAATAGTTTATGTCTGTTAATTATATTCTTTTTTTTGTATTTTTAATATACAAAAAGGCCACCCTCATTATAGAAAAATATTTCGATTCCAAAATCAAAAAGCGCATCCCAATTTGTTATGGTTTGTTAATATTTTATTTATAAACAATATTATTTTGTTAATGTTTTTGGAAGAAAACACATTGTTTTTAGTAACAACCACATAATAACCCACCTTCATTCAGCTGGGGAAATGGAAAAAAGAGATTAAATTTTGAAAAATTATTGGAATTTTTGTTTAAAAAATTTTTTTTTTTATTTTTTTTTTTTAGTTTTTTGTTTTAGAAATTCTGTCTAGATTATCTGTTTCGATGATATCTTGAAGTATTTGTAATTATGAAATAATAATTGGGTTTTTTTCTGTCCATTTATTTTTTTATTATTATTAATTTGAATTTTAGGTTGGGGGGAGTTGTTTGCAAGTTAAATACAGCTGTGTTAACCAAAGCTTCCTTTCCTAAGTATACGAATATGTTTGCTTTGTAATTTAAATTTACTTTTAAAATGTTGTTGTTGCATGTTTACAAAAATATTCAATTAAAGTTTGTCATATTTGCTTGAAAGAGGGGGAGGGGATGCAGACAAGAAAAAAAGATGATTTAGAAAGCAGTTTTTTCTTTTTAAAGGGTGGTTAATTATAATCTGACGGACTTTATTTAGCGTTAATGTGGAGATTCCAAATATAAAAATTTTAAACAATCTAGAAAAAATAGGAATTATAGTGAAAAATTTACAAGAATTATTTTTGAAGTTGTAAGTTGAGCCAAAGTTCGCCAAATTGTCTCGATGAGCTGTATATTTTTTAATTTCAAGTAGAGCATTTTTCACTGAAAATGCAGCATTTTGTAACTATAACTTTAGTCTACTTTAGGCAAACTGAGCCAACAGATTGCAAAATCGGTATTAAAATCTTGTATATGGTCCTTCGAACCATAAAAGATTATCTGTTTTATTCATAGAAAATTATTTTGTTTTATAAAGCAGCAATTTTTCCAACAACACTCGTATCATAAAAAAAAATATTAGACCAATTTGAAACCCTTATTTTATGACTATTGACGACATTTTTGTTATATAAAAGCAAAAGACCTTTTTTGCCAAAAAAAAGTGCAATTGTTTTTTAGCACTGCAACAGCAGTAAATGTTGAAAGCCATAAATCAAATGCAAGTCACTTTTGAAAAATTTTCAATTTACCAAAGTGCTGAAATAAAAATAAAAACTAAGCTAAGTGAAATGCAATAACAAACCAATAAACAAAAATTTAAAGTATGTAGAACCTTTAAAGAAAGGCATAAGTCCTCCCCCTCACAAATCGAAGCTATGACATCATTTTGTTTTGAAAGAAAAGAGCATTTGAGCCAAGAATTAAAAATTAAAAGAAGAAAATAAGTTGATAGTATAAATTTTCAAAAAAAAAAAAAATTACGTCATTCATAAACTAAAACAACAAACATTCTCTTATCCATCCCTATAAATTTAATAAGCATAAATTGATTTATGTCTTAAACTATAAACATTAAGACAATTTCATTCGCTGTACTTCGCCACAATCCCCTTAAAACAATTCTTTCTTCAACCCCCTTTTTGCCCTTAAAGACAATACTCGTAGTAATAATAATAAAAATAAAGAAAAAGTTTCATTTGCAAGATAAATATTTGTCACTTTATTTGCAAAAAGTTAGTGGCCTTAAGGAAAAGCGAAATGAGCTGATAAAATATTTGGTTTATGCCAAAACATTAAACAGTATTTATTTCTATAACCCAGCGCCTGCTGTTTACATTAAATTTGATATAATGGCAGCTACAAAAGTGAAGTTTAAGGCAAAACGCTTAAGTAATTGATTAAAAGGGATGAATTGAAAGGGCCTTGTTTGGACTTTTTGGAGGAAAGGGGTTACAATGAAAACTCTCAAAGGAGGTTTTAAGGGGTTAAAATCTGAAGTTATCTTATAAGTCTCTGAATACAAAAAAAAAAAAAAAAATGCAAGCTATATTTAAACATCAGTAATCAGCCAAAACTTGATATCACCAAAGCTTGTTTCTATGAAGAAAGTTTTATCATGTCATAATAGTTTTCGAGTTAAATTTTTTTTACGAAAATCGAAGTTCGAAAACTATTTTAACTTAAGCTCTTTTGGCGGCTATAGCTCGATATTGTGTAAATATATTTGAATCAAATGGTGTTATAGAGAAAATGATACACATGTATGTATATGGATTATGGATTATTAGCACCCTTGCATGAGCTTTTACTTCAACTTTTCAATAAATAAAATAATAAACTACAAATTTTCTTTATATTTCATATTTAACAATTTCTCAAAAAAATTGCGTTCCTCGGTTTTAAAAATTGAGTGGTTACAATATGGCGTTTTTGGCACCAAAATCCCACTGTACGCCTGTGTGAAGTTATGGTTTTTTTACCCTTTCATTGGAAAGGGACACAAGTATCCGCACAGGGAGGAGTTAGACGAGTAAAATGTTGCACAAAAATGTGTTTCCCAAAATTTTATAAAAAATTTTAGATATGTATCACTATAGAAAATTTTACCCATTGTAATAGGGCCATAATTAATTACAACGAAACGGCCAGGCCGATGGAAATGATTTTTTGGAATCAAACTTCTTAAGCCTTCTTCATAATGTCTTTCTCTTAATCTCAAGTAGAAAATTTTTTCTCACTCACGCTCACGCCCTCTCATGCGTGAAAACTTTTGACTAACATTAATAATACACTCACCTTCGTTATTATTTTCCATTTTTTTAAATTTCAAAAACTGTAACTTTACTGCAGTCACTCATTATTCGATATAACACACGGAACACCTGTTTAAGTGACAATAAATTAAATTTGTTAAAAAAATTTCAAAAACTATTGTTTTCTTCGTTATTCTTTTTATATTAAAGTAAAAACAAAACAATTTTTTCAGTCACGCTCACGCATTATCACGCGTGACAACTTTTTACTAATATTAATATTCTACATAATATTTAATTTTTTTAATTTTGAAAAACTACATCTTTATTGTGAAAACCTTACGTTATTTGAAATCACGCATAAGTGACATGGCTAAATGGCAGTAAATGTCAAAAAAATTTTAGCAATAATTATTCTTTGTTGTTATTTTTATATTAAAAAATTATTTTTTCACTCACGCTCACGTATTATCACGCGTGACATTTTTCAAGCACTCTTTTTTGAAGCCTTTTAGTTTATTTTTTTGTTTAATTTGTTTTGTTTGGTTATAAAGGAGCAAAAAACAATTACGAATTTTCAATATTAATTTTTTTAGTTTTGGCTAAGAAAAAGGTAAAACTTTCCCATAGTGAGTATGTTGATTTTTACAATATTGTCAGGTGGGTAGAGGGCAGGCACGAGATTAATTTTTATATAAGCTGCAGACATAAACTCGAAAAAAAAACGAAGCTATATACGAACAGCGGTAAACGATTACTAAAGTTAAAGTATTCTTTAAACCGATTTTCCCATACAAAATTCATATGCTAAAACAAGATTAATTTTAACAATCGTTTCTGAATACAGCTGAAATTGTTTTAGTTCTTTGAAACCTAATATTTTGGAAAAAATTTCGATTTTGCTTACTTAAAAAGCTTTATAACTTTTAAGGCTCGTACTCACTATCCTACATAGTCGTTTCACTTTTGAAAAAAAAATCAAACCTGATCTAATGACTTGTTATTACCTTTTGAAAATTTTCATAAGCTTCATTAAATCAGGGTTGCATTTTTTCATAAGTCGAACGATTATGTAGGATTGTGAGTACCAGCCTGTAGCAGGAAATTTGTTTTATAAGAACCATTAATAATAATTTTCAATATCTATGGTAAAATGGAAAGAGTACTTAAGACGAGATAAGCTGAATTTGAGTTAAAAGCATACCTGTAATTTTCATATCGAAAAGTACGTATGGGAAAAATCTCAATTATTTTTCACGAAGTTAGAGTGCGAATTGCTTCTTATCCTTTTTCGACTTATAATGGGGCTGTTCGTGAACGCATCGCTGAGCTTCAAATGACAATTTAAATATCCTAAAGTGCTTCGAGGAGCTACATATATAACTCACAAATAAATATCAAATATGAGGCGCAGGCATAAAAAAGATTAAAAGTGAAGTTGAAATGCATTTAAAATAAAGTTTGCTCGCATGATGCAGAGCAGTGATGCGTTTTCGAACAGGCCTAATCTCAATCTTGAAATTTTTTACTCTTTTAAATTTAGTTTAATTCTTTTTTTCTTTTTCTTGTTCTTTAATTTGTTGTACAATTATTTTGTGAATAAGTTTATTCGAATAATGTAATTCGAATAATTTTTTTTGAAGAATTTTTGTTGAAATAATTTTATTCGAATATTTAATCTGCGTACAATTACGATTTCCAAAAATTTTAAATTGAGTAATTCTATTTAAAACTTTTTTAGCTCGTATAAATTTACTTTATTTCATCATAAAATGTTTATAAAAATAATTTTAAACTAAAAAATTTTATTCGACTAATATTACTCAAATAATTTTTTTTCGAAAAACTATGATTTGAATAATATTCTTAAAAAAACAATTTTATTCCAAAACTTTTTAATCGAATAATTTTTAAAATTTTTCTTAACTCGTATAAATTTACATTAATTCATCGTAAAATGTTTAAAAAAATAATTTTAATTTTAATTCTTTCTTTCTTTTTCTCTTTCTTTATATTTTTGTACAACTATTATATGAATAATTTTATTCGAATAAATTTAATTCAAGTAATCTGCGTACAATTATGATTTCCAAATATTTTAGATTGAGTAACTTAAAATTTTTTTAACTCGCATAAATTTAACTAAATTTTAAATTTTATTCGACTAATATTACTCGAATAAATTTTTTCGAAAAATTATGATGTGACCAATTTTCTTAAAAAAATAACTTTATTCCAAAAATTGTTAATAGAGTAATTTTATTTAAAATTTTTTTAACTCATAAATTTACTTTAATTCATGGTAAAATGTTAAAAAAAATAATTTTAATCGAAAAAATTTTATTCGACTAATATTACTCGAATACATTTTTTTTTTGAAAAATTATGATTTGAATAATTTTCTTAAAAAAAGAATTTTATTCCAAAAAGTTTTAATCGAGTAATTTCATTTAAAATTTTTTAAACTCAAATTTTATTCGACTAATTTTATTCGAATAAATTTTTCCGAAAAATTATACTTTTGTTTATTTAAAATTTACGATATTATTTATAATGTAGTATGATATTTTCCTAACTAAAATTAATTGAAAACCAAAGTTCCCAACTTAATTGTAAAAGAAATAAATTGAAGAAAAACGACTTGAAAGTTGAAAAGTGCTCTTCTACAAAACAGTAAAATATAATTTAAGTACTTTTTGCTTTTTGCCAGAGATATAATGATGGCTTTCTGCAATATGTATGTATGTATGTATGTATGTATGTATGTATGTGTATAAACAGATGAGGCGTACTGTAATTAAAGTTTCATTAGTTGGTTTTCCATAGAGGCCCATGAAAGGCTTTAATTTAAAATGTACGAGTATAACCCATTTTTAAACCTTTTTCTTAATGATCTTCTAAATATTATATCAAGGCATCGACTCCATTCTATGCAGACATATGTATGTACATACTAACTTGTATTTTTAAAAAGAAAAACCATTAAAAAAAAGTAACACAAACCCTACTGGAATATAAAGAATTTTTTATTTGATTTTATAATTGAAAGTAATGTCGCTGCCGCTGCCACTGCTACTGTTGCTGATAATGATAGTGATTACTGGGCTCCCTGAATAGCTTCCTTTGACTTTTTTTGTTTGGGTTTTATTTGCCCATTTCTTTGCTATTCACTTTTTCCCAACTACATAATGCTACGTTTCTATGTCATCATCTTGCTATTATATGTCATGATAAGCATGGGAAACATTAAGAAATTTTTCCCAGCACTGCCATCCATCCATACATGTTGCTGAAATGCCTGAGGTACAATTTACTTGAATTTTCTTTTACTATTTTTTTTTTACAAAACATTTTTCCTGCTTCCATGTAAAAAAAGAAAAAAATATATTTTTGTATTTACTCTATTTCCGTTTTATAAACAACATAATAAATTTGTTAACATTTTTTTCTTTTTAACAATTTTATTATTCACTTTAGCTACAAGTTGTTTTAATTACAAAACCAACTGGACCGACAAGTTGGCAGTGAGTCGTAAAGTAGTGTTTGAAAAGTATCTTTTTCATTAGTAGTCTAGTTTCTTGGAATAAATCTAATTGCTTTTGGGGAAAAATCATTTTAAATTCTAATTCCAAAGTCATATTTTATGAAAGCGACCTTTTCTTTTATGAATTGATAAACCTGCATTTAACATATCGTTACCTTAATATAGAAAGGCCCTAATACATTATTTTTCTGAAATCGAGATTATTGAATTTTGTTGAAATATACAAAAAAAAAAACTCGTTATTAAAATAATAAAGAGTTAGGGCCTCTCTATATTAAGGTAACGATATACATACATATGTATGTACTTTACTTGGTTGAAAATTCGATTTATATAATTTTTTTTTTTCAAAGTAAGACACACGTTCACTCATTTGTATTAGCAAACTAATCTCAGCGTTACCAATAATAGTATTGACATGTTTTCTTTTTGATTTTTGTTTAGATATGCATACGTGAGTAATTTTTCACTCACGATAATGCAACAAAAAATGCTAGAGCCAGACTCTATTGTTTTCCTCCTATTTCTCTCATGAACACTGGGTCGCAATGGACAAAATTATTTCTTACTGCCTTATTCAGTTAATTTTGTTTTATAAAATGTTTATAAAACAAATTTTGTTTGAAAATCTGTTTCATAAACCTTGTATAAGTCAAAAATATTTTTTTATGAATTGAAATATAAAATTTTAAAAAAATTACCAAAACAACACTTTAGTTTTAAAGAAATTTCTAGCCACAAATTCTATCTATGTGATTCTTCTTTAGACACAGCCTTATGTCAGCTCACTTGATTAAGCTAAAGACTGACACCTGTCACATGAAAGTTGCAAATCTCTATTTTAAACACGAAAATTAATGGCTTATTATTGTAACATTGCATCTTAAAAAAAATCAAGTCTAGACATAAAAACAGATAACAGTTAAAAATTTTTGTATGACTTATCAAAAATAAAAATTATGGATATGAAAAGATGTTAAACAAACACACACACACAAAATATCAAATGAAACCAGTGACTTGAGAGAGGCAAGATGAATAAAAATTCGTTTCGTAAGTAAAAATATAAAAATTTTCTACAAGAAAAGTGACTTCGAGTGAATTTAAATGCAAGTTTAAGGAATGATAAATTGCCACAAGAAAACTTTCAAATTAAACATTTTACACAAACATTTTTCTTCCATTAATTTTTGTATACAAAAAATTTTATTAGAAAAAAATTTATTCGAATAATTTTATTCGATTATTTTTATTCGATTTAATTTTTATAGAAATTTTGTTCGAATAATTTAACTCGAATTATTATGTTTTGAAACATTTTCTTTAAAAACAATTTTGTTCGAAAAATCCTTAATCGAATAAGTTTACTTGAAAATATTTTACTCGTATAAATTTACTATAATTTTATCATCTATCGTTCTTTAATTCTTCGTACAATTCTTATACAAATAATTTTCTTCGAAAAGATATTACTCGTCTAATTTTATTCGATTAAATTTATGATCGATCAATTTTACTCGTATAATATTTTTGAATAATTTTTTCTAATAATTTTATTTTAAGCCAATTTTGTATGAATACATTTACTCGAAAAAATTCCACTTTCGAAAGATTTTTATTCGAATAATTCTACTCAGATTCGTCTTATCTGTTCAATTCAAATAATATTTTCATTAGAATTATTTTATTCGAAGACAATTTTTTTTAATTCTAATAGTTATTGTTCGAATACATAATATCTTTCGAAAAATTAAACCCGAATAATTTAACTCGAATAATATTTCTTTGCTTCATTTTTATTCGAATTATTTTATTCTAAGAAAATTTTCTTGGAATCTTAATAATTTTTATTCCAACAATATTATTTTAAAATTTTTATTCGAATAATTTAACTCGAATAAAACATATTGTATAATTTTTATTCTAATAATTTTATTTTAAGCCAATTTTATATGAATTAATTTATTCGAAAAATTTTCACTTCAGTAAATTTCGAAAGCTTTTTATTCGAATAATTCTACTCAGATTCGTCTTATGAAAACCTGTTCAATATAAATAATATTTATTTGCATAGTTTTCATTAGAATTATTTTATTAGAAAGCAATTTTTTGGAATTCTAATAATTATTATTCGAATAATATCCTTCGAAATTTTGTATTCGAATAATTTAACTCGAATGATATTTATATGCATAATTTCCCGAATTATTTTATTCTAAGACACTTCTCTTGGAATCTTAATAATTTTTATTCGAACATTTTATTCGAATAATTTAACTCGAATAATGTTTATCTGCACAATTTTCATTCGAGTTATATTATTCTAGGACAATTCGCTTGCAATTTTAATAATTTTTATTCGAACAATGTTATTCGAATAATTTAACTCGAATAAAACATGTTGCACACATTTTTTTTCTAATAATTTTATTTTAAGCCAATTTTATAAAAATACATTTTTTCGAATAACTTCTACTCAGATTCCTCTTATCCAAATCTATTCAATTCAAATTAGTTCGGATAACTGCTATTCGTCGAACTACTATTGAAATAATTATTTAAGCAAAAAATATTATACGATTCGGTGTTATTATTCGAATTAAAATTAAGCATATTCACGTGGTTATTATTGAAACAGTTTAAATCGAAAAAGAAATTATCCATTAATTTGCAATAAAATATGTTATTTGAACAATATTTTTCGAATTCGAATAATTTTTGTTCATATAATATTGTTGGAAACAATTTTTTAATTCCCGTTATTTAATTCCGGATAGTTTTGACTCGAATAATATTACTCCATATATAATAATATAATTTTAGATGACATTTTTTTAATCGGGTAACTTTTGATTTTCAGCTGACTCTCCAACTAGAGTAAATTTATTGAAATTCTATTAATGGAAATTTAATTAAATTAAATTTATTGAAATTCTTATTTCTATTCCATTCAAATATGTTCCAATAACTACTATTCGTATAAAAATTATTTGGATAATTCAATAATTCTTATTATTTTATATTTCATTTTAGAACTTTAGTTACTTATATATGTATAAGCTTTAATAAAGATATATAAGTTCCTTATTTTTTGGTAAAAAAAATTCATCTAAAGATTTTAGTTAAATACTCGTAAATAAATTATACTTCTTCTGGCCTAAATTTTTGTTGCGTCAGCGCTTAAGATATACATTTATATATTTTTTTTATTATATATATATATATATTTTTTTTGTTACGAGTACAAGAGTATAATAACGCTTTCAACATTTGTGTCTAATAGATAAAAGTAAAGAATAATTGAGCTGAATATGCAAATATTTCCTCAAAGATAAGATACTTAAATGATTATGTAGATAGATAACAGGCACTTGTTTTTCTCCATTGAGACTTTTTTCAAGTTAAACAATGTTTATTTAGGTTTTAAATCTGTGAAATCGTGTGTTTGTAATAAAGAATTTAACTAAATAATTGTCAGCTGCTTGTTTGTTTAAGAAATAAAAAACAAGAAGGTTTTCAGGTTAAATAAATATATTTTAAAATTGTAAATGTCTTATTTGATAAGCAAAAAACGTGCTTTTCTTGAATCCCTTAAAAGCAGGGTTGTATTTTCTTAAACAGCTGTGGCAAAGGTATTGCCAGATGTTATAAAAATTCTTTAATGTTTGTTAGGTAGCTGATTGATATTGATAATATAGAATTTCCACTTACCTATTGCTAAAATATTTAAAATTAATATTGCTGCCAGGGCGGTAGCCAATGGTTTAAAATTTATAATGCCTATAGGCCCCATTTTGTTGTAATTTTTGTAGCAATTGTTGTTCGTAAAGTGCTGCCTTAAAGTATTTTTTTTTTACCAAATTGATGCTTGTTAGTTGTATTTGAGTTTGTTTATATTTTTTATTTTAGTTCGTTAGTTTTTCTATAAAAAACACACACACAAATTTTTATTTAAATTTTTGATGTTGAATTCTTTTTTTTATCTTTTGTATATAATTTAATCGCAATTGTTCTCTTTATCTAGATTGTATTTTTTTAGTCGTTATAAAAAAATTAAATTTCGTGTTTTTTTGTATCAGTAGGCAAGTTTAAACTCACAGAAATTATAGTTTTCATATAATAATAGACATATGGTAGCTGAAAAGATAAAAAAGAATAAAAATTTATTAGATTTGTTGTAATAAAGTGGACAATGTTTGCTTAGAAATTAAGCGAAAAAAAAATACATGCATATCAGTGATCGGCAATGAATCGTTTTTTCGCTATTCATACTGACGCATGAAATTTTAAATAAAAGGGAGTAGACATCATTTAAACTTAACTACTCTGATTTACGCATACTCACAATGATTTGTTTTTTAAATATAGGTTGAAATAAATATGAATGCGACGTCGACATCATAGTCATACCACACTCACACTCATAAATCACCTCAGTTTGATTTCTAATTTCAGGAATACCACTCTGCTCACTGGAATTATACTACTCACATTGATTCAGCTCACTTAAAAGTTTAGTCATTAAACAGTTTGCAAGTAGTATACAATAGTAGTAAATACTAGAGCTGGGTCCAACTCTCTCATTCGTTAATTTTTGCCACAAACCTGTGATCAAAACCATGTAATTTAAATGGGTTTGATCATAGGTTTGTGGCAAAAATGAACGAATGAACGAGTTGGACCCAGCTCTAGTAAATAAGGTTGTTTTTCAATTCGTGCAAAAACAAAAGCAACATAGAAACACATAACCTTACAGTCCAACCTAAATTAGAGCGTCAAGCGTTGCGTTAGCAGCAGGGTACGTATTTTCAGTACATTTAAACTTATAAAATATTTTTTAAATGTACTGAAAATACGTAACCTGCTGCTAACGCAACGCTTGACGCTCTAATTAAGGTTGGACTGTAAGGTTATGTGTTTCTATGTTGCTTTTGTCTTTGCACGAATTGAAAAGAACTGTTGGACACAAGTCTTCATAACCTCATAATGAGAACTTTCCTATGCGAAGTTGGGGTTGGACTGTAAGGTTATGTGTTTCTATGTTGCTTTTGTCTTTGCACGAATTGAAAAGAACTGTTGCACACAAGTCTTCATAACCTCATAATGAGAACTTTCCTATGCGAAGTTCGCATTGTGAATCATACTTATTTTGAATCGTCCATAGGCATTGAGTTAAGGAGAGGCGAAATCAACAACATAATAAATGTTGCTAAGTATGAGTTCCATACGCACTTCAAAATTTCGAGTGAATATGACTCATAGACAACATTGCAATAAGTACAAGAAATTATAAGTCTTGATTCAACGCTACTCACTTTTTGACCACTCATTGCTGTTCTCTGATACGTATGTATACACTAAGCAACTTAAATATATAATTTTTTTAGCCGGCTTAAAAAAAGCAAGAGTTTCTCAATTTTGGTGTACTTTTTTTTGCTTGGTACCTCAGAATTCAGAAAAATTTCTCTGTTTCGCCTTCTTTAAGTCAAAAAAGTGGGAGTTGGCGCGCCCTTTAGAATTTAATATTTACTCCTATTGTGAATAACAAGTGGACTTTTTTCTTCCCTTGCAGCTTGCGTACCAAAGAGCCGCAGATAGCTTTCATTGTGTCTTCTGACTTGTTATAAGAGAAAAGTTGTATATCGCTACCTTAATATAGAAAGGCCCCAACTCATTATTTTTTCGTAGTCGAATTTTTTGCATTTTTCGATACATTAGATGTTCTTCTATCGAAATATATAAAAAGTTAGATTTCCAAAAAATAATTAGTTGGGGCCTTTCACTCGAAAGTCTTTAAAAATTACTTATCTAATAAAAATAATTAAAAATTCCTTCAAAGTACATCTAGGAGAAAATCTCAACTAAATTTTATTGCATAAAGAGATTTCTTGTAATAGCAAATCCTCAAACTAAGACGACGCCTTGCTTCTACCATTTTCCTCCCCTGTAGTTCTTTCTTTCAAATGCCCTGGAATTTCTGGTTTTTTATTTTTTCTTTGAAATAACTGATTGCACAGGTGATGTGTTGGTTGCTTCAAGGCGGTAACGGAAATCATATGGTGGTTAGTGAGCTGAACAATTTTTTTTAAAGAATTATCTAAAAGAAAACACGTTTGTGGAATGCTTAATAATGCATTTTGCATTTTAAAGTGAAAATCCATCCTCCTTGCCTCTCGCAAGACAATGACAACGACAACCAGTAACACACGAGGAATGCAACAAAACGTTGTATGCATGTTTTGTAGTTGTAACACAACGGCTGCATTAATTTTGTATCTACGAGTATGCACACACATATTCATGTATGTATGTATGAATGTATGCATGTGTGTATCTGCATTTGTGCGATGGCAAACAAAAGGATATTCATACTTAACAGGTGTTCAAGTGTATGCGTATTTAATTATTCAAGTATTAGTTGCAGTAGGTACGAGTATCTAGTGTTGCTGCTGCTGTGGCATACTATTGTTTGTCTAGTGTCGCATTGAAAATGTGTGAAAACTATGTTTGAAGAATTTTTAAATTCCTGTTAAGGCCAAACAACACCGCACACGCATATTTATTCAAGGCAAAAAGAAAGTTACAAGAAAAAAAAAGACGTCATAAAATTAACATTATCTCTTCAATTTGCTTACACACAAACATTCCTTAATGTCTTATTTTAAACAAAGAAATCACAACAAATTACTTGGGCTGTACGAGCAAAATGTTTTCTTTGTTCAAAATATTTAGAAGCAATAACTTCCCGCACTCAATCTTAACCTTTATTTTTTTTTAAATATTTTCAGTTTTAAGAAAAAAAAACGCTGCAGTTAACGCCTGCATATTTAAGTGGAAACAGAAAAATAATAAAATAAATCCATCAACATTTATTACATAATTGCTTAGCTGTTAAGTAATGATTATTAATCGTAATGATTACTAATTTGATTTTTTTTTTGAAAGGTGAAGTAATGATTAAATTACGATTATATTCAGTTTCGCACGATTAATAATTGATTACGATTACTAATAATAGAAAAGTAATGTAAAGAAATTACAACATAATAATCAAAAATAATCAAAAGTAATAAAAAAATAATTCGATTACTTCTAAGGATTATTTTTAATTAATTTTGATTATTTATTAAGAATCATATGTAGTCTTTGAAAGTAGTCGGATTACTTTTTGATTACTTTTCATTCTTTTTGATTATTTTGTAGTAATTTTAAGTAATTCACATTACTTTTCGATTATTAGTAATCGTAATCAATTATTTATCAGAAATTCTTTAAAAGGGAATTATATAATCAGTACAATTCTTTTTAAAATGTAATCTAATTGATTCCTAATTTAACAGCTTTTCATAATTGTCTATAATTTCTTTCTTACATTTTCTTTAGTTTTCAAAAAAAAAAAAAATAAATAAAATAAACATTGCATTACGTTTAAGTGCATGTAGAACATATATAGAAAAAATATCCATGAAAAATTTATTCACAATTTTCTAAAAATTCCCTTTAGAAATTAAAAAAAAAATTTAGGAAAATTCAAAAAAAATTTTAAATAATTTAAAAAAAATTTTCAAATAATTTTTTATAGTATTTTTAAATTTTCCTTAGTTTCAAAAAAAAAAAATTATGAAAATGTTTTTCTTGTCTTAAATTTTCTAATAAAAACTTTGTTGCACAAGCTTGGTAGGGTTTTTTTAAATGCTTTTCAAAAGTTTTCGATATATTTTTTCAGATACTTTCTATTAACAGCAAAAATTACCATTTTATTTAAAGATACAAAAATTTGTGCATCTTGTTTTTCTATATAAAACTTATTTTATTCTTTGTTTTTTGCTATAATTATATATTTATTTTTATTTTTTCCAATTATCTGTAGCCTAGTGTTATTTATTCGTTATTTTGTTGCTTTTCTTTATAAACTAAAGTATCCAGAGAGTGAGAGCTTAAGATAGACCAAAAAAGATACGGTTGACTAATAAACCACAATTGGAATGTACGTTAAATAAAAAAATTGCTACCTGTCGTAAGTCAAAAATAACAAACAGGTATGGTAACGTTAAACTGCATGGCTTAAAAAAAATTATAAAAAAAAACTCTCAACTATCTCGAACTATTGCCTTATACTCTCTCAATAAACCACTTTTCGAGCAAAGCAAAATAAGTCAAACTCTTGGTTAAATGAAACCAGTCAGTACTGTTTGTTTTTGTTGTTTGAGAATTACCTCAAATGGGCCCAAGTAATCAAGTTATAAATTCAAACAAATACACAATTTTTTTTTTTTTTTTGATTTTTTGTTATTACAATATTTAAGCATTGTTAAGTTTTATCTTACACACAATTGCTACATCTAAAAAAAATATCAGCAAATAATTAAATTATAATTTTTGATAAGGAAAATTTTAGATAAAACTGTACTTTTTAATTTCACAAGTGTTCTTTGTTTTATTAATTTTTTTTTTTAGATTTATGTTTTGTATTTGTTTAAAATAGTTTTGTTTACACATTTAATCGCTTGCCAGGAAAGAAAATATTTATGGGAAATAAAGTGCAGGCATAAAATTATGAATGAATTTTGAGTCTGTAGTGAAATCTGAAACCAGTTAATAAACAAAAGCATCAGAAAAAAAATTCACAAGAATTTTGCATATTTTTATTTCAAGTTGCAATAATGAAATCAATGGTGGTATTCACAGTTTGATGCAAATGGTCTTGCGTAAGTGTAAATGAAATGCAACAACAAAATACACAAAATTTTAACTTGCTACATTATAATAACTTAAGAGGGAACTATGAACTTTTAACTAACACTACTTGTATTAAAATATGATAAAGCGTTTCATCTTTTAATCTTCATTTAGTAGGATTTTAAAAATTAAAAAAATATGGTAAAGTTCTATATTGAATAACTAAGCATCTAGCAAACAAATTTTAATAAAAGTGATGCTATTTGAAAGGACTAAAAAAACTCTTTCACAATATGGACGAAAGTCAAAATCTTTTTTCTTTGCAAGGATCTCAAACACAACATATGAGACATCCATAATTATTTGGCCAAGCCCTGCAATTTATAAGTTCAATATTTCAGTGAACGATCAGATATAATATTTTTAATAATAACATCAAATTTAAGCTATTTGTGAATAAAAATAAAGAATTTATAAATTTTTGGCCGGAATTGGCCACTGTGCATTATTGCGTTTTCACAACACTGAGAATGGCAAAGCTTTTTTCTCTCTTTGTATTGCGTTGTCATCAATCACAGCTATCATTTGTAAACAAGCAAATTAAATTAATTCAGAAAATTCACAAGCCATACCTTCCCCATGTTCTATAACAAAAAATAATAAAAAGGGAAAAACCAAAGCCAAAGCGTTGGATAAGTAGTTAGCAGCTTGACTACAAAACCGAAGATCCTGGGTTCGAGTCCGGTATCCAACAGTCATTCAATAACAACAACACGCATTTTTCTGATGTGCATTAGTTTCCCTTTGTATCATTTGTTGTATTAAAGTTCAAGTGATGATGACCTTGGTCACTGAAGTACACTGGCTTCAGCGTATAATAATCCTAATATAACATCAGAGCGCCCTCCTTCGTCGGTATTGTGTAGCAAAAATCATCGAAGTAAAATAACCAATAAAATTGCTACTTAAAACACCTTTGAAAATTTAGTACGCCTCATTGACACCAGAGGCGCTGCAACACTGCCTTATTAAAAACGTAGAAAAGCAGACTTGTAAAAGAATGAAGCTTTGCTCTATCTCTTCGTTCACCAACTGTCTTCTCTATTACTATACCTTTGCTGAAAAAGAAGGCAGCTCCTGCTAACAGTGGCAGTGTTAATTCTCTTTAAAAAAAAATTGGTCGATAGAGCAATATCAAATATATTTTAAATTATTTGCAAGACTGCACAGAGTTACTCTCATTATTGCAATGTTATTTCTTTAATAAAGCTAACCATCATTGTAAAATAGTTTCATTGCCAACAGTTGCAATTTAAAATGCAGTACCCCTATTAAGAAAACCAAATATTTCATTCCTTGGAAATATATCCCTCTTCCCAAGAAAAAAAAAAAAAGATTATTAAACAACAAACAACACAGCGGCAAAATTGTTGTAAATTGAAGATGGCGAACTTGAGCTTTCATTACATAAAAAAAGGAGATAGGTGTCTTAGGACAGCCGGTTATAGCTATGCTGCTTAGCTATATATAAAGCAAACTTAATGTGTTAAATAACAATGCAATAATATTATATTATATGATGATGTCAAATTTTCCGCAAATATTTCAAAATGTTTCCATTTATATCCCGCGCAGCAACCAAATAAATAGAATATCATAAAATCAAATAAAAAAATTTTGGGCTTGTTCCAGCCCATTTTTTTAGAATGGGACCAATGGGAAGATATACCCTCTCAGACAATTAAAGAATTTTTAAAATCGTTCTAATATGAACCGAGTTATGAAGTAACACCCAAAAAATTGAGACGAATTGATAACCTCCTTCTTTTTTGAAGTCGGTTAAAAAGCAAAGCAAAGCAAATATTCTTATTTTATAGTTATTTTAAATAAAATTTATAAAACGAATATATTATTTGATATGACATATTTTGATAATTAAATTAAAAGCGTTGCTTTATTAAGAAAAATATATAAATTAATAATTTCTTAATTTAAAAGCTTAAACACAATGAAAGTGTTGGACCGCAAGTGTTATTTTCAAAAAAGATTTGTTTAAATTGTGTTCTTTGGAAGAAAAGCATTGTCCTAATAATTAAGAAAGCTTTTTAATAAAATTTCTTACAAACAACAAAATAATGTAAAAATGTTTTAGAATTTAGCACATTTTATTTTTTTAAATAATTTTTCGATTGAATTTTCTGTTGCCTTATTTAACGTTTATTGATTATAACTCATTCCCTGCTGCAAGCAGTTTTTTTTTGCTTTAATATTTATTTGCATTACAAAAACAAAATAAAACTGTTTGCATGCCTAGAAGTCTGTTGGCCTTTGCAAATGGCTCTAGCCGCATTTATATATTTTTGTGCTAATGCCTGCAATGGGTGTGTTCTAGTGTGTTGCCAAACAGCAAAACCTAAAAATAACTTTGCAGCAATAAGTTTTGTTGCAACAAACACTAAATGAACTACAGATTTGATTTTGCACTGTGAAATGACCAAAGACGACCTAAAATTTAGAAAAATATAAATAAATTGTCGTATCTGGTTATTCAAAAAATAGCATAATGACAACAAATTTTAAAAATATTTCCCCGATTTTTGATGATTCCAAATATTTAAAACTTTATCACTTGCTACAAAATATGAAAGAAAAAACATAAAAAACATTAATTTTAAGACTATTCCAAAAAAAAAATTAATTTTTTTTTGTCACAAAAATATGTCACACATCATTATGGAACAGATAAATAATTGTTTAAAAAAATTTGCAAAATTTTTCGAACAAAAAAGTTTGTCTTAAAGTAACAACAGTAAACTATATCATACATACATTTGTTTATTAATCATATTTTTTAGAAATTTAATGTAAAAAAAATTTTATTGTCACAAAAGATTTGTGATAATAAAAATGTTGTTAAAAGTTGCAAAGACTAAGTTTGCAATTGCAATTGTACAGGGTGTTTTTTTAGAGGTATAGAACTTCGAATTGAAATAAAACACAAGAAAATCGTTTTAATGTCCATCAATTTGGCTTTATTGGAAGGATAATTTTATGCCATTAATGTTTAAATATGATTTCGGGCATGTGGCCGCCGCCGCTGGCTCGAATAAAGCCAATTCTACAGGTCCAATTTCAACCACTTTTTCGAGCATATGGGGCCGTATGTTGGCAATAACGCCACGAATGTTGGCTTCCAAGTCCCCTAACGTTTCTGGTTTGTTGGCGTAGACGAGCGACTTCACATATCCCCAAAGAAAATAATCCAATGGTGTCAAATCACACGATCTTGGTGGCCAATTGATAGGTCCATTCCGCGAAATTATGCGCTCATCGAATGTTTCCTTCAATAAATCAATTGTGACGTGCGCTGTGTGGCATGTAGCGCCGTCTTGTTGGAACCACAACTCATCCACATTCAAAATCTTCCATAAAGTTGATGGACAAAGCTCCAATTGCTGTGCACGGTGGCGAATCGATTCATTCGGGTCCTCTTCAACACTTTGCTCTACAGCGGCAATTGTTTCTTCGGTGCGCACTATTCGACGTCTCTGCGGATGCGTATTATCACATAGAGTAAACGTAGTGCGAAAACGATCCATGGTTAACCGAATTAATTGCTCTGATAGACGATTATGTCGACCATAAAATGGACGGAGCTTGCGGTAAACTTCGCGAACTGAACCATTATTTTCGAAATAAATTTGCACGATTTGCAAGCGTTGTTCTTTTGTCAACCTGTTCATGATGAAATGGCAAACCAAACTAAATATTAATCACTTGACAGCTGACAAAATGGCCGCCAGTTAAAAAAGTGATGCCAACTTAAAGTTCTATACCTCAATAAAAAACACCCATTATATGCTATAAATTAATTTGTAATTCGAAAATTTGATAAATGAAAATGTCACACAAATTTTGGGACAATGAAAATATAATCGCAATCACAAATAATATATAAAATTGCTTTTGAAAAAAGGATACATATGATTAGAAAATGTTTGGGAAAAAATATGGCAAAATAAAATGTCACAAAGTTTTTGGGACAAAATATTCAGTTGACAGAAGAAGAATACAAACATGACATATTTTTTCATAAAATAAAATTTAAAAGTTATTGGACGAACTTGACAGTAAATTGCAGTACATTACAGCAAGGAAAAAGAAAAATGTCACAAGTTTTTTTTAGAAAAATAATATACTGTTTACAGAAGAATTTAAACACTTTTTAGAGATAGTTAATGAATTTTGAAAAATAGTGAAAAAATTACGACAAAGAAAAAGGTTTAAAAATTTTTTGGGACAATGAATATGTGCACTCAAATATAAATAACATGAAAAACTGTATAATATGAGGCTAGCTTATATTTGTAATTATATAAAAGTTATCGCAGAAAATATAGCACAAAAAAATGTCACAAAAATTTTGGGACAGTAAAATATCTTGAAATTTGAATAAAAATTTTAGTTTTTAGCAGTATTTACAGAATTTGAAAGTTTTTGTAATAAGTATGGCAAACAAAACTGTCACAAAGATTTTAAGACAATTAAAAAAAATATGTTATTGAAGCGCTAAACCTTTTATTCAAAAACAATTGTTAAAGTTAAATAAAGCATGCGTTAAAACCGGTTTTGCCATACAAAATACGTTTGTACCATCAACTTTATAACAATCGTTTCTGCATAAGTGGGAAAAAATATATTTCCAGGGAAAAAAATTTACAAAATTTAGCGAAAGAGTTTGTTACAAAATTTTTGGGACAGCTAAATTGTGTTCATAAATGTAAAAAATATAAAATTCCGCAAGATCTAAAGATTTAAAAATATTCGGAAAAATATTGCAAAGAAATATGTCACAAAATTTTTTGGGACAATACAATTTTTTTGATAAATAATAAAAATGCCACTTTTTTTAGCACTGACATGATATTTCTCAGGAACACCTTTTAGTATTTAAGAGTTGTTGAAATAAGTAGGGCAAACAAAATTATCACAAAATTTTTGTGAAAATTAAAATATGTTCAGAACCACAAAAAAATATGAAAAATATACTTTTCTGGCCAGACTACAAAATTTAGTCAAAGAAAGTTTGTCACAAAATTTTTGGGACAGCCAAATGATCGTCACGAATAAAAAAATATAAAATTTTGCAAGTCCCAAAATGCTTAAAATCAAAGTAAAATGTGATAAAATGTTTGCAAGAATAATTTTTTTATCAATGCCAAATATTTTTATAATGACAAAATTTCATGAAAACTTATGACAGAATGTTTAACTTTAAAAAGTATTTTATTAGAAATAGAGATTTATTTTTATAATCAATCTTTTAAAACATGTGTGTAGGGACATTAAATTCTTTATAGGACTGATAGCTATAGTATTTTATTTTATTGATTAGTTTGTTTTCTTTTAATTTTTTTTAGTTGATCGAGACTTAGTGACAGAAGTTTCTCAGTATTCAACTATTCAGGGGTAAGTGTTTTCAATATTTCTTATTTATAATTTATAATTTATAATTTATTTTTTGATTTTCATCGAGTCTTAAGCCTAGATCCCACTATCGGCACAATGTACCGATTTTCGTCGGCTCACTGAAATAAAATCATAAGTAATAAGCTAAATTAGCCTTATTTTTGAACTGATTGAAATATAAGGACATAATTGCATCACACTGCATTGGTAATAGAGCCATGTAGACTTATCGTGGTATTAATTGAGAAATAAGGCTATTTTGGTTTATTACTTATGACTTTATTGCAATGAGCCGACGAAAATCGGTACATTGTGCCGATAGTGGGATCCCGGCTTTAGAATTGCTTTTCTTTAATATTTTACAAATCATTTTGCATTTGAAATGGGAACCTCTCTTACGATTTTCGATTTGTTACAAAAACGAGTTTAAAGTTTTCAATTTATACATAACTTAATGGAAAAAGAATTTTTTTTTTGCTTTTAGGAGGAGTTGAGTAAACAAAATATTTGTATGACATTTTTTGAAAAACGATATGAGGATTAATTCTGCATATTTAACTCCAACTCCAAATAGAACTTTTGGGTTATGATGTTGTTAAGTAAGCACGCCGAATTTCGGTAAATTTACATATATGGTCCTTCACAGAAGTCAAGTACAGCTTTTGATAGAAAATGGCGACTTATTGTCAATTCTACCCAAGTGTTGTCTACAATTTTGTGAGACCGGCACGTATGTGAATATATTTGACAACATTTTTTTTAAATTCTTACCTCCATATTCATAAAATTTAAAATGAATTTGAAATGTATTTTATTTAAAAATTTTCATGAAAAAATTTTCCTAAAATGGATTTCAAATTAATATAATTTTTTTTTAAGAATATGGGGGTTAAAGTTTTTATTTCACAACTTATATGATAAATCAATTTTTGAAAATTTTTAATTTAAAAAAAAGCAATATTATTTATTGCTTGTAAAATAATAGTTCGTTCCCCAGTGTAAATTCTCTCTCCATTTGCTTAAAACATTTATTTACTTAATAGTTACATATGTATTGTACATACATATGAATATTACATGCACCCAAACGCAGATATATTTTTAATTATTAACGTTTATAACTAACCTGAAATTCTAAATACTTAAAAAAAGCCTTGAAGTTTTAAAGATTTTGATGACGCACCTTTTTTAGTAGAAAAGAATCCAAAAATATGATTATTAAAATCCAGTAGCTTGTGAAAAACAAAAACTCTTCAAAAATTCCTCTAATAAATTAGTTTTTTTTAGAATCACACATTTATTCTATTATTTTATTTTATAAATTATCATGTAAAATTTATTTTTATTTTTGTTTGTTTGTTAAATCACTTAAAAATCGGAAGTAATTCTTTATTTTGTGTTTGTTTTAAATAAATTCGTTATTTAGAAATCGAAGGAAAAATATTAATTTTTTTTATTATTCTTTCATTTACTTTATATCTTTATTACAAATTCTCTTTATGCTGTTTTATTTTTCGTTTTAACATTTTTTCTCTTCACCGCTTTTCTTTGTGCAAACGTTCTTAACACGTTCGTTATCGTTAAACAACTAACTGTTTGTTGTATGAACGTTAATATTGAAGCTAACGCGGAAAAAAACTCAACTGTCGACGCCAACGTCGCTTCAAGTATGATTAACGTTTTAATTTGGTTTGAAATAAAACGCGCCAACACAATAAATAAACTGCAAGACGCACTTGAAGAACACACATGCACTCCGTAAAACAAAACTTTTGTAGCGATTTACATATGTATGTATGTATGTATTCATGTATGAATGTGTGTGTGTGTGTATCAAAGTTGCTCTTTTTCTTTGGTTATTTGTTTCGTGTCAAAAACCACACAAACGTTTTTGAATTTTGTTGGCCTTTTTTATTTTGTTTTTCTCTTTTCCTTTATTTAGCCAACACCACCGTTATCTTCTTAAATAGTGTTGTTAACGCTTTGGTGTTTTAATAAGAACTGAATTCAAACTAAATACTCCAACTTATTTGCTTGGATTCATGATTTTTCTTCTTCTGGCCACTCATTTGTGTTGTTTTATTAAACACACAGATACACTTACTAACACAAGCACACTCAACATTTACGAATTTCCAGTTATTTACTCTCATCTAATCTCACAGTAATTTCTCAGTAAATGTTGCGTAATCATATGAGAAATGTTGCTAGCAACATGGGAAATGTTGTTATGGCAAATAAATGTTGAAATTGCATAAAATTGACAGTGAAACCTAAATAAAGAAAATTCGGGTAAATAAAAATTTATATTTTTTGGTTAAAAAATTATTTCTACACTATTTTGTTTTTGCCAGGAAAAATTATGATCTACTTCTATTTCTTTTATTTTTATTTAATGTTGATGTTCTTAAAATCATTGTAATTGGAAATTTTAGATGTAACTCTGCCATAACACGAGGCTAGGTGTAAAATTGCCCCATCTCTTTTCGGTTCAAATAACAGCGCCCTTTGTGTTGTCTGAGAGTACGAAAGAGATAGAGCAAGTACAGATGGTGATAAATGGAGAGAAGAGGAGCTTAATATACTTTCATTTTCTTTTTATAGCTCCCCTTTTTTGTTAATTTTCATACCATCGTTGCAGCGCCTCTGGCGTTAAGTAGGCGCATCATAGTTTTTATATTATTTTATTTTATTATTTATTTTACTTCGCTGACGATTCAAACAAGCCACTGCAATATGCATTAGCATACAGACACTATGATATTGATATGAGCGGATCTGGCCAGGAAACGATCCGCATTAACTACTTCAGCCAGCAGCACTATGATCCTACTTTTGTTTTTTGTAATCCAGTGTTAATGGCGACTAACCGCTTGGACACTAGTACACATGTACTTAGTTTCAGTTTCGTATTATTTCATCTTAGAACTTACATATTTATTTATGTAGCTAACTGTTCTTTCAACTTGCTTTTAATATTTTCTTTTCTAAAAAATTTTTGGTGTAGTCAATAATGCCACAACAGGTGTCTCTTCAAATAATTCAACTACATACATATATTTTGCATTATGTGCAACTGTTTTTTAAATTTTTGCTTAAGAATTAGTATTACTTTATTTCTCTGAAAATTGCTTGTGCAATATTTTCCAGTTTTGTGCTTGAGAGCAGCATTTAAGACTTTTTCGAAATTCCAAGTGGAATGAAGAGAGCCTGAGATAAAAATTTCTGAAATATGTTGCCACTCGTACCAGTTTTTCAATTTCAGTTACAAAAGTGACAACAAAGTAAGCAATTTTTTTTTACTTAAAAATGTGTATAAACATTTTAATAACGTGCAAATTATAAAACGTTTATAAACATTTCTTAGTTGCTACAGTGAACCAAAATAGTATTTTAATATTTAATTAATTTAATATTTTTTTAACTAACTAATGAAAGAAAAAAATTTATATTTATGCTTCAAAAAAAAATGTTGTCTTTTAGAAAATGTCTGTTCGAGTTTATTTTTTTGTTTGGATTATTTTCGCATAATTTCATATCTTGAGCGAGCCAAATTACATGTCACAATTTTTAAGGAAGAACAGCACCGAAAACAATTGTAAATATTTTTTTTTAACTTGTTTTTTTACTGTTAGAAATAATGTTGTAGACAAGGCATAAAGTCCAGGTTCACACACGACAATTTCAGTCACGAGAGAAGAGAGGACAGTATTATGGTTTCATTATCTTCTCCCCCCTCATCCATAAGCTTAAAAATTGCTCAACTAAAATTGTACAAGAAAAATAAGTTGAATTAAATATGAAAGTTAAATACATTTAGTAAAGTGCGACCTTGATTCTCACACTTACACTACATATGTATGCAATACTATACAAACTTTTGCCCATATAACCGAATATCTTACCCGATGTAGAAATTAAAAATAAAATTAAGTACCCAGTAAACTTTTTTAGGGTTTTGGCGATGTTTTTAGTTCTGGTGCTTTTTTAGTTGTGGCGCTTTTTTCGTTTTTGGATTTTTTCGGGTTTTGACGTTTTTTTGTTTTTGGCGATTTTTTGGTTTTTGGCGATTTATTTTAACTATAGTGATTAGTTTAGTTTTGGAGCTCTTTTTTCGTTTTGGCGATTTTTTTCGATTTAGTAATTTTTTTATTTTGGGATTTTTTAGTTGCAGCGTTATTTTAAATTTCAAGAGTTTTCGTCTTACGGTTTCCCAGGTACAGAAAGTTGTCAAAATTACATTAACTGATAGAATACCCTTTAATTTTGATGTTTTAAATTTCAGTGCTAATTGGTGTAGTCTGCATAAAACTCCAACTATGAAAATTTCAATTTGTTTAATTTACAAAGTATTATGAAATGTAAGAAGTAAGTGAATGATACAAGTCTCGAATGCTTTTATCACCAAAGAAATTTTTTTCTAGTCCATGTTCAACTTTTCAACGAAGTAAGGTAAAATTAAATGCAAAAAAGAAATGAAATTATACTGAAAAATATTTAACAAATTTTACAAATTTAAAAATTTCTTTATAAAATCACATTAATTAGATCGGCATACATTAAAATTTAAGTACAAGGAAATCAAAACAAAAACAAATTTATAATTGTTGTAGCGTCGATTATTTTTGCTACGAAAAGCACGTTCTAGCTCTTGTGTCGTGACATAAATAGCATATATATAAAATATTTCTTACCATAATAAGAAAGAAATTATTCCTTATTAAAATTTATGGAAATATGTTGGAAGTTATTTCATTTTTGTTTCTTTGCACGTTATTTCATAGATTCGAATTTTAAAAATGTTTGAAAATTATTCTTAAAATGTTCAGTGTATTTTTTAAGCGTTTTTGATTGCTATATTATTTTATAATGTCCAAAATTTGAGGCAAGATATAAAACCTCTTAATAGACAAACTTCATTCTCTTGCTCTTCAATTTCCATCTTGTTCTTAAGGAGTCTAGCCAATGTCTGTCTGTCTGTCTATCTGTCCTTATCTCTATCTTACTCAATTTCAAAGTTCATCTAACAGGTATTGTCAGTTGCTGCTACTTTTATCTAGTTCTTTTAAATGCTTCTTTTTTTTATTATTTATTATTGTTGCATCTATATCATTCAAACTGTCAAACTGTCAAAGTTTGTTAGCGGAAAAATGTCTGATACTCTTTATAATAAAACAATTTAATCAACTTACGCAAATAAGAAGGAAGGAGAAATTAACTGGAAGTGAACATGATACTCGTGCATTTCAGAAGAAAAAATAAAATAAAATAAAAAATAAATTCTCTTAAGGCAAGTTTTACATTTTTCCTAGATTTTAATTTCATTTAAATATCAAATTTCAAGTTAATTTTTCTTAAATTTTTTTTGAGCATTTTCCTTCAAGCCCTTATTATTTGTTAGTTTTACTTTCTGTTTGATGCACTTTTTGCTTTGACCAGCCATGTAACCAGAACAAATCAATGTTTTTGCCTTGACTGGTCATTTCTTGTTGTGATTTTTTCAACTCTACAAATTTAAATTGACAAGGCGTAACGACAAAATCTGTAGTATAAAAAGTGCAGTCATTGTCTATTTAGACGTTTTGTGTTTAAAAAAACACACCCTCTTGATTTAATTTGTAGTTCAGTTTAACTTGAGGCACAAGTGAAAGGAAAAGTATTTAAATATTAAATTAAAATTGATTTGAAATATTTAAAATGGATTTTTTGATTTTAATTAACAATGCAACAATAATGAAATCTTGCTAAAATATACAACGTTTAAGCCCGCTTAAAATTTTAATTTAAGTTTATTACTTAATTTAGGATGCTGAAGAAGGGAAGAAGTTATTATAATTATTGTACAGTGAGGTACAAAACAAGTTGAACTTCTGGCATAACTGTTTTAGTTTTATGCCATAGAGGCCTCGTTTGATTCATATTAAAATTAATATAAGCAGCAAAGAACTACAAAGGATAGTAAATTTATGTACTCTAATTATAGCTATGCTATTTATGTCACGGCACAGGAGCTAGAATGTGATTTTCGTAACAAAGATAGTCGACACTATTACAGTTATAAATATATTTTTGTTTTGATTTCTTTATATTTAAAACCAGAGCACTAAAATAAACGAAACAAATTTTTTTCGTTCTTTGAAGTGAGTTAAACAAACCCAAAAACAATAAGAAGGATTGTTCAAATTGTTTTTGTATTGTTTTTGCACATGAGCACAAATCGGAGAACACTGCCGATCGGCTGTAAGCCTGCTAACGGCCGCCGCCGGCCACCATCAATACATTTCCGCTAGAATGGAAAATAATAAACGTTTTGATATATTTGCGGCGAATTTAATATCATCATATAATATAATTTTATTGCATTCTTACACATCAAGTTTGTTTTATATAGCTAAGCAGCATAGCTATAAGCGGGTGTTCTAAGAATACATGTCTATCGTTGACCACCACTGGACTTGAACCATTTAAATTATATTTATATGGGCATGGTCATCATTATATGAGTTCAAACCAAGTCTAATTGCAACCCTTAGCGTCTTGTTTTGTTTGAAGTAGACTTGGGTCGAACTTTTTCACTAGTTAATTTTTGACACAGACGTATGAACCAACCCTTGTAATTTGATTCGCAAAAATGAACGTGTTCGACCCAAGTGTCTAATGCATGATATCCAAATGTGGATAGACTTGTGTCCAACAGTTCTTTTTGAACTAGACTTGGGTCCAACTCGTTCACTAGTTAATTTTTGCCACAAACCAATGATCAAACCCATGTAATTTAAATGGGTTTGATCATTGACTAGGCTTGTGTCCAACAGTTCTTTTTGAACTAGTTCGTTCAGTTGGACACAAGTTCGGTCAAAAACATCAATGTAAATTAAATGGGTTTGAAACAACTTTTGATTCAAACGCTCTCAAACTAGTTCAAAAAGAAATGTTGGACACAAGTCTATCATTGACAAAAATGAACTAGTGAACGAGTTCCACCCAAGTGTATTTTGAAATAGTTCGTTCAGTTGGACACAAGTCCGGTCAAAGACATCAATGTAAATTAAATGGGTTTGAAATAACTTTTGATTCAAACGCTCTCAAACTAGTTCAAAAAGAACTGTTGGACACAAGTCTAAATGTGGACCAAAGTATCGACGAATTGACTGACTTGCAGCGAAACCATGTCATATGGGTTTTATTATCGGTTTGTGTCCAAAATAAACTATTGAATGAATTCGACCTAAGTCTACTGATTTGTACTCGATTTTTAGCTCTAGTGATTAAAAGAGTTGGGTCTAGACTTGGGTCGAACTCGTTCACTAGTTGATTTTTGCCACAAACCAATGATCAAACCCATTTAAAATACATGGGTTTGATCATTGGTTTGTGGCAAAAATGAACTAGTGAACGAGTTCGACCCAAGTCTAGTTGGGTCCAACTTGTTCAATCGATCGTTTTAGACACAAATAGAGTTGTATCCAACAGCTCTTTTGAACTAAAATGGGCTGTCGGACACAAGTTCGGTCAAAGGCTTCAATGTAAATTAAATGTGTTTGAAACAACTTCTGATTCGAACACTCTGAAACTAGTTCAAAAAGACCTGTTGGACACAAGTTCGGACACAAATCTTTGATCAAACCCTACATTTAAACGAGTTTGATCATATGTTTGTGTCCAAAACGACGAACTGAACGACTTCGAATGAGTTGAAGCCAACTCTAGTGAGTAATAAGACAACTCCCTCATACTTGTTGCAACTCTCAGAAATTTTTTGGCACATATCTTTTCATTCCATCTCTTTTTTGTTCAAAGTTCTAACGATTGCTTTTGTTAAGGAGATCAAAGACAAATATGTATAGGTGTATAGGAAGAGTCTTTTAAAGGGTGTGGAGCCCGGGTAGGGGGGGGGGAGACTTCGTCCCTTTTATAAGAGAATCAGCACCCTCTAAAAACACGAGCTTTTGCTGGAGCGTTTAGTCATAATTAAAAGTGTAAAGGTACCCGTAGACTATGCAATATTATTGAGTACTTTATTGCTATTATTATCTTAATGGATCCAATTGGGTCTCCCAGCGGAGGTGCATATATTGGCGCAATTTTTTCTTACAATATATAAAAAGTTAACAAAAACTACACGCACTTCTGAGTTTTCGTTACATATACACAATCCTAAGCAAATTAAATAATTTTTAAATAAGTTATTTAAAAAAATAGACAAATAATATTTAGTGATTTATCTGGAAATAATTATTGTGCAATATTCTCAACACACATTACAAAATATTTCTTGTTCCGCCATATAAATCATAACACTTTTGATTTTATTTTTATGTTGTGCCATATACCAGGAAATTTTATTGTACAATATCAATTATTGCACAATAATATTGTAAGTGTGTGGGCACTTAACTAATCGAATAATGATAAACAAACTTAAGATTTTTGGAAATTGTTATAAAAAAAAGAAGAAGAAAATTTTAATTCCTCCAGAAATTCCCTTAACTGTACATGGACATTTTTCTCTCCCTCTCACTTTTTTTACTACAGTTATAATAACAATGGCTCGTGTTTGGCGTACATATATTTTTATGCACACTCGCAGCAGGGTGCCAAATAATTTCCAACTCTTTTTACATACATACATACACATAAATGTAAGCACATGCATATATGCATACGTACTCTTATTGAACGAGAGTTAATACATACATGTATATGTTCCTGTATGTGTGTATCAGAGTTAATTTGAAAATTGCTTCTCTATGTATGACCATAATTATTGCTTGTGTTTGATAGTTCCTGTTTGACACACCAACCCGAGATCACCAAAGTTCAATTCAATTAAAAAAGGATGAGCGTTAAACTCACATCAGATATATTGAGCCTGTAGAATTTACCATTAAAATTTATTGTCTGTTTTTAGATCTTCTATGTTTTTATATGCATTTATGAGTTATAATACAGTAGAAATCCTATAGTTCGTATTCGAACGGACCGACTGACTGCTTTTTTTTTACGAATTACAGGTTTTTGGGAACTAAAAAAGAGAATTCGATATAACGAAGTTCAAATAAATAAATAAATAAATAAAAAACGATTTATAGGAGTTTGATTTTAATGAGATGTGTTACGTCTTCAAAAACAAAATATTTCTAGAAAGAAAAGCAATGGCAATTGTAAAGCAGCTTGTTAAAGAAATATTCACCATACGTCACTTTAATACAATACCAAAAAATTGGGGCCTGGTTACTCACTCTCGCGAACAATTTTGTGCTACTGACAATCTATTTCCCTTTCCTTAGGTCTACAAAATAACATAAACCTACCAACAGGAGTCAGTTATTTTCGACAACGGGTACACAAGCCCCAATTTTGTAGTGTTGTGTTGAACGTGACGTCGATGTCGACAGCTGGAATAAGGGTGAGTGTCTGTGTATTTTTTTTAACATATTGGTTTTTATTACAAATTATAAGAGGTCTGATAATGATTTAAAGGTATCTCATTAGAGTTTAAAATTAAAAAAAACATGAGTTAACGATGAGAGAATTTTTTTTGGAATTTTGGCGAATTAGAGAGTTTTTCTCAAGGGAAAATCCTAATATTTCGAATTGTTGAGTTCTTTTTAAATTAACGGAGTGTTGTGTGCAACACGCAGCCTTCGTGCATGCCTACCTATGAGACAGAAACCCGTTAACACGGACACTAGTATCGAGATTTGTTTCCTGTTCTTCAAAATTAAGTAATCAGTACCTTCTTTATTTAGGTGAGTCCATAACTGCCTTGTGATCACGCAATAATTTTTTGTGACCCACCTTCTATTTGTTTCATTTTCTGTCTTGCGCCTAAGTCTGAGTTTGCAAGAGAGTGGGGGTAAACCTACACATTCCAAATCCGGTGGAACCTGTAAGGTTGTCCCAATTCTAGCAAGCTCATCAGCCCTAGAGTTCCCCTGAAAGCCTCTATGCCCCGGTATCGAGATGATCCTAATATCACACTGCTCTGCCATCTCCTTTAGAGATGATCGGCAGTCGAGGGATGTTGTTCTTAATAGCTGCTCGCCTATCGGTGTATATGTTAATCAAAGTCGTTGAAGTGACATTCACTCTCAACCAATCCGAAACTTCTCTGCGGATCACTGCAGTGATCCGGGAGTCGCCTTGCAATATGAAGACCTAAAGCCCTCGAAAAGTCTCCATAACCCACACCTTCATTTGTTTTGGAGCCGTCCGTATAAAAATCAACACTTTTTCTTCTACCTGGAGTTCCATTCATCCACAATTCTGTGGAAGGTATCCATGTTTTATAAAGACGTTCGTGTAGTAGAGCAGGGGAGGTTTGGTCAATCCTCCATCCCCTAACTTCATCATCAAGTATTCTGCAGTGGCCGGTTCATTTCCGTTCCACAGAGATTTACATCGAAGACGGATTGCCACGGACGTTGCCATCTCCTTCCCTACTAGGTCCAATGGTAGTAGATGAAGGAGCATTCCCAGTGCACCCGCAGGAGTAGAGCGAAGAGCACTGGTGCAAGTCTTTGTACCTTGTGTAAGATATGTAGATACGTCTTTTTCTACAGGGACGGCCACCACACGATGATGCCATACATGAAAATCGGACGTACTATTGCAGTATAGATCCGATTAACGATTTTTGGGGTAAGAGCCCAATTTTTCCCAACGGACTTTCTGCATAGATAGATTGAAATTGTTGCTTTTTCACTCTCTCTAGAATATTCGTTTTGAAACTCAGCTTTGAATCAAGAATAACACCGAGATATTTTGCAATGTTGGACACTTTTATCTCCGTATTATTAAGAGTAATAAGTTGGAAATCAGGTATTTTATACTTCCTTGAGAAGAGGACTAGCTCCCTTTTACCAGGATTAACGGCGAGCCCCCGTTCTCCGCCCATTTTGTTAAGTACGAAAGACCATCCTGAAGGATATCTTGACGAATTTTCCTCTTACAGCTATTGCCACATCATCAGCAGAAGCCACGATCCTACATCCCCGTGATTCTAGAGATATCAGCACAGGATTGAGAGCTAGATTCCACAATAGTGGCGAAAGAACTCCTCCCTGTGGTCTGCCCCTATTTACAAAGCAGGTCTGCCTAGAAGCTCCTAGAGCCGAGGTTATTCTGCGGTGAGTTAGTAGATTTTGAATTCATTTACACAATCCTAGATTAACCCCCAAATTCGACAATGCATCAATTATCGCATCTAGAGAAATATTATTAAAAGACTCCTCAATATCGACGAAGGCCACAAGGGTGTATTCACCCACAGAGAGAGATTTCTCTATCGTGCCAACCAGCTCGTGTAGAGCCGATTCGGTCGACTTTCCCCTTTGATATGCATGCTGATGCGAGGAAAATAGTTTTCCATTAATGGTTTCACGAATATAATGATCAACCATCCTTTCTAATGTTTTCAGAAGAAAAGATGATAGACTTATTGGTCTGAAGTCCTTCGGTGAGGTGTGAGAGCTTTTACCAGCCTTCGGTATGAAAACCACTCTCTCTTCCCTCCACTTATTAGGAATATGACTCAGTCTTAGACAGCTGGTTTAAATTCTCAGTACCCTAGGAGCTATGAGATTCGATACCTCCCATATCTCGGCCGGTATGCTACCGTCGGGTCCTGGAGACGTATAAGGCTTGAAGCTTCTCAGAGCCCAATCCAATATTAACAATGTCAGATATATTTTCCGTAGGAATTGGGTAAAGATCAGATGTCTGAATCTCAGACATTGAGTTACCCGGAAAGTGAGTGTCCAGCAGGGCTCTTAACGACTCTTCGCTGGATGTAGTCCACGTCCGATTGGGATTCTTCAAATACCCCAGAGTGCAGGGAGTAGCGCACAAAATTTTTCTCATGCGAGAGGCTTCTGAAATATTTTCAATATTTTCACAAAACCCATGTTGTATTTTTAGCAATTCTTATCTGCTTTTTATACTCCTTTAGCTTACCTTTATAAGCTATCCAGTCCAATTCATTTCTGGATGATTTAGCCCTATTGAAGATTTTTCTGCATGTACACCTACACAATTGTAACTCTTTATTCCACCAAGGCGGTTTCCTCATCGAACCTCCCCATCTTCCAATTGCCGGTTGGAAGTGAGGGATTGCAGTCCTTTAATAATTTAATCGCTGCTTCAGCCGTGTCTGGGAATGCCGGAATCCATGCATGCGCACGTGGTCGGGATAGAATTTCGCTCTTGTCAACAAGATCGATTTTCGCACCCGGTCACGGCTCTCCCATTCTGCTAACAGCTGCCTTGTACAGGTCCGCCGATCTCTGGTGTCCAAAGGCCATCAGCTTGACCCTGCTGATACCAGCCTGCATCGCGACAGACGGTAGGTATGCCTGGATTCTCCGCAAGGACCTGGCAGTACGTGGTTGCCAGCTTAGCTTCCACAGTACTCCATTTGCCCCTGGGATGGCACCATCCATATCTCCCCTGTTAACAACAGCCATTATGAGGTTGTCTTTTGCAACCTCACTAAACGACCTAGTGCCAATATTTCTATTAGCCTTAGGCCGCTTAGGCAATGGTTTGTCGTCCGGAGATCGCAGTCTTTTACCAGACGGTTTTGACGACGTGCTAGCACCACTACCACTTTAGGCGGGAGTATCCATGTTTTCAAGGACGCCTCTTGTCCATTTAAGAGAGGATTTTTGTTCCTCGGACAGTTTTGATGGGTCTTGAGTGCCCAACGTGTTTACAATACGTAGGCATAACCTTGTTTGGTTATGCCTCATCTGTGATGGTCGGACATGCTTGGTCGAAGCCGGCGTGGCCGAGCTCGAACTGCTGCATGCACCAACCATCTGCCCAGTGTTCGCGGCAGCCTTCGTCTGCACGAGTTTTCTCCTCTGTCCTTCCGCGCTGGAGAGCACCGTCAGTCCATCGGTCCCGGTCTTGTTCTTTGTTTTGATTTTGTTTTTTTTGTAGAGAATTTTTTTTGCATTTTGGTCGCACGAGTATGGAGGATCTGAAGGCCACCATGTCATAGTCCCCGATAACGTGGTGAGGGCGTCGTCTACCTGCTGAGGTGCCCAGGTATCAACAAGGCTCCGTTCTAATACAGTCTTTTAACCCTGACTGCAAAAATCCGAGGGTACGGATCGCATCACACCCCGGTTTAGGGTTGGATAACCTTTGGTTCACAGACCTCTAGAGTCAGTTATCTTCACACAATACTATAGCGGACCATTAAAGGTCAGCCATGGTATTGGGTTGAAAACATAGACCACGGTCTGTAGTTAAGCCACCACACCACTACAAGGTAGTTATCCCGATGGGGTGCAACTATCTTGCTGAATTGCATTTTTCTCCCCACCTTATTTAATTTCATTTGATAAATTTACTTCAAATTTTCTTTGAAAATATTTTATAACGACCCCTCATCCGGCTTAACATTTCCTTTGTTTGTCCCTTTTAATTGCAATCTACTTTTCTCTCTGGCTTGTTGTTACAATTTTGCAATTTTCTTTAATGATTTTCAAAAATATTTTGCAAACAACATTGACATTACATTGTTTTAGACAATTAAAACTGAAAAAGTAAATTAAAAATAGAAAAAGCTAAAACTTTGTTTAAATTAATGGCAGTTTTATGGATTTTTTCTTTTTCATTTATTCAGTGTGACCGGAAATCGAAAGTGAATCGTTTTTCAATGGGTGGTAACGTTACGGTGATGGTGGTAGTTGTGGCGGTGATGGTGGTGGTGGTTTTCATTAGTAAACACCTACAAAATTTAAGGGAAAATGTTATAAAAATTTTTAACAAATGTCAACGACATTTGATGCAGTTTATAGTGATTAAAAATTTTAAATGAATGGGATAAAAGGAAGTAAAACTAGTTGTAATTAAAAAAATCAAAAAATCACTTCCACCAACTTTGGACCGTTAAATATCCTAAATGGTCATTCGGAATGAAAAATCATAACAGATATGATTGATATTAAAATACCTGTCGAATGATACCCATTCTGCTACAGTTCGTCGACTTTTTATTTTTTTTCGTATTTACAAAATGGCGTCTGTTGGCCGCCATATTGAGTTTTGACTACTGTCATATCCTAGTGACACTCCCAGGACTAAGACAAATCGATCTATGCTTTCGGCTTATATAGTGCCGCAAAGGAACACACATACATACTTACATACATACGTACTTACACACATACATACATACATACATATGCTGACAAACACAATACTCTTCCTTGCGTCGCGCAGTCGGGTTCAAAAAGAGCTATGCTGCCAATATGTATGCAGAAATGTTGTTGAATGTTGAAATTGGGCCGATAGACAGCTTTGGATAAAAAAGTTCCACTATTTTTTTCAGAAAAGAAAATTTGTCTGAGACAATTTTGTGCTTATTCTAGACGAAAGCTCATTTCGACATATAAAATCAGGCTTAATGAGACATTTCTCCTTCTCATATTTTCTAGCTAAAAAATTTTCGTTTTAATAAATAAATTGTTGATGATGTTCACGTTCATTGCAAGATGACCCTTCCTATTCATTTTCTTAAAATCTTTCTTTGCTAGTGACTCTTCTAATAAGTATTAATGACATCATTGCATGTCCAATATATTTTTAGTGTGTCCTAGAAGCAAGAAATGTCTCAAAAAAAAAAGAAGAAATATTTCTCGCAAATTAAAACTTAAATCTTAATTACCACCAACAAATAATTACTGCGCGAAATGATATTCCTTCTCCCCTCCCCATTCCTTTCGCTAAGCAGCATCAAATTTCAGGAGATAAAAAAAACTTTATAACAAATTAACACAAAAATGTAATAAAATCAAACGGACAAAAACAAAATGGACACCAAAAACTAATAATTCTTCGCTTTAGTTATGGCAGCAATATTAAAAAGGGCCAAACATAAAAATTAGTTCAGTCATTCGCATGATACCAAGTATTCCAAAACTAATAAATTATGACTCCCAGTTTCACACACACACATATACACACACACATACACACACACACACACACACACACGTTCCTTCTCATTTAAACGAAATCAAAGAATTAATTCAATGCGAACGAACGCAGCAAACCAAAATTCAAGCGAAATTTTACAACCAAATATCGACGAAGCCGCGCGAAAATGCGAGTTTATAAAAACAGAACTCATTGGCAAGTGTATAAAATTGCAATTTTGAAATATAAAAGCAACACCAAAAACAACAAAATAAAATGTCGATAAAGACAAAATAGCACAGGCAATTGTCTATTGTCTATTTACAAGAACAAAAAGATGAAATAATAAAAAAAAAACTTAAACAATAGCTGTAACAATATCGACTAGAACCAACCAACAAACACATGCCACGCTTAACAACAACTACGCATATCGATTGCAGTTTAATATTAGAGATTTGCTAGTGTAATAAAGCTGCACTTTGAGAAAAAATTTTAGCGAAAAGAAATTTTTAATATTTTTTATAGTTAGCGATAAAAAATACCTACAATAATAACACCATCATATCGAGTCCTATATTCGATCTAATCGTAAGTGACATGTAGTAAAAATCAGGAGTCTAATAGTCGCTTTCGATGACGAGCTGATTCACTAACATTTTTTTTTAGTTTAAAGATTATGGCATTCGATATCGAACCACATTATTACATTACACGCTAGCGAATGCCATAATCTCAAACTGAAAAAATGTGACCGAATCAGCTCGTTATCGAAAGTAACGATTACACCCCAGCTTTTTTTAAATTAATCAATTTAAGTCTACTATGGGCCTACCTATAGTTTAGAATTATCAAAATACCAAAATTTACGATAACTTTTAACTTATGTACTTACATATTGCGCCTTATTTTGGATTTTATCGTAAGTCACAAAAATTAAATTTTTCAGAAGTTTTTTTTTGATAATATTCAAATTTGTTTCAGGGGAACTCTAGGGCTGATGAGCTTGCAAGAATTCTGGGCTATAAAACGTTAATTTTTCATGCAAAAAATTAAATAGGCTACGCATCGTTAATTTTTTTTTATAAAAATTTAATGGTTGAGCCCATATCGTCCATTTTGCATACGAAAAATTAAATAGGCTAGAATACATTGTCCATTATTCATACGAAAGCTAAATGGGCTATATATAAATCGTCCATTTTTCATTAAAAAAATTTAAATGAGGTATACATCGTCCATTTGCTATGAAAAAAATTAAACATTTTCCATTAAAAAAAATTTAATTAATTTAAATACATCAAAAATTTTCCATTAAAAAAATTAAACATTTTCCATTAAAATAAATAAACTGCTATACATCTTAAAGTTTTCATGCAAAAAATTAAATGGTCTATACACAATGTCCATTTTTCATTAAAAAATTAAATCGGCTGTATATCGACCATTTGCCATTAAAAAAATTAAGTATTTTCCATTAAAAAAAAAATAAATAGGTTATACGTGGTCCATTTTGCATTAAAAAAATTAAGAGAGCAATACGTAGTTAATTTTTCATTAAAAGATTAAATAAGCTATGCATCGTTAATTTTTTATTAAAAAAATTAAATGGGCTATACATTGTCCATTTTTATTCCAAAAATTAAATGGGCTATACATCGTCCATTTTTATTCCAAAAATTAAATGGGCTATATATACATTGTCCATTTTTCAATAAAAATATTAAATGGGCTAAACATCGTACATTTCTATTAAAAAATTAAAAGGGATATAAATACCGGTATTCCATTAAAAAATTAAATGTGCTATACATCGTCCATTTTTTATTAAAAAAATTAAATGGGCTATACATTGTGCATTTTTCATTAAAAAATTAAATGGGTTATACATTGGCCAATTTTTCATGGAAAATTTTTTTGTGAAAACATTTAATGGATAAAAATCTTTCATTCAAAAAGAATTGAAATTACTGAACTGAAGCCCAATTTAGAAAATATTTCTGATTAAAATATAAAATGGACTATATGTATATATGTACATCGTGCATTTTTCACGCAGAAATTTTTTTTAATTAAATTAGCTATACATTGTCTTTTTTTATTCAAAAATTAAATTGGTTATACATAATTCATTTTTATGCAAAAAAATTAAATGGACTATGTAAGGTAAATTTTTCATATAATAAAATTAAATGGGCTATAATACATCGTATATTTTCCATTCAAAACACTAAATGGGCGATACAAGGTCCATTTTTTATTGAAATAATTAAATGAGCTATACATCGTAAAATTTTCATTAAAAAATTAAATGAGCTATCCATCGTCAAGTTTTCATTAACAAATTAAATGGGCTATACATTGTCCATTTTTTCATTAAAAAAATTAAATTGGTTAATAACTAAATACATAAATATGGCGCCCATTTTTCGTTCAAGGAATTAAACATGATCCGTTCAAAAAACTAATTGGGCTATACATCGTCCTTTTTTCATACAAAAAATTAAATGAGCTACATATATGTAGCCATAACAGTTATCGAAAACTATAAAAAATTGTTTTAAAAAAGCCAATAATTATTATCGTTTAACATCGATAAGAGATATCGATAAATGACTGCTCTTCTGCTTAATCGATAACTAGCCGCCTATTATTTTTGCTTAATAAAGGATTTTTTCAATCCTTAGTGCTTTTATTGAAACGCATTTATTTCCCGTGTGTTTGCTTAAGCTGTCCCGATTTTTTTTTGTGCAGTTAAGTTGATAATTTTTATCTGATTCTTGCACACGCTCCCACGCACACATTCAATCTCTTTTTCACACAACAGACACCAACCACACTTGTGCATTAGTTTCTCGCTCGAACTGTAGTCAGGATAACAAGTGTTTGGGCATGTGAAATGTGTGTGCTTCTTCAGTCTTTTCATTGCGTGTGCTTGCGAACAAAAGCAATTTTTATTAACAATTTCGTTCCGTTTCGTGTTGTTTTACTTTCATTTTACGTACACATCTGCAATTGCAGTTATTACTCAGTTGCAGTTGGTGATGCTGCAGTTTGTAGTTTTTGTTTTGTTGTGGCTGCTACTTGGAGTAGTTGTTGCCTTTTATGCCACATCAGATGATTTGTAAAAACTCACAGCCAGTACACGCACATTGCACAAAAAAAAAAAAATTAAAAAATAAATGAAGAAGAACAGTACTGCAGTACAAAATTGCAATTGTTCTGCTCGTTAAAAATTTCGTATGCGTGTTCAATATCCTTTTATGGACGATTGTGTGAATGTGTGTGTGCTTATGTGTATTTTTGTGTTTTTGTCAGTTAATAAATTGAAATTGTTACGCTTCAAACGTAATAATATATAAGAAAATATTTAAAGAGTAAAAACAGTTTTTATTTTACAAAACCCAGCAGCAGCAGATACTTATTTTCTTATTTTTGTTGTTTTTATTCTGCTTGTGTCCCAATAACGATAGATCCTGCTGTCGGTTTTATTTTATTTTGGAAAAAAAAAATTAAATAAAAATGCCAAAATTGTTTGTGAACATTTTTATCACATGAAGTATTGACAGACGGACAGAGAAATGCATGCAACACGCCCCTGGGTTATATTATTCTTGAATTTAATACAAACTGTGACATTAAGAGACAAGTTTCCTGCATTTATGTGCCAGTGTGAGCGCGCGTGTTTGCTGTTGTCATTACAATTCTATTTGAAAGTAATAAAAATGTTACAAAAACATTCCATTTTATTGCTTGTTTTCAATGCAATATTACGAGTATTTTTTAAATATATATTTTAAGGAGAATTTTGTTATTTTCTATATCATTTTTTCGATCAAGTATAAGAAACATGTTAATTTTGTGTAACATTCAAATGTTTTTATAATTATAAATTTGAAAACGGAGATAAGTCCTTGGAGTAGTTGAAGTCCTTCGCTTCCTTCTTTATTTAAATGCCTTTATCGCAAGCTTACTGTTCTTTTAGAAAAGATGGCTGACTGTATCACAGCACACTGGTTTTATAGAAGGGATTTTAAACTAAGTCATAGCAGACTGTTCCTAAAGAGAAATGGCTGATTGTGTCACAGCACACTACTTAAAAAAAAAATAAGGCTGTGCCACAGCTCACTGCTTTTATAAAAATGCAGGTGAATATATCACAGCACACTGCTTTTATAAAAAGATGGCGGACTGTGTCACAGCACACTGCTCTTATAAAAATTAAGGTTGACTGAGTTCCAGCACAATGTTTTATATAAAAGACCTTTGACTATGTTGCAGCATACTGCTCTTATAGAAAATATGATTGACTAAGTTACAGCCCACTGTTCTTATAAAAAGGATGGTTAACAGTTCCACATCACACTGCTTTTATTTAAAAGATGATAGACTGTATCATAGAAAAGAGGTCTGACTGTGTCACAGTACACTGTTCTTACAGAAATCAAATTCAGTAAAGTGCGACTTTGCCTCGCACACTAAGGGTTCCGTACGAAGACCTGGGGGCAAATCACGGCACTCGTTATCGAACGAAATTACGAAATATTTCATTCGAGTTTATACGGAAATATTTTTAAATTTCGAATCGTATCGAATGCCGTAATTTGCCCCCTGATATATGTATGTATATATGTATAATACTATACGAATCTTAGCCTATATTTAATTTTTGTACTACTGTTTTTTTTCTAGTTTTAGTGCTATTTTTTTTGCATATTTTTTGCAGTTAAGCAATTTATTTTATTTTGGGTGATATTTTTCATTTAAGAGCTTTTTCTAATTTCGGCGATTTTTCCCTTTGGCATTTTTTTGATTTTGGCAATTTTTAATTTTAACGTTTTTGAAGGTTTCCAAGATACAGCAGGTTGTGAAAAATATAATAAGTATATATGTAAATCAGCTACATCCAAACACACATACTGTGATATTTGCTTCGAAAGCTCTAAAAATTTGTGCTTGTTTCATTGCAAAATAAGAGCAAGCAATGTTGTCGCCGAGATCTGGAGTCCAATCGCTTTCGATGACGAGCTGATTCGATGACGTTTTTCAGTTTGAGATTATAGCATTCGCTAGCGAACAATGTAATAATAATATGGTACGATAGCGAATGCAATAATCTCAAATCGAAAGTGACGACTAGACCATTGGTTGGCTGTTGTGCTTTCGTCGCTGGGGAAGCACAAAAAGCTCTTGAGCATATGGCTGGGACGTAGCTGATATAAATAAATAAAAGAATATTTGTAGTCGTTCTGGATCCTTTTTGGGGGAAAATATTCGTTTTCACTCGCCCCCTCCCCTCCCACCTTTATCCACGCTTAAAATTATAATATATAAATAAGTAAAAACTGCTTGACACAATTGTGCCCATAATTATGAAAGTGCTCTAAGTCATTTATTTTTTGTGTCGAAATATTTAGTAGATTAGTTTGAGCAATTCAATAAATATTTCAATTCAATTCAATTCTTTATTTGCATATAACATATGTGGTTATGAAATTACAACAGTTTTCTTAAAGAGTTTAGGAAGATTTATCCTTTTCTACTTAGATATTAAATAACAATTATTTTATATTCAGGTGGATGTAAATTATATCAAATGGAAGGAGAAAATTTTCAAAAAACCTTTATGAACATTTTTAGGGGGTTATAGTTAAAATTCTTAATACTAAGGATAAAATTACGATGAGATGATCTCATTGATGTGGTTGAACTCAGAAGCAAGAATTCAATAAATATATTTTTGTATAATAAAACATTTCAATTTAAAGTTGTACTAGCCTCGATTAATATATATTTATTTAAGTTTTTTTTACTTAGACCACTTTCATAATTAAGCGCACAACTATACTGCCAATAGCTGTATATATTTGTATGTATGCTGCTTCATTAAAGTATCAATTACATTTGAGGAATTTCTATTTACAATCGCATTTGATAGTTTCGCTTTCACGTTACATATTTTGACACATTTATTAGAATTTTCAACAATACAAATCATTACAATGTGACACAATAACTAAAATATTTGTATGTCTTTGCATACATACATACATATATGCACAATACCCTTTGTAAGGATTCATTTAACGTAGAAGAAAAAAAAACACTGTGAAATGTGTTGACACTTGGGGGGTTTGCTGCATTCATTAGGGGTTTTCAAACTTCCAGCTGTCATTTAACTAAAATTGAACTAATCAATATTGTTATTAGCGTCTACAAATGAAAGGAAAACAAGTAAGAGTGCTATATTCGGCTGTGCCGAATCTTATATACCCTTTACCAACGTACGTACATACATATATATAGTATACAGACACATACATACATATTTGTTTTCATCTTGGGAGCTTTAATTTTAATTTTTCAAATTTCATTCGCTAAACTTTTCTTTCAGAAGCATAAAATATATTCAATTTATAAAGAAAACGAAAAAAATTTTTAGACCTATTTAATTTTACATAACACAAAAAGTGTGAGTTTTCCAACCCTGGAGTCATAATTTTGGATTTTTCTGATTATTGATACCAATCTAGTTCTTTAAAAAATACATAAAATATGTTAAGTGAACAAAGCAAAAACGAAATAAGGAAAAACTTAGTTTCATTTAATTCCTTTAATATTAAAAAATTCAGTAAAGTGCGACTTTGAATCGCGCACGAAAGGCAGGCTATTTTGCTTTTTCGAAGATTTTTTCAGTTTAAACGATTTTTTCAGTGTTGTCGCTTTTTTCTCGTTTCGGCGATTTTTTTCTGTTTTTGGAGGTTTTTTTCTTTTTGGCGATTTTTTTCTGTTTTTGGGCTTTTCTTCATTTTGGAGATTTTTTTTCAGTTTGGAGATTTTTTTTCAGTTTGGCGATTTTTTTTTGGTTTTTTTTTTCATTTTGGCGATTTTTTTCTGTTTTTTGGGGTTTTTTTTCGTTTTGGCGATTTATTTCATTTTGGCGATTTTTTTCATTTTGGCGATTTTTTTTCAGTTTGGCGATTTTTTCTGTTTTTAGGTTTTTTTTCGTTTTGGCGATTTTTTTTTGGTTTTTTTTTTCATTTTGGCGATTTTTTTCTGTTTTTTGGGGTTTTTTTTTATTTTGGCGATTTTTTTTTCATTTTGGCGATTTTTTTTCATTTTGGCGATTTTTTTTTCATTTTGGCGATTTTTTTTTCATTTTAGCAATTTTTTCGTTTTATGCGATTTATTTTAGTCTTAGAAATTTTTTTTAATTTGGTGCTTTTTTTCGTTTTGGCGATTTTTTTTTGTTTTTGGCGATTTTTTTCAGTTTGGCGATTTTGTAATTTTTAGATTTTTTTGTTTTACCGTTTTTGAAAATTTCAAGATTTTTGCTCTTATGGTTTCCAAGATACAGCAGTTGTCAAAATTGCATAGTCAAAAGTGCATTAACTGATGGAACACCCTTTAATTTAAATTTTTGGAAATTTTAGTGTTAATTTTTGTAGTCTGTATAAAAAGTGTTTATACATATAATTGTATGTATATTACATGGGATTTTAACATTTTTCGTTGCTCGTTTTGGAACACCCTTTAATTTCCAATTCCCATGTATTTGTTGTTGTAGCGGCCAAAGGTCTACACACTGTGTCCAAATTTCAGGTCTGTAGCTCGTACGGTTCTCGAGAAAATACTAATATAGTTTTAGACATAGTTAATTTTACATAACACAAAAAGTTACAGTTTTCCAACCCTGGAAACGTTTTTTTAATTTTTTTATATTTTTTTAATTTAAAATACCAGTTGTAATCGTACTGATGTGTAAAATAAGTTTATTTATTAAAAAAAATAAAAATTTGTTTTCGGTAGTTACTTTTATATGGCAAAATGAAGTTTACGTTTTCCAGCTCTGCAATCGTCTGTCCGATTTTGCTGAATTTCAATACCAATCTATTTTGGAAAATTTCTGACACACCAGTCCAAGAACGAAGTCTCTAGCTTTTCTGGGAGCTTCGGAAAACCGATTTCACGTACAGACAGACGGACAGACGGACAGACGGACATCGCTTATTCGTCTTCCCTATGCATAAGGATCCAGAATATATATATTTTATGTGTCGCTTATTGATATTATAGAAATTACAAACGGAATGACAAACCTATATATACCCTTTTACCATTTTTGTTGGTAAAGGGTATAAAAATAACATTTTGAAGAACAATAAACTAAATTGAATGACTGTGTAATGAGAAAGTGAGTGCCCTGATAAGGATAAGTCTCCATATGCTGTGTTATACACACATACACATGTACCTACATACACTCAGACATTTGAGAATATATAGAATATTATTCAGCGAGAGTAGCTATTGTCTTGTAGAGGCTTAAGGAAAGAAGAAAGGAAATTGTTATTTTAAAAGTCCCGGAAGTTTATAATAAAAAAAATCCTTATATTAAGTTAGAATAGAATATCTTGCTATTCAGACTTCTTAAGGGGGTTAGTGAATGTTTTTTTTTCGCCACCATGTGTGGTGTACCATAAAAGGAAAAAGCGGGACGTGGTGGTGGGAGTTGTTTTTGTTAGCACTATGACAAGTTTGTTATTATAAGAAGGTATTAATAACAAAATTTTATGCACGCGTGGCCCTTAATGAAACCATTATTGGATTTTGCTTTTAATATTCCTATTCTCTAAGCGCAAATGATCTCATATCACTTGCTTGCTGCTTTGCTTAAGAAAAATGTCTTGAAGTAAATTTAAAAGATATGTACATAGTTTCAGCAAGGCAGGACATAAAATTAGTTAGTTTCATGATAATTGTATTAAATGTTGTGTGACATTATATTATAATTAAATTAACTTTGAATAGGAAATTCCACTAATATTTGAAATGTTAAAGTTTGTACTCATATGTTTGAATGTTCAATCTCTAGCATAGGAAAACTGTATGATGTCTTCAACACTTTAATGCGTAACATTTTAACATTTTCGTAAAGGGTATTAAAATAAATCCTAAAAAGGTCATGTCACGCCATGCCATAACCGCCAAAAGAGCTTAAGCGACATAATTTCCGATCATAATATTTTGACCAAAATCATCTTAAATAAACGATGTTCGTAAAAAAAAAACGAAGTCCAAGAAATGTGTCGCTTAAGCTTTTCTTATGGCTCGATGTATCGAGTTAAAATGTATAAAAATATTTGCTTTTAAATTTCACTATAACACCTAAAAGCTCTAAGCTCAACTTAAACTACAAAAAAGCTCAGTCAAAACTTTGTGTCTGTCCCACGGTGTCGACAAAGTTCGACTTGTGTTTTTTAATTTTTATTTTTAAGGAACAAACACAACCCGTAAAACGATTAGCTGGTCGAACCCACGACTTCTGGACTGGGAGGCTAGCATCGCTACCACTCAGCCACAGCACACTTACATTCAAAATAAAAAAAACACTAAAATTTTGCTTTTGTTTCAAATGCAAGTGCAGGACAAGTCATTTCTTATATCAAAGTTAAACTTTAAGCTTTGCTAAATTAAGATATTTATTATAGAACTTTTTGCAAAAATTTTTGTTACTTGAACCTTTTTTACGTAAGGATCCATAATACCCACACGAAGAAGTTTAAGAGGGTTAAAATGTTGTAAAGAACTAGTTGCACAAAAAAATTATACAAAGCTCAAACTTTGACCTTAATAAAAAAATTTTATAAAATCTTAAATTAACCCTAGAAGGCATTTTAAGCTTTAACTGATCGTTTTGGTTTTTAAGCTGAACTAAGAGCTTTTGTGTATTCTAAGTGTTATAATCTTAAGTTTGTACCTAAAAAAAGCTCAACTCATCACATGCCACGCCTAAAATGCAAGTGTGTGTAACTGTGAAATTAACCCTCAAATACAAATTTAGGGTTTGACTAACTTCTACAATCAGTAGATTGTAGCAGAATTTTATGCTTAATAATATTACGGAGTATTGTAACCCGTTTTGTACTTTTTCAGAAAGGGACAAAAAAGACCCTCAGGTAGAAAAGTTAGAGGGTTAAAATATTCCTTATAAGATTTTACATAACAGTTCATTACACATCCTATGCCTCAAATACAAGGGTTTCAAGGTTTTCCCGGCCGGGGAGGGAGTGGAAACAACTCTCTACGTAAAATTTCATAATAAATTTCATACATGTTTTTTATTTTATTCTTATTTTATAATTTCTTTTATATTGAAAAATAATTGGTTTTTTTGTACAGTGTACTTGGAAATGTAGAGAAAATATTGAACATACATACACATATTCAAGGCTGAGGGAACGGTGAATTATTTACTTCATTTTAATTTGAGAGAATTTTCAATGCCATGAATTATAGTTTTTGTTCCGAGGTCAGTGAAAATATGCTTATTTGGCCTTGTGAAATTATAGAGCCAGCCACTTAATACATCTTTTCAGCTTTAAGTTTTAAAATATTGACAATCGGGTATGTTCTGTATTCCACGTGGAATTAAAACATGTGGAATTGCCATAGAATTGTTGTTGGAAATGTGAATTTATAACAACAATGCTATGACAATTCCGAACGATTTAATTTCAACTGGAATACAGAACATACCCGAAAAAAAAACCAAAACTAAAAAATTTCGAATATGTGGTTCGCGATACCTGAATTTCACTGTTTTTTAAATGAAATAAAAATTTTTAAATACTTTTCCAGATTCAAAAATCACTTAAATATTAAAAGCTAAAGCGAATTTTTTAATATTATATGAAAAATTAATATTAGCGAGGCTCGGAATAGCACAATTCGATCGTATTTCCGCAAAAAACTTGAGCTGAAATTTTTTAAATATTTTTTTCCAATTCAGCAGCCTCAAAACCATATAGACAGCCTATCAAATAATTTTGTGCAGCTAGATTCGGGGTTCGTACCACTGTGCGTAGGCAAGGCGATATGAAATTTTGTAAAAAAAAAATATTGCATATTTTTTGGCTGAATTTTCTAAATATATTAGATCTTCCTAAAAATTTGTTTTAATTGCTTACTTTTGTTATCAATATACAGTTAAGTTTACTTATAACGAACTCCCAAAAATCGACCTATTTTGCTCGTTATAAGTGTATTAAATAACATTTTTTAAAATCAGAGATTTTAAAATGCATTTTATTTTAAAAAAATAAAATCTTGAAAAAAAAAACTATAATTAACTATAAAATATTTTAGTTGCAGTCTGCCAATGCAACTTGACTCTGCTTGTGTGTATCGGCAATAATGGCTTCACATGTTTACTATACACTGTTGGTTATAGTGATAATCGAACCACGCTACAATAGGAAATCAATTCAAGATTAACAGATACTACTGGAATTTAAAAATTAAATTATTTTTGAGATGAAAGAATAGCTTTAAACAAAATACCAGACAAGAAACTGATGACGCCGTAATGCAAAATGTGCACCAAACAGTATATATTTTGGGATGCATTTGACGCTTTCGAGGATTGGTATCATCCCAAATTTGAAAAATTTTTTTGTTGTTGAAGTACCCATTTCTCCCAAAAATTGGCTTTATCACTGAAGATGATTTGTCAATGATAATTTGGTTCAATTGACCAAACAGAACACACATTTTGATCACATAATTTCATCATTAGCACGTTTATTTCTAAGATACTGAACAAATGGCGGCCAATCCATTATTGAGGCAAAACTTTCGGAACCGCAGAATTTGTTAAAAGCGATAATTCTTTATAGCCGGTGTCCCTTTTAATCGAACTCCACTGTACTTAAACAATATCTAATTTAATTGCCTTTAAATTAGATAAGGAACCATTAATTTTTTTTTAATCTAAAACAAGCTCATAACTCGTCCGGAAAATTTCTACAAAATTCTCGTAAGAATAAAATGAAATAGAGCTGTTTTTTTTAAATGAATTCTAGACAAGCTGTTACAGTGGAGGCTCGAAAAAGTTAAGTCATAGAAAAGTTAAGTATATGGAAAAGTTAAGCAGCTTTTATTCACCATTGGTGACTCCAAAAAGTTAAGTAATTCTCAACTTTTCTGAGACAATTTTTTTATATATAGTTTTTTCTCTTTCTAAGATGATCTCAACTTTTGTATGTAAATCCTCAATACATATTTATATATATAGTGAGTCATATACGCCTGTATACATGCAAAAATCAAACCGTTACCCTTATATATATTTTTTTTTTTGTGAATTTTATATGCATAATGTAGTTGCTCTCATCAGTTGGTTGTAAAAGAAATTAGTCGTAGAATATAATTCTAATAGACAATTAAAAAATAAATAAACAATGTACAAATACACATATAACCTCTGGAATTTTTCATATTACGGAAAAGTTAAGATTTCGGAAAAGTTCATCACCCCCAAAACAAACTACTTAACTTTTTTGAGCCTCCACTGTATATTAATTTATATTTAATACCTTTTTTGTTGTAAGAATATCTTCTATCAATCATGTTTCATATTCTTTATCCAATATTCTTTGACATTGTCTCGGCTAGACCTGTTGCCTTTATGGAGAATTTGCTTTTCTTTCATATTATTTTAAACTTAAAAACTCATCACCATGGTATTTTTATTTTTTGTTATTTATTGTTAAGTTATTTTCCATTAATTTTGCTTAAAAACGAAAGATTGCTTCCCAATTTTAATCTGTCAAATTTTGTGTTCATTGTGTGTCATATTGTATCATGCAACAAAAACGATGCATGTAGTTATATGCAGACTTACATATACATATGTATGTACATATGTACAAATATATGCACATACATAACGGATGTCATTCTATTGTTGCTTTCCACTATAGCTGGTATGGTGAGTAAGTTTTCGACTAGAAATTAAATTTTTCCAAGCCGCAAGTTTATGACGTAAGTGATGGAATAATATTATTGCTTGCCACTAGAGTTGGGATCGTGAGTAAATTTTCTACTAGAAAAGTCACTTAACATGGTAGTGTAAAAATTTGGTGACTATATATTTTATTAAAAAAAAAATATAATATTGTTGCCATTTCTATTTTTACTTCAGAATTTCTGGTTTCATTTTGATCCAGCAAATATTGCACTCACGCATACTTATTCACGCCAAATATTTGTATACTTGCGCTTTATACTTAGGCACTCTCATGATTATGGCAGCAGATATCTAATCAATATTTTATATGTACATATGTTTATGTGTATGTATATAGTGACAAAAACTCGCGATCACGAAAGCTTTCCCACTCACGAAAATAAGAAGTTTCAAAAATTATTATTTAATTAACTTTTATTTCTCCTTAATCATTTTAAACTTTCTCATGCTCAATCAGGTCGAATATTATTTACTACTCAAGATCATGCACAATCATGTGGCTTTAGAAAAATATCACGTGTCATCGTTGTCGACTTAAAATCGATTGAAAAACGTCAAAAAAAAAACTTGCAGCATGATGATGAATGATGACAAGTTGAACAAAAAGATGTGATAGAAAAATGGAATTAGTGGAAATCACTCTTCGTTGCAAACTGTTGGTACAAATATTTATACAAATATTTCTTACTTTTACGCTCAGGGACGCGCTTGATATCATGTTTTGCCATGCTTTACGTGACTCACATATAATCACGTGACTCACACTCATCTCTGCTTAACACATTATACTTTCTGTTTCAATACAATTCTTTTTTTCTTCCATTGACTTGGTTTCATTGAATTTTTCATCAGGCTTGTTTTAATTTTCCACAGTGGTATGAGTACATAGTACAAGGTTGAAAAGATGGATGGATGTATGAATGGATGGTTGGAAGGAATTATACTGCTATGATTAATGACGTTTTTCTTTTTGGTAAAAAGTCAGTTTTCGCTTTCATATGCTTCATTTGTTTTTTGTTTTGTCTATGGAATTTTTTTAAATTTCTCATATCCCATATTTATTTTGTGAAATTGAATTTTCACTTATATTTGCAGAACTTTTTAAAGCTTCAAAAGTAAGGCCATTTAATAAATTTAATAATTTAATAATTTCTCTTAAAAACAGGAGAAATGTTTGTCTAATGGATTTTGAATTTTATAAGAAAGTTTTTTTTTTAATGAATTTTGGAATATTTAATAAAAAAAAAGTAATTTATTTATAAGCATACCTTTGGAAGAAAGGAAGTCCAGTTTGTATTTTTATCACAAGCATACAATAAAATTCAAAGTTCTTAATACATTCTTTTTAAACAATAAAAAGATTGAAACAACATATCAATGTTCAACAAACTGACTCAAAAAAAAGTGATAGACACACGTTAACATTTACAACAAGATGAACACAAGAACTGCATTAATTTTGTATATTTTTTTTTACAAAAAAGAGCAGGCCAACAAAAAACATTATTTAAAAGGCTGGTCACACTCATACATCACCACAATTACATTAAAGCTTACTGTGTCAGTCTGGCTCACACTCACACTTTTAACTTTAAATACATGTACGAGGGAGGGATCCAAAAAAATCCCAAGACAAAAACCTGGTTCTAATCGTCACTTTCGATAACTGGCTCATTCCATTATGTTTTTTCAGTTTGAGATTATGGTATTCGATATCGAACCATATTATTTTACATTGTTCGATGGCGTTTTTTAGTTTTGGCGTTTTCTAGTTTTCGTTTTTTTAGTTTTGGCTTTTTTTAGTTTTTATGATTTTTTAGTTTTGGCTTTTTAGGGTTTCGTACACCAAAAGTGAAAAGAAACCCTATTGTTTTCGCTACGCTGTCCGTCCGTCTGTCACAGGGTATTTTCTCGAGAACCGTAAGAGCTACGGACGTGAAATTTGGACAGAGTGTGTAGACCCTTGGCCGCTTCAACAACAAATACATGAGAGTTGGAAATTAAAGGGTGTGCCAAAACGAGCAAGGACAAATTTTAAAATCCCATGTAATATACATACAATTGTATATATATGCACTTGAAATTTGTACAGTTAGTGTATTTTTATACAGACTACAACAATTAACAATAAAATTTAAAAAAATTTATTTAAAGGGTGTACCATCAGTTAATGTAATTTTGACTATGTAATTTGATAACTTGCTGTATCTTGCAAACCGTAAAAGCTAAACTCTTGCAATTTTCAAAAACGGTAAAACAAAAAAGTCCCAAAATTATAAAATCGCCAACCTAAAAAAATCGCCAAAACAAAAAAATCGCCAAAACAAAAAATCGCCAAAACGAAAAAAAGCACCAAATAAAAAAAAAATTCTAAAACGAAAATAAATCCCGAAAAAACGGAAAAATCGCAAAAATGAAAAAATCGCCAAAACAAAAAAATCGAAAAAAAGAAAAAAATTGCCAAAATGAAAAAAAAATCGCCAAAATGAAAAAAATCGCCAAAATTAAAAAAAAATCGCCAAAATGAAAAAAAAAAATCGCGAAAAATAAACAAAAAAAAATATTACAGCTGAAAAAACGTAAAAAAACTCTATATTAACAAAAAGGTCGAAGCCCAACGTACGGAACCTTTCGTGCGCGAGTCAAAGTCGCACTTTACTGAATTTATTTCAGTTTTTATGATTCTTTAGCTTTAGCGCATTTTCTTAGTTTGGGCGTTCTTTTGTTTCTGGGATTTTATTTAGTTTTGGGGTTTTTAAGATTTGGTGTTTTTGAGTTTTGGTAATTTATTCTGGCGGTTTTTTTCGTTTTTGGCGATTTCTTCCGATTTTTTAAATTTTTTTTGGCGACCTTTATACAGTTAACAGTTCAGGTAACAATGACAATAACATTCGATTCTGTATTATGGTTAAAAACAACTTAAATATCTTTATTCTATCTAATTTTAGCGATGAGGATACGGTAGCGGCGGCGTGGGAGATAGGGCCCATGATAACACAGACCCACCTTCCAATTCAGTGGTTCGAGATTAAGCCAAAGAGGCCAACAGATGCGGCACGCCTGTAATAATAGGCTCCGACTCCAACGCACATCACCGAATCTGGGGATGCTCAGGTAACAATGAAAAGGGTGAGCGTATTTTTGATTTCATTATGGAAAACAACATAGTAGTATCGAATCAGGGTTCAGAACCCAATTTCGTAGTCTCCAATAAACAGGAGGTGTTAGACATAACTCTGGTCAGTGCGAAACACGCTCATTTGATTTGATTTAATAGGCGAAAAATAGACTGGGTGATACAAAACGAAATCCTATCCAACTTAATTGCACGCCACCCGAATATAGAGGGGCTGCAGATATTGCCTTAGCTGTAAACATGCTAACAAATGCGTTCAAAGCAGTCACAGGCTAATCCTGTAGGGCATCTGTACAACGCCCGACTAAAAGACTACCTTGGTGGTCTGGACACATAGCAGAAACTCAGAAATGGAATGATATTAAGAACCAGAAAAATCAACAAGACAGCTCCAGGGTTGGAAAACTTAAACTTTTTTTGTATGTAGAAGTAACTACCAAAAATGTTTTTTTTTACTAATTACACCTTTTTAGCGTTCCATACATCAAAGGTGAACAGAATGAATCCATATGGTTTTCTAAAAAATTCTAAAATTAAAAAATGGCGAAACAAAAATTATTAAAACTAAAAAAACTCTTAAATGAAATATATTACCAAAAATAAAATAAATCGCTAGGATGCAAAAAAAACTCACCAAAAGTATAAAGGTTAGGTTAGGTTAGCAGGCTGCTGGTGAAGAATGAAAATTAGGGGTCCAGCTCACTTGGGTCCAATACGATGATCCCTTTGTGCTGCCTGTAAGTTGAAAGTAGTAGAATAAGGGGAAGACTGGGAGTATAGGGGGGATATAGATGGAAAGTTTCTGTAGAATAAGAGAGAGTAAAGGAGAGGAGAGGTGAGACAGGAGAGGGTCTAGTACATGCACATGCCATAGATGAACGGCCATACCAGCCTCTGCTCCTAATGTATATAGTTAGGTTTCTAAGTCCTATTTCCGATAGCTTGAAGGATATTCTGCCAAGGAAGTGCAGACGGTGATCCTCCAAAGCAGAGCAGAAGCAGAGAAGATGCGAAATGCTTTCCTCCTCTTCCTCATCATTGCAGCTGTAACAGTAACCATTATACGGGAGACCCATACGTTTAGCATGGGTTCCAATAGTGCAGTGGCCGGTAAGTGTGGCCAAGAGATTCCTCAGGTGCTTCGTGGTGAAGCTAATGAGGTTTTTGGTTCTGTTGATATTTAGGCGAGGCCAAAGGGGTCTCGATATAACGCAGGTAGGCTCATTGCGCCATCTTTCCTGAGCTGAATTTAGAAAGGCAGTATCGAAGCGTCTCCAGCAGGACGAGAGAGGGAGCCCACAGAGATTGTCAATATCGACTTCTCCGAGTAGGGTTTCCCTCTTTGCCAGTTCATCCGCAACTAGATTGCCTGAATTGGTCCCGTATCCACGCACCCAATATAGTGTGATGGTTGAGTGCTGCGCCAGTTTATCTAGGACTGTGCGGCATTCTTGGACAAGGAATGATGTATAATACACACCTGCGAGGGATTTGATCGCAGATTGGCTGTCCGTTATTATCTGGATATTACTATTATGTATCCGATAATAACTTAACCATTGTGTTGCTTTTTTAATGGCAGATATTTCTGCCTGTAGTATGCTATGTTCGTCCAGGAGTCTGAAGGACATCTCAATTCCAAAATCTGGAATATATATGTCCTCTACACCTCTTCCCCCCCCCCCTCCCCCCTGACTAGAGCCGTCCGTGAAAACCTGCACGGCTTTGTCCATAGGAGAGAACCCTCCTGGTAAAGAAATATTAAATTTCCTATTGAAGTAGAGTTTGAGAGTGCAGTAGTCAATGAATTCAGGTATATTGTTTGCTGTATTTAGGATGCTAGTGTGACCCAATAGTCTGTAGTTCCATACACCTATTGCGTTCAGTCTAACGGCCGTATGTAGGGCCAGTTTACTAGCCATTAAGTCCACAGGAAGCCAACAAAGCATAGCGAAGAGTGTCTTTGTCGGCGTGGATCTAAGGGCACCTGTTACCATAAGTGCCATTTTACGGAGAATACCTTCTATACGGGACTGGTTTCCCGCTGATTCTAGTGCTTTCCACCAGACCGATATTCCATAAAATCTCTAGTATCCAACTTGGGGTTAATTCCCCAAGTAGATCCAATTGCTTTCCTACAGATGTACATTGCCATAGCGAATTTCTCTATCCTCGCCTGAAAATTTTCCTCCAGGAAAGTTTACTATCTAGAACAACGCCTAGGTATGTGGTACTCTTTGACAGGGTTAGTGCAGTACGATTCAATGTTGGGTGAACGAATTGGGGGACTTTGTATCTCCTGGTAAAGAGTACTAGTTCCATTTTGGCCGGGTTGATACTCAGGCCGCTCCTAGAGCAACAATCATTAACCTCATTTAGCGCTGTTTCTAGCCTTTGTGATATCGTATCCAGGTGAAATCCTGATATTGCTATCGCTACATCATCTGCGCACGCAACGGTTTTAATATTCAAGGATTCCAATTTTCTGAGAAGATTGTTGACTGTCACATTCCGCAACAGCGGTGACAGCACACCACCCTGAGGTGTACCTCTGTGGGCCTGCCTTGTAATGGTGGCTGCTCCCATGGTGGAAGTGATGATTCTGCATAGTAGCAAATTATCAATGAGCTGATAATTCCCTCGGTCAACCCCCAGCTCTCTGAGAGACTGAATGATTGCCGTTGGATCAATGTTATTAAAGGCACCTTCAATGTTCATGAAGGCTGCCAAGGTATAGTTTTTATGCTCGAGTGACTTCTCTATGTAACCTACAAGCGAATGTAAAGCGGTCTCAACCGATTTGCCCTTGGTATAAGCGTGTTGAGAGGCTGAGAGTAGAGAGCTGTTTATGGTAGTTCTAATGTGAGCATCCACCACTCTCTCAAGGGTTTTTAGAAGGAAGGAAGTTAAGCTTATGGGTCTAAAATCCTTTGCTTTGGTATGTGATGCTTTTCCTCCTTTGGGGATAAAGATCACATTACTTTTAGTCCATGCAATTGGAATATATGACCATACGATGCAGGGCTTATATATAGTAGGTAACCATGGAATTACTAGGTCTACGTTATGTTGTAGATCCGCTGGAATAATACCATCCGGTCCTGGAGATTTGAACGCAGCCCCCCCTATATTCGGTGGGCGTGCAATTAAGTTGGATAGGATTTCGTTTTGTATCACCCAGTCCATTTTTCGTCTATTAACATATAATGTCGAATGCCTATTTGATATTCACAGTTGGCATATACCCACATACCCACGCTAAACGTATGGGTCTCCCGTATAATGGTTACTGTTACAGCTGCAATGATGAGGAAGAGGAGGAAAGCATTTCGCATCTTCTCTGCTTCTGCCCTGCTTTGGAGGATCACCGTCTGCACTTCCTTGGCAGAATGTCCTTCAATAGACTGTCCGCTGAATTGGAAATAGGACTTTGAAACCTAAGTCTATACATTAGTCGCAGCGGCTGGTATGGCCGTTAGACTTCCTCTATGGCATGTGTATGTACTAGACCCTCTCCTGTCCCACCTCTCCTCTCCTTTACTCTCTCTCTTATTCTACAGAAACTTTTCATCTATATCCCCCCTATACTCCCAGTCTCCCCCTTATTCTACTACTTTCAACTTACAGGCAGCACAAAGGGATCATCGTATTGCACCCAAGTGAGCTGGACCCCTAAATTTTCATTCTTCACCAGCAGCCTGCTAACCTTAACCTTTATACTTTTGGTGATTTTTTTGTATCCTAGCGATTTATTTTATTTTTGGTAATATATTTCATTTAAGAGTTTTTTTAGTTTTAATAATTTTTGTGTCGCCATTTTTTAATTATGGAAAACCATATGGATCCTTCCTGTTCACCTTTGATGTATGGAACGCTAAAAAGGTGTAATTAGTAAAAAAACATTTTTGCTAGTTACTTCTACATACAAAAAAAGTTTAAATTTTCCAACCCTGGAGCTGTCTTGTTGATTTTTCTGGTTCTTAATATCATTCCATTTTGTTCTTAAATATCAAATAGAAAAATAAGTTTTAGTTTGCTTTTTATATATATAAAAAAGTTAAATTTACTAACCCTGGAAGTATTTTTCTTTCTTAAACATAAAATATGTATGTTTATTAAAAAAAATAAAAAATAGGTTTTAGCTAGTTTTTTTTAAATACAAAAAAAAAGGTTAAATTTTGCAAACCGTGGAAGCTCTTGTTTGATTTTTCTAATTTTCAATAAAAATCTTCTTGCTATAAAAAATAAGTTTAACTAATAAAACATAAAAAATAGTTGTAGTTAATTACCTTTATGTAACAGAAAAGTTTAAATTTTCCAAACCTGGAACCGTCTTTGATTATTCTATTTTCAGTACCAATCTATTTCTTTCTTAAATATCAAACATGCATATCTAATAAAACAAATAGAAGAATAATTTTTAGTTTTTTTTTAATATACAAAAAAAAAGTTAAATTGTCCAGCCGTGGAAATGTCCAGCCGTGGAGATTTTCCAGCCCTGGACTGCCAGTCTATCTATGACCAATACTGAAACATCAGACTAACATCGATGTCTCGAGCTTTTCTAAACTTCCCTATTCAAGTAATAGGAAAAGAAGTTAATATTTTTGTTATTGTCACTCGTCTGTTCATCATCAGAAGATTCTTTTAGGAGTTTTATATTAAACACAATCGTCTAACAAACAGCCTGTACTAGCTGGAATGTTTGAATTAACTAAGGCAAAGAACTGCACGTTTATGTAAAGGCTTACAATACTGGACTTACTAGCATTGAAATCAACTCTAACAACCACATGGCCCCAATCTGAGATTAATTAGCGATGCCATCATTCAAAGTTTGCCTTTTGGACTCAATCTCCCATAGGTTTGGTCTACTGTAGATTGAACTAGAATGGTAAATATCCTCCGCGCCATGGAAGTTTGCCACAAAATGTTATTTAAAACATGAAAATGAAATGTCTTGGACCAGCGTATTGGGATACCAACAGTGCGATTGGGAGCATTAATTTTTAACAACTTGCTCATTGTCAGCTAAATACATTTTAGAACGCCAAACTAAGATCCATGAAAAATAACAAATACATTTATTTATTTACTGAAGTCATATATATTTGCTTTAATTATATACATATTTCCCATCTTCTTAAAACTGCTCACTTGTGACTAATTTCTGTGTCATCTGGGGCAAAGTAGAAATTTTTAGATTGTCATTAGGATAATGGGTAAATTGTGTTTAACTGTCTGTCAATCCATTTCAAAGGCACATGTACATACACACATATCTAAACGATTATTTTTAATGCAATGCTTTTTACTTCTACCAACTCAGATATTAAGCTTCTGTTAATTATATGAACTGCAGAAAAAATTCGTACAACAGTCTGCTACTCAACAAAAAACCAGAAAATTGCCACCTTAACAATAGAGGAAAGAATAAAAGGCACTGAAAATCAAAAGAATTTGTCAACATAACAAATGCCAATAAAGAATTGAATTTAAGCAAAACAAACACATACACTCTCATTCATATCAGCTTAACCACAGGATACAAGGTAACAACGAAGTGAAAGCACAAAAACAATAATAAACAAAAAAACATTTAATAGTAGGGATACTAAACAGGATATACGAGTACATACAGGATACATTTCCATTTTCAGTTATTGCTATTGATATCTGCTGTACTCCATACCCCGCCCTTCTCATTCCATCCTCCTTTATGGACATTCAATACCCAACACGCGTTGTTGTGTATTGTTTGGCATGATGATTAGTATTTTTAGTTTGTGTGTGATACATTTTTCTGGATCTAAATGTAAATACCAGCCTGAAAACAAACAAATAAACAAACAAACTAACGGACGAACAGTGAAATTAAAAGGACATGTCATGAAGAAACTGGCATGTTTAGTGCAGATTAACTTACACTTTTGTATGTGTAACTGTGATGTTTCTAAAGCAATTTTAAATTTGGACTAGATACCACATTACACACACACACACACACACTCACCCACACTCACACACACACATACACACACACTCATACACACACACTCATACACATTCATACACACTGAATTCACATAGAAATCCATTAACATCCTATAGATTTCTTTTATTAGAGTCTAAATTCTTTTTTCTACAGGGATCAGAATAGTTTTTAGGCATTTCTGAAAATTGTTAAGAAAGGAAATGCTAAACCAACTAATATGAGCTGCACTACATGAATACATTAAAAAATAAAATAAAAATACATTAAAAAATAATAAAAGTTAAGTTTAAAAAAATTAAATAAAATAAAGTAGATAACAAAAATTAAAAATTTTAAAAACCCCCGAATTATCTAGAAAAGATGTGACATCTTCTAAACGGCTGGACCGATTTTCTTCAAACATGGTTATGAACCATCTCGATCAAGTCACCGTTCAAACCGAGAACATTAAATCAAAATCCGTCCAGCCGTTTGGGCTGTACGTGGACACGGACAGACACACAGATACACAGACACACAGACACACACTACAAACTTATAACAGCCCTTTTTTTAGTCGGGGGTTAAAAAAAGTAAAGTAAAGAAAAGTAAAGTAAAGTTAATTAAAGTAACGTAACGTAACGTTACGTAAAGTAAAGTAAAGTAAAGTAAGGTAAAGTAAAGTAAAGTAAAGTAAAGTAAAGTAAAGTAAAGTAAAGTAAAGTAAAGTAAAGTAAAGTAAAGTAAAGTAAAGTAAAGTAAAGTAAAGTAAAGTAAAGTAAAGTAAAGTAAAGTAAAGTAAAGTAAAGTAAAGTAAAGTAAAGTAAAGTAAAGTAAAGTAAAGTAAAGTAAAGTAAAGTAAAGTAAAGTAAAGTAAAGTAAAGTAAAGTAAAGTAAAGTAAAGTAAACTAAAGTAAAGTAAAGTAAAGTAAAGTAAAGTAAAGTAAAGTAAAGTAAAGTAAAGTAAAGTAAAGTAAAGTAAAGTAAAATAAAGTAAAGTAAAGTAAAGTAAAGTAAAGTAAAGTAAAGTAAAGTAAAGTAAAGTAAAGTAAAGTAAAGTAAAGTAAAGTAAAGTAAAGTAAAGTAAAGTAAAGTAAAGTAAAGTAAAGTAAAGTAAAGTAAAGTAAAGTAAAGTAAAGTAAAGTTAATTAAAGTAACGTAACGTAACGTTACGTAAAGTAAAGTAAAGTAAAGTAAAGTAAAGTAAAGTAAAGTAAAGTAAAGTAAAGTAAAGTAAAGTAAAGTAAAGTAAAGTAAAGTAAAGTAAAGTAAAGTAAAGTAAAGTAAAGTAAAGTAAAGTAAAGTAAAGTAAAGTAAAGTAAAGTAAAGTAAATTAAAGTAAGGTAAGGTAAGGTAAGGTAAGGTAAGGTAAGGTAAGGTAAGGTAAGGTAAGATAAGGTAAGGTAAGGTAAGGTAAAGTAAAGTAAAGTAAAGTAAAGTAAAGTAAGGTAAGGTAAAGTAAAGTAAAGTAAAATGAGGAAATTTAATAAAATTAAAAGAAAAAAAATATACGCCTAAATAATATATGTAAACTGAATAATACTCTAAATAATATTCAATAAACGCATTGACCCATGTTGTGTACATGTAAACACTTTTCTAAATGTTGTACAAGCAATCGTACCAATTATTTTGGTAATTAAATTCTATATTAAAGCTCTTGTGTAAGTCTTTATTTTTTGAGAAAAAAGTTGAATGAACTTTTTTTTGTGTGTTTGCTTTTAAGAATTTATTAGAAATGTTCCCTCGCACACAGTAAGCTCCAATGGCTGACCAAGAAAAAAAAAGAATCCTTATTACACTTGTCTACTACATTACAGGAACATACGGACATACAAGAACAATAATAGTTGAAGCAACAATAGCAACAACTACAACAATAAAACATTTCATGGTGATGATGAGGGTCATTATTTTATAACAAAAGCATAAAAACTTATTTTATATGTCAACACTTAACTCGACAAAACACATAGGATCATAAGGACAACAAAAGCAGCAGCAACAACAACAAAAAAGTACAACTAAAATGACAAAATAGAAAGAACTCTGAAGCATACAAACACATTTTTTTACTTAGAAAAAAAAAACTAAAAAAACGGGGGGAAGGAAAACAAGCCGTACAAAATAAAAGGGATAACAACATCCTTTACGGATAAATAAATGTAATGACAAAAACAAAAAAAAAAAACAAAATAGCAACGTTGAAACGTTAGAAAAACAAGCTACTGCTGCTGCTACTACTAAAAGACGAAAAGAGCGAAGAATAATTTTAATAAATATTCAGAGCTTTCTTCCCGCCCCTATCCCCTCACAAATATGCTGTCTAAGGGTGGTCCAAAAAATTACAAGCCAAATACGAATGAAGCCAAAAGGCGTGAGTCTATGATACTGACACTCTTTATTTATAAATTGAATATTTGTGTATAAAGAAAAAGTAAGAAAGGCAAAACAACCAAGTACGATGCAACTTTAAACAGGACGTAGCTAAAAGCCCGGAATAGCACAGACATAAAACTTAGGATTAAAACGTGTACTCCTACTGCGTAAAACTTTATTAAAATAAACTTCGTTACACATTTGACTTATATGCATGTCTGGGCTGCATACGAGTACAAGCTGTTGCTGCCTTTTTTCAATACATTTTTTTTCCTACAAACTTTTTCAATTTCTTATTAGCATCCTTTTTGTAGCGTACACAGTTTTTCTTTGAGAAAATGTAAATTATAAATATAGATTTTCTAACTAACTAACTGGTCACTATAACTGTAATATGTTCCCTATAGCACTGCACAAAATCTTTATTAAATTTAAAATTTATTCCCCAAAGCAATATAGATATGTACATCATGTTGAACAACGTCATAACTCCAAAAATGCAGAATAATTTGGAATATCGTTCTTGCTCGTATCTAACTACCTTGTACTATGTACAGCCCACCTATTCTTTCAATGTAAAAAATTTACTATAAATAGCCAATTTTCATATGAAAAATTAACTGAGCTATACATCGACCATTTTTCATACAATACATTAAATCGTCCATTTTTAATAAAAAAAATTAAATATGTACATCATCCATTTTTCATCCAAGAAAAATTTTACAAAAAAGAATTAGTAGACTTATAAATCGTCTATTTCTAATTAAATGGACTGTACATCGTCCATTTTTCATGGAGAAAATTTAATGGACTACACATCATCCATTTTTAAATTTCTAATGAAAAAATTTAATGGACTATAAATCGTCCATTTCGTGTGCAAAAAATTAAGTGGACTATACATTGTCCATTTTTTATGCAGAAAATTTAATGGACTACGCATCGTCCATTTTTTAATGGACTATACATTATCCATTTTTAAATTTTTTATGAAAAAGTTCAATGAAATATAAATCGTCCATTTTGCATGCAAAAATTAAATCGTCTATTTTTCATGCAGAAATTTTTATGGACTACACATCATCCATTTTTAAATTTTGTATGAAAAAAATTTAATTTACTATAAATCGTCCATTTCGTGTGCAAAAAATTAAGTGGACTATACATCGTCTATTCTTCATGCAGAAAATTTAATGGACTATATATCGTCCATTTTTCATCCAAAAACATTTTGTATGTAAAAAATTAATATAGTCCATTTCGTATGCCAAAAATTAAATTGACTATATACGTCGTGTGTTTTTATACGCAAAAATAAATGGACAGTACATAAAATATATTAGTTGAAAAATGGACGATGGTATAGCAGGAAATAGGAATTTGAACTAAAATTTAGAAGAGTAAACCAACTCGTATTTATTTGATTTGTGAAACCAAGCTCGACTTTAGACACTGAGATTTTTCTTTGTTCGTTATTTCAACCCTGCAAAAAATTAAAGCACTTGCAAACACATTCTTCCGCAAGAAAAGTTTATTCATTTGAAAGCAATTTCAAATTCAAAGACTACAATGAACAAATGCTGCAGCAAAACTTTCATTGTCTCAAATAAATTTTGTGGATTAATTTTTGTTGATTTGTACTCCCATTTTTGTAGTTTTAAATTATTTTAAATTATATAAATTTGGTTTCGTCTTTCTTTATTTACAGATAAACTGCAACAGAAGCACCCACGACAATAGAAACACAAGATAATGTACAAGGCTACTTCCCTGTTTGAGGCTCCACATAAGCACTTAATTTTAAGCTTTAGCAATAATATAAAATATAATGTTAGAGGTTTAAAATAAGCTTGTCAAAATCAAAATTTTTAATCAAATACCACATACATAAATCCTGTAAAATAAAATAACAATTAATTATTCTGAGTTCTAGTAGCAAACTTTAAATTCATAAGATATTATATGAAAAGCAAGATTATGTTAAATGAATATTCCTTAACAAATATAATAAAAAATTATACATACTTGAAATCAGACCAACATTCAGACATCTTTAGCAAAGCTATAACATGTTTTTTATTCGAAATTTATATTTTATATCATTTTATCTCAGAGAGACATACAAAAATAAAAAAGGATATTTAAAAAAATTGGGTAAATTAAGTAAATAAATTCTATAACAAAAACTAAACCACGAACCACAATTATAAATTCTTGGTTTTTGTGGGACATTTATAAAAAAACAAACGCTAATGCTTTAAATAACATGCAAAAGAATCGCAGAATCGAGTCGAACGAGTAGTCCCTTTTCACAAATTTTAGAGTTATCGACATTTTTCTAAAAATAGCTAGTTTTATAAAATTTGAGGAATCCACAAATAAAGTTTAAACGAAACACAAAGTTGCATACTAGCCGCATGGCGAGTATCACTTCTCTATCTTCAGAAAACAACAAGCCAAAGTGACCGAAAGTGTACACATTTCACTCCCCGATGTGTTCTCGTATCAGTTGTCAAAATTTCAATAATTTACTTTTTAAAAAAACGGAGTTATTACAAAAAACGTAAAACTATTTTTGAGCCGTAAAAATTTGTTACAAATTTATTCAAAACTAACCACTTCCACTTGCGATCTTTCATCCAAATAATTTTTCATCAAAATATACCGAGCCGTTCCCGAGATATCGGACTTCCAAATTTATTAAAAAGTAGCTACTTTCGGCCACTTTGGCTTATTGTTTCCCTTTAAGAATCTGCGCTATAACTCCGAAGTTTTTGAAGATAGAGAAGTGAAATTCGACAGGCAGGTAGTATGGAAGTCGGAGCTTCGTATGGACCCCATATAAAGTATGTGGCTTTTTAAATTGGCGAGATATAATGATTACAATAATGTTTGGCATTTTTGACCTGACCATGGGGGCTACCAGGCGGGCCCAAGTATGCCCACCTTGTAGCTTCGCCTATATTAAAGCTGACCTTGCGATCTGTCATCCAAATTAAGTTTCATCAACATATTCCGAACCGTTTTCAAGATATCGGACCTACAAATTTATTAAAAAGTAGCAATTTTCGGCCACTTTGGCTTGTTGTTTCCCTTTCAGAATCTGCGCTACAACTCCGAAGTTTCTGAAGGTAGAGAAGTGAAACTCGACAGGCAGGTAGTATGGAAGTCGGAGCTTCGTATGGACCCCATATAAAGTCTGTAGCTCTTTAAGTTGGCGAGATATAATGATTACAAGAATGTTTGGCATTTTTTACCTGAGCAGGGGGGCCACCAGACGGGCCAAAGTTTGCCGACTTTGTAGCCCCGCCTCCAATCTATCATATGGTGGAACAGTTAACAGAATCGGTCGAGCAATTAGCGAGTTAAAGCGTTTTGAAGAAAACTAATTCCCGAAATCCACCTCCTACCAGCTTCTGTTACCCTGGTGTTTCACAAAAAAATAACCGAAATTTTTAAAATTTTAAAATTTTACCGGCTGAAAAATAATTTTACTTTTTTTGTAATAACTCCGTTGTTTTAAAAGGTAAATGCGTGAAATTTTGACAGCTGGTAGAAAACACATTGGGGAGTAAAATGCGGCAAATAAAATTTTTCCACGCCCACTTTGAAGTCGTAAAATGTGGGCGTAAATTGGAAATTGCTTTTTCTTCGTCTACTCTTTGCCGTTTCGGAAGTCCAAAAGCCATCCATATTAAAGCTGACTTTGCGATCTTTCATCCAAAACACATTTCATCAAAATAGACTGAGCCGTTCCCGAGATATAGGTCTTACAAATTTATTAAAAAGTAGCCACTTTCGGTCACTTTGGCTTGTTGTTTCCCTTTAAGAATCTGCGCTATAACTCCGAAGTTTCTGAAGATAGAGAAGTGAAACTCGACAGGCAGGTAGTATGGAAGTCGGAGCTTCGTATGGACCCCATATAAAGTCTATGGCTATTTAACTTGGCGAGATATAATGATTACAAGAATGTTTGGCATTTTTTACCTGACCATGGGGGCCACCAGGCGGGCCAAAGTTTGCCCACCTTGAAGCTTTGCCTATATTAAAGCTGACTTTGCGATCTTTTATCCAAATCAAGTTTCATCAACATGTACCGACCCGTTTTCGAGATATCGGACTTACAAATTTATTAAAAAGTACCCACTTTCGGTCACTTTGGCTTGTTATTTCCCTTTAAGAATCTGCGCTATAACTCCGAAGTTTCTGAAGATAGAGAAGTGAAACTCGACAGACAGGTAGTATGGAAGTCGGAGCTTCGTATGGACCCCATATAAAGTCTGTGGCTTTTTAACTTACCGAGATATAATGATTACAAGAATGTTTGGCATTTTTTACCTGAGCAGGGGGGCCACCAGGCGGGCCAAAGTTTGCCGACTTTGTAGCCCCACCTCCAATCTATCATATGGTGGAACAGTTAACAGAATCGGTCGCGCAATTAGCGAGTTATAGCGTTTTGAAGAAAACTAATTCCCGAAATCCACCTCCTACCAGCTTCTGTTGACCTGGTGTTTCACAAAAAAATAACTGAAATTTTCAAAATTTTAAAATTTTACCGGCTGAAAAATAATTTTACTTGTTTTGTAATAACTCAGTTGTTTTAAAAGGTAAATGCGTGAAATTTTGACAGCTGGTAGAAAACACATTGGGGAGTAAAATGTAGTAAATAAAATTTTTCCACGCCCACTTTGAAGTCGTAAAATGTGGGCGTAAATTGGAAATTGCTTTTTCTTCGTCTACTCTTTGCCGTTTCGGAAGTCCAAAAGCCATCCATATTAAAGCTGACTTTGCGATTTTTCATCCAAAACATATTTCATCAAAATAGACTGAGCCGTTCCCGAGATATAGGACTAACAAATTTATTAAAAAGTAGCCACTTTCGGTCACTTTGGCTTGTTGTTTCCCTTTAAGAATCTGCGCTATAACTCCGAAGTTTCTGAAGATAGAGAAGTGAAATTCGACAGGCAGGTAGTATGGAAATCGGAGCTTCGTATGGGGCGCATATAAAATCTGTGGCTGTTTAACTAGGCGAGATATAATGATTACAAGAATGTTTGGCATTTTTTACGTGACCATGGGGGCCACCAGGCGGGCCAAAGTTTGCCCACCTTAAAGCCTTGCCTATATTAAAGCTGACCTTGCGATCTTTCATCCAAATCAAGTTTCATCAACATATACCGACCCGTTTTCGAGATATCGAACTTACAAATTTATTAAAAAGTACCCACTTTCGGTCACTTTGGCTTGTTATTTCCCTTTAAAAATCTGCGCTATAACTCCGAAGTTTCTGAAGATAGAGAACTGAAACTCGACAGACAGGTAGTATGGAAGTCGGAGCTTCGTATGGACCCCATATGAAGTCTGTGGCCTTGTAACTTGGCGAGATATAATGATTACAAGAATGTTTGGCATTTTTTACCTGAGCAGGGGGGCCACCAGGCGGGCCAAAGTTTGCCGACTTTGTAGCCCCGCCTCCAATCTATCGTATGGTGGAACAGTTAACAGAATCGGTCGAGCAATTAGCGAGTTATAGCGTTTTGAAGAAAACTAATTCCCGAAATCCACCTCCTACCAGCTTCTGTTGACCTGGTGTTTCACAAAAAAATAACTGAAATTTTTAAAATTTTAAAATTTTACCGGCTGAAAAATAATTTTACTTGTTTTGTAATAACTCAGTTGTTTTAAAAGGTAAATGCGTGAAATTTTGACAGCTGGTAGAAAACACATTGGGGAGTAAAATGTAGTAAATAAAATTTTTCCACGCCCACTTTGAAGTCGTAAAATGTGGGCGTAAATTGGAAATTGCTTTTTCTTCGTCTACTCTTTGCCGTTTCGGAAGTCCAAAAGCCATCCATATTAAAGCTGACTTTGCGATTTTTCATCCAAAACATATTTCATAAAAATAGACTGAGCCGTTCCCGAGATATAGGACTAACAAATTTATTAAAAAGTAGCCACTTTCGGTCACTTTGGCTTGTTGTTTCCCTTTAAGAATCTGCGCTATAACTCCGAAGTTTCTGAAGATAGAGAAGTGAAATTCGACAGGCAGGTAGTATGGAAATCGGAGCTTCGTATGGGGCGCACATAAAATCTGTGGCTGTTTAACTAGGCGAGATATAATGATTACAAGAATGTTTGGCATTTTTTACGTGACCATGGGGGCCACCAGGCGGGCCAAAGTTTGCCCACCTTAAAGCCTTGCCTATATTCAAGCTGACCTTGCGATCTTTCATCCAAATCAAGTTTCATCAACATATACCGACCCGTTTTCGAGATATCGAACTTACAAATTTATTAAAAAGTACCCACTTTCGGTCACTTTGGCTTGTTATTTCCCTTTAAGAATCTGCGCTATAACTCCGAAGTTTCTGAAGATAGAGAACTGAAACTCGACAGACAGGTAGTATGGAAGTCGGAGCTTCGTATGGACCCCATATGAAGTCTGTGGCCTTGTAACTTGGCGAGATATAATGATTACAAGAATGTTTGGCATTTTTTACCTGAGCAGGGGGGCCACCAGGCGGGCCAAAGTTTGCCGACTTTGTAGCCCCGCCTCCAATCTATCATATGGTGGAACAGTTAACAGAATCGGTCGCGCAATTAGCGAGTTATAGCGTTTTGAAGAAAACTAATTCCCGAAATCCACCTCCTACCAGCTTCTGTTGACCTGGTGTTTCACAAAAAATAACCGAAATTTTTAAAATTTTAAAATTTTACCGGCTGAAAAATAATTTTACTTTTTTTGTAATAACTCCGTTGTTTTAAAAGGTAAATGCGTGAAATTTTGACAGCTGGTAGAAAACACATTGGGGAGTAAAATGCGGCAAATAAAATTTTTCCACGCCCACTTTGAAGTCGTAAAATGTGGGCGTAAATTGGAAATTGCTTTTTCTTCGTCTACTCTTTGCCGTTTCGGAAGTCCAAAAGCCATCCATATTAAAGCTGACTTTGCGATCTTTCATCCAAAACACATTTCATCAAAATAGACTGAGCCGTTCCCGAGATATAGGTCTTACAAATTTATTAAAAAGTAGCCACTTTCGGTCACTTTGGCTTGTTGTTTCCCTTTAAGAATCTGCGCTATAACTCCGAAGTTTCTGAAGATAGAGAAGTGAAACTCGACAGGCAGGTAGTATGGAAGTCGGAGCTTCGTATGGACCCCATATAAAGTCTATGGCTATTTAACTTGGCGAGATATAATGATTACAAGAATGTTTGGCATTTTTTACCTGACCATGGGGGCCACCAGGCGGGCCAAAGTTTGCCCACCTTGAAGCTTTGCCTATATTAAAGCTGACTTTGCGATCTTTTATCCAAATCAAGTTTCATCAACATGTACCGACCCGTTTTCGAGATATCGGACTTACAAATTTATTAAAAAGTACCCACTTTCGGTCACTTTGGCTTGTTATTTCCCTTTAAGAATCTGCGCTATAACTCCGAAGTTTCTGAAGATAGAGAAGTGAAACTCGACAGACAGGTAGTATGGAAGTCGGAGCTTCGTATGGACCCCATATAAAGTCTGTGGCTTTTTAACTTACCTATATATAATGATTACAAGAATGTTTGGCATTTTTTACCTGAGCAGGGGGGCCACCAGGCGGGCCAAAGTTTGCCGACTTTGTAGCCCCACCTCCAATCTATCATATGGTGGAACAGTTAACAGAATCGGTCGCGCAATTAGCGAGTTATAGCGTTTTGAAGAAAACTAATTCCCGAAATCCACCTCCTACCAGCTTCTGTTGACCTGGTGTTTCACAAAAAAATAACTGAAATTTTTAAAATTTTAAAATTTTACCGGCTGAAAAATAATTTTACTTGTTTTGTAATAACTCAGTTGTTTTAAAAGGTAAATGCGTGAAATTTTGACAGCTGGTAGAAAACACATTGGGGAGTAAAATGTAGTAAATAAAATTTTTCCACGCCCACTTTGAAGTCGTAAAATGTGGGCGTAAATTGGAAATTGCTTTTTCTTCGTCTACTCTTTGCCGTTTCGGAAGTCCAAAAGCCATCCATATTAAAGCTGACTTTGCGATCTTTCATCCAAAACACATTTCATCAAAATAGACTGAGCCGTTCCCGAGATATAGGTCTTACAAATTTATTAAAAAGTAGCCACTTTCGGTCACTTTGGCTTGTTGTTTCCCTTTAAGAATCTGCGCTATAACTCCGAAGTTTCTGAAGATAGAGAAGTGAAACTCGACAGGCAGGTAGTATGGAAGTCGGAGCTTCGTATGGACCCCATATAAAGTCTATGGCTATTTAACTTGGCGAGAAATAATGATTACAAGAATGTTTGGCATTTTTTACCTGACCATGGGGGCCACCAGGCGGGCCAAAGTTTGCCCACCTTGAAGCTTTGCCTATATTAAAGCTGACTTTGCGATCTTTTATCCAAATCAAGTTTCATCAACATGTACCGACCCGTTTTCGAGATATCGGACTTACAAATTTATTAAAAAGTACCCACTTTCGGTCACTTTGGCTTGTTATTTCCCTTTAAGAATCTGCGCTATAACTCCGAAGTTTCTGAAGATAGAGAAGTGAAACTCGACAGACAGGTAGTATGGAAGTCGGAGCTTCGTATGGACCCCATATAAAGTCTGTGGCTTTTTAACTTACCGAGATATAATGATTACAAGAATGTTTGGCATTTTTTACCTGAGCAGGGGGGCCACCAGGCGGGCCAAAGTTTGCCGACTTTGTAGCCCCACCTCCAATCTATCATATGGTGGAACAGTTAACAGAATCGGTCGCGCAATTAGCGAGTTATAGCGTTTTGAAGAAAACTAATTCCCGAAATCCACCTCCTACCAGCTTCTGTTGACCTGGTGTTTCACAAAAAAATAACTGAAATTTTTAAAATTTTAAAATTTTACCGGCTGAAAAATAATTTTACTTGTTTTGTAATAACTCAGTTGTTTTAAAAGGTAAATGCGTGAAATTTTGACAGCTGGTAGAAAACACATTGGGGAGTAAAATGTAGTAAATAAAATTTTTCCACGCCCACTTTGAAGTCGTAAAATGTGGGCGTAAATTGGAAATTGCTTTTTCTTCGTCTACTCTTTGCCGTTTCGGAAGTCCAAAAGCCATCCATATTAAAGCTGACTTTGCGATTTTTCATCCAAAACATATTTCATCAAAATAGACTGAGCCGTTCCCGAGATATAGGACTAACAAATTTATTAAAAAGTAGCCACTTTCGGTCACTTTGGCTTGTTGTTTCCCTTTAAGAATCTGCGCTATAACTCCGAAGTTTCTGAAGATAGAGAAGTGAAATTCGACAGGCAGGTAGTGTGGAAATCGGAGCTTCGTATGGGGCGCATATAAAATCTGTGGCTGTTTAACTAGGCGAGATATAATGATTACAAGAATGTTTGGCATTTTTTACGTGACCATGGGGGCCACCAGGCGGGCCAAAGTTTGCCCACCTTAAAGCCTTGCCTATATTAAAGCTGACCTTGCGATCTTTCATCCAAATTAAGTTTCATCAACATATACCGACCCGTTTTCGAGATATCGGACTTACAAATTTATTAAAAAGTACCCACTTTCGGTCACTTTGGCTTGTTATTTCCCTTTAAGAATCTGCGCTATAACTCCGAAGTTTCTGAAGATAGAGAACTGAAACTCGACAGACAGGTAGTATGGAAGTCGGAGCTTCGTATGGACCCCATATGAAGTCTGTGGCCTTGTAACTTGGCGAGATATAATGATTACAAGAATGTTTGGCATTTTTTACCTGAGCAGGGGGGCCACCAGGCGGGCCAAAGTTTGCCGACTTTGTAGCCCCGCCTCCAATCTATCATATGGTGGAACATTTAACAGAATCGGTCGAGCAATTAGCGAGTTATAGCGTTTTGAAGAAAACTAATTCCCGAAATCCACCTCCTACCAGCTTCTGTTGACCTGGTGTTTCACAAAAAATAACCGAAATTTTTAAAATTTTAAAATTTTACCGGCTGAAAAATAATTTTACTTTTTTTGTAATAAATCCGTTGTTTTAAAAGGTAAATGCGTGAAATTTTGACAGCTGGTAGAAAACACATTGGGGAGTAAAATGTGGCAAATAAAATTTTTCCACGCCCACTTTGAAGTCGTCAAATGTGGGCGTAAATTGGGAATTGCTTTTTCTTCGTCTATTCTTTGCCGTTTCGGAAGTCCAAAAGCCATCCATATTGCTGACTTTGCGATCTTTCATCCAAAACATATTTCATCAACATATACCGACCCGTTTTCGAGATATCGGACTTAAAAATTTATTAAAAAGTACCCAGTTTCGGTCACTTTGGCTTGTTATTTCCCTTTAAGAATCTGCGCTATAACTCCGAAGTTTCTGAAGATAGAGAAGTGAAACTCGACAGACAGGTAGTATGGAAGTCGGAGCTTCGTATGGACCCCATATGAAGTCTGTGGCTTTTTAACTTGGCGAGATATAATGATTACAAGAATGTTTGGCATTTTTTACCTGAGCAGGGGGGCCACCAGGCGGGCCAAAGTTTGCCGACTTTGTAGCCCCGCCTCCAATCTATCATATGGTGGAACAGTTAACAGAATCGGTCGAGCAATTAGCGAGTTATAGCGTTTTGAACAAAACTAATTCCCGAAATCCACCTCCTACCAGCTTCTGTTGACCTGGTGTTTCACAAAAAAATAACTGAAATTTTTAAAATTTTAAAATTTTACCGGCTGAAAAATAATTTTACTTGTTTTGTAATAACTCCGTTGTTTTAAAAGGTAAATGCGTGAAATTTTGACAGCTGGTAGAAAACACATTGGGGAGTAAAATGTAGTAAATAAAATTTTTCCACGCCCACTTTGAAGTCGTAAAATGTGGGCGTAAATTGGAAATTGCTTTTTCTTCGTCTACTCTTTGCCGTTTCGGAAGTCCAAAAGCCATCCATATTAAAGCTGACTTTGCGATCTTTCATCCAAAACATATTTCATCAAAATAGACTGAGCCGTTCCCGAGATATAGGACTTACAAATTTATTAAAAAGTAGCCACTTTCGGTCACTTTGGCTTGTTGTTTCCCTTTAAGAATCTGCGCTATAACTCCGAAGTTTCTGAAGATAGAGAAGTGAAATTCGACAGGCAGGTAGTATGGAAGTCGGAGCTTCGTATGGGGCGCATATAAAGTCTGTGGCTGTTTAACTTGGCGAGATATAATGATTACAAGAATGTTTGGCATTTTTTACGTGACCATGGCGGCCACCAGGCGGGCCAAAGTTTGCCCACCTTGAAGCCTTGCCTTTATTAAAGCTGACCTTGCGATCTTTCATCCAAATCAAGTTTCATCAACATATACCGACCCGTTTTCGAGATATCGGACTTACAAATTTATTAAAAAGTACCCACTTTCGGTCACTTTGGCTTGTTATTTCCCTTTAAGAATCTGCGCTATAACTCCGAAGTTTCTGAAGATAGAGAACTGAAACTCGACAGACAGGTAGTATGGAAGTCGGAGCTTCGTATGGACCCCATATGAAGTCTGTGGCCTTGTAACTTGGCGAGATATAATGATTACAAGAATGTTTGGCATTTTTTACCTGAGCAGGGGGGCCACCAGGCGGGCCAAAGTTTGCCGACTTTGTAGCCCCACCTCCAATCTATCATATGGTGGAACAGTTAACAGAATCGGTCGCGCAATTAGCGAGTTATAGCGTTTTGAAGAAAACTAATTCCCGAAATCCACCTCCTACCAGCTTCTGTTGACCTGGTGTTTCACAAAAAATAACCGAAATTTTTAAAATTTTAAAATTTTACCGGCTGAAAAATAATTTTACTTTTTTTGTAATAAATCCGTTGTTTTAAAAGGTAAATGCGTGAAATTTTGACAGCTGGTAGAAAACACATTGGGGAGTAAAATGTGGCAAATAAAATTTTTCCACGCCCACTTTGAAGTCGTCAAATGTGGGCGTAAATTGGGAATTGCTTTTTCTTCGTCTATTCTTTGCCGTTTCGGAAGTCCAAAAGCCATCCATATTGCTGACTTTGCGATCTTTCATCCAAAACATATTTCATCAACATATACCGACCCGTTTTCGAGATATCGGACTTACAAATTTATTAAAAACTACCCACTTTCGGTCACTTTGGCTTCTTGTTTCCCTTTAAGAATCTGCGCTATAACTCCGAAGTTTCTGAAGATAGAGAAGTGAAACTCGACAGGCAGGTAGTATGGAAGTCGGAGCTTCGTATGGACCCCATATAAAGTCTATGGCTATTTAACTTGGCGAGATATAATGATTACAAGAATGTTTGGCATTTTTTACCTGACCATGGCGGCCACCAGGCGGGCCAAAGTTTGCCCACCTTGAAGCCTTGCCTATATTAAAGCTGACCTTGCGATCTTTCATCCAAATCAAGTTTCATCAACATATACCGACCCGTTTTCGAGATATCGGACTTACAAATTTATTAAAAAGTACCCAGTTTCGGTCACTTTGGCTTGTTATTTCCCTTTAAGAATCTGCGCTATAACTCCGAAGTTTCTGAAGATAGAGAAGTGAAACTCGACAGACAGGTAGTATGGAAGTCGGAGCTTCGTATGGACCCCATATGAAGTCTGTGGCTTTTTAACTTGGCGAGATATAATGATTACAAGAATGTTTGGCATTTTTTACCTGAGCAGGGGGGCCACCAGGCGGGCCAAAGTTTGCCGACTTTGTAGCCCCGCCTCCAATCTATCATATGGTGGAACAGTTAACAGAATCGGTCGAGCAATTAGCGAGTTATAGCGTTTTGAACAAAACTAATTCCCGAAATCCACCTCCTACCAGCTTCTGTTGACCTGGTGTTTCACAAAAAAATAACTGAAATTTTTAAAATTTTAAAATTTTACCGGCTGAAAAATAATTTTACTTGTTTTGTAATAACTCCGTTGTTTTAAAAGGTAAATGCGTGAAATTTTGACAGCTGGTAGAAAACACATTGGGGAGTAAAATGTAGTAAATAAAATTTTTCCACGCCCACTTTGAAGTCGTAAAATGTGGGCGTAAATTGGAAATTGCTTTTTCTTCGTCTACTCTTTGCCGTTTCGGAAGTCCAAAAGCCATCCATATTAAAGCTGACTTTGCGATCTTTCATCCAAAACATATTTCATCAAAATAGACTGAGCCGTTCCCGAGATATAGGACTTACAAATTTATTAAAAAGTAGCCACTTTCGGTCACTTTGGCTTGTTGTTTCCCTTTAAGAATCTGCGCTATAACTCCGAAGTTTCTGAAGATAGAGAAGTGAAATTCGACAGGCAGGTAGTATGGAAGTCGGAGCTTCGTATGGGGCGCATATAAAGTCTGTGGCTGTTTAACTTGGCGAGATATAATGATTACAAGAATGTTTGGCATTTTTTACGTGACCATGGCGGCCACCAGGCGGGCCAAAGTTTGCCCACCTTGAAGCCTTGCCTTTATTAAAGCTGACCTTGCGATCTTTCATCCAAATCAAGTTTCATCAACATATACCGACCCGTTTTCGAGATATCGGACTTACAAATTTATTAAAAAGTACCCACTTTCGGTCACTTTGGCTTGTTATTTCCCTTTAAGAATCTGCGCTATAACTCCGAAGTTTCTGAAGATAGAGAAGTGAAACTCGACAGACAGGTAGTATGGAAGTCGGAGCTTCGTATGGACCCCATATAAAGTCTGTGGCTTTTTAACTTACCGAGATATAATGATTACAAGAATGTTTGGCATTTTTTACCTGAGCAGGGGGGCCACCAGGCGGGCCAAAGTTTGCCGACTTTGTATCCCCACCTCCAATCTATCATATGGTGGAACAGTTAACAGAATCGGTCGCGCAATTAGCGAGTAATAGCGTTTTGAAGAAAACTAATTCCCGAAATCCACCTCCTACCAGCTTCTGTTGACCTGGTGTTTCACAAAAAAATAACTGAAATTTTTAAAATTTTAAAATTTTACCGGCTGAAAAATAATTTTACTTGTTTTGTAATAACTCAGTTGTTTTAAAAGGTAAATGCGTGCAATTTTGACAGCTGGTAGAAAACACATTGGGGAGTAAAATGTAGTAAATAAAATTTTTCCACGCCCACTTTGAAGTCGTAAAATGTGGGCGTAAATTGGAAATTGCTTTTTCTTCGTCTACTCTTTGCCGTTTCGGAAGTCCAAAAGCCATCCATATTAAAGCTGACTTTGCGATTTTTCATCCAAAACATATTTCATCAAAATAGACTGAGCCGTTCCCGAGATATAGGACTAACAAATTTATTAAAAAGTAGCCACTTTCGGTCACTTTGGCTTGTTGTTTCCCTTTAAGAATCTGCGCTATAACTCCGAAGTTTCTGAAGATAGAGAAGTGAAATTCGACAGGCAGGTAGTATGGAAATCGGAGCTTCGTATGGGGCGCATATAAAATCTGTGGCTGTTTAACTAGGCGAGATATAATGATTACAAGAATGTTTGGCATTTTTTACGTGACCATGGGGGCCACCAGGCGGGCCAAAGTTTGCCCACCTTAAAGCCTTGCCTATATTAAAGCTGACCTTGCGATCTTTCATCCAAATCAAGTTTCATCAACATATACCGACCCGTTTTCTAGATATCGGACTTAAAAATTTATTAAAAAGTACCCAGTTTCGGTCACTTTGGCTTGTTATTTCCCTTTAAGAATCTGCGCTATAACTCCGAAGTTTCTGAAGATAGAGAACTGAAATTCGACAGACAGGTAGTATGGAAGTCGGAGCTTCGTATGGACCCCATATGAAGTCTGTGGCCTTGTAACTTGGCGAGATATAATGATTACAAGAATGTTTGGCATTTTTTACCTGAGCAGGGGGGCCACCAGGCGGGCCAAAGTTTGCCGACTTTGTAGCCCCGCCTCCAATCTATCATATGGTGGAACAGTTAACAGAATCGGTCGAGCAATTAGCGAGTTATAGCGTTTTGAAGAAAACTAATTCCCGAAATCCACCTCCTACCAGCTTCTGTTGACCTGGTGTTTCACAAAAAATAACCGAAATTTTTAAAATTTTAAAATTTTACCGGCTGAAAAATAATTTTACTTTTTTTGTAATAAATCCGTTGTTTTAAAAGGTAAATGCGTGAAATTTTGACAGCTGGTAGAAAACACATTGGGGAGTAAAATGTGGCAAATAAAATTTTTCCACGCCCACTTTGAAGTCGTCAAATGTGGGCGTAAATTGGGAATTGCTTTTTCTTCGTCTATTCTTTGCCGTTTCGGAAGTCCAAAAGCCATCCATATTGCTGACTTTGCGATCTTTCATCCAAAACATATTTCATCAACATATACCGACCCGTTTTCGAGATATCGGACTTACAAATTTATTAAAAACTACCCACTTTCGGTCACTTTGGCTTCTTGTTTCCCTTTAAGAATCTGCGCTATAACTCCGAAGTTTCTGAAGATAGAGAAGTGAAACTCGACAGGCAGGTAGTATGGAAGTCGGAGCTTCGTATGGACCCCATATAAAGTCTATGGCTATTTAACTTGGCGAGATATAATGATTACAAGAATGTTTGGCATTTTTTACCTGACCATGGCGGCCACCAGGCGGGCCAAAGTTTGCCCACCTTGAAGCCTTGCCTATATTAAAGCTGACCTTGCGATCTTTCATCCAAATCAAGTTTCATCAACATATACCGACCCGTTTTCGAGATATCGGACTTACAAATTTATTAAAAAGTACCCACTTTCGGTCACTTTGGCTTGTTATTTCCCTTTAAGAATCTGCGCTATAACTCCGAAGTTTCTGAAGATAGAGAAGTGAAACTCGACAGACAGGTAGTATGGAAGTCGGAGCTTCGTATGGACCCCATATGAAGTCTGTGGCTTTTTAACTTGGCGAGATATAATGATTACAAGAATGTTTGGCATTTTTTACCTGAGCAGGGGGGCCACCAGGCGGGCCAAAGTTTGCCGACTTTGTAGCCCCGCCTCCAATCTATCATATGGTGGAACAGTTAACAGAATCGGTCGAGCAATTAGCGAGTTATAGCGTTTTGAACAAAACTAATTCCCGAAATCCACCTCCTACCAGCTTCTGTTGACCTGGTGTTTCACAAAAAAATAACTGAAATTTTTAAAATTTTAAAATTTTACCGGCTGAAAAATAATTTTACTTGTTTTGTAATAACTCCGTTGTTTTAAAAGGTAAATGCGTGAAATTTTGACAGCTGGTAGAAAACACATTGGGGAGTAAAATGTAGTAAATAAAATTTTTCCACGCCCACTTTGAAGTCGTAAAATGTGGGCGTAAATTGGAAATTGCTTTTTCTTCGTCTACTCTTTGCCGTTTCGGAAGTCCAAAAGCCATCCATATTAAAGCTGACTTTGCGATCTTTCATCCAAAACATATTTCATCAAAATAGACTGAGCCGTTCCCGAGATATAGGACTTACAAATTTATTAAAAAGTACCCACTTTCGGTCACTTTGGCTTGTTATTTCCCTTTAAGAATCTGCGCTATAACTCCGAAGTTTCTGAAGATAGAGAAGTGAAACTCGACAGACAGGTAGTATGGAAGTCGGAGCTTCGTATGGACCCCATATAAAGTCTGTGGCTTTTTAACTTACCGAGATATAATGATTACAAGAATGTTTGGCATTTTTTACCTGAGCAGGGGGGCCACCAGGCGGGCCAAAGTTTGCCGACTTTGTATCCCCACCTCCAATCTATCATATGGTGGAACAGTTAACAGAATCGGTCGCGCAATTAGCGAGTAATAGCGTTTTGAAGAAAACTAATTCCCGAAATCCACCTCCTACCAGCTTCTGTTGACCTGGTGTTTCACAAAAAAATAACTGAAATTTTTAAAATTTTAAAATTTTACCGGCTGAAAAATAATTTTACTTGTTTTGTAATAACTCAGTTGTTTTAAAAGGTAAATGCGTGAAATTTTGACAGCTGGTAGAAAACACATTGGGGAGTAAAATGTAGTAAATAAAATTTTTCCACGCCCACTTTGAAGTCGTAAAATGTGGGCGTAAATTGGAAATTGCTTTTTCTTCGTCTACTCTTTGCCGTTTCGGAAGTCCAAAAGCCATCCATATTAAAGCTGACTTTGCGATTTTTCATCCAAAACATATTTCATCAAAATAGACTGAGCCGTTCCCGAGATATAGGACTAACAAATTTATTAAAAAGTAGCCACTTTCGGTCACTTTGGCTTGTTGTTTCCCTTTAAGAATCTGCGCTATAACTCCGAAGTTTCTGAAGATAGAGAAGTGAAATTCGACAGGCAGGTAGTATGGAAATCGGAGCTTCGTATGGGGCGCATATAAAATCTGTGGCTGTTTAACTAGGCGAGATATAATGATTACAAGAATGTTTGGCATTTTTTACGTGACCATGGGGGCCACCAGGCGGGCCAAAGTTTGCCCACCTTAAAGCCTTGCCTATATTAAAGCTGACCTTGCGATCTTTCATCCAAATCAAGTTTCATCAACATATACCGACCCGTTTTCGAGATATCGGACTTACAAATTTATTAAAAAGTACCCACTTTCGGTCACTTTGGCTTGTTATTTCCCTTTAAGAATCTGCGCTATAACTCCGAAGTTTCTGAAGATAGAGAACTGAAACTCGACAGACAGGTAGTATGGAAGTCGGAGCTTCGTATGGACCCCATATGAAGTCTGTGGCCTTGTAACTTGGCGAGATATAATGATTACAAGAATGTTTGGCATTTTTTACCTGAGCAGGGGGGCCACCAGGCGGGCCAAAGTTTGCCGACTTTGTAGCCCCGCCTCCAATCTATCATATGGTGGAACAGTTAACAGAATCGGTCGAGCAATTAGCGAGTTATAGCGTTTTGAAGAAAACTAATTCCCGAAATCCACCTCCTACCAGCTTCTGTTGACCTGGTGTTTCACAAAAAATAACCGAAATTTTTAAAATTTTAAAATTTTACCGGCTGAAAAATAATTTTACTTTTTTTGTAATAAATCCGTTGTTTTAAAAGGTAAATGCGTGAAATTTTGACAGCTGGTAGAAAACACATTGGGGAGTAAAATGTGGCAAATAAAATTTTTCCACGCCCACTTTGAAGTCGTCAAATGTGGGCGTAAATTGGGAATTGCTTTTTCTTCGTCTATTCTTTGCCGTTTCGGAAGTCCAAAAGCCATCCATATTGCTGACTTTGCGATCTTTCATCCAAAACATATTTCATCAACATATACCGACGCGTTTTCGAGATATCGGACTTACAAATTTATTAAAAACTACCCACTTTCGGTCACTTTGGCTTCTTGTTTCCCTTTAAGAATCTGCGCTATAACTCCGAAGTTTCTGAAGATAGAGAAGTGAAACTCGACAGGCAGGTAGTATGGAAGTCGGAGCTTCGTATGGACCCCATATAAAGTCTATGGCTATTTAACTTGGCGAGATATAATGATTACAAGAATGTTTGGCATTTTTTACCTGACCATGGCGGCCACCAGGCGGGCCAAAGTTTGCCCACCTTGAAGCCTTGCCTATATTAAAGCTGACCTTGCGATCTTTCATCCAAATCAAGTTTCATCAACATATACCGACCCGTTTTCGAGATATCGGACTTACAAATTTATTAAAAAGTACCCACTTTCGGTCACTTTGGCTTGTTATTTCCCTTTAAGAATCTGCGCTATAACTCCGAAGTTTCTGAAGATAGAGAACTGAAACTCGACAGACAGGTAGTATGGAAGTCGGAGCTTCGTATGGACCCCATATGAAGTCTGTGGCCTTGTAACTTGGCGAGATATAATGATTACAAGAATGTTTGGCATTTTTTACCTGAGCAGGGGGGCCACCAGGCGGGCCAAAGTTTGCCGACTTTGTAGCCCCGCCTCCAATCTATCATATGGTGGAACAGTTAACAGAATCGGTCGAGCAATTAGCGAGTTATAGCGTTTTGAAGAAAACTAATTCCCGAAATCCACCTCCTACCAGCTTCTGTTGACCTGGTGTTTCACAAAAAATAACCGAAATTTTTAAAATTTTAAAATTTTACCGGCTGAAAAATAATTTTACTTTTTTTGTAATAAATCCGTTGTTTTAAAAGGTAAATGCGTGAAATTTTGACAGCTGGTAGAAAACACATTGGGGAGTAAAATGTGGCAAATAAAATTTTTCCACGCCCACTTTGAAGCCGTCAAATGTGGGCGTAAATTGGGAATTGCTTTTTCTTCGTCTATTCTTTGCCGTTTCGGAAGTCCAAAAGCCATCCATATTGCTGACTTTGCGATCTTTCATCCAAAACATATTTCATCAACATATACCGACCCGTTTTCGAGATATCGGACTTACAAATTTATTAAAAACTACCCACTTTCGGTCACTTTGGCTTCTTGTTTCCCTTTAAGAATCTGCGCTATAACTCCGAAGTTTCTGAAGATAGAGAAGTGAAACTCGACAGGCAGGTAGTATGGAAGTCGGAGCTTCGTATGGACCCCATATAAAGTCTATGGCTATTTAACTTGGCGAGATATAATGATTACAAGAATGTTTGGCATTTTTTACCTGACCATGGCGGCCACCAGGCGGGCCAAAGTTTGCCCACCTTGAAGCCTTGCCTATATTAAAGCTGACCTTGCGATCTTTCATCCAAATCAAGTTTCATCAACATATACCGACCCGTTTTCGAGATATCGGACTTACAAATTTATTAAAAAGTACCCACTTTCGGTCACTTTGGCTTGTTATTTCCCTTTAAGAATCTGCGCTATAACTCCGAAGTTTCTGAAGATAGAGAAGTGAAACTCGACAGACAGGTAGTATGGAAGTCGGAGCTTCGTATGGACCCCATATGAAGTCTGTGGCTTTTTAACTTGGCGAGATATAATGATTACAATAATGTTTGGCATTTTTTACCTGAGCAGGGGGGCCACCAGGCGGGCCAAAGTTTGCCGACTTTGTAGCCCCGCCTCCAATCTATCATATGGTGGAACAGTTAACAGAATCGGTCGAGCAATTAGCGAGTTATAGCGTTTTGAACAAAACTAATTCCCGAAATCCACCTCCTACCAGCTTCTGTTGACCTGGTGTTTCACAAAAAAATAACTGAAATTTTTAAAATTTTAAAATTTTACCGGCTGAAAAATAATTTTACTTGTTTTGTAATAACTCCGTTGTTTTAAAAGGTAAATGCGTGAAATTTTGACAGCTGGTAGAAAACACATTGGGGAGTAAAATGTAGTAAATAAAATTTTTCCACGCCCACTTTGAAGTCGTAAAATGTGGGCGTAAATTGGAAATTGCTTTTTCTTCGTCTACTCTTTGCCGTTTCGGAAGTCCAAAAGCCATCCATATTAAAGCTGACTTTGCGATCTTTCATCCAAAACATATTTCATCAAAATAGACTGAGCCGTTCCCGAGATATAGGACTTACAAATTTATTAAAAAGTAGCCACTTTCGGTCACTTTGGCTTGTTGTTTCCCTTTAAGAATCTGCGCTATAACTCCGAAGTTTCTGAAGATAGAGAAGTGAAATTCGACAGGCAGGTAGTATGGAAGTCGGAGCTTCGTATGGGGCGCATATAAAGTCTGTGGCTGTTTAACTTGGCGAGATATAATGATTACAAGAATGTTTGGCATTTTTTACGTGACCATGGCGGCCACCAGGCGGGCCAAAGTTTGCCCACCTTGAAGCCTTGCCTTTATTAAAGCTGACCTTGCGATCTTTCATCCAAATCAAGTTTCATCAACATATACCGACCCGTTTTCGAGATATCGGACTTACAAATTTATTAAAAAGTACCCACTTTCGGTCACTTTGGCTTGTTATTTCCCTTTAAGAATCTGCGCTATAACTCCGAAGTTTCTGAAGATAGAGAAGTGAAACTCGACAGACAGGTAGTATGGAAGTCGGAGCTTCGTATGGACCCCATATAAAGTCTGTGGCTTTTTAACTTACCGAGATATAATGATTAGAAGAATGTTTGGCATTTTTTACCTGAGCAGGGGGGCCACCAGGCGGGCCAAAGTTTGCCGACTTTGTATCCCCACCTCCAATCTATCATATGGTGGAACAGTTAACAGAATCGGTCGCGCAATTAGCGAGTAATAGCGTTTTGAAGAAAACTAATTCCCGAAATCCACCTCCTACCAGCTTCTGTTGACCTGGTGTTTCACAAAAAAATAACCGAAATTTTTAAAATTTTAAAATTTTACCGGCTGAAAAATAATTTTACTTGTTTTGTAATAACTCAGTTGTTTTAAAAGGTAAATGCGTGAAATTTTGACAGCTGGTAGAAAACACATTGGGGAGTAAAATGTAGTAAATAAAATTTTTCCACGCCCACTTTGAAGTCGTAAAATGTGGGCGTAAATTGGAAATTGCTTTTTCTTCGTCTACTCTTTGCCGTTTCGGAAGTCCAAAAGCCATCCATATTAAAGCTGACTTTGCGATTTTTCATCCAAAACATATTTCATCAAAATAGACTGAGCCGTTCCCGAGATATAGGACTAACAAATTTATTAAAAAGTAGCCACTTTCGGTCACTTTGGCTTGTTGTTTCCCTTTAAGAATCTGCGCTATAACTCCGAAGTTTCTGAAGATAGAGAAGTGAAATTCGACAGGCAGGTAGTATGGAAATCGGAGCTTCGTATGGGGCGCATATAAAATCTGTGGCTGTTTAACTAGGCGAGATATAATGATTACAAGAATGTTTGGCATTTTTTACGTGACCATGGGGCCACCAGGCGGGCCAAAGTTTGCCCACCTTAAAGCCTTGCCTATATTAAAGCTGACCTTGCGATCTTTCATCCAAATCAAGTTTCATCAACATATACCGACCCGTTTTCGAGATATCGGACTTACAAATTTATTAAAAAGTACCCACTTTCGGTCACTTTGGCTTGTTATTTCCCTTTAAGAATCTGCGCTATAACTCCGAAGTTTCTGAAGATAGAGAACTGAAACTCGACAGACAGGTAGTATGGAAGTCGGAGCTTCGTATGGACCCCATATGAAGTCTGTGGCCTTGTAACTTGGCGAGATATAATGATTACAAGAATGTTTGGCATTTTTTACCTGAGCAGGGCGGCCACCAGGCGGGCCAAAGTTTGCCGACTTTGTAGCCCCGCCTCCAATCTATCATATGGTGGAACAGTTAACAGAATCGGTCGAGCAATTAGCGAGTTATAGCGTTTTGAAGAAAACTAATTCCCGAAATCCACCTCCTACCAGCTTCTGTTGACCTGGTGTTTCACAAAAAAATAACTGAAATTTTTAAAATTTTAAAATTTTACCGGCTGAAAAATAATTTTACTTGTTTTGTAATAACTCAGTTGTTTTAAAAGGTAAATGCGTGAAATTTTGACAGCTGGTAGAAAACACATTGGGGAGTAAAATGTAGTAAATAAAATTTTTCCACGCCCACTTTGAAGTCGTAAAATGTGGGCGTAAATTGGAAATTGCTTTTTCTTCGTCTACTCTTTGCCGTTTCGGAAGTCCAAAAGCCATCCATATTAAAGCTGACTTTGCGATTTTTCATCCAAAACATATTTCATCAAAATAGACTGAGCCGTTCCCGAGATATAGGACTAACAAATTTATTAAAAAGTAGCCACTTTCGGTCACTTTGGCTTGTTGTTTCCCTTTAAGAATCTGCGCTATAACTCCGAAGTTTCTGAAGATAGAGAAGTGAAACTCGACAGACAGGTAGTATGGAAGTCGGAGCTTCGTATGGACCCCATATAAAGTCTGTGGCTTTTTAACTTACCGAGATATAATGATTACAAGAATGTTTGGCATTTTTTACCTGAGCAGGGGGGCCACCAGGCGGGCCAAAGTTTGCCGACTTTGTAGCCCCGCCTCCAATCTATCGTATGGTGGAACAGTTAACAGAATCGGTCGAGCAATTAGCGAGTTATAGCGTTTTGAAGAAAACTAATTCCCGAAATCCACCTCCTACCAGCTTCTGTTGACCTGGTGTTTCACAAAAAAATAACTGAAATTTTTAAAATTTTAAAATTTTACCGGCTGAAAAATAATTTTACTTGTTTTGTAATAACTCAGTTGTTTTAAAAGGTAAATGCGTGAAATTTTGACAGCTGGTAGAAAACACATTGGGGAGTAAAATGTAGTAAATAAAGTTTTTCCACGCCCACTTTGAAGTCGTAAAATGTGGGCGTAAATTGGAAATTGCTTTTTCTTCGTCTACTCTTTGCCGTTTCGGAAGTCCAAAAGCCATCCATATTAAAGCTGACTTTGCGATTTTTCATCCAAAACATATTTCATCAAAATAGACTGAGCCGTTCCCGAGATATAGGACTAACAAATTTATTAAAAACTACCCACTTTCGGTCACTTTGGCTTCTTGTTTCCCTTTAAGAATCTGCGCTATAACTCCGAAGTTTCTGAAGATAGAGAAGTGAAACTCGACAGGCAGGTAGTATGGAAGTCGGAGCTTCGTATGGACCCCATATAAAGTCTATGGCTATTTAACTTGGCGAGATATAATGATTACAAGAATGTTTGGCATTTTTTACCTGACCATGGCGGCCACCAGGCGGGCCAAAGTTTGCCCACCTTGAAGCTTTGCCTATATTAAAGCTGACCTTGCGATCTTTCATCCAAATCAAGTTTCATCAACATATACCGACCCGTTTTCGAGATATCGGACTTACAAATTTATTAAAAAGTACCCACTTTCGGTCACTTTGGCTTGTTATTTCCCTTTAAGAATCTGCGCTATAACTCCGAAGTTTCTGAAGATAGAGAAGTGAAACTCGACAGACAGGTAGTATGGAAGTCGGAGCTTCGTATGGACCCCATATAAAGTCTGTGGCTTTTTAACTTACCGAGATATAATGATTAGAAGAATGTTTGGCATTTTTTACCTGAGCAGGGGGGCCACCAGGCGGGCCAAAGTTTGCCGACTTTGTATCCCCACCTCCAATCTATCATATGGTGGAACAGTTAACAGAATCGGTCGCGCAATTAGCGAGTAATAGCGTTTTGAAGAAAACTAATTCCCGAAATCCACCTCCTACCAGCTTCTGTTGACCTGGTGTTTCACAAAAAAATAACCGAAATTTTTAAAATTTTAAAATTTTACCGGCTGAAAAATAATTTTACTTGTTTTGTAATAACTCAGTTGTTTTAAAAGGTAAATGCGTGAAATTTTGACAGCTGGTAGAAAACACATTGGGGAGTAAAATGTAGTAAATAAAATTTTTCCACGCCCACTTTGAAGTCGTAAAATGTGGGCGTAAATTGGAAATTGCTTTTTCTTCGTCTACTCTTTGCCGTTTCGGAAGTCCAAAAGCCATCCATATTAAAGCTGACTTTGCGATTTTTCATCCAAAACATATTTCATCAAAATAGACTGAGCCGTTCCCGAGATATAGGACTAACAAATTTATTAAAAAGTAGCCACTTTCGGTCACTTTGGCTTGTTGTTTCCCTTTAAGAATCTGCGCTATAACTCCGAAGTTTCTGAAGATAGAGAAGTGAAATTCGACAGGCAGGTAGTATGGAAATCGGAGCTTCGTATGGGGCACATATAAAATCTGTGGCTGTTTAACTAGGCGAGATATAATGATTACAAGAATGTTTGGCATTTTTTACGTGACCATGGGGCCACCAGGCGGGCCAAAGTTTGCCCACCTTAAAGCCTTGCCTATATTAAAGCTGACCTTGCGATCTTTCATCCAAATCAAGTTTCATCAACATATACCGACCCGTTTTCGAGATATCGGACTTACAAATTTATTAAAAAGTACCCACTTTCGGTCACTTTGGCTTGTTATTTCCCTTTAAGAATCTGCGCTATAACTCCGAAGTTTCTGAAGATAGAGAACTGAAACTCGACAGACAGGTAGTATGGAAGTCGGAGCTTCGTATGGACCCCATATGAAGTCTGTGGCCTTGTAACTTGGCGAGATATAATGATTACAAGAATGTTTGGCATTTTTTACCTGAGCAGGGCGGCCACCAGGCGGGCCAAAGTTTGCCGACTTTGTAGCCCCGCCTCCAATCTATCATATGGTGGAACAGTTAACAGAATCGGTCGAGCAATTAGCGAGTTATAGCGTTTTGAAGAAAACTAATTCCCGAAATCCACCTCCTACCAGCTTCTGTTGACCTGGTGTTTCACAAAAAAATAACTGAAATTTTTAAAATTTTAAAATTTTACCGGCTGAAAAATAATTTTACTTGTTTTGTAATAACTCAGTTGTTTTAAAAGGTAAATGCGTGAAATTTTGACAGCTGGTAGAAAACACATTGGGGAGTAAAATGTAGTAAATAAAATTTTTCCACGCCCACTTTGAAGTCGTAAAATGTGGGCGTAAATTGGAAATTGCTTTTTCTTCGTCTACTCTTTGCCGTTTCGGAAGTCCAAAAGCCATCCATATTAAAGCTGACTTTGCGATTTTTCATCCAAAACATATTTCATCAAAATAGACTGAGCCGTTCCCGAGATATAGGACTAACAAATTTATTAAAAAGTAGCCACTTTCGGTCACTTTGGCTTGTTGTTTCCCTTTAAGAATCTGCGCTATAACTCCGAAGTTTCTGAAGATAGAGAAGTGAAACTCGACAGACAGGTAGTATGGAAGTCGGAGCTTCGTATGGACCCCATATAAAGTCTGTGGCTTTTTAACTTACCGAGATATAATGATTACAAGAATGTTTGGCATTTTTTACCTGAGCAGGGGGGCCACCAGGCGGGCCAAAGTTTGCCGACTTTGTAGCCCCGCCTCCAATCTATCGTATGGTGGAACAGTTAACAGAATCGGTCGAGCAATTAGCGAGTTATAGCGTTTTGAAGAAAACTAATTCCCGAAATCCACCTCCTACCAGCTTCTGTTGACCTGGTGTTTCACAAAAAAATAACTGAAATTTTTAAAATTTTAAAATTTTACCGGCTGAAAAATAATTTTACTTGTTTTGTAATAACTCAGTTGTTTTAAAAGGTAAATGCGTGAAATTTTGACAGCTGGTAGAAAACACATTGGGGAGTAAAATGTAGTAAATAAAGTTTTTCCACGCCCACTTTGAAGTCGTAAAATGTGGGCGTAAATTGGAAATTGCTTTTTCTTCGTCTACTCTTTGCCGTTTCGGAAGTCCAAAAGCCATCCATATTAAAGCTGACTTTGCGATTTTTCATCCAAAACATATTTCATCAAAATAGACTGAGCCGTTCCCGAGATATAGGACTAACAAATTTATTAAAAACTACCCACTTTCGGTCACTTTGGCTTCTTGTTTCCCTTTAAGAATCTGCGCTATAACTCCGAAGTTTCTGAAGATAGAGAAGTGAAACTCGACAGGCAGGTAGTATGGAAGTCGGAGCTTCGTATGGACCCCATATAAAGTCTATGGCTATTTAACTTGGCGAGATATAATGATTACAAGAATGTTTGGCATTTTTTACCTGACCATGGCGGCCACCAGGCGGGCCAAAGTTTGCCCACCTTGAAGCTTTGCCTATATTAAAGCTGACCTTGCGATCTTTCATCCAAATCAAGTTTCATCAACATATACCGACCCGTTTTCGAGATATCGGACTTACAAATTTATTAAAAAGTACCCACTTTCGGTCACTTTGGCTTGTTATTTCCCTTTAAGAATCTGCGCTATAACTCCGAAGTTTCTGAAGATAGAGAAGTGAAACTCGACAGACAGGTAGTATGGAAGTCGGAGCTTCGTATGGACCCCATATGAAGTCTGTGGCTTTTTAACTTGGTGAGATATAATGATTACAAGAATGTTTGGCATTTTTTACCTGAGCAGGGGGGCCACCAGGCGGGCCAAAGTTTGCCGACTTTGTAGCCCCGCCTCCAATCTATCATATGGTGGAACAGTTAACAGAATCGGTCGAGCAATTAGCGAGTTATAGCGTTTTGAACAAAACTAATTCCCGAAATCCACCTCCTACCAGCTTCTGTTGACCTGGTGTTTCACAAAAAAATAACTGAAATTTTTAAAATTTTAAAATTTTACCGGCTGAAAAATAATTTTACTTGTTTTGTAATAACTCCGTTGTTTTAAAAGGTAAATGCGTGAAATTTTGACAGCTGGTAGAAAACACATTGGGGAGTAAAATGTAGTAAATAAAATTTTTCCACGCCCACTTTGAAGTCGTAAAATGTGGGCGTAAATTGGAAATTGCTTTTTCTTCGTCTACTCTTTGCCGTTTCGGAAGTCCAAAAGCCATCCATATTAAAGCTGACTTTGCGATCTTTCATCCAAAACATATTTCATCAAAATAGACTGAGCCGTTCCCGAGATATAGGACTTACAAATTTATTAAAAAGTAGCCACTTTCGGTCACTTTGGCTTGTTGTTTCCCTTTAAGAATCTGCGCTATAACTCCGAAGATAGAGAAGTGAAATTCGACAGGCAGGTAGTATGGAAGTCGGAGCTTCGTATGGACCCCATATAAAGTCTGTGGCTTTTTAACTTACCGAGATATAATGATTACAAGAATGTTTGGCATTTTTTACCTGAGCAGGGGGGCCACCAGGCGGGCCAAAGTTTGCCGACTTTGTAGCCCCACCTCCAATCTATCATATGGTGGAACAGTTAACAGAATCGGTCGCGCAATTAGCGAGTTATAGCGTTTTGAAGAAAACTAATTCCCGAAATCCACCTCCTACCAGCTTCTGTTGACCTGGTGTTTCACAAAAAAATAACTGAAATTTTTAAAATTTTAAAATTTTACCGGCTGAAAAATAATTTTACTTGTTTTGTAATAACTCAGTTGTTTTAAAAGGTAAATGCGTGAAATTTTGACAGCTGGTAGAAAACACATTGGGGAGTAAAATGTAGTAAATAAAATTTTTCCACGCCCACTTTGAAGTCGTAAAATGTGGGCGTAAATTGGAAATTGCTTTTTCTTCGTCTACTCTTTGCCGTTTCGGAAGTCCAAAAGCCATCCATATTAAAGCTGACTTTGCGATTTTTCATCCAAAACATATTTCATCAAAATAGACTGAGCCGTTCCCGAGATATAGGACTAACAAATTTATTAAAAAGTAGCCACTTTCGGTCACTTTGGCTTGTTGTTTCCCTTTAAGAATCTGCGCTATAACTCCGAAGTTTCTGAAGATAGAGAAGTGAAATTCGACAGGCAGGTAGTATGGAAATCGGAGCTTCGTATGGGGCGCATATAAAATCTGTGGCTGTTTAACTAGGCGAGATATAATGATTACAAGAATGTTTGGCATTTTTTACGTGACCATGGGGCCCACCAGGCGGGCCAAAGTTTGCCCACCTTAAAGCCTTGCCTATATTAAAGCTGACCTTGCGATCTTTCATCCAAATCAAGTTTCATCAACATATACCGACCCGTTTTCGAGATATCGGACTTACAAATTTATTAAAAAGTACCCACTTTCGGTCACTTTGGCTTGTTATTTCCCTTTAAGAATCTGCGCTATAACTCCGAAGTTTCTGAAGATAGAGAACTGAAACTCGACAGACAGGTAGTATGGAAGTCGGAGCTTCGTATGGACCCCATATAAAGTCTGTGGCTTTTTAACTTACCGAGATATAATGATTACAAGAATGTTTGGCATTTTTTACCTGAGCAGGGTGGCCACCAGCCGGGCCAAAGTTTGCCGACTTTGTAGCCCCGCCTCCAATCTATCATATGGTGGAACAGTTAACAGAATCGGTCGAGCAATTAGCGAGTTATAGCGTTTTGAACAAAACTAATTCCCGAAATCCACCTCCTACCAGCTTCTGTTGACCTGGTTTTTCACAAAAAAATAACTGAAATTTTTAAAATTTTAAAATTTTACCGGCTGAAAAATAATTTTACTTGTTTTGTAATAACTCCGTTGTTTTAAAAGGTAAATGCGTGAAATTTTGACAGCTGGTAGAAAACACATTGGGGAGTAAAATGTGGTAAATAAAATTTTTCCACGCCCACTTTGAAGTCGTCAAATGTGGGTGTAAATTGGAAATTGCTTTTTCTTCGTCTACTCTTTGCCGTTTCGGAAGTTCAAAAGCCATCCATATTAAAGCTGACTTTGCGATCTCTCATCCAAAACATATTTCATCAAAATAGACTGAGCCGTTCCCGAGATATAGGACTTACAAATTTATTAAAAAGTAGCCACTTTCGGTCACTTTGGCTTGTTGTTTCCCTTTAAGAATCTGCGCTATAACTCCGAAGTTTCTGAAGATAGAGAAGTGAAATTCGACAGGCAGGTAGTATGGAAATCGGAGCTTCGTATGGGGCGCATATAAAATCTGTGGCTGTTTAACTAGGCGAGATATAATGATTACAAGAATGTTTGGCATTTTTTACGTGACCATGGGGCCCACCAGGCGGGCCAAAGTTTGCCCACCTTAAAGCCTTGCCTATATTAAAGCTGACCTTGCGATCTTTCATCCAAATCAAGTTTCATCAACATATACCGACCCGTTTTCGAGATATCGGACTTACAAATTTATTAAAAAGTACCCACTTTCGGTCACTTTGGCTTGTTATTTCCCTTTAAGAATCTGCGCTATAACTCCGAAGTTTCTGAAGATAGAGAACTGAAACTCGACAGACAGGTAGTATGGAAGTCGGAGCTTCGTATGGACCCCATATAAAGTCTGTGGCTTTTTAACTTACCGAGATATAATGATTACAAGAATGTTTGGCATTTTTTACCTGAGCAGGGGGGCCACCAGGCGGGCCAAAGTTTGCCGACTTTGTAGCCACGCCTCCAATCTATCATATGGTGGAACAGTTAACAGAATCGGTCGAGCAATTAGCGAGTTATAGCGTTTTGAACAAAACTAATTCCCGAAATCCACCTCCTACCAGCTTCTGTTGACCTGGTGTTTCACAAAAAAATAACTGAAATTTTTAAAATTTTAAAATTTTACCGGCTGAAAAATAATTTTACTTGTTTTGTAATAACTCCGTTGTTTTAAAAGGTAAATGCGTGAAATTTTGACAGCTGGTAGAAAACACATTGGGGAGTAAAATGTAGTAAATAAAATTTTTCCACGCCCACTTTGAAGTCGTAAAATGTGGGCGTAAATTGGAAATTGCTTTTTCTTCGTCTACTCTTTGCCGTTTCGGAAGTCCAAAAGCCATCCATATTAAAGCTGACTTTGCGATCTTTCATCCAAAACATATTTCATCAAAATAGACTGAGCCGTTCCCGAGATATAGGACTTACAAATTTATTAAAAAGTAGCCACTTTCGGTCACTTTGGCTTGTTGTTTCCCTTTAAGAATCTGCGCTATAACTCCGAAGTTTCTGAAGATAGAGAAGTGAAATTCGACAGGCAGGTAGTATGGAAATCGGAGCTTCGTATGGGGCGCATATAAAATCTGTGGCTGTTTAACTAGGCGAGATATAATGATTACAAGAATGTTTGGCATTTTTTACGTGACCATGGGGCCCACCAGGCGGGCCAAAGTTTGCCCACCTTAAAGCCTTGCCTATATTAAAGCTGACCTTGCGATCTTTCATCCAAATCAAGTTTCATCAACATATACCGACCCGTTTTCGAGATATCGGACTTACAAATTTATTAAAAAGTACCCACTTTCGGTCACTTTGGCTTGTTATTTCCCTTTAAGAATCTGCGCTATAACTCCGAAGTTTCTGAAGATAGAGAACTGAAACTCGACAGACAGGTAGTATGGAAGTCGGAGCTTCGTATGGACCCCATATGAAGTCTGTGGCCTTGTAACTTGGCGAGATATAATGATTACAAGAATGTTTGGCATTTTTTACCTGAGCAGGGGGGCCACCAGGCGGGCCAAAGTTTGCCGACTTTGTAGCCCCGCCTCCAATCTATCATATGGTGGAACAGTTAACAGAATCGGTCGAGCAATTAGCGAGTTATAGCGTTTTGAACAAAACTAATTCCCGAAATCCACCTCCTACCAGCTTCTGTTGACCTGGTGTTTCACAAAAAAATAACTGAAATTTTTAAAATTTTAAAATTTTACCGGCTGAAAAATAATTTTACTTGTTTTGTAATAACTCCGTTGTTTTAAAAGGTAAATGCGTGAAATTTTGACAGCTGGTAGAAAACACATTGGGGAGTAAAATGTAGTAAATAAAATTTTTCCACGCCCACTTTGAAGTCGTAAAATGTGGGCGTAAATTGGAAATTGCTTTTTCTTCGTCTACTCTTTGCCGTTTCGGAAGTCCAAAAGCCATCCATATTAAAGCTGACTTTGCGATCTTTCATCCAAAACATATTTCATCAAAATAGACTGAGCCGTTCCCGAGATATAGGACTTACAAATTTATTAAACAGTAGCCACTTTCGGTCACTTTGGCTTGTTGTTTCCCTTTAAGAATCTGCGCTATAACTCCGAAGTTTCTGAAGATAGAGAAGTGAAATTCGACAGGCAGGTAGTATGGAAGTCGGAGCTTCGTATGGGGCGCATATAAAGTCTGTGGCTGTTTAACTTGGCGAGATATAATGATTACAAGAATGTTTGGCATTTTTTACGTGACCATGGCGGCCACCAGGCGGGCCAAAGTTTGCCCACCTTGAAGCCTTGCCTATATTAAAGCTGACCTTGCGATCTTTCATCCAAATCAAGTTTCATCAACATATACCGACCCGTTTTCGAGATATCGGACTTACAAATTTATTAAAAAGTACCCACTTTCGGTCACTTTGGCTTGTTATTTCCCTTTAAGAATCTGCGCTATAACTCCGAAGTTTCTGAAGATAGAGAACTGAAACTCGACAGACAGGTAGTATGGAAGTCGAAGCTTCGTATGGACCCCATATGAAGTCTGTGGCTTTTTAACTTGGCGAGATATAATGATTACAAGAATGTTTGGCATTTTTTAACTGAGCAGGGGGGCCACCAGGCGGGCCAAAGTTTGCCGACTTTGTAGCCCCGCCTCCAATCTATCATATGGTGGAACAGTTAACAGAATCGGTCGAGCAATTAGCGAGTTATAGCGTTTTGAAGAAAACTAATTCCCGAAATCCACCTCCTACCAGCTTCTGTTGACCTGGTGTTTCACAAAAAAATAACCGAAATTTTTAAAATTTTAAAATTTTACCGGCTGAAAAATAATTTTACTTTTTTTGTAATAACTCCGTTGTTTTAAAAAGTAAATGCGTGAAATTTTGACAGCTGGTAGAAAACACATTGGGGAGTAAAATGTAGTAAATAAAATTTTTCCACGCCCACTTTGAAGTCGTCAAATGTGGGTGTAAATTGGAAATTGCTTTTTCTTCGTCTACTCTTTGCCGTTTCGGAAGTTCAAAAGCCATCCATATTAAAGCTGACTTTGCGATCTCTCATCCAAAACATATTTCATCAAAATAGACTGAGCCGTTCCCGAGATATAGGACTTACAAATTTATTAAAAAGTAGCCACTTTCGGTCACTTTGGCTTGTTGTTTCCCTTTAAGAATCTGCGCTATAACTCCGAAGTTTCTGAAGATAGAGAAGTGAAATTCGACAGGCAGGTAGTATGGAAGTCGGAGCTTCGTATGGGCCGCATATAAAGTCTGTGGCTATTTAACTTGGCGAGATATAATGATTACAAGAATGTTTGGCATTTTTTACCTGACCATGGGGGCCACCAGGCGGGCCAAAGTTTGCCGACTTTGTAGCCCCGCCTCCAATCTATCATATGGTGGAACAGTTAACAGAATCGGTCGAGCAATTAGCAAGTTATAGCGTTTTGAAGAAAACTAATTCCCGAAATCCACCTCCTACCAGCTTCTGTTGACCTGGTGTTTCACAAAAAAATAACCGAAATTTTTAAAATTTTAAAATTTTACCGGCTGAAAAATAATTTTACTTTTTTTGTAATAACTCCGTTGTTTTAAAAGGTAAATGCGTGAAATTTTGACAGCTGGTAGAAAACACATTGGGGAGTAAAATGTGGCAAATAAAATTTTTCCACGCCCACTTTGAAGTCGTCAAATGTGGGCGTAAATTGGAAATTGCTTTTTCTTCGTCTACTCTTTGCCGTTTCGGAAGTCCAAAAGCCACCCATATTAAAGCTGATTTTGCGATCTTTCATCCAAAACATATTTCATCAAAATAGACTGAGCCGTTCCCGAGATATAGGTCTAACAAATTTATTAAAAAGTAGCCACTTTCGGTCACTTTGGCTTGTTGTTTCCCTTTAAGAATCTGCGCTATAACTCCGAAGTTTCTGAAGATAGAGAAGTGAAACTCGACAGGCAGGTAGTATGGAAGTCGGAGCTTCGTATGGACCCCATATAAAGTCTATGGCTATTTGACTTGGCGAGATATAAAGATTACAAGAATGTTTGGCATTTTTTACCTGACCATGGGGGCCACCAGGCGGGCCAAAGTTTGCCCACCTTGAAGCTTTGCCTATATTAAAGCTGACCTTGCGATCTTTTATCCAAATCAAGTTTCATCAACATGTACCGACCCGTTTTCGAGATATCGGACTTACAAATTTATTAAAAAGTACCCACTTTCGGTCACTTTGGCTTGTTATTTCCCTTTAAGAATCTGCGCTATAACTCCGAAGTTTCTGAAAATAGAGAACTGAAACTCGACAGACAGGTAGTATGAAAGTCGGAGCTTCGTATGGACCCCATATAAAGTCTGTGGCTTTTTAACTTGGCGAGATATAATGATTACAAGAATGTTTGGCATTTTTTACCTGAGCAGGGGGGCCACCAGGCGGGCCAAAGTTTGCCGACTTTGTAGTCCCGCCTCCAATCTATCATATGGTGGAACAGTTAACAGAATCGGTCGAGCAATTAGCGAGTTATAGCGTTTTGAAGAAAACTAATTCCCGAAATCCACCTCCTACCAGCTTCTGTTGACCTGGTGTTTCACAAAAAAATAACCGAAATTTTTAAAATTTTAAAATTTTACCGGCTGAAAAATAATTTTACTTTTTTTGTAATAACTCCGTTGTTTTAAAAGGTAAATGCGTGAAATTTTGACAGCTGGTAGAAAATTGGGGAGTAAAATGTAGTAAATAAAATTTTTCCACGCCCACTTTGAAGTCGTCAAATGTGGGCGTAAATTGGAAATTGCTTCTTCTTCGTTTATTCTTTGCCGTTTCGGTAGTCCAAAAGCCATGCATATTAAAGCCGATTTTGCGATCTTTCATCCAAAACATATTTCATCAAAATAGACTGAGCCGTTCCCGAGATATAGGTCTTACAAATTTATTAAAAAGTAGCCACTTTCGGTCACTTTGGATTGTTGTTTCCCTTTAAGAATCTGCGCTATAACTCCGAAGTTTCTAAAGATAGAGAAGTGAAACTCGACAGGCAGGTAGTATTGAAGTCGGAGCTTCGTATGGACCCCATATAAAGTCTATGGCTATTTGACTTGGCGAGATATAAAGATTACAAGAATGTTTGGCATTTTTTACCTGACCATGGGGGCCACCAGGCGGGCCAAAGTTTGCCCACCTTGAAGCTTTGCTTATATTAAAGCTGACCTTGCGATCTTTTATCCAAATCAAGTTTCATCAACATGTACCGACCCGTTTTCGAGATATCGGACTTACAAATTTATTAAAAAGTAGCCACTTTCGGTCACTTTGGCTTGTTGTTTCTCTTTAAGAATCTACGCTATAACTCCGAAGTTTCTGAAGATAGAGAAGTGAAATTCGACAGGTAGGTAGTATGGAAGTCGGAGCTTCGTATGGACCCCATATAAAGTCTGTGGCTTTTTAACTTGGCGAGATATAATGATTACAAGAATGTTTGGCATTTTTATCTGACCATGGGGGCCACCAGGCGGGCCAAAGTTTGCCCACCTTGAAGCTTTGCCTTTATTAAAGCTGACCTTGCGATCTTTCATCCAAATCAAGTTTCATCAACGTATACCGACCCGTTTTCGAGATATCGGACTTACAAATTTATTAAAAAGTACCCACTTTCGGTAATTTGGCTTGTTATTTCCCTTTAAGAATCTGCGCTATAACTCCGAAGTTTCTGAAGATAGAGAAGTGAAACTCGACAGACAGGTAGTATGGAAGTCGGAGCTTCGTATGGACCCCATATAAAGTCTGTGGCTTTTTAACTTGGCGAGATATAATGATTACAAGAATGTTTGGCATTTTTTACCTGAGCAGGGGGGCCACCAGGCGGGCCAAAGTTTGCCGACTTTGTAGCCCCGCCTCCAATCTATCATATGGTGGAACAGTTAACAGAATCGGTCGAGCAATTAGCGAGTTATAGCGTTTTGAAGAAAACTAATTCCCGAAATCCACCTCCTACCAGCTTCTGTTGACCTGGTGTTTCACAAAAAAATAACCGAAATTTTTAAAATTTTAAAATTTTACCGGCTGAAAAATAATTTTACTTTTTTTGTAATAACTCCGTTGTTTTAAAAGGTAAATGCGTGAAATTTTGACAGCTGGTAGAAAACACATTGGGGAGTAAAATGTAGTAAATAAAATTTTTCCACGCCCACTTTGAAGTCGTCAAATGTGGGCGTAAATTGGAAATTGCTTCTTCTTCGTTTATTCTTTGCCGTTTCGGTAGTCCAAAAGCCATGCATATTAAAGCCGATTTGGCGATCTTTCATCCAAAACATATTTTATCAAAATAGACTGAGCCGTTCCCGAGATATAGGTCTTACAAATTTATTAAAAAGTAGCCACTTTCGGTCACTTTGGCTTGTTGTTTCCCTTTAAGAATCTGCGCTATAACTCCGAAGTTTCTGAAGATAGAGAAGTGAAACTCGACAGACAGGTAGTATGAAAGTCGGAGCTTCGTATGGGCCGCATATAAGGTCTGTGGCTATTTAACTTGGCGAGATATAATGATTACAATAATGTTTGGCATTTTTTACCTGACCATGGGGGCCACCAGGCGGGCCAAAGTTTGCCCACCTTGAAGCTTTGCCTATATTAAAGCTGACCTTGCGATCTTTCATCCAAATCAAGTTTCATCAACATATACCGACCCGTTTTCGAGATATCGGACTTACAAATTTATTAAAAAGTACCCACTTTCGGTCACTTTGGCTTGTTATTTCCCTTTAAGAATCTGCGCTATAACTCCGAAGTTTCTGAAGATAGAGAACTGAAACTCGACAGACAAGTAGTATGGAAGTCGGAGCTTCGTATGAACCCCATATAAAGTCTGTGGCTTTTTAACTTGGCGAGATATAATGATTACAAGAATGTTTGGCATATTTTACCCGAGCAGGGGGGCCACCAGGCGGGCCAAAGTTTGCCGAATTTGGAGCCCCGCCTCCAATCTATCATATGGTGGAACAGTTAACAGAATCGGTCGAGCAATTAGCGAGTTATAGCGTTTTGAAGAAAACTAATTCCCGAAATCCACCTCCTACCAGCTTCTGTTAACCTCGTGTTTCACAAAAAAATAACCGAAATTTTTAAAATTTTAAAATTTTACCGGCTGAAAAATAATTTTACTTTTTTTGTAATAACTCCGTTGCTTTAAAAGGTAAATGCGTGAAATTTTGACATCTGGTAGAAAACACATTAGGGAGTAACATGTAATAAATAAAATTTTTCCACGCCCACTTTGAAGTCGTAAAATGTGGGCGTAAATTGGAAATTGCTTTTTCTTCGTCTACTCTTTGCCGTTTCGGAAGTCCAAAAGCCATCCATATTAAAGCTGACTTTGCGATCTTTCATCCAAAACATATTTCATCAAAATAGACTGAGCCGTTCCCGAGATATAGGACTTACAAATTTATTAAAAAGTAGCCACTTTCGGTCACTTTGGCTTGTTGTTTCTCTTTAAGAATCTACGCTATAACTCCGAAGTTTCTGAAGATAGAGAAGTGAAATTCGACAGGCAGGTAGTATGGAAGTCGGAGCTTCGTATGGGCCTCATATAAAGTCTGTGGCTATTTAACTTGGTGAGATATAATGATTACAAGAATGTTTGGCATTTTTTACCTGACCATTGGGGCCACCAGGCGGGCCAAAGTTTGCCCACCTTGAAGCTTTGCCTATATTAAAGCTGACCTTGCGATCTTTCATCCAAATCAAGTTTCATCAACATATACCGACCCGTTTTCGAGATATCGGACTTACAAATTTATTAAAAAGTACCCACTTTCGGTGACTTTGGCTTGTTATTTCCCTTTAAGAATCTGCGCTATAACTCCGAAGTTTCTGAAGATAGAGAACTGAAACTCGACAGACAAGTAGTATGGAAGTCGGAGCTTCGTATGAACCCCATATAAAGTCTGTGGCTTTTTAACTTGGCGAGATATAATGATTACAAGAATGTTTGGCATTTTTTACCTGAGCAGGGGGGCCACCAGGCGGGCCAAAGTTTGCCGAATTTGGAGCCCCGCCTCCAATCTATCATATGGTGGAACAGTTAACAGAATCGGTCGAGCAATTAGCGAGTTATAGCGTTTTGAAGAAAACTAATTCCCGAAATCCACCTCCTACCAGCTTCTGTTGACCTGGTGTTTCACAAAAAAATAACCGAAATTTTTAAAATTTTAAAATTTTACCGGCTGAAAAATAATTTTACTTTTTTTGTAATAACTCCGTTGTTTTAAAAGGTAAATGCGTGAAATTTTGACAGCTGGTAGAAAACACATTGGGGAGTAAAATGTAGTAAATAAAATTTTTCCACGCCCACTTTGAAGTCGTCAAATGTGGGCGTAAATTGGAAATTGCTTCTTCTTCGTTTATTCTTTGCCGTTTCGGTAGTCCAAAAGCCATGCATATTAAAGCCGATTTTGCGATCTTTCATCCAAAACATATTTTATCAAAATAGACTGAGCCGTTCATGAGATATAGGTCTTACAAATTTATTAAAAAGTAGCCACTTTCGGTCACTTTGGCTTGTTGTTTCCCTTTAAGAATCTGCGCTATAACTCCGAAGTTTCTGAAGATAGAGAAGTGAAACTCGACAGACAGGTAGTATGAAAGTCGGAGCTTCGTATGGGCCGCATATAAGGTCTGTGGCTATTTAACTTGGCGAGATATAATGATTACAATAATGTTTGGCATTTTTTACCTGACCATGGGGGCCACCAGGCGGGCCAAAGTTTGCCCACCTTGAAGCTTTGCCTATATTAAAGCTGACCTTGCGATCTTTCATCCAAATCAAGTTTCATCAACATATACCGACCCGTGTTCGAGATATCGGACTTACAAATTTATTAAAAAGTACCCACTTTCGGTCACTTTGGCTTGTTATTTCCCTTTAAGAATCTGCGCTATAACTCCGAAGTTTCTGAAGATAGAGAACTGAAACTCGACAGACAAGTAGTATGGAAGTCGGAGCTTCGTATGAACCCCATATAAAGTCTGTGGCTTTTTAACTTGGCGAGATATAATGATTACAAGAATGTTTGGCATTTTTTACCTGAGCAGGGGGGCCACCAGGCGGGCCAAAGTTTGCCGAATTTGGAGCCCCGCCTCCAATCTATCATATGGTGGAACAGTTAACAGAATCGGTCGAGCAATTAGCGAGTTATAGCGTTTTGAAGAAAACTAATTCCCGAAATCCACCTCCTACCAGCTTCTGTTGACCTGGTGTTTCACAAAAAAATAACCGAAATTTTTAAAATTTTAAAATTTTACCGGCTGAAAAATAATTTTACTTTTTTTGTAATAACTCCGTTGCTTTAAAAGGTAAATGCGTGAAATTTTGACATCTGGTAGAAAACACATTAGGGAGTAACATGTAATAAATAAAATTTTTCCACGCCCACTTTGAAGTCGTAAAATGTGGGCGTAAATTTGAAATTGCTTTTTCTTCGTATATTCTTTGCCGTTTCGGAAGTCCAAAAGCCATCCATATTAAAGCTGACCTTGCGATCTTTCATCCAAAACATATTTCATCAAAATAGACTGAGCCGTTCTCGAGATATAGGACTTACAAATTTATTAAAAAATAGCCACTTTCGGTCACTTTGGCTTGTTGTTTCTCTTTAAGAATCTACGCTATAACTCCGAAGTTTCTGAAGATAGAGAAGTGAAATTCGACAGGCAGGTAGTATGGAAGTCGGAGCTTCGTATGGGCCGCATATAAAGTCTGTGGCTATTTAACTTGGCGAGATATAATGATTATAAGAATGTTTGGCATTTTTTACCTGAGCAGGGGGGCCACCAGGCGGACCAAAGTTTGCCGACTTTGTAGCCCCGCCTCCAATCTATCATATGGTGGAACATATAACAGAATCGGTCGAGCAATTAGCGAGCTATAGCGTTTTGAAGAAAACTAATTCCCGAAATCCACCTCCTACCAGCTTCTGTTGACCTGGTGTTTCACAAAAAAATAACCGAAATTTTTAAAATTTTAAAATTTTACCGGCTGAAAAATAATTTTACTTTTTTTGTAATAACTCCGTTGTTTTAAAAGGTAAATGCGTGAAATTTTGACAGCTGGTAGAAAACACATTGGGGAGTAAAATGTGGTAAATAAAATTTTTCCACGCCCAATTTGAAGTCGTCAAATGTGGGCGTAAATTGGAAATTGCTTCTTCTTCGTATATTCTTTGCCGTTTCGGAAGTCCAAAAGCCCAATCCATATTAAAGCTGACCTTGCGATCTTTCATCCAAAACATATTTCATCAAAATAGACTGAGCCGTTCTCGAGATATAGGACTTACAAATTTATTAAAAAATAGCCACTTTCGGTCACTTTGGCTTGTTGTTTCTCTTTAAGAATCTACGCTATAACTCCGAAGTTTCTGAAGATAGAGAAGTGAAATTCGACAGGCAGGTAGTATGGAAGTCGGAGCTTCGTATGGGCCGCATATAAAGTCTGTGGCTATTTAACTTGGCGAGATATAATGATTACAAGAATGTTTGGCATTTTTTACCTGACCATGGGGGCCACCAGTCGGGCCAAAGTTTGCCCACCTTGAAGCTTTGCCTATATTAAAGCTGACCGTGCGATCTTTCATCCAAATCAAGTTTCATCAACATATACCGACCCGTTTTCGAGATATCGGACTTACAAATTTATTAAAAAGTACCCACTTTCGGTCACTTTGGCTTGTTGTTTCCCTTTAAGAATCTGCGCTATAACTCCAAAGTTTCTGAAGATAGAGAAATGAAACTCGACAGGCAGGTAGTATGGAAGTCGGAGCTTCGTATGGACCCCATATAAAGTCTATGGCTATTTAACTTGGCGAGATATAATGATTACAAGAATGTTTGGCATTTTTTACCTGACCATGGGGGCCACCAGGCGGGCCAAAGTTTGCCCACCTTGAAGCTTTGGCTATATTAAAGCTGACCTTGCGATCTTTTATCCAAATCAAGTTTCATCAACATATACCGACCCGTTTTCGAGATATCGGACTTACAAATTTATTAAAAAGTACCCACTTTCGGTCACTTTGGCTTGTTATTTCCCTTTAAGAATCTGCGCTATAACTCCGAAGTTTCTGAAGATAGAGAAGTGAAACTCGACAGGCAGGTAGTATGGAAGTCGGAGCTTCGTATGGACCGCATATAAAGTCTGTGGCTATTTAACTTGGCGAGATATAATGATTACAAGAATGTTTGGGATTTTTTACCTGAGCAGGGGGGCCACCAGGCGGGCCAAAGTTTGCCGACTTTGTAGCCCCGCCTCCAATCTATCATATGGTGGAACAGTTAACAGAATCGGTCGAGCAATTAGCGAGTTATAGCGTTTTGAAGAAAACTAATTCCCGAAATCCACCTCCTACCAGCTTCTGTTGACCTGGTGTTTCACAAAAAAATAACCGAAATTTTTAAAATTTTAAAATTTTACCGGCTGAAAAATAATTTTACTTTTTTTGTAATAACTCCGTTGTTTTAAAAGGTAAATGCGTGAAATTTTGACAGCTGGTAGAAAACACATTGGGGAGTAAAAAAATGTAGTAAATAAAATTTTTCCACGCCCACTTTGAAGTCGTAAAATGTGGGCGTAAATTGGAAATTGCTTTTTCTTCGTCTACTCTTTGCCGTTTCGGAAGTCCAACAGCCATCCATATTAAAGCTGACCTTGCGATCTTTCATCCAAAACATATTTCATCAAAATAGACTGAGCCGTTCCCGAGATATAGGACTTACAAATGTATTAAAAAGTAGCCACTTTCGGTCACTTTGGCTTGTTATTTCCCTTTAAGAATCTGCGCTATAACTCCGAAGTTTCTGAAGATAGAGAAGTGAAACTCGACAGGCAGGTAGTATGGAAGTCAGAGCTTCGTATGGACCGCATATAAAGTCTGTGACTATTTAACTTGGCGAGATATAATGATTACAAGAATGTTTGGCATTTTTTACCTGAGCAGGGGGGCCACCAGGCGGGCCAAAGTTTGCCGACTTTGTAGCCCCGCCTCCAATCTATCATATGGTGGAACAGTTAACAGAATCGGTCGAGCAATTAGCGAGTTATAGCGTTTTGAAGAAAACTAATTCCCGAAATCCACCTCCTACCAGCTTCTGTTGACCTGGTGTTTCACAAAAATATAACCGAAATTTTTAAAATTTTAAAATTTTACCGGCTGAAAAATAATTTTACTTTTTTTGTAATAACTCCGTTGTTTTAAAAGGTAAATGCGTGAAATTTTGACAGCTGGTAGAAAACACATTGGGGAGTAAAATGTAGTAAATAAAATTTTTCCACGCCCACTTTGAAGTCGTAAAATGTGGGCGTAAATTGGAAATTGCTTTTTCTTCGTCTACTCTTTGCCGTTTCGGAAGTCCAAAAGCCATCCATATTAAAGCTGACTTTGCGATCTTTCATCCAAAACATATTTCATCAAAATAGACTGAGCCGGAGCCGTTCCCGAGATATAGGACTTACAAATTTATTAAAAAGTAGCCACTTTCGGTCACTTTGGCTTGTTGTTTCCCTTTAAGAATCTGCGCTATAACTCCGAAGTTTCTGAAGATAGAGAAGTGAAATTCGACAGGCAGGTAGTATGGAAGTCGGAGCTTCGTATGGGCCGCATATAAAGTCTGTGGCTATTTAACTTGGCGAGATATAATGATTACAAGAATGTTTGGCATTTTTTACCTGACCATGGGGGCCACCAGGCGGGCCAAAGTTTGCCCACCTTGAAGCTTTGGCTATATTAAAGCTGACCTTGCGATCTTTTATCCAAATCAAGTTTCATCAACATATACCGACCCGTTTTCGAGATATCGGACTTACAAATTTATTAAAAAGTACCCACTTTCGGTCACTTTGGCTTGTTGTTTCCCTTTAAGAATCTGCGCTATAACTCCAAAGTTTCTGAAGATAGAGAAATGAAACTCGACAGGCAGGTAGTATGGAAGTCGGAGCTTCGTATGGACCCCATATAAAGTCTATGGCTATTTAACTTGGCGAGATATAATGATTACAAGAATGTTTGGCATTTTTTACCTGACCATGGGGGCCACCAGGCGGGCCAAAGTTTGCCGACTTTGTAGCCCCGCCTCCAATCTATCATATGGTGGAACAGTTAACAGAATCCGTCGAGCAATTAGCGAGTTATAGCGTTTTGAAGAAAACTAATTCCCGAAATCCACCTCCTACCAGCTTCTGTTGACCTGGTGTTTCACAAAAAAATAACCGAAATTTTTAAAATTTTACCGGCTGAAAAATAATTTTACTTTTTTTGTAATAACTCCGTTGTTTTAAAAGGTAAATGCGTGAAATTTTGACAGCTGGTAGAAAACACATTGGGGAGTAAAATGTAGTAAATAAAATTTTTCCACGCCCACTTTGAAGTCGTAAAATGTGGGCGTAAATTGGAAATTGCTTTTTCTTCGTCTACTCTTTGCCGTTTCGGAAGTCCAACAGCCATCCATATTAAAGCTGACCTTGCGATCTTTCATCCAAAACATATTTCATCAAAATAGACTGAGCCGTTCCCGAGATATAGGACTTACAAATTTATTAAAAAGTAGCCACTTTCGGTCACTTTGGCTTGTTGTTTCCCTTTAAGAATCCGCGCTATAACTCCGAAGTTTCTGAAGATAGAGAAGTGAAACTCGACAGGCAGGTAGTATGAAAGTCGGAGCTTCGTATGGACCCCATATAAAGTCTATGGCTATTTAACTTGGCGAGATATAATGATTACAAGAATGTTTGGCATTTTTTACCTAAACAGGGGGCCCACCAGGCGGTCCAAAGTTTGCCGACTTTGTAGCCCCGCCTCCAATCTATCATATGGTGGAACAGTTAACAGAATCGGTCGAGCAATTAGCGAGTTATAGCGTTTTGAAGAAAACTAATTCCCGAAATCCACCTCCTACCAGCTTCTGTTGACCTGGTGTTTCACAAAAAAATAACCGAAATTTTTAAAATTTTAAAATTTTACCGGCTGAAAAATAATTTTACTTTTTTTGTAATAACTCCGTTGTTTTAAAAGGTACATGCGTGAAATTTTGACAGCTGGTAGAAAACACATTGGGGAGTAAAATGTAGTAAATAAAATTTTTCCAGGCCCACTTTGAAATCGTAAAATGTGGGCGTAAATTGGAAATTGCTTTTTCTTCGTCTACTCTTTGCCGTTTCGGAAGTCCAAAAGCCACCCATATTAAAGCCGATTTTGCGATCTTTCATCCAAAACATATTTCATCAAAATAGACTGAGCCGTTCCCGAGATATAGGTCTTACAAATTTATTAAAAAGTAGCCACTTTCGGTCACTTTGGCTTGTTGTTTCCCTTTAAGAATCTGCGCTATAACTCCGAAGTTTCTGAAGATAGAGAAGTGAAACTCGACAGGCAGGTAGTATGGAAGTCGGAGCTTCGTATGGGCCGCATATAAAGTCTGTGGCTATTTAACTTGGCGAGATATAATGATTACAAGAATGTTTGGCATTTTTTACCTGACCATGGGGGCCACCAGGCGGGCCAAAGTTTGCCCACCTTGAAGCTTTGCCTATATTAAAGCTGATCTTGCGGTCTTTCATCCAAATCAAGTTTCATCAACATATACCGACCGGTTTTCGAGATATCGGACTTACAAATTTATTAAAAAGTACCCACTTTCGGTCACTTTGGCTTGTTATTTCCCTTTAAGAATCTGCGCTATAACTCCGAAGTTTCTGAAGATAGAGAAGTGAAACTCGACAGGCAGGTAGTATGGAAGTCGGAGCTTCGTATGGACCGCATATAAAGTCTGTGGCTATTTAACTTGGCGAGATATAATGATTACAAGAATGTTTGGCATTTTTTACCTGAGCAGGGGGGCCACCAGGCGGGCCAAAGTTTGCCGACTTTGTAGCCCCGCCTCCAATCTATCATATGGTGGAACAGTTAACAGAATCGGTCGAGCAATTAGCGAGTTATAGCGTTTTGAAGAAAACTAATTCCCGAAATCCACCTCCTACCAGCTTCTGTTGACCTGGTGTTTCACAAAAAAATAACCGAAATTTTTAAAATTTTAAAATTCTACCGGCTGAAAAATAATTTTACTTTTTTTGTAATAACTCCGTTGTTTTAAAAGGTAAATGCGTGAAATTTTGACAGCTGGTAGAAAACACATTGGGGAGTAAAATGTGACAAATAAAATTTTTCCACGCTCACTTTGAAGTCGTAAAATGTGGGCGTAAATTGGAAATTGCTTTTTCTTCGTCTACTCTTTGTCGTTTCGGAAGTCCAAAAGCCACCCATATTAAAGCTGATTTTGCGATGTTTCATCCAAAACATATTTCATCAACATATACCGACCCGTTCCCGAGATATCGGACTTACAAATTTATTAAAAAGTACCCACTTTCGGTCACTTTGGCTTGTTGTTTCCCTTTAAGAATCTGCGCTATAACTCCGAAGTTTCTGAAGGTAGAGAACTGAAACTCGACAGGCAGGTAGTATGGAAGTCGGAGCTTCGTATGGACCCCATATAAAGTCTATGGCTATTTAACTTGGCGAGATATAATGATTACAAGAATGTTTGGCATTTTTTACCTGAGCAGGGGGGCCACCAGGCGGGCCAAAGTTTGCCGACTTTGTAGCCGCGCCTCCAATCTATCATATGGTGGAACAGTTAACAGAATCGGTCGAGCAATTAGCGAGTTATAGCGTTTTGAAGAAAACTAATTCCCGAAATCCACCTCCTACCAGCTTCTGTTGACCTGGTGTTTCACAAAAAAATAACCGAAATTTTTAAAATTTTAAAATTTTACCGGCTGAAAAATAATTTTACTTTTTTTGTAATAACTCCGTTGTTTTAAAAGGTACATGCGTGAAATTTTGACAGCTGGTAGAAAACACATTGGGGAGTAAAATGTAGTAAATAAAATTTTTCCAGGCCCACTTTGAAATCGTAAAATGTGGGCGTAAGTTGGAAATTGCTTTTTCTTCGTCTACTCTTTGCCGTTTCGGAAGTCCAAAAGCCACCCATATTAAAGCCGATTTTGCGATCTTTCATCCAAAACATATTTCATCAAAATAGACTGAGCCGTTCCCGAGATATAGGTCTTACAAATTTATTAAAAAGTAGCCACTTTCGGTCACTTTGGCTTGTTGTTTCCCTTTAAGAATCTGCGCTATAACTCCGAAGTTTCTGAAGATAGAGAAGTGAAACTCGACAGGCAGGTAGTATGGAAGTCGGAGCTTCGTATGGGCCGCATATAAAGTCTGTGGCTATTTAACTTGGCGAGATATAATGATTACAAGAATGTTTGGCATTTTTTACCTGACCATGGGGGCCACCAGGCGGGCCAAAGTTTGCCCACCTTGAAGCTTTGCCTATATTAAAGCTGATCTTGCGGTCTTTCATCCAAATCAAGTTTCATCAACATATACCGACCGGTTTTCGAGATATCAGACTTACAAATTTATTAAAAAGTACCCACTTTCGGTCACTTTGGCTTGTTATTTCCCTTTAAGAATCTGCGCTATAACTCCGAAGTTTCTGAAGATAGAGAAGTGAAACTCGACAGGCAGGTAGTATGGAAGTCGGAGCTTCGTATGGACCGCATATAAAGTCTGTGGCTATTTAACTTGGCGAGATATAATGATTACAAGAATGTTTGGCATTTTTTACCTGAGCAGGGGGGCCACCAGGCGGGCCAAAGTTTGCCGACTTTGTAGCCCCGCCTCCAATCTATCATATGGTGGAACAGTTAACAGAATCCGTCGAGCAATTAGCGAGTTATAGCGTTTTGAAGAAAACTAATTCCCGAAATCCACCTCCTACCAGCTTCTGTTGACCTGGTGTTTCACAAAAAAATAACCGAAATTTTTAAAATTTTAAAATTCTACCGGCTGAAAAATAATTTTACTTTTTTTGTAATAACTCCGTTGTTTTAAAAGGTAAATGCGTGAAATTTTGACAGCTGGTAGAAAACACATTGGGGAGTAAAATGTGACAAATAAAATTTTTCCACGCTCACTTTGAAGTCGTAAAATGTGGGCGTAAATTGGAAATTGCTTTTTCTTCGTCTACTCTTTGTCGTTTCGGAAGTCCAAAAGCCACCCATATTAAAGCTGATTTTGCGATGTTTCATCCAAAACATATTTCATCAACATATACCGACCCGTTCCCGAGATATCGGACTTACAAATTTATTAAAAAGTACCCACTTTCGGTCACTTTGGCTTGTTGTTTCCCTTTAAGAATCTGCGCTATAACTCCGAAGTTTCTGAAGGTAGAGAACTGAAACTCGACAGGCAGGTAGTATGGAAGTCGGAGCTTCGTATGGACCCCATATAAAGTCTATGGCTATTTAACTTGGCGAGATATAATGATTACAAGAATGTTTGGCATTTTTTACCTGACCATGGGGGCCACCAGGCGGGCCAAAGTTTGCCGACTTTGTAGCCGCGCCTCCAATCTATCATATGGTGGAACAGTTAACAGAATCGGTCGAGCAATTAGCGAGTTATAGCGTTTTGAAGAAAACTAATTCCCGAAATCCACCTCCTACCAGCTTCTGTTGACCTGGTGTTTCACAAAAAAATAACCGAAATTTTTAAAATTTTAAAATTTTACCGGCTGAAAAATAATTTTACTTTTTTTGTAATAACTCCGTTGTTTTAAAAGGTAAATGCGTGAAATTTTGACAGCTGGTAGAAAACACATTGGGGAGTAAAATGTGGCAAATAAAATTTTTCCACGCCCACTTTGAAGTCGTCAAATGTGGGCGTAAATTGGAAATTGCTTTTTCTTCGTCTACACTTTGTCGTTTCGGAAGTCCAAAAGCCACCCATATTAAAGCTGATTTTTCGATCTTTCATCCAAAACATATTTCATCAAAATAGACTGAGCCGTTCCCGAGATATAGGTCTTACAAATTTATTAAAAAGTACCCACTTTCGGTCACTTTGGCTTGTTATTTCCCTTTAAGAATCTGCGCTATACCTCCGAAGTTTCTGAAGATAGAGAACTGAAACTCGACAGACAGGTAGTATGGAAGTCGGAGCTTCGTATGGACTCCATATAAAGTCTGTGGCTTTTTAACTTGGTGAGATATAATGATTACAAGAATGTTTGGCATTTTTTACCTGAGCAGGGGGGCCACCAGGCGGGCCAAAGTTTGCCGACTTTGTAGCCCCGCCTCCAATCTATCATATGGTGGAACATTTAACAGAATCGGTCGAGCAATTAGCGAATTATAGCGTTTTGAAGAAAATTAATTCCCGAAATCCACCTCCTACCAGCTTCTGTTGACCTGGTGTTTCACAAAAAAATAACCGAAATTTTAAAAATTTTAAAATTTTACCGGCTGAAAAATAATTTTACTTTTTTTGTAATAACTCCGTTGTTTTAAAAGGTAAATGCGTGAAATTTTGACAGCTGGTAGAAAACACATTGGGGAGTAAAATGTAGTAAATAAAATTTTTCCACGCCCACTTTGAAGTCGTAAAATGTGGGCGTAAATTGGAAATTGCTTTTTCTTCGTCTACTCTTTGCCGTTTCGGAAGTCCAAAAGCCATCCATATTAAAGCTGACTTTGCGATCTTTCATCCAAAACATATTTCATCAAAATAGACTGAGCCGTTCCCGAGATATAGGACTTACAAATTTATTAAAAAGTAGCCACTTTCGGTCACTTTGGCTTGTTGTTTCCCTTTAAGAATCTGCGCTATAACTCCGAAGTTTCTGAAGATAGAGAACTGAAACTCGACAGACAGGTAGTATGGAAGTCGGAGCTTCGTATGGTCCCCATATAAAGTCTGTGGCTTTTTAACTTGGCGAGATATAATGATTACAAGAATGTTTGGCATTTTTTACTTGAGCAGGGGGGCCACCAGGCGGGCCAAAGTTTGCCCACCTTGAAGCTTTGCCTATATTAAAGCTGACTTTGCGATCTTTCATCCAAATTAAGTTTCATCAACATATACCGACCCGTTTTCGAGATATCGGACTTACAAATTTATTAAAAAGTACCCACTTTCGGTCGCTTTGGCTTGTTATTTCCCTTTAAGAATCTGCGCTATAACTCCGAAGTTTCTGAAGATAGAGAACTGAAACTGGACAGACAGGTAGTATGGAAGTCGGAGCTTCGTATGGACCCCATATAAAGTCTGTGGCTTTTTAACTTGGCGAGATATAATGATTACAAGAATGTTTGGCATTTTTTACCTGAGCAGAGGGCCACCAGGCGGGCCAAAGTTTGCCGACTTTGTAGCCCCTCCTCCAATCTATCATATGGTGGAACAGTTAACAGAATCGGTCGAGTAATTAGCGAGTTATAGCGTTTTGAAGAAAACTAATTCCCGAAATCCACCTCCTACCAGCTTCTGTTGACCTGGTGTTTCACAAAAAAATAACCGAAATTTTTAAAATTTTACCGGCTGAAAAATAATTTTACTTTTTTTGTAATAACTCCGTTGTTGTAAAAGGTAAATGCGTGAAATTTTGACAGCTGGTAGAAAACACATTGGGGAGTAAAATGTGGCAAATAAAATTTTTCCACGCCCACTTTGAAGTCGTCAAATGTGGGCGTAAATTGGAAATTGCTTTTTCTTCGTCTACTCTTTGCCGTTTCGGAAGTCCAAAAGCTACCCATATTAAAGCTGACTTTGCGATCTTTCATCCAAAACATATTTCATCAAAATAGACTGAGCCGTTCCCGAGATATAGGACTTACAAATTTATTAAAAAGTAGCCACTTTCGGTCACTTTGGCTTGTTGTTTCCCTTTAAGAATCTGCGCTATAACTCCGAAGTTTCTGAAGATAGAGAACTGAAACTCGACAGACAGGTAGTATGGAAGTCGGAGCTTCGTATGGTCCCCATATAAAGTCTGTGGCTTTTTAACTTGGCGAGATATAATGATTACAAGAATGTTTGGCATTTTTTACTTGAGCAGGGGGGCCACCAGGCGGGCCAAAGTTTGCCCACCTTGAAGCTTTGCCTATATTAAAGCTGACTTTGCGATCTTTCATCCAAATTAAGTTTCATCAACATATACCGACCCGTTTTCGAGATATCGGACTTACAAATTTATTAAAAAGTACCCACTTTCGGTCGCTTTGGCTTGTTATTTCCCTTTAAGAATCTGCGCTATAACTCCGAAGTTTCTGAAGATAGAGAACTGAAACTGGACAGACAGGTAGTATGGAAGTCGGAGCTTCGTATGGACCCCATATAAAGTCTGTGGCTTTTTAACTTGGCGAGATATAATGATTACAATAATGTTTGGCATTTTTTACCTGAGCAGAGGGCCACCAGGCGGGCCAAAGTTTGCCGACTTTGTAGCCCCTCCTCCAATCTATCATATGGTGGAACAGTTAACAGAATCGGTCGAGTAATTAGCGAGTTATAGCGTTTTGAAGAAAACTAATTCCCGAAATCCACCTCCTACCAGCTTCTGTTGACGTGGTGTTTCACAAAAAAATAACCGAAATTTTTAAAATTTTACCGGCTGAAAAATAATTTTACTTTTTTTGTAATAACTCCGTTGTTGTAAAAGGTAAATGCGTGAAATTTTGACAGCTGGTAGAAAACACATTGGGGAGTAAAATGTGGCAAATAAAATTTTTCCACGCCCACTTTGAAGTCGTCAAATGTGGGCGTAAATTGGAAATTGCTTTTTCTTCGTCTACTCTTTGCCGTTTCGGAAGTCCAAAAGCTACCCATATTAAAGCTGATTTTGCGATCTTTCATCCAAAACATATTTCATCAAAATAGACTGAGCCGTTCCCGAGATATAGGACTTACAAATTTATTAAAAAGTAGCCACTTTCGGTCACTTTGGCTTGTTGTTACCCTTTAAGAATCTGCGCTATAACTCCGAAGTTTCTGAAGATAGAGAAATGAAATTCGACAGGCAGGTAGTATGGAAGTCGGAGCTTCGTATGGGCCGCATATAAAGTCTGTGGCTATTTAACTTGACGAGATATAATGATTAAAAGAATGTTTGGCATTTTTTACCTGACCATGGGGGCCACCAGGCGGGCCAAAGTTTGCCCACCTTTAAGCTTTGCCTGTATTAAAGCTGACCTTGCGATCTTTCATCCAAATCAAGTTTCATCAACATATACCGACCCGTTTTCGAGATATCGGACTTACAAATTTATTAAAAAGTACCCACTTTCGGTCACTTTGGCTTGTTATTTCCCTTTAAGAATCTGCGCTATAACTCCGAAGTTTCTGAAGATAGAGAACTGAAACTCGACAGACAGGTAGTATGAAAGTCGGAGCTTCGTATGGACCCCATATAAAGTCTGTGGCTTTTTAACTTGGCGAGATATAATGATTACAAGAATGTTTGGCATTTTTTACCTGAGCAGGGGGGCCACCAGGCGGGCCAAAGTTTGCCGACTTTGTAGCCCCGCCTCCAATCTATCATATGGTGGAACAGTTAACAGAATCGGTCGAGCAATTAGCGAGTTATAGCGTTTTGAAGAAAACTAATTCCCGAAATCCACCTCCTACCAGCTTCTGTTGACCTGGTGTTTCACAAAAAAATAACCGAAATTTTTAAAATTTTAAAATTTTACCGGCTGAAAAATAATTTTACTTTTTTTGTAATAACTCCGTTGTTTTAAAAGGTAAATGCGTGAAATTTTGACAGCTGGTAGAAAACACATTGGGGAGTAAAATGTAGTAAATAAAATTTTTCCACGCCCACTTTGCAGTCGTAAAATGTGGGCGTAAATTGGAAATTGCTTTTTCTTCGTCTACTCTTTGCCGTTTCGGAAGTCCAAAAGCCACCCATATTAAAGCTGATTTTGCGATCTTTCATCCAAAACATATTTCATCAAAATAGACTGAGCCGTTCCCGAGATATAGGACTTACAAATTTATTAAAAAGTAGCCACTTTCGGTCACTTTGGCTTGTTGTTTCCCTTTAAGAATCTGCGCTATAACTCCGAAGTTTCTGAAGATAGAGAAGTGAAATTCGACAGGCAGGTAGTATGGACGTCGGAGCTTCGTATGGGCCGCATATAAAGTCTGTGGCTATTTAACTTGGCGAGATATAATGATTACAAGAATGTGTGGCATTTTTTACCTGACCATGGGGCCCACCAGGCGGGCCAAAGTTTGCCCACCTTGAAGCTTTGCCTATATTAAAGCTGACCTTGCGATCTTTTATCCAAATCAAGTTTCATCAACATATACCGACCCGTTTTCGAGATATCGGACTTACAAATTTATTAAAAAGTACCCACTTTCGGTCACTTTGGCTTGTTATTTCCCTTTAAGAATCTGCGCTATAACTCCGAAGTTTCTGAAGATAGAGAACTGAAACTCGACAGACAGGTAGTATGGAAGTCGGAGCTTCGTATGGACCCCATATAAAGTCTGTGGCTTTTTAACTTACCAAGATATAATGATTACAAGAATGTTTGGCATTTTTTACCTGAGCAGGGGGGCCACCAGGCGGGCCAAAGTTTGCCGACTTTGTAGCCCCGCCTCCAATCTATCATATGGTGGAACATTTAACAGAATCGGTCGAGCAATTAGCTAATTATAGCGTTTTGAAGAAAACTAATTCCCGAAATCCACCTCCTACCAGCTTCTGTTGACCTGGTGTTTCACAAAAAAATAACCGAAATTTTAAAAATTTTAAAATTTTACCGACTGAAAATTTTACTTTTTTTGTATTAACTCCGTTGTTTTAAAAGGTAAATGCGTGAAATTTTGACAGCTGGTAGAAAACACATTGGGGAGTAAAATGTAGTAAATAAAATTTTTCCACGCCCACTTTGAAATCGTAAAATGTGGGCGTAAATTGGAAATTGCTTTTTCTTCGTCTACTCTTTGCCGTTTCGGAATTCCAAAAGCCATCCATATTAAAGCTGACCTTGCGATCTTTCATCCAAATCAAGTTTCATCAAAATAGACTGAGCCGTTCCCGAGATATAGGACTTACAAATTTATTAAAAAGTACCCACTTTCGGTCACTTTGGCTTGTTATTTCACTTTAAGAATCTGCGCTATAACTCTGAAGTTTCTGAAGATAGAGAAGTGAAACTCGACAGACAGGTAGTATGGAAGTCGGAGCTTCGTATGGACCGCATATAAAGTCTGTGGGTTTTTAACTTACCAAGATATAATGATTACAAGAATGTTTGGCATTTTTTACCTGAGCAGGGGGGCCACCAGGCGGGCCAAAGTTTGCCGACTTTGTAGCCCCGCCTCCAATCTATCATATGGTGGAACATTTAACAGAATCGGTCGAGCAATTAGCGAATTATAGCGTTTTGAAGAAAACTAATTCCCGAAATCCACCTCCTACCAGCTTCTGTTGACCTGGTGTTTCACAAAAAAATAACCGAAATTTTAAAAATTTTAAAATTTTACCGGCTGAAAATTTTACTTTTTTTGTAATAACTCCGTTGTTTTAAAAGGTAAATGCGTGAAATTTTGCCAGCTGGTAGAAAACACATTGGGGAGTAAAATGTAGTAAATAAAATTTTTCCACGCCCACTTTGCAGTCGTAAAATGTGGGCGTAAATTGGAAATTGCTTTTTCTTCGTCTACTCTTTGCCGTTTCGGAAGTCCAAAAGCTACCCATATTAAAGCTGATTTTGCGATCTTTCATCCAAAACATATTTCATCAAAATAGACTGAGCCGTTCCCGAGATATAGGACTTACAAATTTATTAAAAAGTAGCCACTTTCGGTCACTTTGGCTTGTTGTTTCCCTTTAAGAATCTGCGCTATAACTCCGAAGTTTCTGAAGATAGAGAAGTGAAATTCGACAGGCAGGTAGTATGGAAGTCTTAGCTGCGTATGGGCCGCATATAAAGTCTGTGGCTATTTAACTTGGCGAGATATAATGATTACAAGAATGTGTGGCATTTTTTACCTGACCATGGGGCCCACCAGGCGGGCCAAAGTTTGCCCACCTTGAAGCTTTGCCTATATTAAAGCTGACCTTGCGATCTTTCATCCAAATCAAGTTTCATCAACATATACCGACCCGTTTTCGAGATATCGGACTTACAAATTTATTAAAAAGTACCCACTTTCGGTCACTTTGGCTTGTTATTTCCCTTTAAGAATCTGCGCTATAACTCCGAAGTTTCTGAAGATAGAGAACTGAAACTCGACAGACAGGTAGTATGGAAGTCGGAGCTTCGTATGGACCCCATATAAAGTCTGTGGCTTTTTAACTTACCAAGATATAATGATTACAAGAATGTTTGGCATTTTTTACCTGAGCAGGCGGGCCAAAGTTTGCCGACTTTGTAGCCCCGCCTCCAATCTATCATATGGTGGAACATTTAACAGAATCGGTCGAGCAATTAGCGAATTATAGCGTTTTGAAGAAAACTAATTCCCGAAATCCACCTCCTACCAGCTTCTGTTGACCTGGTGTTTCACAAAAAAATAACCGAAATTTTAAAAATTTTAAAATTTTACCGGCTGAAAATTTTACTTTTTTTGTAATAACTCCGTTGTTTTAAAAGGTAAATGCGTGAAATTTTGACAGCTGGTAGAAAACACATTGGGGAGTAAAATGTAGTAAATAAAATTTTTCCACGCCCACTTTGAAATCGTAAAATGTGGGCGTAAATTGGAAATTGCTTTTTCTTCGTCTACTCTTTGCCGTTTCGGAAGCTCAAAAGCCATCCATATTAAAGCTGACCTTGCGATCTTTCATCCAAATCAAGTTTCATCAAAATAGACTGAGCCGTTCCCGAGATATAGGACTTACAAATTTATTAAAAAGTACCCACTTTCGGTCACTTTGGCTTGTTATTTCCCTTTAAGAATCTGCGCTATAACTCCGAAGTTTCTGAAGATAGAGAGGTGAAACTCGACAGACAGGTAGTATGGAAGTCGGAGCTTCGTATGGACCGCATATAAAGTCTGTGGCTTTTTAACTTACCAAGATATAATGATTACAAGAATGTTTGGCATTTTTTACCTGAGCAGGGGGGCCACCAGGCGGGCCAAAGTTTGCCGACTTTGTAGCCCCGCCTCCAATCTATCATATGGTGGAACAGTTAACAGAATCGGTCGAGCAATTAGCGAGTTATAGCGTTTTGAAGAAAACTATTTCCCGAAATCCACCTCCTACCAGCTTCTGTTGACCTGGTGTTTCACAAAAAAATAACCGAAATTTTAAAAATTTTAAAATTTTACCGGCTGAAAATTTTACTTTTTTGTAATAACTCCGTTGTTTTAAAAGGTAAATGCGTGAAATTTTGACAGCTGGTAGAAATTTTGACAGCTGGGGAGTAAAATGTAGTAAATAAAATTTTTCCACGCCCACTTTGAAGTCGTAAAATGTGGGCGTAAATTGGAAATTGCTTTTTCTTCGTCTACTCTTTGCCGTTCCGGAAGTCCAAAAGCCATCCATATTAAAGCTGACTTTGCGATCTTTCATCCAAAACATATTTCATCAAAATAGACTGAGCCGTTCCCGAGATATAGGACTTACAAATTTATTAAAAAGTAGCCACTTTCGGTCATTTTGGCTTGTTGTTTCCCTTTAAGAATCTGCGCTATAACTCCGAAGTTTCTGAAGATAGAGAAGTGAAATTCGACAGGCAGGTAGTATGGAAGTCGGAGCTTCGTATGGGCCGCATATAAAGTCTGTGGCTATTTAACTTGGCGAGATATAATGATTACAAGAATGTTTGGCATTTTTTACCTGACCATGGGGGCCACCAGGCGGGCCAAAGTTTGCCCACCTTGAAGCTTTGCCTATATTAAAGCTGACCTTGCAATCTTTCATCCAAATCAAGTTTCATCAACATATACCAACCCGTTTTCGAGATATCGGACTTACAAATTTATTAAAAAATACCCACTTTCGGTCACTTTGGCTTGTTATTTCCCTTTCAGAATCTGCGCTATAACTCCGAAGTTTCTGAAGATAGAGAACTGAAACTCGACAGACAGGTAGTATGGAAGTCGGAGCTTCGTATGGACCCCATATAAAGTCTGTGGCTTTTTAACTTGGCGAGATATAATGATTACAAGAATGTTTGGCATTTTTTACCTGAGCAGGGGGCCACCAGGCGGGCCAAAGTTTGCCGACTTTGTAGCCCCGTCTCCAATCTATCATATGGTGGAACAGTTAACAGAATCGGTCGAGCAATTAGCGAGTTATAGCGTTTTGAAGAAAACTATTTCCCGAAATCCACCTCCTACCAGCTTCTGTTGACCTGGTGTTTCACAAAAAAATAACCGAAATTTTTAAAATTTTAAAATTTTACCGGCTGAAAAATAATTTTACTTTTTTTGTAATAACTCCGTTGTTTTAAAAGGTAAATGCGTGAAATTTTGACAGCTGGTAGAAAACACATTGGGGAGTAAAATGTAGTAAATAAAATTTTTCCACGTCCACTTTGAAGTCGTAAAATGTGGGCGTAAATTGGAAATTGCTTTTTCTTCGTCTACTCTTTGCCGTTTCGGAAGTCCACAAGCTACCCATATTAAAGCTGATTTTGCGATCTTTCATCCAAAACATATTTCATCAAAATAGGCTGAGCCGTTCCCGAGATATAGGACTTACAAAGTTATTAAAAAGTAGCCACTTTCGGTCACTTTGGCTTGTTGTTTCCCTTTAAGAATCTGCGCTATAACTCCGAAGTTTCTGAAGATAGAGAAGTGAAATTCGACAGGCAGGTAGTATGGAAGTCAGAGCTTCGTATGGACCCCATATAAAGTCTGTGGCTTTTTAACTTGGCGAGATATAATGATTACAAGAATGTTTGACATTTTTTACCTGAGCAGGGGGGCCACCAGGCGGGCCAAGGTTTGCCGACTTTGTAGCCCCGCCTCCAATCTATCATATGGTGGAACAGTTAACAGAATCGGTCGAGCAATTAGCGAGTTATAGCGTTTTGAAGAAAACTAATTCCCGAAATCCACCTCCTACCAGCTTCTGTTGACCTGGTGTTTCACAAAAAAATAACCGAAATTTTTAAAATTATAAAATTTTACCGGCTGAAAAATAATTTTAATTTTTTTGTAATAACTCCGTTGTTTTAAAAGGTAAATGCGTGAAATTTTGACAGCTGGTAGAAAACACATTGGGGAGTAAAATGTGGCAAATAAAATTTTTCCACGCCCACTTTGAAGTCGTCAAATGTGGGCGTAAATTGGAAATTGCTTTTTCTTCGTCTACTCTTTGCCGTTTCGGAAGTCCAAAAGCTACCCATATTAAAGCTGATTTTGCGATCTTTCATCCAAAACATATTTCATCAAAATATACTGAGCCGTTCCCGAGATATAGGTCTTACAAATTTATTAAAAAGTATCCACTTTCGGTCACTTTGGCTTGTTGTTTCCCTTTAAGAATCTGCGCTATAACTCCGAAGTTTCTGAAGATAGAGAAGTGAAACTCGACAGGCAGGTAGTATGGAAGTCAAAGCTTCGTATGGACCCCATATAAAGTCTATGGCTATTTAACTTGGCGAGATATAATGATTACAAGAATGTTTGGCATTTTTTACCTGACCATGGGAGCCCCCAGGCGGGCCAAAGTTTGCCCACCTTGAAGCTTTGCCTATATTAAAGCTGACCTTGCGATCTTTTATCCAAATCAAGTTTCATCAACATATACCGACCCGTTTTCGAGATATCGGACTTACAAATTTATTAAAAAGTACCCACTTTCGGTCACTTTGGCTTCTTATTTCCCTTTAAGAATCTGCGCTATAACTCCGAAGTTTCTGAAGATAGAGAAGTGAAATTCGACAGGCAGGTAGTATGGAAGTCGGAGCTTCGTATGGGCCGCATATAAAGTCTGTGGCTATTTAACTTGGCGAGATATAATGATTACAAGAATGTTTGGCATTTTTTACCTGACCATGGGGGCCACCAGGCGGGCCAAAGTTTGCCCACCTTGAAGCTTTGCCTATATTAAAGCTGACCTTGCGATCTTTCATCCAAATCAAGTTTCATCAACATATACCGACCCGTTTTCGAGATATCGGACTTACAAATTTATTAAAAAATACCCACTTTCGGTCACTTTGGCTAGTTATTTCCCTTTAAGAATCTGCGCTATAACTCCGAAGTTTCTGAAGATAGAGAACTGAAACTCGACAGACAGGTAGTATGGAAGTCGGAGCTTCGTATGGACCCCATATAAAGTCTGTGGCTTTTTAACTTGGCGAGATATAATGATTACAAGAATGCTTGGCATTTTTTACCTGAGCAGGGGGCCACCAGGCGGGCCAAAGTTTGCCGACTTTGTAGCCCCGCCTCCAATCTATCATATGGTGGAACATTTAACAGAATCGGTCGAGCAATTAGCGAATTATAGCGTTTTGAAGAAAACTAATTCCCGAAATCCACCTCCTACCAGCTTCTGTTGACCTGGTGTTTCACAAAAAAATAACCGAAATTTTAAAAATTTTAAAATTTTACCGGCTGAAAATTTTACTTTTTTTGTAATAACTCCGTTGTTTTAAAAGGTAAATGCGTGACAGCTGGTAGAAAACACATTGGGGAGTAAAATGTAGTAAATAAAATTTTTCCACGCCCACTTTGAAATCGTAAAATGTGGGCGTAAATTGGAAATTGCTTTTTCTTCGTCTACTCTTTGCCGTTTCGGAAGCTCAAAAGCCATCCATATTAAAGCTGACCTTGCGATCTTTCATCCAAATCAAGTTTCATCAAAATAGACTGAGCCGTTCCCGAGATATAGGACTTACAAATTTATTAAAAAGTACCCACTTTCGGTCACTTTGGCTTGTTATTTCCCTTTAAGAATCTGCGCTATAACTCCGAAGTTTCTGAAGATAGAGAGGTGAAACTCGACAGACAGGTAGTATGGAAGTCGGAGCTTCGTATGGACCGCATATAAAGTCTGTGGCTTTTTAACTTACCAAGATATAATGATTACAAGAATGTTTGGCATTTTTTACCTGAGCAGGGGGGCCACCAGGCGGGCCAAAGTTTGCCGACTTTGTAGCCCCGCCTCCAATCTATCATATGGTGGAACATTTAACAGAATCGGTCGAGCAATTAGCGAATTATAGCGTTTTGAAGAAAACTAATTCCCGAAATCCACCTCCTACCAGCTTCTGTTGACCTGGTGTTTCACAAAAAAATAACCGAAATTTTAAAAATTTTAAAATTTTACCGGCTGAAAATTTTACTTTTTTGTAATAACTCCGTTGTTTTAAAAGGTAAATGCGTGAAATTTTGACAGCTGGTAGAAATTTTGACAGCTGGGGAGTAAAATGTAGTAAATAAAATTTTTCCACGCCCACTTTGAAGTCGTAAAATGTGGGCGTAAATTGGAAATTGCTTTTTCTTCGTCTACTCTTTGCCGTTCCGGAAGTCCAAAAGCCATCCATATTAAAGCTGACTTTGCGATCTTTCATCCAAAACATATTTCATCAAAATAGACTGAGCCGTTCCCGAGATATAGGACTTAAAAATTTATTAAAAAGTAGCCACTTTCGGTCATTTTGGCTTGTTGTTTCCCTTTAAGAATCTGCGCTATAACTCCGAAGTTTCTGAAGATAGAGAAGTGAAATTCGACAGGCAGGTAGTATGGAAGTCGGAGCTTCGTATGGGCCGCATATAAAGTCTGTGGCTATTTAACTTGGCGAGATATAATGATTACAAGAATGTTTGGCATTTTTTACCTGACCATGGGGGCCACCAGGCGGGCCAAAGTTTGCCCACCTTGAAGCTTTGCCTATATTAAAGCTGACCTTGCAATCTTTCATCCAAATCAAGTTTCATCAACATATACCAACCCGTTTTCGAGATATCGGACTTACAAATTTATTAAAAAATACCCACTTTCGGTCACTTTGGCTTGTTATTTCCCTTTCAGAATCTGCGCTATAACTCCGAAGTTTCTGAAGATAGAGAACTGAAACTCAACAGACAGGTAGTATGGAAGTCGGAGCTTCGTATGGACCCCATATAAAGTCTGTGGCTTTTTAACTTGGCGAGATATAATGATTACAAGAATGTTTGGCATTTTTTACCTGAGCAGGGGGCCACCAGGCGGGCCAAAGTTTGCCGACTTTGTAGCCCCGTCTCCAATCTATCATATGGTGGAACAGTTAACAGAATCGGTCGAGCAATTAGCGAGTTATAGCGTTTTGAAGAAAACTATTTCCCGAAATCCACCTCCTACCAGCTTCTGTTGACCTGGTGTTTCACAAAAAAATAACCGAAATTTTTAAAATTTTAAAATTTTACCGGCTGAAAAATAATTTTACTTTTTTTGTAATAACTCCGTTGTTTTAAAAGGTAAATGCGTGAAATTTTGACAGCTGGTAGAAAACACATTGGGGAGTAAAATGTAGTAAATAAAATTTTTCCACGTCCACTTTGAAGTCGTAAAATGTGGGCGTAAATTGGAAATTGCTTTTTCTTCGTCTACTCTTTGCCGTTTCGGAAGTCCACAAGCTACCCATATTAAAGCTGATTTTGTGATCTTTCATCCAAAACATATTTCATCAAAATAGGCTGAGCCGTTCCCGAGATATAGGACTTACAAATTTATTAAAAAGTAGCCACTTTCGGTCACTTTGGCTTGTTGTTTCCCTTTAAGAATCTGCGCTATAACTCCGAAGTTTCTGAAGATAGAGAAGTGAAATTCGACAGGCAGGTAGTATGGAAGTCAGAGCTTCGTATGGACCCCATATAAAGTCTGTGGCTTTTTAACTTGGCGAGATATAATGATTACAAGAATGTTTGACATTTTTTACCTGAGCAGGGGGGCCACCAGGCGGGCCAAGGTTTGCCGACTTTGTAGCCCCGCCTCCAATCTATCATATGGTGGAACAGTTAACAGAATCGGTCGAGCAATTAGCGAGTTATAGCGTTTTGAAGAAAACTAATTCCCGAAATCCACCTCCTACCAGCTTCTGTTGACCTGGTGTTTCACAAAAAAATAACCGAAATTTTTAAAATTTTAAAATTTTACCGGCTGAAAAATAATTTTAATTTTTTTGTAATAACTCCGTTGTTTTAAAAGGTAAATGCGTGAAATTTTGACAGCTGGTAGAAAACACATTGGGGAGTAAAATGTGGCAAATAAAATTTTTCCACGCCCACTTTGAAGTCGTCAAATGTGGGCGTAAATTGGAAATTGCTTTTTCTTCGTCTACTCTTTGCCGTTTCGGAAGTCCAAAAGCTACCCATATTAAAGCTGATTTTGCGATCTTTCATCCAAAACATATTTCATCAAAATATACTGAGCCGTTCCCGAGATATAGGTCTTACAAATTTATTAAAAAGTATCCACTTTCGGTCACTTTGGCTTGTTGTTTCCCTTTAAGAATCTGCGCTATAACTCCGAAGTTTCTGAAGATAGAGAAGTGAAACTCGACAGGCAGGTAGTATGGAAGTCAAAGCTTCGTATGGACCCCATATAAAGTCTATGGCTATTTAACTTGGCGAGATATAATGATTACAAGAATGTTTGGCATTTTTTACCTGACCATGGGAGCCCCCAGGCGGGCCAAAGTTTGCCCACCTTGAAGCTTTGCCTATATTAAAGCTGACCTTGCGATCTTTTATCCAAATCAAGTTTCATCAACATATACCGACCCGTTTTCGAGATATCGGACTTACAAATTTATTAAAAAGTACCCACTTTCGGTCACTTTGGCTTCTTATTTCCCTTTAAGAATCTGCGCTATAACTCCGAAGTTTCTGAAGATAGAGAAGTGAAATTCGACAGGCAGGTAGTATGGAAGTCGGAGCTTCGTATGGGCCGCATATAAAGTCTGTGGCTATTTAACTTGGCGAGATATAATGATTACAAGAATGTTTGGCATTTTTTACCTGACCATGGGGGCCACCAGGCGGGCCAAAGTTTGCCCACCTTGAAGCTTTGCCTATATTAAAGCTGACCTTGCGATCTTTCATCCAAATCAAGTTTCATCAACATATACCGACCCGTTTTCGAGATATCGGACTTACAAATTTATTAAAAAATACCCACTTTCGGTCACTTTGGCTTGTTATTTCCCTTTAAGAATCTGCGCTATAACTCCGAAGTTTCTGAAGATAGAGAACTGAAACTCGACAGACAGGTAGTATGGAAGTCGGAGCTTCGTATGGACCCCATATAAAGTCTGTGGCTTTTTAACTTGGCGAGATATAATGATTACAAGAATGTTTGGCATTTTTTACCTGAGCAGGGGGCCACCAGGCGGGCCAAAGTTTGCCGACTTTGTAGCCCCGTCTCCAATCTATCATATGGTGGAACAGTTAACAGAATCGGTCGAGCAATTAGCGAGTTATAGCGTTTTGAAGAAAACTATTTCCCGAAATCCACCTCCTACCAGCTTCTGTTGACCTGGTGTTTCACAAAAAAATAACCGAAATTTTTAAAATTTTAAAATTTTACCGGCTGAAAAATAATTTTACTTTTTTTGTAATAACTCCGTTGTTTTAAAAGGTAAATGCGTGAAATTTTGACAGCTGGTAGAAAACACATTGGGGAGTAAAATGTGGTAAATAAAATTTTTCCACGCCCACTTTGAAGTCGTAAAATGTGGGCGTAAATTGGAAATTGTTTTTTCTTCGTCTACTCTTTGCCGTTTCGGAAGTCCACAAGCTACCCATATTAAAGCTGATTTTGCGATCTTTCATCCAAAACATATTTCATCAAAATAGACTGAGCCGTTCCCGAGATATAGGACTTACAAATTTATTAAAAAGTAGCCACTTTCGGTCACTTTGGCTTGTTGTTTCCCTTTAAGAATCTGCGCTATAACTCCGAAGTTTCTGAAGATAGAGAAGTGAAACTCGACAGGCAGGTAGTATGGAAGTCAGAGCTTCGTATGGACCCCATATAAAGTCTGTGGCTTTTTAACTTGGCGAGATATAATGATTACAAGAATGTTTGGCATTTTTTACCTGAGCAGGGGGGCCACCAGGCGGGCCAAGGTTTGCCGACTTTGTAGCCCCGCCTCCAATCTATCATATGGTGGAACAGTTAACAGAATCGGTCGAGCAATTAGCGAGTTATAGCGTTTTGAAGAAAACTAATTCCCGAAATCCACCTCCTACCAGCTTCTGTTGACCTGGTGTTTCACAAAAAAATAACCGAAATTTTTAAAATTTTAAAATTTTACCGGCTGAAAAATAATTTTACTTTTTTTGTAATAACTCCGTTGTTTTAAAAGGTAAATGCGTGAAATTTTGACAGCTGGTAGAAAACACATTGGGGAGTTAAATGTGGCAAATAAAATTTTTCCACGCCCACTTTGAAGTCGTCAAATGTGGGCGTAAATTGGAAATTGCTTTTTCTTCGTCTACTCTTTGCCGTTTCGGAAGTCCAAAAGCTACCCATATTAAAGCTGATTTTGCGATCTTTCATCCAAATCAAGTTTCATCAACATATACCGACCCGTTTTCAATATATCGGACTTACAAATTTATTGAAAAGTACCCACTTTCGGTCACTTTGGCTTGTTATTTCCCTTTAAGAATCTGCGCTATAACTCCGAAGTTTCTGAAGATAGAGAACTGAAGCTCGACAGACAGGTAGTATGGAAGTCGGAGCTTCGTATGGACCCCATATAAAGTATGTGGCTTTTTAACTTACCGAGATATAATGATTACAAGAATGTTTGGCATTTTTTACCTGAGCAGGGGGGCCACCAGGCGGGCCAAAGTTTGCCGACTTTGTAGCCCCGCCTCCAATCTATCATATGGTGAATAGTTAACAGAATCGGTCGAGCAATTAGCGAGTTATAGCGTTTTGAAGAAAACTAATTCCCGAAATCCACCTCCTACCAGCTTCTGTTGACCTGGTGTTTCACAAAAAAATAACCGAAATTTTTAAAATTTTAAAATTTTACCGGCTGAAAAATAATTTTACTTTTTTTGTAATAACTCCGTTGTTTTAAAAGGTAAATGCGTGAAATTTTGACAGCTGGTAGAAAACACATTGGGGAGTAAAATGTGGCAAATAAAATTTTTCCACGCCCACTTTGAAGTCGTCAAATGTGGGCGTAAATTGGAAATTGCTTTTTCTTCGTCTACTCTTTGCCGTTTCGGAAGTCCAAAAGCTACCCATATTAAAGCTGATTTTGCGATCTTTCATCCAAAACATATTTCATCAAAATAGACTGAGCCGTTCCCGAGATATAGGTCTTACAAATTTATTAAAAAGTATCCACTTTCGGTCACTTTGGCTTGTTGTTTCCCTTTAAGAATCTGCGCTATAACTCCGAAGTTTCTGAAGATAGAGAAGTGAAACTCGACAGGCAGGTAGTATGAAAGTCGGAGCTTCGTATGGACCCCATATAAAGTCTATGGCTATTTAACTTGGCGAGATATAATGATTACAAGAATGTTTGGCATTTTTTACCTGACCATTAGAGCCCCCAGGCGGGCCAAAGTTTGCCCACCTTGAAGCTTTGCCTATATTAAAGCTGACCTTGCGATCTTTTATCCAAATTAAGTTTCATCAACATATACCGACCCGTTTTCGAGATATCGGACTTACAAATTTATTAAAAAGTACCCACTTTCGGTCACTTTGGCTTGTTATTTCCCTTTAAGAATCTGCGCTATAACTCCGAAGTTTCTGAAGATAGAGAAGTGAAATTCGACAGGCAGGTAGTATGGAAGTCGGAGCTTCGTATGGACCCCATATAAAGTCTGTGGCTTTTTAACTTGGCGAGATATAATGATTACAAGAATGTTTGGCATTTTTTACCTGAGCAGGGGGGCCACTAGGCGGGCCAAGGTTTGCCGACTTTGTAGCCCCGCCTCCAATCTATCATATGGTGGAACAGTTAACAGAATCGGTCGAGCAATTAGCGAGTTATAGCGTTTTGAAGAAAACTAATTCCCGAAATCCACCTCCTACCAGCTTCTGTTGACCTGGTGTTTCACAAAAAAATAACCGAAATTTTTAAAATTTTAAAATTTTACCGGCTGAAAAATAATTTTAATTTTTTTGTAATAACTCCGTTGTTTTAAAAGGTAAATGCGTGAAATTTTGACAGCTGGTAGAAAACACATTGGGGAGTAAAATGTGGCAAATAAAATTTTTCCACGCCCACTTTGAAGTCGTCAAATGTGGGCGTAAATTGGAAATTGCTTTTTCTTCGTCTACTCTTTGCCGTTTCGGAAGTCCAAAAGCCACCCATATTAAAGCTGATTTTGCGATCTTTCATCCAAAACATATTTCATCAAAATAGACTGAGCCGTTCCCGAGATATAGGTCTTACAAATTTATTAAAGAGTAGCCACTTTCGGTCACTTTGGCTTGTTGTTTCCCTTTAAGAATCTGCGCTATAACTCTGAAGTTTCTGAAGATAGAGAATTGAAACTCGACAGGCAGGTAGTATGGAAGTCGGAGCTTCGTATGGACCCCATATAAAGTCTATGGCTATTTAACTTGGCGAGATATAATGATTACAAGAATGTTTGGCATTTTTTACCTGACCATGGGGGCCACCAGGCGGGGCAAAGCTTGCCCACCTTGAAGCTTTGCCTATATTAAAGCTGATCTTGCGATCTTTTATCCAAATCAAGTTTCATCAACATATACCGACCCGTTTTCGAGATATCGGACTTACAAATTTATTAAAAAGTACCCACTTTCGGTCACTTTGGCTTGTTATTTCCCTTTAAGAATCTGCGCTATAACTCCGAAGTTTCTGCAGATAGAGAAGTGAAATTCGACAGGCAGGTAGTATGGAAGTCGGAGCTTCGTATGGACCCCATATAAAGTATGTGGCTTTTTAACTTACCGAGATATAATGATTACAAGAATGTTTGGCATTTTTTACCTGAGCAGGGGGGCCACCAGGCGGGCCAAAGTTTGCCGACTTTGTAGCCCCGCCTCCAATCTATCATATGGTGGAATAGTTAACAGAATCGGTCGAGCAATTAGCGAGTTATAGCGTTTTGAAGAAAATTAATTCCCGAAATCCACCTCCTACCAGCTTCTGTTGACCTGGTGTTTCACAAAAAAATAACCGAAATTTTTAAAATTTTAAAATTTTACCGGCTGAAAAATAATTTTTTGACAGCTGGTAGAAAACACATTGGGGAGTAAAATGTGGCAAATAAAATTTTTCCACGCCCACTTTGAAGTCGTCAAATGTGGGCGTAAATTGGAAGTTGCTTTTTCTTCGTTTACTCTTTGCCGTTTCGGAAGTCCAAAAGCCACCCATATTAAAGCTGATTTTGCGATCTTTCATCCAAAACATATTTCATCAAAATAGACTGAGCCGTTCCCGAGGTATAGGTCTTACAAATTTATTAAAAAGTAGCCACTTTCGGTCACTTTGGCTTGTTGTTTCCCTTTAAGAATCTGCGCTATAACTCCGAAGTTTCTGAAGATAGAGAAGTGAAACTCGACAGGCAGGTAGTATGGAAGTCGGAGCTTCGTATGGACTCCATATAAAGTCTATGCCTATTTAACTTGGCGAGATATAATGATTACAAGAATGTTTGGCATTTTTTACCTGACCATGGGGGCCACCAGGCGGGCCAAAGCTTGCCCACCTTGAAGCTTTGCCTATATTAAAGCTGACCTTGCGATCTTTCATCCAAATCAAGTTTCATCAACATATACCGACCCGTTTTCGAGATATCGGACTTACAAATTTATTAAAAAGTACCCACTTTCGGTCACTTTGGCTTGTTATTTCCCTTTAAGAATCTGCGCTATAACTCCGAAGTTTCTGAAGATAGAGAACTGAAACTCGACAGACAGGTAGTATGGAAGTCGGAGCTTCGTATGGACCCCATATAAAGTCTGTGGCTTTTTAACTTGGCGAGATATAATGATTACAAGAATGTTTGGCATTTTTTACCTGAGCAGGGGGGCCACCAGGCGGGCCAAAGTTTGCCGACTTTGTAGCCCCGCCTCCAATCTATCATATGGTGGAACAGTTAACAGAATCGGTCGAGCAATTAGCGAGTTATAGCGTTTTGAAGAAAACTAATTCCCGAAATCCACCCCCTACCAGCTTCTGTTGACCTGGTGTTTCACAAAAAAATAACCGAAATTTTTAAAATTTTACCGGCTGAAAAATAATTTTACTTTTTTTGTAATAACTCCGTTGTTTTAAAAGGTAAATGCGTGAAATTTTGACAGCTGGTAGAAAACACATTGGGGAGTAAAATGTGGCAAATAAAATTTTTCCACGCCCACTTTGAAGTCGTCAAATGTGGGCGTAAATTGGAAATTGCTTTTTCTTCGTCTACTCTTTGCCGTTTCGGAAGTCCAAAAGCCACCCATATTAAAGCTGATTTTGCGATCTTTCATCCAAAACATATTTCATCAAAATAGACTGAGCCGTTCCCGAGGTATAGGTCTTACAAATTTATTAAAAAGTAGCCACTTTCGGTCACTTTGGCTTGTTGTTTCCCTTTAAGAATCTGCGCTATAACTCCGAAGTTTCTGAAGATAGAGAAGTGAAACTCGACAGGCAGGTAGTATGGAAGTCGGAGCTTCGTATGGACTCCATATAAAGTCTATGCCTATTTAACTTGGCGAGATATAATGATTACAAGAATGTTTGGCATTTTTTACCTGACCATGGGGGCCACCAGGCGGGCCAAAGCTTGCCCACCTTGAAGCTTTGCCTATATTAAAGCTGACCTTGCGATCTTTCATCCAAATCAAGTTTCATCAACATATACCGACCCGTTTTCGAGATATCGGACTTACAAATTTATTAAAAAGTACCCACTTTCGGTCACTTTGGCTTGTTATTTCCCTTTAAGAATCTGCGCTATAACTCCGAAGTTTCTGAAGATAGAGAACTGAAACTCGACAGACAGGTAGTATGGAAGTCGGAGCTTCGTATGGACCCCATATAAAGTCTGTGGCTTTTTAACTTGGCGAGATATAATGATTACAAGAATGTTTGGCATTTTTTACCTGAGCAGGGGGGCCACCAGGCGGGCCAAAGTTTGCCGACTTTGTAGCCCCGCCTCCAATCTATCATATGGTGGAACAGTTAACAGAATCGGTCGAGCAATTAGCGAGTTATAGCGTTTTGAAGAAAACTAATTCCCGAAATCCACCCCCTACCAGCTTCTGTTGACCTGGTGTTTCACAAAAAAATAACCGAAATTTTTAAAATTTTACCGGCTGAAAAATAATTTTACTTTTTTTGTAATAACTCCGTTGTTTTAAAAGGTAAATGCGTGAAATTTTGACAGCTGGTAGAAAACACATTGGGGAGTAAAATGTGGCAAATAAAATTTTTCCACGCCCACTTTGAAGTCGTCAAATGTGGGCGTAAATTGGAAATTGCTTTTTCTTCGTCTACTCTTTGCCGTTTCGGAAGTCCAAAAGCCACCCATATTAAAGCTGATTTTGCGATCTTTCATCCAAAACATATTTCATCAAAATAGACTGAGCCGTTCCCGAGATATAGGTCTTACAAATTTATTAAAAAGTAGCCACTTTCGGTCACTTTGGCTTGTTGTTTCCCTTTAAGAATCTGCGCTATAACTCCGAAGTTTCTGAAGATAGAGAAGTGAAACTCGACAGGCAGGTAGTATGGAAGTCGGAGCTTCGTATGGACCCCATATAAAGTCTATGGCTATTTAACTTGGCGAGATATAATGATTACAAGAATGTTTGGCATTTTTTACCTGACCATGGGGCCACCAGGCGGGCCAAAGCTTGCCAACTGTCTATATTAAAGCTGACCTTGCGATCTTTTATCCAAATCAAGTTTCATCAACATATACCGACCGGTTTTCGAGATATCGGACTTACAAATTTATTAAAAAGTACCCACTTTCGGTCACTTTGGCTTGTTATTTCCCTTTAAGAATCTGCGCTATAACTCCGAAGTTTCTGAAGATAGAGAACTGAAACTCGACAGACAGATAGTATGGAAGTCGGAGCTTCGTATGGACCCCATATAAAGTATGTGGCTTTTTAACTTACCGAGATATAATGATTACAAGAATGTTTGGCATTTTTTACCTGAGCAGGGGGGCCACCAGGCGGGCCAAAGTTTGCCGACTTTGTAGCCCCGCCTCCAATCTATCATATGGTGGAACAGTTAACAGAATCGGTCGAGCAATTAGCGAGTTATAGCGTTTTGAAGAAAACTAAGTCCCGAAATCCACCTCCTACCAGCTTCTGTTGACCTGGTGTTTCACAAAAAAATAACCGAAATTTTTAAAATTTTAAAATTTTACCGGCTGAAAAATAATTTTACTTTTTTTGTAATAACTCCGTTGTTTTAAAAGGTAAATGCGTGAAATTTTGACAGCTGGTAGAAAACACATTGGGGAGTAAAATGTGGCAAATAAAATTTTTCCACGCCCACTTTGAAGTCGTCAAATGTGGGCGTAAATTGGAAATTGCTTTTTCTTCGTCTACTCTTTGCCGTTTCGGAAGTCCAAAAGCCACCCATATTAAAGCTGATTTTGCGATCTTTCATCCAAAACATATTTCATCAAAATAGACTGAGCCGTTCCCGAGATATAAGTCTTACAAATTTATTAAAAAGTAGCCACTTTCGGTCACTTTGGCTTGTTGTTTCCCTTTAAGAATCTGCGCTATAACTCCGAAGTTTCTGAAGATAGAGAATTGAAACTCGACAGGCAGGTAGTATGGAAGTCGGAGCTTCGTATGGACCCCATATAAAGTCTATGGCTATTTAACTTGGCGAGATATAATGATTACAAGAATGTTTGGCATTTTTTACCTGACCATGGGGGCCACCAGGCGGGGCAAAGCTTGCCCACCTTGAAGCTTTGCCTATATTAAAGCTGATCTTGCGATCTTTTATCCAAATCAAGTTTCATCAACATATACCGACCCGTTTTCGAGATATCGGACTTACAAATTTATTAAAAAGTACCCACTTTCGGTCACTTTGGCTTGTTATTTCCCTTTAAGAATCTGCGCTATAACACCGAAGTTTCTGAAGATAGAGAAGTGAAATTCGACAGGCAGGTAGTATGGAAGTCGGAGCTTCGTATGGACCCCATATAAAGTATGTGGCTTTTTAACTTACCGAGATATAATGATTACAAGAATGTTTGGCATTTCTTACCTGAGCAGGGGGGCCACCAGGCGGGCCAAAGTTTGCCGACTTTGTAGCCCCGCCTCCAATCTATCATATGGTGGAATAGTTAACAGAATCGGTCGAGCAATTAGCGAGTTATAGCGTTTTGAAGAAAATTAATTCCCGAAATCCACCTCCTACCAGCTTCTGTTGACCTGGTGTTTCACAAAAAAATAACCGAAATTTTTAAAATTTTAAAATTTTACCGGCTGAAAAATAATTTTTTGACAGCTGGTAGAAAACACATTGGGGAGTAAAATGTGGCAAATAAAATTTTTCCACGCCCACTTTGAAGTCGTCAAATGTGGGCGTAAATTGGAAGTTGCTTTTTCTTCGTTTACTCTTTGCCGTTTCGGAAGTCCAAAAGCCACCCATATTAAAGCTGATTTTGCGATCTTTCATCCAAAACATATTTCATCAAAATAGACTGAGCCGTTCCCGAGGTATAGGTCTTACAAATTTATTAAAAAGTAGCCACTTTCGGTCACTTTAGCTTGTTGTTTCGCTTTAAGAATCTGCGCTATAACTCCGAAGTTTCTGAAGATAGAGAACTGAAACTTGACAGACAGGTAGTATGGAAGTCGGAGCTTCGTATGGACCCCATATAAAGTCTGTGGCTTTTTAACTTGGCGAGATATAATGATTACAAGAATGTTTGGCATTTTTACCTGAGCAGGGGGGCCACTAGGCGGGCCAAAGTTTGCCGACTTTGTAGCCCCACCTCCAATCTATCATATGGTGGAACAGTTAACAGAATCGGTCGAGCAATTAGCGAGTTATAGCATTTTGAAGAAAACTAATTCCCGAAATCCACCTCCTACCAGCTTCTGTTGACCTGGGCCCTATTCCACAAAAAACTTATCAACTTTTCACTTTGCACACTTATCAATTTGCATTTTTTTGCAAAGTGATAAGTGTTTCTGTTCCACAATATACTTTGCAAAATTCACTTTGCACTAAGCATATTTTTTCTAAGTCTTTGCTCTCTTTGTAAATTTATTGCACTCTTTGCAAAGTATTCGCGCTCTTTGTAAAGTCTTTGCGTTCTCCTGCAAAGTGAGTGTGCAAAGTGTTCCAGAAAACATTTAATCATCTTTGCATTTCTGTTTTATCAATTTTCACTTTGCAGTGCTAATAGAAGTTGTTAAAATGACTCGCAAAATTAAAATAGAAAAAAAAACTTGCAGTTTTAAATGTAATCCAAGAAAAAAAAGATATTTTATTTGGTAGTTTTGAAAGCAATAAAGTAAGTATTTTTTCTAAAATTATCATAAATACGTACCCCTAATTCTTAAAATTTAAAATGAATTTTAAATTTATTTATTTGAAGTTTTTAATAAAAAAATTTCTTAAAATAGATTTCAAATACATTTTATTTTTTAATGAATATAATCCTTAGATCATATTAAAGTTTATATTTCATTTCGAAGGTTAATAAATTGTATAAACAGGCTGCCTGGGAGGAAGTTTTGAAAAAAGCCCAATCCCTGCAACTGGCGTCGGCCCAAAAAACATGGATTTATGCGCGGAACGGTTTGTTTGGGCTCTGGAAGAGTCGGACATTGGTAAATAATACACCCTAAATAATAAACCCTAAAAATGCCCCAAAAGAAACACCACTTTTGCAGTGGAAAAAGGAAACAGCAAAAATATCAATTTTATTCAAAAACTAGGCATTAGGAAAATTATTGTAGCAAAGAAGTAAGCCTTTCCATTCCGCTCGCATTATTCATATTATTAAGGGCATCATTTTCTCCCTCAGCATTTTCCACATCCAATTCCTCGATTTCACTGTCATTTTCTTCAATCGGTTGCATGTTTTCACTACTGCTTCCGATGCTACAGGCAATATTGTGTAAGACGGTACAAGCAATAACTAACTTTCCTGCAAACTCAGGTCTCAGTCGCAAATAGTTTAGACATGGGAATCTCTCTTTAAGAATGCCAAAACTATTTTCAATTATGCGCCGTGTTTTTTTGTGGTAACGATTGAAAGCCTCTTCATCAGGGTTATCGGGATTTCGGCGTAATGGTGGTATCAACCAGTTTTTCAGTCCATAACCACTGTCACCCAAAACAACAGCATCCGGAAATGGTCTCCATCCATTGTCAAATCTTTGACTTACAGCCGAATTTCGTAACACGCATATCATCATCACATTTAATGAGTGGTTCCCATGCCGGTGTAGGCGCATCAATTTTAGTGATTGTACCATCCAAGCAACCACATACACAAGGGAATCCACCCATCATAAAAAACTTTTCAGCAATACCACTGACGTCATCAGGCCACCGAATTGTGTTTTGAAATAAAACATCTATTATAACGTCAACAACTCTATGGATGGGTCTGCAAACTGTTGATTTTACAACACCATGCATAGTTGCAACTCCATGGTACTGGAAACCATTTCCAAGCCAATGCAAACATATTAGTAGTTGGTTTTCAACCGACAAGGCATGACTGCGCTGTGTGTTGTGCTCTAATTTTTTTCCAATTTTATTTAAAATGAAATCAACTTGATTTTGATTTAAACGAAAGCACTCTTTAAAGTTAAGGTTTTGTAATCCCGAAAAATTAATTCGGTCTCTATAATTTCTTGTTATAACCGAGTCTTCACTATTGTCGAACAGAAATTCACGTCTTAACATTTTGAAAGCTTCACTAATTATAACAATATGAATTTGTAAAGTGATCGTTTACCTTGCAAATTTTTGACAAACTTATCAAAATTTGCTTTGCAAAAATATAATTTACAGTTATTGTGGAACGAAACACCATAATTATTTGCAAAGTCTTTGCAAATTACACTTTTCAATATTAACTTCTCACTTTGCACAAGAGAACGTACGTGGAACAGAAATGGGAAAGAGAGCAAAAAAATTGCAAAGACTTTGCAAATTACACTTATCAATTTCAACTTATCACTTATCAAATTTTACAGTTATGAGGAACAAAAAGTTTTGCGAATTGATGAAAAATTTGATAAGTGCAAAGTGAAAAGTTGATAAGTTGTTTTGTGGAATAGGGCCCTGGTGTTTCACAAAAAAATAACAGAAATTTTTAAAATTTTAAAATTTTACCGGCTGAAAAAGAATTTTACTTTTTTTGTAATAACTCCGTTGTTTTAAAAGGTAAATGCGTGAAATTTTGACAGCTGGTAGAAAACACATTCGGGAGTAAAATGTAGTAAATAAAATTTTTCCACGCCCACTTTGAAATCGTAAAATGTGGGCGTAAATTGGAAATTGCTTTTTCTTCGTCTACTCTTTGCCGTTTCGGAAGTTCAAAAGCCACCCATATTAAAGCCGATTTTGCGATCTTTCATCCAAAACATATTTCATCAAAATAGACTGAGCCGTTCCCGAGATATAGGACTTACAAATTTATTAAAAAGTAGCCACTTTCGGTCACTTTGGCTTGTTGTTTCCCTTTAAGAATCTGCGCTATAACTCCGAAGTTTCTGAAGATAGAGAACTGAAACTCGACAGACAGGTAGTATGGAAGTCGGAGCTTCGTATGGACCCCATATAAAGTCTATGGCTATTTAACTTGGCGAGATATAATGATTACAAGAATGTTTGGCATTTTTTACCTGACCATGGGGGCCACCAGGCGGGCCAAAGTTTGCCCACCTTGAAGCTTTGCCTATATTAAAGCTGACCTTGCGATCTTTCATCCAAATCAAGTTTCATCAACATATACCGACCCGTGTTCGAGATATCGGACTTACAAATTTATTAAAAAGTACCCAGTTTCGGTCACTTTGGCTTGTTATTTCCCTTTAAGAATCTGCGCTATAACTCCGAAGTTTCTGAAGATAGAGAACTGAAACTCGACAGACAGGTAGTATGGAAGTCGGAGCTTCGTATGGACCCCATATAAAGTCTGTGGCTTTTTAACTTGGTGAGATATAATGATTACAAGAATGTTTGGCATTTTTTAACTGAGCAGGGGGGCCACCAGGCGGGCCAAAGTTTGCCGACTTTGTAGCCCCACCTCCAATCTATCATATGGTGGAACAGTTAACAGAATCGGTCGAGCAATTAGCGAGTTATAGCATTTTGAAGAAAACTAATTCCCGAAATCCACCTCCTACCAGCTTCTGTTGACCTGGTGTTTCACAAAAAAATAACAGAAATTTTTAAAATTTTAAAATTTTACCGGCTGAAAAATAATTTTACTTTTTTGTAATAACTCCGTTTATTTAAAAGGTAAATGCGTGAAATTTTGACAGCTGGTAGAAAACACATTCGGGAGTAAAATGTAGTAAATAAAATTTTTCCACGCCCACTTTGAAATCGTAAAATGTGGGCGTAAATTGGAAATTGCTTTTTCTTCGTCTACTCTTTGCCGTTTCGGAAGTCCAAAAGCCACCCATATTAAAGCCGATTTTGCGATCTTTCATCCAAAACATATTTCATCAAAATAGACTGAGCCGTTCCCGAGATATAGGACTTACAAATTTATTAAAAAGTAGCCACTTTCGGTCACTTTGGCTTGTTGTTTCCCTTTAAGAATCTGCGCTATAACTCCGAAGTTTCTGAAGATAGAGAAGTGAAACTCGACAGGCAGGTAGTATGGAAGTCGAAGCTTCGTATGGACCCCATATGAAGTCTGTGGCTTTTTAACTTGGCGAGATATAATGATTACAAGAATGTTTGGCATTTTTTACCTGAGCAGGGGGGCCACCAGGCGGGCCAAAGTTTGCCCACCTTGAAGCTTTGTCTATATTAAAGCTGATCTTGCGGTCTTTCATCCAAATCAAGTTTCATCAACATATACCGACCCGTGTTCGAGATATAGGACTTACAAATTTATTAAAAAGTAGCCACTTTCGGTCACTTTGGCTTGTTGTTTCCCTTTAAGAATCTACGCTATAACTCCGAAGTTTCTGAAGATAGAGAAGTGAAACTCGACAGGCAGGTAGTATGGAAGTCGAAGCTTCGTATGGACCCCATATGAAGTCTGTGGCTTTTTAACTTGGCGAGATATAATGATTACAAGAATGTTTGGCATTTTTTACCTGAGCAGGGGGGCCACCAGGCGGGCCAAAGTTTGCCGACTTTGTAGCCCCGCCTCCAATCTATCATATGGTGGAACAGTTAACAGAATCGGTCGAGCAATTAGCGAGTTATAGCGTTTTGAAGAAAACTAATTCCCGAAATCCACCTCCTACCAGCTTCTGTTGACCTGGTGTTTCACAAAAAAATAACCGAAATTTTTAAAATTTTTAAATTTTACCGGCTGAAAAATAATTTTACTTTTTTTGTAATAACTCCGTTGTTTTAAAAGGTAAATGCGTGAAATTTTGACAGCTGGTAGAAAACACATTGGGGAGTAAAATGTGGCAAATAAAATTTTTCCACGCCCACTTTGAAATCGTAAAATGTGGGCGTAAATTGGAAATTGCTTTTTCTTCGTCTACTCTTTGCCGTTTCGGAAGTCCAAAAGCCACCCATATTAAAGCCGATTTTGCGATCTTTCATCCAAAACATATTTCATCAAAATAGATTGAGCCGTTCCCGAGATATAGGTCTTACAAATTTATTAAAAAGTACCCACTTTCGGTCACTTTGGCTTGTTGTTTCCCTTTAAGAATCTGCGCTATAACTCCGAAGTTTCTGAAGATAGAGAAGTGAAACTCGACAGGCAGGTAGTATGGAAGTCGGAGCTTCGTATGGACCCCATATAAAGTCTGTGGCTATTTAACTTGGCGAGATATAATGATTACAAGAATGTTTGGCATTTTTTACCTGACCATGGGGGCCACCAGGCGGGCCAAAGTTTGCCCACCTTGAAGCTTTGCCTATATTAAAGCTGACCTTGCGATCTTTCATCCAAATCAAGTTTCATCAACATATACCGACCCGTGTTCGAGATATCGGACTTACAAATTTATTAAAAAGTACCCAGTTTCGGTCACTTTGGCTTGTTATTTCCCTTTAAGAATCTGCGCTATAACTCCGAAGTTTCTGAAGATAGAGAAATGAAACTCGACAGACAGGTAGTATGGAAGTCGGAGCTTCGTATGGACCCCATATAAAGTCTGTGGCTTTTTAACTTGGTGAGATATAATGATTACAAGAATGTTTGGCATTTTTTACCTGAGCAGGGGGGCCACCAGGCGGGCCAAAGTTTGCCGACTTTGTAGCCCCACCTCCAATCTATCATATGGTGGAACAGTTAACAGAATCGGTCGAGCAATTAGCGAGTTATAGCATTTTGAAGAAAACTAATTCCCGAAATCCACGTCCTACCAGCTTCTGTTGACCTGGTGTTTCACAAAAAAATAACAGAAATTTTTAAAATTTTAAAATTTTACCGGCTGAAAAATAATTTTACTTTTTTGTAATAACTCCGTTTATTTAAAAGGTAAATGCGTGAAATTTTGACAGCTGGTAGAAAACACATTCGGGAGTAAAATGTAGTAAATAAAATTTTTCCACGCCCACTTTGAAATCGTAAAATGTGGGCGTAAATTGGAAATTGCTTTTTCTTCGTCTACTCTTTGCCGTTTCGGAAGTCCAAAAGCCACCCATATTAAAGCCGATTTTGCGATCTTTCATCCAAAACATATTTCATCAAAATAGACTGAGCCGTTCCCGAGATATAGGACTTACAAATTTATTAAAAAGTAGCCACTTTCGGTCACTTTGGCTTGTTGTTTCCCTTTAAGAATCTGCGCTATAACTCCGAAGTTTCTGAAGATAGAGAAGTGAAACTCGACAGGCAGGTAGTATGGAAGTCGAAGCTTCGTATGGACCCCATATGAAGTCTGTGGCTTTTTAACTTGGCGAGATATAATGATTACAAGAATGTTTGGCATTTTTTACCTGAGCAGGGGGGCCACCAGGCGGGCCAAAGTTTGCCCACCTTGAAGCTTTGTCTATATTAAAGCTGATCTTGCGGTCTTTCATCCAAATCAAGTTTCATCAACATATACCGACCCGTGTTCGAGATATAGGACTTACAAATTTATTAAAAAGTAGCCACTTTCGGTCACTTTGGCTTGTTGTTTCCCTTTAAGAATCTGCGCTATAACTCCGAAGTTTCTGAAGATAGAGAAGTGAAACTCGACAGGCAGGTAGTATGGAAGTCGAAGCTTCGTATGGACCCCATATGAAGTCTGTGGCTTTTTAACTTGGCGAGATATAATGATTACAAGAATGTTTGGCATTTTTTACCTGAGCAGGGGGGCCACCAGGCGGGCCAAAGTTTGCCGACTTTGTAGCCCCGCCTCCAATCTATCATATGGTGGAACAGTTAACAGAATCGGTCGAGCAATTAGCGAGTTATAGCGTTTTGAAGAAAACTAATTCCCGAAATCCACCTCCTACCAGCTTCTGTTGACCTGGTGTTTCACAAAAAAATAACCGAAATTTTTAAAATTTTAAAATTTTACCGGCTGAAAAATAATTTTACTTTTTTTGTAATAACTCCGTTGTTTTAAAAGGTAAATGCGTGAAATTTTGACAGCTGGTAGAAAACACATTGGGGAGTAAAATGTGGCAAATAAAATTTTTCCACGCCCACTTTGAAATCGTAAAATGTGGGCGTAAATTGGAAATTGCTTTTTCTTCGTCTACTCTTTGCCGTTTCGGAAGTCCAAAAGCCACCCATATTAAAGCCGATTTTGCGATCTTTCATCCAAAACATATTTCATCAAAATAGACTGAGCCGTTCCCGAGATATAGGTCTTACAAATTTATTAAAAAGTACCCACTTTCGGTCACTTTGGCTTGTTATTTCCCTTTAAGAATCTGCGCTATAACTCCGAAGTTTCTGAAGATAGAGAACTGAAACTCGACAGACAGGTAGTATGGAAGTCGGAGCTTCGTATGGACCCCATATAAAGTCTGTGGCTTTTTAACTTGGTGCGATATAAGATTACAAGAATGTTTGGCATTTTTTACCTGAGCAGGGGGGCCACCAGGCGGGCCAAAGTTTGCCGACTTTGTAGCCCCACCTCCAATCTATCATATGGTGGAACAGTTAACAGAATCGGTCGAGCAATTAGCGAGTTATAGCATTTTGAAGAAAACTAATTCCCGAAATCCACCTCCTACCAGCTTCTGTTGACCTGGTGTTTCACAAAAAAATAACAGAAATTTTTAAAATTTTAAAATTTTACCGGCTGAAAAATAATTTTACTTTTTTTGTAATAACTCCGTTGTTTTAAAAGGTAAATGCGTGAAATTTTGACAGCTGGTAGAAAACACATTGGGGAGTAAAATGTGGCAAATAAAATTTTTCCACGCCCACTTTGAAGTCGTCAAATGTGGGCGTAAATTGGAAATTGCTTTTTCTTCGTCTACTCTTTGCCGTTTCGGAAGTCCGAAAGCCACCCATATTAAAGCCGATTTTGCGATCTTTCATCCAAAACATATTTCATCAAAATAGACTGAGCCGTTCCCGAGATATAGGTCTTACAAATTTATTAAAAAGTAGCCACTTTCGGTCACTTTGGCTTGTTGTTTCCCTTTAAGAATCTGCGCTATAACTCCCAAGTTTCTGAAGATAGAGAAGTGAAACTCGACAGGCAGGTAGTACGGAAGTCGGAGCTTCGTATGGGCGCATATAAAGTCTGTGGCTATTTAACTTGGCGAGATATAATGATTACAAGAATGTTTGGCATTTTTTACCTGACCATGGGGGCCACCAGGCGGGCCAAAGTTTGCCCACCTTGAAGCTTTGTCTATATTAAAGCTGATCTTGCGGTCTTTCATCCAAATCAAGTTTCATCAACATATACCGACCCGTGTTCGAGATATCAGACTTTCAAATTTATTAAAAAGTACCCACTTTCGGTCACTTTGGCTTGTTATTTCCCTTTAAGAATCTGCGCTATAACTCCGAAGTTTCTGAAGATAGAGAACTGAAACTCGACAGACAGGTAGTATGGAAGTCGGAGCTTCGTATGGACCCCATATAAAGTCTGTGGCTTTTTAACTTGGTGAGATATAATGATTACAAGAATGTTTGGCATTTTTTACCTGAGCAGGGGGGCCACCAGGCGGGCCAAAGTTTGCCGACTTTGTAGCCCCACCTCCAATCTATCATATGGTGGAACAGTTAACAGAATCGGTCGAGCAATTAGCGAGTTATAGCATTTTGAAGAAAACTAATTCCCGAAATCCACCTCCTACCAGCTTCTGTTGACCTGGTGTTTCACAAAAAAATAACCGAAATTTTTAAAATTTTAAAATTTTACCGGCTGAAAAATAATTTTACTTTTTTTGTAATAACTTCGTTGTTTTAAAAGGTAAATGCGTGAAATTTTGACAGCTGGTAGAAAACACATTCGGGAGTAAAATGTAGTAAATAAAATTTTTCCACGCCCACTTTGAAATCGTAAAATGTGGGCGTAAATTGGAAATTGCTTTTTCTTCGTCTACTCTTTGCCGTTTCGGAAGTCCAAAAGCCACCCATATTAAAGCCGATTTTGCGATCTTTCATCCAAAACATATTTCATCAAAATAGACTGAGCCGTTCCCGAGATATAGGACTTACAAATTTATTAAAAAGTAGCCACTTTCGGTCACTTTGGCTTGTTGTTTCCCTTTAAGAATCTGCGCTATAACTCCGAAGTTTCTGAAGATAGAGAAGTGAAACTCGACAGGCAGGTAGTATGGAAGTCGGAGCTTCGTATGGACCCCATATAAAGTCTATGGCTATTTAACTTGGCGAGATATAATGATTACAAGAATGTTTGGCCATTTTTACCTGAGCAGGGGGGCCACCAGGCGGGCCAAAGTTTGCCGACTTTGTAGCCCCGCCTCCAATCTATCATATGGTGGAACAGTTAAAAGAATCGGTCGAGCAATTAGCGAGTTATAGCGTTTTGAAGAAAACTAATTCCCGAAATCCACCTCCTACCAGCTTCTGTTGACCTGGTGTTTCACAAAAAAATAACAGAAATTCTTAAAATTTTAAAATTTTACCGGCTGAAAAATAATTTTACTTTTTCTGTAATAACTCCGTTGTTTTAAAAGGTAAATGCGTGAAATTTTGACACCTGGTAGAAAACACATTGGGGAGTAAAATGTGGCAAATAAAATTTTTCCACGCCCACTTTGAAATCGTCAAATGTGGGCGTAAATTGGAAATTGCTTTTTCTTCGTCTACTCTTTGCCGTTTCGGAAGTCCAAAAGCCATACATATTAAAGCTGACTTTGCGATCTTTCATCCAAAACATATTTCATCAAAATAGACTGAGCCGTTCCCGAGATATGGGTCTTACAAATTTATTAAAAAGTAGCCACTTTCGGTCACTTTGGCTTGTTGTTTCCCTTTAAGAATCTGCGCTATAACTCCGAAGTTTCTGAAGATAGAGAAGTGAAACTCGACAGGCAGGTAGTATGGAAGTCGGAGCTTCGTATGGACCCCATATAAAGTCTGTGGCTATTTAACTTGGCGAGATATAATGATTACAAGAATGTTTGGCATTTTTTACCTGACCATGGGGGCCACCAGGCGGGCCAAAGTTTGCCCACCTTGAAGCTTTGCCTATATTAAAGCTGACCTTGCGATCTTTCATCCAAATCAAGTTTCATCAACATATACCGACCCGTGTTCGAGATATCGGACTTACAAATTTATTAAAAAGTACCCAGTTTCGGTCACTTTGGCTTGTTATTTCCCTTTAAGAATCTGCGCTATAACTCCGAAGTTTCTGAAGATAGAGAACTGAAACTCGACAGACAGGTAGTATGGAAGTCGGAGCTTCGTATGGACCCCATATAAAGTCTGTGGCTTTTTAACTTGGCGAGATATAATGATTACAAGAATGTTTGGCATTTTTTACCTGAGCAGGGGGGCCACCAGGCGGGCCAAAGTTTGCCGACTTTGTAGCCCCACCTCCAATCTATCATATGGTGGAACAGTTAACAGAATCGGTCGAGCAATTAGCGAGTTATAGCATTTTGAAGAAAACTAATTCCCGAAATCCACCTCCTACCAGCTTCTGTTGACCTGGTGTTTCACAAAAAAATAACCGAAATTTTTAAAATTTTAAAATTTTACCGGCTGAAAAATAATTTTACTTTTTTTGTAATAACTCCGTTGTTTTAAAAGGTAAATGCGTGAAATTTTGACAGCTGGTAGAAAACACATTGGGGAGTAAAATGTGGCAAATAAAATTTTTCCACGCCCACTTTGAAATCGTAAAATGTGGGCGTAAATTGGAAATTGCTTTTTCTTCGTCTACTCTTTGCCGTTTCGGAAGTCCAAAAGCCACCCATATTAAAGCCGATTTTGCGATCTTTCATCCAAAACATATTTCATCAAAATAGACTGAGCCGTTCCTGAGATATAGGTCTTACAAATTTATTAAAAAGTACCCACTTTCGGTCACTTTGGCTTGTTATTTCCCTTTAAGAATCTGCGCTATAACTCCGAAGTTTCTGAAGATAGAGAACTGAAACTCGACAGACAGGTAGTATGGAAGTCGGAGCTTCGTATGGACCCCATATAAAGTCTGTGGCTTTTTAACTTGGTGAGATATAATGATTACAAGAATGTTTGGCATTTTTTACCTGAGCAGGGGGGCCACCAGGCGGGCCAAAGTTTGCCGACTTTGTAGCCCCACCTCCAATCTATCATATGGTGGAACAGTTAACAGAATCGGTCGAGCAATTAGCGAGTTATAGCATTTTGAAGAAAACTAATTCCCGAAATCCACCTCCTACCAGCTTCTGTTGACCTGGTGTTTCACAAAAAAATAACAGAAATTTTTAAAATTTTAAAATTTTACCGGCTGAAAAATAATTTTACTTTTTTTGTAATAACTCTGTTGTTTTAAAAGGTAAATGCGTGAAATTTTGACAGCTGGTAGAAAACACATTGGGGAGTAAAATGTGGCAAATAAAATTTTTCCACGCCCACTTTGAAGTCGTCAAATGTGGGCGTAAATTGGAAATTGCTTTTTCTTCGTCTACTCTTTGCCGTTTCGGAAGTCCGAAAGCCACCCATATTAAAGCCGATTTTGCGATCTTTCATCCAAAACATATTTCATCAAAATAGACTGAGCCGTTCCCGAGATATAGGTCTTACAAATTTATTAAAAAGTAGCCACTTTCGGTCACTTTGGCTTGTTGTTTCCCTTTAAGAATCTGCGCTATAACTCCCAAGTTTCTGAAGATAGAGAAGTGAAACTCGACAGGCAGGTAGTACGGAAGTCGGAGCTTCGTATGGGCCGCATATAAAGTCTGTGGCTATTTAACTTGGCGAGATATAATGATTACAAGAATGTTTGGCCATTTTTACCTGAGCAGGGGGGCCACCAGGCGGGCCAAAGTTTGCCGACTTTGTAGCCCCGCCTCCAATCTATCATATGGTGGAACAGTTAAAAGAATCGGTCGAGCAATTAGCGAGTTATAGCGTTTTGAAGAAAACTAATTCCCGAAATCCACCTCCTACCAGCTTCTGTTGACCTGGTGTTTCACAAAAAAATAACAGAAATTCTTAAAATTTTAAAATTTTACCGGCTGAAAAATAATTTTACTTTTTCTGTAATAACTCCGTTGTTTTAAAAGGTAAATGCGTGAAATTTTGACACCTGGTAGAAAACACATTGGGGAGTAAAATGTGGCAAATAAAATTTTTCCACGCCCACTTTGAAATCGTCAAATGTGGGCGTAAATTGGAAATTGCTTTTTCTTCGTCTACTCTTTGCCGTTTCGGAAGTCCAAAAGCCATACATATTAAAGCTGACTTTGCGATCTTTCATCCAAAACATATTTCATCAAAATAGACTGAGCCGTTCCCGAGATATGGGTCTTACAAATTTATTAAAAAGTAGCCACTTTCGGTCACTTTGGCTTGTTGTTTCCCTTTAAGAATCTGCGCTATAACTCCGAAGTTTCTGAAGATAGAGAAGTGAAACTCGACAGGCAGGTAGTATGGAAGTCGGAGCTTCGTATGGACCCCATATAAAGTCTGTGGCTATTTAACTTGGCGAGATATAATGATTACAAGAATGTTTGGCATTTTTTACCTGACCATGGGGGCCACCAGGCGGGCCAAAGTTTGCCCACCTTGAAGCTTTGCCTATATTAAAGCTGACCTTGCGATCTTTCATCCAAATCAAGTTTCATCAACATATACCGACCCGTGTTCGAGATATCGGACTTACAAATTTATTAAAAAGTACCCAGTTTCGGTCACTTTGGCTTGTTATTTCCCTTTAAGAATCTGCGCTATAACTCCGAAGTTTCTGAAGATAGAGAACTGAAACTCGACAGACAGGTAGTATGGAAGTCGGAGCTTCGTATGGACCCCATATAAAGTCTGTGGCTTTTTAACTTGGCGAGATATAATGATTACAAGAATGTTTGGCATTTTTTACCTGAGCAGGGGGGCCACCAGGCGGGCCAAAGTTTGCCGACTTTGTAGCCCCACCTCCAATCTATCATATGGTGGAACAGTTAACAGAATCGGTCGAGCAATTAGCGAGTTATAGCATTTTGAAGAAAACTAATTCCCGAAATCCACCTCCTACCAGCTTCTGTTGACCTGGTGTTTCACAAAAAAATAACCGAAATTTTTAAAATTTTAAAATTTTACCGGCTGAAAAATAATTTTACTTTTTTTGTAATAACTCCGTTGTTTTAAAAGGTAAATGCGTGAAATTTTGACAGCTGGTAGAAAACACATTCGGGAGTAAAATGTGGCAAATAAAATTTTTCCACGCCCACTTTGAAATCGTAAAATGTGGGCGTAAATTGGAAATTGCTTTTTCTTCGTCTACTCTTTGCCGTTTCGGAAGTCCAAAAGCCACCCATATTAAAGCCGATTTTGCGATCTTTCATCCAAAACATATTTCATCAAAATAGACTGAGCCGTTCCTGAGATATAGGTCTTACAAATTTATTAAAAAGTACCCACTTTCGGTCACTTTGGCTTGTTATTTCCCTTTAAGAATCTGCGCTATAACTCCGAAGTTTCTGAAGATAGAGAACTGAAACTCGACAGACAGGTAGTATGGAAGTCGGAGCTTCGTATGGACCCCATATAAAGTCTGTGGCTTTTTAACTTGGTGAGATATAATGATTACAAGAATGTTTGGCATTTTTTACCTGAGCAGGGGGGCCACCAGGCGGGCCAAAGTTTGCCGACTTTGTAGCCCCACCTCCAATCTATCATATGGTGGAACAGTTAACAGAATCGGTCGAGCAATTAGCGAGTTATAGCATTTTGAAGAAAACTAATTCCCGAAATCCACCTCCTACCAGCTTCTGTTGACCTGGTGTTTCACAAAAAAATAACAGAAATTTTTAAAATTTTAAAATTTTACCGGCTGAAAAATAATTTTACTTTTTTTGTAATAACTCTGTTGTTTTAAAAGGTAAATGCGTGAAATTTTGACAGCTGGTAGAAAACACATTGGGGAGTAAAATGTGGCAAATAAAATTTTTCCACGCCCACTTTGAAGTCGTCAAATGTGGGCGTAAATTGAAAATTGCTTTTTCTTCGTCTACTCTTTGCCGTTTCGGAAGTCCGAAAGCCACCCATATTAAAGCCGATTTTGCGATCTTTCATCCAAAACATATTTCATCAAAATAGACTGAGCCGTTCCCGAGATATAGGTCTTACAAATTTATTAAAAAGTAGCCACTTTCGGTCACTTTGGCTTGTTGTTTCCCTTTAAGAATCTGCGCTATAACTCCCAAGTTTCTGAAGATAGAGAAGTGAAACTCGACAGGCAGGTAGTACGGAAGTCGGAGCTTCGTATGGGCCGCATATAAAGTCTGTGGCTATTTAACTTGGCGAGATATAATGATTACAAGAATGTTTGGCATTTTTTACCTGACCATGGGGGCCACCAGGCGGGCCAAAGTTTGCCCACCTTGAAGCTTTGTCTATATTAAAGCTGATCTTGCGGTCTTTCATCCAAATCAAGTTTCATCAACATATACCGACCCGTGTTCGAGATATCAGACTTTCAAATTTATTAAAAAGTACCCACTTTCGGTCACTTTGGCTTGTTATTTCCCTTTAAGAATCTGCGCTATAACTCCGAAGTTTCTGAAGATAGAGAACTGAAACTCGACAGACAGGTAGTATGGAAGTCGGAGCTTCGTATGGACCCCATATAAAGTCTGTGGCTTTTTAACTTGGTGAGATATAATGATTACAAGAATGTTTGGCATTTTTTACCTGAGCAGGGGGGCCACCAGGCGGGCCAAAGTTTGCCGACTTTGTAGCCCCACCTCCAATCTATCATATGGTGGATCAGTTAACAGAATCGGTCGAGCAATTAGCGAGTTATAGCATTTTGAAGAAAACTAATTCCCGAAATCCACCTCCTACCAGCTTCTGTTGACCTGGTGTTTCACAAAACAATAACCGAAATTTTTAAAATTTTAAAATTTTACCGGCTGAAAAATAATTTTACTTTTTTTGTAATAACTTCGTTGTTTTAAAAGGTAAATGCGTGAAATTTTGACAGCTGGTAGAAAACACATTCGGGAGTAAAATGTAGTAAATAAAATTTTTCCACGCCCACTTTGAAATCGTAAAATGTGGGCGTAAATTGGAAATTGCTTTTTCTTCGTCTACTCTTTGCCGTTTCGGAAGTCCAAAAGCCACCCATATTAAAGCCGATTTTGCGATCTTTCATCCAAAACATATGTCATCAAAATAGACTGAGCCGTTCCCGAGATATAGGACTTACAAATTTATTAAAAAGTAGCCACTTTCGGTCACTTTGGCTTGTTGTTTCCCTTTAAGAATCTGCGCTATAACTCCGAAGTTTCTGAAGATAGAGAAGTGAAACTCGACAGGCAGGTAGTATGGAAGTCGGAGCTTCGTATGGACCCCATATAAAGTCTATGGCTATTTAACTTGGCGAGATATAATGATTACAAGAATGTTTGGCATTTTTTACCTGAGCAGGGGGGCCACCAGGCGGGCCAAAGTTTGCCGACTTTGTAGGCCCGCCTCCAATCTATCATATGGTGGAACAGTTAAAAGAATCGGTCGAGCAATTAGCGAGTTATAGCGTTTTGAAGAAAACTAATTCCCGAAATCCACCTCCTACCAGCTTCTGTTGACCTGGTGTTTCACAAAAAAATAACCGAAATTTTTAAAATTTTAAAATTTTACCGGCTGAAAAATAATTTTACTTTTTCTGTAATAACTCCGTTGTTTTAAAAGGTAAATGCGTGAAATTTCGACACCTGGTAGAAAACACATTGGGGAGTAAAATGTGGCAAATAAAATTTTTCCACGCCCACTTTGAAATCGTCAAATGTGCGCGTAAATTGGAAATTGCTTTTTCTTCGTCTACTCTTTGCCGTTTCGGAAGTCCAAAAGCCATCCATATTAAAGCTGACTTTGCGATCTTTCATCCAAAACATATTTCATCAAAATAGACTGAGCCGTTCCCGAGATATGGGTCTTACAAATTTATTAAAAAGTAGCCACTTTCGGTCACTTTGGCTTGTTGTTTCCCTTTAAGAATCTGCGCTATAACTCCGAAGTTTCTGAAGATAGAGAAGTGAAACTCGACAGGCAGGTAGTATGGAAGTCGGAGCTTCGTATGGACCCCATATAAAGTCTGTGGCTATTTAACTTGGCGAGATATAATGATTACAAAAATGTTTGGCATTTTTTACCTGACCATGGGGGCCACCAGGCGGGCCAAAGTTTGCCCACCTTGAAGCTTTGCCTATATTAAAGCTGACCTTGCGATCTTTCATCCAAATCAAGTTTCATCAACATATACCGACCCGTGTTCGAGATATCGGACTTACAAATTTATTAAAAAGTACCCAGTTTCGGTCACTTTGGCTTGTTATTTCCCTTTAAGAATCTGCGCTATAACTCCGAAGTTTCTGAAGATAGAGAACTGAAACTCGACAGACAGGTAGTATGGAAGTCGGAGCTTCGTATGGACCCCATATAAAGTCTGTGGCTTTTTAACTTGGCGAGATATAATGATTACAAGAATGTTTGGCATTTTTTACCTGAGCAGGGGGGCCACCAGGCGGGCCAAAGTTTGCCGACTTTGTAGCCCCACCTCCAATCTATCATATGGTGGAACAGTTAACAGAATCGGTCGAGCAATTACCGAGTTATAGCATTTTGAAGAAAACTAATTCCCGAAATCCACCTCCTACCAGCTTCTGTTGACCTGGTGTTTCACAAAAAAATAACCGAAATTTTTAAAATTTTAAAATTTTACCGGCTGAAAAATAATTTTACTTTTTTTGTAATAACTCCGTTGTTTTAAAAGGTAAATGCGTGAAATTTTGACAGCTGGTAGAAAACACATTCGGGAGTAAAATGTGGCAAATAAAATTTTTCCACGCCCACTTTGAAATCGTAAAATGTGGGCGTAAATTGGAAATTGCTTTTTCTTCGTCTACTCTTTGCCGTTTCGGAAGCCCAAAAGCCACCCATATTAAAGCCGATTTTGCGATCTTTCATCCAAAACATATTTCATCAAAATAGACTGAGCCGTTCCCGAGATATAGGACTTACAAATTTATTAAAAAGTAGCCACTTTCGGTCACTTTGGCTTGTTGTTTCCCTTTAAGAATCTGCGCTATAACTCCGAAGTTTCTGAAGATAGAGAAGTGAAACTCGACAGGCAGGTAGTATGGAAGTCGGAGCTTCGTATGGACCCCATATAAAGTCTGTGGCTTTTTAACTTGGTGAGATATAATGATTACAAGAATGTTTGGCATTTTTTACCTGAGCAGGGGGGCCACCAGGCGGGCCAAAGTTTGCCGACTTTGTAGCCCCACCTCCAATCTATCATATGGTGGAACAGTTAACAGAATCGGTCGAGCAATTAGCGAGTTATAGCATTTTGAAGAAAACTAATTCCCGAAATCCACCTCCTACCAGCTTCTGTTGACCTGGTGTTTCACAAAAAAATAACAGAAATTTTTAAAATTTTAAAATTTTACCGGCTGAAAAATAATTTTACTTTTTTTGTAATAACTCTGTTGTTTTAAAAGGTAAATGCGTGAAATTTTGACAGCTGGTAGAAAACACATTGGGGAGTAAAATGTGGCAAATAAAATTTTTCCACGCCCACTTTGAAGTCGTCAAATGTGGGCGTAAATTGAAAATTGCTTTTTCTTCGTCTACTCTTTGCCGTTTCGGAAGTCCGAAAGCCACCCATATTAAAGCCGATTTTGCGATCTTTCATCCAAAACATATTTTATCAAAATAGACTGAGCCGTTCCCGAGATATAGGTCTTACAAATTTATTAAAAAGTAGCCACTTTCGGTCACTTTGGCTTGTTGTTTCCCTTTAAGAATCTGCGCTATAACTCCCAAGTTTCTGAAGATAGAGAAGTGAAACTCGACAGGCAGGTAGTACGGAAGTCGGAGCTTCGTATGGGCCGCATATAAAGTCTGTGGCTATTTAACTTGGCGAGATATAATGATTACAAGAATGTTTGGCATTTTTTACCTGACCATGGGGGCCACCAGGCGGGCCAAAGTTTGCCCACCTTGAAGCTTTGTCTATATTAAAGCTGATCTTGCGGTCTTTCATCCAAATCAAGTTTCATCAACATATTCCGACCCGTGTTCGAGATACCGGACTTTAAAATTTATTAAAAAGTACCCACTTTCGGTCACTTTGGCTTGTTATTTCCCTTTAAGAATCTGCGCTATAACTCCGAAGTTTCTGAAGATAGAGAACTGAAACTCGACAGACAGGTAGTATGGAAGTCGGAGCTTCGTATGGACCCCATATAAAGTCTGTGGCTTTTTAACTTGGTGAGATATAATGATTACAAGAATGTTTGGCATTTTTTACCTGAGCAGGGGGGCCACCAGGCGGGCCAAAGTTTGCCGACTTTGTAGCCCCACCTCCAATCTATCATATGGTGGAACAGTTAACAGAATCGGTCGAGCAATTAGCGAGTTATAGCATTTTGAAGAAAACTAATTCCCGAAATCCACCTCCTACCAGCTTCTGTTGACCTGGTGTTTCACAAAAAAATAACAGAAATTTTTAAAATTTTAAAATTTTACCGGCTGAAAAATAATTTTACTTTTTTTGTAATAACTCTGTTGTTTTAAAAGGTAAATGCGTGAAATTTTGACAGCTGGTAGAAAACACATTGGGGAGTAAAATGTGGCAAATAAAATTTTTCCACGCCCACTTTGAAGTCGTCAAATGTGGGCGTAAATTGAAAATTGCTTTTTCTTCGTCTACTCTTTGCCGTTTCGGAAGTCCGAAAGCCACCCATATTAAAGCCGATTTTGCGATCTTTCATCCAAAACATATTTTATCAAAATAGACTGAGCCGTTCCCGAGATATAGGTCTTACAAATTTATTAAAAAGTAGCCACTTTCGGTCACTTTGGCTTGTTGTTTCCCTTTAAGAATCTGCGCTATAACTCCCAAGTTTCTGAAGATAGAGAAGTGAAACTCGACAGGCAGGTAGTACGGAAGTCGGAGCTTCGTATGGGCCGCATATAAAGTCTGTGGCTATTTAACTTGGCGAGATATAATGATTACAAGAATGTTTGGCATTTTTTACCTGACCATGGGGGCCACCAGGCGGGCCAAAGTTTGCCCACCTTGAAGCTTTGTCTATATTAAAGCTGATCTTGCGGTCTTTCATCCAAATCAAGTTTCATCAACATATTCCGACCCGTGTTCGAGATACCGGACTTTAAAATTTATTAAAAAGTACCCACTTTCGGTCACTTTGGCTTGTTGTTTCCCTTTAAGAATCTGCGCTATAACTCCGAAGTTTCTGAAGATAGAGAAGTGAAACTCGACAGGCAGGTAGTATGGAAGTTGGAGCTTCGTATGGACCCCATATAAAGTCTATGGCTATTTAACTTGGCGAGACATAATGATTACAAGAATGTTTGGCATTTTTTACCTGAGCAGGGGGGCCACCAGGCGGGCCAAAGTTTGCCGACTTTGTAGCCCCGCCTCCAATCTATCATATGGTGGAACAGTTAACAGAATCGGTCGAGCAATTAGCGAGTTATAGCGTTTTGAAGAAAACTAATTCCCGAAATCCACCTCCTACCAGCTTCTGTTGACCTGGTGTTTCACAAAAAAATAACCGAAATTTTTAAAATTTTAAAATTTTACCGGCTGAAAAATAATTTTACTTTTTCTGTAATAACTCCGTTGTTTTAAAAGGTAAATGCGTGAAATTTTGACACCTGGTAGAAAACACATTGGGGAGTAAAATGTGGCAAATAAAATTTTTCCACGCCCACTTTGAAATCGTCAAATGTGGGCGTAAATTGGAAATTGCTTTTTCTTCGTCTACTCTTTGCCGTTTCGGAAGTCCAAAAGCCACCCATATTAAAGCCGATTTTGCGATCTTTCATCCAAAACATATTTCATCAAAATAGACTGAGCCGTTCCTGAGATATAGGTCTTACAAATTTATTAAAAAGTACCCACTTTCGGTCACTTTGGCTTGTTATTTCCCTTTAAGAATCTGCGCTATAACTCCGAAGTTTCTGAAGATAGAGAACTGAAACTCGACAGACAGGTAGTATGGAAGTCGGAGCTTCGTATGGACCCCATATAAAGTCTGTGGCTTTTTAACTTGGTGAGATATAATGATTACAAGAATGTTTGGCATTTTTTACCTGAGCAGGGGGGCCACCAGGCGGGCCAAAGCTTGCCGACTTTGTAGCCCCACCTCCAATCTATCATAGTTAACAGAATCGGTCGAGCAATTAGCGAGTTATAGCATTTTGAAGAAAACTAATTCCCGAAATCCACCTCCTACCAGCTTCTGTTGACCTGGTGTTTCACAAAAAAATAACAGAAATTTTTAAAATTTTAAAATTATACCGGCTGAAAAATAATTTTACTTTTTTTGTAATAACTCTGTTGTTTTAAAAGGTAAATGCGTGAAATTTTGACAGCTGGTAGAAAACACATTGGGGAGTAAAATGTGGCAAATAAAATTTTTCCACGCCCACTTTGAAGTCGTCAAATGTGGGCGTTAATTGAAAATTGCTTTTTCTTCGTCTACTCTTTGCCGTTTCGGAAGTCCGAAAGCCACCCATATTAAAGCCGATTTTGCGATCTTTCATCCAAAACATATTTTATCAAAATAGACTGAGCCGTTCCCGAGATATAGGTCTTACAAATTTATTAAAAAGTAGCCACTTTCGGTCACTTTGGCTTGTTGTTTCCCTTTAAGAATCTGCGCTATAACTCCCAAGTTTCTGAAGATAGAGAAGTGAAACTCGACAGGCAGGTAGTACGGAAGTCGGAGCTTCGTATGGGCCGCATATAAAGTCTGTGGCTATTTAACTTGGCGAGATATAATGATTACAAGAATGTTTGGCATTTTTTACCTGACCATGGGGGCCACCAGGCGGGCCAAAGTTTGCCCACCTTGAAGCTTTGTCTATATTAAAGCTGATCTTGCGGTCTTTCATCCAAATCAAGTTTCATCAACATATTCCGACCCGTGTTCGAGATATAGGACTAACAAATTTATTAAAAAGTAGCCACTTTCGGTCACTTTGGCTTGTTGTTTCCCTTTAAGAATCTGCGCTATAACTCCGAAGTTTCTGAAGATAGAGAAGTGAAACTCGACAGACAGGTAGTATGGAAGTCGGAGCTTCGTATGGACCCCATATAAAGTCTGTGGCTTTTTAACTTACCGAGATATAATGATTACAAGAATGTTTGGCATTTTTTACCTGAGCAGGGGGGCCACCAGGCGGGCCAAAGTTTGCCGACTTTGTAGCCCCACCTCCAATCTATCGTATGGTGGAACAGTTAACAGAATCGGTCGAGCAATTAGCGAGTTATAGCGTTTTGAAGAAAACTAATTCCCGAAATCCACCTCCTACCAGCTTCTGTTGACCTGGTGTTTCACAAAAAAATAACTGAAATTTTTAAAATTTTAAAATTTTACCGGCTGAAAAATAATTTTACTTGTTTTGTAATAACTCAGTTGTTTTAAAAGGTAAATGCGTGAAATTTTGACAGCTGGTAGAAAACACATTGGGGAGTAAAATGTAGTAAATAAAATTTTTCCACGCCCACTTTGAAGTCGTAAAATGTGGGCGTAAATTGGAAATTGCTTTTTCTTCGTCTACTCTTTGCCGTTTCGGAAGCCCAAAAGCCACCCATATTAAAGCCGATTTTGCGATCTTTCATCCAAAACATATTTCATCAAAATAGACTGAGCCGTTCCCGAGATATAGGACTTACAAATTTATTAAAAAGTAGCCACTTTCGGTCACTTTGGCTTGTTGTTTCCCTTTAAGAATCTGCGCTATAACTCCGAAGTTTCTGAAGATAGAGAAGTGAAACTCGACAGGCAGGTAGTATGGAAGTCGGAGCTTCGTATGGACCCCATATAAAGTCTGTGGCTTTTTAACTTGGTGAGATATAATGATTACAAGAATGTTTGGCATTTTTTACCTGAGCAGGGGGGCCACCAGGCGGGCCAAAGTTTGCCGACTTTGTAGCCCCACCTCCAATCTATCATATGGTGGAACAGTTAACAGAATCGGTCGAGCAATTAGCGAGTTATAGCATTTTGAAGAAAACTAATTCCCGAAATCCACCTCCTACCAGCTTCTGTTGACCTGGTGTTTCACAAAAAAATAACAGAAATTTTTAAAATTTTAAAATTTTACCGGCTGAAAAATAATTTTACTTTTTTTGTAATAACTCTGTTGTTTTAAAAGGTAAATGCGTGAAATTTTGACAGCTGGTAGAAAACACATTGGGGAGTAAAATGTGGCAAATAAAATTTTTCCACGCCCACTTTGAAGTCGTCAAATGTGGGCGTAAATTGAAAATTGCTTTTTCTTCGTCTACTCTTTGCCGTTTCGGAAGTCCGAAAGCCACCCATATTAAAGCCGATTTTGCGATCTTTCATCCAAAACATATTTTATCAAAATAGACTGAGCCGTTCCCGAGATATAGGTCTTACAAATTTATTAAAAAGTAGCCACTTTCGGTCACTTTGGCTTGTTGTTTCCCTTTAAGAATCTGCGCTATAACTCCCAAGTTTCTGAAGATAGAGAAGTGAAACTCGACAGGCAGGTAGTACGGAAGTCGGAGCTTCGTATGGGCCGCATATAAAGTCTGTGGCTATTTAACTTGGCGAGATATAATGATTACAAGAATGTTTGGCATTTTTTACCTGACCATGGGGGCCACCAGGCGGGCCAAAGTTTGCCCACCTTGAAGCTTTGTCTATATTAAAGCTGATCTTGCGGTCTTTCATCCAAATCAAGTTTCATCAACATATTCCGACCCGTGTTCGAGATACCGGACTTTAAAATTTATTAAAAAGTACCCACTTTCGGTCACTTTGGCTTGTTGTTTCCCTTTAAGAATCTGCGCTATAACTCCGAAGTTTCTGAAGATAGAGAAGTGAAACTCGACAGGCAGGTAGTATGGAAGTTGGAGCTTCGTATGGACCCCATATAAAGTCTATGGCTATTTAACTTGGCGAGACATAATGATTACAAGAATGTTTGGCATTTTTTACCTGAGCAGGGGGCCACCAGGCGGGCCAAAGTTTGCCGACTTTGTAGCCCCGCCTCCAATCTATCATATGGTGGAACAGTTAACAGAATCGGTCGAGCAATTAGCGAGTTATAGCGTTTTGAAGAAAACTAATTCCCGAAATCCACCTCCTACCAGCTTCTGTTGACCTGGTGTTTCACAAAAAAATAACCGAAATTTTTAAAATTTTAAAATTTTACCGGCTGAAAAATAATTTTACTTTTTCTGTAATAACTCCGTTGTTTTAAAAGGTAAATGCGTGAAATTTTGACACCTGGTAGAAAACACATTGGGGAGTAAAATGTGGCAAATAAAATTTTTCCACGCCCACTTTGAAATCGTCAAATGTGGGCGTAAATTGGAAATTGCTTTTTCTTCGTCTACTCTTTGCCGTTTCGGAAGTCCAAAAGCCACCCATATTAAAGCCGATTTTGCGATCTTTCATCCAAAACATATTTCATCAAAATAGACTGAGCCGTTCCTGAGATATAGGTCTTACAAATTTATTAAAAAGTACCCACTTTCGGTCACTTTGGCTTGTTATTTCCCTTTAAGAATCTGCGCTATAACTCCGAAGTTTCTGAAGATAGAGAACTGAAACTCGACAGACAGGTAGTATGGAAGTCGGAGCTTCGTATGGACCCCATATAAAGTCTGTGGCTTTTTAACTTGGTGAGATATAATGATTACAAGAATGTTTGGCATTTTTTACCTGAGCAGGGGGGCCACCAGGCGGGCCAAAGCTTGCCGACTTTGTAGCCCCACCTCCAATCTATCATAGTTAACAGAATCGGTCGAGCAATTAGCGAGTTATAGCATTTTGAAGAAAACTAATTCCCGAAATCCACCTCCTACCAGCTTCTGTTGACCTGGTGTTTCACAAAAAAATAACAGAAATTTTTAAAATTTTAAAATTATACCGGCTGAAAAATAATTTTACTTTTTTTGTAATAACTCTGTTGTTTTAAAAGGTAAATGCGTGAAATTTTGACAGCTGGTAGAAAACACATTGGGGAGTAAAATGTGGCAAATAAAATTTTTCCACGCCCACTTTGAAGTCGTCAAATGTGGGCGTTAATTGAAAATTGCTTTTTCTTCGTCTACTCTTTGCCGTTTCGGAAGTCCGAAAGCCACCCATATTAAAGCCGATTTTGCGATCTTTCATCCAAAACATATTTTATCAAAATAGACTGAGCCGTTCCCGAGATATAGGTCTTACAAATTTATTAAAAAGTAGCCACTTTCGGTCACTTTGGCTTGTTATTTCCCTTTAAGAATCTGCGCTATAACTCCCAAGTTTCTGAAGATAGAGAAGTGAAACTCGACAGGCAGGTAGTACGGAAGTCGGAGCTTCGTATGGGCCGCATATAAAGTCTGTGGCTATTTAACTTGGCGAGATATAATGATTACAAGAATGTTTGGCATTTTTTACCTGACCATGGGGGCCACCAGGCGGGCCAAAGTTTGCCCACCTTGAAGCTTTGTCTATATTAAAGCTGATCTTGCGGTCTTTCATCCAAATCAAGTTTCATCAACATATTCCGACCCGTGTTCGAGATATCGGACTTTCAAATTTATTAAAAAGTAGCCACTTTCGGTCACTTTGGCTTGTTGTTTCCCTTTAAGAATCTGCGCTATAACTCCGAAGTTTCTGAAGATAGAGAACTGAAACTCGACAGACAGGTAGTATGGAAGTCGGAGCTTCGTATGGACCCCATATAAAGTCTGTGGCTTTTTAACTTGGCGAGATATAATGATTACAAGAATGTTTGGCATTTTTTACCTGAGCAGGGGGGCCACCAGGCGGGCCAAAGTTTGCCGACTTTGTAGCCCCGCCTCCAATCTATCATATGGTGGAACAGTTAACAGAATCGGTCGAGCAATTAGCGAGTTATAGCATTTTGAAGAAAACTAATTCCCGAAATCCACCTCCTACCAGCTTCTGTTGACCTGGTGTTTCACAAAAAAATAACCGAAATTTTTAAAATTTTAAAATTTTACCGGCTGAAAAATAATTTTACTTTTTTTGTAATAACTCCGTTGTTTTAAAAGGTAAATGCGTGAAATTTTGACAGCTGGTAGAAAACACATTGGGGAGTAAAATGTAGTAAATAAAATTTTTCCACGCCCACTTTGAAGTCGTCAAATGTGGGCGTAAATTGGAAATTGCTTTTTCTTCGTCTACTCTTTGCCGTTTCGGAAGTCCAAAAGCCACCCATATTAAAGCCGATTTTGCGATCTTTCATCCAAAACATATTTCATCAAAATAGACTGAGCCGTTCCCGAGATATATGTCTTACAAATTTATTAAAAACTAGCCACTTTCGGTCACTTTGGCTTGTTGTTTCCCTTTAAGAATCTGCGCTATAACTCCGAAGTTTCTGAAGATAGAGAACTGAAACTCGACAGACAGGTAGTATGGAAGTCGGAGCTTCGTATGGACCCCATATAAAGTCTGTGGCTTTTTAACTTGGTGAGATATAATGATTACAAGAATGTTTGGCATTTTTTACCTGAGCAGGGGGGCCACCAGGCGGGCCAAAGTTTGCCGACTTTGTAGCCCCACCTCCAATCTATCATATGGTGGAACAGTTAACAGAATCGGTCGAGCAATTAGCGAGTTATAGCATTTTGAAGAAAACTAATTCCCGAAATCCACCTCCTACCAGCTTCTGTTGACCTGGTGTTTCACAAAAAAATAACAGAAATTTTTAAAATTTTAAAATTTTACCGGCTGAAAAATAATTTTACTTTTTTTGTAATAATAACTCTGTTGTTTTAAAAGGTAAATGCGTGAAATTTTGACAGCTGGTAGAAAACACATTGGGGAGTAAAATGTGGCAAATAAAATTTTTCCACGCCCACTTTGAAGTCGTCAAATGTGGGCGTTAATTGAAAATTGCTTTTTCTTCGTCTACTCTTTGCCGTTTCGGAAGTCCGAAAGCCACCCATATTAAAGCCGATTTTGCGATCTTTCATCCAAAACATATTTTATCAAAATAGACTGAGCCGTTCCCGAGATATAGGTCTTACAAATTTATTAAAAAGTAGCCACTTTCGGTCACTTTGGCTTGTTGTTTCCCTTTAAGAATCTGCGCTATAACTCCCAAGTTTCTGAAGATAGAGAAGTGAAACTCGACAGGCAGGTAGTACGGAAGTCGGAGCTTCGTATGGGCCGCATATAAAGTCTGTGGCTATTTAACTTGGCGAGATATAATGATTACAAGAATGTTTGGCATTTTTTACCTGACCATGGGGGCCACCAGGCGGGCCAAAGTTTGCCCACCTTGAAGCTTTGTCTATATTAAAGCTGATCTTGCGGTCTTTCATCCAAATCAAGTTTCATCAACATATTCCGACCCGTGTTCGAGATATCGGACTTTCAAATTTATTAAAAAGTACCCACTTTCGGTCACTTTGGCTTGTTGTTTCCCTTTAAGAATCTGCGCTATAACTCCGAAGTTTCTGAAGATAGAGAAGTGAAACTCGACAGGCAGGTAGTATGGAAGTTGGAGCTTCGTATGGACCCCATATAAAGTCTATGGCTATTTAAATTGGCGAGACATAATGATTACAAGAATGTTTGGCATTTTTTACCTGAGCAGGGGGGCCACCAGGCGGGCCAAAGTTTGCCGACTTTGTAGCCCCGCCTCCAATCTATCATATGGTGGAACAGTTAACAGAATCGGTCGAGCAATTAGCGAGTTATAGCGTTTTGAAGAAAACTAATTCCCGAAATCCACCTCCTACCAGCTTCTGTTGACCTGGTGTTTCACAAAAAAATAACCGAAATTTTTAAAATTTTAAAATTTTACCGGCTGAAAAATAATTTTACTTTTTTTGTAATAACTCCGTTGTTTTAAAAGGTAAATGCGTGAAATTTTGACAGCTGGTAGAAAACACATTGGGGAGTAAAATGTGGCAAATAAAATTTTTCCACGCCCACTTTGAAGTCGTCAAATGTGGGCGTAAATTGGAAATTGCTTTTTCTTCGTCTACTCTTTGCCGTTTCGGAAGTCCAAAAGCCACCCATATTAAAGCCGATGTTACGATTTTTCATCCAAAACATATTTTATCAAAATAGACTGAGCCGTTCCCGAGATATAGGTCTTACAAATTTATTAAAAAGTAGCCACTTTCGGTCACTTTGGCTTGTTGTTTCCCTTTAAGAATCTGCGCTATAACTCCGAAGTTTCTGAAGATAGAGAAGTGAAACTCGACAGGCAGGTAGTACGGAAGTCGGAGCTTCGTATGGGCCGCATATAAAGTCTGTGGCTATTTAACTTGGCGAGATATAATGATTACAAGAATGTTTGGCATTTTTTACCTGACCATGGGGGCCACCAGGCGGGCCAAAGTTTGCCCACCTTGAAGCTTTGTCTATATTAAAGCTGATCTTGCGGTCTTTCATCCAAATCAAGTTTCATCAACATATACCGACCCGTGTTCGAGATATCGGACTTTCAAATTTATTAAAAAGTACCCACTTTCGGTCACTTTGGCTTGTTGTTTTCCTTTAAGAATCTGCGCTATAACTCCGAAGTTTCTGAGGATAGAGAAGTGAAACTCGACAGGCAGGTAGTATGGAAGTCGGAGCTTCGTATGGACCCCATATAAAGTCTATGGCTATTTAACTTGGCGAGATATAATGATTACAAGAATGTTTGGCATTTTTTACCTGAGCAGGGGGGCCACCAGGCGGGCCAAAGTTTGCCGACTTTGTAGCCCCGCCTCCAATCTATCATATGGTGGAACAGTTACCAGAATCGGTCGAGCAATTAGCGAGTTATAGCGTTTTGAAGAAAACTAATTCCCGAAATCCACCTCCTACCAGCTTCTGTTGACCTGGTGTTTCACAAAAAAATAACCGAAATTTTTAAAATTTTTAAATTTTACCGGCTGAAAAATAATTTTACTTTTTTTGTAATAACTCCGTTGTTTTAAAAGGTAAATGCGTGAAATTTTGACAGCTGGTAGAAAACACATTGGGGAGTAAAATGTGGCAAATAAAATTTTTCCACGCCCACTTTGAAGTCGTCAAATATGGGCGTAAATTGGAAATTGCTTTTTCTTCGTCTACTCTTTGCCGTTTCGGAAGTCCAAAAGCCACCCATATTAAAGCCGATTTTACGATCTTCAATCCAAAACATATTTCATCAAAATAGACTGAGCCGTTCTCGAGATATAGGTCTTACAAATTTATTAAAAAGTAGCCACTTTCGGTCACTTTGACTTGTTGTTTCCCTTTAAGAATCTGCGCTATAACTCCGAAGTTTCTGAAGATAGAGAACTGAAACTCGACAGACAGGTAGTATGGAAGTCGGAGCTTCGTATGGACCCCATATAAAGTCTGTGGCTTTTTAACTTGGCGAGATATAATGATTACAAGAATGTTTGGCATTTTTTACCTGAGCAGGGGGGCCACCAGGCGGGCCAAAGTTTGCCGACTTTGTAGCCCCACCTCCAATCTATCATATGGTGGAACAGTTAACAGAATCGGTCGAGCAATTAGCGAGTTATAGCATTTTGAAGAAAACTAATTCCCGAAATCCACCTCCTACCAGCTTCTGTTGACCTGGTGTTTCACAAAAAAATAACCGAAATTTTTAAAATTTTAAAATTTTACCGGCTGAAAAATAATTTTACTTTTATTGTAATAACTCCGTTGTTTTAAAAGGTAAATGCGTGAAATTTTGACAGCTGGTAGAAAACACATTGGGGAGTAAAATGTGGCAAATAAAATTTTTCCACGCCCACTTTGAAGTCGTCAAATGTGGGCGTAAATTGGAAATTGCTTTTTCTTCGTCTACTCTTTGCCGTTTCGGAAGTCCAAAAGCCACCCATATTAAAGCCGATTTTGCGATCTTTCATCCAAAACATATTTCATCAAAATAGACTGAGCCGTTCCCGAGATATAGGTCTTACAAATTTATTAAAAAGTACCCACTTTCGGTCACTTTGGCTTGTTATTTCCCTTTAAGAATCTGCGCTATAACTCCGAAGTTTCTGAAGATAGAGAACTGAAACTCGACAGACAGGTAGTATGGAAGTCGGAGCTTCGTATGGACCCCATATAAAGTCTGTGGCTATTTAACTTGGCGAGATATAATGATTACAAGAATGTTTGGCATTTTTTACCTGACCATGGGGGCCACCAGGCGGGCCAAAGTTTGCCCACCTTGAAGCTTTGTCTATATTAAAGCTGATCTTGCGGTCTTTCATCCAAATCAAGTTTCATCAACATATACCGACCCGTGTTCGAGATATCGGACTTTCAAATTTATTAAAAAGTACCCACTTTCGGTCACTTTGGCTTGTTATTTCCCTTTAAGAATCTGCGCTATAACTCCGAAGTTTCTGAAGATAGAGAACTGAAACTCGACAGACAGGTAGTATGGAAGTCGGAGCTTCGTATGGACCCCATATAAAGTCTGTGGCTTTTTAACTTGGTGAGATATAATGATTACAAGAATGTTTGGCATTTTTTACCTGAGCAGGGGGGCCACCAGGCGGGCCAAAGTTTGCCGACTTTGTAGCCCCACCTCCAATCTATCATATGGTGGAACAGTTAACAGAATCGGTCGAGCAATTAGAGAGTAATAGCGTTTTGAAGAAAACTAATTCCCGAAATCCACCTCCTACCAGCTTCTGTTGACCTGGTGTTTCACAAAAAAATAACCGAAATTTTTAAAATTTTAAAATTTTACCGGCTGAAAAATAATTTTACTTTTTTTGTAATAACTCCGTTGTTTTAAAAGGTAAATGCGTGAAATTTTGACAGCTGGTAGAAAACACATTGGGGAGTAAAATGTGGCAAATAAAATTTTTCCACGTCCACTTTGAAGTCGTCAAATGTGGGCGTAAATTGGAAATTGCTTTTTCTTCGTCTACTCTTTGCCGTTTCGGAAGTCCAAAAGCCACCCATGTTAAAGCCGATTTTGCGATCTTTCATCCAAAACATATTTCATCAAAATAGACTGAGCCGTTCCCGAGATATAGGTCTTACAAATTTATTAAAAAGTACCCACTTTCGGTCACTTTGGCTTGTTATTTCCCTTTAAGAATCTGCGCTATAACTCCGAAGTTTCTGAAGATAGAGAACTGAAACTCGACAGACAGGTAGTATGGAAGTCGGAGCTTCGTATGGACCCCATATAAAGTCTGTGGCTATTTAACTTGGCGAGATATAATGATTACAAGAATGTTTGGCATTTTTTACCTGACCATGGGGGCCACCAGGCGGGCCAAAGTTTGCCCACCTTGAAGCTTTGTCTATATTAAAGCTGATCTTGCGGTCTTTCATCCAAATCAAGTTTCATCAACATATACCGACCCGTGTTCGAGATATCGGACTTTCAAATTTATTAAAAAGTACCCACTTTCGGTCACTTTGGCTTGTTATTTCCCTTTAAGAATCTGCGCTATAACTCCGAAGTTTCTGAAGATAGAGAACTGAAACTCGACAGACAGGTAGTATGGAAGTCGGAGCTTCGTATGGACCCCATATAAAGTCTGTGGCTTTTTAACTTGGTGAGATATAATGATTACAAGAATGTTTGGCATTTTTTACCTGAGCAGGGGGGCCACCAGGCGGGCCAAAGTTTGCCGACTTTGTAGCCCCACCTCCAATCTATCATATGGTGGAACAGTTAACAGAATCGGTCGAGCAATTAGCGAGTTATAGCATTTTGAAGAAAACTAATTCCCGAAATCCACCTCCTACCAGCTTCTGTTGACCTGGTGTTTCACAAAAAAATAACCGAAATTTTTAAAATTTTACCGGCTGAAAAATAATTTTACTTTTTTTGTAATAAGTCCGTTGTTTTAAAAGGTAAATGCGTGAAATTTTGACAGCTGGTAGAAAACACATTGGGGAGTAAAATGTGGCAAATAAAATTTTTCCACGTCCACTTTGAAGTCGTCAAATGTGGGCGTAAATTGGAAATTGCTTTTTCTTCGTCTACTCTTTGCCGTTTCGGAAGTCCAAAAGCCACCCATATTAAAGCCGATTTTGCGATCTTTCATCCAAAACATATTTCATCAAAATAGACTGAGCCGTTCCCGAGATATAGGTCTTACAAATTTATTAAAAAGTAGCCACTTTCGGTCACTTTGGCTTGTTATTTCCCTTTAAGAATCTGCGCTATAACTCCGAAGTTTCTGAAGATAGAGAACTGAAACTCGACAGACAGGTAGTATGGAAGTCGGAGCTTCGTATGGACCCCATATAAAGTCTGTGGCTATTTAACTTGGCGAGATATAATGATTACAAGAATGTTTGGCATTTTTTACCTGACCATGGGGGCCACCAGGCGGGCCAAAGTTTGCCCACCTTGAAGCTTTGTCTATATTAAAGCTGATCTTGCGGTCTTTCATCCAAATCAAGTTTCATCAACATATACCGACCCGTGTTCGAGATATCGGACTTTCAAATTTATTAAAAAGTACCCACTTTCGGTCACTTTGGCTTGTTATTTCCCTTTAAGAATCTGCGCTATAACTCCGAAGTTTCTGAAGATAGAGAACTGAAACTCGACAGACAGGTAGTATGGAAGTCGGAGCTTCGTATGGACCCCATATAAAGTCTGTGGCTTTTTAACTTGGTGAGATATAATGATTACAAGAATGTTTGGCATTTTTTACCTGAGCAGGGGGGCCACAAGGCGGGCAAAAGTTTGCCGACTTTGTAGCCCCACCTCCAATCTATCATATGGTGGAACAGTTAACAGAATCGGTCGTGCAATTAGCGAGTTATAGCATTTTGAAGAAAACTAATTCCCGAAATCCACCTCCTACCAGCTTCTGTTGACCTGGTGTTTCACAAAAAAATAACCGAAATTTTTAAAATTTTAAAATTTTACCGGCTGAAAAATAATTTTACTTTTTTTGTAATAACTCCGTTGTTTTAAAAGGTAAATGCGTGAAATTTTGACAGCTGGTAGAAAACACATTGGGGAGTAAAATGTGGCAAATAAAATTTTTCCACGTCCACTTTGAAGTCGTCAAATGTGGGCGTAAATTGGAAATTGCTTTTTCTTCGTCTACTCTTTGCCGTTTCGGAAGTCCAAAAGCCACCCATATTAAAGCCGATTTTGCGATCTTTCATCCAAAACATATTTCATCAAAATAGACTGAGCCGTTCCCGAGATATAGGTCTTACAAATTTATTAAAAAGTAGCCACTTTCGGTCACTTTGGCTTGTTATTTCCCTTTAAGAATCTGCGCTATAACTCCGAAGTTTCTGAAGATAGAGAACTGAAACTCGACAGACAGGTAGTATGGAAGTCGGAGCTTCGTATGGACCCCATATAAAGTCTGTGGCTATTTAACTTGGCGAGATATAATGATTACAAGAATGTTTGGCATTTTTTACCTGACCATGGGGGCCACCAGGCGGGCCAAAGTTTGCCCACCTTGAAGCTTTGTCTATATTAAAGCTGTTCTTGCGGTCTTTCATCCAAATCAAGTTTCATCAACATATACCGACCCGTGTTCGAGATATCGGACTTTCAAATTTATTAAAAAGTACCCACTTTCGGTCACTTTGGCTTGTTATTTCCCTTTAAGAATCTGCGCTATAACTCCGAAGTTTCTGAAGATAGAGAACTGAAACTCGACAGACAGGTAGTATGGAAGTCGGAGCTTCGTATGGACCCCATATAAAGTCTGTGGCTTTTTAACTTGGTGAGATATAATGATTACAAGAATGTTTGGCATTTTTTACCTGAGCAGGGGGGCCACCAGGCGGGCCAAAGTTTGCCGACTTTGTAGCCCCACCTCCAATCTATCATATGGTGGAACAGTTAACAGAATCGGTCGTGCAATTAGCGAGTTATAGCAGCTTCTGTTGACCTGGTGTTTCACAAAAAAAATAACCGAAATTTTTAAAATTTTAAAATTTTACCGGCTGAAAAATAATTTTACTTTTTTTGTAATAACTCCGTTGTTGTAAAAGGTAAATGCGTGAAATTTTGACAGCTGGTAGAAAACACATTGGGGAGTAAAATGTGGCAAATAAAATTTTTCCACGTCCACTTTGAAGTCGTCAAATGCGGGCGTAAATTGGAAATTGCTTTTTCTTCGTCTACTCTTTGCCGTTTCGGAAGTCCAAAAGCCACCCATATTAAAGCCGATTTTGCGATCTTTCATCCAAAACATATTTTATCAAAATAGACTGAGCCGTTCCCGAGATATAGGTCTTACAAATTTATTAAAAAGTAGCCACTTTCGGTCACTTTGGCTTGTTGTTTCCCTTTAAGAATCTGCGCTATAACTCCGAAGTTTCTGAAGATAGAGAAGTGAAACTCGACAGGCAGGTAGTATGGAAGTCGGAGCTTCGTATGGACCCCATAAAAAGTCCATGGCTATTTAACTTGGCGAGATATAATGATTACAAGAATGTTTGGCATTTTTTACCTGACCATGGGGGCCACCAGGCGGGCCAAAGTTTGCCCACCTTGAAGCTTTGTCTATATTAAAGCTGATCTTGCGGTCTTTCATCCAAATCAAGTTTCATCAACATATACCGACCCGTGTTCGAGATATCGGACTTTCAAATTTATTAAAAAGTACCCACTTTCGGTCACTTTGGCTTGTTATTTCCCTTTAAGAATCTGCGCTATAACTCCGAAGTTTCTGAAGATAGAGAACTGAAACTCGACAGACAGGTAGTATGGAAGTCGGAGCTTCGTATGGACCCCATATAAAGTCTGTGGCTTTTTAACTTGGTGAGATATAATGATTACAAGAATGTTTGGCATTTTTTACCTGAGCAGGGGGGCCACCAGGCGGGCCAAAGTTTGCCGACTTTGTAGCCCCACCTCCAATCTATCATATGGTGGAACAGTTAACAGAATCGGTCCAGCAATTAGCGAGTTATAGCATTTTGAAGAAAACTAATTCCCGAAATCCACCTCCTACCAGCTTCTATTTTACCGGCTGAAAAATAATTTTACTTTTTTTGTAATAACTCCGTTGTTTTAAAAGGTAAATGCGTGAAATTTTGACAGCTGGTAGAAAACACATTCGGGAGTAAAATGTAGTAAATAAAATTTTTCCACGCCCACTTTGAAGTCGTAATATGTGGGCGTAAATTGGAAATTGCTTTTTCTTCGTCTACTCTTTGCCGTTTCGGAAGTCCAAAAGCCACCCATATTAAAGCCGATTTTGCGATCTTTCATCCAAAACATATTTCATCAAAATAGACTGAGCCGTTCCCGAGATATAGGACTTACAAATTTATTAAAAAGTAGCCACTTTCGGTCACTTTGGCTTGTTGTTTCCCTTTAAGAATCTGCGCTATAACTCCGAAGTTTCTGAAGATAGAGAAGTGAAACTCGACAGGCAGGTAGTATGGAAGTCGGAGCTTCGTATGGACCCCATATAAAGTCTATGGCTATTTAACTTGGCGAGATATAATGATTACAAGAATGTTTGGCATTTTTTACCTGAGCAGGGGGGCCACCAGGCGGGCCAAAGTTTGCCGACTTTGTAGCCCCGCCTCCAATCTATCATATGGTGGAACAGTTAACAGAATCGGTTGAGCAATTAGCGAGTTATAGCGTTTTGAAGAAAACTAATTCCCGAAATCCACCTCCTACCAGCTTCTGTTGTCCTGGTGTTTCACAAAAAAATAACCGAAATTTTTAAAATTTTTAAATTTTACCGGCTGAAAAATAATTTTACTTTTTTTGTAATAACTCCGTTGTTTTAAAAGGTAAATGCGTGAAATTTTGACAGCTGGTAGAAAACACATTGGGGAGTAAAATGTGGCAAATAAAATTTTTCCACGCCCACTTTGAAGTCGTCAAATGTGGGCGTAAATTGGAAATTGCTTTTTCTTCGTCTACTCTTTGCCGTTTCGGAAGTCCCAAAGCCACCCATATTAAAGCCGATTTTACGATCTTTCATCCAAAACATATTTCATCAAAATAGACTGAGCCGTTCCCGAGATATAGGTCTTACAAATTTATTAAAAAGTAGCCACTTTCGGTCACTTTGGCTTGTTGTTTCCCTTTAAGAATCTGCGCTATAACTCCGAAGTTTCTGAAGATAGAGAAGTGAAACTCGACAGGCAGGTAGTATGGAAGTCGGAGCTTCGTATGGACCCCATATAAAGTCTATGGCTATTTAACTTGGCGAGATATAATGATTACAAGAATGTTTGGCATTTTTTACCTGACCATGGGGGCCACCAGGCGGGCCAAAGTTTGCCCACCTTGAAGCTTTGCCTATATTAAAGCTGACCTTGCGATCTTTCATCCAAATCAAGTTTCATCAACATATACCGACCCGTGTTCGAGATATCGGACTTACAAATTTATTAAATAGTACCCAGTTTCGGTCACTTTGGCTTGTTATTTCCCTTTAAGAATCTGCGCTATAACTCCGAAGTTTCTGAAGATAGAGAACTGAAACTCGACAGACAGGTAGTATGGAAGTCGGAGCTTCGTATGGACCCCATATAAAGTCTGTGGCTTTTTAACTTGGCGAGATATAATGATTACAAGAATGTTTGGCATTTTTTACCTGAGCAGGGGGGCCACCAGGCGGGCCAAAGTTTGCCGACTTTGTAGCCCCACCTCCAATCTATCACATGGTGGAACAGTTAACAGAATCGGTCGAGCAATTACCGAGTTATAGCATTTTGAAGAAAACTAATTCCCGAAATCCACCTCCTACCAGCTTCTGTTGACCTGGTGTTTCACAAAAAAATAACCGAAATTTTTAAAATTTTAAAATTTTACCGGCTGAAAAATAATTTTACTTTTTTTGTAATAACTCCGTTGTTTTAAAAGGTAAATGCGTGAAATTTTGACAGCTGGTAGAAAACACATTGGGGAGTAAAATGTGGCAAATAAAATTTTTCCACGCCCACTTTGAAGTCGTCAAATGTGGGCGTAAATTGGAAATTGCTTTTTCTTCGTCTACTCTTTGCCGTTTCGGAAGTCCGAAAGCCACCCATATTAAAGCCGATTTTGCGATCTTTCATCCAAAACATATTTCATCAAAATAGACTGAGCCGTTCCCGAGATATAGGTCTTACAAATTTATTAAAAAGTAGCCACTTTCGGTCACTTTGGCTTGTTGTTTCCCTTTAAGAATCTGCGCTATAACTCCCAAGTTTCTGAAGATAGAGAAGTGAAACTCGACAGGCAGGTAGTACGGAAGTCGGAGCTTCGTATGGGCCGCATATAAAGTCTGTGGCTATTTAACTTGGCGAGATATAATGATTACAAGAATGTTTGGCATTTTTTACCTGACCATGGGGGCCACCAGGCGGGCCAAAGTTTGCCCACCTTGAAGCTTTGTCTATATTAAAGCTGATCTTGCGGTCTTTCATCCAAATCAAGTTTCATCAACATATACCGACCCGTGTTCGAGATATCGGACTTTCAAATTTATTAAAAAGTACCCACTTTCGGTCACTTTGGCTTGTTATTTCCCTTTAAGAATCTGCGCTATAACTCCGAAGTTTCTGAAGATAGAGAACTGAAACTCGACAGACAGGTAGTATGGAAGTCGGAGCTTCGTATGGACCCCATAAAAAGTCCATGGCTATTTAACTTGGCGAGATATAATGATTACAAGAATGTTTGGCATTTTTTACCTGACCATGGGGGCCACCAGGCGGACCAAAGTTTGCCCACCTTGAAGCTTTGTCTATATTAAAGCTGATCTTGCGATCTTTCATCCAAAACATATTTCATCGAAATAGACTGAGCCGTTCCCGAGATATAGGACTTACAAATTTATTAAAAAGTAGCCACTTTCGGTCACTTTGGCTTGTTGTTTCCCTTTAAGAATCTGCGCTATAACTCCGAAGTTTCTGAAGATAGAGAAGTGAAACTCGACAGGCAGGTAGTATGGAAGTCGGAGCTTCGTATGGACCCCATAAAAAGTCCATGGCTATTTAACTTGGCGAGATATAATGATTACAAGAATGTTTGGCATTTTTTACCTGACCATGGGGGCCACCAGGCGGACCAAAGTTTGCCCACCTTGAAGCTTTGTCTATATTAAAGCTGATCTTGCGGTCTTTCATCCAAATCAAGTTTCATCAACATATACCGACCCGTGTTCGAGATATCGGACTTTCAAATTTATTAAAAAGTACCCACTTTCGGTCACTTTGGCTTGTTATTTCCCTTTAAGAATCTGCGCTATAACTCCGAAGTTTCTGAAGATAGAGAACTGAAACTCGACAGACAGGTAGTATGGAAGTCGGAGCTTCGTATGGACCCCATATAAAGTCTGTGGCTTTTTAACTTGGTGAGATATAATGATTACAAGAATGTTTGGCATTTTTTACCTGAGCAGGGGGGCCACCAGGCGGGCCAAAGTTTGCCGACTTTGTAGCCCCACCTCCAATCTATTATATGGTGGAACAGTTAACAGAATCGGTCGAGCAATTAGCGAGTTATAGCATTTTGAAGAAAACTAATTCCAGAAATCCACCTCCTACCAGCTTCTGTTGACCTGGTGTTTCACAAAAAAATAACCGAAATTTTTAAAATTTTAAAATTTTACCGGCTGAAAAATAATTTTACTTTTTTTGTAATAACTCCGTTGTTTTAAAAGGTAAATGCGTGAAATTTTGACAGCTGGTAGAAAACACATTGGGGAGTAAAATGTAGTAAATAAAATTTTTCCACGCCCACTTTGAAATCGTAATATGTGGGCGTAAATTGGAAATTGCTTTTTCTTCGTCTACTCTTTGCCGTTTCGGAAGTCCAAAAGCCACCCATATTAAAGCCGATTTTGCGATCTTTCATCCAAAACATATTTCATCAAAATAGACTGAGCCGTTCCCGAGATATAGGACTTACAAATTTATTAAAAAGTAGCCACTTTCGGTCACTTTGGCTTGTTGTTTCCCTTTAAGAATCTGCGCTATAACTCCGAAGTTTCTGAAGATAAAGAAGTGAAACTCGACAGGCAGGTAGTATGGAAGTCGGAGCTTCGTATGGACCGCATATAAAGTCTATGGCTATTTAACTTGGCGAGATATAATGATTACAAGAATGTTTGGCATTTTTACCTGAGCAGGGGGGCCACCAGGCGGGCCAAAGTTTGCCGACTTTGTAGCCCCGCCTCCAATCTATCATATGGTGGAACAGTTAACAGAATCGGTCGAGCAATTAGCGAGTTATAGCATTTTGAAGAAAACTAATTCCCGAAATCCACCTCCTACCAGCTTCTGTTGACCTGGTGTTTCACAAAAAAATAACCGAAATTTTTAAAATTTTAAAATTTTACCGGCTGAAAAATAATTTTACTTTTTTTGTAATAACTCCGTTGTTTTAAAAGGTAAATGCGTGAAATTTTGACAGCTGGTAGAAAACACATTGGGGAGTAAAATGTAGTAAATAAAATTTTTCCACGCCCACTTTGAAGTCGTCAAATGTGGGCGTAAATTGGAAACTGCTTTTTCTTCGTCTACTCTTTGCCGTTTCGGAAGTCCAAAAGCCACCCATATTAAAGCCGATTTTGCGATCTTTCATCCAAAACATATTTCATCAAAATAGACTGAGCCGTTCCCGAGATATAGGTCTTACAAATTTATTAAAAAGTAGCCACTTTCGGTCACTTTGGCTTGTTGTTTCCCTTTAAGAATCTGCGCTATAACTCCGAAGTTTCTGAAGATAGAGAAGTGAAACTCGACAGGCAGGTAGTATGGAAGTCGGAGCTTCGTATGGACCCCATATAAAGTCTATGGCTATTTAACTTGGCGAGATATAATGATTACAAGAATGTTTGGCATTTTTTACCTGACCATGGGGGCCACCAGGCGGGCCAAAGTTTGCCCACCTTGAAGCTTTGCCTATATTAAAGCTGACCTTGCGATCTTTCATCCAAATCAAGCTTCATCAACATATACCGACCCGTGTTCGAGATATCGGACTTACAAATTTATTAAATAGTACCCAGTTTCGGTCACTTTGGCTTGTTATTTCCCTTTAAGAATCTGCGCTATAACTCCGAAGTTTCTGAAGATAGAGAACTGAAACTCGACAGACAGGTAGTATGGAAGTCGGAGCTTCGTATGGACCCCATATAAAGTCTGTGGCTTTTTAACTTGGTGAGATATAATGATTACAAGAATGTTTGGCATTTTTTACCTGAGCAGGGGGGCCACCAGGCGGGCCAAAGTTTGCCGACTTTGTAGCCCCACCTCCAATCTAGCATATGGTGGAACAGTTAACAGAATCGGTCGAGCAATTAGCGAGTTATAGCATTTTGAAGAAAACTAATTCCCGAAATCCACCTCCTACCAGCTTCTGTTGACCTGGTGTTTCACAAAAAAATAACAGAAATTTTTAAAATTTTAAAATTTTACCGGCTGAAAAATAATTTTACTTTTTTTGTAATAACTCCGTTGTTTTAAAAGGTAAATGCGTGAAATTTTGACAGCTGGTAGAAAACACATTCGGGAGTAAAATGTGGCAAATAAAATTTTTCCACGCCCACTTTGAAGTCGTCAAATGTGGGCGTAAATTGGAAATTGCTTTTTCTTCGTCTACTCTTTGCCGTTTCGGAAGTCCAAAAGCCACCCATATTAAAGCCGATTTTGCGATCTTTCATCCAAAACATATTTCATCAAAATAGACTGAGCCGTTCCCGAGATATAGGACTTACAAATTTATTAAAAAGTAGCCACTTTCGGTCACTTTGGCTTGTTGTTTCCCTTTAAGAATCTGCGCTATAACTCCGAAGTTTCTGAAGATAGAGAAGTGAAACTCGACAGGCAGGTAGTATGGAAGTCGGAGCTTCGTATGGACCCCATATAAAGTCCATGGCTATTTAACTTGGCGAGATATAATGATTACAAGAATGTTTGGCATTTTTTACCTGAGCAGGGGGGCCACCAGGCGGGCCAAAGTTTGCCGACTTTGTAGCCCCGCCTCCAATCTATCATATGGTGGAACAGTTAACAGAATCGGTCGAGCAATTAGCGAGTTATAGCATTTTGAAGAAAACTAATTCCCGAAATCCACCTCCTACCAGCTTCTGTTGACCTGGTGTTTCACAAAAAAATAACCGAAATTTTTAAAATTTTAAAATTTTACCGGCTGAAAAATAATTTTACTTTTTTTGTAATAACTCCGTTGTTTTAAAAGGTAAAGGCGTGAAATTTTGACAGCTGGTAGAAAACACATTGGGGAGTAAAATGTAGTAAATAAAATTTTTCCACGCCCACTTTGAAGTCGTCAAATGTGGGCGTAAATTGGAAATTGCTTTTTCTTCGTCTACTCTTTGCCGTTTCGGAAGTCCAAAAGCCACCCATATTAAAGCCGATTTTGCGATCTTTCATCCAAAACATATTTCATCAAAATAGACTGAGCCGTTCCCGAGATATATGTCTTACAAATTTATTAAAAAGTAGCCACTTTCGGTCACTTTGGCTTGTTGTTTCCCTTTAAGAATCTGCGCTATAACTCCGAAGTTTCTGAAGATAGAGAACTGAAACTCGACAGACAGGTAGTATGGAAGTCGGAGCTTCGTATGGACCCCATATAAAGTCTGTGGCTTTTTAACTTGGCGAGATATAATGATTACAAGAATGTTTGGCATTTTTTACCTGAGCAGGGGGGCCACCAGGTGGGCCAAAGTTTGCCGACTTTGTAGCCCCGCCTCCAATCTATCATATGGTGGAACAGTTAACAGAATCGGTCGAGCAATTAGCGAGTTATAGCATTTTGAAGAAAACTAATTCCTGAAATCCACCTCCTACCAGCTTCTGTTGACCTGGTGTTTCACAAAAAAATAACCGAAATTTTTAAAATTTTAAAATTTTACCGGTTGAAAAATAATTTTACTTTTTTTGTAATAACTCCGTTGTTTTAAAAGGTAAATGCGTGAAATTTTGACAGCTGGTAGAAAACACATTGGGGAGTAAAATGTGGCAAATAAAATTTTTCCACGCCCACTTTGAAGTCGTCAAATGTGGGCGTAAATTGGAAATTGCTTTTTCTTCGTCTACTCTTTGCCGTTTCGGAAGTCCAAAAGCCACCCATATTAAAGCCGATTTTGCGATCTTTCATCCAAAACATATTTCATCAAAATAGACTGAGCCGTTCCCGAGATATAGGTCTTACAAATTTATTAAAAAGTAGCCACTTTCGGTCACTTTGGCTTGTTGTTTCCCTTTAAGAATCTGCGCTATAACTCCCAAGTTTCTGAAGATAGAGAAGTGAAACTCGACAGGCAGGTAGTACGGAAGTCGGAGCTTCGTATGGGCTGCATATAAAGTCTGTGGCTATTTAACTTGGCGAGATATAATGATTACAAGAATGTTTGGCATTTTTTACCTGACCATGGGGGCCACCAGGCGGGCCAAAGTTTGCCCACCTTGAAGCTTTGTCTATATTAAAGCTGATCTTGCGGTCTTTCATCCAAATCAAGTTTCATCAACATATACCGACCCGTGTTCGAGATATCGGACTTTCAAATTTATTAAAAAGTACCCACTTTCGGTCACTTTGGCTTGTTATTTCCCTTTAAGAATCTGCGCTATAACTCCGAAGTTTCTGAAGATAGAGAACTGAAACTCGACAGACAGGTAGTATGGAAGTCGGAGCTTCGTATGGACCCCATATAAAGTCTGTGGCTTTTTAACTTGGCGAGATATAATGATTACAAGAATGTTTGGCATTTTTTACCTGAGCAGGGGGGCCACCAGGCGGGCCAAAGTTTGCCGACTTTGTAGCCCCACCTCCAATCTATCATATGGTGGAACAGTTAACAGAATCGGTCGAGCAATTACCGAGTTATAGCATTTTGAAGAAAACTAATTCCCGAAATCCACCTCCTACCAGCTTCTGTTGACCTGGTGTTTCACAAAAAAATAACCGAAATTTTTAAAATTTTAAAATTTTACCGGCTGAAAAATAATTTTACTTTTTTTGTAATAACTCCGTTGTTTTAAAAGGTAAATGCGTGAAATTTTGACAGCTGGTAGAAAACACATTCGGGAGTAAAATGTAGTAAATAAATTTTTCCACGCCCACTTTGAAGTCGTCAAATGTGGGCGTAAATTGGAAATTGCTTTTTCTTCGTCTACTCTTTGCCGTTTCGGAAGTCCAAAAGCCACCCATATTAAAGCCGATTTTACGATCTTTCATCCAAAACATATTTCATCAAAATAGACTGAGCCGTTCCCGAGATATAGGTCTTACAAATTTATTAAAAAGTAGCCACTTTCGGTCACTTTGGCTTGTTATTTCCCTTTAAGAATCTGCGCTATAACTCCGAAGTTTCTGAAGATAGAGAAGTGAAACTCGACAGGCAGGTAGTATGGAAGTCGGAGCTTCGTATGGACCCCATATAAAGTCTATGGCTATTTAACTTGGCGAGATATAATGATTACAAGAATGTTTGGCATTTTTTACCTGACCATGGGGGCCACCAGGCGGGCCAAAGTTTGCCCACCTTGAAGCTTTGCCTATATTAAAGCTGACCTTGCGATCTTTCATCCAAATCAAGTTTCATCAACATATACCGACCCGTGTTCGAGATATAGGACTTACAAATTTATTAAAAAGTACCCAGTTTCGGTCACTTTGGCTTGTTATTTCCCTTTAAGAATCTGCGCTATAACTCCGAAGTTTCTGAAGATAGAGAACTGAAACTCGACAGACAGGTAGTATGGAAGTCGGAGCTTCGTATGGACCCCATATAAAGTCTGTGGCTATTTAACTTGGCGAGATATAATGATTACAAGAATGTTTGGAATTTTTTACCTGACCATGGGGGCCACCAGGCGGGCCAAAGTTTGCCCACCTTGAAGCTTTGTCTATATTAAAGCTGATCTTGCGGTCTTTCATCCAAATCAAGTTTCATCAACATATACCGACCCGTGTTCGAGATATCGGACTTTCAAATTTATTAAAAAGTACCCACTTTCGGTCACTTTGGCTTGATGTTTCCCTTTAAGAATCTGCGCTATAACTCCGAAGTTTCTGAAGATAGAGAACTGAAACTCGGCAGACAGGTAGTATGGAAGTCGGAGCTTCGTATGGACCCCATATAAAGTCTGTGGCTTTTTAACTTGGCGAGATATAATGATTACAAGAATGTTTGGCATTTTTTACCTGAGCAGGGGGGCCACCAGGCGGGCCAAAGTTTGCCGACTTTGTAGCCCCGCCTCCAATCTATCATATGGTGGAACAGTTAACAGAATCGGTCGAGCAATTAGCGAGTTATAGCATTTTGAAGAAAACTAATTCCCAAAATCCACCTCCTACCAGCTTCTGTTGACCTGGTGTTTCACAAAAAAATAACCGAAATTTTTAAAATTTTAAAATTTTACCGGCTGAAAAATAATTTTACTTTTTTTGTAATAAGTCCGTTGTTTTAAAAGGTAAATGCGTGAAATTTTGACAGCTGGTAGAAAACACATTGGGGAGTAAAATGTAGTAAATAAAATTTTTCCACGCCCACTTTGAAGTCGTCAAATGTGGGCGTAAATTGGAAATTGCTTTTTCTTCGTCTACTCTTTGCCGTTTCGGAAGTCCAAAAGCCACCCATATTAAAGCCGATTTTGCGATCTTTCATCCAAAACATATTTCATCAAAATAGACTGAGCCGTTCCCGAGATATAGGTCTTACAAATTTATTAAAAAGTAGCCACTTTCGGTCACTTTGGCTTGTTGTTTCCCTTTAAGAATCTGCGCTATAACTCCGAAATTTCTGAAGATAGAAAAGTGAAACTCGACAGGCAGGTAGTATGGAAGTCGGAGCTTCGTATGGACCCCATACAAAGTCTATGGCTATTTAACTTGGCGAGATATAATGATTACAAGAATGTTTGGCATTTTTTACCTGACCATGGGGGCCACCAGGCGGGCCAAAGTTTGCCCACCTTGAAGCTTTGCCTATATTAAAGCTGACCTTGCGATCTTTCATCCAAATCAAGTTTCATCAACATATACCGACCCGTGTTCGAGATATCGGACTTACAAATTTATTAAAAAGTACCCAGTTTCGGTCACTTTGGCTTGTTATTTCCCTTTAAGAATCTGCGCTATAACTCCGAAGTTTCTGAAGATAGAGAACTGAAACTCGACAGACAGGTAGTATGGAAGTCGGAGCTTCGTATGGACCCCATGTGGCTTTTTAACTTGGCGAGATATAATGATTACAAGAATGTTTGGCATTTTTTACCTGAGCAGGGGGGGCCACCAGGCGGGCCAAAGTTTGCCGACTTTGTAGCCCCACCTCCAATCTATCATATGGTGGAACAGTTAACAGAATCGGTCGAGCAATTACCGAGTTATAGCATTTTGAAGAAAACTAATTCCCGAAATCCACCTCCTACCAGCTTCTGTTGACCTGGTGTTTCACAAAAAAAATAACCGAAATTTTTAAAATTTTAAAATTTTACCGGCTGAAAAATAATTTTACTTTTTTTGTAATAACTCCGTTGTTTTAAAAGGTAAATGCGTGAAATTTTGACAGCTGGTAGAAAACACATTGGGGAGTAAAATGTGGCAAATAAAATTTTTCCACGCCCACTTTGAAGTCGTCAAATGTGGGCGTAAATTGGAAATTGCTTTTTCTTCGTCTACTCTTTGCCGTTTCGGAAGTCCAAAAGCCACCCATATTAAAGCCGATTTTGCGATCTTTCATCCAAAACATATTTCATCAAAATAGACTGAGCCGTTCCCGAGATATAGGTCTTACAAATTTATTAAAAAGTACCCACTTTCGGTCACTTTGGCTTGTTATTTCCCTTTAAGAATCTGCACTATAACTCCGAAGTTTCTGAAGATAGAGAACTGAAACTCGACAGACAGGTAGTATGTAAGTCGGAGCTTCGTATGGACCCCATATAAAGTCTGTGGCTTTTTAACTTGGTGAGATATAATGATTACAAGAATGTTTGACATTTTTTACCTGACCATGGGGGCCACCAGGCGGGCCAAAGTTTGCCCACCTTGAAGCTTTGTCTATATTAAAGCTGATCTTGCGGTCTTTCATCCAAATCAAGTTTCATCAACATATACCGACCGGTTTTCGAGATATCGGACTTACAAATATATTAAAAAGTACTCACTTTCCGGTCACTTTGGCTTGTTATTTCCCTTTAAGAATCTGCGCTATAACTCCGAAGTTTCTGAAGATAGAGAACTGAAACTCGACAGACAGGTAGTATGGAAGTCGGAGCTTCGTATGGACCCCATATAAAGTCTATGTCTATTTAACTTGGCGAGATATAATGATTACAAGAATGTTTGGCATTTTTTACCTGACCATGGGGGCCACCAGGCGGGCCAAAGTTTGCCCACCTTGAAGCTTTGCCTATATTAAAGCTGACCTTGCGATCTTTCATCCAAATCAAGTTTCATCAACATATACCGACCCGTGTTCGAGATATCGGACTTTCAAATTTATTAAAAAGTACCCACTTTCGGTCACTTTGGCTTGTTATTTCCCTTTAAGAATCTGCGCTATAACTCCGAAGTTTCTGAAGATAGAGAACTGAAACTCGACAGACAGGTAGTATGGAAGTCGGAGCTTCGTATGGACCTCATATAAAGTCTGTGGCTTTTTAACTTGGTGAGATATAATGATTACAAGAATGTTTGGCATTTTTTACCTGAGCAGGGGGGCCACCAGGCGGGCCAAAGTTTGCCGACTTTGTAGCCCCACCTCCAATCTATCATATGGTGGAACAGTTAACAGAATCGGTCGAGCAATTAGCGAGTTATAGCATTTTGAAGAAAACTAATTCCCGAAATCCACCTCCTACCAGCTTCTGTTGACCTGGTGTTTCACAAAAAAATAACAGAAATTTTTAAAATTTTAAAATTTTACCGGCTGAAAAATAATTTTACTTTTTTTGTAATAACTCCGTTGTTTTAAAAGGTAAATGCGTGAAATTTTGACAGCTGGTAGAAAACACATTCGGGAGTAAAATGTAGTAAATAAAATTTTTCCACGCCCAATTTGAAATCGTAAAATGTGGGCGTAAATTGGAAATTGCTTTTTCTTCGTCTACTCTTTGCCGTTTCGGAAGTCCAAAAGCCACCCATATTAAAGCCGATTTTGCGATCTTTCATCCAAAACATATTTCATCAAAATAGACTGAGCCGTTCCCGAGATATAGGACTTACAAATTTATTAAAAAGTAGCCACTTTCGGTCACTTTGGCTTGTTGTTTCCCTTTAAGAATCTGCGCTATAACTCCGAAGTTTCTGAAGATAGAGAAGTGAAACTCGACAGGCAGGTAGTATGGAAGTCGGAGCTTCGTATGGACCCCATATAAAGTCCATGGCTATTTAACTTGGCGAGATATAATGATTACAAGAATGTTTGGCATTTTTTACCTGAGCAGGGGGGCCACCAGGCGGGCCAAAGTTTGCCGACTTTGTAGCCCCGCCTCCAATCTATCATGTGGTGGAACAGTTAACAGAATCGGTCGAGCAATTAGCGAGTTATAGCATTTTGAAGAAAACTAATTCCCGAAATCCACCTCCTACCAGCTTCTGTTGACCTGGTGTTTCACAAAAAAATAACCGAAATTTTTAAAATTTTAAAATTTTACCGGCTGAAAAATAATTTTACTTTTTTTGTAATAACTCCGTTGTTTTAAAAGGTAAATGCGTGAAATTTTGACAGCTGGTAGAAAACACATTGGGGAGTAAAATGTAGTAAATAAAATTTTTCCACGCCCACTTTGAAGTCGTCAAATGTGGGCGTAAATTGGAAATTGCTTTTTCTTCGTCTACTCTTTGCCGTTTCGGAAGTCCAAAAGCCACCCATATTAAAGCCGATTTTGCGATCTTTCATCCAAAACATATTTCATCAAAATAGACTGAGCCGTTCCCGAGATATAGGTCTTACAAATTTATTAAAAAGTAGCCACTTTCGGTCACTTTGGCTTGTTGTTTCCCTTTAAGAATCTGCGCTATAACTCCGAAGTTTCTGAAGATAGAGAAGTGAAACTCGACAGGCAGGTAGTATGGAAGTCGGAGCTTCGTATGGACCCCATATAAAGTCTATGGCTATTTAACTTGGCGAGATATAATGATTACAAGAATGTTTGGCATTTTTTACCTGACCATGGGGGCCACCAGGCGGGCCAAAGTTTGCCCACCTTGAAGCTTTGCCTATATTAAAGCTGATCTTGCGGTCTTTCATCCAAATCAAGTTTCATCAACATATACCGACCCGTGTTCGAGATATCGGACTTAAAAATTTATTAAAAAGTACCCAGTTTCGGTCACTTTGGCTTGTTATTTCCCTTTAAGAATCTGCGCTATAACTCCGAAGTTTCTGAAGATAGAGAAGTGAAACTCGACAGGCAGGTAGTATGGAAGTCGGAGCTTCGTATGGACCCCATATAAAGTCTATGGCTATTTAACTTGGCGAGATATAATGATTACAAGAATGTTTGGCATTTTTTACCTGAGCAGGGCGGCCACCAGGCGGGCCAAAGTTTGCCGACTTTGTAGCCCCGCCTCCAATCTATCATATGGTGGAACAGTTAACAGAATCGGTCGAGCAATTAGCGAGTTATAGCGTTTTGAAGAAAACTAATTCCCGAAATCCACCTCCTACCAGCTTCTGTTGACCTGGTGTTTCACAAAAAAATAACCGAAATTTTTAAAATTTTTAAATTTTACCGGCTGAAAAATAATTTTACTTTTTTTGTAATAACTCCGTTGTTTTAAAAGGTAAATGCGTGAAATTTTGACAGCTGGTAGAAAACACATTGGGGAGTAAAATGTAATAAATAAAATTTTTCCACGCCCACTTTGAAGTCGTCAAATGTGGGCGTAAATTGGAAATTGCTTTTTCTTCGTCTACTCTTTGCCGTTTCGGAAGTCCAAAAGCCACCCATATTAAAGCCGATTTTGCGATCTTTCATCCAAAACATATTTCATCAAAATAGACTGAGCCGTTCCCGAGATATAGGTCTTACAAATTTATTAAAAAGTAGCCACTTTCGGTCACTTTGGCTTGTTGTTTCCCTTTAAGAATCTGCGCTATAACTCCGAAGTTTCTGAAGATAGAGAAGTGAAACTCGACAGGCAGGTAGTATGGAAGTCGGAGCTTCGTATGGACCCCATATAAAGTCTATGGCTATTTAACTTGGCGAGATATAATGATTACAAGAATGTTTGGCATTTTTTACCTGACCATGGGGGCCACCAGGCGGGCCAAAGTTTGCCCACCTTGAAGCTTTGCCTATATTAAAGCTGACCTTGCGATCTTTCATCCAAATCAAGTTTCATCAACATATACCGACCCGTGTTCGAGATATCGGACTTAAAAATTTATTAAAAAGTACCCAGTTTCGGTCACTTTGGCTTGTTATTTCCCTTTAAGAATCTGCGCTATAACTCCGAAGTTTCTGAAGATAGAGAAGTGAAACTCGACAGGCAGGTAGTATGGAAGTCGGAGCTTCGTATGGACCCCATATAAAGTCTATGGCTATTTAACTTGGCGAGATATAATGATTACAAGAATGTTTGGCATTTTTTACCTGAGCAGGGGGGCCACCAGGCGGGCCAAAGTTTGCCGACTTTGTAGCCCCGCCTCCAATCTATCATATGGTGGAACAGTTAACAGAATCGGTCGAGCAATTAGCGAGTTATAGCGTTTTGAAGAAAACTAATTCCCGAAATCCACCTCCTACCAGCTTCTGTTGACCTGGTGTTTCACAAAAAAATAACCGAAATTTTTAAAATTTTTAAATTTTACCGGCTGAAAAATAATTTTACTTTTTTTGTAATAACTCCGTTGTTTTAAAAGGTAAATGCGTGAAATTTTGACAGCTGGTAGAAAACACATTGGGGAGTAAAATGTAGTAAATAAAATTTTTCCACGCCCACTTTGAAGTCGTCAAATGTGGGCGTAAATTGGAAATTGCTTTTTCTTCGTCTACTCTTTGCCGTTTCGGAAGTCCAAAAGCCACCCATATTAAAGCCGATTTTGCGATCTTTCATCCAAAACATATTTCATCAAAATAGACTGAGCCGTTCCCGAGATATAGGTCTTACAAATTTATTAAAAAGTAGCCACTTTCGGTCACTTTGGCTTGTTGTTTCCCTTTAAGAATCTGCGCTATAACTCCGAAGTTTCTGAAGATAGAGAAGTGAAACTCGACAGGCAGGTAGTATGGAAGTCGGAGCTTCGTATGGACCCCATATAAAGTCTATGGCTATTTAACTTGGCGAGATATAATGATTGCAAGAATGTTTGGCATTTTTTACCTGACCATGGGGGCCACCAGGCGGGCCAAAGTTTGCCCACCTTGAAGCTTTGCCTATATTAAAGCTGACCTTGCGATCTTTCATCCAAATCAAGTTTCATCAACATATACCGACCCGTGTTCGAGATATCGGACTTACAAATTTATTAAAAAGTACCCAGTTTCGGTCACTTTGGCTTGTTATTTCCCTTTAAGAATCTGCGCTATAACTCCGAAGTTTCTGAAGATAGAGAACTGAAACTCGACAGACAGGTAGTATGGAAGTCGGAGCTTCGTATGGACCCCATATAAAGTCTGTGGCTTTTTAACTTGGCGAGATATAATGATTACAAGAATGTTTGGCATTTTTTACCTGAGCAGGGGGGCCACCAGGCGGGCCAAAGTTTGCCGACTTTGTAGCCCCACCTCCAATCTATCATATGGTGGAACAGTTAACAGAATCGGTCGAGCAATTACCGAGTTATAGCATTTTGAAGAAAACTAATTCCCGAAATCCACCTCCTACCAGCTTCTGTTGACCTGGTGTTTCACAAAAAAATAACCGAAATTTTTAAAATTTTAAAATTTTACCGGCTGAAAAATAATTTTCCTTTTTTTGTAATAACTCCGTTGTTTTAAAAGGTAAATGCGTGAAATTTTGACAGCTGGTAGAAAACACATTGGGGAGTAAAATGTGGCAAATAAAATTTTTCCACGCCCACTTTGAAGTCGTCAAATGTGGGCGTAAATTGGAAATTGCTTTTTCTTCGTCTACTCTTTGCCGTTTCGGAAGTCCAAAAGCCACCCATATTAAAGCCGATTTTGCGATATTTCATCCAAAACATATTTCATCAAAATAGACTGAGCCGTTCCCGAGATATAGGTCTTACAAATTTATTAAAAAGTACCCACTTTCGGTCACTTTGGCTTGTTATTTCCCTTTAAGAATCTGCACTATAACTCCGAAGTTTCTGAAGATAGAGAACTGAAACTCGACAGACAGGTAGTATGGAAGTCGGAGCTTCGTATGGACCCCATATAAAGTCTGTGGCTTTTTAACTTGGTGAGATATAATGATTACAAGAATGTTTGGCATTTTTTACCTGAGCAGGGGGGCCACCAGGCGGGCCAAAGTTTGCCGACTTTGTAGCCCCACCTCCAATCTATCATATGGTGGAACAGTTAACAGAATCGGTCGAGCAATTAGCGAGTTATAGCATTTTGAAGAAAACTAATTCCCGAAATCCACCTCCTACCAGCTTCTGTTGACCTGGTGTTTCACAAAAAACAAGAATGTTTGGCATTTTTTACCTGACCATGGGGGCCACCAGGCGGGCCAAAGTTTGCCCACCTTGAAGCTTTGTCTATATTAAAGCTGATCTTGCGGTCTTTCATCCAAATCAAGTTTCATCAACATATACCGACCCGTGTTCCAGATATCGGACTTTCAAATTTATTAAAAAGTACCCACTTTCGGTCACTTTGGCTTGTTATTTCCCTTTAAGAATCTGCGCTATAACTCCGAAGTTTCTGAAGATAGAGAACTGAAACTCGACAGACAGGTAGTATGGAAGTCGGAGCTTCGTATGGACCCCATATAAAGTCTGTGGCTTTTTAACTTGGTGAGATGTAATGATTACAAGAATGTTTGGCATTTTTTACCTGAGCAGGGGGGCCACCAAGCGGGCCAAAGTTTGCCGACTTTGTAGCCCCACCTCCAATCTATCATATGGTGGAACAGTTAACAGAATCGGTCGAGCAATTAGCGAGTTATAGCATTTTGAAGAAAACTAATTCCCGAAATCCACCTCCTACCAGCTTCTGTTGACCTGGTGTTTCACAAAAAAATAACCGAAATTTTTAAAATTTTAAAATTTTACCGGCTGAAAAATAATTTTCCTTTTTTTGTAATAACTCCGTTGTTTTAAAAGGTAAATGCGTGAAATTTTGACAGCTGGTAGAAAACACATTGGGGAGTAAAATGTGGCAAATAAAATTTTTCCACGCCCACTTTGAAGTCGTCAAATGTGGGCGTAAATTGGAAATTGCTTTTTCTTCGTCTACTCTTTGCCGTTTCGGAAGTCCAAAAGCCACCCATATTAAAGCCGATTTTGCGATCTTTCATCCAAAACATATTTCATCAAAATAGACTGAGCCGTTCCCGAGATATAGGTCTTACAAATTTATTAAAAAGTACCCACTTTCGGTCACTTTGGCTTGTTATTTCCCTTTAAGAATCTGCACTATAACTCCGAAGTTTCTGAAGATAGAGAACTGAAACTCGACAGACAGGTAGTATGGAAGTCGGAGCTTCGTATGGACCCCATATAAAGTCTGTGGCTTTTTAACTTGGTGAGATATAATGATTACAAGAATGTTTGGCATTTTTTACCTGAGCAGGGGGGCCACCAGGCGGGCCAAAGTTTGCCGACTTTGTAGCCCCACCTCCAATCTATCATATGGTGGAACAGTTAACAGAATCGGTCGAGCAATTAGCGAGTTATAGCATTTTGAAGAAAACTAATTCCCGAAATCCACCTCCTACCAGCTTCTGTTGACCTGGTGTTTCACAAAAAAATAACAGAAATTTTTAAAATTTTAAAATTTTACCGGCTGAAAAATAATTTTACTTTTTTTGTAATAACTCCGTTGTTTTAAAAGGTAAATGCGTGAAATTTTGACAGCTGGTAGAAAACACATTGGGGAGTAAAATGTGGCAAATAAAATTTTTCCACGCCCACTTTGAAGTCGTCAAATGTGGGCGTAAATTGGAAATTGCTTTTTCTTCGTCTACTCTTTGCCGTTTCGGAAGTCCAAAAGCCACCCATATTAAAGCCGATTTTGCGATCTTTCATCCAAAACATATTTCATCAAAATTGACTGAGCCGTTCCCGAGATATAGGTCTTACAAATTTATTAAAAAGTACCCACTTTCGGTCACTTTGGCTTGTTATTTCCCTTTAAGAATCTGCGCTATAACTCCGAAGTTTCTGAAGATAGAGAACTGAAACTCGACAGACAGGTAGTATGGAAGTCGGAGCTTCGTATGGACCCCATATAAAGTCTGTGGCTTTTTAACTTGGTGAGATATAATGATTACAAGAATGTTTGGCATTTTTTACCTGACCATGGGGGCCACCAGGCGGGCCAAAGTTTGCCCACCTTGAAGCTTTGTCTATATTAAAGCTGATCTTGCGGTCTTTCATCCAAATCAAGTTTCATCAACATATACCGACCCGTGTTCCAGATATCGGACTTTCAAATTTATTAAAAAGTACCCACTTTCGGTCACTTTGGCTTGTTATTTCCCTTTAAGAATCTGCGCTATAACTCCGAAGTTTCTGAAGATAGAGAACTGAAACTCGACAGACAGGTAGTATGGAAGTCGGAGCTTCGTATGGACCCCATATAAAGTCTGTGGCTTTTTAACTTGGTGAGATGTAATGATTACAAGAATGTTTGGCATTTTTTACCTGAGCAGGGGGGCCACCAAGCGGGCCAAAGTTTGCCGACTTTGTAGCCCCACCTCCAATCTATCATATGGTGGAACAGTTAACAGAATCGGTCGAGCAATTAGCGAGTTATAGCATTTTGAAGAAAACTAATTCCCGAAATCCACCTCCTACCAGCTTCTGTTGACCTGGTGTTTCACAAAAAAATAACCGAAATTTTTAAAATTTTAAAATTTTACCGGCTGAAAAATAATTTTACTTTTTTTGTAATAACTCCGTTGTTTTAAAAGGTAAATGCGTGAAATTTTGACAGCTGGTAGAAAACACATTGGGGAGTAAAATGTGGCAAATAAAATTTTTCCACGCTCACTTTGAAGTCGTCAAATGTGGGCGTAAATTGGAAATTGCTTTTTCTTCGTCTACTCTTTGCCGTTTCGGAAGTCCAAAAGCCACCCATATTAAAGCCGATTTTACGATCTTTCATCCAAAACATATTTCATCAAAATAGACTGAGCCGTTCCCGAGATATAGGTCTTACAAATTTATTAAAAAGTAGCCACTTTCGGTCACTTTGGCTTGTTGTTTCCCTTTAAGAATCTGCGCTATAACTCCGAAGTTTCTGAAGATAGAGAACTGAAACTCGACAGACAGGTAGTATGGAAGTCGGAGCTTCGTATGGACCCCATATAAAGTCTGTGGCTTTTTAACTTGGCGAGATATAATGATTACAAGAATGTTTGGCATTTTTTACCTGAGCAGGGGGGCCACCAGGCGGGCCAAAGTTTGCCGACTTTGTAGCCCCGCCTCCAATCTATCATATGGTGGAACAGTTAACAGAATCGGTCGAGCAATTAGCGAGTTATAGCATTTTGAAGAAAACTAATTTCCGAAATCCACCTCCTACCAGCTTCTGTTGACCTGGTGTTTCACAAAAAAATAACCGAAATTTTTAAAATTTTAAAATTTTACCGGCTGAAAAATAATTTTACTTTTTTTGTAATAACTCCGTTGTTTTAAAAGGTAAATGCGTGAAATTTTGACAGCTGGTAGAAAACACATTGGGGAGTAAAATGTGGCAAATAAAATTTTTCCACGCCCACTTTGAAGTCGTCAAATGTGGGCGTAAATTGGAAATTGCTTTTTCTTCGTCTACTCTTTGCCGTTTCGGAAGTCCAAAAGCCACCCATATTAAAGCCGATTTTGCGATCTTTCATCCAAAACATATTTCATCAAAATAGACTGAGCCGTTCCCGAGATATAGGTCTTACAAATTTATTAAAAAGTAGCCACTTTCGGTCACTTTGGCTTGTTGTTTCCCTTTAAGAATCTGCGCTATAACTCCGAAGTTTCTGAAGATAGAGAAGTGAAACTCGACAGGCAGGTAGTATGGAAGTCGGAGCTTCGTATGGACCCCATACAAAGTCTATGGCTATTTAACTTGGCGAGATATAATGATTACAAGAATGTTTGGCATTTTTTACCTGACCATGGGGGCCACCAGGCGGGCCAAAGTTTGCCCACCTTGAAGCTTTGCCTATATTAAAGCTGACCTTGCGATCTTTCATCCAAATCAAGTTTCATCAACATATACCGACCCGTGTTCGAGATATCGGACTTACAAATTTATTAAAAAGTACCCACTTTCGGTCACTTTGGCTTGTTATTTCCCTTTAAGAATCTGCGCTATAACTCCGAAGTTTCTGAAGATAGAGAACTGAAACTCGACAGACAGGTAGTATGGAAGTCGGAGCTTCGTATGGACCCCATATAAAGTCTGTGGCTTTTTAACTTGGCGAGATATAATGATTACAAGAATGTTTGGCATTTTTTACCTGAGCAGGGGGGCCACCAGGCGGGCCAAAGTTTGCCGACTTTGTAGCCCCACCTCCAATCTATCATATGGTGGAACAGTTAACAGAATCGGTCGAGCAATTACCGAGTTATAGCATTTTGAAGAAAACTAATTCCCGAAATCCACCTCCTACCAGCTTCTGTTGACCTGGTGTTTCACAAAAAAATAACCGAAATTTTTAAAATTTTAAAATTTTACCGGCTGAAAAATAATTTTACTTTTTTTGTAATAACTCCGTTGTTTTAAAAGGTAAATGCGTGAAATTTTGACAGCTAGTAGAAAACACATTGGGGAGTAAAATGTGGCAAATAAAATTTTTCCACGCCCACTTTGAAGTCGTCAAATGTGGACGTAAATTGGAAATTGCTTTTTCTTCGTCTACTCTTTGCCGTTTCGGAAGTCCAAAAGCCACCCATATTAAAGCCGATTTTGCGATCTTTCATCCAAAACATATTTCATCAAAATAGACTGAGCCGTTCCCGATATATAGGTCTTACAAATTTATTAAAAAGTAGCCACTTTCGGTCACTTTGGCTTGTTGTTTCCCTTTAAGAATCTGCGCTATAACTCCGAAGTTTCTGAAGATAGAGAACTGAAACTCGACAGACAGGTAGTATGGAAGTCGGAGCTTCGTATGGACCCCATATAAAGTCTGTGGCTTTTTAACTTGGCGAGATATAATGATTACAAGAATGTTTGGCATTTTTTACCTGAGCAGGGGGGCCACCAGGCGGGCCAAAGTTTGCCGACTTTGTAGCCCCGCCTCCAATCTATCATATGGTGGAACAGTTAACAGAATCGGTCGAGCAATTAGCGAGTTATAGCATTTTGAAGAAAACTAATTCCCGAAATCCACCTCCTACCAGCTTCTGTTGACCTGGTGTTTCACAAAAAAATAACCGAAATTTTTAAAATTTTAAAATTTTACCGGCTGAAAAATAATTTTACTTTTTTTGTAATAACTCCGTTGTTTTAAAAGGTAAATGCGTGAAATTTTGACAGCTGGTAGAAAACACATTGGGGAGTAAAATGTAGTAAATAAAATTTTTCCACGCCCACTTTGAAGTCGTCAAATGTGGGCGTAAATTGGAAATTGCTTTTTCTTCGTCTACTCTTTGCCGTTTCGGAAGTCCAAAAGCCACCCATATTAAAGCCGATTTTGCGATCTTTCATCCAAAACATATTTCATCAAAATAGACTGAGCCGTTCCCGAGATATAGGTCTTACAAATTTATTAAAAAGTAGCCACTTTCGGTCACTTTGGCTTGTTGTTTCCCCTTAAGAATCTGCGCTATAACTCCGAAGTTTCTGAAGATAGAAAAGTGAAACTCGACAGGCAGGTAGTATGGAAGTCGGAGCTTCGTATGGACCCCATACAAAGTCTATGGCTATTTAACTTGGCGAGATATAATGATTACAAGAATGTTTGGCATTTTTTACCTGACCATGGGGGCCACCAGGCGGGCCAAAGTTTGCCCACCTTGAAGCTTTGCCTATATTAAAGCTGACCTTGCGATCTTTCATCCAAATCAAGTTTCATCAACATATACTGACCCGTGTTCGAGATATCGGACTTACAAATTTATTAAAAAGTACCCAGTTTCGGTCACTTTGGCTTGTTATTTCCCTTTAAGAATCTGCGCTATAACTCCGAAGTTTCTGAAGATAGAGAACTGAAACTCGACAGACAGGTAGTATGGAAGTCGGAGCTTCGTATGGACCCCATATAAAGTCTGTGGCTTAACTTGGCGAGATATAATGATTACAAGAATGTTTGGCATTTTTTACCTGAGCAGGGGGGCCACCAGGCGGGCCAAAGTTTGCCGACTTTGTAGCCCCACCTCCAATCTATCATATGGTGGAACAGTTAACAGAATCGGTCGAGCAATTACCGAGTTATAGCATTTTGAAGAAAACTAATTCCCGAAATCCACCTCCTACCAGCTTCTGTTGACCTGGTGTTTCACAAAAAAATAACCGAAATTTTTAAAATTTTAAAATTTTACCGGCTGAAAAATAATTTTACTTTTTTTGTAATAACTCCGTTGTTTTAAAAGGTAAATGCGTGAAATTTTGACAGCTGGTAGAAAACACATTGGGGAGTAAAATGTGGCAAATAAAATTTTTCCACGCCCACTTTGAAGTCGTCAAATGTGGACGTAAATTGGAAATTGCTTTTTCTTCGTCTACTCTTTGCCGTTTCGGAAGTCCAAAAGCCACCCATATTAAAGCCGATTTTGCGATCTTTCATCCAAAACATATTTCATCAAAATAGACTGAGCCGTTCCCGAGATATAGGTCTTACAAATTTATTAAAAAGTACCCACTTGCGGTCACTTTGGCTTGTTATTTCCCTTTAAGAATCTGCGCTATAACTCCGAAGTTTCTGAAGATAGAGAACTGAAACTCGACAGACAGGTAGTATGGAAGTCGGAGCTTCGTATGGACCCCATATAAAGTCTGTGGCTTTTTAACTTGGTGAGATGTAATGATTACAAGAATGTTTGGCATTTTTTACCTGAGCAGGGGGGCCACCAAGCGGGCCAAAGTTTGCCGACTTTGTAGCCCCACCTCCAATCTATCATATGGTGGAACAGTTAACAGAATCGGTCGAGCAATTAGCGAGTTATAGCATTTTGAAGAAAACTAATTCCCGAAATCCACCTCCTACCAGCTTCTGTTGACCTGGTGTTTCACAAAAAAATAACCGAAATTTTTAAAATTTTAAAATTTTACCGGCTGAAAAATAATTTTACTTTTTTTGTAATAACTCCGTTGTTTTAAAAGGTAAATGCGTGAAATTTTGACAGCTGGTAGAAAACACATTGGGGAGTAAAATGTAGTAAATAAAATTTTTCCACGCCCACTTTGAAGTCGTCAAATGTGGGCGTAAATTGGAAATTGCTTTTTCTTCGTCTACTCTTTGCCGTTTCGGAAGTCCAAAAGCCACCCATATTAAAGCCGATTTTGCGATCTTTCATCCAAAACATATTTCATCAAAATAGACTGAGCCGTTCCCGAGATATAGGTCTTACAAATTTATTAAAAAGTAGCCACTTTCGGTCACTTTGGCTTCTTGTTTCCCTTTAAGAATCTGCGCTATAACTCCGAAGTTTCTGAAGATAGAGAAGTGAAACTCGACAGGCAGGTAGTATGGAAGTCGGAGCTTCGTATGGACCCCATATAAAGTCTATGGCTATTTAACTTGGCGAGATATAATGATTACAAGAATGTTTGGCATTTTTTACCTGACCATGGGGGCCACCAGGCGGGCCAAAGTTTGCCCACCTTGAATCTTTGCCTATATTAAAGCTGACCTTGCGATCTTTCATCCAAATCAAGTTTCATCAACATATACCGACCCGTGTTCGAGATATCGGACTTACAAATTTATTAAATAGTACCCAGTTTCGGTCACTTTGGCTTGTTATTTCCCTTTAAGAATCTGCGCTATAACTCCGAAGTTTCTGAAGATAGAGAACTGAAACTCGACAGACAGGTAGTATGGAAGTCGGAGCTTCGTATGGACCCCATATAAAGTCTGTGGCTTTTTAACTTGGCGAGATATAATGATTACAAGAATGTTTGGCATTTTTTACCTGAGCAGGGGGGCCACCAGGCGGGCCAAAGTTTGCCGACTTTGTAGCCCCACCTCCAATCTATCATATGGTGGAACAGTTAACAGAATCGGTCGAGCAATTACCGAGTTATAGCATTTTGAAGAAAACTAATTCCCGAAATCCACCTCCTACCAGCTTCTGTTGACCTGGTGTTTCACAAAAAAATAACCGAAATTTTTAAAATTTTAAAATTTTACCGGCTGAAAAATAATTTTACTTTTTTTGTAATAACTCCGTTGTTTTAAAAGGTAAATGCGTGAAATTTTGACAGCTGGTAGAAAACACATTGGGGAGTAAAATGTGGCAAATAAAATTTTTCCACGCCCACTTTGAAGTCGTCAAATGTGGACGTAAATTGGAAATTGCTTTTTCTTCGTCTACTCTTTGCCGTTTCGGAAGTCCAAAAGCCACCCATATTAAAGCCGATTTTGCGATCTTTCATCCAAAACATATTTCATCAAAATAGACTGAGCCGTTCCCGAGATATAGGTCTTACAAATTTATTAAAAAGTACCCACTTGCGGTCACTTTGGCTTGTTATTTCCCTTTAAGAATCTGCGCTATAACTCCGAAGTTTCTGAAGATAGAGAACTGAAACTCGACAGACAGGTAGTATGGAAGTCGGAGCTTCGTATGGACCCCATATAAAGTCTGTGGCTTTTTAACTTGGTGAGATGTAATGATTACAAGAATGTTTGGCATTTTTTACCTGAGTAGGGGGGCCACCAAGCGGGCCAAAGTTTGCCGACTTTGTAGCCCCACCTCCAATCTATCATATGGTGGAACAGTTAACAGAATCGGTCGAGCAATTAGCGAGTTATAGCATTTTGAAGAAAACTAATTCCCGAAATCCACCTCCTACCAGCTTCTGTTGACCTGGTGTTTCACAAAAAAATAACAGAAATTTTTAAAATTTTAAAATTTTACCGGCTGAAAAATAATTTTACTTTTTTTGTAAGACAGGCAGGTAGTATGGAAGTCGGAGCTTCGTATGGACCCCATATAAAGTCTATGGCTATTTAACTTGGCGAGATATAATGATTACAAGAATGTTTGGCATTTTTTACCTGACCATGGAGGCCACCAGGCGGGCCAAAGTTTGCCCACCTTGAAGCTTTGCCTATATTAAAGCTGACCTTGCGATCTTTCATCCAAATCAAGTTTCATCAACATATACCGACCCGTGTTCGAGATATCGGACTTACAAATTTATTAAAAAGTACCCACTTTCGGTCACTTTGGCTAGTTATTTCCCTTTAAGAATCTGCACTATAACTCCGAAGTTTCTGAAGATAGAGAACTGAAACTCGACAGACAGGTAGTATGGAAGTCGGAGCTTCGTATGGACCCCATATAAAGTCTGTGGCTTTTTAACTTGGCGAGATATAATGATTACAAGAATGTTTGGCATTTTTTACCTGAGCAGGGGGGCCACCAGGCGGGCCAAAGTTTGCCGACTTTGTAGCCCCACCTCCAATCTATCATATGGTGGAACAGTTAACAGAATCGGTCGAGCAATTAGCGAGTTATAGCATTTTGAAGAAAACTAATTCCCGAAATCCACCTCCTACCAGCTTCTGTTGACCTGGTGTTTCACAATAAAATAACCGAAATTTTTAAAATTTTAAAATTTTACCGGCTGAAAAATAATTTTACTTTTTTTGTAATAACTCCGTTGTTTTAAAAGGTAAATGCGTGAAATTTTGACAGCTGGTAGAAAACACATTGGGGAGTAAAATGTGGCAAATAAAATTTTTCCACGCCCACTTTGAAGTCGTCAAATGTGGGCGTAAATTGGAAATTGCTTTTTCTTCGTCTACTCTTTGCCGTTTCGGAAGTCCAAAAGCCATCCATATTAAAGCTGACTTTGCGATCTTTCATCCAAAACATATTTCATCAAAATAGACTGAGCCGTTCCCGAGATATAGGACTTACAAATTTATTAAAAAGTAGCCACTTTCGGTCACTTTGGCTTGTTGTTTCCCTTTAAGAATCTGCGCTATAACTCCGAAGTTTCTGAAGATAGAGAACTGAAACTCGACAGACAGGTAGTATGGAAGTCGGAGCTTCGTATGGACCCCATATAAAGTCTGTGGCTTTTTAACTTGGCGAGATATAATGATTACAAGAATGTTTGGCATTTTTTACCTGAGCAGGGGGGCCACCAGGCGGGCCAAAGTTTGCCGACTTTGTAGCCCCACCTCCAATCTATCATATGGTGGAACAGTTAACAGAATCGGTCGAGCAATTAGCGAGTTATAGCATTTTGAAGAAAACTAATTCCCGAAATCCACCTCCTACCAGCTTCTGTTGACCTGGTGTTTCACAAAAAAATAACCGAAATTTTTAAAATTTTAAAATTTTACCGGCTGAAAAATAATTTTACTTTTTTTGTAATAACTCCGTTGTTTTAAAAGGTAAATGCGTGAAATTTTGACAGCTGGTAGAAAACACATTGGGGAGTAAAATGTGGCAAATAAAATTTTTCCACGCCCACTTTGAAGTCGTCAAATGTGGGCGTAAATTGGAAATTGCTTTTTCTTCGTCTACTCTTTGCCGTTTCGGAAGTTCAAAAGCCATCCATATTAAAGCTGACTTTGCGATCTTTCATCCAAAACATATTTCATCAAAATAGACTGAGCCGTTCCCGAGATATAGGACTTACAAATTTATTAAAAAGTAGCCACTTTCGGTCACTTTGGCTTGTTGTTTCCCTTTAAGAATCTGCGCTATAACTCCGAAGTTTCTGAAGATAGAGAAGTGAAACTCGACAGACAGGTAGTATGGAAGTCGGAGCTTCGTATGGACCCCATATAAAGTCTGTGGCTTTTTGACTTGGCGAGATATAATGATTACAAGAATGTTTGGCATTTTTTACCTGAGCAGGGGGGCCACCAGGCGGGCCAAAGTTTGCCGACTTTGTAGCCCCACCTCCAATCTATCATATGGTGGAACAGTTAACAGAATCGGTCGAGCAATTAGCGAGTTATAGCATTTTGAAGAAAACTAATTCCCGAAATCCACCTCCTACCAGCTTCTGTTGACCTGGTGTTTCACAAAAAAATAACCGAAATTTTTAAAATTTTACCGGCTGAAAAATAATTTTACTTTTTTTGTAATAAATAACTCCGTTGTTTTAAAAGGTAAATGCGTGAAATTTTGACAGCTGGTAGAAAACACATTGGGGAGTAAAATGTGGCAAATAAAATTTTTCCACGCCCACTTTGAAGTCGTCAAATGTGGGCGTAAATTGGAAATTGCTTTTTCTTCGTCTACTCTTTGCCGTTTCGGAAGTCCAAAAGCCACCCATATTAAAGCTGATTTTGCGATCTTTCATCCAAAACATATTTCATCAAAATAGACTGAGCCGTTCCCGAGATATAGGTCTTACAAATTTATTAAAAAGTAGCCACTTTCGGTCACTTTGGCTTGTTGTTTCCCTTTAAGAATCTGCGCTATAACTCCGAAGTTTCTGAAGATAGAGAAGTGAAACTCGACAGGCAGGTAGTATGGAAGTCGGAGCTTCGTATGGACCCCATATAAAGTATGTGGCTTTTCAACTTACCGAGATATAATGATTACAAGAATGTTTGGCATTTTTTACCTGAGCAGGGGGGCCACCAGGCGGGCCAAAGTTTGCCGACTTTGTAGCCCCGCCTCCAATCTATCATATGGTGGAACAGTTAACAGAATCGGTCGAGCAATTAGCGAGTTATAGCGTTTTGAAGAAAACTAATTCCCGAAATCCACCTCCTACCAGCTTCTGTTGACCTGGTGTTTCACAAAAAAATAACCGAAATTTTTAAAATTTTAAAATTTTACCGGCTGAAAAATAATTTTACTTTTTTTGTAATAACTCCGTTGTTTTAAAAGGTAAATGCGTGAAATTTTGACAGCTGGTAGAAAACACATTGGGGAGTAAAATGTGGCAAATAAAATTTTTCCACGCCCACTTTGAAGTCGTCAAATGTGGGCGTAAATTGGAAATTGCTTTTTCTTCGTCTACTCTTTGCCGTTTCGGAAGTTCAAAAGCCATCCATATTAAAGCTGACTTTGCGATCTTTCATCCAAAACATATTTCATCAAAATAGACTGAGCCGTTCCCGAGATATAGGACTTACAAATTTATTAAAAAGTAGCCACTTTCGGTCACTTTGGCTTGTTGTTTCCCTTTAAGAATCTGCGCTATAACTCCGAAGTTTCTGAAGATAGAGAAGTGAAACTCGACAGACAGGTAGTATGGAAGTCGGAGCTTCGTATGGACCCCATATAAAGTCTGTGGCTTTTTAACTTGGCGAGATATAATGATTACAAGAATGTTTGGCATTTTTTACCTGAGCAGGGGGGCCACCAGGCGGGCCAAAGTTTGCCGACTTTGTAGCCCCACCTCCAATCTATCATATGGTGGAACAGTTAACAGAATCGGTCGAGCAATTAGCGAGTTATAGCATTTTGAAGAAAACTAATTCCCGAAATCCACCTCCTACCAGCTTCTGTTGACCTGGTGTTTCACAAAAAAATAACCGAAATTTTTAAAATTTTAAAATTTTACCGGCTGAAAAATAATTTTACTTTTTTTGTAATAACTCCGTTGTTTTAAAAGGTAAATGCGTGAAATTTTGACAGCTGGTAGAAAACACATTGGGGAGTAAAATGTGGCAAATAAAATTTTTCCACGCCCACTTTGAAGTCGTCAAATGTGGGCGTAAATTGGAAATTGCTTTTTCTTCGTCTACTCTTTGCCGTTTCGGAAGTCCAAAAGCCACCCATATTAAAGCTGATTTTGCGATCTTTCATCCAAAACATATTTCATCAAAATAGACTGAGCCGTTCCCGAGATATAGGTCTTACAAATTTATTAAAAAGTAGCCACTTTCGGTCACTTTGGCTTGTTGTTTCCCTTTAAGAATCTGCGCTATAACTCCGAAGTTTCTGAAGATAGAGAAGTGAAACTCGACAGGCAGGTAGTATGGAAGTCGGAGCTTCGTATGGACCCCATATAAAGTATGTGGCTTTTCAACTTACCGAGATATAATGATTACAAGAATGTTTGGCATTTTTTACCTGAGCAGGGGGGCCACCAGGCGGGCCAAAGTTTGCCGACTTTGTAGCCCCGCCTCCAATCTATCATATGGTGGAACAGTTAACAGAATCGGTCGAGCAATTAGCGAGTTATAGCGTTTTGAAGAAAACTAATTCCCGAAATCCACCTCCTACCAGCTTCTGTTGACCTGGTGTTTCACAAAAAAATAACCGAAATTTTTAAAATTTTAAAATTTTACCGGCTGAAAAATAATTTTACTTTTTTTGTAATAACTCCGTTGTTTTAAAAGGTAAATGCGTGAAATTTTGACAGCTGGTAGAAAACACATTGGGGAGTAAAATGTGGCAAATAAAATTTTTCCACGCCCACTTTGAAGTCGTCAAATGTGGGCGTAAATTGGAAATTGCTTTTTCTTCGTCTACTCTTTGCCGTTTCGGAAGTCCAAAAGCCATCCATATTAAAGCTGACTTTGCGATCTTTCATCCAAAACATATTTCATCAAAATAGACTGAGCCGTTCCCGAGATATAGGACTTACAAATTTATTAAAAAGTAGCCACTTTCGGTCACTTTGGCTTGTTGTTTCCCTTTAAGAATCTGCGCTATAACTCCGAAGTTTCTGAAGATAGAGAACTGAAACTCGACAGACAGGTAGTATGGAAGTCGGAGCTTCGTATGGACCCCATATAAAGTCTGTGGCTTTTTAACTTGGCGAGATATAATGATTACAAGAATGTTTGGCATTTTTTACCTGAGCAGGGGGGCCACCAGGCGGGCCAAAGTTTGCCGACTTTGTAGCCCCACCTCCAATCTATCATATGGTGGAACAGTTAACAGAATCGGTCGAGCAATTAGCGAGTTATAGCATTTTGAAGAAAACTAATTCCCGAAATCCACCTCCTACCAGCTTCTGTTGACCTGGTGTTTCACAAAAAAATAACCGAAATTTTTAAAATTTTAAAATTTTACCGGCTGAAAAATAATTTTACTTTTTTTGTAATAACTCCGTTGTTTTAAAAGGTAAATGCGTGAAATTTTGACAGCTGGTAGAAAACACATTGGGGAGTAAAATGTGGCAAATAAAATTTTTCCACGCCCACTTTGAAGTCGTCAAATGTGGGCGTAAATTGGAAATTGCTTTTTCTTCGTCTACTCTTTGCCGTTTCGGAAGTCCAAAAGCCACCCATATTAAAGCTGATTTTGCGATCTTTCATCCAAAACATATTTCATCAAAATAGACTGAGCCGTTCCCGAGATATAGGTCTTACAAATTTATTAAAAAGTAGCCACTTTCGGTCACTTTGGCTTGTTGTTTCCCTTTAAGAATCTGCGCTATAACTCCGAAGTTTCTGAAGATAGAGAAGTGAAACTCGACAGGCAGGTAGTATGGAAGTCGGAGCTTCGTATGGACCCCATATAAAGTATGTGGCTTTTCAACTTACCGAGATATAATGATTACAAGAATGTTTGGCATTTTTTACCTGAGCAGGGGGGCCACCAGGCGGGCCAAAGTTTGCCGACTTTGTAGCCCCGCCTCCAATCTATCATATGGTGGAACAGTTAACAGAATCGGTCGAGCAATTAGCGAGTTATAGCGTTTTGAAGAAAACTAATTCCCGAAATCCACCTCCTACCAGCTTCTGTTGACCTGGTGTTTCACAAAAAAATAACCGAAATTTTTAAAATTTTAAAATTTTACCGGCTGAAAAATAATTTTACTTTTTTTGTAATAACTCCGTTGTTTTAAAAGGTAAATGCGTGAAATTTTGACAGCTGGTAGAAAACACATTGGGGAGTAAAATGTGGCAAATAAAATTTTTCCACGCCCACTTTGAAGTCGTCAAATGTGGGCGTAAATTGGAAATTGCTTTTTCTTCGTCTACTCTTTGCCGTTTCGGAAGTCCAAAAGCCATCCATATTAAAGCTGACTTTGCGATCTTTCATCCAAAACATATTTCATCAAAATAGACTGAGCCGTTCCCGAGATATAGGACTTACAAATTTATTAAAAAGTAGCCACTTTCGGTCACTTTGGCTTGTTGTTTCCCTTTAAGAATCTGCGCTATAACTCCGAAGTTTCTGAAGATAGAGAACTGAAACTCGACAGACAGGTAGTATGGAAGTCGGAGCTTCGTATGGACCCCATATAAAGTCTGTGGCTTTTTAACTTGGCGAGATATAATGATTACAAGAATGTTTGGCATTTTTTACCTGAGCAGGGGGGCCACCAGGCGGGCCAAAGTTTGCCGACTTTGTAGCCCCACCTCCAATCTATCATATGGTGGAACAGTTAACAGAATCGGTCGAGCAATTAGCGAGTTATAGCATTTTGAAGAAAACTAATTCCCGAAATCCACCTCCTACCAGCTTCTGTTGACCTGGTGTTTCACAAAAAAATAACCGAAATTTTTAAAATTTTAAAATTTTACCGGCTGAAAAATAATTTTACTTTTTTTGTAATAACTCCGTTGTTTTAAAAGGTAAATGCGTGAAATTTTGACAGCTGGTAGAAAACACATTGGGGAGTAAAATGTGGCAAATAAAATTTTTCCACGCCCACTTTGAAGTCGTCAAATGTGGGCGTAAATTGGAAATTGCTTTTTCTTCGTCTACTCTTTGCCGTTTCGGAAGTCCAAAAGCCACCCATATTAAAGCTGATTTTGCGATCTTTCATCCAAAACATATTTCATCAAAATAGACTGAGCCGTTCCCGAGATATAGGTCTTACAAATTTATTAAAAAGTAGCCACTTTCGGTCACTTTGGCTTGTTGTTTCCCTTTAAGAATCTGCGCTATAACTCCGAAGTTTCTGAAGATAGAGAAGTGAAACTCGACAGGCAGGTAGTATGGAAGTCGGAGCTTCGTATGGACCCCATATAAAGTATGTGGCTTTTCAACTTACCGAGATATAATGATTACAAGAATGTTTGGCATTTTTTACCTGAGCAGGGGGGCCACCAGGCGGGCCAAAGTTTGCCGACTTTGTAGCCCCGCCTCCAATCTATCATATGGTGGAACAGTTAACAGAATCGGTCGAGCAATTAGCGAGTTATAGCGTTTTGAAGAAAACTAATTCCCGAAATCCACCTCCTACCAGCTTCTGTTGACCTGGTGTTTCACAAAAAAATAACCGAAATTTTTAAAATTTTAAAATTTTACCGGCTGAAAAATAATTTTACTTTTTTTGTAATAACTCCGTTGTTTTAAAAGGTAAATGCGTGAAATTTTGACAGCTGGTAGAAAACACATTGGGGAGTAAAATGTGGCAAATAAAATTTTTCCACGCCCACTTTGAAGTCGTCAAATGTGGGCGTAAATTGGAAATTGCTTTTTCTTCGTCTACTCTTTGCCGTTTCGGAAGTCCAAAAGCCACCCATATTAAAGCCGATTTTGCGATCTTTCATCCAAAACATATTTCATCAAAATAGACTGAGCCGTTCCCGAGATATAGGTCTTACAAATTTATTAAAAAGTAGCCACTTTCGGTCACTTTGGCTTGTTGTTTCCCTTTAAGAATCTGCGCTATAACTCCGAAGTTTCTGAAGATAGAGAAGTGAAACTCGACAGACAGGTAGTATGGAAGTCGGAGCTTCGTATGGACCCCATATAAAGTCTGTGGCTATTTAACTTGGCGAGATATAATGATTACAAGAATGTTTGGCATTTTTTACCTGACCATGGGGGCCACCAGGCGGGCCAAAGTTTGCCCACCTTGAAGCTTTGCCTATATTAAAGCTGACCTTGCGATCTTTTATCCAAATCAAGTTTCATCAACATATACCGACCCGTTTTTGAGATATCGGACTTACAAATTTATTAAAAAGTACCCACTTTCGGTCACTTTGGCTTGTTATTTCCCTTTAAGAATCTGCGCTATAACTCCGAAGTTTCTGAAGATAGAGAACTGAAACTCGACAGACAGGTAGTATGGAAGTCGGAGCTTCGTATGGACCCCATATAAAGTCTGTGGGTTTTTAACTTGGCGAGATATAATGATTACAAGAATGTTTGGCATTTTTTACCTGAGCAGGGGGGCCACCAGGCGGGCCAAAGTTTGCCGACTTTGTAGCCCCACCTCCAATCTATCATATGGTGGAACAGTTAACAGAATCGGTCGAGCAATTAGCGAGTTATAGCATTTTGAAGAAAACTAATTCCCGAAATCCACCTCCTACCAGCTTCTGTTGACCTGGTGTTTCACAAAAAAATAACCGAAATTTTTAAAATTTTAAAATTTTACCGGCTGAAAAATAATTTTACTTTTTTTGTAATAACTCCGTTGTTTTAAAAGGTAAATGCGTGAAATTTTGACAGCTGGTAGAAAACACATTGGGGAGTAAAATGTGGCAAATAAAATTTTTCCACGCCCACTTTGAAGTCGTCAAATGTGGGCGTAAATTGGAAATTGCTTTTTCTTCGTCTACTCTTTGCCGTTTCGGAAGTCCAAAAGCCACCCATATTAAAGCCGATTTTGCGATCTTTCATCCAAAACATATTTCATCAAAATAGACTGAGCCGTTCCCGAGATATAGGTCTTACAAATTTATTAAAAAGTAGCCACTTTCGGTCACTTTGGCTTGTTGTTTCCCTTTAAGAATCTGCGCTATAACTCCGAAGTTTCTGAAGATAGAGAAGTGAAACTCGACAGGCAGGTAGTATGGAAGTCGGAGCTTCGTATGGACCCCATATAAAGTCTATGGCTATTTAACTTGGCGAGATATAATGATTACAAGAATGTTTGGCATTTTTTACCTGACCATGGGGGCCACCAGGCGGGCCAAAGTTTGCCCACCTTGAAGCTTTGCCTATATTAAAGCTGACCTTGCGATCTTTTATCCAAATCAAGTTTCATCAACATATACCGACCCGTTTTTGAGATATCGGACTTACAAATTTATTAAAAAGTACCCACTTTCGGTCACTTTGGCTTGTTATTTCCCTTTAAGAATCTGCGCTATAACTCCGAAGTTTCTGAAGATAGAGAACTGAAACTCGACAGACAGGTAGTATGGAAGTCGGAGCTTCGTATGGACCCCATATAAAGTCTATGGCTATTTAACTTGGCGAGATATAATGATTACAAGAATGTTTGGCATTTTTTACCTGAGCAGGGGGGCCACCAGGCGGGCCAAAGTTTGCCGACTTTGTAGCCCCGCCTCCAATCTATCATATGGTGGGACAGTTAACAGAATCGGTCGAGCAATTAGCGAGTTATAGCGTTTTGAAGAAAACTAATTCCCGAAATCCACCTCCTACCAGCTTCTGTTGACCTGGTGTTTCACAAAAAAATAACCGAAATTTTTAAAATTTTAAAATTTTACCGGCTGAAAAATAATTTTACTTTTTTTGTAATAACTCCGTTGTTTTAAAAGGTAAATGCGTGAAATTTTGACAGCTGGTAGAAAACACATTGGGGAGTAAAATGTGGCAAATAAAATTTTTCCACGCCCACTTTGAAGTCGTCAAATGTGGGCGTAAATTGGAAATTGCTTTTTCTTCGTCTACTCTTTGCCGTTTCGGAAGTCCAAAAGCCACCCATATTAAAGCCGATTTTGCGATCTTTCATCCAAAACATATTTCATCAAAATAGACTGAGCCGTTCCCGAGATATAGGTCTTACAAATTTATTAAAAAGTAGCCACTTTCGGTCACTTTGGCTTGTTGTTTCCCTTTAAGAATCTGCGCTATAACTCCGAAGTTTCTGAAGATAGAGAAATGAAATTCGACAGGCAGGTAGTATGGAAGTCGGAGCTTCGTATGGACCCCATATAAAGTCTATGGCTATTTAACTTGGCGAGATATAATGATTACAAGAATGTTTGGCATTTTTTACCTGACCATGGGGGCCACCAGGCGGGCCAAAGTTTGCCCACCTTGAAGCTTTGTCTATATTAAAGCTGACCTTGCGATCTTTTATCCAAATCAAGTTTCATCAACATATACCGACCCGTTTTTGAGATATCGGACTTACAAATTTATTAAAAAGTACCCACTTTCGGTCACTTTGGCTTGTTATTTCCCTTTAAGAATCTGCGCTATAACTCCGAAGTTTCTGAAGATAGAGAACTGAAACTCGACAGACAGGTAGTATGGAAGTCGGAGCTTCGTATGGACCCCATATAAAGTCTGTGGCTTTTTAACTTGGCGAGATATAATGATTACAAGAATGTTTGGGATTTTTTACCTGAGCAGGGGGGCCACCAGGCGGGCCAAAGTTTGCCGACTTTGTAGCCCCACCTCCAATCTATCATATGGTGGAACAGTTAACAGAATCGGTCGAGCAATTAGCGAGTTATAGCATTTTGAAGAAAACTAATTCCCGAAATCCACCTCCTACCAGCTTCTGTTGACCTGGTGTTTCACAAAAAAATAACCGAAATTTTTAAAATTTTAAAATTTTACCGGCTGAAAAATAATTTTAATTTTTTTGTAATAACTCCGTTGTTTTAAAAGGTAAATGCGTGAAATTTTGACAGCTGGTAGAAAACACATTGGGGAGTAAAATGTGGCAAATAAAATTTTTCCACGCCCACTTTGAAGTCGTCAAATGTGGGCGTAAATTGGAAATTGCTTTTTCTTCGTCTACTCTTTGCCGTTTCGGAAGTGCAAAAGCCACCCATATTAAAGCTGATTTTGCGATCTTTCATCCAAAACATATTTCATCAAAATAGACTGAGCCGTTCCCGAGATATAGGTCTTACAAATTTATTAAAAAGTAGCCACTTTCGGTCACTTTGGCTTGTTGTTTCCCTTTAAGAATCTGCGCTATAACTCCGAAGTTTCTGAAGATAGAGAAGTGAAACTCGACAGGCAGGTAGTATGGAAGTCGGAGCTTCGTATGGACCCCATATAAAGTATGTGGCTTTTCAACTTACCGAGATATAATGATTACAAGAATGTTTGACATTTTTTACCTGAGCAGGGGGGCCACCAGGCGGGCCAAAGTTTGCCGACTTTGTAGCCCCGCCTCCAATCTATCATATGGTGGAACAGTTAACAGAATCGGTCGAGCAATTAGCGAGTTATAACATTTTGAAGAAAACTAATTCCCGAAATCCACCTCCTACCAGCTTCTGTTGACCTGGTGTTTCACAAAAAAATAACCGAAATTTTTAAAATTTTAAAATTTTACCGGCTGAAAAATAATTTTACTTTTTTTGTAATAACTCCGTTGTTTTAAAAGGTAAATGCGTGAAATTTTGACAGCTGGTAGAAAACACATTGGGGAGTAAAATGTGGCAAATAAAATTTTTCCACGCCCACTTTGAAGTCGTCAAATGTGGGCGTAAATTGGAAATTGCTTTTTCTTCGTCTACTCTTTGCCGTTTCGGAAGTCCAAAAGCCATCCATATTAAAGCTGACTTTGCGATCTTTCATCCAAAACATATTTCATCAAAATAGACTGAGCCGTTCCCGAGATATAGGACTTACAAATTTATTAAAAAGTAGCCACTTTCGGTCACTTTGGCTTGTTGTTTCCCTTTAAGAATCTGCGCTATAACTCCGAAGTTTCTGAAGATAGAGAAGTGAAACTCGACAGGCAGGTAGTATGGAAGTCGAAGCTTCGTATGGACCCCATATAAAGTCTGTGGCTATTTAACTTGGCGAGATATAATGATTACAAAAATGTTTGGCATTTTTTATCTGACCATGGGGGCCACCAGGCGGGCCAAAGTTTGCCCACCTTGAAGCTTTGCCTATAGCAAAGCTGATCTTGCGGTCTTTCATCCAAATCAAGTTTCATCAACATATACCGACCGGTTTTCGAGATATCGAACTTACAAATTTATTAAAAAGTAGCCACTTTCGGTCACTTTGGCTTGTTGTTTCCCTTTAAGAATCTGCGCTATAACTCCGAAGTTTCTGAAGATAGAGAAGTGAAACTCGACAGGCAGGTAGTATGGAAGTCGGAGCTTCGTATGGACCCCATATAAAGTATGTGGCTTTTTAACTTGGCGAGATATAATGATTACAAGAATGTTTGGCATTTTTTACCTGAGCAGGGGGGCCACCAGGCGGGCCAAAGTTTGCCAACGTTGTAGCCCCACCTCCAATCTATCATATGGTGGGACAGTTAACAGAATCGGTCGAGCAATTAGCGAGTTATAGCGTTTTGAAGAAAACTAATTCCCGAAATCCACCTCCTACCAGCTTCTGTTGACCTGGTGTTTCACAAAAAAATAACCGAAATTTTTAAAATTTTAAAATTTTACCGGCTGAAAAATAATTTTACTTTTTTTGTAATAACTCCGTTGTTTTAAAAGGTAAATGCGTGAAATTTTGACAGCTGGTAGAAAACACATTGGGGAGTAAAATGTGGCAAATAAAATTTTTCCACGCCCACTTTGAAGTCGTCAAATGTGGGCGTAAATTGGAAATTGCTTTTTCTTCGTCTACTCTTTGCCTTTTCGGAAGTCCAAAAGCCACCCATATTAAAGCCGATTTTGCGATCTTTCATCCAAAACATATTTCATCAAAATAGACTGAGCCGTTCCCGAGATATAGGTCTTACAAATTTATTAAAAAGTAGCCACTTTCGGTCACTTTGGCTTGTTGTTTCCCTTTAAGAATCTGCGCTATAACTCCGAAGCTTCTGAAGATAGGGAAGTGAAACTCGACAGGCAGGTAGTATGGAAGTCGGAGCTTCGTATGGACCCCATATAAAGTCTATGGCTATTTAACTTGGCGAGATATAATGATTACAAAAATGTTTGGCATTTTTTATCTGACCATGGGGGCCACCAGGCGGGCCAAAGTTTGCCCACCTTGAAGCTTTGCCTATAGCAAAGCTGATCTTGCGGTCTTTCATCCAAATCAAGTTTCATCAACATATACCGACCGGTTTTCGAGATATCGAACTTACAAATTTATTAAAAAGTAGCCACTTTCGGTCACTTTGGCTTGTTGTTTCCCTTTAAGAATCTGCGCTATAACTCCGAAGTTTCTGAAGATAGAGAAGTGAAACTCGACAGGCAGGTAGTATGGAAGTCGGAGCTTCGTATGGACCCCATATAAAGTATGTGGCTTTTCAACTTACCGAGATATAATGATTACAAGAATGTTTGGCATTTTTTACCTGAGCAGGGGGGCCACCAGGCGGGCCAAAGTTTGCCGACTTTGTAGCCCCACCTCCAATCTATCATATGGTGGAACAGTTAACAGAATCGGTCGAGCAATTAGCGAGTTATAGCATTTTGAAGAAAACTAATTCCCGAAATCCACCTCCTACCAGCTTCTGTTGACCTGGTGTTTCACAAAAAAATAACCGAAATTTTTAAAATTTTAAAATTTTACCGGCTGAAAAATAATTTTACTTTTTTTGTAATAACTCCGTTGTTTTAAAAGGTAAATGCGTGAAATTTTGACAGCTGGTAGAAAACACATGTGGCAAATAAAATTTTTCCACGCCCACACGTCAAATGTGGGCGTAAATTGGAAATTGCTTTTTCTTCGTCTACTCTTTGCCGTTTCGGAAGTCCAAAAGCCACCCATATTAAAGCTGATTTTGCGATCTTTCATCCAAAACATATTTCATCAAAATAAACTGAGCCGTTCCCGAGATATAGGTCTTACAAATTTATTAAAAAGTAGCCACTTTCGGTCACTTTGGCTTGTTGTTTCCCTTTAAGAATCTGCGCTATAACTCCGAAGTTTCTGAAGATAGAGAAGTGAAACTCGACAGGCAGGTAGTATGGAAGTCGGAGCTTCGTATGGACCCCATATAAAGTCTGTGGCTTTTTAACTTGGCGAGATATAATGATTACAAGAATGTTTGGCATTTTTTACCTGAGCAGGGGGGCCACCAGGCGGGCCAAAGTTTGCCAACGTTGTAGCCCCACCTCCAATCTATCATATGGTGGGACAGTTAACAGAATCGGTCGAGCAATTAGCGAGTTATAGCGTTTTGAAGAAAACTAATTCCCGAAATCCACCTCCTACCAGCTTCTGTTGACCTGGTGTTTCACAAAAAAATAACCGAAATTTTTAAAATTTTAAAATTTTAGTAAATGCGTGAAATTTTGACAGCTGGTAGAAAACACATTGGGGAGTAAAATGTGGCAAATAAAATTTTTCCACGCCCACTTTGAAGTCGTCAAATGTGGGCGTAAATTGGAAATTGCTTTTTCTTCGTCTACTCTTTGCCGTTTCGGAAGTCCAAAAGCCACCCATATTAAAGCCGATTTTGCGATCTTTCATCCAAAACATATTTCATCAAAATAGACTGAGCCGTTCCCGAGATATAGGTCTTACAAATTTATTAAAAAGTAGCCACTTTCGGTCACTTTGGCTTGTTATTTCCCTTTAAGAATCTGCGCTATAACTCCGAAGTTTCTGAAGATAGAGAAGTGAAACTCGACAGGCAGGTAGTATGGAAGTCGGAGCTTCGTATGGACCCCATATAAAGTCTATGTCTATTTAACTTGGCGAGATATAATGATTACAAGAATGTTTGGCATTTTTTACCTGACTATGGAGGCCACCAGGCGGGCCAAAGTTTGCCCACCTTGAAGCTTTGCCTATATTAAAGCTGACCTTGCGATCTTTCATCCAAATCAAGTTTCATCAACATATACCGACCCGTGTTCGAGATATCGGACTTACAAATTTATTAAAAAGTACCCACTTTCGGTCACTTTGGCTAGTTATTTCCTTTAAGAATCTGCGCTATAACTCCGAAGTTTCTGAAGATAGAGAAGTGAAACTCGACAGGCAGGTAGTATGGAAGTCGGAGCTTCGTATGGACCCCATATAAAGTCTGTGGCTTTTTAACTTGGCGAGATATAATGATTACAAGAATGTTTGGCATTTTTTACCTGACCATGGAGGCCACCAGGCGGGCCAAAGTTTGCCCACCTTGAAGCTTTGCCTATATTAAAGCTGGAAGTCGGAGCTTCGTATGGACCCCATATAAAGTCTATGGCTATTTAACTTGGCGAGATATAATGATTACAAGAATGTTTGGCATTTTTTACCTGAGCCGGGGGGCCACCAGCCGGGCCAAAGTTTGCCGACTTTGTAGCCCCGCCTCCAATCTATCATATGGTGGAACAGTTAACAGAATCGGTCGAGCAATTAGCGAGTTATAGCGTTTTGAAGAAAACTAATTCCCGAAATCCACCTCCTACCAGCTTCTGTTGACCTGGTGTTTCACAAAAAAATAACCGAAATTTTTAAAATTTTAAAATTTTACCGGCTGAAAAATAATTTTACTTTTTTTGTAATAACTCCGTTGTTTTAAAAGGTAAATGCGTGAAATTTTGACAGCTGGTAGAAAACACATTGGGGAGTAAAATGTAGTAAATAAAATTTTTCCACGCCCACTTTGAAATCGTCAAATGTGGGCGTAAATTGCTTTTTCTTCGTCTACTCTTGGCCGTTTCGGAAGTCCAAAAGCCATCCATATTAAAGCTGACTTTGCGATCTTTCATCCAAAACATATTTCATCAAAATAGACTGAGCCGTTCCCGAGATATAGGACTTACAAATTTATTAAAAAGTAGCCACTTTCGGTCACTTTGGCTTGTTGTTTCCCTTTAAGAATCTGCGCTATAACTCCGAAGTTTCTGAAGATAGAGAAGTGAAACTCGACAGGCAGGTAGTATGGAAGTCGGAGCTTCGTATGGGCCGCCATTAAAGTCTGTGGCTATTTAATTTGGCGAGATATAATGATTACAAGAATGTTTGGCATTTTTTACCTGACCATGGGGGCCACCAGGCGGGCCAAAGTTTGCCCACCTTGAAGCTTTGCCTATATTTAAGCTGATCTTGCGGTCTTTCATCCAAATCAAGTTTCATCAACATATACCTACCGGTTTTCGAGATATCGGACTTACAAATTTATTAAAAAGTACCCACTTTCGGTCACTTTGGCTTGTTATTTCCCTTTAAGAATCTGCGCTATAACTCCGAAGTTTCTGAAGATAGAGAACTGAAACTCGACAGACAGGTAGTATGGAAGTCGGAGCTTCGTATGGACCCCATATAAAGTCTATGGCTATTTAACTTGGCGAGATATAATGATTACAAAAATGTTTGGCATTTTTTACCTGAGCAGGGGGGCCACTAGGCAGGCCAAAGTTTGCCGACTGTGTAGCCCCGCCTCCAATCTATCATATGGTGGAACAGTTAACAGAATCGGTCGAGCAATTAGCGAGTTATAGTGTTTTGAAGAAAACTAATTCCCGAAATCCACCTCCTACCAGCTTCTGTTGACCTGGTGTTTCACAAAAAAATAACTGAAATTTTAAAAATTTTAAAATTTTACCGGCTGAAAAATAATTTTACTTTTTTTGTAATAACTCCGTTGTTTTAAAAGGTAAATGCGTGAAATTTTGACAGCTGATAGAAAACACATTGGGGAGTAAAATGTAGTAAATAAAATTTTTCCACGCCCACTTTGAAGTCGTAAAATGTGGGCGTAAATTGGAAATTGCTTTTTCTTCGTCTACTCTTTGCCGTTTCGGAAGTCCAAAAGCCACCCATATTAAAGCCGATTTTGCGATCTTTCATCCAAAACATATTTCATCAAAATAGACTGAGCCGTTCCCGAGATATAGGTCTTACAAATTTATTAAAAAGTAGCCACTTTCGGTCACTTTGGCTTGTTGTTTCCCTTTAAGAATCTGCGCTATAACTCCGAAGTTTCTGAAGATAGAGAAGTGAAACTCGACAGGCAGGTAGTATGGAAGTCGGAGCTTCGTATGGACCCCATATAAAGTCTATGGCTATTTAACTTGGCGAGATATAATGATTACAAGAATGTTTGGCATTTTTTACCTGACCATGGAGGCCACCAGGCGGGCCAAATTTTGCCGACTTTGTAGCCCCACCTCCAATCTATCATATGGTGGAACAGTTAACAGAATCGGTCGCGCAATTAGCGAGTTATAGCATTTTGAAGAAAACTAATTCCCGAAATCCACCTCCTACCAGCTTCTGTTGACCTGGTGTTTCACAAAAAAATAACCGAAATTTTTAAAATTTTACCGGCTGAAAAATAATTTTACTTTTTTTGTAATAAATAACTCCGTTGTTTTAAAAGGTAAATGCGTGAAATTTTGACAGCTGGTAGAAAACACATTGGGGAGTAAAATGTGGCAAATAAAATTTTTCCACGCCCACTTTGAAGTCGTCAAATGTGGGCGTAAATTGGAAATTGCTTTTTCTTCGTCTACTCTTTGCCGTTTCGGAAGTCCAAAAGCCATCCATATTAAAGCTGATTTTGCGATCTTTCATCCAAAACATATTTCATCAAAATAGACTGAGCCGTTCCCGAGATATAGGTCTTACAAATTTATTAAAAAGTAGCCACTTTCGGTCACTTTGGCTTGTTGTTTCCCTTTAAGAATCTGCGCTATAACTCCAAAGTTTCTGAAGATAGAGAAGTGAAACTCGACAGGCAGGGAGTATGGAAGTCGGACTTTCGTATGGACCCCATATAAAGTCTATGGCTATTTAACTTGGCGAGATATAATGATTACAAGAATGTTTGGCATTTTTTACCTGACCATGGGGGCCACCAGGCGGGCCAAAGTTTGCCCACCTTAAAGCTTTGCCTATATTAAAGCTGACCTTGCGATCTTTCATCCAAATCAAGTTTCATCAACATATACCGACCCGTATTCGAGATATCGGACTTACAAATTTATTAAAAAGTACCCACTTTCGGTCACTTTGGCTTGTTATTTCCCTTTAAGAATCTGCGCTATAACTCCGAAGTTTCTGAAGATAGAGAACTGAAACTCGACAGACAGGTAGTATGGAAGTCGGAGCTTCGTACGGACCCCATATAAAGTCTGTGGCTTTTTAACTTGGCGAGATATAATGATCACAAGAATGTTTGGCATTTTTTACCTGAGCAGGGGGCCACCAGGCGGGCCAAAGTTTGCCGACTTTGTAGCCCCACCTCCAATCTATCATAAATTTTACTTTTTTTGTAATAACTCCGTTGTTTTAAAAGGTAAATGCGTGAAATTTTGACAGCTGGTAGAAAACACATTGGGGAGTAAAATGTGGCAAATAAAATTTTTCCACGCCCGCTTTGAAGTCGTCAAATGTGGGCGTAAATTGGAAATTGCTTTTTCTTCGTCTACTCTTTGCCGTTTCGGAAGTCCAAAAGCCATCCATATTAAAGCTGACTTTGCGATCTTTCATCCAAAACATATTTAAATTGGAAATTGCTTTTTCTTCGTCTACTCTTTGCCGTTTCGGAAGTCCAAAAGCCACCCATATTAAAGCTGATTTTGCGATCTTTCATCCAAAACATATTTCATCAAAATAGACTGAGCCGTTCCCGAGATATAGGTCTTACAAATTTATTAAAAAGTAGCCACTTTCGGTCACTTTGGCTTGTTGTTTCCCTTTAAGAATCTGCGCTATAACTCCGAAGTTTCTGAAGATAGAGAAGTGAAACTCGACAGGCAGGTAGTATGGAAGTCGGAGCTTCGTATGGACCCCATATAAAGTCTATGGCTATTTAACTTGGCGAGATATAATGATTACAAGAATGTTTGGCATTTTTTACCTGAACAGGGGGGCCACCAGGCGGGCCAAAGTTTGCCGACTTTGTAGCCCCGCCTCCAATCTATCATATGGTGGAACAGTTAACAGAATCGGTCGAGCAATTAGCGAGTTATAGCGTTTTGAAGAAAACTAATTCCCGAAATCCACCTCCTACCAGCTTCTGTTGACCTGGTGTTTCACAAAAAAATAACCGAAATTTTTAAAATTTTAAAATTTTACCGGCTGAAAAATAATTTTACTTTTTTTGTAATAACTCCGTTGTTTTAAAAGGTAAATGCGTGAAATTTTGACAGCTGGTAGAAAACACATTGGGGAGTAAAATGTAGTAAATAAAATTTTTCCACGCCCACTTTGAAGTCGTCAAATGTGGGCGTAAATTGGAAATTGCTTTTTCTTCGTCTACTCTTTGCCGTTTCGGAAGTCCAAAAGCCACCCATATTAAAGCCGATTTTGCGATCTTTCATCCAAAACATATTTCATCAAAATAGACTGAGCCGTTCCCGAGATATAGGTCTTACAAATTTATTAAAAAGTAGCCACTTTCGGTCACTTTGGCTTCTTGTTTCCCTTTAAGAATCTGCGCTATAACTCCGAAGTTTCTGAAGATAGAGAAGTGAAACTCGACAGGCAGGTAGTATGGAAGTCGGAGCTTCGTATGGACACCATATAAAGTCTATGGCTATTTAACTTGGCGAGATATAATGATTACAAGAATGTTTGGCATTTTTTACCTGACCATGGGGGTCACCAGGCGGGCCAAAGTTTCCCCACCTTGAAGCTTTGCCTATATTAAAGCTGACCTTGCGATCTTTCATCCAAATCAAGTTTCATCAACATATACCGACCCGTGTTCGAGATATCGGACTTACAAATTTATTAAAAAGTACCCAGTTTCGGTCACTTTGGCTTGTTATTTCCCTTTAAGAATCTGCGCTATAACTCCGAAGTTTCTGAAGATAGAGAACTGAAACTCGACAGACAGGTAGTATGGAAGTCGGAGCTTCGTATGGACCCCATGTAAAGTCTGTGGCTTTTTAACTTGGCGAGATATAATGATTACAAGAATGTTTGGCATTTTTTACCTGAGCAGGGGGGCCACCAGGCGGGCCAAAGTTTGCCGACTTTGTAGTCCCACCTCCAATCTATCATATGGTGGAACAGTTAACAGAATCGGTCGAGCAATTACCGAGTTATAGCATTTTGAAGAAAACTAATTCCCGAAATCCACCTCCTACCAGCTTCTGTTGACCTGGTGTTTCACAAAAAAATAACCGAAATTTTTAAAATTTTAAAATTTTACCGGCTGAAAAATAATTTTACTTTTTTTGTAATAACTCCGTTGTTTTAAAAGGTAAATGCGTGAAATTTTGACAGCTGGTAGAAAACACATTGGGGAGTAAAATGTGGCAAATAAAATTATTCCACGCCCACTTTGAAGTCGTCAAATGTGGGCGTAAATTGGAAATTGCTTTTTCTTCGTCTACTCTTTGCCGTTTCGGAAGTCCAAAAGCCACCCATATTAAAGCTGATTTTGCGATCTTTCATCCAAAACATATTTCATCAAAATAGACTGAGCCGTTCCCGAGATATAGGTCTTACAAATTTATTAAAAAGTAGCCACTTTCGGTCACTTTGGCTTGTTGTTTCCCTTTAAGAATCTGCGCTATAACTCCGAAGTTTCTGAAGATAGAGAAGTGAAACTCGACAGGCAGGTAGTATGGAAGTTGGAGCTTCGTATGGACCCCATATAAAGTCTATGGCTATTTAACTTGGCGAGATATAATAATTACAAGAATGTTTGGCATTTTTTACCTGACCATGGGGGCCACCAGGCGGGCCAAAGTTTGCCCACCTTGAAGCTTTGCCTATATTAAAGCTGACCTTGCGATCTTTCATCCAAATCAAGTTTCATCAACATATACCGACCCGTGTTCGAGATATCGGACTTACAAATTTATTAAAAAGTACCCACTTTCGGTCACTTTGGCTTGTTCTTTCCCTTTAAAAATCTGCGCTATAACTCCGAAGTTTCTGAAGATAGAGAACTGAAACTCGACAGACAGGTAGTATGGAAGTCGGAGGTCGTATGGACCCCATATAAAGTATGTGGCTTTTTAACTTACCGAGATATAATGATTACAAGAATGTTTGGCATTTTTTACCTGAGCAGGGGGGCCACCAGGCGGGCCAAAGTTTGCCGACTTTGTAGGCCCACCTCCAATCTATCATATGGTGGAACAGTTAACAGAATCGGTCGAGCAATTAGCGAGTTATAGCATTTTGAAGAAAACTAATTCCCGAAATCCACCTCCTACCAGCTTCTGTTGACCTGGTGTTTCACAAAAAAATAACCGAAATTTTTAAAATTTTACCGGCTGAAAAATAATTTTACTTTTTTTGTAATAACTCCGTTGTTTTAAAAGGTAAATGCGTGAAATTTTGACAGCTGGTAGAAAACACATTGGGGAGTAAAATGTAGTAAATAAAACTTTTCCACGCCCACTTTGAAGTCGTCAAATGTGGGCGTAAATTGGAAATTGCTTTTTCTTCGTCTACTCTTTGCCGTTTCGGAAGTCCAAAAGCCACCCATATTAAAGCCGATTTTGCGATCTTTCATCCAAAACATATTTCATCAAAATAGACTGAGCCGTTCCCGAGATATAGGTCTTACAAATTTATTAAAAAGTAGCCACTTTCGGTCACTTTGGCTTGTTGTTTCCCTTTAAGAATCTGCGCTATAACTCCGAAGTTTCTGAAGATAGAGAACTGAAACTCGACAGACAGGTAGTATGGAAGTCGGAGCTTCGTATGGACTCCATATAAAGTCTGTGGCTTTTTAACTTGGCGAGATATAATGATTACAAGAATGTTTGGCATTTTTTACCTGAGCAGGGGGGCCACCAGGCGGGCCAAAGTTTGCCGACTTTGTAGCCCCGCCTCCAATCTATCATATGGTGGAACAGTTAACAGAATCGGTCGAGCAATTAGCGAGTTATAGCATTTTGAAGAAAACTAATTCCCGAAATCCACCTCCTACCAGCTTCTGTTGACCTGGTGTTTCACAAAAAAATAACCGAAATTTTTAAAATTTTACCGGCTGAAAAATAATTTTACTTTTTTTGTAATAACTCCGTTGTTTTAAAAGGTAAATGCGTGAAATTTTGACAGCTGGTAGAAAACACATTGGGGAGTAAAATGTAGTAAATAAAATTTTTCCACGCCCACTTTGAAGTCGTCAAATGTGGGCGTAAATTGGAAATTGCTTTTTCTTCGTCTACTCTTTGCCGTTTCGGAAGTCCAAAAGCCACCCATATTAAAGCCGATTTTGCGATCTTTCATCCAAAACATATTTCATCAAAATAGACTGAGCCGTTCCCGAGATATAGGTCTTACAAATTTATTAAAAAGTAGCCACTTTCGGTCACTTTGGCTTGTTGTTTCCCTTTAAGAATCTGCGCTATAACTCCGAAGTTTCTGAAGATAGAGAAGTGAAACTCGACAGGCAGGTAGTATGGAAGTCGGAGCTTCGTATGGACCCCATATAAAGTCTATGGCTATTTAACTTGGCGAGATATAATGATTACAAGAATGTTTGGCATTTTTTACCTGAACAGGGGGGCCACCAGGCGGGCCAAAGTTTGCCGACTTTGTAGCCCCGCCTCCAATCTATCATATGGTGGAACAGTTAACAGAATCGGTCGAGCAATTAGCGAGTTATAGCGTTTTGAAGAAAACTAATTCCCGAAATCCACCTCCTACCAGCTTCTGTTGACCTGGTGTTTCACAAAAAAATAACCGAAATTTTTAAAATTTTAAAATTTTACCGGCTGAAAAATAATTTTACTTTTTTTGTAATAACTCCGTTGTTTTAAAAGGTAAATGCGTGAAATTTTGACAGCTGGTAGAAAACACATTGGGGAGTAAAATGTAGTAAATAAAATTTTTCCACGCCCACTTTGAAGTCGTCAAATGTGGGCGTAAATTGGAAATTGCTTTTTCTTCGTCTACTCTTTGCCGTTTCGGAAGTCCAAAAGCCACCCATATTAAAGCCGATTTTGCGATCTTTCATCCAAAACATATTTCATCAAAATAGACTGAGCCGTTCCCGAGATATAGGTCTTACAAATTTATTAAAAAGTAGCCACTTTCGGTCACTTTGGCTTCTTGTTTCCCTTTAAGAATCTGCGCTATAACTCCGAAGTTTCTGAAGATAGAGAAGTGAAACTCGACAGGCAGGTAGTATGGAAGTCGGAGCTTCGTATGGACACCATATAAAGTCTATGGCTATTTAACTTGGCGAGATATAATGATTACAAGAATGTTTGGCATTTTTTACCTGACCATGGGGGTCACCAGGCGGGCTAAAGTTTCCCCACCTTGAAGCTTTGCCTATATTAAAGCTGACCTTGCGATCTTTCATCCAAATCAAGTTTCATCAACATATACCGACCCGTGTTCGAGATATCGGACTTACAAATTTATTAAAAAGTACCCAGTTTCGGTCACTTTGGCTTGTTATTTCCCTTTAAGAATCTGCGCTATAACTCCGAAGTTTCTGAAGATAGAGAACTGAAACTCGACAGACAGGTAGTATGGAAGTCGGAGCTTCGTATGGACCCCATGTAAAGTCTGTGGCTTTTTAACTTGGCGAGATATAATGATTACAAGAATGTTTGGCATTTTTTACCTGAGCAGGGGGGCCACCAGGCGGGCCAAAGTTTGCCGACTTTGTAGTCCCACCTCCAATCTATCATATGGTGGAACAGTTAACAGAATCGGTCGAGCAATTACCGAGTTATAGCATTTTGAAGAAAACTAATTCCCGAAATCCACCTCCTACCAGCTTCTGTTGACCTGGTGTTTCACAAAAAAATAACCGAAATTTTTAAAATTTTAAAATTTTACCGGCTGAAAAATAATTTTACTTTTTTTGTAATAACTCCGTTGTTTTAAAAGGTAAATGCGTGAAATTTTGACAGCTGGTAGAAAACACATTGGGGAGTAAAATGTGGCAAATAAAATTATTCCACGCCCACTTTGAAGTCGTCAAATGTGGGCGTAAATTGGAAATTGCTTTTTCTTCGTCTACTCTTTGCCGTTTCGGAAGTCCAAAAGCCACCCATATTAAAGCTGATTTTGCGATCTTTCATCCAAAACATATTTCATCAAAATAGACTGAGCCGTTCCCGAGATATAGGTCTTACAAATTTATTAAAAAGTAGCCACTTTCGGTCACTTTGGCTTGTTGTTTCCCTTTAAGAATCTGCGCTATAACTCCGAAGTTTCTGAAGATAGAGAAGTGAAACTCGACAGGCAGGTAGTATGGAAGTTGGAGCTTCGTATGGACCCCATATAAAGTCTATGGCTATTTAACTTGGCGAGATATAATAATTACAAGAATGTTTGGCATTTTTTACCTGACCATGGGGGCCACCAGGCGGGCCAAAGTTTGCCCACCTTGAAGCTTTGCCTATATTAAAGCTGACCTTGCGATCTTTCATCCAAATCAAGTTTCATCAACATATACCGACCCGTGTTCGAGATATCGGACTTACAAATTTATTAAAAAGTACCCACTTTCGGTCACTTTGGCTTGTTCTTTCCCTTTAAAAATCTGCGCTATAACTCCGAAGTTTCTGAAGATAGAGAACTGAAACTCGACAGACAGGTAGTATGGAAGTCGGAGGTCGTATGGACCCCATATAAAGTATGTGGCTTTTTAACTTACCGAGATATAATGATTACAAGAATGTTTGGCATTTTTTACCTGAGCAGGGGGGCCACCAGGCGGGCCAAAGTTTGCCGACTTTGTAGGCCCACCTCCAATCTATCATATGGTGGAACAGTTAACAGAATCGGTCGAGCAATTAGCGAGTTATAGCATTTTGAAGAAAACTAATTCCCGAAATCCACCTCCTACCAGCTTCTGTTGACCTGGTGTTTCACAAAAAAATAACCGAAATTTTTAAAATTTTACCGGCTGAAAAATAATTTTACTTTTTTTGTAATAACTCCGTTGTTTTAAAAGGTAAATGCGTGAAATTTTGACAGCTGGTAGAAAACACATTGGGGAGTAAAATGTAGTAAATAAAACTTTTCCACGCCCACTTTGAAGTCGTCAAATGTGGGCGTAAATTGGAAATTGCTTTTTCTTCGTCTACTCTTTGCCGTTTCGGAAGTCCAAAAGCCACCCATATTAAAGCCGATTTTGCGATCTTTCATCCAAAACATATTTCATCAAAATAGACTGAGCCGTTCCCGAGATATAGGTCTTACAAATTTATTAAAAAGTAGCCACTTTCGGTCACTTTGGCTTGTTGTTTCCCTTTAAGAATCTGCGCTATAACTCCGAAGTTTCTGAAGATAGAGAACTGAAACTCGACAGACAGGTAGTATGGAAGTCGGAGCTTCGTATGGACTCCATATAAAGTCTGTGGCTTTTTAACTTGGCGAGATATAATGATTACAAGAATGTTTGGCATTTTTTACCTGAGCAGGGGGGCCACCAGGCGGGCCAAAGTTTGCCGACTTTGTAGCCCCGCCTCCAATCTATCATATGGTGGAACAGTTAACAGAATCGGTCGAGCAATTAGCGAGTTATAGCATTTTGAAGAAAACTAATTCCCGAAATCCACCTCCTACCAGCTTCTGTTGACCTGGTGTTTCACAAAAAAATAACCGAAATTTTTAAAATTTTACCGGCTGAAAAATAATTTTACTTTTTTTGTAATAACTCCGTTGTTTTAAAAGGTAAATGCGTGAAATTTTGACAGCTGGTAGAAAACACATTGGGGAGTAAAATGTAGTAAATAAAATTTTTCCACGCCCACTTTGAAGTCGTCAAATGTGGGCGTAAATTGGAAATTGCTTTTTCTTCGTCTACTCTTTGCCGTTTCGGAAGTCCAAAAGCCACCCATATTAAAGCCGATTTTGCGATCTTTCATCCAAAACATATTTCATCAAAATAGACTGAGCCGTTCCCGAGATATAGGTCTTACAAATTTATTAAAAAGTAGCCACTTTCGGTCACTTTGGCTTGTTGTTTCCCTTTAAGAATCTGCGCTATAACTCCGAAGTTTCTGAAGATAGAGAAGTGAAACTCGACAGGCAGGTAGTATGGAAGTCGGAGCTTCGTATGGACACCATATAAAGTCTATGGCTATTTAACTTGGCGAGATATAATAATTACAAGAATGTTTGGCATTTTTTACCTGACCATGGGGGCCACCAGGCGGGCCAAAGTTTGCCCACCTTGAAGCTTTGCCTATATTAAAGCTGACCTTGCGATCTTTCATCAAAATCAAGTTTCATCAACATATACCGACCCGTGTTCGAGATATCGGACTTACAAATTTATTAAAAAGTACCCACTTTCGGTCACTTTGGCTTGTTCTTTCCCTTTAAAAATCTGCGCTATAACTCCGAAGTTTCTGAAGATAGAGAACTGAAACTCGACAGACAGGTAGTATGGAAGTCGGAGGTCGTATGGACCCCATATAAAGTATGTGGCTTTTTAACTTACCGAGATATAATGATTACAAGAATGTTTGGCATTTTTTACCTGAGCAGGGGGGCCACCAGGCGGGCCAAAGTTTGCCGACTTTGTAGCCCCACCTCCAATCTATCATATGGTGGAACAGTTAACAGAATCGGTCGAGCAATTAGCGAGTTATAGCATTTTGAAGAAAACTAATTCCCGAAATCCACCTCCTACCAGCTTCTGTTGACCTGGTGTTTCACAAAAAAATAACCGAAATTTTTAAAATTTTACCGGCTGAAAAAATAATTTTACTTTTTTTGTAATAACTCCGTTGTTTTAAAAGGTAAATGCGTGAAATTTTGACAGCTGGTAGAAAACACATTGGGGAGTAAAATGTAGTAAATAAAACTTTTCCACGTAAATTGGAAATTGCTTTTTCTTCGTCTACTCTTTGCCGTTTCGACCCATATTAAAGCCGATTTTGCGATCTTTCATCCAAAACATATTTCATCAACATATACCGACCCGTGTTCGAGATATCGGACTTACAAATTTATTAAAAAGTAGCCACTTTCGGTCACTTTGGCTTGTTGTTTCCCTTTAAGAATCTGCGCTATAACTCCGAAGTTTCTGAAGATAGAGAACTGAAACTCGACAGACAGGTAGTATGGAAGTCGGAGCTTCGTATGGACCCCATATAAAGTCTGTGGCTTTTTAACTTGGCGAGATATAATGATTACAAGAATGTTTGGCATTTTTTACCTGAGCAGGGGGGCCACCAGGCGGGCCAAAGTTTGCCGACTTTGTAGCCCCGCCTCCAATCTATCATATGGTGGAACAGTTAACAGAATCGGTCGAGCAATTAGCGAGTTATAGCATTTTGAAGAAAACTAATTCCCGAAATCCACCTCCTACCAGCTTCTGTTGACCTGGTGTTTCACAAAAAAATAACCGAAATTTTTAAAATTTTAAAATTTTACCGGCTGAAAAATAATTTTACTTTTTTTGTAATAACTCCGTTGTTTTAAAAGGTAAATGCGTGAAATTTTGACAGCTGGTAGAAAACACATTGGGGAGTAAAATGTAGTAAATAAAATTTTTCCACGCCCACTTTGAAGTCGTCAAATGTGGGCGTAAATTGGAAATTGCTTTTTCTTCGTCTACTCTTTGCCGTTTCGGAAGTCCAAAAGCCACCCATATTAAAGCTGATTTTGCGATCTTTCATCCAAAACATATTTCATCAAAATAGACTGAGCCGTTCCCGAGATATAGGTCTTACAAATTTATTAAAAAGTAGCCACTTTCGGTCACTTTGGCTTGTTGTTTCCCTTTAAGAATCTGCGCTATAACTCCGAAGTTTCTGAAGATAGAGAAGTGAAACTCGACAGGCAGGTAGTATGGAAGTTGGAGCTTCGTATGGACCCCATATAAAGTCTATGGCTATTTAACTTGGCGAGATATAATGATTACAAGAATGTTTGGCATTTTTTACCTGAGCAGGGGGCCACCAGGCGGGCCAAAGTTTGCCCACCTTGAAGCTTTGCCTATATTAAAGCTGACCTTGCGATCTTTCATCCAAATCAAGTTTCATCAACATATACCGACCCGTGTTCGAGATATCGGACTTACAAATTTATTAAAAAGTACCCACTTTCGGTCACTTTGGCTTGTTCTTTCCCTTTAAAAATCTGCGCTATAACTCCGAAGTTTCTGAAGATAGAGAACTGAAACTCGACAGACAGGTAGTATGGAAGTCGGAGGTCGTATGGACCCCATATAAAGTATGTGGCTTTTTAACTTACCGAGATATAATGATTACAAGAATGTTTGGCATTTTTTACCTGAGCAGGGGGGCCACCAGGCGGGCCAAAGTTTGCCGACTTTGTAGCCCCGCCTCCAATCTATCATATGGTGGAACAGTTAACAGAATCGGTCGAGCAATTAGCGAGTTATAGCATTTTGAAGAAAACTAATTCCCGAAATCCACCTCCTACCAGCTTCTGTTGACCTGGTGTTTCACAAAAAAATAACCGAAATTTTTAAAATTTTACCGGCTGAAAAATAATTTTACTTTTTTTGTAATAACTCCGTTGTTTTAAAAGGTAAATGCGTGAAATTTTGACAGCTGGTAGAAAACACATTGGGGAGTAAAATGTAGTAAATAAAATTTTTCCACGCCCACTTTGAAGTCGTCAAATGTGGGCGTAAATTGGAAATTGCTTTTTCTTCGTCTACTCTTTGCCGTTTCGGAAGTCCAAAAGCCACCCATATTAAAGCCGATTTTGCGATCTTTCATCCAAAACATATTTCATCAAAATAGACTGAGCCGTTCCCGAGATATAGGTCTTACAAATTTATTGAAAAGTAGCCACTTTCGGTCACTTTGGCTTGTTGTTTCCCTTTAAGAATCTGCGCTATAACTCCGAAGTTTCTGAAGATAGAGAAGTGAAACTCGACAGGCAGGTAGTATGGAAGTCGGAGCTTCGTATGGACCCCATATAAAGTCTATGGCTATTTAACTTGGCGAGATATAATGATTACAAGAATGTTTGGCATTTTTTACCTGACCATGGGGGTCACCAGGCGGGCCAAAGTTTGCCCACCTTGAAGCTTTGCCTATATTAAAGCTGACCTTGCGATCTTTCATCCAAATCAAGTTTCATCAACATATACCGACCCGTGTTCGAGATATCGGACTTACAAATTTATTAAAAAGTACCCAGTTTCGGTCACTTTGGCTTGTTATTTCCCTTTAAGAATCTGCGCTATAACTCCGAAGTTTCTGAAGATAGAGAACTGAAACTCGACAGACAGGTAGTATGGAAGTCGGAGCTTCGTATGGACCCCATATAAAGTCTGTGGCTTTTTAACTTGGCGAGATATAATGATTACAAGAATGTTTGGCATTTTTTACCTGAGCAGGGGGGCCACCAGGCGGGCCAAAGTTTGCCGACTTTGTAGTCCCACCTCCAATCTATCATATGGTGGAACAGTTAACAGAATCGGTCGAGCAATTACCGAGTTATAGCATTTTGAAGAAAACTAATTCCCGAAATCCACCTCCTACCAGCTTCTGTTGACCTGGTGTTTCACAAAAAAATAACCGAAATTTTTAAAATTTTAAAATTTTACCGGCTGAAAAATAATTTTACTTTTTTTGTAATAACTCCGTTGTTTTACAAGGTAAATGCGTGAAATTTTGACAGCTGGTAGAAAACACATTGGGGAGTAAAATGTAGTAAATAAAACTTTTCCACGCCCACTTTGAAGTCGTCAAATGTGGGCGTAAATTGGAAATTGCTTTTTCTTCGTCTACTCTTTGCCGTTTCGGAAGTCCAAAAGCCACCCATATTAAAGCCGATTTTGCGATCTTTCATCCAAAACATATTTCATCAAAATAGACTGAGCCGTTCCCGAGATATAGGTCTTACAAATTTATTAAAAAGTAGCCACTTTCGGTCACTTTGGCTTGTTGTTTCCCTTTAAGAATCTGCGCTATAACTCCGAAGTTTCTGAAGATAGAGAACTGAAACTCGACAGACAGGTAGTATGGAAGTCGGAGCTTCGTATGGACCCCATATAAAGTCTGTGGCTTTTTAACTTGGCGAGATATAATGATTACAAGAATGTTTGGCATTTTTTACCTGAGCAGGCGGGCCAAAGTTTGCCGACTTTGTAGCCCCGCCTCCAATCTATCATATGGTGGAACAGTTAACAGAATCGGTCGAGCAATTAGCGAGTTATAGCATTTTGAAGAAAACTAATTCCCGAAATCCACCTCCTACCAGCTTCTGTTGACCTGGTGTTTCACAAAAAAATAACCGAAATTTTTAAAATTTTACCGGCTGAAAAATAATTTTACTTTTTTTGTAATAACTCCGTTGTTTTAAAAGGTAAATGCGTGAAATTTTGACAGCTGGTAGAAAACACATTGGGGAGTAAAATGTAGTAAATAAAATTTTTCCACGCCCCTTTTGAAGTCGTAAAATGTGGGCGTAAATTGGAAATTGCTTTTTCTTCGTCTACTCTTTGCCGTTTCGGAAGTCCAAAAGCCACCCATATTAAAGCCGATTTTGCGATCTTTCATCTAAAACATATTTCATCAAAATAGACTGAGCCGTTCCCGAGATATAGGTCTTACAAATTTATTAAAAAGTAGCCACTTTCGGTCACTTTGGCTTGTTGTTTCCCTTTAAGAATCTGCGCTATAACTCCGAAGTTTCTGAAGATAGAGAAGTGAAACTCGACAGGCAGGTAGTATGGAAGTCGGAGCTTCGTATGGACCCTATATAAAGTCTATGGCTATTTAACTTGGCGAGATATAATGATTACAAGAATGTTTGGCATTTTTTACCTGACCATGGGGGCCACCAGGCGGGCCAAAGTTTGCCCACCTTGAGGCTTTGCCTATATTAAAGCTGACCTTGCGATCTTTCATCCAAATCAAGTTTCATCAACATATACCGACCCGTGTTCGAGATATCGGACTTACAAATTTATTAAAAAGTACCCACTTTCGGTCACTTTGGCTTGTTATTTCCCTTTAAGAATCTGCGCTATAACTCCGAAGTTTCTGAAGATAGAGAACTGAAACTCGACAGACAGGTAGTATGGAAGTCGGAGGTCGTATGGACCCCATATAAAGTATGTGGCTTTTTAACTTACCGAGATATAATGATTACAAGAATGTTTGGCATTTTTTACCTGAGCAGGGGGGCCACCAGGCGGGCCAAAGTTTGCCGACTTTGTAGCCCCACCTCCAATCTATCATATGGTGGAACAGTTAACAGAATCGGTCGAGCAATTACCGAGTTATAGCATTTTGAAGAAAACTAATTCCCGAAATCCACCTCCTACCAGCTTCTGTTGACCTGGTGTTTCACAAAAAAATAACCGAAATTTTTAAAATTTTAAAATTTTACCGGCTGAAAAATAATTTTACTTTTTTTGTAATAATAACTCCGTTGTTTTAAAAGGTAAATGCGTGAAATTTTGACAGCTGGTAGAAAACACATTGGGGAGTAAAATGTAGTAAATAAAACTTTTCCACGCCCACTTTGAAGTCGTCAAATGTGGGCGTAAATTGGAAATTGCTTTTTCTTCGTCTACTCTTTGCCGTTTCGGAAGTCCAAAAGCCACCCATATTAAAGCCGATTTTGCGATCTTTCATCCAAAACATATTTCATCAAAATAGACTGAGCCGTTCCCGAGATATAGGTCTTACAAATTTATTAAAAAGTAGCCACTTTCGGTCACTTTGGCTTGTTGTTTCCCTTTAAGAATCTGCGCTATAACTCCGAAGTTTCTGAAGATAGAGAAGTGAAACTCGACAGGCAGGTAGTATGGAAGTCGGAGCTTCGTATGGACCCCATATAAAGTCTATGGCTATTTAACTTGGCGAGATATAATGATTACAAGAATGTTTGGCATTTTTTACCTGACCATGGGGGCCACCAGGCGGGCCAAAGTTTGCCCACCTTGAAGCTTTGCCTATATTAAAGCTGACCTTGCGATCTTTTATCCAAATCAAGTTTCATCAACATATACCGACCCGTGTTCGAGATATCGGACTTACAAATTTATTAAAAAGTACCCAGTTTCGGTCACTTTGGCTTGTTATTTCCCTTTAAGAATCTGCGCTATAACTCCGAAGTTTCTGAAGATAGAGAACTGAAACTCGACAGACAGGTAGTATGGAAGTGGGAGCTTCGTATGGACCCCATATAAAGTCTGTGGCTTTTTAACTTGGCGAGATATAATGATTACAAGAATGTTTGGCATTTTTTACCTGAGCAGGGGGGCCACCAGGCGGGCCAAAGTTTACCGACTTTGTAGCCCCACCTCCAATCTATCATATGGTGGAACAGTTAACAGAATCGGTCGAGCAATTACCGAGTTATAGCATTTTGAAGAAATCTAATTCCCGAAATCCACCTCCTACCAGCTTCTGTTGACCTGGTGTTTCACAAAAAAATAACCGAAATTTTTAAAATTTTAAAATTTTACCGGCTGAAAAATAATTTTACTTTTTTTGTAATAACTCCGTTGTTTTAAAAGGTAAATGCGTGAAATTTTGACAGCTGGTAGAAAACACATTGGGGAGTAAAATGTAGTAAATAAAACTTTTCCACGCCCACTTTGAAGTCGTCAAATGTGGGCGTAAATTGGAAATTGCTTTTTCTTCGTCTACTCTTTGCCGTTTCGGAAGTCCAAAAGCCACCCATATTAAAGCCGATTTTGCGATCTTTCATCCAAAACATATTTCATCAAAATAGACTGAGCCGTTCCCGAGATATAGGTCTTACAAATTTATTAAAAAGTAGCCACTTTCGGTCACTTTGGCTTGTTGTTTCCCTTTAAGAATCTGCGCTATAACTCCGAAGTTTCTGAAGATAGAGAACTGAAACTCGACAGACAGGTAGTATGGAAGTCGGAGCTTCGTATGGACCCCATATAAAGTCTGTGGCTTTTTAACTTGGCGAGATATAATGATTACAAGAATGTTTGGCATTTTTTACCTGAGCAGGGGGGCCACCAGGCGGGCCAAAGTTTGCCGACTTTGTAGCCCCGCCTCCAATCTATCATATGGTGGAACAGTTAACAGAATCGGTCGAGCAATTAGCGAGTTATAGCATTTTGAAGAAAACTAATTCCCGAAATCCACCTCCTACCAGCTTCTGTTGACCTGGTGTTTCACAAAAAAATAACCGAAATTTTTAAAATTTTACCGGCTGAAAAATAATTTTACTTTTTTTGTAATAACTCCGTTGTTTTAAAAGGTAAATGCGTGAAATTTTGACAGCTGGTAGAAAACACATTGGGGAGTAAAATGTAGTAAATAAAATTTTTCCACGCCCACTTTGAAGTCGTAAAATGTGGGCGTAAATTGGAAATTGCTTTTTCTTCGTCTACTCTTTGCCGTTTCGGAAGTCCAAAAGCCACCCATATTAAAGCCGATTTTGCGATCTTTCATCTAAAACATATTTCATCAAAATAGACTGAGCCGTTCCCGAGATATAGGTCTTACAAATTTATTAAAAAGTAGCCACTTTCGGTCACTTTGGCTTGTTGTTTCCCTTTAAGAATCTGCGCTATAACTCCGAAGTTTCTGAAGATAGAGAAGTGAAACTCGACAGGCAGGTAGTATGGAAGTCGGAGCTTCGTATGGACCCCATATAAAGTCTATGGCTATTTAACTTGGCGAGATATAATGATTACAAGAATGTTTGGCATTTTTTACCTGACCATGGGGGCCACCAGGCGGGCCAAAGTTTGCCCACCTTGAAGCTTTGCCTATATTAAAGCTGACCTTGCGATCTTTCATCCAAATCAAGTTTCATCAACATATACCGACCCGTGTTCGAGATATCGGACTTACAAATTTATTAAAAAGTACCCACTTTCGGTCACTTTGGCTTGTTATTTCCCTTTAAGAATCTGCGCTATAACTCCGAAGTTTCTGAAGATAGAGAACTGAAACTCGACAGACAGGTAGTATGGAAGTCGGAGGTCGTATGGACCCCATATAAAGTATGTGGCTTTTTAACTTACCGAGATATAATGATTACAAGAATGTTTGGCATTTTTTACCTGAGCAGGGGGGCCACCAGGCGGGCCAAAGTTTGCCGACTTTGTAGCCCCACCTCCAATCTATCATATGGTGGAACAGTTAACAGAATCGGTCGAGCAATTACCGAGTTATAGCATTTTGAAGAAAACTAATTCCCGAAATCCACCTCCTACCAGCTTCTGTTGACCTGGTGTTTCACAAAAAAATAACCGAAATTTTTAAAATTTTACCGGCTGAAAAATAATTTTACTTTTTTTGTAATAATAACTCCGTTGTTTTAAAAGGTAAATGCGTGAAATTTTGACAGCTGGTAGAAAACACATTGGGGAGTAAAATGTAGTAAATAAAACTTTTCCACGCCCACTTTGAAGTCGTCAAATGTGGGCGTAAATTGGAAATTGCTTTTTCTTCGTCTACTCTTTGCCGTTTCGGAAGTCCAAAAGCCACCCATATTAAAGCCGATTTTGCGATCTTTCATCCAAAACATATTTCATCAAAATAGACTGAGCCGTTCCCGAGATATAGGTCTTACAAATTTATTAAAAAGTAGCCACTTTCGGTCACTTTGGCTTGTTGTTTCCCTTTAAGAATCTGCGCTATAACTCCGAAGTTTCTGAAGATAGAGAAGTGAAACTCGACAGGCAGGTAGTATGGAAGTCGGAGCTTCGTATGGACCCCATATAAAGTCTATGGCTATTTAACTTGGCGAGATATAATGATTACAAGAATGTTTGGCATTTTTTACCTGACCATGGGGGCCACCAGGCGGGCCAAAGTTTGCCCACCTTGAAGCTTTGCCTATATTAAAGCTGACCTTGCGATCTTTTATCCAAATCAAGTTTCATCAACATATACCGACCCGTGTTCGAGATATCGGACTTACAAATTTATTAAAAAGTACCCAGTTTCGGTCACTTTGGCTTGTTATTTCCCTTTAAGAATCTGCGCTATAACTCCGAAGTTTCTGAAGATAGAGAACTGAAACTCGACAGACAGGTAGTATGGAAGTGGGAGCTTCGTATGGACCCCATATAAAGTCTGTGGCTTTTTAACTTGGCGAGATATAATGATTACAAGAATGTTTGGCATTTTTTACCTGAGCAGGGGGGCCACCAGGCGGGCCAAAGTTTACCGACTTTGTAGCCCCACCTCCAATCTATCATATGGTGGAACAGTTAACAGAATCGGTCGAGCAATTACCGAGTTATAGCATTTTGAAGAAATCTAATTCCCGAAATCCACCTCCTACCAGCTTCTGTTGACCTGGTGTTTCACAAAAAAATAACCGAAATTTTTAAAATTTTAAAATTTTACCGGCTGAAAAATAATTTTACTTTTTTTGTAATAACTCCGTTGTTTTAAAAGGTAAATGCGTGAAATTTTGACAGCTGGTAGAAAACACATTGGGGAGTAAAATGTGGCAAATAAAATTTTTCCACGCCCACTTTGAAGTCGTCAAATGTGGGCGTAAATTGGAAATTGCTTTTTCTTCGTCTACTCTTTGCCGTTTCGGAAGTCCAAAAGCCACCCATATTAAAGCCGATTTTGCGATCTTTAATCCAAAATATATTTCATCAAAATAGACTGAGCCGTTCCCGAGATATAGGACTTACAAATTTATTAAAAAGTAGCCACTTTCGGTCACTTTGGCTTGTTGCTTCCCTTTAAGAATCTGCGCTATAACTCCGAAGTTTCTGAAGATAGAGAAGTGAAACTCGACAGGCAGGTAGTATGGAAGTCGGAGCTTCGTATGGACCCCATATAAAGTCTATGGCTATTTAACTTGGCGAGATATAATGATTACAAGAATGTTTGGCATTTTCTACCTGACCATGGGGGCCACCAGGCGGGCCAAAGTTTGCCCACCTTGAAGCTTTGCCTATATTAAAGCTGACCTTGCGATCTTTCATCCAAATCAAGTTTCATCAACATATACCGACCCGTGTTCGAGATATCGGACTTACAAATTTATTAAAAAGTACCCACTTTCGGTCACTTTGGCTTGTTATTTCCCTGTAAGAATCTGCGCTATAACTCCGAAGTTTCTGAAGATAGAGAACTGAAACTCGACAGACAGGTAGTATGGAAGTCGGAGCTTCGTATGGACCCCATATAAAGTATGTGGCTTTTTAACTTACCGAGATATAATGATTACAAGAATGTTTGGCATTTTTTACCTGAGCAGGGGGGCCACCAGGCGGGCCAAAGTTTGCCGACTTTGTAGCCCCGCCTCCAATCTATCATATGGTGGAACAGTTAACAGAATCGGTCGAGCAATTAGCGAGTTATAGCGTTTTGAAGAAAACTATTTCCCGAAATCCACCTCCTACCAGCTTCTGTTGACCTGGTGTTTCACAAAAAAATAACCGAAATTTTTAAAATTTTAAAATTTTACCGGCTGAAAAATAATTTTACTTTTTTTGTAATAACTCCGTTGTTTTAAAAGGTAAATGCGTGAAATTTTGATAGCTGGTAGAAAACACATTGGGGAGTAAAATGTAGTAAATAAAATTTTTCCACGCCCACTTTGAAGTCGTCAAATGTGGGCGTAAATTGGAAATTGCTTTTTCTTCGTCTACTCTTTGCCGTTTCGGAAGTCCAAAAGCCACCCATATTAAAGCCGATTTTGCGATCTTTCATCCAAAACATATTTCATCAAAATAGACTGAGCCGTTCCCGAGATATAGGTCTTACAAATTTATTAAAAAGTAGCCACTTTCGGTCACTTTGGCTTGTTGTTTCCCTTTAAGAATCTGCGCTATAACTCCGAAGTTTCTGAAGATAGAGAAGTGAAACTCGACAGGCAGGTAGTATGGAAGTCGGAGCTTCGTATGGACCCCATATAAAGTCTATGGCTATTTAACTTGGCGAGATATAATGATTACAAGAATGTTTGGCATTTTTTACCTGAGCAGGGGGGCCACTATGCGGGCCAAAGTTTGCCGACTTTGTAGCCCCGCCTCCAATCTATCATATGGTGGAACAGTTAACAGAATCGGTCGAGCAATTAGCGAGTTGTAGCGTTTTGAAGAAAACTAATTCCCGAAATCCACCTCCTACCAGCTTCTGTTGACCTGGTGTTTCACAAAAAAATAACCGAAATTTTTAAAATTTTACCGGCTGAAAAATAATTTTACTTTTTTTGTAATAACTCCGTTGTTTTAAAAGGTAAATGCGTGAAATTTTGACAGCTGGTAGAAAACACATTGGGGAGTAAAATGTAGTAAATAAAATTTTTCCACGCCCACTTTGAAATCGTAAAATGTGGGCGTAAATTGGAAATTGCTTTTTCTTCGTCTACTCTTTGCCGTTTCGGAAGTCCAAAAGCCATCCATATTAAAGCTGACTTTGCGATCTTTCATACAAAACATATTTCATCAAAATAGACTGAGCCGTTCCCGAGATATAGGACTTACAAATTTATTAAAAAGTAGCCACTTTCGGTCACTTTGGCTTGTTGTTTCCCTTTAAGAATCTGCGCTATAACTCCGAAGTTTCTGAAGATAGAGAAGTGAAACTTGATAGCCAGGTAGTATGGAAGTCGGAGCTTCGTAGGGACCCCATATGAAGTCTGTGGCTTTTTAACTTGGCGAGATATAATGATTACAAGAATGTTTGGCATTTTTTACCTGACCATGGGGGCCACCAGGCGGGCCAAAGTTTGCCGACTTTGTAGCCCCGCCTCCAATCTATCATATGGTGGAACAGTTAACAGAATCGGTCGAGCAATTAGCGAGTTATAGCGTTTTGAAGAAAACTAATTCCCGAAATCCACCTCCTACCAGCTTCTGTTGACCTGGTGTTTCACAAAAAAATAACCGAAATTTTTAAAATTTTAAAATTTTACCGGCTGAAAAATAATTTTACTTTTTTTGTAATAATAACTCCGTTGTTTTAAAAGGTAAATGCGTGAAATTTTGACAGCTGATAGAAAACACATTGGGGAGTAAAATGTGGTAAATAAAATTTTTCCACCATACGAAGCTCCGACTTCCATACTACCTGTCTGTCGAGTTTCACTTCTTTATCTTCAGAAACTTCGGAGTTATAGCGCAGATTCTTAAAGGGAAACAACAAGCGGTATATTTTGATGAAAACTATTTTGGATAAAATATTTGCTTTTAAAGTTCATGATAGATGGTAGCAATAGCAAATTAAACATAATAAAAGTGTATTTTTAATTTATCTTTTAGTTTTAATATTATTCCTTAAGAAATTGGTCGGTCAATAGCTGCGAGCATTCTTAGGAGAGCGACAAGATTGGCATGATGTGTGAACATTTTGTGTCTAGTGGTGGCGTATATTAGACTATTGAGTTTGCGTAACTTGTTAATTTGCCTTAGGATGTCTTTTACTACATTTAATTAAGGGACTGCTTGTGCTACTTACTTATCCTTGTTGTAGGTACTTTTAAAATAGTCTCAAACCCTGTTTTTATTAGCTTTTATTTAGTATTATAAAAATTTTGATAGCAATTTAATATGTATGCATAATTCAAATATTTTTTACAACTAACAATTACAATTGGAATAAAATAAATTTAAATTTAAATAAAAAGATATTTGTTTAATTATTTTCACTGTGATATCCATCCGTTTTGCTACAAATGGTCTTTGAAATTCTTGCTGTTGATTGCAATTGGGCCTGTAAGAAAAGAGAAAAAAATATATGATTTTAAATAGGGGTATTTAAAAAATTCTATAGGGAATATTTAGGACAAAAATATCTTAAACTATGACTATTTAAAGTCAGATTTTTCTTTTATGTAGAGTTAATTATATTTATGCTGCTACGTTCAACCTTCATTATGAAGGACACTATACTTTGCTCAAATAATATAAGAGCCAGGAGTAGGAAAATCTGTCTAAAAAAGAAAATTGAAATTTATTTCATTTAAAGTAAAAGTTTGTCCTTTTATGCAAAACTTTAACCCAGCCCCAAAGAAAAATTCTCAGAATCCATTGTTTTTCTTAGGTCTTGGTGTTGTAGTATTTTTTGTTTGTTTTTCCTCTTTGCTGCTTCTCTTATTACATGTGGGCGACTAATTAACATCTGCATTCCTTTGAACCAAATCTCTCACATAATTAACACTTTCGTGCTAATGTTAATAATAATAATAATAATGATGGTCAGGATGGACACAACAGACATAAGAGTATCAGAAGTATAAAAAATATGCCAGACACCATAAATTTTTCAGTTTTAATGCACAACCTAGAGACAAAGAAAAAATGTTGATTTAGAGAGGAAATAAATAAAATGTTTATAGAAACTGTTAAATTAGCTTCGGAGGAAGAGGATTAACACTCAAATTTCCACGTGCGTAGTTTTTAAGAGATTTGGCGCCCGTAGATTCAATTGAATTCCATATTAGGGCGGAAACCTGGACAATGTGGTTTAGATTCGTTACTAAAGCCCCACAGTCCGGTTGGTGGTCCTTATTAGGGATGTAACGAATGTTCGCATTCGCTTTCGCATTCGCTTTCGCATTCGCAAATAATTCGCTTACTTTTGCTATTTGCATTCGCTTTTGCATTCGCTAAAATGTATGCGAATATTTAAAGCGAATACTAAAGACAAAAATATTGGAAATATTTCCCAGTTTTTGAAAAAGAAAAGGCAGTGTGTGAACTGCGGGAAAATATTTTGTACTTAATAGTCTGTTAAAACTTTTGAAAAATCGTAAGCACATCATTACTTCGTTCAACAAATTTTAAATGCAAGAATATTAAATATTCCTTCTTTGTTGTAAATTTTTTGCGAAACAAGTGCCACTCATATTATTTTGCATGAAAACTTAAAATGATGAAGATATATTTCATATGTTTTTCCCAAGATGAACAGAGTACTACTTCTGGAAAAAAATTTCATGAACAATTCATTCCAATTTTTCTTAATATGTATTTTGGTAGCATTTTACAGGAAACTTTGAACTAAGTACAAGGTCTTAGGGCCAAAGCACAAATGTAAATTTATTTTTAACTCTTATCTATACTTATTTTAATATGATTTCATATGTATATCTTTCAGTTCAACAATTTTTATTTCTAATAAATTAATAAATATTTGCTGAATGCAAGACAAGACTCAAGTAGATCTATGTATACAACACAACTTCATGTTCTTGGACAAATTTATTTTCATGTGATTTTTTTAACGTATTGTAATATTTGCATTCGCTTTCGCATTCGCATTCGCTTTCGCAAAAATTAAAATGTATTATTCGTTTTCGCATTCGCAATCGCTAAACTGGTATTCGTTACATCCCTAGTCCTTATGCTCCTCTGCAGAGCCGGCCAGTCCCTTGTTGAGTTAATACCACTAACACATCATAGTTTGCTTTGAGAATTTGTGATCAAAAAAGTATTTTTTGTCTAATTTAAAAAAAATGTCTCTCAGCACTTTTTGTAGGCTTCTGTGGAAAAAATTAATTTTGATTACGTTCTTGTGGAAAAAATTACTCTGGATACTTATACATATAAATGCTGAAGTAAATTTATTTGATGTTAAGTTAAAGAATAATTTTTTATTCTTGTTCAGGCAACATCTACTTATATACACATTTCACTTCTACTTCAGAACCTCATCAGTAGACTTCAAGTGAAACATTCCAGAGAGTTTTTCTATTAACATATGTATGAAGTTTTTTTAGCTTTTTTCAAACATTTTTTGCTGTGGAACATTTTAGCATGCTATGGCAACACTGGTACCTCTGATACCTCTTTTCTGTATAAACCTATTTGGGATGCCTTTCCACAGAAAAAATTACTAATAATACTTCGTAGTAGAAAACGCTAGTCTGGTACTTTTTATGAGAAGAAATACTCCTGGTACTTTTTTATTTGTGTTTTATTATATATAAAAAAATACTTTGCTTAGTTTTTTTTCTTGAAAACAAATTTGCCCTTTTAAGTAAAGAAAATAGTTGATACTTTTTTGTAATAAAAGTACTTCTGGTTATCTCATAGGAAAAAATTTACTAAACAATTTTAATTATATTTAAAAATAAAAATTTATGGTACATTTTTGTTTACAAAATGAAAGTTTTTTCCAATTGCAAAAATTAATACTATAAAAATCTGTTTTTTTTTTGTTGTGCAAAAAGTCTTTTTTTATGATTACTTACTTTTGGTACTTGTTTTGCGAAAATGTGACGATTTTCTTAATTTTTTTGGTGTGCAAGAGGTTTTTTTGGTGCTATTTTTTGAGAAAGAATTGCGTTTGTTAATTTCTTGGGAAACTAGTTCGTTCGTTTGGTATTCTTGTGCAAAAAATACATTTGGTACTTGTTTTTTGCTTTTTGGTACTTTTTTTACAAAACAGTTCTTTTTTTACTTTTATGTGTAGCAGAAACGTTCGTATGCTCTGTATCATCTTTTCAGTAGTAGCCTTTGTATCCCATATTTGATATTGGCGTATGAATTTTATATTTTCGTGAAATAATTTGGGACATTTCAATTTCCATTTGCAGCGCCGTGATGCATTTACGAACAGGCCCTGTTTGTTTTGTTTGTGATGATTTTCTGTGAAAATACTTTATTCTTCTAATACTATTTGTATTTATGTTTTCCGCCTTTTGGTACTTTTTTCAAAAATTAGTTCATTCTTCATGCCGGTTTCTATGAAGAAGATATGTTTAAGGGTTTTCGAAGTTTTATGGTACATTTTTTTTTTGTATACAGGGAGGGACGATTGTAATCACATTATTGGAAAGCCCTATAGGTTTTGCAAATGGCGCTAACTGTCAATTCAGTTTTCACATTTGTGAAGTGAACCAACGCAAAATACAAATCGACAAGCCATGAATCGGATAACTCTACAAAAATGCCTAATTATTCTTTTACATTTTTGGCGCAACAATTCGTCGCTTGTGTTGGCGCAGCGTGAGTTTCGTCCGAGATTTTCTGGCCGTGCGACATCCACTGGACTTGAAGAGACTTGGACAATAAGGCTGACCAGCCCAGGAGCAACCGTTCTGCTGATACTATCGCTGTTGTTGCCCAAGATATCTAAGATTTGCCGGGAACATCCATCGACCAGACGATGTGCCACGCAATTAGGCACTAGCCGGGGCTATGCGCAGAATTTTGGCAAAGGATTTGAAGATGTTTCCTTACAAAGTGCAACAAAAAAGTACAGCAAAAGAACATCAAATGATTACTTTCGCTCCACCCTGTACAAGACCTTATACATAAAAAATTATTTTCTCTAAAAAAATCTTTAACAAATACATTTCTATAAAAAAAACTGATTTGTATAACTTTTCTGAACCAAAATTATTTTCTATGAACACAGCAGATATTCTTGTCATACCTTAAAACGTAATTTTTAGTACTTTTCTGTGAAAAAAAAGTACCAAGGGTGTTTTTTATTATAAAAAAAAAACCAAAACCAAAATTATTTTCTATGAATACAGCAGATATTCTTGTCATACTTTTAAACGTAACCACGGGTGTTTTTTTTTATAGAAAAAAATACTTTTTTTTTGCAGGAAATATTACTTTTGGTATCTTTTGTGGCAAAAAGTACTTTTTGTATCTTTTTTTGAAGAAAATAGTGTTGTGCCAAAAATTAACGGTCGTATCTCAAAAGAAAAATAATTTGAACTTCAAGTGTTCTTTTGTCAAAGTTTTTATGGACATTTTGTTTTAACATACACTTCGCTCATTTACAACATAAACGCAAAAACACAAAAAAAAACAGTTTGCTAGAAAATGAGTTTGAAGTTTTCAACTTACACACAACTTGATGGAAATAGAAAATTTAATTTTTCTTTTAAGAGTTGCGTAAACAAGATATTTGTATAAAATTTTTACATAATACAGGGTTTCGCTATCCTGAATTAGTTACCACGTTGACTATAAAACCGAAGTTCCTGGGTTCGAGCCCAACAGCCATTAAATAACAATATCACACATTTGTCTGATGTGCATTAATGTCCCTTTTGTATTAGTTGTTGTAGGAAAGTTCAATTGATGAAGGCTGGTCACTGAACTACACCGGCTTCAGCGGATACTACTACTTATGTAACATCAGAGCTCCCTCCTTCGTCGTTATTTTGTAGCAAAAATCATCGGCGAAGTAAAATATGCAATAAAATGGCTACTTAATACAGCTTCCAAACATTTAATGCGCCTCATTGGCGCTGCATGCAAGTAGTAGTGAACTCCCACTTCAAATTTCACAAATTTCCAAGAATTTTAAAATTTTACTTTAGCCGATGGCCTTAGTAGCTACCGCTTCTACCCCTCTTATATTGTTATTGTATTTATCTATAATATCAATATTAATAAATAAATAAATAAAATAAATAAAATTTTACAATTTTAATTACCCAAATTTCAGAAGTTCAATTGCCCCAGAAGTGGCAGTTCACTACTTCTCATGCAACTCTGCATTATTTAAAAAGAAATAATGCTCTGTGCAAAAAGCACATATGTAAAATACTCAAGATTCCCTCTATCTCTTCCTTCACTACCTGTCTTGTCTATAACTATTCCTTTCCTGAAAGAAATTACACCAGAGGCGCTGAAACTCTGAATTAAGCATGTAAAGAAACGTGCAAAAAGCACAGATCTCAAATACTGAAGATTCCTCTTTTTCTTCCTTTATCACCTGTCTTCTCTATTACTATCCCTTTCCTGAAAGAAAGTAGCACCTAGTAATAGTAATAGGCGTTCATTGCCTGGGTGTTACTTCTCTTTCAAGAAAAAAATAATAATAATAAAATATGAATAATGATATGAGGATTAATTCTGCGGCATTAACTCAAAAATCTAATTTTTTGACTTATGACTTTCTTTGGGTAAATAAGCCAAAGAATTACTTTGGTATTATTAAAAATGACAAGCTGAAAATTTAACTTTTTGCATTTAGTATCTTTTGCTACGAAGCTAAATCTTGTGAGTGGCTGGCATTGGCGTTGTTGAAATTTGTCTTCGTTTAATTAATTTTTCAAATCTCTTTCGATGAGGAATTTGGTGCCTAAAAAAATGTTGCACTTTTTTCCAAGTTTCAATAATTTTGTTGGGCAATTGCTTTAATGTGAAAATAGCTTAATTAAGTTGCAATTTTTAGGAGTGTGTCAGTGTACGTTTTACAAACAAGGACTTTGTCTGCGATTAAGTGCGGTTTGGGTTTTTATGTGTGTGTATCAATGTGAGCAAATTTTTCTTTATCAACGTCACGTGACCTCAAAAAAAATAGACTTTTAACACCGGGCCTTCTTTTTCCATAAAATTCTTACCAAGGACAGGCGCAGTGCCTTCTGTATTGGCTACAAAGTACACACACATACATAAATACATACATACTTGCATGCATACCACATTAAAGGTCTTCTCCTCATACAAAAAGGACGTTAATGCAGCATGTGGTCAAAATGAAAGCATTGACAAAGTGATGAGCACTGCTGTACACGTACGTACAATGACAACAATGATGCCAGTATAATGTAACAGTGTAATATAACAACATATGGCAAACTTTGTGTGTATGTGAGTGTGTGTGAGCATGTACGTGTTTAATTCTAAGGTTTCTTAAAAGTACATTTTATGAGCAGGACAGCCTTAAAACAACAACAACAACAACAACAGCAACAAAATAAAAACAGTGCAAAAATTTACACATCTCTGTTGTGTAGAAGAGGAAAGGCCGTCGCAACAACCATATGGTGTGTGATTGTATTTCCATTTTTGGTTTCTGTCTTTTTTCTTCTTCGGGAATAAAGACATTTCAGTGCACATACATAACAGAGATCTGCAAGATTATGAATCAAACGGCATAATTTTGAACTTTCTAAAATGAATATAGAGGTAGCACTTAACATTAAAATAATGAATGATGCATATCAATGAGACTCTTGTTAATAAATGCATGCCATGCTTGCAATCTCTATTCATTCATTTATATGATTCTCTAAAGCAACCCTGTAGGAAATGGAACTGACACAAGACTAGTCACGTGATCGGTATTTAATTGATACAGACCAGTCCGAGTTCTAACACTTCCAATGAAGCGGACCAATCACTTTTACATGGGGATGGCCTAGGATGGGGTTAATTGACACTTTGTATGCACCTTGTGACTTGTCACTTAACTATCTTATAGGGACCTATTCCGTGTAGAATATAAATTATATATAAATGTCATTCCGATATTTATGTAACTGTAACAACGCAAACTTGAACTTTTTTTATTTTTATTTTTCAGTAAAAAAATTTTTATATTCAAACTATCAACCTACGGCATGGCAGGCTACCTACACGGTCATAGGGCCACACATATTTCAAAAGTATAGGTACGTACCAGTTAAGCTTAAGTTAATATCTATGTATAGTTACGGGACTTGTTCCACAGTGACTTGGCAGTCTATTTATATTGATTCATAGAGCCACTCATATTTCAAAAGTATAAATACGTACCAGTTAAGCTTAAGTTAATATCTATGTATAGTTCCGGGACTTCTTCCAGAGTGACTTGGCAGTCTATTTATATTGATTCATTGCTTAACCCCTTCACAGTGAACAGATGTCCCAGCGAAGTCTTTCTTATATATATACTCAACCAGAAAAAAAAAAATAAAAAATATTCGTAATGCATAATTCATGCCCCAGCGGAGTGTTTCTTATATAGGCAAACTAAACAAAAAAAATATTCGTAGTACATATAACATATAATATAATATAATATTATATATAATATGGAAGTGAACGAACAAATGTGTGTTCTGGTAACATTTACCCTATGAAGAGAGATAGATAGAGAGAGAGAGAGAGAGAGAGAGTTGTTCTTCAACGGGATAATAGCCCGTTTGTGCTAAAAATAGTTGGCATCGCTGGAAATACCTTACTTACATGGAAACATGACTCTCTAGCATCAATGAAACTTAATTTAACTTTTATTATTTTTATTTTTCAGTAAATTTTTTTTATATTCAAACTATAACCTGCGGCATGGCAGGCTACCTACACGGTCATAGGGCCACACATATTTCAAAAGTATAGGTACGTACCAGTTAAGCTTAAGTTAATATCTATGTATAGTTACGGGACTTGTTCCAGAGTGACTTGGCAGTCTATTTATATTGATTCATTGTTTAACCCCTTCACAGTGAACAGATGTCCCAGCGAAGTCTTTCTTATATATATACTCAACCAGAAAAAAAAAATAAAAAATATTCGTAATGCATAATTCATGCCCCAGCGGAGTGTTTTTTATATAGGCAAACTAAACAAAAAAAATATTCGTAGTACATATAACATATAATATAATATAATATTATATATAATATGGAAGTGAACGAACAAATGTGTGTTCTGGTAACATTTACCCTATGAAGAGAGATAGATAGAGAGAGAGAGAGAGAGTTGTTCTTCAACGGGATAATAGCCCGTTTGTGCTAAAAATAGTTGGCATCGCTGGAAATACCTTAGTATACACCTTGATCGATGGCTTACATGGAAACATGACTCTCTAACATCAATGAAACTTAATTTAACTTTTATTATTTTTATTTTTCAGTAAAATTTTTTTTTTATATTCAAACTATAACCTGCCGCATGGCAGGCTACCTACACGGTCATAAGGCCACACATATTTTAAAAGTATAGGTACGTACCAGTTAAGCTTAAGTTAATATCTATGTAGGTATAGTTACGGGACTTCTTCCAGAGTGACTTGGCAGTCTATTTATATTGATTCATTGATTAACCCCTTCACAGTGAACAGATGTCCCAGCGAAGTCTTTCTTATATATATACTCAACCAGAAAAAAAATAAAAAATATTCGTAATGCATAATTCATGCCCCAGCGGAGTGTTTCTTATATAGGCAAACTAAACAAAAAAAATATTCGTAGTACATATAACATATAATATAATATAATATTATATATAATATGGAAGTGAACGAACAAATGTGTGTTCTGGTAACATTTACCCTATGAAGAGAGATAGATAGAGAGAGAGAGAGAGAGAGAGTTGTTCTTCAACGGGATAATAGCCCGTTTGTGCTAAAAATAGTTGGCATCGCTGGAAATACCTTAGTATACACCTTGATCGATGGCTTACATGGAAACATGACTCTCTAACATCAATGAAACTTAATTTAACTTTTATTATTTTTATTTTTCAGTAAAATTTTTTTTATATTCAAACTATAACCTGCGGCATGGCAGGCTACCTACACGGTCATAGGGCCACACATATTTCAAAAGTATAGGTACGTACCAGTTAAGCTTAAGTTAATATCTATGTATAGTTACGGGACTTCTTCCAGAGTGACTTGGCAGTCTATTTATATTGATTCATTGCTTAACCCCTTCACAGTGAAGTCTTTCTTATATATATACTCAACCAGAAAAAAAAAAAAATAAAAAATATTCGTAATGCATAATTCATGCCCCAGCGGAGTGTTTCTTATATAGGCAAACTAAACAAAAAAAATATTCGTAGTACATATAACATATAATATAATATAATATTATATATAATATGGAAGTGAACGAACAAATGTGTGTTCTGGTAACATTTACCCTATGAAGAGATATATATATATATATATATAGAGAGAGAGAGAGTTGTTCTTCAACGGGATAATAGCCCGTTTGTGCTAAAAATAGTTGGCATCGCTGGAAATACCTTAGTATACACCTTGATCGATGGCTTACATGGAAACATGACTCTCTAACATCAATGAAACTTAATTTAACTTTTATTATTTTTATTTTTCAGTAAAATTTTTTTTATATTCAAACTATAACCTGCGGCATGGCAGGCTACCTACACGGTCATAGGGCCACACATATTTCAAAAGTATAGGTACGTACCAGTTAAGCTTAAGTTAATATCTATGTATAGTTACGGGACTTGTTCCAGAGTGACTTGGCAGTCTATTTATATTGATTCATTGCTTAACCCCTTCACAGTGAACAGATGTCCCAGTGAAGTCTTTCTTATATATATACTCAACCAGAAAAAAAAATAAAAAATATTCGTAATGCATAATTCATGCCCCAGCGGAGTGTTTCTTATATAGGCAAACTAAACAAAAAAAATATTCGTAGTAGATATAACATATAATATAATATAATATTATATATAATATGGAAGTGAACGAACAAATGTGTGTTCTGGCAACATTTACCCTATGAAGAGAGATAGATAGAGAGAGAGAGAGAGAGAGTTGTTCTTCAACGGGATAATAGCCCGTTTGTGCTAAAAATAGTTGGCATCGCTGGAAATACCTTAGTACACACCTTGATCGATGGCTTACATGGAAACATGACTCTCTAACATCAATGAAACTTAATTTAACTTTTATTATTTTTATTTTTCAGTAAATTTTTTTTTTATATTCAAACTATAACCTACCGCATGGCAGGCTACCTACACGGTCATAGGGCCACACATATTTCAAAAGTATAGGTACGTACCAGTTAAGCTTAAGTTAATATCTATGTATAGTTACGGGACTTGTTCCAGAGTGACTTGGCAGTCTATTTATATTGATTCATTACTTAACCCCTTCACAGTGAACAGATGTCCCAGCGAAGTCTTTCTTATATACATATATACTCAACCAGAAAAAAAAAATATTCGTAATGCATAATTCATGCCCCAGCGGAGTGTTTCTTATATAGGCAAACTAAACAAAAAAAATATTCGTAGTACATATAACATATAATATAATATAATATTATATATAATATGGAAGTGAACGAACAAATGTGTGTTCTGGTAACATTTACCCTATGAAGAGAGATAGATAGAGAGAGAGAGAGAGAGAGAGTTGTTCTTCAACGGGATAATAGCCCGTTTGTGCTAAAAATAGTTGGCATCGCTGGAAATACCTTAGTATACACCTTGATCGATGGCTTACATGGAAACATGACTCTCTAACATCAATGAAACTTAATTTAACTTTTATTATTTTTATTTTTCAGTAAAATTTCTTTTTATATTCAAACTATAACCTGCCGCATGACAGGCTACCTACACGGTCATAAGGCCACACATATTTCAAAAGTATAGGTACGTACCAGTTAAGCTTAGTTAATATCTATGTAAAGTTACGGGACTTCTTCCAGAGTGACTTGGCAGTCTATTTATATTGATTCATTGCTTAACCCCTTCACAGTGAACAGATGTCCCAGCGAAGTCTTTCTTATATATATACTCAACCAGAAAAAAAAATAAAAAATATTCGTAATGCATAATTCATGCCCCAGCGGAGTGTTTCTTATATAGGCAAACTAAACAAAAAAAATATTCGTAGTAGATATAACATATAATATAATATAATATTATATATAATATGGAAGTGAACGAACAAATGTGTGTTCTGGTAACATTTACCCTATGAAGAGAGATAGATAGAGAGAGAGAGAGAGAGAGAGTTGTTCTTCAACGGGATAATAGCCCGTTTGTGCTAAAAATAGTTGGCATCGCTGGAAATACCTTAGTATACACCTTGATCGATGGCTTACATGGAAACATGACTCTCTAACATCAATGAAACTTAATTTAACTTTTATTATTTTTATTTTTCAGTAAAATTTTTTTTTATATTCAAACTATAACCTGCGGCATGGCAGGCAACCTACACGGTCATAAGGCCACACATATTTCAAAAGTATAGGTACGTACCAGTTAAGCTTAAGTTAATATCTATGTATAGTTACGGGACTTCTTCCAGAGTGACTTGGCAGTCTATTTATATTGATTCATTACTTAACCCCTTCACAGTGAACAGATGTCCCAGCGAAGTCTTTCTTATATATATACTCAACCAGAAAAAAAAATAAAAAATATTCGTAATGCATAATTCATGCCCCAGGGGAGTGTTTCTTATATAGGCAAACTAAACAAAAAAAAATTCGTAGTATATATAACATATAATATAATATTATATATAATATGGAAGTGAACGAACAAATGTGTGTTCTGGTAACATTTACCCTATGAAGGGAGATAGATAGAGAGAGAGAGAGAGAGAGAGAGAGAGAGAGAGAGAGTTGTTCTTCAACGGGATAATAGCCCGTTTGTGCTAAAAATAGTTGGCATCGCTGGAAATACCTTAGTATACACCTTGATCGATGGCTTACATGGAAACATGACTCTCTAACATCAATGAAACTTAATTTAACTTTTATTATTTTTATTTTTCAGTAAAATTTCTTTTTATATTCAAACTATAACCTGCCGCATGACAGGCTACCTACACGGTCATAAGGCCACACATATTTCAAAAGTATAGGTACGTACCAGTTAAGCTTAAGTTAATATCTATGTAAAGTTACGGGACTTCTTCCAGAGTGACTTGGCAGTCTATTTATATTGATTCATTGCTTAACCCCTTCACAGTGAACAGATGTCCCAGCGAAGTCTTTCTTATATATATACTCAACCAGAAAAAAAAATAAAAAATATTCGTAATGCATAATTCATGCCCCAGCGGAGTGTTTCTTATATAGGCAAACTAAACAAAAAAAATATTCGTAGTAGATATAACATATAATATAATATAATATTATATATAATATGGAAGTGAACGAACAAATGTGTGTTCTGGTAACATTTACCCTATGAAGAGAGATAGATAGAGAGAGAGAGAGAGAGTTGTTCTTCAACGGGATAATAGCCCGTTTGTGCTAAAAATAGTTGGCATCGCTGGAAATACCTTAGTATACACCTTGATCGATGGCTTACATGGAAACATGACTCTCTAACATCAATGAAACTTAATTTAACTTTTATTATTTTTATTTTTCAGTAAAATTTTTTTTTTATATTCAAACTATAACCTGCCGCATGGCAGGCTACCTACACGGTCATAAGGCCACACATATTTTAAAAGTATAGGTACGTACCAGTTAAGCTTAAGTTAATATCTATGTAGGTATAGTTACGGGACTTCTTCCAGAGTGACTTGGCAGTCTATTTATATTGATTCATTGATTAACCCCTTCACAGTGAACAGATGTCCCAGCGAAGTCTTTCTTATATATATACTCAACCAGAAAAAAAATAAAAAATATTCGTAATGCATAATTCATGCCCCAGCGGAGTGTTTCTTATATAGGCAAACTAAACAAAAAAAATATTCGTAGTACATATAACATATAATATAATATAATATTATATATAATATGGAAGTGAACGAACAAATGTGTGTTATGGTAACATTTACCCTATGAAGAGAGATATATAGACAGAGAGAGAGAGAGAGAGAGTTGTTCCTCGACATTCACAAGTGAAATACCTTGGTATACACCTTGATCGACGGCTTACATGGAAACATGACTCTTAAGCTAACACAAATGAAACTTAAATTAACTCAGATACATTGGGTAATTAACTAGTAGAAATTAAATCCTCAGTCTAGATGGTAAACTTTTGACATACTTTTGAAACCTTTATGGTGCTACGGAATTCAGTTGCGGATAACCCCAGATATCCCGTTTTTGAAATTTTCAATCTCTTATTAGATTTTTATTAAAATGTAAGTGATAAAAATTCAATTCAAATATTTTTTAAGTGTAGTTATTGATTAAGTATCGAAACCCCAGTGTGCTTCGTTACACCCGTTTTGAAAAGAACCCAGCAAATATTTTTCAAGATTTTGTAATGGGTAGTACTCTTTTAATGGCTTAAGCCTGATACTCTGTTCACAATTTCGTGCGAAATGCTGTCAAACTACATATAAAAGTATTTGGTATGAAATATTTGCGAAATAAATTCGCAAGAGTAGTACTCTGTTCTTGGTGTGAAAAACACGGAAAATCATGTCTTTCCATGCAAAATTAATCTGGCATCATTTTAGTTTAGCTGCGAAACAACATGAGCAGTACTTTTTTCGCACGGAATTTTAACAATGTTGCATACTTTCAAGCAATAAAAGCGAGAAATTTATTAAAAAAACCGCGAGTTGGGCTACATTTAGTACATGTCAAATTTTTCACGCGAAATAACGAATGGCACTGAACATTTTTCACAACTTCGAACAGAGTACCATGCTTTACAAAGTAATGAATGGTACTTATTTATATCATTACGTGAAAGTACTTATTGTAGTACTTTCCAGTTAATAATGAAGTTTATATAGAGAAAAATTTATTACAAAATTTAAGTATTTTTCCATATTATTCAATATACATATTCATATATTTTTTTTTGCAAAATTATGATTTTTACAAAATTCTATTTATTTTTATTAGCAAATAAATTATTTTTCAACAATTTTAGGTAAAAAGTAATCCACAAAATAACCCATTAAATTTGGAATACGTTTCGGCAATCAGTAATCTATTAACTTTTTGAACTTCTTAAACAAAAATAATGGGTTATTCAGTCAAATTGTATGTACTTACGACTGAAGAGTACATACACTTTTTTGCATTCTAGTAAGCAAACTTTTTTGCTGGGAAGTGTCACGCTTGTAGTGCAGCTAATTTGTAGAATACAATTTTCATTATTAACATGTCGTGAAGAGTTTCAAAATTATTACCGCATTATTTTCTGTCGGAATCGTCGGAATTTCTAGTTTGTGCTTGTATAGATTTATAACCCTTGACACAAACCTTGCGCTTTAACAGAGCTCTGTTAGTGTCTTAACAGAGCTCTCTTAAGCTATAATGCATTTCGAAAGGATTTTTGCAGTAAATCAGGCAACCGAGATGGAAAAAATAATGTAAATTTATTGAATTTCTGAATTTGAACAAGGTATTGCCAAGTGTTCAACTTGGCATTTTCTGAAGGATGCGCACTTTTGGAAGTCAATGCTGTCGGATAATATTGGTCATAGATTAATGCCCAAGTGGTCCTCTACTCAGAATTTCTTGAAGTTCGAGTTTTCGTACTTCAAATTTGCCCTACCTGTGTAAACATTTTCTAATGTTAGAAACTGTAAGTACATACATGCGAAACTGTATATGTGCATATTACACATCCCGCTTTCTAAAATATATTTATTTTTAAATGCCAGTTTTTGATGGATCATGTCCCGCTTTCAGCTTCCAATGTAGAGAAAATCCAAAGAAAAAAACATATATTTATATTATTTGAGAGGTCCTGGACTCAGCTACAATACTAGAACGAGTCCCAATAACTAGAACGAGTCTGTTGAAGCTGTTTAGCCTTTAAGATGTTTAGTAATTCTCAATTGCTTTATGGGAGATTTTATATAATTCCAATTTTTTCTTGTCAATTATTTGGTTGGACATTTTCTGATAAATTTGCATTAGCATTAACGTAATGCAGCGTGTAGAAAATATTAAACAACATAGTTACCTTAATATAGAAACCACCTAACTCATTATTTTTTTTTAATTCGAGATTTTGGCATTTTTCAATATACATATTAGGTACATCACGAAAATGATGAATTGTAACAATTTACAACAATTTACGCCCTTTTTTTAATACTACCATTTTATCAAGTCCTACGACGAGTACGCTTGGTTCAATTGTCAGCAAGTTTTCTGCAGGGAATGGATCAGTATGATTGTTTTAAATACTTTTTAAAAGCCCTTGTGACAAATATAGTTTTATGTAATATATATAAAATAAATAGCTAGCCATTTTATTTTATCAATTGTTTTAATACGAGAAAAACTATTAAATAATACGCCATGTTTTATTAACTTAAGACTTCATCTAGTCAACATGCTTTTGTGAGTTATTTAATTGCTATACAAAACAATCAAACAACAGTAGGAATTTTTATTGATTTTTACTAACAACACTTAAAAAAAGACAGTGAGTTAATGACAGTCAGTTGTTAGAGAGGCAACACTGCAAACAATATCATTAATACATACTGATGTTAAAAAGCAAAACAAAAGCATACTGTAATAGTGAGTGGAGAGCGAAATTGAATCATCTCATGCAGCTCTCTGATACATACATACGTAGTGATGGCTTAATGGAAGAAAGGTATATCGACGGCCTAGAGTGTAAACCTGCTAAATCCACTTTTCATAACACATGACATTTTAACTCCTCATCGACTGGCTAAAATATTTTTTTAATTTGAAACTCTATATGTTGAAAAAGCTTAATTTATGGGGATATTTTCTTAAACTATATATAGAAAATGTTAACAGTATTTTGTTTCTCCTGTAAAATTGGCTTGAAGTGAGTTAGCAGGTTTACACTCTGAGCCGGCGATATGTCGATTTTTTTTCTACTTTCACCGGGCTACATACACAAATTAGTAATTCCCCTAAAGTATTGGAAAATACTGGATATGCATTAAAAAAAAGAAACTTTTTCGAAGAAATGTTTGAACTAATATCATCTGAAAATGGGAAACTATTTACTGAATTGTACATGAAATTTATGTTTTCCATTAAAAGAAACGAGTTGCTAGACTTGACAATACTTTTCTTTTTTCCCAAAGCAGTTAGCGCGTTGACTACAAGACCGAAGGTCCTGGGTGTACGAGCCCGGTATCCAACAGTCATTAAATAACAACATCATGAATTTTTCTGATGTGCATTATTTTTCCAGTTGTTGTAGGAAGGTATAATTGATGAAGGCGTAGACACCGGTCACTGAACTACACCGGCTTCAGCAGATACTAATCCTAATGTAACATCAGAGCGCCCTCCTTCGTTGTGTTCGCAGAATCATCGGCGAAGTAAAGTAACCAACAAAATGGCTACTAAGCAGTTTCTAAGAAAAAAATTTAATACGCCTCGTTTAACACCAGAGGCGCTGCAACGTGCAAAAAGCAGAGTTGTAAAAGAATGAAGCTTTCCTCACTCTATCTGTTCCTTCACCACCTGTCTTCTCTATCCACTAGCCCTTTCCTGAAGAAGATAACACCTAGTAATAGTAGTAGGAATTCATTGCCTAAGTGTTACTTCTCTTAAAAATTATTTAACTTAGGTGATTGGGAAGCGTAAAAGAGAAGTTTTTGATAATCATTACAGATGATTAAAATTTGTACTACTTCTGTATTAATAATTCTAAATTTTCATGATTTCTTCGGCATGTGTTCTTATACTGGGATGTTAAGCCATTCTTTCATTAATGCTGCTCTTACCTTTAGCTTTAGAGATTTAACTATTTGAATTTGAGCATATTTGCACTCTTCGGTGCAATTCCTCCTACAAATGTTCGATAGGTCCTATGTATGGGGACTGTGGAGAATGTGAAAATATGTGTCAGTTGTTTCTTTTATGAATTGTGGTTACAATAGCTTTATTGAATCTTGATAAGTTTGAAATACATTTTGTGAAATATATCTGGCAACATTAATTAAATAAAAAAATTTTTTAAAACAGAACGTGTTGCAATTTATGGATATATTGCAAGATATATGTAGATATGTGTGGAATGAGTATGTATACATACAGGTATGAAATGAAATGGGCACTGGTATAAGCAAGTATGAGTATGAATGGGTATGAGTATGTACAAATATATAAAATATTCGACATGTGCTAGAGTGTCCACATTTTGTTTTTGTATACATTCTCTCTCTCTCTCTCTCGCTGATATAATAATAAAATTAAGCTTAAATTATTTCAGGTACAGTGGCTGATTGGTAGAAATGTAACAACCCTCTGTCTAGATTGTAAACTTTTAATATACAAGTTGCATTTGAAACCTGAGTATATAGTGCTACGGAATTCAGCAATGGGGCCCTGCTGAATTGCAGGCAAAATAATATTTTAAGGTTAATAACATAATATGGAGCCATGTTGCGTTAAAAATTTTAATTTACATCGTGATCAAAATATGCCACTAGTGATTGCTGAAATTGCAAATATTTAACACATCCTAATCCCCTTGCCCGTAATATCTTGAACTTTACTGAACACATCCGCTTACAAAAGGTCTACACAAGGACTCTAATACGCTACACTGCAGATGATACTTCTTGAAAATATTTTTGTGCTTAATACGACATTTATGTATTAATAATTACTATCACTAAGTTTATGTCCGACACTGGTGGGACCTAATAATTGTATTTAGATCTAAGATTTAAATAACTAATGTTAGTTCATTTTTAAAGCTACAATAAATAAATATATTTATTAAAAAAATTGTTTCCCTGTGGTACTTGATACTCGTACATATCGTTCATTTACTTGCAAAACGTTATAGCTCAAAATATAAAATTTTTTAGTTAATAATGCAGAATGAATAATTTTTGTATCTTAATTAAGATTGAGCAAATATTTTATATAAATATCTTGCACACTCAACTCTTTAGGGTGCCCCTGCGGCTGAGTGGTAGCGATGCTAGCTTCTCAGTACAGAGGTCGTGAGTTCGATTCCCTGGGTGTTTCTCGCAGACAAGCTAATAGCTTCGCAGGTTGTGTTGTGTGTTAAAAAAAATTAAATTTATAAATGTAGATTGAAAACTCCCAACTCGTTTTCTGCAAAAACATTTTTTTTTTCGATGTGATTCGATCACGTTTCTAAGTTTGAAATTATGGCATTCGCTATCGAACATTGTAACAATATGCTGCGATATCTAATGCCATAATCTCAAACTGAAAAAATGTGATCGAATAAAGTTGTTATCGTAAGCGACGATTAGACCCTTGGTGTATTTGTATCTGCATGACACACCTTAAGTGGATTCGTTTGTGTTTTTTTCCTAAAACATAATAACATTTTGTTAACAAGTTGAATTTAATATACTTTTTATTTGAAAGGTGTTTGAAGTTTATCTTATCTTGTTTGTTTTAATTTTATCTTCTTAGAGAAATTACAAACAAAAAAGTGATTAAGTGATAAAATTGTTTCTTAAACCTGAATAGCATTAATTAATTAATCAAATTTGTTTTCGGCTGATTCTACACTTTATAATAACAATGTGCAAAGGAAAATCAGCAAGCAAAAAAATTATATGTAACCATAATTATGAAAGGGGTCTAAGTCACATATTTTTTGTGTCCAAATATTTATTAGAATACATTTTAACAAATCAAAAAAAAAAATACTATTATATTATGCAAAATTTTAATTTAGAGTTGTACTAGTTTCGATTAATATATCGTTACATTATTATAGAAAGACCCTAACTGATAATTTTTTTTAAAATTTAGATGTTTGTATTTTTCAATACATTAATGTAAAACAACTGTTATTCAAGCCACAAATTCAATTGTCAAGGGTTGAATTATGCTTGATTTACACTTTATTTCAATAGCATTCTCCAGTGCAAAGGGAGCTTGAATTCAATTCGAGCAATTAAGTTGTAGTACAGTGTAATTCAAGCCTTGAACTATACTACAACTAAACCTTGTATTACAATTGCATTCAAGTGTATTTCAAGCTTGAAAAACAATGCGTCAAAAATGCAATTCCTTTGTTTTCTAATAATAATTTTCTGTACATTTGCCTTCGCTATTGTTTTCACGATTTTATTTACCTTTCTTTTCCAAATTCTCTTTTTTATTTATTTATTTTTGATATTTCCACCACAATTTTAATTTTAATAATAAATAAATTATGTCTTTGACAAGGTTCGAACATATATGTATGTACATATGTATGTATGTTGTTTGATTTTTTATGTCAAAATATTTTTAAACTTGAAAACTACTTGAAAAAATGCTTGATTTCAACTTTGTTTCCCCCTTGTTGAATGTTTTGCCTTTATTTTAAGTTTTCTCTTGTATATTTCCTTTCTTATCTATATTAAAAAACTTTATCTCAGATATAAATATAGTCTGATTTGCTTTGGGTTGATGTTTCTACTTTATATGCCTCTTTATAAGAGTTTTTTGTACTAATAGGAATATTAAAATTTCCGCTCACATCCGTCATAGTAAAATTTTTACTCTACATATAAAATACTTGATAATGAAAATAAAAAATTTAGCACAATTGATAATATAAAAAAACAGTTTGCAAATACCCATTTTAATATTCGAATAATTACCTATGTCATATATTTGGTAACACCCGTCACACCAACTTATTTAGAATATAGCTTTAGAGATAAAGAGAGAGAGAGAGAGAGAGAGAAAGACAGAGAGAGAGACAAAGCGAGAGAAAGGGACAGGAAAAGAAGAAATGCTAAAAACATAAAGAGCTATTGAAAGAAGTAAAAGAACAACTGATCGAGAAATAAAACGAAAGAGAAGTTAACAGTAGAGAGATGCAAGTCAAATAGAAAGCGTTTTGATTATATCATTGACAGCATAAAATCACAGCGTTCATTAAAGTTAAACGTGGCCCTCACTCCTGCTGTTAAGGAACTCCTCAAAGATGCTCCTTGTAAATCTCTGATGCTGCCAATAAGCATAAGAATCAAAAGTTCGAAAAGTGGCATTGAAATTTTCTTCGCGTTTTCATACTAGGTCACATCCGTCACATACCATTATATCTTTATTTCATAAAATTAAATTTGAAAATTACCTTAATGAATTAGTCTGTAATGTAATTAGTTTAGCCTAAGAAGCTTTTTTAACATTATTTCAATTAAAATAAATAAATAAAATAAGTAAATAAAAAAGTCACACCCGTTAAAATGTTCAAAAAAGTCTTTTTTTTAAGGGAAACTTTGTTCTTTCGGGGCAGTAAGTATTTAATACAATAAAAAAAAAACTTTGAAAAATTTACTTTAAATTTTAAATAAAAACGTCATACCTGTTGCAGAAGAACCATTAGAAAGCTGTGATTTATAAGTTCACACCCGTCACAGCTTTCTAATTTCTGATAAGAAATCATAGATTTCAGAGCCTACGGCCATTAAATTTTTTTAAGGTTAGTTAACACTATTGAAAACCGTAACATTTTTTTGAATTATAAGTTTTATAAATTTTAATTATAACAAAAAAATTTATGGTCACACCCGTCACAATAAAACTAACTGTAATTGTAAAACCAAAAAGCAAGAAATCGTCACTTCAAGCCTGTTACAGATTTCTGCTGGAATTCTACGCCTGTAATTTTGAAATTATTTCTACAAAGAAAAATCATTGGGTAACATGAAAAAAAGTCTGTGCTTTTTACTTGAAAATTTGTTTAACAACACAAAATTCTGCAAATGATTAAATATAAAACTAAAGGTTTTGGAATTAAAAAAAAATTGGATTTTAAAGCAAAATTTTAAATAAAAATCAAGCACTTTTTTTATTCATACTACCCATTGTGCGGAATTCTGTAGATAACAAATTCGCTTAGTAATGGCTCACACAAGGTGTATTTAAACAGGTGGCAGCGCTACTTCAGCTGATAATTTTTTGCTCTATGTGCTTTGTAGCTGAAGAATGTCAAAAACTTCGATTTTGTTTTGGTTTTGGTACAATTATTTTTGTGCTATGGTTGCCATACTTATGTATAACAAATCCTTATGCAGTCACCTGTATAATTACACCATGGGCTCACATTACGAAGTTTTTCTTTCACAAAAAGTGATTTTGTTGGTGAGAGAGAGAGAGAGAGATAGGCAGAGAGGGAGGGGATAAGAATGAGATGTGGTATCCGTTTTCACGTACTTGGAAATTCTCCTTTGTTTCCTTATTCGTAGCATTAAACATTAATTTTTTTATTGAATGTTTACGTTTTATTTAAACTTCAACACTATTTTTTATTAAATTTTTATTAGCTTATTCTAGTTTTTGTCTATGAAATTTTAGAAAAAAAGAAAAATAATGTTTAAGTCAACATTAAAAAAAAAATTCGATGAGCAGATGCGAATGAAAGTTTAAAAGAGATTTAATTAAAAAAAATCAGAAAGGATAAAATTATTAATTTAAACCGTGACTAAATTACTTATCTGTAAGACGTAAAATCCCTATAAGAAACGACTGTTACTGAAACTAACACAAAGAAAATGTTTTTACTAACACATTTGTAACAATTTTACATTGAATTCAACAGTGGCAGTGAATTGACTAGTCATTTCATCAGTAGTGATGGGGGCTATATTTATCAATTATAGTTACTCTACTCTAACATAAGTATATGCGAAATTAAAATTTATAAAAGTGTTAAAAAAGTTAAGGAAGAACAATAATGAATAAAAAAAACTTTCAAAGTTTAATTTAATAAATATTCTTTTTTTAATTTAATAAGTTTCTTTTTTAAGTTTTAGCAAAAGCAAAGTGTGTTGGATGTTAATGAAGGCTTTGTTTTCTTTGGATTTTTAAATATTTTACTTATTAGTTGCTTTTTGTAATAAAAAATAACAATTAAAGTAACATAAAAATTAAATTTATTATCAGTATATCAATCATGTATGATTAATAAAATGTGGGAGATATATTAGTCAAAATTGATTAGTTGGAGTTGATAGACATATCCAGCAATTATTATCAGTCTAACTTGACCTTTATTTATGCTATCATTAATTTGTAAAAAGCAGTACAGTGAGCAGACGCGGAATTCATTAGTTGGAGAAAGATGCAACATCACACGTGCACAAAAGTTTAAATCCTGCGCTCATATACAAACACACGCATTAATTTTAAAACGAATACGTTTAATTATAAATATCCAACAACTAACTAAAATTATTAAACTTTAATTTTTTGTTTGTTTTGTATACATATATATATTTATTGTATCTTCAAAAATTAACTAACAATAAGTACTCAAATCTTAAATATAAATATAACTATTAGGCCCGACCAGTATCGGACATAAACTTAGTTACAGTAATTAAAAATACATATATGTCGTATTAAGCCGGTATGAGCTACAATCATACGCATGAGTATAAAAAATACTCCGACTATTAAACGGCTACACATACGTATATACAGTGCTATTTTATTTATACACACACATAAATCATCTTTTTAAACAGCCACCTACACATGGTCCATTCGATTTTATATACACATGTCGCACGTAATCAACAATAGGGTATTAACTCGAAATTTTAAAATTTTCAGTAGAGACAAAAAACTGTTTGCGGTTACATTTTAATAGAACTTAAAAATCCGAATAAACAATAGTAAGCAAATTCAATTTGAAAATGTATTTACGTTATTTTTATTTTAAAAGCTTGCAATTATTGGGGAACAATATCTATGGTTTGAAAAGAGTCACAACTAAAAAAAAGTTTAGCAATTTTATCAGAAAAACAGTCACATTTTTAAATAAAATCATAAAGTAAAACTAATTTTATCAACAGAAGAGTAATCGGAATACATACGTAAAAATTTTCACATTAGATATATGTATATTGATGTTGTTAGTTGATTTCTTGCAAAAAGTGAAAATTTAAAAATTTTGAGATAATACCCTGTTGTTGATTAAGTGCGATATGTATTTATGTGGTGGCGAATGATGTATAAATATCCCGAGTATCATGCGTATTTTTCTTTTGTCCGCTTAAATATTTATAGTCTAAATATAAGCATACTCTACATACTATAAGCATGACAGAGAGTCAATGTGTTTGATGTCCTTGTGCTTTTTTATTTATACTTGTAGCGTATAAACAAAGTGGAGATTCTCTTGTAAATTGGAATAGCCATACTTGCTTGATAAATAATATGTATGTGAGCGTACGAATTGTTTGCGCTACAATTATAATTATACGCAGTTAATAAAATTAAGACTGTTTACTTATGTAATTTTTTGTTTGTTTTTTTTAATACTGATTGTCATTCCCTGCTACGTAATGATGAATATATCCTTCATGAGTACCTATCAAATGACCGCTCAATTGATTGACACTGTTCTTGTAGCGAGTATTACTGCAACATCTGATGGATCTTTTGTGCCATATATCTGTAAGTTAAATCAAACTGTGTATAAGTCTTATTTTGAAGGTCCGCACAGAGATTGGAGAAGCCCGCGTAATATCATCTGAACACAGAAACTCGGAATGAAAAATACGCCTTCTGGTATTACATAAGACGATACACTCGCAAAGAATGTGTGCCCTTGTCGCGTCATGTTCTAAGCATAAAAGACACAAGGGTGAACGAAATTAATTACTTTGCCACAGAGGATAGTTCAGTCCAAAAAATTAGCAAATAATTAAATAATGGAGCCAATTGGGTACCCGACCTAACCTAGTACTAACCTTGAAGAGATAAAATATTATGTTAAATTTGGCGAAATGAATGCCATAACACACCGATGCTTTAGCCCCTGACGATGCATCGGTCGCACTCTGAAAAGCAGCGTTAAAGTTTCTCCCCTTTCCCACATTCTCACGAGTAGAAAACCTTGAACAAGTTCGTTCAATTTGAGCGACACTTTAGGTTAAATTTTCCACTATTTTTTATTTCAATGAGTATCTGAGTGTTATTATTCAAAACCGTTCTACATAATTCGGTTGCTGATAAAAAAGAATTATTAAAATTATACGCATGAACTACTTCTGCTTCGAGACATAGATCACGGCAAAAAAATTTATATGTGTAGCATGTTTTATTAATAGTTTATCTATGTATGTTAATTTATCTATGTATGTTAAGTTTATTTAATTAAGGTTTATACGTATTCGATGAACGAAAACACAATCTGACGTTTGCGTGCGTTGGCGTGTGTTGTCGTGACTGGAATCTTTTTTTTCTTTGTTTAAAATAATATATATTATTGCACAGCATCGGAATATCGGTGGAAACAAAGAGGCAAATAAGCAGGGCGAAGATGGAGTCATCACCGGAACAACAACACAATTAAAGAAAGCCAAACCTGTTAAAAAAAATTCATTGGAAAAAGACTATATATAACGTGTAACTCGTCCTTACATACATAACTATGTACATCCCTAGGGAAATTATCACAAAAATTGGGAGAATAGATTGATTAAACATCGATGTTAAAGAATCGAAGTGAACCGCAACCGCATTCACGCTGTTGTGTTTCTGCACCAACAAAACGAGGTTCTTTTCTTTTGGATTACTATCATAATAGTGCGTAGTTTTATAAGGAATATTATTTTATTGTTTTAAGATTAAAAATTTTAGTCTAAAGATCTTGTTTTCGACAAAAAAATCTCACTATAAAAACTCGCCTAAAATTCTGGGAGACACTTTACTCTCGTGTTGTGTTTTTGTGCGGACGCTTAAAAAATTAATAAAAATAATGAGCGGGTGTTTGGTAATTTTCTTGGTGGCCTTAGGATCTTCCCTGGTGGTTGGCAGACCCTATGAGCTGGCACCTGGTACAATACGTAAGTATGAATAAATTTATGAATTACAATAACCAAGGTCTTGTAAGCAAAAAAAAAAAAAACATTATTGATTAATATGATTTTTGTAACAAAAAGATTTTATAAATATTTTACACAACATTTTTTTTTTATTTTTCAAAATACATAAGTCGGCAAACATTTGTTTTATGGTTTTAAATAAATGTTAATGTTTCTTTTTAGCTCTCCTTGAATCCGCATTTAAGCCTTCCAACTTTCTTGCGCAACTTTTCAGTGCGGGAAGGGATTTTAATCGTTATCTTGTCCAGTCTGCGACTAAAGCTAAAGAAACAGCGAATGATATAAATTCAGCTATTATTGAACCTTTAAATAGTGGTGGGGTGGCTGGTGCCAACAGCGCTTGGAAAGGAGTGGGGGATACAGTTCGTAATGCAAATTCCCAAGCATTCCAACCTGCAGTAAATAGTTTGTTCGATGGTACTATCGGTGCTTTTAACCAAATTGAAAAATTTGGCGATGATATTGCTTCAACTTTTTTGGATACAACAGGCTACCAAAGAATTTGAAATAACGCAAAAAAAAAGTGCAAACATTTTAAGGGATTGATTGAAAGAAATGCTATTAAATAAAAAAAAACTAATTATTATTAATTTAGGCTGTTTTATTATATTTTTTTAATGAGATTTTTATAACTGCAGAGAAAAAACGATCAGCAGTTTAATTTAATTAAAGTGATTGATTGATGCAAAGATTTTGCCAAATTGGAAACTATCTTTGAATTTAGAACTTAAGCCCGCTTAAGAAAATTATTTCTGACTAAAATTCATTGTTGTTCATTAAAATATGAATTTATTTTAATTTTTTTTTGCACAATATGCAACTTAAATGATAATTGATTCAATTATTTCATCAATAAGAACGAAATATACCAGCAAAAAATTACACATTATCATAAAAACTACTTGCCATATAATGACTTACTTTTCTGATTGCGAAATTTCATAGCTCGCTTACAAATCACATAATCAGGGCTATCATAAATAAAATTCCGCGTGAAATTTCTCCCTTTTCCAATTATAATTTTTTGTTTTCCCTATTATTTGCTATTAATTTTAATTTTTCCCTGGGAAAAATTTCACGTGGAATTTTATTCATAATAGGCCTGAATATAAAATTTCAGTAGAGAAGAGCTTCCACCAAAAATGCTTAATTCCCAACTCGATTACCTTGCTTGAAATTTTTCGCTGGGATATTTTTGATTTCGTTTAAATCCATTTTTGCTTTTATAACTTTCTACCTAACTCGTATCTTGCTGAGTTTTTATATAAAAACATAAGCGGCCCTATGCATAAGCAAAAATTGGCATAAAGTTAGCATAAGTGGCAAGATTGAACATGATTTTAAAGAGTTTTGCGATGAAACTTCACATTAAAAATCATGCTAGGACCACCTCTAAGGTGGGTTAAAATTATGTAATGCGACCATTTTTTAATGCCAAATTGTGTGCAGGAACTCGTTAACACCTAATTCAATTTCGTCACTTATGCTAACTTCATGCCAATTTTTGCTTATACATAGTGCCCTAGGTTTCTTAAGGTACAGTCACACTTGGCAAGCATTTGCCCAAAAAAGCGTAACCACTAAATATTAGTTAAAAACACTTTGATTCAGACAGGTGTTTCTTAAGTTAAACAGTTTCATAAACAACCAATACACAATGTCATATAGAAAGGGTGTTTTTTTTATAGAGCGACACAAGTTTAAATTATAATAACAAAAATTTAAAATTTTAAAAACCCCCGATATATCTAGAAAAGATGTGACATCTTCTAAGCGGCTGGACCGATTTTCTTCAAACATGATTAAGAACCATCTCGATCAAGTCACCTTTCAAACAGAGAAAGCTAAATCAAAATCGGTCCAGCCGTTTGGGCTATACGTGGACACGGACAGACACACAGATACACAAACACACACTACAAACTTATAACACCCCTTTTTTGGTCGGGGGTTAATAAAATAAGAAAATATAAATATCAATGAAACGGGCTTTATTGGAAAGAAAATTTTATGATATTAATGTTTAAATATGATTTCTGCCATGTGGCCACCACGGCTGGCGCGTAGAGGGCGCCATCTGAAACAACAATTTTCAACAACTTTTCGCAGCATTTGCGGCCGTATTTTGCCGATAATTCTTTGAATGTTGATTTCCACGTGTTCAACTGTTTGTATTTTATCGACGTAGACAAGTGTCTTAATATAACCCCAAAGAAAATAATCCAATGGGGTTAAATCACACGATCTTGGTGGCCAATTAATTGGCCATTGCGTGAAATTATGACATTTTTAGATTTAATTGAACTGTATTAAATTTTAATCAGAAATAATTCCTTAATCGGACTCAAGTTCAGTAATTTCAGTTCTTATTAAATGAAATATTTTTATTAATTAATTAATTAATTATTATTTTTCTTCTCTTCTTTAGAAACTAACATTAATTAATAAAAATATTTCATTCAATAAGAAATGCAATTACTGAACTTAAGCCCGATTAAGAAATCATTTCTGTGTGTTATTATTTTTTCATCAAAAGTTTCTTTGAGTAATTCAATTATAGCGCCCGTTGTGTGGCATATAGATCCATCCTGTTGGAACCACATACATATCAGTAATATTAATGTCACGTAATTGAGGTATGAAAAAATTTCGACTCATGTTACTATACCGTTCACCATTGACAGTAACATTCTCACCATCATCGTTTTTGACGACATATGGTCCAAATGACTCCACCAGTCCATAAAGCGCACCAAACACAAATTTTCTGTGGATGTAATGGTGTTTCGACAAAAGCATGTGGATTTTCCTCACTCCAAATGCGACAATTGTGCTTATTTACTTACCCATTCAACCAGAAACGAGCTTCATCAGAGAATGGAAGAAGTGCACTATGAGTTTGATGAATAGAAAAATTATTTTGATTAACAATTTCAACAATTTGCACGCGTTGCTCTGGTGTAAGTCAATTCATAATAATATTTCAAAGCAAACTAAACAAAAAGCAATTATCAGCTGTTAAATGGCTACTCAAATAAAACAGCGATGCCAACTCAAAGTTGTGACACTCTAAAAAGAACACCCTTTAGAATCCAACATTATTGGAAACTATTTAACATAGCCCTGCAGGAAATGGAACTGACACAAGACTATTCACGTGACCGATGCCCAAGTGATAGTTACCAGTCCGAGTTCTAACACTTCCTATGAATTGGACCAGTAATTTTTCACAACGCAAACTTGAACTTTTATTATTATTTTTATTTTTCAGTATTATTTTTCAAAAGTATAAATACGTACCAGTTAAGCTGATGTTAATATCTATGTATAGTTACGGGACTTGTTCCAGAGTGACTTGGCAGTCTATTTATATTGATTCATTGTTTAACCCCTCCAAGTGAACAGGTATCCCAGCGAAGTCTTATATATGTACATATATACTCAACCAAAAAAAAAAAATAAAATATTCGTAATGCATAATTCATGCCCCAGAGGAGTGTTTCTTATATAGGCAAACTAAACAAAAAAATATTCGTAGTACATATAACATATAATATTTGTAATATTATCCTATTGAACTATGGATGAAGTTATGGAAGTGAACGAACAAATGTGTGTTCTGGTAACATTTACCCTATGAAGAGAGATAGATAGAGAGAAAGAGAGTTGTTCCTCAACATTCACAAGCAGTGTTGTCAGATTTATTTTCAGCCTCCTTGCCAAATGACTTGTCGAATATCGCCAAATATCGCCAATATAATAAAACATTAAATTTTAGCTACAAAAATATTTTTATTATGTAATTGCATTGCAAATATCGTTAAATTTGAAATTCAGTAGGTAACGTCTATCGTAAAACATAAAAAATATGTTGTTTAAAGCGGCGCACCCACTTGCAATATATCTGTGGCAAAAGGAAAAAGTGCTTAAGTCGAGATAAGCAAATTTTGAGTTAATGGTACGTCCGTAATCTGCATATTTGAAAGTATCAATTGTCAAAATCTCAATTTATTAGTGTGATTTTTCATGAAGTTATAGCACTATGACTTGGACTTATTTATTTTAGACTTCTAATCTCATTTGGAATAATATCTTAATTAAGGTTATAATATGGTATATTTCAACTCAAATGTCTTACTTATAGTGTGCAAAACGATGATTGGTTAAAAAATAAAGGTTAACAGAAAATTTCCTAATTTATCTGTAAAAGAAATAAATTTCTGAAAATCGACTTGAAGCCTTAAAAGTGCTCTCCTGTAAAAGAGTAAAATATGACTTAAGCACTTTTTCCTTATTGCCACAGATATGTAATTGTGCAATTTTTCGTATTGTACGATAATATCGCCAATGTGTATGTCATATTCGAAGGTAACACAATATACACACTGGCAAATATCAAAAGACTTCTGATTTTTATTGTACAATCAAGGGAATTGTGTAATGTGGTGGCAACATTTTTCAATGTTGTTTACTTTTTCAATGTCAGGAATATTGGGCAATATTTTCTTTGCAATAATATTGCAAAGTATTTAAATTAGCATATAAAAAGTACTGGCGTATAAAAGACTTAAAAATAAATAAAAAAAATAGGATAAATTGAACTTGAACACCAAGATCAAAATTATTATTTAAATCTTGTGATAAAACGGAATTAACGTTCACTTAAATGTGTGTTAAAGTACACATATCATATCCTTGAAGTAGTAAGTGCCAGCAGCATCGTCATAATAATATAATTTAGGCGAGAACTCTTTCAGCCTTTTCCTGCTTCATTATCAAAATGTTGGTTCCAATTTATAAAAGGAAGTTGTCTTAACTGTGTTGTATAAACATCAAATGAGATTTGTTGTTCCATAATTTGTTTTAACTTCTTGAGTTTCAGATAAAGACTCACAACATTTAGAATTTTTTGCACGAAATATTTTATGTTGGAGAAAAAATTGCTTTATATAAGCATATTTTTTAACATTATTCTATTTTATTGAAATCTTAGAAATATAGCCAAAAATATCGCCAAGGAGTTCAAATATCGCCAAGTAAATCGCCAATCGCCATTTAAAAATTTTCATCGCCAAAACCAAATTTTTGTCGTCACGTTTGGCGAGATATCGCCATATCTGACAACACTGTTCACAAGTGAAATTAATTGTAAAGTCGAGATGAGCTGTTTTTGTGTTAATGGCACCCTTGTAATTTTCATATTAAAAAGTAGCTCTGGAAAAAATCTCTATTATCTTGAGCGATTTTTCAGCAAGTTATAGCTCAATGATTTGCTGTTTATCTTCCTTCGACTCATAGTCTCATATGGCATAATAAGCTTAATTTATTTTACACATTAATATATTTATAATTGAAAGTGTTATTTATAATGTGTAGAACCATGTTTGTTTAAAAAAAATTAATTGAAAACCAAAGTTCCCAATTTAAGTGTAAGAGAAATAAATTTCTGAAAATCTCCTGCAAAACAGTAAAATATGACTTACGCACTTTTTCCTTATTGCCACAGAATTTGTTTAAATATTTTTCGATGAGTCAGCTGATTATAATTTCCGTGGCAATAACGAAAAAGTGCTTAAGTCATATTTTACAGTTAAATTGGAAAATTCTCTGTAAACCTTTATTTTTTTAAGCAAACATTTAATTTAAGTTGAAAAATGAGAAAGTGTAATTCAAATTAAGCTTTTATTCCAAATGAGATTAGAAGTCTAAAAAAGATAAGTCTCAAGTTATAGCGCTATAAATTAATTTAAATTTTGACGAGGGGTACTTTCGAATATATAGACTACGAAGGTGCCATTTACTCAAAGTCAGCTTATCTCGACTTAAGCACGTTTTCCATTTTGCCACATAATTATTAAATAAATTTAGTTTTTGCTTATTTTTATTTAACGCGTGTCAAACTGAAGAAGAATTTAAGTAAAAATTTAACAACAATTCAATAAGACACTATTTTTTTTAATTCGTATTCATGACACGTATTAAATAAAAATAAGCAATTCCGATTAGTTTTTTTTTATAGCTATGCTATTGATTTCATGGCACAGGAGTTAGGACGTGATTTTCGTAACAAAAATAATCAACACTATTACAGTTACAAATTTATTTTTGTTTAGATTTCTTTGTAATACTCGTAATAATACCCCTTTTAGACACAAAAAGTTTACTTTGAAAAGTCTTAATTCAACTGTGTGAAAGACAAAGGAAGCAATACTATCTCTTTCTGTCTATCACCCAGCTGAATTAACACTTTGCAAAGTAAACTTTCCGTGTATAAAAGGGGTATAAGCAGAGTACGAAAATAAACGAAACAAAATGTTTGATTTTGTTTTGTTTCGTTCTCTGAAGTGAGAGAAACAAAAACAATGATAACGATTGTTCAATTTGTTTTTGTATTGCTTTTGCAGATGAGCACAAACCAGACAACACAGCCGATGGGCTGTAAGCCGGCTATTGCGGTGAATTTGACATCATCATATAATTTAATTTTATTGCATTATTATTTCACACATGAAATTTGTTTTATATAGCTAAGGAGCATAGCTCTAAACAGGTGTCCTAAGGCACCTCTCTTCTTTTTTATTTATTACATTCAATGATAGGCCAATGTTGTCTTAACGTGAAAAAGTTAGTAGAAAAGCGAAATGGTTCAACACATGCTGGAATAATATTGTTTATTGCTTTCTGATTTTTTCTACATTATTAACTCCAAAAATTATATTTAAATTTTTGAGATATGTCTATGATGCAATAAAGGACAAAGCAAAAACAAAAACAACCGAGTATAAATGCTTTAATTTTTATTTAATTAATAAAAGTTAAGAGGATAGAGCACTTCCTCTACAGGGACATCGATACCAGCGGCAGCAATTAACCCTTTTTCTAATTGCGTAAGAGCTTTTTCTTCATTAGGGCCTCCACCGATAAGCTTTTTTTTATATTTTGACTTTAGTCAGCATTAACCTTTACGGAAGAAATAATTACAGACAGTTCAAAGCACATAATAAAAAATAAAAAAAATCTGTTATCTTACCTTGCGCAAGATATTCGAATCTCTTATTGCTGGCCACAAGATTCTGACTTCATCCGAAGTTAAATCGTTAAAAAGTACATTATTCTTCCTTATCGCGCGAGCTTCAGCCGAACTTATGTCATCAATAATGCTGATGACACCATCGACCACATCACCTAGTATGGGTTTGACCACACCTGAAGCCACATCATTAACTGTATGTTGGACACCGGTCAAAACGCCACCAACACCTTCCAGAACACCATTTGTTATACTACCAACGACGCCTGCAGTTACATCAACAACTGTGTCTTCAACACCATGCAAAGCGCCGGTAAGACCACTCAGACCATGATGTTTAATAGAAATAGTTGGCTTCGCAACTGCGGGTTCTTGAAGATCAAAAATAAAAATTCCACACTTTAACCTGAACTTATAAATTTATTTGTACTTACTTTCTGCTCCATTTGATGCTGGCTCGTCACTAGGTCTACTAATTACCAAAGAACAGCCCAAAGCCATTAAAAAAATTATTGCAAAAGCTTGCATTTTGTTTAATATGTATTATTTTTGCTTGTTGGTTCTTGTAAGAGAGTCCACAAAAGACGAAATGGCAGTAGAATGCACCAAACAACTTTAAAGGGGTTTTTTATACACAAAAAAATTATGCAGTTTAAGCAAGAGATTTAGATTGCATTTATTGCATAATAAAATATTAATTCTTTGTAATCACACACATGACAATACAGAAACCATTATCAGAAGCATATATTATTTTCTTAATTTTTTATACGTGTAAAACCCAGGGTATGGAAACAAACAAAACATTATGCAAACGTTTCTTGCAAAGAGCAAGATCAAAGCATATACTTTTCCAACGGTGTATAGAATACTAAAAATCATTTTGATTTTTAACTCATCTCATTATTTCAATAAAAGTATATCATCATATTAAATCCTACTGGGCATGTCCATGATCGTTTTTTTAACCACAAGATTTAACCACAAAATTATATACATATAAATGTCATTCCTACATTTATATATCTGTAACAACGCAAACTTGAACTTTTTTATTATTGTTATTTTTCGGTAAACAAATTTTTTATATTTGAACTATCAACCTACGGCATGGCAGGCTACCTACCCGATCATAGGGCCACACATATTTCAAAAGTATAGATACATACGTACCAGTTAAGCTTAAGTTAATATCTATGTATAGTTACGTTACTTGTTCCAGAGTGACTTGGCAGTCTATTTATATTGATTCATTGTTTAACCCCTTCACAGTGAACAGATGTCCCAGCAAAGTTTTTCTTATATATACATTTACTCAACCAAAAAAAAAAAAAATATTCGTAGTACAACTATGGATGAAGTTATGGAAGTGAACGAACAAAAGTATGTTCAGGTAACATTTACCCTATGAAGAGAGGTAGATAGAGAGAGGGAGAGAGAGAGAGAGAGACAGAGAGTTGTTCCTTAACATTCACAAGTGAAATACCTTACCCCCCTTCTCGACAAGCAATAAATATGTTGGCAATATAGCAATAACGCCGGCAGAATAACAGAAAAATATTGCTGATTGCTTTACTTATGGCAAGGCTGTGGGTAATCGTACCTCACAATATGGGAAAAGTCAACAGGAAAGGTGCAGAACAAAAACACAATTCACTTGTAAATATCTGGTTATTCGAACGAATTTTTATGTTTATAAATTTATAACAATACAAATTATTTTACTACACACGTTTTTAAGAGACTATTTTCCTATTTTATTATACATTCATGTGTATATTTTCCCAATTTCACTAATATTATATAAATGTCAAATGTTATACAGAAAAGTCGAACATAAATTAACACCGAGTTTGACGTTTCACGCTTGCAATAATTGTTAACGAAAATGCGTTGACAATTATTGCAACATATACTGCAAGTTCCTGCAATGAGCTGTCTCCACTAGCAAAAATATAATTTTGACAACTGCTGCAATATATGTCGACATATTTATAGCTAGTCGAGACGTAGGGTTAGTATACAAGAATGATAAACTACAAAATTACGCCTTGCGCATGATTTACCGTTTGATGACGTAGTAGTTGCCTCGCAAAGGTTACCAAGTCTGTATCATATGTGTAATTTATAATTTCTTGCAAAAAATTCATTTATTTTGTTGTGGTTGGCAGCCCTGTAAGTAATTTACTCAGAGAAATCTCCAAGAAAAAAACTAAATGTTGTTGTTTAAAAGCTGCTAAACTAAAAAAAATAAAAAGCAAAATAAAGTGAAGAGATATATGAAATGGGCATGTGTGTGTGTGTAATAGTTCTACAGGTGAATTTTACTAGCCAATGAGAACACAGGTGAGTGACGTCAGAGTTCCATCATGCGCAGAAAAGTTTTTTTATTCTACGCGAGATGGCGTAATCTTTATTTTATCATTCTGGTTAGTATGCACTAGAGTTCGACCGATTAATCGGCTTCGGCTTCGGCCTTCGGCCAAAAATTGGTAATCGGCCAACATTCGGCCTACGGCAAAAATCGGCTGATTAGCCGAAGCCGAATATTTTTCATTCCAAGCTTGAAAAATAACATTATTTTTGGTCGTTGCTCGCCGACAGTTTCTACTGTGTTTAACGTTTTGAAAGGGTTACTTTGAAATACAACCCTGTTGCTTTCTATTTTCTTTTACTTGGACGTTCTTGTGAGTGATCATATGAAAAAGCAATCTAGAAATTGCAAAATAGTTTTATTTTTCTTGTTATGTATCCAATAGATATTACAGCTATTTCAGTGATCTCAAAAAAGCAAACTTTTTTCTTAATTCATATAAAACAAGTATCATTTTTAAAATTTAAAACATTCGGCTTCGGCTTCGGTTTTTCCGAAGTTTAGGATGTTAGCCGCAGTTCGGCTTCGGCCAAAAAAACGCCTTCGGTCGATCTCTAGTATGCACCTAGATCGACTGCTTACATGGAAACATGACTCTCTAAGCTAACACAAATGAAACTTAATTTAACCAGTGATGGGAAATGTGGCACAATTGTGTCATTTTTGGCACTTTTGGATGCTGGCTGGCACTGTGGCACTATCGCTCCTTTTCTGATACTTTTTGTCCATTAATATGGAAACTTTTCGCAGGTATTGCAATAATAAGTGCTTAGTACCAGTATTACTGCCACCAAATTCAAACAGCACTATAGGTAACATACATATACAAAAATCTTTTATTTACCTAGATCTATATTATTTTTAGCTTTTTAGTGCTTATTTTTGAAGTCGGTTTAATTTTTTTAAAAAGTTTTATTTTTACCTTTTTAGTGCATACTTTTAATAAGCAGATATATATTTAATTTAATACTAAACTTACTCGGGCGTAGTCCCGCTACTTTTTTTTAACACATGCTTGAGTATTTTTTAAAGCTCAGGGAGGGTGCCAAATTTCGTAAAAATCGATTAAGTAAAATCACGTGAAATATGGTATTAAATTTTATGGGGCGTGACTACGCCCACATTTTTTAAAACAAGATTGTGTAATTTTAAGAGTTCAAGGTGTGTGCCAAGTTTCGTAAATATTGGTTAGGTACAAGCACGTGAAATATTATACTAAAATTTAATAGGCGTGCCCCGCCCACTTCTTTGAACGCAAGTTTGTGCCTTTATTTAAGCTTGGTGTGTGCCAAGTTTCGTAAAAATCGGTGAAATAGAAGCCTGTGAAATGTAATATTAAATTTTAATGGGCGTGACCCCGCCCCAGTTTTTTAAGAAGAGGATTGTGTCTATTTTAGAGCTCAAGGTGTGTGGTAAGTTTCGTAAAAATCGGTTAAGTAGAACCACGTGAAATATTATAATACATTTTAATGGGCGTAGCCCTGCCCATTTTTTCAACTTTAAAATTGTGTAATTACAAGAACCAAAGGTGTTTTATAGGTTTCGCAGCAATCAAATGAGTAGAAAATCATAAAACCAAATTTAAAAAATTGTGGTCGTGTCTCCGCCCACTTTTTTACAATGGGACCAATGGGAAGCTATACCCTTTCAGACAACAAACAATTTTTACAATCGGTCTAAAATGTACCGAGTTATGGACCTACACACCTAAAAAAAAAAATAAAGACGACTTGTTAACCTCCTCCTTTTTTTGCAGTCGGTTAAAAATATATGTACATAAATTCTCACCATCTTCACACGGAAGAAATTTATTGCTTCCCAGCATACAATTGTATGTTAATTTCATATTTGAAAACCAAATATTATAACTCAAAGGACTAATATTTGAATTAGTGTCCATAGTTTGCACCAAAACATGTTCTATATAAGTGGAGACATGAATAATATTGTTCCTTTTGTTACACAAATGTTTCCAAAACAAAATACGCTAAACATATTTAGAGTGAATACAGATTCATATCAGACTTAAATATTCCGAAAAAAAATTAAGGAACTTAGGAAGGTTTATCAATATATCATAAATGAGACTCGCCAGGTGATTAATTTTTTCTCGTTTGGATTTTCCGAGAGAACGTCAAAAGTCTTTTGTAATTTCCATACACCATTGTTTTTTGTTTGGTTATATTTGGTTCTTATAGCTCTAGAAATTTTTTTATTAATTTTTTAATAATTTATCGCTGAGACTTAAAATTAAATTTTCATTGGTTTTGTCTTTCCATGCTTTTTCTCTCTATTCTGCACTCTTTAACAAGTGTGGAAAGAATATTTTCAGTTTCAGCAATTTCACCAAAAGTCAAATGTGAAATATACTGCAATCGGATACCTTAGTAACTCTTATACTCAAGACTTTTTAAAGTCTAACAATATATCTTTTTATAATAGTAATCATACAAAATACAAAGCAAAAAAAAAAAATAAATAAATTCTGCTTCACTGATAGAATCTTTGTTGGATTAAATTAAATAGCTAACAATTATTATTATTTAGGAAATTTATTATTCGACATATTGTCATAATTTTATTTAAATTGAAATTTATTTGCTGGTGGTGTAGAAAAATAAAATAGATTCATATCGAATATAAATTATTTGCTGGGTTTTGTTACAGTTTCTAAGTCTACTACGCTTATTTTTCTTTTGTGATTTTCAAAAATATTATTATTTATGAATTGTCAAATAGTTTTTGAAAATCTGTGCATAAGATAAGAGGATTGTGACTGTTCAAAATCCGAGTATGTGGTTGAAGTCTACTGATGATTTGGCTAAGCACCAATGAAATATATACACAGAGAAAAAACTGCCTCATAGAATCAAGAAGATTTTTTTTATGAAACGTTTTTAGGTTAAGGGGTATCCCAGCAGAAAGAAGCCAAGATTTTTTTATAGAGATTCCTTATTGTTTTTATGTGGTAAATCTTATTAATTTTATCAAGAAGAAAACCATATAAAATCAAGAAGAAATCTTATTATTCACAACTTTTTTTAATCAATTTCCGTTATTTTTGCCACCAAAAAAACAATCCATAGAGAAAAACTTCTTGATTCTATTAGGGTTTCTTATAAATTCTTATTTCTTATTGATTTTGTTAAGTTTTCTTCCTGATTTTTTTAAAAAGGTTTTCTTCTTGATTTTATTAGGTTGCCTTATTAATTTTTTCAATAAGGTTTTCTTCTTGATTTTAGTAGGTTCCTATATGGTTATGTGTAAAGCATCTTACTGATTTTTTTAATAAGGAAATCTTCTTGATTTTATGTGGTGTCTTGTTATTTCGTTTCTATAAATAGACATAGAGACAATTTTTTTCATGATATTTTTCATTTTTGTATAAGCATGTTTGTACAATTATAGAAGTTTGCTGGTTCAATACTTGGTGAGTAAGTTAGTTAAGAATATAACATAATGTATATGTATGTATGTATAAATAAATAACATCTACAATATACTATATATATTGCAGATGTTAGAATTTAAATGAAAATACATAATTACAGAGAATAAAGACGCAATTTTTTTTATTTTTATTGAAAAAATCAATAAGATAACCTAATAAAAACTAGATGATTTCTTCTTGATTTTTTCAAAAAGATTTTCCCTATGAAATTAATAAGATTTCTTATTAATTTTGTTCTATTTTATGAGGTATTTAGTAGGCACTGCTTTCTGTGTAGACAATGCTTAACCACCAGCAAATAAATTTCAATTTAAATTATTATTATTATTTTTACCGTGTAGGAATTTATACAACTTATCAGTAAATACATACATTAACCATATAACAAACTATAGATATATTTGAGACTAAATATATACATCTGAAAAGAAAAAGTTGGTTTATCTCTTAACTTGGTTTAGAGTTTTTATAGTGTTTACGTACATATGTAGGTATGTCCTTTAGATTAGACATACTATAAATGAACATTAACTGTCAATATTAAAATTATATAAAAAGTAGTTTGGCACTATTCAAGTGATTTTGGCTGTACTTTCGCGCAGCAAGTTTTATACAATTTCCTGGCATAAATACGGTAAAAGGTAGATTATAATAACTTTATCCTGTTTCTAGTTATTTTAAATCAGAATTTTTTGATTTTTGATTAAGAACTTTGTATGTATATATAAAAAATTATAAAATCAGTAAGACGTTGTGTATTGCAATTTTTAGAATCGCACGCTTACGAATCATGTGATTAGTAGGTCAGCTCTGATTATTTTTTTCATAATTTTACTAAGCGAAACCCAAACGTTTTCAGAAAATAGAAAAATAATCATACGAAAAATACAATCTAAAAACGCCAACGCCGGACGTCAGCTTGTGTTCATACGCCAAATCTTAAACTTAAATAACAGGGATAATATGCGAAAGAAAGTATCATAAATTAAGAAATACGTTCACCTTGAGCTTTGTATCTGAGTGCAAGCAGATGATTATTTCAAGTAGATATTTGTTTTTTATCTACATTATTCTCAAATGTGTGCAACAAATTAAAAATGTCTACTGGGTTACTCGATGTTATATGAAAGGTGGTAAATTTAATTTATAATAATTTAAAAAATAAAAAATAAGAAACTAACAGACATTTGCAGAATAAGTAAAAAAAGCAAACAGCAATGGCCAGACTGTTGCAAATTAGAGATGGTAAAATTGTCCTTTCGTTACAAAAAAGCTTTTAGCAAATTGTAATACGATGAATTAAAACAAGTCACATATTCTATTTGCACTGAAAACTGGGTATGTATGTATATAAATATGTATGTAAAATACGACATAACAACAATACAACAAAACTTATCTGTTCACATGCACATAACAATCATCGTTTTTTTTCGCTATGATGTTCGTCTGCCTGTTACAGACTATTCTCTCGAGAACGGTACGATCCAAGGACCTGAAATTTTCACAGAATACATATTGCTCATTTACTTCAATAGTGTCACAACTCAAAAAGCCAGTTTTGCCGAAAACGCGTTTTAAGTTTTCAATTTGCATACAACTCAATGAAGACATAAAAAAATATTCTTCTCTCAGGAGCTGATGGTAAAAGCTATTTATATGAAATTTTTACTCAGGCTAAAATACGAGAGGCCGCATTATTCTGCATTATTAGCTAAAAAGTAATAATTTTTTGAATTATCACACATTAAAGTAAATGAGCGATATGTAAAACCTTGGCCGCAGTTAAAAATTAAAGGGTATGCTAAAGCGAGCAACGAAAAATTTTCGAATCCTAATGTACGAGTAACATACAGACAATTATATGTATATATGTAGACAGTAGAAATTTTCAAAGTTAATGTATTTTTATGCAGACTACAACAATTCACACTGAAAGTTACAATAAAATTAAAATTAAAGGGTATTCTATCAGTTAATGTAATTTTTTGCTCTCTAATTTTGACAACATGCTGTATCTTGGCAACAGTAAGAGGCAAACTCTTTGAATTAAAAAAAAACGCTAAATTTTACTGATTAACTGAAAGTCAACTAAAACGGCCGTGGTGTTTTCTTTTTTTTTCCTTTGCATTTCAGTTAAAAAAACGTTTAAAAATGTATCAAATTTGTAAATATTTTAATATAAATTTAAAACTTTTTAATTATTTTATAGCTCGTCTCTTTCTCATTCGGTTATTTTTCAACCGATTTCCAAAAATTTTTTTTTAATGAAAATGTATTTTAATTACCTTTCAAATTGCTAAATATAGTTGGTACAAATTATTGCCGCTAGATGGCGCAAAATTCATATTTATTGAAAAATGCATCAAAACACCCAGTATTTGCAAATACTATGCGTTTATATGTTCAGCAAAAATACTTGCCAAAGGATTTTGTACAAATTTGCCAAACATTATTTGGTCGAATTCTGGCAATTTAATGGTAAAAAGTTTGATTTTCTTCAATAACCTAAAAATAACGATAATTTCTAAATAACGGAATTATGAAAAATTCACAGAACAAAAATTGCTGCTGAAGTTCTAAAAAACCATTTTCAACAATAAAAAAGTTATTTTTCGCAAAAAGTCGATTTTGGCATATTGCTAGCCATAATACCCCTGCAGGAAATGGAACTGACACAAGACTAGCCACGTGACCGATCCCCAAGTGATAGAGACCAGTCCGAGCTATAACACTTCCTATGAAGCGGCAGCGATGCCAACTATTTATAACCCAAACGCGCTATACACCTTCTCAAAACGCGCTAGAACGCGCTAAGTTGCAGCATTATCAACAATTTATAGTGAAAACGCGCTATTTTCCTACGCGCTAAATTAAATTTGAATAAAAGTCGATGTATGTATTAGTACAATTAATTTTTTAGTAACTCATTTTCAGATATTGCTTCTTCGAAATTACATCCTAAATAACTAAAATCATTTAATACAGAATCAGTCTCGCCTTCCAAATATTCGAAATTCTTAGTTTTTATTTTATTTGTCAAACTTTGTAACAACTTATATAAATTGTCGAATAGTGTTGAGATTCAAATGCTTTTTGAAGTACAAAAAGAATAGATGCTTAATAAGTTATATAAATTTTTTGGGTCACGAGTACGAGTACAAATTTCTAACTGTGAAATTTCAAAATATTTGCCATTTACAATATTAAAATGCGTTTTTAATTATAACCATAGTCAAGGGAATTTTATTTGCAACATCTGAATTATTAACGAATTTAAACAAAAAGTTAAATTTTGGATATTAGACAAATGTTAAATTTATACAAAAAAGTAAAAAGATATTGAATTGAAATGATATTATTGACTTTAATCAAAACGCGCTAGTTTAGCCCTTTTTTTATTAAGCGCGCTAAAACGAAAAAGCGCGTTTGGCATAGTTAAAACGCGCTAAAACTAGCGCGAAAGGCGCTAGATTGGCATCGCTGTGAAACGGACCAATCACTTTTACATAGGGATGGCCTAGGATGGGGTTAATTGATACTTTGTATGCAGCCTGTGACTTATTACTTAACTATCTTATATGGACCCATTCCGTTTAGAATATAAATTATATATAAATGTCATTCCGACATTTATGTAACTGTAACAACGCAAACTTGAACTTTTTTTTATTTTTCGTAAAAAAATTTTTTATATTCAAACTATCAACCTACGGCATGGCAGGCTACCTACCCGATCATGGGAGCACTCATATTTCAAAAGTATAAATACGTACCAGTTAAGCTTAAGTTAATATATGTGTATAGTTACGGGACTTGTTCCAGAGTGACTTGGCAGTCTATTTATATTGATTCATTGTTTAACCCCTTCACAGCGAACAGATGTCCCAGCGAAGTCTTTCTTATATATACGTTTACTCAACCAGAAAAAAAAAATAAAAAATATTCGTAATGCATAATTCATGCACCAGCGGAGTGTTTCTTATATAGGCAAACTAAACAAAAAAAATATTCGTAGTACATATTACATATAATTAGTGTTTTTCATAGGGGATTTCCCGGGAAAAATTTCCCGGGATCCCGCACATTTTCCTGGAAAGAAATCCCGGGAAATTTGTGCGGGAATTCCCGGGATTTTTTATTTAGTTTGTATGTATACATTCCTTGATGATTCTCGTTATTCACTTAATGAATGCGATGGTGCAATAATAAGGTGATGTCACTAGTACAATAGCTAAATCTTTACAACAACTAAGACCGATCTTACATATGGAACACATGCGCTCTGAGACTTAGAGGCCTTTATTTGCAAAAATCGGAACCCGACGTTTAAAAATTAAATTCTACAGCAATTCATAAAAGTAAAAACAGAAATGCGCAAAAAAATAAAAGAAATATTAAAAATAAATAACAGACTTCAACCACACATTTTAAACAGTCACGAACCTCTTATCTTATGCACAGACTTCCAAAAGTCTGAATTTGAGAATTCGCTAATGATAATATTATTGAAAATCGCAGAAGATAAATAAGCATAGTAGGCTTAGAAACTTATACAAAACCCAAGAAAATAATTTATATTCGATATGAGTTTATTCTGTTTTTCTACACCTTAATAAAACGTTATTTTTTAATCGATCTCATGAATTATAATTTGTTTTTTGTTGAAATAAATTAAATTAAAAAATATTTTTTATTGATTTGTACCGGGCGGGAATTCTCGGGAATTCTCGGGAATTCCCGGGAATTACCGGGAAACCGGAAAGTCATTCCCGCTTTCCCTGGAAATGAAAAAGTCCGGGAAAAGAAAAACTCTAATCGGGATAGATCCGGTAACTTTTTTTAATGTTTTGGGAACCTTTGTTTCTTAAGAAACTAACAAGCTAATCAATTACACCGAAACAGAGCGGATATGGATTATCTTAGCACTGTGATATTTTAACGACAAACAGTAATAAAAAATTATGAAATAAACGGATAACTTTAATCATCTTCTCCTGCATTTAGTTAAAGTATTTCATTAAAAGCCAAAATATTCGTTATAAAGTTCCATTGCTAAATGTCTTTGAATGTACCGATTGTCCAAATTCAATCTAAACACTAGTGCTCAATCAGTCAATGTGCGCAGAGAGAAAATTTTTAAATTTATAACACAAACCGTGGTTGCACAGAAAAATGAGCATTTCCTCCAGCTAAAAAGTCTATTTTAATTTTTTTCTCTTCTTTAGAAAATCACATTAATTAATAAAAAAAATATTTCATTCAATAATAATTGAAAATACTGAACTTAAGCCCGATTAAGAAATTATTCTTGTTTAAAATTAGTTTTTTTTCACAAAATAGACTTGATTAACCGATTTTTTTTAACAAAATGCACTAGAAAAATTTAAGACCAGTTCCTTCTCTTTATCTTCTTTATTTAAATATAACATTTAATATTTCCAACAACACAGAAAATCTTTATCTTAGGTAACCTGCAGTTATAAACAGGTATGTGATGGAAAACGATAATTTTCACAACGATTTCAAATCAATCATTTTGTAAAGGTGTGATAAATTCCGATCGATTTTGAGTATCATTTTTCAGCTTATCTTAAACTACTGAGTTCTAAAAAGCACACTAGAATATAAAATATAACCCATATTATAGAGCTGTGAAAAGAAATTTATCAGAAATGTCTGGAAAAGCTATTGAAAACAAGTTTTAAAATGATTGAAAAAACGACTATAATAAACATATCACACCTTTTATCATTTTCAAATTGGTTTTGTGTCTAAATGGTTTTTCATCACATACCTGAATATGAATTTTTATTATTTTTTTTTTATTTGCTTTGTAAGGAGATGGAGACTTCTAATTTTTTTTGTTAAACCTGCTTTTTTTTAACTATGCAGATGAATAAATAAAAAACTGAGGATATTTTCAAATTGCAAATATTTTTTTTTATTTTTAAATTTTTTTTTGTTTTCATTTGAAGTTTTTTCATTATCCTTGAAGTGTTTTTCTTGCATTATTTATTTATTATTTCATTCAGTTTCTTTGTTTGGCAGCACGGTCTTCGTTTTTACCGCCCAACTTCAGTCGGAGGTACATCGTTAGCAAGTACATTCTTCCTCATCAACTGTCGAACTTCATCCGAAGTAAAATCGTTACCAAGTACCTTCTTCTGCATAAATTTCCGAGCTTCAAACAAAGTTGGCCAGAATATTTTAACTTCATCCGAAGTTAAATCCTTATCAAGCACCCTATGCTGCATCGTCGTCCGATCTTCATCCGAAGTAAGATCGTTAGCAAGCGCGTTTTTCTTCTTTATTGCCCGAACCTTATTCTTCATCATCTGAAAAACTTCTTCCAAAGTCAAATCGTTGCGCGTTCCCCAAAATATTCGGGTCTCATCCGAAGTTAAATCATTAACAACGCTGATGACACCATCCACCACACCATCTACTATGGGTTCCACCACACCTGAAGTTACATCATTAACTGTATGTTGGACGCCAGTTATAACGCCGCCAAGACCACCAAGAACACCATTTGTTACACTCCCAACGACGCCACTGGTTACATCATGAATTGTGTCCTTGACTCCATTCAAACCACTGGTAAAACCACTCGGACCATGGTGCGTACCAGAATTGGATGGCTTCGCCGTTGGGGATCCTTCACCATCTAAAACCGAAAGATTTGATCAATTGGACTTCATGGTTCATTTGAAGCTAAACAGTTTCACCTTAAGTTATAAATGTATTCATACTTACTTCCTGCTGCAACTGATGATGGTGCATCACTAGGTCTACTAGCCACCAAAGAACAGCCCACTGCCATTAACAACATTATTGCAAAAGCTTGCATTTTGTTTTATTTTGTTTTGCTTGTTCTTGTAATAGAGTCCACAAAAGACGAGATGGAAGTACGATATAGCAAACAACTTCAAAGGGGTTTTTATACACAAAAAAATTATGCATTTCAAGGAAGAGATTTAGATTGCATTTATTGAATAATAAAATAATAATTCTTTGTAATCACAAACAAATACGATACAGAATCCATTATCGGGATTGTAAAAATCAGTGCATGAAAACAAACAAAAAATTACTCAAACGCTTTTGGCAAAGACAAAAACTTTTTTTACATTTTTGATTGTTATTTCAGAAAAAAATATTTTTGTTTAAAAAAGGTTAACAATATTAATATTTTATTATTCAATAAATGCAATCTAAATCTCTTGCATGAAATGCATAAATTTTTTGTGTATAAAAACCCCTCTGAAGTTGTTTGCTATATCGTATTTCCATTTCGTCTTTTGAGGACTCTATTACAAGAATAAAAAAACGAAATAAAGCAAAATGCAAGCTTTTTCAATAATTTTGCTAATGGCAGTGGGCTGTTCTTTGGTGGCTAGTAGACCTAGTGATGCACCATCATCAGTTGCAGCAGGAAGTAAGTATGAATACATTTATAACTTAAGGTGAAACTGTTTAGCTTCAAGTGAACCATGAACTCTAATTGATCAAATCTTTCAAATCTTTCGGTTTTAGATGGTGAAGGATCCCCAACGGCGAAGCCGGCCAATTCTGGTACGCATCATGTTCTGAGTGGTCTTACCGGTGGTTTGAATGGAGTCAAGGAGACAATTCATGATGTAACCACTGGCGTCGTTGGGAGTGTAACAAATGGTGTTCTTGGTGGTGTTGGCGGAGTTTTGAACGGCGTCCAACATACAGTTAATGATGTAACTTCAGGTGTGGTGGAACCCATAGTAGATGGTGTGGTGGATGGTGTCATCAGCATTGTTAATGATTTAAATCCGGATGAGGCTCGAATATTCTGGGGGCTACCGTCTGTCTAACTATTTAACTTCGGATGAAGTTAGAGTGCAAAAGAAAAAAAATTTATTACGAAGCGCAGAAGCTGAATGAAATAATAAATAAATTATCGGGTATGATCTGTATTTCACGTGAAATTAAATCGCTTGGAATTGCCATAGCATTGTTGGTACAAATACATACTTCAAACAACAATTCTATGGCAATTCCGCACGTTTTAATTCCAAGTGGAATACAGAACATACCCGAATAATAATAAAAAAAAAATTCAACGGATATGAAAGAACTTCAAATGAAAAAAAAATATTAAAAAAAATAAAAAAAAATATTTGCAATTTGAAATGATCCCCAGGTTTTTATTTATTCTAAATATTACAGCAAAAAATTTTTCAACTCTCCATGTCCTACAAGGACTTAAAAAAATAGCAAAAATCTATGGTATAACTGCAAGTTAAGATATGGATTTTTCGTGTCGTTGGAAGTATTAAATGTTATAATTTTTATGCTTCAAATGCAAAATGCACCTTAAGTGCATTTTGCTTAAAAAATCGTCTATCAAGTTCATTTTGTGAGAATAAAACAAATTTTTATTATTTAACAGAAGTCTGTTAACAGAGCTCTGTTGATTATGATGGTTTGTGTCTAGGGTTTTAAATTTTACGCACATTGACTGATCGATCACTGGTGTTTAGGTTGAATTTGGAGCATAGTTACAATCAAACACTATTAAAGGAATTTTATAACGAATATTTTTTCAAAATACTTGATGCCAAATATTCATTAAAAATCTTTCATTTTGATGTTTTAAATTGAAATGCTTGACATATATTGCGCCTAAAGTCCCTTATTAAGAGTTGAATGCGATTTTCGATCTCGGGTAATGTCAAATTCAGATTGCAGCTTAACCACCCCTTCGCTTCTAGCGTTACCCTGATGTCCTGGATTCCATATTATCTCGATTGTCTCTACAACACTCGTAAGAGTTTGCCTCAATTTTGTATTTAAGGACACTTCGAAACTGAACTTTATGATTTCTTAAGTAGAGTACACACTATAGAAGAGTGAGTGACAGTTTCGTTCTAACTTTTGGCTTGATAGTACACAGTCAACCATATAAATTTTTGAGGTTTAGTAACAAGTAGCTGCCATATTCGTTTTTGATTGATAGTGTGTACCAAAAAGTGTCTGTCAAGAGGTACTTTTTGTAGCATCAGCTACCCAAACTGCACAGAGTAGACCTCTTGGCTTTTTTTTAGGAATTCACACATTTTTATGAAATGCAAGCTTATGTGATACAAAATCGTACGAGGAGTTTTTAAATCGCGAGAAATAATTTAAAAAAAAAATTCATTTTAAACAATTTTTGTTATCAATAAAGCACATTGGAAATTTCCTTTTTTCCATATTAATGTGTCCAATTATTTACTTGAATGACGGTTAGAGTGGGTTTGTCAAACATGATCGATAGTCTGAACAAGTAAAATTTATCATTCAAAATTGATGAATTTTTGACTGTCACTCAAGTTTGCTATTGTGTAGCCCACTTTAAGACTTAAGATACGGAATATTCGAAATATTCAAGGAAAATAATATGTCTCACTCTTATTTTTGTTTCATTCCTTTTTATTTAGGCAAAAAAGTCAACTTTTAAAATAGTTATTTTCGTTTTTTTCCCAGCTATAACCGACAACAAAGCTTAACCGACACATTTTTTGGACCTCCTTTTCGATATTGGTCAAAAAATTAAGTTAAAAAAATTATGTCGCTCAAGCTTCTTTGTACGATTATGGCACGGTATTATTTTTTTAACCGTATTATTGTTTATTACCAACTTATTCTCTTCTTCTTCCTATTCCTCTGGTAATATTCGGGAATTCCCTTTAATAGTTTTTTTTTAAATGGAGGTTTGAAAATTGTCACGCGTGAGAGTGCGTGAGCGATAGTGAAAAAATAATTATTTTTTGTTTCAACATAAAAATAATAATAAGCAAAACAAGCCTTTTTAACATTTTCGAAAACTGTCACGTGTGAGAATGCGAGAGCGAGAGTGAAAAAATACTTAATTTTTGCTTTAACATAAAAATAAGAATAAAGAAAACCACACTTTTTAAAATTTATGAAAATTCTCATGCGTGAGAAAGCGTGAGCGAGATTGTGGAAATATTTCTTTTTTGCTTTAACATAAAAAGAATAATAAAAAACAAGCTTTTTTTAAATTTTTTGAAAGTGAAAATGCGTGAGCGTGAGTGAAAAATATTTTTTTTGCTTGTTCATAAAAATAATAATAAAAAATAAGCATTTTTAAAATTTTTCAAAATTGTTACGCGTGAGAAAGTGTGAGTGTGGGTAAAAATATATTGTTTGTTTTTATAAACAAGGAATAATAAAGAAAACCACTTTTTTTTAATTTTATGATAATTGTCAAGCGTGAGAATGCGTGACCGTGACTAAAAAATATTTTTTTTGTTTTAACATAAAAATACTAGTAAAGAAAACCACCCCTTTTAAAATTAATGAAAGTTTTCATGCGAGAGAATGCGTGAGCGTGAGTAAAAAAATATTTTTTTGCTTTAATAAAAAAACAATGCCAAAAAAAACTGCTCTTAAATATTGTCTCCCATTTTGATTTACTGTCACTTTAACAAGTGTTTTTTATGTGTGATCAATAAGTCACAAGTTTTCACGCGTGAGAGCATGTGAGCGTGAGTGATAAAAGTTTTTTTTGCTTTACTATAATATAGGAATATTAAAGAAAAAATTGTTTTCTAAAATGTTCGACAATTTTGATTTTCTGTTAGTGTCGTCGACCCAGACTTGGAATTTTTGCTGCAGCAATGCTTGAATATTTAGTGTTGAAATAGAAATGTATACATTTTTTATTCTCTCTCCCGCTTTTTTTCACTAAAAAATAAAAAGTTGCTGCAACAAAAATTTCAAGTCTGGACCGGCACTTACTGTATTAAGTGTTTTGTGTTTGATTTCCAATAACGATTGAATCTAGTAGAAATTAATAAATTTTGAAAATTAAAAATATTTAATATAATGTCGAAGGTGAGTGTCAAGCGTTGTCACGTGTGAGGGCACTTGAGGGTGGGTGATAAAATATTTCTACCTGAGACTAATTGACACAAACTTTAAGGGCGTTAAAAAAATTATTCCAATCGGTCCTGCCGTTTGTCTGTAATTAATTATGGCCACATATTGAGAAAAAGTTTCCTATAGTGCATTTGATGGATTTTTTACAAATTATGTTTCACTTTTGCAACTTGCAAAAGTTTATTTTATTTATTTATTACAATATCTCCACAATAAATCAAATGAATATTTTTAATTGGTTGCACACTTTTGAAAATAATTTAGATAAAAAAAAAGACAATTGACACAAACATGTGTGCTTGCACTCAGAGACCAAGTTCAAGGTGAAAGTATTTTATATTTATGACATTTCTTTAACAGATCATGCAAGTTGAGTTTATTTAAGATTAAGATTTTGGGGTTTAAACACAAATTTACGTTAATAAAAAAAAAAAATTATTTTTATTGTAGTTAGCCTATAATTTTTACTTTACAGGCTTCGTAAATGTTTGATTTTTAAAATTGAAACACCGTCTTATCGTTTTTGTGCCTTGGAAATGAAGTTTGCAGAAAATACTTTAAGTATAAAAAAAATAAAAATAAAAATTCAGAAAATAGATTAATCAGTTGTATTAATATTTTCTAAGGAGTTATTTGACAAAATTCTGATGTTTTCTGAAATTTTCAGAAAATTGTGCCAAAAGGGCAGATGCAGCGAAAAACTGCTTATTTAGTGAAGCCTTTGCAAATTTTTGTTTTAAAATTTTGTAGATTTCCCATGCAAAAGAAAATTTAAAACGTAGCTAGATTTTATCGAAATATACTTAAAATAATCTAATAGGCCATTTATATTGCCTCGAAATTTGGTACTTACGAGATTTCAAGCTAAGTCCAGCTGCTTTTTGCTAGATCTCCCATACAAAACAAAACCTAGTTTTTGAGTAGATTTGTAGAAAACCTACATAAGATCTTTATTTTCACTACCCTGTACATAAAATTTATATAAAAGATGATTGAATTAGCTACGGTCTGCTTGAAAAGGTGTGTGAATTGGCTGCATTGCAATTGCTGGGTTGTAGTTTGGGAAATTTTTCAGTTAAGGGGTTTTGTTTTGGATAAAAAAGTCTTTATAAATGTCAAAAAAAAACTTTGTGTAAACGGTACAGATTTTCATAAAGATTTTAATTAAAATCTCCTAGATTTTGTGCAGGTGTAAATGCCCTATAATAGGCCATTTACATTGCCTCGGAATCTAGTACTTGCGAGATTTCAAGGTAAGCCCAGCTGCTTTTTAATCGATTTTCCATACAAAACGAAATCTAATTTGTCAGTAGATTTGTAAGAAATCTACTCAAAATATAATATATTTATTTTATTTTACTTTTACTACCCTGTGCAATATATTTATATAAAAGGTTATTGAATTAGCTACGGTCTGCTTAAAAAGGTGTGTGAATTGTCTACATTGCAGTTGTTTGGTTGTAGTTTTGGAAAATTCTTATTTAATGAGTTTTGTTTTTGTTAACAAATCTTGATAAATGTCAACAAAAAACTTCGTGTAAACGCTATAGACTTTCATAAAGATTTTAATTGAAATCTGCCAGATTTTGTGCAGATGTAAATGCCCTATCAGAGGCATTTTGTTTGAATACGGCTGGTCGACGGAGCAAATTGGTTTCTTTTTCAATTGCTATTAATACATAACTATGTATATACATATTTCTTTTCTCACAATTGGTGGATTCAAATGTTAGTTTTAAGTCTTATAGGGCCATTTTCACAACAACAATAAATATCTTTGCATTATTACAACTTAAATTTTTTGTTATTATTATTATCAATAATAATAATATTTAATGGATTTAAAAGATAATAAATGAAGATTTTATAATGCAAAGCCATTTATCGGGCAGATAAAATCCTGTCTTTAACTAAAGGCGAGTTGTCAAAATGGTCCATAGTGTCATAATCAGGGAAACCAGAAATATAATAAAAGAGTGTTGTATGCCCATTCAATATGCACTAAAAACTTGAAGATATGCACTAAAAAGTAAAAAAATATGCTTTTAAAAATAAAATATATTGGTTTATTTGTAAATAAACCAAAAAATAAGAATGAAAGTTTAACCCAATAACTGTAGTTGTTCTAAGAAATTTTTGGGTAAGGGTTCCCTGATGATCTGTATTAGTACTAGTTTACACTATGCAAGTCTTATCGCTAAGCTGAATAGTTTCTTAGGAGAGAGAGAGACGAGGGGAAAAAATGTTTCTCTCCCTTCGTCTCTCTCTCATAAGACTTGCATAGTGTAAACTAGGTCTCGGCAACAGTAAACAATGCGCATAGGATCCAGCTAAATAAACCCTTCAATAATAAATTTCAGTGCCCTTTTAACAAAAAAAATATTTTACTGAATAACTAAAGTAAAAATTGGTATTATTAGTGCGTTAATAAATATTAAACTCAAATTAATTTTTATTGGATAGCTCTCATAAAAATTTAACTTCAATTTAAAAAAGATCACGATATCAGAATTTAGGCTTTGGAACTGCATTTTGGATAAATAAGACACAGTCTTGTGCAAATGGTCTTGCATCGTAGCATCTGCAAAATGGTATATACTCACCACTAAAAACTGTTAAGTGGTGAGTATCGATATACTATACCATTTTGCACATGCTACGATGCAAGACGATTTATGCATTAAACACATTCACCACAGCAAGCTACCGACTACCAAATGTCAAGGATATAATACACATGTTTATATGAGAATGATTCTTTTGAAGACAGCAAGGCGACAGGTTGTTGTCTATGCTGATTTTGTCGTTGTACTCCAATGAAACTAATTTATATTTCTTTGGCTACAAGGAGCAAATGCACTGTTGCCAGTGTAATACAAAATGTTGAATGAATGATATCGTACAATTATTTCATATTATTTACCAGAAATAATATCCAAAAATTGATGTAAAGAATAGATTGATTAATTTTTGTACTTTTACGTGAAATATGTATATTTTAAAGGAATAATTAGTTTTTATAAATGCAAAATATATGAAAGTGGCAATACTGAACTATGTATTTGTACTGGAATATCAGGTGCAGATGGTGCTGCTGCCGTCTCCAAAATAATTAAGTAGCTGGCTTCGAGGCGACAAATGCTGCTAGCGGCATTTGAAGTCGTGTGTTCGTGTAGCCTGCTGTGGTGAATGTGTTTAAAGCATTACACAAGATTGTGAATTGGGAAAATATTTTTATTTATAATTTTTATTGCAACAAATAAGAAAATATTGACTTAGAAGTTCAAATAAAAATCGTTGCTGTCTTACGTAATCAACTTTTATATATTGATAATATTCCTTCAACGTCTACTCGAGGCAGAGTCCTTCAATAATAGAAAAACTGAATTTGCATTGAAACTAACTTCCGTTAAACTGAGTGATATATAAGAAAAATGTATACACTACATGGAACATTGGAACAGATATTTAGATGCCGAAAAATAAAATAAAAAATGTTGACCAACCCCTTAACTTGTAAGCATATTAACCCAGATAGCGCCGAAAAAAATTTTTTTCCTTAAAACTTCAATTTTTATTAACGAATACGAAATTTTAACAGGTTTGTAGAAAAAATATGATATATATTTTTTTTTCGGAATGGGGTGTTCCTTCCAAAGGACGTTCGCGTCGTCAAGTGGTTTAAAATAAAAAAAAAATATTCTATAAAGTATCAAAATATGACCAAAAAGTGTAAATTGTGCTCTAAAAATTCGAAAATATGTTAAAAATATGCGTTTAAGACTGATATATGCAAAAATATGCTTTAAAGGGTAAAATATGCAAAAATATGCACTAACAAGTCGATGCCAAAATGTATAAAAATTTCTGAAACAGATAAATATGTATATTGTACCCGCATTAATACGTCACACAAGAAAAAAACATTCAATTGCATATTTGCGCCTTCCCTGGTCATAATGCAATAAAATTATTTATTAAAAATTTTACTGTGAGTTGAATAGAAAATAGTGAGAGAGGGTGATAGAGTAGATGATGAAGGAATATATAGAGCAAAGCTTCATTCTTTTACAACTCTGATTTTTTTGCATTCTATTTTTTTAATAATGGAGTGTTAAAGCGCCTCTGGTGTCAAATGAGGCGTATTAGATTTTGAAGCTGAGTCTAGTAGCCAGTTTATTTTATGGCTTATATTACTTCGACAATGATTCTGCTACACAACACCGATGAAGGAGGGCGCTCCGCTGTTACATTAGGATTAGCATCCGCTGAAGCCGGAGTAGTTTTAGTGACCAGTAGCTTATGCCTGCGTCACTAGAACTTTTCCCACAACAACTGATACCAAGGACACTAATGCACATCAGAAAAATGCGTGGTATTGTTATTTAATAAGTGTCGGACACCGGACTCGAACCCAGGAGCTTCACTTTTTTAGTCAATGTGCTAACTCACGATTTAATAAACATTTAAAAAATTTTTTTCTTTGCAGGAAACGTTTGCCTAATGTTTTGTTTGTTTTCGAACACTGATTTTTACACTTGTGATAAGGCTTTTTGCATTGTCATGTGTGTGATTACAAAGAATTAATATTTTATTATTTAATAAATGCAATCTAAATCTCTTGCTTGAAATGCATAATTTTTTTGTGTATAAAAACCCCTCTGAAGTTGTTTGCTATATTGTATTGTCATCTCGTCTTTTGTGGACTCTATTACAAGAACAAGCCAAACAAAATAAAGCAAAATGCAAGCTTTTTCAATAATTTTGCTAATGGCAGTGGGCTGTTCTTTGGTGGCTAGTAGACCTAATGATGCACCATCATCAGTTGTAGCAGGAAGTAAGTATGAATAAATTTATAAATTAAAGTTAAAGTGTGGATTTTCAAATGAACCATGAACTCTAATTGATCAAATGTTTCAAATCTTTCGGTTTTAGATGGTGAAGGATCCCCAACGGCGAAGCCAGCCAATTCTGGTACGCATCATGGTCTGAGTGGTCTTACCGGTGGTTTGAATGGAGTCAAGGAGACAATTCATGATGTAACCAGTGGCGTCATTGGGAGTGTAACAAATGGTGTTCTTGGTGGTGTTGACGGAGTTTTGACCGGCGTCCAACAAACAGTTAATGATGTAACTTCAGGTGTGGTGGAACCCATAGTAGATGGTGTGGTGGATGGTGTCATCAGCATTGTTAATGATTTAACTTCGGATGAGACCCGAATATTTTGGGGAACGCGCAACGATTTGACTTTGGAAGAAGTTTTTCAGATGATGAAGAATAAGGTTCGGGCAATAAAGAAGAAAAACGCGCTTGCTAACGATCTCACTTCGGATGAAGATCGAATGATGATGCAGCATAGGGTGCTTGATAACGATTTAACTTCGGATGAAGTTAAAATATTCTGGCCAACTTTGTTTGAAGCTCGGAAGTTTATGCAGAAGAAGGTACTTGGTAACGATTTACCTTCGGCTGAAGTTGGGCTATAAAAAAGCAGAACGTGCTGCCAAATCCAGAAACTGAATGAAACAATAAATAAATAACGCAAGAAAAACGCTTCAACGAAAATGCACGAACTTCAAATGAAAAAAAAATTAAAAAAAAAATAAAAAAAATATTTGCAATTTGAAATGATCCCCAGTTTTTTATTTATTCATCTATGTAGTTAAAAAATTATATATACAAAGTAGCAGGCTTAACAACAAATTTTGCAACTCTCCATCTCCTTCAAATGCTAAAAAAAAAGTAATAAAAATCGATATTATAACTGCAGGTTACCTAAGATATGGAGTTTCTGTGTTGTTGGAAATATTAAATGTTATATCTAAATAAAGAAGACAAAGAGAAGGAACTTGTCTTAAGTTTTTCTAGTGCATTTTGTTTAAAAAAATTGGTTAATCAAGCCCATTTTGTGAAAAAAGAACTAATTTTAAACAAGAATAATTTTTTAAACGGGCTTAAGTTCAGTATTTTCAATTATTATTGAATGAATTATTTTTGTTATTAATTAATGTGATTTTCTAAAGAAGGAAAAAAAATTGAACTACTTTTTAGCTGCGGGAAATACGAATTTTTCTGTGCATCCACGAGCACTTCATCGACGGTTTTTACATTGACTGCTCGAGCACTGGTGTTTAGGTTGAATTTGGAGCATTGGTACATTCAAGGACATTTAGTGATGGAACTTTATAACGAATATTTTTGAGGAATATTTGCAGACATTATATTTCTATTTAAGGGAAGAAGAATCAGAGCATTAAAATATTAATTAAAATTGTTGCTTTTGGATTTTAATGAAATAATTTAACTAAATGCAGGAGGAAAATGTCGTTTGTCGCTAAATGTTCACAGTGCTCAGATAATCCATATTCAGTCTCTTTTTCGCGGCAATTGATTAGGTTGTTAGTATCTTAAGAAACTAAGGTTTCCAAAGCCTTACCGATACTAAAATAATTATCTTGCTTAATATAAATTTCCTGAAAAATTCGCGTTTCTTAACAGGAGTTATTTTAAAGTTATCAATAGTTAAAAGTATTTTTTTTGGATAAAATTAAGTAAAAAATTTTACTGCGATGGTTACATATCTTGATAAACGGAATCAGTTGATTTTAGGCCCAAATTCACAGTCATTAGTTAGTTTAGATTAGAAAAGGGGTAAGATCTGGTCCACAGACCGGCACTGCGACACCTGATGGATCTTTTGTACCATAGATCTATGAATTAGATTAATTCAATTTCTGTATGACGCTCATTATGAAAGTCAGTATAGATATTGGAGAAGCCCGCCTAATATCATCTGAACACTGAAACTCAGAATGAAAAACACGCCTTCTACTGTCACACAATACGATACACTCACAAAGAATGTGTGTCGTCGCCTCGTCATCTTCCAAGCACAAGCGACACAAAGGTGAAGGAACTTGGTTACTTTTCCACAGAGGATAGTTCAGTCCAAAGTGACTAGACAGAAAACCAGTAACAAGCCGTAAATTATTCCTGTTGATGTTCAGGATGCCCTTATATGTAAATGGCTGCATCAAAGCTTTGGCCTGTCTTAAGCCAGAAGAAGACAGCCACATCTCCTTAGCGGTCGAAGTGACATCTTCTTAGATCACAGACATTATAGTCATTAGTTAACTAATAGCAATAGTTTATCCAATAATATTTGATTCATAGCTCTTGTTTACCAATATATAAACCGCCAAATGTCATTGGTTACCAAATAGTTAGACAACAGCTGATTTATTGTAAACTTTATTCGTACTGTTGTTTTGTGAAAAGTTTAAGATACATTTCACACATACGTTATCGAACATCTGCTTTGTATTTAGCTGTAACACATTCTTTTTATTTTATTTTTTTTATTTCAGCACTAATTCAATATCTTGCATGGTAAATTTAGACAAGCGAGCACTGTTTTATGCATTTTTAAGAAATAATATAACAAATTTAAACAAAAACCAAGGCACATTCACAAGGTAGTAGCGGAAATTCAGCTGAGCTATTTTTTTTTCAAATTAAAGTTCATCGGAAACTTCAAAAATTTTTTACGAAAGAGAAATTAAAAGAAAATGTTAAAAAAAATTCAATATGAAAAATATTTTATTAAAAAAAATTCTGTGAAAACAAATTTATAAATATGAAAAAACTATTAAAAAATTGTGAGAAGTGCTAAACGTTGCAAATGTTTTTAGTGGTAGCTGCCGCGGAGAAATATTTTCAAAGTTATGTGAATAATTTTTATTATTGTTATGTTAAACAAATTCTATTTTTGAAGTTTTTGATGAACTACAACCCATGTTGTTTTTTTCATTGTTGTATTTTTTCATTGTTTTTGTAATCCTGATACTACCTGGAAATGAATCTGCCTTGACAAAAACCATATGCTATAGCAGAGCTGCCAATAGTGAAACTTAACAGTTTGATAGGGTTACCATTCTTTGCTCATATTAAGAACTTCAGTTAAGCAATACACTGTGAATATGAAGTATTAGTTGAACAATAGTTATCATTCTAGTTTACTAAAAATTAACTAATGACTGTGAATTTGGGCCTTAAAAAACTATAATTCACTTTAGAACTTTTTTTTTAACAAAGTACGGGATCTCTCTAACATAGGCAATGTTGGATTATCAATTTCAGACCAATCGTGATAGCGCAGCGTGCTCAGAAAAGGTGTGTCAAGCGTTGAGTCATGTTTTCTGATTGAATCCTCTGACTCAGGTAGTCTATTATATTGTATTATGGTTTAAACGAATTTAGTTAATTTAAATATTGGGCACTTAACCAACAAATTTAGCAAAACTTTTAAAAGCATTTAATAGAGAATTTACATCAGCATAAAATCTAGCATATTTTCATTAAAATCTTTATGAAAATCTATACCGTTTACACCAACTTTTTTTTTGACATTTACCAAGATTTTTTTATCCAAAACAAAACCCATCAACTGAATTGTTTCCAAAACTACAACCAAACAACTGAAATGTAGCCAATTCACACACTTTTTTAAGCAGTTCATAGCTAATTCACTCACCTTTTGTTGTACAGGGTAGTAAAGAATAAATAAAAATATTAGATTTTTATTAGATTTTCTACAAATCAACTGAAAAATTAGATTTGTTTTTGTATGGGAAATCTGGAATAAAGCAGCTTGATTTAGCTCGAAATCCCGAAAGTACTAGATTTCGAACCAGCCTAAGTGCACTTTAAAGACTGAAAATTAATATTTTGTTTTGCTGTTCGGTTTTGAAATTATATTATTGTTATCCAATGCATTAACTAATTATAAAATTTGTGGCAAAAGGACAAAGTGCTGAAGTCGAGATAAGCTGATTTTGAGTTAATAGTACCTCCTTATGGAGGTATATTCGAAAGTACGAGTACCCCTAGTCAAAATCTCAATTAATTTGTGTGATTTTCCAGGAAGTTATAGCACTGTGACTTGCGACATATGACTTCTAATGTCATTTGAAATAATCCTCCTTATTTTGAATGGCGTCGTCGACTTCATATGAGGACGGCATTAATTAATTAAATTGAAACTTGTCTACTCTTTGTCGACAACAATTCGCTACTATTAACATGCTCCATTAATTTAGAAAAGCCTTAGAGAATAGTAAGAGATTGGCAATAAAATCCAATTGTTGTAGAAAAATTATAATAATTACTGTCGTCTTGATGTGACGGCGATGACGCCACTCACAATAAGGGTCAAAAGCTTGATTTTTAGGCTATACTTTAATATATTTCAACTTAAATGTATTACTTATAGTGTGTAAGACAATGTTTGCTTAAAAAATAAAGGTCATCAGAGAATTTCCCAATTTAACTAGAAAAGAAATAAATTTCTGAAAATCGACTTGAACGCTTAAAAGTGCTCTCCTGCAAAACAGTCAAATATGACTTAAGCACTTTTTCCTTATTGCCGCATAAATAATAAAGGTTGTGAAAAACGAATAAAGAAGATTTTTGAACTTATGATATTTGTATATGTGATTCTTATTCACATTTTAAGAATTTTACTATAAACATATGAAGTTTTTTTTAACAGGAATGTCAAAACTTCAATTGGAGCACATTTTATTTTGATCTGACAACAGTGTGTGTGTGTGTGTGTGTGTGTAAGGACAAAAATAAAAAGACAGAACGAAAGGTCAGATGTCCATTACCATACATCTAACGCTTGAAAGTAAAAATTATAAGGTGTCTGTAAATTGGTGATATGGACGAACATTCGAAGTTACATAAGGGCAATTCCACAGAATTTCACATACGATTAACAATCAATTAAACTTGTATGTTAGAGAAAATTTAAATGTTTCTGTAATTCTGTGTGTACTTTTTGTACCTTTGTTAAAAATTAAAGAAAAATCTAACCGCATTGATCTGAAGTAAAAGCTTAATTGCTTGATTGTCGCACGTGACATTCTGTGGAATCGCCCATATATGAGTCGCATAGCTGACAGGTAAGATGAAAAATTCATCTCGTGTGGAGCCAGCATAACAGAAATTGTTACCAATGACCGAAAACCGTTACAATGAGTTTCGAAGTGTTCACCAATTTCAGTGTTCACAAGTCATCACACTTTTTCCAGTGCAAAATTCTGACACTCTAGTATTTAATATAACTGTCAAAATACTTAATTCACACCGTTGCGAACGCACAAATCAACAGCTAAACGAACTCCAAAAATTGATGGAATTTTAAAGCATTCACCAGTTTCGGTGTTTATTTTTGATTTGTGTGCTCGTAATGGTTAAAAAATTGTTCACTAGAAAAAGTGCGATGATCAAAATTTATCGTTAAGGAATCTTGCTCCACGTTTCAAATAATGATGTTCACCTTTTCTGTAATTAAAAGAAGTGTCTTTAAATGTTTCTAATACTTTTTCTGTTTAAGAACTTAGTTGAATTGAAAAATATGAAACTTGTTTCTTATTTGGAATTTAAATTCGGCCTCGATTCAGCCGAAATTCTACAACCGACCTAAAATAGTGACTTCGGTCAGACATTAAAAATAGCCTGAAACAGCATAATTTTCCTGATGATTTCCATGCACTCCCAACGATGGCGAAATATAATCAAGAAAATTTACTTTTTAAAATGCTTTAATGTTAATTATTTTATTTTTCGTTTTATAAATTTATATATGTTTATTTTTCGTTTTATAAAGTTATATATGTTGATGTAGTCCCTTTTTAATTTTCTCCCAAAACATCTTCGGACATATCATTAACTGCATCGCTAACTTCATCCCAAGCTTCGTTAAGAGCAGTATGTACGCCATCGATTACAGGTTTGAATACATGGGAATTAATACTATGAACCTTATCTTTAAGACCATTCCAAGCACCGGTAAGACCATGTTCTGCAGGCTCATTCACAGGAGAGTTTACAGCATCGCCTACAGGTGGGATCACATGGGAATCTACATCTTGAGGTGCATCTTTAACTTCATCTGTACCATCGTTAACACCATTGTGCACTTCATCGACTATAGGCTGCACTAGAAGGGAATCTCCTTCATGGGATGCATCTTTTATTTCATTCGTACCGTCGTTAACGCCATTATGCTCGCCATCGACCACAGGCTGGACATTGTGGGAATCAACATCATGCACTGTGCCCTTAATTTCATGCCAAGCGCCGGTAAGACCATCCTTAACACCATCAATCACAGGTTTAAACACATGGGAATTGATACTATGAACCTTATCCTTAACACCATTCCAAGCATCCGAAACTCCATGTTTTACAGGTTCAATAACATGGGAATCTACACCATCAACTACAGGTTGGACTACATGTGAGTCTACATAATGAGCAGTTCAATAACATGGGAATCTACACCATCAACTACAGGTTGGACTACATGTGAGTCTACATAATGAGCAGTATCCTTAATTTCATCCCAAGCGCCAGTAAGGCCGTAATGCACACCATCAGCTACAGGTTTGACCACATGGGAGTTGACACTATGAACCTTGTCTTTAACATCATTCCAAGCATCCGAAATTCCATGTTTTACAGGTTCAATAACATGGGAATCTACACCATCGACTACAGGTTGGACTACATGTGAGTCTACATAATGAGCGGTATCCTTAATTTCATCCCAAGCGCCGGTAAGGCCGTCATGCACACCATCAGCTACAGGTTTGACCACATGAGAGTTAATGTTATGAACCTTGTCTTTAACATCATTCCAAGCATTCGAAACTCCATGTTTTACAGGTTCAATAACATGGGAATCTACACCATCGACTACAGGTTGGACTACATGTGAGTCTACATAATGAGCAGTATCCTTAATTTCATCCCAAGCGCCAGTAAGGCCGTCATGCACACCATCAGCTACAGGTTTGACCACATGGGAGTTGACACTATGAACCTTGTCTTTAACATCATTCCAAGCATCCGAAACTCCATGTTTTACAGGTTCAATAACATGGGAATCTACACCATCGACTACAGGTTGGACTACATGTGAGTCTACATAATGAGCAGTATCCTTAATTTCATCCCAAGCGCCAGTAAGGCCGTCATGCACACCATCAGCTACAGGTTTGACCACATGGGAGTTGACACTATGAACCTTGTCTTTAACACCATTCCAAGCATCGGTAAGACCATGTTCCACAGGCTTAATCAGATGGGAATCTACACCATCGACTACAGGCTGGATCACATGGGAGTCTACATCATGCATTGTATCTTTGATTTCATGCCAAGCGCCAGTAATGCCATCCTGTACACCATCAGCTACAGGCTTGAACACATGGGAATTGATATTATGAACTTTATCTTTAATTGCATTCCAGGCACTAGAATCACTGGACTTGGGTATTTCAGCAGCTAAAAAATTAGATTATATTTTAGTTTTGTTTCGCACTATATTGCAACGTAAAGACTCCCGGAAACGAGAAATTACTATTTTCAAGCCTCGAGTGACTTTGACTTAAATTTTTTAATACTTACAAACATCCACTGCAACTGCTGACCCCTCATTGGGTCTACTTAGCGCCAATGAGCAACTTAAAGCCACCAAAAATACAACCGAAAAAGCACGCATACTTTTTTTTCCAACAGCAACAAACAGACAGAGAATACTTTGTCGAGAATAAGATATCTTAAGCAAAATCTTGAGGGCTTTTATATTGAAAAGTTTGTTTGAACAATAAATTTAGTTTAAACTTTTCAGCGATTAAATAATAAAATAATATTTATTCTTCATAAAAACATGCAAGAATAATAATAAAAATTATTTGTTGTTAGAACAGAAACACAATAGCTGCTGTAGTACTGCAGTTAGCGCTTAATGATTGCGATTCTTTTATTTCTTTGTTATCTTCTATGAATTCTGGAGAAATCAAAGTTGCAAGTCTGATTTTTTAATTGAATTTTGCATAGAAAGCTATAAATTTAAAGAAAAAAGAAAAAAACACAAAATAAAAATATTTAATAGGACATTTCGAGCTTTATTTTCGATTTGAGCAATCATAAAATTTAAATCTATTTATTTTTACTTTCCCTATAAATTGTCGAACGAACGTTTTCTTTCAACATTATGGGACAAATAAGTCGGCATATAACGTCTGAAGGATTCTATGTGACTCGGCTTTGTAATTTTTCCTTTCAAGCGTAGATGCATAGTTTGTTTATATTTTTCCCACACACACACGCATAAACATACACACACACACAGAACTGTTGTTATAACAAAACAGCTGATTTGAGACGCGTTGTAGCTAAAATTTTCTCATATAATATATTTGACTGCTTTTTACAGAAGCAAAACTTTAAAGGTTTCAAATGACACATTTATCTACATGTGTGTATTCCGAAGTTGGAAATTTGACATGTATCATGTCATGTATACATGACAGATATCAAACATTTGTGTCTGTGCCTTAGGCCTACGCTGACCAGAAATCTCAGGGAAACAAGAAACTATCCTTTAATAAATTTTAAGAGGAAAAGCTTTTAAGGCTCAACAGACCTCTCTTAATTCAAGTAGCTGGTCTTGATGGAAGTGTTAAGCGTGTAGAAAATCGATACTGACACTTGGCAACACTGAAATTTTTGTAAACCGTACACCAGTCTGATATTTCCACGGATAGAAGTTTGGACAACGATGAGCCGAGCTGCAGTAAAAGTTTGTAAGTTCCCATTTTATTTTTTTTATTATTTTCACAGTTCAACATCTATTGTGCATTGATTACAATGTCCACGGTGTTATGGACAATTAAAAATACTATGAATTTTAAAAACGCTAAAGCTATAAAAAACCTAAAATTAAAAAAATTACGCAACATAAAATCGCCAAAAATGAAAAAGCGTTTACATGAATAATATCGCCAAAAAACAAAAAAAAAAAACGCTAAAATGCAGATAAAAATCACCAAAAGTAAAAAGGTTGCCAAAAAACCAAAAAAAATCGCAAAAAACACAAAAAAAAGCTCAAACGAAAAAAAGCACCAAAACTAAAAAATCGCCAAAAACTAAATAAATCGCCAAAACAAAAAAAAAAACACCAAAACTAAAACAATCTCTAAAACTGAAATAAATCGCCCAAAACCGAAAAAAATCGCCAAAACGGAAAAAAGCTTTAATTGACCTGTCATATAATTATTTTTTGAAATTTTCAAAAACGCCAAAGCTAAAAAATCCTTAAATTCCAAAAATTACGCAACAAAAAATCGCCAAAATGAAAAAGTGTTTATAAGAATAATATCGCCAAAAATGAAATAAATCGCTAAAATGCAAAAAAATCACCAAAACCGAAAAAATCGCCAAAACGAAAAAAGAGAACTAAAAGAACTAAAATAAATTGCAAAGAAAAAAAATCGTCAAAAACGAAGAAAGCGCCAAAACTAAAGTAACCCAAAACCGAAAAAAGTCCCAAAGCGAAGAAAGCGCTTAAACTAAAAAATCGCTAAAACTGAAATAAATCACCCAAAACTGAAAAAAAAATCGCCAAAACGAAAAAAGTGCTTGAACTTAAAAAATCGCTAAAACTAAAATAAACCGCAAAAAACGAAAAAAATCAAAAAAAGCGAAGAAAAAATCGCCGAAACTAAGAAACCCAAAAACCGAAAAAAGTTCCAAAAACGAAAAAAATCGCGTAAACTAAAAAAACGCAAAAATCGAAAAAAGTCCCAGAAAACGAAGAAAGCTCCAAAACTAAAATAACACCAACAATTATAACATCTAAAAACGCATTGACTTCATTCCTTACGTTCTGAGAAGAATAGGAATCTTTCGCCGCAAACGCCAGCTTGTGTTCGTTCCTATACCCAACTTTAATATTATATAAAATTATCATACATAGATAAGCTAATATCCTAATATAGTATAAGTACATATTAGTGATTAACTATAAATGAAACATCATAAAGTTTTGAACTTTAGCTCAGACTACATGCAGATTATTTTTTTTTAATCGCTCATATCAAATTTATAAAGTAATTTATTATCAACTGAATCTGGATGAACAAATTTAAATATATATTACTTCTTGATCTTAACAATCAAACATACAAGGTCATTTATTTGTAGAAATAACAACTACTGAGACATGGAACTAGACCGAAGACGAATTTAACTTACTAAATCCCAATAAGAACAACAACATTGATATTTTTTTAGATATATGAACTTAATTAACAGAAAAATTAGTTCTCGTCTACAAAAATTTTTAAGACTCCATGAAAATTCGCCAAAAGTAAAAATTAAAAATCGGCCAAAATTTTTTTCATACAAATTCTAAGCTACTTTTCATATGAAAAATCGCCCAAATACTTTTTTTTTGCATTTAAAAACTAAAAAGGAAAAATACACCCGAAAATTCTTGCAATCATCAAAATTGTATATAGAATTTAAAATATATATGTATTGTAGAAAATAATGGCCACATCGCAGGACGCCCAAAATTTTTGGATAATTAATCACTGTTAAGAAATAGCCAAAAACAAAAAACCGGTGCCCGATCGCCCAAGAAAAAAGTGAAGTAGAACCCAAAAGCGTAACATGAATAATCGTCCGAAGTTTTTGGGTGTTTATTCATTATGTACAATCACCCAAATATTTTTTTTTAACGTAAGTTCCTTATGGCGCGCCATGCATGTAAAACAAATTTTTCTTTAATGAAAAAATACTGGCAACAACTGCGTAGCATAATGGTGCTGCCACTGCGGATGTTTTAGTTTTCAGTGTTGCCGTAATTTTCTGGGGAAGTGCCGGAGAACTCCTGGGATTTTAGGGTTTATTAGCCTATTTTTTTTTTGGAATACCCAATATGGTTTGTGTCTTTGCTAAAATGTTCATGACTTGAATAAGGGGTTCGTGGCAGTGATGGCTGCAGGTGTCTCTGCTTATATTATAAATGCGAAAGTAAATACATATGTGACAGCGCATAGAGAAAGGGGCCTAAGGGTAAAAAAATCAATTTTCACTTTTTTTTTTTTTTTTTTTTTGATGTGGACAACATCTGAGCATCGAATGAGACCGATCCCATGCCCCAAGAGTGTTCCCTTCCAGAGATATGCGCGTTTTATGAAATTGAAGTCGACGATTCTAAGGTTATGTGAAAAAATTTTCGTACTAACAAGAGTGATATTCACGATATAAAAGAATTATAAATGAGTATTTATTATAATTCACAATTAATAATTTCAGAAAATAAACCTGGATTCGAAAAAACGCGGGCAAAATTGATATCAAACTCATGGAAACAGCGCGCTAGGTAGAAAACAGTAAAAACCAACTACACAAAACAAGAGGTAGGGACGACCTACGCGCGTTTTCAAGCTTGACCAACACGTTCCTGACGTCATGAGATGTGTCGCTTTCAAATGAGACCAATACCAACACGCTCAGTGAAAACTAAAAATATTGTTAAACATTTTTACATTGAAGTTTGCCGTTTATGTGCAACTGCTGGCAACTCTTTCATTAAACTTGTAGTAATGCCAAGTTTTCTATATATCTATATAAAATTTGGCACCACTTGTTTCCACTCGCTCTTTAATGTAAACACTTGTGTGTATCATTTACTAGCGAATTAGAAAATATCATTTTGTATTTCTATCGGAAATCGTTTTTGAAATTTTTTCTTTTTCGGCTCGAATTACATAATATCCATTTGTCAAATTCAAAATATTCCCCTCCTGTATCAAAAAAAACCAACATTACGGCTAAAAGCTTAATACAATAATACAAAAAAAATTAAATGATTTGTATCCTACCACTTAATCGGCCTCGGCTTAGGCTTCGGCTTCTGTATCGGCTAAAAATTGTTAATTCATTTTCGCAAATTTTACAGAATTCCGAAATTTTATACAATCACGTCTCTAAAAAAATTTAATTTAGATTTTTTTCCAAGCCTGGTAATTAGAGTACAGTGTAACGGCCGCATCAAAAAAAAATTATCTAAATTTCAAGTATTTTTTGTCAAAATTTCCATGGAAATTTTATTTTAACGTACACTTCAAGCTCACTGGATACGGCTGTATAGCTTTGCAATGGAATTTAATAGAAATGTAAATGTATTTGTGTGACATCGAACTGCATAGTGATTTCTCCTAATGCAAAATATGTGAAATTCTAAGAGGAGCGGGTATGAGGCCTCAAATAATGATTTATGATAAAAAAATTTTATAAACGTAATATTTGTTTGGCATTTAAAACTTAGATTTTTTGTTGGTTTAGCACTTCTAGAAGCATTTGGTTGCTGTTAAGCTACACTTCATTCAGTACACTTAAACCACAATTCAAATAAAGATTTCAAGACCACAATGTTGATAGACCAGCTACCTCCCAGCGATATGCACAATGTGCAAACTTTTACTAAATAGCTTTGGTGCTTACACACCGACGGAGCACAACAGCCAATCAGATCCCGACGACAACAATGCTTGCTGCTTACTTTGCAAAGAAGCAAGAACAAATTTAAGAGCTTTCAAAGCTGTCTATCTCAAATACATATGTCAGAACATGTGTGTTTGGACCAGCTACGTCCAAGCCATATGCACAATGTGCAAACTTTTACTAAAGAGCTTTTGTGATTTTACACCGACGGAACACAAAAGCAACAAGAATAGATTTAAGAGCTTTTAAAGCTGTTTATCTCAAATGCAAAAATCAGTGTATGTGTGCTTGGACGTAGCTGGTTTGAATATATGTAGCTGTTACAGCCAAACTCTCAATAAGTAATTGAGAATTACAAAACTAGCAGGCAAAGAAACTTTTTCAAATAAAAATAAAGTATTGTAATTTTTTTTTTGTTTAATAAATTCATTGACTTGAAAAATATCACAGTTTTTTTCTTATTAAGACTTAGGAATTAAAGTTCGAAAACGATCTGAATATAATGACTTGGTTCATTATTAAGATTTAGGCACTAAAGTTCGGCAACGACCTGAAATAGTAACTTCGGTCAGACACTAACAATAATTTAAGAAATTTATTATTCGACATATTGTCAAGTTTATTTTAATTTGAAATTTATTTGCTGGTGGTTCAGCGATGTCTATATGCATTTCATTGTTGCTGTAACAAATCGTCAGTAGACTTCAACCACACATTTTGAACAGCCACACTTAGAAACTTATACAAAAAGGTGTAGAAAAATAGAATAGATTCATATCGAATATAAATTATTTGCTGGGTTTTATATAAGTTTCTAAGCCTACTATGCTTATTTTTCTTTTGTGATTTTGAAAAATATTATTATTTGTGAATTCTCAAATAGTTTTTGACACAGGTTAGGCAGATTGGACACGGGAAAACACTGCCACGTAATTTTTGCGAAAAATTGACGATTGGCATCCCAAGTGGCAATATCATTTAACCCCATATTAATTAAAGGACAGAATGATATTGTTTTGCATATGTCTTTCTTTGTCATTTCAACAGGTTAAACGTCAATTGAAATTATTTTATTTTCAATTGAAGTTTTTCCACAAAAATTATGAAAAGGCGCAAATTTATGGAAAAAATGCATAAATTGGCGCCTTTTCATGAATGCAATCCTGCATTCCAATGCAAGTTTCATGGCAGCAGCCATTGTGTTTCAATTTATCAAAGAGGTAAGTCATTGTATTTAGTTTTCTTTTACTTTTTATAATTATAAATTTTTTTGCAGATCCTGTGCCAAGACAAAATTTGAAGAAAAAATACATGTAAGTAATTATTTAACATAAATTGTTTAACAAATAATAATTCCAATTAATTATTGCAGTAGCAGCAAGTGTATAATGGATTTGCCTGGTTGTGGAGAAGCTCCATCGGTTCCAGAAGAACCCGGAAAGGTTAGTTTTGTGATATTTTGAGTGCGACAAAAGATGTATTGAATGAGTGCCAAATACTGTTTGGAACATATTTTTGATGAACAGTATTGGCACTCAGTAAAGGTGTGGCCGGCAGACCCAGAATTGTGCGGCTTGCAATATTGTTTTGTGTTTTATTTTCAAATGCTGTTTGAGTTTAAGTTTTCTTTTTTTAACATACAGATAAATTGTATTATATTTGAAATTTATAAGTGCTCATATTTATCTGTATGGAAATAAAGAAAACAAACCTTTCCACCCACTCATCCACATAATGGTTCGCCGGCGGACACACATGTATGTACATACATAAGTTACTAATGTGTTTTTGCTAATACTGCAAGTCGGTTTTCTTTATAACATATAGATAAATTTCATTTCATGATATTTGTCTGTATGGAAATAAAGAAAACCCCTTTAACAGTGTTTTTAAACACACATCCACATAATGGTCTGCCAGGCAGACATACTTATGCATACGTACATATGTATGTATGTACATTCATAAGTAAAATGTGTCTTGTGCTTTTGAGAATACAGCGTTTGGGTTTTTCTTAATCCATTCAGACAAAATTTTAGTTTTTGTTCAAACAAATTAAATGGAGTCAAAGTTTTATTTTTCTTTGATACAATTTTATGTATTTTATATTAAGGAATAGTTTTTATACAAATAATTTCAAGTAAAAGCAAGATATCTATGTAGAATAATTTTCCATATTCCTTCGTTACTCTTAGCACACATTATATATTGATCCTGTTGAATATAGTTAAGTTGTTTATATTAAATCTTTTATATATATTCTTTCAGATAATTTCAATACATACCGCTGTTTTTTGTACCTTTGGTATTCTGAAGAGTTCCCATTTTGCTTGCCACGTTTGTTTTGTTTCATGGTATGTATGCTTTATGTACACAATGATTCTAATAAATACATTTCTTATTAAATTTCTTATTTTTATATGTTAAGGAACTCTTACCTTCGTAAAAGTTGTGTCCGGCGGCAGGATTTCTACAAAAAAAAACACAAATTTGAGTGCGTACATCTGCTTCTACCTGTAAGTCGACAAACATTTTATGCAATATAACTTATTTAAACATTATTTCTTGTTTTTCAGCTTATACTTACCATTTCAGTGCTCAGACAACGTTGGAACAAATTTAAATTTGAAATTTTATTGAATTGAATTGAAAATTTACATTATTTTTAATAAAAACAATATAAAAAATTTTCATTGTAGTTCGTTTGTTTACATTTTTTGCAAAATGCTAGGTAATGTATAGTTTTTTCTTCTATTACATTGTTTTTCAGGATGCCACATAGAGTTTAACTCTTCGAAAAATGGGGTTAACTAAAATCTGATATGGGCCTTTGACATACGTCAGTGCTGCCATATCTGGTTATATCTGTGGTTTTTGAAAGTCTGTACATAAGATAAGAGGTTTGTGACTGTTCAAGATGTGTGGTTGAAGTCTACTGACGATTTGTTACAGCAACAATAAAATGCATATAGACATCGCTGAACCACCAGCAAATAAATTTCACACTAACAATAATGTTAACATAAAAAAAAATCCAGGAACAGCATAATTTTCTTGATAATTTCCAGACATTCCAAAAATCAAGAAAATTTTCCCCTCAAAATATATGTATATGTAAAAAAAATTTTGATATTTTTAATTTACTGTTTATTTTACTATTTTCGTTTTATTAAATTATGTATAGATATGTTGATGAAATCCCTTGTTAGTTTTCTTCCAAAACATCATCATCAAGCATCATTCGGACCATTGTGCACGCCATCGACTACAATTTCGACAGCAAGGGAATCTTTAATATGCATTGTGTCCTTAATTTCATGCCAAGCACCAGTAATGCCATCTTGTACACCATCAGCAACAGGTTTGAATACATGGGAGTTGATACTGCTAACCTTATTCTTGACACCATTCCAAGCATCGGAAACTCCATGTTTTACAGGTTCAACAACATGGGAATCTACACCATCGACTACAGGTTGGATTACATGAGAGTCTACATCATGAGCAGTATCCTTAATTTCACCCCAAGCTCCAGTAATGCCATCCTGTACACCATCAGCAACAGGTTTGAACACATGGGAATTGATACTGCTAACCTTATCCTTGACACCATTCCAAGCATCCGAAACTCCATGTTTTACAGGTGCAACCACATGGGAATCTACACCATCGACTGCAGGTTGGATCAAATGGGAGTCTACATCATGCATTGTATCTTTGATTTCATGCCAAGCGCCAGTAATGCCATCCTGCACACCATCAGCTACAGGCTTGAACACATGGGAATTGATATTATGAACTTTATCTTTAATTGCATTCCAGGCACTAGAAACACTGGACTTGGGTACTTCAGCAGCTAAAATACAAGATTATATGTTTGTTTGGTTTTTCAATATATAAATAGGTATTATTTATGGCAACTTAAAGAGTCCAGGAAACGAGATATAATACTTACAAACATCCACTGCAACTTTTATCTCCTCATTGGGTCTACTTAGCGCCAATGAGCAACCTAAAGCCACCAAAAGTACAACCGAAAAAGCACGCATACTTTATTTTCCAACAGCAACACACACACAGAGAAGACTTGTCGAGAATAAGATATCTTAAGCAAAATCTTGAGGGCTTTTATAGTGAAAAGTTTGTTTGAAAAACAAATTTAGTTTAAACTTTTCAGTGATTAAATAATAAAATAACATTTTTTATTAAAAAAAAAACATTATTTGTTGTTAGAACAGAAACACAAAGGAAACGATGGCGATGGCGATTTTTCATTTCTCTGTTATCTTCTATGAATGCTAAGCAAATCTAGATCTGCAAGTCTCATTTACCAATCGAATTTATATTAAAAAAAATGTAATTATAATTATTTAAGTTTTCTCAAACTTATTTATCTATATGGCATAACTGTGCCTGATTTCATTTACAAACTGTTTGCGAACTTCTGTCATTTCTCGTTTTGATTGGAAAAGTAATTTTGTTTAATGAATGATGACATGGACGGGGCCATGCATGTCCTTTAAAGACTAATATTACATTGAACCTTTTTTGTATACTGAGAAAAGGAATCTGTCGCTGCAAAACGACAGCTTGTTGTGTTCGTGCCTACACCAAACTTCAATCTTATATAAACTTAACATACATAGATAAACTAATTTCCGTTTATCTTACTGATTAATTATATATATCTAACATCATAAAGTTTTAAGCTTTAACTCAGAATACATGCAGATTATTTTTATCACTCATATCAGTGTTATAACTGATTCCCCGTTTAACCAGTTGTAAATTAATATAGCTTGATCTTAGCAATAAAATATAAGGTCATTTTATTTCTTCTAGATATAATAGCTAGTATTCGACTGCATTCACTTTTTAAGTCCAATCCTGGTAAAATTTCCCGCTTTAAATGAGGGAATCGTAATGAAAATCGTTTAAATTGAAAAAGGATTTTCTCACACAATTGTTTCTCTATCTTTGCGAGCACTATCTGCCATTTAAATAAATGTCCAGCAATTATTGGAAGGATTTGAGAAAAAGTATATAAGGAAAACTTATCAACTTTGCAATTCAGTAACATATTGTAGCAATATTTGCTATCGCTAGAAGTAAAAGAAGAGTAAAATCACATTGTTAAATTTATTTCGTTTTTTTTTTCTATTCTTCGTTGTGGGAATTTGCCCGCCCCCCTCACCCCCTTCCAAAGCTCTGTCATTTGTAAATCGATTTAAAATTTTTGTTTTATTTGAAAGGGTTTGCTTGCAGTTTGGACTAATATTTTTTTTGAAAAATCGGAGGGGAGACACGCTCCCCTTTTGTAAACCGTTCGGTCTTTTGTAAACTGATTTTCAAAATTATAATTTTGTGTGCAAGAGTTTGCCTGAGGTTTAGTGCTTTAACTTTCTTTTTAAATTCGGAAGGGGAAATTCGCTCTCCGTATGCATAACTCTGTAGTTTCTAAAGCCATTTGCAAAATTTTTTTTCTGTTTGAAAGGGTTTATCAACTGTTGGGTACCATAACTTTTTTTCGGAAATTCGGAGGAGGGCGAAACATGCTCCCCTTATGCATAACTCTGTCACCTGCAAAGCGATTTGCTCCCGGCTCCCATAATTTTTTTTCGGAAATTCGGAGGAGGGCGAAACTTGCTCCCCTTATGCATAACTCTGTCACCTGCAAAGCGATTTGCGAAATTCTTTTTTTTTGTATAAAAGGCTTTGTCCACAGTTGGCTCCCATAATTTTTTCGGAAATTCGGAGGGGGAAACTTGCTCCCTTTGTGCATAACTCTGTCACCTGCAAGCTATTTTCAAAATAATTTTTTTTGGCTGGAAGGGGTTGTCCGCAGTTGGGTCCCATAATTTATTTTTTCGAAATCCGGAGGGGGAAATTTCACATCCCTTATGCATAACTACATATGCGATCTGCCAAGAGATTTGCAAAATTATTTTTTTGTTTGAAAGGGTTCGTCCGCAGTTGTGCCCCATAATTTATTTTTCGAAATCCGGAGGGGGCAATTTTGCAAAATTATTATTTTTTTTTGAAAGGGGTTGTCCTCAGTTAGGTCCCAATTACTTTTTCCGAAATTTGTGGGGTGGGGGATTTATCAACCATGCATAACCCTGCCATTTAACAACCGATTTCTGAAGTTTTATTTTGAAAATCTGCCCATTTAAAAGCATAACTCTTTCACATGCGAGCATTTACAAATATTTTTTATTTCAGAGGGTTTACTTGCAGTTTGGTCCCATATATTTTTGCAAACAACTATGGAGGATTTTGTAATACGTACATATGTTCTATAAGATATTTGCATTGAAGTTGGTTTTTTTTTTGAGGAATTATTTTAATTCAGTCTCTTGCAGATATTTATCCAGTCGAAACGGTTCAGTTATTTATATTTGGGCATGTCTTAAATACTTGAGCATATATGTATGTATATTCAAAATAATCAAGAATCTATTTATCACAAAAAAAAAAACTAGGCTTATGTGTAAAACCCTACTTTGTTGTTTAATTTTCATTATAAGGCCTTTTTAACAAAAAAATAAAGCGCGCGTTTCTATGCAAATTTAAAAAAAAACTCTACAGTTAAAATTTAACCTTCGATTTCTCAACAGCCACTGTACTGATTGTAATAAAACGAAATGTTAATGCTAAAGATGTTACCTATCCACTTAAAAAGGAATTAGAAAAAAATCTTTATTAGTTCAATAGTTACAGAGTTTTGGCCGATGAAAAACCATACTGGACCACTGTGAGTCATACACAATAGTAAAAAAGAAGTTACAAAATTACTAGGACATCAAGGATTTCTGGAACACCATTTGGCAACCGTTGCCTTAAAATATGTATTAGAAAAAAAATTCTGATATTATAATAAGTCAGTCACTGTATTGAAAGAAAATCTCATAATATGCCCTTTTGACCAAAGTGCCCTGGTAAGATTTTAATGCCTTTCAGGGCTGAAAAAAAATTTAAAATTTCACGCTTATAAATAAATAAATAAATATGTTACAACTGATTTTAAATTGCCTATTACTTTATTTATTTTTATTTATTGTGAGCCTAAATTGAATATATGTAAATAAAAAAAAATCGAACAATTTTAAAAATTGGTTTTAGTTTTTTAATTAAACTCTTCAACGAAGAAATTCACAAAATTAATATGAAAAACAAATTGTGAAAATGTTTTAAATTTTGTTTTTATTTTCTACAACAAGGGCCTGTCCCACGATGTCGACAAGTCGAACGTCGAACGACATCTTGGAACAGGCCCTTAGGCTGCTAATTTCACACTAACGCTTTTAACCGTCGCCCCAAAAACTATCGAATACATACTAAACTCTATCGTGAACTTAATGCCAAGGAGATCATCATGCACATCATCATCTATAGGTGTGACCAAATGGGAATCGATGCCCTGAAGCTTATCTTTGACTGCATTCCAAGCGCCGGCAAGACCATTGTGCACACCATCCACTATAGGTTGGACCACATGGGTGTCGACATTATTAACTGTTGCTTTAATTTCATTCAAAGCACCGTTAAGGCCACTAGTCACACCATTAACTATCGGTCGCACAAGATTGGAGTCCACATCATGAAGTTTATCGGTAACACCATCCACTACAGGTTGAACTACATGGGTGTCGAAATCATTAACTGTTTCTTTAATTTCATTCAAAGCACCGTTAAGGTCACTAGTCACACCATTAACTATCGGTTGCACCACATTGGAGTCCACATCATTCCAGACACCATTAACACCACCCACTATAGGTTGGACTACATGGGTGTCGACATCATTAATTGTTCCTTTAATTTCACTCAAAGCACCTTTAAGGCCACTAGTCACACCATTAACTATAGGTTGCACCACATTGGGGTCCACATCATGAACTTTATCGGTAACACCATCCACTACAGGTTGGACTACATGGGTGTCGACATCATTAACTATTTCTTTAATTTCATTCAAAGCACCGTTAAGGCCACTAGTCACGCCATTAACTATCGGTTGCACCACATTGGAGTCCACATCATGAACTTCATCGGTAACATCATTCCAGACACCGTTAACACCCACCACTACAGGTTGGACCACATGCGAATTTACATCTTCGACTGTTTCTTTAATTTCATTCCAAGCACCGTTAAGGCCATTTTGCACACCACCAACTATAGGTTTGACCACATGGGAATTTAAACCTTAACCGAAAAACCGAAAAAAAATCGCTAAAACAATAGAAATCGCCAAAACGAAAAAAGCACCATATTAAAAAAAAAAATTCTAAAACAAAAATAAATCACGAAAAACCGCCAAAATTTAAAAATCGCCAAAATGAAAAAAATCGTCAAAATGAAAAAAATCGCCAAAATGAAAAAAGTCGCCAAAATTAAAAAAAATCGCCAAAACGAGAAAAAGCGAAAAATAAACAACAAAAAAATTATTTCAGCTGAAAAAGCGTCAAAAACTAAAAAACCGCTGTATTAAAAAATGCTCAAAGCTTAACGTACGGAACCCTTCGTGCGCGAGTCAAAGTCGCATTTTACTGAATTTATTTATTTTTTTTACAGTGACACACACACAAGATTCGTTGAGAATATGATATTTCATTTAATATTATGGAAGTTTTATGGCGAAAAGTTTCTTTTAGGCAAGAGCTTTCGATTGCATTTTTCAGTTATTAAATAATAAAATGATGCAATTGGTGATAAAACACATGATATACCAGAGGTTAAAAGGACCCCTATTGTTACGATATCCAACTGTCCGTCTGTCCACCTATCTGTCGCACCATGTTTTCTCGACAACCAAAATATGTTAAACTTTGGCCACTACAACAACAAATAAGTGACAATTAAAAATTAAAAAAAAAATTGAAATTTGCAGACATTTGAAATTTGTGAAAAAAATCGCCGAAAAGAAGAAAACGCCAAAAAATTAATGGGGTGAAGAGAGTGTTTAGCACTTTTATGTAAAATTCTACCAGCATCATTTTAATAGAACATTTTAATCCTCTTACTACTTTCCATATATGTTTTATTTATTCGTTTCAAAGAAAGAGCAATAAAAGTACACTTCAAATATTCTACCAAAGTATTTGCCCTTATATGCTTTTTTATATCTCTAAATACAAAAAAAGGCCGCAGTTCAAGACCAAATATGCTGGAGTAAAAAAACGCTTAAAAGGTTTCACAAGTCCGATTTTTATGGGGTTTAATCTGAAATTTGTCCAGTTTTCCGTTCGTTTTGAGAAATTTTAACCAAAATTTGCTGTGTTAATCAAAAGTTTTTATAGAAGTTGTTACAAAAAATATTTTTAAAACTTTACATTTTTTTTTGCACAAGAAAAATCTGTATCTCGAAAAACAATATGAGACTTCTACCCAAAATCGGGATTTGTAAAAACAAAACCACTTTTTCATAATTTGGTTGTGGTCTGAGCTATAGAATGCGTTTCCACAAAAGCCAGTTTGTGTAGCAACACTTCTGTGAAATAATTTTAACGTATATATTGATAAAATAGATAACATATTAAAGAAATGCCCTTTGAGCTTTGGCTGTTGACTCAGACAGACTATTTGCATGGTTATATCTAAATTATTGTCTGGAGTTAAATATGGTCAATATGGAAAAACATTTTTAAATTATCTTAAACTCGTTAAAGAGAAGAAGTTGGCGAGAAACAATAAAAGATTTCTAAAAAAGTACCTATAAAAGAATATTTATACAAAAAATAAAAATATTTATACAAAAATTTTTTTATACGAAAATTTTTTATGGCATGTATGTATGTCAGGGATGGCAAAGTTGGTACAATTGTACCTTTTTTGGTACTATTCAAACTCGGAAAGTACAATAGTACACCAATGACTAATTTAGTACATTTACGGAATCTCCCCAGTTTCTCTCCGCATTTCTTTTCAAACGATTGCCTATGTCAATTTTCACTTTTGAACAATGAAACTGATATTTTTCTCACTTGAAAATAGTCTTGTGAAAGCAAAACGTAGCGAGAAAGCCAAAAAAAGGGGAAGTCATCCATTTTCAAATAATTGTTCTTCTAAATTCGGACGCTAGAGCAGTTGTAATCATATGCTTTAACATCCCAACTAGAGATGCTAAACGGGAAATCCCGAGCCCGGAAATCCCGGGATTTTCGGGATTATGCAAATCCCGGAGCCCGGGATTTTTTAATTTTAAAGCCCGGGATTTTCGGGATTATCTGTGTCCCGTTTTTGCATAAATAGTGTTTTTAACTGTCATTTTCTAAAAATTAAAATTAAAAATTATTAGAAACTTCCTGTTATAAAAAGTTAAAATAAAAAATTTGCTTTGAAAAAATATGTATTTTAGTAGATAATATTATATTATATATACATAATATATCTAGGAAAATATGTTACATACATTGCACTTTCCAAAGAAAATTTGCAATTTAATGTCTGAATTATATAACTACATACATATCTGTAGACATTTGACAAAATTGCTTCTCTCGAGATAAGACAATTTTCCCAGATTCTTATAGTAAATATAACATTTTAATGCGTTTATTTTGCTCTAACCCCCGTATTTCTATGACCTTTGGAACGCAATCTAATAATCGACCTCTTTCAGATTTTTCCCCAATTTCAATTCGACAAAACGACTTCTTTCAGGGACTTGAAAATAATTTGAATATTCAAGCTAAAAACTGATAACTGGCATCTAACAGAACATCTTGTCTCCATTTAGTTCTAGCATTTTTTACCAATTTCCTTTTGATAAAACAGCTTCTTTCGAAAGAATTCGTTTTGTCAAAAGCAAAGTTTGAAAAACTTACAACTTGTCGTGACTTGAGCGACTAAAATCATTTTTTATTTAATTTAATCAAAACAGTTTGAAAAAAAACTTTTGCTATTAGAGGGAAAAAATAGATCACAAAATGTTCATTAAGTATTTGTCTATAATATCCAATCATAAAATTTCATTAAATGAAGCACAGCCGCGAATAACGTTGCAAAAGACAATTTTTAAAAAACCAGTTTTTTCATAGATTACCATTAACATAACTCTCTTACGCTGTTCAAATATAAAACCATTCAAAATTATGCATCTTATCGCCATCAAAATACAATTACAAATCGGTCAGTCAGTGCAAAACTTTGTAAGTAACTAATAAAATCATGCAAACGAAATTGTCGAAAATAGTTGATAAATGTAGCAGAGATACAAAAAGAAAAGCTAATGCTAGTTATCATTATTTTCAATAAGCTAAAATAAATTTAACGAAAAAAGCAATCTTGCTTCAAAATACGTTTATTGGTTCTCCTGAAAAATTACTATTTTGTCACTTAAAACGTTATTCGCGGCTAACCTTCAAATTTCTAACTATTAACTTTTGTTATCTTTTTTTGTCATTTTAACACCTTTCTCGCTCTACTGAAAAGTTTGTTAATTTAGAAAGAAGACGTTTTGTTAAATGTCCACAGATATGTTCGTGTGTATGTACCTTCTAAATATGCAAAAAAAATAAACTTGCAAAATTAAATACATATTATTTTTAAAATAAAGACGCACATTTGTGCACAATGTTTTCGGGATTTTGTAAGTCCCGAAAATCCCTTGGTCCCGGTTCGGGATTTCGAGACTCCATCACTAAATCCCGAAGCCCGGGATTTTAAAAAACCTGTCCCGATTAGCATCTCTAATCCCAACTTACAAGCAAATTTGTGAAAACGATTCGGTAGCCAGAATAAACTCGATTGTTTTAATAAAATCAAATAAAAATATGTAATTTGAACTAAAAAAAATTGTTGAGTACAATTAAGGTCAAAAAAGTACAATTTTCGAAAGTTGTTGGTACATTTTTTAAAATTCTGAGTGCCTTCCCTGATGTATGTGATGTTAGCTCCGTTACTTAGCTTCGTTTTTAACATCCCTGTCTTACTTTACACATCTCGCGCTCAGATACTGTGAGGTAAGAAAAAATCTCTCGCATGAACACTGTTAACTTAACAGAGTAGATATTTTATAACATTTTCAAGCAAAAATAGTAATGTGCATATTGAAACTTTTTTTGGTGGTAAAAATTTCGGCCAAAATCGAAATGGTGGGATTATACCGCCAATTGGGGTCGAAAGCCAAAGGCTCCAAATATTTCAGAACGATATAGATTATATTCAGAAACAATACAGTTTTTGAGATATATGACTTTTAAAAAAATGTGTAATAAAGCACTTTCATATGAGTCACTCTTTACTGAATTTATCAATTTAATTTGAGGTGTGTGTTGATGTGTACACAAAATGTCATTTTTTTGACACTGAAAACAAATGTCGTCGTTAGATTTCTTTCTTGCAGAATGTGGTATGAAGTCCTTATAATACTTGTATCGTATTCCATAAGCATATCGCTCGTCCTAGCATTATTTCTCTTAACAAAAAAAAAGAAAAGATTTGTAAAATATATATAAAAAAAATACTCTTATTTTATTTATTTATAAAAGCCTTGGAGGCGACATTTGTATATTACTTAGCACTAAGTATTAAATATTAAAAAAAGCCAAGGAATCCTTTCGATTTGGGTTGGGGAGCAAAAGCGGTTAGAAAATTACCCACGGCATCTCCTAACTGAGTAGCAACAGCACCTCCTTTTTGCTTGTCGAATAAAATGTTTGTCGCAAAGTCTAGGGCTCCGTTATTAGAGTCATTAGTTTTTTCGACTTTTTGGCTCTGCAAATTGTTTGTGACCACCTTGGCAACTTCGCCAAAAGCGCCGAATGCTTGTGCTGCAAGTTTGCCGCTACCTGAGATAAATTCACCTAAGTCACCTACGATAGCATCATTCTGCTCGTTTACAAGTTGCCCGCTGCTTGTTTGGGTTAAAAGTTCTCCCGTTTTAGTGGAACCACCAGCATGGATTTGCTTATTCAAATAGTTGCCTAATGATGGGATAAGGTCCAATGCGGCGCCATAACTTTCTTCGCCTACCTGGTAATTATCGTTAGCTGATTTTAGGCTCTGCAAATTGTTTGCGATCCCCTTGGCAACTTCGCCAAGAGCGTCAAAAGCGCCGAATGCTTGTGCTGCAAGTTTGCCGCTACCTGAGATAAATTCACCTAAGTCACCTACGATAGCATCATTCTGCTCGTTTACAAGTTGCCCGCTGCTTGTTTGGGTTAAAAGTTCTCCCGTTTTAGTGGAACCACCAGCATGGATTTGCTTATTCAAATAGTTGCCTAATGATGGGATAAGGTCCAATGTGGCGCCATAACTTTCTCCGCCTACCTGGTAATTATCGTGAGCTGATTTTAGGCTCTGCAAATTGTTTGTGACCACCTTGGCAACTTCGCCAAGAGCGCTCACTGCTTGTGCTGCAAGGTTGCCGCTACCTGAGATAAATTCACCTGAGTCACCTACGATAGCATCATTCTGCTCGTTTACAAGTTGCCCGCTGCTTGTTTGGGTTAAAAGTTCTCCCGTTTTAGTGGAACCACCAGCATAGCTTTGCTTATTCAAATTGTTGCCTAATGATGGGATAAGGTCCAATGCGGCGCCATAACTTTCTTCGCCTACCTGGTAATTATCGTTAGCTGATTTTAGGCTATGCAAATTGTTTACGACCCCCTTGGCAACTTCGCCAAGAGCGTCAACGGCTTTTACTGCAAGTTTGCCACCAGTTGAGATTAATGCATCTAAGCCATCTACGACCTGATCTCCAAACACTTTCACAGCATTAACAGCGTCTGTTTGTTTGCCGCTATTTGAAAAGTTTTCCTGAAAATATGTACCTCCGTTGACTACATGATCATTTTGGAGACCTGACGGATATGAATTGAAACCTTTATTAATAGCACCAGCATTACTAGCGCCATAGTTTTTTTCGGCTACATGATGACTTGAGTGATCTGAGTTCAATGACGTGTGTGAGCCAAAGCCTTCTTGGGTTTGGTAATTGTTTGTGGCCGGCTTGTCAGCCGTGTTGAAAGTGCCAGCTATACGTCTTGACGATTCGTTAACGGTAAAAAAGCCATTAACAGCCCCATTAGGGTTTTGCTTATTTTCAAATCCAGCTCCATAGTTTCCTTCGGTTGCATGATGATTTCCATAACCAGAAGTCGCTGAAGCTTGTGAGGCAAAATCTTGCTTAGCAGCGTTATATGTTGCCTGGCTTTGAGCTTTAGCTGTCTGGAAGCCACCAGCTGTTTGTGTCAAAGATCCCTCAGCCGCAGCATGTGCATTTAAAATATCAGCAAGGTTTTGCTTGCTTACAGATTTGTCCTGATAATTTCCGTAACCTGAGTTCGTTGACGTTTGTGTAGCAAAATCTTCCTTAGCATTGTTGTATGTTGCTTGGCTTTGGTAATTGTTGGTGGTGCTCAGCTTGCCGCCTGCACTGAAAGCCCCACCTGTTTGTGTTGAAAATTCGTGCGCCTTACCATATCCACTAAGAGCAATTGCAGTTTCTTGCTTGTTTATATCGTGGTCTAATTTTGAGCCTCCCTGACCTGAGCTCGCTGACGTTTGTGAGGCAAAGCCTTCCTTAACACCGCTGCTATATGTTCCCTGGCTTTGGTAATTGTTATTTGTGATCACCTTGGCAACTTCTTCAAAAGCACTATGTAATTGATCTGCTGCGGCTAACGTGTGCGATCCAAAATCGTTTCTAACATTGTTATATGCTTCTTGGCTTTGGTGATTGCTTGTGACCGGCTTGCCAGCTGTCTTGAACGTTTCAGATGTATGTTTTGAAAATTCCTCAGCAGTGGCATATTCACTTAAAACACCAGCAAGATTTTGCTTATTTACATATTGGTCCACTTCTGAGCCTAAATGACCTGAACTCGATGACGTTTGTGAAGCAAAGTCGTGCTTAGCATGGTTATATGTCTCTTGGCCTTGATAATTGTTTGTGACCGGCTTGCCAGCTGTCTGGAAAGTACCACCTGTATGCTTTGATGATTCGTCAACTGTAAAACAGCCTTTACCAGTCTCAGTGGGATTTTGCTTCTTTTCATAATTTTCAAATCCAGCTCCATTATTAGAGCCATAGTTTCCCTCGGATGCATGATGACTTTCATAACCTGAGCTCACTGACGCTTGTGAAGCAAAACCTTGCTTAACACCGCTGCTATGTGTTCCTTGGCTTTGGTAATTCTTGTTTGTGGTCACCTTGGCAATTTCTTCAAAAGCACCATGTACTTGACCTGCTGCGGCTGACGTGTGCGATCCAAAGTCTTCCTTAACATTTTTATATGTTTCTTGGCTTTGGTGATTGCTTGTGACTGGCTTGCCTGTTGTCTTGAAAGTACCAGCTGTATGTTTTGATGATTCGTCAACGGTAAAAAAACCACTAACAGCCCCTGTAGGGTTTTGCTTCTTTTCATAGTTTTCAAAACCAGCTCCAATATTAGCGCCATAGTTTCCCTCGGAGCTCACTGACGTTTGTGAAGCAAAACCTTGTGTTTCTTGGCTTTGGTGACTGCCTGTGGCCAACTTACCAGCTGTCTGCAAGGCACCAGCTGTTTGTGTTAACAATCCATTTAAAACATCATCCAGGTTTTGCTTGTTTACAGATTTGTCCTGATAATTTCCGTAACCTGAGCTCACTGACGCTTGTGAAGCAAAACCTTCCTTAACACCGCTGCTATGTGTTCCTTGGCTTTGGTGACTGCTTGTCAATACCTTGCCAAGTGTTGTAAAAGCATCATTTGTTTGTGTTAAAAGTTCCCCCGCTGGGTTTAGCTTATTGAAAAATTTGTCTACTGCATGATTTGTGGCGATCTTGGCAACATCCCCGGAAGCACCAATAACCGCTTTAAGCTTTTCAGTAAGACCAGAAACAATATCCTTAGCCGCAATATTATTAGTATCAAAACTTAGGCCTGTAATCAAAAATTGTAAAAGCTTATGTGGTTCCATAAATACATACATATCTGTATGTCTAGACAGACTAAAGTGTTTGTTAATGAAACATATAGGATTGCTAGGATTGGCATGAAAGGAAAAGTAAATTTTGCAAAATTCGCTTATATGTACTTTGACTTTCAGACCTGATTCCCATACATTCAAGTTTTGAATTTATGCTGAGAAAGCAAAGGAGAGCCACGCTAACTATTTTTTTTATCTATCTTTTTCTCTCTCCCTCTATCTCTTTCTTTCTCTTTTGCACAAAATCTATACTTGAGCAAGGAAACTTGATGTGTGTGAACCACATCTTGCAAAGAAAAAAAATTTGTGGCTTAATTAAAAAGTAAAGGCTTCATTAGTCTTTACTATCTGTTGCTGTTCTGTGCTGTGCCGTTCTGCTTCTAAATTTAAGTACTTACTTTTTCTCTAGCAACTTATCAGCTGTTGCTGACCAGAAGGGTCACGGTTTTCCACTAAAGTGAAGAGTTTTGAATCGTCCATCAATATAATTTTATGTTTTTTTTTTAATTTAAAATTTTTGAAATTCTAAGCACACAATCACAATTTATTTCAAAATGATTTTATTTAATTTATGCTGTCACTTACAATTACTTAGTGCCGGTCCAGACTTGCAATTTTTGTTGCAGCAATTCTTGAATATGTGTGAGAGTGTTGAAATAGAAATATGTACTTTTTGTACTAAAAAACAAAAAGTGCTGCAACAAAAATTGAAAGTCTGGACTGGGACTTAATAGTTTTTTGATTTTAACAGGTTGAACCGAAACCGAACACAACGAAACAGAAACACTAACGACTTGTATAAGATTTCTATAAACAAAAAGGAGTCAGCTGATTCGTAATAGAACAGAAAGTAAAAACTAATTCTGCCTCGCCCCGATTTGCCTTTTAAAAATCAATTTAATATGAATTTTTTTTCTAAACTTACTCAATAACGGTTCCACGAAGGGTTTACCTGCCACCAGCGTACAGGCTAGTGCCGCGAATAAAATCCCCACAAAGAAACGCATTGTTGTTTAATAAAGACTTGTTAACAATATGATGTTAACCAAATTCTGAGGCGGGCTTTTATAGAGAACATTTTGTTCAGACGAAAGTTTTATGGCTTACTTATCATATATTTTAATTATATATTAATTTATTAATAATAATAAAAAAACCCTAAAAGAGAAATTATTTAAATTGTATTATTTTTTAGTTTTATGACAGTTGCACTGAAAAAAATATCAGTAGATTGTAGATTTCTACTTTAGAAATAATAGTGTAAGAAAGGAATATAAAAACGAGTAAGAACATATATGTATGTAAATAGGGGCAGGCTGATTTTTTTTTTTTGCAAAAATCGTATAGCAAAAATGTAACTTTCACGAAATTTTGAGAAAGTATACCGAAGAAACCACGTGTCTAAAATCAATTCCTTTATCGCACCTCTCGAAAAACAATTTGTTTCAAATAATAAAATAATGTATGTACTGAAATAAAGGCTACTAAATTCGAATCATTATCCTTCCTTCCAAGTACGCACTTCCTGATTTTAGTTTTTCCGCGAGCTACCTTAGATTTATTTATAATATTTGGTTCCCCACTTTCATCTTTAAGGTCAATGTCTTTAAATAAGGCAGGCAGTAGCCAAACAAGTAGCAGCTAAGGAAGAGGAAATAAATATTCATGTCGAGAGGCGCGGTACAGGGTTTGATTTTAGACCCACTGGTTTCTTCTAAAAGGCTAAAGTTTCTTAGCTTTTCTAAGAGCTTCGACAATCCGATTACACGTACAGACAGACAGACGGACGGACGGATGGACGGACATGACTTATTCGCCTTCTTAATAAGCACCCAAAATATATTTTTAATTTATTGCTCCCATATGAATAGATAATTTTTAGTGCAGGATAAAAAAATAACAAGGCTCTAAAGACTTGTTCAGGCAGAAGAGAAAGGAACAGAAGTAATACAGTGCGCGACAAAAAATATGTCCTAGATGAGGATTTTATTAGGTTAGATGCTAGGTCGATGATCCTGCGCATTTTAGTTACATGACTCCATCTGGCTAAGAATTGGATTTCTTTCGGAAATAAAGAGAACTTCTTATCTAGGTAAGTGTGTGGTTACCTCCTGAGCTGGAATTGGGGAAATGATTGCACAATATCAAGTTTACTCTTTGACTTTCTGCCATTGTTATTTGTACAACGATATATTTGCAGTGTACTTGAATTGTAAACGCACGTTTACAAAAAAAAAACATAAAGAGAAAAATTATTTTTCAGCAGCATAAACTAATAAACATCATATAAGGTGATAAAGATATTTACACTGATTCTGCAGAGTTTCTAAAAAGATATCTTTTTATTTTCTACATTAATTTTATCTACAAACATAAATTATTTTATAAATTTATTTTATTTTACTTTCTTATATTTTATTTTATAAATTTTTTATTTTAATATTTATTTGCAACTAAATTGGGGAAAAACAAATAAATTTACTGATAGGCCGCCCCCTATGAAAATATCTGCGAGCAATAACTGTCTGTTTTGTTTTGTAAGTAAAATAAAAACTTTCGTTGATTATGAAAATAAAAACTAATTTTTATGTGGGGTGTTTCTTATAGAGGTATAAAATTTAAGCTTATTCAACTGGCGGCCATTTTGTAAGCTGTCAAATGATTTACTTATGTTTAGTTTGTTTTGGCATTTCAGCATGAATAGACTGACGCCTGAACAATGTTGCCAAATTGTGCAAATTTATTTTGAAAATCAGGGTTCTGCTCGAAATATGTATGACGCACTACGTCCATTTTACGGAAAAAAATCCCAAATCAAAGCAATTAGTTCGATAAACTATGGAACGTTTCCGCACCACGTTTACTCTAAATGATAATTCGCATCAGTGATCGGCAATGAATCGTTTTTTTTTTTTTGCTATTCATACTGACTCATGAAATTTTAAATATAAATGAGTAGGCATCATTTAAACTCAACTACTTTGATTTACGCATACTCACGATGACATTGATTTATAAGTATAGGTTGAAATAATTATGAATGCGACGTCGACATCATAGTCATACCACACTCACACTCATAAATCACCTCAGTTTGATTTCTAATTTCAGGAAAATACTTATACTACTCACATTGATTCAGCTCACTCAAGTCATGCATGTATGTTTATTTCAAAGTTTAGTCAGTAAATAGTTTGCAATATAATAGTATTAAATAGCGTGCAAAACAAAAACAGAAAAAAGCAACAGAGAAACACATAACCTTATAATGTCAACTTTAATGTTCGTATGCGAAGTTCGCATTGTGAATCATACTTATTTTGCATCGTCTAAAGCCATCGAGTTAAGGAGAGTCGAAATCAACAACGTCATAAATGTTGCTAAGTATGAGTTCGATGCGCACTTCAAACTTTCGAGTGACAACATTGCAATAAGTATGAGTGCGCATAAGTACAAGAAATTATAAGTCATGATTTAGCTCTACTCACTTTTTCACTACTCATTGCTGGTCTCTGATACGCACAGAAGAAGCGTAGCATAGAGGAAAATCCGAGTCAGTCTATCCGCCGCTATAAAGCCATGATTATTGACTTCTTCGTTCATCAATTGAACAAACATCATGTGCAGGAGCTGTTGTTTCAACAAGATGGCGCCACATGTCACACAGCTCGTGCCACAAGTGATTTATTGAAAGAAACGTTTGATAACCGCATAGTTTCACTTTTCGGACCCCTGAATTGGCTTCCAAGATTGTGCTAGACTATTTTCTGTGTGGGGAATTGTGAAGTCGCTAGTCTACGCCGCTAAGCCCGCATCAATTGACCAGTTGCAGGAGTACAACATTCACCGCACTATTGCCAACATTTGTGGCCAAATGTTGGAAAAAGTAATCGAAAAATTGGTCCTCCAGCTTAGACTACGTTCAAGCCAACCAACCATGGCGGTCATATGCCAGAAGTCATATTTAAATTACGAGTAATGCCAAAAGATTATCTTTCGAATAAAGTAAATTCCATGCAAATTTAAAAAATGCATCTTTATTTTATTCCATGACAAATTTCAATACCTCTATTAGAAACACCCTTTATTAATTACAGTATTTTTCTTTTCAATTAGATTATATTTTTTTATATTCACATATTTTTCTTTTATTAGTGCTTCTTTGTAAAGTAATGTTGAGAGGCTTACATTCACAAAATTTATTTTTAAATTAAAAATCGTAAAGAAAACAACTCAACTGGCAATAAAACCGGAAAGAAATATAAAAATAAAATTGCCTAAACGCCCAATGGGCTTCCAAACTCACTACAACAAATCATTTCAAATCGAAAATGGCCAAAATTCAGATATTTAAAACAAATTAAAAAAAATAAATAAAAATACTGAAGAGCAAAATTTGATATAATATTTTATATATTTCACATGAGAGATAGTTTTCAACTTTACATACCTCGAGACAAAAGTTCTTAGGCAGCCATGTATTCGACGACCCTTCATACTTCTCAGATATCGGTTTAAATGACCTGATTGGATATCGTATCTGAATACGACGGATCTAGGTTCTAGTATCAATCACCAGATCCGAGTACTTGCACACGGGCCTTCCTGCATACGTCTGAATACAACGGATCTAGGTTCTAGTATCAATCACCGGATCCGAGTACTTGCACACGGTCCTGCCTGCATAGGTAAAAAGCGACGAGTGGAGTGCTCTGTCAAAAATGAATTATCGAGCCATAACCGCCATAAAAGCTTAAGCGGCATAGTTTTCGAACTTATATTTTTTTACAAAAATCGACTATTAGCTATCGTAAATAATCGATTTTCGTCAAAAACATACGACGTCCAAAATATGTGTCGGTTAAGCTCGTTTTTGGCGGTTATGGCTCGTTACCTTGATTCTACTTGAATGCCTGCGTGAACATGAATCAACCAACCAACCAACCAAGAGCTTTAGCCTAAAAATTTGAACGAAAATAAAAAAATATCGCTATTTTTTAGCTTCCCGCTATAGAAGTTACTAATTTTACAAAAAAAATTTAATATTCAGGTCTCATCATACTTTGACGTATTGAGGTCCTGGGAGTGGAGAAGTCTGACTATATTCGCGATGATGTGCATATGTATGCAGGTATGTGTGTGTGTGTGTGTGTGTTTGTGTGTGTGTGCGTGTGTAGGTGTGTATGTAAACATCGCATAAATTAAGAACAATTCAATTCATCGAAAAGAAATTAGCGGTATTCGAAGGAAGGCTAATGATTCTTTTCTGTTTGGAAGATTTTTGAAAATAAAATTTTAACAAAACCTTTTTTAAACAAATTTAAAACTATTAAACCAATCAAGTTCCAAAACTAAACAGTTCTTAACCTCAAAAACAAAAAATCGTCTACATATATCTGACAATTTGACTAAAATCAGAGATTCGCTTGAGAGATATCGTTGACGGTTTCTGATAACTTGAAAGGACTTTCTCAAATCGATTTTACATATGTACTGATATTTTAAAAGCCTGCAGGGTCGGTCAACTGATTCACATTTTTATACCCTTCAGCAAAAATAGTAAAGGGTAGACATAGGTTTGTCATTCCGTGTGTAATTTACAAAATATTCTTATGCCAGCAATAAAGTATATATATTCTGGGCCCCATATGAATAGGGCAAACGAATAAGTGCTGTACGTCTTTCCGGCCATCCGTCTGTCTGTACATGAAACCGGTTTTTAGAAGCTCCCAGAATAGCTAGAGACTTCAGTCTTCGACTGGTGTATGAGAAATGGTCCGAAATAGAGTGGTATTGAAAATCAGTAAAATCTCAGATGTCAGAGCTGGGAAATTTAAGTATTTTTTTCTATCTGGCTTAAACTAAGTTTATGTTTTACTTAAACCAATTTTATATTTCATTAAGAATTAAGTTGGTAATAAATTAAAAAAAAAATCAAGAAAACCATTCCAGGAAAATTTTAACTTTTTTTTTAGCATATAAGAGTAACCTACTAAAACTTGTTTTAGTAAATTAATCTCTAAAAATTAAACATATTTTATACTTTCAAAAGAAATAAATCAAAAAAAATTATTCCAGGGTTGGAAAGTTCACACTTATTGCTTTATAAAAGTAACTAGGTCAAATAATTGCTTTTTTTATTTTTCTTTATAAATTAAATATATTGTATATAAAATTAGCAAAATACAAGAAACACATCTCCAGAGCTGGAAAATAACAAATTTTTTTTGCTATATAAGAGTAACTAAGCAAAACAATTGTTTTCTCTCTTTGTTAATTAAATCTATTTAATTTTTTAGAAGAAAATAAATTAATAATATTAGGATTCGAAAAATTAAAAAAAACTTTTGTTTTGGTAAAAAAGTAACTAAATAATTTTTTTTTCTTTTATGAAGTGATAGGAAAAAATTATTAAAGACAAAAATATAGCCCTTACGGAGCCATGAACACCGGTATTGAAAATGTTATGATCGGACTAAAAATGGCGACACAGTCAACAAAATACTAAAAGGGCGGTATTTGTAGGCGTGGCAAAAAAATAAAAAATTATTTTTGAAATTGTTTTTACATGATCTATAATCCTAGGGGGTGACTGCCACAACTTTTTTTTTGTACGGAAGGCGAACCACTCTACTGTGCAGGCAGGCTATTTTAGTTTGTTGGTGAGAGGAGGTGTGAAGATTGCGGAGTAAAACAAAACGTACAAAATTAAAATTCGAGGGGACTTTTAACATTTCTCTTTGCCTTTTTCGTACTTTCAGCATTAAGCGTATACATAAATGTCAAAAGGAAATGAAGAAAAAAGTCTTAATGTAAATGTGCATGACTTATCGTAGGGGGGCTTAAAAGAAAATTGTTAAAACAAGGCAGGCTTAAAAGGCATAGTGTGAAATGGTACTAGGAGTTACGAGCGTGAGTCCATTGTGTTGATTTGTATAGTAGTTGGTACAAAACTGTTTCTTGTTTTTTCCTTTCTATACTTGATTTTTTATTCGGTGCAGAAGCTTAAAAGATACACTTTCATTATTATCGCCTTTGCAGAAAAATATAAAATTTCTAGTTCTAATTCAGTTTAGTAAATTAGAATTAAGTGTCTGCCATATTTATACTGAGAGTATGGATATATATGCGGAAAAAATTAATGTACGCATGATACTCAGAGTATTTATTCATCCTATGGCAATGTATGCAATTGTGTTTATGCAATGGAATGAATGGAAAATGTACTTTGGCTGTTTGAAAACATTTATCAGGTAATTAGGAGGTAAGATTTAAAATTTTAAGCAACTAGTATTATTCCTTAAATTTTTTTCACAGCATTTGCAACCAAAAATCCTTACTGAAGTGCTAAATGTCTTGGTAGTAATTATTTCATTAGAAACGTTTTTAGCACAGTCGACAATTATTAAATCGCACTTGCCATCCCTGTCTGGTGATAAGTTAAACATCGCAATGATATTTAAAATGTGTGCAACTGACATACTCTTGTATATACTCGCGTATAGCCTAATAAATACTCAAGAGTATTTTTCTAAAAATTGTATAAATGTGTATAAATTTTACTTGTAAAAATATAAGCTGCATAATTGAAGGAATGTGTATGAAAATAGTTGTTGGTTACTTATACTAGTTGTTCGCATTCAGTTGAAACTTGATTTTTATGTTTGCGTATGAATATTTTATTTTATTTTGTAGAAGGGCCCATAACTACTACCCTTTTCTTATTATCTGCTAAAATAAAGTATTTTTGAGATAATGATAAGATGTTGCATATGTAAAAAAAAGTACACGAGCAAGATATTCTTGTTATCTTTTGCAAGTTCATGTACAGACTCAGCTTTTTATTACATAAATAATTTTAATAGTTATGCGTTATTTAAGCTTCTTGTGTTAAAAATTCTGTATATTGTTTATGATTTATTTATTTTTTGCGCTAAAATTATATTTTAGTTATCATTATGTAAATTATTCATAAACAGATATACGTAACAACATGCCAACGCATTTGAATATTGGTTATTATATTTATTTTATTTTAAGTTAGAACAGTAACAAATAAAAGATTTTAAAATGTGAATAAAAATTTTAGTTTAAAACAAACGGCACATGAAGGTAAATATTTTGTTTATTGCCGCTCAGAGATGAGATAATTTAAAGAAATTAAAAATAATTAATTCCCCTTAAATTCTTGAAATGCTGGTCACATTGGGTCATTCATCATTCATCAAAAAAATCTATTTTTATGTTTTATGTAGCCAAACAATGTTTTTAGTTGAAATAATTTTACTATGTTCGATTTTAGTGAATTATCTATCCCTCATTAGATGAGAAAAAAGTAAGTTTTGCAGGATATTTGTAATGTTCAAAACTAAATTCATCAAAATGTAATATTGTAGTTTCAAGTTATTTTTAACGCGTGTCAAAGTTAGTATGAATTTAAAAAACTTTGTTTGTTGTTGGTTACACCTACAAGGTTAATTTGACAATTTTTTTGGCAATGATTTTGCTTCATATGTGTCTCATGTTAATTCAACATGATGATTAACAGCAACCTTCAAAGGAAATTTTACCTTTGGAAATAACTGTATTTCATGTTCCACTACTGTTAAATAAAAATGAAGAATCATGTTGAATCAAAGTTGTTTCAAAACCTCAACCACAATGTTTTGAAATTTACTAATAAGTTGCTTAAGCAGCAAACGAAATGCATCTAGTTAAACAAACAACAAAAAAACTTTTTTAAATTCATTAAAATGTAATAATATACCAGAGAAAGGGAAAAAATAAAATATGTATGTATAACTAACACTCACACATTTGCTTCCAAACTGCACTCCCCCATAAATTGAATTAGTTAAACAAATAATTCGTCGGTTGATTTCTGGTTTGCGGCACAGTATATTCAAAATACATTATGTCTCCAGCAAACCAGAAACCAACCGACGAATTGTGCTCATAATTGTGAAAGTGGTTGGTTCACATCACATTGTTTTAAACTGAATGAATTCAGTGTAATTTTTAGCAGCAACAAATTTATATGACTTGGATGACTGTCATAATTATAGAATCTATTTTAAGTAAGTATTATCTTTATAATAAAGATATTGTTGAAAACTAAAAAAAAAAGATATTAAATTACAACATTATCATATTATCACTCAAAACAAACACGTGTCTGAAGACGCACTGAAAACTAAATGTATACACATGTATCAGTGATCGGCAATGAATCGTTTTTTCGCTATTCATACTGACTCATGAAATTTTAAATATAAATGAGTATACATCATTTTAACTCAACTACTCTGATTTGTGCATACTCACGATGACATTGATTTAAAAGTAGAGGTTGAAATAAATATGAATGCGACGTCGACATCATAGTCATACCACACTCACATTCATAAATCACCTCAGTTTGATTTCTAATTTCAGCAAAATACTTATACTACTCATATTGATTCACCTCCCAATTCAACTCATGCATGTATATTTAAAAGATTAGTCACTAAACAGTTTGCACGTAGCATACGTAGTAGTAAATAGCGTTGTTTTTCAATTCGTGCATAAAAAAACAAAAAAAAAACCAACAGAGAAACATATAACCTTATAATGAGAACTTTAATGTTCGTATGCGAAGTTCGCATTGTGAATCATACTTATTTTGCATTGTGCATAGGCATTGAGTTAAGGAGAGTCGAAATCAACAACAACATAAATGTTGTTCGCTGCGAACTTTCGAGTAAATATGATTCATAGACAACATTGCAATAAGTGTATGAGTGCGCATAAGTACAGGAAATTATAACTCATAATTCAACTCTATTGAATTTTTCACTGCTCATTGCTGTTCTCTGATGTATATGTAAATACTTAAAAGCTAAAAATAAATACCATTAAGTGACGTCAATTCAACAATTTTCATTATAATTACTGAAAATTTTTTTTAATAGAATAACAAAAAATCATAATCATCAAACCCTTTTCAAGATTCATTATCTCATGAGCATAGTAATGATTTCCCCGTAATTTATCAAATAAGTACTTATTAACATTATTAAGTGAAATTACTTATTTGAATAATTTCCAGTTATATATGTATGTATTAGTGCTAGGATACTATCGATATTTTCTACTATCGATATCTATCGATAGTACAAATTTCACTATCGATACTATCGATATTACTATCGACGAAATGTTTGTACTTGAGAGAGAAAAATATAACTAATTTTTCATCAGGACACAGTTAGTTTTTTATCACTTTATTGAAAGTTTATAGTCTTTTTGTTTTAATATGTATGAATGTATCTACGAACGTTATATTAAGTTACAGCTTTTGAAAAATTGTGCTGATGTCAGTTAAAAATTTTTTAACAGCTCACGTTTATAAAACTGCATTTTAAATAATATCGATATCGATATTTTTTCCTATCGATATTTTCGATATTTTAAAACTATCGATATTATCGATAGTACTATCAATAGTATCCCAGCACTAGTATGTATAGACACAAAATTATTGTTCATACAAATTATTTTCTAAAACAAAGAAGATTTGTTGTTTAATTTTAAATTGATTAGCTTTGATTTTAGGGATCAACTAATTGGTAATTTTACGAAGATTATCAATTTGTTTTTAGAGCTATGCTCTTTATGCCACGACACAGAAGCTAGAACGTGATTTTCGTAACAAAAATAATGGACACTATTACAGCTATAAATTTATTTTTGTTTTGATTTCTTTGTACTTAAAAGCAGAGTAGGAAAATAAAAGCAACAAAATGTTTGATTTTATTAATATTTGTGGTGACTTTGACATCATCATTTAATACAAGAAATTTGTTTTATATACATGGCTAAGCAGCATAGCTCTAACCGGGTGTCCTAGGACACCTCTCTTCTTTTTTTATGTTACCTTATAACTCGGTTCATTTTATATTTATTGCAAAATTTCTTTCTTTTTTTTAAGAGATTGTATAGTTTTCAGTTGGTCCCATTGTAAAAAAAGTGGGTTGGGACACGCCCGCTAACTTTATTATATGATTTTGTGATATTTGACTTATTCGATTGCTACGAAACTTGCCCAACACATTGGGCTCTCGCAACGATACAATCTCGAAATTAAAAAAAAATTGGGTGGAGTAAGATTTAATAGTACATTTCACATAATTCTGTTCAAGCAAATTTTTTTAATCTTGGCCAAAAATCTAAGCCCACAAAAAGACACAATCTCGCATTCAAAACAAAGGTGTGGGGTCACGCCCATTAAAATTTATTACTATATTTCAGGTGCTTATATTTAATCGATTTTTGCGAAACATGACACACACTTAGAACGCTTAAAAATGTACAATCGCTAAATGTCCTAAAAGTGGGTTGGGGACACGCCCACTAACTTTATTATTTGATTTTGTAATATTTAACTTATTCGATTGCTACGAAACTTGCCCAACACATTGGGCTCTCGCAACGATACAATCTCGAAATTGAAAATGAATGGGCGGAGCCACGCCCAGTAAGACTTAATAGTACATTTCACATAATTTTGTTCAAGTAAATTTTTTAAACTTGGCCAAAAACTCTAAGCTCACAAAAAAAGACAATGCAGCATTCTAAACAGTGGACGGGGCCACGTCCATTAAAATTTAATACTATATTTCAGGTGCTTCTACTTTAACGATTTTTACGAAACATGACACACATTTAGAACGCTTAAAAATGCACAATCTTTTATTCGAAAAACTATGCGGGGCTACGCCCTTTAAGATTTAATATTAAATTTCATGTATTTCTACTTTATCGATTTTTAAGAAACTTGAGGAGGCACACTTGAATTTCTGAAAAATACTTAATCTTGTGTTAAAAAAAGCGGGAGGTGCCACGCCCATTACAGCTTAATATTTTATTTTTTGCGTACTTTCACTTAATGGATTTTTACGAATTTTGACACACACCTTGATCTCTTAAAAAGGCAAAATCTTGCACTCAAATTATTGGGCGTGACCGCGCCCATTAAATTTTAACATTTAAAATATTTCATGTGTTTCCACTTTATCGATTTTTAAGAAACTTGACAGACACACACCTGAAGCTCTGAAAAATACTTAGTTTTGTAATAAAAAAAAGTGGGCGAGGCTACGCCCATGAGAAGTTAGTATTAAATTGCCACGAAACTTAGCAAAGAGTTTGGATTCTTAGAATGACATTATTTTGTGCTTAAAGAAGTGGGCGCGGCCATGCCCATTAAATAATAATTTTATATTTGAAGTGCTTCTTCTACCTGGCCTATTTTTACGAAACTTGATGTAGAACTTGAGTTCTGCAAGTAAGGTAATGTTGAATTTAGATAAGTGGGCGGACATTAATATTTGCCAAATTGGGTATGACCACCACAACACTCCCAAAATATACCTAAGCTTGACACTAAAAATTCTAAAAATAAAATTTAAAAAAGTAAGCACTAAACAATTAAAAATAATTTAGATCCAGCTAAATAAATTATTTTTAATAGGCTATCTATAATGATATTCAAAGCATGTTTTCCTCAGCCAATTCACCAGCGCACAATGGGATTAAAATCTCCTTCAGCTTAGCTTCAAACATAACCTATCTTATTCATACAAAAAAAAGTATGGTTTATAAAACAAATTTTGTATCGGAAAACTGTTTTATAAACCTGTTTGTAAATCAATCAATAATATATTTAATTTGTACTGCCCCAAAGCTTAGTTGATATTTTCCAAATATTTACAGCTTTAATTTTAAAAGATAAAAAAAATAAATACAAAAATTGCTTTGCAGCATATTTTCAAGTTGTTATCACATTCAAATAAATTTCATTGGGGCAATTCATTTTAAACAGATTTTTTTGCTGATTATATTTTTGATCCTCTTAAAAAAATTTTATGTAATTTACTTGTAATCTAAACAAATAACCGCAAAACATTTTTTTTCTTGTAATAAAAAGAAGAAATTTAACTAAGTAAATAAACATACAAAAAAAAAAAAAAGAAACCCTTAAAAAATTTAGGGAAAAAAAGAAGCAACTACCCCCTTTTGCCAGCAAAAAAAGGATCTTTTGTGTTACAAAATAAAAATAAAACCCCTGTAATCTAACCGCAAGCAATTTAATACAATTTTCAAATCATAACTTTAAATCTGTGTTTAAGTCTACTGTTTTCAATAATATTTTTTTTAAAGAAATTTGATACATTTGCAATAATATAATACTGATGCAGGCTGGAGAAGTCCTTGCTTTGATTTTGAAAATGACACGTAAAACGATTTATGCTGCTGTGCTTAAGTGTTTTTTAATAAAATTTTATCATACTTTTTTTATCTTTAGAAAAGACAAAGAGTTTCTAGATATTATGTTTTTTTTTGCTAAAAATCTAGATAAAACAATTTAAGGATTTCCAACATCTTAATTGAAAATCTAAGGCTTTGTTCTATTTATTTTATTGTATGCTTTTCTATGACAGTAAGAAAAAACAAAACACCTGTAATTTAATATTTTAGGCCAAGCAGAAATTAGCAAATGTTCTCAAAAACACATGATACTTTAGAAACCATCAAGGATATTTCCATCATGCACACAACAATTGCTAGATTAGATGTCTCACGAGGTGAAAAAAAATTCTTTTCTTTTCTAATTCTAAGATTAACTGCCTGTGGTTGCAAATAGAATAAAATAAAAATATTTAGAAAACTAGCTATTACACGCGATTTCGTTTGCAGGGAATTTAACAAAGAACTTTTGTTCCCATACTTAGTAAGGGAAGTATCACTACCCTCCACTCCCCCTTCACAGTATCATTCAATCAGCTTTGCCCCTTTGGTTTTAAGGAAGTCCTTGCCGCATTTAACAACTCTCACTATTGTACTCCTTTAGATATAGCATAATTAATAGTTTTTATGTTAGAAGGCTATCCTTCCCCATAGTCCTAGCCCGACAGCTCTATACTTGTCAAACGCACATTATTTTCAAAGTAACTTACAACAAATTTGAAAACCTCTACTATTTGCAGCCCTGCAGACATAAGCCCACAAAAAAAATTATGATGGGGACAGTTATTGCCCTTACTGCACCGCCAGTTTTCTGCTTCACTTATGCCGGCCATACACTATATAAGCTCACTGCACAAGTCTGGCACTGTAGTGTAGTGTAGTGTATGGGGGTGATTGTGCTATTTACGCAGTGAACTGAGTAAATATCAAAATGATTTTGATATTTGCTTAAGTTAGAAAACTTTACAGTGAACTTCTGTAGTGTATCTTGCAAACGCTCAGTGGTGTCGTGATTTTTTAAGAGTTCACAGCAAAAAATAAGCGCAGAACAAATATTCTGGACAGAGTTCCTAGAATTATACAAAGAATCACCAGCATTATGGCAAATTAAAATAAAAAATGCACAGTTTGCTTGTATAGTGTGTGTCACAAGCTTCCCCATAGTCCTAGCCCGACAGCTCTATACTTGTCAAACGCACATTATTTTCAAAGTAACTTACAACAAATTTGAAAACCCCTACTATTTGCAGCCCTGCAGACATAAGCCCACAAAAAAAATTATGATGGGGACAGTTATTGCCCTTACTGCACCGCCAGTTTTCTGCTTCACTTATGCCGGCCATACACTATATAAGCTCACTGCACAAGTCTGGCACTGTAGTGTAGTGTAGTGTATGGGGGTGATTGTGCTATTTACGCAGTGAACTGAGTAAATATCAAAATGATTTTGATATTTGCTTAAGTTAGAAAACTTTACAGTGAACTTCTGTAGTGTATCTTGCAAACGCTCAGTGGTGTCGTGATTTTTTAAGAGTTCACAGCAAAAAATAAGCGCAGAACAAATATTCTGGACAGAGTTCCTAGAATTATACAAAGAATCACCAGCATTATGGCAAATTAAAATAAAAAATGCACAGTTTGCTTGTATAGTGTGTGTCACAAGCTTCCCCATAGTCCTAGCCCGACAGCTCTATACTTGTCAAACGCACATTATTTTCAAAGTAACTTACAACAAATTTGAAAACCCCTACTATTTGCAGCCCTGCAGACATAAGCCCACAAAAAAAATTATGATGGGGACAGTTATTGCCCTTACTGCACCGCCAGTTTTCTGCTTCACTTATGCCGGCCATACACTATATAAGCTCACTGCACAAGTCTGGCACTGTAGTGTAGTGTAGTGTATGGGGGTGATTGTGCTATTTACGCAGTGAACTGAGTAAATATGAAAATGATTTTGATATTTGCTTAAGTTAGAAAACTTTACAGTGAACTTCTGTAGTGTATCTTGCAAACGCTCAGTGGTGTCGTGATTTTTTAAGAGTTCACAGCAAAAAATAAGCGCAGAACAAATATTCTGGACAGAGTTCCTAGAATTATACAAAGAATCACCAGCATTATGGCAAATTAAAATAAAAAATGCACAGTTTGCTTGTATAGTGTGTGTCACAAGCTTCCCCATAGTCCTAGCCCGACAGCTCTATACTTGTCAAACGCACATTATTTTCAAAGTAACTTACAACAAATTTGAAAACCCCTACTATTTGCAGCCCTGCAGACATAAGCCCACAAAAAAAAATTATGATGGGGACAGTTATTGCCCTTACTGCACCGCCAGTTTTCTGCTTCACTTATGCCGGCCATACACTATATAAGCTCACTGCACAAGTCTGGCACTGTAGTGTAGTGTAGTGTATGGGGGTGGTTGTGCTATTTACGCAGTGAACTGAGTAAATATCAAAATGATTTTGATATTTGCTTAAGTTAGAAAACTTTACAGTGAACTTCTGTAGTGTATCTTGCAAACGCTCAGTGGTGTCGTGATTTTTTAAGAGTTCACAGCAAAAAATAAGCGCAGAACAAATATTCTGGACAGAGTTCCTAGAATTATACAAAGAATCACCAGCATTATGGCAAATTAAAATAAAAAATGCACAGTTTTCTTGTATAGTGTGTGTCACAAGCTTAGTTAACGCAGTGCCAGACTTGAGCACTGAACTTGTGCAGTGTATGAGAGTAAGCTTAACCAAATTTGAAGACTTTAATTAATGCAGCTCTCCAAAATTTTTTTTTAAATGAGAGTAAGGGATTAGGTACCCTTCTCTCCTCTCCTATCACCACAGTTTTCTGCTTGACTATGCATATTGCTTTCAAAGTAACCCCTATTGAACCCCAATTGGAAGATTCTCATTCCATTAAGCAATTTTGCTGGAAAACAAGTGTAAAACAATTGTTACTAAAGGCACATACTCAATTGTCAGAACTTGAATTATACTCGATTTACACTTTATTTCAATAGTATTTTCCGGTGAAAAGGGAACTTATATTCAATTCGTACAATTCAGCTGTAGTATAGTTCAATTTAAAGCCTTGAACTATACTTCAGTTAAGCCTTGTATTGTACAAATGAATACAATTATGAAAATAACATGAAAAAAGCTTGAATTGAACTGTATTTCCAGTTAAATTTTAAGTGCTTGATTTTTCTATATACATACATGTGTGACCTTCTCCGAGAAAAGGGACCTAGTGTGTCAAAATCGATAAAAATGAGAAAAACATTAAAATTTTATTTTTTAAATGCCATTTTCTCCCTTTTCTCGGAGAAGTTCGCATATAAGGCTGTAAATATTTTTGTTTTAAAAATAATCTTCAAAAAATAGTTCATTTAAAAAACACAATAAATTGTAATTTTAAATTCATGATTGATTTTAGTTTTGGTTTAATGTTTGCCTACTTGCCCATAGTTATATAAAAAGAGCCTCAAGGTATGCTTTATTTATGGGCATATTAATAAATAGTAAACGATCACAGCAGAACAGGGCTGGAAACAGCACTGCCATATGTTCAGATATGTCTGTATTTTGCAAAAAAAAAAAAAAAAGCCACAAAATACAATTTTCACTGAAACCATAATATCCGATGGTCACAACTATTGTTATTTTAGCTACATTACAAACTAAGGCTTACATCTGGCATTTCATGTGTGCCATGTGCCCAAAAAAGCGTAACCCCTAATTGCTAATGAAAAGCTGTTTGATTCAGACACGTATTTATTAAGTTAAGCAGTTTCATACATAACTAAAAGATAATTTTATAGAATCTAACATGAGTGGAAACTGTTTAACTTAATAAATACGTGTCTGAATCGAACACTTTTTCATTAGTAGTTAGTGGTTATGCTTTCTTTGGCACATGGCACACAGATGTAAACCCGGCCTAACGTCACATTAAAAAAACAAATATCCATTTAAGGTAAAAACTTAGTTTTCTCGAGGTTTTGTCTAAAAATCGCTAAAATTCCAGAAATTTCCCGAACATCACGACTGCAGCACTGAAAATGGGTTAACAGAACACAACAGTTACTCAAAAGGTATTTTTATCTAACGGCCCTTTTCACAATGTACAATTAAAAGTTAACAGAGACTTTAACGGCAACTTTTCTATGAAGAACTGTCAGTTAAAGTTAACGTTAACTTTTAACCATACATTGTGAAAAGGGACGTTAGTATCCAAAATACATTGTTTTTACCTAAAAATCCCCAAATTCCCAGAAGGTCTCTGGACATGATAACGGAAACATCGCAGCGGCAACGCTGTGTCAAACACAGAAATTGACCTGTCTAGGTTATTTTCGAATCTCTGAAAATAAAAAAATTATCAGGTCAACTAGGGCTACACGCAGTCTAAGAGAATGCTTTAATTACATTCACCGCAGCAAGCTACTGACTTCAATATTTCAAGGCTAGAATATCCATTTTTATATGAGAATAATTATTTTGACGACAGCAGGTTGTTGTACATGATGATTTTGTGGATGTCCAATTAAACTAATTAACTAAATTCTATTTTTGTTGGCGGCAATGAACAAATATAGTGCTGCCAATATAATACAAAATGTAGAGTGAATGATAGCTTACAATTATTTCGTATTATATAACAGAAAAAACATACCGAAATAAGGAAATAAATTTATTAATTTTTATACTTTCACGTGATATAGTGGTAAGTACATTTTAAAAGAGTTATTTTATTTTCATGAATGTAAAATATTTGAAGGTGGCACCACTAAAATATGTGTATTCAGCTTTGAATATCAGCTGCTTGTGCACTGCACCCGTCTCCAAAATAATTAAGTAGCTGGCTAAAGGGCGAGAAATGCAGCTAGAGGCATTTGAAGTCGTGTGTTCGTGTAGCCTGCTGTTGGCAATGTGTTTAATACATTATTACTGTAAGCATACATTCATACATACCCTGTCGGAGAATGTGTAGTTGACCACAAAATTAATGAAATTCTAATTTACTTTTCTTAGACTAACTAAAAGTTAAATACAGTGTTTTCTAGAAATGACCCAAAATTAATTCTTAAGTTGAGTACTTAATCGGATTAGGTGAGAGCCAACAACAATTTACTCTCAGCTACATTGAATATTAGCTGAGTAGCTAGGGCGTGGACTATACAATATATGATACATAGTGCGAACACCAGCAATATATTTTTCCAAATTTACTGACTACCAGCTGACTGAAATAAAGTCAACTTTAAGTTAGTTAAAAAGTAATGCAGGGTGGGACAATTGGCTACTACCGCCGATGACGACATCCCAATGTTAAAATATTTAGTTGTTTCCACTGGAAATTAATGCAAGTATCAACCAGTACTAGTTGATAAATAGTTAGCTTAAAGTTAACTTAATTTCCTATAGGGTATGCAAAATATTAGTACCCACATTTACGTATGCATTAATATGTATATACATATAATTGTGTGCATGTATGTATGTAGGTGTTACATAATATTTTTTATGAATGAATTGTTCCAGTGGAATTTTTGCTGTGTCATCAAAAACTTCTTTCTGTTGCTTGTGGTTTTTCTTATCAGTAAACACTTGTAATACAAATATTTTATTTAAAAAAAAACACGTGCTGCAGTTGATTGCTGCTGTTGCCTTCGAAAGTGATAAAGTGATGATGAGAAGTTGTTTATAAAATTGTTTAAATTACCAGAGTTAAATGTAATTTTGAACATTTTCACTTGCCGCTCAAAATTATAATTTTGTTGCTTCCAAACTCAGCAATTTTCCAGGCGGTTTGGATTTTTTTTTATTTGCTTGAATTATCAAATGATGTAAGAATAGAATTAAAATCTCTAAAATCTTAATCATAGTTTTATATACCTAGAGATTTTTTACTAAAAATTTTGTATTATTGTAGGCTTCCTTCCAGCTTTTTTGTGGACAGAACATGTCACTTATTCAGAAAAATTAACCAACTTCTTATAAAGGCTGAGCTAAAAAGGAACCCTATTGTTTTCGACGTCCATCCGTCAGTCTGCAAGCCTGTCACAGGCTGTTTGTTTTCTCCAGAATCGTAAGAGCTACAGACCTGAACTTTTCGCAAAATATGTAAATCTTTGGGCGCTACAACAGCAATGTATCACAGCTAAAAAGTGAGCAACGAAAAATTTTGAAGTCCTCATGTAATATACAGACAATTATATATAGACACTTGAAATTTGCAAAAAAAAAGGCCAACTTACTACTTTATTTAAAATTTAGGGTATTCTATCTATCAGTTAATGTAATTTTCACTATGTAATTTTTACAACTTGCTGTATCTTAAAAACAGTAAGAGGCAAACCCTTTGAATTAAACAAAAAACGCTACAACTAAAAAGTCCCAAAATTAAAAAATATCACCAAAAAGAAAAGAATCGCCAAAAATCGAATAAACACCAAAACGAAAAAAATCGCCTAAATTAAAATAATCGCTAAAAATTAAGTCAGTCGCCAAAAACCGAAGAAATGGCCAACGGAAAAAGCGTAAAAACTGTAAAAATCGCTAGAATCAAATTAAAAAATATCACCAAAAACTAAAATAAATCGCCAAAACGAAGCAAAAAATCGCCTAAACTAAAAAATAGCTTCAAATTCTTTTATCTAATTTTTCGACCTTTTTTATATATTTAACTAAACTATTTTTTTGAGCTTTAGGTCTGTTTGTATTGGGCTTTATTTTTTCAATATTTCGTTAACCTTCGGTTAACTTCTTCGGATAAAGTATATATACACAATACAAATAGACCTTAAGCTCAAAAAAAATAGTTTAATTAAATCTAAAAAATAGCTACAACTTAATAAATCGCAAAATCGAAATAAAACGCTAGTTTGAAAAAAAATCGTCAAAGCAAACAAAAAGTCGCTGAAACGAAAAAAAGCTTAAACAAAACAATAGATCACCAAAGGTGAAAAAGTCGCTAAAAATAAAATAAATCGCCAACAATAAAATACCACCAAACGAAAAATTCTCACAAAACCAAAAAAAAAATTACAAACCCGCAAAACAGCGTAAGAACTTTAAAAATCGCTAGCACTAAAATAAATCGCCAAAAGCGGAAAAAAGCATCAAAACTAAAAAACATCGCTACAACTTAAATAAATCGCTAAAATCCGAAAAAATCGCCAAAAACAAAACATTGCCAAAACTTAAGAAACCATTGAAAACCGAAAAATTTGCAGAAACGAAAAAAAGCGCAAGTATGAAAAAAATCTCTCCAACTTAAATAAATCGCCAGAAATCTAAAAATAGTTACCAAAAGCCGAGAAAAATCGCCAGAACGAAAAAAATCCCCAAACTAAAAAAATCGGTACAACTTGAATAAATCGCCAAAAACGAAACTTAAAAAAAGTCGAAAACCGAAAAATTTGCAGAAACGAAAAAAAGGGCAAGAATGAAAAAAATCTCTTCAACTTAAATAAATCGCCAAAAAACAAAAAAAAAATCGCCAAAAGCCGAATAAAATCGCCAGAACGAGAAAAATCCCCAAACTAAAAATATCGCAAAAACTTGAATAAATCGCCAAAAACGAAACTTAAAAAATTTGCAGAAACGAAAAAAGGGCAAGAATGAAAAAAATCTGTTCAACTTAAATATGTAAGTCCCCAAAAATCTAAAAAAAATCGCCAAAAGCCGAAAAAAATCGCCAGAAAAATTGTAAATGCGAAAAAAGCACAAGAACTTAAAAAAATTGCTACAACTTAAATAAATCGAAAAAATCGAAAAAAAAACGCCAAAAATTTGAAAAATCGGCTAATTTAAAAAAACGCTTAAATAAATCGACTAAGAACGAAGTAATCCCTAAAAAAATAAATCGTCATAACTAAAAAATCCTTAAAAATGAAACAAATCGCCAAACTTGAAAAATCAACAAAAACCGAAAAAATCGCTAACACGGAAAACCCGAAAAAATTCCCAAAAATCTAAAAAATCGCCTAAAGCCGAAAAAATTGCAAAAACGAAAAGAGCGCAAGAACTAAAAAAAAAACGCTACAACTTGAATAAATCGCCAAAAACTAAACTTAAGAAGAGTCGAATAACGAAAAATTTGCAGAAACGAAAAAAAGCGCAAGCATGAAAAAATCTCTTTAACTTAAATAAGTAAAACCCCAAAAATCTAATAAAAATCGCCAAAAGCCGAAAAAATCTCCAGAAAAATTCCAAAAACGAAAAAAAGCGCAAGAACTAAAAAAATCGCTACAACTTAACTAAATCGCCAAAAATGTTAAAAAATCACATAATTTAAAAAAAGCGATAAACTAAAAAAAGCCTATAAAGAAAATAAATCACCATAACTAAAAAAATCGTTAAAAGTGAAACAAATCGCCAAACTTAAAAAATCAACAAAAACCGAAGAAAATCGCTAACACGAAAAAACCAAAAAAATCTAAAAAATCGCCAGAAGCCAAAAAAAATTGCCACAACGAAAAAAATTGCCAAACTTAAAAAATCGCTACTACTTGAGTAAATAGCCAAAAACGAAGAAATCGCCTAACGAAAAAAAATCGCCACAACTACAAAAATCGTCAAATCGATAAAAAAAAAGCGCCACAACAAAAAAAATCGTTAAAACTGAAACAAAACGATAAACCTGAAAAATCAACAAAAACCGAAGAAAATCGCTAATACGAAAAAACCGAAAAAATTGCCAAAAATTAAAAAAATCGCCAGAAGCCAAAAAAAAAAATTGCCAGAACGAAAAAAATTGCCAAACTTAAAAAGTCGCTACTACTTGAGTAAATAGCCAAAAACGAAGAAATCGCCTAACGAAAAAAAAATTGCCACAACTAAAAAAATCGTCAAATTCATAAAACGCGCCACAACAAAAAAAAAACCTTGAAACTGAAACAAAACGATAAACCTGAAAAATCACCAAAAACCGAAGAAAATCGCTAACACGAAAAAAAACCGAAAAACAAATCGCTAAAACTAAAATAAATAGCCAAAAAGCGATATAACGCCAAAACCCGAAAAAATCGCTTAAACGGAAAAAATCAGCCAAAAGCCGAAAAAGCGCCAAAAACCTAGAAAAAGCACCAAAAACCGAAAAAAAGTTAACCGGGTAATTGATTTTTTTGTAACTAACTACATCTGGTAAGATATTCGATTATATGGTCAAAAGTGCTAATAGTATTACACATGTAGTGTCCATAAGCAACTCTTCGTGCGAGTCTAAGTCGATTGGGTACCTGCTCTTATCGTTTTCTAATAGAGAATACGCTTCGGACTAGGCGTGATGCGAAAGCTAATGATGTCATTTGCCCTCTAGAGATCTATCGTTAATCAGAAAATCTGATATGCCCACTACAACTGCTACACTTATTGGCAAATAAGGAAGTTGAGAGAAATATAATGTACGAGTGAACTATTTATTTCAAAAACCCAATTAACTTGTGAAAGCAAAATCCAAGAACCTAGCCCTTGTTTTACAAAGAAATTAATTGACTCATTCATAAAAATCGTTTCTGTTTTGTAAAAGGTTTATGAAAACTAATTTTATCAATATTTTGCTATTGCATTAAGTTCTTAAATAAAAAGCTTAGTTGACTTTAAGTTAATTATTTAACAGCTTAAAGGCCAAGTGTAGTATTTACTAACATGGTTCATTAATTAACCTTATCGTTCGTTGTTGGGCAACGGAAATTCTCTTTAAACACGTTTTTTTCCCTCTATTGAAGAACTGCAAGAAATGATTAAACATTTTTTAAGCGAAAATGTTTTTATATAAAGCCAACGAATATTGAAAAACTATATTATTTAATTGGGTCAGTGTGTACCATAATTATTTAACAATATTCATAAATAATAATAAAAATAAAGAGAACTGTTGAAGCTGCTTGGAAATGACACCTAATGTTGTGTTATTCGCATTATTACTCTTCATTTCACTTGGCGTTCTGCAAAGCGAAGAGCAAACCTATCAGGGCTATATCTTGTGGCCCAGAAAGATGCATATGCTGGAAATGAAAGAATTGAAGGCAACATTTAATAAAGAGAAACATGATAAAATTGAAGAAGCCATGTCCATGGAAGATGAGAAAGAGGAGAAAATCAGACAGAGGCAGAGTAATGATGAAGAGCAAAGGGAAACGAATAGAATAAAGCGAGAGATTGGTAGGTTGTCAAGTATTTGAAAATATCTAACATTCTAACATCTGCTAAAAAAATTTCTAATGTATACAGAATCGAAGCCTATACCCAGATCTGCCTCGATGGAGTCTAGTGAGTCAGAGGAGGATTGCACAGATGACTGTGCAGCACAGCAACCAGAAATCTCGAAACAAGCCATGAAGAGAGGTAAGTTTAAATAAAGAATTTAATAAGATAAACTATTGAAAAGTATAAAAAGAGAATTTCTTGATTTTTTTATATTTTTTTATATCTAATTTGCTTGCTTTCGCCCATTTCAGAGACTTCTATAACCGGCAATAGCAATCGTTTAAACAATTTGATTAATTTACCTGTGAGGCTGAATGTCTTGGCCAACGTTTTGAGCAAATTGAATCAGGGAGTCTTAGATTCCAAAGAGCAACCTTTAGGTAACTTTTGTTACTCAATATTTAGCGCTGTCTTTAAAATAACTCCAAGCATTCTTTTATTTCTTCTAGATTCTCTCACCATAAAAGGTAATCACAATACCGTATCGAGCTTGGTCAATGCACCCATAGATGCTGATGCAGTTGTAAATATTCTAAGCAAAGTAGATACAACGAAATCCGGTGCCAAAGACAGTGGCGCTCATGGTGGTGTAGTGGATGGCCTTTTGGGAGGTCTGCTGGGTGGAGACGGTAAATCGAAAGGTGGTGGTAAAGGCTTGGTGGATGGTCTATTGGGTGGTATATTGGGAGATGGTGAGGGTTCTGGACTTTTGAAAGGCCTATTAGGCGATACCTTGGGAGATCTGTTGGGAGCTTTATTGGGTGGCAAAGGCTTGGTGGGTAATCTTTTGGGTGGTGTGGATGGCAAAGGTCTGGTTACCGAGCTGCTCGACAATTTATTGGGTGGTGTGGTGGGTCTGGTGGATAATCTATTGGAGTTATTGTTAGGCCTTTTGGATGGTCTTTTGTTGGGCTTGGATCATGCTCATGCAGCTGATTCTTTGCCTAAAACAGCAGCCCATGGCCCAAGTGATGGTAAGCTTTATTTGAGCTTCAAATATATATATTTTTTCTAATAAAATAATCGGTTTTTTTTGCAGCTTCAGAAGGCCTTAATATCCAAGGCAACCATAACCATGTTTCCTCTTTGGTCAATGCTCCCATACGTATTAAAGCTCTTGTAAATGCTTTGTCCTCCCTAAAACAGGAACTAAAACAACAAATGCAAACGTCAGGTAATACAAATTAATAAGGATTTAGCAAAAACCAACCTTATTTGCATATCTAGAAACTCAATTAGTCGGTAAACTAGAATTTAATTAACAAGTTTTACAATAAGTTCAAATAATACTCTATTGAAAATATTCATAAAATAAACCTGAAGGTCTTTGAGCCACTTTGAAAGTAAGGAATTATTCTGGTTTTCTCATTCAGTTCATGCTCACTCTTTCTATCTCTCTTTGTTGATTTTCTTTATTCATGAAGCTGTTTAAAATTTTTTAGCGACTAAATCTACATGTTGAACACAATATATTCACCTGCTGAATAAAAGCAACCATTCAGAACTACTGTCTATCACTGGCTTCATCTTAACACCTTACCATCATCCTGTGGTCCTCAAAAATAAGCTGTCCAGAACAAAATTCTGAAGGCCTTCCGTGGTACCCATTAGAAACTTATAAGACGTTAGCAGTAAACCTGACATTTTAAGCAGTTCGGGGATATTGTTGTCAACTATTCAGCCAAAGATTCAAATATATTAAGGTACCACGAGTAACCGAGAACCCTCACGAAAGTTAAGCAGGTTTCATTTTACAATTGTATATAGAAGGCATTCCTCCTGCTCTAAAAAGATAGAGAAGGATAGCAAGACATTATTTTCGCTCCAGTGAGGTTAAAACCCACCACCAGAATGATGTAGGTTTTATATTACAACTGTCTATTGAAGGCCTTCCTCCTACTTTAGATAGGCAGACAGAGGGAAAGAAAGACGCACGATTTTCTCTAGTGAGGTCCAGAACGAAGCGGGTTCTATATCACAATTGTATATTGGAAGCGTTCTACCTGACTTAAAAATGTAGAGAGAGGACTAGGGAGAGTTTATATTTCAGAGATGTCGAAAATCCTCACCAGAATGAGGATATTACTTTTTTTTATTTATTAAAAGCCTTATTCCTAATTTACAGAGATAGAGAGAGGGATAGCAAGACAAAATTTTTGCTCCACTGCGAATCAAATCTCTCCCAAGAATGAGGCAGATGCCTTATCTAAAGAGATAAAGAAAGGAAACGAAAGACAGACTTTTTGCTCCTCGCCAAAAGTTATCTATTGAAAGCCTTCCTGCTGGTCTAGAGAGGTAGAGAGATGGAAATAAATGCAGATTTTTTGCTACAGTAAGGTAAAAATTATGCAGATTTCCGATTATAATTCTCTATTGAACGCCTTTCTCCTCCTCCAAATTTGCTAAAGACAAGTTTTTTATGCTTTAAACCTAAAGTCAAACAAGGGCTTGTTTTGCAGTACCATGGAATCAGTAGGACCAGTACTCAGGGTATAAACCCTACTCAAGCAATGCATTGTGCTGGAACTTGGAAAATAGGTTGTCTAGAGGAAGTTTGAGGCAGTAGTGTCTGTGGATATTCGATTTAAACTTTCCCAAGTTGAAAGTGACAGGAAAGACTTATGCAGGTAGTTTATACCACATACGAACAGTACGGCTAAAAAAGGAGTTCTCACTGTAATGCGTAGTGCGATTTATTGGTCAATCGACCACAAAAGGATGCGCCTTACATGAAGCACGTGTTGTGCGTAAAAATGTTCGGGTTTCAGGAACAAGTTCCCTAATTTCATTAGAACACATTCCATTGTAGTAATGATAGAACAAGGAAATGCAACCCACATTGCTTCGATGCTCCAATGAATCAATAGAGTTGGACACCCTACTATCAGCAATGAGCTTCTTCGCTCTCTCCTGCACGTGGTCGAGAAACCCCGAATTGGTATAAATAGTAAGAAGATCAGATGGGGCGGGTTTAAAAATCCTATGCACTTGATAGATTCCTTTGAGACTTGAAAAAAGTGTTACGACCATCGAACATCACACTGAATTTTCATGCCAAGAACATCAAGAGCTTCCTATTCCCTAATCTTTATATCCCCATAGTTACAGACGCAGCAGCATTTTCGGTCATTTGCCTATGAGTAATCATACAACATTGGATCTTACGGGCATTAAAATCTACCCTATACGCATGAACCCATTCAGAAATTTTTACTTAATCATATTTCGAAGTCGTCCGCGAAAGAATAAATAGGATTTAAAGTTTAACATTGAGGGTCATTTAGAAAAATAAGGAATAGAGTTGGTGAAAGAACGGCACCTTGCGGTACACCTGAATTAACCTTGAACTCATTTGATGAGATCCCGTCTATAACTATTCTTATAGTGTGATCCCTACCAATTGAAAGAATTATAATTTTTCTAAATCTCTTCTTCCATGTGACTTTTTCAGCTGATGCCAATCATCAAGGTGTTAACATTAAAGGCGATAATAATGAAGTGTCTTCTCTGATAAACTTGCCACTGGATCTTGATCTGAACCTAAATTTGTTAAGTTCTTCAAGTAAAACAGGTCGTGACGAGAGAGAAACAATTGCTACAGGAAACTCCTTACCAGATGCTTCTCTGCTAGGCGCTTTAAAAGGTTCGTCTGGGCAAAAATCTTCCCCGCCAAAGTCTTTCTCCCCGTCTGTGCTAAACCCTTCATCAGGTAAGTTTTTTTTCATTAACTTTACTAAAACCAAATAAAATTAAATTTTTTTTTGTCGTAGCACTTGGAGCATCCAACATCCAGGGAAACGATAATATTGTATCCAGTTTATTAAATGTGGTGCCAGATATAAACCTTAATTTGAATCTTTTAAGTGATGTAACAGAGTTATTAGTAGGAAATGATGCTGGGAAGACAGCTGAAGCAGGTGGGAATCCTAATGAAATATGCTTTGATGTGCCTGTAAGCGGTAAGGGATTTTGTTTTCTGTTGATTTTGGGAGTTTTAAGTAGTTTGTTTAATTTGTTTTTATATTTTTTTTCCTTAGAAGCTGATACCTCTATTATAGGCAATAATAATAAAGTGTCAAATGCTATTAATATTAAGCCTACGATCAATTTGGACTTGAATCTTTTGAGTAATATTAAGGAAACAGGGGGCTTCAAAGGGCCCACACAAAGAGTGTGTATAATAAAACCAAACATGACAAAACCACCCATGAAAGAACCCCCGAAACCACCCGTAAAACCGAACATGGCACCAACCATGACGCCACCTGTAAAACCACCCGTGAAGGAACCGCTGAAACCCCCAATGACACCGCCTGTGAAAGAACCCGTAAAACCACCCGTAAAACCACCCGTAAAACCACCTGCAAAACCACCCATGACACCACCTTCCAGCTTGCCAAATGAAATATGTTTTAATATTTTGGTAAATCGTAAGTAGTCTAAACTTAACAGCCAAGCCTCTATTTGCCTAATTGATTTAAATTGCTTAGCTTCGGAGACTGTGATTGAAGGCAACCATAACGAGGTGACAAGTTTGCTCAATTTAGAACCAAATATTAATTTGGGTTTAAATCTCCTGAGTAACGTTCAACAAACTAATATACCTTCTAATCTTGTGGTGAAGAGGATTTGTATACCCAGACCGCCAACGCCAACGCCAAAGCCACATCCTCCACCAATATTACCCCCTCCAGTGATGCCACCCAATCCTCCTAAGGCATCACGTTGCTTTAGAAGAACTTGTGCCAGTTGGAGGCAATTTGTGGACTACGATTGTTTAAATACACCAAATGATTATCCACAGTATTCTATTGTCAGGGATTTTTAGAGAATGTTTATGGTAAACAAAATTTTGTAAAACAATTGATTTGGTTGATAAAAAGATAAAGGATTTCCTCCAGCCCTAAATTTAATTATAAACAACTAAAATTACACTGTACAACAAATTAATTAAGACTAGTTCTGCTAGAGGAGTTCAAATACATAAAAATATAATCAATGCTTACCTTTGACTTTTTTATAAAAGCCTTTGGTACATTATGGTCTTGAATCGGCATAGGAAAACTGCTATTCTTGGAATTTGAAGTACCGAATGTACTCAAAACTTTTATGTAAATGCTTACGAGAAAAAGTTTTTTGAATTATTGTAGCCCTCTAAGAGTCTACTTATGGGTATTTTCTGATCTTTTCCTAATATAGAATAAAAAAAGTATCCTTAATATCGGCTACAACGGGTTAAATTATTTTACAATAATATTTGCCACAAAACTCCTACTAAAGCTGCCAAATTTAAACAAAAGAGACAAACGTTTCTTAGTTGTCAAAATTTCCCATGCCCATACAATTTATATGAAACAAATTTATCAATTCTCAGTTGAGACAAAAAACTGGTTTTTTTAAACCGACTGCAAAAAAAGAGAAGGTTATGAATTCGTCCTTTTTTAATTTTTTTGGTTATGTTACAACATAACTGTAACATTTTAAGCCGATTGTAAAAATTATTTTTTGTCTAAGATTGTAAAAAAGTGGGCGGGGACACGCCCTCTAATTTTATTATTTGATTTTAAGATTTAAGTTATTGAATTGCTATCAAACTTACCCAAAACATTAGGCTATTGCAAGGAAACAATATCCAAATTGAAAAAAGGGCGGAGTCACGCCCAATAAAACTTAATATTATATTTCGCATGCTTATATTTAAAACGAATATTGGCACACATCCTGAGCTTAAAAAAAGACACAATATCGCATTTAAAATAGTGGGCGGGGCCACGCCCATTAAATTTTAATATTAAATTTTACGTGCTTCTAGTGCACCGATTTTTACAAAACTTGGCACATACATAGAGTTCTTAAAAATATACAATCTCGCATCAAAAAAAGTGGGCGGGACCAAGCATATTAAATTTTAATACATATTATATTTTACGTGCTGGCGTTAAAAAAAATTTCTACGAAACTTGGCACACATCCTGAGCTTCAAAGAAAAAACAAAAACTCGCATTCAAAAAAGTGGGCGGGACCAAGGCTACTAAATTTTAATATTTTATTTCACGTGCTTGTAATTAGCCAATTTTTTGCGAAATTTCGCACACTTAGAACTCTAAAAAGACAAAAACTTGTTCTAAAAAATGGGCAAAGCCACGCCCATTAAAATTTAATATTATATTTCACGTATTTGTACTAAACCAATTTTCACAAGACTTGGCACAAATATAGAATTTTTTAAAAGACACAACCTTGCGTTCAAAAAAGTGGGCAGGTCCTCGGCTCTTCAATTTTAGTAGTATATTTCAAGGGCTTATACTCAACTAATTTTCCCAAAAATCGGTTTACATATACAGCTCTTAAAGAGACACAATCTTGCATGCAAGAAAGTGGGCGGAGCCATGCCCATTAAATTTTAATTTTATATTTTACGTGCTTCTAGTGCAACGATTTTTACGAAACTTGGCACACAAGACACCATCCTTTATTCACAGTGGGCGGTATCACGCCTATTAAATTTTAGTGTCATATTTTACACACCTGCGTTTAACAAATTTTTACAGTACTTAACACTTGTTTGCTTTCTTTACTACTTGTGAAGCCAGTCATTAAAGCATAGTTGTTTTGGAAAAAGTTTAATTTTGTTGAGCAGTGTTGATCTACCTGCAGCCCAGCAGCCTGCAATAAATATTTCATTACAAGCATCCTAAAAATATGCTTCAGTTTCCTACTTTCAACTCAGTTAATACCATACTACCATGTTATGTTACATAAACTCAGCTTTTTGTTATTGATTTTAAATAAATAAATTTCTTTTCTTTGAATAAAATATTTATTATGCAAAACTAATCATGTTAAATTTTATTTGAAAAAAAATTATTGTGAAATTTCCTGCTTGCACTACTGTACAATAAAAAAAGATATACACATATAAGTATGTTTTTGTATGTATGGACATTTGAAAATAATATAAGTACAAATTGGGTTTTATTCCTTTTTGCACGCTCACTTTCAATTTAAATAAAAAAATAATGTAAATATATGTATAGACAAAAGTACTTACCAAAATACATCAAAATGAAGCAAAGCTGCAAATAAATAAAAAGAATTTTTAGAAAGGCCAAGATGATACACAAAAAATAAAAAGTTGAAGAGAAAAAAAAGAAAATTGTCATTTGTCTACAACGTGTCTGGCATACAAAGACTCTAGAATTTTATAATTCTGATCCTTTTTCTTTTGCTTATAAATAAGGGTAGATTTTTATGTAACGGATGAAAGAAGGCTGGCAAAAACTATATGTATGTACATATATCTGTGGTATGTATTTTTGGAAGTTTTAAATTAAAAAAAAAACATCAAGAGGCGAAATTCTGTGCCTGAATACCCTCTGAATAGCCATTAAGTTTTTAGTTTCGAAATATGGACTAGATATGAAATTTTAAGGTTGTTTGTTTTTTAGGTCCTTAAATAATAATAGTCCTGAAAATTTGAGTATAAATTCCCTCAGTTAAATAAATTACTACCAGTTCACCTGCCCGATTTTGCCGATTTCACTTAAAATCTTTATGAAAATCTTTAACGTTTGCACTAAGTTTTTTTCAATTTGACATTTATCTAGATTTCGTATTCAAATATTCATTGACTGATATTTGTCCTGAACTACAACCAAGCAATTGCAATTTAGCCAATTCACACACCCTTTTAAGAACATTGAATTAAAATTCGACAAAATCTAGTGACGAAGTAGATTTTGTTTGAGCGTGAGTGAAAACATATTTTTTTACTTTAATGTAAAAAAAAATAACAAAATAAACAAGTCAGTTAAAATTTGTTCCACAATTTTGATTTCCTGTCACTTTATCCAAAATTGTGTTTGTGATTTCCAATCACGATGGAGTGCAGCAAAGGTTTTCATAATAAAAATTTATAGCTGTTGAAATTTAAAAAATATATATAATGTCTAAGGTGAGTGTTATTAATATTAAGCAAAATTGGTCACGCGTGAGTGGACACGTGAGCGTGAGCGAGAGCGAAAAAGTATTTTTTTGCCTTAATATAAAAAGAATAATAAAAAAATTATTTTTTTTAATTTTTTGACAATTTTGATTTTCTGTCACTTTATGCAATGTTTTGCTTGTGATGTCCAATCACGAAGGAGAGCAGCAAAGGTTTGCATAATAAAAATTTATAGTTGTTGAAATTTAAAAAAATTTAATATAAAGTCACAGGTGAGTGTATTATTAATATTGGTCAAAAATTGTCACGCGTGAGAGTGCGTGAGCGTGAGCGAAAAAGTGTTTTTTTTTTGTTTTAATATGACAATAATACTAAACAGAACAATTCTTTTAAAAAATGTTCAACTATTTTTATTAACTGTCACTTTATTCAATGTTTTGTTTGTGATTTTAAATAACTATGGAGTGCGGCAATGGTTTTCATAATAAAAATTTATTGATGTTGAAAATTAAAAAAAATTTAATATAATGTCGAAGGTGAGTGTTATTAATATTAGTCAAAATTTGTCACGCGTGAGTGGACACGTGAGCGTGAGTAATAAAAAAATTTTTTCGTGAGCTTAAGCGATAAAAACCTGAAGGACTTGAAAGGAGATGTTTTCGATGTTTGATTTAAAAAAAATTTTCAATCGGTCCTGTAGTTTGGGTGTAATTAATTATGGCCACAAGATGGGTAAAATTTTCTGAAGTGTGGTGTACTTAAAAAGTTGAGTGAATTTAGGAAAAATATCGGCCAATGGATTCTGTTTTGGAATCAAAATCTTAAACAATTTAAAAAAAATTTCTGTAAACGGGGAAATTTTTGATATATGGCCTGTCCCACGATGTCGGTAGAAAACATTCGATCGATTATTTATATTGAAAGCAAAGGCAAATGTTGTTATTTTATTTTTCTTTTCAATACAAGTTTTCAATCGAAAGTTTTCCACCGACATTGTGGGTCAGGCCCATAGTTTCAATTGAAATCTACTCGATTTCGTGCAGGTGTAAATGTTGTATTAATTTATTATTTTCTTAAAACTTTTATTACAGCATACCTTAAGGCTTCCCAAACAGCATAACACAAGATTTTAAAAAACTTCATAAAAGAGTTTAACAAATTAATTTTAATTTTGTTATTTTTTTTTTCTTGACAGCGCTTTCTGGTTTTATTATTTCGTTAATATTTCACAATCTTAAAGAATTCTGTTAAAATGTGCTTTTAACTGTATGCGAACATAAAGTAAATGCGTTGGTTGGAATAATAAAAAAAATTATAAATGGAAATAAAAAAAAATTTAATTACTTTTGCTTCCCATTGTCTGAAAAAGCTATAAATTACATTTCCTTTTATGCTTGCTCTCTCACCTGCAAGAATTTCAACAGCGAAAAACGCTTGTTTTTTTTAATTTTTTCATAATTTAAACATTTACACTTAAGCAGCGGAGGGAGATAGAGGAGAGAGGGAGGCACTACACCACGCACAGTTATGGCTATTAGAGAGAATTGCTGCTCAGTTTTGCTTCTTTTTTCTTACACTTTAATATGGATACCGAACGTCTTTTTATGTTCTTTATTTCCTTGTTAATGTTCGTGTTACAGAAAATTTTTTTGATACTCAATAGGTCTTTATAGTTCGAGTATGTGCGTGCTTCTCAAACCTTTTTGGAAGCACCAACCAACGTCTGTCTACATGCATACAATTCAATGTGTCAAGTTGAAATTATATTGCAATTTGTGGCTTAATTTATTTATTTTATTAACAAATTCACACACACAAACACACACACACACACACACATACACTCACAAGTTTCATTCAAATAAGAATTTACAATTTAAATTATTTGCTTGGTAATTTAACGTAAACATTTTTCTGTGGTAACGGTTTAATTTAGAATTGCTTGCCAGCCATAAAATAGACTAGATAGGAAACCGTAGCATACTTTTTTGGGCTATATGTATGTTACAATGAGGCATACTTTAAGGCTGAATTAAATTTTAAAGAAGAAGGAAAATGAGCACTTAAAAGGAGCATTCAACTAACAATAAGTATTTAAATTTTATATCTAAAATTGTTAATTATAGAGCCCAGATCCCACTATCGGAGCAATGCACTATGGAAAATCAATTATCGAGGTCGCAGATAATCGATTTTCGTCAAAAAACGAGGTTCAAATATATGGCACTTAAGCTTTTTTTTTGCGGTTATGGCACGAGGTTATAATATGTATTCCATGCGTTTTCTCAACGAGTTAACAAGAATAATAAAATATAAAAACTTACAGAGCATTTAGAGGGATGCTTCCTAAGTTTGAGTTCAAAAAATTAGTTTAATCGGTCCCGCCGTTTGTTTGTAATTAATTATGGCCAAAAAGGGTTATTTCGTAAAGTACAATATACCGATTTTTGTCGGCTCACTGCAATAAAGTTATAAGTGGTAAAATAAAATGGCCTTACTCCTCACTTAATTAAGGAATAGGTTTATGGGGCTTTTTAACCACTGCTGTATAATGCAGTCACGTCTTTATAGATTTATTAGTAGCAACTTTAATGCAGTGAGCTGACGAAAATCGGTACTTTGCGCTGTTAATGGGAACTCGGCTTAAGTCCAGCCAATGCCTGACAAAACTTTAGTTTCCCTAGTTGCTTCTTCAGATGTTCCAACTCCACATTGAGCAGTCTTAGTTTTTCAATAAAATTATTGTTATAAAATGTTTCCTATGATTCTTTTTTTATGTTCACATATATATGTATATATATAATATATATTAGCAACTCTCAAGTACTTTTAATCCCCACTCATTTTATATTCTCTTCCAGCAAATTGTAATCAATTAACTTTTTAAAATTTCAAAAACATCTACTAGTTTTAAACCATTATCCAGAAAGACATAAACGATGTCATAAGTTTCTTTATTTATTTTTTTTTTAAGTTTTAACAAACTTTGTATAACAGGAAATATGCAGGCAAGATAAAAAAGAAGCCATTAAATATATTGTCCACGTTAAAAAGCATCAACGACTTCAACAACAGTTTATTTTTTATTTTTGTAAAAGTCCTGCAATATTGTCATCATTGTCTTCATTATCAAGTGCACTTACTAATACAATTACACACATAGTGTTGTCATTTTAGCAGCAATTAGTTCATGTTACAATATAAAAGTTACTGTTTGCTAATGCAGATAGTTGTTAGAGGACACGGTAACAAGTCGAAAATCCCACTTAAGAAAACTTTTACAGACAAATTTTAAGTCGAAATTGGTAGAAATACAATTACACTCATGTACACATTGCAATACAAGAATATACAAATACAAAGAGCATTCTAATAAATTGTGTGCTTATATTTCTTCAAGCGAAAATGGAAGCTCCAACTTCAATAATAAAGCTTGACAATGAAAGCAGATTTGGTATCGAAAGCATGAGTTGATTATGTTGGGAAATTTGTCTAGAATCACTTCATGCTCTCGATGCCAAGCTGGGGTTTAATCGTTGCTTTCGATTATGAGCTTATTCGAATACGTTTTTTCAGTTTCGTACAATATATTAATATTATTCGATATCTCAAACTGAAAAAATGTCATCCAATCAGCTCATTTTCGAAAGCGACGATTGGGCCCTTCTCTTAGTGCTAAAGTCTTTCATATATCGTGCCATAATCGCTAAAAAGGCTTAAGCGACATATTTTTCGAACTAAATTTTTTCAACGAAAATCGAATGTTTGCGATCGTAGATAATCTGTTTTAGTAAAAAAAAACCAAGTCATAAATATATGTCGTTTAAGCTGTTTTGGTGGTTATGGCTCAATATATGTATATATAACCTCCAGAGTAACTCACAGCAGTTTTCTGTATAAAAGGTACAACCAAAAATAAGCATAAATGCAGTTAAATGTCTGAATACATATCTCTGGTATAACTATTACAACAACTGACTGTATGTACATTTGTTAATGTTAAAACTCTAATACGTTTACCTTGCAGATTTAGTAATGGTAAAAAAAATAAATAAATAAATAAAAAATGTGTGTCCTTTCTATTTTTAGAATAAGAAATATATGAATATTTAAATTGACTTCAAGCAAGCAAGTTGCACTCACGTTGATTTGTCCATTTAAAATAACAAGAAGCTTAAATAATATTTCTTTTTTTCAAGGTTTACAATAAAAGTTAGCAATTAGAACAGAAGTTCATAAAAACATTATAAATTTGGAATTTAGAAAGTTTTAGTAAAACAAAAACTATGCAATGGTTTTAGTTTGGTAATTAAAAAGATTTCTCTGGTGTTTACTCCCAAAAAATATCCAAATGTACTTGCATTAAGGACAACAAAAAAAATTAAATTTGCTTGCCAAAAACTTTGGCAAAAGACATACATAAATATAACAACATTACGTCCAATTTTATATTTTCTAAAAACAGAATCTAGTTCCGTACACGAAAGGTGAAAACGGACACATTAGTTTTCGCTAAAAGGTCCGTCCGTCAGTGTGTCTGTCTGTCTCTCACATGTTGTTTTCACGAGACCTGAAACTTGCACAGAACTTTGGCCGCTTTAATAGATTTATAAGAGTAAAAAATTAATGGGTGTTCTAAGGCGGGCAACGAAACATGTTGAAATCCTAATGTAATATACAGACAATTACATATAGTTACAAGTTAATGTATTTTTAAGCAGCCTACACCAATTAACACTGAAATTGAAAAAAATCAAAACTAAAGGGTATGCTATCAGTTAATGTAATTTTGACAATTTGCTGTATCTTGAAAACCGTAAGAGGCAAACTCGTAATATTTTCAAAAAGTATAAAACTAACAAATCCCAAAATAAAAAAATCGCCAAAAGCCAAAAAAATCGTCAGAAACTGAAAAAAATCGCTTAAACGAAAAAAAGCGCCAAAACTACAAAAAATCACAAAAACTAAAATAAATTGCAAAAAAGCGAAAAAATAGTCGAAAACCAAAAAAAGTCGGCAAAACAAAAAAAAAGTTCCAAAAACAAAAAAAAAAAAATACTTAAACTAAAGTAATCCGCCAAAAACCGAAAAAATTGCCAAAACTAAAAAAATACTCCCAAACAAAAAAATTTTATAAATCGAAAAAACAACCTCCAAAAACCGAAAAAATCGCCAAAGCGAAAAAATACGCCAAAACTAAAATAAAAGTCAATAACCGAAAAATCTAAAAAAAAAGAGAACAAATCCCAAAAACTAAGAAAAATTCTTAAAACTAAAATAAATAAAAAAAAAAACTGAAAAAAGTTTACCGGGTACTTAATTTTTTAAAGAAATATTTACACCAGGTAAGATGTTCGATTATATAGGCTAAAGTTCGTATAGTATTACATACACTTGTATATAGCAAAATTGCACATCACTGAATTCATTAAGCTTATTTTTTGCCTTGTGTGCCGCTACAGAAAAAGGTTGAGAATCACAGGCATAGACACTGCTAATGCATATCAAAAAAATCTATAATTGAGTCTCGTCAGGGTTTGAATTCAGTCTCTCGAACGTCATTTGTTTTATATTATAATTAGACATTACAAGGGTAACAAATTTTAAAAAATTTTGCCTAATTTTAGGAGCTACAAAAAATTATATTTTCATATGATATAACATTTTTAATAAGAAAAACTAAAATATTTGGAATCACACGAATTCTGTGCTACACATTTTAAGCTTTATTTTTTAATTTAATAAACAAAACATTTATGTATTTATACTGCCTTTTGTTTTTGTCAAACCTATTATTTATTAAACATTTTTCAACAGCAGCTGCATTACTTTTTACACTCCTCGTTTTTTTTTCATTTTTTCAGCAGTTTATAAACTCCTTGCTTCAGTGTCTAGTTATTATTTAATAAATTTCATTTCAGCATTTAGATTTCTTTTATTATTTTTTTGCATTACAATGAAACAAAAGCCCAAAACGCACTCTCCCTGTACTGTTGCTGTTACAATTTACTCTTCCATTATTTTATGCCATACAATAACATGTTTTTCATATTAACTTGTATTAAATGACTCCCTGTTCCCTAACATAAACTACACCCTGTGGTCCATTTTATTTTTATTTACTTTCTCCTTTTTTGCAACAAATGCCAACCCCCTCCTTCATTCTCTACACATTTGCACTGCAATTGTATTTTTATAAAACATTTGTGGCTTTTATGGTAAATTATCATTTATAAAAATAAAATGAAATAAAATCAAATGAACATGAAAGTAGGCGAAAAAAAAGAACTTAAAAGCGAAACGTAACGAAAATTTAAGTTATATTTGAAAATAAAAATGGAGACGATACACAGACACGCACTCAAACATACACACACAAATACTATTAACACCCGTATACTCAGAAAATGGCTGTGCATTAATAAAATATTAACAACACATACGCACGCATATGGGCATTTCCACCGGAATGTCAACTTTTTGTAGCGTGCGACAGCAAGCAAATATGCTTGTTTTTTTCAAAGAGAACGAAACTTTTTTTACTTCTTTATATATTTGTGTAGGGCGTCAGCAGCTCTACGTTAGAAAAAAATTTAAGAAAAATCGAGTAACGTTGTTCAGAAATAGATGGTTAATTTATTACTGTCGCACGCGACATTTCTCGGAGAAATGCCCATATATAAATGGAATAACTTCCACGTGAAGCAAAAAAGACAGCAGCAGCCAAACGCCCTTTTTATGATTATTAACACAGACAAGCGTAAAATGAATGCACAAAGTATCTTACATGGATGTCTATTGTCGGTTGAAGGAATATAAAATTTAACATAAAACTAAAACGAGCCTGTAAATTATATTAGAGGCAAATATGTGAGAGCGTGCAATACACACATTTGTCGATGCGATAGAATGTTACAAAAAATACTCACGCATATATTTTTTATGTAAACATGCCTTTGTGCATATGTATGTATGTATACAAAATTTGCTTTTAACCTCATGCCAATCAGACACACACGACTATATTGCACCCAGCAACAGTGACTAAAAATTCTTTTCTGTTAAATTTTGATGGACCTTAAAAAATATTAAGAAATTCTTTAACAAATTTTTTTCAATACCTCGAGCCTTTATGGTGTTTTTGATTAGTATGCTTTTTTTTAATAAAAAATACATTTTGTGCCAAAAAAATACTAAACTGAGTAACATTTTTATAAAACTTACTCACTTGAGATGATTTAGCTTAAATAGGATCTCTAGTCCTTGAAAGAAAACGCACTTTGCTATACTATATAGCTTAACTATACTAATATTTATATGATTACAATTTCTTTCTTCATTCTGATTATAATTGTGGAAAAAATTTAATTTTTCAAAAAAAAGGATATATAGGCGGCAGGCATGTCCTTGTCCCGATTAGAAAAAAAATTCACCACAGAGCTTTCTTGCACAATATTAGAAGTTGTTAGCTCTTTCCAGCTAGATTCAGGTCATAATTATAACTTTTATAAAATTTGTTAAATTAAGGATATATGGGAATACTTCCTTTCTTCTGTCTTTGCACCGATGACAAAATAACTTGCTATAAATTTCTCATACATGATTTCAGAGATAGTTACAAGCTCTCTTAATGTTTCAGGTATAATTGTAGCCAAATTGATTTCTTTTCAAACTAAGAACATATGGTAGATAGCTTTGTTCTTGCAAAAAACTTTGTCAAATTGAGACGTCATTAACCAGAGATCTTAATTGTATAATTGGAAAGATAATTATCAGTTTTAACTGCATTCTATCAAAAAGTGTAGTTAAAATTAAATTTTTAACTTTAAGGATATACGACAAGAAGACATATCCTTGCTCCAATGCCAACAAAATTTATTACAAAGCTAAAGTATATAACTCTTACTGCATTCTGATGACACTTGCTGCTTAAATTCCATTTTTCAAAATTAAGGATATATGAGAAGGGATCATGTCCTTGCATCGGTTTTATTTAAATTTTCCAAAAAACTTTATAAACTCAGCGGATTAATTGATAACAAAAATACATTTTTCAAATTAAGGATATATGGAAGGTGGACATATACTTAAAATGCTTGAAATAAAATTTACAAAAAAAAAAATAACACACACCAAATCGAAAAAAATAACTTGTACCAGTTTAGGTAATATTAAGAACTTCTTTTGAGAATAATTTGTGACTTGATTAAATATTTTAAAATTAAGGATATATGGAAGCATCCTTTATCCTTCCAAGGATTGTAATACTAATTCAAATAACACTTAAGTAACTGACTCAAGATATAGTAATTTGTTTTTTTTTGGTAACAGTTGCATCTTAAATGCATTGTTATTTTTTTGAAGGACATATATATGACAGGCTGTCTGGTTCTTCTATTGATTGAAATAAAATTTATCCGATATCGTATTTGTATAGTTTCAAAAGCAATTAGCAATATTTGATAATAAATGGCGTAAAAATTTAATTCTTAACATCAAAGATATAAGAAAGGCAGGCATGTCCTTGCAAGGTTTACAAGAAAATTCACTTGAGAGCTTAAGTGTATAATCAAAGCTTTGTTCTGGTAAAAATTTAAACAAAAATTTGTATGACTAAAACTTTATTTTAAATGTTATTTAAGCTTAAAAACTGAGTGTTTCACATTAAGGATGTATGAAAGGAGGCCTTGTCCTTGCATGAATTTTAATTAAATTTGCCCGAAAGCTTATTTGTGTAATTCAAACTTTATTTTAAGTGTAATTTAAGCTGAAAAATTTAGTGTTTTACATTAAGGATATATGAGAGGAGAGCATGTCCTTGCAATAATTTCATTTAAATTTGCTTTAAAGCTAAACTGTATGACTAAAAATTTATTTTAAATGTTCTTTAAGCTTAAAAACTGAGTGTTTCACATCAAGGATATATGAGAGGAGGACGTGTCCTTGCAGGGATTTAAAAAGAATTTACTAAAAACCTTAACTGTATGATCGAAACTTTGTTTTAAAAGTAATTAAAGGTTGGAAATTGAGTGATTCACATTAAGGATATATGAGAGGAGGGCATGTCCTTGCAGAGATTTTAATAAAATTTGCTAAAAAAAGCTTAAGTGTATGATTCCAACTTTATTTGAAACGTAATTTAAGCTTGAAAATTGAGTGTTTCACATTAAGTATATATGGGAGGAGAGGACATGCCTTGCAGCGATTTCAATTAAATTTGCCAACTTTGTATATTTAAAACATTAATTGTTTAATAGTCGTATATTCTTTCATTTGAGACCTGGGCACTTTAATTTGTTAGTCACAATTTTTCAACCACCATTTTGTCCTGTAATGATAACTATAACTTTTTTTATTTCCTGTAAAATATGTTGTAGATCTATATACATATTTACAAAAAGGCGACTCTCACTTTTTTTTCAATTTAAATATATGTACATACATACATGTAGAAACTTTCAGTTTTACTACTTGCAAACAAAAAAAAAAGATGGAATGAAAATCTTGTTGCATTTTGTAATTCTTGACACGTTCTTCATTCATGATACTTATTCATAATGTTTGATTATTATTTTGCACAAGGATTTTTTTAAATGATTGAGTCCTGGTACTTTGAACTTTACCTGCCATGAAAGAAACATTTTATCACAACATGGGATTATTTGTGTTTGGTTTATTTTTATTTATTTTTCGTACAAGGATTAAGATTTTTTGGGGTGCTTGCTACTGCCAAACTACGCAACCTTCAACCTTCATCAGTTTTATTTAAATTTTGTTACATCACTACGAGGTGATGTCATCCCTTCACATTAACGCGCAGTTTGAAAATTTACAAAATATTTATGTTGTTCCATTTAAAAAGTTTGCTCTTACATTCAGCTTCTATAAAGATGTTATTATCACACCTTTATTATATTTTATTGCTGCTTTTTGGAGGTTTAGAAAAATCTTATATTTAACTGAATTCCACCCTGGCGGCGAAATAAAGTTTTTTGTGTCATTTCTTTTTTCGTCGTTATTTACGCTAATTTATAATTACAGAAACATAAATCTTTTATGGAACATTAGTAAAGAACAACAAAAGTAAAATATAAACCTAGCCAGAGGTATGAATGATAAGAGGGTTGAGTGGGAAATGGTGTGTGGGAGGGGGGTAGGTTGTCTTGTTAAAAATATGTTTTGGCAGCAAGGACATTTGAGTTTATGAAATAACTTAAATTTATAAAATCAACTTGGAAAAGTAAACATGACATTTTCTCATATATTAAGGCCTTAAAAAATCGCCAAGAACTGAAAAATCGCCAAAACTAAAAAAATTGCTAAATTTAAGATATATCGCCTACAACCGAAAAAATCGCCAAATCTAGGAAAAAGCATCAAACCTAGCAAAAATCCCCAAAAAAAACCGAACATATATATATATATATATATATATGTACCTGGTATTCTAGGTCCTTGTGAATAGGAAATACGAATAAGCGATGCCCATATGTCTGTCTTTACGGGAAATCCGGTTTCCGAAGCTTCCAGACAGTTTCAGAGCTGGAAAATTTAAGTTTTTTTTTGGCGCAATCCAATAGCTTTTTTTTTTGTTAAATAATCTTTTTATATCTCAACAAGAAATAAATTGGAATTAAATCTCAGAAATCAAAAAGACGATTCCAGGGTTGGAAAATTGGAACTTTTTTTTGTATATAAAAGTATTCTAATAAAACAAATTTAATGCTTTTTTTTCTCTATAGATAAAACATATTTTATACTTTTAAAAGAAAGAAATTGGTATTATAAAATAGAAAAATCTAACAAAATGATTCCAGGGTTGCAAAGTTTACACTTTTTGGCATACAAAAGTAACTAGGTGAAATTATTTTTTCTTCTTTTTCTTTATAAATTAAATATAGTTTGTGATTCCGAAAAAATTGTTTTGCATATTAAATTAGAAAATACAAAACTCATCTCCAGAGCTGGAAAAAATCATTTTTTTGGTGTACAATTTTTCACCTTTGCAGAGCTGTGTATAGGAGTGCATATTCTTTGAATGCTAAGAGTAATATTTTTAAGGCGGTTCTAGCCCCTGTATATCTAGCAGAAAATGAAAATTATGAAACTCCATCTGCAATAGTTATATACTTACCTTCAGGGATTACCAGCCGTACCTCGATTAAATCATCGAAGATTTTATACCCCTACCTCTTACTATTTGATTATTTGAAAAAATACCTTAAAAATTTCGTTAATTTTTTGTTGCTGTCTTTTTTGGGGTAAGCAACTTTAGCACATTTTCTGCCCCTTTTTCGGCTGCAAAATTAAACACTTATACTCATAAGACTAGAGAGGTATTTGGTGTTGATGATTTTACAGCTATTATAGTGGCCTTAAGAAAAATTTATAAACCGTAAAATTTTTTTGTGTAAGAGTAAAATTATTATTTAACCTTAAGCTGTGCACAAGGACACGTTGTTGTTATCAAAGGCAAGTCAAAGACAATAAACTTGAAAGATTTAACGAGCTGCAAAGTCAATTAAAATTTGTTTTTCATTTTAATTTATGAATTGATAAAGGAATATAATGTGCTTGGGGGTGGTGGTCATTTGAAAAGAACAAAACTTAAAGCTATTAAGTTCAAAATATTTCTATTTGAAATTTGTAAAAAATTTAAAGTTAAATTTTTAGACAAAAACCTAATATATAATTTACAACTGCACGAAAACTAGCTGACTTCAATTAAAATCTTAATCAAAATCTTTAAAGTTTTTTGCACGTTTATCACGATTTCGTATCCCAAAAACAATACCCATAGAATGACATTTTTCCTCGGCTACAACCAAAACAACTGTAATATAGCTAATTCACACACCTTTTAAAGAATATGGGTGCTATTCGATTTTAAGTAGATTTCGACAAAATCTAGTAACGAAATAGAATTTGTTTTATATGGGAAATCTACTCAAAATATGCTAGCTTTTGTTCGATAGCTCATAAGTACTAGATTTGTTTTGAATTTTTCTATAATTTCTCAGTGTAGCATGAAGTTTTTGTTGAATCTTGTGGCATCAAATTTAACTCAGTCAATAAAAAGAGTTTTACATTCCAATTGAACGTCCCTGGGGCTAAGTGATGATATACTCTCAGTCCAGAAGTCGTGGGTTCGATTCCCGCCATATACTCTGGGTGTTTTCTGCAGACAAGCTAATCGCTTCGCGGGTTGTGCTTGTTAAAAAAAATTAATTTTTACACGCATCGTACAAAATTTCGCACATGTCCCAGAGTTCAATTCCGTTCGGAAACGGAATTCAATCCAGCCAATTTTTGTAGGAGATGGTGCCTAGAAAAGAGAACTAAAATACGGAAATTTGTCAGGTGTGTCCAGACTGTTAGGGGCGCTTGTATGCTGGAGTATATTCCGGCTACGGCTCGATATTTTGAGGTGGATTCAATTCCGTTTCCAAACGTAATTTAACTCTGAGACGTTGCCAATTTCGTAAAATTTTAATCATACAATAAAATTTTAATTATTTAATAAGAATTGAAAATACTGAACTTGAGTCGGATTAAGAAATTATTCCTGATTAAAATTCACTCTAGTTCAATTGTATTTGGTAAAATATTTTTTCTCTTTTATTTTAGTTATTTGAGCTTTTTATAAATACCGCTTTTTAATGTATTTTCCCACAAAACACTAATAATGTTCTAGAAAAAAAACTTTCATTGCAATTTCTTCTTTAAACTTTTATGCTGGCTGACGTTTTACCTTTCATTGTCATAACTATGAAATAAATGGCAGCTTAAGAACAGAAAAGTATTCAACAATGACATTCAACAATAATGTTCTACTTGTAAAATTTCATTTTAAGTCCTAAAATTTGAAAGCGTGAAAAAATCACTAAATTGAAGCGTTAGAAAGAATAAAAATATAAAAAATGTATGGGGGAAAAATAAGAATAATAATACCTTTTCCTGTCTTGCCCTCTAAAGTATGCTTTAATAAAAACCATTTTTGCGTAAAATCCGTTAAATGTTTATGTGTGTGTGTTTGCTATTCCTGACATTTTAGCAATGGCTGGCATTTGGGTGACAATTTTCACGGCTTTCACGCTAGTCTAAGCAGCAAAGACAAACAAATGTAACAAGAGCGTAGCGTAGAAGAAAAAGAACTTTAAAACTTTTTAAGGTATACCTCTAAAATGCAAACACAAAAATGTGTAGCAGCAAGTTAAGGGTTTTCGGACTTACAGTTCAGCAAGTAATAGAAAAAATATTATTTTAGTATAGAAGAAAAGAATTTAAGAGAAGAGATTAAAAATTTGACTTGAAACACAGATTAAGCAACAGCTAACAGTGGCATCATAATTGAACGTGAGAGAGGGGATAGAGGAGGAAGGAGAAAGAGAGCGATTACCTCCCCTTCTTATGCACTTTCTGGCAACTTTTATTAAGTTTTATTTAATTCCTTGTGTCGTTCCCTCCTTTCATGATTTTCTGCTTAGCGAGACTATTATTTGCCCGAATTACCAGGTTTATACAAAGTGCGCTTTCCGCATAAACACGTTGTGCTTACCATTAAGTAAAAATAATCATAGTCCTTATGTTAGCTTGACGGTAATCGGGACTAGACTTTCTCCAGTCGGACCAATCCTTTGTGATTGCACTTAAGCTTTTATAACATTTTTTGAAAATAAAATCATAGTTGCTTCAGACTAAGTTCTACTAGATTTTAAGTAGATTACGACCAAATCTGGAAAATCTACTACATTTTTCGTAAGTTCTAGATTTTTCTCAGATGTTAACGGAATATTTAAAGCAAAGTTTTTTACTCTTAGTTGAGAGTATTCCATCTGAAGATCGAAAAGAAGAGCTAGCGGGATTGAGAGAGAGAGAGAGAGAGGCAGGGAAGGATGCAACATTATTCTTGGAAGAGAAGAAAATCATACGAAATAACCAAATAAGAAACCATCAAATATACGCACCTCCGAAGTTTAAAAATTTAAGCCTCTACTTTAAATCGTAAGTAGTGTTAAAGTACCCATCAACTTTACATTGACTTACAGGTGAGTTTTTGTAGGGGATGAAATTCAAACTTTTATATAAATTCCTATTTGGAGTATTTTTGTGAAACATTTTAGCCCTCTAACCATCCTTCATATGAATTATTTCAGCCTCTTACGCGAAAAAGGTCACGAAACGACATTAAAAAACTACTCGCCATAAAATCAATAAAATTTGATTTTATTTCATTACAGAACAGCTAGAATTTCAGCTTAAACATCCGAAATTATTTAAAATAGAAATAAATTTAAAGATTAATTTCCTTCTTATTATCTAATGCAGGTATTGTTATGCATTAAAAAGTCATTTAGCTTCAAAATTGCTGTCGAGAACCACGACAACGGAACTCTATGAAACCCACATATTACCCGTGCTATTATACGCTTCTGAAACCTGGATGAAATTAATAGTTAAATGAAAATATTTGAGCGTAAGGTTCTACGCAAACTATATGGGCCGGTATGTGAAAATATTGTGTGGAGAACTAGCTACAATGATGAACTCAAACGACTCTAAAATGTACAAAAATATGCGATGGGATAGAGATGAACATGGATTCGAGAATTCAAATCCCACGAAAAAGATACTGGAATAATAATGCCAGAAGGAAGAGGAAGAAGAGAAAGAGCTAAGCTGAGATGATGCGAGGGTATTGAAAACGATTAATTTAAGCAACTTGAAAATGATTGTTATGATCAATTTAGAGCAAAATTGGAGGCAGCCAATACCCACTCCGAGTTGTAGTGCTAAAAATGATGATGATGATCTATTAGAATTTAGGGGCTGCAAGTGTTAAGAAAACTCAAATATAAAACTTCATAACGAATAGTTATGTAACGCAGTTTATTTTTACAGCTGGAGTATAACTCAGTCTTTCCTCTCTTAAGCCAGTGCTAATTCAGTTCTTCCGAACTGCAGGGTACCTGCATATGTGAATAAGTCTAATGTTCGTATATTTTTTTTCATGTCTAAAAGTGTGTGTTTTTGAAGACACCTTTATCCCTTTACAATAATGCAACAAAATTTGTTGTATTCCATTGTGTCGAGCGAAGGAAGTGAACATATTACATCAAAAAAGCTAACAATGGGTAACTTTAACTTTTGTAATTTCACGCGCGACTTATCCTTTGGGATCCAAACAAAAAAAAAACAAACAAATAGCATAAAAACAAATATGTGGTACAAAGTAAAATACTAAAGGTAAAAGTGTATAAGGCTGAAGGATAATAAAAAAAATCATAAAAGTACATAGCACAATAGCAATTTAAATTTTTTTATCCACACATGTGTTTTATATAACATCGAGTAAAACTGAATGAAAGTGCTTGAAAACTGTGTGCTTTTTTTGCTAGAAATTGTTTGCATTGCAGTTATTTATTTTTCTTACTTGATTTTTAATTTATTCTATTTATTTCTTGGTGTCAAATTCTTTGTCACAGCTTATAAAATGTGTGTGTACATAATGTTGCGAGCAATTGTAATGTGATATGATTCACACCTCAACTTCCGCCATTTACAAATGAAAACTTTATTTGTACATGCAATTGTCTAAAATTCTTAAAGCTTAAATATATTTAAAATTGTGGAAACACGTGTTGCATCAGGAAACCAAACACGCTTGTAGCAAACTGTATATTTGTATATGGCCCTACGAGCCGCATTTGCTTATTATTTCTGTTGTAGCTCCAAAACTGATTTTTAGTTTTTTTTTCTTCACATATGTTTTATTTTTGATAGAGAGCTTAACAAATCAAAGAAATAACAATATTCTCCTTTATGGTCCTTGCAATTACTTTTGAAAAGTTTCAAGTATATCATTTTTTCTTAGCTGGCCATATCAAACTAAATGCAAATTATACAACTTAATAAAATATGTTGTAATTTGAGAGCACGAAATCCTTAAGTCTACCCAACTACTGCCTATTTGCTCATGGTCCTTCGAAACAAATTTCAGTTTCAGCATCAATTCATCTCAACTCAAAGTTTGAAAATACCATTGAATTTTTCTGTCTAATAACATAGATAGAATAGTTTTAGCACATAAAATCTCTGAATAATCGAAGCTAATGTCAGACTTGCTAATGGTCCTTCGAACCAAATTTAAGCACTGACATGAAATTGAAAGAGATTTTAAGGTGAATTTATTTATTCTCTTGCTTAATCATGTAAACATGGTAAACTAAATTAACCAGCAAGTGTATATTTTCCTATGGTCCTTCGAATCGGATTTTAGTTGCAACACCAGTTACTGTAAGCTCATCGTTTCAACGTTTTAAAAAGTCATTTAATTTTTTGTCGTCGAGTATTTTAGTTTAAGCACGTATAATCTATTACCTTATTTAGATAATTACAGATTTGCTAATGGTCTTTCGAACCATCAAATTGAAGATTTTACAAATCCAATTAGCTTTTCTGTTAAGTAATCATATTTCATATCATATCATGAATTGTTTAAGGAATAGAAAGCAACTATAATTACAAATAGTAAATTTTGTTATGGTCCTTCGAAGCGGATTTTAGTCTCAGCACCATTTTCTACCAACTCTTAACTAGTCTGTTGCTTAAATAAGTTTTGCATAGAAAGCAAGTATAACCGGCAATTGTGTATTTTGCTGTGGTCCTTCGAATCGAATTAAGGTTTTAGTTTATTAAGATAATTACTAATGGTCAGAGAACGGGATTTCATTATTGGCTTCATTGAAGTTTCCTGTTGTATGTTTCGTATAATTCGCTTAAATTTTTTCAGGCATGAGAAACAAGCATAAGAAGCTATTGTCTATTTCGTGATGGTCCTTCGAACCGGATTACCATTAAATCTCTTAAGAGTTAAAAAAAATTATATGATATTACCTGCTCACGTTCAATAGAAGAAGCTGGAACGTTATTGAATAGCATGAATTAGTTTCCCTAGCTTTTTCTATATTTTTGTGGTCCTTCGAGCCAAGTGCTTATATTCTTTAGTTTATTTATAATCTTAATTTTGTTCGAAAGCAAATCAGAAATCAAAATTAAAAATGCCAACTTGCTGCAAGTCTTTCGAACCGGATTTTAAATCGACAAAAATATCTCTTGTATCTCAAGTTTTAACAAGGCATTCCTTTCATTTTTATTATCCATCTTCAATATGGGTGAATTGAATCGATTAGTTTCCCTTACTAATTTTGCATTCATTTATGGTCCTTCGAACCAATTTACACTATTATTTTGTCCTCTTATGGTTTTCAAAATGTGCTCTAATTTTTTCATATTAAGTCAAAAAGTCTGACTTTAAATTTCCTACTTGCTGCAAGTTCTTCCGAACTTGAGCTAAGTTTAGCATCAATATTTCTTGTACAAAAGTTTCTACAAACCATATGTTTGTTTATATAAGATGTTTTAATTTTGCTGAATGCAAACAACAAACTTCTCTATCTCATTGTGTAGTTAGGGCGAAGTTTTGTAAAGCTAAAACGTTAAGGAAAAATATAAATTACAAACAACAGAGCACATAGAAAATTTGTTAATGCTTAACTTTTTCGTTTTACAAAATTTGGCCCTTATTAGCGGTCCTTTAAAATAGATAGCAATGTCGGCGTTCTGCTATTCCATACGCTTAACTAGATTATTGATTTCATATGTTCCTCATAGGAATCTTAAGAAAAAATATATAAAACTAGATTGCAGATTTTGTTATCGTTCTTCGTGAGAACTTCAACACTAGGCTTTTATGTTGTCTATTTACGGTGCACATAATTTGCTTGAATTTTATGAGACATAATCATATATCATATATAGACATAAACAGTTTTCTTGTTGATGGTCCTTCGAACCGAGTTATAATATCAGCATCAATCTCTCCCAGTTTTCCAAGAGCATTCTTCTCTTCTGTCTATTTATGTTGCCTATAATAAGCTTTGCTTTTATATAGTGCAATCAACAGCCCTCATTCACCATTACCCATTTGCTGATGGTCCTTCGAACTGAAATTTAGAATTGGTGTGAACGTACTTTACCCAATTAACGTTCGGAAATTGGTCAGGAAATTTAATGAAATTTGTTGCACGAAACTTTTTCTATTTGCTAAGCGCAGCTCCTGAGAATGCAAGCGATATCGAAAGCTGGAATATCTGATTTTTTTGCAACTTTTTTGTTCTGATGTGTTGTTCAATACCATAACAAAAATTTTATGCAACTAATTTTATAATGTTAATGTAGTCTATGAAAATCTTTTTCTTGGACTTTAAAAAAAGTTCTGCTGAATCCTTATTACGCATAAAAGTATGCTATGTTTTATAAAATATATTAAACATACATTTCTTTACGGCTCCCTTAAGACACTCAATTCTTTTTTTTTTCTTTTTTTTTTTTTGTAATTTAACTAATTTTCCTTAATTTCCAAATAAAGCCTTATCAGTAAAAAAAAACAAGCAGTACGGGTACTTTACAATACAACCACCAGCAGAAATCAATAACTTTGCCATTTATAAAATAAAATAACTCAAAAATCTTGATCCAATAGCCAAACAAGCATAATAAATGCAAATTAAAGCAAATGAATTGAAAGGAAAATAAAATCGAAAAACAAACATATAAAAACCACACAAATAATCCACCCAACTCCATCAATGACAAGCTTATCATACGTCTCCATAAAAGCTTATACAACAAACATAAAAAAAAGATATTCTCTTACAAGCAAACCGAAAACCGCAAAAACAAACCCCCAGTTTTTTGTTACCAGAACTAATTTTTTTTTTTTTTTTGTGAAAAGGGTAGCAAATTTCCTTTCTTAGAAAATGTTCAATAAAGTCTAATTTCCAGGGGCAAGGGGAACACAAAGTATTAAATGAAACTTTTGTTTCATTGGCAAAGAAAAACAAAACTCAAGAGTCCTTAAGGATTTTTTTTGTTGGTTTTAAAACAATAGCAGTGTAAGAGAACTTTAAAACCGGAAACGTATTGTAACAATAAATTGATGTTAAGGAAATAACAATAAATCAATTGTGTAAATTTTTTTGTTGTGCGTAACAAAAACAAAAACAAAGAACAAAAGTTTAAACAATAAATGAAGCTTTGGGTGGAAGCCCCATACTGTAGGTAATCGGTTTTGTTATTGTTAGTGTTATTTAACTTTTTTTTTAAATAAATACAGGCTGCCTAAAGATATGCTATTGTTTTTACATCAAAAGTAAAAGGTAATTTAATAGCCTGAAAGTGTAAATCTTTTCTGCAAAATCCACAACAGTAATAGTGCGTTTACATGTAAGCAAAATCTAGTACTTACGAGATTTTGAGCAAAATATAGTTAATTTCGAGCAGATTTCCTCTACAAAACAAAATCCACTTCTTATAGTGCGTTTACATCTCAGCAAAATCTAATGCTTACGAGATTTCGAGCAAAATCTAATAGATTTCCCATTAAAAAAAATGTATTCCGTCACTAGATTTGATCGAAATCTACTTAAAATCTAGTAGCACTTGGTGATGCAACTATATTTGTTTACAGAATTGTTCATCGCTGTACTTAAAAAGGTGTGTGAATTAGCTAAAGTGGCGTTGTGCAGTTGTAGCTTATGAATAATTTATGTCAATGGTCCTTGTCTTGGATAATAAATCTTGATCAACGTAAATAAAAACTAGGCGTAAACGGAATAAATTTTGATAAAGATTTCAATTGAAATCTACTAGATTTCGCTCAGGTGTAAATATCCTAAAAATATGCTAAAACTGACAACAACAAAAAAAACTGAAGAAAATGTTTAACAAAATAAAACTTTTTCCAAAATAATGATATGCTAAGGCGAGATTCTGTTAGAGGAGGAGGAGTTAAAACAGACTTATGAATAAAGCTCAAGCTATTTTCCAGGATGGATTAAAAAGAACACTTCAACAATCTCCTATCACTCCTCATAGGTTTTGAACAAAAATGTATGAAGCCTTCCCACTGTGTAAGATTTTGTTCCTTGTATTATTTTTTTTGCCTAACTCTTGGTTAACTTCCTTAATCGATTTAACCAAAAAATATATGTTACCTTATATCACGCAAAAAAATTTATGTATTTCATTACTTTTGATTTTGTTGTTTCTCATCATAACTGACATTTTTCTAATTTTCTACATGAATGAGCAATAATTCAATGTGAAAAATGATGGAATAAAAAAGAAAAGGAATTTTCACACAAAACAAGAAATTCCAGGAATTGAAGCCGTTAAGCAAAAAAACAAAATAATAAATAAAAAATCTTTAGAAAATTTAAATCAAGGTAAGTTATGGTTATGACTACTTTTACGGCTTATTTAAACATTTTTAAATCGTTTTTTACTTAAATGCTTAAATTACATTAACAAAATGTAAAATGTTACATTAAAAATGTTTTGTAAATCTCTTATAAATCAAAAATACTTTTTATGAATAAAACCATTAGTTTTTAATAAATTTTTCCTACTTTTTGGCAAATATTTTATTGCAAACTTTTGTTTTTTTTTTTTTTGTTTTACTCTCGTACTGTTAAATGTGTACCATGATGTCTGGCAATTTTTTTTCTTTTTCAAATGTCTGTAAAAAATGTCATGTTTCATTGTGATTTTTAGTTGTGCTATTTTTTTCATTTTGCAAATATTACTAGACAAATACGCACACACACACCCATACATACACACACCCACACACACATTCTTGTTGTTTATGGAAAAAATGTCCTTTAACTACAATCTTAGTCTTAGATAAGAAATAGTAATTTCACATTATTTTTAACAACATTTTTTATTTCTTTCTAAAGGCCATTTTCACAACGTCCGATTATTCTATATTTAACGGAAAATTATCTGAATAAACCGGTAACAAGAACCTTCATATTACGAAATATTTCGTAATTATACACCACGAAAATAAAAGTAAACAAAAGTTTCTCTGCATCATGGTACGAACACACTATTATTCATATCGCAAGGCAATTTTTTGAATTTTTTTTAAGTAAATGCTTCACTACACAGTTTTTATAAAATATCAAAACTTCGTTGTACAAATGAAACGAAATTTGTCATGAGCTAAAAGGTACAGTTTTATAAGTTATTATTAGTTATAAGTGCGTTCTGATTGTAAATACAGATAAAATATGTTATTTTTTTGCAAAAGGATATATGGGAGGTAGTGATGTCCTTGCACCGATTGCAGCAAAATTTAAAACAGAGCTTATATATATAAAATTTTTGTGCGTTCCATTTTTAAATGCAGCTCAAATCAGTATTTTTAAGGAAAAGGATATATGGGAGATAGTTATGTCCTTGCACCGAATAAAGAAAACTTTACAACAGAACTTTTACGCAAAATTCTTAAAATATATTTAAACTTTTAGTGCTTTATAATCATAAATGCAGTTAAAATTTAGTTTTTAAGAAAAAGGATATATGGGAGGTAGTCTTGTCCTTAAACCGAATACAGGAAAATTTGCAACAGAGCTTGTTCGCATAATTCTAGAAATATATATAAATTTTTAGTGCGTTATAACTACAAATGCAGCTCAAATCAATTTTTTAGGAAAAAGGATATATGGGAGGTAGTCTTGTCCTTAAACCGAATACAGCAAAAATTACAACAGAGCTTGCACGCATAATTCTAGAAATATATATAAATTTTTAGTGCGTTGTAATTATAAATACAGCTTAAATTTATTTTCTTAGAGAAAGGATATATGAGGGATAGCCAAGTACTTGCACCTAATAGAATAAAATTTGCAACAGAACTTTTACGTATAATTCTTAAAATATATATACATTTTTAGCGCGCTCTAACTAAATGCCGCTCAAATAATTTTTTTAAGAAAAAGGATATATGTGAGATAGTCATGTCTTTGCAAGAAATAAAACAAAATTAACAACAGAGCTTGTATATTTAAATTTTAAGTGGGTTCTAACTATAAATGCAGTTCAAATTAGTTTTTTTAAGGATATATGGGAGGTAAGGATGTTCTTACTGTGAATGAAATAAAACTTTTAACAGACCTTATATGCAAAATTATAAAAGGTTATAAAAAGGTTTAGTGCATTATAATCATACATGCAGCTAAAATTTAGTTTAAAAAAAAAGGATATATGGGAGGCAGTCATGTCCTTGCACCAAATAGAGAAATACTTACAGCAGAAGTTACACGCATAATTCTAGAAATATATATGTACATATACATATACATATATATATATTTAGTGCGTTATAACCATAAATGCAGCTTAAATTTATTTTCTTAGAAAAAGGATATATGGGATTTAGCCATGCCCTTGCACCGATTAGAGAAAAATTGACAATAGTGCTTATACGCATATTTATTAAAATAGTTGTAAGCTTTTAGTGCGTTCCTAATCATAAGTACAGCTTAAATCTACTTTTTAAGAAACAGGATATATGGGAGGTATTCATGTCTTTGCACCGAACAGAGCAAAATTTATAAGATAGCTTACACGCATAATTCTAAAAATATATGTATATGAATTTTAAGTGCGGCCTAATTACAAATTCAGCTAATATTTATGTTTAAAGAAAAAGGATATATGGGAGATAGCTATGTCCTTGCATGGAAGAAAATATATATTTTAACATATATTTATAAATATATTTGTATGTATATATGTATGTTAGATATCAATATTCGCTAAATTCTGGTAATAACTGTACCTAAAATTTAAACTTTAAAATTCAGGATTTATGCGAGGTAGGCATGTCCTTGCACTGATTTTTTTCAAACTTTATATATTTTTTTTAGTTTAGTATCTAAGCTGGCAAATTTCGTGATGAAGAACATTATTAGTTCACTGAGAGTTAAAGTTCTTTTTAATTTTCAATCGGACATTGTGAAAATAGCCGTAAAAAGGATGAAAGAGAACTTAACAAAATATGTACATATGTATGTACGAAGAATAATGTTGTAAACAAAATCTTGAAAAATAATAGTGAGTCGTATGCATAAGTAGCAGAATAAGATTTTATTTTGTAGCCTATTTTAAGGATATTTTTTGCTCTTAAAATTTGTTTATTTGGTTTTGAAAAATTTGCCATTTTTAAATGGCTTTACGGTCTTCAGTTACTAGAAAGACATTTTTTTTATTGCCTCATGTTAATAAGGAAATCTGTTGCAATGGTGTTTTTTTAAGTCATATAAAAGAGCGTTTTTGAGCCAATCAATTAATCGCCAATACGTCCACCAAACTGTTAGATAGATTTCATATCACATACTCTCTAAATGGGGCAATAACACCAACCTCACCAAGGAATGTGCTTGCGGAAGATAGTAACGATGATGTAAACGAAAGGATGAAAGCCGATTCAAATATGTTTATTGGGGCTCTGTCCATACGCTATGTTAAAAAGTTTGGCATACAACCTTTTAAAATCCAGCTGGTGCTTAACACAAAATTTATTAAGCCAAAGGCAGACGTTGCGGCAAAAGTGGCAGGATAACAATTTTTTTGTTTCATATATCATAAAGGAAATTATTGTTGTCGAGCTTTTGCAAAATTATTTATTGCTTTAAAATTCACATTTCTATTTTTTAAGCATAAGAAAATTGGTTTCTTGAAAAAAACGGTTTCTTAAAAACCCGTATTCTTAAATAACCGGTTTCTTAAAAAACCAGTTTCTTATAAAACCGATTTCTTGAAAATCTGGTTTCTTAAAAACCCGCTTTCTTAAAAACCCGGTTTCTTAAGAAACCGGTTTCATAAAAACCCGGTTTTAGAGTAACCGATTATTTTTTCAAAATAATATTTAAAACTGGTTTAAATGAGTACTTTTACATATATTTGGTAAAACAATAACTCATTAAATATTTTTCATTTCGAATTACGAGTATTTTGATGGCAAGCCCTGCACCAAAATTTATTAAAGCAAATAATTGTAGCTTTCAACAGAAAGTAATAAATACATTAAAGTAGAGGACCTGGCAAAAGAAACCTTTCATATATACGTTATGAAAAAAGTACCCTGTAAGTGAAATAATTTTTTTATAAAGTACTTTTTCTAAAAAAAAAAGTACCTTTTAAGAGAAGTGTTTATTTTTTTTAAGGAAGAAATTGAAGGTACTTTTTGAAAAGGTTCATTAGCAGGCAAAAGTATGCTTTTAAAAAAGTTGTTTTGAACATAAAGAGAGTTTTTAAAAAGTACTTAGCAAGTCCCTAAGAAACGTAGTTTTTAAAAAGGTTTAGAGAGCTTTTTTTAAAAGATATTGTTTACGAGTGTCTTGAAAAAAACTGCCTATAAAAAATTTTCCCTCAATAAATAAACAAAGAAGATTTAATGATAAATTCCTTCATTAAGACTGCTATGCTCGATTACATTATTACACTGATTATTTTAATTATAGTTTGCTTAATTAGTTTATTTATTACATAGTGTTCAAGGTAATTGGCAAAATATATAAATATATTTCGAACCTTTTAATTATTTTTCATAACATCATTGATAGTCGTGATGGAAGCAACATCATTAGTTCTACCAGCTCTTCTTATACTTGGTTGCCTTAATTTAGGACTCACTTTCATCGTGAGATATACAAATTTTAAATATGAGTCCTACGATAAAAATTTTTCGCAAATTCAGACGTGTGAACTAAAAGTTATAGGTCGCAATAAAATTGCCTTGAATCTTCACGTTCAATTATTACAATTACCCTTAACAAGTAATATAACTGTGAGTAGAAATTTTTTTTTAGATAAATATTTTTTTTTTTTTTAATAAAATTTGCTTCGCAGATTCATTCCCAGCTGCTGCGCCAAAGCATGGACTATCGTCCGTTTTTATACAACACAACAACGGATATTTGTCAACTTTTGGCGAATGGTAAAAAATTTTTATTTTGGAAAATTCTACTTCTTGAAGCGAGAAAATATATGAACTTAAATCACACTTGTCCGATTAATGTAAGTGTCATTTAATTGTGTTATTTGAGGCAAATTGATATCACAATCCGTTTTTATTTTTAGCACGATATTATTATCAGTAATCTTGTACTGACTGCAGATTCTTTTAAACTAATACCATTTCCAGCCAGCAACTACATGGTGCTTTTTGAAGCTTATCAACACAATTTGCTCAAGAATAGCTTCAAAGTTTACTTTTCAATAAAATAGTGGGGAAAGAAACGGCAGCAGCACAGATAAAAAAAATAAAATTTCCCAGTCTTATGTACTACATATGTATATGTAGTTTCCACAAGTCAGGCAGACGACTCGTCTACAAAATTTTTATGAAATTCTCTAAAAAAAACTGAGTTCTTTCCATATAAATTTTATACTCAAGTCGACCGTCTGTACTGTATAAGAAAATATAAAGCTACTTTCCTTATTAACTCACTTAATCTCTTTTTGCTCTTTAAAATAATAAAATAATAAAATATTTCACCTTAGGCTGAAATCTTTCATAACACACTAGTTCTTTTAATCCAAAAATCAAAAAAAAAAACCCTTAAATCTAAAAGCGCTAAAATAAAAAAAAAATCGCTAATATAGAAAACAGCCCTAATAAAAAATTTCCCAAAATAAAAATTAATTAAAAACAATAAAAAAAAAAATCGTTAAAAGAAAATAAAGATGTAAAACCAATATTTTAAATTTGTCCAAATAATACAAAAAAAACTCTTAAATCTATAAGCGCTAAAATAAAAAAATCGCTAATATAGAAAATGGCCCTAATAAAAAATTTTAAAAATCAAAAACGAGTACAGTACACTAAAAAAAACAATAAAATAAAATAAAAATTTAAAAACAATATTTTCAGTTTGTCAAAACAATACAAAAAAACCTCTTGAATCCAAAAGCGCTTAAATTATAAATTCATTCAAATAGAAAACCGCCCTAATAAAAAATTTCAAAAATCAAAAACGTGTACAGTACACTAAAAAAACAATAAAATAAAATAAAAATGTAAAAACTATATTTTAAATTTGTCAAAATAATGCAAAAAAAAAATCGCCCTAATAAAAAAATTATAAAAGCAAAAATGAATTAAACACAATTAGAAAACAATAAAATAAAATATTCATTAAAATAGAAAACCACCCTAATAAAAGTTTCAAAAATCAAAAGCGAGCTGAAGACAATCAAAGAACATTAAAATAAAATAGAAATTTAAAAACAATATTTTAAATTTGTCAAAATAATGCAAAAAAAAATTAAATAAAAATGTAAAAACAATAATTTGTCAAAATAATAAAAATAAAACTCTTAAATCTAAAACCGCTAAAATAAAAAAATCGCTAATATAAAAAATTGCCCTAATAAGAAATTTCCAAAATCAAAAATGAATTAAACACAATAAAAAATCGTTAAAATAAAACAAAAATGTAAAACCAATATTTTAAATTTGTCCAAATAACACAAAAAAAACCTCTTAAATCTAAAAACGCTTAAATAAAAAATTCATTAAAATAGAAAATTGTCCTAATAAAAAATTTCCGAAATCAAAGATTCAAAATAAAAAATCCTTAAAAATAAAATCGATATGTAAGAACTATTTTTTAAATTTGTCAAACTAATGAAAAAAAGCTTAAATTTAAAAGCGCATTTACTGCAGGTGATGGATGGATGGCTTTCCAAATTTAAACGCATTTCACTTTTATTATTTTATAATTTTCTGTAAAAAAAATTTGCAGAAATTCCACCATTTCAGAAATTCGAACTGTCACCGGGCAGCACAAAGTTGTTCTAATTCTAAAAAAATTTAAATAAAAATTTTCCTTTTTGATGTGAAAATAATCCATAGAAAACTTTTCATTTCGAATGACTTGATGGCAAGCCCTACAGCAAAATTTATTAAAGCAAATAATTGTAGTATGTATTTTAAAATAAAGAGGACCTGGCAAAAATAATATTAAAAACAAGTATTTATATAAAAAAAATTAAAAAACCCGACAGCGACCAACTTTGAACCCTTAAATATCTTAAATGGTCATTAAAAATGAAAAATCCTAAGAGAAACCTAAAGATGATTTGAAAATACCTGTCGAATGATACCCATTTTGATATAGTTCGCCGACTTTTTATTTATTTTACGTATTTACAAAATGGCGCCTGTTGGCCGCCATATTGAATTAAGACAAATCGATTGACGTAAGAATTATCAAAATCAGTCCACGCGTTTATATAGTTTATATAGTGCCGCAAAGAAACACACATGCATACATACATACATACATACATACATACATACATACATACATATACATAAATTTCTACATAGACTGATAAACACAATACCCTTGGTTGCGTTGCGCAGTCGGGTAAAAAATACATGTTGATAAAAGCACCATTTAAGCGAAGTACTTTTAGATACAATACTTTTTCAAAAAAGTACCTTTTAAGAAAATTATCGGGTATGTTCTGCATTCCACGTGAAATTAAAACGAGTGGAATTGCCATAAAATTGTTGTTGGAAATATGTAATTATAACAACAATGCTATGGCGATTCCACTCGTTTTAATTTCACGTGGAATGCAGAACATATCCGTATGTATTTCTTTTACAGCAACTTTCAAAACACCAAGTGTAAAAAAAATTAGAAATTAGAAATTTGAAACTTTTCAAAAAGTACCTTCAATAAAACGTACCCTATATAAAAAGTTCTTTGGAGCGTTTTAATAAAAAACATAAGAAGTCCTTAAACAATTGTAATTTTTAAAAAGGTTTAGAGCTTTTTTCCCTAACACAAAATTGTAGTTTTAAAAAGGTTTAAAGCTTTTTAAAAAAATATTGTTTAAGAGTGCCCTTGAAAAAAAACTGCCCTTACCTCAAATAAATAAAAAAAAGAAGATTTAATGATAAGTCCCTTCATTAAGACTGCTTTGCTCGATTACATTATTACACTATTTATTTTAATTATAGTTTGCTTAATGAGTTTATTTATTAGATATTGTTCAAGGTAATTGGAAAAATATATAAATAGAACCTTTTAAATATTTTTTATAACATTATTGATAGTCGTGATGGAACAAACAGCTTTAGTTCTACGAGCTCTTCTTATACTTGGTTGCCTTAATTTAGGGATCACTTTAATGGCAAAATTTACGAATTTTAAATGTGAGTCCTACGACAAAAATTTTTCGCAAATCGAGACATGTGAACTAAATGTTTTAGGCCGCAATAAAATTGCCATGAATTTGCACATAAAATTATTGCAATTACCCTTAAAGGGTAATATAAGCGTGAGTAAAATATTATCTTTTAAATTTAATAATATTAATTTATTGCGCAGGTTCATCTTCAGCTGATGCGCAAAAGTATATACTATCGCCCATTTTTGTACAACTCAAGTATTGATGTTTGCAATTTTTTGAAAAGAGGCAAGCAATTTTTGTTTTGGAAAATCCTACTTGACACAGCAAGACCTTACACCAACGTAAATCACAGTTGCCCAATTAATGTGAGAGTGAATTGTGTGTTTTAATTCGGATTAATATCACTACCTTTTTGTTTTTTTTCTTTAGCACGATATTATTGTCCGTAATTTTGTACTGGCCGAAGACTATTTTAAATTAATACCATTTCCGCCCAGCGACTATATGGTGCTCTTTGAAGCTTATCAATACAATTCGATGAAATATAGTCTTAAAATATACGTATCCATAAAATAATAATGAACAAAAAAACTTATGAAAATAGTATATTTTACATGTATATTTGTAAATAGACTGCACTAAAGATTTCCAACAATAAATAATAACAGCCTTATTTATAAAAATTACTAAAGCTTTATAAAGGCTTAATAAGTAAATATTTTATTTGAAAATTTGTTTTAAAACCCCTTTATAAAGTCTTAATAATTTGTATTAATAAGGTGATAAAAATTTTACGCTTCATTCTTTGTTCTACTAAAAAAAAAACATTTATTATAAATTAAAACTGTTTAGGAAATAATAGAAAAAGCACTTTATAAAAAGCTCTATCACAAAGTCGGCAAAACAAAAAATCGCTTAAATAAAATATTAATAAAAATCGCCAAATTAAAAATTCAACCAATAAGAAATTGCTAAAAGAATAAAAATAAAATTGCAAAAGTAATGAATTCATTACAGTGCGAATTTGACTCGCACCACGAAGGGCTCCGTACGCACACTAGATATGTAATACTATACACTGAAAGAAAAATCTTGGTGTCAGTTATGAACTTTTTCATTGAATCAATGAATTCTGTCATTTATAACGATTTGATTGCATTAATGAAAATGTTTCAGAGAGTTTTATATACAACACTTCATTGATTTCGTGAAACTCATTCATTTAAAAAATTAAATAATGTCATTATACATGAAATTAAGTCATTGATTGCACTTTTTGTAAATGTTGTGAACGAAGTGAGCACATTAATTGAAACTGTTTTACCTCGATAACGACACCATGCTATCACGTTGGCAATCGCTTAGTGTATCGAACTCGCACTCTTCACTTTCATCAACACTTTTAAAGTTATTTCAATAAAAAATGTTTTCTATGAAAATTGTTTCGTTGGCTGTAAGAAATATTTTCGTTGTATGTGTGAAACAGTTTCTTAGACTATTAGGGAATTTGAAAAAATCTGTTAAATGGTTAAATAAGTAAATAAAATAAATAAAGCTTTTTAAAAAAATATTGTTTAAGAGTGCCCTTGAAAACAAAACTGCCCTTACCTCAAATAAATAAAAAAAAGAAGATTTAATGATAAGTCCCTTCATTAAGACTGCTATGCTCGATTACATTATTACACTATTTATTTTAATTATAGTTTGCTTAATGAGTTTATTTATTAGATATTGTTCAAGGTAATTGGAAAAATATATAAATAGAACCTTTTAAATATTTTTTATAACATTATTGATAGTCGTGATGGAACAAACAGCTTTAGTTCTACGAGCTCTTCTTATACTTGGTTGCCTTAATTTAGGGATCACTTTAATGGCAAAATTTACGAATTTTAAATGTGAGTCCTACGACAAAAATTTTTCGCAAATCGAGACATGTGAACTAAATGTTTTAGGCCGCAATAAAATTGCCATGAATTTGCACATAAAATTATTGCAATTACCCTTAAAGGGTAATATAAGCGTGAGTAAAATATTATCTTTTAAATTTAATAATATTAATTTATTGCGCAGGTTCATCTTCAGCTGATGCGCAAAAGTATATACTATCGCCCATTTTTGTACAACTCAAGTATTGATGTTTGCAATTTTTTGAAAAGAGGCAAGCAATTTTTGTTTTGGAAAATCCTACTTGACACAGCAAGACCTTACACCAACGTAAATCACAGTTGCCCAATTAATGTGAGAGTGAATTGTGTGATTTAATTCGGATTAATATCACTAGCTTTGTTTTTTTTTCTTTAGCACGATATTATTGTCCGTAATTTTGTACTGACCGAAGACTATTTTAAATTAATACCATTTCCGCCCAGCGACTATATGGTGCTCTTTGAAGCTTATCAATACAATTCGATGAAATATAGTGTTAACACCTACATATCCATAAAATAATAATGAACAAAAAAACCTATGAAAATAGTATATTTTACATGTATATTTGTAAATAGACTGCACTAAAGATTTCCAACAATAAATAATAACAGCCTTATTTATAAAAATTACTAAAGCTTTATAAAGGCTTAATAAGTAAATATTTTATTTGAGAATTTGTTTTAAAACCCCTTTATAAAGTCTTAATAATTTTTATTAATAAGGTGATAAAAATTTTACGCTTCATTCTTTGTTCTACTAAAAAAAACGTTTATTATAAATTAAAACTGTTTAGGAAATAATAGAAAAAGCACTTTATAAAAAGCTCTATCACAAAGTCGGCAAAACAAAAAATCGCTTAAATAAAATATTAATAAAAATCGCCAAATTAAAAATTCAACCAATAAGAAATTGCTAAAAGAATAAAAATAAAATTGCAAAAGTAATGAATTCATTACAGTGCGAATTTGACTCGCACCACGAAGGGCTCCGTACGCACACTAGATATGTAATACTATACACTGAAAGAAAAATCTTGGTGTCAGTTATGAACTTTTTCATTGAATCAATGAATTCTGTCATTTATAACGATTTGATTGCATTAATGAAAATGTTTCAGAGAGTTTTATATACAACACTTCATTGATTTCGTGAAACTCATTCATTTAAAAAATTAAATAATGTCATTATACATGAAATTAAGTCATTGATTGCACTTTTTGTAAATGTTGTGAACGATAACGACACCATGCTATCACGTTGGCAATCGCTTAGTGTATCGAACTCGCACTCTTCACTTTCATCAACACTTTTAAAGTTATTTCAATAAAAAATGTTTTCTATGAAAATTGTTTCGTTGGCTGTAAGAAATATTTTCGTTGTATGTGTGAAACAGTTTCTTAGACTATTAGGGAATTTGAAAAAAGTCTGTTAAATGGTTAAATAAGTAAATAAAATAAATAAAGCTTTTTCAAAAAATATTGTTTAAGAGTGCCCTTGAAAACAAAACTGCCCTTACCTCAAATAAATAAAAAAAAGAAGATTTAATGATAAGTCCCTTCATTAAGACTGCTATGCTCGATTACATTATTACACTATTTATTTTAATTATAGTTTGCTTAATGAGTTTATTTATTAGATATTGTTCAAGGTAATTGGAAAAATATATAAATAGAACCTTTTAAATATTTTTTATAACATTATTGATAGTCGTGATGGAACAAACAGCTTTAGTTCTACGAGCTCTTCTTATACTTGGTTGCCTTAATTTAGGGATCACTTTAATGGCAAGATTTACGAATTTAAAATGTGAGTCCTACGACAAAAATTTTTCGCAAATCGAGACATGTGAACTAAATGTTTTAGGCCGCAATAAAATTGCCATGAATTTGCACATAAAATTATTGCAATTACCCGTAAAGGGTAATATAAGCGTGAGTAAAATATTATCTTTTAAATTTAATAATATTAATTTATTGCGCAGATTCATCTTCAGCTGATGCGCAAAAGTATGGACTATCGCCCATTTTTGTACAACTCAACAATGGATCTTTGCAAATTTTTGAAAAGAGGCAAACAATTTATGTTTTGGAAAATCATACTTGACGCAGCAAGACCTTACACTAACGTAAATCACAGTTGCCCAATTAATGTGAGAGTGAATTGTGTGTTTTAATTCGGATTAATATCACTACCTTTTTGTTTTTTTTCTTTAGCACGATATTATTGTCCGTAATTTTGTACTGGCCGAAGACTATTTTAAATTAATACCATTTCCGCCCAGCGACTATATGGTGCTCTTTGAAGCTTATCAATACAATTCGATGAAATATAGTCTTAAAATATACGTATCCATAAAATAATAATGAACAAAAAAACTTATGAAAATAGTATATTTTACATGTATATTTGTAAATAGACTGCACTAAAGATTTCCAACAATAAATAATAACAGCCTTATTTATAAAAATTACTAAAGCTTTATAAAGGCTTAATAAGTAAATATTTTATTTGAAAATTTGTTTTAAAACCCCTTTATAAAGTCTTAATAATTTGTATTAATAAGGTGATAAAAATTTTACGCTTCATTCTTTGTTCTACTAAAAAAAAACATTTATTATAAATTAAAACTGTTTAGGAAATAATAGAAAAAGCACTTTATAAAAAGCTCTATCACAAAGTCGGCAAAACAAAAAATCGCTTAAATAAAATATTAATAAAAATCGCCAAATTAAAAATTCAACCAATAAGAAATTGCTAAAAGAATAAAAATAAAATTGCAAAAGTAATGAATTCATTACAGTGCGAATTTGACTCGCACCACGAAGGGCTCCGTACGCACACTAGATATGTAATACTATACACTGAAAGAAAAATCTTGGTGTCAGTTATGAACTTTTTCATTGAATCAATGAATTCTGTCATTTATAACGATTTGATTGCATTAATGAAAATGTTTCAGAGAGTTTTATATACAACACTTCATTGATTTCGTGAAACTCATTCATTTAAAAAATTAAATAATGTCATTATACATGAAATTAAGTCATTGATTGCACTTTTTGTAAATGTTGTGAACGAAGTGAGCACATTAATTGAAACTGTTTTACCTCGATAACGACACCATGCTATCACGTTGGCAATCGCTTAGTGTATCGAACTCGCACTCTTCACTTTCATCAACACTTTTAAAGTTATTTCAATAAAAAATGTTTTCTATGAAAATTGTTTCGTTGGCTGTAAGAAATATTTTCGTTGTATGTGTGAAACAGTTTCTTAGACTATTAGGGAATTTGAAAAAATCTGTTAAATGGTTAAATAAGTAAATAAAATAAATAAAGCTTTTTAAAAAAATATTGTTTAAGAGTGCCCTTGAAAACAAAACTGCCCTTACCTCAAATAAATAAAAAAAAGAAGATTTAATGATAAGTCCCTTCATTAAGACTGCTATGCTCGATTACATTATTACACTATTTATTTTAATTATAGTTTGCTTAATGAGTTTATTTATTAGATATTGTTCAAGGTAATTGGAAAAATATATAAATAGAACCTTTTAAATATTTTTTATAACATTATTGATAGTCGTGATGGAACAAACAGCTTTAGTTCTACGAGCTCTTCTTATACTTGGTTGCCTTAATTTAGGGATCCCTTTAATGGCAAGATTTACGAATTTAAAATGTGAGTCCTACGACAAAAATTTTTCGCAAATCGAGACATGTGAACTAAATGTTTTAGGCCGCAATAAAATTGCCATGAATTTGCACATAAAATTATTGCAATTACCCGTAAAGGGTAATATAAGTGTGAGTAAAATATTATCTTTTAAATTTAATAATATTAATTTATTGCGCAGATTCATCTTCAGCTGATGCGCAAAAGTATGGACTATCGCCCATTTTTGTACAACTCAACAATGGATCTTTGCAAATTTTTGAAAAGAGGCAAACAATTTATGTTTTGGAAAATCATACTTGACGCAGCAAGACCTTACACCAACGTAAATCACAGTTGCCCAATTAATGTGAGAGTGAATTGTGTGATTTAATTCGGATTAATATCACTACCTTTTTGTTTTTTTTTCTTTAGCACGATATTATTGTCCGTAATTTTGTACTGACCGAAGACTATTTTAAATTAATACCATTTCCGCCCAGCGACTATATGGTGCTCTTTGAAGCTTATCAATACAATTCGATGAAATATAGTGTTAACACCTACATATCCATAAAATAATAATGAACAAAAAAACTTATGAAAATAGTATATTTTACATGTATATTTGTAAATAGACTGCACTAAAGATTTCCAACAATAAATAATAACAGCCTTATTTATAAAAATTACTAAAGCTTCATAAAGGCTTAATAAGTAAATATTTTATTTGAGAATTTGTTTTAAAACCCCTTTATAAAGTCTTAATAATTTTTATTAATAAGGTGGTAAAAATTTTACGCTTCATTCTTTGTTCTACTAAAAAAAAACATTTATTATAAATTAAAACTGTTTAGGAAATAATAGAAAAAGCACTTTATAAAAAGCTCTATCACAAAGTCGGCAAAACAAAAAATCGCTTAAATAAAATATTAATAAAAATCGCCAAATTAAAAATTCAACCAATAAGAAATTGCTAAAAGAATAAAAATAAAATTGCAAAAGTAATGAATTCATTACAGTGCGAATTTGACTCGCACCACGAAGGGCTCCGTACGCACACTAGATATGTAATACTATACACTGAAAGAAAAATCTTGGTGTCAGTTATGAACTTTTTCATTGAATCAATGAATTCTGGCATTTATAACGATTTGATTGCATTAATGAAAATGTTTCAGAGAGTTTTATATACAACATTTCGTGAAACTCATTCATTTAAAAAATTAAATAATGCCATTATATTGTATGTAGACAGTTTTCGAGTAGTATGATGTGACCGACTATGGCCCACAGGCTAGGTATACATAATGAATAAATAAATGAAATGAAAATGAAATGAAATTATACATGAAATTAAGTAATTGATTGCACTTTTTGTAAATGTTGTGAACGAAGTGAGCACATTAATTGAAACTGTTTTGCCTCGATAACGACACCAAGCTTTCACGTTTGCAATCGTTTAGTGTATCGAACTCGCACTCTTCACTTTCATCAACGCTTTTAAAGTTATTTCAATAAAAAATGTTTTCTATGAAAATTGTTTCGTTGGCTGTAAGAAATATTTTCGTTGTATGTGTGAAACAGTTTCTTAGACTATTAGGGAATTTGAAAAAAAATCTGTTAAATGGTATATTTTTCATCGTCAAATCTAATGAGATAAGCTTTTAGTCATCTTAAAATTATATTAAAATATTATCAGAAATGCAATGATGGATTGATTAAAAATTAACAGTAAATGAAAATTATCATTCTATTCATGTAACATGTCATTAATATGACGAAGAAAAATATCAGTGAAACCACATTCATTTGCTAAATGAATAATTTTTTCTTTTAGTGTGCCAACTTTCGGCTATATATTCGGCCATGTCACAAAGTTCAATTCCGTTCGGAATCGGAATTGAGTAAACCTCAAAATGTCAAGCCCTAGCCGGAGCATACCCCAGCATACCACCGCCTCCCACAGTCTGGACACACCTCACAAATTTCCGTATTTTAGTTTTCTTTTTTAGACACCATCTCCTACAAAAATTGGGTGGATTGAATTCCGATTCCGAACGGAATTGAACTCTGTGACATGACCTTTATATAGTTTTGGAATTTTTTTCATTTTTGGGATTTTTTCGTTTTTTGGCGATTGTTTAGTTGTGGCGTTGTTATTTGTTAGTTTGGATTTTTTTGCGGTTTTTCGGTTTTAGTGATTTATTTTTATCGATTTTTTTTTTTAGTTTTGGAACTTTTTTACGTTTTTGGCGATTTTTTTTCGTATTTTTGGCGTTTTTTCCTTTAAGAGATTTTTTTGGTTTTGACGATTTTTTTTCGTTTCGCAAATTTTCTCGGTTTTTGAGGTTTTTTTCATTTGGCGATTTTTTTTTATTTTGGCGATTTTTTTAATTTTCGGCGATTTATTTTATTTTTAGAGGTTTTTTTTGTTTGGCACTTTTTTTTCGGTTTTTGGCTTTTTATTTTGATTGATATTTTTAGTTAAGGAGCTTTTTTATATTTTTGGCGATATTTTTCGTTTTTTTGGCGTTATTTTTTCATTAAGCGACTTTTTTTATTATGGTGATTTTTTTCATTTTGGCGATTTATTTTGGTTTAACAGATTTTTTCAGTTCTGGCGCTTTTTTTTTTGGTGTTTTTTGTGTTTTTTGGGGTTTTTTGTGTTTTTTGGGGTTTTTTGTTTTTTTGCGTTTTTTTTATTAAGCGATATTTTTTAATTTGGCGATATTTTAGATTTGTGGCAATTTATTTTAGTTTACGAAATTTTCTTTTAGTTTGGCGCTTTTGCTTCGTTTTGGCAACTTTTTTTTCATTTGGCGATTTTTTTTTTAATTTTTGGCCATTTTTTTTTAATTTTTGGCTGTTTTTTTTATTTTTGGCGATTTATTTTATTTTAAGAGATTTTTTTAGTTTGCCACTTTTTTCGGTTTTTGGTATTTTTTTAGTTTTGGCGTTTTTTTTTTTTTTGTTTAGGGGTTTTTTTAGTTATGACGTTTTTTTTTTGTTTTGGTTCTTGGCACTTTTTCGGTTTTAGCGATTTATTTTACTTTTATCGATTTTTTTAGTTTTGGCACTTTTTTCGTTTTATGGCGTTTGTTTTCATTTGGCGATTTTTTCCATTACGCTGGTTTTTTTTAATTTTGGCGATTTATATTAGCTTAAGCGTTTTTATTTTTGGTTGGCGATTTTTTTTCTTTTGGCGATTTTGTTCGTTTTTTGGCGTTTTTTTTTCTATGACGATTTTTTTCATTTGGCGCTTTTTTCATTTTGGCGATTTATTTTAGTTTTAGAGATTTTTTTTGTTTGACCCTTTTTTCATTTTGGCGAATTTTTAAATTTTTGGCGACTTATTTGAATTTTGGTGATTTTATAATTTTGGGATTTTTTGTAAAATTTCAAGACTTTGATTCTTATGGTTTCCAAGATACAGCAAGTTGTCAAAATTATCTACATTAACTGATAGAACACCCTTTAATTTAATTTTTTTTAATTATGTGTAAATTGTTGTAGTATATACAAAAATACACTAACTTTGCAAAATTTCAAGTGTCTATACATATATAATTTTCTGTATATTCCATTAAGATTTCAACAACTTTCATTGCTCGTTTTGGAACACCCTTTAATTTTTAACTGTTTTTTTTTTTGTTGTAGCGGCCAAGATTCTGAAAATTCTGTCAAAATTTGGGGACCGTAGCTCTTGCCGTTCTCGAGAAAACATCCTGTGATGGACAGACGGACAGGGTAGCAAAAACAATAGGATTCCTTTTCAACTTTGGTGTACGGAACCCTTAAAAATTATCTCATAAAAATAATTATCCAAATGCAATAATCTTCAAAATAAAATAGACTTTAAGCTTGACGACTGCTCAGGTAATAACAAAAGATTTACATAATTAAAAAGCTTTAAAATAAAATAATCGAAAGGACAAAAGGCGCCCAAATAATATAACACTAATACTAAAAATTCGCCAAAGCTAAAAATTGCCAAAAATAAAAATTTGATTCTATAGAATTTGAATTAGTAGAAATAAAACCTTAAGCTATAAAAACCCTAACTTTTGAAAGAACTTAAAAATTTACCAAATTTCAAATGAAACGCTCAAATTAATTGAAAACAAGTAGTGCAATCAGTGTTGCCAATTTTTGATTTGAAATCCCCAAAAATCCCCAAATTAAGTTTTTTTTTTATCAAATTTTTTTAATTTTATTTGAAACATAATGACAAAAATAACATATTTATTTAATAAAATTCATTTATACTGATAACTATATTTACATTCATATTATTTAATTTGTACTTATAAAACTTGTGAAGAAAAAATTACACATAGTTTAATATACACAAGTATAAAAAAATTTTAACCAGAGTTTACCATTTCAAAAACTTCAGAATCGAAATCTTCTGATTCATCAGCCTCAGAAACTTTGTTGCACATAGTACTTGTATTAGAAAGCTTTAGCATTTCAGCAGGATTAAATTTGTCACAACAAATAAAATAAACATTCTAAGAAGTGCTTCGAACAAGTCGCATTGCATTTTGTTGCATATTTTTTTTTTTTGGTAGTGCTCATTATTGGTTAATCTGCCTTGATACTTCTTCTTTATTAGAAACCATTCATTATGAGCAGTAACACAAATTTTTAGACTTGCCATCAGTTATAAAAAAATCCCATAACAATCTCCTCTAATTTGGTTATCATCCCCAACAAATTCCCAATACGAAATTTTCAGCCCCAGTCGCGAAAAAAAATCCCCAATTCGGGGACAAATCCCCTAAACTGACAACACTGAGTGCAATCAGTGTGTGTGTGAGAGAGAGAGAGAGAGAGAGAGAAGAAATGTTCGCTATGCAGCAAAATCATCAAAATATATTAAAAAAAAATTGTATTGCAAAAAATATATTGAAGCAAAAATCAAATTATTTCATTAATGTTTTAATGAACACGCTTAAAATTGCTTAGTTATACGATGCCTAAGATTGTATTTAAAATAACTAAATTTTTAAAGCCTTAATTGCTTTTTAATTGTTGGTGGAAAGCGAACATAAAAAAGCTGAAGTTTAATTGGAGCTTTTAATTTTTTTTCCATTTGTCAGTAATGCGTGAAAATTTATTTTTCTTCTATTTCTATTTTAATAACGTAATTATTAAATCTGGGAATTAGGAATCAGGGAAGCTTTTGGGTTATTGTACTCGTATATTCCAAAAAAAAATAAAATACTATATGGTAATACTGGTTTTACATTGTTTTGACTATGCATATTCACACATAACATTTTCATAAAAACCGGTTTTACAGTAACCGATTACATTTGCTTCAAATAGTTATAATTAAAAGTTGTTCAAATTAAATTTTTTTTCTTCTTGCAAATACCACTAAAAATCTTTTATTTCGAATTCTTTGAAGGCACACCCTACAGCAAAATTTATTAAGGTTAATAATCGTAGCTTATAAAAAAAATAATATGTACATTAAAAGAGAAAAAAAGGCAAAAAAATACATTTTGAAAAATTTTCAGATTTTAATTTTGTAAGCAACAAAAAACCGAATTCATAATAAACCGGTTTTTTTAATTAAAACTTGTTAAGCGTTCAGATTTTAATTTTGTAAGTAAAAACCGGTTTTACAGTAACGGATTATATTTTTTTTGTGTATAGTTATAATTAAAACTTTTTCTTTATCTTGTTACAATAACATTTTAAAAATCTTTTATTTCGAATTATTTGATGAGAAACCCTACAGCAAAATTAAAATAAAGAAAATAATCGTTGCTTTTTAAAAAGCAATAAAAAAAGAAGACCTGGCAAAAAGAACCTTTAAAAAATACATTTTGAAAAAATACTTTTAGACAAAAATATTTTAAAAAATAGTACTTGTACAAAAACATTTTTTAATTTTTTTCACATATCATAAAAAAAATATTGTTGCCAAGCCTTTCTAAAGTCACATATTTTATTTAAAATTCAGATTTAAATTTTGTAAGTACATACATATGTAATAAAAAACCGGTTACACAAAAAACCGGTTTTAGACTAACCGATTATATTTTTCTTTAAATAGTTGTTTAAATTAAAATTGGTTTCCTTGTCTTGTTACATTAACACTTTTATTTGATGAGAAACCCTACAGAAAAATTTATTAAAGCCATATACTTTTTTTAAAATTCAGATTTAAATTTTTTAAGTAACAAAAAAGCCATTTCCATAAGAAACTTGTTTTAGATTTAAATTTTATAAGCAACAAAAAACAGGTTGCTTAAAAACCGGTTTTCTGAGTAAGCGATTATATTTTTCTTTAAATAGTTATAATTAAAGTTGCTTCAATTAAAAACTTAATTAATTAAATTAAAAACATTAACAAATTAAAAATATTTTATTCAGAAAATTGTTTGATGGCAAACCCTAAAACAAAATTTATTGTAGCTTATAAAAAAATAATTTTAATTTGTATTAAAAAAGAGCAGCTGGCAAAATTAATTAAAAAAAATCATTTTAATAAAAGTAGCTTTTACAAAAAGTACTTTTTAAAAAAAGTACTTCTTGAATAAAAGTACTTTTTCAGAAAAGTATTTATTTCTTTTAAAGTAACTTTCAAAACAGCATTTGCTAAGAAAAACTACTTCTTAGAAACTTAAAACTTTTAAAAAAGTACCTTGTATAAAAAGTTTTTTGTAACATAAAGAGTCTTTTAAAAAAGTACTTAGCAATTCTCTAAAAAAAAAATTTTTTAAAAAGGTATTGAACTTTTTTTGTTCAAAAAGTATCGTTTTAGAGATTTAATGATAAAACCCTTCATTAACTCAGATATGCTACATTACACCAGCATTTAAAAGTTATTATCTATTTTAATTGCAGCCTGCTAAATAAGTATATATATATTACTTACATTATAAGCATATTGTTCATAATATCATCAATAGTCGTAATGGAAACATCATTAGTACTGCGAACTTTTTTAATACTTGGCTGCCTCAATTTAGCGCTAGCTTTATCTGCGAGATTTACAAATTTCAAATGTGAGTCCTACGACAAAAATTTTTCGCAAATTGAGACGTGTGAGCTAAAAGTTTTGGGGCGTAATAAAATTGGCATGAATCTTCACTTAAAATTATTGCAGTTACCCTTAAGAGATAATTTAAGTGTGGGTCGAATATTATCTTATATAAAATTTTTCTTTTTAATAAATTTAAATAATATTAATTTAATTGGCAGGTACACGTCCAGCTGATGCGCAAAAGTATGGACTATCGCCCGTTTTTGTACAACTCAACAACGAATGTTTGTAAATTTTTGAAAAGAGGCAAACAATTTTTATTTTGGAAAATCCTACTTGACGTAGCCAGACCATATACTAACCTCAATCACACTTGCCCAATTGATGTGAGTGCCACCTTTGTTATTTAATTTGAATTGAGATCAGACTTTTTTTTATTAATATATTTATTTCCTTTAGCACGATCTTGTTATCAAAAATTTAATACCGACTGAAGACTTTTTTAAATTAATACCATTTCCAGCCAGCGATTATATGCTGCTTTTTGAGGGTTATCAAAACAATATCATCAAGAACAGTTTTAAGGTCTACATTTCGATAAAATAGTGATGAGAGATAAATTTTTAAAATGGACTTTTTATATACGTGTATGTATGTCTGTGTGAATGCACCAAAGCTGCACCACACATTTTTAATAATAAATAATAAAATAATAATAAGTTTTGTTCATGTGTGTGAAGATAAATTTCGAAATTTAAAACCCAAGACACAAACCAATTGCATTAACAGAGCTATGTTATCCTGATAACAGAGCACTGTTAGACATCAAAATCTTGGAAGTATATACACCAAATGGAATTCTGAATTATGGAATTATGTCCGAAAGACATAACTTCCTAAAAAAAATTTAGCAGCCCAAATATACCTATTCATTCTACAGAAATTCAAAAATTTCCATAAAAAAATTTTATTTAATTTAAAATTGTAGTTACTTTACATTTTTTACGAATTTTTGTTTTTTGTTTTTATTAAGAGAAAAATATAATAGACTGCATGTTTGAATTTTTTTAGCTCATTTTGTTGAAAAATATGGCCAGAATTCTATTTGGATTATATATAGTTCCAAGATTTTCATGTCTAACAGCGCTCTGTTATCAGGCTAACATAGCTCTGTTAATGCAATTGGTCTGTGTCTTTTGGGTTTTACAATTTTATTCACCATTTCCAGTCTTTGTTCTACTTTCCACAAAAAAAATAATACAATTTGCTTCCGCATGGACTCGCCTAGAAGCAGCTAAGACTCATTGAAAAATATAGAGTAAAACTTCAAAAATTCGTTGAGATCTCTGGCATAATTTTTTTATATTACAATTATATAACAAACAAAAATCGCTTGTGCTAAAAAAAAAATTATTTTGAAAACAAATAAAAGCAATTGCTTGGCAAAACTCAAAAATATATGTGCGTTCAATTATGAAAGTGGTGTAAGTCATATATTTCTTTTGTCGAGATATTTAGTAGATTACATTTGAACAATGCTATCGTTTAATTTAGAGTTGTACTTGTACTATTTGTAGTAGAGAAAGAAATTAATTTGTAATCGCTCATATTCCAGTTGTAGATATCGATGTCACGTCAATAGCAAAATACCAAGCAAAAATTTAAAACCTATCTATTCGCTCTCGGGAGCAATTTTGTGCTATTGATAGTCTAGTTCGGTTCTCTATGGCCTAGAAAATACAGTCGAACTTCCATAACTCGATTCACCATTATCCCAAAAAAAAACTTCGACTTACGGAGACTTCGAGTTACAGAATTGTATGTGATTTGTTCTTTTAACGCTACTGCAAACCAAATTAGTTCGAGTAAGGGAAAATTCGAGTTAGAGAAGGTCGAGTTATGGAAGTTCGACTGTAGCATGAGCCCCTGTCAATTGTGCATTATTGTAACAAAAATAAAAAACCTTTGAGTAAATATCTCCATAGAATATAAACGTTGTCTAGTTAAAAAGAAAGAAATTCATTTAGTTACTTTCTTTTACTAAAAAAAAAGTTTAAATTTTTTTTATAAAATATAAAATATATATTTAATTAACAAAGAAGAAATAATATTTATTTAGCTACTTTTATATACCAAAAAAAAAGCTTGAATTTTCCAACTCTGGAATAATGTTTTTTATTTTGCTAATTTTTTATATCCATAAAACATTAAATATATTTAATTTATAAAGAAAAAGAAAATATTAATCTTCCAGCTCTGGAGCTATGTTTTTTCCTATTATTTCTTTCTAAAACACAAAATGTATTTAATTCATAAAGAAAAATAAAAAGTTAATTTATTTTGCTATAAACTATAAACTATATTTAATTAACAGAGAAGAAATAATATTTATTTAGTTATATTAATTATAATTATTTTTTTTCTAATTTTTTATATCAATTTATTTCATTTTAAAACACAAAATATATTTAATTTATAAAGAAAAAGGAAATATTAATTTTCCAGCTCTGGAGCTATGTTTTTCCAATTATTTCTTTCTAAAACACAAACTATATTTAATTTATAAGGAAAAATAAAAAATTAGTTTAACCTAGTTACTTATATATACACATTTATTATATATATATATGTATATATAAAAAAGTTTAAATTTTCCAACCCTGAAATCAGCCTTTTATATTTTTCTGATTTCCTATACCAATATATTACTCTCTAAAAAAATATTTAGTTTATAGAGAAAAAGCAAAAATTAATTTTAGTAGTTTACTCTGGAATCGTCTTTTTGACTTTTTTTTAATTTTAAATAAATTTAATTAACAAAAAAATAAAACAAAAAAATAGTTTTAGCTAGATACTTTTATGTACCAAAAAATTTAAATTATCCAGCTCTGAAAGCGTCATTTTAATTATGAAGATTTTCAATATATTTTGGACCATTTCAGATACACTAGTCCAAGACCGAAGTCTGTAGCTTTTGTGGAAGCTTCGGAAAACCGATTTCACGTACAAAAGTACGGATGGACAGACAGACATGGCTTACTCGTCTTCCCTATTCATTCAAAGACCCAGAATATATATACTTTATTGTGGAAATTAAACACGGAATGACAAATCGATATATACAGTGTATATTATACACCCTTTACCACTTTACACTGGGTCTGAAATATTTGCTTATATTTTCTAGATTATATATACCCTGCAGGAAATGGAACTGACACGAGGCTATTCACGTGACCGGTCACCATGTGATAGGAACCAGTCCGACATCTAACATTTCCTATGAAGTGGAGCAGTCACTTTCCCATGGGGATGGCCTAGGATGGGGCTAATTGATACTTTGTATGCACCTTGTGACTCATCACCGAACTATCTTATAAGGACCTATGCGGTGTAGAATTATATAAATTGTATATTCTGCAGGAAATGGTACTGACACAAGACTAGTCACGTGATCGGTCTTTAAGTGATAGGGACCAGTCCGAGTTCTAACACTTCCTATGAAGCGTACCAGTTACTTTTCATTGGAGATGGCCTAGGATGGGGTTAATTGATACTTTGTATACGCCTTTTGTCTTGTCACTGAACTATCCCACAGGGACACCTATTCGGTGTAGAATAATATAAATTATTTAAAAATGTCATTCCGACACTTAACTGTTAACAATGAAAACTTATGATTTTTGATTTTATTGTTACATATTTAATTATAATTTATTTTTGAGCAGATATTTTTTGGGATTCGGACTGATAACCTCGTGCATGACAGGCTTGCACACTATCCACTCGACCACAGAGGCACTCATATTTCAAAAGTATAAACTCCTGTTAAACTTAGATTAACATCTAAGTATAGTTACGGCACTTGTTCCAGAGTGACTTGACGGTCCATTTATATCGATACTTTGTCTTTCCCAGCCAAGTCTTTCTTATATATATACTAAACAAAAAAAATAATAAATTATTTGTAATACATAATACCTGCCCAATGCCCAAGCGGAGTCTTTCTTATATAGACATACTAAACAAACAAAAAATATTCGTAGTACATATAATATATAATATTCGTAATAGTGCCCTATTGAACTATGGATGAACTAATGGGGAATAAAAGTAAACGAAGAAAAATTTAGTTTAATTTAATGCTTGAAGCCTTATATATAGTTACACACACCAACTGAATGAGAATTCCAAGGTATTATATACACCAACTTCAATGTTAACAAACATTGTAAACAAAACAATAATGTTGTACCCTATATTAATTGTGTTGGTGTGTAACATGACATAACCTACATATGTTATGTATTCTGTATGTTAGCCATAAGATAACAAATGAGAATTTTTGTAACGGCACACTTTACAATAAAATATTAATATGTAAGTATAATATTTTTAGATTTTTAAAAATAATTTTTATTGATTGAGAGTATTAAAAAGGATTAAAATTAAACTGAAGTTTAAGGTGGAAAGTGACAGACATAAATAATTATTTTTCATAATTTTACATGATTATATATGTAAGTACAACAATTTTATAAATTTTCACTATATTTTTCCTCTATAAATTTACTGTCCAATTTGATTAATAAATTTCCAATTTTTTTTTTAATTTCAAATACTTTGCACAAAAAACAATCGGAAATATAACAGGAAGAAATTTTCATTTAACAATGGAAAAAAGATTACAAAAAAAATTTACTTCTCTTATCCTGTTCATTTGCAAGGTATTTAAATTTCTACTTTCACAATAAAATATTAATAATAATGAACAAACACACACTCACTCACCCACTCACTCACACACACACACACACATATATACACACACACATACGCACACACACAAGAGAAAATTGCTGCCAGCACTGTGTACATGTAAATATCCATATGAGGAAATCCATTCACATCTAACAAAACAAAATATAAAATCCTTTATGTGTTTAATCTTATTTCACTAATGAAAAATTTACCCTTATCAAGGGAGTACGGGGTAGAGTGTGAGTAATATTTGTAAAATGATTATGACTGGTTAAAAATTAACAAAGAAATAAATGTTTAAATCCTGTTATAAAATCCCTAAATACTCTTACAAAACTGTTCGTACAAAAAAAAATCATATGTTTGTGAGTTCATAAACTCATAACCAGGGGACTTTTAAATATTTTATGAACATACTTGTATATTGATATTCAAAATATTTAAAATTCCCCTAACATGACCAGATTAATATGGTCAGGATATTTATGCTGAAAAACCAAGCAGAAAATTTTAAATTTTCTGCATTTTTTTTTAATTATAATATCACTAACAATACAAAATTAACAAAATTAACAAAATAAAAAAGGAATAGATTATCCTTTCCAAGTATGTACAAACAATTCCAGGCCAAAGAAAATTTAAATTTGAAAAGAAACCGCAAGTGTAAACAATTTGCTTACTACAAAAAGGAATTAAAAGAGAGTTAGAAAAATACTAAAGCAGGACTTAGGTAAACAAAAACTAAGACAAAGTTTAACATCAATCTTAGCAAAAATTTCAAGCTCAGAGGAAAAATGCAGCCAGGACATGCTCACCCCCATGCATCCTTAATATTAGACACAAAATTAAAGCTGCAATTATTACCGCAATAGTGCTAAGATCATGCAGTTAAGCTCTCTCATAAATTTAATTATAATCGCTGCAAGGATATGCCATCCTGTTATATAGGTATATCCTTAACATAAAAAACCAGATTTTAGCTTCAAATGTAATGAGAATACACTAAAAATAGTACAGTAAATCTCTCTACTAAATTTCATTAAAATCAGAGCAAGGACATACGCAGCTCCCATATGTCCTTAATATTAAAATCTGATTTTAAGTCATAATTATGATTTGATATATGATAAAATCATGCGGTCAACTTGTGGGGTAAATTTCGTTCGAATCGCTGTAAGTAAATGACGAAAACCACTGCAAGGATATGCGGACCTCCATATATCCTTGATGCTGAAAACAAAATTTTAGCAACAATTGTAATCAGAGTACATCAAGAGTAATGTAGAGCAGTTATCTGATAAATTTCCTCGAAATCCGGCCAAGAACATGCCCACATCCCATATATCCTTAATATTAAAAACTAAGTTTTAGCTATAATTATGACACAAATACATGCTAGTATCATACAGACAAGCTATCTGATAAACTTCGTTAGAATCTCTGTAAGTAAATGACGAAAATTTCCGCAAGGACATGATCTCCTAACATATATCCTTAATGTTGAAAACAAAATTTTTAGGAACAATTGTAATCATTGAAACAATGTAGGGAATTTCTCTGACAAATTTCATTAAAATAAGGGCAAGGACATGTGCAGCTCCCATATATCCTTAAGAATTAAAATTAAAATATTGCTCTAATTATTATTAGAAAACAAATAAAGTCACACAGAAGAGCTCTCTGGTGACTCTTACAGCAATTCCTTAAAAGACTTGCCCACTTCTCATACGTACATACATATGTATATCCTTAATGCTGAAAACAAAATTTTATCAACAATTCTAATCAGTATATATCAAGAATAATGTAGAAATGTTCTCGGAGAAATTTCATTAACATCTGGGCAAGGAGCGGGAGCGGGACATGTCGCTCCCCTATCTCCTTAATATTAAAAATCAAAATTTTCCCATAATTATGATACAAATACATGCTAGTGTAATACAAACAAGCTGTGTGATAAATTACGTTATAATCGCTGCAAGTAACTGACGAAAATCACTGCAAGGACATGCTGACCTCCTTATATCCTTGATGTGGAAAACAAAATTTTAGCACGAATTATAATCACAATACATCAAGAACAACGTAGAGAAGTTGTTTGAAAAATTTTTTTAAATTCGGAGCAAGGACATGCGCAGCTCCCAAATATCTCTAATACTAAATAATATAATTTAGCTATGATTATGATACGAATGAAGCTAAAATCATGCGTAAGGCTCTCTAATAAATAAATTGGCTTTAATTGCTGCAAGTACATGCTGAAAATCGCCGCAAGGATATGCTCACCTCCCATATATCCCTAATGTGTGAAATAAAATTTTAGCACTAATTGTTACCAGAATACATCAGGAATAAAGCAGTTAACTTCTCTGAAAAATTTCGCTAAAATCTGGGTAAGGACACGACCACGTCCCATATATCCTTAAAAATTAATACTAAATTCTTGCCCTAACTATTATGAGAAAACAAATGTAATCAAACAGTGAAGCTCTCTGGTGAATCTCATAGCAATTCCTTCAAGGACTTGCCCACCGCCCATATATCCTTAATGCTATATATACGTATATAATTTCAGCTTTCACTGCCATTAGAAAGCAGGGAAAATTTATAATTATTTTGTAAGTCCCACAGTGAATTTTAGAATTGTGAACTAAAATAAAACGCATTATATTTAGTTGCAGTCAGGACATACCGACCTTCCTTACATCCAGAATTTAATGAAAATTTGTCAATAATCGCTTAATTTATAAAGAATGTATATTTCTCTAATGACTTCAATATTTTTTTATTTATAAGAAAAAGTTGATACGTCATCTATAAAACCTATGATAATCATTTTCTTTTTCTTTTTCCAATGTTGATTGAATATTGTCATCATGGTTTTTCAATTTAATTTTTTGCCTTTTGGCTGCTAAAAACTGTCTATTCAGCAGAGAAAATTTGTGTTTCTTTTTTTAAATTTTACAGGCTTTATTATGCTTCCCGAGTGACTCGTTATATTTATTTAATTTTAAGTGCCACTGATGACAAACTAAAGTTAAGCGTTCGTTGATTTTGCTTTTAACTTTCTAGTATACGTGTTCATTTGTTTGGTGTGTGTGTGTGTGTGTGTGTGTGTGTGTGTGAGTGTGTGTTTGAACGTGTGTGTTATGTGGCATCATAAATGTTGCACGCTCTGAAAGTGAGTGATTAGTAAAAAGATTTTAAATAGGAACAAAACGAAAAAAAAACATTGAGGAAATAAATGCAAGCAATTTGTAGAACAAAAATAGATTTTTTGTTAAAGAATCACATATTTTTATACTTCGGTTTTAGACTGATGTATCAGAAATGGTCCTCTATATATTGGTATTGAAAATCAGAGCTGGGAAATTTAAGTTTTTTTTGTATACATATAAAAGTATCTCGGGCTTAAAGTATTTTTTGGTAAATGAAACCACTTTTATATTTCAATAAGAATTAAATTAAAAAAAACCAAAAAGATTACTCCAGGGCTGGAAAATTTTATCTTTTTCTTGTTATATAAAAGTAACCTACTAAGTTCATTTTTTTTTTCTCTATAGATTAAACATATTTTATATTAAAAGAAAAAAATTGGTATTACAAAATAGAAAAATCTAAAGGTATAATTCCAGGGTTGGGAAGTTTATACTTTTTGGTATATAAATTAAATATATGTATGTTGGTTTAGAAAAAAAAAATTTATATAAAATTAAAAAAATACAAAACACATCTCCAAAGCTGGAAAACGTATTTTTTTTTTTGTATATAAGAGAAACTAAATAAAACTGTTTTTTCTTTCTTTGTCGATTAAACATATTTTATATTTTAGAAAGATATAAATGAATAATATTAAGATTAGAAAATCAAATATATGAACCATATACATTTCAGGGTTGGAAAATTAAAAAGTTTGTTTTAGTAAAAAAAGTAACAAAATATTTTTTTTCTTTTTACTAGAGAGGTTTTTATATTTAAAAGTAAGTAATACAGTCACTGAACTCCTCCTGAACGGCTGGACCGATTTGAATGAATTTTTTTGTATGCGTTTGGGTAGCGCCCTGGATGGTGATGATTTACAAATTAGTCCGGGGAAGTGGGATAGCAAGACACACTGTCTTAAGCTCGTATATAAGGTATATAAGGTTCGGCACAGCCGAATATAGCACTTACTTCTTTTTTGTAGAAAGCTTTCTTTTAATTAAAAACTTTAAAAAAGCTTAAGCAAATTGTTAAGTTTAAATCATGCTTTAACCAGAATTTCTCATACAAAATTCGCACGTTTAACCAACATTATGTTTAATAATAGTTTATGAATACCGCCTATGCACATTTAATATCGTTTTAAATTTATCGATTTTTCACTTTGCTGGCAGCCAGCTTTTATTTTTAGTTTTTTTTATCAATGTTATGCTACATTCATGAACTGGAATAGGTGGTTGTTGGTTTGATTAAAATCACTGACATTAAAATGTGTCCTCTCATGTTACACGCTTTAAATGTCTATGTGCTTGTATAAGTGCTCACAAAGTCCGGCACCTTACCCCCTTAATTTAGCAGCACGCATTCCATTGAGTGCCTGCAATACGAAACTGTATTGCAGTCATATTGCATGCACTTCATTAGCATTTGAATTGCTTGTTTATGAGGGACAAGTGAGTTAGTTAGTGCACTAAATGTGAATAATGGAGCAGAGTATCTAATAATAGAAGGCATAATGGGGGCAGACTTGTAAATAAACTGAAAGCTGTTTTCTGTGGACTCGAATATTTGCAAATGAATAAAAGACTCCAGTGTTAGTTAAGAAATACCCTGTCTCCGCTATTCTTCACACAAGAATCACTCTGCCGAAGCTCACTTTTTGTACAATGTACAACAACTCACTGACTATACTTTAACACACTTTTGAACGACTAGAAAGTGCTTTCAACTGAGGTTTACTATTTCTTCACAATTCACAAAAAACAACTGAACCTTAGACTTTATAATAGGCTGATGCGTAGCCCTTTTTATACTTCACAAAAGGCTTCTACAATCTGACAGCAACGTCTTCCAGAACATGACAGCAACGTCTAGACAATCTCAGCAGCATCTCCAATGCTTTTTTTGGATCGCGTCATTAGTTCATGTATTAAATGTGTATGCTCGGATATACGTACATCATTAAAGAAGCAATTTATGGTGGTTGTTTATTGGTGTATCATTTTATTTATTTTTATATTTGTCTGCACTACCATGTATGTTTGTGCTTGTATGTGTATCTTCTTAACAAGCAGACGCTATTTCATTATTGTTGTGGCTATAGTTTTTATATTTATCTGCTTGTATGTGCGTACGCATGTATATTTAGTTCTTAAGCTAAATAATTCTGGATAATTTTTTTTTGTTTACCAAATATTTGTTTTTATGAAAACATTTGCAATTAGTAGGTTTTTTTTGGAATATTTATGCGTAACAACATATTAGGTTACAAACACCTTGAGCATGAGGTACATACCAACCCCAGTAATGTAGGGTAACACGTACGTATTTCATTAAGCTTGCTTATTAAAATTGATGGTAGTGCATGTTCCGAAAAAAATTCTCATTTATTTAATAAAGAAGTAAAACTGTATGAGGTGTCGACGTTTTGAAAGCACTGAGTAAGGTAGTAACGACTCTCTTGCAAATTACAGTGGGCCAAAATCTTTTTTCACCGATCAATTCATATTTCCACAACTATGAATTGTCAAACATTTAATGACTTTGAATAAGAATTATCCAAGACTTTATTTTTTAATAAGCCTAAAAAAATTAAAAAGTTAAAATCACACACGTTTGTCCTCTTAAAACAACGCAATTTTTATCGCGCGTGACTCACACGTCTTTAATGAAATTTTTACGTCTTTAATGAAGACACATAAAACAATGACAAAAAAAAATACAACAGCAATAAAAGTGTTAAGCGGAAGTTGTTAAATTTTTAATGTTATGGGTAGATGCAACATGTGAGGCTATTACTAATTTGGACATAATTTCAGAGGTGCAACGATGCGTAGAGTAAAATTTTTCTAAAATAACGCTCATTTGTTCAACCTTTTAAATATAATTAAAATGTCTGCTTCATTGAGTTCAATTAATAACTTTATGTCCACTTAAACATTAAAAACCCAGTAAAAAAAGACACTCCAAAAAAGTCATGAAAATGTAGAGTTTGCGATCTGGAAGTAGTGCAAATTTCGATCCGATCTAATGATTTTTACATGGGGTTGTCATTGCAAGAAGTTCTCTTTTTCGCCGCCTGGTCACCGAATTGGAAGCGATTTTAAGAAAAATGTACTTTTTTGTGTTCTATGATAATATTTTCATCCAGGAAAAATGGCTAATAGTTACCTATTTTAACAATTAGTTTCTTTTTATAGGAATTTAAACGCGAAACAGTAATTTAATGTAAATTTAAGCAAATAACTTTAAAATTTTAGACCAAAATTAGTTCATAAGTTTCTTCAAAAAATCGATTTTTTAAAATTCTGGTGAGTAATTTCTAAAACTAGAGAGGAATTACAAGGTTTTGTATGACTAAAATAAACTTATACTTGATTTTCTGCTAACTATTGGCAAATTAAAAATATCGATTTTTTGGAAGCAATGAAAATGTACTTCCTTTAGAATGACTTCCAATTTTTTTTACTGGGAACTAAACTAAAGTTTCACAAATAATTTTGTTAACAAAATTAAGCAAACACATTTGAATAAATAATCCAACTTGATGGCTTCATCATTAGACTAATTACTTTTTCAAAATTACTTGATGCAAGGTGTTTAGTTTTATAGCTATGCTCTTTATGCCACGACACAGGAGCTAAGACGTGATTTTCGCAGCAAAAATAATCGACACTATTAGAGTTATAAATTTATATAAATGGGCGTGACCCCACCTCCTTTTTCCAATGAAGGATCGTGTTATTTAAAGAGCCCAAAGTGGTTGTTAAATTTCGTGGGGATCGGATAAGCAGAAGTACATATAATTTAAAGCAAAATTTTAATAGGCGTGACCCCGCCCACTTTCTTCAATGAAGGATCGTATTATTTAAAGACCCCAAACTGTTTGCCAAGTTAAGTGGTTAGCAGATTAGTAGAAATACTTTTTTAAATGCCAGATCATGTCGTTTTTTGTGCTCAGGGTGTGTGCCATGTTTCGTTAGAACCGGTATCATAAAATCACGTGAAATGTAATATTCAATTTTAATGGGCGTGAACCCGCCCACTTTTTTAAATGCAAAATCATGTCTTTTTTTGTGATTAAGGTATGCGGATAGTTTCGTAAAGATCAGTAAAGGAAAAGCACTTGAAATGTTGTATTAAATTTTAGTGGGCGTTGATCAGCCCACTTTTTTTAAGTTGACAATGTGTCATTACAAAAGACCTAGTGGTATGTGCTAAGATTCGTAGCGATCCTGTAAGTAAAAACACATAAAATCAAAGCAAATAATTTAATGGGCGTGTTTCTGCCTACTTTCTTTGCAAAGTAACTAAACACTTTTAAACAAAAAATTCAAACTATCTTGAAAAATGTCACATTAAGCAAGAGAAGAAAACACTTAGCTTTGATTGAAAACGTTATGTTATTTTCTTTCAATTTGAGCCAGTTTATTTTGCGAATATATTTATTTGAAAGCAATGAAATTAATTGTATTTTTATTAATCAAAACCAACTATTTTGTCCACAAGCCACGAGTTTCCGTTTAATTACTGATGAATTCTTGATAATCAAATATTTTCTTTTAATTCATTCTGGGCAAAAGCTTTCAAGGTGGTGGCATTCAAAGGTTACAAAAAGTATTTTCTAACAAAAGATCCCTTAACGGCAATTTACACATATCAACTGGACAATTAAATCTGCCACGTTTGCATTTAACTGATGTTTTTACTAAATTTGCCTTTTAACGTATTTCTATACATATCTGCAATATTTTTTCCCACCCTCCCTCGCTCTTTGTTATTATCAGGCAGCAACTAGCGAATAATAAATGAAAAGAAAACATTTTATACGCAGAACAATTAATTTTAGCTGCCTGGCCTGCCTGCCTGCCTGCCTGCTTGGTATGCAATGGCAAAGTATGTTATCCCCTGCCTAAATGTATGCCAGCAAAATATTTTTCCTATTCTTCTTTTATTTTTGTAGTTTTTTTTCTTGTTACCATTTCCGGCTACAAATAGAGAAAGTAAATTAAATGAAAGAAAAACATGAAATAAAATAATGGAAATATAACAAAAGCAACAACAAAACTAGCAAGAAATAAAGGCTAGAACAAGGAAATAGTGAGTAAAAAATTAAAGCCTACTGCAGGGCGTCTTATAATTGTAATTGTTTGGCTGCTGGAAGTCCCCAAGTTAATCACAGAAGCCTCAAAACTATAATTTCCTTTTAACATTTGTTTTTTTTCCTTAGAAGTACATAAATAAAAGTTGTCTGCCAGTCCCTGGATATTTTTTTTGTGAAAGCAACAAGAAATTAAACAAAAGCCATAAAAAATTTAACCCAAAAAAAAACTTTTACAATTTCACCAATAACTTTTACTTTCAAAAGTTTTCTTCGCAAAACAAAAAAAGATCTTTTTTCTTTTAGCTTTTCTTTTGTACAACTTTTTGTTGCATTATTTTAGGGGTCAGCTTAAATTTTAATGTGTAACAAGGAGGTAAAGGGACAAAGATTTTCCCAAACATTGCAATTAAGTTAATCAAAAAACTTTTTTTTTGTTAAAGTTTTCTTTACATATATTCCTTATTCTGACAGCCAGCTGTCATTGCAGCATAAAAGTTATATATTTTTTTGCTTGTTAAGAGCTTTTTAGTCTATGCCAAAAAGTATGCAATGCAGTATAAGTGGTCATCCATTTTTTTGGTATATAAAATGCCATAATAATATTTTCTTTGTGGTTGCTTTTGGCAAAATATATTAAATACAAGTTTATTTCTGTGAGGTCCTTTGATTGGATTTGTTAGTCTGTTTGAAGTACTATTTGCTTTCAAAAATATTTAAAAGCATAGTATACAGATTTTTTGTAACAAAATGAAAACATGCGGTAGCAAATGGGAAAAGTTTATTAAAAATATAAACCCAAAATATTTCTATTTAAGAAATAAGCCTTAAAATCTCTAGCAGAGATAAACTTTTAATTGCATAATTTTTTAAATTATGGTTCCGCATTTCTCGCCTAGAAAATTTGCCTGAAAATTAATAAAAACAAATTTGTATTCTAGAACAATTGACTACTTGGAATGTAGAATTTAAATATAAAGCAATTCCATCTCTCTTACATATAGTTGAAAGTTTTATGGCAATTAATAGTTCTTTGTTTTTCTATCTGTTCCATAATTGTTTGTACATTGTCTTACACGAGTAATTTGCACTTAAATAACAAAACATACTTCTAGGCTATAAATCTTTAGCAAATTTCTAGATCATTTGCCTGATAAGTACAGACTGTCAACAAACATTAAAATTTATTCAAGCACAATTCAAAAAGCCAAAAGGAACGTCTCTTTACTTCAAGACACAATGTAACGACTTGAACAAAAAATGTTTAACTTCTATGTGACAATTGCACCCTACCCCAATTAAGCTCAAAATAATTTATATGCAGGATCTTTTTCAACAGAAATTTTAATATAAAATACAGTACAGTGTCCTTTATTTATTTTAACGTGTTTTTTATAAAAAGTACCTTTTATAAAAAGTACCATTTATAGAAAGTATCTTTTATATAAATGTACCCTTTATAAAAAGTAGCTTTTATTAAAAGTAACTTTTATAAAAAGTACTTTTCATAAAAAGTACCTTTTACAAAAAGTACTTTTCATAAAAAGTACCTTTTACAAAAAGTACCTTATATAATAAGTAAAAAGTGCCTTTTATAAAAAGCATCTTTTATAAAAAGTGCCTTTTATAAAAAGCATATTTTATAAAAAGTACCTTTTATTAAAAGCATCTTTTATAAAAAGTACCTTTTATAAAAAGCACGTTTTATATAAAGTGTCTTTTATAGAAAGTATCTTTTATATAAAAGTACCCTTTATAAAAAGTAGCTTTTGTTAAAAAAATATTTTATAAAAAGTACTTTTCATAAAAAGTACCTTTTACAAAAAGTACCTTTTATAATAAGTACCTCGAACATTTTATAAAAAATGACTTTTATAAAAAGTATCTTTTATAATATGTAACTTTTACAAAAAGAAACTTTTACAAAATATAGCATTTATAGAAAGTACCTTTTATATAAATGTACCTTTTATAAAAAGTAGCTTTTATTAAAAGTTACTTTTAAAAAAAGTACCTTTTATAGAAAGAACTTTTCATAAAAAGTACCTTTTATAAAAAGTACCTTTTATAGAAAGAACCTTTTGTAAAAAGAACCTTTTGTAAAAAGTTCATTTTGTCAAAAGTACCTTTCATAAAAATACCTTTTTTTATAGAAAGTATCTTTTATATACATAAATGTACCTTATATAAAAAGTACATCTTTTATTAAGTATCTTTTACAAAAGTACTTTTTATATTAAATATCTTTTACAAAAAGTACCTTCGTAAAAAGAACCTTCTTAAAAAGTACCCTTTTAAAAAGTACCTTTTTTAAAGAGTACCTTTTATAAAAAATAGCTTTTATAAAAAGTATCTTTTATAAAAAATATCCTTTATAAAAAGTATCTTTTATAAAAAAGTGTTTTTTTATAAAAAGTACCTTTTATAAAAAGTGTTTTTATAAAAAGTATCTTTTATAAACAGTTTCTTTTATAAAAAGTACCTTTTTTAAAAATTACCTTTCATAGAGAGTATATTTTATAAAAAATACTATTTATAAAAAGTTTCTTGATATAAAAGTACCTTTTATATTATGTATATTTTACAAAAAGTACCTTTTTAAAAAGTACCTTTTATAAAAAGTATGTACCATTTATAAAAAGTACTTTTATAAAAAGTACCTTTTATAAAATGTAGCTTTTATGAGAAGTAGCTTTTATAAAAAGTACTATTTATAAAAAGTACTCTTTATAAAAATTACTCTTTATACTCTTTATAAAATTACAAATACAAATATTAAAGGTACCTTTTATCTAATGTATGTTTTTTATAAAACGTATCTCTGATATAAAGAAATTTTAATTAAAAAAATATAATAAGTAGCTTTCCTTCAAAGTTAATTTTCCGAAGAGAAACGAAACAGCCATGCGTAATTCTGCTTTTATTTGAATTTCGCTGGGACTGCTTTAGTACTATTGGGCAAAAAAAAAAAATATATATATTTTTTTAAGAAACTTTTTTATTTAATGTATTCTTGCTTAATTATTTAATATTTTTCAAATTATTTCATCTATTCTTATTTTCATCACTCTCAGACAAAATTTTAACAATTTCGTTCAAATATTTATGTGATTTTAGCAAAATATTTGTTGAAGGACAATATGTAAATTATATCCTTATACGAGATATAATAGTAAAACAAACCAAATGCAATGTAAATATAGATTTTTTTAGAGTTATTTATAATAAAATAGTATACGAGTATTTGAGACACAATAAAAATATTAAATAAAAATCTGCGCACATACAGACATATGGTTTTCTTAATATATAGAAAAATCCTAACTCATTATTTTTTTAAAATCAAGTTGTTTGCCCTTAACGATAAAAGAACAGCTAATGTAACGAAGAATAAAAAAAAACTCGATTTTAAAAATTTATGAGTTAGAGCCTTTCTATATTAAGGTAACTATATATGCACATAAAATGTATTTAAAATTAAAAAATGATATAGAAAAAATATATTTTTATTTGAATAAAATTTTCTAGTTTTGTTTTTGAAATAAAAAAATAATAAAATAAAACGAGGAAAACTAAGAAATTTCCTGCACTACAAATACCAGTTTCGATTTGCCATGAATAAAGTTATGCATGTATGTCAGTGTTCCTGATTGTGCAGGCAACTATATGTGTACATACATACATATGTACATGATCCTGCACATACACATGATTTTCTTGCATAGAAAATTTAACGAGCTTAAAATATATTTTTCCCAGCAACAGTTTTTCCTTCAATAGTTGGTATTTTGCAAAACTATTAATTCCATATTTTGCAACATTTTTTGCAATAAATAGTTGACTGGTTTATTTTTCCTTTCATACGCACTCTAGGATTTTCTACCATTTCAGTATTTTACACAGGAAATCTTTTCAAGAATAAACAGTATGTGTATGAGGCAGTAAATATTATGAAAAATCAGGAAATTTGTTTATAAATAAATTCATATTAAATGATATATGTATGCATGTTATATAGCCTTAAGATATGCTAACATTTACAGAATTTATATGCAATATTGCATGCTTCAAAGGGAATTTTTTTTTTTTTTTTGGAAATAAAAGTAGAGAAAAATTAAACAGTTTCAAGCTTAAGAGACGTATTAAGAAAGCAAGACAAATTAAAATAGCAAAAAATATATGGAATACTTTCTAGCAAAGAAATTGGAAAACTATTAAATAAACTTTATTGCATACCTGTAGGCGCTTAACAAAAATATACGAGCATAAGCTTTAAATGTTTACAAAAACAATTCTTTAAATTGTGACAGTCTTATTTATAAAACTTATTAAGGCTTTATAAAGGCTTAATAAGAAAAGTTTTTTATGAAAATTTGTCTTAAAACCCCTTTATAAAGCTTTCATAATTTTTATAAATAAGGCTGTTAGTTTGTAATTAAAATGAAGCAATGCTTACTTTTTCTTAAGTAAATTCTTCTTTTCCCTTGAACAACTTTTTAAGTCTTCAACACAATTTAGTATTTAATATTGCCTTTAGTGATTTTTTTCAACACCAGAAAAGTTTTAGTTTTTGAACATGTTTATAACAATAAATATTTTTTGCTCTTTTTCCACTCAGCAGCTTATTAGATAATGAAGACTAACTTTGTTGTTTTTGTCTGTGGCCCACAAAAATGTTATACGTAAATTAATTTTGTATTTCAAAAAAAAAAAAAAAATTAAATAAAACTAACCTCTTTAGCACAATAAAAATTAGCATTAGTTTCAAGACTGCAAGCTGAACAATAGAAGTTAAATCTGTAGCATAGTTAAAGGGTTTTAAGGTCACATAATAAAATGGATGTGATTTGAGTAAAGTACCACACTGTAACTTTTTTACTTTTTACATAAAACATTTAAAATTGAGTTTGAATTTGATTAACTAAAATTTATAAAAACTACCGTATAAATAAAAGAGCTCTTTCAAAATTCTCACTAAGGGACCAGATGCAAGGTAAAATGGCTTAAGTGCAAAAAATCTAAGGAATCTTTATAAATTTGATTAACCTTAATTTTGTTTAAATAGAAAATTTTTGCATTCAAAAAATTAAATAGGCTAAGCATTCATCCATTTTTCATACAACAAATTTAATCAAAAAATTATTTTTATAAAAGCTATATCGTTGCCTTAATATAGAAAGGCCCTAACTATTTTTTTTTTTTTGAAATCGAGTTTTTTGTAAAGTTCTATCTAACAATATTTATATCAAAAAATTCATAAATTTCGATTTAAGAAACTAGTGACTTAGGGCCTTTATTAATTTTAGTTTTATAAAAAATTCTACATATTTAGGAAAAAGTACTTTTTTAATACGCATATTTTTTTATAAATTGAGGCATTTCTTCCAATAAATCGGAACTTTTAACATTTAAAGTACTTTTTACAAAAAAGTACTACTTACTTTTCTCAAAAAAGGATACTTTTTGCAAAAAAAAAAAAGTAAGCTTCTAACAAAAAAGAAGTTTCTTACATAATAAACTAACAAAAATTAAAAATTTTAAAAACCCCGAATATATCTAGAGAAGATGTGATATCTTCTAAACGGCTGGACCGATTTTCTTAAAACATAGCTAAGTCACCTTTCAAACAGAAAAAACTAAATCGAAATCGGTCCAGCCGTTTGGTCTATACGTGGACACTGACAGATACACACATACACAAACACACACTACAAACTTATAACACCCCTTTTTTAATCGGGGATTAAAAAATAGTTTTGCAAAAAAATATACCTAAAAAATTATACTTTTTACAAAAATTAAATAAAAAAAAAATATCCTTTTTACCATTAAGGCAATTTAAAAAAAAACTTTTGACCAATAAATAAGTTTAAATAAATTTACTTTAATAAAACAAGTACTTTTATAAAAGAAGTACTTTTTTAAAAGGAACTTTTAAAAAAGGACTCATTACAAAAAAAAGTACTTCTTAGATATAACGCACTTTTTACAGAAAAGGTACTTCTTACAAAAGTAGTTGTTTTAGTGGTAATTTTAACAGATAAGGTACTTTTTCAAAAAAAAAAATTAATTTTTGAAAAAAGCTACTTTTTACACAAATTTACTTTTTACAAAAAGGTTCTTTTTACAATAAGGTACTTTTTACAAAAAGGTATATTTTACAAAAGGATACTTTTTACAAAAAGGAACTTTTTACATAAGTGTACTTTTTACAAAAAGATACTCTTAACAAACAAGGTACTTTTTACAACACAAGTACTTCTAACAAATAATGTACTTTTTATGAAAAAAAATACTTTTAACAGTACTTCTAACTTTAGAAAAAGGGTAATTTATACGAAAACGGTACTCTTAGGAAAAAAAGTTTTTAGAAAAAGAGTGTTTTTTATACAAATTTAATTTTACACAAAAGCGAATTTCTTACAAAAAAAGTACTTTTTAGAAAAAAAGGTACTTTTTGCAACTAAAGTACTTCTAACAAATAACGTACTTTTTATAAAACAAAGTACATCTAACAGTACTTCTAACTTTAAAAAAAGAGTACTTTTTATTAAAAAAAAATCGTTTTTATAATTAGGGTACTTTTTACATAAAAGGTCCTTTAAAAAGTACTTATTACAAAAAAGGACTTTTCGGATATAACACAATTTTAACCAAAAAAAAATTCTTTTTACATAGAAGGTACTTTATAAAAATGCTCTTTTTACAGAAAGTATACTAATTACAAAATAAAGTACTTTTTACAAAAAAAATACTTCTAACACATAACGTACTTTTTACAAAAAAAGTACTTCTAACAGTACTTCTAACTTTTTACAAAAATGGTAAATTTTGTTTAAAAGTAGTTTTTACAAAAAGAGTACTTTTTATAAAAAAAAGTAGTTTCTACAAAAAGGGTAATTTTACAAAAAGTGTACTTTTTACAAAAAAATTGTTTTTACAAACTACTTTTTTTACATAAAAGGTCTTAGAAAAAGTACTTTTCAGATATAACGCACTTTTTACCAAAAAGGATATACTTTAGCCAAAAATTATTTTTTTTTCCATGGAAGTTACTTTAAAATAAATCACTTTTTACAAAAAAAGGTACTTTTTACAGCTAAAGTATTTCTAAAAAATAATGTAGGTACTTTTTACAAAAAAATAATTCTAACAAATAAACTTACTGTTTAAAACAAAGGTGCTTTTTATACAAAAAAAAGTACCTTTTTTAATTAAGAGTACTAAATAGGTACTTTTTATTAAAAATATAACTTTTATTAAATAAAAGGTACTTTTTGGTAAAAGGGTACTCTTTAGTAAAAAGGTACATTTAAAAATTTTAATTTTAATCAAAATTAAAGTTATTTTTTATAATTTACTTTTGTTACAAGATACTTATTATAAAAAGGTATTTTCTAGTAAGAGTTGCTTTTAATTTAAACGTACTTTTGTTAAAAGGTACCTTTTGCTTAAAGGCACTTTTTGTTAAAAGGTAGTTTTTGTAAGAAGATACTTTTTGTAAAAAAGTTATTTTTGTTAAAAGGTGCTTTTTGCAAAAATGTACTTTTTGTAAAAAAAGGAGATTTTTGTTAAAAGGTACTTTTTGGTAAAAAAAAATACTTTTTGCCATAAAGTACTTTTTGTTAAATGGAACTTTTGTTAAAAAGTATTTTTGTAAGAAGATACTTTTTATAAAATGGTACTTTTTTATAATACGGTATTTTTTACACAAACAAAGGTTTCTATATAAAAAAAAATCTTTCTAAAAAAAGACACGTTCCTATTTTCCTTATTGTAAAAATGGCTTTCGAAAAGTGAAGATATAATAAGGTTTAAATTTATTAAATGAGTAATATCATAATTCTTGATATTCTGGATCCATATGATTTTCGTTATATAATCAGTTAAAGGCTTTGGCACTTACCTCAAATTGAAGGTTTGATCACACACCTGAAAAATAAGAGAAATGATATTAATAATTTAAATAGAATATGAAAATTTCTAAGCATACATTTTATTTTAGCTTTAGGTCTTTAAAAAAATATTTACAAATTTATTAAATTTATATATGTAATACATGTACATTAAACAAAAAGGTCGAATAAATTATTATAATAATGCAAATTTATGCAGAATAAAATAGACGTTGATTATTTTATAAAACATTTTGTTTGAGACTTTTAAATTTATTATATTTGTATATTGTGATTCTTAATAACGTATTAAGAGTCTTACTATAAACAATAAGCTTAACTGAATGCATATAGATGTTGCTTAACGAAAAAATTCCTAATTTAAATAATTTATAATTTTAGCGACTTTCATAGATTTTGGCTATTTACAAAAAAAAAAATTTCAAGCCTCCAGAAAAAATATATAAAATTGTTTATAACAGCTGCTGTTTAGTTTTTTTTAAGTAACAGTCTGTAGATTCAAAAACAAAATTTTAAAAAAATTATTTCTCATATTATTCTTTTTTTTTTAAATTTGTTTTTAGGTCCCTTTAATATTATGTGGCACGAAATGAGTTACAAAAAATTTACACATACTAATAATTATTTAAATGAATTTCGAAAATTTTTGCGGCAACATATTCAAGTAAGAGAATGAAGTCGCAAAAAAATGTTTTCAAAAATATAGAAACTTTCTTATTTAATATAAAATAAATTATTTACTATGGCAAAAAATGTTATGTGAAGTTTTTGTGAACAGAAAAATGTCCTTCAGTCCTTTAACAAAAACTCAAGCTCAACTGCTAAAAGCATGTATGTAGAGTTTATAATTAAATACTGTTGTGATGGTAAATTGTATGTGAAATAAACTAAATATAAAAGTTTAAATTTAATTAAAAGGACTTAAAGCAAAATGAAACAAAAATGAAAATACATTGCAAAGGAATTAAATTCTAGAAGACTTAGAACTAAAAATATGTGTAATTAGTGGAAAGAATTAAAGGGAAAAACTCAGATGTGATAAAAGTTAAGTCTATAAAATAAACATTAGAATAATCATTTGTTAAAAAAAGAGAAAACTAAAAGCTCATAAGCTATTAACAAAAAAGTGCCTGGTGTTGCCAAAAATCACATATGAAAGGCAGAGAGAGAGAGAAGCTTAATCTTAGGTAAGTACCTACTAAAAATTTAGTTTCATAGCTTGTTATGTTTTTAAATATTACAAATAAATAAATAGACAGGGAGAAGAGCTTTAGTTGAAGCGAAGAAAAGCTTCTTCGAAATTAGAACTTGTTCATAAGCTAAAAGGTTTCTCGCCTAAATTTTGATGATACAACTGCAAAGAAATAGAGAAATAGATGACAAAATGTCTTTCTCTCTTTCTCTCATACAATGTCGATGCTTGTGCAAGAAAACTTTTAGTGTGTAAAGCAAATTTGAAATATGTCTTCAAGTCTGTATTTAGAAAATAAGTATAACAGAGTCTGAAAGCTAATTGTCCTTTAAGAGTCTCCAATTTAAAACTTAAGGCAGCTAAAAAACACTTTTATCTCTCCTTAAAATCCCCACCTTACTTTTACAGCACACGAAATCTTGTAATCGCATTATAAAACTTTAAAAAGCTTTTCAAAAAAAAAAAACAAATTTTTTTAACTGGCAATTGTCCCACACCATCTATAATTAAACATTATTTTATGATTCAATTAAACGAAAGAAGAAAGTGTGCTGTGAAAGCAATGAAGGTCCTTTAACAATAATTACAATGCCATAAAAAGCACACAATTTTTGGAGAAGCACGAAATAGCTGAACAAATTGTAAATGAGTTTTAGAAAAGACATAAAAAGTGAAAACTCAAGTGTGCAAAATTTAAATAAAACCGACATCATTTTCTAATGAGAAAGGACATAATAAAAGAAAACACTTTTACACTAGAGGAAGGAAACCAAATAACCCAGTGAAAGTGGAAGGAAGTTAGTTAAATAAAAATAATTTAATTTTAAGTTTTTGTAAAGTTACTAAAATTGTAGCTGAAGCTTCACTGGGTTCTGTAGCAATAATTAAAAGCGTCGAAAATGTTGCCATAATTTTTCATATTTAATTGCCTTGAACCCTTTAATTGCCTTCTTTCCAAAAATGTTCTCTAACACTTTTCGAAGATTGCTGTGGCGAAGAAGCAATAAAGAAACATTACCAAAAGTACCTGCTAATTTTATGAATTGCTAACATAAATAAAAATTAGTTTAGCTTCAAACGTAGTGTAAAAGAAGAGGAAATATGTAACACCTTTTGCCACAATCGACCTTTAACACTTCCATACGAAACAAGGGTCTTTAAATACTTGAGAACACACCAGCATACACAATTACACGCCAGTGAGGTGGTGAAAGTTGTAAGAAAGTTCAGTAAAGTTGGACTTTAACTCTCAAATGAAAGGACACTACATATGTAATACTATAACGAACTTTAGCCTTAACGATAATCGTTAAAATAATTATAACGAAAATTTATCGAATTTGCTGTTCAGTAAAATTTTTAACGATATTCGCTGTAGGTTAATGTCAGCTGTGTCGTTATTTAAGCGAGAATAATTTATGTGCTCTTAATTTTATCGACAAAAATCAAAAGAAAATATCAGCTGCGTACTATCGTTAAAAAGAAGTTACAGAATCACACAATCGTGTTTGCAAGCGACAAAATGTAAAGACAAAAATTATGATTGTCGGATCGTTAAAAGTTACTGAATCGCACCACTGTTGTAGACATTTATTGAAATTGAGTTTGTTTTTTCTGGCGTTTTTTTATTTTGACGTTTTTTTTTTTTGTTATGGCGATTTTTGTTCGGTTTTTGAAGATTTTCTTAATTTGAGCGATTTTTTTAGTTGTTTTGTACTCTTAGAGATGTTTTAGCGCAAACGCTTTTTTTTTTGTTTTGGCGATTTTCTTCGGTTGCTGTCAAGTTTTTATAATATTAACGATTTCTTTTTTTTAAGTTTATGGCATCTTTTTAAGTTTTTGGCGACCTTTTTAATCATAGTAATTTTTTACATTTTGCCGATTTATTTTATTTTTGGTAATATTTTTCATAAAATCGATTTTCTCATTTGGGAAGTTTTTTAGTTTCGGCTATTTCTTTAATTTTCGAATTTTTTTTCGGTTTTTGGCGTTTTTTAATTTTTATATGTTTTTCCGTTTTTGGAAACTTATTTTAGTTTTAGCGTTTTTTAATTTTGGCGCTTTTTTCGTTTTGGTGCTTTTTTCTTTTAGGCGATTTTTTTTTGTTTTGGCGTTTTTTTTTTAATTTCGTAATTTTTTATTTTGAGCGTTTTTTTTAAATTTTAAGAGTTTGTCTTTAACGGTTTCCAAGATATATTAAGTTGTCAAAATTACATTAACTGATGGAATAACCTTTAATTCCGATTTTTTTAAATTTCAGTGTTAATTCGTGTAGTCTACATAAATATACACAATTTTTGCAAATTTCAAGTATCTATATATAATTGTCTGCATATTACATGAGGACTTCAAGATTTTTCGAAGCTTGGTTCAGAACACCCATTAATTTTTTACTGTCATATATTTGTTGTTGTAAAGTTTTACATATTCTTTTTCACCTTTGGTGTACGAAACCCTGAAAATCTTACAAAAACTTTATGTTTATAGACAAACTCTCATGAAGTGATTCAGAAGTATAAAAAATATACTACAATCACGGCAGCCCAAGTTTTTTTTTCGTTTTCCTATTAAATTTTTATAACAAGGCAAACTTTGGTTGACTTGTTGTGTATACCAAATTCAGAAAGCCTTTTTTTACAGGTTAAGAGCCGTTCTAGTGTGACCAAGCTTTTTTGAATTATTATTTTTATTTTTTTATTTCTTCACGGTTAAAACAAAAAATATATATAAAAAATCTCACAAAAGAACGCTGACAAACTCTAATTAAATTCTTGTCTCATCTTAATTACAGACTACAAAATCCAAAACAAGAGGTGTTTCTTTTTCCTGTTATATAAAAAGCTTTTCCATGTGTTTTACTCTGCTCTTGATATAAGCTGACATTTAGTTTTAAAAAATCGTATTTATTAACGCCCAGGGAAGGCTCTTAAAAAATGTCAACCACCTGACTTTTAAATCTGTGCAACATCATGAAAACTCTTCATTATCCTTGAAACATCCTTTCGCTTTTTTTGTTTCGCTCGTTTGTATGTCATTGCTGTGTTAGATTTTCTATGAATAATTACATTACGATTGTAATTCAATTTAATGCCAAACATTTTCATTTAACAATTCAGCAGACATTATTTTTAGTGTACACTCTCCATGTTATGTTGACGATTAAACGGGAAGATGGAGAGACAAGTTGAAAGTATATTTTGGAAGAGGTGAAGCATAAATTGTAATTTGGTGTTGATGAAAAGCTGATACTCTACAGCAATTCGCCAGATATGTTTATAGAAAGTGTACTACTCGTATACAAAAAGAAAGAACGATGAGGGTTACATCTAATTACAACTGCTACTTCCAAGACATATGCACAATGTGCGAGCTTTTACGAAAGAACTTTGTGCTTGCAAATAAAACAGCAAGGAAACAAGAACGAATTAAAAGAGCTTTTTACCTTAAATCCAAATGTGACAATATATGTGTCTCCCTTTCTCTCACTTTTCTCCTCTATTTTTACTCAGACTACAGCTTAAATTGATATCAATGACACTTTTAATTCATTCAACTAGAGCTTTCATCCAAATGGTATATTTCAGCTACGTGCAAGCAAGCATACTCTGACAACAGCTTTGAAAGCTCTTAACTTTATTCTTGTTCTAGTAAAGAACAAGTATTATTGTCACCTAGATCTGGTTGGCTGTTGTGGTGGCATCGGTATGAAAGCACAAAAGCTCTTTTATAAAAGTAAGCACATTGCTTGGACGTAGCTGGTATATTTAGTTATTTATTTAGAATAGATTTTTTATTTAATAAAAAAGAAAATAAAATAATAATACATCTGTGCATGTAGTGCTTTCCACAAGTCGCCTATTTCTATTTGAAAGAAATTTTATGTATCTGCCTTATTCTACGGTTACATTTTAATCAATCTCTTTATTGTCAAACAAGTCTTTGTTAAGAGTTTGTTTGATAATAATCCTGTGTAATGCTTTCCTTTTTCCCTGTCTAGTAACTTCAAATTGTTGCATTATTTACATAAGAATATGTTTTACTTTGGAAATTTGATTAAATTTGAAAGTTTTTTTTTTGCAAAAGTTTTCGAGCGTGGGTTGGGGCAGCACAGGTATCAAGGGGTTGCATGACTTTTCTGTTAATTTTTTAGGGTGTTTTTTGAGCGGCTGGAGTTGGTTGTTCATATTTGTTATTGTTCTGCCAGACAAATGGTAATTACATGCAAATTGAGAATAAATTATAAAAGTTTTATTTTGATTAAACCATTGAAAGTGAAGAGGAGGGAATGTAGGGAAATTGTAGTCGAATAATCCTTAAAACTTAACGTGTCCACAAAAATCACATTATGTAAGAGTTTTGCAAGTTGCGGAGAATACTAAGAAATATATTTTTTAAATTTTCACCGGGTATCCCGTATAAGGGCCTAGAAACATTATTTGCTTAGTGTCGTTAGCCACATAATGTTTTCTATTCCCAAAGTAAAGACAATATATTTAGCCCTTCAGTTTTAGGTTCATCTGCAAGTGATCATTTATTTAGAGGGAATACACAATGCATTTCTTTACCTTAAAAAGAAGAATAACATTGTCATTTTCCTAGAAAAAATAACGTTAATAGCTTTTATGTTTTATATCCCACATCCTCTTTTTTAATCAACAATCTTCTTTTAAATATTTCCAATTTCATGTTTTATTTATTATTTATTTTAAAATGATTTTTTTTTGTAAATTTCTATGTATTTTTTGGTATTTCATTTCATACCATTTCAATGTATTTTATTTTATTTTATTTCATGCCCTTTCATTTTGCATTTTATTTAACTTCAAGCTATTTCATTCGATTTTATTTTATTTCACACCATTTCCTTTTGTTTTATTACATTTTGTTTGTTTCATTCCATTTCATTATTCTTCATGCTATTCAACTAATTTTCTTTTATTCTATTTCAGCTCAATCCGCTGAATTCTCTTTCCCTGCATTCCATTGCATTTCATTCATGTCATTCCACTTTGTTCCACTTTTTTCTATATATATATAATTATATCCATCTGTTTCCACTTATTGTAATTCTATTTTAATTTATTCCTTTTTATTCCATTTAATTCAGTTTTATCCATTTCATATCATTTCATTGTATTCATTTGCATTTCATTTTATTCTATACAATTCAATTTCATTTCAAACTGTTTCATTCTATTTCATGCCATTACTTTCTATTTATTTCCATTATTTTTATTCCATTCCATTTTATTCTGTTTTATTAGATTTCGTTCATTGAAATCTATCAATTATCATTAAATTTTTTTCTTCATTCCACTTAATTCCATTTAAATTCCTTTGCTTTCAACTGCATTCTATAATACTCCATTTTATTCCATTTCATTCGATTTTATTCCATTTCATTTCATTTGTAACCGCTTCATTTTATTTTATTTCACTTCAAATCAGTGCATTCGTGTTCAGGGATTTTAATATCATTCCGCTCCATTTCATTTATTACATTATATTTCTTTGAATTTAATTCCATTTTATTCCACTTCATTTTAGTTCACTAAATTATATGTAATTTTTTTTCATTCTGTTTTATTTTAATTCTAGTTCACTCCATTTCATTTCACTTTGATCCAATTTCATTGTATTTCATTAGATTTCATTTTTAGCCTTCCGTACACCAAAAGCTTAAGCAAAACTATTGTTTTCGCTACGATGTCCGTCTGTCTGCCACAGGCTGTTTTCTGGACATCAGTAAGAGCTACCGTACCGGAAATTTTTACACAACTTGTAAAACTTTGGCCGCCACAACAAAAAATTTCGAAATCCTAATGTTGTCAACAGACAATATTATATACATAAAAAACGGCAAAAACCAAAAAAAAAATTCATCGCTAAAACTAAAATAAATCGCCAAAAATTATAAAAAAAACTCCAAAACTAAAAATATCCCAATAACGAAAAAAGAGAAAAAACAAACAAAAAATGCCAAAAACAGAAAAAATACGTTTAACGGGTACTTTCTCTCTGTCCGGCACATAGTGAAATGTTCCATTCTCTTAAAATCATTATCATTTTCTCATATATCATATATTTTTCTTTGAAAACCCAGCTATACCACCAACTAACTTAACGTGACAATAAGTGGAATTTTCTGTGGAAACGCCCATATATGTGTTTCTCTCTTTCTCTATTCCATACATCGTTAGTGACAAGTTTTTGCTTTATTCCCCTTATGCTTGGTACTCGCAACTATTTATGTTCATTACGAGACTGCCAATAGAACCGCCAAGACCTAGGCGGTTTTACCACTTCCTGGCAAGTGTTTAAATTTTCTTTGCTATTTCATCGACGTATACTTCTAGCGGTTGTGTACAAACTTCCATTTCCTAAGACTTGATTAAGTAACACACTGTACTGCCTTGCAGTTTCTAACACACATTTTACTTTCCTATAACAGAAAGCATTTTTTGTTTAACTTTGGACTTTCATATATTAACTGCCAATTTTTTTTTTGGGTAAAACTATGTATATTCCCTTGTCTAACCCAATAAATTATTTGTTTCAAATTGAACATCAGCATCATGTGCAGCTGATTGGTGTATCCACACTACTATTATTTAGTGATAATAATCCCTTATCAACAAGATTAAATGTTATTTATTTTCAGAGCAAACTTTAACTGACTGCAACAAACGTGTACGCCAAGTAGATACAGCTACTCTTAAGCCACTCCGACAGCAGTTGTAACTTTACAAAAAAAATTTTTTTTGGTGTTTTTTCTTTTTTTATGAAGTTAAAAATAAAAGAAACAAACTAAAGCCCAAATTTCTTGTTTTAAGTTTATAACACAAACAAACATATGATGTTACGTTTTTTTCCATTCTTTGTGCACACGTGTTGACATTTCACTCACCAAGAGTGAGAGAGAGAGAGAGAGAGATAAGTTGCACGAACACATCTTTAGAAAAAATTAAAGACGGCCTAAAAGTAGGCTATAGTTTTCTAGAGTTCCTACAGAAAAGTTAATTAAATAACAATTGAAGAATTAATAACATTCTTCTACATTTGTTATAAAAAACAATATATTGAATTAAAAATAATCTAATCTCTTGTAAGAAAAAATTGCTTTAATTTACTTTGTAATTTAAAAATTAAATGCCATTTGACTGTCAACGCTTCCTTTAAGCAACTTGCCTTTACAAAAAAGTTTTTTTTTTGGAATTCTTTTGCAAACAACATGTGTTAAGCCCAAACTTATTATGGAGAAAAAACACACATGTTTAATTTTTCTCTTATGCCAACATTATAATTCACGTACGAAATAATTATAGCGCCAGGACGTGCTATGAATTGCTTCTTAGTTTGTCATTTTCTTTAACTTTTAGGAGTGCTTTCCGTTTCCTTGTTGTATACAGTTTTGACTTGATTTTCTTTTTGCCTAAAGAAAAGCAAAACCAAAGCAAAAAATTAAAACTAAAACAAAGAAATATGTTGAAACAATAAGAAAATAAAGTATGCTTTCAGGCGACTGCATACGCTTACTAGTGTAGCATATTTTAGGGCTTGTATTCAGATTCGTTTGCTTTATTTAAGAGGAAGAAAGAAAGTATGCCTGTGTAAGACAATAAGATAATTTGCTGTTAAGAAGTTAACAGAGGGGCAACATTTGTTGCAAGCCAGCAAAAAAAAATTAAGATTTAAAAATAAGATTATGTTTATAAAATAAAGAACAAAGTAAAGCCAAAATTTGCTGAAGGTTTAAAGAAAATATTTAAAGAAACAAGTTTTACTGATGAATTCTTGTCCAGTTTTTGGGATTTACCTTTGTTGTCACTAATTTTACCAATAATTATTCATTTATGAAATTTTTCCAAAAAATATTATAACTTTTTATATAAAACTACACAATACAATACAATAAATAATAATCCTGCAATATAAAAAAATTCTAACAGAAAAGGCGCCAGTTTTAATAGTCCTTAACACACAAACTCATATAAAGACATATTTTTTGGGTGCCCCTAATATTTCTTTTACTTTTCCAATACAAAGTGTGATTTAAATCGAATTTTTTTTTTAATTTTTTCATGATTTTATAAAATGTGTTTAAATTTAAATTTTTATTTAGAGTCAAATTGCAGCTTTCCCTATCACACTTGATTACAAAGAGAAGTCGAAGAACTTTTGGTTTCTTCAAGAAATAATGGGCCTTATTAGGAGTGACGTATTACGACTTCGACTACGACGGTTTCGTCCTGGACTAAAGAACATTGCAACCGTTTTTCTTTAATCTAGTACAAAATCGTCGTAGTCGTAGTCGAAATACGACACTCGTAATAAGCCCAAATATTTAATCAATATTTTCATTTCCTTAACTCGTTTGAAATATTTTGTAAATTCCATTCAATATCGAATATCCTCCCCCCCCCCCCAAAATTGCATCACATTTATTTATCTAGAGAAGTCAACGCGAGTAAGTTTTTTCTAACTATAATTGAAACTAACCTGAAAAAATTACAACCTGTTATGCCACAATTAAACTAAAGCACAATCACGGCTACTCACGATCACTCACGTCCAGTCACCCTAACTCACGTTATCCATTTTTATTATTTTTTCTTATTTTTCAAAAAAGTACTGCTGACGAATATATAATTTTTAGAAATTACATTCACTTTAACTCACTTTCAATCACGTCCTCTTTTTCAGTGAAAATGTATGGAAACAATTTTATGAGTATTTGCTGCCAATAGTTCAGAACTTTAAATTGTATATCAAATAATTCAAAAAATTTATTTATGTAAGTGCACTCGGACAGTTGCTCACGCTTAGTCACGACTTCTTGTTCATTACCAAAAACAAAATTTTTTTCGAAGAAATGTTGAAAATAAGACAGTGTGTTTTTAGATCCAAATCATAAATTTCAAACTAAATGTACATACGTTCACGCCTGCTCACGCTCACTCACGAGTTTTTATTTGTTGTCAAAACTAATTATTTTCTTAAGAAAGCTTAAAAATAAGACAGCTTTTTTAGTTTTACGCAAATATGTATTGTATATCAAAAATTTCAAGCTAAATGAACGCTCACGTCTACTCACGCTCATTCAAAAAGATTTGTTTATTATCTAAAACAACTATTTTTTTTTGAAGAATTCTTAAAAATAAGGCAGCTTTATGGTTTAGTGTAAACGTGTATTTCAGAAATTTCAAACTATATGTACGCCTATGTCTGCTCACGTTTACTCACGACTTTTGCTTTGTTACCAAAAAGTATTTTTTTTTCTGTGAAGACTTGTTAAATATAATAAATTTTTTTAAACTCTAATGCAAGTATGTTAATTTTAAATCATATGTACGTTCACGTCTGCTTACGCTTACTCACGATTTGTTCTTTAATACACAAAACTATATTTTTTTTCTGTGAGGTATTGCTGAAAATAATGCAGCTTTTTTAGTTTTATGTAAAGATGTACATATGTCAGAAATTTTAAAATGTATGTACGCTCACGTCTGCTTAGGCTCACTGACAATTTTTCTTCGCTATCAAAAACATTTTTTTTCTTCAGTGAAGATTTGTTGAAAATAAGGCAGTTTCTTTTAGTTTTATGTAAATATGTATTTCAGAAATTTCAAACTATGTGTACAATCACGCCTGCTTAAGCTTACTCACGACTTTTTTTTTTTTGTTACCAAGAAGCATTATTTTTCTTCTGTAAAGACTTGTTGACAAAAAAGCAGCATTTTTAGTTTTATGCATATTTCTATGTACATATGTATATTAGAAATTTCAAATTGGATGTACGCTCACGTCTGCTCACGCTCACTCATGCATTTTTGTTTGTTACCAAAAACAAATATTTAAGAATAGTTCAAAATGGAACAGATTGTTGAGTTTTATGCAAATATCTAAACCAGAAATTTTAAGCTAAATATACGCTCACGTCTGCTCACGCTCGCTTACGATTTTTTTCTTTCGTACTAAAAAAAATTTTCGTGAAGATTTGTTAAAAATAACGTAGCTATTTTAGTTTTATGTAAATATGTATTTCAGAAATTTCAAACTACATACACACTCACGTCCGCTCACGCTTGCTCGATTTTTTTTTTACCAAAAACTATTTGTTTTTGTAAAAGACTTGTTAAAAATAAGATAGCTTTTTAAGTTTAATATATAGATAGGTTTTTATATCAGCAATTTAAAACTGTGTGCTTGCTCACGCCTACTTACGCTCACTCACGAATTTTTGCTTGTTACTAAAAACTGATTTGAAACCTTGTTGAAACTAAAACAGATTTTTTGTTTGTTTATTGTTAATATGTACATATGTATGTATATCAGAAATTGTAAACTCCATGCAAGCTAACGTCAACTCACTCTTAGTCACGTCCTTTGATTTTATCCTTAGAATCGACCAAATAATTACTTTTATGTTACCCTGACGGTTATGCTGCTCTGTTACAAACATATTTATTCTGAATTTAAGTTTCATTTAAAATGGCGGCCACTCACGTCCCTTTTCTTTAATTTTTATTTTAATATGTTTACAGATATCTATGTACAATTTTTTTTAATTTTCGTTATTCGATTAAAAAAATTTTTAGTTTATAATTCGTAATTTTCTATTCACGAGTCAGTCACGCACACACTGCATTCACTTGAACTCCTTTAAATTTTTTTACATACCTATATTATTATAAAACCATTAATTATTATTAGAATTATTTTTTCAAGAAAATTTTAAAAATTCATTAATTATAAATAAATATTGATATATTTTATAATAATTTTATTTAATTATGATTATATTAATATTATTTTATTAAAACAATTTAATAACATCATTCACCATCACGTAAGATCCTAAAATTCGGTATATTTCACTCTCGAAACAGTCACGCAGTTACTCCGTTCACTTAAACTCATATATTTGCAGCCAACTTCAGCTTAAAAGTTTTTTGTGAACAAAATAAATAAAACAAATTGCGTATGCAGGCAAGTCTGCTTAATTTTATATTGAACTTTTTTATTTCATAAAGGGATCCCAGTGAGATGAATATAAAATCAACCTTCCTATCTCTTCTGTAGACTCGTAGCCCTCAAAAGTATATAATATGTCTATTAAGCTGATTATTTGACTTTTTGAAGTCTCGATAAAGTTACAAATAAAGTTTTGATGAAGTACATACATACATACTACATATAAGTATGTATGTATGTGTGTATGTTTGTATATTTGACAAAAGAAAAGGCCCATGAAGTAGTGCTTAAACTCAGACTGTGCTAATATACATAAGCATACACATATATTACATATGTACATACATATGTAAATAAATATTTTTTGCCTTATTGACAAAATTATACTTAATCAAACGAATATTATTTTGCATCATTATTTGTGTGTAAAGACGGAAGGAAGTTGGTTATGGTTTCCTTTCGAAGTCCTGTTTCCACTTTCATTTTTCTATATTTCAATTGTCCTGCCAATACCCAAAGGAATTTGTTTTTCAATTTTGGTAAAGTAAGTCAGTCAGCCCAAAAATATTGTCTATTGAAATTAAGTCCTTTTTTAATACATACATATATACGAGTACATACTTGTTTAGAAGTATGGGACTACTGGCTGAAATGTAAAAAAAAACCCTTGAAACAAAATTAAAAAGAAAACAGCAGACAACAATGAAAAAGACTATCGATACGATTTACTTACATAATAATTTCCTGTTCAATGGGCAATTTCCGTGTAATAGAGCTACAATCCTTGTTTCAAGTCATACAGCCTGGCAAAGGCAATATTTCATATAAAAAATATTAAAACATAACATGTGAAGGGAGCTTTAACAAAAGATTAATGGTGTGCCATCATCATGAGAATATGAGGCTTGCTTATTAATAAGGGTATGCACTTTAATAATAATTTTGAGAAATTACAAAAAAAAAAAATTATATATAGAAAGAAAATAAATAATTTACCAAAATAAAACACTTAGGTTTTGCTTAGAAAATTTATCTTACTGAACTTCACCAAATTTCTGTTAAGCCTGAATATCCTTACTATATCATAAAAATTAATTTAGAGTAACAAATGAAGTACTAAAGCAAAATAAATAAATATTTCCTTATAATTAATTTTCGTGAAAGAAGGAAAAATTCTTATGATAATCAGTATCCAGAATTAAAAAAAATGCTGCAATTTGTCATGGACATTTCACTGAAAATTTCCTAGAACAAATGTAATTGGATTTGATGCAACATTTTTTTAAGAAAGACTAGTAAATTTTTAACCAAAAAATAAATAAATGGAATTTAGTAAATATCGCTCATGTACTCAAACAACGTGATAACTCAAAAATTGCAGAATTAATCCTTATGTCCTTCTTTACATTCTGTAAAAATTTCATATACATAAATATCTTGTTTAGTCAACTCTTTAAAGCACAATAAAATTTTCTTTTTCCATTAAGTTGTGTTGTAAATTGAAAACTTTAAACACGTTTTCTGGCCTACTAAATACCCTGCAAATAATATTGGACTACGTGGTACAACCTAGATGAAACAGACTAGTTACATCATGTTCTCATGTAATGCAGCCATGGATCATATCGTTTTCACACAAGCATTCAATGCTGTACGATATGTGTTCGTGTTTAAACGATTATGATCGTTTTTCTTAAGCACTTACAAATTGTATGCGAGTAGTCTATAAGTCCTAATTTACACTATGCAAGTCTTATTGTTTGATGGAGAGAGAGAGACGAGGGGAACATATAAGTTTCCTTTCCCCTCGTCTCTCTATCTCCTAAGAAACTAATCGGTTTAGCAAAAAGACTTGCATAGTGTAAACTAGAACTAACCCATATGGTGTAGTTTTGGGGGTGGTCCGATGTAATGCTAATTTAGACCATGTGGTCCATCCCTACGACATCGCAATATTAAATCGACCATGTTTTATGCTAGTCCTATCATGGACTAGTTTTGTATTACTCCTGGTCTTTTATGGAGTAGTCCTTACATGCATGTATGGACTAGTCGCGTTATTTGCAGGGTAGTTAACTTTTTAATTATGACATTGTTCTAGTAAATGAGCGAAATTTACATACTTATGTACATACCCTATAGGAACTCAAACCCATTTGTAAGTAACTTCAAACTGGTTTTTTAATAACCACATCTGGTTGATTCAGTGACTTTTTTCCTTGTCACCGACTCACTATTTTAACACAGTCATGTCATAGGCGGTAGTCAAATGGCCATCTCTGCATGACTTTTTAATTGACTACTAACTACTTATTTTCCAACCAATTTGTAGTTAATTAATATTATAGTAAAAAAATATATATGTATGTACATATGTATATTTAAATTATACATATTATATATATACATATATATACATACATATATTATATATATACACATATAAGTATATATTCATATATATCTATGTAAATATCCTGCAGGAAATGGAACTGACACAAGACTAGTCACGTGATCGGTCTTTAAGTGATAGGGAGCAGTCCGAGTTCTAAAACTTCCTACGAAGCGGACCAGTCACTTTTACATGCGGATGGCCTAGGATGGGGTTAACTGAATAATATAAATTATTTAAAAATGTCATTTCGACACTCAACTGCAACAATGAAAAGTTATTACTTAGGCCCCTTTCAGATTAGGCAACTTTACTTGCGCAAGTCTTGTGTTTATGGGTGTGAGAGGAAAGGTCGGTTTGAAGGGGAAAGAATTGCCGAGATTTGAGTACAGACTTGCTTGTACTTGGCAATTCTTTACTTGTACTTGGCAATTATGTATATTCAAGTATATATTTAACTAAATTATTTTTTTCTTCAACTTCCATTGTAAACATCAAATTTCAAATCACTTTCACAATTACAATCAATACAGAAATGAAACAAAACGTCAATAAATTAAGAAAATTCGAGCATAAGAAAATTAAACTTGCTCAACAAAGTTGCTGAATGTGAACATAAAAGCAAGTTCAAAGGAAAATAAATAAAAATTAAAATTATACTTGCGCAATTAAAGTTGCCTAATCTGAAAGGGGCCTTAATATATTTTTGTTTTTATTCTTACAAATTCAATTATAATTTATTTTTTACGAAGATATTTTTTGGGATTCGAACTGACAACCTGGTGCATGACAGGCTTGCACACTATCCACTCGACCACAGAGGCACTCATATTTCAACAGTTAAACTTACATTAATATCTTGTTCCAGAACGACTTGGCAGTCCATTTATATCGATTCATTTTGTCTTTCCCAGCCAAGTCTTTCTTATATATATACTCAACCAAAAAAAAAAATATTCGTAATGCATAATTCATGCCCCAGCGGAGTGTTTCTTATATAGGCAAACTAAACAAAAGAAATATTCGTAGTACATATAATATATGATATTCGTAATAGTGCCCTATTGAACTATAGATGAACTAATGGAGAATAACGCCTTGGCCCACGATGTCACTAGGAATGGTTCGATCGACAATTTGTATTGCAAACAACAATAACTTTAGAAATTTTGTATAAATTTACATAAATGTATCCATACATTTCGAACCGCTCATAGAAAATATTATACATACCTATTAAGTCTTGAGGGGTCTAGACACGGTCAAAATGCTTGATGAGATTGGTTGTAGTATGAGTGAAAATTTGTTAGTATGTGTGACACCAACGACGCTTGATGGAAAAAAAATTTTGATTTTTGGCATGCTTGCTGTCACTTTTTATATACGTGTATGTGTTAACCCGTCAAGCACGAACAAATTTTCATTATAATTTTATTTCCATTGTGAACGGTTGCTAACAAATAGGAATTAAAAGAATTAAAACATAAATTTGACTTGTGAAGAAAAAAATAAGTGTTGAGAACTATTTTATCTTGCATTTCTTTTTTTATAAATAGTGCTGCCATTATTGCTATTAAATTTCTTTATCTAGAAATTTTTATATATTTTTTTTAAACAACGAACAGTACAAAATCAAAATATAAATTAATGCGTGGTGGGTCATCAAGCCAGCAAGCGCACACGTACACGAACTTGACAGCAAGCATTTTGATCGTGTCCAAAGCCTTTTGGAATTATTTAGTTTTTTTTTCAACACAAACATTTGACTTTTGATTTCATGACATGCTTCTTTGTTTTTTTTATTTTCTTTTCATTAACATACTTATTTTGCTTTTATTTATTTCTTAAGTGTGCTTCTCTTCAATATGTTTGGTTGATATCTGCACGAGATTTAAACCAAATTGTAGTCACTTGCAAAAAAATTAATTTATAAGTTAGTGTTTTTGCTCAACTGATTATTTGATTTACTACAGGGTACATACTTGTATATATGTATATGTACATACATACATATGTATTTATCTGCTTGGATAGAAATTATTGTTAACATTAGCTTAAACAGCATGAACTTATCTTGCCTTCTTTACAAATTCATGTGAAACTATCTTTTATGAGTTATGACTATCTTGCTCTAAAGGAGCAATCTGCAAAAATGTACATATGTACATACTTATATATCTACACATACAAATCTACTTACATATGGTATCTACATACATACATATGTATGTATGTATGCATGTACAGTGTATCATTAACTCAAAAAATAATTTTGTTTGAAATATGACGTTATTTGAGTAAATGAGCGATATGACATATGTATACATGCATACATACATACATATGTACATAAGTACACGTACTTACATACAATTTTATTTCACTTTTAACACCAACTAATAGAAAGGTTTGTTTAACATTATTTTTATGTATAAGCAAGCACAAAATACATAAATAAATTCAGTAAAGTGCGACTTTGACTTTTTTTTATTATTTTTCGCTTTTTTCTCGTTTTGACGATTTTTTTTATTTTGGCACTTTTTTTTTATTTTGACGATTTTTTTTATTTTGGCGATTTTTTTTATTTTGGCGCTTTTTCTTTATTTTGGTGATTTTTTTCATTTTGGCGATTTTTTTTCATTTTGGCGATTTTTCATTTTGGCGATTTTTTTTATTTTGGCGATTTTTTCATTGGCGATTTTTCCGGTTTTTCGCGATTTATTTTCGAATTAGAAATTTTTTTAATTTGGTGCTTGTTTTTGTTTTGGCGATTTTTTTTCTTTTGGCGATTTTTTTTTAGTTTGGCGATTTTATAATTTTGAGATTTTTTTGTTTTACCGTTTGTGAAAATTTCAAGAAGTTTGCTCTTACGGTTTCCAAGATACAGCAAGTTATCAAAATTAGATAGTCGAAATTACATTAACTGATGGTACACCCTTTAATTAAATTTTTTTTAATTTTAGTGTTAATTGTTGTAGTCTGTATAAAAATACACTAACTTTACAAATTTCAAGTGTATATACATGCAATTGTATGTATATTACATGGGATTTTAACATTTTTCGTTGCTCGTTTTGGCACACCTTTTAATTTCCAACTCTCATGTATTTGTAGTTGTAGCGGCGAAGGGTCTACACACTGTGTCCAAATTTCAGCTCCGTAGCTCTTACGGTTCTCGACAAAATACCCTGTGACGGACAGACGGACAGACGGCCAGACGGACAGCGTAGCGAAAACAATAGGGTTTCTTTTCACCTTTGGTGTACGAAACCCTAAAAATATCACTTTACATACATACATATACAATTAAATAAATATGTATGTTCATACATATGTATGTATTTTTAATTAAATTTTAACGACACTTTTTAACTTCAGAACACACGACGCGCACCGTTAAATTTTTTTTATCAACTAAAGCGCACATAAAGAAACAAAAACTATTAAACAAAATTATTACAATCAGTGTGACCAGATGCTAAAAATTTTTGCGGCAAAAAAATTCTAAAAAAAATAATTAAAATGCTAAAACATAATGCTAAAACGTAATATCTATGTATGTAGTTCTTTTTAATCAAATTGTTTTTTTTAAGTTGTTACTTTTACAATTTCTGCTTACATCGCCTTACTAATATTTATTACCTTGGAATGAAACAGAATGTTATTAAAAATTACAAATTATTTCTTGAACATTATAAACTGCATTATGCATAATGAAAAACTGACATGAAGTTAGCATAAGTGGCAAAATGAAGTTACGCTTAACGATTTTTGGCATATAATTGTATTATATTAAAAAAAAACACGCTAGGATTTAATAGTGGGTGAAAACTACATTATGCGCCGATTTTTAATGACAAATTTTATGGGGAAACTCATTAAAACTTAGTTAAGTTTCATCACTTACCAGAAATAAAAAGTTTGTGATCTGCAAGCACTAACAATGCATTGCTTACTTGATAACGAAAGCTTCGAAAAATGCTTCTGAAAAGCACTAAAATTATCACAAAATATACTATGAGTAATACTTCTATGAAGCACTTCAGTAAAGTAAAAAATTCATGGCTTTTTGGAAGCTGAATGTTTTGATTCTAGCTGGATCCTCTCGAACAAAAAAAAATGCCTTATTCATGCACATGTGATTCTGTAGCATTGTCTCCCTTACAAATACGCTTCGGAGAAGCAGTAAGTTTTGCTGGGTTATGCTAACTGCATACCAGTTTTTCACTATATATTATATGCCGAAAAAGTATTTAAAGCAAACCAAAAATTAAAATTCACGGACGGTTTTTCGAGAAGAAGCCTTGTCTCACGTACATTTCGTTTGTAAACAACGTTTAAAAATTGGTTTCTTAAATATATTATAAAGCTTTCGTCTATTCCATTTTTACGTAAATAGTACGTATTTATTACGTGCACAGATTCAAAGTTGCGATACATTGTAACCATGAGCACCAACTTTGCAACCGATGCGCTGCTTAATTATTTGCAGTGTTCTGAATACTTGTCAACGACGTTTTGAAAGGGTATGCATTGTCAATATTTTGTTCTGTTATGAAGCACTACACTTTTTTTTTGGAAGGCAAGGTAGTTGACGTGTTAGAAGTCAGCCTTTTTTACGTATAACCGATATTGTTAAAAGTTATGTAGATTATACTAAGAAAAAATTCTAGGAAATGCTTAATAAATAATTGAAAAATGCTAAAGAAAATTGTAACTATTATTTTTCGAACTGTATTTGTTTCTATATTCTTATGAATTGAATAGGCTAAAGTTCGTAACGCTTTTTAAGCCAAATTACATGTGATAATTATTAATGAACAAATAACATCAAAGTTAGTTGTAAATATTCTGACAACAACACATAGTTGAACGGAACAGCCAGGCGTTTTCGAAGGCCACTAAACCTTCCTCATCAGCGTTCTTCCGTGTTTTGGTCCACTGTGTGTGGTGTCAGTTGATGTAGATGTCTGCCTTATATACGAAACTTTATTGCAAATGGAATATGTGAATTGGTTTGATTCATTGCATTTTTCAATTTGCTCATATATATGTTAGGTAATGAAGGCTCAAAATTTACCATCTTCCATATATATTACAACAGTCTTACCATTGTCGTTTGTTTTATATGGAAGATGGTAAATTTTCAGCCTTCATTACCTAACATATATATGAGCAAATTGAAAAATGCAATGAATCAAACCAATTCACATATTCCATTTGCAATAAAGTTATGTATATAGGGCAGACATCTACATCAACTGACACCACACACGGTGGACCAAAACACAGAAGAACGCTGATGAGGAAGGTTTAGTGGCCTTCGAAAATGGCTGGCTGTTCCGTTCAACTATGTGTTGTTGTCTGAATATTTACAACTAACTTTGATGTTATTTGTTCATTAATAATTATCACATGTAATTTGGCTTAAAAAGCGTTACGAACTTTAGCCTATTCAATTCATAAGAATATTGAAAATTGTAACTGTTAAATTGAAAATTTTGCGGCCAAATCAACAAAACAAAGGCTAAATTTAGCTGCAAAAATGCTAAAATGGTCACGCTGACTGCAATATCATCAATGAGAGTAAAATCATTGCTATTGATACTCAGAGAATAATAGTAAACATGCACACTTGCAAATAATTGCATGCACTCTTTGTAAATAGCTATGTATGTATGTATGCATGCATGTATGTATGTATGTATGTATGTATGTATTTATGTACGCATGTATGTATGTATGTATGTTTGTATTTATTATAGATTATGTGTGATTTATGAAGGCATATGCATTTTGTTTTTGTAATTTTTTTGTATTATAAACAGTGATGCCAACTTTTTTGGCTGTGGAAGCACATCAAAATTGACAAAAAGCACTAAAAAGCGTAATTTTGAGATCTAAAAGTAAAAAGCACTAACGTGAAAAACGAGTGAAAATCCAAACGAATGAAGTTTAATAATGTTAAATATTGGCTAGTATCAGTAGTATCAATAGTATCATCTTTAATGAAATATATCAGATGAAAAAGGTATGCTTTACACTGAAAAAGTAAATACACCAAGTTTTTATTAAAGTAATTTTAAGAAATACACAAATTTCTTAAATGCACTACTTAGTGCTTTTTCGAAATTTGGCGTTTTGAGCCTTCAAAAAGCACTAAAAATAGTGCCAAAAGCACCAAGTTGGCATCGCTGATTATAAACATATTAATGTACGTACATATGTATGTATGTTGTATGTTTGTATACCCTCTTGTTTGTTGCATCAGATGTTTTGGCTTGATTAAATGTTTTTTAGGTTTGTATACATACATACCTATGTATTACCCCTTTTAGACACGGAAAGTTTACTTTACAAAGTCTTAATTCAGCTGGGAGAAAGATAGAAAGAGATAGTATTCCCCCCTCTGTCTTTCACACAGCTGAATTAAGGCTTTACAAAGTAAACTTTGCGTGTCTAAAAGGGATGAACGTACGTACATATGTAAATGTATGTATGTATGTATGTATGTATATGTGAATGTTTGTATATCAATAGCACAGCAGTGGTGCCTACACACCTTATATTATAAGGTAAGATAAATAGATATGTACATATGTATAAATAAATTATCAATAAATATCTAAACTAAAATAAAACAAATTAGAAAAAAAATAAAAAAAAACAAAAAGTGCAAGCAAGTAAAATAAATTTATAATAGAAATTAAATAATTATAAAATAAACTAAAGCAAAATAAAATAAAATAAACGAAATTAATATAATATAAAATAAAATAAAATAAATCAAAGAAACCCAAAATACAATCAAGTAAAATAAATTTAATATAAAAATTTAAATGATTATAAAATAAAATAATGTAAAATAAAATAAAATAAATCAAATTAATATAAAAGAAATAAAATAAAATAAAATAAAATAAAATTAAATAAAATAAAATAAAATAAAATAAAATAAAATAAAATAAAATAAAATAAAACAAAATAAAATTAAATAACACAAAATAAAATAAAACAAAATAATTAAATTAAATTAAATTAGATTAATCTAAATTAAATTAAATTAGGTTAAACTAAATCAAATTAAATTAAATTAAATTAAAAATAAATTAAACTAAATTAAATTAAATTAAATTATAATATAATAAAATATAATAAAATTAATAAAAAATAAACAAAATAAAATATCAAAAAAAATTAAGAATATTAAATAAAATAAAATAAAACAAAATACAAGAAAATAAAAAAAAATTAAATTAAAATAAATTAAATAATTATAAAATAAAATAAAATTAAATTAAATTAAAGAAAATAATATGAAATAAAACAAAATAAAATAATTAGAAAAAAATAAACCACCTGTTACCCAGGACATGTTCATTATAGTTTTAGCAGAGATCTATTAAGGCAAAAACTTCCAGTCCGGCTGTCTGCCATTCACAAAATAAAAGCAAAATAAAATAAAATAAACGAAATTAATATAACATAAAATAAAATAAATCAAAGAAACCCAAAATACAATCAAGTAAAATAAATTTAATATAAAAATTAAATGATTGTAAAATAAAATAATGTAAAATAAAATAAAATAAATCAAATTAATATAAAAAAAATAAAATAAAATAAAATAAAATAAAATAAAATAAAATAAAACAAAATAAAAAACACAAAATAAAATAAAACAAAATAATTAAATTAAATTAAATTAAATTAAATTAAATTAAATTAAATTAAATTAAACTAAATTAAATTAAATTAAATTAAATTAAATTAAATTAAATTAAATTAAATTAAGTTAAACTAAATTAAATTGAATTAAATGAAATTAAATTAAATTAAATTAAATTAAATTAAATTAAATTAAATTAAATTAAATTAAATTAAATTAAATTAAATTAAATTAAATTAAATTAAGTTAAACTAAATTAAATTGAATTAAATGAAATTAAATTAAATTAAATTAAATTAAATTAAATTAAATTAAATTAAATTAAATTAAATTAAATTAAATTAAAAATAAATTAAACTAAATTAAATTAAATTATAATATAATAAAATATAATAAAATTAATAAAAATTAAACAAAATAAAATATCAAAAAAAATTAAGAATATTAAATAAAATAAAATAAAACAAAATACAAGAAAATAAAAAAAATTAAATTAAAATAAATTAAATAATTATAAAATAAAATAAAATAAAATAAAATTAAATTAAATTAAAGAAAATAATATGAAATAAAACAAAATGAAATAATTAAAAAAAAATAAAGCACCTGTTACCCAGGACATATTCATTATAGTTTTAGCAGAGATCTATTAAGGCAAAAACTTGTATGATTTTGTGCACGATTATGCTATTTGCCTTCCGGTCCGGCTGTCTGCCCTTCACACTGTTTGTCCAACGCCCGTTCTTTGACGGAATAAAAAAGTAACTGCATTTCTTGCACTTTATCTGTTAAACGGTTGAATTGACTTTGATGAACTTTAAAACGTAGACAGATGTACCATGTGAGGGCAGGGCAAAATTTTGCCCTCCAGAGCTATCCAACCGATTTTGATGAAATTCAAAACATAGATACATCTGCGTCTAAAGGTACACACAGGCTTCGTGTGTTTTTTTTAACGGGGTAGGGGAGCAATTTCTGACTCTCTAAGATTATCGGTGGGATTTATATGAAATTCAAAGTATAGTTATATAAAAAGGTATCTATAAACTTTACTAAATTTGGGATCGAAAGGAAAGTAGAGGATTACTGCCTCTCTGAAATTATCTAACCAATTTTGATAAAAACTTAAAACAAAGATACTTACTTAAAAGTCTAAAAAGATATACCTGCTTTATATTTAAAGGCTCTTATCCCTATGGAATTTTGGGATTTCCCGATTTTTTTTTTTTTAATTTGGAGGATTTTTATAATTTGACAGTTTTTGTCTTTAACATGGACTTTTTTGCGTAAAGCATCCTTAAAGCGCTTTGAGAGAACAATCGAACTTTGATATACTGACAGTTTATTAAACACTCTAAGTGATGTTTTCCATATTTACTTTTATTTTATTGTGTAATGAGTCAGATAATCATTTTGAGCGGGCTTAATTAATATAAAGTAAATTTCTTTAAAAACAACATCACTTATATATTGAAAGGAAAAAAAACATTATTAAATTTAAAGTTAATGTATTGTTATTTTTCTAGCTATAATAATATTACTGTTGATACTTGCCACTTGCCTTTGGCAGGATTTCATCACTTACATCCATACATATTTCATAATTTATGGCACTGACGCCAGCCAGCTTTCAATGAAAATATTTTGCGCGAAATAAACTGAAAACGTATTGGCTGCTTATTATTATTATTATTATTATTATTATTTTAATCATAATGATAAGCTCTCAAATTTCATTGAATGATGTTAATAATATACTGCTGCTGTTGCAGGCAACACTTCATTTTGATTGATGAGCCTATAAATATGCTACAGTTTTTTCTCTGCTGTTTTGCACTAGGCCGTTTGTTGTCATTATCACTTACGTGGGGGAATGGAGGGAAAATTTCAATAAAAATTGCATTATGAAGGCTGAAGGAAGAAAATGTATAATATATAACTTTTTGGAAGAAAATTTTAATTAAAGTCGTTAAAGATTTAATAGTATCTAATAAAGTAGAGCTGGCTTAATGTCTACATAGAAAACAAATAATAACTGCGAGTATTGTGGAGTTTTTAAGCACATAAATATTAACTTTATCATTCAATATTATTAACAAGTTTAGAAAGTTTTAAAAACAAATTTTATGTAAGGAGAGTACAAGGAAATTGACAAAAATTATGCTAAGAAAGATTTGTTTAAGTTTATTTCATATTTGCTTGGCTTGTATTTAAAGAAAAAAATCTTAAGAACCGCTTGTCTAAATCTGGTTAAATTAAAACACCCGAAGTTTTTTGATGTTGTTAGAATTTTTACTGATTAGAAAAATTTACACAAATAATATAATGTTATGCTGGCATTAAATTCAGCTTAAATATCTCTAAAGGACAAAAATAACTGCTATTTTTCTAGATCGGACCTTATGCTGGTTTTTAAAACATTAAACATATCTGTTATCATAAATTTTTTTTGTAAATTTAAAGCGCTCCAAATGTTAATTTTCTCTCAAAATTTTTAATATGCACAGCCTACAAGTATGCAACAATTTATGCAAATTTTAACCGTAAACATTGCGTCTGGCAACAAGCAACCAATAAAGTCATGGTCGTAAAAATAACATTGTTGTTGAAAAATAAAACCCTGGCTTGCACTCTCCAATAAAACAACATCACACAGTCGCTTTGTTTACAGACTACATACAACAAATATTTGCATATTTATTTATGTGACTACAGCATACTTTTAGGTTAAGCACGCTGTGCGCCAGAGCAAAATGCAAACCTTTAAATTGTTGCTAGTTTGCATTACAAATAGTGGAGAGTTTTTTTTTTTTGCTTCATAAATTCACACAAAATAGTGTAAATAAGTAAATAAAAATGAAATAAAAAAAATTCAGCTATAATATTATTAATATTAAACCATGTCCGACTATTTGACAAACATTGACTGAATCACTGTCCATATATGTATGTACATCTATTGTACCAACATTGTTGCCTTCTGAATGATGTTTTCTTTGACTTCCTAATATTTTTGTTTGTAGTTCGGTTGATACACAAAATAAAAGGGGTTGTTTCTCTTGGAATTTTCATATTAAGTTCTACATAAATAGAAATAATTCACAACTCTACATGGAAGATATTTCCATGGATACGTTTTAATACTTATGTATTAATTTAGCCACGTACATCACAAAACAAACAAACGATAAGACTCTTGCCATTGCCATAGTTTTCTAAACTACATTTTCTTTGATGTCATTGAGCTCATCACAGCGCAACGCCCACAGATTTTTAAAATGTTATTTTTTTTTTGCTAAATTTTCGATAAGAAAAACGAGGAAAGTTAAAAAAATATTTTCGCAGAAAAAATTTATCGAATAACTTAGGCAAAAAAAAAATTAAAGATACTCGTATTTAGACATAAAACAAAAATGTTAAGAATTTAATAATAAAGAAAATTAAATATTTTTTAACATTTGCAGATTGCACTTTATGTGAAAAATCCGGTTTAAATTCACACAAAAACCGCTTATGACACAAAAAATTCATCGTTCATTTTCTGAAACATTAGTAAAGCATATTTTGTATCGAAATGAAAAAAAATTATTCGAATAAAAAACCGGGTTTTTTATTAATATTATGTATAACCGGGTTTTTATTGAAAATACATACATATACTTAAAAGAAATTCATATTTTTCGTTTAAAATTGATTAGTTTTGTATTATACTGAAAAAAATTTATTCCATTAAAAACCCGATTTTTAACAAAGCAAAATATAACCGGTTCATATTTGTCAGCTAAAATTATTAATGTTTGTATAAAAATCAATAAAAATTATTCGAATAAAAATCCGGTTTTTTAATAAAATAATTATATAACCGGTTTTTCTTCAAAAATAAATATATGTTAAGGATATTCTAAATGGTCATCTTAAACCGTTAAGTTAATTAAAAAGTGATTCGAATAAAAAATCGGGTTTAAAAAATTATATAACCGGTTTTTAACTGAAAACTGTATATACTTAAAAGAAATTCATATTTGTCATTTAAAACTGCTAAGTTTTGTATGAAAATTAAAAAAAAATTTATTCCAATAATAACCCGGTTTTTAATCAAAAAAAATGTAACTGGGTCTTTCTTAAAAAATATATTTGTTAAAGAAATTCCTATTTGTCATCTAAAACTGTTCAGCTACTCACGCAGCAATGAAGTAGCTGTTTTAGAAACAATAAAAAAACCCTATTTATAATCGAATAATTAATCGGTTTTACTCGTACCACTATCAGTTTTAAGAAATATTAAATTTAGCATTATGGCACTTATTAACATATATGTACATATAACTCTAAAGATAAATTTAATCGAATAAAAAACCGACATCTTTTTATTCGAGTAAATAACCGGGTTTGATCAAAATTTTTATTTGTATTCACTAAAACAAATTTACATATGTAGATACATACATACAAACGTAAAATGCCTTAAAATAGAATTATTTAATCGAATAAAAAACCGAGTAGTTTATGAATTATTAGTAGATTTTTATTAAAAACAAACACTTTTTAAGGCATTTGGGCGTAATATTTAAACGTGTTTGTGTCTTTAAATATAATATTTTTATTCGAATAAGAAACCGGTTTTTACTCGATCAACTATCGTTCTTTAAGTAGTCAACTATTACAGCTAAATTGCTCCAAAATCTATTCATTTATTTTTTTTAAGCTTAAAAAATTAATCGGTTTTATTTGGGTTATATTAAATTAATCTTAAACATTTTTACTTTAAATTATCGTTTTTATATTACATTAAAAGAGTAATTGAATTTTATAAAAATCGGGTTTTTTTATTCGATTAATTGAATCGCATAAAATCGGATTTGTTTAAAATTTATTCGTTGTTCATTAAAATTATATTCGATTAAATAGCTAAAAGTAAAGAAAATTTATTTAATCGAATATACTGTTATATTTGATTAAATAATTTTTTCGTCATCCTACTACACATATTGCCTGAATATTGAATTAATTTCATTAATGAAAGAACCGGGTATGATTTTAAGAGATCGCTAGTTTTTAAAATTATGTAATCGGTTTTATTTGGGTCATATGAAAGTAGTCTAAAAATTGTTTTGTATAAATTATAGTTAATTATTGTATTTTAAGAGCATTCGTATTATGTATATAAAAAAACCCGGTTTTTTTATTCGAATAAACACCCGGACTTTTTCGGAATTTAATCGATGTTCATTAAAAGTATGCATATTATTTTAAAAAAAATTTTTTGTATCCCACATATACATTTATATTTTTCCTTAACAGTGAAAAATGTGATTTGAAATTTCTCTAGTTTTTAAAATTATGCCATCCATTTTATTTGGGTCATATAAAAATAGTCTTAAAAATTTTTTAATTTAATTTATTATTTTTCTATTATATTAGAAGAGCAATTGAATTATATAAGAAACCGGTTTTTTGTTCGAATAAGAACCCGGTTTCTTTTTTTTAATATTTAAATATACATACATATGAGTAGTTAAATAATTTTTTTTTCGTATCCTGCACATATTGCCTTAATAGCGAATTATTTAAAAGAATGAAAAAACCGGGTGTGATTTGAAATTCCGCTAGTTTTTTAAATGAATCGGTTATTTGGGTCATATAAAAATAGTCTCAAATTTATTTTATTTAAATTATCGTTTAAATATTGTATTTGAAGAGTTATCGAATTATATGAAAATACCGGGGTTTTTTGTTCGAATAAAAAACCGGGTTTGCTTGGAATTTTATTCTTTGCTCATTAAAAAAATTTTCCGATAAAATAATTTTTCTTTTGGCAATACATAATAGGCGTCACTTTTCATATTTTTCCAACATGCAGTAATTGAGAATTATATCTTTATTTCTTGGTGCTAAAAGAAGGCACAATATATTTCTCAATGTTTCGGTAAATAACAATAATAAATACAAAATAATAATGAAACCGCACAAGTTACAATTTATGTTTTTTATATATTTTTTAGCCTATATGTATATGATTTGCAAATTTTTTTTCTCTTTCTTAAGTTCTCTAGCTAAAGTCTTTGGTATGTGTGTAATTTAGTTTTTGTGTATTTAAAAAAAAAGAATAAATGTAAGTATAGGCTCAAGTAAAGCCAGCCATCTTTTTTTTTCAACACATGTTAAGAAATATTAAGGAAAATTTCTCACGTTCTTACTATAATTACGAATGAAAGTACGTGATGTGAAAAGCAAACAAATAAATAAATACAATTCAACACACACGAATGCACAAGCACATTTAAACAAACACACACAAACGCAACACACACACATTTTCATGTACTTCAATATATCCCATCAATGGCAAGCAAATATTGTTGATGAATGAAAATTAACAGCTTTAACATGAACTCATAAAGCTTAGCCTACATTTAGGAGTTATCATAAAAATAAATGATATTTCTCAGTCAAGGCAGTAGAATAGAAAGAATATCAATAATAATTTGGTTGGCAAAATGTAATAAAAATGTATGATTTTTGTTTCTCTAAAAAAAACATGCCACTTAAATAATATTACCTGCAATTATTGTAATAGTAAAAATATTTTCTTAAAAGTAGGCAATATATTTTCTGGTGTAGGCTTTATTAAAATGCCATAAAAGTATGCTGTAAACATTTATATTTGCTATAGAGTTTTTATGAATATTAACATGAACAATATAAAAAAAATCACTGCCAAATAAGTTAAGTTTTATAATAACAATTGTCAAGGGGAAGGCAGAAAGGAAGTGTAACGCTTTAATTCTCTTTGAGGCAAATATGAACGCGAGTAATTGTGAGTAAGAAAAAAAGTATTTCACCCTTCTGATGCCCTAGGTTCAGATGTTTAGTTAGAATTAATCGTTCAAAACTTGTGGTATTTTGAAAATTTAAGCTTATGGCGTTTTTTCCTAAGAAAAAGTGAAAAAATTTTTAACTTTTTTATTAAGAAATATTAAATTTTAAGCTCTTTTAAAATAAAAATTTACGCTCGTAAGGGCCCATGCAAAAATTTCTAATAAACTTTCTATTTCAAGAGACCATTTTATTAAGAGTTTTCACTGAAAAATGCCATAAATGTAAAATTTTTTCCTAGAAAAGAAAACGCATTTAAAATGAAGCTTAGTTGTTTATGAACAACAAACTTTAATTTTTTATATATCTTTAAACTACTTTAAGAAAGCAGCAGGTTATAAATTCGAGTGGGCAAATCTCGGTATAACGAATCTCGCTTTAACGAAAATCCGATATAACGAACTTGAAAATTTTTTACATGAACAATCTTATATAGCGCATACTATCTTACTTCTATACTGGATATAACGAATGATAAAGTAAAAATTGCAAGATAAAAAACAAAAACTTGCTAAGAACATATTTCTAACATTTAGTTCTACTTTATATAGCGAATATTTTGAAGTTAGTGTGTATTTCATAGCTTATTTGAAACAAATTGACCTCACTTTTTTTATTGCATGTCTACAAAAAAAAATAATTTAAATAACAGTTGAAAAAACTTTGCGATATACGAATATGCCTGACATTATATCGCTCGTTATACCGGGATTTGCCTGTATTTTTATTTATTTAGTTTTTTGACATTGTTATTTCATTTTGGACCGATTATAAAAATTCTTTCTTTTTTTTTGTGAGAGGATATAGCTTTCAATTGGTCCCACGGTTAAAAAAGGTGGGCGGTGACACGCCCAAACATTTTTTATTTGATTGTGAAACCTACCAAACATCTTTGGTTCTTCTAATTACGCAATTTTGAAGTTAAAAATATGGGCGGAGTCACACCCATTAAAATTTTATATTTTACTTTAAATGGTTATACTTTACCGATTTTTACAAAACTTAATACACACGCTAAGCCCTGAAAAAACACACAATCTTGCATTTAAAAAATGGGCGTAGGCACGCCCATTAAAATTTAATTTATTACTTCACGTAGTGCTTCTTATCCTCTTCTATCAGATCTTTGCATTGAAGTCGGTTTTTTTTTTTGGCAGAAAGAATGATATTTTTTTTTAAGTATTACTCGGTATTACTCGTAGAAAAAATTTATATTATCCTTAAAAATTCTTATTTTATTTAATGTATGTATTTCTACATTTTCCTTTTCAGTAATTTGTAAATAGAAATGCACGACATCGTCTCATGCTAAAGCAACCGCCACACGTACCCAAACAAGTGCAGCAGCAGGCATCACTTTAACCACAGCCATCAATAATTCATTTAATGTCCAACTCCCACCATTGAAAGAAATCGTTATTGTTCATCATATAAGAGACCTGTACTCACTGTACAACAAACATAAATCCTACAATAAAACATACGCTTTTAATGCATAAAAGATGAAGTTTCAATAGACAAAGACGATGATACAGTGTTCAATTCTTTAACAAATCTGCGCCAGGAGTCTTGTGGCAGCAGCAACAATCGAACATACAACCAGAGAAGCCCGGCAAAAGACAAACATGTGCACACACAGAAACAAACGAGCATCTTCAAAGAGGTAATATGTGCACGTAGTTGTGTATCCATAAAGCACACGCATACTAACACATGCACACACACACGCACACTCCCACACTCACAAGCACACGCACACATAAGCATAGCTTTCCTATAAAAACGTATACATGTCTAGATTTTAAAGAAAATAGTATTAACTTGTCACTCACAATTGAATTTAATTTTCTATACCCAAAAAAAGTACAGGACACCAATACACAACCCATACACACACACACACACACACACACTCTTATACGAACTCCATCGCCAATATTTGTACATACATACATAAGCACTTACTTATGAACGTCATTATATATTCTTTGTACCTACTCGTACTTCCTCTGCCGTAGTCTATTATACCAAAAAGTGTCCGTCAACTCTTTGAGTCTGACAGATTCAAACATTAAATATTTGACTTTTCTTGTTGTTGTTGCATATTTATTAATGGGATGATTTTACGATTGGTTTTATTGCAGTTTTAGTATCATCATCATCATCCTCATTATTGCCCACCACAAAACCCAGTCCATAAACATTCCGATTTAAAAGGATCAAGTTGCATGTATCAAGTGTTTAAATAAATGTGCATAACATGCTTGAACGCATCAATACATAAAAGATGAAAATCCTTTAAAAAAACATAACATAGTTTTTTTTCCACAAAAACTCCTCAGTGATACAACACAACTTACTTATTATTATTAAATAACATGTGTCTTTTAGATAAAAATACAACTTTTATATAAAAGTAAATTTTAGATGAACAGTGTCTTTAAAATAAAAATTGTCTTTGAAATAAAAAGCGCTGTTTAGATGAATGTTACGTTTTAGATAAAAATAACTACCTTTAACATAAAAAGTATCTTTAGATAAAAATGATCAAATAACTAATAATTTTTAGATAAAAATTATTATTTATATAAAGTATTTTTTTTAATTACCTTTTAAATAAAAAAAGCTTTTATACAAAAAATATATTTTTAGCAAAACGTGGCTTTTTATATAAAATTACCTCTTATATAAAAGTACCTTTTCTACAAAAGTACCTTTTTTAATTAAAAGTACGTTTTATATAAAAATACTTTTTATAAAAAGGTACCTTTTATGTAAAAGTATCTTTTATATAAAATACCTTTTATGTGAATTATAAAAGTACCTTTTATGCAAAAGTTTTATTTTCTTATAAAAGTATCTTTCATATAAAATAACTTTTATACAAAAAAAAAGACTTTTGATGTAGCAGTAATTTTTACAAATATAAATAAAAAAAAAGAGTCTTGATGTAAAAGCGGCTTTTATATAAAAGTACCTTTTATATGCAAATAGGTTTTATATAAAAATGATTTTCATAAAAAAGTTACTTGTTTTATAAAAGTACTTTTCGTATAAAAATTACTTTTTTTATAAAAGTTCATTCAATATAGAAAACACTTTTTTTCTATAAAAAATACTTTTTTAAAAAGAAAGTTTTTTTTTATAAAAGTCCTTTGCATGTAAAAATTACTTTTATTAAAAAAGTACTTTTATATCAAAAGTACCTTCTATATAAAAAAACTTTTATATAAAAGTATCTTCTATATAAAAGAACTTGTATATAAAGTAGCTTCTATATAAAAGTGCCTTTTATATAAAAGTGGATTTTATATAAAAAGTAGATTTTATATAAAAAGTACCTTTTAAATAAAAAAAATATATTTTATATAAAAAGTACCTTTTATATAAAAAGTGACTTTTAAATAAAAATTACCTTTTATTCAAAAATTACCTTTTATATCAAGGTACCTTTTATACAAAAAGCACCTTTTATATCAAAAGTACCTTTGATATTTAAAGTACCTTCTATACAAAAAATACCTTTTATACAAAAAATACCTTTTATATCAAAAGTACCTTTTATATATAAATACCTTTTATATCAAAAGTACGTTTTATATCAAAAGTACCTTTTATATCAAAAGTACCTTTTACATCCAAAGTACCCTTTTATATCAAAATTAGCTTTAATATCAAAAGTACCTTTTATATCAAATGTACCTTTTACATCAAAAGTACCTTTTACATCAAAAGTACCTTTTGTATAAAAAGTATCTATGTACAAAAAAATCTTTTATATAAAAAGTAATTTTAAGATAATAAGTACCTTTTGGATATAAAGTATCTTTAAGTAAAAAGGACTTTTTAGTAAAATGTACCTTTTATATAAAAGTATAAAAAATAAAAAAGTAGCTTTGATATAAAAAGGACCTTTTACATGAAAAAATATATTTTATTTAAAAAGGAACTTTAATATAAAAAGTACCTTTTATATCAAAAATATCTTTAATATAAAAAGTACCTTTTATATCAAAAGTACTTTTAATATAAAAAGTACCTTTTATATCAAAAGTACCTTTTTTATAACAAAAGTACCTTTTATATCAAAAGTACCTTTTATATCAAAAGTACCTTTTATATCAAAAGTACCTTTTACATCCTTTTTATATCAAAAGTACCTTTTATATCAAAAGTGCCTTTTATATCAAAAGTACCTTTTATATTAAAAGTACCTTTTATATCAAAAGTACGTTTTTTTTATTAAAAGAACATTTTATATAAAAAGTAACTTTAAGATAATAAGTAACTTTTAATAAAATGTACCTTTTATATAAAAGTACCTTTTATGTAATAGTACCTTTTATACAAAATTACCCTTTATATAAAATTTCCTTTGACATAAAATTACCTTTTAGATTCAAGTATCAAAAAGAATTCTTAGATAATAACTCTCAGATAAATAAATACCTTTGAGGTAAAAAGTACCTTTTAGTAAAAAGTACATTTAATATGAATAATTTAATCGTACACAAAAAGTAGCGCATAAAAAAATTTTACATAGAATTTATAATTTAGTCAAAATAACCGTTTAAACAAAAAAATGGAATTGCGACAAAATCTTTCCTGGTTATTGATTCCCTTTTACTAATAATAAACCATAAAAAAATAAGTACGTCTACTCAGTACGTGCTCCTTCACACTAATACATAAAATTTTCATTGTAAACTAATGGTACTCGTAATAAAACCATGTTATTACCGTTACCTCTTATACTTTCAAAGAGAACATGTTCAAAAAGAGCATAGCACTTACATACGTATGTATGTATGCATGTGGATGTGTTAGTGTGTAGGTGCTTCCATGAGTATTTGTGTATGAGTGTATGCGTAATTCATGATATGACAAGTGTAATGCATGAAGTTGCATGCCATTGGGGAAACATTTATCATCTGCATCACTTTGCTACTAAAGTATCTAGTATCCTACGATTTTTTTTTTTATTATTGCTGTTTGCTTTCACACTTCTTTCACTTTTCATATTTATTTTGTGTTGGTCTATTTTCTGCATTTGAGTGGTGCTTTCATTTTTTCCTGAGCTCTTAATGCTACAGTATACATATAAGGATAATTTGTCAAAAATTATAATGTGCTAAATAAAGCATGTTAAGGGAGAAGAAAAAATAATTTGGTTTAATCTTGTAAATGAAATAAATAAGATATTTTTCCTCTTGTATGGTCACTTTGAACAAGGGCATACACGACAGACTTAAGGTATTTTTTCTATCGCTGCCATATCGTCAACTGAAATTGAGGGAAGAGACTTTTGCAGTGAATGTGATGTAATTCAACAGAATACTTACATACGGGTGTACTCAAATAATTTTGTGATATTTATATTAAGCTCGTATTATATTTATTTATAAAAACACCAATTTTATTGACCAAAGACAGACGCTTTTATTCGGAACTAAATAATTTGACAATAAACGTTTAGCTCAGTTCTTTTCCTACACTGGTGCAATGGTTTAAGATTAAAATTTTAATGAAAAGTTCATTAGAGAAATATATTTTCAATATTTTTTTTTTTTTTTGTTTTTAAAGAGAAGTAACACTCAGGCAATTAATGCCTATTACTATTACTAGGTGTTACTAGGTGTTACCTTCTTTAGGAAAGGGATAGTGATAGAGAAGACAGGTGGTGAAGGGAGAGATAGAGGAAAACTTCATTCTTTTACAACTCTGCCTTTCTGCACGTTTTTGACAATGCAGTGTTGCTGCGCCATCTGGTGTCAAATGATGCGTATTAAATTTTTGAAGCTGTGTTTTGTAGCCATTTTAGATTATTTTACTTAGCCGATGATTCTGCTACACAACGAAGGAGGGGCGCTCTGATGTTACATTAGGACTAGTATCTGCTGAAGTCGGTATAGTTCAGTGACCAGTGACTATGCCTTCATCACTTGAACTTTCCTACAACAACTGATACAAAGGGACACTAAGCACATCAGAAAAATGCGTGGTGTTGTTATTCAATGACTGTTGGATACAGGGATTGAACCCAGGACCTTCGGTCTTGTAGTCAACGTGCTAACTACTTCAGCCAACACTACCCTCAATATTATTATTTTCTTTATTTTATTTTAGTATCTGTAGCCGGATTCCGTAACTTTTATTACGATAATCGTATCGCTATAATAAGTATAACGAACTCTAAACGATTTTGCTATCCAATAACATATTTTTACTGGTATAGCAGAAAACTTCGGACGTTTTGGTATGGAAAATCTAAAACTGTCAAAAACTCGGTTTCAGAGCTGGGAAATTTATGTTTTTTTTTGTATATAAAAGTTATCAGGCTTAAACTAATTTTTGTTTTTTTTTTAATTAAACCTCTTTTATATTTCGGTAGAAATTAAATTGGTCTTAAATTTCCAAAAAAAAAAATCAAAAATATGATTCCAGGGTTGGGAAATTTTAGCTTTTTTGTGTATAGATTAAACATATTTTATACTTTTTAAAAGAAATAAGTTGGTATTACAAAATAGAAAAACCTAAAGGAATGATTCCAGGGTTGGAAAGTTTACACTTTTTTTTAAGTAACTAGTCAAATTATATTTTTTATTTTTCCTTATAACTTAAATATATTTTATGCTTTAGAAAAAAAATTTTTCACATATAAAATTAGAAAAACACAAAAAAAAATCTCCAGAGCTGGAAAATTTAAAATTTTTTGGGTAAACAAAACATTCATTTCCTTGGTTAATTAAACATATTTTATATATTAGAACAAAAAATTATTTTTTTTTAAGATCAGAAAAATCAAGTTTCAGGGTTGGAAAATTTAATTAAATAATACTATATTATTTTCAAAAGATATGTTTAAATTGTCCCCTTAGTTCAGCCTTGTCGCCCTTTTACTTATGCTCAGCAACCACAATCTCCTTCCTCACTACCTGCTTCTTCAGTTGGAGTATCAATCTTTTGATTATCCTTATCATGGTTATCGGAACTATGCGTTGGAACTTCTTTCTTGGGTAGTCCTATGCTAATATCCTTTTCTACATCGATACCCAGAACTTCGATTGAATCGTCGATGTCCACAATCTTCTTGCCACCATGACCGCCGGAACTTTTGTGTGGAGTTCCTCTGTTTGGATGTCCTACATTAAGAGATTTGTCTACATCAATACCGGCAACTTCGAGCGAAGTGTCGAGGTCCAAAATTTTCTTGCCACCATGACCGCCGGAACTTTTGTGCGGATTTCGTCTGCTTGGATGTCCTACATTAAGAGATTTGTTTACATCAATACCGGCAACTTCGAGTGAAGTGTCAAGGTCTATAATTTTCTTACCACCGTGACCGCCGGAACTTTTGTGTGGATTTCCTCTGCTTGGATGTCCTACACTAAGAGTTTTTTCTATATCAATACCGGAAACTTCGAGTGAAGCGTCGAGGTCCAAAATTTTCTTGCCACCATGACCGCCGGAAGTTTTGTGTGGAGTTCCTCTGTTTGGATGTCCTACATTAAGAGATTTGTTTACATCAATACCGGCAACTTCGAGTGAAGTGTCAAGGTCTATAATTTTCTTACCACCGTGGCCGCCGGAACTTTTGTGTGGATTTCCTCTGCTTGGATGTCCTACACTAAGAGTTTTTTCTATATCAATACCGGCGACTTCGAGTGAAGCGTCGAGGTCCAAAATTTTCTTGCCACCATGACCGCCGGAACTTTTGTGCGGATTTCTTCTGCCTGGATGTCGTACATTAAGAGATTTGTTTACATCAATACCGGCAACTTCGAGTGAAGTGTCGAGGTCTATAACTTTCTTACCACCGTGGCCGCCGGAACTTTTGTGTGGATTTCCTCTGCTTGGATGACCTACACTAAGAGTTTTTTCTATATCAATACCGGCGACTTCGAGTGAAGCGTCGAGGTCCAAAATTTTCTTGCCACCATGACCGCCGGAACTTTTGTGCGGATTTCGTCTGCTTGGATGTCCTACATTAACAGATTTGTTTACATCAATACCGGCAACTTCGAGTGAAGTGTCGAGGTCTATAACTTTCTTACCACCGTGACCGCCAGAACTTTTGTGTGGATTTCCTCTGCTTGGATGTTCTTCTTTTGGAAGTTCTACATCTACAGTTTCCTTTACATCGATTTCCTTGACTTCGATTGACTTTTCCACCTCAATAGTATCATCTTTATCGGGACTTTCGTTTGAAGGCCCTTTATCTTCTGGAACTCCCACATTTGAATGGTCTTTTCCGTCATTTAACTTGTGTCCTTTTAGAGTTTCCTTTTCGCCATGACCTGATCCCTCTGCGATCGCATCTGTGTCTGGTTGATGCTCTGGTAACGGTTCTTTATTGACGTTTGAGTCATCAGAGTTCTCACCTAAAAGGCCTCCATCTAAAATGTGAGCTTGCGCCTGCTGCAGCATTACTTTATTAGTAAAAAAAAATTTTATATTTATTTTTATATGAATTTTATATGAACTTACCAGCCCAGGCAAAAATAGTTATAATTTTACATAAACGCATTGTTTTGCTTGATCAATTTCGTCTTAGTTTGTTCTTGGTTTTGCTCTTAATAGATTTTCTTTTATGTATTCCACTGCTTTTTGTTCAATTTATTTTATTTTAATTATTACATTTACACATTCCATCAGCAATTTTGTGGCCTTAAAGTCACGTACTTAAATAGTCTCTTATTTTCTAATGGAATTTCGCATGCGGTTCCAGCGCCTTTAAGAAAGCATTTGATTACAATATAAATTCTAAAATTTCATAGTTATCGAAAAATATGCGTGCTAACTAGTAATTATTTGCCTTAGTTACAAAGCACAGTGGGTTAGATTACAATAAAATATTTAAAAAAAAAACATAGAAAAAAATACAAAAAAAAAATTGAAAAATAATAAAATAAAAAATAATAAGAAATATTAAAAAATTGTGTCTTAAATAAATGCTTCCTATTTAATTTTTATTCAATGCAAAAACTAAAATTAATATTCTGTGGAGAGGAAAATAAATAATAATAATATTTTTGAGAGTCACGTTTTTTTCCATTTGCATATTTCCATGACATACTTCTTACAACAACAATGAGAGGTGGAAAAAAGTGAGCAAAAATAAAAAAGTTTGATTATTGATTTTTTGTTGCAACTATGATATTAGTTGAACTTCTCATTTGTTTGAATGAAAGTTTAACATAATAGCTCTAGTTGTTCTAAGAAATCTTTGGTTAAAGGGTTCCTGACAATCTGTATTAATTAGCAACAACGAAATGCTTATAGCATCCAGCCAACCCCTCAAAAACCAATTTTAGTATATTTTTAATAGAAGAAATATTTGACTGAATAAGCAATATAATAATTTGGAATTATTAGTGCGTTAACAAATGCTAAACTTTATTTTAGTTTTTTAGTGTCAATTTTAAGTTTTCAAGCACGTGGTTACGCCCACGTTTCATTTATTATTATTATTACTAATTAATGCAAAATATCATCCACTTTGAAAACTCAAGGTGTCTGTATCAAAATTCGTAAGAATCAATCAAAAATAAATTCAGTAAAGTGCGACTTTGACTCGCGCTCGAAGGGTTCCGTACGTTGGGCTTTGAGCATTTTTTTAATACAGCGTTTTTTATGTTTTTGACGTTTTTTTAGCTGAAATAATTTTTTTTTTTAATTTTGGCGATTTTTTTCATTATGGCGATTTTTTCATTTTGGCGATTTTTCCGGTTTATTTTCGTTTTAGAATTTTTTTAATTTGGTGCTTTTTTCGTTTTGGCGATTTTTTTTGTTTTGGCGATTTTTTTCGGTTTGGCGATTTTATAATTTTGGGTTTTTTTTGTTTTACCGGTTTTGCAAATTTCAAGAAGTTTGCTTTTACGGTTTCCAAGATAAAGCAAGTTGTCAAAATTACATTAACTGATAGTACACCCTTTAATTAAATTTTTTTTTTAATTTTAGTGTGTAGTCTGTATAAAAATACACTAACCTTACAAAATTCAAGAGTATATGCATACAATTGTATATATGTATATTACATGAGATTTTAAAAATTTTCGTTGCTCGTTTTGGAACACCCTTTAATTTCCAACTCTCATGTATTTGCTGTTGTAGCGGCGAAAGTTCTACACACTGAGTCCAAATTTCAGGCCTGTAGCTCTTACGCTTCTCGAGAAAATACCCTGTGACAGATGAACGGACAGACGGACAGACGGACAGATAGACAGAGTAGCGAAAACAATAGGGTTTCTTTTCACCTTTGGTGTACGAAACCCTAAAAAGCACGTAAAATATAATATTAAATTTTAATTCGCATGATCCCGCCCACTTTTTTAAACAGCAACATTATGTGAGTCCAAGAGCATAGAAGGTTTGCTAAGTTTTCTGGGAATTGGAAAAGTTGAAGCACATGCTCCTGCAAGGAGCATAGGGCCGCATTAAATGTAGTACTAAGCTTAAATATGCGTGACCCCGCCCACTTTTTTAAATGAGCTTAAACTATTGGTCAAGTTTTGTAGGGATCGAAGAAAAAGAAGTGCATACAATTTAATATTGAAATTAAATGGCCGTGTCCCCGCCCACTTTTTTGAAATCACGCCATTTCAAGATCTTAAACTATTAGCCAACTTTTGTAAAGATCGAAGAAAAAGAAGTGCCTACAATTTAGTACTAAATTTAATGGGCGTATCCCCGCCCACTTTTTAAAATGCGCGATCGTGTCATTTCAAGAGCTTGAACTATTAGCCATGTTTTGTAGGGATCGAAGAAAAAGAAGTGCATACAATTTAATACTGAAATTTAATGGGCGTATCCCCGCCCACTTTTTAAAATGCACGATCATGTATTTTCAAGAGCTTAAGCTGCTAGACAGGTTTCGTAGGCATCAAATAAAAAAAGTACATGAATTTTAATACAAAGCTTTAATGGGCGTGTCCCCACCCACTTTTTTAAATGCACGATCGTGTCATTTCAAGCGCTTAACCTATTATCCAAGTTTTTTAGGCACTAAATAACAAGAAGTACATATAATTTAATACTTAAATTGAATTGGCGTGACCACGCCCACTTTTTATATGCACGATCGTGTCGTGTCGAAAGCCTAAGCTGTCAGACAAATTTCTTAGGGATCGGATAAGCAAAAGTAAAATAATTGAATACTAAAATTAAATGGGCATGGCCCGCCCACATTTTACAAGCAATATACTGTAGTTTTCAGATTTTAAGCAATGTATTCAGTTTTGCAAGTATCAGTTAGGTAGAAACATGTGAAATTTAATGTCCACTTTGAATGGGTGTAGCCTCGCCCACTTTCTTATAAGCAAGATAGTGTGATTTTCAGAGCTTAAGCTGTGTGTCAAGTTTCGCAGGAATCTGTTTCGTAGAGGTACGTGAAATTTTACACCCATTTTTAATGGGCGTGTCTCCGCCCACTTTTATTTTTAAATCGTAACTGTATCATTAGAAAATACCAAGGTTGAGCTAAGTTTCGTAGTGATTTAAATAGAAGTAAATAAAATAAAAGGAACAAATTTAATAGGTAAATTTATTTATTGTGGTAAATCGGTAACGGAAACCGATAAAACAAAATATATGTTAATTACTTAATTTTAATCTGCTCTAAGTGGATCCTTCTGTCACTTCTATAAAAAGTAGTCAAAACGGTGCCCTTAAATAGCGATTTAATGGGTTAAAATGTTCTACACAAAATATATGCGATAAAATTCTTTAAGACTCTAAAAACACTTTAGATAAAAATTTAACTTAAACACAAATTAAAGGTCAAAACTTCAAAGGTAAGTCTGGGTTTAATTTAGTAAGCATTCCAAATTGCAGCGAAATTGTATCAAAAATTTTAATTTCATGTCTTTAAGACAGATGGACGGAAGTAAATGATATGAAAGAGGCTAATGAACGGCCGAGGAGGATTGAAAATTCTACTGTTAACTTCAGTAAATAATTTTGGCTTTCCTTTTATTTAGATATAGATTTCTTTTAAAGATTTAATTCATCTATTATTTGCCTTAAACATACATTTATTTCAATTTCTCAAAACTACTCAGCAAAAGTTATCTAATTAAATAGTATTTATTATTTGTTTATATTTCTTTCTAAAGGGAAATATCTTTGTGAAAAAATAATTTTTAAGGGTTGGAGGGAGCATAGTTTTCCTTTTCATAATTTAATGAAAATGTATTCATCTTCAGTTGCTTATTTTTCCCAAAGAATATATGAAATGAAAACTCTTTCTATTATCATTATTGTCATTATTATTCTTAAAGATATTCTAAATATATTTCTAAAGGAAAATAAATATTTATTTAAGGAAACAGCACACACTTGCATACAGAGAGAAAGAATTATTCATTAGAATTGTGATAATATTAATACAGACATTCTCATTCTCCCCACCTCTGCTAAAAATTTTATTCCTTCGAAGCCACAAATAATGCAGTTATTGGCGCACAAAGGAGGGTGGTGGTGAAAGTTTTAAGTCATAAATAGAAGATAATAAAAATTAAATTAAATTAAAACAATTATTAAATTTAAAAAAAAAAATGTTTCTAAGAGAACGTTTTAATTGACATCACTGTTTACATTTTCATATGATTTGGTGGCTCTCTTTATCTCTTATATTTCAACACGCTTGATTTTGGTAATTCCTTCTCTTACCGCATCAAGGTTTTGCTAGTTTTTGAAATTTATATAGGAAAACTAGGGATGTAATCGTCGCTATTTCGATAAAGCTTTTTTTGTGCGATAGCGATTGCCATAATCTCAAATTGAAACAACGTGATCGAATGAGCTCGTTATCGAAGGCGAAGATTAGACTCCAGTGACTGATGTCTTCTCAATTTTGCAACTATTTGAACAAAATCCCAAAAATCACCAAAATAAAAAATTAAATAAAATATTATTAACAAAAAAATTGGTTGAATAGAAAAAATCGCTAAAAAGCACTCAACTGAAAAAATCGCTAAAACGGCCAAAATCTCCAAAAATCCCTTACCTGATGTAGAAACTTAAAATAAAAATTAAGAATTCGGTAAAAAAATTTCTGATTTTAGCAATTTTTGTGCTTTTTTCGCCTTTGGGATTTTTTTTCGCTTTTTGGCGTTTTTTCATTTTTTTTTTATTTTGGCGATTTTTAGCGATTTATTTTAGTTTAAGAGATTTTTTTTAGTTTGGCGCTTTTTTTCTGTTTGGCGATTTTTTCGCTTCTTGGCGTTTTCTAATTTTATCTATTTGTTCCGTTTTGGCGATTTTTTTCATTTAAACGATTTTTTTCATTTTTTCATTTTAAAGTTTTTGAAAATTTCAAGAGTTCGCCTCTTACACTTTCCAATTATTCAATATTACACAGTCAAAATTACACTAACTGATAGAATACCCTTTAATTGTAATTTGTTTAAATTTTAGTGTTAATTGTTTTAGTCTGTATAAAAATACACTAAATTTAAACATTTGAAGTTTCTATATACATTTGTCTGTATTTTACATTAGGATTTCAATATGTTTGGCTGCTTGGTTTAGAACACCCAATAATTTTTTACTGTCATATATTTTCTTTTTTGTATATTTTGTGAAAATTTCAGGTTCGTAGCTCTTACGGTTCTCGCGAAATTAGCAATAGGCTTCCTTTTCACTTTCGGTGTATGGAAAACTAAAAAAAGCAAATTATCGAAACCGAAATAAAAACCATCCTACGCTAACGATTACAAGAGAAAAAATCGCCTAAATGGAAAATTTTTCAAAAGGAATTATGAGAAAAAAACACCAGCGAAAAAATTGCTATGATACAAAAACTAGCTTAAAAATTAACGAAACAAAAAAACGACTAGACGAAAAAACACAAACTTGACAAATTCGCCAAAACTAAGAAAACCGCTGGCAACAAAAAGGTTGCCAAATAGAAAAAAATCGCCAAACCGGGGAAAAAAACTAACTACATTTAAAAATAGAGAAAATCACTTACAAGATAAAATAAATCGCTTAAGGAATAGCAACAAGCTTCTAGCGTAGAAAAATCACTAAAAGCGAAAAAAATCGCCAAACTTTCCAAACATTACAGATTCTAAAAATATAACTGTAGTTGAAAAAACCCTCATAACAAATAAAATAAAAACGCTTAAACAGTTTCTTATAGAAACAAATCAAGACATTACGAGTATATCGCTACGTTTACACGAGCACTATTCGCAAATAAAAATATTTGCAAATAAATTAACACTGTTTATACGTTATAGAAAAGTAATCAAACTTGGTAGCACTTATATAAAAAACTTACAAATAAAATATGTGGTGTAAATGTACAAAACATCAAATAATTATTTGTTTAAATTGTCATTATTTGCTGCCATCAGTTTTTTTTTTGTGCCATATTTATCCATTTATTATCAAGCTTTTGTAAGCGTGGCAACCTCAAGCATTTTATTTGCAATCAGTGTGTTAATCAGAAATTGTTTTTATGAGTTAGTTATTTTTGCCGTTCATGCGACAAAAATTCTTTATTTGCAATATTTTTATTTGCCAACAAGTCGCCCGTATAAACGTAGTATGTAGACGGATTCAATTAATTCCCTGGACATGAAGCTGTTGAAACTACTCTCGTTTCTAGCAAAATAATATCAATGCGGCATATCCTCACAAAATCTTTGTAGAACAGATACGCACTTTATTACGAGTATAGTTGGTATAGGATGTGATATTTATGCATGGCATATATATGTACATGCTTAGGCATGCCATAATAATTCTGGGAGACTGTGTGTGTATGTGTGATTGTGCTTGAGCGTCTGCGAGTTTTTATTAAAAGCATCACTCGTGAGTTGGAAACTTATTAAGACAACTTTAACGAGTTTTATTTTTGCGTGTATTTATTTAAATCTTTATACATTCCTTTTGATGTATTGATTACGTTTGTATGTATGTATGTATGTATGTATTTATGTGTGTGTTTAGTATAAATTTGATTAAAATTTTTTAAGATTTAAAATTAATTTGCATTTACAAAATAGTTTTAATAATAATGATAAAAAGTTTTATGGTAAAATTTATCGTATAAGAAATAAAATGCAAGGCGTGAACAGTGAACATGTTCTTTTCTGGTTTTGAAAAATATCGAGTTGGCAATACTTGCCCACTCTCTCAGCTATAAAGGTATACAGAGAAGGATTTTTATTCTTTATGCGCCTTGGCTAAATTAATTGAAGGCGCTTTGACTTTTTTATAAGCAGATTTTGTATAAAAATATCGTTTCGAAACATTTAACATTTGCATGGAAAATAACGACAACTCATTTCAAAAAATATTTCTTGAAAAAAAATTTATTGTCTTTTTAGTACATATGTATGTTTTTTTCTTTATTCTTTACTTTAATTTGATAAGGGAAGGACTTATATTAATTACAATTTCAGGTAAAGCAATCATCTTCTCTATCATTATGTTTGTGGAAATGATGCTTAAGTTCAGCTTTCTTATCCAGCAGCTCTTCCTTCTTCACTTCTATAATATCCGCTAAGGGCAGTTTTTCCGATTTCGCATCCAGTTTGTGCCCAAATAGATCTGTTAGCAGGTCATATTTGAAAGCCTTGTCCAATTCAGCTTTGGAAAATAGATTAATTTTGGGAATTTTGAAAAAATTATCTTTCTCCTTCTCCTCCTCGATGAGGTAAAGTTTTGGTACAAACGCCTGGGCTGGAAGTTAAAGTCATATGAACACTTTTAAAAGGATTTGACAGAGGCATAAGAATAATTTGTATTATAAGTGAATTGTTTAATGCTTAAATAGAAAACTGTACAAATAAATAAAAATAAGAAAATTCTAATGGCAGATTCTGGCAGAGGATACAAAAAATTTAAGTAAACGGACGTTAAAGTTTCCCAGCTTTGGCTCATTGCTATGATGAGTCAGTAGAGGAAACCAGGAAACCCTTGTATTTTATATCGAGAAAATGTTTAGCACTTTTAAGTAAAATTTTACAAACAATATTTTTGTGGAACATTTTAACCCTCCAACGCTTTTCGATTAATGCCACGAAACAGGTATTTAATGGGTTAAAACGTTTTGCAATAGATATGATTTGTCATAATATTCTATTATAAATTTTTGTAACCGTTCTTTGTCCTTTTATTATTATTATATTCCCCTTAAAAATTTATTAATTCTTCAGTTTCCGAAATTCAAAAAATCAAAATTAAATAAAAATTGAGTTCTAGGGTTAATTTCAGTTTTCTCTTATTTTGGATTTTAAGGCTTAAAATGAACTTTAAAAACTTTAAATAAAATTTTCTGTCAAATATTTTGGTAAAACATTTTTATTCATTTCAAATCCCTTCAACCCCTTTTAGGAAAAGGACCAAAAGGACCCATGCTAAAAACACATAGAGGGTTAATATATTTCACCAAAAATCTTTCCCATACGCCTTTAACTTAAGCTACTAAGCAAATCCTATAGCTGAAATTGATTTGTCAATTAGTAGGAAATTAACACTTAAACGGGTTACAGTTCTTGACTAATTTCTCGTGTTTAAATTAAGTTTCGAGGTTTGCTATATTGAGATACTTATAGTAGAATTTTATGGCTAACATTTTCTTAGAATATTTTAGTGTTATATCTCCTCGTTGAAGAGGACTTTTTTACCCCTTTTTCCACAAGAGACAAAAAAGACTCATACCGAGAGCAGTTAGAGGTTTAATATATTGCACAAAAATTTCCCCAATATGTATTAAGAAATAATTGCTAAAAAAATTCTATAGTTAAAATTTAACTGTCAGCAAGTACGAAATTAGCCCTTAAACGGTTTTCAGTTCCGGACTAATTTCTCGTGTTTAAATTAAGTTTCGAGATTTGCTTTATTCACAGACTTATATTAGAATTTTATGGCAAACATTTTCTTATAATATTTTAATGTATTATCTCCTCGTTTAAGAGGACTTTTTTACCCCTTTTTCCACAAGAGACAAAAAAGACCCATACCGAGAGCAGTTATAGGTTTAATATATGGCACAAAAATGTCCCCCATAAGTCTAAAAATACTATTACTGTCGGAGTTCTATAGTTAAAATGAAAGTGTGAGCCAGTACGAAATTAACCCATAAACGGTTTTCAGTTCCGGACTAATTTCTCGTGTCTAAATTAAGTTTCGAGATTTGCTTTATTCACAGACTTATAGTAGAATTTTATGACCAACATTTTCCTAGAAAATGTATTATCTCCCCGTTTAAGGGGACTTTTTTGACCTTTTTTCCGGCAGGTACCAGAAAGTCCCACACCAAGAGCAGTTAGAGGGTTAAAATTTTTCACAAAAATGTTCTCCGTACTACGTCGCCTTAAACTACATAATTAATTTTACAGCTGAAATGCAAGTGTTAATAAGTACGAAATTAACCCTTAAACGCTTTTCAAGTCTTGACTAATTTCTTGTGCTAAAATCAAATTTCGAGATTTGCTTTATTCAGACACTAATAGTAGATTTTAAAGAGTAGAATATTTTAATGTATTATCTCTTCGTTTAAGAAAAAAAAACCTTAATTCCGAAATGTTTCACAAAGACCCATATTGAGGGCCGATTGAGGGTTAATATATTCCACAAAAATGTTCTCCATAAGTTTTCAAATACAATTACCGAAAATTAAACAGTCAGCAAGTACGAAATTAACCCTTAACCCTCGTTTTAGGGGGCATTTTTTTTGCCCTCGATTTCGAAAGGGATAAAAAAGACCCATACCGAGAGCAGTTAGAGGGTTAAAATGTTCCTTGCAAGATTTCGTAAGCAAATGCCAAATTTATTTTACATCTAAAATGCAAGAGTTTCATGATTTCGTAGCAAGATTCCCCAGAATATTAGTGAATAATTGGATGGGAATGGCCCCCTTTTATAATAGTTTCAGAGATAAATTTTTCAAAATGCATATCAAGTGTATTATCCTTTAATCTCCTCTGCCAGATTCACTTGTCAGAGTCTGTTTATATTATTTTTTTTTTTGTGTAGTACAGTGTATTTTTATCTTAAGTTTTCTGCGAATTTCTTTAACACCATTTTTATATAATATATAATTTTATAAAATACTTTTTTTATACTTACCGCAAGCCAAAGTCGTTATAAAAACAATTAAAAATTTCATTCTTACTTAATACTGGTAATTTAAGAGCACAAAAAAAATTTAATAAAAACACTTTATTTGCGAAAGCACCGCTTGCACGGTCATTGACTTTCGCACGTTATGGCAGACGCTTCAACAATTAATTTTTCATTTATATATATTTTTTTATTTATTGTATTTATAGTTTTCTTTAGCTGTCTTCAGCAATTTCTTTTAATTGTTTTCTGATATCGCTTCTTTCTGTTGCTGTTATTTGTTCGTTATATGAGCAAGAATAGTTTTTAATACGTTTTGGTCACGTTTTGCTGTTAAAAAAAAATAATAAAAATAAATATTGGCTTTAAATCATTCATTGTATTTGGCTATTTTCCGCGTTCAGAAAATATTTTGCTGGCCAGCACTAAGTGATGTCAAATGTTTTATAATCTAAGGGAATTATTAAGGAGATTCAAGTGCACTTGCACTTGCACTTGCACCTGCTCTTGCACCTGCACTTGCAACTGCACTTGCACTTGTACTTGCAACTGCACTTGCACTTGTACTTGCACTGGCAAATGCACTTGCACCTGCACTTACACTTGCACCTGCACTTGCACTTGCACCTGCACTTGCACCTGCACTTGCACCTGCATTTACACTTGCACCTGCACTTGCACCTGCACTTACACTTGCACCTGCACTTACACTTGCAGTAACTAGTCTGGTTGGCCGGTTTCTTACATTTTCAAGTATTCGAACTATTCGAAAACCGGTTTCTGGAAAAGGTCGAATAATCGATCACCCTACTCCTAACCCATACACATATATATAATTTCTATCCCAAAACTATACTTTAATTTATTGTTAACTTTATAATCCCTTTGCCAGGACTTTGCCAAATCTTAAGGCCTCTAAGGTAATTATTATTAAACTTAATACTAAAGATTATAAAAATTAATTAACTTAAGTTTATTTTAAAAAAAAATTTTAACGCTTGCCTTCTAACAATTAATTAATGAAACAAATACTAATCACACCGCCATTTCCATTTCGTTTAAGGAAAAGCCAACACTATTAACTTCTGACAATATTTTTTTGCAGCATTTGCAGGCACTTGCTTTACGCAATAACTAAAATTGCTCTAAGAGGGGAGGCAACTTTAAGTGAAAATGATTGAATTGTAAATTGATTGATGGTTTGACAGTTAAATTGATGTGTATACGAAAAATTTTAAGAAAAAAAATAACATTAACTAAGTAACATGTGCCATTAAAAAAATTAAAAAGGGTAAGGGAGGATGTAAATAAAATAACAAGGAATAAGTACTTTTTAAAAAAAGTATTTTTAGAAAAAGTAAGTTTTGTAAAAATTAATTTGAAGGAAAAGTAAATTTTACTACAATAGTTTTTATAAAAAGTACCTTTGATAAAAAGAGCCTGTTTTTTAAAGGATCTTTTTAATAAAGGTACGTTTTATAAAAAAGGACCTTTTATAAAAAGTACCTTTTATAAAAAGTACCTTTTATAAAAGTACCTTTTATAAAAGTACCTTTTATAAAAAATCATTTTATAAAAAGTACATTTTATAAAAAGTACATTTTATAAAAAGCACCTTTTATAAAAACTACCTTTTATAAAAAGTACCTTTTATAAAAAGTACTTTTAATAAAAAAGTACCTTTTATAAAAACTACTTTTTATAAAAAGCACCTATTCAAATATTATCTTTTATAAAAAGTACCTTCTACAAAATGTATCTTTTTTTAAAGACTAGCTTTTGTACAGTGTACCTAGTAAAAAATTATCTTTTTTAAATAGTACCTTTTATAAAAAGTATCTTTCATAAAAAGTGCTTTTTATAAAAAGTATCTTCTACTAAAATACTTTTTGAAAAAGTACCTTTTATAAAAATAGTATTTTAGAAACTACCTTATATAAATAGTACCTTTTATAAAAAGTGCCCTTTATAAATAGTAACTTAAAAAATAAAAAGTACTTTTTATAATGAGTACCTTTTTTCAAAAGTACATTTTTAAATAAGTACCTTTTATTAAAAGTACCTTTCATGTAATGTACTTCTTATAAAAAATAACTTTTATAAAAAGTACCTTTTATAAAAAGTACCTTTTATTAAAAGTAATTTTTATTAGAAGTACTTTTTATTAGAAGTACTTTTTATTAAAAGTACCTTTTATAAAAATACCTTTTATAAAAAGTACCTTTTATAAAAAGTACCTTTTATAAAAAGTACCTTTTATAAAAAGTACCTTTTACAAAAGGTAGCTATTATAAAAAGTACCTTTTATGAAAACTGCCTTTCACAATAAGTATTTTTTATAAATTACATATATATTTTATAGAGAGTATCGTTTATAGCATGACAGACTAACTTATGCTTGCCCTGGAATTCGTCTGTAAATTTTTTTGGCTCGTTGTGTGAGAAGACATTAACAGTAACAGTTACATGCAAAACAAAAAATATATAAAAGACAAAATCTTTACAACCAAAGCAGTTTTCATGGGTAAACAAAGTATACAATTTTGTAAAAAAAAACTCTCATTATAATTAAAAATCACTGCAACTGCTGCTTATTTTTTGTTTGTTTTATTTTTTTGTTTGTCAAAGTGTAAGAAAAACTTTTCTGCATAATTTAGCAAAATCAATTGCACAGAAAAATATTAATATAAAATCACACAGTCACACAAATAAATATGCATATATCAAAGCATTGAATATTGACAAACTCCTGGAGGGTAAAAATTATTTACATCCCTCTCCTGGCAAGACAATGACTTTACTGTTTTACTGCTGCATTTACTGTGTTAACTTTTCCTGTGTTTATGCAGCGTAATAATAATTTGTTGTTATTAAATGTTAAAGCACTAACAACAGCCACCCTTGTGCTAAAGACTTCCTGGCCGAGAGCGAAAGGATGGGTGGGCATGTGTTTGTTTGCACAATAAAATTGTGTGTGTTTTTGTGCAAGCGTCTGCTTTTGCTTAACAACAATTAATACGAATTGTTCATTGACTTTTTGTAATTATTTGTTTGTTTATTCAATTGTTGCAAAAAGAGAAGGCTGATGACTTTTGCATTAATAAAATTTTTCGCAGGTAAGTTCAAGTAAGACAAGCTCTTGCCAATCAAGCTATCATATATTTTTATTTTTATTTTACGCTATTCGTTCATTCTGTTTAATTTAATTTATTTCAAAAATATGCTGCTATTTGTTTTACAATTATTTCTAGTTTTTTTTTAAGAGAGAAAGAAATGACTTTGCAGCCCCTTTGCTTATATGAAAACCCAACCAACTGATGATGTAAATTTTTAGCCTTGAATAACTTTTGTTCAAAATATTTTAAAATAGCGCCACAAAATATCAAAAATCAATTCAATTTATATGCTAATTTTTGTTTTTCAGCGGAAAAATATTTGAATTATATTAAGCAGCACAACAGGTGGCGGAAATAGCAAATACACCATGTCTTTGCTATACAAAATGTAAATGAAAGTATTTTTGTTTTCTGATATTTTAACTAACGAATATTTTAGTTTTAATTAAAAGAATAATAACAAGAGTATGACCACAAATATGAAGCTCGTTAGTTTGTAGAGTTGGTAGAGAAAAAAATAATTGCCTACTTCATTCAGTTTGGATTGTTTTATGCCTGTTATCCTGCTTTAACAATTTTTTATTTCATTCCTTAAGTTTTTTTTTTGCATTAATTTATATCTCTGCTGCTGCTTAAGTCAAGCACACAAAAACCCCAAATGTTACGTTTAACCAAAGTTTTGCAATTATTTCCTTAGCATACTTTGCGGCTGTCTAGAAAGTTTCACATTAACTGTTAAGAAAATTCAATGGCAGTAAATAAGAATAACGCTTCATATGCTATACTGCAAAGAATAAATATCGATTGGCAGTCAAATAAATTTGAAAACTCATTCCCAAATATTGGGGTACAAAAAGTGGGCGGGTTAAAAATCTTATACTTAAATTTAATCGATTTTGTTACAACTTTCGCACACCTTGGGCACTTCTATTAACATTACCTCACCAATTCTTATCAAGCCTTTTCCATTAAAAAAGTTTCGAGTTAGAATAAAATTTCTTATAAGAAAATTACTCCCTGACTTAATACATTATTCTATAAAAGAAATTGCTCTATAATACAATAAATTTTTCTAAAAGAGAAGAATGCACAGACTACTTTTTTATAAGAAAAGTGTTCTGTTAAATAGTCTACTTTTCTCTAAGAACACTCTTTTGTCATGCATTCAACTTTTATATAAGAAAAGTGTCCTGTGAAACAATCAGTTTTTTTTCCAAGAAAAGGGTTCAGTTAAACAGTCAACTTTTATACAAGAAAAGTGTTCTGGTAAACAGTCAACTTTTATATAAGAAAAGTGTTCTGGTAAACGGTCAACTTTTTCATGAGAAAAACATTCTGTTAAACAGTCTACATTTCTATAAGAAACTTTTTCCGTTAAACACTAAGAAGAGTGATCCGCAACTTTTCTATAAGAAGAGTGATCCGCAACTTTTCTATAAGAAAAGTGTTCCGCAACTTTTCTGTAAGAAAAGTGTTCCGCAACTTTTCCATAAGAAAAGTGTTCCGCAACTTTTCCATAAGAAAAGTGTTCCACAACTTTTTTATCAGAAAAGTGTTCCGCAACTTCTCTATAAGAACAGTGTTCCGCAACTTTTCTATAAGAAGATTTATCAGCAACTATTCCGCAAATTTTTCTATAAGAAAAATGTTCCACAACTTTTCAATAAGAAGAGTGTTCCGGAACTTTTCTATAAGAAGAGTGATACGCAACTTTTCTATAAGAAAAATGTTCCACAACTTTTCTATAAGAAGAGTGATCCGCAACTTTTCTAAAAGAAGAGTGATACGCAACTTTTCTATAAGAAGATTGATCATCAACTATTCCGCAAATTTTCTTTAAGAAAAGTGTTCCGCAACTTTTCTATAAGAAAAGTGTTCCGCAACTTTTCTATAAAAAAAGTGTTCCGCAACTTTTCTATAAGAAAAGTGTTCCGCATATTTTCTATAAGAAAAGTGTTCAACAACTTTTCTATAAGAAAAGTGTTCCGCAATTTTTCTATAAGAAGAACGTTCCGTAACCTTTCTATAAGAAGTGTGTTCCGCAACTTTTCTATAAGAAGAGTGTTATGCAACTTTTCTATAAGAAGAACGTTCCGTAACTTTTCTATAAGAAGTGTGTTCGGCAAAGAAAAGTATGCTCTTAAATTTGAGCAAAACCTAAGATATATAACCCCATTAGTGAAGTTATAATTACTTTTATAAAAAATTTTATTATGTTAAACATATGATGTTTGATAAATTTTATATAAAATTATTATGCATCTTCTTCATGTTAATTAAAACCTTAAAGTATGCTGCTTCTTCACAGCCAAAAAGTATACCTTTAAATTTAAACTAAAGCTCATGTGATTGGCTTCCTTTGAAAGAAAATTTATGCTTTTAAACATAAAATGACATTCAATCAACTTACAAGAGTGCTTCAAAAAACTGAATGAAAAAATTAAACGAATTAACCCATTTCGATAACAAAACACTTCAATAAGTTAAAATTTCCTGTGCCATTTTTCAACACATATGCCTGGCAAAAATTTTTGTTTGTAAAATTCTTTAAAGCAATAAAGGAAATTTGATATAAAAGCATAAATTTAAATATCAAGGAAGCAAGAAAGCATAATTGGTAGGAGGCAGGAGGAAGGAGGTCAATAAGGGATGCCAGAATGCCGCCATCAACCACACAAGTTGAAAAACTTTATACAAATTTTTTGGGGTATCGATTCTTTACAACCACAAAATTATGTTTAAATATTTATAACAAATTTGTAAGTTATCTGCGAAGCATGTTGAAGATTTCCTCTGCAAAGAAAAAAAAAATAACTTAGGCTTAAGTAGTTTTCAAGTAGAGTTTATGCTGAATATTTATTCTTATCTTGCTTTTTTTATAGAAAAAAAATCTACAAGTAAATAAAATCAACTTGAAAATCAATATCAACTTAACAATAAATTCTTGATTCTCTGCGTTCTGGGGCTGTCGCTGCTTGACAAAGGACACGTGCCAGACAACAATAGCTTGTCATTGTTAGAGTGGGAGTGGAAGAAGGACTGACATACAATAACATCCAGCCGCGGCAATTATGTTGCAATTGTTGTAAATTTTTTCCCTGAATATACATATATGTATTTTTCTTTTATCGTTTGATTTTTATGGCGTTTTCTTTATTGTGTCAAGTGTTACAGTAAATCATAAATGAAAAAAAAAGATTATCAAATGTATGCATGTGCACATAACTGTTGTACAAATTTACAACAGGAGTAAGCATAACACAATTCGAAGGACTATCAACAATTTTGCTATATTTAAAATAAAAATTAATTATTTTTGATTAAAACTGTACTGTTTTAAATGTACTTTTTTGTAAGAAGGTGGTTTTTTGTAAAAATCTACTTTTTTGCTAAAATGGTACTTTTTTGTATAAAGGTACTTTTTTTGTTCAAAGATACTTTTTTGTTAAAAGGTACGTCTTTGTTAGAAGGTACCATTTGGTAAAAAGGTACTTCTTTGTTAAAAGGTACTATCTGTAAAAAGGTACTTTTTTGTATAAAGGTACTATTTTATAAAAAAAGCACTTTTTTGTTAAAAGGTAGTTTTTTGTTGAATGGTATTTTTTGTTAAGGGTGACTTTGTAAAAATGTACTTTTTTTGTTTAAGGGTACTTTTTTGTTTAAGGGTACTTTTTTGTTAAAAATGTAATTTTTTCTTAAAAAGTACTTTTTTGTAAGAAAAATGCACTTTTAATGCAAAAACTAATTTGTTGTCTTAAGATTTAATTATTTGATAAATTCGAAAGCTGTAAAAAGGCGGCAATTTATAAAAAAAAAATTTTATAAAAAATTTATTTTGCATAAAAAGGTAGTTTTTTTTAATAAAAAAGAGTGCATTTAATAGAAAGGTCGATTTCTGTTGAAAAACAAAATTTTATATGAAGGTAGTTTTTTAATAAAAAGGTCCTTTACATAGAAAAAAATTAAACATAAACATAATTTTTTTTTAAATATTTTTTTTTAAATCGTTAATTTTTTCAATAAAAGCTACAATTTTAAATATGGAACTGTATTTTTTGTAGGCCGTACTTTTTTTGAAAAATACTTTTTTTAAAAGGAGTTTTTGTTTTGAAATAGTAATTTATTTGTGAGAAGAATTTTTATGTTATAAAAAGTTTCTTTTTTCGCAAGAATTTTTTTTGTGTACTTTTTTATGACACAACTTTTTATTTATAGTCTTTAAAAAAAAACTGCTTCAAAGAAATCCTTCACAATGAATACCTGGAGAATCTATTGCAACCTATGATACCGATGTTTGATCAACCAGTCTATTCCTACATTGATTAAAACATTTTCTAAATTAAATTTAAAGTTAAGTTAGTTTATGTTTGTTCTGCTCTTAATAAAATCTTAACCAAAAATGTATAGCCTATTTTTAGGTTTATTACCCATTTCATGTATAATATTGATTTGAGCTTTCGAAAGTTTTCTTGTTACTTTGTATTGAACACACACTGCAATCCATATTGTTGTCTTGCTAAATAATAAAATGACGACACAGTTCAATTAAGTTTTAACTACTTATATAGAGCTTTTTACAGGACAAGTTTGAACAATTTCATTGCCTACTTTTAGGAGTTTTTGGATTTTATATGAAGGCTTGTTAAAATTGCCAAAGACTACAATGGGAACGTAATAAAATTGAATTTGAAATAAAATGCACATAAAAGTAAGGAAATGAAATGTTTGTTTTAGCAAAACACCTGTCATTTTTGTCCTTTTAGGGAATATTTTCTTTTTATTGTTTCGATTTTATGGCGAAACTTTATTTGCTTAAAATAAGTTGTAAAATTCATGTTACTTTATATAAATTGCTTTTTTCATTAATAGTTCAAATGTGAAATTTGGGGCTTTGGTCCTTTTTATGTTTTTATAAATAAATTTGTGGTTATTTATTTGCTGCGACTGTTAGGAGGTAAATTTTACATTGAAATAAAATATTAGATTACTGTCATCTTAGTTTTCCTTTCCCGCAGCTACGAATCTCTTGAGTTATTTACAAATTTTGTAGTTAACCTTGTGAAATATAGATTTTATGATTTTTCAATATTAGGAGTGCATTGAAAGGAAAGCAAGGAGGCTTGCTTTATTAATATCTTATATGCAATTTTTTTAAATACATGAATTAAATTCTAACGAGAAAAATATATGGAACACATCCTAATGGAACAGTCCTAATTATTTAAGCTTTTGTTTTCAAAGTTTCATATGTATATTTTTTTTTAATTATTTGCTCTTGTTTCGTTTTCAAAGAATTTAATTTTTCTCTGATTAATTTTTTTTTATTAATTTCTATCAATTTTGCTTTATTCTGAGGAATTTCTTTTGATTTGTTTATTTCATTTCTGTGAATATTTTTATGTCTCAATTTTATTTAGCATTTCGTTATTTTATGGGCATCAGCAACATCATCATCATTCTGTCATGATGTCATTATAATCCTTAGAGAATTTTCAAAAAAAGCATTACATTACGGCTGCTGGAACTAAACTCATGAATATTTTTTTTTGCAGGACTTACTTCAAGAGGATAATTTTTCAAAGATTTAATTTTTCAATTTACTGGGAAAGAGTATCAAAAATAAAAATTAATCAATTTGTGGTTTTATATGCATGAAAGTAAATTTTTTCCATGGAAGTTTATGATTTAATCCAAACCCACTGAGAGATTATTTTTTTTAGTCTATAAGGATGTTTGAAAAATTTTAGAAGTTTGTTGAGTATATTTTGCAATAATAAGAAAGAAAAGAGGAGAGAAGAAACCAAATGATAATTTGATTTAGTGGTTACGTTTTTTTTGGATCGTACCTTAAGTCTATTATGTCCTCACTTACATTTAAAATTTGTTTAAACAGATTTCTTTGAAAAATTCTTTTAAAACCCTTTGTTAATGTGACAGCTTTATGCATAAGCTGTAGTGCAACCTTGACAAGACCAGCAAACACCTTTGAAAGACTCAATTTCCTTTTAAAAAAATATCATAAATTTTTTTTTCAAAAATCCAATAAATCCTAAAACTAGTAGATTTTTACCCCCTTGTGCAGAAACGATTGTTAAACTTAAAGTTGGTTTAACAAACGAATTATATATGGCAAAACCGGTTTTAAAGCATGCTTTAACTTTAACAACCGTGTTTGCATAAGGGCATTAATCTTTGTTATTCATAAAAACCTGTTTTTTTTTTTAAAGCACAAAAAATATTAACAGCATATCCTAAGGGTTGAAAAACAATGTCAAAGCTCTACAAAATCTCACATATCTAGGCTACACTTAGATCGTAAGCAACAACAACAAAATTTGCAACAAATTTAAAAACTCAAAGAAATGCTAATGAAAAACAATTTTCCCTGTTGAGTTAGGCAGAGCACCAAAAAGTATGCAATGAAAATGTTCTCTTTTGTTATTATTTCGAAAAAAAGATACATGTAATTAGATGTAAGACATACAAACATTTTTTTGTTAACTTTTTCGACAAGAAAATCTAATTATTCTGGGCAGCTGTTGCATAAACACAAAACAAATTTTTTTAATCGAAAGAAGCATACTTTAAGGTAAAACAAATAGAAGAGCATACTTCTAGGGTAAAACAGATAGATGAATATACCAGAGAGTATGTAAGTAAAATGTTCTATAAGGAAAATATATACTTTTCTATGAGGAAAAGTGTGATGTGACACAGCAGACTTTTCTATAAGGAAAAGTGTGATGTGACACAGCAGACTTTTCTATAAGGAAAAGTGTGATGTGACACAGCAGACTTTTCTATAAGGAAAAGTGTGATGTGACACAGCAGACTTTTCTATAAGGAAAAGTGTGATGTGACACAGCAGACTTTTCTATAAGGAAAAGTGTGATGTGACACAGCAGACTTTTCTATAAGGAAAAGTGTGATGTGACACAGCAGACTTTTCTATAAGGAAAAGTGTGATGTGACACAGCAGACTTTTCTATAAGGAAAAGTGTGATGTGACACAGCAGACTTTTCTATAAGGAAAAGTGTGATGTGACACAGCAGACTTTTCTATAAGGAAAAGTGTGATGTGACACAGCAGACTTTTCTATAAGGAAAAGTGTGATGTGACACAGCAGACTTTTCTATAAGGAAAAGTGTGATGTGACACAGCAGACTTTTCTATAAGGAAAAGTGTGATGTGACACAGCAGACTTTTCTATAAGGAAAAGTGTGATGTGACACAGCAGACTTTTCTATAAGGAAAAGTGTGATGTGACACAGCAGACTTTTCTATAAGGAAAAGTGTGATGTGACACAGCCGACTTTTCTATAAGGAAAAGTGTGATGTGACACAGCCGACTTTTCTATAAGGAAAAGTGTGATGTGACACAGCCGACTTTTCTATAAGGAAAAGTGTGATGTGACACAGCCGACTTTTCTATAAGGAAAACTGTGATGTGACACAGCCGACTTTTCTATAAGGAAAAGTGTGATGTGACACAGCCGACTTTTCTATAAGGAAAAGTGTGATGTGACACAGCCGACTTTTCTATAAGGAAAAGTGTGATGTGACACAGCCGATTTTTCTATAAGGAAAAGTGTGATGTGACACAGCAGACTTTTCTATAAGGAAAAGTGTGATGTGACACAGCAGACTTTTCTATAAGGAAAAGTGTGATGTGACACAGCAGACTTTTCTATAAGGAAAAGTGTGATGTGACACAGCAGACTTTTCTATAAGGAAAAGTGTGATGTGACACAGCAGACTTTTCTATAAGGAAAAGTGTGATGTGACACAGCAGACTTTTCTATAAGGAAAAGTGTGATGTGACACAGCAGACTTTTCTATAAGGAAAAGTGTGATGTGACACAGCAGACTTTTCTATAAGGAAAAGTGTGATGTGACACAGCAGACTTTTCTATAAGGAAAAGTGTGATGTGACACAGCAGACTTTTCTATAAGGAAAAGTGTGATGTGACACAGCAGACTTTTCTATAAGGAAAAGTGTGATGTGACACAGCAGACTTTTCTATAAGGAAAAGTGTGATGTGACACAGCAGACTTTTCTATAAGGAAAAGTGTGATGTGACACAGCAGACTTTTCTATAAGGAAAAGTGTGATGTGACACAGCAGACTTTTCTATAAGGAAAAGTGTGATGTGACACAGCAGACTTTTCTATAAGGAAAAGTGTGATGTGACACAGCAGACTTTTCTATAAGGAAAAGTGTGATGTGACACAGCAGACTTTTCTATAAGGAAAAGTGTGATGTGACACAGCAGACTTTTCTATAAGGAAAAGTGTGATGTGACACAGCAGACTTTTCTATAAGGAAAAGTGTGATGTGACACAGCAGACTTTTCTATAAGGAAAAGTGTGATGTGACACAGCAGACTTTTCTATAAGGAAAAGTGTGATGTGACACAGCAGACTTTTCTATAAGGAAAAGTGTGATGTGACACAGCAGACTTTTCTATAAGGAAAAGTGTGATGTGACACAGCAGACTTTTCTATAAGGAAAAGTGTGATGTGACACAGCAGACTTTTCTATAAGGAAAAGTGTGATGTGACACAGCAGACTTTTCTATAAGGAAAAGTGTGATGTGACACAGCAGACTTTTCTATAAGGAAAAGTGTGATGTGACACAGAATAGTGACAGCACAGATGATAGAAATTCTTTAAAACACTTTAAATGATTTTTCAAATGATTTTAAGCTCAAGTTAAATTATTTTTAGTACAAACTATTTAACTTCACTTTCAACGAACTCAGAAAAATTAGTTGCTCAATAAAACTACTCGTGTATCTATAAATTTTTAAACCAGCAAGAGATCTCTAAAACCTTTTATTTGCTCAGTATGAATAATTTTGCAATTTTTTTTAATATAAATATTAATAATGGAATTCTGAAGCAATATTTTTCTTTCTATTTAGGTTTTTTTTTGCTAATACATTTCCCAATACTGCGAGTTATTGAAAATTTGTATTGATAGTAAAAAAAAGTAAAACTAAATAAAAATCTATAGAAAACTAACAAATTGTTTACAAAACATTTGCAATTTGTTTAAAATATAAATAAGACGAAGCACCACACTACACTGGAACGTGCATAAATATTTTAACAAACAGATTGGTAAAAATAACTCCGAACTGGTGGATATAAAAAAGGACACCAGCTCAAAATGTAAAAGGAGCAGGAAAAGAAGTCTCTATATAAATCATAGAGCGAGCAAAGATGGTGGGTGGAGCAGGAAACGGAAGTGTTGCGCTGGCTGGTTGGAATTTGTAGTTATTGTTATTTAAAATGTTGTTTCATAGTTGGCTATTGTTGCTGCAAACTATTGTTACACATTTTTCTATATATAGTAAAAAGTCAATGAAGTGCATTTCTGCATGCAAAATAAGTTGAAATTGGTACGTTAATAAATATGATTTCCATGACGTTTTCTCCTCTGGCTATTCGTTGAACATATTAAAGTTTTTTTCCTTTCTTTCTTTCTCGTGTTCTTTAAGTTTGTACTAGAAAATGCCCTACTTCAGATTGGATGTGTTATATTTGTTAAGTAATAAGTTATAAGCATGAAGAACTGTAGACTTATGGGACTTTTTACCAGCAATTATGAATATATACGAAATTAACCCTAGGAAGCACTTTAAGTTTGATATTATTTCTAATGATTAAGTTGATTTTGATGGACATTCCGAAAGCTAAAGAAGCAACATGTGGCAAGTACCTTCGTAAAATATTTTAGCCTTTTTTTTCTCGCGGTTAAGAGTATTCCCCCCCCCCCGCAACTTTTTTAAGGGGCCTAAAAAGATCCATAGGGAAAAGAGCAACAGGTCTAAAATATTCTAGATATATGTTCATCTTAGAATTTTATATGAAAATACTGATTAAGAACCATAACTAAAATAAAATTATATATATTCAAAAAATTAGCCCTCAAACGAATTTAATTTTCTTAAAAATTTTTTATGTTTAAAATAAAATTTCAGTTTCAATATTTTTAGTTTATTTTAATATCTTAACCCCTTTTGCCCCTTTCTAAATAGTACTTTTTTGCCCACCTTTTTCAGGAGGGGCCTAAAAGACCCATACGGAAAATTGCCACAGTGTTAAAATATTCTACAATAATCTCTCTTTTACAATTTCATATGAAAACAATGACTAAAGCCCATAATTAAAATGATATTATAAAAAAAATTAACCCTTAAATCGTATCTTACGTATTAATTAATTTTTGGTGTTTATATGCAGAGATTTTAAAGTAAAATTGTAAAGTAAATATTATTTTTTATTTTAATATCTTAACCCCTTTTTCCCACTTTTAATATCATTCCTTTTTGCCCTGCTTTTTTTAAAGGGGCCTAAAAGACCCATACGGAAAAGAGCTACAGTTTTAAAATATTCCTCTTAGAATTTTCTACGAAATTGCTGATTACAGCCCATACCCGGAAAAAATTATAAATATTAAAAAAATTAACCCTCAAATGGTTTTTAAATTTTGGTTAATTTTTATGTTTAAGCTAAAATCCCAGCTATAGGGTTAAATTATTCTACAAAAATGTTGCTCTTAAATATTTTACATGAAAGTAATGATTACAGCCCATACCAAAAACAAAATTATTAACAATCAAAAACTTAACCCTCAAACGTATATTGAATTTTGGTTAATTTTTGGTGTTTAAGCTAAATTTCTAGCTTCGCTATATGTAGAGAATTTAAAGAAAATTTTAAGGGAAATATTTCTTGTTTAATTAAAAATCTTGACCTGTTTTCTGCCCTTCTGGACACACTTTTCAAAGGGGTCTAAAAGACCCCAACTTGAAAGGAGTTTTAGGGTTAAAGTATTCAACAAAAATTTTATTCATGGGATTTTTGTGCATATGCTGATTGTGTCTTATACCTAAAAGTATAAAAATTAATAAGATAAAAATTAACCCTTAAACGGATTTCTAGTTTTGACTAAATTCGGAGTTTGGGCTAAATTTAGAATTTATTATATTGCAGAATATGTAGAGGAGTTTTATAGCAAATATTTTTATTAAGCCCTTATAGCCCAGTTCTTTTACCGCTTCCTATGAAGCGGGCAAAAAAGACCCCTATTCGGAGCAGCATTGGAGGTTTACAATGCCCCACAAAAGTATTTCTGGTAGAAATTTGCACAAAACTAAAAAATTAAAAACTAAAGCTAAATGAATAACAGCGAAATTAATACTTAAAGGGACTTCTAGAGTATTTAACAACTTGAGCAAATTTCAAAATAGGGTGTCATAACTCCGCATTAAATACCTAATCCATCACTCTTTAGGAAAAGGGCGACTAAGTCACTTATGCACAAGGCTTAGCGGGCCAATCAATGTATTTTACAAAAATAGTTCTGTCAAGGGTTCACAACATAAAAACTCTGCGAAAAAAAATTCAGGGTATGTTGCACAAATATATGCAGCACTTTTATATAAAATTTTAATTATATAAAACTTAAATTTTGTTTATTTTTATATGTGGTAAATTGAAGCTGGTCGTGTTACAGATAATTTTTTTAAATATCTTAAATTATAGTGCCCCTGTTGAACCTTAAGTGCAGCTTTATTTGGTTTTGGTTTTTTTTTTAATTTTTTTTTTTTTGCTTTGATTCAGTTTTCAAATGAAATAATTTCCATTTCTGTTCATTTTTATGGTATCCTTCGCCATTCACTGCCTGTATGGCTTTGCATCTCGTTCTGCTGCTAAAACATACACAATATGCTTTTGCTTTAACATTCAGCACGTAAACTGTTTAAATATACGTTTGGCACGTGAAACCATGCAAATTGTAATTGCGAAAACGAAAGAAAAACTAGGTAACGAAAAAAAAAGTTACACAATAAGCAAAAACTCGTAGAATAAGGATTTGTAAAAAGCTTTATTTTGTTTTGAAAAATACGAATTTAAGTAAAACTGAAATGTACAAACAAAAATTTACTTTAGACAAAATGTTGAGCAGCCAAAAAAATTATTTATGGATACTAGTTTGACGGGCAAGAGAAAAAATTAAGTAGAAAGAGAGAGGGTGAGAGGCGGAAAATAAGAATTAAGAAAACTTAAACAGATTCCTAAAAGCAATTGCAAGGCTTTCTTATTAATTATTACCAGAGAGCACAAAGTTAACAAAAACTTAATACAATTGAAAAGGTCATGGCATTTTCGTATCACATTAAAGCGAAAAAGTAGCATAAAGAAGGGGATATAATAATGACTAAAAAGTAAGGCCTACATTTAGGCAAGTATAATTAATCTTTTAGCAAAATGTTGTAATTCTTTTTAATTCGTTAAGCTTTTATTTTAACAAAAGAGCTTAAAGTTTTTCCTTTTAAAGTTTTGCTCAGATTTATGATTTTATTAGAAAAAAAATACTGCATATCTTAAGGGTTGAAATAATTATCAACTCTGCTTACTATCGCTCATTTAAATCGCTTTAAAAAAACATTTACAAAATTAAAAATAATTATTCCTATTTCTACTGTCTGAATTAAAAAAATTTTGTATTTTTTATTATTTAAACATTTTTGGTGGCAAATTTTTATTTTTGGGTAGCGATGCTAACCTGTCACTCCAGAAGTTGTGGGTTCGATTCCTGCCATAGACTCTGAAGACAAGCTAATCGCTTCGCGGGTTGTGTTTGTTAAAAAAAAATTTGACACTTGTTGGCTGCTTTTTTCTTTTCGAAGGTGTGCAAAGTTTCAAAAAAAATCGTTTATATAGAGGCCTATAAAATATGTTATTAATACTTTATGAACATTAATGGGCGTGGCCCCACCCACTTAATAAAATTAAACACTGTATTAATTCAAAGAATATAAGTTTTTTTTCACAGGTTTCAATACAGTCGATTGAGCTAAAGTTAGTTTTAAGAGGCGTAGTTCGGCCCACTTTTTAAAATGCAACATATGCAAATCCTTACAAGCTTTCATAGGTTTGCGTTAAGTTTTGTAAGAATCGTTTTAATAATATTATGCGCCATATAAAGTAAAATTTGCAGGGACTTGGCCTGCGCCAGGCTTTTACAAACTGAAAATTCCGTCTGTGAAAATCCTTTAACCGCCCACTTTTTCACACTTTACCAAACTTAAGATTGTGTCATTGCAAGCGTTAAAAGTGCCTGGCAATTCCCGTGAAAATCCAAGAAGTTGAATGACGGTAAATGTTAAGTTATATATTTAGGGGCGTGGTTTCGCCCACTTTATGAAATACAATATTGGTAGTTATAAGCCTTTGAAGTTTCTAAGAATCTATTTAGTGTCTTTAGGTCAAATATAAAGTAAAATGTTAAGGACTAGATACGGCCCGCTCTTATAAACTTTAAATTGTGTTAAAGTGTCTGTTAATTTAGGTGAAAATTTATTATCCGTCCACTTGTCTGCACTTCTCCAAACTTAAGATTAAGTTATTCCAAAGCTTCAAAGTTTCTGTAAATTTTAGTGAGAATTGACCAAGCAGAAGCAGGAGAAATATTATACTACATTTTAAAGGGCGTGGTGCGCCCATTCTTGCAAAAATCCTTTTAATAAAATTATGTGAAATATAAAATAAAATTGCAAGCCTCCAAAGTGTTTGTAAATTTTTGCGAAAATCGTTTAAGTAGAATCATAGCCAATGTTAAATTATATTTTTAGGGGCGTGACGCGCCTACTTTTTGGAATACAGCATTGATTAATGCAAGCCCTTGAGATTTTGTTATTACAAACTTCCAAAGTATCTGTAAATTTTTATGAAATTCTATCAGTAGCAGCAGAGAAAAGATTAAATCATATTTTAAAGGGCGTGGTGCCGCCCACTTTTAAAAATATTATTTTATGTTGTATATGCTTTTTAAAGCTGTTATCAGCCTTTTTTATAGAACTAATTAAGGTTTTATAAAGGGACTTTAACACAAATTTTCATACAAACTTTTTCTCAAAAAGTCTTTATAAAGCCTTAATAGTTTTTATAAATAAGGCTGTTATTATTATTTTTTAAATAAATTTCAATAGATTTTGTATCGTCTAAGTTTCATTTGAATGCCATCTTTTATTGCTGGTAAGTGAGATTTCTACTATTGCCCTTTTATCTATCTTTTAATACTTATTTTATTTAATTTTTTTTGCTCCCAAAAGTATGCTACAAATTTCAATTTCTTGCATCATACAGCATAAGCAATCGTCGTCCATAACCAATTAAACTTTTATAAAACTTTTTATCTAATCCGGCAAAATCTTATTATAACTCTAACCATTTCAATAGAAAAAAATATATTATTATTATTATTACATTATGCATCAGTGAATAATACTGAATAGTAGTTATGATGAATAAATGTTACTTGCAAATAAATAATAATAAAAAAATTAGAAAAAAAAGATAACTAATTGTCATGGATATTGCCAACAATTAAGCAAGCATAAGACCAAACTTTAGATATTATTAACTCATAATAAGCAAAATGGTATGGAAAAGTTTAGTTATACGAAAGAACTTCAATAAAGCTCAAACAAAATGAGCGAGCATTTACCATTTTAAAGGGGCATAAGTAGAAGATAAGATAAATGAAAGTAAAAAAGTTTGAAAACAAATTTGTTTTTATGTTGAGCAAAAAAAAAACTGCCGTCTTATAAACAAAAACTTCGATTATAATCAAATAAATGCCCTCCTCCTCCCCCTTCCCATATTAAGACAGCATGTGTGCTTAAGTGGTCAACGAAGGGGGTTGGTAAGAAAAACTTTTGTATTAGTTTGATTAAATTTATTTCTGTTCAAAGCAAGTAAAGACAAGTAAGAACAAAATTTGTGAAAGCAGTGTCAATGGTGAATCAAGTTTATGAAAATTATGGCCGCAATAGCTGCTGCCGGCTCTTAAGGAGAAAATCCAAAAAAACGAATTTTAAGGCATAACTTTAGGGGCCGGCACAAAGCATATAAACTTAGTCCAAATAATGTGATAAATGAATTGCTGGTTTTTATATGCACATATGTTTTTAATTAGTTTCAAGGCATAGCACAGTGGCACGAATCTGAAATCTAGCTAGACAAAAGTCATAAGTGTTAGCGTTAAAAAAACCAAAAAATTGGATTTATAGAAAGCTTAGCCTGTTCTAAAAATATTGCTATTCGTTTAACTTTTCCGTACATCCAAGTCAGAAAATTTACACATATTTGATTTGTTTATAAATATTAATTCACTAAAGTGCGCCTTTGAATCGCACACGTAGGGTTCCGTATGGACACTACATATCGTTACCTTAATATAGAAAGGCCCTAACTCACTACTTTTTTGATAACGAGTATTTGTATACAGTCGAACCACAACTCTAACTTCTTTAACTCGAATTTTCTCTAACTCGAACTAATTTGGTTGGCAGTAGCGTTAAATATAATATATACAATTATATACAGTTTTCCTTCCGTAACTCGAACTTCCATAAGTTGAAGTTCTCCATAACTCGAACAAAAACTCGCTCTATATATCTCGAATAATTTTGCTTGTTTAAATGGTTTTTTGTTGTTGTTTGTTTTACTCTCTTTTGTTGCTTGAGCTGGTTTGTATATATTTCACGCACGTGCGCAAGCTCATGCACACATGCCCACTCACATGCTAACTTCCACTCAATCATGATCACTTACACATTCACTTATGATCACTTTTATTGAACATTTTTACATTCGGATGCATTTACGCTCACGTTAATAAAGAGAAATCATGAATCACGCACGCTAATGTACGCATGCTCACGCGCACACGCTCACGCACGCATGTACGCTCATGGTTATGCACGCACGCGTGCTTTAAGTGGTTTTAGGAAAAAATTATGAAGAATATTATTCATATTTTTCTAAGTTTTGGAGCTTTTTGACGTTTTTTTTTAGTTTTAGCGTTTTTTTTTTCGTTTAACGATTTTTTTGTTTTTGCGATTTTTATTTGTTTGGCAACCCTTTTACTCTTAGTGATTTTAGGACAAAAATTACGAAGAATATTATTGACATTTTTTTTATTTGGTTAGACCCTATTCTTAATAATTATCGAGTTAACCGGAAAAAATATATTAAAAAACTTCCACCAGATGTTCCAAATCTTCACTTTCGTACGACAGAAACATCGATGATAATGACAGGAATACTAATGATGAAAGCGATTAAAAAAATGTAATGCTATCGTATTTAATGCTGAGTATTTGATTTAATAATATTACTAATTAATTAATTTATTTTATTAGGGCCTTATTCATAAAAAAATATTTTGGCTTTAGATTAATAAACCCTTTAGGTTTATTCTCGCATACAAGGTTCGCAATACCTAAATTTTACTGTTTTTTTTTTAAATTCTAAAATAATTTTCCAAAGTCAAAAATTACTAAAAGATTAAAGGCTTACGCTAGTTTTATTAATATTATATGAAAAATTAATAGTGCTACCGAAATTCGTAATAGCGAAACTCTATGGTATTTCTTTAAAAACAATTAAGTTAGAATTTTTTAAATATTTTTTTCGAATTTAGCTGCCCTTAAAACATTAAGAGTGACCATCAAATAATTTTGCTCAGTTATATTGGGATTCGTCCCATTGTGCACCAGCCAGGATGGCTGTGTGTGTCACTAATTACAATGAAAGTGCCATAAAACACTTCATTCCTTTTATTTCAATATAAAAAAATACCACAAGCAAGGCGAATTCATATAAGGTGGTCTTAGCTGCCCAGCTGACAATTTTCGCCGCTTGTAATTTTAACAAACGTCATATCGTGCCATAACCGCATAAAAATCTTGAGTGACATAATTTTCGAGCTTCATTTTCATAAAAAAATTAAGTGCAAAAAATATGTCGCTTGTTTTTATGGCTGTTATGGCTCGATATGTCAACAGACATATTTTGGCAAATTTTTTTGACACCACGAATATGATTTTTTTTAAAGCGAATGGGGTGAGTCTACCTTATATAAATATGACTTGGCTAACAAGGTGCAAAGTAAATAATATATATGTGCTTAAAAGCGATAACAGCATAAGTCGACTTAAGAAAATCCATTGCCCTTATTTCAGTTTTCGACATCGACTTCACTTTAACACAATACCAACACATTGGGGATTGTTTACTGGCTCTGGAGAAAAATTTTGTGCTACTAACAATCTATTTCCGTTCCAGGTCCAGAAAATAGCATGAACCTGCCAACAGTAGTCAGTTGTTTTCAAGAACGGGTACGGGTATTTTTCGGAAATTTTCACGCTACCGCTAAGCGATTAAAATGTTCTAAGGCAATGATTCGACTTATTTATAACTATCACTAAGCTTATGTCCGATATTGGTCGGGCCTAATAATTATATTTAGATTTAAGATTTGATTACTTATTGTTAGTTCATTTTTGAAGATACAATAAATAAATATGTATATGAAAAAAAAAAATGATTCGACTTTGCATATCGTTACCTTAATACAGAAAGGCCTTAACTCAATTTTTTTTGAAATATCGAAATATCCGAAAAACTCTATTTCAAAAAAAAATTATGAGTTATTTATTAAGGTAACGATATATAGCATTCCAACCACTAAAACTTTCAACTGAGACATAAGCGATTATTCCATATTAACACATCGGAGACATAGAACAACAACCATCGTTACTCTGCGGGGGGGGGGGGGCAAGTGAGTTGACAACAGTTTACCATAACCTTTAACCACTTATGAAAATTGGCTTATAATTGCCGTCTACATGTTTCATATGGCTTTTGATATTACATTTAATTATTCGTTTTTCCCCTACACCTTAAACACTTGTTACTTAATACGTTACAAAAAATATAATATTAAAAATCATGCCCATCCTCTTATCGTGTTGTAATTATGCAATTTTCCCAGTGTTTTCACATTATAATCATGATATCAAAAATTAAAATAAAAAGTAATAGTATTTCCGTTTATATTGCATTACAACATTTAAATTATATAAATGTGCCTTTAATTGCAAAAGTGCTGTAAGTTTTATAATTTTTGTTTTACAATATTTCAAGGATTATATTTTCAATAATTTAAAAAATATGTTGGTCTTAAGCGACATCTTTAAAAGCGCTGGATACGATCAAATAAGCCCGTCAATCACTAAATGTGTTTGAGTGTCGTATGCTTGTCGGCTTAAAAGGAGACACACAAATAAACACATCAATCAGCATTTTTGGTTTCGAACGCACACTTCTCCTTCACTAGTTAAAATTACAAACGGACTAATGGTTTTTGTCAATCAGGCTTCAAAACGTTCAAATAATCAAAAAAAAAAACCTCAAAGCTTTTCGATATCAAACATTAATGCCAAGGCGAACGTGTAGACGAAAAAATAAGACACAGCTATGTGATTGATGAGTTTGTTTGATCGTCTCCAGATCACTTATATAATTTTTTATTTAATTGCTATGAGGAGGATATGGTATAGTAATCTTATTAAATATTAATTAAAAAATTTATTTAATATTTCATAGCAACAAAAGTTGAAAAAGACTTAGATCACTTTAATAATTTTGGGCTTAATTCTTATGGTTGCATTATATCCCTTTAGCAGCATTGTGCTTTCTCTTTTTGCAAATAATCATAAATTAATCATAAGCTGATGTCGTCGACGTCGTTGTAATGCGTTTTGTTTGCTGCCTTTTTTGTTGTTGTTGGTTTTTAATAACTTTTTAATTAAAATGTCATTTTTATCACAAGGCAACCAACATATTTGCATACATATGTATGTATGTACATTCAAATCGTTTCATTATTTTTAAATTTTCAGCGCTTATCAAAAAAAAAACACAATTACAAAAATTGCTTGGCAAATTATTTGTACGTTATAAAATAAAACATAAATGACCACTAATTAAAAAGTTTTTTAATCATAATCTTTGAAGTAAAAAAAAAATATATTTACATTAACAAAAAATAAATAAAATAACATGAAGCTGGCTAGCATGTTGCGAGTTGATGAGTAAAAAAATTGTTAAGTGTCAATATTATGTGGCAGAAAAAGGCAGAGGGTTAAAAAAATTATTTTATTTTCTAATACTATTAAAACCCAAAATACCATAGAAATAAGTCTAAAGAATGCTTTCCGCATAATTCACCGACACTTCCCCCACATGACTGCCATTCAATAATACTATTTACCAGGCAACATTTGTTTTGGTTTTTTTTTTTGTTCTGAAAAGACAATGAACACGAGGGCGCCATTTAGTTTTTTTATCCCAATAACACAAATTGTAAAATGGGAAAAACATTTTCATTATTTTGAGATAAAACGTTTCGCAAACCGCTAAAGCGAATCACTAAATCCTTGCATTTTTGTACCAGAAAGTGTTTACCAGTATAATGCAAAATCTTAAGGCGAACATTTTAACCCTCCAACTCTTCTCAGTATGGGTCTTTTTTGTCCCCCTCTAAAATAGCGTTGAAATAAAAATCCTCAAAAGGTGTAATAATTGATTAAAATGTTCTACAGAAATATTCAAAATGAAATTTTAATAACAAAAATAGTTTAATACTTAAGACCCGCTATAGGGTTAATTTAAGTTTTAACCAATTTGTGAAGTTAAAATTGATTTTCCAGTTTTAGTGAATTTAAAAGCTTATGGCAGAATTTTAAATCAAATATTCAGCTATAGAGAATTTTGACTAGACTTGTATCTAGCTCTTTCAGCTGCTCTTTTTTGACACAATCTAATAATCAAACCCTACTGAAAGAGTTCGATACAAGTCTGTTTTGACCCATTATATGCCAATACAATAACAAGTTCTTATGGACTGAACTTTAACCAACCGATGCACTGTGGGGTCAAAAGCCCTTTTTGCCGATCAATTCATAACTCCACTCAATTTGATGTGGAACAAGCTGCATGTTCCAGCAAAATCTTGCTGACATAAAAGTTAATATTAACCTTTCATCGACGTGGCTCCGCCCACTTTTTTGAACACAATATTAAGTATTTTACAGAGCGCAAGATGTGTGCCAAGTTTTGTAAGAATCGATACAGTGTAAGTACGTGAAATATAATATTAAATTTTAAAAGGCGTGACCCCAGAGCGCAAGGTGTGTGCCAAGTTTTGTAAGAATCGATAAAGTGTAAGTACGTGAAATATAATATTAAATTTTAAAAGGCGTGACCCCGCCCAATTTTTAGGATGGAAAACTATGTTTCTTTTTGAAGTCAGGGTGTGTGCCAAGTTTCGTAAAAATTCGTTAAGGACAAGCACGTGAATATTACATAAAAATTTAATAGGCGTGTCCCCGACCACTTTTTTGAACAAAACATTAAGGATTTTACAAAGCTCAAGGTCAAGTTTAGTAAAAATCGATAGAGTGGAAGCACGTGAAAAATAATATTAAATGTTAATGGGAGTGGCCCCGCCCACTTTTTGAATGCAAAATTATCTCCCTTCTTGAGCTCAGGGTGTGTGCCAAGTTTTGTAAAATCTGGTGAAGGACAAGCACGTGATATAGAATAATCAATTTTAATGGGCGTAGCTGCGCCCACTTTTTTAAATGCAAGATAATGTCTCTTCCTGAGCTCAAAGTGTGTGCTAAGTTTCACAAAAATTGGTTAAGGACAAGTACTTCAAATGTAATATTAAAATTTAATGGGAGTTACCCCGCCCATTTCATATAAATCGTTGGAGTGGCAGCATGTGAAACATAATATGTATTTAATTTTGATGGGCGTTGTCCTGCCCACTTTTTTGAATAAGAGATTGCGTATTTTTAAGAGCTCAAGGTATGTGGCACATTTCGTAAAAAAATTTTAAGGACAAGCACGTAATATATAATACCAAAATTTAATAGGCGTGGCTAAGCCAACTTATTTGCATGCAATGTTGTGTCTTTTTAAGAGCTCAAGAAGCACATGATATGTAACATTAAGTTTTATTCAACTTCGAGATTGTGTCGTAAGTTTCGTGGCAATCGAGTAAGTAAAATATCATAAAATTAATTTAAAAAATAAGTGGGCGTGTACCCGCCAACAATATGCTCAACAACACATGCAATAATATTGTATAATGGATGGGCTGCTTTAGATCACACACGTTATTTTTTTTTTATTATGACTATATTTAAATACACAATCACGTGTGACTAATGCGTGACTCATAGGTGACTAATGCGTGACTCACGCATAACAAATCATAACTCTAATGAAAGCACATAAAACAATGATAAAAACAACAGCAACAACAATTTTAGCAGAAGTCGTTATGCACTTATTATTGGTAAACTCTAAAACTCTAAACTCTATAAAAATTTTATTTTTGAATAAGTTAGCTCGTGAGTTCCTTGAAATTTCTAAAGTCACAAAGGTTATTTTTTTAAATTATTTTTATACATAAATGCAATTACAATCACGCGTGACTCCCACGCGAGTGTCATTAGTATGTATAAATACAACCACGATCAAGCGTGACTCATGCGTGACACCCATGTAACTATTATTATTATATATAAATACAAGCACGATCACGCCAGACTCATGCGTGACTCATAAGTGACTAACTTGTGACTCACGCGTAACAAATCATGAAGTTTTTACACCTCAAATGAAAGCACACAAGATAATGACAAGAACACAGCAATTAAAATGTTATAAGTTGTAAACATATTATGGGTAAACGGAACGCGTGAGGCTATTACTAATTCGTACATAGCTTCCGGGGCGCAAGGAATCGCAGCATAAATCTTTGGAAACAAAGCTCATTTCTTAAACCATTAAAGTACTATAAAAATCTCTGCTTAATTGAGCCCAATTTTATGCACTTTAAGCGGGTACTTTCGGTACAGTACGGTACTTGAAAATTTTTTTTGTTATTAATCCCTGAAATTACCGTCTTTGGCCCTAATGCTCCTAAGCGATGTAACTAGCATTTAACGAACTTTAAGGACATAAGCAAAATATTCGCAGTCATATATAGTACACACTCCTATGTATGTATATGTGTATGTATGTTTGTTTTTTGTGTTAAAAATAATTAAAAAATTAAAGCTAAAATTAAAATTGTTGTTGACATGGGATAAGTTCTTAACTCTTAACTTTCTAACTTCAAAATAAACCAATATCATAATAAATGTTCCAGTACATATACATAAACCATATATCATATGTATAAGCAGTTTAAATAATGATAAGAAAAATTATATAAAATAAATAAATAAAAGATAAACAACTGCTGATGCAAGAAGCTTAAACCACGCATAAATATTAAAAAGTTTTATTTGATAACATGATGAAAACAATGATTGGCTCGTGTACAAAAAGTACTGAAAAATTTGTGGTGTTGACATCCAAAGGATTTCTCAAATTACAAGCCAGCTGGGCAGTAGAGATCATCTGATGTGAATTCGCCCTGAAAAGAGAATTTAGAAATTTGGTGTATGACGACAAGAGAAAAGAGGACTAGAGCTTTTAGAAACAGTTTTGTTTTTGAGATTAAGACCGCCATGGGTTTTCATTACTCAAGCTCGTAAACCCCCACAATTGAAGGTTCGATGCAATTAATGTTGTACGTGAGAAAATAATAAATCTTCAGAAGAGCAAAAAAAAAAAATCTGGTGGCCGGGGTGGGGACCGTTATGGATTTGTTACGGTTATGTAACAAAATAGCGTTATGTAATATGTCATTAGCCCCTTTGCTTCAGTTGTAAAGCGATTTTAAGGTCTGATTGATTTTTTTGAAATTTTCTGATATAAAAATAAAGGCCAAATGTGCCTATATCAAGCTATCAAGCTTTTAAAGCTTAAAATATGTTTTATTTGCCTTTAAATTCTGAGCTAAATTAATAAAAAAAATTACAGTAAGTTTTTTTAGTTTTTGTTTGTACAAAACAAAGAAAAAAATTGTTAAATTTAATTACACTAAAAGCAAAACAAATTAAAGCTGATGATAATTTTTACAGAACAAATAACACCAAAGACAGATGTACATATATTATTTTGACAAACATTAGCAGAACGGAACAACACGTTGTTTTCGAAAGGCAGCTGCTACAACTTTTACCACTGCACTATGGGAAATTTTACCCTTTAGGTTAAATTTTAAGGCTACTCTTTGCGAACGGGCAAAACAAGGCCCCAAACCAAGAAGAGGTGAAGGGATATTCGATATTGCAAGATTTTAAGTAAAAAGTGTTGAAAATATTTTTTTTAACTAAAATGCAAATGTGAATAACTACGAAATTACTCATTAAAAGCATTTTATATTTGGACTCTTATATCTGCGGTTTAAGCTTAAATTCCGAGCTCTAGTTTATTCGCAGACAATTAATAGAATTTTCGCATATCTTTCTATGATCAAGAATAAGTTCTTAATAGGGCCTAAATTTTGTGAAATATTTTTATTAATTAATGTGATTTTCTTAAAAAAAGAAGAAACATACTGGTATTTATGTAATATTTTTTTAAAGGAATTTAACAAAAATTTGTTTTCGTTTGTCTTTGCAGTGGATTCAATTATTTTGAACCCACTCTAGAAAAGAACGAGATTATCAATTCGTATTGCATTTTTTTATGCGTTGTACTTTATAGCTCCATCATTTTTAGACGGATTTAAATAAAAATAAAAAATTTCTAAAAAAGTATAGCTTCCATTCGGTCTCATTGACAAAACAAGATGGCGGGAACACGCCTATTAAATTTTAGAAAACTTAGCACAGATCTTGGTCTTTTATAATGAGCCAATCTCAGTTTTTAAGTGGGTTTACAATACTTAGCACACATGATAAGGCTTAAGAATGGCGCAGTCTTGTATTCAAAGAAGTGGGCGTGGTGACGCCCATTAATATTTAATATAATATTTTATATGCTTCTACTTAACGGATTCTTGCGATAATTAGGACAAAGCTTGAGCTTTAAGAATGACTCATTTTTGCATTTAAAAAAGTGGGCGGGGTTACGCCCATTAATATTTAATATAATTTTTTATATGCTTCTACTTAACCGAAACTTGCGATACTTAGCACACATCTTGAACTTTAAGAATGACTCGATCTTACATTTAAAAAAGTGGGCGGGCTCACACCCATTAAAATTTAATACTATATTCCATGTGCTTCTACTCAACCGATTCTTACGATACTTAGCACACATCTTGAACTTTAAAAATGACTCGATCTTGCATTTAAAAAAGTGGGAGGGGGGTCACGCACATTAATATGTAATACTATATTTCATCTGGTTATACTGAACAGATTCTTATGATACTTAGTAAACATCTTGAACTTTTTTTCAAAAAAGGTGGGCGGGGTTACCCCCATTAACGTTTAGCTATAAATTATGTGTAATCTTAGATATACAATTCCTACGAAACTCGGAAAACTGTTTTTGCTCTTGAATTGACATGTTCTGGTATTTAGAAAAGTGGGCGAGGTCACGCCCATTATAATTAAGTATTAAATTATATGTACTTCCGCTTACACGTTAGCCACGAAACTAGCCCATCAAATTGGGCTCTTAGAATGTTATAATCATGAGTTGAAAAAAGTAGGCACAATTGGGATTTAAAAAAAAATGGGCGGAGCCAAGCCCATTAAAATATAATATTAAATTTCACGTGCTTCTACTAGAGTGATTCTTAAGAAACTTGAAACACACCTTGAGGTCTGAAAGTGGCGATATCTTGCACTTAGAAAAGTGACTAAGATAAGTAATATTTACAAAAGTGGGCGTGATCACTAAAAAGTTAAAAATATTTTTTTTTTAATAAATTGTAACCGACGTTAAAAAAATAAAATATTTGTACATGTTATACGAAGCCGGTGACAAAAATAATGATAAGTAAAGGCATAAATATGTAAATGTAGAATTTCCTAAACTGATTGGCATGGACTACGAAGAGCTCATGCTCATTCATGAGCCTTAATATAGAAATCTTTTATTTAACTGAATCTAAATTATTTCAAGTTTTTTCTCTATAGTTTCCGATTTCAAATAATTTGTTTTTCGAGGTGGTTTTTTAAGAAATTTTTACATTTCTGTACTATTTTCAATGTAAAATTATAATATTTGCAATGAAAACGTGGGTAAGAGATTGTGTTACAAAGAAATACAAATAAAATTTTATCTAATTGAAAAAAAAGAACTTAAAATCTGTTTTTGTTTTCAATATAAACGCAATGTTTTATTTTATTTACAAAAGCTAACTGCCAGCTTACTCGTGTATACTTTTATTGGCCCCATCAGTAAGTTTTTTTGTTTTTTCCAAAAATTAGCTGCAGATAAATGTTAAAAAAAAATAACACAAATTAACGTACGTACATGGGAAAGTAAAAGAAAATAATATCATAAAATAATTTATGTATGTAAATAAAATTAAAGTAAAAAAAATAGGTATCAAAATTTTCTAGTGCAGAATTGGCGTAAATATCTTTATTACCTTAAGATAATGATAGTTTATGCTGCCAAAAAAGATAATTTTTCTCTTTTTGCTGTTTTTTTTGTAAACGTGCGCTTATAATTTAGAATCTAAATTTTAGATACATTGAAAATATTTTAATTTGAAATTTATTTGCTGGTGGTTCAGCAATGTCTATATGCATTCCATTGTCTACTGACGATTTGTGACAGCAACAAAGAAATACATACATATGTACTAAATGTAGACAATGCAGAACCAGCAGAAAAAAAAATTTCCAATTAAAATAGACTTATGACAATATGTCGAATAATCATTTTCTAAAATATTGAATATATTTTGATATATAAAAAATTTTGAAATCCTAGTGTAATATACAGACAATAAGATATAAATATCGACAGGTGGTTAGTGGTTTGCCGCAAAGTATATTAAAAATACATTATTACTGCGGCAAACCAATAACCACCAGACGATATGTAGATACTTGAAGTTTACAAAGTTAGTGCATTTTTATGTATGCAGACTAATCCAATTAAAACTAAAATTTTTAAAAACCAAAATTAAAGGGAATCCCATCAATAAGAGACAAATTCTTGAATTTTTCAAAAGAGCTAAAACTAAAAAAAACAGAAAAAAGAAGCATCAAAACTAAAAAAAACGCTAAAACTAATCCCCAAAAACCGGAAAATATCGCCAAAAATGCAAAAATTAAAAAAAACTTAAACAAAAAAAATCGTCAGAATCAAAAAAAGTTGCCAAAAAAACGCAAAAATGAAAAAAAACAAAAAAATCGCCAAAAACGAAAAACACGGAAAAATTAAAAAACGCAAACATTAAAAACGTCAAAAAGCGAAAAAAAATCGCTCAGACTAAAAAATCGTCCAAAACAAAAATAGTGGTCAACGATAGAAAAAGTCGCCAAAACGCAAAAATTCAAAAATCGCTTAAACTAAAATAGATCCCCAAGAAACAAAAAACTAGCAAAAAACGCAAAAATTAAAAAAACCGCAAAAATACAGGTAAAAATCGCTTAGACTAAAAAAACGCAAAAATTAAAATATCGCCCGCCGCAAACAAAAAATAGCCGCCACAAACTAAAAAATCGTCAAAAACTAAAAAAAAAACCAAAAAAACTAAAAAAAAAAAATCGCTTGGACTAAAAAAAAATCACCAAAAACTAAACAAATCGCCAAAACGAAAAAAACGCAAAAATTAAAAAATCGCTTAAACTAAAAATATATCCCCCAAACAACTAAAAACTCGCCAAGAGCGAAAAAACGCAAAAATTTAATTACGCCAAAAACTAAAAAAAACTCATAAACAGGAAAAAATCGCTCAGACTAAAAAAAAACGCATAAATTAAAATATGGCCGCCAACAAAAAATAGCCGCCACAAACTAAAAAAATTGGCAAAATACGAAAAAAACCAAAAAATTAAAAAAAAACGAAAAAATCGCTCGGACTAAAAAAAGGCTCTAAAACTAAAAAAATCGTCCAACAAAAAAAATCACCAAAAATTAAACATATCGCCAAAACGAAAAAAACGCATAAATTAAAAAATCGCTTAAACTAAAAATATATCCCCCAAAAAACTAAAAACTCGCCAAAAGCGAAAAAACGCAAAAATTAAATTATGCCAAAACTAAAAAAACTCATAAACGAAAATTAGCACCAAAACTAAAAAAAAAAACGCTAAAAACCAAATAAGTAGCCAAAAACTAAAAAAATTGCCAAATCGAAAAAACGCCAAATTATAAAAACGTTAAAACTAAAATAAATCCCCAAAAACCGAAAAAAAGTCGCCAAAAACAGAAAATGCTAAACTAAGGAAACGCCAAAAAACCGAAAAAACCCATAAGCAAAAATAAGCGCCAAAACTAAAAAAACGCAAAAAACATTTGGCTAAAAATAAAAAAAAAAAATTTTGTCAGAAACCGAAAAAAACGCTACTAAACAAGTTCGGCTAATCCCGAAAAATATCGCTAAAAACCGAAAAACTAAATAAACGCTTAAAACCGAAAAAAATTCAAAAACAGCCCCAAAACAAAGAAAAAGCGCCAAAACTAAATAAAATCGCCAAAAACACAAAAAAAACCGTGTTAAATGTCTTCATCAGGCAGGCTCAAGTTCGTATAGTATTACAATATGTGCGTGTCAAAATCACACTTTACTGAATTATTTTTATACACTGTTTTTTCTGAAGTAGAATTACACTCAAATAAATAATTACTGGCTTTAGTTTTCTTCAGTGCAGCTGACATAATATTATTTTTTTTAAAGAAATTTCTGTTTAAGTTTTATTACTTTAAGATAACTATTGACTGATAAGTTAGCCATAAAACTTTCGTCGGAACAAATTTTCTCTATAAAAGCCCACATCAGATTTTGGTTAACATCATATTCTAAACAAGTCTTCACTAAATAATAATGGGTTCTTTTACGGTGGTTTTGTTAGCGGCACTAGGATGTTCCCTGGTGACAAGTAAGCCTTTAGAGGCTAGTGGTGGATCGTCATTTAGTAAGTTTAAAAAAATTTTACGTTTTATTTCTTAATTTAACTTTACACACACACACACACGAAGTTTCTTGGCTCAAGTTTTGACGAGATGAAAAAAATTGTTTTCCTTCTCAGCAGAAATGCAAAACTTGAGGTGTGGGAATCACATGTGAAAGTTAAAGCAAATTTCTCAAAAATTACTTTTCCTTTCATGCAAATCCTAGCAATGCATGGTGTTTCAGAAAAAGCACTTTTGCAGTGTTTGTAAATATGTATTTATGGAACCACATAAGCTCACATAATTTTTTATTAAAGGTTTCGGTTTAACTGGCAATACAAATTTTGGTGGTTTAGCTACTGGTCTTGCTCAAAAGTTTAAAGCGGAAAATGATAAAATCAAAAATGTTGGCGGCCAAATTGCAGCACACGCAGATGGCGCTTTTAAGGAAGGTATCCAGGTGGCCACAGATAATGTCAAGATCCAAACAACAGGTCATGGCAACTATGGTGGAGTCGAAGAAAGTCATGGCGGTAACAAAGGAGGTGCGCAAGCGCAATTTAGCTTTTCGTCAGACAAAACTGTAAGCAAACAACAAGCTGCTGGTGCGATTGCTGGACACGGAGAATTTTTATCCCAAACAAGCGGTACTTTCCAAACAGGTGGCCATGAAACAGTTGCAGCTAATAATGCAGGTTATAGCTCACAACTGTCATTCGTCTCAGTTGGCGGCAAGGTAACAACACAAACAGCTGGTGCTGCTGAGGCACATGCCAAGCACGAAAGCCAAGCATCAGCTGGTGCTGTTGATGGAGGTTATAATTCACAGTCGGGTTATGCAGTCAATGCAGGTGCAAACCTTGGTTCAAGTGACGGCAAAGAGGCAGGTACTCGTATCGAAGGCGATCTTCTGGGTGCCGGCAAACATGTAGCAGAAAAAGCTGATGCATTTAAGACGGCTGTCCAAGAAAATGTTCATGCTGTTCATGAAGTTGTAAAAGAACGTACTGATAAAATCTCAAATGTGGGCAAGTTGGCAGTGCAAACAGCTGGTGCCGGTGAAGCACATCTCAATTATGACGCAAACAATTACGGAAGCCAAGCATCAGCTGGTGCTGCTAATGGAGGCTATGCACTTAATGCAGGTGCAAACTTTGAGGAAAACTATTCCTCAGGCTCAAGTCACGGCCAAGTAGTAAACAATAAGCAAGAGTTTGGTGTGAAAATCGATGGTAGTAAAGTTTTAGATGGGCTCTTAGGCGCTGGCAAACATTTAGCAGAAACAGCTGATGCACATAAGACAGCTGTTCAAGGAAAAGTTCAATCTTTTAATGACAATGTGAAAGCACATATTAATAAAAACACATATTCTGGCCAGTTTACAACGCAACAAACACCTAATGCTGGTGAGGCACAACTCAACTTGGAAGTAAGCCAAGCATCAGCTGGTAATGGAGGTTTTAAATCACAGCAGTCGGGTTATGCAGTCAATGCAGGTGCAAATTTTGAGGAAAACTATTCCTCAGGCTCAAGTCATGGCCAAGTAGCAAACAATAAGCAAGAGTTTGGTGTGAAAATAGATGGTAGTAAAGTTGTAGATGGGTTCTTGGGTGCCGGCAAACATGTAGCAGAAACAGCTGATTCACTTAAGACAGCTGTTCAAGGAAAAGTTCAGTCTTTTAATGACAATCTGAAAGCTCATATTACTAAAAACACAAATTCCGCCGGCCAGTTTCCAGCACAACAAACACCCAATGCTGGTGAGGCACAACTCAACTTCGAAGTAAGCCAAGCATCAGCTGGTAATGGAGGTTTTAATTCACAGCAGTCGGGTTATGCAGTCAATGCAGGTGCAAATTTTGAGGAAAACTATTCCTCAGGCTCAAGTCACGGCCAAGTAGCAAACAATAAGCAAGAGTTTGGTGTGAAAATAGATGGTAGTAAAGTTGTAGATGGGTTCTTGGGTGCCGGCAAACATGTAGCAGAAACAGCTGATTCACTTAAGACAGCTGTTCAAGGAAAAGTTCAGTCTTTTAATGACAATCTGAAAGCTCATATTACTAAAAACACAAATTCCGCCGGCCAGTTTCCAGCACAACAAACACCCAATGCTGGTGAGGCACAACTCAACTTCGAAGTAAGCCAAGCATCAGCTGGTAATGGAGGTTTTAATTCACAGCAGTCGGGTTATGCAGTCAATGCAGGTGCAAATTTTGAGGAAAACTATTCCTCAGGCTCAAGTCACGGCCAAGTAGCAAACAATAAGCAAGAGTTTGGTGTGAAAATAGATGGTAGTAAAGTTGTAGATGGGTTCTTGGGTGCCGGCAAACATGTAGCAGAAACAGCTGATTCACTTAAGACAGCTGTTCAAGGAAAAGTTCAGTCTTTTAATGACAATCTGAAAGCTCATATTACTAAAAACACAAATTCCGCCGGCCAGTTTCCAGCACAACAAACACCCAATGCTGGTGAGGCACAACTCAACTTCGAAGTAAGCCAAGCATCAGCTGGTAATGGAGGTTTTAATTCACAGCAGTCGGGTTATGCATCTAATGGACAAGAAGTGCACCTTAATGTTCATCAGGGAGGTGTGAGAGAGGATGTTAATGCTTTCCAAAATGATGTTAAAGTCGGTGCTAATAAAGTTTTAAATACGCTGGGCTCAATCATCTCAAATTCCGGCAAACATGCAACGGAAACAGCTGCTGCATTTAATACTGGTGGTAGTCATGGAGCCGAAGGACATTATGGCGCTAACACTGGAGGTGTAAAATTGGCTTTCAGCGCATCTGTAAATAAGCAAAAAGAAGGAGGTTCTGATGCACAGGCTGGCTCTTCTTTAAGTAATCTTTTTGGCAACAAATTTTTATAAAAATTTTAATAATACCTAAGGCAAAGTAATGCACAAACTTCGCCTCAAAGCCTTGCATTATTTCAATGCATTTATTAGCAAAGAAAATGAGAAAAATATAATAATAAAAGTCACATATGCATATATTTACATATGTTTATATTTTAAACAATTTTTATTTTTTTTTTCTAAGAAAAGTAACACCCGGAAAATTATGTTTACATATTACAATCCTTAGCAAAGCGAAGAGTGAAGCGATAGCAGGCAATTTAAAATTTTTATAGCGACGTTTTGTTAATTTTTATAGTAACCCTGCAGCGCCTCTGGTGTTAAGTAGGCGTGTTACTTTATGCTACTATTTTATTAGTTCTTCTACTTGCCCCACGTACACATCTTAGCATATTAGAAGAATATATAGAATATATAACACTAAAAAAAATTAACCGACACATTTTTTGGACTTGGGGGAAAATTACGGCACTCGTTATCGAACGAAATTACAAAATATTTCAATAGAGTTTTTATGGAAATATTTTTAAACTTCGAATTGTTTCGAATGCCGTAATTTGCCCCCTGGTTTTTTTTTAACGAAAATCGATTATTTACGATCGCAAATAATCGATTTTAGTCAAACAGTGAAGTTTGAAAATTATGTTGCTTAAGCTTTTTTAGCGGTTGCGGCACGATATGATGTTGATATAATTGGGCCTGGTCAGGGATGTAAATCGTTCTCTTAGATACCGTTACTTGCCTTACAATCCAGCGCTAAGTTCATATATAAGCATGCATATACTTCTTTCTATAAAATATTTTATTCGGCATTCAATTTTTAACAAAGCGCATTTATGAAGTGACAGCCAAGTGTCAAATTTGCCTGAAGATACGCTCTTAATCTTGTCATTGTCAAACTTAAAATAAAAAAAAAATATGTAGTCTTATATAGTTTCTGGGATACGATCCGACAATGGTAAGTGCAAAACCATATAAAAAGAAAAAACGGTTTTTTTTTTTTAATGCTCAGGCTTCTTTTTTTCAAAAGAAACAGGGATAGAAAAGACAGGTGGCGAAAGAGAAAAGTGTTCGAGGAAACTTCATTCTTTTACAACTCTGCTTTTTTATTTTTTTTCGCGTTTTTTCATAATCTAGTTTTGCAGCGCCTCTGGTGTCAATGAGGCGCATTACATTTACGAAGCTGTATTTAGTAGCCATTTTATTGATTATTTTAGTTCTACATCACAATATCGACGAAGAAGGGCGCTCTGATGTTACATTAGCAATAGTATCCGCTGAAACTGGTGTAGTTTAGTGACCAGTGCATATGCCTTCATCACTTGAACTTCCCTATACAGCAACTGATACAAAGAGACACTAATGCTCATCAGAAAAATACTCGCTCGTGGTATATTGTTATATAATGAATTGACTGACGGTGGCCGGCCTCAAACCCAGGATCTTCGGTTTTGTAGTCAACGTGCTAGCACGTAAGTCGTGACGTTCTTTTAATAAATATTTACAAAAATAAAAAAAAAATAATAAAATATATGTACATAAATATTTTTATATTTTTATTTTCTTTTCTTAGAAAAATGGTATTGTCTTTAACAAATTCCTTCTGCTCTTATACGAGTAGATAGATAATTTGAAAATTTTTCCACATTGACCATAATTAACTCCAGACAATAATTTAGATAAAATCATGCAAACAGTCTGTCTGAGTGCACGCAAACAACAGAAAAACTCAAAAGACATTTCTTTAATATGTTATCTATATTATTACGGTCTAATTCATAAAAAATATTTTATGTTTATTACAGGTTTATTTGACAAATTTCCCATAGAAATATGTCAAATAAGGGGTTAATAAACCTGAAATATTTTTTATGAATAAGGCCGTTAATATGTACGTTAAAATTATTTCAGACAAGTGTTGGAACACAAACTGTCGTTTTTGTGAGAACGCATTCCTTTTCACAGACCACAAACAAATTTGGCAGAAAAAGTTTTCTTTTTTACAAATTTCGATTTTGGTTAGAAGTCTCATATTATTTTTCGACACTCACCCCAATAAACAATCAAAAAATTTAAATTTAAGTAACAAAGTTCAATTCAATCTTACTTTCATATAATTTTCAAATTTGAATATATTTTGAAATAAATACAGCAAAAAGCGACTTTAGCTCGCACTCCGTATGGACATTCCATATCTAAAACCGTACGAATTTTAACCTATATAATCGATGATCTTACCAGATGTAGATATTATAAAAAAAAATTGGCGATTTTTAGTTCAAACGCTTTTTTGTTTTGGCAATTTTTTGTTTTTTGCCGAATTTTTTAATTTCAGCGATTTTTTTCTATTTTTGGACGATTTTTTTTGTTTCGACGATTTTTTGCAATTTTTTCTTTTTAACGACTTTTTTTCTATTTTTGGCGATTTTTTTACTTTTGGCTATTTTTTTGCACCTTAGCGATTTATTTTCGTTTAAGTGATATTTCTTAGAACTTAAGAAAAAATTTGTTGGCGTTATTTTAGTTCAAACGCTTTTTTGTTTTGGCGATTTTTTGTTTTTTGCCGAATTTTTTAATTTCAGCGATTTTTTTTAATTTTGGCGATTTTTTTATTTTGGCCATTTTTTGTTTTGACGATTTATTGCGATTTTGGGCGATTTTTTCTGTTTTTTTTTTGCGATTTTTTTACTTTTGGCTATTTTTTTGCACCTTAACGATTTATTTTCTTTCAAATGATATTTCTTATCTAAAAAAAATGTTTAGGCGTTATTTTAGTTTTAGCTGTTTTTGCTGAATTTTCTAATTTTAGCGATTTTTTTTAATTTTGGCGATTTTTTGCGATTTATGAAAATTTTTGTTGTTTTTTTTTGCTTTGGCCACTTTTTTCGTTTTGACGTTTTTTAGTTTAAGCGCTGTTTTTGTTTTGCAGATTTTTTCGATTTTTGACGGATTTTTTAATTTCAGCGATTTTTTTTTTGTTTTGGCGATTTTTTTTTAATACATGTTTATTTATTGTATTTCTTTTGTTTTGACGATTTTTTTTCTGTTTTTTGGCGATCTTTTTACTTTTGTTTTTTATTATTATTTTTGTCTAGGCGATTTTTCTCGTTTTGGTGATTTTTTTTTTAATTTTGCGTTTTTTTAGTTTTAGCGTTTTTGAAAATGTTAATTGTTTGCCTCTTTCGTTTTCCAAGATTCAACAAGTTAACAAAATTACATTAACTGATAGAATACCCTTTAATTTAGATTTTTTTTTATTTCAGGTGTAGTCTGTATAAAAATACACTAACTTTGAAAATTTCAAGTGTCTATATATAATTAATTGCCTGTATGTTACATTAGAATTTTAAAAATTTTTCGTTGCTCGCTTTAGTACACCCTTTAATTTTTAACTATCATATATTTGTTGATGTAGCAGACAAATTTTTACATATTCTGTGAGCATTTCAGGTCCGGTTCTATAGAAAACAGCCTGTGCCAAGCAGACAGACTAAATAACGGACAGACATCGCAGCGAAAACAATAGGACTCCTTTTCACCTATGGTATACGGAATCCTAAAAAAGAATTAAGAATCGAACAAAGATGTTTGTTTGTAAATTTTTTTGATTAAATATATTTTTCTTCTAACTTTAATAAACATATGAGAGCCTGCTGATGAGTTTATTAAGCAGCAACGAAATGCATAAAGACGTTGCTTAACCAACAGCAAACAAAAAGACTCTACGCAAAGTTAAATTTTAAAGTGCCAAGACTATCTTATGCATTTTTTAAACCTGTTATCGCATTCTAATACCAACTAATGGCGTGGGTAAGGCTAGGTCAGGTTAAGTTAGGTTAGGTTGAGGAGAGGAGACGAGAGGAGAGGAGAGGAGAGGAGAGGGGAGGAGAGGAGAGGAGAGGAGAGGAGAGGAGAGAAGACGAGAGGGGGAGAGGGGGAGAGGAGAGCAGAGGAGAGGAGCCATTTTGCTCATCTCAAGGAATATATACATCTGACTTGTTGACCCTTATAGGAAGTCAGTATCACTAAAGGCCGTTTCACACTATAATACAAGTATTAATACTTTTGTGGAAAATGCAACTCTGACATGTTGAGTTGTTATTGTCTTTTGAAATTTTTGAAACAGAAATTAGATTAGGGATGCATTTTCGTCAAAAGTATTAATACTTGTATTATAGTGTGAAACGGCCTTAACGACGATTGAGGGACTATCTCAATATTTTCCATATAATGCCTGTAAGACGGGTAACATCCGGAAAGGTATTATCCCAAAAAAAAAACGGGACCTCCGCTGGATAGAAGCTGGACAATGACAATGACTAAAAAATTTGCTCCGTTACCTCAATGTCCTCCATATCTGCCTAGCATTCATTGTTATCTGTGGCTCCAATACGCTTCAAGTGCCCTCGTAAATCAGAGTGCCTCCTTACGACTCTGGTAAACTTTTTTAATTGGGGCTTGTTTTGTTTCAATAGCCCCCTCGTTTTGTCTTCTTGCTGGTCGCCCTTTAGAACCTGGGTTATATAACCCAGAGTATCATGTTATAGAAGTACATGAATTATTATATTAAATTTAAAAGGGCGTGATGTGGCTAAATTTTTTAAACGGCAAAGTTAAGATTGTTAACTATCATAATGCAAACATTTTGAAAAAGGCAACCAATTTTTGGATTCGACTAAAACTACAAAACCCCAACTGCAGGCCACAGCAGCCTTTGTGCCGTTGTGCTTGTAGTCTTGTTGTTTTCTTTTTTATTGTTATTATCATGTGTTTTTATCTCAAATTGCATTATCGTATTATTTAATGACTGAAATGTGCAATCGAAAGCTTTTGCATTAAACAAATTTTTGCTATAAAACTGCCGTGATATCGCCACAAATATCATATTCTCAACGAATCTTCTGTGTATCACTGTTAAAGAAAATAAACAATGCGTGCTTTTTCGATAATATTTTTGGTGGCCTTAGGATGCTCATTGGCGCTAAGTAGACCTAATCAGGAGCCACCAGTGGCATCAACTATTTGTAAGTATAAAGTCAAATAAGTAAGTAAAGTAAACGTTCTGAATTTATAATTTTTACCATGAGAGGCCTTAATATATTCCTTCACGTTCAGTAGAATATTTGACATCCTTTTTTGTATATTTAAATAAACTCTTATAATATTGTTGTTTCAGCTCCTGAAGTACCCTCATTGAATGTTTCTAACGCCTGGAATGCACTTGAGGCACAAGTTAATGATAAAGATTCGCAAGTGCTCAAACCGATTGCTGATGACCTTGACACTCTTTGGAATGAAATGAAAGAAACAATTGATAATGTAGACACCAATGTGATCCAACCTGCTAAAGATGGTATTAACGTTGTCTGGCAAGATGTTAAAGACACAGTTAATGATGTAGACACCAATGTGATCCAACCTGATATAGATGGCATTAACGGTGTTTGGGATGATGTTAAAGATAAAGTTCATAATGTGGGCCCCAATGTGGCGCAACCCATAGTTGATGGTGTGACCAGTGGTCTAAACAACACTTTGAATGGAATAAAAGAAACAATTCATGATGTAGACACCAATGTGATCCAACCCGCTGTAGATGGTATTAACGGTGTCTTGGATGATGTGAAAGATAAAGTTCATAATGTGGGCCCCAATGTGGTGCAACCAATAGTTGATGATGTGAATAGTGGCCTTAACAATACTTTGAATGGAATAAAAGAAACAATTCATGATGCAGACACCAATGTGATCCAACCCGCTGTAGATGGCATTAACGGTGTCTGGGGTGATGTGAAAGATAAAGTTCATAATGTGGGCCCCAATGTGGCGCAACCCATAGTTGATGGTGTGACCAGTGGTCTAAACAACACTTTGAATGGAATAACAGAAACAATTCATGATGTAGACACCAACGTGATCCAACCTGCTGTAGATGATATTAACGGTGTCTTGGATGATGTTAAGGATAAACTTCATAATGTGGGCCCCAACGTAGTGCAGCCAATAGTTGATGATGTGAATAGTGGCCTTAACAATACTTTGAATGGAATAAAAGAAACAATTCATGATGCAGACACCAATGTGATCCAACCCGCTGTAGATGGCATTAACGGTGTCTGGGGTGATGTGAAAGATAAAGTTCATAATGTGGGCCCCAATGTGGCGCAACCCATAGTTGATGGTGTGACCAGTGGTCTAAACAACACTTTGAATGGAATAAAAGAAACAATTCATGATGTAGACACCAATGTGATCCAACCCGCTGTAGATGGTATTAACGGTGTCTTGGATGATGTGAAAGATAAAGTTCATAATGTGGGCCCCAATGTGGTGCAACCAATAGTTGATGATGTGAATAGTGGCCTTAACAATACTTTGAATGGAATAAAAGAAACAATTCATGATGCAGACACCAATGTGATCCAACCCGCTGTAGATGGCATTAACGGTGTCTGGAGTGATGTGAAAGATAAAGTTCATAATGTGGGCCCCAATGTGGCGCAACCCATAGTTGATGGTGTGACCAGTGGTCTAAACAACACTTTGAATGGAATAACAGAAACAATTCATGATGTAGACACCAACGTGATCCAACCTGCTATAGATGGTATTAACGGTGTCTTGGATGATGTGAAAGATAAAGTTCATAATGTGAACCGCAATGTGGTGCAGCCAATAGTTGATGATGTGAATAGTGGCCTTAACAATACTTTGAATGGAATAAAAGAAACAATTCATGATGTAGACACCAATGTGATCCAACCTGCTGTAGATGGCATTAGCGTTGTCTGGCAAGATGTTAAGGACACAGTTAATGATGTAGACACCCATGTGGTACAGCCTGTAGTGGATGGTCTTAACGGTATCTGGAATGATATTAAAGATAAAGTTCAGGACATGGATTCCCATTTGGTCACACGCTTAGATGGTGGTGAGCATGCTGATCTCAACTAATGATTCCGATCAGTATGTCGTCGATGATGTTTGGGACAACGATTAAAAACCATAATATGAAACGAAGAGTCTAATTGTAGAAAACGAAATTAAATTAAAAAAAAAATTTAAAAGCTCATGAAAGCAAGCGGTAAATTTTTATAAAAAATAAAATTTTAAATTGGCTTAAAATAAATTTAAAAAAATAAAAAATAAAATTAAGTAACTTGCAATTTATGCTTTAAGTGTTTATTTATTTATAGGGCTGATGTTTTATTTCACTTTCGGTTTATTCCTCTGCCCTGGCAGGCATTAAAATCTTGCTAGCCCACTCCATTTTTAGGGTTCCGTACAAAATTTTCAAAGTTAGTGTATTTCAATGCAGGCTACACCAATTAGTACTGAAATTCAAAAGATCAAAATTAAAGGGTATTCTATAAGTTAATGTAATTTTGACTACTTGTCGTATCATGGAAACCGTAATTAAAAAAATCCCGAAACTGAAAATCGCCAAAAAAAAGCGCTCAAATGAAATATACAAATAACCAAAAATTAAATTAAAACCGAAAAAATTCGCCTAAACGAAAAAAAGATCGTCAAAACGAAAAAAGCGTTAAAACTAAAGAAAATCGCTTAAACTTAAAACATAGCCGAAAAATCACAATAAACCGAAAAAAACGCCAAGACGAAAAAAGATCTCCAAAACAAAAAAAAAAGCGCTAAAACTAAAAAAACCACAAAAAACCGGCAAAACGGTTTAGATTGCTCCGTAACATTGAATTCTCATTCATTTATTGAGTAGAACTGTATAAGGCTTTAAGATTTGCAACAAATCGGCAGAGCAGGTCACAACTATGTACGACCGACAAAGTATTTGTTTGGCCTTGGTTCAAGTATAAAATGAAATTAAGAAAGTCTGTGTCATTTAAAGATTTAATTAAATTTTCTTTGGATTTCGAGCTAAATTTAATTAATTTAATTTAATTTTAATTTAATTTAATTTAGTTTTATGCAAATACCAATCCCATTTCATGGGCTTCTAATAATATTTGTGGTAAGGTTTGAATTTCTGTTGCTTACAATTGAAATGTTATTTTGCTGCAATTCATTTTCTTTCATTTTTCTCTTTCAAAGGTTTTCCTAGTTGTTTGAAAAACTCCTATTGATTCTCATCTGCTAGTTTAAAACTCCATTGAGACATTTATAGGCATTCACTCATTACGATTGCATTTTATAAAAACTATAACCATGAAATGGCAGCCAATTTACGAGACTATTAGTAAAACATCACAAATTCAAGTGAACAACTGCTCGTATTTAATTAGGAGACAAGGAGGAAGAAAATATTTGTGTTGGTAATATAAGAAACATTTGAGCAAAATTCAGTAAAGGTATTTCAAGGCAGCTTTTTCATTTGCTATTGTTGTAGCTAACACAAGGTTTGAAAAAAAATCTTAGCAATTTAATATCAAGAAACGGCAAAGGATAACAGCTTTTATTATTCTCTCTTTCTTAAAGTCTAATACATGAATGCTTTGAAAGCCGAATTACTGCTTTTAACAAATATAGCATTCAACAAAATTTTTTCAGAGATAGATCAATGTAGAACTGGCACATAAGATGCCTGGATTTGGCCAACTTTGTCGTAGCAATAAGGAGCAAAAGCTCTTTCCTATTTTTTCCCACTAACTCAAAATCAGGGCTCTCCTTTAGAGTAGTGGGCAGTTGATGAAAAACGTTTTAAGAACCTTATAAAGTTCTAGAGAAATCAGTCTTTAGATGGGAAGTGCTTGGGAACTTGTATTTAAACAGGTGGTAAGAGATTCTGCAGACAAGCCAAGGTAGCTTCGCAGTTTGTATTATTTGTTGAAAAAAATATTACTTTACTTTCAAATAAATTTTATATTAAATCATCAATAAAATGATGTCGAATTAAAATTTAATTTATGATGATTAGTGTGTATCTAGTGAGTGTTTGAGGTTGTTGTGGCTGCAGCGTTAAGCGCATTGACCGCCATGCGATGTGTTCGCGTTAAAATATTGGCCGAGGAAGCCAACTATACACACAGCACACTCACCTCTTGTGCTAATACACACAATCACGCAAGTTAAATAATTCAAAAAAAAAAAAATTACTGCATTAAATTAAATTAAAATCATGTCGTTTCAACCTAAAATAACTTTGAATCAACATGCTTCTTTCAGTATCAAATTCACGTTGCATCAACTAGAAATTATTTTGATTCAACATGATTCTTCATTTTGGTTTACCATAACTGGAATATTAAATCAACATGAAATAAATTTATTTAAAAACGAAAATAAAAAATCGCCATAATGAAGAAAAATCCCTAAAACTAAAATTAATTGCCAAAAACCGAAAAAACCCGTCAAAACTAAAAAAAAATCGCCAAAAAGAAAAAACGAAAAAAAAACTAAAACACGCCAAAAACCGAAAAATCCAGAAACTAAAGAAAGCGCTAAGACTAAAAAAAAGCGCCTAAACTAAAATAAAATCGCCGAAAAAAGCCCAGGTACTTAATATTCTTTTTAAGTCTAAATCAGGCAAGAGGTTCGATTATATAGACTAAAGATCGTAAAGTATTATATATGTAGCGTCCGTACGCTGGTAACCCTTAGAGTGCGAGTCAAAGATGATGCTCCACAAACAAACAATTTTTTTGTACTCTTCACCAAAAAAGGTTTCAGAGCTGGGAAGTTTAAGTTTTTTTATTAAACCTCTTTTATATTACAATAAGAATTAAATTGGTATTAAATTATAAAATATTAAAAAAAATTATACATAAAATGTTAAAAAAAACAAAAAATAAAAAAGACCAATTCCAGGGCTGGAAATTCAAACTTTTTCTTTGTATTTAAAAGTAACCTACTAAAACAAATTTTTTTTTCTCCATAGATTAAACATATTTTATACTTTTGAAAGAAATAAATTGCTAATAATTGGGAAGTTTTCACTTTTTGGTATATCAAAGTAACTCAGTCAAATAATTTTTTTTTTCATTTTTCTTTATAAATTAAATATATTTTAAGTTTTAGAAAAAAAAATTGTTTTGTATTTAAAATTAGAAAAATACGAAACACATTTTCAGAACAGGAAAAGTAAAATTTTTTTGATTATAAGAGTAGATTAGGAAGGGTGGTGCTGTACCACACCACCACTAAGAGACCCATTTCGGTCCATTGTATTTGTATTTTATATACTAGAAAGAAATGATTCAATAATATTTAGATCAAACAAATCAAAAATATGGTTCCAGGGTTGGAAAATTTAAACTTTTTTTTTATAAAAAAGTAACTAAATAATGAGACATTTTTAGATTTAATTGATCTGTAGTGAATTTTAATCAGAAATAATTTCTTAATCAGGCTTGAGTTCAGTAATTTCAATTCTTATTGAATGAAATATTTTTATTAATTAATGTGAGTATCTAAAGAAGAGAAGAAAAATTAAACTAGACTTTATTAGCTGGGGGAAATACCGATATTTTTCTGTGCAGCCACGCACTTCATCAGCACCCATGTCTATCTAAATGTAACTAAATAATGTTTTTTCTTTAACTTAAACATATTTAAACATATTAAAGGTATTTACTCAAGAGTTGTTTATATTTGTTCAGTTTTCGGTGTAGATATCAATATGGTAAAGGCTGGCAAAAGTTTTAACTTTTGTATGCAAATTCAAGTTGCTTTAGATGTGGGTGAACAAATTGCCATTAGAAGTGCTGATCTCTGTTAAAGTCCTTTTTAATTAATCTCTTGTCATTAATTTTAAAAAGGGCTAATACAGAGTATAGAGTAAAATATTCAACAATTGCTGTATTGTACGTATGTACTTATGTTTGCATACATACATAGGATTATATTCCATAAATGTATATCGTTGAAGGTTATATTAAGATCAGGCACAGTCGACTATAGCACTCTTACTTGTTACCATTGATATTGATGATGAAGGGTAAGGCCATAGTAATTATCATTCTTATCCTAGATTTAACTGAAAGTTTTTTGCACACAAAAATAATAGTGAATGAACACACTGCTGAAGCAGTGTTTTCCTTCCAGTGAAGAGGCGGGAAATTCCAAAAATTATTGACTTATTGCCCCCCCCCCCCCAAATCCAACCGCCCAGCGTATATGGAAATCCAATATTTCAGACTATAATGCCTACATTCCCAGCCTCGCGGGCCTTGGAGCGGTTATTGTTGTGCTCCTTACTCCTTCTGCATTATGCAGACACGAAAGATGTTCATGAGCTTCGAGTCACTAAATTTTCGTCCCAGAGTACCGAGCATATTGAGATATTCTAAAAAAAACTTAACCCAAGATACTATTATATATACGGAGTTATTATACTATATACGGAGTTTTCTAGCCTTAATTGGCCACTTCTTTATTTAGTCTAAAGTTGTTAAAACTAATTTCTTTCAGTGTATTTCCCATCAGTAATATCTCTTTCCCTCTACCTCTCTCTACCCTGTACATTAACAAGTTTTTTGAAAAATTACCTCTGCATACAATCATGCAATAGGAAGTAATGAAGAAATAGCAAAATATAACAACGGATCAATGTAAAAGCAAAACACTTGATAGCTACAATTGCAGTTGTTTCATTAGGATCCTTGTAAAAGCCTTAATAGCGCATAGAAAGTCTGCAGCACTACGGCCGTCATGAGACACAAACAAAACAAAAAAGAACCTGCAACTCTTAACTAGTTTTGCTTTTTTCCTCTTCGATATCCTTACACTCGAATTATTTGAGGATAAAACAATAGTTTGTTAATTTCGAGCAATCAAGTCGTTGGTCAATGCTGCTTGTTGCCATTATTGCTTCTTCGATTTATTTTAGCAAATTGCACTGGGGCGGGGGCGGCCAGCAGTAACAACAACAACAACAACAACCAGCAGCTGTATTAAGAAGAACAATCAAGGCAAGAATTTTGCGAGGCAGTAAAGCTGTGCCAAGTTTATGAAAACGAATATTTAAAATTCTTAAGCACAATATAATTTGAGCAAAATTTTTACTTTAACGCGCTTTAATGAACTATTTTCACTAGTGAAGATTTTTGGACTGGCTTTCGGTGTGGTAAAAAACAATTGAAATGTTTGGTTGCTGGTGCCATTGCAATTGCTGTTCTTCATTTAGGTTTGTAAATCAAAAAATTAAATTTTACTTTTATGCAATCGCAAGGATGTCCTGCACAATTACATACATAATTTAAATTGACCAGCGATGGCTCTTGATTACTACTGCTCTTGCTTAAAAACAAATCTCAACCACATTCAAAGCTGTCCTTCAAAGCATTTCAATGAGTTAATGGTTAGCGAATCGAACATACTTTCATTAAACCTCTAAAGCGCAATGCATTCCATCAGGTGTAACACACGAGTACTCACTTCTCCTGACTGACCATTACAAAGGAATATTTCAGCTACAACTAGTTTTAAAGTGTTACTCGTTTAATTTAACATTCAGCGCTAAACTCAACTTTAAGTGGATGTGGAAAATTCAATTAAAATAAATTCAAGTGGAAGGTTAAAAACCATCACTAACTATTTTTCTTAATGGAACAACAACAAATAAAAAAAGAAAGACAGAGAAAGAGAAAGGAAAAAGTTAAAGGATATTGATATAATATTTCTAACTTAAATCACTCGAAAGACTAAACAATGAATAAAGAATTATTCCCCTAAAGCAATAACGTTTGTAAAGCTTGTGATTTTTATTAAATCTAAGAAGGATGCTAGACCAAAAAGTATATAATGAAATATCGATTGAAACGATTCATCATCAGTTTATTTTTATCATGACTTCAATAATCTAAATAAAGTAAGGACAAAGCACAAGTATCATGAGAGAACAGTGATTAAAATGGCACTTTACATTTTATAAAATAATAAAAACCACGACATATGTATGTGCTGTACGTCAGAGAAACAAGTTGACAAAAACTATCGGCAGCGGTGGCGCAGTAGTTTTGTGAACAGCGGCGGCGCACCGAGAGAATTTTTGGCAGCTCAAATAAGCAAATGAAAATTTAAAGAGAAAATTAAAAATTTAAATTGAAAATTTGGTCCTTCGAACCAAAGTTTAATTGCAGCGTCTTACAAGATACTAAAACAACAATTTCAACAGTAAAGAAAAGTCCTTTAAAAAATGAATTTTCTTGATTCTACTTGAATAACTGCCTAAACAAGGCAGCCACATAAACCAAAGAAAAGTCCATTAATTGATTCATATGCTTCTTTTCATAAATATTAAAATGTGTGAAAAAAGGATATATGGTCAGCTGCTAGATGGAATAAGAATTTTTGAACAATTTTCAGATAATTTCAAAGAGTATGAAATTACACGAGTTTTAGTGTAAACAAATTTCTTATACTTGAAACTTTCGATTTATCTAAGTAGCCTAAACATTTGTATTAGCCTTTAGTTTATACCCCACTAACCACTGTGTCCATGTCTCATCTTCAGTTTCTAACATTCTAACTGCTTTACAGGCTATCTGCTATTATACACCATATATTTATATGTTTGATGATAGTGATGATGAAATGCGAGTAAGAATAACAACTTTCACGACTATAATATTTAACAACCAAACAAAAAACTCATTTTAGTAGTTGCTGCTATTGTCGACATCATCAACGTTGTGTAATTATAGTCTCAAACATATCAGTTTCTGTGCATGTTTATGTTCATGTTCATGTCTACATGTTTTCTCATAGACTCTTACATGTTGAAATGTTGTTAGTCATACTTGTATGACTCTAGTCACTACACACTAACAAGAACTAAATACTTGTATTAACATACAAAACATTTATTATTGTTTTGATGACAAAAACTAAGCTGGCAAGTAGGCAAGCAGACAAGCAGCCAGGCAGGCTAAAAATGATATAAGGATAAAAAATATATTCTCAATCACTTTGCTATACTTTATTTACTCAAAATGACTAGGTTGTCAGTTAAAGTTCAACGTCTGGAAAAGAAAACAAAAGAGAAATTTAAACTTACAACAATCCGCTCTGTCATCATCATTATCATATTGTACCGCCGCATCAGCAGCGAAAATAGCAACTTCATAACAATCACTCCTTTTCCTACAATGATTAAGCAAGCAAATGCCTGTGTGTTCATAAGTAATAACTATCATTTATTTGTGTGAGTAATTTTTGCCTAGAGCATTCTTATGGCACATCTAGATCTTGTTGCTTTGGTTGTAGTACTTTTTTTTCTTATTAAAAATATATAGCGAACATTTGCTGAGGAAATGACTTTTGAAAATTTTGCCTTAAAATTGTTGCACGTTATTTAGTTGTTGTTTATGCCACATGTAAATTGCTTTGTAGTTATAATATAGATACGCAGTCAATTTAACTTGACAAGAAAGGAATCGACCCAGTAGTAAGGGCGAAGGAAATAAAATCCTTGAAAATTTTTAAAATATTAAAAAAAATTTAAGACTTAAGTAATAAAAAAAAACTTTTAAATAAGTTTAACTACAAGTTTTCTGTTAACGTAATTTTTTTAACAAAAATTTTTAAATTGCAAAAAAAGGATATATGGCTGGCTTCCAAGAAACGGCATATATTAAAACGAAACTTAATACATATATTCATTACACCCTAACACAGCTTGTGGCGTAGTCAAAATTTAATTTAAAATATCTTTAGACATGCATATCTACATATATGTTGTCGGTATATTTAAGTCTTAATTTTCTAAAATTTATTAAAATATTTCTTAAAATATTAAAAATTTAAAGAAATAAATGCACTGTTTTAGGTACAATTTTGCTATTAATTAAAATGGCTGTTTTAACAGGAATTTGTAAACTGCAGAAAAAAGGATATTTGGCTGGCTTCGAAACCATGGCAGATATTTGAACGAAACTTGAGGAGCACATACAGCACGTGTTTACACATGTTGTTTGGTCAGAAAAAATTTCCGTGATACGTATGTATGTATATATCTAACTACACATATACATATGTACATACATATGTACATATTTACAAAGTGTATACACATAAAAATTATTAATGCTTTATAAAGTTAAGTGACAAATTTGCTATTCAAATACGAATTTTAAGCTGCAAAAAAGGATATACGGATGGCCTCGAAAAAATAGCCCACAATTCAACAAAACTTGAAGCGTATACATAGCATACCTTTACACAAATTGTGGATATGAGAAACAAATTATTGAAGAAATCTTTTTCTAATTTTTTTAAATATTTTAAGTATGTATACCAAAAGATCCAAGAAAAGATAATTGAAAAAAGATTCGCAGCTTTTACATTTACAATTTATGCTCGTATATTATTTTGAGCAAAGTTTTTAAACCACAAAAAAAGGATACATGGCTAGCTTCGGAATCAGAGCAGATATTTCAGCGAAACTTGGTGTACATAGACATCAGAGCATTGTACAAGCTGTGACATATTCAAATTTTAAAAATTTTGATATGTATTATGTACTTTTAGGATATCAACATGTACATGTATATTTTTAAAATTTATCTTTAATAACTTAGTTGTTCCTTTTTAAAATACATATTGATGGACCCATTTTTTATTTAAATTTACCGGTAAAAATTAGCTTCCAACTAAAGTTATGTAGCCAAGATATGAAATAAAATGGCTATATCAGCAGCAATATCAAATATGGATAAGAAGCCAAGACTTACTAAAGTTTTTCTCTATAGAACCAAATTTTTTTTAACTTAATTCACTTCTTTAAACAGAATTACATTAAATCAGCAATTACTAAGTTAGTCAGAAAAAAAGGATATGTGGCGGGTATTGGCACAGAGACAGATACTTGAATGAAACTTAAGACAGGTATAAAGCACACTTTTACACAACTTGTGCTCCAGTTTAAGTCTGATTTAAATAAAATCCTTAACATACATATGTATATGTATATTTTGTGACTTCGATATATTTTTAAGTACAAATTTTATTATGTGTTTACTTTTAAAATTTTAAAATTTGCACAAACATAATTCAATTAAGCAAAAACGAATATCTAATAATGTTATAGAAAATAATGTTTCAATTGATCGCAAGAGCTGTAAAGCCTTAAATACACAAATTTTTAAGATTTCTTCTCAATTATTTAATAAAAAAGCAAATTTTCTAAGAAATAAAAAAAAATAAAAAAAAAGGATATATGAACGGCATCCTTAGGGAAAAAGATACTCTAATAAAATTCTGGATTAACATTGAGAACACTATTGCACAAGTTGTAGTGAAGCTAATTTTAAGCTTTCGTCATTTAAAGCAAAAAAAAATATACATTCCAAAAAAAAATTTCGCATAAAAACAAAAATAACAGAAAACTTTAAGAAGATAGTAAATTGCCAACAGGGTTTAACGTTTGGCGGCATTTAGGAAAACTTTATTCACACAATTAATAAAAATATTTCAATTATGTCAACTCAAAATCTAATTTGAAACTCGACTTAAAACTTTTAAGGTTATTGAAGCTTGTTGTCTTCTTGTTTGTTTCTTGATATATATTTTTTTCTTCCCACACAATAAAATTCCTTGAGGGCTAGTGCCACATAATACACTCGATAGACTGCATCATCATAAAATTTTTGCACATAAAATGAGAACATTGAACTAAAACACAAACTAAGAGCTTCAATAATTGTCAGTCATCATCAGTTAGCAGCAGCTTTGTTGTATGTTTTTACAAAAATCAGTCAAACCCACACGCCAGCATAAAATAAATATAAAAAATGGAACAAAACTAATGCGACAAACTGGGTGACACACAATAAAATTTGTTGGTCTTTGTCAGTCTTTGATTTCTTTCTAACGCCTGACTGGCTGACGGGCTGACTGACTGTCACTTAGCCTCAATGTTGCTGTTGTTACTTCCTGTTGCTTCTTTTTTGTACGCCATTTTTATTTTGCATCATGCCTTTTATCTTTAGTTCTTTATATGGCGAAGAGATGAGCGGAGAGTTAAAAGAGTTTCACAAGGAAAGGAGCGCTTTTGCCTGCTTCAATTATTTACTCAACATGTAGTCTTAAAGTCAGTTTTGTGAAATGGCCTTATAGTTACTTATTTACAGCTATTTTATATTGTAACTTCTTCTTATTATTCCCTTGCTTTTGCTAAAGCTTTTAAATAATCCAACAAATAAAACAATTCTCTATAATATTATACATAAAATACTAGGAAAAACACATAACTATAAAACGCAATTTAAGCTGGCGCCACTTGGACGCGACAATTTTTATATGGCAAATGAATAACAATGAGTAAAGTATGAGGACTTCAACATCTCGTACATTTTTTTTAATGAATAGTGCGTAAATATCCTGGCTGTTCTATCCAACCAACCATAGAAAATTGCTGGGGTGTTGGTCCTTAGCCATTGATACTCGTACGTCTGACGCCAAAGAGCTCGGTATATTTTTCGTTTTTGTTTGTTTCTGTTTTTTCAAATATTTACATTTATACAGCATCCAACATATTGGATTTTATTTAAACTTTGCAGCAATCTTTTTTTTTTTGTGGTATTTCAGTTTCAGTTTAGTTTTTGCCCGTTTAAATGTATTTAAATGGCATTTTGGTCGGCTTGTGGTTAGAGAATTTAAATTAGTTTGAAATTTTGGTAACCGTTTTGGAAGTCTTAATAAAAATTTTAGATGATGCTGACATGAGTGATAAGAAATTATAGTCATTTTAATTAACAACATGATTCATTTTAAATTATACGCTAAAATATAATCAGTTCGCAAAGGTTTTCGTACTTTGAATTTAGTCTATATATGTATATAGACTAGACTAGACTTGACTATACCAAACTAGATTAGACTAGAATAGAGCTTTCAACAAAAATGCTTAAAAAGCCTTAAAGGCATAACATAAATATTTAAACTATGTGACACGACTTACTTGAATGTTGATGCAAATTTAATAAATACCTGAAATGTAAAAAAGAAAATACATATTAAAACACAAAAAATAAATAATTAAATAATTAATAATAATAATAATAATAATAATAATAATAATAATAATAATAATAATAATAATAATAATAATAATAATAATAATAATAATAATAATAATAATAATAATAATAATAATAATAAAAGACTAGACTTGACTTGACTAAATTGGAATATAATAGACAAGACCAGACCAGACCAGGCGAGACAAGACTAGACCAGACTAGACCAGACCAGACCAGACCAGACCAGACCATACCAGACCAGACCAGACCAGACCAGACCAGACCAGACCAGACCATACCAGACCAGACCAGACTAGACTAGACTAGACTAGACTAGACTAGACTAGACTAGACTAGACTAGACTAGACTAGACTAGACTAGACAAGATTAGACTAGACTAGACTAGACTAGACTAGACTAGACTAGACTAGACTAGACTAGACTAGACTAGACTAGACTAAACTAGACTAGACTAGAGTAGACTAGACTAGACAAGACTAGACTAGACTAGAATAGACTAGACTAGACTAGACTAGATTAGACTAGACTAGACTAGAATAGACTAGACTAGACTAGACTAAACTAGATTAGACTAGACTAGACTAGAATAGACTAGACTAGACTAGACTAGACTAGACTAGACTAGACTAGACTAGACTAGACTAGACTAGACTAGACTAGACTAGATTAGACTAGACTAGACTAGAATAGACTAGACTAGACTAGACTAGACTAGACTAGACTAGACTAGACTAGACTAGACTAGACTAGACTAGACAAACCACAAACAGCGTCATTGCAAACGGTTGTGTTTGAGTAGTGCTCCGCAAAATAAGTGAAAAAAACCCCCTAAAATTCGTAATTAATTTGAAAAAAATATATCAAAATATATAAAAACTTATCGAAAATCTGGCTGTGAATAAATGTAATATAAATTTTCAATATTGTATACAATAAAGTGTTTTTCTTTTTTTCTGATAGAAAATCAGTTTATAAAAAATTTTATTACATATAATAAGTATTAAAAAAACAAAAACAAAACGTTAAATACCGAGTGCAAGTGTACTAAGAACACCAACTCTTTAAAAATAAAAATAATAAAACAAAAAAAATTCTAAGAGAAAAATAAACAAAAAACAAAACAAAATGAGCCAAAAAATGCTGTGCAATCAATGCAAAAATGAAATTACAACACTAAATTATGTAAAGTGCTTTAATTGTAATTCAAATTATCACTTTTCAACCTGTTCCCCCTTATCAGAAAGCAGCTACGGAACTATGAGCAGTGAAAGAAAAAACTCTTGGAAATGTCATATCTGTAAGCCTCGAGTTAAATCTCCCAACACGTTATACCAATCTGTTGTTTTTGAAGAGAGTACCAACAAAAAACAAGCGCGAACCGATGATGAAGAAGAAAATGCAGAAGCTGACAATAGCAAAAAATTTAAGGAATCAGTGTCACTGACCTTAGTCAACACCAAATTACACTCTGTACAATCAGATGTCACTGAATTGAAGTCGGACCTAAAAGAAATAAAGAGATCGGTACAACAACTAACAGATAGCTTGGAAGTGTCCAATATGCAGATAAAAGAAGAGATTAAAAATTCACTCTCATCAATATCTACAGCAATCACAACGTTGGTGGCTCAAGTAAAAGAGCTTAACGAGAAGGACAAGCAGCGAGACACACAAATAAACACTATGGAAACACGTATCAACAAGCTTGAACAACAAATGATTAACAAAAATATAGAGATCAAGAACGTTACAAACCAGGAGGTCTCAGCAACAGAGGTAGTTCAGAAAATTGCATCGTCTCTTAACATTGATTTAGATGAAAGAGATATCAATAGAGCATACCGCCTTAAAAACAACAACAATAGCAAAATAATTGTGGAATTCTCTACATCATCAAAAAAATCTGAGCTAATGAGCAAAATAAAAAGACATAGAGTAGACAGCAATATTATTAACAACGATGGGCACAATGATAGCAACAGACCAGGTGGCTTTATATACATTAATGATGAACTAACATTCAACAATCGTAAACTGCTATGGTTGGCCAAAACGAAAGCAAAAGAAGTCAACTGGAAGTTTGTCTGGGTGCGTAATGGTAATATTTTTGCACGTAAAGCCGAAAACTCCCCACTTTGTGTCATCAATAATTCCACAGACATTGAAAATATAACTAACGCAATTTAAAATACAAATAAAAAAAAACTCTTATTTCATAAAAAATTTTTTTTCCCCTACAAATTTATTATTCTTCACTTTATATTATATATAAATTAAAAAATTAAAAATGATAAATAATATCCAAAAAGAAATAGTAAACAGTTTTAATAAAATAAATAAAAAATCTTTAAGTTATCCCAACACACTAATTTACATGAACATTCGTTCGCTAAGACTAAATTTCGTATCTTTTCTTGCATCCATAGAGAGCATAATAAACAAAATAAAACTTATTGTATTGGTGGAAACAAATATTAATGATAACGAGAACAATTTCTATAACATAAAAGGTTTTAATTCCATATTTCTCAACAGAGAAGGGAGAGGTGGGGGTGTTGCTGTGTATATTGCAGAAAATATAAATTTTAATTACATATCCAACAACACAAACTCCTTTGAAATCGTACAAATAAATGCGAATATAACAAACGCTAAAACTCTCTCTCTTTTATCAGTTTACCGTCCCCCTCACTTAAGCGTCCCGATGTTTATCAACGAACTTGATACGTTGATAAGCAGTATAAATAAAAAACAAGAAATATTACTTGTGGGAGATGTAAATATTGATATTTCCAAAAATAATGTAACAACAACAACATACTTAAATATGTTAAACAGTAATGGTCTGCAATGTTTGGTCAGTGAGAGTACACGTGAAGATTTAAAGAGAAATACTGCAACATGCATAGATCATCTCTTTTTAAAATCAATAAAAACAACAACAAATGCATGTACTGCAATTATAACAAGTACTATATCTGACCACTACTCACTTTTTTGTGCTGTTTATGAAAAAGCAAATGACCAGAGAATGGAAAACATAAATGTGACACAGGGGCCGCAACTAAACGTTCACAAAATAAATAAACAAATTCAAGAAACAAATTGGAATATGATGATTAACCAAACAACGAACACAGATAGTCTATACAATAATATACAAAAAAGATTCGATGAGATATATAAAAATTCAGTTAAAAAAATAAAAATAATCAAAAAAAGATCGGCAAATCCATGGATTAGTGAAGAGATTGTTAAATATTGTGACATGCGGGATAAACTTTTTAAAAAATGGCGAAACAATCGCAATAACGTTTTATATGAAAATGAATTCAAAACTTTTAGAAACTTTTTGAATAGAAAAATTATTTTTGAAAAAAATAAGTATTTTAGAAATAAATTTATAGAAAATAGATATAACATGCGAGAAACGTGGCAAATAATTAACGAAATAATTGGCAAAAAATCTAATAACATTGATAATTTCATAATGCGAAGTTTTAGAAACGAAGATTTAAGCACCGTTTTAGATAAATTTGCATCAAATTTTAGTGGCAATGTAAAAAACCTACTACACACCTGTAATATCAGAACAAGTGAAAATAATGAAAGCGCGTTACAAAATACCATATACGTTGAACAAACAAACCAGCAAGAAATTTTCGGTATATTAAATTCTCTCAATGAAAGAAAAGGACCAGGCATAGACAAAATTCGACCGAAAGACATTAAAATAAATGCTGCTTACCTAACACCCATTTTGACAAAACTCATAAATTTAAGCATTGAACATGCCACAGTTCCAGAATTATTAAAAACGTCTATAGTTAGGCCAATTTATAAGAACGGAACACAATCAGATATAAATAACTATAGACCAATTGCTATTCTTCCTGTTATTGAAAAGGTTCTTGAAGAAATTTTGGTTAGGAGGCTCAGCGGATTTCTACAGAAATACAAAATAATACACAGAAATCAGTACGGGTTCCAAAAGGGTAAGAATATTAACCAGCTATTAGGAAATTTCTCTAATTATGTGAACGGATGTCTAAGTAAAAATATGCACGTATTGGCAATGTTTATAGATTTCAGCAAAGCATTCGACACCCTTTCCCACAACAATATTATTTGTGTATTAGAAAGAAATGGTATAAGAGGCAGAATCCTAAATTGGTTTAAAAGCTATTTAGAATGTAGAAAATATTGCGTTAAAATAGACAACAGACTCAGCAAAGAAATTAATTATGACTGTGGAGTGCCACAAGGGTCTAAGTTGGGACCAATTTTATACATCATTTATGCAAACGACATGCTGAAGTTCCTAAAAGAATGCGAAACTTTTGCGTACGCAGATGATACTGCTATTATTGTAGCAGATACTAATATTTCAAATGCTACAGCAGCAATGCAAAATAAACTGGATATAGCAACAAAGTGGTGTCACGACAACGGACTAATAATCAATGCTCGGAAAACAAAAATTATGCATATCAAGCCGCGTCATCTACCTAATGCACAAATAAGCTTAACGTTTCATAGTACTGACTGTCTGCATGCCAAAGCAACCAACAGGATAGGCTATAGTGATATATGCTCAACAATTATAGAGAAAGTCGAAAGTTACAAATATCTCGGCGTATACGTAGATAGTAATTTTAAGTGGAAAACACACATAGAAAATTTGCAAAAAAAACTCAGAAAAACTTCGTATATGCTTTACCATTTAAGTAATAGTGCACCATACAGTGTTCTGCGACAAGCATATTTTTCCCTAACAGAGTCGTACCTTCGGCATGGCATAACAGCGTGGGGAAGCGTAAAATATAGCAGCACATTACAAAAAGCACAAAATCGTATATTGAAAATTCTATGGAAAAAGGCCAACGCAATTACAAACACAATAACACAAAGAAGCAACAACAACAACAATTTCAACACAAACAACACCAACATTAACATCAACAGCTACAGAAGAAACATCAATTTCAACAGAAGATTCAACAACATAAACAATATCAGCAATAACATCAACACCAACAACATGAACTACAGCGTCAACAACAACGTCAACAATATGAATAACAGCATCAACAACAACGTCATTAACAACAGCAACTTGAACTTGAATAATAATATTCACAACAACAACATTAATAATAACAGCTACAACAGCAACAACAGCTTCAACAGAAGAGGCATCAACATAAACAACATCAGCAATAACATCAACACCAACAACATGATCTACAGCTTCAACAACAACGTCAATAACATGAACAACAGTGTCAACAACAACGTCAACAATATCAACAACAGCGTCAACAACAATGTTATAAACAACACCAACTTTAACTTAAACAATAGCATACACAACAACAACAATTACAATAACACGTTTACCAACTACAATACCAACAGCACTAACAACCTTGCCAAAAACTTACAGATTTTGAATGTTAAGAATATATATTACACAACGATAATAAAAGAATTTTTCAACAACAATAGATTTTTGCAGCCAATTGACCACACTCACAACACCAGGAGACGTGCAGAGGGCAGATTCAAAGTGAACCACTTCAAAAATGAATATGGCAGAAACACATTGTCCGTAATGTTACCAACAACATTAAATAAAATCCCTGTTAATATAATTCAGACTTCAAACAAATTTAAACGAAACCAGCTAATCAAGAAATATTTAATTAATCATCAATAATCAATCCTTAAAATACTTAGAATACGTTACTTTAACTTCATTGTTAATATTATTTTTTATTATCAATTTTAACCAGCTATTTATTTCGTTTTTTTTTATTTTTTTTTTTTATTTTTTATATACCATCGCTTTCTGTTTATTAAATATATATTTGGAAAAGAATTTTAGGAGGAAAACGTCAATAAAATATTTATTTTATACCTACTTAATACACATATATACATAGAAATGCATGTGTAATCTATATTTTAAGATACAATGAAAATTAGTAGTAATTTTTCTGCAGACAAGCTTTTAAGCTTTGCGGAACTTATTCTAACATGAATTGTATGAAAAAATATTGAAATAAAAATACAAATACAAAAAAAAAAAAAAAAAAAAAAAATTTAATTGCCTTTGATCATTTTGCTTCAAAAATTACAACGTATGTATTATGAAAGTACATATTAACATATTTAGTTTTACCCGCCACTACAGTTCCACCATCACCATAAATAATTCATTAAGCATTTACTAATGTTACGTTTAGCAAACACCCTCAACATTTTCACTCAAACACATATTAATTTCCAGCCACTTCAAAGCACAAACAGACACACATACAAGGGCACAGGACAATTCTATAAATAATATATGATTTTTCTCTCACAGTGGCAACTGGCCAATATTCACATATAACAAACATGTGTTATTACTTTTGTGGGGCAGAAGTTTACCAGAATGTTGGCAATGCCACTCTAAAAGGACTAGATATGGGAATGTGTGTAGTTGAGCTTTCACTATTATGCTAAAAGGACTATGTAACACTAAAATGCAGCCACTTATTTTAATATTGGTAATGAATTTTATTTAAATAGTTTTCGAGCAAACTGCAGATCTTAGTGAAACAGTTTTTTGCTAAGAGTGCCATCGTGACTGAAAGCCAAAAAGTAAAACCAACTCTATTAACGACTAGAGTAACCAGCCAACCCCATAACCAACCATAAGACCGTCATGCAACCAAACCAAATTACTTCCGCTACAAACCACTTTAGTGTGTGCAATGAATGCAATTTGAAGTTGATTGTGTTAAGCGATGATGGGAAGAAGTAGCGGGCGACGAGGTAATTTTAACATGCACTTCTCACAGACACACACACAGACTGTCGAAACTTTCAGTTGTATAGAGTGGACGTGCATAAGTATGTAGTAATTTTATTTTTTTGTAATATAAAGCAAAAAAAGAACGATTGACGTTGATTAACATAAATTGTCTGGACCACTAGAAAATAACAAACAAACACTTTGTGGCAGAAGCTTCAGGAACACATGCCAGCACTTACACACACAAACGCAATAGTACACTGGGAGAAAAGTGAATGTTTAGAGAATGAAAGGAAAAGGAAAATTATTGGAAGATTATCTATCAGCTGGCACATTCATATCAATACACACACACATACAAATATTAACAGAATTGCATGTCACACTTGCTAGAACGTGCTTCAGAGTAAGAATCGAACAAATTAATTTTTTAATGCATTAAATTTAATTAAATTTTCAATCAATTAAATTTTTAGCCAATTAAACTTTTACTCTATTAAATTTTTAATCAATCAATTAAATTTTTTATCAATCAAATTTTTTTCTCAATTAAATTTCTAATCAATTAAATTTTTAGTTTATTAATTTTTTCAGCAATTAAATTTTTAATCGTTTAAATTTTTTTATCAATTAAATTTTTAATCAGTTGAATCTTTAGTCAATAAAATGTTTAATCAATTGAATATTTAACCATATATTTTTTTTATCAATTACATTTTTAATCAATAAAATTTTTAATAAATTAAAGTTTTAATCAATTAGAAGTTTAATCAATTAAATTAGTAATGGATTAAATTTTTAATCAATTTAATTTTAATTTTGATTTTAATCAATTAATATTTGAATCAATTCAATTTTTAATCAATTTAATGTTTAATCAATTCAATTTTAATCAATTAAATTTTTCATTAATTAAAATAATAATCAATTCAAGTTTTAATCAATTTAATTAACTGAATTTTCAATCAATTAAATTTTTAATCAAATAAATCTTTAATCAATTAACTGAGTAAACAATTCAATTTTTAATCATTTAAATTTTTATTCAATTAAATTTTTAGTTTATTAATTTTTTCAGCTATTAAATTTTTAATCATTTAAATTTTTTACCAATTTAATTTTGAATCAATTAAATTTTTAATCAGCTAAATTTTTAATCAATTAAATTTTGAATAAATTTAATTTCTATTCAATTAAATTTATAATCAATTATAATCAACTGAATTTTCAATCAATTAAATTTTTAATCAATTAAATCTTTAATCAATTAACTGAGTAAACAATTCAATTTTTAATCATTTAAATTTTTATTCACTTAAATTTTTAGTTTATTAATTTTTTCAGCTATTAAATTTTTAATCATTTAAATTTTTTACCAATTTAATTTTGAATCAATTAAATTTTTAATCAGCTAAATTTTTAATCAATTAAATTTTGAATAAATTTAATTTCTATTCAATTAAATTTATAATCAATTAGATTTTTAATTAATTTAATTTTAAACGATTAATTTTTAAATCTATTATACTTTTAATCACTTAAATTTTTAAACAATTAAATTTTTAATCTTTTAAATTTTTAATCAATTAGATTTTCAATAAATTAAATTTTTAAGCAATTTCACATTTAATCAATTAAATTTTTAATCAATTGAATTTTTAATCAGTTAAATTTTCAATAAATTAAATTTTTAAACAATTTCATATTTAATCAATTAAATTTTTAATCAATTAAATTCTTAATCAACTAAATTTATAATTTATTAAAATTTCAATCAATTAAATTTTTAGTCAATTAAATTTTTAACCAATTAAAGTTTAAATCAATTAAGTTTTACATTAATTAAATTTTTAATAAGTTAAATTTTTAAACAAATAAATTTTAATCAATTAAATTTTTAATCGGTTAAATTTTTAATCCATTAAATTTTAATCAAATACATTTTTTATCATTTAAAATATTAATCAATTATTTTTTATCAATTAAATTTTTATTTATACATTTTAATCAATTAAATATTTAATCAATTAAATTTTTAAACAACTAAATTTTGATCAATTCAATTTTCAATCATTTAAATTTTTAATTATTTATTTTTAATCAGTTCAATTTTACTTGTTTTACCGTCTGGAGATTTATAATCCTGTTAAATTTTTTGAAGACGGCTTGGATTTTTTTTCCAGAAAAACTCCGATTTCATAATTAATCTGTGTAATATAAATAGTTTATTTTTACAATTCAATTTAGCAATAGTTTTTTCTTTGAGTGTAGCTTGGCCAGCCACCTAATTGTAACATACCACAAATTGCTGCACAATAAATCAATACATTTATAAATGGTGTGCACATAAATACATTTAGATAGAAATTTAAGGTTTTGTTTCAATGTTGAAGCGTTTTTTTAACTCTACTCTGTCAATTCATAATGATTACAACAATAATAATGATGGTGAAGGGAATGATGTTTTGATAATGAAGTTTCATTTCATTTGATGCCATTCGCATGAGATGAGCTGTATGGCATTGTTATTTGGTTAAACGTGTATACATATACAGGGTGTTTTTTTTAGAGGTATAGAACTTCGAATTGAAATAAAACACAAGAAAATCGTTTTAATGTCCATCAATTTGGCTTTATTGGAAATATAATTTTATGCCATTAATGTTTAAATATGATTTCGGGCATGTGGCCGCCGCGGCTGGCTCGAATAAAGCCAATTCTACAGGTCCAATTTTCAACCACTTTTTCGAGCATATGGGGCCGTATGTTGGCAATAACGCCACGAATGTTGGCTTCCAAGTCCCCTAACGTTTCTGGTTTGTTGGCGTAGACGAGCGACTTCACATATCCCCAAAGAAAATAATCCAATGGTGTCAAATCACACGATCTTGGTGGCCAATTGACAGGTCCATTCCGCGAAATTATGCGCTCATCGAATGTTTCCTTCAATAAATCGATTGTGACGTGCGCTGTGTGGCATGTAGCGCCGTCTTGTTGGAACCACAACTCATCCACATTCAAAATCTTCAAAATCTTCCATAAAGTTGATGGACAAAGCTCCAATTGCTGTGCACGGTGGCGAATCGATTCATTCGGGTCCTCTTCAACACTTTGCTCTACAGCGGCGCACTGTTCGACGTCTCTGCGGATGCGTATTATCACATAGAGTAAACGTAGTGCGAAAACGATCCATGGTTAACCGAATTAATTGCTCTGATGGACGATTATGTCGACCATAAAATGGATGGAGCTTGCGGTAAACCTCGCGAACTGAACCATTATTTTCGAAATAAATTTGCACGATTTGCAAGCGTTGTCCTTTTGTCAACCTGTTCATGATGAAATGGCAAACCAAACTAAATATTAATCACTTGACAGCTGACAAAATGGCCGCCAGTTAAAAAAGTGATGCCAACTTAAAGTTCTATACCTCAATAAAAAACACCCATTACAATGTACAAGTAAAATATTTGTAGCATGCATTTAGCAGGATGTATGGCTGTATATTGCAAGTGTATGGGATGTTTGTTATGGTTGGTTGGCTGGTTGGTTGTTTGTTTGTTTGTTTGGTTGCTTACATTGGTGGTCTGTCTGGTTACCGCTACCACTTTTACTTAAAGCAATTAAATTTTATATTAAAATGTTTTTACTATAGTACAAGAAGAGAGAGAGAGAGAGATAGAGAGAGATGATAAAGATTCTTTCCTTGTAAAAGTGAATGTGAATTCATTAATTAAATGAAATGTTTTGCACAAAGTGTTATCAGTAGATGAATTCATTTATACCCGCCTAGAGACCAACCACAATATTTAATACAAAAGCACCTAAAAGTGTGCTTTTCAATAGTTTTCCCTTAAACAACTGCCGGTGTTATAACTTTCACTTAATCCATTACTCACTCATATGAAAAAAAAACTTAATAAATAATTCTCTTTTTGCTTTCATTCCTTCACTCCTTCGCTCCCCAAACAACTTGCCAAACTAAAAGCCGCGAATTTCATTGCTCTACACTTTAATGCAAACCATACAAAACTCATGCCAGTGGTTGCACTGTAATCGCTAAACAGTGGTTTGCTCTGTCAGTGTGAGTGTGCGGATGCATAAATGTATGTATGTGTCGATATTAGTGAGTTGCGGGCATTATCATGTTCTGGTTAGAATTTGATTTAGTTTCTGACATTCTTGTTAACCGCTGGCATGAATAATGTCTACGAGTATGTGTGGTTGTATTTTTATTGTACTGGTATAATTTTATTTTTGTATGTTTTAAAATTTATTATTTAGTTTGCAATAATTTGTTAACAATATTGCGAATTAGTTTATGGTCAAGGCAACTATAAATATGAAAACACGGCAGCGGAAGCATTAAAGAGTAAAATATATTTGTTAAAATAAGTGGGTTTTTATGGCTTTAGCCTGCTTGAGGGTTTTCGATTTTTTCCTTTTTAAGATTTGTATGAAAAAAATATTTTTTAAAACAAATTTCGGTTATTTTTCATACAAATTTGAAACGTTAATAATTGAATATTTTATACTTCACTCTGTATTTCAGAATATTTTACATTATTAATATTTTCTCTTTTAAAAATTAATGAGCAGAGATTAGTTAAAGAGGACCTTAACAGAGATCAGAACGTTTAAATGGCAATTTTTTCACCCACATATAAAGTTAAAGCTTTTGCCAGCCTTTACCATGTTGATACTGACACCGAAAACTGAAGATATGTATATAAAAAACTTGTGAGTAAAGACCTTCCTTAAGCTTGAAATAGGTGTAAGTAAAAGAAAAAAATACTTTTTTACTTTTTTTATCAAAAAATTAAAAAAAAAGTTTACATTTTCCAACCCTGGTACCATATTTATGATCTATCTTATTTTAATATTATTAATTTCTTTCTAATATATAACATATGTTTAATTAGCAAAGGAAAAACAATAGTTTTGTTTAGTTACTATTATATGCCAAAAAAGAATTTTAAATTATCCAGCTCTGGATATGTGTTTTGTATTTTTCTAATTTTATATAAAAAAAACATTTAACATATGTTTAATTAGCAAAGGAAAAACAATAGTTTTGTTTAGTTACTATTATATGCCAAAAAAGAATTTTAAATTATCCAGCTCTGGATATGTGTTTTGCATTTTTCTAATTTTATATAAAAAAACAATTTTAATCTAAAACATAAACTATATTTAATGTATAAATAAGAAAAAATTAATCTGACCTAGTTACTTTTATATGCCACAAAATGTCAACTTTCCAACCCTGAAATCATTCTTTTAAATTTTTATATTTTGTAAAACCAATTTTATTATTTTAAAAGTATAAAACATTTATAATCTATAGAGCAGCTAGTTTGCACAATGCGCAAGCTTTTATAAAGAGCTTTTTGTACTTTTACAGCGACGAGAGTACAACTCTTACTTTGCAAAAGAAACAGGAACAAATTCAAGAGCTTTCAAAGCTGTTTACCTCAAATGCAAATATCAGTGTATGTGTGTTTGGACGTAGCAGCTATAGAGATAAAGAGAATATTAGTTTTTGTAGGTTACTTTTATATGCCAAAAAAAAAATAAGTACAAATTTTCCAACCCTGGAATCGTCTTTTTTAATTTTTTTAATTTAAATTTAATGGGAATTTAATTCTTATTGAAATTCAAAAGAGGTTTAATTAACAAAAAAAGAAAACAAATTAGTTTAAGCCCAAAAAAAAACTTAAATTTCCCAGCTCTGAAATCGCCGTTTTGATTTTGCTGATTTTCAGTAGCAATAAATTTTGGACCATTTCTGAGATACCAAGCAGAAAGTTTCTAGCTTTCTGGGAGCTTCGGAAAACCCGATTTCACGTGCAGACAGACTGACGGACGGGCAGATGGGCAGCGGACCGACGCGATGTTATTCGTCTTCCCTATTCATAAGGCCCCAGAATATATGTATATACCTTATTGATCGCATATGAATATTGTAGAAATAACACACGAAATGACGAAGACACAGAATATAAGAAGGGTATAAAAATACAGTGGCTAATATTCGTTCGTTGGTAGTCGCATCACTTAAGAACAGCTGCACGGATTTCGTTAATTTTTTTATGTTTGCCATAGCTAAATATAGGACCTTGGCCACGCCCATTTTTACACCCACTTTTTAATTTATCTAAACTCGAAGAGCAAATGGACAGATTTGGCTATTTTTTACATATTCCTAGTAGTTTGAAGAAATAGTGCTAAGCAGTGGACAAGTGGGCGTTTATTTTGACATATCTTGGGTACTAATAAACTAAAACAGCTGAGAATTTGTAAGAGTTACTACATCAACCTTATAAGCTGTTACAAGAGGAAAACTCGAAATAGAATAAATGGGCGTGGCACTTCCTATATAAAATTTTTGGTATTTTAGCATATCTTTGCTTCTAATGCAGCAAGAAATGTGAAATTTTGTGTAAATAACAATTTTTATAATGTGCGTTGTTACACAAAAAAAGTGCTAATTGCACAATTGTGGGTGTGGCACCTCCCACAAAAAGAAAATATTTGCTTTGTAATATCTGGAAAATTAATAACGGGAGAACGTTGATATTTTGTGGGAGTAACTCTGTTGATATTTTTCATTATCTCTGGCAACAGTTCTGAGAATTGAACAAGTTGGCGTGGTGCCTCTCATTTAATGCAAATTTATGTTTATCTTCGAAAATAATAGCAGCGTACAAATCTGGATGATTTGCTTACAGCATATTATTGATGGTCTGGAAGGAATAATATGCTTTTTGTTTTTAATGTCTAAAGAAGCAGCATTTGCCTCAAAATATCTTGGAAGCCCAAATAGTCAAACTTTTAAAAAATTTTTAAATAACGACAAACACGAGAATATTAGTAAAGAAAATTAGGCAATAAGGGAACAAAAAGTATGTCATCTCCTATGTAAATTAAATATTTATTTTTTAACAACTTGTATACTTTAAATGAAACTTTACAAAAGCAAATTTTAAACTAAAATCTCCAGCAATCAATAAATATTATTTTGCTGCTTAAATCACTTTTCAAAACAACAAACAAATTTAGCTTTTTATTTAAAAACTTGAGTAATTTGTTTTTTCTTTTAACTTTGATTGTTTCCCCTGGCAGTAAATTTATCCTTGCATCCGAAAGCCAGTGTTCAAAACATGCTTTAGTCAAAATCTCAGTCAAATCAACAGCACACAACTAGAGAAATGCGTGATAAGTTATGAATCTGGAATCACTTAAATAACAAACAGTAACAGCAGAAGACTGACTGACGACGAAATGTAGGAGAAAACAAACAAAAAAAGACGAACACAGAAAAGCACAGAAATAAATCAACTTGACTTGATGATGCGGGTTTCGAGTTTAAAGCAAACTTTAACTGCAGACAAAAAGACAGACGGACAAGCGCAGGGATGGACAGACGGACGGACACACGCATGTATGTTCAACTGGAAACCGGCGAACAATATATGAAACTCTAAAGCCATATAAACACAGTCAGGCGAGTTCTTTCACTCGTTCGTTCAGTAGTTCAGTTATTCACTTCGCAACTCCTACATACAAATATTTAACTCATTCAATTAGTTGGGAGTTGTTGTTGCTATTGCTGACGGTGAAAACACTCATTTGCACATAAAACACTAGCTGACTACAACAACAACAACAACAACAATAACAAAAAGTGCGTTCCTTTATGTGCGTAAACAACTCACACACCGACACTTGTTTTGAACATTTGCTCAACACATACACACACACACACACACACACACACCCACATACATGCGAATTTATACACACACACTTCAGGACTTTCTGAACCATATCCTGCTTCAAAATATTTTTAACCAAAGAGTTGATTTAAGAGTTGTTACTATAACTGAGACAGACATGTTGTTTGTGTCTTGTATTTTTTTTTCTATATCCATGTGTATATAAATAATGTTTGTGTTATCCTTGGGGTTATGTGAGCAAGTAAAAAAGTGGGATTTTCTTTAAGTTTTTCTTAAGTTTTCGTCGGTTTTTTTACTAAATCCATGCGGGGTGGGGGCAAGGCAAACCCCAAAATGTTTATGTTAAAGTTAAAACATAAGATAAATACTTGTGATGTGTTTGCTTTAACAAATTGTACAAGATATTCCTTAGGAAGAAAGTAAATCTTTACAAATAGTGTTTATGAAACCTAAACATATTTGACTTTAATATAAAAAAAAAAAAACTTAAGAAAAATTACATATGAGAGCTGAATGACACTGCAATTTTTGTTGACGAACTTTTGAGTTTATGGTGGTGAGTGCAAGAGATAATAAAGAGAAGCGCCATCAGATGTTCCACTCTCACCCACAAACTCAAAAGTTGTTGCCTGTGGACATAGTCCAGAGGGTTTCCTAAAAATACAGGCAGGCTTCATTAAGTGCTAAACAGCGTCAATGCCAGCTTCATTGACTGCCCAACGAAATTACGAAATAAAGAATTGTCATTCCCCCACTTTTTTTAAAGCTCAACTATAACAAATCCTAGTTTAAGTGGGTAAACATGAGCATACGTGAGTAAACGTGGCTGTACATGAGTATACGTGAGTATATGTGAGCGTACAAGACTGTACGTGAGAGTACCTGAGAATAAGGGAATGTACGTGACTGTACGTGAGTATAAGTAAGTATATGTATGTATGTAAGCGTGGGTGTACGTGACGAGTATACAGGAGTTTGCGTGAGTAAAAGTGGGTGTACGTTAGTATATGTCGTGAGTATACGTGAGTTTACGTGAGTGTACGTGAGTATATGTAAGCATACATAAGTGTACGTGACTATACGTGAGTATATGTGAGTGCACGTGAGCGTACGTGAATATACGTGACTTTACAGGAGTGTACATGGGTTTTTGTGAGTATACATGAGTGTACGTGACTACACGTTAGTGTACATGAGTGTGCGAGAGCATACGTGACTCAATCTTCTTTTCTGCACATAAAACTTCATTCAAACCCTTTTTTAAAACATTTTCAAGGAAAAAACCATAGAGACATTATTTAAATGGTGGTATGTATCACTTTTCTTTAATAAGCCGTGAGTGTGAGCTTACATCACGCACGTAAGAATCACGCATAATACTTATTGAAATCTTCCCCAAATTATTTAATAGAGTGCTTGACACTTAAAATAAAAAATTTTAGCTCGAATGAATGCACGTGATTGTGCGTGAGTAAAATTTTTAAAAAAAATTTTCTTCCGAAAATTTTCAGAAAAATTCAAGAATTATTTTAGTTAATTTTACTTATGTCTAAAAGTGTGTACTGCGTGAGCATTTCGCTAGCGTGAGCTTTCGTCATCTTGTATAAACCAAAAACAATATTATTACTTGTATGTGTTTTAATTAGTTGAATGTAGTTGGGTCACTAAATTTCACAAATGAGTATTTACAAGTATAAGTGAGCCTGCGTGAGTACTTCGCTGGCGTGAATTTGCGTGGTCTAGCATAACCCAAACCTATGATACGAAATTCTTTTTTTTTTTAATTCTTTTAATGTACGAGTACTTAAGTCTTCAAATGTGAGAATTTATTTAAAACAAAAAGGGTCCGTGAGCATGCGTGACAAGCATTATTGTGTGGTTAGCTGATATTGAAGCTCAAAAAAAATTTCTTGAGAATTGTTTAAGGAAACTTGAAGAAAACTTTTATTTAATTTTACTTATGTCTAGAGCGAGCGTGAGCTTTCGTTATCTGATGACGCATTATAAATGGTGCGATTTAGTGTGTATGAGGGTAAATGGGCCCTGCGTGAGTAATTTGCAGGCGTGAATTTTCGTGATCTTGCATAAGCCAAACATATGATGCTGACTTACTATTTCTTTTAATTACGTTTATGCACTTAAGCCTTGAAATTTAAGAACAGTGCGTGAGCATGCGTGACAAGTAGTATTGTATGGTTGGCTGTTATTCAAACTTTAAAAAATGTTTTTTTAAGAATTGTTTAACAAAAATTAAAGAAAATGTTTACACAATTTTGCTTATGTCTTGAAGTGAGCAATTCGTGAGCGTTTGGCGAGCGTGAGCTTTCGTCATCTTGTAGAAATTAAAAACCAAATTGCGTGTCCCTTTTTTCTTTTAATTAGTTTATTTTAGTGGAGCTATTAAATAGAGCAATTTAGTGTGTGCGAGTGTAAGTGAGCCTGCGTGACTAGCAATGCTATAAGATTTCTGACTTTATAAAAAGCGAGAAGAAAATATTTCTGCATAAAAGTTTTTAGCAAGAACTGAAACATGCTTTTATTCATTTTATATGTCTCTTGGCGTGAGCGTTTCGTGGGCGTGAGTGGTAGTGATAAAGTATATAGCTTAAGCTCAGATGAGCATAAAATTACCTGAACCAAAAATATATTGCTAAATCATTCGCAATAACACAGGAATGCATTAAGTAAAAACTTACTCACGTTATCATCTCCAATTAGGATACAGTGGTTCAAATTATAAAATATTTTTACAACTTTTTAATATTTGTAATTTTTGGCTATTTTGGCCATAACTATAATCAACACAATTCAGCTTCAAATTGTCCAGTGAATTTTAAATATTTCTGCTGCTGGTACTTTTATTTATTTATTTGAACTTTCAACAAAAGCTTTTACAATTGACTAAATAGATAAAAAATTTATTTAATTTTATTTAAAAGTTATGCAAACTATTTGGCAAGTTAAAGAAATTAAAAATTTTGTTTCGTGTATTATAAAGTTTCTAAGGTTATATTTTTGGTCATAAATATTTAAAAACTATTTTAAATAGTTAAATGCAGATAAAAAAGAGTTCCACAACAAGTTTTTGAGTTCAGCTAAGCTTTTATTTTAGTTTTTGTTTTTGATTTGCTTATTTAAGGCAACCTAATTAAAACTCATTTAGTATTTCAAATTGTTGCCATTTTTGAGCTCAAATCATAAATGCTAATTTTCCTGCAAATGTACAAATCATAAAATAGCAACTTAAAATATGCAACTGTTTACCACAATTAGCGCTTGTTTGTTATTTATGTGGCTCCTACTCTCACCGTCTCTCTCTCACACACACACTCTGCTTTAGTTAATTATTTTTTTAAACGAGTTTTTTTTTCATTCAATCAATCCAAAAATATATGTTATAGTTGCCTTTGCATTTGCTAAATGCAAGCCAAAAAAAATGAAGCATACATTTAGGCTGCTCTGTGGAAATTACCAAAATATGTGTAAACGGATTTTGAAATGTTTATTTGCTTAATTCTAAAACCTGTAAATTAAAATGCAAACGTGAAAGAATTTTTAATGCAATTTGGGAAATTTGTCAGCTGCATTTCATGTAATTTGTAAATCAATGATATTAAACAATTTATTGAATAAAAGACAGAAAATATTTTTAAGTGCAAAAAAAAAAACAAACTAAAACCTTAATTAAATTTACTCCCCCAAAAAAATCGTTTAATGCAAAATTATTGCCTTAGTCATACAAAAACTCAATACTTCTTCCTGAGACAGTAAGTACATATTAATATCCTTAGGCCTTGTAACCATCTAAAATTAGGAAATTGTGGCATAATGTCCTTCAGATTATATTTGATATAAACAAGATTTTTAACAAAAAGTCTTTATTATATATTTTCTACTACATCTCCTTTTTTCTGCTTTCCTTTCCTACACACAATTAGACACAAACTAAGTACTCCAAGCATAAACTAAACACAAACTCATAAAAAGAAATGTTTTATTTTTTGAAAAATGTCAAACTTTTGTATGCCACTTAAGTTGAATGGATGCTTCACAAAAAAGAAACCAACATATGCAGCATAACGAAACAAGCATTTTTAACGTAAATGCACCTTAAAGCATACTTTTAGGGGAGGCAAAATAAAAAATAACACCAACATGAATATACTATTTTGTGGTAAAAGGGAACAATGTCTAGCTAAAGGGTTAGTTTCACAAGATTGAAAGAGAAGGCAGAGCAACAAAGTAATCAATTCTTAAAATATCTATAATACATCATTTGGAAATGTATAACCCTTGACATAAGCCTTAAGCTTTAACAGAGCTCTGTTAGCGTATTAACCGGGCTCTGTTTACAGCACAAATTGATTCTACCACCACAAAAAAAAAGCTTGTCCCTCAGAAAATTCCAGGGAAAAGGGAACAATGTCTAACTAAAGTGGGTTCGTTTCAGCAGATTCCAAGGGAAGGCAGTGAAAGTGGGTAGTCAGTTCTTAAAATATGTATAATACATTACTTTGAAATTTTATAACCCTGGACACAAACCTTAAGCTTTAACATAGCTCTGTTAGCGTATTAACCGGGCTCTGTTTACAGTCAAAATACCATCATAGTCCGCCCTCGTTAACTTGTTCCAAACAAAAAAAAATTGCTTCTCGCTCAGAAAATCTCAGGTTTAAGAGAACTGGCAATACTTGGTTCAAATTCAGAACTTTTCGGAAATATATTCACAAGCTATTATAAATTAATACTTTGTTCTCGAATCGGCCTCAGTTTTTTACTGCTTGCTCTTTCTCATTTACTGGAAAAGTCCATTTATAATGCCTTAACTTAAATTTGTATGTTATAACAGAGCCCTGTTAACATACTAACAGAGATCTGTTAAAATGTAAGGTTTTTGCCATCGGTTATAAGTCTTAATATGTTTTTGGTTATAAGTCCCAATCATTAGCTTTGCATGCCTCCATCCTGGGCGATTGGAACACAGGTGTTCCTGGTATTCTTGATCTCCATCCATATATCTTCTCGGATTCTATTATAGTAAAAATGTTTTAGCAGAAATTAAGCCTGCAGGTCATAGTCCAATCCCAGGAACCAGCCTATACTCAAGAAGTGTATAAATGTATTTCTCATGTCCGCTGAGAGGAGATCATAGTATTTTCTTTTACCTCTAGTATTTTATAAAAGTCTTTTGCTATATTCTATTTGTATCAAAATTGTATATTCAATTCTTTTAGTTTTCTTTTTAGAAGTTTTCAAACAACAAAAACTTTAACATATATGCACTTATATGTATTTTTTTTTTTTGTACTTTAGCCTTTCGTTTAAAAAAGATGATATGCAGATGCAGAAAGTTTCCTTTTTCGAATGGCTGAACAAGAAATGTGTAAATGAAGTAGAAACGAAGTCTTCCACAGGATGTTGAAAATTACAAGGATTGTGTGATTTATTTAATTGCTTGCTACTCGCAACACTTACTCACACTATGCCACACACGCTCTCTCTCTCACACACACATTAAACATATATATATATGGTTTGCATGTTTGATACTGCCTCAAAGAAAGTTTTTCCAACGTCATCGTCCTGGCAGGCAAGCAACTCTTTTGTGCAGCGCTTATGAGAAAGAGAGCTTGTATGTTTTTCAGACATGTATGCTGCTTGTAAGATTATATCCTTGATGTAACATGCAAGTAATTTACTTATGTAGGTGTGCGAGTGTTGTTTGTGTGGAAAATTGTACAGGGCTTTTATGTCAAAATGACTAGTTATTTTGGGTACTTTACCATTGTTGTTTCAGCAAAACTAAAGGTAGAGAAATATGTATGTGCTTATGCTGAGGAAATGAAACGTTTCGCTAGTAGAGTTAGATGCAGCATCATAAATGTTTATGACATATAGTGTTTTTTAAATTTGTTGTCACATAAAAAAGGAAAGTACATACATAAGTATAAATAAATTCAAATATGTCTTGCATTGTATTGAATTTTATCTAATGAAAAAAAAAGAAATTTTGGGTTTTGTTTTTGTGCTTTGCGTGGTTGCTTCTACTTCAAACTAATTTTCTAGACAAAGGAATTCTTAAGATTCTGCTGTTAATAACAGTTCAAACAATTTATTTTATTGATTATGAGTGTCTTGGAGGAAAAAGTTTAAGTGCTTTAGAAAGCACATATTCTTGGATGTTTCACACAATTAGAGACTTAGATAACAGTGTTGCCAGGTTGAAATTTTATCAATATCATTATATATGGTTCCAATTAGAAAAGATACACACACCCCTTCTGCGATTTTTTTCCATTTAACCTTATCTATACATAATTCTACGATTTCTCATTTTTGCTGAAATTAAAAAAAAAACCTTCAAATCCCAAAATTTGTTTTCGGGGATTTTCAATATATTTTCAGGAATGCTTTATTTGAAAAACTGCTGCAAAATCTTATTTAGAAGCTTTTAACAGAAATAACTGAATATACCCATAAATCAAATTTTGGGATTTTTATGTCTTTTTGGGAATGAGAAAAATTTTTCTGGGACTTATAGCACATATTTGGGAATTTGCTATTGAATTAATAGTCCACTGCCAGAGGCTTGCTTAAGACTATTACGAGATATTATTTAATTTAACTAACAACATTTTTCTGGAATTTTTAGATATTTTTTGGGAATTAAAAAAAAATTTGGTTTCAAGCATACAATGCAACTGGTTATTGTCATATAAATTATAAAACGTAACGTCTTTATAACTGAGGATTTCATTTTCGGATCAAGAAAAATTTTTAGGGATTTTTTATAACTTTTTCGGAATGTTTTATTTCAAAACAGATATAATATAATTTACCCATACATTTATTTTTGGTATTTCTATCTTTATTTTTGGGATTTTTCAAAACTTTTATTTGGCAATCACAAAATTTTTACTGGGATTATTAACATATGTTTGGGAATTTGTGATTGAATTGATAATCAACTGCAAAAGGCGTACTTAAAACTCTTAAGAGAAATTAGTTAATTTACTAAGAATATATTTTCTGGTAGTTTTAGATATTTTTTTGGGAATTAAAAAAACACTAATTTACCTTCGTCAAAAGAGCAAAGTGCTTATTTTATGGGGACCTCATTTGGGGATTTTCTACAAATTAGTTCAAATCAAAAAAAAAATTGGGATTTCTGACAACTTTTCAGGAATGTTTTATTTTAATAGCTGCTGCAAGAAGCTTATTTAAAATCTTTTAACATAAATAATATCATTTACTCATAACTACATTTTTGGGATTTTTAATTTTGTTTGAGAATTACAAAAAAATATAAATAAATATTAAACATTTTTTCCTGGGATTTTTAAAATTTTTTTGGGAATTTTTTTATTTTGCTCAATTCTAAAGCAAAAAACTCATTTAATTTTTTTCATATAAATTAGCTTATTTATTTGCAATTTAATTTCTGGGGTTTTCTTAAAAGTTTTTGGGAATTCAAATTACATACATATGTATACTTTTAACATATGTATATATTAAGATTAACATCAGACTTACTTTACAAATTTTCATAAAAATTGCATCAAAACTAAGGCTTTCATTATTGAAGACTAAATTTTGGGATTATTTACAACTTTTCAGGAATGGTTTATTTCAAAAGCTTTCGAAGGAGGCTTATGTAAAATTCAATGGCTTTATTTATTTTAATAATTCATAATTATATTTTTTGAGACATTATTAGATTTAGTTGAACTATAGTGAATTTTAATCAGAAATAATTTCTTAATCAGGCTTGAGTTCAGTAATTTCAATTCTTATGAATGAAATATTTTTATTAATTAATGTGAGTATCTAAAGAAGAGAAGAAAAATTAAACTAGACACTATTAGCTGGGGGAAATACCGATATTTTTCTGTGCAGCCACGCACTTCATCAGCACCCATGTCTATCTACTGGGGTAGAGATTATTATTAACATCAGCTATTTAACCTGAAAATCTATGAAAGTGGAATATGAGAATTGATTGTGTATACAATTATTGATTTGCCTTTGGCAAACACATTTGTAAGTATCACTATTCATTTTCTGTTTTTCCATTTTCTATTTAGGTTAGCACGAAGTTATATATGTTCACTTGGCGATCACTGTTCACTTAGCCAGAACTGCTTCAGAATGCTGGAAAGCTAAGTCAACTGTAGAAAGCAAAAACAAAGTAACATAAAGCCACTACAATAATACTTATATGTATGTACCGATGGTGCATCGAATAAGTAAAAATAATTAATGTGATGATCGTAAAAGATAAGTAAGAATAGTTAAACATACATAGGTAGAGTGATATAACTTCGTGCTAACCTAAATAGAAAATGGAAAAACAGAAAATGAATAGTGATACTTACAAATGTGTTTGCCAAAGGCAAATCAATAATTGTATACACAATCAATTCTCATATTCCACTTTCATAGATTTTCAGGTTAAATAGCTGATGTTAATAATAATCTCTACCCCAGTAGATAGACATGGGTGCTGATGAAGTGCGTGGCTGCACAGAAAAATATCGGTATTTCCCCCAGCTAATAGTGTCTAGTTTAATTTTTCTTCTCTTCTTTAGATACTCACATTAATTAATAAAAATACTTCATTCATAAGAATTGAAATTACTGAACTCAAGCCTGATTAAGGAATTATATTTTTTGTAATATTTAATTTTGTTTGAAAATTACAAAAAAAAAATATATATATACATATATATATATATATGTATTTTAGAAATGATGTTCTGGGATTATTAACAGCTTTATGGGAATTTTTTATTTTGCTCAAATCTAAAGAAAAAATCTTATTTAACAACTTTTTACGAAAGTACACTTATTTATTTGCACTTTAATTTTTTGGGATTTTATTATAAGTTTTTGGGAATTCAAAATAAATACATAGATAGGTATACTTATATCATATTAAGGTGACCATAAGACTTACTTTATAAATGTTCATAAAAATTTAATCAAAACTAATGTCTTCATTTTCATTTTGGGATTTTTTTTTAACTTTTTAGGAATGGTTAAATTCAAAAACCTTTTGCAGGATGCTTATTTAAAAGCTAATAACAGATTTTAGTTTACTTGTTCATAGTTTATTTTTTATAATTCTTTCTTTCTTTATCTTGTGTGAAAATTACGAACAAGATACATACATATGTATGTATATAAATACATATATAAAAAAAGTTTTATGGGATTTTTAACAACTTTTTGGGATTTTTTTTATTTCGCTTAAATCAAATGCAAAAAGCTTATTTAACACCTTTTTATTTTAAATGAACATATTTATTTGGAATTTATTTTGTTGGGATTTTCTGAAAACTTTCTGGGAATTCAAAATATAGACTTTCAAAAACCATTTGAGAATTCACAAACAATAAAATTTTTGAAAATCACAAAAGAAAAATAAGCGTAGTATACTTAGTTTTTGAAAGTCTGTGCATAAGATAAGAGGTTTGTGACTATTCAGGATGTGTGGTTGGGGTCTACTGGTGATTTGTTGCGGCAACAATGGGGTGCATATAGACATCGCTGAACCACCAGCAAATAAATCTCAGGAATAAACTTCTGACAATATGTCGAATAATAAATTGCTTAAATGTTAATATAGGACTTACTTTATACATTTTTATCCTTGATTTTAAGATGTTTAATGGTCGGGAAACTTGGAGTGATTGCGGGGAAGTTTTGGAAAAATGTTTATTAAAATAATTTTTATAATTTTCGGAAGAGAAAACTAATGCAATCTTCTTTTCTTCCTACATTTTATAGTTTCATCAAATAGTTCAAGCTACTTCATGTTTAAAGAAAAAAATATTTATTCGTTCCCACAAAAAGCCGAAAAAAAATTATTTTACACAAACAAATCAATTTCATTATTTGATGCCCCTAAAGGGTATGCAATGTTTTTTCTTTCATGTAGGCTCATTTTCCCCTGAAATAAAGTCCCACTATTCTATTAGTGATAGAAATACAAGGGAAAAGAGAGTTCTGAATTTACGATGTCAGCTGTTTTGCCTTCACAAATGTTTTGTCTTATTTAAAAATTTGCAAATCGTGCATTGAAATCGGGGAACAAGGAGTTGGGGAAAAAACTCCTACGAAACTATTGCCCAGAAACAGGTTTAATATATTTGAATATTTTATGCTTAACCCACAAAAAACAAACAATCATTTTCAATTCAATTTAAAAAATTATAAAACTTGCATACTTTTGTGTTTAATCCATCTCTGTCTCTTATCCATACATAAAAATTAAATACTTATACAATTAAATCAAACCATTATACTTTTCTGCACTCACTCACTCATCTTACAAAAAACCAATAAGACATTAAATACAAAATAACTTAATTGAAATTTCATTGTTAATGGAAATATTTATGTATGTATGTCTCTATCATTTCGGAAAATGTTAGATAATTCTAAAGCTGACTAAAGTCTTAAGGGAATTATGAAAATTGCATAAAACTAAAAGCTTACATGTGTCAACACAATATCTCCAGGGACACACACACACACACATAAAAAGCAAAAAAAATAAAAAAATAAGGGAAAATGTGGCAAAGAAAGTAACTTGCAAAAATCTTTTTAAGTAAGTGAAAAAAGTAAAAGGGCGTGCATGTGGGCGTCCAAAAAGCCAAAATAAAATAAATTGAAATTATCTACAAAGAAAAACGTGTAGAAAAACCATATTTTTTATATAATAAAAATGAGAACTTATTGTAATTTAATTAAGTGACAAATATGTCATACATTTTGTCAAACATCAGGGGTTGGTTGGTATTTCTGTAAAATATTCCCCGCCATGCACGCACTCTCGCTCTCTCTCTCACTCCCACACCCGGCAGACAGCAATCAACTGTTTGTGTGGCCAACAACAAGCAAACAACAGCAGGGGTTGTGAAATTTGATTTCACAACGAAAATTTTGTCATACTATTTTGCGGTTTTTGTGAACATGTCATCATCATCATGTATATTTTTTTCTGTGCAACATAATTCTTGGCATGTGCTTATTATAATTATTAAATTTAAACCACAAATTTGTGGGGTTTATTTATATTCACTATGATTTTTGTTTTTTTTTTTTTGTGGAAAATTATCACATAAACAAAAGGTATAAGTTTAACAGAGAAAGATAATGCTTTCAATATACAAATATATAAAAATAAATGCAAAGCATTTCAAAATTAAAAGTGAAGAGCAAAAATAAGAGAAAGCAATCCTACAAATTTTAACATTTTGACAGGCCCTTAACCTTCCATCTGAACGATTTGTTTCATTAATCATTATTATATTTTAGGAAACATTTTAACCCTCGAAATGTTTTCTTAAGGGGTGTTTTTGTCACCAATCCAGAAATAAAATAAATAAGTATCTTTAAATGACGATATAAAGGGTTAATATAATCCATAAGTCCCAATTTACACTATGCAAGTCTTATTGATAAGCTGATTAGTTTGTGGGAGAGAGAGAGAGAGATGAGGGGAACAGAAACGTTTATTTTCCCCTCGTTTCTCTCTCCACAAAAACTTAGCAATAAGACTTGCATAGTGTAAATTAGTACTAACCAATAAAAAAAGCTACTAAGCACAGCTTTGAAAATGTAATACGTCTCATTGACACCAGAGGCCCTGCAACACTGCATTATTAAAAAAAACGTGCAAAAAGCAGAGTTGTAAAAATAATGAAGCTTTCCTCTATCTCTTCCTTCACCAGCTGTCTTCTGTATCACCATCTTTTCCCTAAAGAAGGTAAAGGGAAGACAATGTCCGTCCGTCCGTCCGTCCGCCTGCCCGTCTGTCTGTACGTGAAATCCGTTTTCCGAAGCTCTTAGAAAATCTATAGACTTCAGTCTTAGACAGGTGTATCAAAAATGTTTCGAAATAAATTAGTATTAAGAATCGGCAATGTTAAAAAGCCGATTGCAAAGCTGGGAAATTTAAGATTTTTTTATTAAAAACTATCTGGCTCAAACAAATTTTTTTTTGTTATTTAAACATCTTTTATATTTCAGTAAGATTTAAATTGGTATTAAATTTCAGCAAAAAAATTCAAAAAGACGATTCCCGGATTGGGAGATTTGATATTTTTTATATAAAAGTAACCTACTAAAACTAATTTTTTTCATTTTCTCTATAGATTAAACATATTTTATACTTTTAAAAGAAATTGGTGTCAAACAATAGAAAAATCTAAAGGAAAGGGATTCCAGGGCTGGGAAGTTTGTACTTTTTGTTATAAAAAAGCAGCTAGGCCAAATTATATATATTTTACTTTGTAAATTAAATATAGTTTATGTTTTATAAGAAACATTGTTCTGTAAATAAAATTAGAAATTAATAAAACACATCTCCAGAGCTGGAAAATTTCAAATTATTTTTTTTATATAACAAAACAATTTTTTTTCTTTGTTAATTAAACATATTTTATATTTAAAAAAAATAAATTAATAATATTAATATTACTAAAATTAAAAAAATAGGGTTCCAGGGTTGGAAAATTTAAACTATATATAGTATATAAAAGTAACCTACTAAAACTAATTTTTTTCTTCTTCTCTACAGATTGAACATATTTTAAACATTAAAATAAAAAAAATTTAAAGCAAAAAAAATTTGTAGAAAAATATAAGAAAATGGTTCCAGGGTTGGGAAGTTAGCACTTTTTGTTATACAAAAACAACTAGGCCAAGTTATTTTATTTTTTTTCTTTATAAATTACATAAAGTTAATGTTTTAGGAAAAAACTTATTCTGTAAATAAAATTAGAAAATACCAAAACACATCTCCAGAGCTGGAAAATTGAACATAATTTTTATTTTTTTGTATATAAGAGTAACTAAACAAAACTATTTTTTTTTTGTTTTGTTAATTAAACATATTTTTATATTTTTGAAAAAAATAAATTAATAATATTAATATTACTTAAATCAAAAAATAGAGTTCCAGGGTTGGAGAATTGGAACTGTTTTTAGTATATAAAAGTAACCTATTAAAATTATATTTATTTCTTTTTCTCTACATATTAAACATATTTTAGACCTTTAAAAAAAAGTAAATTGGTAGTACAAAATAGAAAAATCTAAAAAAATGATGCCAGGGTTGGGAAGTTTACACTTTTTTGGATATAGAAGTAACTAGGTCAAATTATTTTTTAATAAAGTTTATGTTTTAGAAAAAAATTGTTCTGTAGTTAATATGAGCAAATTACAAAACACATCTCCAGAGCTGGAAAATTTAAAATTAAATCAAAAGCAATTTTCTTTTCCTTAATAATATTAAGATCAGAAAAATCAAAAATATGTTCGCAGGGTTGGAAAATTTAAATTTAAATTTTTTTTTCTAAGAAAAGTAATTAAATATAATCATTTTTCTTTTTCTTAAACATATTTTATATTTTAGGAAGCTCTTAACCCAAGAGTTTTTTGTTATATTTGTTTAGTTTTCGGTGACGTTATGAACATGGTAAAGGCTGGCAAAAGTTTTAACTTATATATGCCCATTCAAAATGCTTTAGATGTGGGTGAATAAATTGCCATTAGAAAGTGCTGATCAGTGTGAAAGTCGTCTTTAATTAAAAAGGAAAATATCAATAATGTAAAAAATTCTGAAATACAGAGTGTAGAATAAAATATTCAACTATTGCTTATATTGAAAATAAAATCTTTGCATCACTTACTATAAATTTGACTGTAGCAAAAAATAAATGATCTATACTTTTCACAAAACAAATATATATATATATATATATATATATATATGTTTGTATGTATGTATGTATATATATTCCATAAACGTGGATCGGTGAAGGGTATATAAGATTCGGCACTCTTACTTGTTTTCCTTTTTTTATAGGGCTTTAAAATAGTGTCCCTTTCTCGAGCCGTTTATTTGCTTTCCTGGCAAGTTTCTTGAAAGTCATTATCATGTCACAAACATTCATTGACCTTTTTCCGTTCGAAAGAACCAAAAAACAAACAAAACAAAACGAAGACTACAAAGCCAGTTAATAGACAAAAACTCCACAATGAAATTATAAAAAAAAGTAGAAACATCAACTTTTTATTTCATTTGTTTCTCTTTTCTTATCAAATAGTTTGCTAGAGTTACTTTTTTCCTCAGTTTGCTGTCCTTACTGACAAACAAAAGATATGGAAGCTGCTCTCAAATAGGTTTTCAAAAAGAAGGAAAAGGCTACAAAGATTTTCCCTAGGAAAAAAAATTATGTGAGCTTTCTAAAGTTTCAGCCATAGAAGGGGTCTTAAACAAAACGTTTCCGTTGAATGTTTTATTTCTATTTTAAGTTTTTTTTTCTTATATGACTTCCCTGCATTCTGCTGCATATGAAAAAAAGGATTTCCACTTGTGATTGTTGCAATAAGCAGGGATTCATCTATGATTTTTATATATATTTTTTTTTGTACTGCATAAGAAAAGTATAGAATTCTTTTTGTGTGTGTGCATGCATGTGCATGCTTTTTTTAAGTTGTTTTTCCGTTTAAAAACATTTAAGTGGTTATACTACTTTATGCCTATACATACTTTTACTTACTACCAGCCAGTATTTCAAATCACATCAGCCGGAGAGGAGAGTGCGTTGGCTAAAAGAAAAAATCTTCTTTGTATTGTTGATGATTGTTATTAAGCTTGATTTCGGTATTGTTTTTGTCATGTCATCTATGGCAACGACAAAAAAAAGCCGACCAGGCACATGGTAGGATGAAATGGAAAAGGTTGGAAATACAAACTATAATAAGGTGCATAAAAGCTTTAACAAGTTCAGTAATTTAAGGGAGCTACGTGAAAGCTATATGCTTAAATGCAAACTTCTACAAAAAAACTTTTGTGCTTTCACACCAACGAGAACACAACAGCCAATCAGATCTCGGCAGCAACAAGAATGCTTGCTCTTACTTTGCAAAGAAACAAGAACAAATTTAAGAGCTTTCAAAGCTTCCTTCACCCAACGATTCTTTTTTTTTTATTAAACTCTTTTTATCTCTTTACTTTTCTTCCTACAATATGTCCTTAAATATACTTTATTAACACATGCTGCAGCACTTGGTTCTTTATTCATTTGGAAAGTTACCACAACATCAAGTGCATTGCTTGCCTGGCCATTTTCCCCACCCAGTCTTATCATTTTTATGAAGTGTCATTGACTTTAAAGGCAGGAATTTAAAAAAAAATATAAACGGTATGAAGTATTTGCAAAAATATATAAAAATCTTAAAAAAAAAACATTAAGGAGTTTTAAGAAAAAACTTATAAAGTTTTGGTTAAATAAAATCATATAATTTTTTAAAGTTCGAAATTTCCTTGACAATTAATTTTTTACTAAAATTTCTTTCAACTTAATTTGGATTTGTATAGTTATTTTTTGTAGCAATTATTTTGTTGTTGTAGAACACCTTGAACTCCATTTGTTTCGAAAATTAAACTTTTAATCTAATTCAACTAATTAAGTTTAGCAAATAGTGTTAAATATTTAATTAACACCTTTGCATTTGCCCAGCAAACGTGTGGCCATTTTAAATAGAATTATAAAATAAGCAAATTTAAGTATTACATTTCAAATTAATTATTTAATTACAACACAACAGTTCAAATTTAAAACTAAATAAATAAAATAAAATATTTTTTTTCAATGAAATGTTGCATGCTCTTAGGCGTACAATGCACAGAGCTTTAAACAAAAAGCTTTTACAGGGTACATATTTAGTTCCGGCAAAGCAATTAAATTAATTCATATTTTATTTAAGATATTTTAAAATTTAAATAAATATGAAATATAAAAATAAGGGAAATATTAACAAATTTATTTTTAATTTTGTTTTGTTTGTTGTGTTAGGCAAAAAAAATTTTTTAAAGCTATTTTATTATGTTTTATTTCATTCAAATAAGCAAGTTGCATTATCAGAAAATGTTATTAAAATAATACATAATAGTTTTAAGTTTCCTATAAAATTATGTTGGCTAATCTTGTTATGTAGAAAAAATGAAGTCTCTCTAAATAAATAATAATAATAATAATATGTTTTATTTCATTTTGCTAAGTTTCAGTTATTAGATAATAAAATTACAAAATTTGCTACTGCTTTAAGTTCAATCAATTACTTTCAGTTTTTACCCTAAATATTAATTATAAAATAAATTAAATTGATTTTCGGCTGCACACACATAAATGCCAGCAAAAGAATTTTAATTCAAATAATTTATATGAATTTATATTATAACAAAGAAAATAAGTATTTTAAATTTATCAATTTAAAATTAATTAACAATTTAAAATAAATAAAAAAAAAAAATAAGCAATGCCCACTTTTAGGCTTATGTTTTATAGCTATGCTATTTAGTTCACAACACAACTAGTTATAAATTTATTTTTGTTTTGATTTCTTTGTACTTGAAAAAGAAGGAGTAAGAAAATAAACGAAAAAAATTTCTTGATTTTGTTTTATTTCGTTCTTTGAAGTGAGTGAAACAAAAACAATGAGAATGATTCTCAATTTGTTTTTGTATTGTTTTTGCACATGAGCACAAACCAGAGAACACAGCCGGCCACACTTATTCTTCTTGGTAAGCATAAATGTGGCATATTTTTTTATTAGTATTTAGCTTGCTCTTTCTCTCAAAGATCTTGTAAAAATTGAGACAAAATTAAAATACTTTTTTTCTACATAAATAAAATTCCTTCAAATACTTTGAAGGCGTTTTATATCAAAATCTGTAAGGCATACTTCTAGGCTCGAAAAATCGTATCAAAACTTCTTAAGCATACTCTTAGGCTGGGGAAAAAATGCATATCAAAATGTGTAAAGCATATTTCTAGGCTAAATAAAAATATTTTTAAAACCTCTAAACATAATTCGAGGCTTAAAAAAATCTTATAAAAAGTTTTAAAGCATACTTCTTGGCTACATACATTTTTCCAATCTCTAAACATACTTCTAGGCTAAAAATATCATAAAAACTCTTAAAGTATAATCCTAGGCTAACAAATTTTATCGAAATTTCTAAAACATACTTCTAGGCTAGAGAAAATATTTTACAAAATCCCTTCATACTTTCAGGCTGCAGAAAGTATCATCAAAGTGGCTAAAGCATATAGCAAGGCTGAGTAAAAATTATATACAAAATTTCTAAAACACATTTTAGGCTGTATTAAATCTTATTAAAAATATCTTAAGCACACTGGCATGCTTTATAAAAAAAAACCATACAGATTAAATTTTTTTTTTAAAGATTTCACTAAATAAACATTAAATTTTCACAGCATAGTTTTAGGTACATATTTAAGTTAAAAAACTTTCTCTCAACTTTATAACATTTTCCAGCATTGATTTGCTTAAACTAGCAGTTATTTTTTACAACTTCCAACTAATTACTAATTTATTATTCACTAGATATTTGTTATATTTTTCTGGAATTATTAATTGTAAAAATAAATTACTATTTGTGGTTTTTCTATTACTGCAATTAAATCAAATTAAATTACTACGAGTATTTGTTAATGCTATTTAGGTTCATTAAATTTTCAATAGTTAAGCCAATTTGTGGTTTATTATAGAGAAATTAGATGCATTAAACAGTAAAATACTGTACAATAAGACTAAATCAATTAAATGTTTCCGAAAGTAACAGGTTTTTGAACAATGCAGTTGGCGTGAGGGAGAAGCTTTAAGGGCATTTTATTAGAAAAGTGGGTTCAATTTACCTTTCGCTCGGGCCATTGAACATTGCGGAGAATTGGCTTAAGTATGAAATACTTGCAGAACTTTGATATACAATCCTTAGCGCAACTATTTTTAGGATATTTTAACTCTCTAAGGCTTCTCTGCCAGCATATTTTTTGTCTCTTTTGAAAAAGATGGTAAAATGGCATCCTTAATCGGTAATAAATCGGGTTAAAACGTTCTACAGAAACGATGAGCAAATTTTTTTGCCATGAACTTCTAAATAAATCTATTCCCGAAATTTATTTTAAACACCGGCAAATCTGGATTTTACGGAATCAGTTTAAGTGAAAAAAATTATTTTTTTGCAATATTTTACCATACCGGAGAATTCTTTAAAAAAAGGACGACAGCATATTTTGTAATTTTTTCAGTAGCAACAAACACCGATTGCAGCAGCATGTTTATTAATTTACATATTTAAAAAATAATAATAATTATACACATATGCACTGCCGTATTCATAAAAAATATTTTAGGAAAATTTGTCAAATAAAACTGTAATAAACCTAAATATGAATACGGCAATATAATATGAAATTAAAATTTTCTTAAAAAAATTATCTCAGAAAAAAATGTTGGCGGTTGCATTTAAATTTACTTTAATTGTGAATTTATCAAACCGAACACAGAAATATTTTTTAAGTAAAGCATGTAAATATTTTGCTCGTTAAGTAATAGCCAAATAATATTTTGCAAATATATTTTCAAACTCACTGGCATTCCATAAGCTTGCATTCCTTTTGTAGCCTTTACAAAGAGAAAATTTCCACGCGCCTTAAAGCATGCTTTACGAAATAATTCTCAGCCGGCAAAAGCAACACTTCCAATACAAAAGCAACATGTTGTTTTCGAAATAAATTAATGGAAAGCAAAAGAAATTTAATTATTTGCAAGAGAACATCTCTTTTAGAAACTATAAAAATTCTCTCTCTCTCTCACTTTCTCTTCTTCTTTCCTTAATAACGGAGCATGTGCTTACAAGTATTTACAAATATTCCTAAGCAACATTTGTTGCTTTACATTAGCAACATATTTGTTGTGCAACATGTAAAGAAATTTTCGCTTTAATATTGGTGGCATATTTTTAGGATGACATCATTTTTGTTTAACTTTTGTGTATTTTTTTTTGCTTAATTTAAACCGCCTCGAGCATATTTATGCTTTGTATGACAATCTCTTTTTTATTTACCCAACTTGATGCTTTGTTAAGGGTTTATAAGAGGTTAATTGTCATGGTTTAAATATTTTTTTGTAGGTTTATTTATTTATTTTATTTAATATTTACTAGACTTTCCTCATTTCTTTTTTTCTATACATGAAACAAAAAACAAAGTCCTTGGATAAGAAACAAGGTTATATTCTGAGAACAAATGCAAATATTTATCAGACGTCATAAAGTTTATATTTAGCAGCCATTGATAGAAGACTACAGAGTGATTTGAGAAGAAAATTAAAACAAGTCACCATCAATTTTTCAAAGGTAAAAAAGGAAAAATTTCAAAAATCAAACTGCGTTCCAAATTAAAAATCATAAAATAAACCTAAAAATGATTTTAAAATACCTATCGAATGATATAGTTCGCCGACATTATTTTTTTTTGTATTCCAAGAATAGGGTCTGTTGGCCGCCATATTGAATTTTGGCTATTGTCATATCTTCAGTGACACTCCCGTGATTAAGGCAAACCGATTGAACTAATAATCATCAAAAGATTATGGTAGCTATAGGCATATCACATGGCTCAGTGGTTTAAATTTTGAATGATGGAAGCCACATTTGCTCACAATTTTCTCACCACAAACGTAATCATGTAACCACTTCGCAGAAGTATTTAGTTTGGCATTGTTCAATCGCAACAAGGATTCATAACAACACACAAAAGATCAAATTTCATTCAAAGCAGTCAGTTTCTCGGGGTAAACCAGCTCCAAAGAGGGCCAAGGTGGCTTTTCTCAGCCAATAAATTGATGGCAACTGGTTTATGGAACGCTCGCGGTATACCTCACATTGACTGCCTTTCCAATACGTAAAACAATCAATAGGGAATTTTGTGCCAACTTATTGGGTGAATTTTATGATGGTTTGTGAAAAAACAACCTCATTTTGCTAAGAAAAAAAATATTTTCCATAAGTTTAAAGAAATTTTTGTTTGACAAAAATCCATGAATTGGGCTACGAGTTGCTCAACCAACCGCCCTAGTCTCCAGATCAAGCCTCGAGTAACTTTTTCCTGTTTCCAATCCTGCAGAAGGAAAGATATTTGACTACTACGATGAAATCATTTCACAAACGCATTTTTCTAATGCTCATTAGTGTCTCATTGCCAGTTGTTGTAGGAAAGTTCAAGTGATAAAAGCATAGACACTGGTCACTGCAATACACCGGTTTTACCTGATACTAATCCTAATGTAATATCAGAGAGTCCTCCTTCTTCCGCATTTTATAGCAGCATCATCAGTGAAGTAAAATAACCATTAAAATGGTTTCGAAGCACTGCTTAGAATATTTAATACGCCTCAATCACACCAGAGGCGCTGCAACACTGCCTTTTTAAAAAACGTGCAAAAAAAACAGATTTGTTAAATAATGAAGCCTTCCTCTATCTCTTTGTTCACCAACTGTCTTCACTGTCACTATACCTTTACTAAAAAAGGTACCACCTAGTAACAGTAATAGACATTCATATATAGCCTGAAGGTTAATTCTTTTTCACTGAAAAATTAAAATAAACACGCAAGAGTGCTATATGCTATTTTGTTTTGTGACAACAATAGATCATTAATTTCTTACTATAGTGCAATTTAAAAAACTAATTTGACCTAGTTACTTCTATATACCAAAAAGTGTAAACTTCCCAACCCTGCAACCATTTTTTTAAATTTTTCAATTTAGTAATACCAATTTATTTTGTTTAAAGGCCTAAATATGTTTAATATATAGAGAAATAGAAAACAATATAATTTTACTAGGTTCCTTTTATATAGTAAAAAAGTTCCAATTTTCCAACCCTGGAACAATATTTTTGATTTTATTAATTTTAATATTATTAACTTTTTTCTTTCTAAAATATAAAATATGTTTAATTAACAAAGAAATAAAACAGTTTTGTTTAGTTACTCTTACATAAGCAAAATAAAAATAATTTTAAATTTTCCAGCTCTGGAGATGTTTTTGTGTACAGCATAATCTTTGTTCCAAAACATAAACTATGTTTATATTTAATTTATAAAGGAACAGAAGTATAATTTGTCCTAGTTGCTTTTGTATGATAAAAAGTGTAAACTTTCCAACCCTGGAATTAGTCTTTTAGATTTTTAAATTTTGTAATACCAATTTATCTCTTTTAAAAGTATAAAACATATTTAATCTATATAGCAAAAGAAAAAATTAGTTTTAGTAGGTTACACTAAAAAAGTTCGAATTTTCCAACCCTGATTTTTTTTTGGAATTTAATACCAATTTAATTCTTGCTATAATATAAAAGAGGTTTAATTAACAACAACAAAGATAGTTTAAGCCAAAAAAAGGTTAAGTTTCCCAGCTCTGAAACTGTTTGCGGATTTTCAATACTAATCTATTTCCGACCATTTCTGATACCTCAGTCTAAGACCGATGTATCTGGTTTTTCTGGGAGCTACGGAAAACCGATTTCACGTACGGTCACGGACACCGCTTATTCGACTTTCCTAGTCATACGGACCCAAAATATATTTACTTTATTGCTCTTATATGAATATTGTGAAAATTACACATACAATGACAAACCTGTATGTGTGTATAATATCCCTTCAAACTTTGCGGTGAAGGGTATAAAAATCATCATTCTGGCAACGCTGACACTAACTCTGCACTTACTGTAATTGTTTGTTGCTATAAGTTCTCACACTTACAAACACAAACACAAAACACAAACATATTGGTTACTCATTTATTTACAAAAACAAAAATGTAAACAAACTTGTTTGAGTAAGACTTTTATAGTTGTTTTTGGGATTTAAGAATTTTGGGAACATATGATTTGCTTGTGCATGTTTTAAGTTCATGTATGTGTGCAAATGTTTGGTTAAGTGTGTGAGAAAAGGATGTTTTACAATTTGTATAATGTTTAATTGTAAATAATACCTGAGGAAATTCCTTTTGTTAGTTAAAAACATGTGTAATGTCAGGGCAATAAAAAGGCTTATGAAATACATTTAAAGATATTTAAAACAGATTTCTGGGAATTAATATATGTATGTATTAGAGAAGTAAATAAATAATATTACAAAGTTTGTTGGAAAAAACTACCTTCTCATGCCCTGGCATTACTTATTAGTATTTTGTTCGAATAAAATTTGTAATTTTTTAGTCGTTTATATAAAACTTGAATTTTTTTAAGTTAGTAGATAGCTTATGAAAGCTTAAGGAATTAAAATTTTTTACAAATTGGTTTAATATTACTATAATTTTTTTAGCTTCCTAAACTAATCTTTATTCACTTTGACCTAAAACTAATCCTCATCTTTTATAACATAATCCACAATTGAATTACATCACAGTGATTGGAATTATGCAACCAATATTTAAAATTCATTTGTAAAATCTCCAAACAATCTATATAAGAAACTAAATTATTAAAAATAGAAAAAACAAAAATAAAGAGAAAAAGCACTTGACTTGTCAACACAAGTCATTTAAGTCATTTGTAATCATTTGGGCGTTAAAACTTGTGAAACGGAGGGGAATCCTGGCGCACATAATTTAATGCAAACTTCCACTAACAAACACAAATTTTGTAACAATTTTCTATGCTTCTGGCTCACTTGGCTTCGGCAATAGTCATAAATCTTAATTTAGGTTTAAAGCAACTCTTGTGTACATTTGCAAGAAAAAAATAAAACAGACTAAAATAGTCCTGCCAGCGCTACAGTTTACAGCCGGGGTAGTTACAGTATTTTGTACTATTTAATGATAAAAATCTTTTTGTTTCTTCCCTAATTTTTTTATATACTACTCGTATATAAATACATTTTTTGTTAACTACCAAAGGGAGGATTGTGGCAAATGTAAGATTATATTTTTTCTTTTTGGACTAAAATAAAATATTTGTCGCAATATTTTAAGCGAGCGCAAGAAAAAAAACCCAAAATGATTTACATTTACCCCCCGCTTATTTGTAAAGGATAGTTTCATACTCTTTTGTATGTAAAACAATTTTGGAAAAATATATACATATGTATATAAACAAAATCTTTTGGCATTATTTGCATTTGTATTTTTATTATTTCTTGTTTTTTTCCCTTGGTCGTACAAATTGCCGCAGTATTTAGTATCTTTGTATTTTTTTGCAAATAAAATCTGTTATCAAAACACTTATAATGCAACAAAAGATGCTTGCTTACATCTTTAAATAAAAATAATAATAGAGATAATTGTTTGAGTTTCAGTGACAAAAATAGAAAACAAGTGCTCTAAGATTATAAAGGTTTACAATACATATATCGAGCCATAACCGCCAAAAAAGCTTAACCTACACATATTTTGCAACTCGTTTTTTTTACGAAAATCGATTATTTACTATGATAAAGTGGTTATGGCACGATATGTAAATGCTTTATTCGGGTTCAAAATTGTTGATGGTCCTTCGCAAATTATGGTGCTGCTATGTTATCTTTTGAAAAAAAAAAATTAGAAACCAGCCGACTTAGCACAGATCCGTGAATAGGAGCAGCAGAGTTCTGTTATCACTGATGAAATTGTTAAAAGTATCTCAAGACTAGGACATAATTGTCTGGACTTCATTGATTAAAAGAATAGAAGTGCTCTTATATGCTTAAGCGTGTTGCAGAATATGAATGCTTAATTCTAATTCGAAATTGTTGATGGTCCTTCGCACCATATGGTGCTTCGAGCCGGCAGCCATTAACATCACGTTGTATTTTTACTTCAGCATAGTTTTGTCGTAAGTCTAATCTATAGCGCTTAGACCTTTAAAGCTGGAATAAAGGCTTATTAAAAGTTTTATAATTTTTAACCCAAGACACAAACCAGTTGACTTACCACAGTTCTGTGAATAGTAGAAGCTGAGCTCTGTTCGCACTCATATAAACTTTAATTCTCTCAGAAATAAATTAGAATTTTAAAACATTTAGAGTTTTTATAAAACTTCAACTTTTGGTGAATTTTACCAGAGAATTAATTTCAAGCCAGAATCTGTAGCAATTTGTAGTTTTTGTATTACTCGTATTTGATCTTGGGAAGTCCTTTAAAAGTTTCCAGCTTCATAGTAAACTAAAACAACTAAGTTCTATAGATTTTACTACATATTCCTGTATCCTATATTCCATGGTAGAGAGCATTCTTTTCTTTCAAACTCTCCATTTTTTTTAAATTTCTAAATATTCTTCAGTATATGCTGTACACGGTATAGCGGGTATTTTTTTTATACATTTATACATTAATAATTTTATGTTTATTATTATACTCAAAACATGAAAAGGGAAGCTTTGCTGCGTATACGAAAATTCAACTCAAAAGAAATTATATACATAAATGTTAAAATTTTATACAATTTCCAAGAAAATGTGCTTAACATAATTTGCAAAAAAAAATACAACGAAAGACATTAAAATTTACTACAAACATGGTGGTTTTTATCTAATTTAACCTTGTTCCGCTTCGAACGCCCACCATACTGTCAGCTTATTCGAAAAAAAAAACAAGTCAAATATATAAATGAAAACTGTGTTGGTATGTCAGTCATTATAGAATGACATCCACTTTGCCAAAGATTAAAAAAAAAAATACATAACTCCATTTAAATGAATGACATGCAACAGCCACCCTCATTTTTTCTATGCTACTCACACACATGCATATATACATATTATAAAACATATAGACTTAAGCATATTCACTTACATACATATCTATACATATATATACATACATGCATATAGAGTGTGTATTTTGTTAGCATCCCATAAGCCCAATTATTGTAATATGTGACAAGAAGTATATGAAAAATTCCATTTTTTGGACCCGTTTTGTTTTGATTAACATTCTTAACAGGATGCATTATCCATTGACTTTTGCTCTCTAAACCTGTTCTGAAGATACAAAGAGCCAAAAAAGAGAATACATAAGAAACTATGCGATTGCAAATAATTGCTAATGTTTGCTTTGCAAAATCTTATACTTAAATGTCACGTGCGACTTTGAAAAATAAATTTGTTATCAGTGCTTTGCCATTTTATACAGAAAGCTTATCAAATATTCAAAACAAGCATAGATATTTAATACAATTAAATTAAAAAAAAAATTTGCTGAAAAAGTATGAAAATTTGTGATTATGGCCCCTATTTACAGTTTGTCACATGCGACATAGTCAGTGTAAAATGGCAAAAAAAAAAATGTTACTTAAAAAAGTTTTGCATACTTTTAAATTATTTAACTTGTGAGAACACGACTGAGAGCACAGCTGTGCTAAGCTATCAACAAATTCATCATAAATTAGTACCAGTAAAAATATTTCTTTAACTTTCCAACATGTCACGTGCGACTGTGATTGAAATTTAATAAAAAAAAATTATTTAAATAATTTTTGTGTAAAATTAACAAACTCAACATTATAAAATTACTCCCATTAAAATATTCCTTCAGGTTTCCAACAAGTCACGTGCGAATGTGATTACAATTGAATACAACAATATGTATATAAATAATTTTTGTGTAAAACCAATAAATTAATCTACAATTAATCCCACTAAAATATTCCTTCAGATTTTCAACATGTCACGTGCGACTGTATTTAAAATTTAATAAAAAAAAATTTATGTAAATCATTTTTTTATTAAATTATCAAACTAATACAAGTGTCATTAAAATATTCCGTCAGGATTCCAATATTTCACGTGCGACTGTGACTATAATTGAATACAAAAAAACATAAGTATATATAAATCATTTTTGTGTAAAATTAACAAATACAACAGGCTAAAATTTGTCTCACTAAAATATTCCGTCAGGTTTCCAATATGTCACGTGTGACTGTGACTAAAATTTAATACAAAAAAACTATATATAAATAATTTTTGTGTAAAATCAGCAAACACAACATGTTAAGCTTTGTCCCATTAAAACATTTTGCTAAAATCAGCGTTTTTAATGACCAAAAAATTTATTTCTGTGATTGTCACATGCGAATGCATGGGTCTTTAGCAATTATCTTAAGAATGAAAAATTGCTCAAAATCAAACTTTGCACCAATTATGGGGCTTATTTAGAGCTATGAGTTGCACTGACGTATGTTCAATACAATACCGTTTTATCACGGTCACGTTCGACATAATGGAAATGCCCATATATTGTTTTAGATTTCTAAAGCATATATTTAAATTTAATTTTGCTACATGATGCTGTGGTAAAAAAGATCATTTCGTTTGTAAAAAAATACTAAAAGAGGTAAAGGTAAAGAGGTAAAAAAAAACATTTTTATGGATCTCTTTCAATCTAAATTACAAAGGTTTTTGACAAATTTTACTCAGAGATTTTCAGCCGAATACTAAATAATACCCTGGATATTCTACCTAGGGAACTAATTTTTTCCGAGATTAAAATCCGCCTATTCCAAAGAGAAGGAGAGTGATCCAATTTTATTTCCAGTTATTTTATTTTTAATGAAGTTTTGCAAATAATATTTTAAATTGGGAGAAATAAGGAATAGGGAAAAAAAACTTACGGGAAATGGTTATGCAGAATGGGGCTGTATATGGAAAATTTAGAACTACCAAAAGAAGTTTCGAGGATGCCTGACCTAAGAAGAAAGGGGAAGAATTTCAATTGAATTTAGTTGTTGCTTTATATAAAATATGTACGAACTTTAAAGAAAACATGTATGTAGGTCTGTCTCTGACTTGTCTGGAAGCAGTTTTAATGCAAATTATTTTGTAAGCTTGGGGATTAGAGGGATACACACACACATACTCGCTTCCACACACATGCACACACAGAAAAACTGTCTGAATTCTAAAGAAAATTAAGCATGTATAGAAAGTGTAATTGTAAGGAAAAGCCAGCAACATAGACCAGCTTTCTACCGTTTTTTTTTTCATAAATTTATAAGACGCCACCGTTGTACTGAGAAAATATTTATGTTAATTTTTTTTTCTTTAAATAAATTGATATTAATGATGACGATAATAAGGATATTGTCATACTTAAATTATTACTAACAACGAATAAAAAGAAATAGATTTTGTTGAAGATAAAAAAGCGCTCACAGCTTATATATATGTATATGTTTTTCTTTATTTAAAAATCTTCGACACATTAAAGAATTTTCAAACTCAATCATACATTTGGGTTGCCTTCTTTGATAAACAAAATAAAAAAATTCAAGCATAGAAATAAATATGTATGTAAATAAAATCAATGAGTCGTATTATTGAATTTAATTAATTTTATCTATTTGTCCTTGGGCAGGCATGTAGAAGATATTAAATAAATTTGCTTTGTATCCGTAAACTTACAAAAATAAATAAAGTCATAAAAATTAGTTTAAGTAAATTAAAATTTTCATTTTAATATGATAAGACAAGCAAATTTTGTGTGACAGATTTAAGCTTGATTACAACACAACAATGCATATAAGTATTTGAACTGGTTATGGGGATGGATATTAAAAATAAAATCTGATTGAAGACTAATTTGAAATTTAACAATCCTAGGCACAAACCCTGCAGTAAGAGAGCTAGACTTGTACATATCGAGCTCTTTCAGTGGCTCGTCTGAGACAAAAAGGTTTGTGTCTAAAATGAGCTATTGAAAGGAGGTATTACCGACTCCTGAGTATAATTACATTCCAAGGAATAGAAGCAACAACAACCCTTCAAATACTTCGTGCGATTTGAGGCTTGATGTTAGGAAAGATTACTACTCAAAGCTGATACTTCTACAACTTTGTATATCTGAAAAGTAGTGGTAAGGAAATGACGGTTCCACACCACATCGTGAGGTATTGAAGATTGCCTAAGCAAAGTCAACACTACAAATACTTTGTCAAGAAAAGAAAGATTATTATTCACACCTGGTGCTCCCATAATTTTGTAAACTTAATGATCCATCTGAGGTTACTTTTGTTACTTTGCTTTAAGTCAAGAATCAGGGGAAAGGAGAGCTCTTATGCAAAGTCCAACTGCTAACGCTGAAGACATATTCCAGCCTATAAAAAGTAAAAGTATGCAGCTATATAGCCTTTAAAGAAGCTTCTGCATTAGATGTTACTAAACCAAATCGTGGAGGTGCTAGTATTTCAAACAGCTATCTAAGAATGGTCCGTTCACTTTATCATATGTACAACAGTAAGCTTCAGATATGGCACACACGTTGAAATGTGCACTTAACCATTTTTACATCTTCATTAACACTCTTAGCATATTCCCACAATTAAATAAATACATATTAATATTTCTTAAAATTAAAATCATATTCTGAAACCTCAATGATTTTACCATTATTTCTCTTAATAACATACAAATACTTCTGCTGATCTCTTTCATAGCAAATATTTTGCATTTCCCATATAAATCTTACAATTTAATTCCGATTTGTATTTGTTAGCATATAAATCTTAAGAAAATTGGCAATTTTTTTTTAACAGAGGAAAAAATTGCATAAAATATAAATCACTTTATGGAAGAAAATGAGAAAATAGAAAAAAAAAATATATAAACTTCTTTTCTTCCCTCAAGACCTAAAATAAAGGTTTGCAAACTTGAGCAACTTTAAGCCCTTGAACAATTTCAAGTTTTTACACATACAGAATAAAACATGAAAATAAGAAAAATGCCTTCCCTACCTGCTGGAAAGCCAAGAAAATAATGAGAGAAAAAAAAAACAACTTATAAATCCTTCCAAACTACTTTTCATTCTAATTCACCAAAGACACATATGTACATACTTCCTTCAGACATGTGGTAGTCAACCAGGCATCTTAGACTGACTGTACTTTATTTTAGTGAAACTTGTTGAAAGGTTGCATTTGTGTTTTGTGCTCCTTTTTAAATGTATGCAGCCATACATGTTAATAATCTTTGCAAACGTTTGTGTGTGACTTGAGTAAACTAAACTAAAAAGAAATAAAAAAAAATAGATACCAAGCAGAAAAAAAAAATATTTTGGCAAACATTTTCATTATAAAGGATCTGAGAACAGAGAAGAAAATAATATGTGTATAGGATAACACAAGTTATAGACTTATTATCTAAGAAGAGTGCTCTGGAGAAAGTGTAATTGGAAATATATGTTTTGCACCCTGCATCACAATACATTTTCATAAGAAAGTTTCTTCTTAGTTAGGGTTAGGTTAGGTTAGGTGAGGATGGCAGTCAGTGGCAACGGCACTTTCTTTCTTACTAGCCCAGGAAATATTATATGCTGCCCAATTCATTGATATCTTGACATCTGCGGGAAAAATCGTTATATTCTACTTTTAACCTATGACTGCGTCCGGTTAGCGCGGTTACTAGATTGGAGAATTGTTTGCTATTTCGTAAAATCAAAGAAGTAGTATTTTTCTTATTTAGATGAGTCCATAAGTGCGTGATCATGCTATCATTTATTGTGGCCCACCTTCTAATTGTTTTGTTTTCTATCATGCGGCTAAGTATGAGTTTCCAAGGGAGTATGGGTAAAACCACACATTCGGATTCCATCTAGATGATCCTAATATTAAATTGCTCTGCCATCTCCTTTAGAGATAATTGGCAGTCGAGGGCTGTTGTTGTTCTTAGAGTGATATTCACCTTCAACCAATCCGCAGAAAGATCTTCCAAAGTCCTTTTTGCATCCAGAAGGCAATGATCTATGGTGTTGAATCTGGAGGTTTCTCAAGTGTATTTGAGGCTGAAAATCAGGCCATAAGAGTGGCAGGTACTAAGACATGCTCACAGAAAAATCTACATTTTTATGGAAAGCCAGGCAGTACTTCTTGCGATAAGATCACTTCAAACCTCCTCAATTTTAGTTAATCAATAGAAGGATATGATATTCAAACTTTATGGTCAAATCGACACTACTTTTCTCTGGATTCCTACGCATAGTTAACTTCATCGGCAAAATCTAAAGATCTAGATTCTATTGGAATATCTGCATGAAGCGGGCAGTTACGTAAACCAACTTCATCGGCAATGAGAGGGAGGACAAACTAGCCATGGCTGGATCCGCTATAGATACCTCTAATGCACTGCCGGTTTCTATTCCGTTTTCTTCTATTAAAAAGGGATACCCACGGCAGCCAGAGGTATTGGAATATGACGACTCTTGAGTAAAAATATAGCCAAGAGGAAAAAACAACAGCAACACTACAAATACTTGATGCTATTGCAGGCTTGATGTTAGAAAAGATTATTACTCAAAACTGATACTCCCACAACTTTGTGCATCTGAAAAGGAGTGGTAAGCAAATGGGGGTTCCGCACCACAGCGTGAAATATTGAGGATTGCATAATCCTAAAGGGATACATTTGGTACTCCCACAACTTTGTACACCTGAAGATCTTTCGGAGGCTATTTTGGTTACTTTGCTTTAAATCCAGGTGAGGTATTGAGGATTGCGTAACCCTAAAAGGAAGCAAACGCAACACTATAAATACTTTGTGAGGAAGGGAAAAATTACTATTCACACCCACAACTTTGTATACCTAAAGATCCTTCGAAGGCTATTTTGGTTACTTTGCTCTAAATCCAGGTGAGGTATTGCGGATTGCGTAGTCCTAAAAGCAAGCAAAAGCAGCCCTATAAATACTTTGAGACGAAGGGAAAAATTACTATTCACATCTGGTAGTCCCACAACTTTGTACACCTGAAGATTCTGCGGAGGCTATTTTGGTTACTTTGCTTTAAATCTAGATTTGGTTGAAAGTAGAGATCGTATAAAGGCTTACTGCTTATGCTGTAGATGAATTACAGCCTACAAAAACGTTTCCATCATTATTTCCAAACTAGTATTTATATGAAAAGCAGTTTTAGGCAGCGTGTGGTATTTGGAATTTGCCGACTTTGAGTATAAATACATCCAAGATGAAAAATAACAAGAACACCACTACAAATACTTTGTTTTATACGAGGCCTGATGTTGGGGAAGATAATTACTCAAAGCTGATAACTTTGTTTATCAGAAAAGAAGTTGTAAGCAAAGTCACATTCTCCACCATAGTGTGAGGATTTTTTACTCCTTAAGCTAGGAAAAAACAACACTATAAATACTTCGTAAAGAAAGGAAAGGTTATTATTCAGAGTACGTGTGAGAGCGCTATGCCTCCACAAAAATTTTCAAAACAAATAGTTAGGAAAAGCATCTCGTAGTTGGTCGCGGTATTGACGGTCTGTTGAACGATCTGTAGAGATGTTGTTATTCTCCCGCAGCCTTAGCGAGCAGGATATCTGCTCTGCGAGTGCCCGGTATTACAAACTACGCAATTCAAATTTATGAGAAAGCTTATATTGGATTTAAATAGGAGACATTATGCGGTAGGTCCGGTGAAAAGGAAGCACAGCTAAATGCTAACGGGCGAGTTAACAGGTTGCGGATAGTGTAAAGCTTCGCTCCATGAATACGAGGTAGTCGGATCTTGTAACAAGCGGCTAAGTATACAAACGTGATATAAGGTTTCTACGTCAGTCCGCCTAGAGGTCATGTTGGCAGTCCCAGTTTCCGTATCGAATGCGGTAGCCAAATCAGCTACTCATCTTATCTAGTAAAACGAATTTCTTGTAAACCAACCAACCTCCCAAAACTCGACTTCCTCCTTCGTATACAAAAATATTTTTCTTTAGTTCTCTATCACAACTGCCCGATTGTAAGGTACTTGCGCTCATCAAAAAAAAAACGCAATCGGATTATTACATAAAAAGTTGAGCCTTAAGAGAGTCAACGAGCTGCTTCATACAAATTAAATTTTCAGTTTTTCGTAAGATGATTATATTTTCTCTAACACATGTACTTACATTTGCTAACAATCTAAAGCATAAGTTGAGGCAGAATAATAAACAAGAGAATGAATGCTAAGAGAATAAATATGATAAAGGAAGTTCACAGTTTGTTAGATTTTCTCAAAAATCGCGTAAAATAAAAGCAAACATACAACTTAGCTGGGACCTACGTGATTAGGAAGAATTTGAGCCGGAGTATGCAAAGATATAAAATTTAAGATATAAACTGTTAATACCCTTAATATTTTGCTTGCGCTTGTGTGAGAAAACTAAGCTCAACCTTATTACTTAGATGCAAGTTGATGGTTAGGGATTTTTTTTTCTTATTTCAAACACCTTGATTTTTCAATTTCAAATGTTTTCCCGCAATTTTTTTCGTGGCAGAAAATTTTTCAGTTCAACACTATATCCACTATTGACCTGATTTGAAAATTCGTTGGCATTTTACCGTAATTTTTCTTTTCCTTCTATCATTGCCAGCTTTTTATTTGGGGACTCACATTTTAAATTTTTTGTTTTCTTATTTCAATTCATGTAAAATAGTTGTTATTACTCTTCAGCTACATATGTGTGTTCCAAAAAATTGTAATAATTTTCAAAGGCTTTAGTTTGGGGTTAAAATAATACTATGCACACACGTACTTATGAATCGTTAACATTTGCTTATGTACAACATGCAGTAGATAGTGAATATTGAAATAAAAGAGAACAACAACAATAACAACTGACTTTCAATTTGATCCCTGCTCAAGCATAGAAAATCCTTTAAAAAATGGCGATGTAGTGGAAAATGTAACTGTACATACATACAAACATAGAATTATGCAGTTATGCACATGTGTGGGTTTATGCGAAGTATAGAAAAATTTCGCTGTAGTTCATTCAGCTAATGAGAACAATTCCTTTGCACTATGGCGCAAAATTTTGTAAAGTAATTATGAGTGCATTTTTTATAGAAATGGACACAGCTTACATAATTTGCATGAATCACTTATGATCGTGAGTAATTTTTTCATTCTTTATGTTAACGTGAGTGAGTAAAATTTTTTGGTGAGAGCTTAAATATGTTTTTAAAATTTCAGAATATCAAACCATAAATATGTTATAACAGAATATATCGCCGCTGTTAACTAACTGACATTATTTTGAAATATGAGTTAAGTCCACTATTATACTTTATGAGTCATAATAGACCTTGTGCACAATTTTTATGACTGTAAACATTACTGTCGAGCCTATAACAGTAAAAATATTTCAGACGTTTCCATAAGAATACATGTAGAAAACAATCATAACAGCTCCTCTCCTGTAAAATTTATAAAATGTCAGTTAGGTCAGTTAGTTAAAACAGTGACGATGTATGTGTATGTATATATATTCTCCTAGAGTTCCATGGAGGAACTCTAGTGATTTTTTCTGCAACCGTACTAGCATAAGTGGCCATGAGTGGAAGCAAGGAAGCGTAAGTAAACGTAAGTGTGAGTGAATATGAGTGCATGTGAGTGAACGTGAGTAGCACCTCTATCACGTGCTGATGAGTGAAGGTGTTCCAAGCAAATATAAATATGCATAAGTAAATATTTTGTGCACAAACATAAATATTCTTACTTGTAGGTGAAAACTTATCCACGATTCCATCACCAAGTTGAAGCTAGAAGGTTTATGCATGTGTACGTATGTATGTATGTATGCGTATGCATGTATGTATGTGTTCCTCATAGAAATAGACACGGCTTACATAACTTTCATGAATCACTTATAATCGTGAGTTGTAAGTTAGCGTGAAAGAGGACGAGTAAAAATTTTTGGGTGAAAGCCTCAATATGTTGCTTCAAATTTCGCAAAACCAAATGTTCATAATTTAAACGTTATAGAGATCCACAGCAGATTATAATAACATGAATCACGCATGATTATACATGGTCGTGAGTGATATTTCGTGCAACCATTTGAGCGTGAGTTACAGTGAGTGACAGCGAACGAAAGAAAGCGTGGGTGAATAAATATGAACAAGCATAAGTGAATATGAGTGCGCGTGAGTGCACATGAGTGCGCGTGAGTAAGCGTGAGTAGAAATTTTCTTACGTAATCTCGAGTGATAAAAGCAAATACAGTCACATAGCAGCATGTGGCAGTAAATTTTCTATCCAAAAACTTAAATATGCTGGCTTGCAAATGAAAACTTATTCACGATGTCATCACTAATTTGTTGTAAAAAGGCTACGCCAACATAGTGTGTGGTTTAAGGAAATACTTTTATCATATTGCCTGTGCAGTGTTCCATGGGTTAAATGAATGTCACTGCATGTAATCGTCCAAAATTTCGTAGCTCGTAAACTTAATTTACATTTATTTGCTTATATACGTGTATTTGGTACTTCCAGTGTCATATGTTTATGGTAGAAGTTAAATATTTGCGAGCTTAATATGCAACACAATTGCTTAAACAAAGGCCAGGCACATATTTACGTATTTTTATAAGTATGCTTGCAAAGTCCTAGCTTGTCTATGAGTTAATATTGCTGGATTTTTAAGAAAAATTTATAGCGAATTTGTAACAAAGGTAACTTAATATAAAATATTAGTAATAGTTTTCCAAGTTTCTCATTACAATTATTACGAGTAACCCAACAAACAAAATGTATTCAAATACAGCCTACTTTTCTATAAGAGAAAAAGTGTGTTGTGTCAAAGTAAAAGAAAAAATTTTTATTTATTATTATGATTTATTTCATAAAAAAAATATTAATTTTCCAACTCTGGAGTCTAAGTTTTAATTTTTCTGATCTTAATGTTATTAATTTTTATCTTTCTAATACACAAAAAATGTTTAATTGACAAAAGAAAAAAAATATTTTTGTTCAGTTGCTCTTATATACCAAAAAAAAAATTTAATTTCCCAGCTCTGGAAATGTGTTTTGCTAATTTAATATACAAAACAATTTTTTTTCTAAAACATAAAAAATATATTTCATTCACAAAGAAGAAGGGAAAGAAATAATTTGAGCTAGTTGCTTTTATATACCAAAAAATGTAAGCTTTCCAACCCTGGAATCATTCGTTTGAATTTTTCTATTTTGTAATAGCAATTTATTTATTTTAAAAGTATAAAACATCGATATAAAAGAAAAAATTAGTTTTAGTAGGTTACTTTTAAAATATTAAAAAAGTTCAAATTTTCCAACCCTGGAATCGTCTTTTTTAATTTTATTTGTTTGTTTTGAAATTAAATACCAATTTAATTCTCACGGATATATAAAAGAGGTTTAATTAACAAAAAAAATCAAAAATTAGTTTAACCCAGCTCTGAAAATTAAACTTCCCAGCTCTGAAAACTTGTTTGATTTTGTTAATTTTCAATACTAATGTAATTCGGATCATTTCTGATACACAAGTCTAAGACCGAAGTCTCTAGTTCTTCTAGAAGCTTCGGAAAATCTATTTCTCGTACAAAAAGGTGAACGAACGCACAGACGGGCATCGCTTATTCGTCCTCCCTGTTCATAAGGACCCAAAATACATTTACTTTATTGCTCTTATATGAATATTGTGGAAATTATATATGGAATGAATGGCAAACGTAGGTTTTTTTTTTACTATTTTTGGTGAAGGCTCTTAATTTCGAAAAAACATTTATTTCAGTTTAGTTGAGAGAACTTAAAACATGTTTATCATTAATGTAAATTTGTGTATACACGTGCTTTTTTATGCTTTTAACATTCTTATTTATATTTTTTTTTAAATATTTACTCTACTTGTTTATCCTCCACCTGTGCAAATGTACAAATTATGAAGTTTTCTTTTATTGAAGTGACAGCTTGAAAACATAAATGAGTATATTTTCTAAAAAAAAGCATTACATAAACTTTGGCTAAAATGCAAAATATTTTCCGACATTTTTTAAGCAAAATATACATATTTGTATTTTACTATAAACTTTGCACAAAATGCAACCAATAAATAAAATTTTTTGGGGCAACTTTATTTTTTTTCAGCTGAATTCTACCTCCTCCGCATTGAAGGAAAAAATATATGTACATAAACTTTTTTGCTTTCAAATAAAACGTCTGCTAGAGAATTAAAATTTCTGTTGTTTATTGAAAAATACGAAATTCGCAATTTTCTTTTAAAACAAAAGAACATGAGAGTAAGAGGAAGTAAGTAGCTGTTGCTAATAAATGATGTCATATTTTAGTGTTTTTAATATACAGAAAACGAAGTGCTAGTTTAGTGACAGAAAGTAAAACAATTGTTCTAAAAAAAGAGGGCATAAGACGACAAAAAAGAATATTTATTAATTTAGGTTTTCGTAAATTAAAGTTGGAACTATTATAAAAAAATTATTTGGCTCTTACTTTAACACAGGGAAATTGTGTGTGAACAAGTTCTCTGTGTCTTTGCATTTACAGCCAACTTCAGGGCAAAAACTAGGTGTAACATAACCTAACAAATCGCGCCTAATTTGTAACTTATTCCCGCTATTTTCTCGTGAATCGTTTATCAATTAATCAAAAATATGTCAGCAGAAAAACGAAACAAACAGAGAGTGTGTATGCTAGGACTTTTATGTCGATATGTGACTGAGAGAAAGAGAGAGAAAGAGAGCGAGAGAGGCGGAAAAAATTTCATAACTTAGAAAAACCTCAGATTTCTATACGTGTAAATTATTTTTAATTTGTTCCTTTTCGCTTTGGACTACTTTTTGAATTCAATATCAATGCGGGTGGCGTTGGCTCAAACAGTTAGCACGTTGACTACAATACTTAAGGTCCTAAGCTCGAGTCCGGTCCCCGACAGCCATTAAATAACAACACCACGCATTTTTCTTATGTGCATTAGTGTCCTTTTGTATCAGTTATTGCCGGGAAGTTCAAGTGATGAAGGCATAGACACTGGTCACTAAACTACTCCTGCTTCAGCGGATTCTAGGCGTAATGTAACATCAGAGCGCCTTCCTTCGTCGTTATTGTGTAGCAGAATCATAAAATAAGCAATAAAATAGTTACTAAGCACAGCTTTGAAAATTTAATGTCCTTCATTGGCACCAGAGGCGCTGCAACACTGCATTACTTAAAAAAAACCTGCAAAAAGCAGAATTGTAAAATGTTGAAGTTTTCCTCTATCTCTTCCTTCACCATCTGTCTACTCCATCACTGTCCCTTTCCTAAAGAAGCTAACAGCTAGTAATTGTAGAAGGTATTCATTGCCACAGTGTTGCTTTTTTTTAAATAAATAAAAACAAATGGCGCCCTCTATTGGCAACGAAGATATATGAAAGTGTGTGGGACTCCTTAGAGCATTTCTACCTCAATTTTTTGTTAAGATTCTTTTAAAAATTTCTTATTAAATTTATGCATTTTAATAAAATTCCTTAAACACGCACCAGTTGTTAAGCAAACTTTATGGCATGTTTCATTATTTAAATAAATCATATTTAATCTATAATTTAAAATATAAATTTTAAAATTATTGCTTTACATTAGTTACACACGATGAAGGCGAAGAAACAAAGTTTGCCAGGTGTATAAGAAAATTAATAGCAAATGAACGTGTTCTCTCTCCCTCTGCAGAGTAAAGAAGACAAATTTTAAACTATAAGCAAAAAAAAAACACTCAAGTTAAAAGTCCTTTAAGCTTTTCAGTGAATAACGTATGCTTTTAATATGGCTTAAGCTCGTAAAAGCCATTTTGTTTCATTTTAAATATTACACCGCTTTGTTTTGTATTTTTTTTTAATTTTCTATAATAATTGCACATTGTTTGTGTAATTTGTTAAGTTTTCGCACAAATTATTATTTACCGCATAGTCGTGGCATTTTTAACCTTATTTTCAGTTTTCATTTTTGCATGAGTTTAGAAAATTAATTTTACCAACAATGCTTGTGCCATGCAGTCGTATTTAAAATAGAACACAACAAACTAATTTGGTTAACAAACAAACGCCTGCAGTTATTTAAAATAATTAGAAATAATCGGATATAGCTAATTTTTTTCTAGTTGAAGTCTGTTAAATGACAGTGTGATAAAACACATTGAAAATATTGAAAACGAAAAAAATTATGGATACAAATTTAACACATAAGACTTTTATTACTATGAACAATTAGAAAAACATAAGAGCGGCGCTCGCAGTTTCCATCTTTTAAGCTACGAGTACCAGATTTTCAATGCTTGAGCACATAACCTCTCCGCGAGATTAGATTTCTCAAGCTACCAATCAATTAAGACCTTATAACCTCCGGTTTCTCAATAAGTGCGAGAAACTCCTACGTTTATCCTCGCGAAAAGAGGAAAACTGGATTTCCTTCATTGTAACCGGACATAGTGTTGCCCTTTAATTTCATAAACTGATATAATCATCGTCCATAACTTTTCGTGAGGTACCTGCAAATCATTAAACTACTCCCCCTCCTCCTTCTTCCTACCCGTCCTTGTTTTTAATCCTCCCTCTTTCTACTACTCCATTCTCCTACTCCTTCTTCCTCCTACCCCTCCTCCATCCTTCTACCTACTACTCCTCCTTCCTTATACTTCTTCTTCCTCCTAATTGTCCTTCCTCCTACATTTCCTTCCTTCTAGTTCCTACTCCTTCTACCTCCTACTGCTCCTTCCTTCCACCTCCTTCTTCCTCCTACTTCTCCCTCCTACTCCTCCTTCCTTCTACTTCCTACCCGTACTACCTCCTACTCCTCCTTCCTTTTACCTACTACTTCTCATTCCTTCTACTTCCTACTCCTCCTTCCTCCTAGACCTCCTTTCTCCTACTTTTCCTTCCTTCTACTTTCTATTTCCTACTGCTTCTTCCTTCTACATCATACTTCTCCTTCCTCCTACAACTCCTTTCACCTACTTTTCCTTCCTTCAACTTCCTGGTCCTCCTGACTCCTACTCCTCCTTCCTTCTACCTAATACTCCTCTTTCCTCATACTTCTAATTCTTCCTACTACTCCTACTTCTCCTTCCTTCTACTTCCTACTCCTCCTTATTTCTAGTCCTTCTTCCTTCTACTTCCTACAGCTCCTTCCTCCTACTCCTGTTTCTTCCAACTAATCCTTCCTCCTTCCTCCTACTCCTCCTTCTTCCTACTCCTGCTTCCTGCTACTCCTCTTGCGACCTACTCCTCCTGCGGCCTACTCCTTCTTCTTCCAATTCCTTTTTCCTCCTACTCCTCCTCAATCCCTCAATCCTCAACGTCCTCCTCATCCACTACATCCTCATCCTCCTCTTTTCTCATTGTAACCCTTTTAATACGTTTTCATGCCTATTATTCCCATGTTATAAGCTTTGCCATCTGATATAAATACATCCTGCAACCAGAACAACAAATCCGAACACTCAGTTTTCATATTGTACTTACGACTCGTAGTTCATGTTTATTTTATGAGGAAACACCTTCGTATTTTATTTATAGATATTGGCTATTATATATTCATGTTGGATATCGCAAAAGAAATTAATCATGTAAAAAATACTCTCTCAGTATACCTCACGGTAACCCAAACATTTTATAGCTTCTTTATGGTCCACAGTTCTGCCTTAATGTTTGTTTTTTAAGAAAGGAATGATAAGGAATTCTAGCCGAATATACGCCAACAAACACAGATTTAAACTTTCTCTCCGTATGTTGCGGTTGCAGATATTCACACATCTCCGTGGCTAGGAGATGCCTCACTGTTGCTGACCGAGTTTACCACTGTTCTATGGGTTATAGCTCTTTCTTAATCACGCTACAACAGATAACTCTTTCAAGAAAGGAGTTACAACGAAGTTTAGTACAACGCTTTAGTCATATTTCGCCAAATATATCATCTGTACAAGAAACTCAAATTCTCATTTAATTTGCAGGCTGTCGGTTTTCACATATACAAATACTCTCTATCCATGCCTCGCGATATTTTAACCAGCTTTCCTCCACCTTAAAGCTCATGTTTCTGCCATAATCACTCTACTAACATAATTCTAACCCACTGTAACAAATATATTTATCCCCTTTGCAAAATGCAAATAATATTTAAAATGTCAGCTAAAGTTTTTAAATTTTGTGAAAATTATAAATTATTGCATGATCAGGTACAACTTAATTTGGAAAACAAATTTTAACTGCATATAAAACACTCAAAACATTTGTGTTTTATGCACAAAACAACACATATGTGAACACATTTACTAATTTGAATATTGTGGTCAAAAGCATTTGCAAAATTTAACTGCTCTAAATGGATGAAAATGAAAATTTCAAAAATGTTTTCACGCCACAATCACATAAAATTAAAACAAGTAATTTCTGTTACTAGCATGGGATTTAAAGGAGAACTATTTAGTTTAGGAAAAATAGTCGAAAACCAGAAAACAAACCACACCATTTAATGGTTAAAAATAAATTTAAATCGTGGCTGGCGATTAGCATCTTAAATATCTTTTTTTTTAATCTGCAGTATATTTCCAAACTTCTTCCTAAAGAAAAAAAGGATTGACCCAATAACTATGCTAATAGAATGGCAGCAGCGGCATCTAGGCGACTTGGATTCATAAGATAAACAACTAGAATCTGGAAGTCTCACAAGCACTTCTAACAATACTTTGAATTTCCTTCTCTCCCGATGCCGGGAAGAAGGGCACCAAAAACTTGGAAGTCTCTCGTCTGAAAAAAACATCCTTTATAAGTCTGCAGAAATTCGAAAATATTGAATATATTGAAAATATTTTATTAAGGCCCAGTTCCATGAAAAATCCTTAATGCTTTGGAATTCTTTTGCAAATATTCAATTTAATGCGCAAGTTTGCTTTTCATTAAACTATTTGCTTAAGCCTAAGAAAACGTAACAATTCGCCTTTAATCCTTTCAAGAGGAAAAAAAACACTTGAAATTGTTTTAATAAAAGAAAAAATTATTGTTATGTTACGCACTATACAGGGATTAAGTTGTAGTTTCGCATTTACTTTCTTTCTTTTTTTTTTGGGCATCCTTTAATAGGGCAGTCACTTTCTGTTGCTTGATGGCCCACAATAACACAAAAATAATAAACTTGGCAAACATTGAATTGTAGGAGAGTTGTAATATTTGTTTTATTTTATAAAAAGTATTATTTTTGTTTTCTATTCAACATGTTTGTTTTATTTACCTTTTAGTTTATTTTGGTTTCATTTGCTCTGATTAGAAGCCAGAAGGAGTTGGGGTAGCTTTAAAGCTTTTTTATGACTCCCTTGCGGTTATACATATTGTCTTTTTGTGCTCCATTTAGAACCCAAACCGAAAGTGGCAGATAAGCAGGAGTGAGCCTTGCTCACTTTATTAAGGCTCAGGAAAAATAAAACAAAATAAACAATTTGCTTGATAAAAAAAATGACAAGAAAAAATTCTATTTTGCCACCCCTAGGATATTGTTTTGTTAAGTTTACCTCCCCTTTTCACTACCACCCCCCACCCACGCCTTCTTATAAAAGTTACATATATGCATAAAAAAACTTCTTACATTAAACTGTAAAAATATGTATGCAGGCAGACAATAAGTACAGAAACATAAAGACGAACGCATTAGATTACAATTGCTGATCTTAAGGTTAATGAGACTCTTCACATTTCCAGCACAAGTGGTACTTTCACATTTCTGTTTCTTTCAGCAATCAGCAATATTTTTGGGAAAGTAGAATTTTAGGGAATCAAAGAAGAAAAAACAGCCAAACATTACAAATGTTTCTGTGAATTGTACAAGCAGTTCATCAACAACAACAAAAACGAAACGTTAAAGTTAAATTAAGCTAATTTAGTCTTTAAATTATGTTGTAATCCTCAAACATAATGGCAGTTTCCTTTTTCGGAGGATGTATGCAAATAAAATTTAAATATTTTAAGCAAACATTAAGCAAAGTATTAGAATACTTTTCATAACAAAAGTAAACGAGATGTTAAGGCAAAAATTTAATATATCATAGTGACATTTCTCATTGTTGCTCTATAAAAAGTAGGAAATAGCAAAATAATTGCTTTATGAAGGGCTAAAGAACAGAAAGCCAGAAAAAAATATAATCAAAGTCCTTGGTAATAAGAGTAAATAAACAGAATAAACCTGTTACATACTAGAGAGATGAGAGTAGAGGACCAAGTCGAGTTATAACTGTCGGCGCCGGCAGCCGATGAAGAAAATATTGACGGCGGCTAGCAATCGTCTTAGAAGCAACTAAGTACTTTCAAAATAACCAGAAGTTCAAAATTTTTGTTACCGGAACTATATATTTATTCCGGTCTCTTTTAAAAAGATTTCATAAAAGGAGCGGCGATACATAGAGAGTGTTGCGAAGTCTCCTCTCGGAGCATTTATTTTATCTTCTTTTTAAGGCTCCGTACACCAAAGGCGAAATGGAACCCAATTGTTTTCGCTACGATATCCGTCGGTCTGTCACAGGCAGATAAAAACGCAAGAAACCGCAAAAATCGTCAAAACGAAAACAAGCGCCAAAGCTAAAAAAATCGCTAATAAATAAAATAAGTCGCCAAAAACCGAAAAAATCTCAACAACTTAAAAAAAGCGCCAAAACTCAAAAAAAAATCGCTGGGAAGTCCGTCTGTCGGTCACTGGCAGGAAAAATCGTCAAAAACCAAAAATAAAGAGACAAAACGAAAAAGCTCCAGAAAAAGAAAAAATCGCCGAAAAAAATTGCCAAGAACCGAAAAAAGCGACTAAAAACGCTTAAAGTAAAATAATTCACAAAAAATCGCCAAAAACGAAAATAACGCCACAGCCAAAAATAATGCCAAGAACCAAAAAAAACAGAAAAACGAAAAAAACAAACAAACTAAAAAAAGCTCTAAACTAAACAAATTTCCCGATGTCCGTCTGTCTGTCACAGGCAGACAAAATCACAAAAAACAAAAAAAAATCGCCAAAACGAAAAAGAGCGCCAGAGCTAAAAAAAAGGTAAAACTAAAATAGGTCGCCGAGGACCGAAAAATCGCAAAAATGAAAAAGACAACAGACTCGCCCAAAGCCGAAAAATTCGTCAAAAAGAAAAAACGCGCCTAAACTAAAAAAAAACGCTAAAACAAAAATAAGTCTTCAAAAATCGAAAAATCGCCAAAATTAAAAAAGGGCAAAACTAAAAACTCGCGAAAAACCGAAAAAATCGCCAAAACGAAAAAAGCGCCAAAAATAAACAAAAAACGGCAAAACCAAAAAATAAGTTAAAACTCGAAAATAAACGTCGAAAACCGAAAAAAATCTCAAAAACGAAACAAATAAAATTAAACTAAAAAAAATTGCCCGATCTCCGTCTGTATGTCAAAGGCAAAAACCGGCAAAATTAAAAAAATCGCCAAAGCCGAAAAGTCGCCAAAAACCGAAAAAAATCCGCTGAACGAAAAAAGCGACAAAAATAAAAAACGCTTAAACTAAAATAAGTCGCCAAGGAGCGAAAAAATTGCCAAAAATTAAAAAAAAAACAAAAGTAAAAAAATGCCTAAAACCGAAACGAAAACAAATAAAAAAGCTAAGAAAAAGTGCAAACTTAAAAAAGTCCGTCTGCCTGTCACAGACAAAATTGCCAAGACCCAAAAAAACTGCCAAAACGAAAGAAGCGCCAGAACTAAAAGAAATAGCTAAAGCTAAATAAAACAAGTCGCCGATAACCTAAAAGTCTCAAAACTAAAAAATTGGCAAGAACCGAAAAAATCGCCAAAAATAAAAATATTGCTAAGAAGTAAAATAATCAATAAAATGGCTACAAGACACAGCTTCTTAATACGCCTCATTTAACATCAGAGAGGCGCTGCAACACTGCATTATTAAAAACGTGCGAAAAGCAGAGTTGCAAAAGAATGAAGCTTTCCTCTATTTCTTCCTTCACCACCTGTCTTCTCTCTCACTATCCCTTTCCTAAAGAATTTAACACCTAGTAATAGCCTGAGTGTTACTTCTCTTTCAAAAAAAAAAATAAAATTAGAGCGTCAAGTGTTGCGTTTGCAGTAGGATAAGTATTTTCAAAACATTCAAACGTATAAAATTTTATTTGAATGTATTGAAAATACGTACCCAACAAAATTGCCCGATATCCGTCTGTCTGTCACATTCAGACAAAATCTCCAATAACTTTAAAAATCGCCAAAATGAAACAAATAAAAAATAAGAAAAAGTGCAAAACTAAAAAAAAACTGCCCGATATCCGCCTGTCTGTCACAGTTAGACAAAAACTAAAAAAAAAATCTTCAAAACTAAAATATGTCGCTGATATTCGAAAAAATCGTTTCGAATTATAGAGTAGACCCCAGGTAAAATATTCGATTATATACGAGTAGGATAAAATTTTTATAGTATTACATATGTATGTAATGCGCGTACGTAATCCTTCGTGCGCGAATCAAAGTCGCACTTTACTGAATTTATTTTTATTTACATCGAACGCTAAAAATATTCATTATGTGTATGAATAAATGTATAAGCTTTGCTCGAAATCTTGTGATTTAACAGAGATATGTTAGCGTGATGACAGAGCTCTGTTAAGCTATAAAAAAATTCATTAACTCATTTCAGATGATCTTTGGCAGAAAAAAAGAGTTTCCCTCGGTTGTGCAAGAGCTTATGAATTTTAATTGAATCTCATATTACGAAGCACATCAGTAACGGCTTCGTTATAAGGAAAACTACGCTTTAGAAAAATTCATTATAAGGATATCAAAGTTTAAGGAAAACTTGGTCAAAATACAGAGTTCTTGAAAAAAAAATCGTTATAGAGAAAAATTCGTTATAGGGAATTTCGTTATAGGAAAGTTTTACTGTGAGTTATTGCCGATCTTGGATGTGTTATTTTATTTTGGAGTTTTTAAAAAGATTTGGCGTTTTCTAGTGTGAGGTTGTTCAGTGACAATTCCATCCTCGCCAGCTTATGCACATCTTAAGGCTTTTTAAAGAAGTTATTATACAAGCAACTTTTAGCTTTTCAAACTCTTTCTTTTTTTCCATGACTTTTAATAATTTTAATTGAAAAAACCCACAAAATTTAAATGGGCCATAAATGTAGATTAAAGCAATTATATTTTATGTACCCCAAGTACATGGACATATGAGTATGTGTAGCAGCAATAACACTCGTGTTTATACCTGACTGAATGGCATCAATGACAGCAGTTAGTATTAAATAGCAAACCGAACCAGTAAACCGACATACCAGCTAAACTCCATTCACATAGTCATTTGGCTTCAGCATTAGGTATTAAAATAATAATTTCATATAATAAGGCTTTGGGTATTTGTGGTAGTTGTTATTGTTAAGGCATCACTTGAGACTCACAACCGACATTAAATTAATGATTAAAATAAGTGTAGTATACACATAATTAGAGTTGTGAAATTGGCTGTGTGCTAGAGAGAGATGGAGAGAGATAGAGAGGTAGAGAGTATTGAAAAACTAAAGAAGTCAAAGGTGCCATTACTAGTTTAGAGCAATTTAAGTAACAGCACGCAATATTCTCCCACAGTTGCAATATTTGGTTAAAAACTGCAGGCTAATTGTTATTCAAGGAATATATATTTTTTAGCCTATAAAAATATAGCTACATACAAGGATATTTACATATGTCTACAACTTTTGTTATCTAACAGTGCCGTTCACATCTAAACAAAATTTATTAACTGCGAGATTTAAGTCAAAATCGAGTAGATTCTGAGTAGATCATCCATATAAAACAATATCTACTTCCTCACTGGATTTTGTCGAAACTCACTTAAAATCTAGTAGATCTTAGTGATACAATTATAGTTTTTTTTTCAAGATTGTACTAACAAGTAAACATCTATGGCTGAAGTGGTTAAGATGTTGACTAAAAAACCGAAGGACCTGGCTACAAGCCCAGTCTCGGAGAGGCATTAAATAAAAACAACACCACACATTTTTCTGATGTGATTTAGTATTTCTTTGTATCAGCTGTTGTCTGAAAGTTGAAGTTATGCTCACTGAAATACACCGGCCTCCGCGGTTACTAATCCTAATGTAACATCCCGCTTTGTTGGTATTCTATAGCAGAATCATTTGGCGAAGTAAAATAATCAATAAAATGACTACTAAGCACAGCATTGAAAATTTGATACGCCTCGTTGACACCAGAGGCGCTGCAACACTCCCATATTAAAAACGTCCAAAGATGATTGTTATAAAATAATTAAGGTTTAATGGCTACTGAGCACAGCTTTGAAAACGTGCAAACATTATTGCTATAAAAGAATGAAGGTTTCATTTAACTCTTCCTTCACCACCTTCTTCTTCTATGTATCACTATACATTTCCTAAAGAAGTTAGGACCTAATAATAATAGTAGGCTTATTACTTCTCTTTCAAAAAATATTTAATTAGCTGCTTTGCAGATGCTTGGTTGTAAAATAATCAATAAAATGACTACTAAGCACAGCATTGAAAATTTGATACGGCTCATTGACACCAGAGGCGCTGCAACACTCCCATATTAAAAACGTCCAAAGATGATTGTTATAAAATAATTAATGTTTAATGGCTACTGAGCACAGCTTTGAAAATTTGAGACGCCTCATTGACACCAGAGACGCTGCAACACTCCCTTATTAGAAACGTGCAAACATCATTGCTATAAAAGAATGAAGGTTTCCTTTAACTCTTCCTTCACCAACTTCTTCTTCTCTGTATCACCATACCTCTCCTAAGGAAGTTAGGACCCAATAATAATAGTAGGCTTGTTACTTCTCTTTCAAAAATAAAAAATAAAAAAAAATTAATTAGCTGCTTTGCAGTTGTTTGGTTGTACTTCAGAAAAATTCTCAGTTAATGGTTTTTGTTTTGGATACGAAATCTTGATAAATGTAAAAATAAAAATTGGTGTAAACGATATAGATATTGAAATAAACTTTAGTTGAAATCTGCTATAAGGAAAATTTATATAATTCTTTATTTTTTTTTTTTTATTTTATGAAAAGTTGTCTGACCTTTGGGGCCACCGATATCCAGTGAGTTAACACCTTAGACCTTTGACTTTGCAGCTACATGAAATCCAGGCCAATGGCCTATAATACATTCCAAACCTCACAAATATATACGCAAATGTGATGGAAAATTTCTTGAAAAGAATATAGACCTGCAAGAGTAGCCCTAATGGAAATTTGGCAGATATATATTTGCACTTTATATCAAACAAAAAAAAAAAAAAAAAAAAAAACTTCGTTTGGAAACGCAGCGCTAAGCGCTGACAAATTCTTCATGTATTATGTGACCTTAATGTGAAAGTAAAAGAAATTTAATTAATTGATTTATATATCCTTATTTTTGGCCTACAAATATGCATTAAAAAATTAAAATTTCTTAAACATGTTCTTCGCTTAAATATTTAACAATACAAAAAAGAATATTAAACAAAAAAAAATAATGAACCTGGACTTAGACAAAACATTGCTTTGCACTTAATTTATATTAGCACTGCAGCAGAGCACATTCACCCCTGCCTTAAGAAATCTAAGCCAAATATCTATATCACGAGTGACTTTTAAAACCAAATCTCTCCCAAAATAAAAGAAAAAAAAAATTCTTTAAAGTGGGTGTTGCAATTACTCTCCTACAGCCAAAATTATTTATATTAAAGCATCACTTTCATAATTCTATCTTCTGTATTACAAAAAAGTCAGCAAAATTAAATGCATATATTAAGGCGTTACTTGGCTTTCACAAACTCCCTTACATCTCTTGCACATACGTATACACGCGTTTGTGTCTGTTTATATGAAGCATACTTTAAGGATTTTTTTGTTGAAACAATCCTTGGTAAATGTTAGCTTAAGAGTTGCAAGGGGGTAAAATAACTTTATCTAATTTTAAAAGTTGTTAGTTGATGATTTAATTGTAATAAATTATAATTAGAAATGTCAAGGGTCTAGTTTTGCTTTTTCTTTTTATTTCATATGACTGCCAAATATATATAGAACAAAATTTATGGATTTCAATTTACAACCAACAAACTAAAAAGTAGATTAAAATAGAATGAAATGCAACACTGAGAAACATTAGGTTTATATCAATCTTAAACTTATGTTAGAACAGTAAGGTAAGATTAAAACTTATGAAAAATGCTTAAAGACTTTAAATAAACATGTTGAGAAAATAAGGTATTCTAATTTACTTAAAACCATATACGTGTGACTTTTATTGTGTTTTCAATTACGAACGTAAATTAATAAAAGTTTTTAGATGGTACAAGTTCCACAATATATAAAAATAAGAAAAGGAAGCAAGCTTCAATATGCAAATATTAAATAAGTGGAAGTTAAATAAATGCCTGATGGAATAAATTTAAGTTAAGGTTAGGTTAGGTTAGGTGAGGTTAGGTTTTAAAAGAAGATCCATTACGCTCATGTCCGGGGACATACACATAAGCCAGCATAGGCCTGTTGTATGCTCTCTTAATTTAAGTTTAGGTTAGATTTAAAATAGGGGCATTCAATGTTGGCCCAATCCATTTTGAAACCACCATCATTTATACTCCCCTCAAACTCTTCACCACGTCACGGATAGCTCAAGCCGGGGGAAGGAGTTGGAGGGGGCGTATATATTCCAGAATTCGGAATTGAGATGTCCTTTAGACTCCCCGACGAATTTAGCATAGTACAGGAAGAGATATCCGTCATTAAAAGAGCAACACACTGGCTAAATTTTTATCGGATACATAATAGAAATATCCATATAATAATGGACCGCCAATCTGCAATCAAGTCACTTGCAGGTGTGTACTCCACATCATTCCTTGTCCAAGAATGTCGTACAGTCCTAGATAAGCTAGCGCAGCACTAATCCATCGCACTGCATTGGGTGCATGGATATGGGACTAATTCAGTCAACATAGTTGCGGATAACCTGGCAGAGTCGTCGATATTGACAATCTCTGTGGGATCCCTGTCTCATCCTGCTGGAGACACTTCGATGCTGCGTTTCTCAATTCATCTCAAGACAGATGGCGCAATGAGCCTACCTGCGTTATATCGAGAGCCCATTGACCTCGACTAAAAATCAACAGAACCGAAAACCTCATTAGCTTTATCAGGAAGAACTTGAGGAATCTCTTGGCCAAACTAACCAGCCACTGCACTTTCGGAATGATTACTCCTGCAGTTGCAATGATGAAGAAGAGGAGGAAAGCATTTCGCATTTCTGCTTCGGCCCCGCTTTGGTAGATCTCCGTCTGCTCGTCCTTGGCAGAATATCCTTGAATAGCCTGTCCAAGTTAAATAGGACTCAGCAACCTAGGTCTATACATTAGGAGCAGCGGCTGGTATGGTCGTTAACCCTCTTCTATGGCACGTGTATACACTAGACAATTTCCTGACCCACTTCTATTCCCTTTCCCCCTTTATTCTACTATTTTCAACTAAGAAGTAGCAAAAAGTGATGATCGTATTAGACCCAAGTGAGCTGGACTCCTAGATTTATAATTTTTCACCAGCGGCCTGCTAGCGTAACCTAACCAACATCATATCAGGTTAACAATCTCGTTTTTAGGTTTTTACGATGTGAATCCCTACGATATTCTATGTCCGGTATTTTTTCAACGTGTTGGACTTTTTAAACAGAGAACCAATTTTGCCTTTGCACTATTTGGTTTCCCCTAGAGAAGGCAGCTTTAGCTTGATCTTTATCGTTTACATGACATGTGATATCAGCTAATTTATAATTAGAGTACATGGTAGTCTCATGGATTTTGGCCACTATGCTATAGATATTATTTAATTGAAAGTGCATACTGCAACTATATATTCGGTTTAAAGTCTTGCCTTTGTTCTAAAGTTCAGCCTATAACCAATAATAAAGTGAAAAATAAAACTACTAAATATTTGTCGATTTTATTTAGTGCCCATCCAACAATTAATATCTTACTCAGCTAAATGAAAACCAAATAACTTTTACTTACTTCTTTTGAAAACAAAAAAAAATATTTCTTTCCATTTCAACTTATGCCCAATGGCACTTAATCTCGATTTGCAACAACTAAAGCTATGTACAGACGGTTGTCAGATCTTACAATATTGCCAGTAAAATGTGCTCAAAATTTCTTACAACCGTGTGAACTGGCAATTTTTGTCAGACGTCGTTGCCAGAAAAATCATTGTCAGTCCATTGCAAGACTAGCAGCTGACAACAAATTGTCAGACATCTTACAATCGTGTGAACACATTGTAAAATTATTGCCAGCTATTTGTCAAACATTTTAATATTGTCAGATGCGCGAAGTTCGTGCATCTGACAATGGCGTCATTGTAAGAGAATTATTTCTATGGGCAACACTGTACACGCTTGATTTTAAAGAAAATATATTTAATAAAATATATGCAGCCAAAATCATTGCAGTTGCTTCTTTATGGTCCATAATAATTAATATTTTCACTTTTTACATTTAACACCACCACAAACGATTGATATTTAACAATTTCTAACAAGCGCTTTGAGTCTGGCAACGCATAATAATGTCTGGCAATTTTTGCATATGACAACCGTGTGAACTTGCAATTTTTTTGCTGACGATTTTGTCAGCTGATTTTATTGTCATACAATCATCTAGCAATAAATTGTAAGATTTCCTGACAAATTTGATACAACCGTGTGAACTGTCAATCTGCCATACACTTGCAATTTTTGATTGTCAGTACAATGTCAGCACATTGCCAGATCTAACAATATTGTAAGATCTGACAACCGTGTGTACATAGCTTAACACTATTGCTACTGAAATATGAAACAGCTACTAGTGCATCAGTGAGAATATTAGAAAAGTTTATAAGAAAAAAAATTTAAGCAAGTTTTCACTTGAAATAAAATAAAATTGATAAACAAATAACAACAGGAAATAAACGTTTAACGAGGCAAAAATAAATGTTTATTAGAGAAATGGAAGAGAAGAACTAGTAAAGTTTTTTTTTTACGGCAGAACAAAAACTTACAGAAGTATGCTACAATCCTCAGTGAATTGTATGGTGTTACAGAAAGTATGTGTCCAGTAGTAAGACTTCTAAAAAGAGACAATAACTGTAATTAAAGATTTCAAGTAGATTATGGTCCTTCGAACCATACATTACTGTTCCTTAACTTGTAATACCGCTTACAATGTTGGCAACTAGACACAGAAATACTTGTGTATTTGTGTTGTTTTGCACCGACTTCGCACAGCACTGTAAGTTAGACATATAATTGAGTTTTATTTCACTGAAACTAAGTATTTTTTTTTAATTTTACTGTCTATATTTTCCACCTTTTTTATTGAAAAAGTTTATGTTTATGTTTCATACTTTCTCGCTGTGCTTCTAGGTCGATATGTGTACGTACACACATACATATGATATACATATACATATTTTGAATCTATTATACCATTTATACCCTTCACCAAAATTGTTATGGGTATTTTCCGTGTGTTTTCCCTATTCATATGCGAATAGGGAACACGAATAAGCGATGTCTGTCCATCCGTCTGTCTGTACGTGAAATCGGTTTTCCAAAGCTCATAGCAAAGCAAGAGACTTCGAACTTAAGCTGGTGAATCATAAATGGTCCGAAATAGATTTTCATTGAAAATCAGCTAAATCAAAAAGACGGTTGCAGAGCTGGGAAATTTAATGTTTTTTCTTTGCTTAAACTAATTTTTGTTTAATTTTTTTTGTTAATTAAACCTCTTTTATATTTCAGTAAGAATTAAATTGGTATTAAATTAAAAAAAAAATCAAAAACACAATTCCAGGGTTGGAAAATTTTATACTTTTTTTAGTATATTAAAGTAACCTAATAAACAAGTTTTTTTCTTTTAATCTATAGACTAAAAATATTTTATATTTTTAAAATAAATTGGTATTACAAAACAGAAAAATCTAAGAGAATAATTCCAGGGCTGGGAAGTTTACACTTTTTGTTCTATAAAAGTAACTAGGTCAAATTATTTTTTTATATAAATTAAATATATTTTATGTTTTAGCAAAAAAATTGTCTTGTACATAAAATTAGAAAATTATATCTCCAGAGCTGGAAAATTAAATTTTTTTTGCTATATAAGAGTAACTAAACAAAACAATTTTTTTTTTGTTAATTAAACATATTTTATATTTTAGAAAGAATGAAATGAATAATATTAAGATCAGAAAAAATTTAATATATGGTTCCAGGGTTGGAAAATCGAAACTTTTTTTTGTTAGAAAAAGTAACTGAATATTTTTTTTCTTTTACTTAAACATATTTCAGGAAGATTTTTGTTCAAGTTTTTTTTTATATTTATATTTTTATATTTTATATTTTAGTTTTCGGTGTCGGTATCAACATGGTAAAGGCTGTCAAAAGTTTTAACTTATATATGCATATTAGCTATGGCATAGTGTTATATGAGAATCCTTAGTAACGTGATTTCGACTTTCAAGGAAGCCTCATTTTGTGAGGTTTGGAAAAAAAATATTTGAGCCAAAAAATGGTGGCGGTCAGATGGGGGCAAAGGTCGCCTCATCGTATTTCATATTCAAGTTGCTTTAGATGTGGGTCAATAAATTGCCAACAGAAAGTGCTGGTAAAGTCCTCTTTAATTAATCTCTCCTCATAATTTTAATAAGTGATAATATTAATAATGTAAAAAATTTTTAAATACAGAGTGTGGAATTAAATATTCAACTATTACTTATATTGAGAATAAAATCTTCGCATCTTTGCATAAATTGCACTATAGCAAAAAATAAATGAGCTATTCTTTTCAAAAAACAAATATTATATATGTACTTATGTTTATGTATGTATACATGTATAAGGCTCGATATTCTTATTCCAAGCTTTGTTTCGCAATTAATTTGAAAAGTGGGCGGTATCATGCCCCTGAAATTCGACATTATATAGCATTACAATGCTGAATTTTGGGGGAAATAGTTATGCTCACATTTTTGAACGCAGGATCATGCTATTAGAATCGCATGAAATTGGCAAAATCACACATAATATAAAATATAATTTTGAACAGCACTGGCCCGCCCATCTTTCGATTCAGGCAAAAGGAATTTGAAGTAACAAAATAAAGAAAAGTATTAAAACTTCTGCATAATATTTTTTTTGTACAAACACAACCAACGAAGCGATTAGCTTGTCTGCGGAAAACACCCAGGGTCTATGACGGGAATCGAACTCGCGACCTCTGGACTGAGAGGCTAGCATCGCTACCACTCAGCCACAGGGGCACCCATTACTACATATCTCTAATGGCTCAATTAAACAACACAACTTTTCTCAACCGTACACCCCACCCTCGTTTTACAAAAATACACATCTCTTACCATCAATACTCTGGCTACAAAAATATAAAGAAACAGTTTGCAAAACAAACTTTATTTATTTATGGCTGTGTATGTGCATTAATCTATATGAAAGTATTTCTATTCCTGTACACACACACGAATACATGCATGCAGCTGTATTTCCTTTCCATCCTTGTGATGATGTGTTTATTTGTCTCTATATCTATACGTACATGTGCTTAAAGGGTAAAGTAATAAAATAAAAAGTCTGTAGGGGGAACATTTAAACGTGAGTGTTGATAGAAATTTATTGTTATTATAAGCAGGCACACACACAAACACACAAACATAGAAACTTTCAAGCACTTACATTTATCTCTACTGGTAATAATTGTAAAAAAAAATTAAAAGATTAACTCACACAACCTGCAGCACATTCATAGGATGTTGATATTTTTATAAAGGTTATAATGGGAGAATTAAAGCAATTAAAAAGGGAAGGAAATGAAGACGGATAGTTCGAGAAAGAATTCAACGGAAATGAAAGAACTGAGCTCCAAAAGAAGACCTTAGATAAGCTCCATCTCCGATGCTTCTGGAGATTTATTTTAGATTTAATTTAGGGTAAATTTTACAGGAGACTATAGACCAGATCTAACTCTATACAGAAAAAAAATGTATGGTTAATCTAACCAATTTTAATTGTCAAGCTTACGGTTCATGCAATTTAATCTGATTATCTGCTTATCGAATACTCAGGCAATTAATATGCTGACCAACATACTGTTACGTTTTTACATTTTAAAAGCGCCTTTCTGTGGACTCGAGGAATAAAAGACCCCAGTGTAGTAATTAGGGTTAAGAATGAACTAATCAAGATCTTAAATCCACGCACACGACTTAAATTACTTAAATATACCACAACTGTATAACACTATGACTACTCCGCTGTTGTATATACACGTCTCACACAACTAGCTGCACTGGGATTAAAGCTGCTGTTCGACACTAAGAAGACTTATTCTGCTGGCGCTCACCGTTGATGCAACTATAATGACTCACACAATTTACTTTAACACACTTATTAGAGATCGACCGAAGGCGTTTTTTTTTGGCCGAAGCCGAAGCCGAACTTCGGCTAAAATCCTAAACTTCGGCCAAAACTGAAGCCGAAGCCGAATGTTTTAAATTTTAAAAATGATACTTGTTTTATATGAATTAAGAAAAAATTTTGCTTTTTTGAGATCACTGAAATAGCTGTAATATCTATTGGATACATAACAAGAAAAATAAAACTATTTTGCAATTTCTAGATTGCTTTTTCATATGATCACTCACAAGAACGTCCAAGTAAAAGAAAATAGAAAGCAACAGGGTTGTATTTCAAAGCAACCCTTTCAAAACGTTAAACACAATAGAAACTGTCGGCGAGCAACGACCAAAAATAATGTTATTTTTCAAGCTTGGAATGAAAAATGTTCGGCTTCGGCTAATCGGCCGATTTTTGCCATAGGCCGAATGATGGCCGATTACCAATTTTGGCCGAAGGCCGAAGGCCGAAGCCGATTAATCGGTCGAACTCTAACACTTATATACACGACTATCAGCTGCGTTGTTCACTTTACTCTTCGCTCAAGACAACAAGACTTTACGATAGACTGACCTATAGTAAAATGATCTGCCAGCAGATGCATCGGCCCTTTTATACTTCACATAAGGCTTCCAGAATGTAACAGCAACGTCTAGATAATCTCAGCAGCATTTTCAATACTTGTTTTCAATCGCATAAGTAGTTTATAAGTTAACTATGTACATCATTAAAGAAGTAATTTATGGTGGCTGTTCAGTTTATTTTTTCCCTCTGAATTACCATGAATGTATGTATATCTTCTTAATAAGCAGAAGATATTTCATTATTGTTTTTGCCACAGTTTGTTTATTTATGTGTGTACGCTTGTTTAGTTCTTTAGCTACGATTCTGGAGAATTCTTTTTGTTTACCAAATGCTTTCTTTATAAAAACATTAGCATTAACTCTGTTTGAGGTGAGTTTCGTAACAATACATATGTATGTAAAGGGTGGGTGAAATACACTCGTTTTACAACTCTGCTAGTGGAAGCTTTGCTAATTTTTTTAACACGCCCGCAGCGCCTCTGGTTTTAAGTAGTCGCACTTACAGCCATTTTATTAGTTATTTTACTGCGCGACGATTTATTGCTGCAAATATCGCCGAAGGAGGCCACGTATACTATTGAATATCACAGAAATCTATAAAATTGATATGACAGAGTCTGGAAAAGAATTGAACTCGGGCTCTCCAAGACAGTCATTTGCTTTGTTGTTAACGCACCAACCACTTCAGCCAATGTTATTTGTGCCACAGAACAAATTTTTTGGTTAAAACAACCAAGTAAAATTGTTGCAACTTATCATGTTTGAATTGCAAACTCTTTTTGCCAATGCATTGAATGTGAATTATTGTTTCCCCCCAAGTACTCTTTATTTGCTCACTTTTCAATGCGAATTGAAAAAAAATTACTATTTTTTTTAGTAAATTTAACATGCATACACAGTTAAAAAATCTTAACCCACAATAAAGAAGTTTAATCTAACCAATATCGACTGTTAATGTTACTGTACATAAAAGTTTTTGTGCTGATTAAACTATAATTTTTGTTAAATCAATAGGGCTAGAATGGCCCTATTAAAAATTGCAAAATGTCCCCCACCCTTCGTTAAAAAAGTTATAGATACACCAGTTGTTACTATTAAAATAACCCACTTTAATTGTTCGTTTACTGTCTGGTTAGTGATAATTTTCTTCCCTTTATATTCAGTTTATTTTATTAAAAATTTTGTTTGTTTATAAGCATGAGATGAATTATGAGAAAGCTTAACATAAAAATATCAGGATTTAGTACAGCAGCGAATTGTAATAAATACAGGCTATTTTGTGTGGTGGTATACTAACGAGATGGCGAAAGATGTTACTGAAACCAATTCTCATGGGGTTTAATTCGACTGGTATGGTTTTGGAAGTCCTAGATGAATAAGCACTAGTTCAAGTGCTCCTAAGAGCTGCAATAACTTTTTTTAACTATTTGGGTGCATTAAATATAATTTTTAACTGTTTCACATCAGTTAGTTTAACCAATTTTGTTGGTTAGTGCAATTCTAACCATAAAAATTGGTTACATTAACCTATGACTTTTTTCACTACAGAGTCGAAATTAAAGCTTAGAGCAGACATTGGAAAATATTATAGATTGGATGTCATAGGGTAGCCTACATAATATTCTCTACCAGATACTGCCAGACACTCCAAAATATTGTAAGTTGTAGATTGGAGATCACACAGAAACTTAAGTATGATTTTAGAGCAGGCACTAGACTAAACCTTAGACGTCTAGCATGTCTTATAGGTGGAAAATTAAATAAATAAGGTAAGCTTTTAACTTTAAGATTTTAATTTGAAGCCCTCTTATTAACTTAACTGCAAGCGATTTTGAAATTATGCCTTTAATGCTTTTGTGCTTCAATTGCTGACACGATACCATTCGATAATTATAATCCTTTTGCTTTTGCAACTTATTGTTTATAGTGTAATTTAGTAAATTGCTTACAGCAGACATAATAGATAATATTGCATACTACGTATAATATGTAATATTTTTTTACGTCATTTACTTTTTATATCATTAAATAAATCCCAAGTATCACCTCATTGCATTTAATATGCAGTTTACATGTCTGCATATTTGATACAGCAGGCAAAAGTCTTGTCAGTTCTAGTTTATTAATGTTTTGCCTGCAACAGTGACACTAGATTTATTAAATCATAACTTCAAGCAAAATGTTTCAATAGCAGCTGTGATACTAATAATAATAAAGAGGCGTTGTAATGTAGTTTCTAAGAAATAACTTGCCTTTAAATGAAAGCAACTGTTATCAGTAGATGCTTAGAAAGTGATGGGATGTACAGCTGTAAGTGCTTTTCCTCAGTATCCTTTTCACTCTTTAGACTACTGTAAGTAGTAGGAATACAGTAAGCTCTCAATAATTTTTAACTCAAGGAAATAGCAGGGGTCTATGGCGGGAATCGAACCCACGACCTCTGGACTGAGAGGCTAGCATCGCTACCACTCAGTGGTAGCCACAGGTGCACCCAATCAATCAATCATGTAAAATATTTTGAAATACAGAGTGTAGAGTAAAATATTAAAATATTGAAAATAAAATTTTTGCATCAAATTCTTTAGTGGCAAAATGCTTTAGTGGAAAAATACCTATAAATTGCACTATAGCAAAAAATAAATGATATATTCTTTTCACAAAACAAATTTGTATGTATGTACTTATGTTTAATGGTTTTCATTTAGCTCTGAACTACTCCTGCTTCAACTGGTAGTAATCCTAATGTAACATCGAAGAGCTTTGTCGGTATTGTGTAGCAGAATCATCGGCAAAGTAAAATAACCAAAAATAAATGACTACACAGCTTCAAAACTTTAATACGCCTCATTGACTCCAGAGGCGCTGCAATACTGCATTTTTGAAAACGTGCAAAAAGCAAAGTTGTAAACAGAATGAAGCTTTCCTCTATCTCTTCCTTCTTCAACTGTCTTCTTTATACTATCCCTTTCTTAAAAGAAGGTAATACCTAGTAATAATAGTAGGCATTTATTGCCTTCTCGTTATAAAAACAAACAAAAAATTATGCTAAAACAAATTTACCGCGTTTTTTGGTGTTTATCAAAAATTCGGCATTTTTGGAGCCAAAATCGCCACTTGGGGCAAAAAAAATCGGCAAATATGAGAGGATTGTCTACAAAACACCTCACTATGTCTCTCCATCTCCATGTCTCTCATAATGGTTCTCAACTTTAAGTATAATTTGTGGGTAAAATTCTTAAGAGCCGTTCCCATGTGCGGTGTTTTGGAGCTATACATAGAATACGTCTTGAGAAACTGGATAATATATATATATATACATACATAACAAGAGAATAGTTCCTTGGTAATAATTATATACCAATTGCATACTTATTATAAAATCAAGGACACACAAGGTAACAATTGCGGTAACATGTTATGACCAGCTGATTTGCTTTACAAATGAAAAAGCCGTTGAGATATCCCTCTCTACTATATTTAACTATAGTTTTTATAATGTTATCAGTCTACTTGTTCTTAGCAGACTAATATAAAAATAAAAATAACATATGCGAAAATTTTAATACTTATTCATACCTCCAATTATCCATTGATATAAGCTATCGAGAGTCTACCGTACTTTAGTCTTTTCTGTGCACACAAATAATTTAATTTAAAATCATGAAAGAGAAAGTGTTTCCATATTGTTGCTAATACTTATTTTAAATTTATAAAGTGTCTGTGCAAGCTTGCAAGTGGGTGAGAATGCAGAGATTCTTTTATATATTTATTAAGGTTTGTTTCGAAAAATTTTACTGCATTGCTTATGCTGTCATTAAGGACCTATCTACCTTCCTCTGACTGGATGTACAAGTAGTTTACCAGCTACACATTTGTGCTATTATATAAATTATCTATATGTTACATTTATTACTTGCAAAGGAAAACATTTTTTAACGGAGTATTTTAATTTTTGTTTTGTGCTTTTGGGGTAGACCGTAATTATAGGATTTTTTTTATAAAGGAATCCCTTAAGGTCTGTCTGAAGTTTTGTGGCTTTATTTCACATTTGCAAATTTGGTTACGACAAAGGTTACATTAAATATAATTATTAAATAAATATAATCAGTGGTTAATTTTGTAGACCAAAATGAAGGTGAGACTTTGAGTACACTGTAAAAAATAAGCAAGAATGACGATTCAGTCTTAAGGTACTTACGAACTTACAATGTTATTGTGCAATAATTGATATTGTACACTAAAATTCCCACAATATATACTAAATATATATGCTGGATCCTTATGAATAGGGAAGACGAATAAGCAATGTCCGTCTTTCCGTCCGTCTGTCTATACCTGAAATCGGGTTTCCGAAGCTCTTAGAAAGGCTAGAAACTTCAGTCTTAGACTGGTGTATCATAAGAAATCCGAAATAGATTGATATTGGAAATTAGCAAATTCAAACAGACGGTTTCAGAGCTGGGAAATTTAGGCTTTTTTTTGGTTGAACTAGTTTTTGTTTTTTTTTATTTGAACCTCTTTTATATTTCAATAAGAATGAAATTGGTATTAAATTTCAAACCAAAAGAATCAAAAAGACGATTCCAGGGTTGGAAAATTTTAATTTTTTTTTTGTATAAAAGTAATCTATCAAAACTATTTTTTTTCTCTATAGATTAAACATATTTTATACTTTTAAAAGAAATAAATTGGTATTAGAAAATTTAAAAATCTAAAAGAATTATTCCGGTGTTAGGAAGTTTTCACTTTTTGGTATATAAAAGTTACTAGGTCAAATTATTTTTTTCTTTTTCTTTATAAATTATATATATTTTATGTTTTAGTAAAAAAAATTTTTGTATATAAAGTTAAAAAAATGCAAAACACATTTCCAGAGCTGGAAAATTTAACAATTTTTTGATTAAAAATATTTCTTCTTTGTTAATTAAACATATTTTATATTTTAGAAAGAAAGAAACTAATAATATTAAGATCAGAAAAATCAAAAACATGTTTCCAGGGTTGGAAAATTAAAACTTTGAAGCAAAATAAATTTTGTTTCTTTTACTTAAACATTTTTTATCTTTTAGGAAGGAATTTACTAAAGAGTTTTTTACATTTCTTTAGTTTTCGGTGTCAGTACTAACATGGTAAAGGCTGGCATAATGCATATATAAAACATTCAAGTTGCTTTATAGATGAACAAATTGCCATTAGAAAGTGCTGATCTCTATTGAAGTCCTTTTTAATTAATCTTTGCTCATTAGTTTCAAAAAGGGAACATATTAATAATGAAAAAAATTGTGAAATAAAGAGTGTAGAATAAAATTGCAGAGTATATGAGTAACTTAAGTGCACCGCAAATTAAAAAAAATGAAAGGCAAAGTTAACTATTTTCAAACTATATGCATATTTTCAACAATATTTTTACATCATACATTTAATCTCAAATTTTTACGAGTATATCTTAATATTGCCTTTAGTTTACAAGACCCCTTTACAACTTAGAACCACCACTTAACCAGCAAAATCATTGTTAACCAATATCCCATATGGCAGTAGAGTTTTCTGGCAAACAAGAATTAAGGATTAACAAACAAAGTGTCATTAAAATTTTGACCTAAATACGCAATAACATATAAAATCATATATATATATAGACACATGCACACCATACACAAGGTGTTTATTTGTCATTTGGGATTTCAGTGCCAGTGTATTCTAACAAATGCTTCATAAAACTTTGATACAATTAGAAACAAGCAATTCTACAAGACACGAGTTCGGAACATTCAATTGATCAACTATGCTCCTATTTAAAAAAAAACCTATTTTTCTAATAAGAAATCGAAAATCAATTTTTTCTTTTCTTTTCTTTAAACCAACTTCAATTTGAAAAGCATAACAAAGAAAACAACTCTTTAAAGTTTTTCCGACAATTTTGATTTACTGTCACTTTATCAAGCGTTTTATACTATGTTTAGACGGTACGTGCTTCGCTCTCTATTCATGCTTCACGCCCCAATCATGACCGAATCCACTTGCTTCGCCATACAAAATTATGAGAGCGAATCAAGTAGATTCAATATGAATCTACTTGCGAAGCACGTAAAATTGGTATCTTCTCTAACTTTTATCGCAGTTAATCGCCACTTTATCTGAACTAGCTATCAAAACAAAATAGGTATATGTGTATGTGTGTGTTTGTAAACAAATGAAAACAAGCCAAAAAACATAGATGAGAGTTTAATATAAATAAATTTAATTAAGTTATGAATAATATAAAAAGGAAAAATAAGAAGAAAATATAGAGATGCCTTCAAAAACAAGATTTTGCTTGAATCGAATTTATGTAAGTATGTATGCATGTATACACGTGCGTATGATACGTATGTTTGTGTGAATATATATAAAAAAATGCCACGCGAACAGTGATGCCAACTTTTTCAGAGCAAAAAACCACTGTGTGTTCATAAAAAAGCACTAAATGAAATAAGTACTCGTATATATGTACATATGTACTATGTATGTACATAAATATATTTTTATTTGTTTTTTTATATTTATCTATTTATTTGCAATACAGAGAAAGCCCATATGGCTAAATATAAATGTATTGAATTAGTAAAAATTAAAAATTTAAGTTAACTACAATTTTAAATTTACTACATTTCATAGGTTTTTGTAATAATTTCAATTATATCGAGCCATATTTCGATTTTGCTTATAAGTAGAATATGAGTAGGAAAATAATTGAAGTTCATTTGGGAAGACACTCCAATTATGGTGTACTATTTTAACAAAAGATGATCAACGAGAATTATACTCCTCGTTTCAAGAAATGCAGTTTCATCTTTTTCCTCTGGCCATAAAACTGTTTTAATAAAACAATTAGATTTTTAGGTGTTTCGTCTGAATTAATTTTTACATGAACATGGTTCAGTATGTTACATTCTGAACAACATAAGCCTTTTCTTTTTAGACCGTATTTTATATGAATGAAACAATTTGATTTATAAAATCATTATTATATTTCTAACTTACTTTTAAAATATTTATAAGCGCTAAAAGTCATTTCTACTACAACATTTGAACATGGTAATGTTAATAGTCTTAGAGAAAATATTGACAGTATTAGAAATGGATTATGATTAGTTGAATTTCTATAATTATAAACTTCAATCCAAAATTGATCAGTTTTGAGCAAATTTTTCCATTTATGTATCCTTAAATTTCTGATACTTTGTTCTATTTCTTCAATTTTACCATCCCAGCAAAAATTAACGCTTCCCAGAAGAGTTTTTGTAAGCCAGCTAGAAGCAACGCATTTAGTTTCCAAAAAGCCGTTCATTTTTTGCTTTACTAATTCGGTTTGCAGAAGCAATAATGTGTAGTTTTTGTGTACTCAGATGCAAAAGTTACTGGTGTACATTTTTTTAATTTTGTCCACTTTGTTAGAGAGCCTTACGTTAGTACTTTTCAGAAGCATTTTTGAAAGCTTTCGTTGTCAAGAAAGCAATACATTGCTTCCCTCAGTGGTTAGTAATTAGATTATTGTAATTAAGTTATTTTATAACGCGTATGGTATCCTCTGTAATTTCTATAAATATATTATTTTTTCTCACTATGAAAGATAAAGTTTTTCTTCTTCATATTTCACCCAGCTGAATTAACATTCTGCAAAGGAAACTTTGCATGTATAAAAGGGGTGAAAGCAGATAGTTTTTGAAAGTGAAAATAAAGCCACCACACTTTAACAAATTAATATTTAGTAGATTTGTAAAACGCACTAAAATCAAAGGTGAAAAGCACCAAAAAAAGGCACTAATTTCTTTTTAAAGCAAAAATTTGAAAAATTCCGCACTGTTATGAATTAAAAAACTCTAAATCTAGTACGAAAAGCACTAAATTGGCACGATGCACACGAATCACGAATGCGTAGTCTAAACAGCATGATTCATAAACATGATTCAGAGAGCGAAGCAGGTGATTCAACTCGTCGTCTAAACATAGCATTAAGTGTGATTTCAAATAACGATTGAGTGTGGTAAAGTTGTTCATAATAAAAATTTATAGTTTTTGAAAATTAAAAAAAAATTTAATATAATGTCGAAGGTAAGTGTATTTATTAACATTAGTCAAAAGCTTTTACGCGTGAGAGGACGTGAGCGTGAGTGATAAAAATTTTTTCTCATGAGATTAAGTGATAAGAACTTTAAGGACGTTAAGAGGAAGGCTTCCGAAGTTTGATTCAACAAAAAAGCATTAAAATCGGTCCTGTCGTTTGACTAAAATTAATTATGGCCACATAGTGCATACAAGCCTTATCAAGCATATGTGCAGCCCATTGCAAGAGCTCTTTTAAAATAAATTCTCAAATTTAAGTATAATTTGATTGTAAAATTTAGAAAAAGGAAGAGCGTGTGAAGTAGATCGGTAATGCCTGTTCTAGAACATATGTACATAAAATAGACAGCCTTGAAATATCTCATCATCTCTTACTATTTTCCTAGTTTGATATAAAAATTATACGTTAAACAGGGAAGAGATATTAAAAGTAATTCTATTGTAGATGCCTAATCTAAGTGACGAAATTTTAATTTGTTATATGTCAATCCGTTTTAATTAAAAAGCCAAACGCTTTAAAATCTTTCTATAAAATCCATGATGGTATTAAATAAAAAAACTAAGAGCAGCAACATGATAATGTCCCTTTGAATAGCAAAAAAATCATAAAATGTTTGCATTTCAGTGCACACATGAACTGTAGAGCATTTCAATACTCTCGATTTTTTTTCCAATTCATTTTTAATATTTGCTCTTTTCTGTTCTTCCCCTCTTACATTTTTCATTGTTTTATTTACATATTTTTTTATAACTATTTTTCCTCTTACTGAACCATTATTCGAGTATTTATATTTCGATTGCCAGTGGGACTTTTAGCTAACGCACACACACAAATGCAACACTCTCGATTTGTTGATGGTTATTTGCAAAACATTTATTCAATGACAATTTCTATGGTTGCAACAGCAGCAACGACAATGAAATCAACAACACAACCAGCTAGTATTGTGGCCTCTACCAACTGCAGCTGCCGCTAAATGTCGCCTAAGGATGGACTATACATACGTACATACATAGATGGTTTTTCCCAGTTCTATGATGTTCAGTTTGCTGTCTGTTTTTCTTCTTCTTTTTTTTTTGTATAGAATTTCATTTAAACTGCACAATTCGTAGCTGCCATTTAATTTATCATATTTATTTGTAGAATAACAACAACTACTGCAAATGGAATTGGTACAAGAATAGCCACATATACATATACAAATTTTATACTAAAGAAACTAAGCAGAAGAGGACCAGCTTGGAACAGAAAGGTCTTTAATCACAAGCCAATATTACTTGACTTATAGAATCGATTTAATAAAAATCTTTCGTTGTTTGAGTAGAACCCTTACGAGTTTTTATGGTGCCCTTGAACTCGAATGTAGCCTCAAACAGTATCTCATCGTTAACGATGAAAACTTCATAACTCAAGAATACGGGAGGGACCCGAATTATGTTACGACGAAACTATCAAACATACAAAAATTTTATATCAAGGTGAGATAAAATTTCTACTTACAAAGAATTAATTTAAAAGGTTGAAGCACAAAATTTAAATTTTTAGTAAAACTTCAGATAATATAAAAAGTGTACACCCGTAGCCCATTGGGGTCAGAGTTCAAATATTGCAAAATTCACCCATTTACAAACAGTTCTAATTTTTGCATTGATTCTTCTTAAAATCGGAGGGAGTGCTCCTTTGAATATGCTCAATTGTATGAA